>OY728152.1:2077390426-2082390426 GCA_963277665.1 Viscum album | reverse complement strand
GAATGAGTCCAGGTTTAATCTCAAATTTGTGGTATTGGATAGGGGGATGAAAAATACTAAGAGTCTCTCCATGAATTGATGACAAGCCATAGTCCATAATCGTTTTCTCCTAGTTCATTATTGGGTTATCTCCCTAAATGATTTTATGGTTTGGGTTTGGTAGGTTAGGTCCTATAGGGTGGAATTTCTCAGCCATTGCTGACTGTCAAAGAAAAGATAGATTCCATTTTGATCTTGGGATCGAAGGAAAAAATATATTGTGCTTCAAGAGTCCTTGAATGAGTCAAAGGACCTTGGTACATGCACGGGGTGAACGAAAATAAAACAAAAAGACGCAAGGGAATATTGAAACAAAGGAAAGGGGGAAAGGTGAAGGTAATCCTAGACCTAGACCAGGGTCCTAATCATGTAAAAACATCATTGCCTCTTCAAAAATGACACAAAAATTTTATCGGCCACCCACGGGATTCGTTAATTCCTCAGGGCGCGAGTCAAATTATAAATTTTTATGTGTACCAAAATTTACTAACTATTAGGGCATAGTAAAGTAGAAGTTCAGGGTTGATCCCATGGAGAGGCTGGTGTTCTATGGGTAAAGAAATCTAGTCTTAAATCCTTTACAAGAGTCCTTACTAGTTGACTAATGTTTGGGAGTTTCTAAATAATTTTGGGTTTGAATTAAAGTGATGAAAGAGGGGTCAGGATCAATTCCGAGTATCTAGATAAAGGTGATCCTAGTTCTAATCTTGTCAAGGTCCAAATTGCTTAGTCCGTGAAGCAAGCGGTAGGCACTAGTCAACCATGGTCCAGTCTTCCAGTTCTACCTAGGATGTATCTATTCCATGGTCAAGAGGCTAGCTATATTCCTAGATTCATTATGTTCAACTTTTATTGTAAAAATTTCCCTAAGATAATGGTTATATTCATAGTTTAATTCAATTTGGGTAGGGTTGTTTGCTTGACTATTTGATGGTCACGGTACAGTTGCAAAAAATGGGGTTTGACCATTGGTTTATATCCTAATTACTAATTCATTTAGTTTTTCCAAGCTTAGAACTAGATATTTAATTAAGCATCTAGATACATCTAATATTGATCCCTACCCCGATGTAGTTAGCTACTCATATTTAAAGTAATAAAAGGGATATAAGAAATCATGATAACAATACTAATGGAATTGAACATGTAATGATATGAAATGATCATGCAATAATACTTTAAATAAAACCTTACTTGAATGAAATGGGATTGAAACAAAACGGGAATTGAAGGTGTTGAAGAAAAGTGAATCCACGGCTCTTTGATTGAAAATGTAAAGAAATTAAAAAAAACTAAAGGATTTTAAGGAGGAAAAAGATAAGGAAATCTCAAAAGGGGTATAAAAAGGAGAGAGATATAATCCAAGAATGATCTCAAAGTACTAACATGATTCTCCTTATATAGGCAGAAATGGTCACGATGTGTACTTGATCGTCACATCGTGAACCATTAATCCGCATTAATTAGATGTGGATCTCCAGTGTGGCATGTGGATATTCTATGGATTAATGATTTTTGACCATGGACACATTGTGTACAGGTGGTTCACAATTTGTACTTCATGGCCAGCTGGCTTTTGCATTGAATCCTTGTAGCTTTCTCGGCGTTCAGTTTGACTGGTGTCACAACGTGTAGGAGGGATTTGCGATGTGAACTGGAAATTCCTTTAGTCATCATGATTGGTCATGATAAAGTCACACAAAATAGGGTTTTACCATTTATTTATATGCTAATTACTAATCCATTTAGGTCTTCCAAGATTAGAACTAGAGATTTAATTAATCATTTAGATATATTGAATCTTGGTCCCTACCCCGATACGTTTAGATACTCAAATATAAAGCAATAAAAGGGTTAGAGTAAATCATGATAAAAATGCTAATGGAATTGAACATGTAATGATATGAAATGCACATGCAAGAATACTTTAAATAAAACCTTACTTTAAAGGAATGGGATTGAAATGACATGATAATTGAAGGCATTGAAGAAAAGTGAATCCACAACTCTTTGATTGACAATGTAAAGAAATTAAAAAAACTAGCGTTTTAAGGAGGAAAAGGAGAAGGAAATATTGAAAGGAGTCTAAAAATGAGAGAGATCTAATCCAATAATTATCTCAATGTGTTGCCACACTGCTCCTTATATAGGCGGAAATGGTCAAGACGTGTACTTGATCATCACATCGTGAACCCTTAATTCACATTAATTAGATGAGAATCTCCAGCGTGGCATGTGTATATTTAACAGATTAATGATTTTTGACCATGTTCATGTTGTGTATAGGTGGTTCACGACGTGTACTCCATGGCTAGCTGGATTTTCTCATTGAATCCTCACGGCTTTCTCGGTGTTCATTTTGACCGTTGTCATGACGTGTAAGAGGGAGTCATGACGTGAACTTGAAATTCCTTCAGTCATCATGGTTGGTCACAACTTAAGCTTCACGGATTGATGCAAGCTATGATCATCAAGTACATGACGTGAACATTGACATCACGATGTGTACTTGTCCATTTTCATAGATTTTATGCCTTTCTTCCTTGGAATCTTGTAAATCTTTATTTCCAGCAAAATTGGACATCTACCACGTGCATTATCTAGTATATGAATGAAAAATAATAGAAAAGTGAAAACAAAATATATAAAACTTTTAAGTTTATCAGATACATAAGTTGTAACAACTTGAGAAAGTCATACTAACATTGAAAAGTAATGTGGTGTGAAAACTCACCCCATTACTCTATTGGAAATGGACCACAAACATTAGTATGAAACAATTTTAGTAATTCAATGGATCTTACTCTTTTCTTAGAGAATGTTGCATTGTTCATTTTCCCTTGTAAACTAGCATGACATGCATCCAGTATTTTTAACTCAGCTGAGTCTAAATGCCCTGTTTGATTTAATTTCTATAAGTAATTCTTATTTATATGAGCAATCTTGAAGTTCCATAGTTGGGTGTTATATGAGTCATTTTTTATGGTTTTTTTATTGATTTATATTACAGTGTTTTTGAGTTCAAGTAAATACAATCAATTATTAAGATGATTCATACCATAACATATGTTATCCTTATAAAGAGACATTATTTATTTCAAAACTTAAAATAAAATCTCATATTTTCCAAACATGACACTAATATTATTTTTCTGGTAACTGAAGGAACATAATAACAATTTTTCAATACAATAGCCAAACCATTGGAAAAAGTTAGATGATAACCCCCCACTACCAAGGCTGTATATTCACACCATTTTTAGCTAAGAGATCCAACTCACCCTTTTCAATATTATAGAGTCTACTTGGTTATAGTATATGAATAAAAATGTGTAAGGCACATGTTGTATCCAATTCCCAACTTATTAATGAAGATATATTGCATTCAATGACAAAAATATTTTATTAGAAGTATTATCTTGATTCTTTTTCCTAGATCTGCAATTCTTCTTCCAGTGGTATTTCTTTCCACATGAAAATAGCACAAAATATTTCTCATTTCCTTCCCTCTATATCTTTGTATTTTTAGAAGGATGTTTCATAGGTGTCATAAACTTGGAATTATCCTTAGACCACTTATCCTTTCCCTGCCTCCTCTTGTTCACCATAAGGACTAAAGAATCGGTATTCTTTATATCCTTATCGGCTTTGAGAACTAAATCCAAAATATTTTGGAGTAACATTTTCATGTTATTCATGTTTTAGTTAATAATAAAAGTCAAAAATCATATAGGTAATGAGGTAAGAATAAGATCAGTTACAAATTCTTGATTCAACTTGAAACCAAGGGATTCAAATCTCTCAATGTACCTGATCATCTTGAGTACATGACATCCTTCTTGATTCCCTTCTACTAGACTGCACCAATACATTTCACTTGAAATCCCAGACCTTTCATGTCAATCTCTCTCCTAATATAACTACTAGATAAGAGTTAGCATTTTTTTAGGCATCTTCATCCTCATTCATTTTCTGCAGTTGACTGGATATAGATGAAAACATGATACACTATACATATATTGCATCATCTATAAGCTTGTTCATTTGTATTTATCTACCTTGATTTCTACCTAAGGAGTCTCAGTGGAAAGTGAGGGATCTAACACATAAAGCTTCCAATCTTGGCATAGTGCCATGTGGAAGCTCTTGTACCACTCTTGGAAGTTATAGTCAGTTGGGATATTTTCTGTATCCAAAATTGATCGTAGTGATAATGAACCAGTGGTATTAGTGATTTCCATTTTTATCTACAATAAAATTTAGAAATTAGTATTTTATATTTATTACCTTTTATACATTATTGATTAATTAATTAAATCATAAAATGTATCTCATGATTTTATCGAACTCTGGTATCCCCCACTACTAGATTTGGAATACCCAGTCGCTTGAGTATTTTAATAAAAAGGATCCTTGAAACCTCACATCATAGTCTACAGGCTATGGCTATTCCACCACATCAAAAGTTCCAAGGTAGTATCTAGACTATCCAAACACATTAACTCATGGATCCTTGAACTGTTGAGTGAAGTCCCAGATTCTTAGAATATTAACCTCGATTTCTTAAATGATTTACATATAAAGTGATAGAAAGCTATCTATAAAAACTTATTTATATTCATATTTTGTTAACTTAACTCATCACTCACATAAGAACTCCCTGGTATTAGGCGGAACCCTCAACTAAGGCTAAAGAGAACCCCATACACCCAGTATTGTTCAAATTTGAGTGATAGAATGTGTTCACAACTTAATATTACTTTTAGTGGTTTTTTATAATTCTTGATGAATTTAATTATTTTTTATTAAATATGTTCATACTATGTTGTCTCACTCACAATTTAACATGCATTAATAAAATACATTCATCTCTTCTTTATGAAGTTTTTCTGTTTATTATTTTATGTGTCTCATGCATACATGAAAATTCATAAAATAATAAACAATACGTAAAGGAGATAAATTAATCAAATAATATTGAATATCTAATATTGGTTGACCCATTTAAACTCAATGGATCAACCGTGACCAATGGGTATCATACCTAATTCGGATCTTGACTTGTATCACAGCCCATCCCTGGTCCAGTGTTTTCATATCTCATCTGGTTTATCGCTTTTACTTCGAATGGTCTAAATATTACATCATCATCATAAATAGTAAAAATGTACATGCACATAGTATAGGGGATCTCAAAAAGGAAAATATACATATATAATAAAACTGATTGACACATAGTCCTTTATAAAAATTAAAAATAAGGATGATGTGTAGACAATCATAAAACTAATTAAATATTAAAAACATCGTATATAGGTAATAAATAATTAAATAAAATTAACCCATAAAAACTAAGGTTAGTTTCTACTTAAGACCATTAAACGGGTAAAATAAAAGCATGATAAAATTAAGTTAATTAATTAATTAAATTTTGGAATTAAAAAATAAATTAATTATCGGACTGATGGTGAAGGTGGTATTGGATGGTGTCTTTGTGAGGCAGAAATCGGTGGCTAGGAGTGGGGTGGTGGATGGGGGTTCGGCCAAAAGTAGAGGATGCACTGTAGTGGCCGATTTTGGGGAATCATCGGAGAAGGAGGAGGCATGCGAGGTGGGGGTCCAGTGAAGCTTAATGTGGAAGCTTCCTCAAAATAAAAAAAACGTTTTTTTCCAGTTTCTCCACCCCATGAGACCCCCTTTTTATAAAAAGAAGTGTTGTTCCTTTATGTAGAAAACCACACATGGCTGCTTATTTTTTTTAATTAAGTCCATAATCTAATGGAATAAAAATCCCACCAGTGATTACTATCTCAGTGACCAGCTTCTAGATGGTATCTGGTTGGTAAACTTTGGGTCTATAGAATTCACTAAAAATTAATTTCACTAATTTACATATATATATGTTGTTATTCAATTTTTTTAATACTAGGAAAACAAACCATAAATGATCTGTTTCAAAAATTCTAGATGGCCATAACTTAGCCATTAAATATCCGATCGATGTGTAGTTTTTTGTTGAAATGGAATTAAATCCCTCTAATTAATTTAATGAAAATCAATTTTTTCTTGGCTCAAAAATTTCACACGGTCGTTATGATACTAGTTATTGGTACCAAGGCATGTAGTGAAAGTAGAAGGACTAGGGATTTAAAAAAAAATAATCACCAGATCAAAGAAACTTTCTCATCTCTGGCGATCTAACCCCCAATAAGGTCCAAATATCCCGTGTGAATATTTAAAAGCACAAAATAAAAACAAAACAAATACCACATTCAGATTGATGTGCGATTGAAAGAACCTCATCAACAGAGATCGTTGCTCGAAGGATTCAAGGTCGAATCCCTCTAGATCATCCACACGCACTTCAATAATCCACACATACTCTAATCATTGAATTTTGGGTTCTATAATGGAGCTTTGATGATTCCTTTTAAGTCATGATGATCACCTTGATCTCGTCTCTTCAATCTGAAAAGGTGTTCTTGGATTGACTGCTTAGACAGGGTCTTTCTCTCTATAGAATATAGGAGGAGATATAATATTTCAATTTTTAATGGATTAATAGTCCATGGAATGAGATCACTTCTCTACTTATATAGTGGATTTACAAATACCCGGTATGGTCTCCCTAACCCTGGTATATCCAAATCCCACTAAATAAGTAATAAATGACACGTTATAACTAACTAAAAGTCCGTGGAATGAGAGAACTTCTCTACTTATATAGTGGATTTACAAATACCTGGTATGGTCTCC
Organism: Viscum album; assembly: GCA_963277665.1. Lineage (NCBI taxonomy): Eukaryota > Viridiplantae > Streptophyta > Magnoliopsida > Santalales > Viscaceae > Viscum > Viscum album. The sequence continues at coordinate 2,082,383,631 of OY728152.1, read as the reverse complement.
CTAACCCTGGTATAATAGTCCATGGAATGAGAACACTTCTCTACTTATATAGTGGATTTACAAATACCTGGTATGGTCTCCCTAACCCTGGTATATCCAAATCCCACTAAATAAGTAATAAATGACGTGTTATAACTAACTAAAAGTTTCATATATGTCATTTATATTTTATCGTATGCTTATAATATATAATAAATATATTAAATGATAAAATATAGTTATTAAATCGACTCATAATTCATAAAAATATTAAACGAACCTTAAATATAAATATAATATTTTTTGTATAATATTTTTCTGCATATTTACTTAATATCTTGGGAATACATGTAATAAATAAATTCAACCCAGTTATTAAATACTCAAATAATGATGAATTTATGAATTTATTGGTGATTTTTAATACATGGAAAACTCTCAAACCCTGTGTCGGGTTCCACCATAACCTATACACCTATTAATTAGCATAGGGAAGACTCTTGAATATGCTATTATCTATGACCCTCTAGGAACTTATCTCGATAGCAGTGAATACTATTCACAGACTAATAACAGAGTCTAGAAACTCATCAAGGACCCTAAAGATATAATGAATAGTCATAGCAATGACAACCATCATATGAATACAAACTGTGTAATATAATATTTGTTTCTCGCGATGTCTCATAAAGCAGGATGCATAACTTGTTTCATCATTTATTCTTTATTTATTATTTTTTGATCTAATTGGATGGACTTACTTTCATCTACCATGGTCATGTATTTACTGAAGTTACTACCATCCTGATCAACTGGTCCTAATATATCACTTCCTCAACTCAGAATCAAAAAAATCTATCTTAATCATTCAACCAATGTCATACCACCAATGACACCAAAAATAAGCTACCCCACAATGACTTCAATGTAATTTTTTTCCTTGCATCAAAGTAGACAATAAAATGGAACACATTGATAATGATCTCAATTTAGGATACCCATAAACATATTCATAGATAGGAACCAATGACACTTGAAACATGTGGTGTTCCTATTTGTGGATATTCCCTCATAATCTCACCTACTTGAGATCACCAAGTGTGAACATCATGAGAATAAGTCATAATGCTTATGATCCCATGACACCTAATATTTTCACATCATCTGTGTCTTGTAATTATGATGTATATGGACCATAGGATATTAATTTAATATTATTTTCATGGTATCTTCAGGTTCTCATTATAGTATGGGAATATAAATAACCTTTTGATATGATATGTAATCTAAGTAAATTACTATAAATATAGTGGATAAAAAAGTATCAATGCTATTCTAGTAAGATAAACACATGTATATATAAAACTGTAAACATGTAATGTTAATCAAAGTACATACATGAGTTGGGTATAGGGAAACCACTTTCAGCATCGACCATGTTTTACCTTCACATTCAACCTTCGTCATCATTCATGTTAGGTTCTAAATTCATTGTCATTTATACTGAGAGATGACAACTTCATTCGGTGATGCATGAGTATAAGCACTATTAGATAAAGCATAGAGATTATCATCACTTCTAACATGTTTAGTTACAGGGAGAGAGGCCTATATCTGGCAATGGAAGTGCAATTGGAATGAAGTAATAGTTGCAGTAGAGGAGCGGTTTTGGCCAACCACATGTTTACTCATCAAATGGATAAAAATAAATTTAACCTAATCTTTTGTGAATTGCATCGTGTGGCCATAACCATTATAATAAAAAATGGTGTCAAACTATTAGGGGAATCCTATAAGTAGCTGACATGAATCTATTTCCACAATATCACATATAACATGATCCTTATAACGGCCTCTTTAGAAGGAAATGTTTCACTAATTAGTGATCTTAATGTCTCTCACTGATATGATCTAACCAACTTTATAGGGTGAGGGATGAGGTGATGTTTCTAGGTATAGTAGCTTAACTATTTCCTTAGAGATCAAGTTCTCCTAACTTTCCCCATCGATGATCACCTATACTAATTTATTATTATCCTGAAAATCAATTTGAAATAGACTATGGAATTGAGAATATTTCTCCTTTCACCCAGTGGTCAACATGAGGTTCTCATTCATATCTAGAACACTACTACATGAGGTCATGGTTTCTCTCTATTTATTTTCTCAATTATATATTTTTTGGACACATGGGGTGATATACCTAGGTGTGTGTGGAGGTATGTGTATATATGTGTCAAAAAAATACTCATACAATGTGTGTGTGGTTGGGTTTTAGAACATGTGGGCGGTCTGTGTGTGTAACATCCTAGGCCTTCTATCCCATTACTTTGTGGGAAATCTAGTGTTTAAGATGTACAAGTAAAGTATAAAGGTATTGGGAGAAGGGAGGGAGTATTTTTTTAGGTTTTTTGGAGAAAAAATGGTAGTTTTAGGGTATTACATAAAGTTCTAGTGGTGGGTAATTTCTAGTGGTGGGTCATTCTAGTTGTAGGTCATTCTGGTGGTCAGTCATTCTAGTGGTAGGCCATTTTTTGTGATAGTTCATTCTAGAGGTAGGTCATTTCTATAAGTGGTTCATTCTAGTGGTAGGTAATTATAATGGTAATTTATTTCTATTAGTATCTAATTCTATAATTAGGTCATTTTCTTAGTGGTTCATTCTAACGGTAGGTCATTCTGGCAATGGGTTATTTCTGGTGGGGGGTCATTCTTGTGGTAGGTCATTTCTGGTGGTGGGTCATTCTAATAGTAGTTTATTTTGGCTTTGGGTTATTCTAGTGGTATATCATTCTAGTGGTAGATTATTTAGGTGGTGGTTCATTTCTGGTGGTGGTTCATTCCAGGGGTAGCTCATTTCTGGTGGTAGGTCATTCTGGTGGTAGTTCATTTCAAGTGGTAGGTCATTTCTGGTGGAAGGTTATTTTGGGGGTAGGTCATTTCTAGTGGTGTTTAATTTCTAGTTTTGATCCATTTCTAGTTCTAGGTCATTATTTTGGTAGGTAATTTCCAGTGGTAGGTCACCCTAGCGGTGGTGGTGAATATTGTTTTTCAGTTTTTCTAAAATTTATAGCTTTTAAATTTTGACATTTTTATGATGAAAAATGGGTTTAATGACTTAATTAATGATTTTAAAGTTGTTTCAAATGGGATTAATCATATATTAAATTTATAAAAAGTTATAAGACCATTTAAATTTTTAAAATGCATGGTTTTGATGAGATCTGCCTCTATTGGCCAATCTAAACCGTATCTAATCTTGAAAGTCTCGGATCTAATCTTTCAAAATTAGAGAACATTCCTTCATTTTTTTATCTTTATTTCTCTTATGATGGGTGTTTACAAATACTTCTTCCCTTGTATCCATGGATCCCTATTTCTATATTTTAATTGAGCTTCCTAGAAGAGGTTTCCTCTTATAAGCGCACCCCCTATTTTGGTGCAGCAAGTTTGGGAAAAGATTCCTTCTTCTAGGTAGGAATTACTTTATTTATTCATTATTTATATCATGTGATTTGGGATTATTATTTTTTATACTTATGGAATGGTTTCATCCAAATTATTAAAGATAAATAAATTAATTTAAATCAAATTTAAAGGGGAATGGTAATGTGAAGTATGATCTTATTACTTTGTTGTTATTATTTTGATGTTGTGAATTGTATGGGATAAATACCCACTGAAAATTGTTGTTTTTTGGGGTCCTTACCTATTCTATTATGATGTGGATTGTTGAATGCATGTTGTTTGGTTGTTGAAAACACTTAAAACATAATTGTATAATTACTTATACTTGGTTAATGAAATAGATTCCCTGAGATCTTATGGATTGTGTGATAACACCCTTAAATAAAGAAGTGGAATTAAATAAGAGCCCCTTTACTAAATTTAAAAATGTGATGTGTTATGGTATGTGATGTGATGTGTGTAATGGTAGTTGTTTGTGTATGGGGATGATGTGATGTGTAATGGCTATTTTGTGATGTGTGTGGGGGCAGTGGATGAGTTGTGGTAGTGCAACGGGGATGCAATAGTTATTATGATATAGTTGTGCAGTGGGGATGCAATGGATGTTGTGATATGGTTGTGCAATGGGGATATGATGGAATGTGAAAGTGTATGTGGTTGTTGGGATATTGAATTGTGTTGTTTTTTGTGTGTTGTATTCTGTTAGTTTCCCAGTTAGTAACAAATGGTGAAATGAATTATAATAATGGGAATGTTTAATGAATTAATTAATGAAGGGTTGTGTGGATTAAATGGTTAATGTTATGTGAATGATATGCTGAAAATACTAAGAAGCATGCATGTTTTAATGGAATGGGTTGGTAATGTGCATTCTAGAAAATAGATTAATGATAACTAGAGAGTTAAATATGAATTGTGGCTTGCGTTTCACTTCTGTGGTTTTATTTATTTAGTTTTGATAGCGGAAGTGGAGAACCTTCTGAGACGGATTATTCCTTGGTTGTGAACCCTTACGATGGGGCTTTTGTGTTGTGACTCTCTATATATATACATTTTATTTTATTGTTATTTCTATATAAACCCCATCCTCATCAAGCACAATGTTCTGGAACCTACATAGTCATATGGGGTGTTTTTTCTAACATCCTAGTAGGAGGATGGATGGATGGCTACCCACTCTTCCCCGATCCCTCTTCTAGGAGATGAAAAGGACATGTAGAGATTTTGGTGGCCATAAGTTAAAAGTGCCACTGTTGAGTTGTGATGTGATGAGATGTTATGGAACAGGTGTGTTTGGGAAAGATGTGGTGAGATGGCTTGTGGTGGGGGTCATGCATTGTAGGAGGAGGCATGAGGTTGATGTCCTTCATATGCATGATACCCTACTCTACTGGTTATGAGATGTGATGTGATGTGATGTCCCATATTTCTATGGGAGATACGTGATGTGATGTGATGGACCAGGTATTTTTGGGTGGAATGTGATGTGATGTGGTGTTATTTGGAAAGGGTGAGAGCATCGAAACGTATGATGTTGGGTTGTGAGAGCAGAAAATCAGTAGGAAAGCAGTGTTTGGTACCCTTCATCGATATGCTTCATATTATATTATTATACTTGGATGTGTTATTTGGTGAGAGATTCCTGATGAGGTTGGGGGTTTTGGTTAGTATACATATTTAGGTGTTATTGGTTCTGCCATCACTATAACAAAATAGGCTTTTAACAGAATTGGCCTTTATCAGCGCTAGAAAAAAGCACTGATAATGGTTTCCTTTATTATCACTAAAATAATTGTTGATAAAGGATACATTTTATCAGTGCTCTTTTTATCATTGATAAAAGGTATCCTTTATCAGCGCTTTATTTTTATCACTGATAAATTGTCCCTTTATCAGTGCTTTATTTTTAGCGCTTATAAAGGGTAGCCTTTATTAACACTTTATTTTTAGCGCTCATAAAGGATACCCTTTATCAACTCTTTATTTTTAGTACTCATAAAGGGGTGCTTTATCAACACTTTTTTAGCGTTGATAAAGGTCTGAATAAAATGAAATAATTAAATAAATAAAAAATAAAAATGAGTTTATTAAAATAATTATTAAAAAATTATTAATTCAATAGTTTTTTATAAAAAAAGAATAAATTGATTATAAAATATATAAATTATAAATACTAATTAATAGAATATATTAAATATATATATATATATAATTAAAATTAAGCTAATAAAAATTAAAAATAACTAAATTGGGAAAGATATTAAACATTTTATTAATTAAATAATTATTGATAATCTTAATAAATAGTATATATTAAATATATATATATATATGACTATATATAAATATGATTTATATAATACAAAATATTTATTCTTTACATTAAAATAGTAATATATTTATTGAATAATGGTTTATAATTAAAAATTAATATGAAATAAAAATACTGATTAATTACATCGAGTAATGGACATAATTGAATGTCGCTTGATTTTTCAATTTAACATAGATCTAATGTGTGTTATATTGATTTCACATATATGTAATTAATGAATTTTTATATACAATGCACACACAAATATTTTTTTTGAGAATTTAATCAATTTCTATTATTTATTTTATATATATTTATTTACTATTTTTTAATATGTATTCATCTTTATTTCAATATATATTCATTTTTTTAATAATTTATATTTAATTAATAAAAATTGTCCATTTTTCAATATTGTTAAAGTGTACTCATTTTTAATTATTCAATTTCACTTATTTTTAACATGCATGCACTTATGATTAAATATTCATTAATAATGATAAAACATATTTGTAAGAAATATTTATAGATAAATATACTTATAAATGTATGTTTACTATTTTTATACATTGATATATTTATAATTATAAATAAAAAATTTTATTTTTTAAAAAATTATTTATATAATTATAAATAAAAAATTATAAAATTATTAAAAATTATTTAAATAATGATTATATTTACTATATTTATATTTATATTTATTTATTAAATATATATATATAAATATAAATATATATAATAATATAAATATTATATTATTAAAAGGTATTTTTATAATTATAAATAAATAATTATGAAATTATAATAAATATATTTAAATAAAGAATATATTTACTATATTTATATTTATATATATTTATTGACTGAAAATTATTTTATTTTATTATAAAAGTCGCCCCAAACAGAAGAACGTTCACGAGGGCCGGAAGTGGTGTAAACCCAAGGAATCTCCATGGATAATGTCACTACACTCCATAGGCAAGGGTCCTAGAGTATCATAAATCCTAATGTCTTCCCCAGGCTTCCCCTGACGAGCAAGCAGGTCAACTGCAATGTTTTCCTCCCTCTAAACATGATGAAGTTTCTTCCCCAAGCACATCTCTCTCCTGCATCTACGGATTTGGTATATCATGTCCCATGGAACCTCCTGACGACCCTATATGGACTTCACCAGTATCTCAGAGTCGAATTCAATTTCTATCACCCTGAAATTTAGACTTTTACGCAACGTCAAGCCAGAAAGTAATGCCTTAAGGGTTTAATAACTCTAACTAGTTGTGAACTCATCGCGATAATGAAGCTTTCTGTGGAAGCCACCCTCTATCGATGCTCCTCGGTAAATCAATGCTCGAATGAAGGCTCAAATCCAAGGCTTGAATGATTTAAGGGTTGAATGAATCCTAGGCTTGAACATTTTATAGGTTTTCAATATCTTTACTTCTCTCGAATGATTCAAAACTTCAATCCAAGGTATCTTATTTTCTACTCATCCTCATCACTCGTTGATTGATTTTTTGTTGAGATCAATTTTTTTTTATCATCATTCGTTCTTTACCACTGGAATATACCTATGGTCAACAGTGTTTATTGAGGATTTTTGGTTAAAATAAGATAGGGTTATCATTCCTTGCACTGCCCCACCCTCGCTGCTTGCCAATTATGTGCAACCCGCCTGCCCCAACACCACTGACTCTTTCTTCATGAGGTCTTTGACCCCTTAAAGTTTTTCATAATTTTAAAATAGATGAAATATCATCTACATAATTCTCTCCTTCTTCACATGACTACCTCCCCCCTCAAGTGATCACTCTTGCCAGCACAGGAGACCACCACCACCCTTCTACACACATACAACACCAAATAAGAAATTCTCTTCCTGTTAGACTCAACCATAGGGTCTATGGAATTAAAGATAGGTGTATACCCACCTCACCTAGAACATATCAACATAATGATATATATATATGTGTGTGTGTGTGTGTGTAATGGTAAATTCATAACATAATTATATTTACATGCACACACAGAGCCATGCTCATGTTTATAAATACATTTATATTTATGTATATTAATATGTGTGTGTTTGTGTGTGTGTCTATAATATATATGTTTTTTTTATATATATATAATTATTTATTAAATGGATTTAACACATTTTATATATAAATATTTTAAATATTTATATATTTATATGTATAAATTTGAAAAAATACAAATATATAAAAAATACAGATATGTATATAGACACACACACATGTATATTTCAAAAATACATATATATATATATATAATATAGATACATATTATAAAAATACATTATACAAATATATATATTATACAAATACAAATATATATTATACTATACAAATATATATTATACAAATATATTATGAAAATATACTATATAAATATATTATAAAAATATATTATAAAAATATATATTATAAAAATTTGTTATAAAAATATATTGCACAAATTTATATGCATACAGTTAAAAAATAAATTTTTTTTATAAAGATTCATCTCACTTTGAAACTATTTTCTTAAGAGTGGTTCATCTCCCATTTAACTTAAAACCTCTATATCTTCCATAATTACTATTATTTATTTCATTATGACTATTATTTTATACTATATTCCCAAAATCACCATAGAACCCATAATGCCCATGAAAAATAAATTTTCTTATAAATTCTACTCTTTATATTTTTGAAAATAATTCTTGTTTTCAACCTGTCTAGACATAATTTCGGAATAAATTTATCAACTAAGAATTTTGATATGTTTAAAACCTTTATCATTATTCGGTATATCATATTACTAAAATTATTTTTTCCATTCCTTATCAATTTTTAACTGAAATTTTAATTTTTTGATGTTTTAAAATATTTGATTTACCATTAATATTAAATGTAATAATTCATTAGGTTGTTACATCACTTCTTCCAAAAAAATATAATGGGGGTTATCTAATTCTATATATGTTAGAATAATTATTAGTAATTATTTTTAGGTATTCATCATTTTAGGTCTACATGTATTGGTTCCACCCCTATGAATCTCTGATTATGATTCATGTATATGAAATAACTCTTTATTTATAAAATTTTTTTATCAATACATTTTTATATCTTCTAGTTGATCGAATGATAGTTTATTATTCTTTTTTATCATATTTTGGTTTATTATTACTCCTTTATTACCTATATTATATTTTCATTTGTTTAGTGGATTTAAGAAAGACATGATGGCTCATTTTAATATAGGTAGGATTGTTCTTAGTTAGAGGATTGAAAGTATTAAAAGTGACATTTCTCCTATAAATATAAAATTCATAAAGGTCCCAAAGATTCATATATCATGACAATATATCCCTGATGAGACCCCTTGAATCACCTAAAAGAATGTTTATGCCCCCCAAATCTCACATTCAATAGGTCGCGAGTTAATAACTAGTTCCAATGGTGTGATTATCACAAATGGGAGGCATTACCCCTTTTAGAGAACACAATGAAGTATAATAATCATCCTCATAAGCTTCATATCCCAAATAGTTTTTATTACATTTTTTTCCTTGAGAGTCACCCCTTATCTCTTTTATGTTTCTTTTACTACCCTGGTCATTATTCATCCCATGGATGACTACTTCTTAGAGTATTTCAATCAACATAGGTTCATTTCTATAAGAGATGAAGGATGTGTGTCAAACAACAAAATGGAATGATAAATGTTCGGGAGATGAGCTGATGAGGATGACAGTTTTCTATAACTTTTATCTTTGAATGAATTCATAGGATAACACCTACTATAGTGGAGTAATTCGTTTTTAAAATTCAATTACACATTTTCTTTAAAGAATAATGAAATTATTTGAAACAATAAAATGTTGGGTTTACATTATTATAATTATCTACAACTTTCACTTTTTATAGTAAATATATTATGTGTATTTATTTATTTATTATACAAAATTAATATTTTATGAACCCAATAGGATGGATATGAGTCAAAAATGAATTCATGCTAATTGTTTGACAAAATATTATAAATATAGATTTAAATATGTCATCAATTTTTCAATAGATCATGCATACTACCCTTCTCAAATCCTTTGTTTGTGTTTGCAATATTTTTATTTAAGAAAAAATTGTCTAGAAGAGTTGGAAGAACATTTGATTTGTCACAGAATAGACCAGAGCTACAAATGTTGGACTAAACATGGGGAAAAAATAGATGTGCACACCGATTGGGATGATAATTCTAGAAGGTTATATTGTAGAATAGTTTATTGTTGAAGAAGATATTGAATTATATATTGATTACATATCATATATTGATAACATCATTCTTCCAAAGTCTCATCATAGCATATTCCTTATGGGTGAAGGGAATTTTGGACGAGAAGTTGTTTTAATTACCTTAATAGAGTGGTAGAAAGTGAACCTTTACATTTTACATAATAGTGAAGATGTTGATTCATACATTGAAGACCACAAAGAAATTCTTAGAGATTTTAATCCATAAAGGGCTGAAGGATGGATATCAAATACACATAATCAACAATTTATAAGGTGGTTATGAGATCAAATTTATAAGGAGTTACATCTTGCACTATTTTTTTAATCAATGGTATACCAAATGAAAATGTTATATCTTACATTGTTTTTATAATAAATGGTATACATTCTATTTAAAATAACAAGATGACTGCAGTACGATGAAAAAAAAATGGTGATACACTTGTGGTGGAAGCGATGCACATATCTAGTTCCAATGATAGAGATCTAATTTGTGAAAAATGTGTTATATTTTGGTATTATCTAACAGATATACAAGTTGGATTATAAAAAATTTCAAGTGCCTATTTTCCATTACAAATGATTTGACGATATGACTGTAGTGAAAGTTTCTAAAATGGGCTTCATGAAGGTGAATTTTAGTGTAGAAGGGGGATAATATGAGTCGTTTATAATGGAATCACAAGAGGTGAAGGTATTTTATATCTCAGATCTAGAAAATAATAATTTTTTTATTGTTGAGATAGATACTAAAACAAATGTCAGGTTAGATGAAAATTCAATCAAGGATGACCCTTTTATTGGGAGATTACAATTAGTTAATGTTGGTCCCAATACAAACAATTTCTTCTACACATGATGATGTTACCAATCCCTTGGAATAACAAAATATAACTAAATAAACCCTTTTGGAATATGTAAAGGTAATGTTATGATATACTTTCTATATTTTACTGAAAAATTATATAATGAATGTTGATTTAATTTTCATTATTTCATTTAGAGTTCATTTATTTTAGAAGATTTATGTCCATATTTCATTCCTTTCTGAACCAAAAATTCCATAGACTTCTTATCCCTCAAAACCTTTTCACCCCTGTAGTGTTTTATTTATCACTTTCCTTCAAGTTCCCTCCAATTTCTTTGTAAGAAGAGAAACAAAGCTACCTATACTCAATCACAAAGGTAATCTTGATGTTTTTATAGAAAAATATTTTCCATGGAATTAATGTATTGTTTCATATTTATTTTTAATTTATTTATTTTCAACATTACTTGCATAGGAATTTTTTTCTTGTATAGGTGGATTATTTTATTTGAGTAGGGGCAGTCTGTCCATCTTTCATTCCTTTCTACACCAAAACTTCCACAAACTTCTTCTCCCTCAAAACCTTTTCACTCCTACAGTGTTGGAATTTCTCACTTTATTTCAATTTCCCTCTACTGCTCAATCACAGAGGTAATATTGATTTTTTCACTGTAAAATAATTGTCCATAGAATTAATTTATTATTTCATATTTATGTTTAATTTATTTATTTTTAGTGTTACTCATATAATAATTATTTTCTTATACAGGTGGATTATTTTATTCAAGTTGGGGAGGTTTGTTCAAAGATGATCATGTTCATGAGAGATTATAATTTTATCCTATAACTTATATAATGAAAACAAGTAAATGCATCAAGAATTCAAACAACCATCATGAAAAGGTGAATTCCTATAACTTATTTAATTAATTTTTTCATCATTTTATCTACTTTTTTTAATTTAATTTCCTTATCATTTTTATCTAATAAATATTTTGTTTTTTTACTAGATCTTTTTGGAAGTCATATTTTGATTTAAAATATCTGTAACAATCCACAAAAGAGATAAAATGTTTCTTTTTGTAAATGTTACCACAATTTCCATTTACATTTCTTTTCTTTGTTGAACTGCCAACACTACATATTGACTTGAAGTTCTTAGCCGAAAAACCATTTTTTGTTGAAATATATAAGAGTATAGGAATATCATGTTCCCATTATGGTTAATTATTGTGATATAATGGGCATATAATCTTCCTTTGATCTTTTGTATTTCAAGAATGAGAAAGGTTTTTTAGATAAAAACATTGATTCAATATTAAGTGTTGGAATTTTGACAAATAAAAACAATGGAAATTATGGTAACATTGGAAGTTAGGATTTTTTTGATACTTTGGGATGTGTAGAAATCATCTGCACTTCAATTTGATACACGGTGTGATCTTTATGACTTCAATTGATTCTTTTTATTTAAAATTGACATTAATTTTAGTAAAAAAGACAACTAACATACTCAAAACTAAGAAAAATATTCTCATTGTTTTGATACTTTAATAAAACAATTCATAAGTTATTTATGAGATATATAAATCATCCTTACCTTAATATGATACATGATATGCCCGATATGACTCAAAGTGTCTGTTATCAGTTTAAAATTTAAGTTTAGTGTCACTAATTGAAAAATGAAAAAATGCACTTGGATTTTATTGATAATTTAGGAAATTAATTCATAAATCATTTTTGACTTATAGGAATCATTATCACATCAAATGGATACAAGATGTGATCTGTATGAGTCAAAGTGTGTGTTTCCAGTTTAAAATGAAATTTTAGTAAAAAAGACAAGTGACGTACTCAAAACCAAGAAAATTCATTCATATTGTTTTAATGCTTTATTACAATGATCCATAAGTAATTCTAAATGCGTAGGAATCAGTATCATATCAAACCAACACATTATGTGACCGGTATGAGTCAAAGTGCATGTTTCTAGTTTAAAATAACATTTTAGTAAAAAAGAAAATTGACATAATCAAAACTAATAAAACATGTTCGTATTGTTTTAATACTTTATGAAAATGATTCGTAAGTCATTTGAGGCATGTTATAATCAACTTCACCTCAATATGATGCACAGTGTGTTCAGAATGACTCTAAGTGCGTCTTTTTATTTAAAATTAACATCAATTTTAGTGAAAAGGAAACTGACCTAATCAAAATGGAGAAAAAAAATTATATTATTTTTATAATTTAGTAAAAGGATCCAAAATTCATTTTTGATGTGTAAGAATCAACCTCACCTCAATCTGATACACAATGTGCCCGGTATGACTCAATGTGTCTATTATCAGTTTAAAATCGACATTTTAGTTCAAATTGTCACTTAATAAAAACCAAGAAAACATGCTCATATTGTCTTGATAATTTAAGAAAATGATTCATAAGTATTTTATGATGTTTAAGAACTAGTATCATGTCAAACTAAAACATGATGTGACTAGTATGAGCCAAATTTCATGTTTCAAATTTCAATTGAAATTTTAGTAAAAAATAAAAGAGGCATACTCAAAACCAATAAAACACATTTGTATTGTTTTGATAATTTAGTAAAAATATATATAAGTCATTTAAGATGTGTAGGAATCATCCACACCTCAATCTGATGCACGGTGTGACCAGTATGACTCCAAGTGCATCTTTTTATTTAAAATTGACATTAATTTTAGTAAAAAGGACAGTTGGCCTACTAAAAACAGAGAAAACACATTCAGATTGTTTTGATACTTTAGTAAAATGATAAATAAGTCATTTTTTATGTTTATGAATCAACCACATCTTAGTTTTATACACGATGTTCCTAGTATGACTCAATGTATTTGTTATCATTTTGAAATCAATATTTTATTTCAAAGTGTCACTCATTGAAAATCAAGAAAATGCACTCAGATTGTATTGAAAATTTAGTACAACGATTCATAATTAATTTGTGACATGTAGGAATTATCATCACATCAAACTGACATACTATGTGATTTATATGAGTCAAAATGTATGTTTCTAGTTTAAAATGGCATTTTATTAAAAAAGACAAGTGATGTACTCAAAATTGAGAAAACACATTCAGATTGTTTTGATACTTTAAAAAAATGATACATTAGTCATTTGAGACATTTAGGAATCATCCAAAGCTCAATATGATGTAATTGGCCTGACTCCAAATGTGAATTTTCAATATATAAGTGTCATTTTAGTTTAAAACGCGCATCACATCACCAAAACTAATAAAATTATCCTATAATGTTTTATAGTCATTATATTTTCTATTACTTAATTAATTTCCTTAATTATTTTTATCTTATATTTATTTATTTAATTTTTGTAGAGATAATTCTTGAAGATGAACACAAAATAGTGTGACGTACAAGAATCAAATATAACTCAATGTAATACATGGTGTTCCTAGTATGACTCAAAGATTAGTTTAAAATTACAAATTTCTACTAATTTTTTTATTTATATTATTAATAACATAAGAATTGTTTTCTTATACAAATGATTTTTTTTCTTGAGTAGGGGTTAGGATCAAAATAAAAAAGTAACACTGATGTTTTTGAATATATGTAATAATTTTTACTTGTGTAATTATATAAACCAATGTTTTAAATGTCTATAATATAGTGTTTTTTCTTTTATTTGTGTTATAAATTTTATTTCATTTAAATTATGTATTGACACTTGATTTTTCTAATTTTGTGGTGTTTTTGGTGTTGCAGTGTGTTATTACAGCACACTACAACATGCCCCTTTATCAATGTATTTAGAAGCACTGATAAAGGACCCATTTAATAGTGCTTTTAGTGGTGCTGATAAAGGATCCCTTTATCATCACTTTTTTAGCGCTGATAAAAGTATTGGGCCTTTAATCTTTCTCTAGTAGTCAGTGCTTCTCCAGTGCTGATAAAGTCCATTTTTAGTGTTATTAAAGGCCTATTTTGTAGTAATGCATTTCCTCATAGATGCATTAGTATTCTCTTTCACATGTTCATGACAAACTTGGTTTTCCTACTGATTATAATTGTATTCTCACGCTACATATATAAAACTATTTTTAGGTTCTCATAACTTCATGGACCTTGTTAGGCATTACTAGATCATATCTTTAGATAGTTATTGTGTCACTCCTTTAGTTTTATTTTGGGGATTCCTTTTGGAGTCTTTTATCTGTATATATTTTATTTATACATGCATTATGGGATGATTTTTGTTTTATTTATATTATGTCATGGAGATATTTGTGGTTGATTCATTATATCTCCCGGTCTTGTTTTTTTATATAGGGTAATGCCTCCCATATTGTGAGATTTTTATACAGTTGGTGCTAGTTTCTAACTCAAGTCCTACTGGAGGCAGGACTCAGGGATCATTATCACCCTTCCTTCATTTCTAGCCTAGGAGGGGTAAATTTAGAGGGAGGGGTCATGAAAAAGTAGTATCAAAGGTGATGGTTGAGAGATAAGATGAAGTTTGGAGTTAGGCACGGTGAAAATTTCATGTGTTGGTATGGAAACAGTGCCAGTTGACCTTGGTGCATGACATAGTATAGGGAGACTGGCTAGTACATGGGATTTTAGGTCCCACTATGATCCTATGCACTAACTCTAAGTTTATTTAATGACTAAGTGAGATGGAACCACTTATAGGTTGGATGCCTATGAGAGGTACATTGTGATTGAATGAGGTATTTTTAAGAAGTAAAGGAAATAAGTTAAATAAATCATGGAAATTTATGAGTGTTTCTCTAACTATTCCCAAGTTTTTGTTTCTAATAAACTATTATTTTTTGGATTATTCATATAACCTAAAATGGAAGTATAAAAATGATGGTAAAATAGCTTGAGATGTTTGTTTGAAACCTTGGTAAAATTTTAATGTGTTGTTTCATTTCCTATTATATCGGAATTCATAATGAATTGAATTTCATTTCATTCCTTAAAACATATAACATGCCATCTAGTTTTTCTAATGTTTGTAATTTGTTAGAGAATCATGCTTAGTGTACTTTATTTTGAATAACTATTTAATTTTGGAAATCCTTATGAAGCATGTTACCTTTAGTGGATTTCACAATATCTTGATAAAATAAGATATTTTGAAACCATGCTTATAATTATTCTAATTCCCATATTATTTAATATTTTATGCCTTTATTTCCATTTTTTATCAAGAGAATGTGTTTTTGACATGTTTTTAAACTTAGTTTTGGAAATTTAATTTATAGAATTTATAAAAATGACCATCTTGATTATTGATAATTCCTTTTTTATTTGGAAACCTTGAAAAGAATAACTTTCTCCTTATTTTGGCATGATTGTAGTTTTGTAGTATGGATATGACCTTATGTTGTAGGCATGTGTTAGGCTGAAAATTCTTTTAATTTCTGTTCCTAAATTTATAAAAATAATAATCATGTTTTGTGGCAACCTATTGAGACTTGAAACTATTAAATGATTAAATGCATTCTTTATATGACTAATATAAAATTTTAGGTGCTAAAATAACATTTTCACACATGTTAAGTCATAAGTATTTTGTTATGGGAATAATCTCTAAAGTTGAAAAAATTTGTATAGAAATTACGTAAATTCTAGTATGTGATACTTGAGTATGTATCATGTTTAATATGTTGTATTTAAATATGTAAAATCATCCTATATTAAAATAAAATAAAGCTACAAAACTTTTAAGTGTGGCTTTTTATAGTAGTCATTATACCAAAAATAAAAAATATATTCAGGAACATAATTGAGCTAATTTAATCTATTGGTCATCACCCCTTTGTTATCCAAGCCATCATCCACAAAATCTACTTCATGAAATACATGTGTAATAATGTAATTCATGGTTGAGAGAGATTCCAAGTATCCAATCCATCTGGAAATAAGTTTCTAGGACAAATGAATTATGCCATTTCTAATTTCTTGGACCACCATGCTAGAGTCACATTCCAGACATATATTTCTCCATCCTTGATATTGTTCCACTTCAACCACATTTATAATACTGAACATTTCAGTATACAAGGAACTGGAAAATTCACAAGGTTCATAGAGACAAACCCTTGTACTACATATGTAGTCTCTGAAAATATCACTGTATCCAGATAGACCTGGATTCCCTCTTGAAGAACTATATGTGTTACATTTGATCTAGAAAATAAATTTTGGGGTCCATAAGACTTACAAAGTTCCATTATGAGGATTATAATTACGTGTAATTCCAAAAAAAATAAGAACAAAAAATTCATGTAAAGAGTTATCACATTTACTATTTTGAATAGAATTTACCCATTTTACTCCTCCAATAATACACTCTATTAATGATTGTATATATAAAGGTATTCCATCATGGATTAGCTGATTTTGGCTACTCCAAATAACATTAATAACTTACAGATAGGCTACATGCAGAAAATTATATATTTTCTTTGATAATTGCACCTGCAAACAAGAAACTATGTGGTCTCTAATTGAGAAATAGTTTGGAAGTTAAACCTGAAATAAATCTGTAATATCATTCCAAAGGGAAAAAAACATAACACAGATACAGAATTGATGATCAATTCATTCTCTATTCTTATTACAAATAACTCATTTAGATCAAAGATTAATACCAACAATTTGAAGGAAATCATAGTGGGAAGTTTAGAATAAAATACTCTCCAGGAAAGAGTAAATATGGATGGTAGAATCCAAGGATTGTTGAGGATTTTTGTCTAGTTGTTAATATGTTCAAGAGTTTTCATATGGTATAATGACTTTGGGGATGAAATTCCATTGGTATCATTCTCCAAAATATGAATGTCATCCCCACTAGTAAAATTGTAATTTAAAATAGTTTATTTAATCTTTGTGGGAAGGGTATCAAACAGAATATCTAGTTTCTCTTTAATTGATACATTGGTGTCTATAGAAATGTCTTGTAAAATAAGGTTGGTTATGATAGGAATTCTGGTCCAATTTTTCTTATAGAAATTGAGATAGGAATTGGTGTTAACAATCCAATGGGATTCAATAATTATTATGGAATATAACTTCTTAAAAGCAAGACATGTGGAGGATTCCACATAATTTACATACCTAGCCTTAAGTTTTCCAAGGAATCTTACTCTGAGAAAAGTAAGGGAATAATTTTTCTTAGTGATGAGTCTCCACAAAAATCTATCCTCCAAATCATGATTAAACTTACTGAGATTCTTAATTTCCAACCCACTACCGTCAATTGATTGGAAACATTGTTTCTAGGGAAGAGTGAAAATTTTCCTTTGGAGGATGCTTCCACTCCAAATAATTTTTTTTATAGAAATATTGATACTTTTTATGATAGAATATGGTAATTTGTAAACCATAAAATATTGAATGAATTTGGAAACAATTTTAGATTTAACAAGGATAATTTGGAATCCTTTGAAATCATTTTTCCTTTCCATGAAGAGAAATGTCTCCTAATTTGACTCACAATATGATAAAAGTTTTAGTCTTGAGGTTTTCCTTAAAACATGAGGACACCAAGATAAATAAAGGGAATATTTCCTTCTCTAAAACCTAACTTTATGGTGATGCTCACCCTTCTGGCTATAGGTATACTTTTACTAAATTAGAGAAAATATTTGTTCAAGTTAATTTCCTGACCCGACAATTTTTAATAGTGAAGAAGAGAATTTTTCAAGTTTCTAATGTTTATTTTTTCCCCTAGATGAAAATAATGATATCTTCAAAATATAAAAGATAATTGAGAACATCAAGGCCTCTTCCATCCCTAATGGGAGTAATCTTATCATACTTTACTAAATTGAGAAGAAGCATACTCAATTAGTCTTCAAGAATAGAGAAAATAATTACTGAAATGGTATCACCTTGTATGATGCCTCTTGAGAATAATAAATATAACTTAGTAAATACATTTATCAACACCAAAATATGGTATGATATCAGGAGTATTTTAACCCAGTTTACAAAGGTATCATTGAAGCCAAACTTGGTTAACACATCATAAATAAAGCTCCATCAAAGAGTTTCAAAGGCTTTCTTGAAATCTAATTTAATAGTAATGTTCCCAAATATAGTGGGTTTACTGATAATATTAACACATTAATAGGTTATAAAAAGAAAATAATTTATGTCCTACCTTTGATGAATCCAAATTGGGTAGTAGACACAATCTTGTTGTAAATTCATGTCAATCTGTTAACAAGAATTTTTCCAATAATTTTATAAATGGTATTTACAATAAAAACAGTCCTGAATAAATGTATCTCATTTTCATTTTCAACTTTAGGGATGATGTAAATAAATTGAGCATTTATACCATAAGTGATATTACCACCTTTTAAAAAATTATTAACCAACCTATAGAAATCATTGCGAATTATATCCCAATGCGTTTTAAAGAAGGAGTTTTTAAAACCATCTGGGCCAAGATAACTCCTAGAATTGTGACCCTAGACTACCTCTATAATCTCAAAAGCAAGAGGAATAGAAGAGAGGTTATAATTTTCCTCTTGGGTGACAATATTGGGTACGATATCTTCCATGATTTCAGTTGGGGTGTTGGAGGAATCAAAGAGCTTCATATAATAGGAGACAACATGTGCTTCCAAGTATTCTCTTTTTTCAAAGAAGTTTCCATTATCACTAAGAATAAAAAAAGGTCTATTAATTTTCCTAACCTTTTGAATAAAATTAAATAACTAAGTGTTTTTTTTTCACCACCATTTATCCATTCAATTTTTAAGGATTCCCTTTTCATGTGTTCCTTAAGATTAAGAAGAATATTCAGATCATGTGTGGCCTTATTTTTTTGTTCAAGGCCTGCAGAAAAATCACTCCTAGTATCTTTCTCTTGAATAGAAATGAGTAAATAATCAAGATAGAAAATATTTACATCAATGTGACTGAAGAAATTTTTACTCCAAGTTTTTATCCTTTACTTTAGTATTTTAATATTTAAAACACAAGCAAGAAAATCATCCCTAAAGTTAAAGAAATTCCAAGTTTCTAGGACAAGAGGTCTACAACCAAGGTGTGAAGTCCAATAATTTTTAAATATGAAGGGTAAGGGTGGATTTTCTATTTTATAAATTAATTTTTTCTAAAATAGGATGGTGGTGAGGGTTAAATTTTTCAAGGGTGGAACAAACGATAGAGGACCAAAGATTAAGGGTTGCATCATAGACAAAATCTCTCTCCAATTTACTACAAAAAAAGAATGAATATGTCTTATATAATATGTATATTTATCTCAAAAAATATTAATTTCATATAGAATACTATCTTCAATACATGCCTTGAAATATATGTTTGAGGAAGAATAATTTCCAATTCCAAGTCTCTCATCGGGATTAATAATAGAATTAAAATCACCCATGAGAGTCCATGGATAATTTATAATCCTATTGATGTCAAAAATATTCTTCCATAAACCTATTTGTAACATCCCAGGTAAATAATGACTAAAAAAATTTTGTATTTATTAATATTTATGAATTAAATATTAATTTTACTTTAAAGAGGTTGCTATGTTCGATAGCGTACCCGATACGCAACGATGAGTTCCTTTGAAAACTTACGTTGCACAGTAGTAATATAATAATATTATTTTAAATGGTAGTTAACATGTAGCCATTGTATTGGCGGTAATGGATATAAATAAATAAAATATGATTATATATGTTTTTTAAATGTTTTTACATTTATCCAATAAAAGATAAAGGCTTAAAATACGGAAAGAATTCAATTTTAGGCATTTATACCCTAATTTTCACTAAAGGTTCACTTATCACCTTTTGATGGAAAACCGTCATTAAATATAGTTTTGATCACTCTTATACATTCTATTGGACCAAATATAACTCCTCTTTATAATTAGGACATCAAAATTTACTTTGTGTAAATTTTTGGTATCTTTCCGATAAAGTTCATTTTTTTAATGAATAGTGTAAACTGTTGTATTTTAATTCAAAACCTCTTTTTAATATAATTTATTTATATGATTAGATTATCATTTGAATTGGTTTTAAAGTGAAATTAGAAAATATTTTTACCATTAAATCCAATAGTGGTCATTGGAATTAATTTCACTTTGAAATCGGACTTAAACTAGTGTCAATCTTTTGATACTTATTGTTTCATAAAAACATGCTATTTGTCATGACAGCGGGAATTAATTATTAAATTAATTAATTAAACTTATATGTTTTGAATTTTTTAAAATAGACTTCATTTTTGAATTCGGAATATCAAATATAGCTTAGGATGAATTTTTGGTATTTTTCTGAAAAACTTCAATTTTTGATGAATAGTGAAACCACTAAGTGGTACTTATAAAAACTGATTTTTCGTTTAAATGAAATTTTACCACTTCTGTGTTTTGAATTTCAAAAATCCGACATACATGGTTGTCATTAAGAAGTAAAATGTGGTTTAATGAGATTAAAATAATTTTTTGGTGAATAGTAACTCTTAAGTTCTTAATCGCGATTAGAGGTAATTATTATAGTTTAAGGTAAGAATAATATTTTAATAAAATTAAATGACCTAGAAACATGTCCTACCATCATTTTATGTGTCATGGACGACCAAGAAAATTCATGGGTCAACTTGGGGACCCCATGGAGACACTTTGGTTGGAAAATGACATAAATACCTTTTATTTAATGTTAAAGTAAAAAATGACACAAACATAAAATGTTTTACTAAAACAATTTTTACATGGGGTTATAGAAGTCATATTTTTGAATATAAAGAGTCATTGGAAAGATAAAAATATTTAATACATCATAGTAATTTTTTTATAATTTTTAGACATTAAATAAATTAAATTATTTATGACATCATGATGATGCAGCGATGACCTCATTATTTAACGATTTAAATAAAATGGAAAGATAATGTAAAATATAAGACCTAAACATGTCCAAAACCTATTGGATGAGTGTATTTCAAACCCTCATCACCTTATCCTCGAAATACATCAATGTGGGACCTTTAAAATCCGAAACTCTTTTAAAAATAAAGTAACATTTTGTAACTTTACAAGAGTGCCCCTCCTCTCCTCTTATAAAAGGCCCCCACCTCTACCACCTTACCCACACTCCCAAAGCATTTGGCTCAGCCAAACTCTGCCCATTTTGTCTCTCCACTTCCCTCTCTTACTCCTTTAAGCCTCACTTTGGTCAGAAGTCTTCCCAAGGAAGCCTTTGAGCTCAAACCAAAGGGAGTTACCCGATTTTAAGGTAATGTCTTCTTTTGAGTCCTTTTGTTTTATTTTACTTCTCCAACCCCCTAAACACTTTTTATTATTTTCTTTTGTAACAAATCCAGTATCCTAAATACACTAGGATGTTTTTATAAGAATTATTCAAGCTACACTTACACACACATACATCTAATGGTTAAAGAACATACTGTTTCTGTGGATGGCGAATTTCTGCCTCCCGAAACGATGATTGTTCAACATTATTTTAACACCTTCAAAGGTGGCCATTAAGATGACACTATATTTATATATGATATATAATATGTTTATGTTTTCATTAAGCTTCTGTATTTTTCATTTTGGGCATACCTTTATGGTTTCCATTATGGGTAAACGCGATATCTTCATTTTAGGAAGTGCGGACTACCGCCCCCTCAAAGTGATTTGATTCGTTAATGCCATATGTGGGATGTATAAAGGATGGATTTAAAGTTATTATATATGATGTTATACTGGAATTATAATATACCTCTATATCATTATTATTTATTTCCATTAAAGTATGATATAGAAATGAAAGTAGCGTTCATGCATACGTACGGCTTACCGTCTCCATGAACGGTGCATTTCATTTCTTATCCCCAAATGTAATGTACTATTATAATTACATGTATATAATGGATATATATGATGAATGATACATCTAAATGATGAATATAATTCTGGAATTAAAATATACATACCTATCATTTAGTTTTAATTCCATTAATATGAAAAAGAAATGAAAGTAGCGTTCATGCGTACGTACGGCTTACCATCTCCATGAACAGTGCATTTCATTTCTTACCTCTAAATGATTATGTAATATTATAAATACATGTATATGCTGGATATATATGATATATATGATATCCAAATCATGAATGTCATTCTGGATATAAAGAACCTTTGACCCCACGAACAACATGTAATTGTAAGAAGTCCACTTTCGACTTAAGAACCAAATATCGACAAAACAAACATTATTAACATAAATGGTTACATAATGTTTATAACAATTTAATAGGAGATATAAAAGTAATAATGAACTTGAAAACAGTTCTTAAGAAAATAGAAATTAACTCAAGTTTATTATTCAGGACGTTAAAGAACAATCGAGTCAAGTCAGACCCGAGGTAAGGGACTTCATCTCAATCTCCTTTCATTAAGGCATATTTAGTTTTATACACAACTTTATTTTATATGGTGTATAAAACCCTTTGACTTTTACTTTTATACAAAAGGAATCTTTTTCTATGAAGCGTTTTACTAAACGACAAAAAGGAATGTTTTTTTAACGTACGCAGTGACAATGACCTTTTCCGCCACCACGAGTATTATTTGGTCTTTGGATTACTCAACAAGACGTAATGTTTTTAAAATAAAATATATACCATATACTCTTTTATGTATTTTGGTATTGAAAATGGTTTTGATAAAGGATTCCATTATGTCAATATATTTAAATTATATATTGGGATTGAAATGTAGAAATGTTATCATTCCTTTATATTGGTTTTATGTTTTGTGATTTTATATTGGTACTTGGACATTTGACGGGTGATTACGTGATAAACCATATGACGGGTGGTGCCGTGAATACCAGGACAGGTGGTTACGTTATAACCTCCAATGCATTGGGTATGGAAGTCGGTCGTATGGCTATTCCATTAAGTATGTATGGAAGTTGTCCGTATGGCTATTCCATTAAGTGATATGTGTGGAAGTCGACCGTATGGTTATTCCACTTAAGTATGTTTATGTCCCAAGTTACCTTTATATGTTATGTGTTCTTTATATGGGTTTTATGGTAATCCTTTGGTTACAAAAGCGTAGATAATGATATTTTATTCAGTGAAGAGTTTTTACTGCTTCAAGAAGGTGAAAGTATTATGAAGCAAAGTTCACTCGATTGTCAAGGTATTCTCTAAACTTCATACGAGATCTTGATAGTAAAATAAACCGTTTTTACTCAGGGTTAAAGCCAAAGTATCGAAGGGATTTAGCCTCTTGTGAGTTCAAAAGTTATGAAAAACTTGTTCGATGTGAGGAGAAGGTGGAAATGGAGTTTGCCGATGATCGGGTATTCTATGACAAACAATAGAATAAGAGGTCTAGTTGGCAGGAAACGGGGAAGAATTCATCAAAGAAGAAAGGAGGTAAGAAAACCAAATTTTCATCCTGTGAGAAGTGTGGTAAAATGCATCCTGGAGAATGTCTATCCAAGTCTGGTAAGTGCTTTCGTTGTGGTAAGTCTGGCCATATTGCTCGTAACTGTAAGGATGATGATCAAGTAGGCAATGAAAATCCAGTGGTAAGATGTTTTAAGTGCAATGAAATGGGTCATTATGAAAACGAGTGTCCAACGAAGAACTCAACTGGGGTAATGAAGCCATACAACAAGCATAAAGGGGTGGTGAAATCCTTTGCAACAACTTCAGCAGATATTGGGCCATCGAATGAAATAGTATCAGGTACACTGTTTGTTTGTTCAGATTATGCCAATGTGTTGTTTGATTCAGGTTCTACACATTCTTTCATTTCTGAGAAGTTTTCTAGTAAATTGGAAATTCCATCTCAAGATATGAATCCTGACCTTATGGTAAAAACACCCGGAGGGAACGTTGAGACAAAAAGGAATTATAAGAACCTTCCTATCCTTGTCTGTGGAAAGAATCTACCAGCAAACCTTATTGTTTCGCCTCTAGTAGAGTTTGATGTTATTTTGGTCATGGATTGGATTTCTGTTTATCATGCTAAGATTGACTGCAGCGATAAAATGGTTTCTTTTCAGAAAGATTTTCAGTTTGTGTACAAGAATGAACCCTTGATTTTGATAACATATCAGGAAGTTGAGAAACTAGTAAAAGATGGAAATGAATGTTACCTTGCACATATTGTTGAAAATAAACGAACTGTTCAGATTAATGATGTGTCAGTGGTAAATGAGTATCTTGATGTTTTTCCTGATGAGTTTCTTGGTGTTATTCAGGATCAGGAAGTTGAATTTACTATTGACTTAGTTCCTGATTCTAATCCAATTTCAAAACCCCCTTATCGAATGGCTCAAGTTGAACTTTTAGAGTTAAAGAAGCAATTGCAGGATTTATTAGATAAATGTTTCATTCGACCTAGAACTTCACCATGGGGTGCTCCTATCTTATTTGTTAAAAAGAAAGATGGCTCAATGAGACTTTGCATTGATTATAGAGCCTTGAATAATATTACTATTAAGAACAAGTATCATTTTCCTCATATCGATGATTTGTTTGATCGGCTCTAGGGAGCTCAGTATTTTTCGAAGATTGACTTGAGGTCGGGGTACCATCAGTTGAAAGTAAAAGAAGTAGACATTCTGAAGACTGTGTTCCATGCTAGATATGGCCATTATGAATTTGTAGTTATGCCTTTTGGGTTAACCAATGCACCTTCTGTATTCATGGACCTTATGAATAGAATTTTCCATGAGTTCTTGGATATGTTTGTGGTTGTTTTAATTGATGATATTTTTGGTGTTTTCTAAAATTAAAGAGGAGTATGAAAGTCATTTAAGGGTTATCTTGCAAACCTTAAAAGAAAATAAAATATATGGAAAATTCAGCAAGAGTGAGTTTTGGTTACAACAAATTTCTTTCCTGGGTCACATTGTTTCAAAAGATGGCATAACTATTGATCCTGCTAAAACAAAAGTTGTTGAAGAATGGCCAAGACCTACAAATGTAACCGAGATCCGTAGTTTTCTTGGTTTGGTAGGTTACTACCGAAGGTTTGTTGAAAATTTTTCACGGTTATCTAGTCCATTGACTAAGCTAACTCGTAAGGGTTTTAAGTTCATCTGGACAAAAGAATGTGATGATTGTTTTCAGGAGTTGAAGAGAAGATTGGTGAATGCTCCAGTTTTGGCACTTCCTTTCAGGAATGGTGAGTTTGTTATATACAGTGATGCTTCGTTGAAGGGACTTGGTTGTGTCCTTATGCAGAATGATCAGGTAATTGATTATGTTTCACGTCAGTTGAAAACTCATGAGGTAAATTACCCTACACATGATTTGGAATTAGCTGTTGTTGTTTTTTATTTAAAAATTTGGAGGCATCATTTGTATGGAGTAAAGTGTGAAATATATACTGATCACAAAAGTTTAAAGTATATATTCACTCAGAAATAATTGAACATGAGACATAGGAGATGGCTGGAATTAATCAAGGATTATGATTGTACAATTCACTACCATCCGGGAAAAGTAAATAAAGTGGCTGATGCTTTGAGTCAAAAAAGTAATGCTTCATTAACCATGCTACGTTTGGAATGAGATACTTTGGTTTTTGATTTGATGAAATTTGGAATAGAAGTTGTTGGTGCAGGATGTCCTTCTGTTTTGTTTCAGGTATCAGTGAGATCTTCTCTATCAGACAGAATCAAGCAAGCACAGAAGAAAGACATTGAGTTGCAGAAAAAGGTAGACCTGGTTCAGAAAGGTAAGTTTCCTGAATTCCACATTTATAGTAATTGTGTTTTGAGGTTTGGGAAGAGATTATGTGTGCCATGTGATTCACAGTTGAAGAATGAGTTATTATGTGAGATTCATAGTTCCCCGTTTTCAGTTCATCCTGGAAGTACTAAGATGTACAGAGATCTGCGGGAGTATTACTAGTGGGATGGAATAAAAAGAGATATTGCTGATTTTACTGTGAAGTGTTTGACTTGTCAGTGGGTTAAAGCAGAGCGGTAGTTACCGAAAGGGATGCTTCAGCCTCTACCAGTGCTAGAGTGTAAATGGTAGAATATATCCATGGACTTTGTTGTGGGATTACCGAAGACATCTTGTGGTAATAATGAAATCTGGGTTATTGTTGATCGCTTGACTAAATATGCTCATTTCCTTCTTATACGAGATAATTTTTCCCTATATCAACTTTCCCGCTTGTATCTTAAGGAGATAGTCAGGTTACATGGATTTCCTCTCTCCATTGTATCTGACCGTGATCCTAGGTTTACTTATAACTTTCGGAAAGGCCTTCAAAAGTCGTTGGGTACTGAATTAAATTTTAGAACAGCTTTTCATCCTCAATCAGATGGGCAGTCAGAACGAACAATTCAGACCTTGGAGGATATGCTATGAGCTTGTTCGATGGATTATCAGGGAAGATGGGACCAACATCTTTCTTTGGTTGAGTTTTCATATAATAACAGTTTTCATTCCAGTATACAGATGGCACCATTTGATACATTATATGGGAAGCGGTGTCGAACTCCAACATTTTGGGATGAAGTGGGTGAAAGGAAGATGATGGTACCCGAATTGATAGAAGAGATGGAAGAAAAGGTTCAGTTGATTCAGAAACACATGAGAACAGCTCAGAGCAGGCAGAAGAGTTATGTGGATAACCGGAGGAAGGATCTATCTTTCGAGGTAGGTGATCATGTTTTTCTCAAGGTTTCTCCATGGAAAAGTGTGATGCGATTTGGTAAGAAAGGAAAGCTGAGTCCAAGGTTCATTGGACCATATGAAATTCTGGAGAGAGTTGGATCAGTTGCATACATAGTGGAATTACCCCCGAGTTTATCTCAGGTACACAATTTTTTTCATGTTTCGATGTTGAGGAAGTATATGCCAGATTCATCTCATGTTTTGAGCCCAGAGGTAGTTCAGTTGGAAGAGAATCTCTCTTATGAAGAAAAACCAGTCCAGATTCTTGACCGAAGAGAGAAAGTGTTGCGAAATAAAGTAATCCACCAGGTAAAGGTTTTGTGGAAAAACCATATGGTTGAAGAGGCAACGTGGGAATCTGAAAATGCTATGAGGGATAAATACCCCCACTTATTTTGATAAGTGAATAAAATTGTGAGGCCGCAATTCCCAAAAGGGGGGAAGGATGTAACGTCCCAGGTAAATAATGAATAAAACATTTTTGTATTTATTAATATTTACGAATTAAATATTAATTTTACTTTAAATAGGTTGTTATGTTCGATAGTGTACCCGATACGCAACGATGAGTTCCTTTGAAAACTTACGTTGCACACTAGTAATATAATAATATTATTTTAAATGGTAGTTAACATGTAGCCGTTGTATTGGCGGGAATGGATAGAAATAACTAAAATATGATTATATATGTTTTTTAAATGTTTTTACATTTATCCAATAAAAGATAAAGGCTTAAAATACGGAAAGAATTCAATTTTAGGTATTTATACCCTGATTTTCACTAAAGGTTCACTTATCACCTTTTGATGGAAAACTGTCATTAAATATAGTTTTGATCACTCTTATACATTCTATTGGACCAAATATAACTCTTCTTTAGAATCGGGACATCAAAATTTACTTTGTGTAAATTTTTGGTATCTTTCCGATAAAGTTCATTTTTTAATGAATAGTGTAAACTGTTGTATTTTAATTCAAAACCTCTTTTTAATATAATTTATTTATATGATTAGATTATCATTTTAATTGGTTTTAAAGTAAAATTAGAAAATATTTTTACCATTAAATCCAATAGTAGTCGTTGGAATTAATTTCACTTTGAAATCGGACTTAAACTAATGTCAATCTTTTGATACTTATTGTTTCATAAAAACACACTATTTGTCATGACAGCGGGAATTAATTATTAAATTAATTAATGCAACTTATATGTTTTGAATTTTTTAAAATAGAATTCATTTTTGAATTCGAAATATCAAATATATCTTAGGGTGAATTTTTGGTATTTTTCTGAAAAACTTCAATTTTTGATGAATAGTGAAACCACTAAGTGGTACTTATAAAAACGGATTTTTCGTTTAAATGAAATTTTACCACTTATGTGTTTTGAATTTCAAAAATCCGACATATATGGTTGTCATTAAGAAGTAAAATGTGGTTCAATGAGATTAAAATAATTTTTTGGGGAATAGTAACTCTTAAGTTCTTAATCGCGATTAGAGGTAATTAGTGTAGTTTAAGGTAAGAATAATGTTTTAATAAAATGAAATGACCTAGACACATGTCCTAACCTCATTGGATGTGTCATGGCCGACCAAGACAACCCATGGGTCAACTTGGGGACCCCATGTAGCCACTTTGGTTGGAAAATGACATAAATGCCTTTTATTTAATGTTAAAGTAAAAAATGACACAAACATGAAATGTTTTACTAAAACAATTTTTACATGAGGTTATAGAAGTCATATTTTTTACTATAAATAGTAATCGTAAAGCTAAAAATATTTCATACATCATAGTAATTTTTTTATAATTTTTAGAAATTAAATAAATTAAATTATTTATGACATCATGATGATGCAGCGATGACCTCATTATTTAACGATTTAAATAAAATGGAAAGATAATGTAAAATCTAAGACCTGCACATGTCAAAAACCTATTGGATGAGTGGATTTAGAACCCTCGTCACCTTATACTTGAAATACATCAATGTGGGACCTTTAAAATCCGAAACTCTTTTAAAAATAAAGTAACATTTTGTAACTTTACAAGAGTGCCCCTCCTCTCCTCTTATAAAAGGCCACCACCTCTACCACCTTACCCACACTCCCAAAGCCTTTGGCTCGGCCAAAATCTGCCCATTTTGTCTCTCCACTTCCCTATCTTACTCCTTTATTCCTCAATTTGGGCATAAGTCTTACCAAGGAATCCTTTGAGCTCAAACCAAAGGGAGTTACCCGATTTTAAGGTAATGTCTTCTTTTGAGTCCTTTTGTTTTATTTTGCTTCTCCAACCCCCTAAACTCTTTTTATTATTTTCTTTTGTAACAACTCCAGTATCCTAAATATACTAGGATGTTTTTATAAGAAGGATTCGAGCTACATTTACACACACCTACATCTAATAGTTAAAGAACATACTGTTTCCGTGGATGGCGAATTTCTGCCTCCCGAAACGATGATTGTTCAACATTATTTTAACACCTTCAAAGGTGGCCATTAAGATGACACTATATTTATATATGATATATAATATTTTTATGTTTTCCTTAAGCTTCTGTATTTTTCATTTTGGGCATACCTTTATGGTTTCCATTATGGGTAAACGCGATATCTTCATTTAAGGAAGTGCGGACTACCGCCCCCTCAAAGTGATTTGATTCGTTAATGCCATATGTGGGATGTATAAAGTATGGATTTAAAGTTATTATATATGATGTTATACTGAAATTATAATATACCTCTATATTATTATTATTTATTTCCATTAAATTATGAGATAGAAATGAAAGTATCGTTCATGCGTACGTACGGCTTACCGTCTCCATGAACGGTGCATTTCATTTCTTATCCCCAAATGTAATGTACTATTATAAGTACATGTATATAATGGATATATATGATGAATGATACATCTAAATTATGAATATAATTCTGGAATTAAAATATACATACCTCTCATTTAGTTTTAATTCCATTAATATGACAAAAAAATGAAAGTAGCGTTCATGCGTACGTACGGCTTACCGTCTCCGTGAACGGTGCATTTCATTTCTTACCTCTAAATGATTATGTAATATTATAAATACATGTATATTCTGGATATATATGATATATATGATATCTAAATCAGGAATTTCATTCTGGATATAAAGAACCATTGACCCCACGAACAACATGTAATTGTAAGAAGTCCACTTTCGACTTAAGAACCAAATATCGACAAAACAAACATTATTAACTTAAATGGTTACATAATGTTTATAACATGGAAATAAGTGATATAAAATGAATAATGAACTTGAAAAAGGTTCTTAAGAAAATAGAAATTAACTCAAGTTTATTATTCAGGACGTTAAAGAACGATCGAGTCAAGTCGGACCCGAGGTAAGGGACTTCATCTCAATCTCCTTTCATTGAGGCATATTTCGTTTTATACACAACTTTCTTTTATTCGGTGTATTAACCCCTTTGACTTTTACTTTTATACAAAAGGAATCTTTTTCTACGAAGCATTTTACTAAACGACAAAAAGGAATGTTTTTTTAACGTATGCAGTGACAACGACCTTTTCCGCCGCCGTGAGTATTATTTGGTCTTTGGCTTCCTCAACAAGCCGTAATGTTTTTAAAATAAAATAAATACCATATACTCTTTTATGTATTTTGGTATTGAAAATGGTTTTGATAAAGGATTCTATTATTTCAATATATATAAATTATATATTGTGATTGAAATGTGGAAATGTTATTATTACTTTATATTGGTTTTATGTTTTATGATTTTATATTGGTACTTGGACATTTGACGGGTGGTTACATGATAAACCATATGACGAGTGGTGCTGTGAATACCAGGACGGGTGGTTATGTTATAAGCTCCAATGAATTGGGTATGTAAGTCGACCGTATGGCTATTACATTAAGTATGTATGGAAGTTGGCCGTATGGCTATTTCATTCAGTGATATGTGTGGAAGTCAACCGTATGGTTATTCCACTTAAGTATGTTTATGTCCCAAGTTACCTTTATATGTTATGTGTTCTTTATATGGGTTTTATGGTAATACTTTGGTTAAAAAATCGTAAGTAATGATATTTTATTCAGTGAAGAGTTTTTACTCCTTCAAGAAGGTGAAGGTATTACTTTGATAAAGTATACATGGTTTACGTGATGTTTGAAAAACTAACAGTTTTCATTCTTTGTGTATCCCTTACTAAGCTTTTTATGCTCACCCCAAGTTTTTTTGAAATGTTTTTCACAGGACTTAATGTGGAATAGGGTCAAGGACGGGATCAAGGGAAAGTCATGCTATATAAAACATGGAACTAGACATGTTTCTTTTTAAGAGTTTTTTTTATTCTATGGAAACTCAGTAGAAGTGTATACTTTGTAAATCTTTTGAGATGTAATAGTTATGTTCTAATTATCTAAAACTCTAAACCTGAAAATATCCTCAATGTGAATTATTCATTTAATTCGATATTAAGTAAGGTTTAAGGCTAGGGCCTTACAGTTGGTATCAGAGGTCAGTTTAGACAACTTTAGGAGTTAGAAAAGTGTAAAATTATAAGTAAATTTATGGTATGATTGAAATGATATAGCATTTAAATATTACCATGTTGCTTCGCCTAAGATATTTCTGTGTTCAGAATGGTTTTCCGCAGAGGAAACAAAGCAGCTATGTTGGGACGACATCAGGAGGAAGAAAACCTTCTAAATCAGTAACCTGAGATGGTTGGAATCGGAACCGAATTGTTCATTGCAGTGATGGCATAGTTGACTCAGGCTATAAATGGAGGTGGTATCCATGCACGAGATCATCCAGATCAACCATAGAGGAACATGTCAGTGGTGGAACATTTCATGAGGCAACATCCCCCATCATTCAGAGGATCGCCTGACCCCGTGCAAGCTGAAGGGTGGATTAAAGCACTGGAGAAGATTTTTAATGTCATGGGGTTTTCAGAACATCAAAAGGTTAGTCTTGTTGTTTACCATTTTGAAGGTGAAGCTGATCAGTGGTGGTCGATGATGAAAAATATCAGGGATAGTGATGAGATTGAGGATCTTCACTGGGATGAATTCAAAGGTATGTTTCTTGAGAAAATATTTTCCTAAGGTGGTTCATCTTAGGATGGAAAAACAGTTCCTAGAATTGAGGCAGGAGGATGATTCAGTTGCTACTTATGAAGCAAAGTTCACACGATTGGCAACGTATGCTCCAAACTTCATACGAGATCTTGATAGTAAAATAAACCATTTTTACTCAGGGTTAAATCCAAAGTATCGAATGGCTTTAGCCTCTCGTGAGTTCAAAAGTTATGAAAAACTTGTTCGATGTGCGGAGAAGGTGGAAATGGAGTTTGCCGATGATCAGGTGTTCTATGACAAACAACAGAATAAGAGGTCTAGTTGGTAGGAAAAGGTGAATAATTCATCAAAGAAGCAAGGAGGTAAGAAAAACAAATATCCATCCTGTGAGAAGTGTGGTAAAATGCATCCTGGAGAATGTTTATCCAAGTCTGGTAAGTGCTTTCGGTGTGGTAATTTTGGTCATATTGCTCATAACTATAAGGAAGATGATCAAGCAGGCAATGAAAATCCATTGGTAAGATGTTTTAAGTGTAATGAAATGGGTCATTATGCAAACGAGTGTCCAACGAAGAACTCAACTAGGGTAATGCAGCCAGACAATAAGAAGAAAGGGGTGGTGAAATCCTTTGCAACAACTTCAGCAGATGTTGGGCCATCTAATGAAATAGTATCAGGTACACTGTTTGTTTGTTCAGATTATGCCAATGTGTTGTTTGATTCAGGGTCTACACATTCTTTCATTTTTGATCAGTTTTCTAGAAAATTGGAAATTCCATCTCAAGATATGAATCATGAACTTATGGTAAAAACACCCGGAGGGACCGTTGAGACAAAAAGGAATTATAAGAACCTTATTATCCTTGTCTGTGGAAAGAATCTACCAGCAAACCTTATTGTTTTTCCTCTAGTAGAGTTTGATGTTATTTTGGGCATGGATTGGCTTTCTGTTTATCATGCTAAGATTGACTGCATAGCTAAAATGGTTTCTTTCTAGAAAGATTTTCAGTTTGTGTACAAGAATGAACCCTTGATTTTGATAACATATCAGGAAGTTGAGAAACTAGTAAAAGATGGAAATGAATGTTACCTTGCACATATTGTTGAAAATAAAGGAACTATTCAGATTAATGATGTGCCAGTGGTAAATTAGTATCTTGATGTTTTTCCTGATCAGTTGCCTGGTGTTATTCATGATCGGGAAGTTGAATTTACAGTTGGCTTAGTTCCTGATTCTAAGACAATTTCAAAACCCCCTTATCGAATGGCTCAAGTTGAAATTTTAGAGTTAAAGAAGAAATTGCAGGAGTGATTAGATAAAGGTTTCATTCGACCTAGCACTTCACCATGGGGTGCTCCTGTCTTATTTGTTAAAAAGAAAGATGGCTCAATGAGACTTTGCATTGATTATAGAGCCTTGAATAATATTACTGTTAAGAACAAGTATCCTTTGCCTCATATCGATGATTTGTTTGATCATCTCCAGGGAGCTCAGTATTTTTCGAAGATTGTCTTGAGGTCGGGGTACCATCAGTTGAAAGTAAAAGAAGCAGATGTTCTGAAGACTGCGTTCCGTACTAGATATGGCCATTATGAATTTGTAGTTATGCCTTTTGGGTTAACCAATGCACCTGCTGTATTCATGGAACTTATGAATAGAATTTTCCATGAGTTCTTGGATAAGTTTGTGGTTGTTTTCATTGATGATATTTTGGTGTTTTCTAAAAGTAAAGAGGAGCATGAAAGTCATTTAAGGGTTATCTTGAAAACCTTAAAAGAAAAGAAAATATATGGAAAATTCACCAAGTGTGAGTTTTGGTTACAAAAAATTTCTTTCCTGGGTCACATTGTTTCAAAAGATGGCATAACTGTTGATCCTGCTAAAACAAAAGTTGTTGAATAATGGACAAGACCTACAAATGTAACCAAGATCTGTAGTTTTCTTGGTTTGGCAGGTTACTACCAAAGGTTTGTTGAAAATTTTTCACGGTTATCTAGTCCAATGACTAAGCTAACTTGGAAGGGTGTTAAGTTCATATGGACAAAAGAATGTGATGATTGTTTTCATGAGTTGAAGAGAAGATTGGTGAATGCTCCAGTTTTGGAACTTCCTTCCAGGAATGGTGGGTTTGTTATATACAGTGATGCTTCGTTGAAGGGACTTGGTTGTGTCCTTATGCAGAATGATCAGGTAATAGCTTATGTTTCACGTCAGTTGAAAACTCATGAGGTAAATTACCCTACACATGATTTGGAATTAGCTGTTATTTTTTTTTTTGATTTAAAAATTTGGAGGCATCATTTGTATGGAGTAAACTGTGAAATATATACTAATCACAAAAGTTTAAAGTATATATTCACTTAGAAATAATTGAACATGAGACAGAGGAGATGGCTGGAATTAATCAAGGATTATGATTGTACAATTCACTACCATCCGGGAAAAGCAAATAAAGTGGCTGATGCTTTGAGTCGAAAAAGTAATGCTTCATTAACCATGCTACGTTTGGAACGAGATCCTTTGGTTTTTGGTTTGATGAAATTTGGAATAGAAATTGTTGGTGCAGGATGTCCTTCTGTTTTGTTTCAGGTATCAGTGAGATCTTCTCTATCAGAAAAAATCAAGCAAGCACAGAAGCAAGATAGTGAGTTGCAGAAAAAGGTAGAGCTGGTTCAGAAAGGTAAGTTGCCTGAATTCAACATTGATAGTGATTGTGTTTTGAGGTTTGGGAAGAGATTATTTGTGCCATGTGATTCACAGTTGAAGAATGAGTTGTTATGTGAGGCTCATAGTTCCCCGTTTTCAGTTCATCCTGGCAGTACTAAGATGTACAGAGATCTGCGGGAGTATTACTGGTGGGATGGAATGAAAAGAGATATTGTTGATTTTACTATGAAGTGTTTGACCTGTCAGCGGGTTAAAGTAGAGTGGCAGTTACCGGAAGGGATGTTTCAGCCTCTACCAGTGCCAGAGTGGAAATGGGAGAATATATCCATGGACTTTGTTGTGGGATTACCGAAGAAATCTCGATGTAATAATGCAATCTGGGTTATTGTTGATCGCTTGACTAAATCTGCTCATTTCCTTCCTATACGAGATAATTTTTCCCTAGATCAACTTTCCCGTTTATATCTTAAGGAGATAGTCAGGTTACATGGATTTCCTCTCTCCATTGTATCTAACCGTGATCTTAGGTTTACTTCTAACTTTTGGAAAGGCCTTCAGAAGTCGTTGTGTACTGAATTAAATTTTAGTACCGCTTTTCATCCTCAATCAGATGGGTTGTCAGAACAAACAATTCAGACCTTGGAGGATATTCTATGAGCTTGTTCGATGGATTATCAGGGAATTTGGGACCAATATCTTTCTTTGGTTTAGTTTTCATATAATAACAGTTTTCATTCCAGTATACAGATGGCACCATTTGAGGCATTATATGGGAAGCGGTGTCGAACTCCAGTATTTTGGGATGAAGTGGGTGAAAGGAAGATGATGGGAACCGAATTGATAGAAGAGATGGCAGAAAAGGTTTAGTTGATTTAGAAACCCATGAGAACAGCTCAGAGTAGGAAGAAGAGTTATGCGGATAACCTGAGGAAAGATCTATCTTTCGAGGTAGGTGATCATGTTTTTCTCAAGGTTTATCCATGGAAAAGTGTGATGCGATTTAGTAAGAAAGGAAAGATGAGTCCAAGGTTCATTGGACCATATGAAATTCTAGAGAGAGTTGGATCAGTTGCATACAGAGTTTCATTACCTCCGATTTTATCTCAGGTACACAATGTTTTTCATGTTTCGATGTTGAGGAAGTATATGCCAGATTCATCTCATGTTTTGAGCCCAGAGGTAGTTCAGTTGGAAGAGAATCTCTCTTATGAAGAACAACCAGTTCAGATTCTTGACCGAAGAGAGAAAGTGTTGCGAAATAAGGTAATCCACCAGGTAAAGGTTTTGTGGAAAAACCAAATGGTTGAAGAGGTAACGTGGGAATCTAAAAATGCTATGAGGGATAAATACCCCCACTTATTTTGATAAGTGAATAAAATTGCGAGGATGTAATTCCCAAAAGGGGGGAAGGATGTAACATCCCAGGTAGATAATGAATAAAACATTTTAGTATTTATTAATATTTACGAATTAAATATTAATTTTACTTTAAAGAGGTTTCTATGTTCGATAGCGTACCCGATACGCAACGATGAGTTCCTTTGAAAACTTACGTTGCACACTAGTAATATAATAATATTATTTTAAATGGTAGTTAACATGTAGTCATTGTATTGGCGGGAATGGATATAAATAACTAAAATATGATTATATATGTTTTTTAAATGTTTTTACATTTATCCAATAAAAGATAAAGGCTTAAAATACGGAAAGAATTCAATTTTAGGCATTTATACCCTGATTTTCACTAAAGGTTCACTTATCACCTTTTGATGACAAACCATCCTTAAATATAGTTTTGATCACTCTTATACATTATATTGGACCAAATATAACTCTTCTTTAGAATTGGGACATCAAAATTTACTTTGTGTAAATTTTTGGTATCTTTCCGATAAAGTTCATTTTTTAATGAATATTGTAAACTGTTGTATTTTAATTTAAAACCTATTTTTAATCTAATTTATTTATATGATTAGATTATCATTTTAATTGGTTTTAAAGTTAAATTAGAAAATATTTTTACCATTAAATCCAATAGTGGTCGTTGGAATTAATTTCACTTTGAAATCGAACTTAAACTAGTGTCAATCTTTTGATACTTATTGTTTCATAAAAACACGCTATTTGTCATGACAGCGGGAATTAATTATTAAATTAATTAATGCAACTTATATGTTTTGAATTTCATAAACTAGACTTAATTTTTGAATTCAGAATATCAAATATATCTTAGGGTGAATTTTTGGTATTTTTCTGAAAAACTTCAATTTTTGATGAATAGTGAAACCACTAAGTGGTACTTATAAAAACTGATTTTTCGTTTAAATGAAATTTTACCACTTCTGTGTTTTGAATTTCAAAAATCCGATATACATGGTTGTCATTAAGAAGTAAAATGTGATTCAATGAGATTAAAATAATTTTTTGGTGAATAGTAACTCTTAAGTTCTTAATCGCGATTAGAGGTAATTAGTGTAGTTTAAGGTAAGAATAATGTTTTAATAAAGTGAAATGACCTAGACACAGGTCCTACCCTCATTGCATGTGTCATGGAAGACCAAGAAAATCCATGGGTCAACTTGGGGACCCCATGGAGCCACTTTGGTTGGAAAATGACATAAATACCTTTTATTTAATGTTAAAGTAAAAAATGACACAAATATAAAATGTTTTACTAAAACAATTTTTACATGGGGTTATAGAAGTCATATTTCTTACTATAAATAGTCATTGTAAAGATAAAAATATTTCCTACATCATAGTAATTTTTTTAAAAATTTTAGACATTAAATAAATTAAATTATTTATGACATCATGATGATCCAGCGATGACCTCATTATTTAACGATTTAAATAAAATGGAAAGATAATGTAAAATATAAGACCTACACATGTCCAAAACCTATTTTATGAGTTTATTTCGAAACCTCATCACCCTCAAAATACATCAATGTGGGACCTTTAAAATCCAAAACTCTTTTGAGAATAAAGTAACATTTTGTAACTTTACAGGAGTGCCCATCATCTCCTCTTATAGAAGGCCCCCACCTCTACCACCTTACCCACACTCCCAAAGCCTTTGGATCATCCAACCTATGCCCATTTTGTCTCTCCACATCCCTATATTACTCATTTAAGCCTCAATTTGAGCATAAGTCTTCCCAAGTAAGCCTTTGAGCTCAAACCAAAGGGAGTTACCCGATTTTAAGGTAATGTCTTCTTTTGAGTCCTTTTGTTCTATTTTGCTTCTCCAACCCCCTAAACTCTTTTTATTATTTTATTTTGTAACAAATCCAGTATCCTAAATATACTAGGATGTTTTTATAAGAAGTATTCGATCTACACTTACACACACCTACATCTAATGGTAAAAGAACATACTGTTTCCGTGGATGGCGAATTTCTGCCTCCCGAAACGAGGATTGTTCAACATTATTTTAACACCTTAAAATGTGGCCATTAAGATGACACTATATTTATATAAGATATATAATATGTTTATGTTTTCTTTAAGATTCTGTATTTTTCATTTTGGGCATACCTTTATGGTTTCCATTATGGGTAAACGCGATATCTTCATTTAAGGAAGTGCGGACTACCGCCCCCTCAAAGTGATTTGATTCGTTAATGCCATATGTGGGATGTATAAAGGATGGATTTAAAGTTATTATATATTATTTTATACTGAAATTTTAATATACCTATATATCATTATTATTTCTTTCCATTAAATTATGAGATAGAAATGAAATTAGCGTTCATGCGTACGTACGGCTTACCGTCTCCATGAACGGTGCATTTCATTTCTTATCCCCAAATGTGATGTACTATTATAAGTACATGTATATAATGGATATATATGATTAATGATACATCTAAATGATTAATATAATTCTGTAATTAAAATATACATACCTCTCATTCAGTTTTAATTCCATTAATATGACAAAGAAATTAAAGTAGCGTTCATGCGTACGTACGGCTTACCGTCTCCATGAACGGTGCATTTCATTTCTTACCTCTAAATGATTATTTAATATTATAAATACATGTATATGATGGATATATATGATATATATGATATCCAAATCAGGAATGTCATTCTGGATATAAAGAACCTTTGACCCCACGAACAACATGTAATTGTAAGAAGTCCACTTTCGACTTAAGAACCAAATATCGACAAAACAAACATTATTAACTTAAATGGTTACATAATGTTTATAAAAATTTAATAAGTGATATAAAAGGAATAATGAACTTGAAAAAGGTTCTTAAGAAAATAGAAATTAACTCAAGTTTATTATTCAGGATGTTAAAGAACGATCGAGTCAAGTCGGACCCGAGGTAAGGGACTTCATCTCAATCTCCTTTCATTAACGCATATTTTGTTTTATACACAACTTTCTTTTATACGGTGTATAAACCCCTTTGAATTTTACTTTTATACAAAAGGAATATTTTTCTACGAAGCATTTTACTAAACGACAAAAAGGAATGTTTTTTTAACGTACGCAGTGACAACGACCTTTTTCGCCGCCACGAGTATTATTTGGTCTTTGGCTTCCTCAACAAGCCGTAATGTTTTTAAAATAAAATAAATACCATATAATCTTTTATGTATTTTGGTATTGATGGTTTTGATAAAGGATTATATTATGTCAATATATTAAAATTATATATTGTGATTGAAATGTGGAAATTTTATCATTCCCTTATATTGGTTTTATGTTTTATGATTTTATATTGGTACTTGGACATTTGATGGGTGGTTATGTGATAAACCATATGACGGGCGGTGCCGTGAATACCAGGATGGGTGGTTACTTTATAACCTCCAATGCATTGGGTATGGAAGTCGGCTGTATGGCTATTCCATTAAGTATGTATGGAAGTTAGCCGTATGGCTATTCCATTAAGTGATATGTGTGGAAGTCGACCGTATGGTTATTCCACTTAAGTATGTTTATGTCCCAAGTTACCTTTATATGTTATGTGTTCTTTATATGGGTTTTATGGTAATCCTTTGGTTACAAAAGCGTAAGTAATGATATTTTATTCAGTGAAGAGTTTTTACTACTTCAAGAAGGTGAAGGTATTACTTTGATAAAGTATACATGGTTTACGTGATGTTTGAAAAACTAATAGTTTTCATTCTTTGTGTATCCCTTACTGAGCTTTTTTTGCTCACCCAAAGTTTTTTTGAAATGTTTTTCGCAGGAATTAATGTGGAATAGGGTCAAGGACGGGATCAAGGGAAAGTCATGTTATATAAAACATGGAACTAGACATGTTTCTTTTTAAGAGTTTTTTTTATTCTATGGAAACTTAGTAGAAGTGTCTACTTTGTAAATCTTTTGAGATGTAATAGTTATGTTCTAATTCTCTAAAACTCTAAACCTGAAAAGATCCTCGATGTGAATTATTCATTTAATTCGATATTAAGTAAGGTTTAAGGTCGGGGCCTTATAGTTGGTATCAGAGGTCGTTTTAGACAACTTTAGGAGTTAGAAAAGTGTAAAATTATAAGTTAATTTATGGTATGATTGAAATGATATAGCATTTAAAGATTACCATGTTGCCCCGCCTAAGATATTTCTGTGTTCAGAATGGTTTTCCGCAGAGGAAACAAAGCATCTATGTTGGGACGACATTAGGAGGAAGACAACCTTCCAAATCAGCAACCTGAGATGGTTGGAATCAGAACCGAATAGTTCGTTGCAGTGATGGCACAGTTGACTCAGGCTATAAATGGTGGTGGTATCCAAGCACGAGATCATCCAGATCAATCGCATAGGAACATGTCAGTGGTGTAACATTTCATGAGGCAACATCCCCCATCATTCAGAGGATCATCTGACCCCATGCAAGCTGAAGGGTGGATTAAAGCACTGGAGAAGATTTTTGATGTCATGGGGTTTTCAGAACATCAAAAGGTTAGTCTTGTTGTTTACCGTTTTGAAGGTGAAGTTGATCAGTGGTGGTCGATGGTGAAAAATATCAGGGATAGTGATGAGATTGAGGATCTTCACTGGGAAGAATTCAAAGGTATTTTTCTTGAGAAATATTTTCCTAAGGTGGTTCGTCTTAGGATGGAAAAACAGTTCCTAGAATTGAGGCAGGAGGATGATTCAGTGGCTGCTTATGAAGCAAAGTTCGCTCAATTGGCAAGGTATGCTCCAAACTTCATACGAGATCTTGATAGTAAAATAAACTGTTTTTACTCAGGGTTAAAGACAAAGTATCGAATGGATTTAGCCTCTCGTGAGTTCAAAAGTTATGAAAAACTTGTTCGATGTGCGGAGAAGGTGGAAATGGAGTTTGCCGATGATCAGGTGTTCTATGACAAACAATAGAATAAGAGGTCTAGTTGGCAGGAAAAGGGGAAGAATTCATCAAATCAAGGAGGTAAGAAAACCAAATATCCATCTTGTGAGAAGTGTGGTAAAATGCATCCTGGATAATGTTTATCCAAGTCTGGTAAGTGCTTTCGTTGTGGTAGGTCTGGCCATATTGCTCGTAACTGTAAGGATGATGATCAAGCAGGCAATGAAAAGCCATTGGTAAGATGTTTTAAGTGTAATGAAATGGTTCATTATGCAAACGAGTGTCCAACGAAGAACTCAACTGGGGTAATGAAGCCAGACAACAAGCAGAAAGGGGTGGTGAAATCCTTTGCAACAACTTCAGCAGATGTTGGGCCATCGAATGAAATAGTATCAGGTACACTGTTTGTTTGTTCAGATTATGCCAATGTGTTGTTTGATTCAGGGTCTACACATTCTTTCATTTCTGAGAAGTTTTCTAGTAAATTGGAAATTCCATCTCAAGATATGAATCCTGAACTTATGGTAAAAACACCCGGAGGGAACGTTGAGACAAAAAGGAATTATAAGAACCTTCCTATCCTTGTCTATGGAAATAATCTACCAGAAAACCTTATTGTTTTTCCTCTAGTAGAGTTTGATGTTATTTTGGGCATGGATTGGATTTCTGTTTATCATGCTAAGATTGACTGCAGAGATAAAATGGTTTATTTTCAGAAAGATTTTCAGTTTGTGTACAAGAATGAACCCTTGATTTTGATAACATATCAGGAAGTTGATAAACTAGTAAAAGATGGAAATGAATGTTTCCTTTCACATATTGTTGAAAATAAATG
This sequence comes from Viscum album, assembly GCA_963277665.1. Taxonomy (NCBI): domain Eukaryota; kingdom Viridiplantae; phylum Streptophyta; class Magnoliopsida; order Santalales; family Viscaceae; genus Viscum; species Viscum album. Next base: position 2,082,341,109 of record OY728152.1, on the reverse strand, counting down.
AACTGTTCTGATTAATGATGTGCCAGTGGTAAATAAGTATCTTGATGTTTTTCCTGATGAGTTGTCTGGTGTTATTCATGATCGGGAAGTTGAATTTACTGTTGACTTAGTTCCTGATTCTTATCCAATTTCAAAACGCCCTTATCGAATGTCTCATGTTGAACTTTTAGAGTTAAATAATCAATTGCAGGAGTTATTAGATAAAGGTTTCATTCGACCTAGCACTTCACCATGGGGTGCTCCTGTCTTATTTGTTAAAAAGAAAGATGGGTCAATGAGACTTTCCATTGATTATAGAGCCTTGAATAATATTACTGTTATGAACAAGTATTCTTTACCTCATATCGATGATTTGTTTGATCAGCTCCAGGGAGCTCAGTATTTTTCAAAGATTGACTTGAGGTCGGGGTACCATCAGTTGAAAGTAAAAGAAGAAGACGTTCCGAAGACTGCATTCCGTACTAGATATGGCCATTATGAATTTGTAGTTATTCCGTTTGGGTTAACCAATGCACCTGCTGTATTCATGGACCTTATGAATAGAATTTTCCATGAGTTCTTGGATAAGTTTGTGGTTGTTTTCATTGATTATATTTTGGTGTTTTCTAAAAGTAAAGAGGAGCATGAAAGTCATTTAAGGGTTATATTGCAAACCTTAAAAGAAAAGAAACTATATGGAAAATTCAGAAAGTGTGAGTTTTGGTTACAACAAATTTCTTTCCTGGGTCACATTATTTAAAAAGATGGCATAACTATTGATCCTGCTAAAACAAAAGTTGTTGAAGAATGGCCAAGACCTACAAATGTAACTGAGATCCGTTGTTTTCTTGGTTTGGAAGGTTACTACCAAAGGTTTGTTGAAAATTTTTCACGGTTATCTAGTCCAATGACTAAGCTAACTCGTAAGGGTGTTAAGTTCATCTGGACAAAAGAATGTGATGACTGTTTTCAGGAGTTGAAGAGAAGATTGGTGAATGCTCCAGTTTTGGCACTTCCTTCCAGGAATGGTGAGTTTGTTATATACAGTGATGCTTCATTGAAGGGACTTGGTTGTGTCCTTATGCAGAATGATCAGTTAATTGCTTATGTTTCACGTTAGTTGAAAACTCATGAGGTAAATTACCCTACACATGATTTGGAATTAGCTGCTGTTGTTTTTGATTTAAAAATTTGGAGGCATCATTTGTATGGAGTAAAGTGTGAAATATATACTGATCACAAAATTTTAAAGTATATATTCACTCACAAAGAATTGAACATGAGATAGAGGAGATGGCTGGAATTAATCAAGGATTATGATTGTACAATTCACTACCATCTGGGAAAAGAAAATAAAGTGGATGATGCTTTTATTCGAAAAAGTAATGCTTCATTAACCATGCTACGTTTGGAACGAGATCCTTTGGTTTTTGATTTGATGAACTTTGGCATAGAAGTTGTTGGTGCAGGATGTCCTTCTGTTTTTTTTCAAGTATCAGTGAGATCTTCTCTATCAGACAGAATCAAGCAAGCATAGAAGCAAGACAGTGAGTTGCAGAAAAAGGTAGCGCTGGTTCCGAAAGGTAAGTTGCCTGAATTCAACATTGATAGTGATTGTGTTTTGAGGTTTGGGAAGAGATTATGTGTGCCATGTGATTCACATTTGAAGAATGAGTTGTTATGTGAGGCTCATAGTTCCCCGTTTTTAGTTCATCCTGGCAGTACTAAGATGTACAGAGATCTACGGGAGTATTACTGGTGGGATGGAATGAAAAGAGATATAGCTGATTTTAATGTGAAGTGTTTGACTTTTCAGCAGGTTAAAGAAGAGCGGCAGTTACCGAAAGGGATGCTTCAGCCTCTACCAGTGCCAGAGTGGAAATGGGAGAATATATCCATGGACTTTGTTGTGGGATTACCGAAGAAATCTTGAGGTAATAATGCAATCTGGGTTATTGTTGATCACTTGACTAAATCTGCTCATTTCCTTCCTATACGAGATAATTTTTCCCTAGATCAACTTTCTCGTTTGTATCTTAAGGAGATAGTCAGGTTACATGGATTTCCTCTCTCCATTGTATCTGACCGTGATCCTAGGTTTACTTCTAACTTTTGGAAAGGCCTTTAGAAGTCGTTGGGTACTGAATTAAATTTTAGTACAGCTTTTCATCCTCAATCAGATGGGCAGTCAGAACGAACAATTCAGACCTTGGAGGATATGCTATGAGCTTGTTCGATGGATTATCAGGGAAGTTGGGACCAACATATTTCTTTGGTTGAGTTTTCATATAATAACAGTTTTCATTCCAGTATACAGATGGCACCATTTGAGTCATTATATGGGAAGCGGTGTCGAAATCCATCATTTTGGGGTGAAGTGGGTGAAAGGAAGCTGATGGAACCCGAATTGATAGAAGAGATGGCAGAAAAGGTTCAGTTGATTCAGAAACACATGAGAATAGCTCAGAGCAGGCAGAAGAGTTAGGCGGATAACCGGAGGAAGGATCTATCTTTCTAGGTAGGTAATCATGTTTTTCTCAAGGTTTCTCCATGGAAAAGTGTGATGCGATTTGGTAAGAAAGGAAAGCTGAGTCCAAGGTTCATTAGACCATATGAAATTCTGGAGAGAGTTGGATCAGTTGCATATAGAGTGGAATTACCTCCGAGTTTATCTCAGGTACACAATGTTTTACATGTTTCGATGTTGAGGAAGTATATGCCAGATTCATCTCATGTTTTGATCCTAGAGGTAGTTCAGTTGGAAGAGAATCTCTCTTATGAAGAACAACCAGTCTAGATTCTTAACCGAAGAGAGAAAGTGTTGCGAAATAAGGTAATCCACCAAGTAAAGGTTTTGTGGAAAAACCATATGGTTGAAGAGGCAACGTGGGAATCTGAAAATGCTATGAGGGATAAATACCCCCACTTATTTTGATAAGTGAATAAAATTGCGAGGACGCAATTCCCAAAAGGGGGGAAGGATGTAACATCCCAGGTAAATAATGAATAAATCATTTTCGTATTTATTAATATTTATGAATTAAATATTAATTTTACTTTAAAGAGGTTGCTTTGTTCGATAGCGTACCCGATACGCAACGATGAGTTCCTTTGAAAACTTACGTTACACTAGTAATATAATAATATTATTTTAAATGGTAGTTAACATGTAGCTGTTGTATGGGCGGGAATGGATAGAAATAACTGAAATATTATTATATATGTTTTTAAAATGTTTTTACATTTATCCAATAAAAGATAAAGGCTTAAAATACGGAAAGAATTCAATTTTAGACATTTATACCCTGATTTTCACTAAAGGTTCACTTATCACCTTTTGATGGAAAACTGTCATTAAATATAGTTTTGATCACTCTTATACATTCTATTGGACCAAATATAACTCTTATTTATAATCGGGACATCAAAATTTACTTTGTGTAAATTTTTGGTATCTTTCCGATAAAGTTCATTTTTTAATGAATAGTGTAAACTGTTGTATTTTAATTCAAAACCTCTTTTAAATATAATTTATTTATATGATTAGATTATAAATTTAATTGGTTTTAAAGTTAAATTAGAAAATATTTTTTCCATTAAATATAATAGTGGTCGTTGGAATTAATTTCACTTTGAAATCGGACTTAAACTAGTGTCAATCTTTTGATACTTATTGTTTCATAAAAACACGCTATTTGTCATGACAGCAGGAATTAATTATTAAATTAATTAATGAAACTTATATGTTTTGAATTTTGTAAAATAGACTTCATTTTTGAATTCTGAATATCAAATATATCTTAGGGTGAATTTTTTGTATTTTTCTGAAAAACTTCAATTTTTGATGAATAGTGAAACCACTAAGTGGTACCTATAAAAACTGATTTTTTGTTTAAATGAAATTTTACCACTTCTGTGTTTTGAATTTCAAAAATACGACATACATGGTTTTCATTAAGAAGTAAAATGTGGTTCAATGAGATTAAAATAATTTTTTGGTGAATAGTAACTCTTAAGTTCTTAATCGCAATTAGAGGTAATTAGTGTAGTTTAAGGTAAGAATAATGTTTTAATAAAATGAAATGACCTAGACACATGTCCTACCCTCATTGGATGTGTCATGGTCGACCAAGAAAATCCATGGGTTAACTTGGGGACCCCATGGAGCCACTTTGGTTGGAAAATGACATAAATACCTTTTATTTAATGTTAAAGTAAAAAATGACACAAACATGAAATGTTTTACTAAAACAATTTTTACATGGGGTTATAGAAGTCATATTTTTTACTATAAATAGTCATTGTAAAGCTAAAAATATTTCCTACATCATAGTAATTTCTTTATAATTTTTAGACATTAAATAAATTAAATTATTTCTGACATCATGATGATGCAGCGATGACCTCATTATTTAACGATTTAAATAAAATGGAAAGATAATGTAAAATATAAGACCTACACATGTCCCAAACCTATTGGATGAGTGGATTTCTAACCCTCATCACCTTATACTCGAAATACATCAATGTGGGACCTTTAAAATCTGAAACTCTTTTGAAAATAAAGTAACATTTTGTAACTTTACAAGAGTGCCCCTCCTCTCCTCTTATAAATGGCCCCCACCTCTACCACCTTACCCACACTCCCAAAGACTTTGGATCGGCCAACCTTTGCCCATTTTGTCTCTCCACTTCTCTCTATTACTCCATTAAGCCTCACTTTGGGCATAAGTCTTCCCAAGGAAGCCTTTGAGCTCAAACCAAAGAGAGTTACCTGATTTTAAGGTAATGTCTTCTTTTGAGTCCTTTTGTTTTATTTTGCTTCTCCAACCCCCTAAAATATTTTTATTATTTTCTTTTGTAAAAACTACAGTGTCCTAAATATACTAGGATGTTTTTATAAGAAGGATTCGAGCAACACTTACACACACCTACATCTAATAGTTAAATAACATATTGTTTCCGTGGATGGTGAATTTCTGCCGCCCGAAACGATGATTGTTCAACATTCTTTTAACACCTTAAAAGGTTTCCATTAAGATGACACTATATTTATATATGATATATAATATTTTTATGTTTTCCTTAAGCTTCTGTATTTTTCATTTTTGGCATACCTTTATGGTTTCCATTATGGGTAAACGCGATATCTTCATTTAAGGAAGTGCGGACTACCGCCCCCTCAAAGTGATTTGATTCGTTAATGCCATATGTGGGATGTATAAAGGATGGATTTAAAGTTACTATATATGATTTTATACTGGAATTATAATATACCTCTATATCATTATTATTTATTTCCATTAAATTATGAGATAGAAATGAAAGTAGCGTTCATGCGTACGTACGGCTTACCGTCTCCATGAACGGTGCATTTCATTTCTTATCCCCAAATGTAATGTACTATTATAAGTACATGTATATAATGGATATATATGATGAATGATACATCTAAATGATGAATATAATTCTGTAATTAAAATATACATACCTCTCATTTAGTTTTAATTCCATTAATATGACGAAGAAATGAAAGTAGCGTTCATGCGTACGTACGGCTTACCGTCTCCATGAATGGTGCATTTCATTTCTTACCTCTAAATGATTATGTAATATTATAAATACATGTATATGCTGGATATATATGATATATATGATATCCAAATCAGGAATTTCATTCTGGATATAAAGAACCTTTGACCCCACGAACAACATGTAATTGTAAGAAGTCCACTTTCGACTTAAGAACCAAATATCGACAAAACAAACATTATTAACTTAAATGGTTACATAATGTTTATAACATGGAAATAAGTGATATAAAAGGAATAATGAACTTGAAAAAGGTTCTTAAGAAAATAGAAATTAACTCAAGTTTATTATTCAGGACGTTAAAGAACGATCGAGTCAAGTCGGACCCGAGGTAATGGACTTCGTCTCAATATCCTTTCATTGAGGCATATTTCGTTTTATACACAACTTTCTTTTATACGGTGTATAAACCCCTTTGACTTTTACTTTTATACAAAAAAATATTTTTGTATGAAGCTTTTTACTAAACGAAAAAAAAAGGAATGTTTTTTAACGTACACGGTGACAACGACCTTTTCCACCGCCACGAGTATTATTTGGTCTTTGGCTTCCTCAACAAGCCGTAATGTTTTTAAAATAAAATAAATACCATATAATCTTTTATATATTTTGGTATTGAAAATGGTTTTGTTAAAGGATTCTATTATGTCAATATATTTAAATTATATATTGTGATTGAAATGTGGAAATGTTATCAATTTTTTATATTAGTTTTATGTTTTATGATTTTATATTGGTACTTGGACATTTGACGGGTGGTTACGTGATAAACCATATGACGGGTGGTGCCGTGAATACCAGGATGGATGGTTACGTTATAACCTCCAATTCATTGGGTATGGAAGTCGTCCGTATGGCTATTCCATTAAGTATGTATGGAAGTTGGTCGTATGGCTATTCCATTAAGTGATATGTGTGGAAGTCGACCATATGGTTATTCCACTTAAGTATGTTTATATCCCAAGTTACTTTTATATGTTATGTGTTCTTTATATGGGTTTTATGGTAATCCTTTGGTTACAAAATCGTAAGTAATGATATTTTATTCAGTGAAGAGTTTTTACTGCTTCAAGAAGGTGAAGGTATTACTTTGATAAAGTATACATGGTTTACGTGATGTTTGAAAAACTAACAGTTTTCATTCTTTATGTATCCCTTACTGAGCTTTTTATGCTCACCCCAAGTTTTTTTGAAATGTTTTTCACAGGACTTAATGTATAATAGGGTCAAGGATGGAATCAAGGGAAAGTCATGCTATATAAAACCTGGAACTAGACATGTTTCTTTTTAAAAGTTTTTTTTATTCTATAGAAACTTAGTAGAAGTGTCTATTTTGTAAATCTTTTGAGATGTAATAGTTATGTTCTAATTCTCTAAAACTCTAAACCTAAAAAGATCCTCAATGTGAATTATTCATTTAATTCGATATTAAGTAAGGTTTAAGGTCGGGGCCTTATACTCTTCATTGTAGATAACCATTATAGGCATAAAAATTTGAGCAAAATTATTGAATTATATCATAAAAGTAATTAAAAGTGACCATCTACTCAGGTGAAATAATGAAAGAAATTCCTACCAATCTATGGTGAATGGGGACCCAAAGTCTCTTAGTGTCATTATTGGACAAATTTGTTCCAATAATTTGATAACCCAATTTATCAAATGAAGCAATATTATCTGAGAAAGTCATTTTAGTTTCATAGAGGCCTAAAATAAATGGATTATGATTTCTTAAAAAGAATTGAAGGTCCCTAATTTTCTCAAGATTAGAGATCCCTTAATAGTTCAAAAATAGGATCATTGTTTAAATCTTGTCTTAGAGAAAAGGCCCCCTTTTTTATTTCCACCAGCATTTTTATTTCTATTTGATTGTCTAGTTTCATGGTGTTTTTAACCATCCTTACTAGAATCACCAACCTATGATGAAACTTAATTTGGACTTAAGAAGACCATTGTGGTGTCCAACTTAGAGAGTTTATCATCATCAGTGTGAAATGTTATTGATTACTTAATTACAGGATATAATAAATTAACATCAATAAAATAACTGATATGATCTATTAGGATTTGGTAAGATAGACTTGATCAGTCCATTGTGATGTCCATCATAGAGGTTTTATCAGCATTAGTGTGATGTGATTATGATTTTCCGGTAGATTCATCAGCCTTTGTTGAATTTTGATCAACTGAAATCGAGTTGTTAACTAAAATTTATATCTTAGAAGATTCATCATCATCATTAGATACTGTGAAACCTAGATTAAAGATATTTCTACTAGAAATAATAGAAGTTATATCCTGAGTGAACCCTATTTATATATATTTAAAGTCCTCACTGATATTACTAGAGCTAGAAACAGCTGCTTCCTTTTGTAATTTATCATCATTCAAATAATCCTTCTGTACAGAAGAAATTCTTGATATGTTAGGTTGGGGGATTCATATAACATTATTATTTTTTCACTCTAAGGTAAAGTACACTCAAGGAGGTTAGGCTAATTAGATATATGGTTGCCTATGATACATAGACAGGTAGTGGAAATATCTCCAGAGGAACCCACATTGGGAATTATAGGAACTTTTCCTACCAAATGAACCTGAGGAAAAGCATGTGAGGACTCTCCTTAAGGTTGAGTATTATAATAATAAGACATACCATAATTAGATAAAGGGGAAGCCAAATTCATTACATTAATAATATTTATAATATCATGGAAATATCAAGTAAAATATTATCATCCTCACTTGTTTGGATATTGTCTAGATCCAAAGTATTATTTGGAGGTTCAGAAATAATAAGAGACCTATAATCAACATCCTTGTTTTCTTTATTGTCAATAAGGGAGGCCCAGTTTTTTCCATTGATCTCTTTCACATCAAAGGTATTGATCTATTTTTTAATCCATTTACCAGGATATATTTTTTTTAAAGGATCAATTCTATCTAGGGAAATTCCATTGCCTTTATTTCTTTTACTGAACTCTTTCCAGCCATTTGGTTCAGTCGTGGGTTTCATCTACTTTTAAATACTTCTTAACTAATAAATGTTATTCCCAAAAATTCTACAATAATCACAGAATTGGAGAATAAATTCAAACTCTATTTTTACCTCAATATTGATGTCATTAGCAATAAAATAGATAGTATTCTGAGGCTTCATATCAAGATCTTCTTCAACAAGAAGTCTGGTATAAATCTCCATTTCTCCATTCATAATTTGATGATCAATATTTAAATGGATACCGATGTAGGTAGTAAGATCATTTAAGATATTGGGATTCCAATAAACCCAGTTCAACCCATGAAATATCACCCAAATTTTCACAGTTTAATTATTTTGATTGAAAGGATTAAAATTAATGTTCCATTCTAAAATTATCAAAGTAATTGGATTAATTTGGAAATTTCCAATCTTATATATGGATTCAAGATCATATTTTCTTCTCAAAAGAATATAGAATAATACCCTTACAATCAAAAACATCTTCCAATCATAGCTACTCTAGCATTGGGAGATCCATAATTTCAAATCATCATATGACCATGATTTGTATCCTTTTAAGTAAAAAATACACTTGAGAATGGATAATTCGCATAAACACGATCACTATTGAAGTGCATCTATATCTTCCACAACCAAAAATCCACTATCATTATATTTTCTAAATGAATATGGCCCACAAATATCACAAGTTCCTGAATCAAGATGAAGAGAGTTAATATTTTTACAGTGGATGGAAGCTTTCAGATCACCACTGGATTTCATTCCTCAAGAGAACTAGATCCATCATTCATCTCCAGAATCATTTTATCCTTATTGTTTTATATATTAATGTTTTCTTTATCCATGAAATAATTAATAAATTTTTATTTTTCGCATGATAAAGCATTAAACATAGTAATACAACATGTTCAGTTTTAATTTTGTTATCAGAAAGCATGTTGTGTATGTAATTGGGTCTTTGAATTGAGCATGAGAAACTAGTATGTAAAAATTTTAAAATTATGTTGTAAATGTTAATTTTTGTTTGTTTTTGTGTTATTATTGTTGTGTTGAAGTGTTGTTATGCCTTACTAAAAATAATGGTTATTATAAACCTTTCCTAGGCTGTGATTATCATGTATTATGAGACCCCTGAACTGGATAGTTGATTAATATCACCATTAATTTAAATACTAATCACTTATATATTGTTAAGGAACCATATTCCCATAGAAAATTTAAAATTGTGTGATAATTCCCATGCTAAATAATGAGGAGAAGTAATGTAATCCCTTGAATAATTATGGAATACATAATGTGTTGCTTATATGTTTAGTTGTTCTTGTTTTGTTTCCTTTTATGATGTGTGATTTACAAAAAAATCAATCATATAAAAAGGGGTAAACCTGATCCTTAATCAATACACATTATACTTTGATGTGATTAAAACTATGCGGGTGAGTCAGTGTGCCCAAAGCGGATAATATCTTAACATGTGAGAGGTAATTCCTTGATTTTTGTTATTGGGGCATTGATGTGTGAGCATAGTGGTGATAATTGGTTGGGGTAGTGTGGATAATGAGATAGAGCAGGGGGTTATGTGAAAATGTTGGTTTCTTGAGAATGGTAAGTGGTAAAGTGATGTGGTTGTGTGAAATGTCGGGTGGATGTTTTCATTGGTTGGCAGGTTTGGCTAGTGGTTGTGTTGTGAACCACTGGTAATGTTTTGTGTATTAGATATGTGGTCATTGTGCTAAGATGTATTGGGTTTTTTTGTGGTATGATTGTTTTGATGGAACAACCCACCTCCTATAAAAAGGTTAATCACTTAAATTTGGTAACAAAATAAAGAGGGTTGTTTGGAAAATCTTGAAACTATTAAAGATGGGCTTATGTCCCATGCCCAAATATTTTTATAAAGGAAGTGATGAGAATATTTTACTACTATTTGGTTGGTTGGGTTTTCTTTATTTATCTTATGTTGATGAAAATTTTTATGAACTTTAACATATGAAGAGATAGAAACTCTTTCCCGCATAAAGGTGTGTTATATTATGACACATTTTAAAACCATGTGGGAGATTCAGTGCCACCCAAAGTAGATAATATCATGGTGTGTTGGATTGGTTCCTTTTATTTGTATGCTTTTTGTGGCTTTTTATATGTTGATATGAGTTCTTGTTTTGGTTTGAAAATGATATGTGAAATTTTCTCATTGGTATGCTCCTGGTAAATAAAGTTCTATTAACAAACATGGGAAAAGTTTTAAAGCTAAAAAAATGGATTGTTCCAACCTTATGTTTAGTTTTTTTATGTTGTGTGTCATATGTCAAATTTGAGAATGATTTAAAATGGAATGGTGTGTTTAATGAAACCCTTTTATAGCTACCTTTTTAAAAAAAAGGAGTTATTGATTTCAAAATTAAATTAAATTAAATTAAATGTTCTTAAGTTGAAGCAGAAGCTTTTTATGAAAAAAATGTGTGTGAAATGTTTTATGATTTTAATTTTTATGATTTAAAATGAGATCCTTTCATTTTTAAAAAAACCATTTCATGTTGTTTTTGAAATAAAAGGTGTGTAATTGTGAAATAAAACATCTTGTTAAGTCTTTGAAAATATTGGGTGGAAAAATAATAATAACTTAAATGAAAATTTATTTGATAAGGTTACTTTGCTTGTAAAAAAGGCATTAAATGAAGTGTAATTTTGAAAATAATGTACATGTTTAAAACTCTGAATGATGAATTGAGTTGAAAAGAATTTTTTTCTCATAATTGGTTAATATTTATTGCTTGATGTGTCTGTTATGATCATCTATGTGGCCTTGTTCTATTTTATAGGTATCTCCCCTGGGATATTGTTTTAAATTGTTATGTAGTTTTACATTTCTTTTCCATGGTGTTTTTTGTGTTCCAAATATACCAAGAAACTTGAGAGGTATCTCATGGGTTGGTAGTTCAGACTACTATTATTCTTCCTTATGGGTTGGTTTTGAATTATCAAGGGTGAGAATTGTTTAAGAGCTGATTAATGTAATGGACCAAACCTTATGGCTTGTTACATTGAGGAAAATTTTGTGGTTGAGATGTCTGGGGAAAGTCCATAGGTGTTGGGAGAAGGGAGGGAGGATTTTTCAGGTGATTTGGAAGGAAAATGGGAGTTTTATGGGATGTTGAAAAGTTATGGTAGTGGGTCATTCTGGTGGTTAGTTATTCTAGTGGTAGTCCATTCTAGTGATATATCATTCTAGTAGTAGGTAATTTCTGGTGGTAGTTCATTCTATAGGTAGTTTATTTCTTGTGTTCTAATAGTAGGTCATTTTGGCAGTGGGCCATTCTGGAGGTAGGTCATTCTAGTGGTGGGTTATTTTTAGCAGTATGTCATTTATGGCGGTGGTTTATTTTAGTGTTTGGTCATTCTAGTGGTATTTCATTTCTGGTGGTAGGTTATTCTAGTGGTAGGTCATTTCTAGTGGTGGGTCATTCTGGTGTTAGGTCATTTCTGGCGAAGGGTCATTCTGGTGGTAGGTCATTCTGACTATAGGTCATTTCTAGTGATAGGTCATTTCTGGGGGTGGTTTATTCTAGCATCAGGTCATTTTTTGTTATAGGTCATTTCTGGTGGTAGGTCACCCTTGCAGTGGTAGTGAATAGTTTTTCCAGTTTTTCCGAAATTCACAGATTTTCCATTTTAACATATTTTATGGTGAAAATGGGTTTAATGCCTTAATTAATAGTTTTTAAATCTGTTTCAAAGGTGATTAATCAAATATTCAATTTATAAAATATTTGGAGACCTCTTAAATGTTTAAAATTCATGTTTTTGATGAGATCTGTCTTTAATGGTCAATCTAAAATGTATCTAATCTTCTGGGTCTTGGATCTAATCTTTTAAAATAGAGAATATTCCTTATTTCTTTTGGTATTTCTTTCTCGTTTGATGGGTGGTTCCAAATCCTTCTTCTCTTAGAGTCTTAGAGACCTATTTCTATAGTTGTATTGAGCTTCCCTGGTGAGATTCCTCTAGTATGTATACCCCTTGATTTGGTGTGGCTAGTTTGGGAAAATCTTCTTTCTTCTAGGTAGTAATTATTTCATCTCTTCTTTATTTATAGCATCCAGGCTGGGTTTATTATTTCTTATCCTTGTGTAATGGTTGCATCCGAATTAAGAAATATAACTAAATTGGTTTAAATAAAATTTAAAGTGGAATGGGAATATTAAGTATGATCTTATAGCTTTTGTTTTCATTTTTTTGATGTTGTGAATTGTATGGGATAAATAGCTAGTGAAAATTATGGTTTTGGGGGGTCTATTCTTACATTGTTATGATGCAGATTTTGTAACTCATATTGTGTGCTTGTTGATAACACTTAAAATGTTATTATCTAATTATGTATACTTGATTAATGAAATTAATTCCTTAGGGTCTTATAGATTATGTGATAACACCCTTAAATAAAGAAGTTAAATTGAATTAGAGCCCCTCTTCTAAATCTAAAAATGTGTTGTGTTGTGGTATGTGATGTGATGTGTGGAATGGTTTTGGTTTTTTTATGGGGGTTAATGTGATGCAAAGTGGCTATGTTGTGATGTGTGTGGGGTAGTGGATAAGATATGGTTGTGTAGTGGGTCTATAATGGTTGTTATTATATGGTTAGGCAGTTGGGATTTGATGGAGGTTGTGATATGGTTGTGTAGTGAGGCTATGATAGAAGGTGTAAGTGGATGTAGTTGTTGGGTTGTTGTACTAATGTTACTTGTTTTGTGTTGTATTGTGTTAGTTTCTAGGTTAGTAATGGATGGTTAAATTATTAATAATAATAATGGACATGTTTAATGAATTAATTGATGAAGGGATGTGTGGATTAAATGGTTAATGTTTATATATAAATGATGGGATGAAAATACTAAGAAAATGAATGTTTTAATGGAATGGGTTGGTAACAAAGAATATAAAAATAGATTAATGATAATTAAATACTAAAATATAAGTTGTGGATTTTTTATCTTGTGTGGTTTTATGCATTTAGTTTTGGAAGTGGAAGTAGAGAACCATGTGAGATGGATTTATTCCTTGGTTTTGAACTCTTGGGATGGGGCTTGTGTGTTGTGACTCTCTATACATATACATTGTATTTTCCTGTGATTTATATATTCACCACTCCCTCATTTAGCATAATGTTCTGAAACTCTCATAGTCACATGACTAGTGTTTTCTCAACATCCTAGTGGGAGGATGGATGGTTTTCTACCCGCTCTTCCCCACTCCCTCTTCTAGAACATGAGAAGGACATGTACGGGCTTTGATGTCCAGAAGTGAAAAGTGGTGTTTTTTAGTTGAGATTTGATGATATGTGATAGACCAGGTGTGTTGGGGTGAGATTTGGTGAAATGGTTTCTATTGGGGGTCATGCATGGTAGGAGGAGGACTCGAGGTTGATTTCCTTTATGTTTATGATACCCTACTCCACTGGTTATGAGATGTGATGTGATGTGATATCCCTGGTGTCTATGCATGATATGTGGTGTGGTGTGATGGCCTAGGTGTTTGTGGGTATGATTTTATGTGATGTGGTGTTATTTAGAAGGGGTGGGAGTGTCAAGGCATACTATTTTTTGGTGTGAGAGTGAAAAATCAGTGGAAAAGTGATGCAGGGTACCCTTTATGTTCATGAATATGGAAGATTTGTTTTTAGAAAATATTATCTGAAGTTCATTCATGCATGAATACTAAAATTCAAAATAAAATAACTCATATGAAAATGATATCCTTTCATAAGATATTGAGCTCATAAGACTTTGACGTTGTGAGTAAGACTTTCAGTACCACATAAGACTTCCCCAGAGTCACATAATACATCCTCAAGGGAAGGTTGCAGTACTTTCATAACCAACATGTAGAACTTTGTTTCTATGTGTATGAATTCACACTTTATCAAAATCATATACTTCTTAAGACTTATGTAGTATTATGAAATGTGAAGAGAATTCAAGAATAATTATTCATAAGAAAATATAAAATCATATTATGCTTAGTAATGTGTTCCTCATTGATTAAATATCACAATTATATAAATTTTGGATTCTAGATGTTATTCAATAATGTTATAACTGTGACTGAAATATACATGGACTCATACATACATGTATATGGTTTTATCAAAAGTATTTTGTGGAGGGAAAGTATATGATTATTAAGGAATATGTGAATAACTCCTTTAACTCAATTTAAATGAGTTTAAAAGATAAAAATATCCTACCAAATCTATTATAGAAATAAAAAAATTGGGTACAACCGCGAAAGCAGCACACACGCAAGGAAGAAAAAATAATTCTATGAACAATATTTAAATGATATTCATGATATTTAAATGATATTCATGATATTTAAATGATATTCATGATAATTTTATGAAAAAAAATAAGGTAGAAAGATGAAGAATGTGATGAGATTTTAGGACCTCGATACTGCTTCTATGAATTATATTCTTTTGTGTATCAAAGGGGAAACCAATTACATCTAGTATATCTAGTTTTTAAAAAATGGAGGAAGAATCCAACATTTTTATTATTGTATTGAAGCTCGATGAATGAGAAGAATAAGGAACATCTTTTTACTGACTATGATATCATTATATCGTCAAAATATAAAGGTGATAATAGAAAGTTATCCCTTGGAAGACCAAAAAGTATAGACTTAGAAGAGAATAAATCTAAAATAATGCTACATTAGTTGATAGTGGGATTCAAAGACCTATTAATAGGAGTGTATAGGACCAAATGAACACTATAAGGAGAAATTATAATGAAATAGTTAGTAGACTGTAGAAGGAGAATCTTTTTATGAGATATATTCAACCAGTGGGATCCAGTATAAAGAAACCATCGAGACAAATCCACTACATTCACTTATAATCAGTAATTTTAGGATATTATATATCAATATTTTTGGGAGACATATTTTACTTGTACTCACATTTTTTTCTAGTGTAAATATGGTTCTCAAGAAAATAATTTAGCAAGGAGTAGGTTCTCACTTTAAGTATGAACCTTGTAAATCATCATGTGTTTTATCTTATTTAATCTACTTGCATGTGGGAAAGGTAAAGACAAAAAAAAGTTGATAGATGTATTAATCATTCACATAGGTTGGTTTAAAAGAAAAAATAATAAAAATAAAGGGATCACTAATTCACCCCTCTCCCTCTCATTGATCTCACTTGACTTGGGAACTTTACTAGTGAGCTACACTATAGTAGAGATAGATATTATTGTAGTGTTATTTGATTTTGATCAATTTTGACCATACCTTGGTCCCTTTAAGGTATTCATATACATGGTTCATCTCAATATCAAGTATTTTTTGAATAGGAAGGATGTGAATCAAAATATGTTTTTTTGGATATTTTTGTTATAAGTGTTTAACATTAAGATAATGGATAAACTGGGTTTAAGAATTTTTTCACTGATGACGTGTAAATCAAAGATTTACCAAACTTGGATAAAGGAGTTGATATGTATATTAATTATTATTTCCATGATGATTTTTATTTTAATATTAAATTATGTCATCATCCATAGTTTGAAAATTCTGGTAATTATTTGTCTATAAGGTGTGTTTATCCTTATTTACATCATAGTAGACAAATGGTTTCTTACTAGAACCCCAAATATATTTTTTGAATGACTAATTTATATTCAAATCATATAGAGTCTGATTTATATAAAATTGTGTAATAGAGTTATAGGTGAGAATCTTACTAGGATTTTTCCATTTATCACCCAATAAAAAACACTGTGGGTTGAAAAAAATAGATATAAGGACGCTCTATAGTGTTTTCTTCTATACTAATTTCCACGATGATTCTAGAGAGTTTTTTTTCATGTGATTGTTTCCAATATACATGAATTATATGGAAGATAAATGATATACTTTATAATATTATTATTGAAATAAATATTTTTATATATGGGTTATTGGCATAATGGGACTCTTTTCTAAAGGATTTTATTTTAAAAAAAATAAATATGGTGATGATGATGATTGAAACCATATATATACTTTTTATTTTCAATTATGTTTCAATTAGTTAGAGGAATAGGAAAAAATATGGTATATAAAAAATAATGATGAATTTTTTAAAGAATAGTGTTTTTTCTTTCATTAGAGTGCCTTGATTATTAATAAATGATTAAGAAACACACTTCAATAATAATTTTTATGGGGATTTATAAAAAGGTATGAAGTTTTCTATAACCTGAGAATTCCATATCATCCTCGGGACAGTGGTAATGTTAGTTTATCATGAGGTGAAACGAATTTTGAAGAATATTATGAGCTCAAGTTGGAAGGATTAGTTAGTTAATCTCAATTTTTCACCATGGGAATACATGAAAATAATCAAAACTCTTTTATGTACCTCAAGTTTCAAATTGGTGTATGATAAAACCATGTCACCTACCAATGTATTCGAAATAAAAGTTATACTTGGTCATTAAATCTTTGAATTTAGACATTCCAGTAGTGGGAAAATAGATATTGTAGTAGTCTTATGTGCTAGAATAAATTAATATAGAAACATATGATAATTCCAAGATCTAAAAGTAGAATATTGGTTTTTGGAATGACTAAAACATCCTTAGATCAGAGTTCAACACTAAAGACAATTTAATTCTATTTTTAAATCACTTTTGAGATTATTTCTAAGAAAAATAAAATTTTGATAGTTAGGATCATTCATGGTTTAGAGGGTGTTTCCACATAAAACTATGAATATTAAATGAGAATCATGATATCCTTTTAAGGTGAATCGAAAAAGACTAAAGAAGTCCATGATTTTCCTCTTGTGGGATTCATCATCCATAACCAACTCATGCTTTGACCATGGTGTCATAAAGTGGTTTCACTCTCTATTTCATATAGTGAGAGTGATAGCAACACTATAAACAACACCCATACAAACATTAAGGTCCTTCACTATGACTAACCTAAAAAAATGACACCTCACCCACCATTTTGATACAAATATATTTATTATCATTCATTTCTACTAAGAGCTACCTGAAGGCTGTATTTATCCACTCCCAAGTCAAAATGACATGGTTTAAGTGATTTCCTTATTTCATACTAGGTGGACCATTTTACCCAAACTAACCATTTTATTGACCATATAATGGTGTAAAACAAGATATTCCAACCCATCCAAGCCACTAAAAATTAAAATAATTCCTCTCCCTTCTAGTCTCCCCTTTTAAATTTTTATTATAAAAAACCCCCCATTATTTTCCCAATTTTAATCATTTTCTTTAGTATTTTTCATTTAACCCAACTCAACACAACAAAAACAAATCTTACTATATTTATAAAACCATTTTCATAAACATAACCATTTTTTAAGACCTATTTGCAACCAAAGATAAACCATTTCATTTTCACAGCCCCCCATATTTTGACCATGTCCATTTAAAACAAGCTAAGACCAAATAATCCTCTGGATCATGATACACACAATTCTATTCAATTAGGGATTTGTTCACCCAAATAATCCAACATGACCAAAGAAATTACACCAATATTCTTTCTTCATTTAAACCCACATCTATACAATGCCTCACAAACCCACCTAAAAACATAAAAAGAAAGCATTCAATTTAATACCATGGGTTCCTATTCTGAACCAATAAAAAGTATTTTGAACATCAAAATAGCATAAAATTTATGTCAGGGTAACCGTCCCTTATAATAATGACAACCATTTCTAATATCTTGTCATCTTAATTAGTTGTGGTATATAAAACCAAGAAACATCAATCCAAAATGACCACCCTCATTTTAACCACCCATTTACCAATCCAAAATCCTCAAATTCTACCCAACTATGACTTTTTCTAAAAAACATGGTTTTTGAAAATTTATGCTCTGAAACCTTAAACCATGACATTCATTTTAGGCGGTATATTTCAAAAGATCCAACTTTATCCTTCAATTGATTGTTCAAAATGATCCAAAAAACTCAAGGTAACTCTTCTACCTTCTATTTTACTTTATGTGTCCCCAAAAATTTGACATTTCCCATTTCCTATTCCACATCATTGTTCTTATCTCCCTATAAGATAATTTTTTATTTTACTAAACAATCACCAACATTTTTCATAATTGAACCATGCTTTTTCTTTTAAAATGACACTATATACCCTTTTATTACACATTCCCTTTTCCTCCAATTACACAACCAACCCAAAAATTTGGAAAAACTGATACCTTATACCATCACACCCAAACCAATAAAAAATGAATCTTCACAAAAAAGGTGTTTCCACCTTGAAAAGGAATTCCTGATAAAAATCCAGCCAAAGTACAATCCAAATGAACAAAAACAAGTGATAAATTTATTTGTTAATTCCTACGGGGGAACCTAACCCTCTACAATCTAAAATCCACCAAAAAATACTTCCCAATATTACATAGTTATACTCCAACCTAATCCATACTTTAAGGAATCTACTCCAAACCACGTTCATCCTTTTTTCATTTTGAAAACACATATAATGACTACTTGTTTCATAAGATAAAGGAATGAAAACTATAGCTTGGTAATTTTTTGGATCCCAAATAATTTTCACCCATTAGACTAGAGAAACCCATTAGGTAAGAGTTTCAAAAAATCCATTTGGATCATATTCTTCATGTAAAGGAAGAGGTTTTAAAGTAACTTAACTTGGAGTTCCTCACCAGATTTTCATATAAACTATATATAATTGAGTTCATATTGGGAATCTAGATATAGAAAACATCCCTATATGATTTTATTATATAACTTGAAATTTATTATCCTGGGTTTTCAAATATATACCTTATTTATCTCTTTAAGTGGGGTAATACCCCACAATTTAGTGTGCATATTCCTTGAATATTTTGAATAACTTGTTTCACACATAATACTGAACTAAAATGAACAATGATTTATTTCATTTGGGTATAATATTACAACTAGAAATTAAATAAACATTAATATTATAATTAAAAAATACAAAATAAAATTATGAAAATTAAAATTGGAATATAACTGCAAGTAAATATAAAGATTGAAATATCAAGTATTCATCACTACGGTCCCTCATGAAAATCATGATGTCGAGTATAACTATAAAAAGAATGAAAAACATTATGAGATAAATGAAAGAGTAGGTTTAATGTTTTTTATAGAAGTATGTAATGTTATATAAAGGAATGAAAAGGTGTAATATAACCATTATATGGTCATTGGATATAAATATATATATAATTGTTTTAAATACATATATTCCATGGATATATTGAAATTATTATAATAATAATATAATACTTTTATAGATAAGAATAATGTATTATAAATCAAATACTAAACATTTATAATAAATATTTAATATCCATTAAATAACTAAGGAATGATAATAAGTAAAATTTAATCATTAATTACTTAAGAAATTGTTTGTATTCAAGAAAAATTATTTTTTTAGTATTGTATCTTTTATTTAAAATTAAAATTTATTATATTTAGATTTTTAATTTGATAAAATATGTTCCATGTTTGGAATAAAGATATAAAAATTATCTAATAAAGAAAATTTATTTTTTATAAAAAACAATTTATTAGGGTCCAATAGTGAATTACATTGGTAAACAGTAAAAATGGTAAAATTTCATATATGATAAAAATGATGTGTAAACATATTAAAAAAATAAAATTAATAATTGATCTAATATTGGATTATCTTGGTTTTTCCCACTGATGGGATACTTTTCCAACTCAAAATGACCTTAGTTGGCTATTAAGGAATTGATGTTTATAAATATGTCACTCAAAATAATATATAAAAGGAATCCTCATTTACCCATTCCAACCCACATATCTTTTTTGGTTTTATTTTAAAACTCTACCCAATTTCAGCCCTAAATTCCTCTCATGTTTGTGATATTCTGGTCATAAGAAGGAGGCATAAATCCATCATTACAAAGGAAGTCATTTCGAGAAGAGGTTTCCATCTAAGTAAGTAACAAGTTTTCATATATATTCCTATGTATAATCTTATTAAATATTATTTATCACTCTAATAATTTATTATTAACATCATTATTATTCTATTGAAATTACATTATAATCATATAAATTCATAATTTTACTCATTTATTTTTTATAACATGTTCTCATTTAGGTTGGTTTAACCACCAACATGAACGATGTTATACTATATTCATCATTTTAATCATGGATTAATATAAAAATATAAATACTAGAAATATATTATATTAATAAGTAACATGTGATATTATTATTTTTCTAGAGTGGTAACACCCAAAAGAATGATTATTTTAAAGTAACCCATTATTATTGTTAAAGTTACCAGAAATATGTGCGTTATGAATTTCAACTATATAAACCATACTAATACCTTCCATAAAATGACTATGATAATTTATTAAATATTATAAAATTATAATTGTGTTAACTTTACAATTTAGGAAATAATGAACTCATTAACAAAGAAAGATGATCAAAATCATCACACCGAAACAAGTACAAAACATTTGAAACTAATAACATCCGATGAGGAAAATAAACTATAACTAATATATATATATATATATATATATATATTATTGATATAAAAGGTAAAACAAAAAATCTCTAAAATAGTCTATTAATAAATCTATTTTTATTGTACAGGGAGTTTGATAATGTTCAAGAAAGTGAGGAGTGAAGGTAAGGAGATTCTTTCTTGATCTCCCTTCTTCATTGAGATTCTCCATGACTAAAATTCCTTTTGAATAATTTTTATGATATTTTTATTTCAATAACCATATTCTTTATCTTCTGGTAATTTTGGGAATATAATTTTTTTTACTATTTTCCACTAATTGGTATTTTTTTATTTTGTTTGTGAGAGGAATTTTTCTACCACATTTTTTATTAGAATCTTTCTCTTCCTTGTCTGTGTTATTTATATTTTTTCATAGATGTATTCTATATCCATACCTTTATTTATATGAATTATTAATTTACTTATACATTGAATTTCACTTACTTAAAAATGTGGGAAGGGAATTGTAGAGACCCGAAGCCTAACGTACATGGACATTACATTACTTTTGCGGAATACTTAGTACATTACAAAAACACACACACAAGGACCGTAATAGTTTAGTGTCTTTGGAAACTCAGACTATAATCTTCTAATCGTGGTGAAAGATCTTCAACATCTCCCATAAAGATCTTCCTTTTTTTTACCTAAAAACTTTCTTTATATCCTGGGGAAAAGAAAACATAAAAGGGTGAGCTCAAATGCTCAGTAAGGGTAAACAAAAGAAATATCAATCACATCATATTCATAAGAACATAACATTTTGGAAATCATAACCTGCAAAAGAGAGCATAATTTCATAACATGGGATAAATCATGGAGGTGAAATGTAATCACAATAATCATAACATAAAACATGGAACTTTGTGGCATACACACATAATCATAGAGAATCATTTCTTGTTAGTCAAGACTCATTGCCAAGACTATCTTAGTGGACAAAGTCCCTTTCTGAATCGAGTAATCCTCGTTTCAGTCCTGTTTCACTGAACCGGTATAACCTACCATTCCAGCCATGTCTATCTCATGAGATATAAAATCTTTACCCAATGCATTGGAGGGAGATATAGGTCCCACCCATCTCTTAATGAATCCTTTCTTATGTGTGCCACAAAATCATAAATCATACATCATTGCATAACCCATGTAATAAAAATGGGATTCTTAAACAACATGACATCATAAAACCATTCATATAAGATAAAGGAATTCATAAACATAATTCCATCACAACATAGTCAAATCAATGTAAAAATATGGATAGAAACAGAACCCTTTATTATCTTATATGGAAAATAATTTTGATAAAACACTTGAATTGAATTCTTGAAGAAAATATCCTTTCTTCTTCAAAATCAATTTCTTTTCACAAAACATCATGCAATTTTAAAAGAAAGAGATTTTATTGAAAATAGTCATGAAATCTTTTAGAGGAAGCTTCATGAAAATAAGGCTTTATAAAACAGTATAAATCCATTCGTGCCGTATAAGTTAAAAAAAACATTCTTCGTACTTTTGTCGGAAAAGTCAAAAAGTACCTCGTACGGAAAAACGACAAAAGATTCCTTTCATATTCTTTACTAAAAACTCACCTAAGGGTAAAATTGGATTTAAAATATTGCAAGTGTATGGAAACAATATTACATATTGAGGGAACATGGATGTGGATGATAAAATACACCCCAGTAAATACTTACGAATAAACAATCTCGGATAAAAATGAGATTGTGATATTTCCCTTACCTTAGGTCCGACTTGCTTTGTAAGTGTCCGAACCTCCTGTATAATGATTTAAATCATGTTATTGACTTATTACAGAATCATATTCATTGTTATTATATCATATATGGTTCACTTATGACATTATATTACCCGTTCTTTTGTAAATTCCATGTTAAAGAAGCGTTTTGGGTAAAATCGTTTCATTTATCGTAGGTGTTTTGACTTGTCGTTCTTGACATCATTATTACTTATATCATGATTTACTTACTTCCAGAATATAAAATATGATTTATATATCATATATATTCAGTATATATATATATATAATAGGTAGATAAATAAAATGAAAAACACCGTTCATGGAGACGGTAGTCCGTACGTACGCATGAACGCTGTTTTCCTTTCCTTATTGTCTTGAAATGGAAGTAAGTAGATGACATACATATGTATATATATAAATAAATCCAGTAGCTTTATAATGTCATATATTTCATTATTATTTCTTATATATACATTATAATCATTCTTAAATGGTTAACATGGAGAATGAATCTCATCGCGTCGTGGAGACGGTATTCCGTACGTACGCACGAGCGATGATATCATTTCTATAAATATTGAATTGAATTGGAGTGTATTATACAATATATCAGAATCAATATGATGTTGTAATAACTATGTATAGTAATTCTTTACACCATTATACCCATCCATGTAAGGTGGTGGTGGAAAATAGATTACACCACGGCGTGGAGACGGTATTCCGTACGTACGCACGCGCGGTGATTTCTTTTTCCGTAGGATGGATAGATGGTGAAATAGGGCTGTTTCATACTTATAATAACATATCAGTATATTAGTGATACTGATGTTATTACTTAATAATGAAACAACCTAAGAAGAAGAAGTGGAAGAAGAAATAAAGATGAAAGAATTGGTAACGGTAATTACCTCTTCTTTGAAGTGCCTCTTTGAGACCTCCTCTTAGGGCACTAAAATTGGTCTTTGAGGAAGACCAGAACCTCTAGGATGTTTCTAGGGAAGTGGATAGGAGAAATTGGCAGGGGTTGGCCGAGCTTGAGTGCTCAAATTGGTGTGAGGAGGAGGGGGAGGAGGTGTCCTTTTATAAGGGAGGAGAGGGGCACCTTAGGAATTCTTAAAAATATTAATTTATAATAAATCTAACCCCACTTAAAAACCTCCAAAAATGACTCATATTCGAAGCTTAGATGATATAGGGTTGTAATCTCATCAACCAATCAAATTTAGACATGTTTGGATCTTATTTTAAACCTTATCAATTAGATTTAACTCTAAGTTAAATAATTTGACTTTTACCGTGTCTTTTTGTTTTCTTTCACTATATGGTTAATACACTTACTATAACATGCCAAACGAACCCCAACTGTTTATTATTAATATATATATCCTTATCTAAGTCATTTGGCCGAACCTTAGATTTTTAGGAATAAAATAACAATTAATAATATAATATTTGATTTAAAAACTATTTTGTGTCAATTTTGACACTATTTGATATATGATTTTTGTGAAAGTCATAACAGAATTAAATGTTCGAACCAAGTTTATTAAATCAACATTAATATATCATAGTAACCTATAAAATTAGTGGAATTCATAAAAATTGTCAAATTACATTTATTTTGGTGTTTATAACATCAATTATGTCAATATTTCATAAATAAGATAATTACTGCATCATCTTTGTGTCATAAATTAATTAAATTTTTTGATGTCTAAAATTTACAAATAAAATACCATCATTTAGGAAATCTTTTGAGCTTTCTAATGAATATTTATAGTCGAATTTATCTTATGTATAACCCCATATTAAAAATTATTTACTTATTAAACTTTGATTTTAACTATTTTAACCCTTCTTTAAATAAATTAATAATAAATGTCCTAATCTAATCCAAGTGGGCCTAAATGGTCATATTTTATTCCTAAGTTTGTTTTTGGTCGAATTACACTTGTCCAATAGAATTAGGACATGTGTTAGGGTAATATTAATATCATATTTACCCTTAGTTACCTTATTTACTATTAACCGTGGTAAAAAAAGTAAAAAGTTACTATTCACCAAAAAATTATTTTCATCTCATTGAACCACATTTTAGTCCTTGATATTAACCGTGTCTCTCGGATTTTCTAAATTCCATTCACAGAAGCGGTAAAATTAAGTTTTATGCAAAATTCAGTTTTTAACCTACCACTTAGTAGTTTCACTATTCATCAAAAATTGATGTTTTTCATAACAATGCCAAAATTTCATCCCAAGCTATATTTCATATTCCGAATTCAAAAATGAAGTCTATTTTACCAAATTCATAACATAAAAGTTGCATTAATTAATTTTATAATTAAATCCCGCTGTTAAAACAAATAGCGTGTTTTTAAGAAACAATATCTATCAAAAGATTGACACTTGTTTATGTCTAGTTTAAATGTGAAATTACATCCAATGACCAACATTGTATTAAATTGTAAAAATATATTCAAAATATACTTTAAAACCACTCAAATTAATGATTTATCACTATTAAGTATTTCGATTAAAAAAGTTGTTTTTAATTATAATTTAGTAATTTTCACTATTCATCAGAATATGAAAGTTATCCGAAAAGTACCAAAATTTCACCTTAGGCTAAATTCGATACTCCGAATCCAAAAATAAAGTTCATTTTGAAAAATAAGATTTACTGGATTTCAAAAAGTGGTTATTACTATTCATAACGGCTAGTTTTAATAATATTTTTATAGCATCTCGTTGTTTAGTGAAACTCGGTATTGCGTACAACACACGCTATCGAGGAAGGTCGCGATTGCGTGTAATGCAAGGAAAGTCAAGGATGTGTGTTTTGCAAGCTCCTTTTGGTGTAGCATACAACACAAGACATTAATAAAATTAAAAAGAATATTTTTTTATAAAATCTTGGGCTGTTACATTCTACCCCCCTTAAAATGAATTTCGCCCTCGAAATTCGTCGGGGTTATAAATGGTTTACTATTCGAAAGTTTCTTTAATAGAAACCCACATCGTAAAAAGGAATACCAAAACTTGGCTTTAAAAACTAAAGTATGAAATGTAACGATTACCCAAATAAACTAATCACTGGGTTTCCACATAGGTGAAAATATGGATATGGAAGAAAAATCTAACCATCATGTTCTGATGGAGAGTGGTAGAGAACATGGCTATGGAAAAGCCAGTAATCACAAATCCATAGATTTGTGATGATATAAGGTACCATCTGATTCATCAGGTATAAGATCACTAGGACAACATTTTTGGTTTTCAAGATCATTTCCCTAAAGTTGAAAATTTGAATTAGAATAAATACTTACTTTATTTTGATACAATATCACTGTTGTTCGTGCCTTGAACAATTTCCACTTCATCTCTTAAATAAATGAAGTTGAATTTGTTATTCGTGAAGTGTTAGCAGATCATGTGATAGAATGACGGGTCATTCCATCTGTCTCAAACAAAAGGTAAGCAAAAGTTATTAAATATACATAAGTCATTCTATAGTGAGATTAATCATATATAGTTCCTAAAATGGACTTATACTTCATATATCATACTGCTTAATATAATAAAACTAGTTTCTACTAAACAGGGACTTCCTGTAGGTCATTGGTAGGCGATAAAGGCCAGTCGCACTTCGGTTGTGGGTTCGATTCCTACAGCCTTGTCCGAAGCGATGGGCTGTCGCCCGTCCTGCAGGTTGTCCCTTTTTCTAAAACTACGTTACTATAACATCCCATCAATAATATCGAAAATCTTCTATCCTTAAACAATACTAACTTATGTCCAATATAATCCAGTCTAATCTTTAGGCTTATACATAATACTGCAGTCCACTCTCATAATATAGTGACATCGATTACCAGAGATTTAATACTGTCGTTGATCCCCACATATCATAAGATATGTCTTTTTAGTCACATTCCAAACATTCAAAGTCCTTAATCGTGTATTCTCTTGAATACCTTAGTGAAAGCATGAGTGCAGTTAAAAGTTAACACTTTCCACATACCAAAATCCTCAAAATTCTATATACTCAAACCATGATATCACTTAGTCCTTATATCAATCATGAGCTCATGAATACTGTCAAACATTTCATTTTCTCTTTATCACTTCATTATGCGCATATCATCCACTTTCCAAAAAAAAATATCTGAATAACCTTTCATTGTTACTCATACCATTCATCATAAACTTTCAAAACTTAAGGAAAGAAAATAGTGTAACAATCCTTAGATGTCTTTTTATTCTATAGTACAACATTACACTTGATAAACATATAATCATTCCACTACCTTCTTAAACCATTGACCGAGCTTCAACAATTCTTTCATCTCACATATCATTTGTAGTCTCTTCATCATCATCCACATAAATACTACCCATATGACCATACTGATTCTCTTCATGAGTCTTTCCCTTAGGGCATTTGTTTGCATAATGCCCATACATTCCACATTTAAAACACTTAACCATTTTTGATGTCATAGCAATACCATTATCCTCATCCATGGTGTTAACCGACCCTTTTCCTTTGCACTTACTTGCTTTGTGTCCTTCTTTTCCAAACCCAAAGCATCTTCCAGTTCCCTTGAAACATTCTCCTTGATGCCTCTTCCCACATGATTTACATAGGGGAAATTGAACTTTCTTTCCTCTATGATCATCATGGAACTCCATCTTTCTCTTATTAGTCGAGTCAGGAAACTTACCAAATTTTACTTTATTGATCATGTTGTGAGATTGCTGATTCGGCATAATAATGATGTTTGGGCATCCAAATCCCATTTCATTTGGTTGCTCATGAAGAATATCATTCCATTGTCCATCATATCCTCCATTATCGTGAATCATCTTGTTTCCAGCCATATTCTAAAACCCAAAAAAGAATAGTGTGAGAGGCAAAAATCATAATAAAGGGGGAGTAACTTAAATATCTAACATCTTTGGTTTAATCTAATATCGTTACCATAGTTCTAGGACTATATCCTATACGTATACTTATCCTTAGGGGCATCCCTAGACATACCTTAGAAATATCTCTAGGGATCTCACTAATGTTTTCGCGTCCTAGTTTCCAAAGGTTGACTAAACCTTTCCTCTGATACCAACTGTAGAGACCCGAAGCCTAACGTACATGGACATTACATTACTTTTGTGGAATACTTAGTACATTACAAAAACACACACACAAGGACCGTAATAGTTTAGTGTCTTTGAAAACTCAGACTATAATCTTCTAATCGTGGTGAAAGATCTTCAACATCTCCCATAAAGATCTTCCTTTTTTTTACCTAAAAACTTTCTTTATATCCTGGGGAAAAGAAAACATAAAAGGGTGAGCTCAAATGCTCAGTAAGGGTAAACAAAAGAAATATCAATCACATCATATTCATAAGAACATAACATTTTGGAAATCATAACCTGCAAAAGAGAGCATAATTTCATAACATGGGATAAATCATGGCAGTGAAATGTAATCACAATAATCATAACATAAAACATGGAACTTTGTGGCATACACACATAATCATAGAGAATCATTTCTTGTTAGTCAAGACTCATTGCCAAGACTATCTTAGTGGACAAAGTCCCTTTCTGAATCGAGTAATCCTCGTTTCAGTCCTGTTTCACTGAACCGGTATAACCTACCATTCCAGCCATGTCTATCTCATGAGATATAAAATCTTTACCCAATGCATTGGAGGGAGATATAGGTCCCACCCATCTCTTAATGATTCCTTTCTTATGTGTGCCACAAAATCATAAATCATACATCATTGCATAACCCATGTAATAAAAATGGGATTCTTAAACAACATGACATCATAAAACCATTCATATAAGATAAAGGAATTCATAAACATAATTCCATCACAACATAGTCAAATCAATGTAAAAATATGGATAGAAACAGAACCCTTTATTATCTTATATGGAAAATAATTTTGATAAAACACTTGAATTGAATTCTTGAGGAAAATATCCTTTCTTCTTCAAAATCAATTTCTTTTCACAAAACATCATGCAATTTTAAAAGAAAGAGATTTTATTGAAAATAGTCATGAAATCTTTTAGAGGAAGCTTCATGAAAATAAGGCTTTATAAAACAGTATAAATCCGTTCGTGCCGTATAAGTTAAAAAAAACATTCTTCGTACTTTTGTCGGAAAAGTCAAAAAGTACCTCGTACGGAAAAACGACAAAAGATTCCTTTCATATTCTTTACTAAAAACTCACCTAAGGGTAAAATTGGATTTAAACTATTGCAATTGTATGTAAACAATATTACATATTGAGGGAACATGGATGTGGATGATAAAATACACCCCAGTAAATACTTACGAATAAACAATCTCGGATAAAAATGAGATTGTGATATTTCCCTTACCTTAGGTCCGACTTGCTTTGTAAGTGTCCGAACCTCCTGTATAATGATTTAAATCATGTTATTGACTTATTACAGAATCATATTCATTGTTATGATATCATATATGGTTCACTTATGACATTATATTACCCGTTCTTTTGTAAATTCCATGTTAAAGAAGCGTTTTGGGTAAAATCGTTTCATTTATCGTAGGTGTTTTGACTTGTTGTTCTTGACATCATTATTACTTATATCATGATTTACTTACTTCCAGAATATAAAATATGATTTATATATCATATATATTCAGTATATATATATATATAATAGGTAGATAAATAAAATGAAAAACACCGTTCATGGAGACGGTAGTCCGTACGTACGCATGAACGCTGTTTTCCTTTCCTTATTGTCTTGAAATGGAAGTAAGTAGATGACATACATATGTATATATATAAATAAATCCAGTAGCTTTATAATTTCATATATTTCATTATTATTTCTTATATATACATTATAATCATTCTTAAATGGTTAACATGGAGAATGAATCTCATCGCGTCGTGGAGACGGTATTCCGTACGTACGCACGAGCGATGATATCATTTCTATAAATATTGAATTGAATTGGAGTGGATTATAAAATATATCAGAATCAATATGATGTTGTAATAACTATGTATAGTTATTCTTTACACCATTATACCCATCCATGTAAGGTGGTGGTGGAAAATAGATTACACCACGGCGTGGAGACGGTATTCCGTACGTACGCACGCGCGGTGATTTCTTTTTCCGTAGGATGGATAGATGGTGAAATAGGGTTGTTTCATACTTATAATAACATATCAGTATATTAGTGATACTGATGTTATTACTTCATAATGAAACAACCTAATAAGAAGAAGTGGAAGAAGAAATAAAGATGAAAGAATTGGTAACGGTAATTACCTCTTCTTTGAAGTGCCTCTTTGAGACCTCCTCTTAGGGCACTAAAATTGGTCTTTGAGGAAGACCAGAACCTCTAGGATGTTTCTAGGGAAGTGGAGAGGAGAAATTGGCAGGGGTTGGCCGAGCTTGAGTGCTCAAATTGGTGTGAGGAGGAGGGGGAGGAGGTGTCCTTTTATAAGGGAGGAGAGGGGCACCTTAGGAATTCTTAAAAATATTAATTTATAATAAATCTAAACCCACTTAAAAACCTCCAAAAATGACTCATATTCGAAGCTTAGATGAGATAGGGTTGTAATCTCATCAACCAATCAAATTTAGACATGTTTGGATCTTATTTTAAACCTTATCAATTAGATTTAACTCTAAGTTAAATAATTTGACTTTTACCGTGTCTTTTTGTTTTCTTTCACTATATGGTTAATACAATTACTATAACATGCCAAACGAACCCCAACTGTTTATTATTAATATATATATCCTTATCTAAGTCATTTGGCCGAACCTTAGATTTTTAGGAATAAAATAACAATTAATAATATAATATTTGATTTAAAAACTATTTTGTGTCAATTTTGACACTATTTGATATATGATTTTTGTGAAAGTCATAACAGAATTAAATGTTCGAACCAAGTTTATTAAATCAACATTAATATATCATAGTAACCTATAAAATTAGTTGAATTCATAAAAATTGTCAAATTACATTTATTTTGGTGTTTATAACATCAATTATGTCAATATTTCATAAATAAGATAATTACTGCATCATCTTTGTGTCATAAATTAATTAAATTATTTGATGTCTAAAATTTACAAATAAAATACCATCATTTAGGAAATCTTTTGATCTTTCTAATGAATATTTATAGTCGAATTTATCTTATGTATAACCCCATATTAAAAATTATTTACTTATTAAACTTTGATTTTAACTATTTTAACCCTTCTTTAAATAAATTAATAATAAATGTCCTAATCTAATCCAAGTGGGCCTAAATGGTCATATTTTATTCCTAAGTTTGTTTTTGGTCGAATTACACTTGTCCAATAGAATTAGGACATGTGTTAGGGTAATATTAATATCATATTTACCCTTAGTTACCTTATTTACTATTAACCGTGGTAAAAAAAGTAAAAAGTTACTATTCACCAAAAAATTATTTTCATCTCATTGAACCACATTTTAGTCCTTGATATTAACCGTGTCTCTCGGATTTTCGAAATTCCATTCACAGAAGCGGTAAAATTAAGTTTTATGCAAAATTCAGTTTTTAACCTACCACTTAGTAGTTTCACTATTCATCAAAAATTGATGTTTTTCAGAACAATGCCAAAATTTCATCCCAAGCTATATTTCATATTCCGAATTCAAAAATGAAGTCTATTTTACCAAATTCATAACATAAAAGTTGCATTAATTAATTTTATAATTAAATCCCGCTGTTAAAACAAATAGCGTGTTTTTAAGAAACAATATCTATCAAAAGATTGACACTTGTTTATGTCTAGTTTAAATGTGAAATTACATCCAATGACCAACATTGTATTAAATTGTAAAAATATATTCAAAATATACTTTAAAACCACTCAAATTAATGATTTATCACTATTAATTATTTCGATTAAAAAAGTTGTTTTTAATTATAATTTAGTAATTTTCACTATTCATCAGAATATGAAAGTTATCCGAAAAGTACCAAAATTTCACCTTAGGCTAAATTCGATACTCCGAATCCAAAAATAAAGTTCATTTTGAAAAATAAGATTTACTGGATTTCAAAAAGTGGTTATTACTATTCATAACGGCTAGTTTTAATAATATTTTTATAGCATATCGTTGTTTAGTGAAACTCGGTATTGCGTACAACACACGCTATCGAGGAAGGTCGTGATTGCGTGTAATGCAAGGAAAGTCAAGGATGTGTGTTGTGCAAGCTCCTTTTGGTGTAGCATACAACACAAGACATTAATAAAATTAAAAAGAATATTTTTTTATAAAATCTTGGGCTGTTACAGGAATCCTTTTCTCTCTCTTCCTTTATGTTTTTCGCTCAGTCTCTTTCTCTGACTGCTTTTTTTATTTTCTTTATGAAGATTTTCTAAAAAAATTTATTATTACATGATTATTTAAAATAATTTTCATTGTATTTTTCCTTACTATTTTAAACAATTTATTCCTAATCTCTTTTTTTAAAGAAAAATGTTAAAATGTAAAGGATTTTTCTTCTTAATTTTTATATAATTTATTATCATACCTTGAAAGGTTTGGATATTTTTATCAATATCCTTTTTTATACTCATTTAATATTTCTCATATTTCACTATGGATTTATTTTAATGGAATAATCTACCATTACTACACATATTCCTTTTAACAGTATGTAAATAGGCTTTTAACAGTGCTAAAAAAGTAATGTTAATCACAGTGCTGATAGGGGGTCCCATTTATCATTGCTAAAAAAAGCACCGATAAAGGCCTAGTTGGCTACATTGTGTTGTTAATATAACAACACACCAAACAATAAACTTTAATTTCAAACAATTCTATATACAAACTGTAGTTTGTAACAATTCTATATACATTTAATTGACATCATGAATAAAAAAATGTCCACCCATGTTATATACAAAAAAACACTACTATTTACATTTAAAAAATGTTTTATATAATTACATTTACAATTATCCAAAAAACATTTTAAAACATTAATATTTCATCTTTTTACACCCGTGATCCCCTCTAAAAAATGTCCGCCCATGGTATCATTTGGTGAATAAATCATTTCATCCTATGAAAAAGATTCCTCTTATATAAGAAAACAAATATTATGTTAGTAATACTATAAATAAATAAATTAAACATTAATATGAAAGAATAAATTAATTAAATGTAAATATTTAATAAAAAATACACATTTGGAGTTATAACGGTCACACCATGTGTCGTATTGAGTTTTGGTTGAATCTTAAATGGAAAAAATGACTCAGAGATCATTTTCCTAAAATATCAAAACAATCTGAATGCATTTGTCGGGTTTTTAGTATGTCACTTGTTGTTTTTATTTAAATTAATGCCAATTTTAAATAAAAAGACATACTTAGAGCCATACTAGTCACACCATGCATCAAATTGAGGTGCAGTTGATTCATAAATGTCAAAAATTACTTATAGATCATTTTCTTAAAGTATCAAAACAATCTGAATGCATTTTCTCGATTTTCAGTATGCCAGTTGTGTTTTTCTTACTAAAATGTAATTTCAAACTGGAAACATGAATTATGAGTCATATCGGTTGCATCATATGTCTGTTTTATGTGAGAATAATTTATACATGTCATAAATGATGTATGAATTTCTTCCCTAAATTATCAAGACAATCAGAGCATATTTTCTTGGTTTTCAATGAGTGGCACATTTTGAACTAAAATGTCAATTTTAAACTGATAACAGAAACTTTTAGTCATATCAATCACACCATGTGTTGGATTGAGGTTTTTTTGATTCTTATACATCGAAAATGACTCATGGATCATTTTCCTAAAGTTTCAAAATAATCAGAATGTGTTTTCTTGGTTTTTAGTATGTCGCTTGTTCTTTTTTACTTAAAGTAATGTCAATTTTAAATAAAAAGTCACACTTGGAGTAATAATGGTCACACCATATGTCTTATTGAGTTGAAATTGGCTCATACACATTAAAAATGATTCGTGAATTTTTTTTCCTAAAATATCATAACAATCCGAATGTGTTTTCTTGGTTTTCAATATGTTAGTTGTTCTTTTTTACTTAAATTAATGTCAATTTTAAATTAAAAGACACACTTTGAGTCATACTAATCACAAAGTGCATCGTATCGATGTTTGGTTGACTTCTACACATAAAAATGGATCATGGATAATTTTCCTAAAATATAAAAACAATTTGAATTCATTTTATTGGTTTTCATTATGTCACTTGTTGTTTTTACTTAAATTAATGTCAATTTTAAATAAAAAGACACACTTGGAGTCATACCAGTCACACCGTGAATTGGATTGAGGTGAAGTCAATTCCTACATGTCAAAAATGACTTACATATCATTTTCCTAAAGTAGAAAAACAATATGAATGTGTTTCATCAGTTTTTAGTATGCCAGTTGTGCTTTTTTACTAAAATGTCATTTCAAATTGGAAACACACATTATGAGTCATACTGGTTGCATCAAGGGTCATTTTTATGTAAGAATAATTCATAAACGTCAAAAATGACTTATTAATTCCTTTCCTAAATTATGACGACAATCAGAGAAAATTTTATTTGTTTTTAATGAGGGACACATTTTGAAATAAAATATCAATTTTAAACTAATAATAGACACTTTTAGTCATAAAGATCACACCGTGCATCAAATTGATGTGAGGTTGATTCCTATACATCAAAAATGACTCATTAATCATTTTTCTAAAGTATAAAAACAATTTGAATGTGTTTTCTCAGTTTTTAGTATGTCACTTGTTCTTTTTCATTAAATTAATGTCAATTTTAAATAAAAAGACACACTTCGAGTCATACTGGTCACACAATATGTTGTATTGAGGTGTAGTTGACTCCTACACATCAAAAATGACTCATGGATCATTTTATTAAAGTATCAAAACTATAAAAATGAATTTTATCAGTTTTTAGTATGTCACCTATTATTTTTACTAAAAGTAATGTCAATTTGAAATAAAAAGAGACACTTTGAGTGATATTGGTCACTTGTTATTTTTGCTCGGTTTTGAGTATTTCAGTTTCTCTGATACCAACTATATTGACTCATACATTTCATACATAGATATCTCATCTTATTAGATTAATATTCCTTATATAACATAATTATCCATGCTATAATAGTTTAGGTCTACTGCTTTTGGAGACATTGAAACATAAAGAACTAGTTTATAAGAGTCTCTCATTATGTTATTCTTTACTAGAAACATTCTTAGACATATCATTTATAAAACCATTATTAATAACCTAAGGATATGGAACATAATAAAGAGTGATCGTAGATGCTCAATAAGTGTAAATAAGAGAGATATCAATGATTATATAAGGATAACATGAGCATAAAGATGTTAGAAGGTGATATTAACATTATAAATTCATAGCCTACATATAATAGATCATAATCATGAGTCATGGATCAAAGCATGGTAGTTTAGAATACATTAATCTTAATGGATAAAATAATATTATAAACAAAAAACATACACTTAGAGGCATACCAAGAACACTGTATATCAGATTAAGGTGTGGTTGATTGAATTGCGGCTGATTACTACATTGTTCAGGAAAATATTCATGATAGATCTTTTGGGAAGTCATAATTTGAATTAAAATACTAATAAATGCATCCTTATGATTCACTTCACATTTCATGCAACATGTGGTTTCCTCTTCCACATGAAAAGGAACATGTTCTCTCTTTTCTCATTGAATTCTGATTTGTAGCCTCGAAGTCCAATCTCTCATGAGCATGATCAGTTTCAAACGAACTAACCCAACTCAAACAAAGGAATCCACCTATATAAGAAAACAATTCCTATGTTATTAATACTAAAAATAATTAAATTAAAGATAAATATGAAACAATACACTAGTTCTATAGAAGTCACATCTTCATGCTATTTGTGTACATTCTTCCATCAGGTATGTTTCTCATCCATTTTTAAACACATCTATATCATCTTGTGAATATGAGTCTTTTAGACAGTCAAAATAGTACTATAAAAATATAAATACACAAAGGATTAATAAATAATTTTAATGAAATAATAATTATCTTTGAAAATACCTCTTCAAGGATGCTAGTTTATTCATGGAATATGGTCTCTCTCATAAATTTACAAACATAATAACCATAATATATTCTATTAGTTTGTTTCAAACACTATAGAAACATATATTATAATAAGTAATTTGTTTCGATATTTATTTGGATAGTGAAATATTATTATATATATCCTAATACTAATCAAATCATATAACATTTCTTGGTCCTCATGCTTATCCCCTGACCTCATTCCTTATTTTTCACGATATTGATGCACCATGCTATCATAAAAAATATTCATTAAAAGATAATATTAACTATAAAACTCAATTTCTAGTTCTAAAACATTGGATGTAGTGTATTACAAATTGAAAAATTCCATCATGTGTGGACAATTTGTTGGATATCCATGCGTTGAATCCTGGAAATAAATCTTTAGAGTATCCAAATTTATTGTAACGAGCATCCAATGCTGCCTAAAAAATGAATAATTAATGAAAAAAATATATCATTGGTATTAAATAGAGTTTTTCATCTAAAATTTTGTTTTCAAATGATTTTATTAGACCTACCACTATCGCTCCACAATACAACCCTCTGGATAACTTCGATTTTTGACATACACTTTCAAAATATTCATATACCATTCAATAGGGTAAATCCATCTATAGTGTACAAGACCACATAGTTTAATCTCTCTCACCAAGTGAACCATCAAATGAACAATCATATAAAATAATGCTAGTGAGAAGAACATTTCCAATTAACATAATATGATGATAATTTCTCTTTACATAGTCAGTAATTTCATTGGGTTTATAACTTGGTTGCATATAGCTCTGAAGAAGAGATAGATCTTGGTTAATGTATAATGAACATTCTTGGGAAAAATGCAATGTAAAGCTGTAGGAATTAGATCCTACATCAAAACATGGAATTCATGTGATTTCATACCCTTTAACTTTAAATCAATCATTGAAAAGATGTTCTTGATATTCGATTAATATTCCTATAGAACCTTTACATCATTCAAGAAGTTTCAAAAATGACATCTCTCCTACCTGGAAAGAGTGTAAGTAGCTGGAGAAAGAAAAGTTCATTTTTCACCCTTCACTAGCGCCAACACTTATCGTATTCCCATTTCAACCATGTCCAACCTAGCCTTAATTTCATCCTTTATTTTTCTATTTGAATTTATCAATGTGTCGATAACACTATCACATGAATTCCTTTCAACATTTATAACATCAAGAAAAATTTTGAAGTATAGAAAATTCCAGTATGGTAATTCAAAAAAAACCGGTCTCTTTTTCTAACCGGTTTTAGAAAACATTTTACCAAATGTGGTGTCCACATATTTTACATTCTCAAATAGTTGATCACCTGTTAGTGGAGATGGTGTTGTACATTCTTTTGAACTTCTATCGAATGATGTCATCCAAGATTAGTATTAATGTCATTGGGGTAGAAATCTATGATGTCCTTGAAACATGGTTTTCGATGACTGTTTCAACCTAATTGACTATGTACCTTGTTCAAAAATGGGACACCCTTGAGTTCCTTTAATTATATATCCTAAAAAATTTCCAATGTGAAATATTCATTTCTGTGAGTATCATACAATGTAACACCTGAATCCCACAATAATTTCAAATCCTCGATCAATGGATCCAAATAAACATCAATATCATTACTCAGTTTTTTTGGTCCTGATATAAAAATAAATAACATTATGTATTTTTTTTCATGCTTAATCACAGTGGAAAGTTATAATTTACCAACATAATTGGCCATGTAATATGATTGATACTTTGAAAACCAAAAGGATTCACTCTATCTGTAGATAAATTAAGATGAAGGTTTCTCAAATCCTTTCTAAATTCAGGATACTCATGATCAATTCTCTTCCACTGAGGAGAGTCTACCATGTGACATAGTTTACCATCTTTATTTCTTGTATCTGTGTTCCATGTCAATTTCCCTATAGTATCCTCACTTCCATATAGTCACCTAAACCTTGGAATGATTGGAAAGTACTATACAACTTTCATAGGACCGGAATTGCCTTTTATGCATCGATAATTACCACACTTTGGTAATTTTGTAAGTGATTTTTGGTCCTTTAAAAAAAAGTATAAAATTATTCTTCTAGGTGTGTATTCTTTCAGAGATCATACCCATCGAGCGTAGAATTTTTTTGGAATCATATTTTTGGATTTAGAGCTCATTATCTTTTGGGAGCATGTCATTCAAGAGAGAAAGTATTTCTCTAAAACTAATGTCACTCCATCTATTGCCTTCTATAAAATTATATAGCTTCAGTATGGCTAAAAAAAATTTATATTTAGTGAAACCAACATACAATGGCGTCTTTTCACAACTCTTTAACTGCTCAAACAATTTTTGGAATTCACAAAGTTAATATTCAACTATCCTTGTCATTTCATCAAAATGATCTTCATCATCATTCAAATTTTTAATAACATCCTAGATGTGGTCTTATTTATTGTCCACACTTGTAATCATAACAGATGGTCCATAAAATGCAGTGATATCCAAGACACTAGCTACATTTACTTTTTCCCCATGTTTATTCCAACATTTATAACTTCAATATATTCGATGACATATCAAGTGTTCTTTTAACTCCTATGGACTAACTTGTCTTGAATAATAATAGTGTAAACATGGAAAAAAGGATTTGAGAAGGATCGTATGCATGATCTTTTGAAAGCATGATGAATACTTGCATTTCATCTTCATACTCTTTTGTCATACGATTGGCATCCATAAATTCTTTATTCATATCCATCCTATTTGATTGGGTAATATTAATATTTAACAAAATAAATACACAAAAGGGGCCTTTTAAAGAAGGGTAACTCCAAATTTTAATGATAGTTATTATTTCATTTTTTTGCGTAAGATGTAACACCCCAAGAATTTAAAATAGATTTATTATAGAAATCATAGATCATTGAGTCTCTGCAAACACCACTTTGTTCTAAACTAGCTAATTAAACATAAGTTTGTCACTTATGTGATGTGAATTTTGAAAATCTGACATACACAGTTGCGATGAGTGAGTTATTGGGATTCTGATAAGAAAAACTTAATTTTTGGTGAATAGTAACCTACTCTTATGAATAGTAACATACCCTAATGAATAGTAACCTTACTTATGGTAGTATATAAATAATATTCAATGTTTTAGTACGATATACCTATGTTTTGGAATAAGTAAATAAATGTTTTAAAATTGTTTTTTTAGAATAAATTGTGATTTTAATTAAATATTAAATTAATCATATTTAGAAAAAAAAATTGAAAAATGGACTTCATTTTTATATTCTACACATCGAAAAATGGTTGGGGGATTTTTGGGATTTGTTTTTGAAATACTTGAATTTTTTATGAATAGTGAAATACCATAATTTACAAAATAAGCTAAATACACTAATTAAATAGTCATGTATGATGTTCTGTTGATGTAAGCCCAATTGATTCGGATTCACATGATAAAATTACATTTTTTTTCATGGAAGACTCACTATCCCTTTTCTTGTGGAGAAATAATAAATTAATGAATATAAAATTGAGAAATCCCCTCTCCCTTCCACTATAAAAACCCTCCATCACTCCCTCTTCTCTTAACTCCTCTCAAGTCTTGTGCCATCACCAAATTCTGTCCAAATATCCTCCCAACCTCCTCTACAACTTCCAGTAATCCTTGGTCTGATAAAAATACCAAAACCTCTCCCTTAAATAGGATCTCAAGGAAGTTTGGTTCAAGAGTTAAATTCCTCTTAAGTTCATTTGTTTTCTTTTTCTATTATTACCTCTCCTTATCCAAATGTTTTGATGAATCCAGTACATTACATGTATTGTAATTTTTTCATGATAGTGGAATAAGTTATCATCATCTCTTCCTTTTACCTTCTTTTATACTAGTAGTAAGAACACCATCCGAGATGTGTCAATTTACCACATTCAAGGATGATGGGATTTCGGTTTCTATTATCATTATCAATTATGGTCATGAAACCATTCTTGTTATGGTTGAACCAGATTATTATATATGTAATATATCCTATTTAAGGTTCTTTAATCCCTTTGTACAAATGGTATTAAGTTATAAAGAAAAATGAGTTCGTTGTAATCAAAACCCACAAATTAACTGAAATAGTTATGATTAAAGTTCTACATAATAATTCATCCTCATACCATGTAAATAAATTATATAAATGATCACTAACACCTATAGATGATCATAAATAATATCTGAATTAAGTCCTGTATATTTACATCCATTCCACATGAACTCCATTACTTAAGAACAAGTGAACCGATTATGAAAATAAAGAAAACAAA
Organism: Viscum album; assembly: GCA_963277665.1. Lineage (NCBI taxonomy): Eukaryota > Viridiplantae > Streptophyta > Magnoliopsida > Santalales > Viscaceae > Viscum > Viscum album. The sequence goes on along the minus strand of OY728152.1, from coordinate 2,082,300,659 downwards.
CACTATGGAATGACGAAATTCAATATAATAACTTACCAACAAGGGAATAAATGAACTAAAATGAAATATTATAAACAAAATACATGTATAATAGGTTATTAAATAAGTTATTAATAAGTCTAATTTCATATTTTAGGACCTTAATTTCAAGAGTGGAACACATTCTTACTTAAGGTAAGGGGTTTCTTTATCTCACTTCCATTTTTGTGAGGTTTCCCGTATTCACTACTAATACTTGTGTATGGTGTATGTATAATTCCCATTGATGTAAAATATCATGAATATCTTTATTTTCATGGTATTAAATTTATAATTTTAATACTATTAATTTGGGTGCATACGAATCGATTGATTACAAAGTTGTAAGGGTGTTTCCACCCGAAACTCCATTTTCATTCAGGTTACTTTTATTGTCTAACTACCTCAATGAAACTCTTGTGTATTATTATTTACTCCTCATAAATTCTGTGTGAGTGTGATATATATTTTCACCAACCATAATCATTTCTTATTTTATGGATAGTTACATGTTTTAAAAGGAACATTCAAAATTATTTCTGAAATACAAACCTGATTCAAGAGATATTTCCAAATTCTTACCTGTTTTCAAGTGTACTCAAAAATCTATTTTAATCCACCGTTAGTTTTATAAAAAAACTCATTTTATCATGAAAAATTATCTTGGATAATTTATGTATTTAAGAGAAAAAAATTTCCTTTCCACTTTAAAATTCTCTTTAATACTTTCCTGAAAATGCTCTAAAATGTTTTATTTATAAAGAATCTTATAAAAAAAATTTACATGATGTTAGTTTAGTGGGACATCATTTATGCCTAAAATATAATTTCAATGTCCTATTATTTTATTTTATGGGATATTCATGTTTAAAATATGATTTAATGGTAAATATAAATAATTTTTCAAAAGGAATCTTCTTTCAAAAGTAAAAAGAATATTTCTCATCTCTCATTAACTTTTATGAGATATATGCCTTGTTCATCACTTATTTATTTCTTGTGGTGTATGTACTTCCCTTTGGAATATCATATCATGAGTCTCATTTTTCTTATTATATTATAAGGTATTATGATTTGAATATTTCAAGGTGGTATGGGACACTTCGGAATGTTTAAGGATTATTTCCTCAAGAATTTGTCAATGGTCTCATTTATAAATATATTCGTCTATGTCAACATCCTTTGTTGAATGTTGTTGTCACGACCCGACCCAACAGGGCTCAAACCTTGACTACCCAAACCCACCTCTAATAGGCTAGGGGCTGGCGACCAGTACTGAGTAGGCTATCACACACATGGGAGGCATTAGCCTAAGGTACCTGTACACACGCACCCACAAACACCTCCATGCAACAGTGCAGAGATATAGAAACTGAAAAGTAAATGCATGCATACAATCTATCCCAAACCATAGTACAACAGAAGTACAAAGGGAAAAACAGGGCCCATCAAAAGAAAACTACAAAGTGCGTCCAACCTGCTCTGAAGATGGGAACACTACCACAAACACTATCACGAACCGAATCGTTCGCCACCAAAAATGGCACCAAACCCAGCCCGTGACAAGGCCCGAAGGGCGTTTCCGATCCCCAAGGGCTGGAACAAGTTCCTGGGTATCATAAAATAAAAATTGGAAATGATTTACCCAAGTTTATAAACATAAAACAACAAAAGAATCCAATAAAACAAATCTGGATTTTTCAAACCAAACAATCTTTTACAAAAATTCAGAACTGAATTACATAGCTTAAAACAACTAAAAAAGACTATACCAAAGGTAATAAACCAAATAAGGACATCCCAAGAACCCTCATGGTAAGGGGCACCTCCCTCAAGCCACCTCTACAAGACTTCACCACCAAGAACCTTCTAGAAACCCGAACCAGTGGAACAAAAAAACTGTACCCAACCTGCGACAATAAAAATAACCAAGTCTACTTACACCCAAGGGTGTAAGTAGGGTGTGAGACAATGCCTATTAGGATACCACCACTAAGAGATTCCATGTGATAAACATTTAAAGACGAAAAGCATGCAAGTATCCAAAAATATGAAAATCTAGTTACAATTTCTAAAAGATGCAACTTTGAATAAAAACAGTTTTCAAGTGGGCTATCATTAAGAATAAACACTTCTAAAAATAATGTCAACACTACTTAATTTTCCATACAACTATACCGTATTCCGACGGTAAGTACAAATTAAATAATGAGCACAAGAAATAGGAAATAACCCCTAGGCACTAGCTCGTTCTGGTTCCCAGGTACCTCGTATCTCGGTGAGAGTAACCATCACAATATCTGTTCTCGTGCATGAGCCACTAGTAGGGAACATACCCATAACCTAGTGGTCCCCAATCATCATCATCATAGTTTATTTAGAGTTGTAAGCGTCAATCTTGCTAAGTGAAACTGAGGCCAAATCCCACGGATTCACTAGAATATTGGTACACATCCACCCACCTAGATACCCAGGTTTTCTCTTTGTGCTCAAACAAGTTCAACAAACCAAGAAATATAATTTTCACATGAAAATATCACTTCCAAATCACACATTATCCAAACATTTCCATGCAAATCACACAAGTCACACATTTAAATTTTCATTCAAATTCATTTTGAAATCAAACTCACACCAAAATAGCCCACAACACTTTTTTCATAACTTTCACAATCCAACACATCCTTTAACAATTTTATGAAGTCCCTAAAAATATGATAAACATAACATAATATAACTATTCACATTTAAAATGGTTCATTTTAAAGTATAAACAATCCAAAATAGCTTTCCAATATGGTTTCACCTCTTACATAAAACATTAAACCACTCAAAACTTTCATAAAACAATTCTAAATAGTGCACCAAAGCTTTAAAAATAAAACACATTTCAAAACCATATTTCAAGGACAAAATCACATCAATACAAATTCAAAATAGAATTTGAAGCCCCAAAAACATTTATTAAACAACTCCCATGTGTTATACAAACACGTCAAACAATAGTACAAAAGATCCACATGAAACGCACACATTTTCAAAATCACTTTCAAGAAGTACAATAAAGTTTTACACCTTAAACCCTTAAAAAAACACTTTAATACCTAGTGGCACACCAATACCCAACCAAATCATAATTTCTATCCAAAACAAGATTTATTAAACAAAATTCATATGTTATAACACAATCCCAAACAATACCCAAATGGTTGCACATGAAAACACCGAATTTTAAGCTAAAATGAAACTATAAAAACAAATGATTTACCAAATCCAACATAAACAGTTCAAGCACCACACACAGCATATTAGGAACATTAGTAATAAGTAATTCAAGCAAACTAACTCATCTATAAATGTTTACACATGGAATCACCTACCTTTTATGACGAAACCCTCAAAACATGGTGTGAAACATCAACCGCACCACCGCCGCACCTCAAGGAATATAAATTCAGACCTAGATTACAAAATTTGGCCACAAATACACCAAATGAAACCCTAGTATCAAACCCTAACTTCTGTAAATTTTAGAACACAATGAAAGAGGGAGGAAACCCTAAAGGAAAAGGAAGAAACCAAGAAGGAATCACTTACCCAAAACAATCCTGAAGAAAACGACCCAAAATCGACCTGAATCTGATTTTTAAAACAAATAAAAATTTAATGGAGTTTCTAAAAATAATGATGAGGTCATTTAGGAACTGGAATTGGTATAAAATAATAAAAATTTAAGGATTTATGAAAGGATCAATTTACCTCCTCAAATCTGGGCAATTTGTGCAATCCAGAGAAATTTCTCCCAATTTCGTGATTCCACCGAGCTCAAAATAGGGGGAGGAGAGTTTGAGGGATCTCCTTAGGTATTTGGGCTCGAGGGAGAGTTGAAATAACCGAAAAAACGAAAATAGTGGAGGAGATATTAAAAAATTAAAAATTATTTTTAATGCAGGAAATGGGCTTTCGGGCAGGCCCAATATCTTAAATAAAAACCCATATCCTCCATGATTATGGATTCCTAAATGGTCCAAATTAATATTTTGGTGTTAATATGTCAGGGGATGACAATTATTAATTGTAATGGATGAAAAATGTTGAAAAATGAAGAAGTTATAAAGGAATCAAAATTTATTTTTAAATCTGGAATTGGGCTCACGGTTTGGCTCAATTCATAAAAACTCACCCATTCCTCCATAAATGCTTGGGAAACCCTCAAAACAAAGCATTAATGGAAATTAAATGGAATTTTACTTTAAAATAAGTCATGTATGTGACAATTCTCCCCCCATGAAAACTTTCCGCCCCGGAAAGTCACATCAAGGACAAAGCAACACCAAACCCAACTAAGAAACCAAGAGGTACTCCTTTACCAGGTTTCTCCCCCAAAGGCCAAAACACCTACAGTGATCAATGAAGGAAGGAATACTCTCACAAACCAAACATACACCACATTCATGAAACAATCAAGCACATTAAGTATTTATCCCAAATTAAAAATCCTCAAACAGAAACTGAACAATACTCAATAAATTTACCCAAATAAACAACAACATCGAACAAGGTTACACTTACCCTAATATAACTAAACCACTGGGCACTATCCAATATCAATGTTTACCCAAGGAATATGTAGGTAGTTAGATATCTCCGAATGATATTACCTACTTACCATATAAGTCCAAGGAAATATATAAGTTAATCGTATGAAGAGACACAAATGGGATCCCCACCATAAGAGACAACTTAATTTTTTTTTCCCAAGACAGAATGAAGACACTAATAGGGGAGGCCCAAACAGACTCCCTAGTACAAGGGGTATACATCCATTATAAATTTACAAAATAATATGCATGATACCCATGGTGGGTCTTCCCACCACAATAACAAACCATATTAACCGACCGGCGTGGGCTGACACGAAAAGACCCCAAAATTAAGGAGTTGGGACGATCGCACGGTTAGTCTGCACAGTTTGGAAAATTGTGCGATACTTTGTGGATCCTTATAACTGCATGGTTATTTTTTTGTTCATTTTTATAACTAACCATGTGAAAACCATGTGCTCAACTTTCCTAGCCAAATTTCCAACCATTCTCCAAAGACTCAATGGAAACCAAAGGGGGGGGGAATAACATTGTTTGATGACATGGGTACAAGACCCTCCACCTATTTCCACCGAATGGGAAAAATAGAAGAAATATTATGACACCATAGGTTTAAACTCTTCATGTCTTTCATACTGAGGATAGGACTTTGTACAAGGGTTTAAACGACACTGGGGTTTCCCCTTACTACGTACCAGCTTCTCTCCGGGACCTATGGCTGGAGCTCAAAATATTGAAGCATCTTCGGCCTCATAGTTAGGCTATGGAAACCCCTATATAGAACACATTCTTTTGATGCCATAGACAACTACACCACATACCTTGATGGGTTCATCAAGGCATAACACACTCCATAACTCACTTTACCAAAACAAGACATTTCACTGAAACAAGGGATCAGAAGATGCACACACATCGCACCTTGTTTCTTTGGGTGAGAAACAACTGAAGGGTAGGACACGTATAAACACCTTCCTCTAAGATAGAGGATTTGATGTTTTTCCCAAGGGAGACATACTCCCAACATAACAGAGAACCTATGAGGATTGTGTGACCTTCACCTTTACAGTCAAAAGAGAACAAAACATCACAATGCGTCACCGAACATAACCCTTGTGATTGATATAAACAATACATGGAACAGGACCATATTCCAAGTCCCTAAACAACAGACAAGTCCAAAAAGTGGACACAATATCCTATCATGACCAAAATCTTAAAATTGGTGGTTTAATAATAACTTTTTCTTCAAAGAAACTATAAAGAACCCAGGGGACCTCTTAGACACCATCATGACACTCATCCACACTAATAACCATAGAACACTTCCACCTTCTATGAATCATGAAACTTAAGAAACTAAGGTCTCTTTCAACCTTCCACAAGCACTATCCCACTACAAGAGGATCAAAAATTCAACAAAATGAATGGGTGTAGACTCAATCAACAATGATCGATAAAATATTCCTTATATTGATCAACTGGAGGATTTTCCAATGGTGAAACAATACGGGTTGCACTTCCGTTGTGCATTAACCCTTAATGGGGGCATACCTTATACAATGAGAGAACCCAAGGACCCAACCAAGTTGTTCCATTGGTCAAAACATGCCACAAACCAGATCCAAACACATTAATGGAACCACCATAAAGGTGTCTGGAAACATATCTCATAGGAGACTACTAACCGGTCCTTCTACCCAGCTTACCGACCAAACACAAACCCAAAATACAGTTTGAACAGGAGGGGTTCTTGGACTCAAAACATCCCACAACATCCACATTTTTAAAAACCCATAATACAGATCATACCAAACTATTCATCAAGAAATCAAGTTTTTCTTTAAAACAAATTCTTTGAAAACAAACGGTTTAATAGTAATCGTATCCACCAATGGTACCCCATGGGCCTCACACATGCATGTTTTTGTGCCACATCGGGCACCCTCCTCATAATTATCGCAGCACTCATCCAGTCATGCCATCAACCATCCATCATCCCATATAACCCCATGCATTTGGCCACTCATGGAAATACCAAAGGTTAAAACAAAAATTCCTTCAACTTTTCAAAAACAAAATGGTCAACCAACCCAACCTTTTTCTCAAAACTACTAACAATGAGATCAAAATACCAATTCACATCTTACAAAACTTTTCATAAGGACGCATACATTTAAAAAAGAACTCACTTTCAAGTTATTCACATCAATTTCAAAACATCTCATCCCATTAAAACACCCTTTAATTGTTTAGAAAACTATATTGGAAACACTTTTGAAAACCAACTTCAATATGGTTCTGGCTTTCAAAAGAGGTGTAAGCATACTATTTTACATTTCAAAACAATTCTGAAAATTCAGTTCCACCATTTCATAAATCAAAACATTCCATATTTATTTGAAAATCATTTCACAAAAACTTTAAAATTTTTAAAACCAAGTCACTTTAAAACCAAAGTTCCGTGATTTCAAAACTAAAGCACAAAACAATGTGAGAGTAAACTAGTTTCAGTGGGTGACTTGAAAATATGGTTGGAAGCCATATTCCAATCACTTCACCATCACAGAGAGTGTTTTAGGGAATATCCCCAGCTCCACATGGCTTGCCAGACCCTGCGAGCTCACTGAGACCATTAACCCAACTCTCTTTTCATTTCCCCAAATCATCATCAGACCAAGAAAACCAAAAGACATAGATAAATCCCAACTTCCCCTGGCAACTTGAATCCCATCATGAGTTGTGGTGATCAGCCACACTACTCATAAAAAAAATTCTAAGTCCCGACAATCATAAATCCAGACTATCCCGACTGTTCCCCAAATAACATGACCTAAAGAGAGCGGACCTCCTTTGATACCATTTTGTCACGAACCGAATCGATCACCACCAAAAATGGCACCAAACCCAGCCCGTGACAAGGCCCGAAGGGCATTCCCGATCCCCACGGGCTGGCACAAGTGCCTGGGTATCATAAAATGAAAATTGGGATTGATTTACCCGAGTTTATAAACATAAAACAACAAAAGAATCCAATGAAACAAATCTGGATTTTTCAAACCAAACAATCTTTTACAAAAATTCAGAACTGAATTACATAGCTTAAAACAACTAAAAAAGACTATACCAAAGGTACAAAACCAAATAAGGATAGCCCAATAACCCTCATGGTAAGGGGCACCGTCCTCAAGCCACCTCCACAATACTTCACCACCAAGGACCTGCTAGAAACCCGAACCAGTGGAACAAAAAAACTGTACCCAACCTGCGACAACAAAAATAACCATGTCTACTTACACCCAAGGGTGTAAGTAGGGTGTGAGACAATGCCTAGTAGGATACCACCACTAAGAGATTCCATGTGATAAACATTTAAAGATGAAAATCATGCAAGTTTCCAAAAACATGAAAAGCTAGTTACAATTTCTAAAAGATGCAACTTTGAATAAAAACAGTTTTCAAGTGGGTTATCATTAAGAATCAACACTTCTAAAAATAATTTCAACACTACTGAATTTTCCATCCAACTATATCATATGCCGACGGTAAGTACAAAGTAAATAATGAGCACAAGAAATAGGAAATAACCCCTAGGCACTAGCTCGTTCTGGGTCCCAGGTACCTCGTATCTCGGTGAGAGTAACCATCACAATATCTGTTCTCGTGCACGATCCACTAGTAGGGAACATACCCATAACCTAGTGGTCCCCAATCATCACCATCATAGTTTAGTTAGAGTTTTAAGAATCAATCTTGCTAAGTGAAACTGAGTCCAAACCCCACAGATTCACTAGCATACTAGTACACGTCCACCCACCTAGATACTCGGGTTTTCCCTTTGTGCTCAAACAAATTCAACAAACCAAGAAATATACTTTTCACATAAAAATATCACTTACACGTCACACATTATCCAAACATCCCCATGAACATCACACAAGTCACAAATTTAACTTTTCATTCAAATTCATTTTGAAATCAAACTCACACCAAAATAGCCCACAACACTTTTTTCATAACTTTCACAATCCAACACATCCTTTAACAATTTTATAAAGTCCCTAAAAATATGATAAACATCACATAACCGAACTATTCACATTTAAAATGGTTCATTTGAAAGTATAAACAATCCAAAACAGCTTTCCAATATGGTTTCACCTCTTACATAAATCATTAAACCACTCAAAACTTTCATAAAACAATTCTAAATAGTGCACCAAATCTTTCAAAATAAAACACATTTCAAAACCATATTTCAAGGACAAAATCACATCAATACAAATTCAAAACAGAATTTGAAGCCCCAAAAACATTTATTAAACAACTCCCATGTGTTATACAAACACCTCAAACAATAGTACAAAAGATCCACATGAAACGCACACGTTTTCAAAATCACTTTCAAGAAGTACAATAAAGTTTTACACCTTAAACCCTTAAAAAACCACTTTAATACCTAGTGGCACACCAATACCCAACCAAATCATAATTTTTATCCCAAACAAGATTTATTAAACAAAATTCATATGTTATAAAACAATCCCAAACAATACCCAAATGGTTGCACATGAAAACACCGAATTTTAAGATAAAATGAAACTATAAAAACAAATGATTTACCAAATCCAACATGAACAGTTCAAGAACCACACACAGCATACTAGGAACATGAATAATAAGTAATTCAAGCAAACTAACTCATCTAGAAATGATTACACATGGAATAACCTACCTTTTATGACGAAACCCTCAAAACATGGTGCGAAACATCAACCGCACCACTGCCGCACCTCAAGGAAGATAAATTCAGACCTAGATCACAAAATTTGGACACCAATACACCAAATTAAACCCTAGGATCAAACCCTAACTTCTGTAAATTTTATAACACAATGAAAGAGGAAGGAAACCCTAAAGGAAAAGGAAGAAACCAATAAGGAATCACTTACCCAAAACAATCCTGAAGAAAACGACCCAAAATCGACCATAATATGATTTTTAAAACCAATAAAAATTTAATTTAGTTTCTAACAATAATGATGAGGTAATTTAGGAACTGGAATGGGTAGAAACTAATAAAAATTTAAGGATTTATGAAAGGATCAATTTACCTCTTCAAATCTGGGTGATTTGTGAAACCCAGAGAAATTTCTCCCAATTTTGCGATGCCACCGAGCTCAAAATAGGGGGAGGAGAGTTTGGGGGAGCGCCTTAGGTATGTGGGCTCGAGGGAGAGTTGGAATCACTGAAAAAACGAAAATAGTGAAGGAGATATTAAAAAATTAAAAATTATTTTTAATGCAGGAAATGGGCTTTCGGGCAGGCCCAATATCTTAAATAAAAACTCATATCCTCCATGATTATGGATTCCTAAATGGTCCAAATTAATATTGTGGTGTTAATATGTCAGGGTATGACAATTAGGAATTGGAATGGATGACAAATGTTTAAAAATGAAGAAGTTATAAAGGAATAAAAATTTATTTTTAAATCTGGAATTGGGCTCACGGTTTGGCCCAATTCATAAAAACTCACTCATTCCTCCATAAATGCTTGGGAAACCCTCAAAACAAAGCATGAATGGAAATTAAATGGAATTTAACTTTAAAATAAGTCATTTATGTGACAAACAACCACCGGAAAGCTCCCTCGGCACAGCTCTGGTAAACACCCCGGTCAACACGCTCACTAAGCTCTGCCTGCTCTGGGTCCTCCTGGAACTTCATCGAAAGGTCTGTGGTCTGCACAAGACACAAACATGTGCGGGAAAAGCCCGTGTAGGGGTGAGTATAAACATACTCAGTAGGCACCCCAAAAACCCAAAACCCAAGGGAGCAACTGAAAGGCAACAGTCTGCTCAACCCAGCCAGAGGGAACCCAGACGAGAGAGAAACTCCATCTCATGACCATCCTCGGCTAAACACAACTAGTCAGCTCAGCTCAGCTCAGGTGTATTCCCATACATACACCTTGAACAATCCATATATACTAAGATCACGCCACAAAGCCACAAGAGGTACTGACCTCGTCACCAGCAACCGTCCACAACCAGGAGAACTCGCTCCACGATCACTGTCATCCCGGATGACACTCATCCGAGAGATGCACTCCATCGGGTCCCAAACAAACATCTCAGATGCTCACCCGAGAGACCACGCTCGTCAGATAACATCACTGAGGAAACATCGCTGAAACAACATAACTATCAAACTCCTCGGATAGGGGATCGCCGATAGGGTCTGCTAGGGGATACCAAGACCCACTTCGGTATACGTAGCTCACAGATAGGGGATCACTCCCAGGGTCCGTTGGGGGATACAACGACCCGATCTGGCATACGTAGTTCTCACAGATAGGGGATCACACCCAAGATCCGCTGGGGGATACCACAACTCGATCTGGCGCTCGACAGAAGTACACCACTCAGATAGAGGATCATCGTCCATATAAAGGTGCTCACGATGATACCGGAACCCTATCTGGTATAACTCGCGATGTAGGGGATCAAACCGTCGATGCCGCAACCCTAATGAAACCACGCGCTGAGTAGGGTATCGCATAACCAATGATACTACAACCCTACCGACACCCAGCGCTAAGTAGGGGATCGTATAACCAATGATACCGCAACCCTACTATATACCTCATGCTGAGTAGGGGATCGTATACCGGACGATGCCACAACCCTACTGATCACGACCCACCGCGTAGGGGATCATATTTCCGATGATGTCACAAACCCTATGGGGTTAACCTGCTAGATAGAGGATTGTCGCCCGTGAATAAGCGGTCACAGCGATACCAAGAACCCGATCTAGGGTAAAGATGCTAGAGGATCCACTTCAAGCCCACCGGAGGCATACCACAACTTTAACAATTTAAACATCCCATCGAGAGGATCACAAACTCATACAAAGGTTGTGATGCCACACAAACCCTCGTAGGAACGAACCAAGGGAGAACCCTCAACCACTGTTGGTCCAAACGTCGCTAACCCGAGCGACCCGCCACAACGCCACACTGCGCACCTCCTAGGCCAAAATTGAGGCCACCATCGTATTCCACATGGAAAAACACGCAGGATAGGCTGTTTACTCACCCGAAACGGAGCACCGGTGAAAAAGGAACTATTCACCATAGCTAGCTCATGCGGGGCCCACACAACGATCCCGAAACCCATCGATCGGACCATACCACGGTGATCCCCTCGAAAAAACAAGCTGAATCAACTACTCGCTCGTCTGAAACGGACACCCAGTGAAAAAGGTACTATTCACCGAAGGCCAGCTCGGGTGGGGCCCATGCCTGGATTCCGAAACTCATCAAACGGATCGCACCATTGCGATCCTCTCGGAAAAACACACAGGATCGACTATTCATCCGCCAAAATCGGACTTTTGGTGCAAAAGCTGCGTTTCTCCGCAAACGCCAAAACCCGGCCTCGTGGGGCCCGCACCCCGTTCTCAGTACCAACACCCGGAAACCATCTCAAAAAGTCTGTCGTACCATCAGGGTCTCAACGCCATTGACGTCACGTCAATCGGACGCTCCGGGTAGAAGTTACAACGGCCCGAAGTCGTAAAATAATAAAATAATATTATTTTATACGACGTTTCTAGATCCCAGGCCACGATCCCAAACCTTTAATCCCTTGAACTCACACCGGAGGATTCGCCTCGTCGTCAGGGTCGCGTCGCCGCAAACGGTGCACAAATCCGGCTCCCAAATTGCAAGATACGGAGGTTTAAATACCCCCGTATGATAAAAGAGGCCGGACCGGCCTGGACCGGCCGCCGCCGCCGGCCCGCCCTGGCCGGCGGCCCTCTGCCACGCGCCGCCGGTGGATCTTCCGCGGATCGTCGGGGGCACCCCGGTGGTCCGTTTTGCAATCTGGAGGCGTCTACACGACCATCGAGACCCGATCTACACTGCTACGGCTTCAATTTGCAGAAAAACGCAGCAAAAACGGGATCAGGGGTTAAAACTCAAATCCTCCTACCTTGCGTGCAAAACGCCGACGTTCTGCCTTAAATTCGTGCTCCAGAGCTTCCGTTGCACGCTCCTGGAACGTTCGTCGTCGAATTCCGAGCTCGTGGGCGCTTCGTTTGCTTGATTCGGTGGAGCGACGGCGAAGAACAGCGAAGAACGTCGAGAGGAACGATAAAGGTGGGGGGGCGCTGATATTTATATCAGCCGCCCACCGGCGCCAAACCTGCCTCGGACCCGACGCCCGATGCGAATAAAAGGTCACCCTTGGGGTAAACACGTCGTTCTGAACGCAACGGTGGACTCAGATTTTCCATCCGAGACTCCGTTCGGAAGTTATTCGAGCCGACGCTCATAAACTAACTTCTCCATTTATTTACGAAAACGCCCCTGGTGGCGTTTCTCACCGCAGGCCCACGCCCGCAAAGTTTACACATCTCCTAGGGTAAACGGCACGTTCCGGACACAAACGTACCCTCGGATTCCCATTCTGAGCAACCTGCTAGGAGATATCACACCACATTTACGTGCATAGTATAAAAATACTTAATATTTTTATAAAATTAATTCCGGGCACACTGGGCCTTGGAATCGCACGCCGTCTTCACGCCTAGCTCTGGAATTATTCATAGAAAATTTTCAAAGTCTGACAAGGCCAAAAACTCGATTCGCTACATCCTCCCCTCCCCCCTTAGAACTTTTGGTCCCCAAAAAGCCCTAAGCACAAGGAGAGAGACTGGACTCTCAACTGGGTCTCACACACCAGCGAGTTCACCAACTAACACCCCTGCCCGAACGCACAAGTCAGAGGGACTCATCCACCACACCTCGACACTGTCCTCTTTGGGCGGCACTGACTCGCCCACACGGTTTTGATCGCGTCACATAAACGCGTCTTGGTGGGGGGAGGAGCCCTCTCTCTCATGCATTTGAAGTACGCCGAACAACACCCACACAGGGTCCTACCAACGCCCTGAACAAAACTCGAGCAAGCAACCAAAAGTAAAGAGTACCGCTAAACAGTGTCTATTAAACTACTGCAGAAAGTAGAAAGGACACAAGGCATACCTCTATCCATCTGCAGAGCCTCTGGGTCAACAGCCTCCAGGGCATGCAGCTGTCCTTGCCCTCGGCCACCAGCTCCCTGAGCTTGGCGTGGATCACCTGGGGGTGGGGGTGGTGGCAACTGATACTGCCTACCACCTCCTCCTGCTGCACCCACTCTGCCGCCACGTCCACCGCCCTGCGGACCTCCTTTCTCGAGACGCTGCCTCTGCCAAGGTGGTCCATCGACCGGCTCCCTCTCAGCAGCTCGTCGGGTCGGATAATCTCTAGCAAGATGTCCCCGACCGTCGCAAGCGTAACACCGCCTCTCCTGCGGCTGACCAAAACTGGCCTGCGAGCCCTCTAAGCCCTGAGGCTCATATCCTCCACCCTGGGTTGCCTCCTGAAATGTCGGCCACATCCAGACCCCTAAGTCTGTCGTCGACCACCAGATGCCGATCTGACTGAAGAAGTCTCATCTCTCACGAGACCAACACTAACAGGGGGGTCTGCTTAGCCAGAAAACTCTCCACCACCAACGCTCGCTCCAGCACTCCAGCATAGGTGGGAAGGCACAAGGAAACCACACCTACTCGGATGTCCCTGCGTAAGCCCTACTCGAAGGTCCGAGACCTAAATAATGGATCTCGAACCATATCCAGGGAGTAGCACGACAGGTCTGTAAACCTCGCTGAGTACTCCATCACAGTCATGCTCTTCTGTAGAAGCTGCAGAAGCTCCTGGATCCGCACTGACCTCAGCGTCACCGGATAGAACTCGTCCCTGAAGAGCCGCTCAAACTCTTCCCACGTGAGCGTCTCCTCTTCATGGGACTGCGTCACCAAACTCCACCATCACCCGGCAGAACCATGCAGAAGGCTCGCTGCTAGGACCACCTTCTGATCTGAAGGTTTCCTCACTAGGCGGAAAACTCGGGTGACTGCCTCAAGCCAGTCATTATCTGCCTGGGGGTCTAGATCACCCCGGAACCTCAGAGGTCGCTGCCTATGGAACTCGTGCAGTGCACTCAGCCTGCGCGCAACCTCGTCCTACACCGCCGGCACAACCAGCTGCTCGATAGGTGGTGGCTCAACTGGAAGACTACCTAGAGGTGCAACCTCATAACCTACGCCATGCTCCATACCCACTACACGGGGCGGGTCATCAGCACAATCCTGATGTGGAACCCTCACTGGCTGTCGTCGTGGAGGCATCCTGAAATACATTCAAGACGCACCACAGTCAAAGAGTATATCTAGAGATCTGACTCAAGAAGGACAAGGAAAACCCAAAAACCCAGTCCTATATAATGCATGTACCATTATGTCCCCGCGACCAGTGTACGAATGTCCCGAGTCGAAAGGCAGGTTATCAAAGTCCTGGGGTAGGGATACGTCGGTCGCCGCACCAACACTGGAGTCCCTGGCCTGAAAGTCGAACTCAAAACATCCTAACACTACCGCTATGCAACCCAAACCAAACTCACAGCTAGACCAGCTACACTCTGAGATCCAAAAGGTTGAACCTCCTCTGATACCACTTTGTCACGTCCCGACCCAATGAGGCTCGAGATGCGACTCCCCAAGCCCGTCTCCAATAGGCCAGGGGCTGGTGACCAGCGCCGAGTAGGCTATCACACACATGGGAGGCATTAGCCTAAGGTACCAGTACACACGCACCCACAAACACCTCCATGAAACAGTGCAGAGATATAGAAACTGAAAAGTAAATGCATGCATACCATCTATCCCAAACCAGAGTACAACAGAAGTATAAAGAGCAAAACAGGCCCCACCAAAAGAAAACTACAAAGCGCGTCCAACCTGCTCTGAAGAAGGGAACGCTTCCACAAACACTCGTCGGAAAGATCCCTCGGCACAGCTCCGGTAAACACCCCGGTCAACACGCTCACTAAGCTCTACCTGCTCCGGGTCCTCCTGGAACTCCGTCAAAAGGCTTGTGGTCTGCACAAGACACAAACATGTGCGGGAAAAGCCCGTGCAGGGGTGAGTATAAACATACTCAGTAGGCACCCCAAAAACCCAAAAGCCAAGGGAGCAACTGAAAGGCAACAGTCCGCTCAACCCAGTAAAAGGGAACCCAGACGAGAGCGAAACTCCATCTCGTGACCATCCTCAGCTAAATACAACTAGTCAGCTCAGCTCAGCTCAGGTGTATGCCCATACATACACCTTGAACAATCCAGATATACTCAGATCACGCCACAAAGCCACAAGAGGTACCGACCTCGTCACCAGCAACCGTCCACAACCAGGAGAACACGCTCCATGATCAATGTCATCCCCGATGACACTCATCCAATAGATTCACTCCATCGGGTCCCAAACAAACATCTCAGACGCTCACCCGAGAGACCACGCTCGTCGGATAACATCACTGAGGAAACATCGCTGAAACAACATAACCACCAAACTTCTCGGATAAGGGATCGATGCTAGGGTCCACTAGGGGATACCAAGACCCACTCCGGTATACGTAGCTCACAGATAGGGGATCACTCCCAGGGTCCGATGGGGGATACCACGACCCGATCTGGCATACGTAGTTCTCACATATAGGGGATCATACCCAGGATCTGCTGGGGGATACCACAACCCGATCTGGTGCTCGACAGAAGCACACCACTCAGATAGAGGATCATCATCCATATAAAGGTGGTCACGACGATACCGGAACCCTATTTGGTATAACTCGCGATGTAGGGGATCGAACCATCGATGATGCAACCCTACCGAAACCACGCGCTAAGTAGGGGATCGCATAACCAACGATACTGCAACCCTACCGACACCCAGTGCTGAGTAAGGGATCGTATAACCAACGATACCGCAACCTTACTATAAACCTCATGCTGAGTAGGGGATCGTATACCGGACGATGCCACAACCCTACTGAGCACAACCCACCGCGTAGGGGATCATATTTCCGATGATGCCACAAACCCTATGGGGTTAACCTGCTAGATAGAGGATCGCCGCCCGTGAATAAGCGGTCACAACGATACCAAGAACCCGATCTAGGGTAAAGATGCTAGAGGATCTGCTCCAGGCCCACCGAAGGGATACCACAACTCTAATAGTTTAAACATCCCATCGAGAGGATCAAAAACTCGTATGAAGGTTGTGATGCCACACGAACCCTCGTAGGAATGAACCAAGGGAGAACCCTCAACCACTGCTGGTCCAAACGTAGCTAACCCGAGCGACCTGCTACAACGCCACACTGTGCACCTCCTAGGCCAAAACTGAGTCCACCATCGCGTTCCACACGGAAAAACAAGCAGGATAGGTTGTTTACTCACCCGAAACGGAGAACCGGTGAAAAAGGCACTATTCACTATAGCTAGCTCGTGCGGGGCCCACACAATGATCCCGAAACCCATCGATCGTACCATACCACGGTGATCCCCTCGGAAAAACAAGCAGAATCGACTACTCGCTCGTCCGAAACGGACACCCGGTGAAAAAGGTACTATTCACCGAAGGCCAGCTCGGGTGGGGCCCAAGCCTGGATTCTGAAACTCATTGAACGAATCGCACCATTGCGATCCTCTCGAAAAAAACACACAGGATCGACTATTCATCCGCCAAAATCGGACTCGTGGTGCAAAAGCTGCGTTTCTCCGCAAACGCCAAAACCCGGCCTCGTGGGACCTGCACCCCGTTCTCAGTCCCAACATCTGGAAACTATCTCAAAAAGTCCGTTGTACCATCAGGGTCTCAACGCCATTGACAGCACATCAATCGGACGCTCCGGGTAGAAGTTACAACGGCCCGAAGTCGTAAAATAATAAAATAACATTATTTAATACGACGTTTCTAGCTCCCAGGTCACGATCCCGAACCTTTAAACCCTAGAACCCACACCAAAGGGTTCGCCTCGTCGTCAGGGTCGTGTCGCCGCAAACGGTGCGCGAATCCGGCTCCCGTATTTTAAGATACGGGGGTTTAAAGACCCCAGTATGATAAAAGAGGCCGGACCGGCCGCCACCGCCGGCCCGCCCTGGCCGGTGGCCCTCCACCACGCGCCGCCTTGCTAGGCGGATGGCCGCCGCGGCTCCGCCGCGGACCGCTGGGGGCACCCCGTTGGTCCGTTTTGCGATCCGGAGGCGTCTACATGACCCTCGAGACCCGATCTACACTGCTACGGCTTCAATTTGCAGAAAAACGTAGCAAAACAGGATTGGGGGTTAAAACTCAAATCCGCCTACCTCACGGGCGAAACACCGACGTTCTGCCTTAGATCCGCGCTCCAGAGCTTCCGATGCACGCTCCTGGAACGTTCATCATCGAATTCCGAGCTCTTGGGCGCTTCGTTTTCTCGATTCGGCGGAGCCGCAGCGAAGAATGGCAAAGAAAGTCGAGAGGAACGATAAAGGGGGGGCACTGATATTTATATCAGCCGCCCGCCAGCGCCAAACCCGCCTCAGACCCGACGCCCGATGCGAACAAAAGTAAGGTCACCACTAGGGTAAACACTCCGTTCTGAACGCAACGGCAGACTCAGATTTTCCATCCGAGACTCCGTTCAGAAGTTATTTGAGCCGACGCTCGTAAACTAACTTCTCCATTTATTTACGAAAACGCCCCTGGTGGCGTTTCTCACCGCAGGCCCGCGCCCGCAAAGTTTACACCTCACCTAGGGTAAACGGAACGTTCCGGACGCAATTGTGCCCTCGAATTCCTATTCTGATCTACCTTCTAGGAGATATCACACCCCCACCATGTGCATAGTATAAAAATACTTAATATTTTTATAAAATTAATTTCGGGCACACCGGGACTCGGAATCGCACGCCGTCTTCGCGCCTAGCTCTGGAATTATTCATAGAAAAATTACAATGTCTGACAGGGCCAAAAACCTGAGTCTCTACAGTTGTACTTAATTTAGGTTTATCTATTATGATATCATCTACAATATGTTTAAGGTTTTCTGGTTATTCTGACTATGGTTGTTCTATTTTGATATCATTCACCATATTATTCTGAATGGTTAGTGTTTATGTTCAATGATTGGGGGATGTTATTTACATTTCATATGTTAGTTTCAATATGAATTTATATGTCTATTATGTTCATCCCTTTAATATTAATAATGAATTAGATATAGTAAGTGTCGGGTGGGGCCCTCTATAGCCCCTCGGTGCATCGGTAGGTCTCATGAGACAAACTACGGTCTTGGCACAAGGCCTTGACAAAATGATTATTTATGGTCTTGGCACGAGGCCTTGACGGTATAGTTATGTTTTCCCCCATTATGCATTCCCTCGTTATGAAAATAGAATTTATGGTTCATGTGGTTATTCGACTAGTAGAATACCCATGATTATGTTTTATTGTGGAATTACTTACTCAGCTCTTATTCCTTCCCTAATGAGTTCAAGTTTTTGTTAAAGGCACATGTTTTTATGTATTCAACATGCCTAATGATTATGTTATGATATCTTCCGCTATATTACATACCCTAAATTAAGAGTTTGAGCTCACCCCTTTCATTTGTTTTTCCTTCCCTAGGTTAATAAGAAGAGATCATTTATTGAGTTTTCAAGGATTCAGTTTATTATCTTTTGTTATGTATCATATTTTATTTCATTTCAAAATGTAAAATGGGTTCCATGTATGTATCTAGTTTCTTAAATACTACTGTAACGACCCGAAATTTTTAATTATATTTGTTTCCTAATTTTGTGTGTTATTTTATTTTATACTCAACAAAACTATATCCTTTAATTAATGAAGTGGGTATAATTAGAATGATACTTTTGGGTTTCAACTGTTATATGATCATTGGTCAATATGACCGTTGGAAAATATAATCTTAATGTTGTGTTTTTATAAATATGGTTATCTTGGTTAATTAATATAGAAAGAAGATTTAATGGCCTCATCTAGTTGACTCAAACCATATGAAGCCCATCTATTGGATCTTGGGAAGGAGGTAGCATCACTGGGCTTTGCTCTGGACCAAGCCCAAGCCGAACTTCAACGTATGAAGCTTGAATGAAATCACCTAAGGGAGAAGTTCAAGCTGATAAAAATCACCACTCGGGCAATGTTGTACAAGCCACCCCAATATTCTATCATCATAGCACACCTTACACTTAGGTCCTATGCTGGTGTTATAAGGGGATATGTAACTAGACCTTAGCTACTTTGTGTAATCCTTTTATTTAAATAAATTTTTTATTTCTTCTTATGGTAAAGTTTGTGAATTTAAAATATCCAGATAAATATGGGATGTGTATTATTGATGAATTTAGGAAAAAAGGGGCATTTTAAAATATTTTTTATTCATTAAATAGTTAATAATGTGAAATTATTTTCAAAAAATTGTCTTCTACTTTCGTGGTCAGTGAGGAATTTAGAGTCTAATAAGATCAACTTGGTTTTTAGTGAATATTAAAGTAGGAATAGTAACATACCCATATGAATAGTAATGAATAGTAATTTGACCAAAAAAATAGAAAATTCACCCATGAATGTATAAATACATTTTAGACATCTTAAAAGTAAAAAAATGATCATAGTTTAAGTTTTGGTAATTTTGTACACCATATATATTTTATTTACAATTTTAAAATTAATTTAATAATTTAAAATGGAAATTTATTTTCATAAAATTTAATCATAAATTATTACTTTATTTTCTTATGGGTATAAAATATTTTTATGATACCTTGATTACTTTTTTAAGGTGATACAAAATGAGTTACAGTTTTAAAGTTGTATTTTTGGAATAAATAGTGATTTTATTTAAAAATTAAATTAAAAATATTTAGAAAATTATTTTCATAAAATGGACTTCATTTTTTATTTCAGAGCATCGATATTAGGTTAGGGTGAATTTTTTGGTTTTTTTCTGAAACTGTTGAATTTTCGGTAAATAGTAAAAATGCAGTTTTGAGTTTCGAGTGTTTAATGACATAATTAATGATGTAATAATGGTTTAAGCTATCTGGTAGACTTATGAATATTTATATATTCTATGAGGTTTCCCAAGTGTCCAATACCATGGGAAAATACCAAGGGAAAGCCCATGGTTTTGCAAATACCACTGATGAGGTGTCCCTTGGAAATTAATAATTTATTCACTCACTTTCCCTATAAATACCAAGACATTTCCCTCATTCATTTCATTCCAAAATCATCCTCAACGAATTTATGGTCTCCTTACCTCCCAATTAGTCCTCCCAAACTTCCCTCAAGTCTCCCAAGGTCCCTACCTTCAAGCTTTCGAAGTTAATCTTCAAGGTAAGGGATGCGTTCACCCTCCTCTTTTAAGTCATAAATTCCTTTATGTTGTGTCTTCTAGTTTGCATCTCTTTATGTTGAGGGTATGTTATTATAAGTTATTATTACTGTCCATTTCATGTCCAAATGGTTATAGACCCTTTCTTATCTCATCAATTTGTTTTCTGAATTTTTAAGTGACACCATTAGGCTGCCGAATTTATCGTAAAAGAAATCGCATCTTCTCTTTTATTTCATGTTTCCTTTTCATGTGGTATGTCATTCAAATATCCATACCATGATCCTATTCAGTACCCATACTGTATTATGAATTATTTTTAGCAGGTTACCCTTGTACCCTCTCTTTTTAATGTTTTATAAAACCATGTTATATAGTCGTTATGCTGCAGAAATTTCGTCTCAAAATTTCTATCTCTTTCTCTCAAGAAATTCCCTTGTTTGTTTATGTGAATAACCAAAACTATTTCGTTTCTATGTGTGTTAATAAATATATAAAGATGATATATTTTATTCTATAATTGACATACATATAACCCTCTCTCCCTTTCCATGGGTTATAAATGATATAATGATCTTATTTTTAAGAGCTTTTAAAACGTCACGATTTTGAAATGAAACCCATTTCTTTTATTCTCTATGGGTTATTTATGAAATATTTTATTATGATCTATGTAGATCACATGTAAGTAAATACATATAAAGGTTTCTCCCTGATAGTGCTACAATGCATTGGGTAAAGAATTAATCTCTAGAGATGACAAGTTTCACGATACCTTGGTGAATAACCTTGGTAATTTTTATGACACCTCAGGGATAAACCTTGGTGATATGTTCATGAATGTCTAAATGAAATGTTGTAGACAAATATTCAAGTTATGATTCATGTTATTTTTATCATTATATTCTTATTCTTACATTGCTCATGCCTTTATGACTTTTATATGTTCTTATTAATATTGCTCAAGATCACATGTCAATTGTTTCACTTGTTTTCCTTATTGAGCTTTCTGCTCACCCTTTTCTTTGATGTATGTCTCCAGGATATGAGATGCAGTAATTGTACATAGGATGAACCTATGATGATGCCTTATGAGTGGTTTAGAATAATGTTTTATGTTTTTTTTCATGTATTATGTTCCTGATTTCCAAGACACTAGACTTTAAAGATCCTTTGTTTGTAAAATGTAATGAAAAGTTATGTAATAAAAAGGTGGGATGCCATAGTTGGTATCAAAGGATAGTTTAGTTATTTATGCAAATTAGGATATGAAATATTTAGGAAGAATCCTATAGAAAAGTTTAAATATAGGAAAACCTCCAGGTATTTTGGTGAATATTGAGTAAGTGGTTTATCAAACAAATACATCCATGTCTGGATATGAGTAGGTAGAGGTAGCTCTGGCACAGATGTACATAGGGGTAAAACCCAAAAACACCACTTTGAGCTAGACTCGAACGATAACTGGTGCACGATAATGGGTCTTGCTTCACTCTTGGTTATGAAACTCTCGGGGGATATGTTTGGTTAATCACAAGCTTTTTATAAATCTTTATGAAGGAATTATAGAGAAATTTAATTGTTTAAGCATGAAGTTTTAGGAGATAAAATCCTTTATAGTTAAAAGATTTGTAAATGAAATAAGTTTCTCACTAAGGTTTTATTCTTTTAGAAAATGGTAGGCAATAGGAGGAACTGTGCAAATGGTGTAATGGACCATGCACTGATGGCCCTCTAATGGATGCCAGAATGGAAACATTCATGCGAATGATGAACCAACTGACTAAAGTTATGGGAAATAACATGAATCAAGGTGAGATACCGATCTCACCATGAAGGTAACAACATTATTTTGAGTCCTTTATGCATCAATGACCACCAACCTTTAGTGCATCGACTGGCCCATTGATTTCTGAGCAGTGGATCAGCTCCATCGAAAAGATTTTTTTTGTGCTCTGCTATTCATAGCAAGAGAAGGTCACCCTTGTCATCTATAACTTAGAAGGGGAAGTTGATCAGTGGTGGTAACTAATTAAAAAAACAAGGAAAAGAGTAGAAGTTTAATATTTGGAGTGGGAAGAGTTCAGAGGGATCTTTTTCATTAAGTATTTCTCTCATTCCATGAGAACAGGAATTGAGAAGGAGTTTCTAGAGCTGAAGTAGAAGGAGAACAAATCTGTCAGAAGATATGAGATGAACTTCACCCGAATTTCACGATATACCTATATCTTTTTCATGGATCCAAATGGTAAGGTTGATAGATTATTTGGTGAACTAAGACCTCATCTGCGAAAGAATCTATCCAACCGATACTATGATAGCTACGAGGATATCGTGTGGAGTGCGATGAAAGTTGAACTGGAGTTTGGTGAGATGCAATGGTCACATAAATCAAGATAAAAAAAGAGATTGATGGATCCCAACTTATGGAGGACATTTGATCAAGGAAGAGGAGGCAAGCAAGTGTAACGTCCCACGTGTAATAAATATAGGAAGAATCATTTGGGGAACTGCCTTATCAGGAGCGGGGAATGCTACAAGTGTGGAAGAGATGTCCATATTGTGAGGAATTGTCGTAGTGAGGTGAAACCTCAACTTCCAAACACTAACGACAAGGGGAAGATGGTGCATGCCCTACCTGATGTCCAGTTCTTTAAGTGTGGACAACTTGGGAACTTTTCTAATCACTGCCCAAATCCGAGGGCAGTGGAGGGGAACCACCATCAGCCTCAGTAAAGGACAAGGGAGAAAGGTCATGATTTTTCTATCACGACAGCTCAAGTTGAAGCTCCAAATGATGTGGTAGCAGGTACTCTTGTTTTTCTCTCAAAGATAGAAAATAATTTGTTTGATTCTAGTTATACTCATTCCTTTATTTCCTCCAAGTTTTCAAAGAATTTAGAATCAACCCCCGACTTTCTAAAAGTAGAGTTATTAGTTAAGACTCCTGGTGAGATTATCCAAGCATCATTAGTGTTTAGAAACTCTAGTATTTAATTTGGTGAGCACAATCTTATCGCAAATCTAGCAGTCATTCCCATGATAGAATTCAATTTTATACTAGGGATGGAATGGATCTCAAAGTATAATGCTAAGATCAAATGATGAAGTAAGGAAATCTTAGTAGTCTTGAATGGAAAACCTACAGTTATCTTTCAAGGAGAGATATCTCAATCTGATCTTTATCTAGAAGAACCTCCTATATCCTTCTTTATTGAATTGATCGGTGAAGTAGAAGAAGGAAATGAGAGTTTGAGGATATAAAATGTACCCATCATCCCAGAATACATTGACATATTTCTTGAGGAGTTTCCTAGACCTCCCCCAGAAAGAGAGGTAGAGTTCTCCATTGAACTCGTACCTGGATCTCATCCAATATCAAAACCCCGTATAGGATGGAAAATGTGGAGCTGGAGGAATTAAATAAACAACTCCAAGATATTTTGGAGAAGGGGTTTATCTGATCGAGTGTGTCTCCTTGGGGAGCACATGTTCTCTTTGTAAAGAAGAATGATGGATCAATGTGGATATGCATTGATTATAGAGAACTGAATGGAATCACAGTAAAGAAAAAATACCCTCTTCCAAGAATTGATGACTTATTTGACTAACTTTGTGGGGCTCAATTCTTCTTTAAGATTGTTCTTCGATCCGGTTATCATCAATTGAGGGTGAAAAAAGATGATATTCTAAAAAATGCCTTCCGATCAAGATATGGGAATTATGAGTTTGTTTTTATGCCTTTTGGACTGACTAATGCACCTGCTATTTTTATGGATTTGATGAATAGAGTCTTTAAAGACTACCTTGATAACTTTTTGGTAGTTTTTATTGATGATATTCTGATATATTCCAAAAGTCGTGAGGAGCATGAGGCCCATCTAAGGGTTATTTTTCAAAATCTACATAAGGAGAGACTTTTTGGAAAGTTTAATAAATGTGAATTTTGTTTACAACAAGTTTCTTTCTTGGGGCACATTTTTACCAATGAAGGAATCACAGTTGACCCTGCAAAGACAAAAGTTGTAGAGGAGTGGCCTCATCCTACAACAATAATTGAGATTCGTAGTTTCCTTAGATTAGCGGGATATTATAGGAGGTTTGTGAAAAACTTTTCATGACTTTATAATCCATTAACCAAGTTAACTCAAAAAGCGGTCAAGTTCATCTGGACAGAGGAGTGTGAGGAAAGTTTCCAAGAGCTGAAGAAGAGATCGGTTACTGCACTTGTGTTAACTTTACCCTCAAGTGGAGAAGGATTCGTTATTTTTAGCAATGCGTCACTGAAAGGGATTGGGTGCGTCCTCATGAAAAATAACAAGGTCATTGCTTATGCATCTCGAAACTTGAAGACTCATGAGCAGAACTATCCTACACATGATCTAGAGCTAGTGGCGGTTGTTTTTTCTCTAAATATATAGAGGCACTATCTTTATGGGGAGAAATGTGATATATACATAGACCATAAAAGTTTGAATTATATTTTCACACAAAAGGAATTGAACATGAGACAAAGGATATGGTTGGAAATCCTTAAAGACTATGATTGTTCAATTCATTATCATCCCAGAAGAGCAAGAAAAGTTGCAGATGCATTAAGAAAGAAAGACCCAGTTGTTATTTCCATTATAAGGATTCAAAAAGATCCTTTGATCAATGACCTAGTAAAGCTGGACATGGGAATTATAAGGGAAGGGACATCATCAACCCTAACCCAAATTATTTCTCAATCGTCACCACTAGAGAATATCAAGAAATCTCAGAAAGAAGATCCTTTGTTACATAAGAAGTTTGAGGCTGTGAAGGATTGGAAGTTTTCTGAGTTCAATACTAATCAAGAAGGTGTACGGAAATTTCATACAAGACTATGTGTTCCATCTATTTCAGAAATCAAGAAGAAGCTGATGGATGAAGCTCATAGCTCTACTTTCTCTATACATCCTGGAAGCACAAAATTGTGTATGGACATTTGTGATCATTATTGGTGGGATAATATGAAAAGGTAGATTGCTAACTACACTTTAAGGTGCCTGGTATGTCAGCAAGTGAAGGTAGAGTGACAACTTCCTAAAGGGGTATTGCAACCACTACCCATACCATCATGGAAGTGGGACAATATTACTATGGAATTTATCACTGGTCTCCCGAGAAATTTCAAAGGAAATAATGTGATATGGGTTATTGTGGACCGTCTCAACAATACTTCCCATTTCATCTCCATTCGGGGAGATTTATCTCTTGATCAAATTGCCAGGATTTACGTGAAGGAAGTGGTAAGGCTGCATGGAGTTCCACTTTCTATCGTATCTAATCATGATCTAAGGTTCACATCAAAATTTTGGAGAAGTCTTCAACAAGCTCTAAGAACTGAATTGAATTTCATTACAGCCTATCACCCCCAAACTGATGTCCAATCTGAAAGGAATATTCAAACACTCAAGGACATGTTGAGAACTTGCTCAATGGAATTTAAAGGTGGATGGGACCAACATCTCTCTTTAGTTGAGTTCTCTTACAACAATAGCTTCCACTCGAGCATTCAAATGGCACCCTATGAAGCTCTATATGGGAAGCGATGTAGAAGTACTAATTTTTGGGATGAAGCTAGTGAGAGAAAGATTCTTGGGCCTGATCTTGTGCAAGAAATAACAGAAAAGTTCCATGCCATCCAACAACACATTAAGGCTTCTCAGAGTCGGCAAAAGAGCTATGCCGACAACCATAGAAGGGACTTGGAGTTTGATGTTGGTGACAAAGTCTTTCTTCGGATTTCACCTTGGAATAGAGTCATGAGGTTTGGGAAGAAAGGGAAGCTCAAACCTAGGTACATTGACTCTATGAAATCCTTGATCGTGTGGGAGCAGTGGCCTATCAGCTTGCACTTCCTTTAAATCTAGCCCAAGTTCATGATGTCTTCCATGTATCCCTCCTGAGGAAGTACATACCTGACCCTTCACATGTACTAAATCCAGGGGTGGTACAACTGGAACATGACCTCTCTTATGAGGAGAAGCCGGTGGAGATCTTGGATCATAGAGACATGGTTCTACACAACAAGACTACCCATCTTCTTAAGGTGTTGGGGAGGAACCACAAATGCGAAGAAGCCACGTGGGAACTGGAGGAGTCCATGAAACAGAAGTACCCACACCTTTTCCCAACAGAGGGTACGAGATAAAATTTCGGGGATGAAATTTCTTAAGGGGGGAAGAATGTAACGACCTAAACTTTTTAATTATATTTGTTTCCTAATTTTGTGTGTTATTTTTATTTTATACTCAATAAAACTATATCCTTTAATTAATTAATTGGGTATAATTAGAATGAGACCATTGGGTTTCAACTATTATATAATTGTTGGTCAATATGACCATTGGAAACTATAATCTTAACGTTGTGTTTTTATAAATACTGTTATCTTGGTTAATTAATACAGAAATAAGATTCAATGGCCTCATCCAGTAGACTCGATCCATATGAAGCCCATCTGTCAGAGCTTGGGAAGGAGATAGCATCACTGGGCTTTTCTCTAGACTAAGCCCAAGCCGAACTTCAACATATGAAGCTTGAATGGAATTTCCTAAGGGAGAAGTTCAAGCTGATAGAAATCACCACTCGGTCAATGTTGT
The DNA here is from genome assembly GCA_963277665.1 of Viscum album. NCBI lineage: Eukaryota > Viridiplantae > Streptophyta > Magnoliopsida > Santalales > Viscaceae > Viscum > Viscum album. The sequence goes on along the minus strand of OY728152.1, from coordinate 2,082,273,106 downwards.
CTGAGCCACCCCAAGATTCTATCACCATAGCACACCTTACACTTAGGTCCTATGCTGGTGTTATAAGGGGCTATGTAACGAGACCTTAGCTACTTTGCGTAATCATTTTATTTATATAAAATTGTTATTTCTTCTTATGGTAAAGTTTGTTAATTTCAAATATCCGGATAAATATAGGATATGTATTATTGATGAATTTAGAAAAAAAGGGGAATTTTAAAATATTTTTGTATTCATTAAATAGTTAATAATGTGAAATGATTTTCAAAAAATGGTCTTCTACAGTCGTGATCAGTGAGGAATTTAGAGTATAATAAGATCAACTTGGTTTTTAGTGAATAGTAAAGTAGGAATAGTAACATACCCGTATGAATAGTGATGAATAGTAATTTGACCAAAAAAATAGAAACTTCACCCATGAATGTATAAATACATTTTAGACATCTTAAAAGTGAAAACAATGATCATAGTTTAAGTTTTGGTATTTTTGTACGCCATAAATAGTTTATTTACAATTTTATAATTAATTTAATAATTTAAAATGGAAATTTATTTTCATAAAATTTAATCATAAATTTTTACTTTATTGTCTTATGGGTATATGATATTTTTATGGGACCTTGATCACTTTTTTAAGGTGTTACAAAATGAGTTATAGTTTTAAAGTTGTATTTTTGGAATAAATAATAATTTTAATTAAAAATTAAATTAAAATTATTTAGAAAATTATTTTCATAAAATGGAATTCATTTTTTATTTCAGATCATTGATATTAGGTTAGGGTGAATTTTTGGGTTTTTTCTGAAACTGTTGAATTTTCAGTGAATAGTAAAAATGCAGTTTTGAGTTTCGGGTGTTTAATGACATCATTAATGATTTAATAATGATGTAAGATTTTTGGTCGACTTATGAATAGTGATATATGATATTAGGTGTCTCAAGTGGCCAATACCATGGTCAAATACCATGGGCAAGCCCATGGTTTTTCAAATACCACCAATGAGGTGTCCCTTAGAAATTAATAATTTATTCACTCACTTTCCCTAAAAATACCAAGACATTTCCCACATTCATTTCATTCCAAAATCATCCTAAACGAAGTTATAGTCTCCTTACCTCCCAATGAGTTCTCCCAAGGTTCCCTCAAGCCTCACAAGGTCCCGACCTTCAAGCTTTTGAAGTTACTCTTCAAGGTAAGGGATCCTTTCACCCTCCTCTTTTAAGTCATGAATTCCTTTATGTTATGTCTTCTAGTTTCCATCTATTTATGTTTAGGGTATGTTCTTATATGTTCTTATTATTGTAAATTTCATGTCCAAATGATGATATACCCTTTCTTCTCTCATCAATTTGTTTTCTGAATTTTTAAGTGATGTCGTTAGGCTGCCGAATTTCTCGTAAAAGAAATCGCATCTTCTTTTTTCTTTCGTGTTTCCTTTTCATGCGGTATGTCATTGAAAAATCCATACCATCTTCTTATTCAGTACCCATACTATATTATGAATTATTTATGATCGGGTGACCCTTTTCCCCTCTCTTTTCAATGTTTTCTAAAACCATGTTATATAGTCGTTATGCTGCAGAAATTTTGTCTTAAAATTTCTATCTCTTTCTCTCAAGAAATTATCTTGTTTATTTATGTGAATACCCAGAACTATTTCATTTCTATGTATGTTCATAAATATATAAATATGATATATTTTATTCTGTAATTTAAAAACATATAACCCTCACTCCCTTTCCATGTGTTATAAATGATATAATGATCTTATTTTTAAGAGCTTTTAAAATGTCATGATTTTGAAATGAAACCCATTTCTTTTATTCTCTATGGGTTATTTATGAAATATTTGATTATGATATATGTGGATCACATGTAAGTAAATACATATGAAGGTTTCACACTGATAGCACTCCAATTCATTGGGTAAAGAATTAATCTCTAGAGATGACAAGTTTTACGATACCTTAGTGAATAACCTTGGTAATTTTTATGACACCTCGGGGATAAACCTTGGTGATATGTTCATGAATGTATAAATTAAATGTTGTAGCCACATATTCAAGTTATTATTCAGGTTATTTTTATCATGATATTCCTATTTCTCCATTTTTCATGCCTTTATGACTTTTATCATGTTCTTATTAATATTGCTCAAGATCACATGTCAACTGTTTCACTTGTTTTCCTTACTGAGCCTTCTGCTCACCCTTTTCTTTGATGTATGTCTCCAGGATATGAGATGAAGTAATTGAACATATTATGAACCTATGATGAATCCTTAAAAGTGGTTTAGAATAATGTTTTATGTTGTTTTCATGTATTACATTCCCGATTTCCAAGACATTAGACTTTAAAGATCCTCTGTTTGTAAAATGTAATGAAAAGTTATGTAATAAAAAGGCAGGATGCCATAACTACTAAACCAATAGGTCCTTCACGATTCTTATTCCTTTTTTATTTACCAATTTAATCAAATAAGGTACCAGATCTGGGAAACTGGGGTCGGGTCATTACAGTTGGTATCATAGGAAGTTTAGTAGAAACCTTGGGAACTAGATTTAAAAAACATAGGTTAGGGAACAAATCCATAAGATAGTCTTTGAGGATAAACAAACAAGAACATCCTATAATTTTGTTATGTAATATATTATGTGGATCTTTCTCCAAAATAAATATCTTTCTAGATACAAACAAGTAGAGGTGGCTCTGGAACAGATATACCTTGGAGTGAAAACTCCAACAAGGAGTTTCAGGCTTGACCTGGGGTATCTTGGTACATGACAACGGGCCTTACTGCACTCCTGGTTTGACACTCCTAGGGGATATGCTTAGCATAATTCAAATTTTATTTACCCACCATTGTGAGGGATTTATATCCCCAAAGTAGCCAAATTATATGGTTCTAGGATTTACGATGCATAAATTTATGCTATTTTCTATACCATCTTTAGAGTTATAGAGAGTTCATAATTTTATGAGCTAATATATAATATGGAATTGATTAGATATGGCGCCTAGAATAAGAAATGATAGATTTACCAATGAACGAGATGCGAAGAGTAAGAAGGATCATATCTCTAATGTTCTTAAGCCATAATTTCAAAGGAAGATTGTCTCCCATGTATCCTCATCATATGATGAAATAATATCATGTGTTAACAAGGTATGTAAATACTTCTCTGAGTCCTATGGATTTGAATGGAAGAAAAAGAATAATAGGATGGAAGAGAGATACGAGGATAAAGGGAAGAAGGGAAAGAAGTGTTTTCTCACATGTGAAAATTGTGGAAATAATCACCCTGGTAAATTCTTGAAGGGAATGGGTTTTTGCAACAAGTGTAGAGAAAAAGGACACCAAGTTCATGATTACAAGGGTAAGAAAATGGTTTCTAATGTACAATGCTTCAATTGCAAGGATATGAGATACTATGCAAATCAATGTCCCAATCATCAAAGGAATATACCCCAAATGATGATTTTGGATAATGAGCAAGTTATGATGCTACCACAGATGAAGTATAATGATTAATATTCCTAGTCAAGAATCATGAAATTTGTATATTTTTTCAGTAATGTACTGGTTGTATGAAAATGAGATATATAAGGATTGTACTATAGTACTCTTTCATTAAGGATTTTAGGTCATATGATGAATGGTAAAAAGGAAAAGTGATTTGGTGGAAAGTTAAACTTTTTAGAAAAAAACATGATTGAGGGAAAGATAAATCTTAATATATATCTGATATTGAAATAATGATGAATAAATGATTGACTTGGATAAGTATTGACTACCTTGGAACTGATTATTAACTTGTCGAGAAGTGGTCTATGCTATCATCAATGAAGTTTACAGCACTTTTAGATTTAATCAATATATCCAATAACATGTATCTTACTTAAGGAATATGGAAGAATGCATGTTTCCAATATGGTTTTTACGGTAATTCAAGTTATTATGATATTTCAAGAGGATACATGATGAAGTTATTCACATGTTTGGAATTTGAATTTTAGAGCTACTTCATTTTGATTAAGGGTTAATGGTAATTTCATCTTGGAAATTTAGAGGACTTCATTATAATGTTTTGAATCATTATATTTTGGAATTTTTTAACCATTTATGAAATGGTTTAAGTTGATAATTGTATGAGATTTTAGAGGTTAATGTATTTCTTCACTAAATGGAGTAACCCCTACTATGTGATGAGTTATAGATAGTTGAACTACAATAAAAGGATGAGTTTATAAGTAGAAATGTATATTTATACTCTTATAGAGTGGAATAATTCCTCGACTCAAGGAAAATAGTCTTAAATAAAATGTTTTCCTATTATCATAATCATTGATAATATCGATGAATTTTTTTTAGTTTATAGTTTTGTAATAATAAACATTCATCTGAACATGTCCTCTATCATGTTTCATCAGAACTTCATAATTAGATTTTTCTTCCATGTCCAGTTTTTTTTCTTCCAACTAATGTCAACTCATTCAAAAGCATACTTTTTGGGGTGACCACCTCATCTCCATTAACCTTTTTTAGAATAATATTTTATTAACCCTATTTCCAATGTGGGTTTCCATAAGGGAATTTTCAAGTATCAACCATTAACTTTCAAAGTTCAATTTCAAATTTCGAGGAAGAAATTTTTGAAAGAGGGGATAATGTAACACCCCAATAATTTACAAATCAATTTATTATAGAATGCATGGATCATTGAGTCTCTACAAACACCACATTGTTATAACCTAGCCAATGAAACATAGGTTTGTCACCTCTGTGATGTGAATTTAGAAAATCTGACATACACGGTTACGATGAGTAAGTTATTTGGATTCCGATAAGAAAAACTTAATTTTTGGTGAATAGTAACCTACCCTTATGAATAGTAACATACCCTTATGAATACTGATATACCCAAATGAATATTAACCTTACCTATGATAGTATATAAATAATATTAAAATTTGGTGTATGAAATACCTATGTTTTAGAATAAGTAAATAAATGTTTTAAAACTGTTTTTTTAGAATAAATTATGATTTTAATTAAATATTAAATTAATCATATTTAAAAAATTAGTTTTGAAAAATGGAAATTATTTTTGGATTCTACACGCCGAAAAATGGTTGGGGTGAAGTTTTTGGATTTTTTTTGTAATACTTGAATTTTTGATGAATAGTGAAATACCATAATTTACCAAATAAGCTAAATACACTAATTATAGTGTCATGTATGATGTTCTGCTGATATAAGACCGATTGATTCGGATTCACATGATAAAATTACTATTCTGCATCATAGAAGACTCACTATTCCTTGTCTTGTGGATAAATAATAAATTAATGAATATAAAATTGAGAAATCCCCTCTCCCCTCCACTATAAAAATCCCCCATCACTCCCTCTTCTCTTCACTCCTCTCAAGCCTTGTACCTTCTCTAAATTCTATCCAAATATCCTCGAAACCTCTTCTCCCACGTCCAGAAAGCCTTGGTATCATAAAAAGACCAAAACCTCTCCCTTAAATAGGATCTCAAGGAAATTTGGTTCAATAGGTAAATTCCTCTTTTAAATTATTTATCTTTCCTTTCAAGTACATTTGTATCTTTTTCCATTAGTACCTATCCTTATCCAAATGTTGTGATGACTCCATTACCTTACATGTACTAGAATTTTTTCATGATAGTGGAATAATTTATCATCATCTCTTCCTTTTACCTTCTTTTATACTAGTAGCAAGAACACCATCTGAGATGTGTCAATTTACCACATTCAAGGATGATGGGATTTCGATTTCTATTATCATTCTCAATTATGGTCATGAAACCAATATTTTTATGGTTGAACCAGATTATTATATATGTAATATACACTATTTAAGTTTTTTAAATCCCTTTGTACAAATGTTATTAAGTTATAAAGAAAAATGAGTTCGTAGTAATCAAAACCCTCAAATTAACTAAAATAGTTATCATTAAAGTTCTATATAATAATTCATCCCCATTACATGTAACCAAAATTATAAAAATGACCACTAACACCTATATATTATCATAAATAATATTTGAATTCAATTATTAAGATTTAAATCCATTCCGGATGAACTCCATTACTTAAGAACAGGTGAACCGATTATGAAAATAAAGAAAAAAAAACACTGTGGAGCGACGAAATTCAATATAATAACTTATCAAGAAGGGCATAAATGAACTAAAAAGAATTATGATAAAATAAATATAGGTCTAATAGTTTATTAAATAAGTTATTAATAAGTCTAATTTCATATTCCAAGACCTTAAGTTCAAGAGTGGAACACATTAGGACTTAAGGTAAGGGGTTTCTTTATCTTACTTCTATTTTTGTGAGGTTTCCCGTATCCACTACTAATACTTGTGTATAGTGTATGTATAATTCCAATTGATGTAACATATCATGAATATCTTTATTTTAATGGTATTTAATTTATCATTTTAATACTATTAATTTTGGGTCATACGAATCGATTGATTACAAAGTAGTAAGGGTTTTTTCACCCGAACCTCTATTTTCATTCGGGTTACTTTTATTGTCTAATTACCTCAATGAAACTCTTGTGTATTATTATGTGCTCCTCGTAAAAAAAATTTATTTTTATATATATGTTCACCAACCATAATAATTTCTTATTTTATGGATAGTTACATGTTTTAAAAGGAACATTCAAAATTGTTTCTGAAATACAAACCCGATTCAAGGGATATTTTCAAATTCTTACCCATTTTCAAGTGTACTCAAAAATCTGTTTTAAGAAACCATTAGTTTTATAAAAACACTAATTTTATCATTAAAAATTATCTTGGATAATTTCTTGATTTAAGAGAACAAATGTGCCTTTCCACTTTAAAATTCTCTTTAATACTTTCCTTAAAATGCTCTAAAATATTTTTTTTAAAGAATATTATGAACTCTTTTTACACAAATTCACTTCAGTGGGACATCATTTATGACTAAAATATAATTTAAATGTCTTAATATTTTATTTTATGGGATATTCATGTTTAAAATATGATTTAATGTAAAATATAAATTATTTCCCAAATGAAATCTTCTTTCAAAAGTAAGAAGGATTTTTCTCATCTCGCGTTAACTTTTATGAGATATATGCCATGTTCACCACTTATTTATTTCTTGTGGTGTATGTACTACCCTTTGGTATATCATATCAAGAGTCTCCTTTTTCTCATGATATTCAAAGGGATTATGATTTGAATGTGTCAAGGTGGTATGGGACACTTTGGAATGTTTAAGGATTATTTCCTCAATAATTTTTCAATGGTCTCATTTATAAATATATTTTTCAATGTAAACATCTTTTGTTGAATGTTATACTTAATTGAGGTTTATCTATTATGATATCATCTAAAATATGTTGTTGAAGGTTTTCTGATTATTCTGACTATGGATGTTCTATTTTGATATCATTCACCATGTTATTATGAATGGTTAGTGTTTATGTTCAATGATTGGGGAATGTTATTTACATTTAATATGTTAGTTTCAATATGAATGTATGTGTTGATTATATTTTCCCCTTTAATATGAGGAATGCATTGTACATAGTAAGTGTCGGGTGGGGCCCGCTATAGCCCCTCGGTGCATCGGTGGGTCTTAAGAGATAAACCACGGTCTTAGCACAAGGCCTTAACAAAATGATTATTTATGGTGTTGGCATGAGGCCTTGATTGTATGGTGATGTTGTCCTGTATTATGCATTCTTTCATTATGAAAATATAATTTATGGTTCATGTGGTTATTCGACTAGAAGAATACCCATGATTATGTTTTATTATGGCATTACTTAATCAGCTCTTATTACTTCCCTAAAGTGTTCAAGTTTTTGTTAAAGGCACATGTTTTTATGTTTTCAACATTCCAAATGAGTATGTTTTGATATCTTCCGCTGTATTGATTACCCTTACTGAGCATTTGATCTCACCCCTTTTATTTGTTTTTCCTTCCCCGGGTTAAGAAGAAGAGATCTTTTATTGAGTTTTCAAGGATGTAGTTTATTATCTTTTGTTATGTATCATATTTTGTTTCATTTCAAAATGTAAAATGGGTTCCATTTATGTATCTAGTTTATTTAAGACTAATAAATTGATCGGTCCTTAGGTATGCTTATTTTTTTTATAACCAATATAATCAAATAAGGCACTGGCTCAGGGAAACTGGGGTCGGGTACTTACAGTTGGTATCAAAGGAAGTTTAGTAGAAACCTTGGGAACTAGATTTAGAAAATGTTGGTTTGGGAACAAAGCACTAAGATGGTATTTGAGGATAAAAAAACAAGAACATCATAGAATTTTGGTAAGTAATATATTATGTGTATATTTCTAGAAAATACATCTATGTATGGATACAAACAAGTAGAGGTGGCTCTAGCATAGATATACCTAGTAGTGAAAACTCCGACAAGGATTTTCGGGCTTGACCCGAGGTATCCTTGTACATGAAAACGGGCCTTAATTCACTCTTGGTTTGACACTCCCGGGGGATATTCTTAGGATAATTCAAATTTTATTTACCCACCATTGTGAGAGATTTATATCCCCAAAGTAACCAAAGTATATAGTTCAAGGATTTACAATGCATAAATTTATTCTATGTGTTATACCATGTTTAGAGTTATAGAGAGTTTACAATTTTATGAGTTAATATATAATATGGAATTGATTAGATATGGCGCCTCGTATAAGGAATGAGAACTTCACCAATGCACAGGATGCGATGAGTAAGAAGGGACATATCTCTAATAGTCTTAATCCATATTTTCAAAGAAATATTGTCTCCCATGTATCCTCATCATATGATGAAATAATATCATATGTTAAAAAGGTGTGTAAAGACTTCTCTAAGCCCTATGGATTTGAAGGGAAGAAAAAGAATAATAGGATGATAGAGAGATATGGGGATAAATGGAAGAAGGGAAAGAAGTGTTTTCCCACATGTGATAATTATAGAAAGAATCGCCCTTGTAAATGCTTGAAGGGAATGGGTGTTTGCTACAAGTGTAGAGAAAAATGACACCAAGTTCATGATTGTAAGGGTAAGAAAATGGTTTCTAGTGTACAATGCTTCAATTTCAAGGAGATGGTACACTATGATAATCAATGTCCCAATCGTCAAAGTAATATACCCCAAATGATTATTTTGGATAATGAGCAAGTTATGATGCTACTGCAGATGAAGTTGAATGATTAATATGCCTAGTCAAGAATCATGTAATTTGTATATTTTTTCAGTAATGTACTGGTTGTATGAAAATGATATATATAAGGATTGTATTGTAGTACTCTTTCATTGAGGATTTGAGGTCATATGATGAATGGTACAAAGGAAAAGTGATTCAGGGGAAATTTAAACTTTTTAGAAAAAAAACATGATTGAGGGAAATACAACCCTTAATATATATCTAATGTTGAGATAGTGATGAAGAAATGATTGACTCAGATAAGTATTTACTACCTTGGAACTGATTATTGACTTGTCGAGAAGTGGTTTATGCTATCATCAATGAAGTTTACAGTACTTTTGGATTTAAGGAATATATCTAATAACATGTATCTTACTTAAGTAATATGGAAGAATGCATGTTTCCAATATGGTTTTTACGGTAATTCAAGTTATTATGATATTTCAATAGGATACATGATAAAGTTATTCACATGTTTGGAATGTGAATTTTAGAGCTACTTCTTGTTGATTAAAGGTTAATGATAATTTCATCTTGGAAATTTAGAGGACTTAATTATAATGTGTTGAATCATTATATTTTGTAATTTTTTAACCATTTATGAAATGGTTTAAGTTGATCATTGTATGAGCTTTTAGAGTTTAATGTATTGCTTCACCAAATGGTGTAACCCATGCTATGTGATGAGGTATATATAGTTAAACTACAATAAAAGGATGAGTTTATAAGTAGAAATGTATATTTATACTCTTATAGAGTGGAATAGTTCCTCGACTCAAGGAAAATAGTCTTAAATAAAAAAAATCATATTATCATAATCATTGATATTATAAATGAATTTTTTTTAGTTTATAGTGTTTTAGTAATCAACATTCATCTAAACAGGTCCTCTATCATGTTCCATCAGAACTACATAGTTAGATTTTTCTTCCATGTCTAGTTTTTTTTTCTTCCAACTAATGTCACCTCATTCAAAAGCATACTTTTTTTGGGTGACTAGCTCATCTCCATTAACCTTTTTTAGGAGGATATTTTATTAACCCTATTTTAGATGTGGGTTTCCATAAGGGAATTTTCAAGTATCAACCATTAACTTTCGAAGTTTAATTTCAAATTTTGAGGATGAAATTTTTATGAGGAGATAATGTAACACCACATGAATTTAGAAATAGATTTATTATAGAATTCATGGATCACCGAGTCTCTACAAACTCCACTTTTTTATAAGCTATCCAATTAAACATAATTTTTTCACTTTTGTGATGTGAATTTCGAAAATGTGACATACACGGTTGCGATGAGTAAGTTATTTGGATTCCGATAAGAAAAACTTAATTTTTGGTGAATAGTAACCTAACCTTATGAATAGTAACATACCCTTATGAATACCGATATACCCTAATGAATAGTAACCTTACTTATGATAGTATATAAATAATATTCAAAGTTGGAGTACGATATACCTATGTTTTGGAATAAGTAAATAAATGTTTTAAAACTGTTTTTTTAGAATAAATTATGATCTTAATTAAATATTAAATTAATCATATTTAGAAAATTATTTTTGAAAAATGGAATTTATTTTTGGATTCTACACATTGAAAATTTGTTGGGGTGAATTTTTGGGATTTTTTTGAAATACTTTAATTTTTTATGAATAGTGGAATACCGTAATTAATAAAATAAGCTAAATGCACTAGTTATAGAGTCATGCATGATGTTCTGCTGATGTAAGCCCGGTTGGTTTGGATTCATATGATAAAATTACTATTCTTGTTAATGTAATAATTGCTATTATTTTTCTTGTGGAGAAATAATAAATTAATGAATATAAAATTGAGAAATCCCCTCTCCCCTCCTCTATAAACCCCCCCCCCCATCACTCCCTATTCTCTTCACTCCTCTCAAGCCTTGTGCCTTCTACAAATTCTGTCCAAATATCCTCCCAACCTCCTCACCCATTTCCAGAAATTGTTGGTCTCATAAAAGTCCAAAACCTCTCCCTTAAAGAGGTTCTCAAGGAAGTTTGGTTCAAGAGGTAAATTCCTCTTTTAAATTCTTTGTCTTTCCTTTCGAGTTAATTTGTTTTCTTTTTCTATTATTACTTATCCTTATCCAAATGTTGTGATGACTCTAGTAACTTACATGTACTGGAATTTTGTCATGATATTTTAATAATTTATCATCATCTCTTCATTTTACCTTCTTTTATACTAGTAGCAAGAACACCATCTGAGATGTGACAATTTACCGCATTCAAGGACGATGGGATTTCCATTTCTATTATCATTATAAATTCTGGTCATGAAACCATTATTCTTATGGTTTAACAATATTATTATATATTTAATATACTTTATGTAATGTTCTGTAATCCCTTTGTACAAATGGTATTAAGTTATAAAGAAAAATGAGTTTATTGTAATCAAAACCCACAAATTAACTGAAACATTTATCATTAAAGTTCTATATAATAATTCATCCCAATGCCATGTAACAAAATTATATAAAATACCACTAACACCTATAGATGATCATAAATAATATGTGAATTCGGTTCTGGATATTTACATCCATTCCACATGAACTCCATTACTTAAGAACAAGTGAACCGATTATGAAAATAAAGAAAACAAACACTGCAGAACGACAAAATTAAAAATAATAACTTATCAAGAAGGGAATAAATGAACTAAAAAGAATTATGATAAACTAAACACATGTCTAATAGGTTATAAAATAAGTTATTAATAAGTCTAATTTTATATTCCATGATTTTAAGTTCAATAGCGGAACACATTCAGACTTAAGGTAAGGGGTTTCTTTATCTCAATTCCATTTTTGTGAGGTTTCCTATATTCACTACTAATACTTGTGTATTATGTATATATAATTCCCATTGATGTAAAATATCATGAATATATTTATTTTCATGGTAATAAATGTATCATTTTAATACTATTAATTTTGGGGCATACAAATCGATTGATTACAAAGTGGTATGGGTTTTTCCTCCCGAACCTCCATTTTCATTCGGGTTACTTTTATTGTCTAATTACCTCAATGAAACTCTTTTTTATTATTATTTCCTCATCTTAAATTTTGTTTGAGTGTTATATATATTTTTACCAACCAGAATCATTCTTTATTTTATGGATAGTTACATGTTTTAAAAGGAACATTCAAAATTGTTTCTGAAATACAAACTCGATTCAAGGGATATTTTCATATTCGTACCCATTTTCAAGTGTACTCAAAAATATGTTTTGAGCCACCATTATTTTCATAAAAACATTAATTTTATCATGAAAAATTATCTTGGATCATTTCTGGATTTAAGAGAACAAATGTGCCTTTCCACTTTAAAATTCTCTTTAATATTTTCTTTAAAATGCTCTGAAATGTTTTATTTATAAAGAATCTTATGATCACTTTTTACATGAATTCACTTACATGGGACATAATTTATGCCTAAAATATAATTTAAATTTCCTATTATTTTATTTTATGGGATATTTATGTTTAAAATATTATTTCATGGAAAATATAAATGATTTTCCAAAAGGAATCTTTTTTCAAAAGTAAAAAGGATTTTTCTCATCTCGCATTAACTTTTATGAGATATATGCCTTGTTCACCACTTATTTATTTCTTGTGGTGTATGTTTTTCCCTTTGGTACAACATATCAAGAGTCTCATTTTTTTCATTATATTCTATGGTACTATGATTTGAATGTGTCAAGGTGGTATGGGACACTTTAGAATGTTTAAGGATTATTTCCTCAAGAATTTGTCAATGGTATCATTTATAAATATATTCATCTATGTCAACATCCTTTGTTGAATTTTGTACATAATTTAGTTTTTTATATTACGATGTCATCTACAATATATTATTGAAGGTTTTCTGGTTATTCTCACTATGGATGTTCTATTTTGATATCATTCACCATATTATTCTGAATGGTTAGTGTTTATGTTCAATGATTGGGGAATGTTATTTAAATTTCATATGTTAGCTTCAATAAGAAATTATACGTTGATTATGTTCACCCCTTTCATATGAAGAATTCATTGGACATAGTGATATTTGGGTGGGGCCCGCTATAGCCCCTCAGTGCATCGGTAGGTCTCATGAGACAAACTACAGTCTTAGCATAAGGCCTTGACAAAATGATTATTTATGGTCTTAGCAAGAGGCCTTGACGGTATGGTTATGTTGTCCCGCATTATGTATTCCCTCATTATGAAAATAGAATTTATGGTTCATGTGGTTATTAGACTTGTATAATACCCATGATTATTTTTTTTATGGCATTACTTACTCAGCTCTTATTCCTTCCCTAATGTGTTCAAGTTTTTGTTAAAGGCACATGCTTTTATGTATTCAACATGCCTAATGATTATGTTATGATATCTTTTGCTATATTACTTACCCTAAATTAAGAGTTTGAGCTCACCCCTTTCATTTTTTTTTCCTTTCCTAGGTTAAGAAGAAGAGATCATTTATTGATTTTTCAAGGATGTAGTTTATTATCTTTTGTTATGTATCATATTTTGTTTTATTTCAAAATGTAAAATGGGTTCCATGTATGTATCTAGTTTCTTCAATACTACTAAATTGGTCGGTCATTAGGGATGCTTATTCCTCATTTATATACCAATGTAATCAAATAAGGCACTGGCTTAGGGAAACTGGGGTTGGGTCCTTACAGTTTGTATCAGACAAAGTTTAGTAGAAATCTTGAGAACTAGATTTAGAAAACGTAGGTTAGAGAACAAATCCCTAAGATGGTCTTTGAGGATAAAAAAACAAAAAACATCCTAGAATTTTGGTAAGTAATATATTATGTGGATATTTCTAGAAAATTCATCCCTATCTGGATACAAATAAGTAGATGTGGCTCTGGCACAGATGTACCTAGGAGTGAAAACTCCAACAAGGAGTTTTGGGCTTAACCCGGGGTATCCTGGTACATGACAATGGGTCTTACTGCACTCTTCATTTGACACTCCCAGGGGATATGATTAGGATAATTTAAATTTTATTTACCCACCATTTTGATGGATTTATATCCCCAAAGTAACCAAAGTATATGGTTCTAGGATTTACGATGCATAAATTTATGCTATGTGCTATACCATATTTAGAGTTATAGAGAATTCATAATTTTATGAGCTAATATATAATATGGAATTGATTAGATGTGGAGACAAGTATAAGTAATGAGAACTTCACCAATTCACGGGATGTGAAGAGTAAGAAGGATCATATCTCTAATGGTCTTAAGTCATATTTTCAATGGAAGATATTTTCCCATGTATCCTCATCATATAATGAAATAATATCATGTGTTAACAAGGTATGTAAAGACTTCTCTGAGCCCTATGCATTTTAAGGAAAGACAAAGAATAAGAGGATGGTAGAGAGATACGGGGATAAAGGGAAGAAGGGAAAGAAGTGTTTTCCCACATGTGATAACTGTGGAAAGAATCACCTTGGTAAATGCTTGAAGGGAATGGGTGTTTGCTAAAAGTCTAGAGAAAAAGGACACCAAGTTCATGATTTCAAGGGTAAGAAAATGGTTTCCAATGTACAATGATTCAATTTCTAGGATATGGGACACTATGGGAATCAATGTCCCAATTGTAAATGGAATATACCCCAAATGATGATTTTGGATAATGAGTAAGTTATGATGCTACCACAGATGAAGTATAATGATTAATATGCCTATTCAAGAATCATGCAATTTGTATATTTTTTCAGTAATGTACTGGATGTATGAAAATGAGATATAAAAGGATTTTATTTCAGTACTCTTTCATTAAGGACTTGAGGTCATCTGATGAATGGTACAAAGGAAAAGTGATTTAGTGAAAATTTAAACTTTTTAGAAAAAAAATGATTGAGGGAAAGACAACCCCTAATATATATCTGATGTTGAGATAATGATGAAGACATAATTGACTTGGATAAGTATTGACCAACTAGGAACTAATTATTTACTTGTCGATAAGTGGTATATGCTATCATCAATGAAGTTTACAACACTTTTGGATTTTAGGAATATATCCAATAACATGTATCTTACTTAAGGAATATGGAAGAATGCATGTTTCCAATATGGTTTTTACGATAATTCAAGTGATTACGATATTTTAAGAGGATACATGAGGAAGTTATCCACATGTTTGGAATGTTAATTTTAGAGCTACTTCTTTTTTATTAAGGGTTAATGATAATTTCATCTTTGAAATTTAGAGGACTTCATTATAATTTTTTGAATCATTATATTTTGGAATTTTTTAACCATTTATGAAATGGTTTAAGTTGATCATTGTATAAGCTTTTAGAGGTTAATGTATTGATTCACCAAATGGTATAAACCATGCTATGTGATGAGGTATAGATAGTTAAACTACAATAAAAGGATGATTTTATCAGTATAAATGTATATTTATACTCTTATGGAGTGGAATAATTCCTAGACTCAAGAAAAATAGTCTAAAATAAAATGTTTTCCTATTATTATAATCATTGATAATATCGATTAATTTTTTTTAGTTTATAGTTTTTTAGTAATCAAAATTCATCTAAATAGGTCCTCTATCATGTTCCATCAGCACTTCATATTTAGATTTTCTTCGATGTTCAGTTTTTTTTCTTCCAACTAATGTCACCTCATTCGAAAGCATGTTTTTTGGGGTAACCACCTCATCTCCATTAACCTTTTTTAGGAGGATATTTTATTAACCCTATTTCTTATGTGGGTTTCCATAAGTTAATTTTCAAGTATCAACCATTAACAAATAGATTTATTATAGAATGGATGGATCACTGAGTCTCTACAAACCCCATTTTATTATAACCTAGCCAATTAAACATAATTTTTTCACTTCTGTGATGTGGATTTTGAAAATCTAAAATACATGATTGTGATGAGTAAGTTATTTGGATTACGATTAGAAAAACTAAAATTTTGGTGAATAGTAACCTACCCTTATGAATAGTAACATACCCTTATGAATAGTGATATACCCTAATGAATAGTAACCTTACCTATGATATTATATAAATAATATTCAAATTTAGAGTATGATATACCTATGTTTTGGAATAAGTAAATAAATGTTTTAAAAATTATTTTTTTTGGAATAAATTATGATTATAATTAAATATTAAAGTAATCATATTTTTAACATTATTTTTGAAAAATGGACTTCGTTTTTGGATTATACACGTCGAAAAATGGTTGGGGTGAATTTTTGGAATTTTTTTTGAAATACTTGAATTTTTGAAGAATAGTGAAATACCATAATTTACAAAATAAGCTAAATACACTAATTATAGAGTCGTGTATGATTTTCTGCTGATGTAAGCCCAATTGATTTAGATTCACATGATAAAATTACTATTCTTGGTCATGGAAGATTCACTATTCCTTGTCCTGGAAGTTTTTCATGATAGTGTAATAAGTTATCATCATCTCTTCCTTTTACCTTCTTTTATACCAGTAGCAAGAACACCATCCGAGGTGTGTCAATTTACACATTCAAGGATGATGGGCTTTCGATTTATATTATCATTATCAATTATTGTCATGAAACCATTATTTTTATGGTTGAACCATATTATTATATATGTAATATACCCTATGTAATTTTCTGTAATCCCTTTGTACAAATGCTATTAAGTTATAAAGAAAAATGAGTTCATTGTAATCAAAACCCACAAATTAACTGAAATAGTTATCATTAATGTTCAATATAATAATTCATCCCAATACCATGTAACAAAATTATATATATGAACACTAACACCTATAGATGATCATAAATAATATGTGAATTTAATTCTAGAGATTTACATCCATTCCACATGAACTCAATTACTTAAGAACAAGTGAACCGATTAAGAAAATAAAGAAAACAAACACTACGGAATGACGAAATTCAATATAATAACTTATTAAGAAGGGAATAAATGAACTAAACAGAATTATGATAAACTAAATACATGTATAATAGGTTATTAAATAAGTTATTAATAAGTCTAATTTCATATTCCAGGACCTTAATTTCAAGAGCGGAACACATTTGGACTTAAGGTAAGGGGTTTCTTTATCTCACTTCCATTTTTGGGAGGTTTACCGTATTTACTACTAATACTTGTGTATGGTGTATGTATAATTCCCGTTGATGTAACATATCATGAATATATTTATTTTTATGGTATTCAATGTATCATTTTAATTCTATTAATTTTGTGGCATACGAATCGATTGATTACAAAGTGGTTAGGGTTTTTCCACCCGAACCTCCATTTTCATTCAGGTTACTTTTATTGTCTAATTACTTCAATGAAACTCTTATGTATTATTATTTACTCCTCATAAATTCTTTGTGAGTGTTATATATATGTTCACTAATCAGAATCATTTCTTATTTTATGGATAGTTACATGTTTTACAAGGAACATTAAAAATTGTTTCCAAAATACAAATCTGATTCAATTGATATTTTCAAATTCTTACCCATTTTCAAGTGTACTCAAAAATATGATTTAAGACACCATAAGTTTTATAAAAACACTCATTTTATCATGAAAAATTATCTTGGATCATTTCTTGATTTAAGAGGACAAATGTCCCTTTCCACTTTAAAATTCTATTTAATACTTTCCTTAAAATGCTCTAAAATGTTTTATTTATAAAGAATTTTATGAACTCTTTTTACATGATTTCACTTCAGTTGGACATCATTTATGCCTAAAATAAAATTCCAATGTCCTAGTATTTTATTTTATTTAATATTCATGTTTAATATATGTTTTCATGGCAAATATAAATGATTTTCCAAAAGGAATCTTCTTTCAAAAGTAAAAAGGATTTTTCTTATCTCTCGTTAACTTTTATGAGATATATGCCTTGTTCACCACTTATTTATTTCTTGTGATGTATGTACTTACCTTTGGTATATCATATAAAGAGTCTCTTTTTTCTCATTATTTTCTAAGGGAATATGATTTGAATGTTTCAAGGTTTTATGGGACACTTTGGAATGTTTAAGTATTATTTCCTCAAGAATTTTTCAATGGTCTCATTTATAAATATATTCGCCTATGTCAACATCTTTTATTGAATGTTGTACTTAATTGAGGTTTATCTATTATGATATCATATATAATATGTTTTTGAAGTTTTTCTGGTTATTCTGACTTTTGATGTTCTATTTTGACATTGTTCACCATATTATTATGAATGGTTAGTGTTTATGTTCAATGATTGGGGAATTTTATTTACATTTCATATGTTAGTTTCAATATGAATGTATATGTTGATTATGTTCACCCATTTCATATGAAGAATTAATTGGACATAGTAAGTGTTGGGTGGGTACCGCTATAGACCCTCGGTGCAACGATAGGTCTCATGAGACAAACTACGGTCTTGGCATAAGGCCTTGACAAAATGATTATTTATGGTCTTGGCACGAGGCCTTGACGGTATGGTTATATTGTCCCGTATTATGCATTCCCTCATTATGAAAATAGAATTTATGGTTCATGTGGTTATTCAACTAGTAGAATACCCATGATTATTTTTTATTATGGAATTACTTACTCAACTCTTATTCCTTCCCTAATGTGTTCAAGTTTTTGTTAAAGGCACATGTTTTTATGTATTCAACATACCTAATGATTATGTTATGATATATTCCAATGTATTGCTTACCCTTACTGAGCGTTTGAGCTCACCCCTTTAATTTGTTTTTCCTTACCCAGGTTAATAAGAAGAGATCATTTATTTAGTTTTCAAGGATGCAGTTTATTAGCTTTTGTTATGTATCATATTTTGTTTCATTTCAAAATGTAAAATGGGTTCCATGTATGTATATAGTTTCTTCAAGACTACTAAACTGATCAGTCCTTCGGGATGCTTATTCCTTGTTTATATACCAATGTAATCAAATACGGCACCGGATCTGAGAAATTGGGGTCATGTCCTTACATAAGACTCATCCCCTTAGAAGCTAACACCAAACCAGAAAAAAGATGTAATTGTATAAGACTCCCCTAATTTAAACCATGCATGTGATATTGGATTCAAAGTAGGTTTAGGAGTTTCAATGGGGTTAATGTAATTCCCTGACCTGAGAAGCCCAGAGTCTGTGCATTATTTCATTACATTGGCATGATTACAATGAAGTCGTATCCTGAAGGACCAAATATTTTAGTATTTTTGGAAACAAGATAAATACATAAGTTCAACATTACAACATGAAATAAAAAAACAACATATAAGTTCCATTGGTAACATCCACAACTCTAAGATTATCCCTGCAAGTCAATCATAATATATTACGTCATGTCTTAGGAAAAATGAAACATAAGAAGGGGTGAGCTCAGATACTCAGTAAGGGTGAAAATTACTGCGAAAGATAACATAAACATTAGGCATGGTGAATAATTGAAAACACATGACTTTAAAAATAAACTTGAACATAATATAGAAGAATATGAGATGAATAAATATTTCCATAATAAAACATAACCATGGGTATTATACTAGTCGAATAACCATATGAACTATGAATTTCTATCTTTATAATGAGGTAAATGCATAAGTCAGACATTCTAAAACATACCTTCAAGGCATTAGCCAAGACATCTAAAAATGATTAAGGCCTTGACCAAACCCATATCTAAAAAATGGGAAAGGCCCCATCCATGTCCATATCTATCAATATCATGAGACCTATCGATTCATTGAGGGGATATAGTGGTCTCCACACATCACATACTAAGTCCAATTCATTCCTCATATGAAAGGGTTGAACATAATTAACATATACATTCATATTTAAACTAACATATGAAATGTAAATAACTTTCCCCAATCATTTAATATAAACACTAACTATTCAAAATAATATGGTGAATGATATCAAGGTAGCACATCCATAGTAAAAATAATTTGAAACCCTTAAAAAATATTGTAGATGATATCATAATAGATAAACCTTAATCAAATACAAGATTCAACAAAGGACGTTTACAAAGATGAAGATATTTTTAAAAGATACCATTGAAAATTTCTTAAGGAAATAATCCTTAAACATTCCAAAGTGTCTCATACCACCTTGAAACATTCAAATAATAATCCCTTAGAATATCATGAGAATAAGGAGACTCTTGATATGATATACCAAAGGTCGTTACAGACACCACATTCATGTAATAAGTGGTGATAAAGTCATATACCTCATAAAATTTATAGTGAGATGAGAAAAATCCTTTTTACCTTGGAAAGAAGAGTTCTTTTAGAAAAATCTTTGTATAAAACATGAAATCAGATTTTAAACATGTATATACCAAAAAATAAATGTTAAAGTCATCTAAATTATATTTGAGTCTTAAATTTTGTCCCACCATGTAAAAAGAGTTTTTAAATAATATTTAAAAATAAAACATTTTAGTGCAGTTTAAGGAAAATATTAAAGAGATTTTAAAGCGGAAAGGCATATTTTCTTTCATAATACTAGAAATGAACCAAATACATTTTTCATGATAAAATTTTTTATTTTGGAAAGATAATTATTTCTTAAAACATATTATATATTACACTTCAAACTAAGTAAGAATTTGATAAGTTCCTTTGAATTGGGCTTGTATTTCGGAAAGAATTTTTGAAAGATCCTTTTAAAACATGTAAATCCCCATAAAATAGAAAAGGATACTTGTAGGTAAAAATATATAGAAAACTCACACATAATTTATTAGTAGTAAATAATAATAAATAATAATTTCATTGAGTCAAGTATACAATAAAAGTAACCCAAATGAAAATGGCGGTTTGGGTGGCAAATACTTACAACTTTATAATCAATTGAATCGTGTGCCCCAAAAATTATTGATCATAAAAATGATACATTTAATATCATGAAAATAAATATATTAATGATATTAAACATAAATTTTCAGTATAAATACACCATACACATGTAATAGTAGTTAATATGGAATATCTCACAAAAAATGGAAGTGAGATGAAGAAACACTTACTTTAAGTCTGAAGGTGTTCTCCACTTGATCTTAATGACCTGAATAATAAAATTTAAGTTCATTAATTCATAATTAAATAACCTCATATCTATTTAATTGATTTATTATAACCTTATTAATTTCATTCATGGTATTTTTGATGGGTTAAGAGGTTCAATTTCATTGTTCGGGTCCGTTTGTTTCATGATTGGTATATTTATATACATGAATGAGGAATCGTGTAAAATGAGGATGGTTGTCCAGAATTGAAGTTATATTTTATTAGTGAACATTAAAAAGGTTACATATTTGTAAATTTAATTTGGTTACTTGGATTGAATATGAATCATTATATAAATTATTTAATGATAATCGTTTGAGTTAATTGGAAGATTTTGGACACAACATACTCATTTTTCTTTATAAATCAAAACCATGTGTACAAACATATTCTAGAACCATAGATGATACATAATAAATATATTATAGTCTGGTTAAACCATAATAATGGTTTCATGACCATAATTGATTATGGTAATAAAAATTGATAACCCATCAT
Source organism: Viscum album (assembly GCA_963277665.1). Classification (NCBI taxonomy): domain Eukaryota; kingdom Viridiplantae; phylum Streptophyta; class Magnoliopsida; order Santalales; family Viscaceae; genus Viscum; species Viscum album. The sequence continues at coordinate 2,082,251,262 of OY728152.1, read as the reverse complement.
CCTTGAATGTGGAAAACTAGTACATCTCGGATTGTGTTTTTTTACTACTAGCATAAAAGAAGGGTAAAGAAGAGATGATAATAAATTATTCCATAATCATAACAACATTACAGTACCTATAAGGTATTTTATTTTTCATAACATTTGAATGAGTATATGTGAGGATATAAAATAAAAAAAAGAAACTTGAAAAGAAAGTAAAAGAATTGAAAAGAGGAATTTACCTCTTGAATTAATCTTCCTTGAGAGCCTCTTTAGAAGAGAGGATTTGGTATTTTTATGAGATAAAGGGATTATGGAAGTAGGGGAGGATATTGGGAGGATATTTGAGTAGAATTTATACAAGTAACAAGTCTTGAGAGGAGTGAAGAGAATAGGGGAGTGTGGGTGGTTTTTATAGTCGAGGAGAGGAAGATTTTCTTAATATTTCAATTATTAGTTTATTATTTTTTTCATAAGACAAGAAATGGTGATTATTTCATGACCAAAAATAGTAATAAGTGAATATGAGTTCTAAAAAATGGTTCTTACATCACTAATGATGCTATGAATAGTGTATTTAACTCATAATGTATATATACGGTAAATTATTGTATTTTACTATTCATCAAAAATTTGAGTATTTCAGAAAAATCCCAAAAATTCACCCTAACCATTTTTCGACGTATAGAATCCAAATATGAACTCCATTTTATCAAAATAATTTTATAAATATGTGAAATATTTTTTAAATCATCATTTACTCATAAAATACAGTTTTAAAACTAAAACTAATTTTGTAATGCCATGAAAAATTAACTAAGGTTTTATTAAATTTCCCCAAAATCCTAGGAAAACAAATTTTTGATTTAGGAATAAATTTTATAAAAAATTATTTTTCTTTTAAATCAATTTATTAACTATAAAATTGTAATTAAATTTTTACTTCTCACAAAAATACCAATACTTAATTATTAATTTTTAAAATATTCACTCTCATTTATAAGGTGCCAAAATTTTATTTATACTTACATGGGAAATGTTAATATTTATAAGGGTACATTACTATTCATAAGGGTCATGTCACTATTCATAAGGGTAAATTACTATTCATAAGGGTCAAGTTACGATTTATAAGGGTAGGTTACTATTTATAAGGGTTTGTTACTATTCATAAAAAATTAAGTTTATTCTATCAAACTCCAAAAATCACCTTGAACGCAACCGTGTATATCAGATTTTTGAAATTCAAATCATAGAAGTGGCAAAATTATTTTTATTGGATCAGTTATAACAAAGTGTTATTTTGTAGAGACTTAGTGTTTCATGCATTCAATATTAAATTTATTTGTAAATCCTTGGGGTGTTACATTCTCCCCTAATTACAAAAATTTTGTCCTTGAAATTTTGAAATTAAATTTTGAAATTTGATGGTTATACATGAAAATTACCTTATGGGAAACCCACATTAGAAATATGGTTGAAATACCCTCTTAATAAGTGGGAAAGGGAAATGCATCAGTTACTACAAAACTACGCATTCTGATTGGATAACATGGATAGGGAAGAATAATCTAACCATCATTTTCTGATGGAAAGTGATGGAGAACTTGCTCAGATTAAAGATCATTACCAGAAAACCATAAACTACAGTTATAAAAATAAAAGATAATAGTACAAGATTTTTTTTTAAGACTCTTTTCCTAGAGTTGAGGAATTGTTCCACTCTATAAGAGTATAGATATATGTTTCTATTTCATAAACAAAATATTATCCTTTTTTGTGCCTTGAACTATCTTTACTTCATCTTTTACCACATGTTGCATTATGTGGTGACATTAAACTCTAAATCCTCATACAATGATCAGCATAAACCATTTCATAAATGGTTTAACTTTCCAAAATATCATGATCCAACACTTTGGAATCATTCCCATATCCATCCTTGCAAGATCCATATACATGGGATTATTATAAATCCTAATTTTATTTAGAACTCCATGATCCATTCTGCTCAATGCATCTGTTACCATATTTTCCTTTAATCAACATGAAGCTGCCCTAAATTTTCACATTCCAAATATGTGAATATATTCATCATGTGTCCTCTTGAAATATGGTAATAACTCAAATTACCATAAAACCTTATTGGAAACATGCATTTATCCTTACACATTCTATTGGATATATTCCTTATATCCAAAAATTTTGTAAAATCCATTAATAATTGCATATACCACTTGTTGATAAGACAATAATTAGTTTTGAGGTAGTTAGTAATAATCCAAATCAATCATTTATTCATCATTATCTTAATAATCAGGAATATATTTAGGGTTTTCTTTCCCTTAACCATATAATTTCCCAAGATATTAACTTTATACTAAGTCACTTATCCTTTGTAAAATTCATCATATGACCTCAAATACTTAATGAACTAGAACTACTAGAAAAACAGGCTACGGCCACAGACCTATAGCCACGGTTTTAAAACTATGGCTATAGGTCTTTTTTCATGGGATATAGCCACAATTTTCAAAAATATGTATATATCCCACACCTATATCCACGGTTTTGAAAATTGTAGCTATAAGACTTTTTTTGAAGGGTTGTAGCCACGGTTTTGAAAATCGTGGCTATAGGTCTCCCGCCCTTGTGCGGGAGAAAAAATTTCCCACCAAAAAAATGGCAGGAAGAACTATTTCCATGGTTTTCAGGATATTGCCATAGTTTTTAAAAATATATAACATATTATATATATATATATATATATAAACAAAATCCTTGTTGGTGTAGTGGTTAGGGCACTGAAACATGAAGGGAAGGTGTTGGGATCAAATCAAGCTCAACACACATTATTTTTAGGCTATTTCCATGTTTTTCTAGGACTATTGCTATGGTTAAAAATGTGGACATAGGTCAACTAGCACAGTTGACAACAGAGACACCTATTTCCATGGTTTTTAAAACCGTGGCAATAGGTCACCTATTTCCATGGTTAAAACCATGGCCATAGGTCATACCCTACTTCCACAGCGATAGCGCCCATGGTTGGGAAAAACCATGGCCATAGCCTACGACCACAGTTTTGGACCCTATTTCCATAGTTCTAAACCATTTAAATATCCCATTTTTCTAGTTGTGTAGTACTATAGTACAATCCTCATATATTCCCTAATTCTTATAACTAGTACACTACTAATAAAATATTCAAATGAAATGATTATTAAAGAGTCATATTAATCATTCCACTTCATCTGTAGCAGTATCATGACTTGATCATTATCTAGTAACATCATTTGGGGCATATTCTTTTGACGCTTGGGACATTGATTTACATAATGTCCCATCTTCTTGCAGTTGAAGCATTGTACATTGGAAACTTTTTTCTTTCCCTTGCAATCACGAAAACAGTGTCTTTTTTCTAAATGGTTATAACAAACTCTCATTCCCTTCAAGAATTTACCAGGGTGATTCTTTCCACAGTTATCACATGTGGGAAAACTCTTCTTTCACTTCTTCCCTTTATCCATGTTTTTCTCTACCATCCTCTTCTTTTTTTCTTCCCTTCAAAGCTATAGGACCCAGAGAAGTATTTACATACCTTTTTAACACATGATACTATTTCCTTATACGATGAGGATACTTGGGAGACTATCTTCCTTTGAAATGATAGATTAAGACCATTAGAGATATGATCCTTCTTACTATTCACATCATGTGCATTGGTGAATTTCTCATTCCTTTTGTTAGGCGCTATTTCTAATCAATTCCATATTATATATTAGCTCATAAAATTTTGAACTCTCTATGACTCTAAACATGGTATAGCACATTGCATAAATTTATGCATCATAAATACTAGAACCATATACTTTGGTTACTTTGGGGGTATAAATCCTTAATAATGTCTTATAATGAAAATGTGAATTATCCTATGCATATCCCTCGGGAGTGTCAAACCCGATGCGTAGTGAGGCCCGTTGTTGTGTACGAGGTTACCCTGGGTCAAGCCCAAAACACATTGTCAGATTTGTTACTCCTAGGTACATTTGTGTCATAATTACATCCACTTGTAGTATCCAAATAGGGATTTATTTTCTAGGAAGATCCAAATAATCTATTCCTTACCAAAATTATAGGATATTCTTGTATGTGTATCTTCAAGTATATCTTGTGGTTTTGTTCCCTAATCTACATTCTCTAAATATAGTTTCCAAGTTTTCTACTAAACTTCCTCTGATACCAATTGTAATGCTCTGACCTCAGAATCCTATAGTTGGTGAATTATTTCATTACATTGGCATGATTACAAGGAAGTCGTATCCTGAAGGACCAAATAGTTTAGTTGTTTGGAAACAATATATATACATAAGTTTAATATTACAACATGAAATGAAAAACAGTATATAAGTTCCATTGGGAACATCGACCACTCTAAGATTATCCATGCAAGTCAATCATAATATACCTCTTCATATCCTAGGGAAAATGAAACATAATAAGGGGTGATATTAGATTCTTAGTAAGGGTAAACATTATAGTGAAAGATAACATAAACATTAGGCATGGTGAATAATTTAAAACACATGCCTTTAAAGATAAACTTGAACATAATATGTTAGGAATATGAGATGAGTAAATATTTCCATAATAAAACATAACGAGAGGTATTCTACTAGTCGAATAACCATATGAACTATGAATTTATATCTTCATAATGAGGTAAATGCATATGTCATACATTCTGAAATATACCATCAAGGCCTCGACCAAGACATCTAAAAATGATTAAGGCCTTATCCAAACCCATATCTAAAAAATGGGTAACGCCTCGGCCATGTCCATATCTATTTGTCTCATGAGACCTACCGATGCGTCAAGGAGATATAGTGGGACCCACCCATCACATAATAAGTCCAATTCATTCCTCATATGAAAGGGGTGAATATAATTAACACATAAATTCATATTGAAACTAATATATTAAATGAAAATAACTTTCTCTAATCATTGAATATAAACACTAACTATTCGAAATAATATAGTGAATGGTATCAAGGAAGCACATCCATAATCAAAATAATCAGAAACCCTTTAACAACATATTGTAGATGTTATCATAATAGATAAACCTCAATCAATTACAAGATTCAACAAATGATTTTGAGAAATATGGAGATATTTTTAAATGAGACCATTGACAAATTCTTGATGAAATCATCCTTAAACATTCCAAAGTGTCTCATACCACCTTGAAACATTAAAATCATAATCCCTTATAATATCATATGAATAAGGATACTCTTGATATGATATACCAAAGTTCATTACATACACCACATGCATGGAATAAGTGTTGATCAAGGCATATACCTCATAAAAGTTATAGTGAGATGAGAAAAATCCTTTTTACCTTGGAAAGAAGAGTTCTTTTGGAAAAATATTTGTATAAAACATGAAATAATATTATAAACATGTATATAACAAAAAATAAAAGGTAAGGAAATTGAAATTATATTCGAACCATAAATTTTTTCCTTCCATGTAAAAGGATTTGTTAAAGAAGTTTTAAAAATAAAACATTTTAGTACAGTTTAAGGAAAATATTAAAGAGAGGTTCCCTTGAATCAGGCTTGTATTTTGGGAAAAAAATTGAAAGATCCTTTTAAAACATGTAACTCCCTAGAAAAGAAAGAAAGATCCTGGTAGGTAAAAATATATAGAACACTCACACATAATTTATGAGGAGTACATAATAATACATAATAATTTCATTGAGTTAAGTATAAAATAAAAGTAACCCGAATGAAAATGGAGGTTCAGGTGGAAAATACATACAACTTTGTAATCAATTGAATCGTGTGCCCAAAAATAATAATCATCAAGATGATACATTGAATATCATGAAAATAAAAATATTCATGATATGAAACATAAATGGGTATTATACATACACCATACACATGTAATAGTAGTGAATATATAATATCTCACAAAAATGGAAGTGAGATGAAGAAACCCTTACCTTAAGTCTGAAGGTGTTCTCCACTTGATCTTAATGACCTGAATAATCAAATTTAAGTTCATTAATTAATAATTCCAGAAACTCCTATCTATTTAATTGATTTATTATAACCTTATTAAGTTCATTCATGGCCTTTTTTATGGGTTAAGAGGTTCAATTTCATTGTTTGGGTTTGTTTGTTTCATGATCAGTATATTTACATACATGAATGGAGAATCGTGTAAAATGATGATGGTTGTCTAGAATTGAAGTTATATGTTACTAGTGAACATATATATGGTTAAATGGTTGTAAATTTTATTTGGTTACTTGGAGTGAAGATGAATCATTATATTAATTATTTAATGATAATTGTTTGGGTTAATTGGTAGTTTTTGGACACAACGAACTCATTTTTCTTTATAAAGAAAATACATGTGTACAAAAATATTCCAGAACAATAGATGAGACATAATACATATATTATATTCTGTTTCAACCATAATAATGTTTTAATGACCAGAATTTAATATGGTAATAGAAATTGAAAACACATCATCCTTGAATGTGGTAAATTAGCACATCTCGGATGGTGTTTTTTACCACTAGCATAAAAAAGGGTAAAGAATAGATGATAATAACTTATTATATAATCATAAAAAAAAATTAAATTACCAATAAGGTACTGGATTTTTCATAACATTTAGATGATTAGAGGTGAGGATAGAAAAGAAAACAAAGGAACTTGAAAAGAAAGTAAAATAATTGAAAAGAGGAATTTACCTCTTGAATTAGTCTTCCTTGAGAGCCTCTTTAGAGGAGAGGATTTGGTATTTTTATGAGTCCAAGGGTTTTTAAACATGGAGGAGGAGCTTGGGAGTAGATTTTAGAAGAATTTAGACAAGGAACAAGGCTTTGGAGGATTGAAGAGAAGAGGGTATTGTGGGTGGTTTTTATAGTGGAGGAGAGGAGGGTTTTCTTAATATTTTAATTATTAGTTTATTATTTTTCCATAAGACAAGAAATAGTGATGATTCCATGAAAAAAAATAGTAATATTTGAATTTGAGTTTGAACCAAGGATTATTACATAATCAATGATTCTAGGAATAGTTTATTTAACTCATAATGTATATATACGGTAAATTGTCGTATTTTACTATTCATTAAAAATTCAAGTATTTCAAAAAAATCCCAAAAATTTACCCTAACAATTTTTAAATTTTTAGAATCCAAATATGGAATCCATTTTATCAAAATAATATTCTAAATTTTTTAAAATTAATTTTTAAATAAAATCATCATTTACTTGTAAAATATAGTTTTAAAACTAAAATTGATTTTGTAATGCCCTGAAAAATTAACTAAGGTTTTATTAAATTACCCCAAAATCCTAGGAAAAAAAATTTTTATTTAGGAATAAATTTTACGAAAAAATATTTTTCTTTTAAATCAATTTATTAATTATAAAATTGTAATTAAATTTTTACTGCTCACAAAAATACCAACACTTAATTATTAATTTTTAAAATATTCACTCTCATTTATAAGGTGACTAAATTTTATTTATACTTACATGGGTGATGGGACTATTCATAAGATTACATTACTATTCATAAGGGTCAAGTTACTATTCATAAGGGTTTGTTACTATTCATCAAAAATTAAGTTTGTTCTATCAGACACAAAAAATCACCCTGAACACAATTTTGTATGTCAGATTTTTGAAATTCAAATCAAAGAAGTGGAAAAATTATGTTTGTTGGATTGATTATAACAAAGTGTTATTTTGTAGAGATGCAGTGTTTCATGCATTCAATATTAAATTTATTTGTAAATCCTTCAGGTGTTACAGTTAAACATTAATTCACCTTTTGCAGAAGTGAGGTCATGGTGGATATCCTATGGGTTGGATAGAGTTAGTAACATACCCTTTCCATGGTGTTATTATTGTTTTACTTTTCTTCTCGATATAATGTAATGGTTTTCCTAATTATATAAAAATATAAACTTAAAATATTATAGAAAAGTTAAATTTTATATGTCCTTTGAAAACTATTTATAAAATCACATTTGAAATCCCATTAAAAACCAACCATTTACACAAATTCTTCTTTAAAATAACACACCCTTTTTAAAATAAACCAATCAATTCCAAACACTCTTTCACAAACCCACAATTCTTTTTTTAAAAGAATTCAAGGCAAATTTATGACCTAAAAATCTTAATCATTTAAAATGAGTAAAAACCCTATATATTTTACAAATTTTCATTTAAAATTTCACACACCCCTTATTAAAATGAAACTAGCATTAAATATGCTTTCAAAACATTCACATCCCTTTATGAAATCCAATCGGGTGAGTTGACAAACACTTGGCATGAAACCTAAGTCCATACCAAGTGCTTAAATCATTTTAAAGATATTTAAAACCAAAAAAAGGTATATTGAATGCATATAATTTTTTAAGAAACATTTAAAAACACTTGAATCAATTTAAAATATCCACTTAGGCATTTTCACAAAGACATAAATCCCAAGAGAGTCAATTTATAAAAGATACATGAATAAAAAATAACCAAAATTTTATAAAATATAAATATATAAAAGTTTTATCATTCCAACATTGTATAACATTCATTGAAGAATCTAATTTCACATCAACACCCATAATTAAACATGATAAAATTTCAAATATATATTAGAAAACCATATATAGAAAACACCTCGATTCATCCCAAATCAATCAGTGTAGTATGATTCCATCACATTATTCCAAAGGTTAATGTAATAATAATACTTTCCATAAGCATTTGATATTGTGATCCCCACCATTGGATATCCCTTATCCATGTATAGTGAGTATCGTCCTGCCTAAATTTTATTTTCACCCATATATTGTTAATTATAAGCTATAATAGTTAGAAAAAATAAACCTATAACATGATCCTTGTTATAAGTTATATAATAATTTATGATGTTACATGATTCCATTGTCCATTTATATCAATTATCCTTCACCACAACACCAGAGTCCCAACGGATATGTTCCATAGTCGGTGACCACACTTGTAACTATGAAACACTCATGTTCCAGTTTACTACAAACACTACATTATCCCAAGGATAATTGGATCACACTAAATCAATTGGTTTTAAACCCCAAGAAAAATGTATATTTCTCTCACATAAAGTACTATTGGTTCCTTCCTTTATAAATACACCTAATAAAATCTATAAGAATGAACCCATTACATAATCAAAAATTTCCCAAGTGTTGTTCCTTTTACACAAATAATTTCCCTATTCTACTCATCACTAGAAGAAACTATATTGTTTTCCTGATACTTTTAAGTACATCATGTCTCAAGTAAAAATAAGAAAATAAATATGGTACTAAAATAATATATGGTATGATTTTATATATTCTATTTTATAAAATCTTCAAAAATATTTTATAAATGACATTACAAAGACTAGTCATTCTAAAATCCTTAACTAAACTTAGATTATTAACCTATAGAATAAAAGTGATGAGAATGTCATTATAAATCTAAAGAGAATTATTACCTCTCCAAAAAACATTCATGAGGTTAACAACATCAAGTCCCAAAATAATCTAGAACCTTTTAAAGAAAATTTCATGAAGAAAATATAGGTTAGGTACCTTTGATGGATGCATCAACCTAAATGCCACGACCACTCATAACATTGAATATCAATAGTTAATAATTCATTCATATAATTTGTTAAATTTGTAATAAAATAATAATTTATATATTTAGATATAAAATTATACTGAGAAGAAAATATTATTTGATAAAAATATGTTATTAAATTCTTAATGCCTTCATTTGTATCAACCCACATACCATTATCAGCCTCTAACCTTGAAATGTGATTATTTATCTATCTAAGAATGTATTTTTGATAAAATAATGAAGTGATTTTATATAATTCATTAATATAAGAAATCCTAAATCTCAAATTCCAATTTTGTTCTCTATTTAATAGTTTAATATCTAGTCAATTTTCTTGGTATGCAATTCAGTCTGTAGAATCATCATTCAAAAGAACTCCATGAATACTATGGTGTTTTATATAAAAATCATTAATATTACTATTAATGTTTTAAGATTGAGTAATACCCCATCTATATAGTTATTTGGTAATAACTTGAATTATATCATGCATGTTCAACCAAGAAACAATTCGAAAACCTAACTTATTTTTTAAAATTGAGGTATCCTGGTTTATTATCATGGTGTCATATTCAATGACCAAGTCATGGAAAATTTCTAATATCTAATTATTGAGAATCCAAATTGTTTTATGGTTGTGAATTCATCAAAATTTATAACAAATTTTTTATTATTCCATGACCTCAACAAAACCAATCCAAAATAAACCAAATGATTATTAAAGGATTTAATTATTCAAATTCCATGGTAGATGATTATATAAGGTTCCATACACATATAGCTATACAATTTTTTTCAAATAGAAGATTATTTCACCAGAATAAGATGATTATTTCACCATAATATTATTTAAGGCTTTCATTATTCCAGGTTATCAGTAGAAAAAAAAATAAGATTACATATGTTGAGAAGTTAATCCATTTGATTCCAATGAAGCTAATTCATTAATTGAAAACCTATCCATAAGATTATTATAATTCACTATATGCATAAAAAATAGTTTTGTTAGGAGAACCAATCTACCAAATTAATACATTACAGCATATATATATGATTCAATCCACCCAATGAAAATGAGTTAAACAACCAGATTCATCGGATCCACCAAAAGAAGCTCAGCTAAAAAATGTATAATAAGTTGACTCATTGGATTTAAAATAAATTCATATGAATATTGTATGAATCTAAATGGATCCAAATATAGATGAAGTTGAATTTTATAGGTTTATAATGATTTAACAACACCTATTAGATGCAATGAAAATAATCCCAAAATAAATATCACCATGATAGATAAATGAAACATGTATATACTATAAATGAAGAAACTATAAATGTGTACCTTAGACTATTGTTTTCGTTACTCCGGCAGTGGCGGGGTTAGGGTAGGTGGTGGCGGAAATGGCGGCGAAGGTCGAGGAGGGGTTCACGCTAGAGGTGGGGTTCGCAGCGGAGGTGGTTTCATGAATGAGGAGGGCTTCACATTAGAGGTGGGGTTCGGCGGCAGAGGAGGGGTACGTGGAGGAGGTGGGTTTGTGGTAGAGGTGGGGTTCATCGGCAGAGGTGGGGTATGCTAAGGAGGTGGGTTCGCAGTAAAGGAGGGGTTCAGGGTGGAGGTGGGGTTTAGTGCACTGTGAAGGTGGGGTTTAGGGCGGAGGTGGGATTCAGTGCACGGAAAAGGTGGGGTTTGCGGCGGAGGTGAGGTTCACAGCAAAGCTAGGGTTCGGCGGTGGAGGTGAGGATTGTGGTGGAGGAGGGATTTGTGGCGGAGGAGGATGGATTCGTTGTGGCGAAGGAGGAGGAGGATTCAATATCATAGGAGGAGGAGGAGTTAGTAGGGGTCAGCTCCCGTGAGATCTTTAGGTGTGTGAGAGAAGGAGGAGACTGTTAGGGTTTATTTATAAAAGCAGGTAAAATTTTTATCAGCGTTGGCTAAAAAGTAATGATAAAGGTATGTTTTGTCAGTGCTAAAACTATAATGATAATAAATTATTTATATTTTTATATATATTTATAAATTATATGTATAATAAATATATATATATTTATAATAATAAATATAAATAAATATTTATTTATTTATATTTATATATACAATAAATATTTATATATTTATAATTATAAATTTGTAATAAATATATTTTTATATTTATAATTATATATAATCAATATATTTATTTTAATTTTATAATTATTTAAATATATCTATATTTATTTAGAAATATAATTATAAATATTTGTATATATTTATTATAATTTTATAATTATTTAATAAATATAAATTTATATCTATTTATTTATTGTTATAATAAATATATATTTATTTATAGTTATAATAAATATATATTTATTTATAGTTATAATTATAATTATTTATTTATTTATTTATTTATTTAAATAATTATAAAATTATAAGAAATATATTTATTACATTTATAATTTTATAAATATATATAATTAATATATTTATTATAATTTTATAATTATTTAAATATATTTTTATTTATTTATAATTATAATTATAAATATTTGTATATATTTATAAATATATTTATTTAATTATATATATTTATAACTTTATAAGTATAATAAATATATTTATCATAATTTTATAACTATTTACATATATATATACATATATAATTATAACTATTAATAAATATATTGAAATAAATTACAATATAATAGTTTTCTATTTTAGAAAAACAATAATGAAACCAAATCACATCATATATAAGGAATAAAACTTCCTCCATTCAATGAAAAAACCATTGAAAAGTCCAATTGGTGATTAAACACTTTTGAAACATGAAATGAAGATACTTTATTTAATGAAAGTAAGAAAAAACATTTATTTATAAATATATTTATTTAATTATATATACTTATAACTTTATAAGTATAATAAATATATTTATTATAATTTTATAATTATTTACATATATTTATTTTTTATAATTATAAATATCTTTATAAATATTTGTATATAATTATAAATATATATAGATATATACCTAGTAAAATATAGATAATAAAAAATGAGTCATCACATATATATGGACAACATGAATAGTAATGAGGGTGTAATGTGTAAATGAACATTCATGGTGAATAAAAAACATATGAATGTAAATTATATTCATGCATCAATATATTTATTGACCAAATTCATTGGAAACATATATTTATATATATATATATATATATATATATATATATATATAAAGTATTTATATATAATTATAAATATAATAAATATATTTATTATTTAATGAAATTTATTATAATCTTATAATTATTTAAATATATATTTATTTAATTATAATCATATAAATACTTTTTTAACATTATATATATTTGAATTATTAAAAAATATATATTAATTATAAACATGCATTTTTTATTTAATGTATACAAATAAACATTATTTTTGAATATAAATATAATAATTTTATATAAGTTAATAATATTTTTTATTAAAAACTTTTATCATCACTAAAAAAACGTTGATAAAGGGATGATTTATCAACTCTTTTAGCTAGCACTGATAAAGTCCCCTCTTTTATCAGCTTTTCTGCTTAGCACTGATAAAATTCAGCACATCCCTTGCTCGAATCTTTGGTAGTGCACATTCTTTCTCTGGATGATTTATGTTTATTTCCTATAATAATTGTTAGGTAGCCAATTTTATTCACAAGGTTTAATTATGTTATGATGGATTTAGGATTATTTTTTTGTTCATGTGGCACACACATATATGGTTATATCATTATGTAAAGGGTGGTTTTGAAATTATATAACCCTCCAATGCATTGGATAAAGCTTTATATCTCATGAAATGATTGTTATGTATGGATATGATGCATTTTGATTTTCTCACAATATGTGTGCGTGGATATTATGCATTTTGTTTCAGAAACGCCAGGATTCAAAGTGGTAGAGGTTTTTAGATGAAAAAAATATAGAAACAAAAGAATAATAATAAGAACACAGACACAAAAAATTTATGTTGTTTGGGAATAATCCCTATGTCCACAGATAGGTAGAATCACTTCACTAAAATCAGGAGCAGAATTAAAGGGAGGTTTCAGAGTTTCACACACACTAAAACCCAAGCTTGAATGATATAATAAAGAATATGAATCATTGTGCCACCAACCACATAGTAAGTCCATTATGCTATAGTGAACGGTGGCTGAAAGTCTGCACTGCTACAGTGCTACGATAACCCAAGTCAAAACTACTACATTGTCAGTGGAATAAAGTCCACTCAGCTATAGTGACCTATCACATGCTGTTATAGTAAGTCTGCATTGCTACAGTGCTATATCGGTGTCATCTGGAATCTCTTCTATAGTTGGTCAGAGATACTATAGTTCCCCAAATTTTGGTTTGTGGGCCTTCAACCCCCAAAACCTCTAAGCAAGGGTGCATTTCCCCCTATAACCCCCAAAAAAATCACCATGGAACTTGACCCATGATATTTTTTCTCTGGTGTGTAGTATGGGCTGCTATCATTCATCCAAACATCATCCAAATAGATTGGGTTACACTAATCCAACAACTTTATTCATTATGTTATGATGGTCTTGGATGAGAGCCTTGACATATGTTATGATTTTTTATACTTATACATGCTCCACATTCTTATGTTATGCCACAATCAACATGTTATGATTCATGTTATGTTCCATAAATTTTATTATTTTGGGTATGATTTTATGATTTTTTTTCAAGCCTGTATATTTATTTTATGCTCTCCTCTTTTATGATATTTGTGATAATCACCAAGGTTAATCCTATTGACATCTCATATGTTTTACCTCTAACTAAACATCATAGCTCACCCTTTTATTATGTTTCTCATTTCCCTTGAGTAATGAAGAAGAACGTTATGATTGATATGTTTATATGGGAACCAATTGTGATGTATTTTATGGAATAAATATGAACTATGTTGTAAAATAAGATGATTATATAGCTAATATTCAAAGACACTAAACCTTTATTGAGACCTTTATTGAATAATTTTTTTAGATCTAAAGTGGTTGTGACATTAGAGATATTTTTGAGACCTAAAGGGAGTTTGTTTTGTTTAGAATAACGAGAATAAAAATTGGAGAAGATAATTGGTGACTATGGTTCTTGTATTATATTTTGTTTTTGTTGGGAAAAAATCCCTCAAGGTATCATTGAAGAATTTTTGAGGTGATTGTGTTTGTTGACAAAGTGGACATCTGTGTTGTGATTGTTGACAAAGAAAACCATGACGTACAAATTTTTTGACAATGGGGATTTCATGGTGGCATGTCGAGTTCAAGGATTGTGGTTAACGATCCATGTTTGATTCAAAAACGTCGACAAAGGAATGGATGATCTGGAGGCAATAAAAAAAGAGCAGATACAAGGTGGCGTTGTTTTCTAGTGTTTGCCAAATTTTTGGGCCTGAAATCAACAAATGGAGAAAAGTGGTTTTGGAAAAGGTACTTGTGTTTCTTTGTCTTGAATGAGAGGAAACTTGCGCACCCTGTGTTTTTCAAGATCAAAACATTGAAATATGGAAAAGGGAAAAGGGGCGCCCAAGTTTTAGGGTTGGTCGTGCAAGTGACTTGCGCAACAGAGACTTGCGCGCCGAGACCTGCGTGTTGAGGGGAGACTTGTGTGACCGGCGCTTAGAGTGTCTAAATGACTATAAATAGAGGTCGACCCCTCCTCATTCAGATAGAGTTCAAAACTTAGAGAAAATCAGAGCTCCTGTCGTGCAGGTATGGTGGTCGCGCAAGTGGTGGTGTGGTTGTGCAAGTAAAGGTTGCATGCCAGTTGATTGATGCACATCCAGAGTGGTTTGGGCGAGAAAGTGAGGGAGTTTTCCAAGTTTTGAGTTGAAGAAGGGGGTTTCGTGCAAGTGGTTTGGTGACACTTGTGTGCCAGGTTTTGAAGAAGTGTGACAGTTGATGGTTGCATGCCAAAATTGGCTTGGGCGTAAAAGGGTGTGAGTCGCGCAAGTTTGGAGTTGCAGAAACTAGTGTCGCGCAAGTGGTTGAAGTGAACATGCATGCCAGTTTTAACTTGCGCTCTGAGACTTGCGCACCAGTTTAGAGAAGGGTGTTAGGTATGGTTGAAGCACGGCGGTGATTCAGGGCTTCGTGGAAGCTGGAAGATTGCCCGATACCGTTGGTGAAAAGTGAGATTCATCTATGAGTGAAAGTTGGACTTCAACAGAGCATCTAAATACAACAGAGGATGTATTCATTTGTGATAATGAAGAGACCTACAGGTCTATAAACTTTGAGTGGATCCTTTCCAGAGCAGTGAGTAAAAGAAGAGGAAGAAGGTGATCCTCTCCACCGGTAGTGAGCCAAAGAGAGAGAAACAGTGAGTGACCCTTGGGAAAGCAGTGAGTTGACCCTAAACTTTGTAAAGGCAGTGATCTTGGGAATAGAAGTGATCTATCCTGAACATTGTAAATAGTAGTGTGCTTTTAGTGGATTTGGTACATCAGCACATCGCTGGTGTATGCTCCTTGGACATAGCCCGGTGAGGATGAACCAAGTAAAAATCATTGTTTCATGTGCATGATTTAGTTCTTGTTTATAATTTGCTGCAGGAAAATAGAGAGAAGAGTGTCTTGCTTAACAGTGAGACAAGATCAATAGGGGAAGTTGTTTTAATCTGTCATACCCTGATTCACCCCCCTCTCAGGGTATCTAACCTAGTGGACCTAACAGTTTTCAACACATAAATCATGTTCAAACTCAAGTGTTATATAGTGTTTCATTTGAAGTGAAGTTTATTCTAAGGTTTTAGAGTGATTAAAGGGACATAAAATAAATTTAGTGGGGTTTGGATGAAGTTTGGAAGATTTTTGGTATTGAGAAGAACTAGATCTAAAAAATAAAAAAGACCTTAATACATAAGTATTTTATCATAAATACATAATGATTTTACCCTCAACACATAAGGTTTTTTCACTAAGAAAATTGTGTAAAAAAATTGTAGGTCTTTATCATGAACTTGGCCAGGATGTCATCTAACCCAACACCTAACCTGGTCCAAGACATGACCCGAAGGGCATTCCTGATCCCCATGGGATGGAAAAATAGTTTCGGGCATCAAAGTAATCACAATGGGAACTATTTTTTCCAAACAGACCAGGATCAAAAACCAAACTGAACATGCAGCAAAACCAACAATAATTAAATATCAATAAATATACAAACCAATCTCGATACAACAGTCGATGAACAAATAGAAAACTGAATACAAAACTATAACATAACCACACAACACAATCTCCACATGACCTCTTGGTCACCAACAACCATAATACAAACCTTCTCTGAAGGAAAATAGAACTAGAAACCTGAACCTGCAAAAATAGCTCGGGTCTACTGACGCTTAGTGGAACAAGTAGGGTGTGAGATTAAACAGATCAGTAGGTAATCACCATATATTCCATTCATTTCCTTTCCTAAAAAAATCCACAAACACTAGTTTAAAATATATACATAAAATAGGATTCAAATCATTTTAAGAAACCAAACACTGCTTTCCATAAATTCCCTTTTTAAAACCACACACATGGATTTTCTTTTTAAAAACAGATTCACACTCCAAAACCTAGTTCAAAACTAAAACCCAAATACAAATCCATACTAGATGACCAAAAAAGGGCTATGCAATATGTAATGGAAACAAAAAATATATATAAAATAGCAGGGCCAATATCCACATGAAGAAAAAATAAATAGAACATATAGATAGAAAATAAAGGGATTTTTTTAAACATCTCTAAAGGAAATCCCTGGACATACTCAATTTGGAATCTCCTACCAGCGTATGGTGTAACTCCATAGTCAACAACCAACTGGCCTCTCTAAACTAGTAAATCTAATGGCACATCCCACCTCGTCTCTCAGTAAATCCAGGGGGTACAACCCGTCTAATCAGGGTTGGCAAGAAACAAACACTCGGCCCTCTAGATGATTCCTAGGAATCCCTTGATAATAATATTCAGTGAATGGGAAGGTCCTCACACACGTGGTTCAACTAAAACCCACTACTACTATGCTTTCCTAGCCCAAACACAGACACCACCTATGTGATCCTCCCTCACCTCAGATGATATATCATAGAGGTTCCCATCTCACATGTCAATCCATACACAAGTTCCAACTGATACATCACTTCATTTAAGTTTTCAAACCACTTTCCCAAAAGTTATAAAATACCAATCGGGACTTCAAGCCACCCAATATTTCCATCATTTTTCCAAAACATTCCAATATGATAATAAGGCCTTCATATTACATAAACTTTAAAATCTTTTTTCTAACCATTAAGAAACACCAATCAGGCCTTCACATCACATCACATCAAAAACAAATTTCCCAAGGCAATACAAAGTTCCAAATGGGCCTTTACATTCCAAATCCAAAACCATCTCCAAGAAAAAGTGAAAACATGAAATAACATGAAAAGTTTCAAATGGGACTTTATACCACTTGTTCAACAAGTATGTATTAAAGTTCCAAATATACCTCACTATTTTAAAAAGAAATAATTTCAATTTAGAAAGAACTATTTCCCAACACTTTTAATTCCAAAACCACTGAAGTGGACAATTGAACAACCAAGGCACCACGCATTTATAAAAAAGTTTTAAACCATGCTTAACTCAAGAAACTTGTTTGTCAAAAAAAAGGTCAAATCACTATTTAACCTGGAATTCACACCAAAACCCATGAACTTTTCCAAACTTACCAAAACATGAAATTTACCCTATTTAAAATCACATACAAACTCATTTTCATTCAAGTAAACTTGAACAACTATTTTACACATAGAAAATATATTTGGAAATACCCATTTCACACCCAAAACCATTTTTAAAGAACCACCGCTTTCGTTACCAATATACACAACAATCCACACATAAGCATCTAACCACAAGAGTCATAAATTCCCACATACAATACCCTTTTCATATACCAACCACATCTTCAAAACATAACCAAGGATAAACAACACCCAAGAACCAAATTTCACATTAAAAGATCAATTGATGTTTTATTAAATACCTTGTGTGCATATATAAATAAATATAATTAAAGAATCTTTTAGAAACCACTTACACCATTTTTTTAACATGAAAAAACAATAATAAACCAAAAAAACACATCACAAGCATGATAAAAGCATTTATAAACCAAAAGATCAAGCATCAAATGGAATGTGCCGAAAAGGAAATGGGTGGAAACACCTACCTCAATGACGTGCGAATGAAACAAAACTTCAGGAGAAGGAATAATACACCCCAAGAGACAATCCACACACCCTAGATTTAAATAAATCGAACCACACAAAAACCCTAACCCTTAGGTTTTTTTTCAAGAAATAACCCACCAAAAAAAATCCATGAAACCAAGAGATGAGAAATGGAAAAATGGAAGAAAACCAAATGAAAAAAAGATAGATGAGCTATGACCTTTCAATCTGGGAAAAGAATCATTAATAAACCACTTTAAAATCCACTTTGAGGGGCTTAAAGGAGACAAAATTATCCATAGGAGGCATACAAGTCAAGGGAATACGAGTGGGGTGTCTAGAGGAAGAAACCCCACTTAAAAAGAAGGAAAAGAGACAAAATACCCATCTTTGGGTGGGTTTCATAGTTAGCTCACACGGTTAAATAAACTGTGTACAAAACATGTAATTTTCCAATGTCAATATTTTCACGGGTTTCACACTTAGACCACATGGTTTGTTTAACCATGTGCCTTAACCATACAACTTGTGCACACTTAGGCAGCATGGTTAAACTAACTATGCGCACCTTAACCGTGCGACCTGGAAAAAGTCCCCAAACTTCACCCTTTTCACCCAAAAACTCCTCTAACTTATGGCAATAAACCATCCAAAAAATACACCCCGCATAGAAGTGACACTAGGGGTGTCACAAACACCACATCATTCTATTTTTCTCCTAATACCTTTCACATTAACCATGAATAAGTCCAAAAAACACCCAAAACTTCCAAAACTCATAAAATTCAAATTGGGAACTTAACCCAAACCCCATCCAAAAGAACCAAAGAAAATAAAAGAATAAAACAAAATAAACTCCAAGATAGGGGTGTGAAAATTATCCCCACCAAAAACACATTATACCCCTAGAAAGTCACATAGTCAAATGATAAATAAAACTCATTCCCTAGCCTGAATGAAGTTGAACAAAACCACAAACCTTAGGCTGACCTTTCACTCTAAAAGTCACACCTAATCAACCCTAATAGAAACCAAAATGAGAAGATATATGGTGAACATAGGAGGGTTATCTCCACCATAAGAATTGACTATCACAACTTCCATTGAAACTCCTGAAACGATGGAACCGACACAAGGAACCCAACATGAACTAACCCAAACTTCTATTCACAAGCTAAAAAACATCTCCAACAGAACTGAGAACTCCCAACTTGAACCAAAAACCTCCCATATTGAGGGAAAACTCATGGAAGATATCAATACCAAACAAAAAATAGGACCACAATTCATCATTACCTCATGACACAAAAAACTCTAATAGAAACACAACGAGAATCCAAACACTACTACAAAATAGGCCTTTATCAGCACTAAAAAAGCACTAACAATATGAGTGTGGTTAAAAGCCCAAAAATTTTATCAAAGATAAAAAATAGTTTTAAAAGGGACCCTTTAATGGTGCTAAAAAAAGTGATGTCAAAAGGGTCCTTTAACTTGCTTTTTTTAGCGCTGTTAAAGGTCCCTTTTGAGCGCACTTTTTTTAGCAGTATTAAAGGGGGGCTTTAAAAGCACTTTTTTAGTGCTGATAAAGGAAGTGTTGTTAAATGGGGTAAAATTATATTTTTTTCGAACACCTATGAGCCTAACCCCCTTTATCAGCGCTTCCACGACCCATTTAACAACACTCCCCCCCTATTAGTGCTTTTCACTCCACCAACTTTTATCAGCACTTTCTGAATTTCCAGCCTTATATGCATCCTCCTGGATTTGAACTCTGCACCTCTCCTTCAAAGATAGAATGTCTTTACCACTACACCATGTTGTTTTGATGTTTGTTTAATGATATTTATGTTTATTTATATATTTATTTACATATATTTATTTAATTATTTTAAAATACATTTATACAATATGTGTGTGTGTGTGATATATATATACTTATATTTATTTAAATATATTATATATTATATTCATTTATATATACAAGAATATAATATAAAGATATATATCTCTTTATTAATACACACATATGTATATGTATATATAATTTAAAAAATGGTTAGATATTTTTTTAAATACATTTTTAGAATATTCATTTATTTATATATAATATAATATATATTTTTATATAAATATGTTGATATATGTATTTATATGAGTGATTTATTTTAAGTAAATATAAGAAAACATGCATATATTTAATTATAAATAAAATTAAATTATGGAAAATGATAAAATTTTAAAACCATAATATCAATATGAATGTAATACCTAGGAATAAATCCATTTTCTATAGAAAAAAAGGAAATAAAACCCCCTTAAATGAGGTTGAAAATCCATCGAATGTTAAAAAATCGGGGTACCCCAACTAAAAACTTGGTTTTAGAGGCCTTCTGGGCCTTTTTTGGAATTGAAAATTGTGACAATGGTTTACCTTGTCACTTAGGACACAGAGGTCATCGCAGGATTTAATTTGATATGTCGTAGAGCTCAAACGGGAACCCGAATAAAAAAATTATGGTCGTTTGAAGTTTGAGTTATGTTTTCAACTTATTTTAGATCTTTTATTAATTTTTTAATTTTTTTATATTCAAATTGATATTAAATAACTATTACTTGGTAATAATAAGAAAATTATTGATCAAAATTATTTTATAATATGTTTTCACAAAAAATATCTTATATATTAAGTGTAAATTCGTATTTACCTTATCTAAAACATATTTTTTAAAAATATATATTATATTTATATCAATATAAATATATTTATATATTAATATATTATTTTTAATGAAATATAATTTTTGTAAGTATATCTTTATCAACACTACTAAAAAATCCCTGATAAAGGGGGGTCTTTATCAGCACTTCTAAAAAACATTGATAAAGACCCCCCCCCTCCCTGAACAGCCTGTTTTTACATGCGCTATTAAAAGACCCCATTTATTTGTGTTTTTTTTTAAACACTTATAAAGGGTGAGAATTTATCAATGATTGTAAAAAAGTGTTGATAAAGGTCCCCCTTTAACAGTTCCTTTTTTATCACTATTAAAGACCCCCTTTAAAAGCACTAAAAACGATGCTAAAGACCCCCTTTAACAGCACTTTTTTAGCACTGACAAAGGGGGTATTTAACAATGTTTTTAGCTAGAACTGTTAAAGAACTAGCACTAATAAACCCAGTTTTTTAGTAGTGAGGACTAATCCATAAAAGGATAAGTATACAGGTTTTCCAAAATGAAGCACAATCATTAGAATTTCAAAGGAAAGAATCCTCCAAGATTTTACAACAGAAGAAGGATCTTACAATGGCAGAAAAAACTACAATAGATAAAATTAAATTGTCTCAACTATAACACTGGATACAAAATTAGGGTTGAATACTTTACCACACCCACAATTCCTAACTACGTGCAAGCTTCACTCTAGGGCCTATGGATGGAGCCCTGATGACTGAAGCATTCACTACCCTGCAGTCAGATACTAACATCCTTCGGTTGAGACTTTCTCTTCTGACCATGCTTCTTATAGAATTTTTCTATATGAACCAAATGGCCACATCGATGATAATCCTATAGAGTAATATGAAAAATGGCTTCAAATTCCCAAACCGACCACACTAAAAGAATATGAATGACTGATTCGATGAGCGAGAAGCTGGATCTGATGAAGGAGACTCCTTAGGAATGGGTTCCTCTAGCACACACCTCTCTTCAGTTGAGGAACCTTCATGATTAGAAAGAGATACTAGATTTCCAATAGCTTGTACTCTGGAAACCAACTAAGATAAGAACTCTTCATCCACTCACTTATCAAATCGAATTTCACTAGATGAGAGGAATTTTTTCTTGATCTCTAGATGAAGACCCAAAATGAAAAAGAGGAGCTTTAAATTGATCATGTGACACTACCTTCATAGAAAAGGAAACCAGCTCCTTGAAGTGGTCAACATAGGCCTTCATTGTCTTTTGACCTTACTGAACACCCAATAGCTCCGCCACTTTCTTCACCTTCATCTCCTCTGGTATGAACCATCAGATGAAATTTGTCTTAAATTCTACCCAAAAAATCTCATGTCGTAACGATGACAGAACAATAACCTTCCAATGATCAAAAGTTAGGCCCAAAAATGAACTCAGAACAACATGATCCCTAAAAAATTCGGTAGTTCCTAAAAATATAAAGACACTATCAAATTTCTCAAGCCACTCTATAGACTCTAAAATACCATGATCACCATGAAAGTTAGGTAACAATAGAGAAGGACTCAACTTCACCACTCCCCTGGGAGTCTAGGAAAAGCCAAAAACTAGAAGAAACTCAATAGAAAATTTGGGGACCTTTCTGGGTGGAATATTATAAAAAAAGAAAAAAACACTTCACCAAAATCAACATCAACCAAAACTCATATAAAATACCTTCCCAGGCCAAAACAACCATCTCATAAGCCAAACACTACAAACACAACCAAAATCCACTTTTCAAAAATCACCATTTCTATTCCAATTCCAAAACTGCCTTTTTATAAGGCCACTTTCCAAATGCCAAAACCCATTTTACAATCCAACACAAACATTAAATTCCTCTTTTATAATAAACTCATGCCCAAAAATAATTTTCCCATTTGAAAATTGATTTTCCAAAAACCATTTCCCTTTTGAAAGACCCTTTTCAAAAAACCATTTTCCCCCTTCAAAATCAACCCACACCAGCCAAAAACAAACCAAATCACAACTCACACCAAACTCCCAGGATACAGAACTAGTGTCCATGCATAACCTAGTAACATGGATAGTGGGTCATGCCTCGAGTAAGCATCAACAACTAAGAGGACCTTGAACTTTTCACTCAGACTCCACACGGGTCACTACTCCATATGAGATCACAATAAGACACCAGATCGCCTCTATTTTCATTCCTCATCCATACCCTAAAAACAAAAATAAAAGACTCAAATAATAGACTACCCCTAGAAACATGAGGATTAGAACAAGCAATGGTTCATGATGTACTTCCTGTACCAACCTCTCGATTCCCAACATTCCTAATATCTGATTTACATGACACCCCAAATAACAAGAGTCTCCTTTGATACCATTTTTTCATGAACCAAGTGGGGATTCCATCTGACTTGGTCTAGGGCATTGCCCAAAGGAAGTTCCAGATCCCCACAGGTAGGAAACTATTGTTAGGAATCAAATTATTCATAATGGAAACAATTTTTCCCAAACAAACAAGGATCAATAACCAAACTGATCATGCAAAAAAAACCAACAATAACTAAACATCAATAAATATGAAAACCAATCCAGATAAAAAAATAATGAAAAAAACTGAATACAAAACTAAAACTGAACCACACAACATGATCTCCATATGACCACTTGGTCACCACCAACTACAAGACCAACCTGCTCTAAAGGCAAACCAAACCAAAAACCTGAACCTACAAAACAACTCAGGCCTACCAACACTGAGTGGCATAAGTAGGGTGTCAGCTTAAACATATTATTAGGTAATCAACATAGATTCAATGCATTTCCTTTACCAAAAAAATATAAAAAAAAATTAAAATACATATAGAAAATAGTATTTTGATCATTTCAAGAAAACAAACACGGTTTTCCACAAATTCCCTTTTTAAAACCACACATGCATATTTCCTTTTTAAAAATGTATTCACACACCAAAACTCAGTTCAATACCAAAACCCAAATACAAATCCATACCATATGACCAGAAAGGGGCTATGTAGGAAGTAAAAGAAACAAAACAAGTATATATAAACTAGCAGGGCCAATATCCACATGAAATAGAAATAAACAGAACATACAAATAGTAAATCATGGGTATTTCTTAAACATCTCTAGAGGAAATCCCTAGATGTACTCAATTTGGACTCACCTTCCAGTGTATTCATACTCAATAACCAACTAGCCTCTCTAAACTAGCCAATCCAGTGGAACATACCACCTGTCCTCTTAGTAAATCTAGGGGGTACAACCTGTCTAATCGGGGTTGAAAAACAATCATTACTCAACCCTCTAGATAATACCCAGGAATCCCATGATAATAATATGTAGTGAATGGGAAGTTCCTCACATGCGTGGTTCAACTAAAACCCACTACCACCATGCTTTTCAAGACCAAACATCAACACCACTTATGCGATCCTCCCTTAACTTGGAGGATCCACCATAGAGGTTCCCATCTCACATGTCAAGCCATACACAAGTGCCAATCGGGCCATCACTTAATTTAAGTTTTAAAAAAACTTTCCAAAATATTATAAAATACCAATAAAGCCTTAAATCCACCCAATATTTCCATCATTTTTTCAAAACATGCCAAGATGTCAATCGGGCCTTCATATCACATAAAATTTCAAATCATTTTTCCAACCATTATGAAACACCAACCTGACCTTCACATCACCACATCAAAACCAACTTTCCCAAGTCAATATAAAGTTTCAAATGGACCTTACAATCCAAATCCAAAACCATCTCCAAGAAAAACTAAAAACATGAAATATCATAAAAAAGTTCCAAACGAGCCTTTACACAACTTGGTTACTAATTATGTCTTAAAGTGAAAAATGGGCCTCACTATTTTAAAAAGGAATAATTTCAGTTTAGAAATCACTATTTCCCAACACTTTTAATTCCAAAACCATTGAAGAGTCCAATTAAAAAACCAAGGAACCAAACATTTATAAACAAGATTGAAACCATGCTTAACTCGAGAAACCTATTTTTTTTAAGGAAAATCACCATTTAACCTTTAATTCACGCCAAAATCCATGAACTTTTCCAAACTTACCAAAACATGAAATTTAACCTCTTTAAAATCACATAAAAATCCATTTTCATTAAAGTCGGCTAGCACAAATATTTTACACACACCAAAAATATTTATAAATACCCATTGCACACCCAAACCCATTTTTAAAGAAATATCACTCTACCACCAAACACAACAAGTCACACATAAGAATCTAACCACAAGAGTCACCAATTCCCACATAAAATACCCATTTCATATCCCAACCACATTTTCAAAACATAACCAAGGATAAACACCACCCAAGAACCCAATTTAACTTAAAAACATCAATTTAAATTTTATCAGACACCTTGTGTGCATATATAAATAAACATAATTAAATAATCCTTTGGAAACCACTTCCAACAATTTTTTCCAACACAAAAACACAAAACCAAACAAAAAAAACACATCACAAGCATGAAAAAAACATTTATAAACCATTTAGGAAATCTCAAGCATCAAATGGAATGTTTCGGAAAGGAAATGGATGGAAACACCTACCTCAACAATGTGCGCATGCAACAGAACTTTGTGAGAAGGAATAATGCACCCAAAGAGACAATCTGCACACCCTAACATCAATGAAATAGAACCACACATCAACCCTAACCCTTAGGGTTTATCCAAGAGAGAAACCACCAATAAAATACCATGAAACCAAGAGAGGAGAAAGGTTAAATGGAAGAAAACCAAAGTAGAAAGAGAGAGGATCCCTAACCGTTCAATCTGGGTAAAGAATCACCAATAAACCACCTTGAAATCCACTTTTAGGGGCTTAAAAAAGAAAAAGTGCTCCTTGGGAGGCATCCAAGTTGGGGGAATCTGAGTGGGGTGTCTAAGGGAAGAAACCCCACTTAAAAATAAGGAAAAGAGATAAAAATACCCCCTATTTGGGTGGGTTGCACAGTTAGCTCGCAAGGTTAAAAAAATCATGCGCAAACCATGCATTTCATCATTATCAAGAGTTTCATAGGATGCACACTTAGGCTGCATGGTTAGTTTAACCATGCACCTTAACCATGTGACCTGGGTACACTTAGGCTGCATGGTTAAACTAATCATGCATATTAACCGTGCGACCTTCAAAAAGCCCCCAAACTTCACCCTTTTCACCCCAAAACTCCTCTAACTTAAGGGGATAAACCATCCAACAATAAACCCCGCATATAAGTGACATTAGGGGTGTCACAAACTCCCCACCAAGCCATTTTTTCCCATACCTTTCACACAAACCATGAATAAGTCCAAAAACCACCCAAAACCTCCAAAACTCAAAAAATTCAAACTAGGAACTCAATCTGAGCCCCATCCAATAGAATTAAAGCTAAGAAAAGAATAAAACAAAATAAATTCCAAGATTAGTGTGGTACTCGTAATGCTTCTCAGTTGGATATTAAGCTTGTGGTCATGGGTTCAAGTTGTGGTGGAGGCGAATTAAAAACCCCGCTAGGAAGGGGAAAATTCTTGCCATGTGTTATATAGGCCACCATGTGATGGGGTCTCAAGGCCCTACTATCTACCAGTGGTGGGCTTGGGTGTGTCTGGTATTTCAGTATTGTCTGGTCCCAATTAGGGATCATTATAGTCATCCAAATATAATATTTTTTCCTTATTGTGATCTATAAGGTTTTTATATTCAAAAGAGATGAAAATTGACAAAAGAAAATACCTTATTATGATACATAAGGTATGGTTTTCCATACTGTGATATATAAGGTTTTCTCTATGTATAGAAAATTAGAAAACTCGTCAAACATAAGGGTTGATACATAATGTTTTCATATATGTGGTTTTCCATATGTGAGATTTTCCATATGTGAGATTTATATTTGTAAAAAATAAGATTTTTCTCTAATATAATAGCCCATAACCCATATTCTCGAATCCTATGCTAAAATACATAACTTTACATTCCTGGATTTGATGCTGATAATTATGACCCAACTTTTTCCATCAAAAACTTACAACATCAAAAGTAAAACTAGGATCACGTACACACTGGAGGACCTTTTAGGTTTAGAGTTTCAGATAATTAGGAAAAACTCCTATATAAATAAATCATATCAACTTGGACTCGTATTTTGTCAAAACTATATTTATCTCATTTAACCAAGCTTTTATTATTTCACAAATAGTTCATCAACATCATCCTTGTGATATCCTTTATATACATAAATCATTCAACATCATTCTTTAAAACCTGGGTAAAAGGAAACATAAGAAGGGTGGGATCAAATGCTCAATGAGGTTAAACATAATCATTAACAAGTAAATGTCATCAATAAGCATAAGAGTTCATAAGGGAATAATGACTTAATCGAAAGTTGTGAGTGAATCATAAAAAGAACCCATACCCATCAATACCTAGACCATCAAATATGAAAACTTAGCAAAGGCAAGATTCATCAGAAACAGTAATCATGATTCATGTGACATCAATCTCGATCATTAGAAACATTATAAACTCATTTCAAGCATAAATAAACACATAAAGGTATCTTGGGACATCATGATACTTTTCACTCTTATAAATGAAATAACCAAGCGATCGACTTCCATACATGTCACTCTTACAAATGTAATATCCATACGGATAACTTCCAAACTCAATACATTAGAGGGATATCACATACCCACATATCCTTGGTCTATCATGATACTACCCATTATTAGTTTATAATGTAACCACCAGTTAAATTTCTAAGAAACATTGAAAAATCATCACACATAATTAACCCATGGAAACAAAATGGGTTTAATAACAATCTCTTCAAAACATTATTAACCATGTAAAGGAAATGGGTTCAATAAAAATCTCTTTGAAACATGAATAACCCATGGAAAATAAATGGGTTCAATAACAATATCTTTGAAACATGAATAACCCATGGAAAGGAAATGGGTTTCATAATAATCTCTTTGAAACATGAATAACTCATGGAAAGAAAATAGGCTCTAAAACAATATATTTGAAACATACCTATGGAAAAGAAACAGGATAAATAATGAT
The DNA here is from genome assembly GCA_963277665.1 of Viscum album. Taxonomy (NCBI): domain Eukaryota; kingdom Viridiplantae; phylum Streptophyta; class Magnoliopsida; order Santalales; family Viscaceae; genus Viscum; species Viscum album. The sequence goes on along the minus strand of OY728152.1, from coordinate 2,082,222,469 downwards.
CTCTTTGAAACATGAGTAACCTATGGAAAAGAAATGGGTTAAATAAAAATCTCTTTGAAACATGAATAACCCATGGAAAAGAAATGGGTTAAATAATAATCTCCTTAAAACATGAATAACCCATGGAAAGGAAATGGGTTCTATAAAAATATATTGGAAATATGAATAACCCATGGAAAGGAAATGGATTCCAAAACAATATCTTTGAAATATGATTAACCCAAAAAAAAGAAATGTGTTAAATAAAAATCTCTTTGAAACATGAGTAACCCATGGTAAGGAAATGCATTCCAAAACAATCTCTTTGAAACATGATTAACCTATGAAAAAGAAATAGGATAAATAATAATCTCTTTGAAACATGAGTAACCCATGGAAAAGAAATGGGTTAAATAACATTTCTTTGAAACATGATTAACCCATAAAAAAGAAATGGGTTAAATAAAAATATCTTTGAAACATGAGTAACCCATAGAAAATAAATGGGTTAAATAACAATTTCTTTGAAACATGATTAACCCATGGAAAAAATGGGTTAAATAACATTATCTTTGAAACAAACTTAATCCATACAAAGAATAAATGGGGATGGTATCAATAAAAAATGTCTCTAGTAGAGGATAAGTAACAACAATGTTTTTTTACATTTATGAATGGAAATACCATTAAAATATCATTAAAACATTCTTGAGGAAAATAATCTTTAAACATTCTAAAGTTCCCCATACCACTTTGAATCATTTGAATCATTAACCCCATGAATGGACTAATAATAAATGAAACTTATAATATCATGAGAATAAATAGATTCATGATATAACATGTCAAAGAGGTAGTATATACACCTTATGAAAGAAGATAGGTTATAACATAAAAAATGTCACAAAAAAGGAAAATTGTGACAAAAATCCATTACTTCTTTGGTAAATTTGAAACCATAAACCCCATGAAACAATAATAATTAAATGAAACATTTAAATAAAATTAATATGAAATAATTCATGATATAATATATCAAAAGTGTAGTAGATTCACCACACAAAAGGAATAAGTGGTGATTATGACGTACACCTCACGAAATTAAAAGTGAGACAAGAATCCCTTACAATTGTGGTAACATTTTAATTGGAAACCCCAAAATTAATAATAATCAAATGAAACATTTAAATACCATGAATATAAAATGATTCATGATATAATATTCGGGTTACTCCATTTGGTTTGCACCAAAGGAATTATTGGTTGGATTTATGCTCAAAGTGAGGACTCTAGGGTGATGGTGGGAATGTTGGTATACTATTTGGGCAGAGTTTGGATGAGCTTAAGTGTCTTGAGAGGTGTTAGGAAGGGGAAGAGTGAATGCCTTTTTATAATGGAGGGGGAGTGTCATTCTTGAAAATACCAAAAGGTATACACTATTGGGAGGTCTCTCTTACCTCGTGTGCTTAAAAAATGGAAAACTAATGGAGTAAATTAAAATTATGGTCGATAAAAATCTCCACCACACAAAAAGAAGTGGATTTTTATAATTTTGTTCCTTATTCTTTAAGTTTCCTTATATTTTTCATTTTCGTTTTTCATTGTAGGTGACTAGTTTTATAAAGTATGTAATTCAACCATTAAGACTAAATTAAAGTGAGAATTATTAGAAAATATAGACCCGATAAATTATAAATATGATATCTAATTTACAAAATAAAAATATCATGTGTGTTGGAAATTAATTTTAAAACGAGCGCATGTAACGCTCAAAAATCATTACTTTAACCCTAACCGTGCTAACAATGTTTTTACTCTCTATGGCTTAATATGTTAATTATAAAATATCAATTGGTCCATGAATAGACCATATTTGATATTTATAAACACTTTCAATTCACTTGGTATAATATAGGATTTTTTTATTAATTTTAAATCATTTAATAAAATATCATTTATTGTAAAATAATATTAATGTTAATTTTGAAATTATTTATTTAATTTTAATTTAAAAATATCAAAACATAATAGGAATTCAAATCTATTAAGTTCACATATGTGTAACATGATATATTAATCTACAAAATTAATGGAACACAATAATTCATTAAATTTTCTTTACTTTTAATATTTTTAGAATCATTTATCTTATTTGATTATTAACTAAATAATCCATGTGTTAGCATTTGTTAAGCATTTAATGTAATTATATCATCTCTAAAAATTAAAGTTAAATTACCATGATAAAAACTCATTTACCTATCAAAATAATTTTTATAACAGAAAATATGTAGATTCTTCCATACTCTAAAGCTTTATAAATTTTAAAGGTAAGGAAGGATCCTTTTTGTCTTTTTCACAAGTAGAAAAAGGGTTTTCACGTTGGTTTTTTTTTATATTTGGACATCAGTTTTTAAATGATGTTGTTGCTGCTGACATTAAAATTTGGGCATTTGACATCAGTTTTTATAAAATGATGTCATAATGTAAAATTTTGACCTTTCAACATCCATTTTTTTGAAAAACAATGTTGATTTTTTTATTACACAAGATTTTAAATGTCGATTTTTATCAAAAACCGATGGTAAAAATCTTGTTTTCACGTCAGTTTTTACTAAAACCAACATAAAAAAATAAAAAATCTGAATTCTGGTGCATATATGATTTCTCAATATTTGATTTTATTAATCATGGAGCTAAAAAAGACTTACGGATTAAAAGTTATGGTCATCATAATTTCAACTTCTATAAGTTTTGATAAATTCTATTCGCTTCAAAGAAAACTTGAGAAATAATAACTGAAACTTACAAACACCAAATGATAAAACAAATAATAAACTTAAAGATTCATCCTAATTTCAATTCTTTAATCAATTTCCTTCGAAATGATGGGTTGTTTTTCGTTATTTCTCTTCTTTTCAGGGAAGAGCTCATACGATAATGAGAATGATGATCGATAAGGAATTTTTTACTTCGATTTGTAAATCTGATGTGGAAGTTTTATATTCATAATATGATCAAAATAAATATTCATAATAATAAAAAATATCATCAAGTTTTTTAGTGATTGAGTAAAACAACAAGTTTTAGTTAAAAAATTTGAAATGTGGTTTGTGAAAAAATTGAAATGTCAAACCCGTGTAGTTGAAAAAATACTTTTCACGTCAGTTTTCATAAAAACTAACACCAAAAGTTAAAAATAATGCCATTTATCACCAGTTTTATTTCATAAAACTAATGTAGAAAACGATTACCAAGTTTTATTTCATCTCCTAAGCTTCAATTTTACTGGTCATTGAGCTCAAACGTGCCTTCAGATCAAAAGTTATAGTCATCAAAAGTTGGAATTCTCTAAGACTTCTCTTAAAGAATTCCAACTTTCGATGTCCATAACTTTTGATTCATAAGTTTGTTTTTGGTCCATGACTAGTCAATTATAATATTAGGAAATAGAATGAAACTTGGTAATCATTTTTTATGTCCTTTTTAGGAAAAAAACCAAAGCAAAAAAGGTAGTTTTAACTTTTGGCGTCGATTTCTACGAAAACTAATGCCAAAAGTAAAAAAAATACCTTTTGGAGTCGGTTTATTCCTAAAAATGATGTCAAAAATGATTACCAAGTTGTATTTCATCTACTAATATTCTATTTGACTGGTCATTGAGCTCAAACAGACTTACGGGTCAAAATTTATAGATGTCAAAAGTTATATTTTTTTAAGACTTCTCTTAAAGAAGTCCAACTTCCAATGGCCAAAACTTTTGATCCCTAAGTCCATTTTAGCTCCATGACCAGTCAATTTGAAGCTTAGGAAACAGGATACAACTTGGTAATCATTTTTTATGTTGGTTTATAGAAAAAATAGATGTTAAAAGGTATTTTTTATAGTGTTTTTTTACGAAAACCGATGTCAAATGATATATTTGTTTATTTTGGTGTTAGTTTTAGATAAAACTGACACCAAAAGTTCAACATATGACCTTTTCACATCATTTTTATATAAAATTGACACCAAAACGTTCCACTGCTAACCTTTTTCATCGGTTTCTATAAAACCAACATCAAAACCACAACATCGAAGTTGTTATTTCCACTAGTGTCTCCTTACTTAACTTATTATATGGGTCACTTTCATGAACATGTGTCTCACTAACTCATAAAATTAGAACCAAGAGGGGATATGGTCGAAATATGGGTAGCCAATGGATTTTGGTCAAGTGTCTAGGTAATTTTGACTCTTAAGTTTAAGGTTTAGTCCCTTGTTAAGTTTAATCTTGTAAAGACCCGTAAATTTCAAGGAAATGTTTTTCTTAATTTTCTTTGGAATTTTACAAGAACTCAGTTTCTGACGGCGCCTGATTCCGAGGCCCGGTGTGCCCGGAATCATTTTCTGAAGTTTGGCTCGGGTACGTTCAGTGAACGGACGAGCGGGTTTTTCTAACTTTTGAACCGGTGCCCGGAATCGAATTCTGAGGGCACCGATGAAATCGCAGCGCCGGTATTCGCTTAGAAACGCCTCTTCCGGAGTTGTGTTTGCTCGGGTGTGGTTTTTAATTTTCGGGCTTAAAGTTAAGAAATAAAATAATTTTTGCGACAACTTTATTTTATTTCACTTAAGCCACTTGGAAGCCACTTGAAGCCACTTAAAGGCGGCTTGAACTGAGTTGAACTGGATAGGATGCTATCCAGAAATATCCTACCCCCTTGGTAGGATATTTGTGAGGTGGGGCCCGCACGAGCCCCGCCGTTTCTTTCCGCTAAGAAACGCACCCGTGAAAACCCGTCTTAATGAAAGTCAACCGACGCGTTTTCTAAATTCTTAATAGACCATTTAATTGGGCGGTTTATTTCGTGAATTAAATGGGCTGTTTCTTTCGTGAATTAAATGGGTCGTTTCTTTCGTTGAATTAATTCAACGAATTGATGGATCGTTTCTTAACCAGTTTTTCAAATTCGTTGGCGTAATAATAAAATAAGGCCAACGCTTAACCTCTGGTTATTTGCGCTTGAGAAGATTTGAGAGAACCCTCGTAACTTCTTCTCCCTCGTGAAGAACGCGAATAACGCGAAGAACGCCGAACCCGGAAATCGACGACGCCTTCGCCCGAGACGTTCTTCCGATCTCCGATCTCCGATCACCGACCATTTGAGGTGAGTGATTTCGGATTTCCGCTCAAGGTTCTTTTCTTTGGGTTTAAACACAGATTTAATTATTTATAATTTTAATCTGTTGTTCTTGGTTCGTTGAGCTCGCCGACTCAACGCCGGATTCCGCGACGACGCGACGCCTCCCCGCGACGACGCGACGATCCCTCTCATCTGCGACGATCCTTTCCGTGAAGAACGCCCGCGCGCGACGATCGACGAGGTAGGGATTTATTTTGGAAAATTACCCCTTTTTAATTTTCCCGTGAACGTTCTTTGAAAATTAAAAAGTCGGTTTCAAATGAACAATTTTATTTTAATTAAAATTGTCGGTTCATGTGTTGAACAATTTCTCCCGGTTGTTTATCTCTAACGCGGAGGGTGCGGGCCAAACGAACACGGCCCGACGACCCTCCGCCGTTCTTCGTTTTGTGCGGATTTGACGGTCGACGACGGAATGTGCCGCAGCGGACGTTTGACGATCCCGCAGTAAAGAACGGATCCCGGGAGGAGCAACGGCGCAGACGGGAAGGAAAACGGGCCACCGGAGCGACGCCGGCGGCCCACGGAAGTGCCGGCGGCGCGGGTCACCGGCGCGGCGGCGCCGGCGGCCGGAGGCGGCGGTGCCCCGGCGCGCCGCCAGACGAGTCCGCCGCGGCTGAAGCCGCGGCGGCGGCGGCCGCGCGAGTCCGGTTCGTCCAGGCGGGACGCGGCAGAGCCGCGTCCGCGGTTCACCAGCGCGGCCCGCACGCGGGCCGCGGTTTCTTCTCAGGCCGCGGGTTGGCGCCCGCGGCTTCCACCCGCGCCGCTCGGCCGAGCCGGACCGGCCCTGGCCGGGCCGGGCCGGGCCAACCGGGTCGGGCCGACCCGGTTCGGGCCGACCCAGGGGGGTCGGGCCGGGTCGGCCCGGGCCCGTACCCCCCATCTTTGGACGTTTTCGTTCAAATGCCCGTAACTTGAGCTTCGTGCCTCCAAACGACTCGCCGTCAGCGGCAACGCGATCCTTGGATCGATACGGTCATTTCGGTATATCGCACTCAAGGTTTCGAAATACTTTGAGTTCGGCCGGGTTGGTTCGTACACGAGACCAACCGGGCCCCCGGGAGCGGAAACGCTCATATCTTGAGCTACGGACGTCCGATTGACGTGCTGTCAGCTTTGTTGAGTTCCTCTAAGTGAGACGGATCTTTTGGCATACTCTGCCCGAGGTTTGGACACAGGTGGAGTGCGGTCGGGTTGGTTTTTCCTTAAAAACCAACCGGGCCCCTGGGACGAAAATGCCAATATCTCTCAGACCGGGCGTCCGATTGACGCGCCGTCTGCGACGTTGAGTTCCTATTGACGATACGGAACTTTTGGATACATCAACTTCCGACTTTGTGTCATTTGATGTATCAGCCTCTCGGCTCGTGGAGCGGACCCTCCCGAACGAGCTTGTTGTGTGCGGGAACCCTAGGCTGGCTGCGACTGCTACTTCGACAGCGACGACCGTGCAGAGATCCTCAGTGGACTGCGGCGACGATTGTGCAGAGATCCTCCGTGGACTCCGACGACGACCGTGCAGAGATCCTCAGTGGACTGCGGCGACGACTATGCAGATATCCTCAGCGGACTGCGACGACTACTGCACTCAGCGATCCTACGTGGATCAGTGCTACCGGTCCTGTGTGGGCCCGATCCTGTGTGGGTCCGATCCTGCGTGGGTCAGCGCTCAGCGGTTCTGTGTGAGCTAGCGCCTACAGGTCCTGCGTGGGCCCGGTCCTGTGTGGGCCCGATCCTGTGTGGGTCATCTCTCAGCGGTTCTGTGTGAGCCAACTCCTACAGGTCCTGCGTGGGCCCGATCCTGTGTGGGTCACTGCAAGGTTAGTACCTATCGATCCTTCGTGGGTCCGACGACTTAGATGGTTCAATGATCATCTTTATCGTCATCCGAAGAAGTATACCTGTGTGAGCTGAATCTTGTGTTACTCTCCTTTGTGGATTGTGTTGAGTTATCCTGTGTGGATTTATTGTTTACTCTCCTTTGTGGATTGTGTTGTTCTATCCTGCGTGGGTATGCGTTTTGCTTTCCTGTGTGGACTGGGTTGTGCTTGGGCTTGGACGTTGGAGCCGAACGGGGAATTGCAGACTTAGGTATATGTATGAGCATATACCTAAGTCGTGTCAGATGTTACTTCGTGATTGCATCTCTTCTTCGTGATTTATCCTTTGTGGATCTCGGGAGACCTTCGGGGGTCTCGGGGTCCCTACTGAGTAGCTTATACTCACCCCTGCACGGGCTATGCCCGCACTTCGTGGTGTTGGTTGCAGACGACGGACAGCGTTGATCGTGGAGGAGGCGTGCGGAGCAGGACAGTACCTAGAGGTGGACCACTGGGCGGGACGTACTCGGAGCGGTTAGGTGGACCCGAGGAGCAGTGGAGGCTATCTGTACCCACCCTTCAGGTGGGACTTCCAGTGGACGGCTCGACGCTGCAGTTTTTCCTTTCAGTTGTTGTTTTTCCTTTCAGTTGTACTTTACAGTTGGGCTTGTATTTCCGGCCCCTTTTTACTTTCAGCACAGCTTGTACAGTTTTACTTAGTGTTTACTTTTCCGCTTGCTTACTCTGTGGTGCTTGTTTACTTTTCAAAGGCAATGCCTTCCCTTTTTGTTGGGATTTACGCCTTGGTGCTAATCGCCAGCCCCTGGCCTATGGAAGGCGGGCTTGGGGTAGTCACGGCACGGGCCCCGAGGACGGGTCGTGACAAATTGGTATCAAAGGTGGTCGGTTCTACCGCAGACTCTGATCTTTCTTCTATGTGAAGCAATAGTGTTTAGCATATTGAGTGTGGTTATCAGTCCAGGGAGTCCAGTGTTGGTGCGGCGGCCGACGTATCCATACACCAGGACCCTGACTTCTGATTTCCGACTTAATGCACGAAAACATTGATTGCATGTGTGTTTCAAGTTTTCTTTGTGATTACTTGTGTCAGCTCACCAGGTATACTATTGTGACCGTGGCATACTTGTTTCCTTTTCAGGATGGCACGACGACAGCAGCCCGCTAGGGTTCCCAGGGTAGGGCGCGACGACAGCCCGTCGAGCGACGAGGCCTCGGTACAGGGCCCGTTGACAGCAGAGGCACCGGCGGTACCTTTACCCGCCGAGCCCCCGATGCTTCCAGCACTGGCAGCTGACGACGCACGACGCCTTGGAGCTCTGCACGAGTTCCAGCGCCAGCGACCACCCAGGTTCCGTGGGGAGTCGGACCCCCAGGCAGCCGAGGACTGGATGGAGGCGGTCGTCCGAGTTTTCAGGCTAGTGAGGACGCCAGCAGACCTCATGGTGATCCTCGCGGCGAGCCTACTGCACGCAGCAGCCGGACGCTGGTGGAGCCTGATGCTCCAGGTACACGATGAGGCCACCCTCATCTGGACGGAATTCGAGAGCCTCTTCCGCTCAGAGTTCGTCCCGGCCACCCTCCGAGCAGTGCGCATCTAGGAGCTTCTTCAGCTGCGGCAGGGCAGCTTGACGGTCGCTCAGTACGCGGCGAGGTTCACCGACCTTTCTCGGTACTCGACAGACATGGTACGGGACCCCTTCTTCCGGGACCGGACCTTCGAGCAGGGTTTGAGACACGAGATCAGGGCATCGCTGATCTCCCTCAGCATCCCGACCCAGGCAGGGGTACTGGAGCGAGCCCTCCTGATCGAGAGCTTCCTGGATGAGTCCACAGCGAGACCCACCGCAGGGCGGCAGATAGCGGAGTCTTCGGCAGCTGGTAGCCGGTGGATGACTCAGGGTTCCAGGCGGACCAGACCTTCCGGCAGGCGACCTCGGGACACTGGCTCAGAAGTGCAGGGCACCCGGCCCGGAGCCAGCCTTCCGAGAGGCAGACAGTGCTACGAGTGCGGCGGGCAGGGCCACATGGCTCGTGACTGCCCGACCCGTCGTACTGAGGGTCAGCAGACGGTGGAGGGGTCACCCAGGCAGAGGCAGAGGGTCGACCGTGGCGGTCCGCAGGGAGGAGGCGGACGAGGCAGAGGAGATGGCCGAGCAGCAGGTGGTGGGCGACGCTTTGAGGCTCTACCACCACCACCACCAGGAGGCCCGCCCCGACCACAGGGAGCTGGCGGGCAGAGACAGGCTCAGCTCCAGGCAGCGGAGGCCTACGACCACGGCGCGCCAGAGATGATTCGAGGTACGATCTGTGTCTATTCCACCCTTGCTGCAGTTCTGATAGACACAGGAGCGAGTCACTCTTTCATAGCCACTGCCCTTGTTCGGAGCTCGGAGATTCCGACAGAGCCGTTGGCTCGATCCTTACGGCTAGAGACTCCTACGGGAGCAGACTCGACGATTACGCACTGGTGCCGGCAGTGTGAGCTTACTCTAGGAGGCGAGAGCTTCGGCTGGGATCTTCTTGTAGCAGCGTCGAGGCCTTACGACGTCATCTTGGGCATGGATTGATTATCTACGGTCCATGCTCAGATTGACTGCATTAGGCGCAAGATGCGATGTGTGCGCACCGACGGGAGCAGGTTCACCTTCACCGGCGAGAAGGGAGCCTTAGCAGCACAGGATGGACTCACGCAGAGGAGAGGTCAGCCCATCACTCATCAGTTGGCTAGCCTCATCCTGGGAGCAGTTGACGTGCGGAGTCCCAGTTTTCCTGCAGTGGTGGATCAGTACGCGGACGTCTTTCCCGACGACGTTCCAGGACTACCTCCTCGCAGAGAGGTAGACTTTTATATTGACCTGTACCCCAGGACAGCCCTGATATCCACTCCAGCATATCGGATGGCCCCCGCTGAGTTTCGAGAGCTGCGGGTATAGTTGGAGGACTTGCAGGGCAAGGGGTTCATCCGACCCAGTGTTTCACCCTGGGCTTCCCCGATTTTGTTCGCCAAGAAGGCGGATGGGAGCTTGCGGCTGTGTGTCAATTATCGTCGCCTGAATCAGGTGATAGTGAGGAACAAGTATCCGCTACCCAGGATTGATGACCTCTTCGACCAGCTCAAGGGAGCACGGTGGTTCTCGAAGATAGACCTCAGGTCAGGCTATCATCAGCTCAGAGTTCGAGACGAGGATGTGCAGAAGACGGCCTTCAGGTGTCGGTATGGCCACTATGAGTTCTTGGTTATGCCTTTCGGCGTGACCAACGCTCCAGCAGTGTTCATGAGCCTCATGAACAGGATCTTCCAGCCATACCTCGATCGATTTGTCGTGGTCTTCATCGACGACATTTTGGTGTACTCGACGACGGAGGAGGAGCACGCCTACCACCTGTGTGTTGTACTAGACACACTCCGAGAGCACCAGCTTTATGGAAAGCTCTCGAAGTGTCAGTTCTGGTTACGTGAGGTCCACTTCTTGGGGAACGTCATTTCTGAGGTGGGAGTTGCAGTGGATCCCGCGAAGATCGAGGCAGTGCTAGCTTGGGAGCCACCCAAGAGCGTGACAGAGGTGCGGAGTTTCTTGGGCCTAGCCGGATACTATCGGAGATTTGTGCCGGACTTCTCCAGAGTTGCGGCCCCACTCTCAGCATTGACGAAGAAGGGGAAACCCTTCGTGTGGTCTGACAGATGTCAGCAGAGCTTCCAGGAGCTGAGGCAGAGGTTGACCAGCGCACCTATCTTGAGGTTGCCTGAGGAGGGAGTTGGATACGTAGTCTACTGCGATGCATCAGGGACCGGACTCGGGTATGTCCTGATGCAGGAACGGGCCGTGATTGCCTACGGATCTCGTCAGTTGAGGCCTCATGAGCAGAACTACGCTACCCATGACTTGGAGTTGGCAGCAGTGGTATTTGCCCTGAAGACATGGCGACACTATCTGATGGGCGAGCGCTTCACAGTCTTTTCTGACCACCAGAGTCTCAGGTACATCTTCTCTCAGAAGGACCTGAACCTGAGGCAGCGGCGATGGCTCGAGTTCCTCCAGGACTATGACTTTGAGATAGTCTATACTCCTGGGAAGGGGAACGTAGTGGCTGATTCCCTCAGCAGGAGGACGGGCATCCAGCGACTTGAGGAGGCGACAGAGCAGCTAGCCGCTTTGCAGATTTCCTTCGTGGATAGAGACGGAGCAGCCTTCCTTCAGTCTCTCACAGTCTCTCCTCCGCTTCTTCAGCGGGTCAGAGAGGCACAGCATGGGGATGTTGACTGTGAGACGCGGCGTGCACAGATATCCTCGGGACAGGCACCTGATGGTTTCTCCCTTGGAGCAGAGCACGATGTCCTTTTCAGAGGACGTACCTTGGTACCAGTCGCCTTACAAGAGGAGGTGCTGAGAGAGTTTCACACTTCTCCTTTGGCGGTACATCCTGGAGTGGCGAAGATGTACCAGGATCTCAGACGACAGAACTGGTGGCCGGGCATGAAGAAGGCTGTGGCAGAGTTTGTTTCACGGTGCCTCACCTGCCAGCAGGTGAAGGCAGAGCATCAGGTACCAGCAGGTTTGGTACAGCCCTTGGAGGTCCCGGAGTGGAAGTGGGACGGGATATCTATGGACTTTGTGATTGGACTTCCACGCACTTCCAGAGGTCACGATTCCATTTGGGTGATTGTTGACCGACTCACCAAGTCGGCACACTTCTTACCCATCCGAGAGCAGGGCACAGTGGAGAGCTTGGGGCGTCTCTACGTTCAGGAGATTGTACGACTTCACGGTGTGCCATCGACTATCGTCTCCGATCGGGACGCTCGTTTTACTCCCGGCTTTGGAAGGGGTTGCAGGAGGCATTCGGGATGCGACTACGTCTGAGCACCGCCTTTCACCCTTAGACGGATGGTCAGACGGAGAGGACCATTCAGACTCTCGAGGACATGCTCCGCGCATGTGTCCTCGACTTTGGTCGCAGCTGGGAGGACCACCTACCCTTGGTGGAGTTCGCGTACAACAACAGCTACCACTCCACCATCGGGATGGCACCCTACGAGGCGTTGTACGGCAGGCCTTGCAGATCTCCTTTGTGCTGGACAGACCCTGGAGAGTCAGCACTTGTGGGACCAGAGATGGTCCGGGCCACGACAGAGAAGGTCTAGGTCATCCAGGAGCGGATGAGGACAGCACAGAGCCGGCAGAAGTCATATGCTGACAGGAGGCGGAGGCCACTAGAGTTCGAGGATGGCGACCACGTCTTCTTGCGGGTCTCACCTCGACGTGGTTTGAGGAGATTTGGCCGAGGCGGCAAGTTGTCTTCACGCTTCATCGGACCCTTCCAGGTCCTCAGCAGGGTTGGCGAGGTGGCTTATCGACTGGCTCTGCCACCTCAGTTGCACCGGGTGCACGACGTCTTCCACGTATCTCAGCTGAGGAAATACGTGCACGACCCGACGCACATCATTGACTATGGGGAGCTAGACGTGGATGATGGAGCGACTTTTGCGGAGGTCCCAGTGGAGATAGAGGATCGACAGGAGCGGGTCCTACGTGGGCGATCGATTCCTCTTGTGCGCATCAGATGGCAGCACGGGAACCTCCAGGAGAGAACTTGGGAGCGGGAGGCTCAAAAGCGTGCTCAGTACCCACATTTGTTTCTCTAGTTTTCGATGTATCTTTACGGGGACGTAAAGTCCTGAGGTGGGAGTAATGTAAAGACCCGTAAATTTCAAGGAAATTTTTTTCTTAATTTTCTTTGGAATTTTACAAGAACGCAGTTTCTGACGGCGCCTGATTATGAGGCTCGGTGTGCCCGGAATCATTTTCCGAAGTTTGGCTCGGGTACGTTCAGTGAACGGACGAGCGGGTTTTTCTAACTTTTAAACCGGTGCCCGGAATCGAATTCTGAGGGCACCGATGAAATCGCAGCGCTGGTATTCGCTTAGAAACACCTCTTTCGGAGTTGCGTTTGCTCGGGTGTGGTTTTTAATTTTCGGGCTTAAAGTTAAGAAATAAAATAATTTTTGCGACAACTTTATTTTATTTCACTTAAGCCACTTGGAAGCCACTTGAAGTCACTTAAAGGCGGCTTGAACTGAGTTGAACTGGATAAGATGCTATCCAGAAATATCCTACCCCCTTGGTAGGATCACTACTAGAAAAGGGGGCATTGGAGCCCCCCAGACTCGGGCGACCGCCACTGGCGGTCGCTATAGGTCAGCATTAGCGACCGCCAATGGCGGTCGCTAAGCTGGCTAAAAAATTTCGGGGGGTTTCTGCGCCCCCCCCCCCCCCCCCGCGCACTCTCCCTCTCGATCCCTCGCCCTAACCCTCCCTCGCCGCCCTCCCTCGCGCCGCCCTCCCCTCCCCCGCCGCCCGGCCTCCCCCGCCGCCCGGCCTCCCCCGCCGCCCGGCCTCCCCCGCCGCCCGGCCTCCCCCCGCCGCCCGGCCTCCCCCGCCGCCCGCCCTCCCCCGCCGCCCGCCCTCCCCCGCCGCCCGGCTTCCCCCGCCGCCCGCCCTCCCCGGCCGCCCGGCCTCCCCCGCCGCCTGCCATCCGCCCTCCGGCCGCCGCCCTCCGCCCTCGGGCCTCCGGCCGCCGCCCTCGGGCCTCCGGCCGCCGCCCTCCGGCCTCTCGGCCCTCCCCCCCACCCCGGACGGCACCCGCACCCCGGACAGCCCCCGGCGCGCACTCCGGACCGCCCCCCGCACCCCGGACGCCTCCCCGCACCTCGAACAGCACCCCCCCGCGCACTCCGGACCGCCCCCCGCACCCCGGACGCCTCCCCGCACCCCGGACAGCACCCCCCCCGCGCACTCCGGACCGCCCCCCGCACCCCGGACGCCTCCCCGCACCCCGGACAGCACCCCCCCGCGCACTCCGGACCGCCCCCCCGCACCCCGGACGCCTCCCCGCACCCCGGACAGCACCCCCCCGCGCACTCCGGACCGCCCCCCGCACCCCGGACGCCTCCCCGCACCCCGGACAGCCCCCCCTGCACTCGGACACCCCCCTCCGAACCCGGACAGCCCCCCCGCACCCCGGACAGCCCCCCCCCCCCCCCCCCCCCGCACTCGGACACCCCCCCCTCCGAACCCGGACAGCCCCCCCGCACCCCGGACAGGCCCCCCGCACCCCGGACACCCCACCCCGCACCCCCGACAGCCCCCCTGCACCCCAGACAGCCCCCCCTCCCCCGCACCCCGGACACCCCCGCACCCCGAACACCCCTGCCCGCACCCCTGACAGGCCCCCGACACCCCAGACACCCCTCCCCGCACCTCGGAAGGCCCCCCCCGACCCCGGACACCCCCCCCCCCCTCGCTGCGCGTCCCCCGTCCCCTCACCGCCTCCTCTCCTCCAGCTCCCCGCCGCCGCCGCCGCCCGTCCCCTCCCTTGCCGCACCGCCTTTGGCTCCGGCTCCCCTTCGCTGCCTCCTCTCCCTCGCAGCACAGCCTTCGGCTCCCCTCCCTTTCAGGTTTGTAGCTCAATCAGGTAACATGAGCTTTCAGTTACATTATTATTTTATCAATGGTTCATAAACAAATGGTTAATATTTATTTTGAATATAGTTGATTTGAAAAATGTAAATTTAATAAGTATTGTGTAAATGTTTGTTATACAGATATTATTATGGATAAGAGTTGGATTGATCTTCCAAATCGAACGTCTAGAGAATATTTCAATGGCATTATGCAGTTTATTGAGTTCACGAGAGGATTTGAAAGTGACTATATTAGTTGTCCATGTAGAAAATGTGCTAACAGATATCAATTCACACGAGATACTGTGAGGGAGCACCTTTTCTTTAATGGATTTCTGAAAAATTATAAGAGTTGGACTCGTCATGGAGAAGAATATGTTCGTTGTCAAAATACAGATGCAGCTCAGATGGATGTTGATGCAAGGATGACTGATCCAATGCATGAAATGCTTACTGAAATGGTACGTGGGTTTGATCCTGAAGGCATTGACATCCAGAATCTTGAGACCGGTGAGATAAATCTTCGCTCTGGTGCAGATCGTGATTCGAGGAGGTTTTATGAAGTACTTGATGATGCGAAAACAGAATTATATCCTGGATGTACTTCTTACAATAAACTGTCGTTTATCGTGGAGTTGTTGCATTTGAAGACTTTGAATAATTGGTCAGACACATCATTCGACATGCTTTTGGTTTTATTGAAAAAAGTTCTTCCTGTCGACGCTAAGATTCCTGAGTCGTATTACTATGCTCGTAAGTTGACAGAGAACTTAGGTTTTACATATGAGACTATAGATGCATGTGCAAACAACTGTATGTTGTTTAGAAATGAAACTGCTCATTTGGATATTTGTACGGTTTGTGGCGCTTCCAGGTGGAAAGAGAACAGTGGAAATAAGACTCATCAAAGTCAGATTGCGATACAGGGGAAACCGATTGCCGTAAAGCAAATGCGTTACTTTCCCCTTAAACCGAGGTTGAAAAGATTTTTTATGTCATCTAAAGTTTCTAATTTAATGAGATGGCATGCAGAAAGAGTTCATGAAAGTGACATGTTAACCCACCCGGCAGACTCTCATGCATGGAAGGATTTTGATAAGAGACATCCCGACTTTGCTAAAGATGTTCGTAATGTCCGATTGGGATTGGCAGCAGATGGTTTCAATCCATTCAAGTCTATGGTTGGTGCAACTCATAGCACATGGCCCGTGGTGTTGGTTCCATATAATCTTCCTCCGTGGCTTTGTATGAAGCAACAATTTATATTACTTTCCACTCTTATTGATGGACCTAAAAGTCCGGGGGATAAGATTGATGTTTACCTTCAGCCATTGATTGATGAGTTGAATGAATTTTGGGGCGATGGTGTGATGACTTATGACTGCGAAACGAATGAAATGTTCAAACTGCATGCAGCTTTATTGTGGACAATCAATGACTTCCCAGCTTATGCAAATTTATCAGGCTGGAGTACGAAAGGGGAATTTGCTTGCCCTTGTTGCAATAAAAGTAAAAAATCTGTATGGCTTAAACATTCCAAAAAATGGGCGTACATGGGTCACAGGCGTTTTCTCCCTCCCCAGCACAGGTTCAGAAAGGACAGAGTGGCATTTGATGGTTCTAGAGAGTTCAGCCCAGCACCAAAGATCATGACAGGAGTCGAAATGTTATCACAGATTGAGGAAGAAAACATTCGCACGGTATATGAAATTCAGGATTTGGTGGCTCCTCCAGTACGTAATATTCGTGCTGCGGGTAGGCAGCGCAGTCACAATTGGAAAAAGAAAAGTATTTTTTATAGTCTTCCGTATTGGAAAACTAACATGTTGAGGCATAATTTGGATGTCATGCACATTGAAAAAAATGTTTGTGATAACATATTGTGGACCATTTTAGGTGTCAGTGGAAAGTCAAAGGACCATGTTAATGCACGCCGTGATTTGGAAGAAATGGGTTTAAGGAAACAGTTGCATTTACAGTTAGCTGAGGGAAACAAGGCATATATGCCTGCTGCACAGTATTCGATGACTACAGAGGAGAAAAAGACATTTCTTTCCATTTTGAAGATGGTCAAGGTGCCTGATGGTTACTCTTCTAATATTTCAAAGTGTGTGAATCTGACGAGCAAGACATTGCAAGGGTTGAAAAGTCATGACAATCACATATTACTTCAGCAGTTGATTCCAATCGCAATTTGTGATTGTTTATCCCCCAATGTTGTTCAGCCCTTGATTGAGATGAGTAATTTTTTTAGACAGCTTTGTTTAAGAAATCAACGAATGAGTGATTTAAAAAGTTTGCAGGACCGAATTGTACTTACGCTTTGTCACTTTGAGAAACTTTTCCCCCCCTCATTTTTCGATGTTATGGTCCACTTGACAGTGCACCTAACTGATGAAGTAATGGCTGCTGGTCCAGTGCAATTCAGGTGGATGTATCCTATTGAACGGTATTTGAGTACATTGAAAAGATTTGTACGCAACAGAGCTCGTCCAGAGGCATCAATAGCCAATGGTTATTTGATGGATGAGTGTACTACCTTTTGTGCAGAATATCTTACGGATGTTGAAACAAAATTAGATAAGCCCTCTCGGATTCATGATGGTCCAGTTGGAGAAGGAACCACATTTGATATGGACAACATCGAGTGGATACAAGCACATCGATATATCTTGTTCAATACTCCATCAGTTGCACCATTAATGCAGTAAGTATCTTATCAATGTGCTTGTATAACTTTTACATGTTTTCTTTGCATAAGTTGATCTTTTAAACATCGCGTAATCATTTGCAGGAAACACATTAATGAGATAAAAGAAGAGATGCATCGTGCGACTGAGTTGCAAATTCAACAATCTCATTATGCGACATTTCATGATTGGTTCAAGGATTATGTATGTATAAATTGATTTTCATTATGAGTGAAGTATTAAACTAATTCTTTCTGCATATATCAGTATTGATTTTTATAAATTATGTAGGTTCGTAAGCTGAGGGAGTTAGGGGACCCCACGCTACCTGAAGTATTTATCCAACTGGCTGAGGGTCCATCTATAACGGCTCGTCGTTATAAAGCTATTGATGCTAATGGTTTTCGATTTCGCATTAAAGATGTTGACGACAAACGAGCAACACAAAACAGTGGCATCGGTTGTCCCTTTGTCGATTCTGGTTATTACTATGGTCAATTGATAGACATCATTGAAGTTGTATATACACACGGTTTGAAGTACATATTGTTAAAGTGTAATTGGGTTGATCCAGTGCGTGGATGTAAAGTCGATCAATATCAGTTTTCATTGGTGAATTTTAACTATATGTTATACAGAAATAATGAACGAGTTGAGAATGAACCTTTCATTTTGACATCACAAGCGGAACAAGTATTCTTCGTTACTTTGCCTTCGGATCCAAGTTGGCAAGTTGTTGTCAAAATGTCTCGGCGAGGAGTGTTTTTATTTGAAGAAGATGAACCCGAGACTGTTCCGTTTGTTTACCAACAACTTGATCAACATACCGTAGTTCAACGTGAAGAAGATATTTATTGGGTCAGAGCGGCTGTTGAAGGAGAAACGGTCGATTTGCATGCTTAATGAAAGGTATAATTGTTTTCCCGCTATTCAGTAGAATGTCCTAGGATATCATAAATTATCTAATCATTTTATAAATCCTTATAAGTTTTAATCCTCACTTTTGTAAGTTAATTCAGTCATAAATATTTAGGTTGATTAACTTTCTGATTTTTTAAAATTCATTCACAACTAATTATTCAACCCATTTTTTGTTTGATTAACAGTTGTACAAGTTTGATTTATTAAGAACAATCCAATTTATCTTTTAAACACTTCGGACTCATTACTGATATTTTGTATGACTGCAGACATGTCAGGGGAAGAGGCAGAAAATCCACATCATCCATCTGAGGCATCTACGTCTCAGGGTCGAGGTATGTTTGAATGTCATTGTCTATATTTTTTATGTAATTGACATATATATATATATATATAACATTTGTCAATTTATATATAAAATTGTTTTCAACAGGATCAGACTCGGCTGCTTCTTCCTCTCGCAGGAGAGGCCCTGGTCGTGGCATATTATCATGGAATTCCGACACGACGATAGATGTTTCATTTGATGAGGTATTTCATCCCGTGGGACCGAATGCCCCGGCATTTATTCGTCAGCTGGGTCATATCATACGTGACCCACATCGATTTCCATTGACCACGCGTGATTGGGCTTCTATCCCTCAGGACACATTAGATCGTCTATGGAGGGAGGTTCAGGTAAGAAAATAATTTTACTTTATTTTCTATTTATAAATAATACTAATATGTTTGATTATTTTCATTATAGCAAAATTTGAAAGTATGCCCTGAAGAGTTTCGGCCGGTGTGTATGAGCAAATGCCGTAAGCTGTGGAAAGATTATAAAGGCAAAGTGAAGAGGGACCACTGGATACCAAATGTGGGTGCCCTTGACATTTTGGAAAAGGTCCCGAGAGGTGTCCTCCCAGCTCAGTGGCGTGACTTGGTTGCATATTGGTCTACTGAGGGTGTTGCGGTTAGTATATTAATTATTTTTCTGTATATATATTTTCAAGAATATGTGATTTGTTTGAAATTTGAATGAATTGAATGTAGGAGGTGTCAACACGCCATTCGGAGAATCGAGCGTTGCAGGGACCAGCTCACAGGCTCGGGACTCGTCACGTGTCTCAGATCCGACATGAGGTATATATTATTCATTTTTTAATTTATTAATTAATATGGTTTTGTGTTTATATTCTTTTAATATACAGTTGCGAGGGCAAGGTGCAGCAACTGATAAAATGTCGGTGTGGATAAGGACTCGTGATCGCAATGATCCAGAGGTTGCAGCATTGATAGTAAGTGTCTGTACTTACCAATAATTACATAAATCTATATATTAACATATATATATTTAAATATTTCACAGGATCAATTTGAAGCTGAGTTAGAACAGCTGCCAGAGGACCAGCGACAGCTTCCCATGCGACGGGATGAGATCTTTCATCGCATTATTGGTCGGGACGGGCATGGCTATAGTTTGACCTATGGAGCAGGGATTCCTCGTTCTGTAGTGTCACGCGCTGCGGTTGTCGGTCCTGCTGTTGCTCATATGACACAGCAGATGTCAGATTTTGAGGCACGGCTGCGCGCTTCCGAGGAGACAAATGCGCAATTGACAGCTGAGGTTAGAGCACTGCGGGAATATGTGCGTCGAGCTGATGGTACAGGGGATCATACGACGCAGGTATATACTGTATTTATTTATTTAATTTAAATTATTTTTGTTATTAAAATATTTATAATGTTTATTTGTTGTAGGCACCTGGCCCACCAGAAGGAGGTAGCAGTGATGGCAACACGTGACGCACCATATATTCACGAGATATGTTTTTTGTTTTTACTGGTAGGGTTGACATTGATGTACTGTATTTATTCATTTAAGTAATGCATTATTACCATCCATGGTGGTCTTTTAAATATTTTATACACATTGAGTTTTTGATCAGATAATCTTGAATGATTCTACATTTGAAAAAGTCGAACTAATTCCAACAGATCAATAAATCTGATATTATAGATTATGTATTATTAATATATTTTTTATAAATTTCTGTATGGTATCGATAAAAGAAATATGTATTAATTAGATATTATCACTTTTATTTTTCACTTTTGTAATCAATGGGATGGCCTTTGCACCCCCGGAGAACCCCCCGCACCCCCGTACAGCCCCCCGCCACCCCCGTACAGCCCCCCGCCACCCCCGTACAGCCCCCCGCCACCCCCGTACAGCCCCCCGCCACCCCCGTACAGCCCCCCGCCACCCCCGTACAGCCCCCCGCCACCCCCGTACAGCCCCCCGCCACCCCCGTACAGCCCCCCGCCACCCCCGTACAGCCCCCCGCCACCCCCGTACAGCCCCCCGCACCCCCGTACAGCCCCCCGCACCCCCGTACAGCCCCCCGCCACCCCCGTACAGCCCCCCGCCACCCCCGTACAGCCCCCCGCCACCCCCGTACAGCCCCCCGCACCCCCGTACAGCCCCCCGCCACCCCCGTACAGCCCCCTGCCACCCCCGTACAGCCCCCCGCCACCCCCGTACAGCCCCCCGCACCCCCGTACAGCCCCCCGCCACCCCCGTACAGCCCCCGCCACCCCCGTACAGCCCCCCGCCACCCCCGTACAGCCCCCCGCCACCCCCGTACAGCCCCCGCCACCCCCGTACAGCCCCCCGCACCCCCGTACAGCCCCCCGCACCCCCGTACAGCCCCCCGCCACCCCCGTACAGCCCCCCGCCACCCCCGTACAGCCCCCCGCCACCCCCGTACAGCCCCCCGCCACCCCCGTACAGCCCCCCGCCACCCCCGTACAGCCCCCCGCCACCCCCGTACAGCCCCCCGCACCCCCGTACAGCCCCCCGCACCCCCGTACAGCCCCCCGCCACCCCCGTACAGCCCCCCGCCACCCCCGTACAGCCCCCCGCCACCCCCGTACAGCCCCCCGCCACCCCCGTACAGACGGCACCTCATTCAGATGTGCCGTGTGACCGCGGCGGCCGGAAACGCTTTTCCGGCGCCATTAAACACCAAAACGGCGTGCGGCGGTCCGATTCGGAGCAAACGTGCTCCGAACGACCTGAAACCGCACGGGAACATCCGGTGCGTGAATTGTGAAATGGTCGGTCAGACGGCACCTCATTCGGATGTGCCGTGTGACCGCGGCGGCCGGAAACGCGTTTCCGGCGCCATTAAACACCAAAACGGCGTGCGGCGGTCCCGTTCGGAGCAAACGTGCTCCGAACGACCTGAAACCGCACGGGAACGATAGAAATATTATTCCTGAGATGCAGGAGGAGGCCGCACGTCCATCGGACGTGCGGTTCGCGCGACACGTCCGATTGTGCCGTTTTCAGCAGCGCGGCGCGCGCTGAAATGGCGCGTTGGGGGGTCAAAACCACCCGAACGACCTCCGAATGCCACGAAACCGCACGGGAACATCCGGTGCGTGAATTGTGAAATGGTCGGCCAGACGGCACCTCATTCGGATGTGCCGTGTGACCGCGGCGGCCGGAAACGCGTTTCCGGCGCCATTAAACACCAAAACGGCGTGCGGCGGTCCCGTTCGGAGCAAACGTGCTCCGAACGACCTGAAACCGCACGGGAACGATAGAAATATTATTCCTGAGATGCAGGAGGAGGCCGCACGTCCATCGGACGTGCGGTTCGCGCGACACGTCCGATTGTGCCGTTTTCAGCAGCGCGGCGCGCGCTGAAATGGCGCGTTGGGGGGTCAAAACCACCCGAACGACCTCCGAACGACCTGAAACCGCACGGGAACATCCGGTGCGTGAATTGTGAAATGGTCGGCCAGACGGCACCTCATTCGGATGTGCCGTGTGACCGCGGCGGCCGGAAACGCGTTTCCGGCGCCATTAAACACCAAAACGGCGTGCGGCGGTCCCGTTCGGAGCAAACGTGCTCCGAACGACCTGAAACCGCACGGGAACGATAGAAATATTATTCCTGAGATGCAGGAGGAGGCCGCACGTCCATCAGACGTGCGGTTTGCGCGGCACGTCCGATTGTGCCGTTTTCAGCAGCGCGGCGCGCGCTGAAATGGCGCGTTGGGGGGTCAAAACCACCCGGACGACCTCCGAACGACCTGAAACCGCACGGGAACATCCGGTGCGTGAATTGTGAAATGGTCGGCCAGACGGCACCTCATTCGGATGTGCCGTGTGACCGCGGCGGCCGGAAACGCGTTTCCGGCGCCATTAAACACCAAAACGGCGTGCGGCGGTCCCGTTCGGAGCAAACGTGCTCCGAACGCCCTGAAACCGCACGGGAACGATAGAAATATTATTCCTGAGATGCAGGAGGAGGCCGCACGTCCATCGGACGTGCGGTTCGCGCGGCACGTCCGATTGTGCCGTTTTCAGCAGCGCGGCGCGCGCTGAAATGGCGCATTGGGGGGTCAAAACCACCCGAACGACCTCCGAACGACCTGAAACCGCACGGGAACATCCGGTGCGTGAATTGTGAAATGGTCGGCCAGACGACACCTCATTCGGATGTGCCGTGTGACCGCGGCGGCCGGAAACGCGTTTCCGGCACCATTAAACACCAAAACGGCGTGCGGCGGTCCCGTTCGGAGCAAACGTGCTCCAAACGACCTGAAACCGCACGGGAACGATAGAAATATTATTTCTGAGATGCAGGAGGAGGCCGCACGTCCATCGGACGTGCGGTTCGCGCGGCACGTCCGATTGTGCCGTTTTCAGCAGCGCGGCGCGCGCTGAAATGGCGCGTTGGGGGGTCAAAACCACCCGAACGACCTCCGAACGACCTGAAACCGCACGGGAACATCCGGTGCGTGAATTGTGAAATGGTCGGCCAGACGGCACCTCATTCGGAGGTGCCGTGTGACCGCGGCGGCCGGAAACGCGTTTCCGGCGCCATTAAACACCAAAACGGCGTGCGGCGGTCCGATTCGGAGCAAACGTGCTCCGAACGACCTGAAACCGCACGGGAACGATAGAAATATTATTCCTGAGATGCAGGAGGAGGCCGCACATCCATCGGACGTGCGGTTCGCGCGGCACGTCCGATTGTGCCGTTTTCAGAAGCGCGGCGCGCGCTGAAATGGCGCGTTGGGGGGTCAAAACCACCCGAACGACCTCCGAACGACCTGAAACCGCACGGGAACATCCGGTGCGTGAATTGTGAAATGGTCGGCCAGACGGCACCTCATTCGGAGGTGCCGTGTGACCGCGGCGGCCGGAAACGCGTTTCCGGCGCCATTAAACACCAAAACGGCGTGCGGCGGTCCGATTCGGAGCAAACGTGCTCCGAACGACCTGAAACCGCACGGGAACGATAGAAATATTATTCCTGAGATGCAGGAGGAGGCCGCACATCCATCGGACGTGCGGTTCGCGCGGCACGTCCGATTGTGCCGTTTTCAGCAGCGCGGCGCGCGCTGAAATGGCGCGTTGGGGGGTCAAAACCACCCGAACGACCTCCGAACGACCTGAAACCGCACGGCAACATCCGGTGCGTGAATTGTGAAATGGTCGGCCAGACGGCACCTCATTCGGAGGTGCCGTGTGACCGCGGCGGCCGGAAACGCGTTTCCGGCGCCATTAAACACCAAAACGGCGTGCGGCGGTCCGATTCGGAGCAAACGTGCTCCGAACGACCTGAAACCGCACGGGAACGATAGAAATATTATTCCTGAGATGCAGGAGGAGGCCGCACATCCATCGGACGTGCGGTTCGCGCGGCACGTCCGATTGTGCCGTTTTCAGCAGCGCGGCGCGCGCTGAAATGGCGCATTGGGGGGTCAAAACCACCCGAACGACCTCCGAACGACCTGAAACCGCACGGGAACATCCGGTGCGTGAATTGTGAAATGGTCGGCCAGACGGCACCTCATTCGGAGGTGCCGTGTGACCGCGGCGGCCGGAAACGCGTTTCCGGCGCCATTAAACACCAAAACGGCGTGCGGCGGTCCGATTCGGAGCAAACGTGCTCCGAACGACCTGAAACCGCACGGGAACGATAGAAATATTATTCCTGAGATGCAGGAGGAGGCCGCACATCCATCGGACGTGCGGTTCGCGCGGCACGTCCGATTGTGCCGTTTTCAGCAGCGCGGCGCGCGCTGAAATGGCGCATTGGGGGGTCAAAACCACCCGAACGACCTCCGAACGACCTGAAACCGCACGGGAACATCCGGTGCGTGAATTGTGAAATGGTCGGCCAGACGGCACCTCATTCGGAGGTGCCGTGTGACCGCGGCGGCCGGAAACGCGTTTCCGGCGCCATTAAACACCAAAACGGCGTGCGGCGGTCCGATTCGGAGCAAACGTGCTCCGAACGACCTGAAACCGCACGGGAACGATAGAAATATTATTCCTGAGATGCAGGAGGAGGCCGCACATCCATCGGACGTGCGGTTCGCGCGGCACGTCCGATTGTGCCGTTTTCAGCAGCGCGGCGCGCGCTGAAATGGCGCGTTGGGGGGTCAAAACCACCCGAACGACCTCCGAATGCCACGAAACCGGACGACAACATCCGGGGCGTGAATTGTGAAATGGTCGGCCAGACGGCACCTCATTCGGAGGTGCCGTGTGACCGCGGCGGCCGGAAACGCGTTTCCGGCGCCATTAAACACCAAAACGGCGTGCGGCGGTCCGATTCGGAGCAAACGTGCTCCGAACGACCTGAAACCGCACGGGAACGATAGAAATATTATTCCTGAGATGCAGGAGGAGGCCGCACGTCCATCGGACGTGCGGTTCGCGCGGCACGTCCGATTGTGCCGTTTTCAGCAGCGCGGCGCGCGCTGAAATGGCGCGTTGGGGGGTCAAAACCACCCGAACGACCTCCGAATGCCACGAAACCGTACGACAACATCCGGTGCGTGAATTTTGAAATGGTCGGCCAGACGGCACCTCATTCGGAGGTGCCGTGTGACCGCGGCGTCCGGAAACGCGTTTCCGGCGCCATTAAACACCAAAACGGCGTGCGGCGGTCCGATTCGGAGCAAACGTGCTCCGAACGACCTGAAACCGCACGGGAACGATAGAAATATTATTCCTGAGATGCAGGAGGAGGCCGCACGTCCATCGGACGTGCGGTTCGCGCGGCACGTCCGATTGTGCCGTTTTCAGCAGCGCGGCGCGCGCTGAAATGGCGCGTTGGGGGGTCAAAACCACCCGAACGACCTCCGAATGCCACGAAACCGTACGACAACATCCGGGGCGTGAATTGTGAAATGGTCGGCCAGACGGCACCTCATTCGGAGGTGCCGTGTGACCGCGGCGGCCGGAAACGCGTTTCCGGCGCCATTAAACACCAAAACGGCGTGCGGCGGTCCGATTCGGAGCAAACGTGCTCCGAACGACCTGAAACCGCACGAGAACGATAGAAATATTATTCCTGAGATGCAGGAGGAGGCCGCACGTCCATCGGACGTGCGGTTCGCGCGGCACGTCCGATTGTGCCGTTTTCAGCAGCGCGGCGCGCGCTGAAATGGCGCGTTGGGGGGTCAAAACCACCCGAACGACCTCCGAATGCCACGAAACCGTACGACAACATCCGGTGCGTGAATTGTGAAATGGTCGGCCAGACGGCACCTCATTCGGAGGTGCCGTGTGACCGCGGCGGCCGGAAACGCGTTTCCGGCGCCATTAAACACCAAAACGGCGTGCGGCGGTCCGATTCGGAGCAAACGTGCTCCGAACGACCTGAAACCGCACGAGAACGATAGAAATATTATTCCTGAGATGCAGGAGGAGGCCGCACGTCCATCGGACGTGCGGTTCGCGCGGCACGTCCGATTGTGCCGTTTTCAGCAGCGCGGCGCGCGCTGAAATGGCGCATTGGGGGGTCAAAACCACCCGAACGACCTCCGAACGACCTGAAACCGCACGGGAACATCCGGTGCGTGAATTGTGAAATGGTCGGCCAGACGGCACCTCATTCGGAGGTGCCGTGTGACCGCGGAGGCCGAAACGCGTTTCCGGCGCCATTAAACACCAAAACGGCGTGCGGCGGTCCGATTCGGAGCAAACGTGCTCCGAACGACCTGAAACCGCACGGGAACGATAGAAATATTATTCCTGAGATGCAGGAGGAGGCCGCACGTCCATCGGACGTGCGGTTCGCGCGGCACGTCCGATTGTGCCGTTTTCAGCAGCGCGGCGCGCGCTGAAATGGCGCGTTGGGGGGTCAAAACCACCCGAACGACCTCCGAATGCCACGAAACCGTACGACAACATCCGGTGCGTGAATTGTGAAATGGTCGGCCAGACGGCACCTCATTCGGAGGTGCCGTGTGACCGCGGCGGCCGGAAACGCGTTTCCGGCGCCATTAAACACCAAAACGGCGTGCGGCGGTCCGATTCGGAGCAAACGTGCTCCGAACGACCTGAAACCGCACGAGAACGATAGAAATATTATTCCTGAGATGCAGGAGGAGGCCGCACGTCCATCGGACGTGCGGTTCGCGCGGCACGTCCGATTGTGCCGTTTTCAGCAGCGCGGCGCGCGCTGAAATGGCGCATTGGGGGGTCAAAACCACCCGAACGACCTCCGAACGACCTGAAACCGCACGGGAACATCCGGTGCGTGAATTGTGAAATGGTCGGCCAGACGGCACCTCATTCGGAGGTGCCGTGTGACCGCGGCGGCCGAAAACGCGTTTCCGGCGCCATTAAACACCAAAACGGCGTGCGGCGGTCCGATTCGGAGCAAACGTGCTCCGAACGACCTGAAACCGCACGGGAATGATAGAAATATTATTCCTGAGATGCAGGAGGAGGCCGCACGTCCATCGGACGTGCGGTTCGCGCGGCACGTCCGATTGTGCCGTTTTCAGCAGCGCGGCGCGCGCTGAAATGGCGCATTGGGGGGTCAAAACCACCCGAACGACCTCCGAACGACCTGAAACCGCACGGGAACATCCGGTGCGTGAATTGTGAAATGGTCGGCCAGACGGCACCTCATTCGGAGGTGCCGTGTGACCGCGGCGGCCGAAAACGCGTTTCCGGCGCCATTAAACACCAAAACGGCGTGCGGCGGTCCGATTCGGAGCAAACGTGCTCCGAACGACCTGAAACCGCACGGGAACGATAGAAATATTATTCCTGAGATGCAGGAGGAGGCCGCACGTCCATCGGACGTGCGGTTCGCGCGGCACGTCCGATTGTGCCGTTTTCAGCAGCGCGGCGCGCGCTGAAATGGCGCATTGGGGGGTCAAAACCACCCGAACGACCTCCGAATGCCACGAAACCGTACGACAACATCCGGGGCGTGAATTGTGAAATGGTCGGCCAGACGGCACCTCATTCGGAGGTGCCGTGTGACCGCGGCGGCCGGAAACAAAACGGCGTGCGGCGGTCCGATTCGGAGCAAACGTGCTCCGAACGACCTGAAATATGTTATATATATATAATATTTAAAATATATTATATATAGAATATTTAAATTATTATAACACAATGATTTGATATTATATATGTATTAAATATATATTAAAACATTTCAAATATATAATATATATATATATATATATATATTTAAAATATTGTATTTAATAGTATATATATGAATATTTTTACATAAATATATATATATATTTATATTGAATTCAATAAAAAAAATTTTAAAAAATTTTTTTTTTTTGAATAGCGACCGCTTCAGCGACCGCCAGGCGGTCGCTGAAGGCCGATCTGACGGACTTCTATAGCGACCGCCATTGGCGGTCGCTAAAGCCCTCTAGCGACGGGGCAACAGCGACCGCCAGTGGCGGTCGCTGCGCGGCCGCTAGAGACCTTTAGCGACCGCCAATGGCGGTCGCTAATTGTCTTATTTTTAGTAGTGGATATTTGTGAGGTGGGGCCCGCACGAGCCCCGCCGTTTCTTTCCGCTAAGAAACGCACCCGTGAAAACCCGTCTTAATGAAAGTCAACCGACGCGTTTTCTAAATTCTTAACAGACCATTTAATTGGGCGGTTTATTTCGTGAATTAAATGGGCTGTTTCTTTCGTGAATTAAATGGGTCGTTTCTTTCGTTGAATTAATTCAACGAATTGATGGATCGTTTCTTAACCAGTTTTTCAAATTCGTTGGCGTAATAATAAAATAAGGCCAACGCTTAACCTCTGGTTATTTGCGCTTGAGAAGATTTGAGAGAACCCTCGTAACTTCTTCTCCCTCGCAAAGAACGCGAATAACGCGAAGAACGCCGAACCCGGAAATCGACGACGCCTTCGCCCGAGACGTTCTTCCGATCTCCGATCTCCTATCTCCGATCACCGACCATTTGAGGTGAGTGATTTCGGATTTCCGCTCAAGGTTCTTTTCTTTGGGTTTAAACACAGATTTAATTATTTATAATTTAAATCTGTTGTTCTTGGTTCGTTGAGCTCGCCGACTCAACGCCGGATTCCGGGACGACGCGACGCCTCCCCGCGACGACGCGACGATCCCTCTCTTCCGCGACGATCCTTTCCGTGAAGAACGCCCGCACGCGACGATCGACGAGGTAGGGATTTATTTTGGAAAATTACCCCTTTTTAATTTTCCCGTGAACGTTCTTTGAAAATTAAAAAGTCGGTTTCAAATGAACAATTTTATTTTAATTAAAATTGTCGGTTCATGTGTTGAACAATTTCTCCCGGTTGTTTATCTCTAACGCGGAGGGTGCGGGCCAAACGAACACGGCCCGACGACCCTCCGCCGTTCTTCGTTTTGTGCGGATTTGACGGTCGACGACGGAACGTGCTGCAGCGGACGTTTGACGATCCCGCAGTAAAGAACGGATCCCGGGAGGAGCAATGGCGCAGACGGGAAGGAAAACGGGCCACCAGAGCGACGCCGGCGGCCCGCGGAAGTGCCGGCGGCGCCGGCGGCCGGAGGCGGCGGTGCCCCGGCGCGCCGCCGGACGAGTCCGCCGCGGCTGAAGCCGCGGCGGCGGCGGCCAACGGACCCGCGGCCGCGCGGGTCCGGTTCGTCCAGGCGGGACGCGACAGAGCCGCGTCCGCGGTTCACCAGCACGGCCCGCACGCGGGCCGCGGTTTCTTCTCAGGTCGCGGGTCGGCGCCCGCGGCTTCCACCCGCGCCGCTCGGCCGAGCCGGACCGGCCCTGGCCGGGCCGGGCCGGGCCGCCCCGGTTCGGGCCGACCCAGGGGGGGTCGGGCCGGGTCGGCCCGGGCCCGTACCCCCCATCTTCGGACGTTTTCGTTCAAACGCCCGTAACTTGAGCTTCGTGCCTCCAAACGACTCGCCGTCAGCGGCAACGCGATCCTTGGATCGAGACGGTCGTTTCGGTATATCGCACTCAAGGTTTCGGAATACTTTGAG
Organism: Viscum album; assembly: GCA_963277665.1. NCBI lineage: Eukaryota > Viridiplantae > Streptophyta > Magnoliopsida > Santalales > Viscaceae > Viscum > Viscum album. The sequence goes on along the minus strand of OY728152.1, from coordinate 2,082,193,096 downwards.
TTCGGCCGGGTTGGTTCGTACACGAGACCAATCGGGCCCCCGGGAGCGGAAACGCTCATATCTTGAGCTACGGACGTCCGATTGACGTGCCGTCAGCTTTGTTGAGTTCCTCTAAGTGAGACGGATCTTTTGGCATACTCCGCGCGAGGTTTGGACGCAGGTGGAGTGCGGTCGGGTTGGTTTTTCCTTAAAAACCAACCGGGCCCCTAGGACGAAAATGCCAATATCTCTCAGACCGGGCGTCCGATTGACGCGCCGTCTGCGACGTTGAGTTCCTGTTGACGATACGGAACTTTTGTATACATCAACTTCAGACTTTGTGTCAGTTGATGTATCAGCCTCTCGGCTCGTGGAGCGGACCCTCCCGAACGAGCTTGCTGTGTGCGGGAACCCTAGGCTGGCTGCGACTGCTACTTCGACAGCGACGACCGTGCAGAGATCCTCAGTGGACTGCGGCGACGACTGTGCAGAGATCCTCCGTGGACTCCGACGACGACCGTGCAGAGATCCTCAGTGGACTGCGGCGACGACTGTGCAGAGATCCTCAGCGGACTGCGACGACTACTTCACTCAGCGATCCTACGTGGATCAGTGCTACCGGTCCTGTGTGGGCCCGATCCTGTGTGGGTCCGATCCTGCGTGGGTCAGCGCTCAGCGGTTCTGTGTGAGCCAGCGCCTACAGGTCCTGCGTGGGCCCGGTCCTGTGTGGGCCCGATCCTGTGTGGTTCATCTCTCAGCGGTTCTGTGTGAGCCAACTCCTACAGGTCCTGCGTGGGCCCGATCCTGTGTGGGTCACTGCAAGGTTAGTATCTATCGATCCTTCGTGGGTCCGACGACTTAGATGGTTCAATGATCATCTTTATCGTCATCTGAAGAAGTATACCTGTGTGAGCTGAATCTTGTGTTACTCTCCTTTGTGGATTGTGTTGAGCTATCCTGTGTGGATTTACTGTTTACTCTCCTTTGTGGATTGTGTTGTTCTATCCTGCGTGGGTATGCGTTTTGCTTTCCTGTGTGGACTGGGTTGTGCTTGGGCTCGGACGTTGGAGTCGAACGGGGAATTGCAGACTTAGGTATATGTATGGGCATATACCTAAGCCGTGTCAGATGTTACTTCGTGATTGCATCTCTTCTTCGTGATTTATCCTTTGTGGATCTCGGGAGACCTTCGGGGGTCTCGGGGTCCCTACTGAGTAGCTTATACTCACCCCTGCACGGGCTATGCCCGCACTTCGTGGTGTTGGTTGCAGACGACGGACAGCGCTGATCGTGGAGGAGGCGTGCGGAGCAGGACAGTACCTGGAGGTGGACCACTGGGCGGGACGTACTCGGAGCGGTTAGGTGGACCCGAGGAGCAGTGGAGGCTATCTGTACCCACCCTTCAGGTGGGACTTCCAGTGGACGGCTCGACACTGCAGTTTTTCCTTTCAGTTGCTGTTTTTCCTTTCAGTTGTACTTTACAGTTGGGCTTGTATTTCCGGCCCCTTTTTACTTTCAGCACAGCTTGTACAGTTTTACTTAGTGTTTACTTTTCCGCTTGCTTACTCTGTGGTGCTTGTTTACTTTTCAAAGGCAATGCCTTCCCTTTTTGTTGGGATTTACGCCTTGGTGCTAGTCGCCAGCCCCTGGCCTATGGAAGACGGGCTTGGGGTAGTCACGGCACGGGCCCCGAGGACGGGTCGTGACAAATCTTACCTTAATCACTGTAATTAATTTTAATCACTCTCATTAATCTTTTTGGTCAAAAATTAAGTTGATCTTATTAGAATATAGATATTATATTGATTACAACCGTGTATGTCCATTTTTCCAAATTCAATTCACAGAAGTGTTAAAATTAAGTTTAAAGCCAATCTCGTAGACCTCTTAAGTTTAAGGTTTAGTCCCTTAAGCATAATCTTACCTTAATCACTGTAATTAATTTTAATCACCTTCATTAATCTTTTTGGTCAAAAATTAAGTTGATCTTATTAGAATATAGATATTATATTGATTACATCCGTGTATGTCCATTTTTTCAAATTCAATTCACGGAAGTGTTAAAATTAAGTTTAAAGACAATCTCGTAAACGTAGCGAGAAAGCGGAGTTTTAAAGTGAAAATGCTCAAAAGTTCATTAAGTCTTTATATATAAATCAAATATAAAAATGATTCCAATGACCTGCATTGGATTAATAAATATATAATTGATCTATTGTAGCTTCAAAAAAATTAAAATATAATTTAAAATTAATAATTATTTAGACGAAAAGATAGTTTTCAACTAAAATGCAGTATTTTTCACTATTCATCAAAAAAATAAAACTTCTCAGTCTAATACTAAAAATTTACCTGAAGTAAATTTTGAAATTTCGATTTCAAAAATAAATTTTATTTTGTGATGTAAAAATTATAAAGGTGACGAAAATTAAATTTAAAAATATGTGCATCATTAAAAGGCAGTAAAACGGCCTTTTAAAGATATATATCATTTTATACTTAAAATTGGATTTATTCTTATTTTAAGCCTATCAAATTTATTGGATGAATGTCAAAACATTTTATAAACATGTGTAAACATAATATAGTTAGTCATATTTACACCTGTCAATATAACGATCAGGCGATGACTTCTATATTAAATAATAATATCAATGGTATATTATTGTTCGGAAAGACTCGGCATTGTGTGTAATACAAGTTATCAAAGAGACTCTATGTTACGTGCAATGTAAGATAAACTTGGTGTTGCATGTGATGCAAGTTGAACTATGTATTGCGTGTAACACAACCTATTAAAGAATTTCAATTAAATTGAAAGAATATATTTCATAAAATCTCGGGATGTTACATCTAATGACTAAGGATTTTTTCTTTATCAAAAACTGAGTTTGATAGGAAGAAAAATAGTTGAAAAGACTGCCTCCTTGTGATCTAGATGACTCAGATGGAGATCAAATCTCATCTAAAAGGTCTCTTAAATAAATCAAAGGTGACTTAAAAAGCGGGGATGATCTGAGGGCTTAGATTTGAATGAGAGAAATTTGAGAAGTTGTTGAAGGAAGTTTCTTGTCTGGATTTTGAATTTGAAATTCAAATTTGAAGAGGGAAAATGTTGTTGCTATTGTGGAATATTTTTCCTACTGCTGTACAAATATTTTTTTGTAGTAATACGGAGAATGAAAGAGAAGAAGAGGATGAAGAAGAACAATCACTTGTTGTGTAAGATATATTTTAAACAAGAGTCTTGCACAATTATTCAGGAGAGTGAGAGCGGAAGAGGAGACATAAATAAAATGTGTAGAATAGTGTACATAGAAAGAGAAGTAAGAGAAGTGTATACACTTGGTTTGTGTGTAATCATTACAATTATGTCGTGTGTTGAGGAAGAATGAAGTTTACACCTATTCTACAATGTGAAGAAATGTGGGAGCACTATACATTTTTCAGGCGACAATCTAATCAAAGGAAAAGGATAATCCCTACCTCGTTAAAGACCAAGAAAATAGTGCAACTTGTTAGAAGACTTGTCGATAGAAAACATTATTGTATTCTTGTCTTACGGGTCAAGGATATAACATGCTCATTGTATTTGGCATGGCGATTCTAGTGGATTTTATGCTCTCAGGTGATTCTGGATCTTGCTAAGGAGTAGCCACTCATTTTGAGTAGTGAACCTTGTACATCGAGTGTTCTTTATTTGTTCGTTTTCCTCAGCATATGTGAGTTCAGCAGTGAAATCACTTACTCTAACAAGTGATAGAGATTGATTTCGCAAAAAAATCATGAAAGGGAAAATGGAATATGGTTCACTAATTCACCCCCCCCCCCCTCTTAGTGAACCTGCACTACGCCTAGGGCTATCACAACCTTTGGGTTATGGGAGAGTGATTTATTTGTGATTTTTAATTTGTAATCAAGTAAATGGTGTAAAATATATGTATGTTATGGTTGGTTCATTTCAAGTAGATCCCCACCAAGGATCCACAAATTTCAGAAGTAAAGGCACCACACCAAGGAACCTAAGTCCAACCATGATCCCATGAAATCAAAGATCATAAATTTGAAGGATTTAGTTCTTCAAAACATTCATAGGGCAATCGACACATTTTGGTTAGCAAAGACTGTAATCCAAAGCACAATCAACTTGGAGGTTCTTATTCTCTTCTTCATCCTCAAGGGACCCCCTCTGCATTTTAGTAAGCTTGTTTATGATTATGTCATGAGTATGAAACAAAAAATGAAGGTTAAAACTATTAGGGGCATTTCATTACTTATATAGCCAAGAAAATTGTAATTTATGAGAATCCCCTCACTTTAAAATCATTGGGAACATCCTCATATTTGGATATATCCACACTTATAAATATGGGGATGGTAGGTAATTATATCAATGTATATGTATTAACAACTAATGAGGATAAACAAAGAGTTAAGGGAGAAGTGTCGGTGCACCCAAGCCAAAACCTCAACCTCCAATACCCCAAGAATTTTCCAATGTACCTCCTCCTTCAACACTTACAACACACTGGGAATGCCCAAATCTTGTAGTACTGGATAAGGAATTATCTGGTGGGAAGCCTTCCAGAAGTACCTTCACTCCCTACTTATTGAACAGCAGGCCCCTCAACTTCAAATGGTAGCAAATGACAAAAAAATAAAAAATAAAAAAAATCATGAAAGACTAGAAAATGACTGATTGCAATTTAAACAAAACATGTGTGGTGAAGATCTTTCTCATGAGTCGCATTTTCAGCAAGAAAATTTAGTAGAATAGGAGGATGGAGGAGAAGAGAACCATCTTAAGGAGTCTTAAGATCTCTCCTCATTTTTTATGTTTTCTATGCTTTTTAGAATGTATGCTGTTGTAAATTTTGAGAGTTCTGTGCATATAGTCAAAACATGGCTTCATTTTGGAGTAATTTAAGCCTTACATAAGCCAATTAAGTTTTAGTTCTTAAGCACGTGAGTGGGTTATTTAGGAGAAAGAATTCAAAAAAAGAAATCATCATCACAAATAGTCACAGGAGATTATTAATGATGAGAATAAGAGACATTTTTGTTTCAACCCAACACACAACAAACCAAACACTCCCGCCATTAGCCGTCAAAGCCCACGCCACAAAACATCCACCGGCATCAAAAGGCAAATATTCACAGCAGCAACACACAACATCGCTCACCTCTGCAACCGCAACATTCAATGGTGAAGAGGGTGAGCCAGCAGTCAGCTCAGTTGGGGTATCAGTTATCAGAGCCGGCGGCAACCACAACATTCAATGGTGAAGGAAGTGAGCCAGTAGTCAGCTCAGTTGGGGTAGCAGTCTGTGAGCCAGCAGTCGGCTCGGTTGGGGTATCAGTTATCAGAGCCGGCGGCAACCACAACATTCAATGGTGAAGGAAGTGAGCCAGTAGTCAGCTCAGTTGGGGTAGCAGTTATCAGAGACGGCGCGCCAAAGCTGACAGAGCTTGTCGTGTCATTGAACTGCCAATCAGTCAAGTATCCGGGCCTTGTACTCACCTCGGTCACCTCCATGTCACCGCTCAGCATTGCAACCACACGGGACATTGAGGGCCGTAGAAATGGAGAACTTTGAGTGCACAGCAGCGCAACTCCAATCACCCTTCTTGCTTCATCCTCGCTGAACTTTGATAATCGTGCATCCACCAGCTCTATTTCGTGCTTATTCTCAAGCAAATTCCATGCCTGCACCCAAAGTGGACTTCAGTCAGGCTTGGGACATTTAGGATGTGTTTGGTTTTAGAAAGCATTTTCTGTTTTTATTTTTCTAAAATGTATTGAATTATGCAAATTAAAATTGCTTTTTAGAAAACGAGATAATTGGAAAATTAAAAAATATACATTTTCATGTTTTCAAGAAAATGAAAGCACAATGAGAGGCAAGTTGAGTCACATTATTATTTATTGTTTTCCCTTGCAATCCAAAACATTTTCTAATTTTTTTTTTTTTTTTTGAAAAATGAGAATATGAAACATTTTCCAAAACCAAACACAGCCTTAGTGTCTGCTAGCATCACTCAAATTCTCAATTATTAAAATGTGGTCCTAGCAAAAAATGAACATGCAAAAAATAAGAAAATAATGATTCAAAGAAACTGAACAGAGAAAAGGGGCGCTTAAGAGTTGGTTCGGAGGTTCTATGAGAAGAATACTGGTTTGTAAAAATAAAAAAAAAATGATTTGTAAGAAACAATTCTGTGTGTGAAAGATCAATTCAAATGATTCCCCTGAGAAAACAATGGGTGAGAGAACAATCAGAAATCAAGTTCGGTACGAGAGGAAACGTCGCAAAGACATTTTTTATCATTGGGAAACAAGATTCGTCCCAAAGACATTTTTTATGCACATCATACAAACTATTGACTAACAAATTCCATCATAAACACTTCCCTCATACCAAACATTGCCAAAACCTTTCAATTATTCCATTATCATGATCAAAAGTTGCTTAATTTTCACAAAGGCATAACATGCAGATTGGGTGGCAAAGAGAGAGAAAGTGGCATACCAAATCAAGAAGATATTTCTTTTCTTCTCCCACACTTGAGTCGGCGTTTGGTCTCCCACTAACAATCTCCAAGGCCACAACACCAAAGCCAAAGACATCGACCTTCTCTGTAAGGTGGCCCCGCATTGCATATTCAGGTGCAAGATATCCACTATACCCACACAGAGCAGAAGATTGTAATAGTAAAATCCCCAAAATACAATTATGAACAGACAAAGCTAGATGCTTGAAATTGACAATCTTACAATGTCCCGGCAACACGTGTGCTCATATGAGTCTTGTGGTCATCATAAAGCTTAGCCAAGCCAAAATCTGATATTTTCGGAGCAAGATTAGAATTCAGGAGGATGTTGCTGGCTTTCACATCCCGGTGGACGATTCGGACCTGTGACTCCTCATGAAGATATGCTAAACCCCTAGCAACTCCCAAGCATATATCATGACGGGTTGGCCAGTCAAGATTTATGCTGCCCTTTCCTGACATAATGTTGACCAAGGTAGCTAATATTGGAGAAGAAAGAATACTAAGCAGATGAAAAAAAATGTTAATCCCATACCAAACAATGCTTGATCGAGACTCCTGTTTTCCAAATACTCATAAACAAGGAGGCGTTTTTCTCCCTCAGTGCAGCATCCATACAATTTGACAAGGTTACGGTGTTGCACGGCAGATATGGTCGCAATCTCTGTTACAAACTGTTTTCTCCCTTGATGGGATCCCACAGAAAGTTGTTTTACAGCGATTATTCTCCCATCACCCAGTATGCCCTATCAAGTATGGAAATTGAAGAATGTCACATATATTTTCAAGTACCAATCTTCTCATAAATAATGCTTCTATGCATTAATGTACAAAAGCATTAAAGCGATAAACCGGTTTTCTCATACCACCTTGTATACAGAAATCAATCAGCAAAAATTCAAGCCTGTAAACTTAACCCCCAAGGCATACACACATTAGGGGAAGTAAAGAAACGACATTTGTTTCTTTTTTATAATATCAAACAAACTTATAAAAAAAATAGAGCTGTGATGAAGATTAAAGAAAAAAAATGGATTCGGACTTTATATCCCCAATCAAGAAAAAGGGGAATCAAGGGAATATGATTAAACCCATGAGTTTCCACATGCCAGACTCCAGAATATTACAGATGCATAATATCTTTAAGGCAGAAACCAGTAAACATTTCACAAAGAAAACATAAAATCAGAAATGGAAAAGAGGTGATTTAGTATGCTCGAACAGTCACTGTCAACAACTGCAGCATATAAGGATTATTATACTCTATAACTTATATCAAAAACTGAAAGGCAATAACCCAACCCTCCTCCAAAAGAACAACCTTTTCCTTCTTTAATTTAAGAATGACTAACCTTATAGACAGGTCCAAAGCCACCTTCTCCAAGTTTGTTTGAAGGAGCAAAGTCTTCGGTAGCAGCCCTTAATTCTGCAAAGCTAAAAATGTATGCACCAATTCGTCGGAGCTCTGCACATTCAACTCAAAGATTTTGAGAGCCAATTTTCTTAACTTGCAATTTTAGCTTGCATTGGCAGACACAAATTTCAGGGATTTTTGAAATTGCTCATATTTTATATATATCAATGTTCATATTCAAGTCCATATGTTTTACATTTGAATTATCAAATGTTCTAATTCATATTTTATATGAAATGATCATATATCATGTGATTAAATTATGCGGTTATCATAAATCTTAGGCTGAAAATGTTAAAAAAATGTTCATTTATTCCCCTACATGAATGTTCTTAAAATATGGAGTTCATATCTAAATATCAGTATGTTTTAACTAAAATGTTCAGTTGCTTCTTTAAAAATGTCATACAATGAATTTTAATTTGTTAGATGTTAAGTATTACATTTGATTCAATTTAATTATGTTGGACCAAATTAAATGTGTTGGACCCAAATTAAATGTGTTGGACCCAATTAAATGTATTTTAGAGCCCCACATTAAATGTGTTTTTTTTCTCCATCTATAAATGAAGACTTCCACCTCTTATTGAGGTAAGGAATAGGTTTTACTCCTACAACGGGATCCTCCCATCGTGCACCGTCGCGAAGCCCCCCCCCCCCCGACTCGCAACACCCAAACCACCCAAACGCGAGGTTCCCATGCCACCGTCGTCGAGCCCCGCTAGCACCGACACCTCCACCCTAGCCGTCATTCCACATCCACACGGCCCACACCAAATCTGTTGTGTGTGCCCCACCGTCCCACCCCCTTCCATTTGCTATCCTCTGCGCGTCGCCTTCTCCCTACCGCGTGCTCCCCTGCTCGGTCACGATGGCCTCTTTTGTGCGCTTTCTCCCAAGCAACCCAAGCAGGCGTTGATTCTCCAAGCCATCCCCCGCCACAGCTCCCAATGGTGTCTCGCCCTTGCTGCTCCCAGCCGCCACTCAAGGCACGGTTGGATCCCTCTTCCAAGCGAGCCCTTTTGATGGCATGACCTCTCTGACTGGGCGCTCCTTGCAATGACACTGTTTGCAGCCCCCTCTTTTATCGGCACCGTACTTCTGTCGTCGCCCACGTCGGCCTCTATGCACGCTCCGATGGTATTCGTGCACGATTCCTGCTGAGGTCGGCTTCCCTGCTACATTCTCAGCCATTCCTGTTGGCATCCTCTCTTGCACGGCTATTTCTGCTGACATGGTGATCCCTTTCTACCCATTCCCAACAACCCTCCTGATATGGCAGATTCAACACCAGGTTCTTCGGACCTTCCACAGTTGATCATTGCCACCACGCGCCTTCAGGATGAGCATCTTGATGTCACAAACTTCTCTGTTTGGCGCAAGGCAATGCTTATGTCACCAACTAGTATGGATCTCGATTCTCACCTTGTTGACCCTCTACCACCAATGTCTGATCCGAAGTACAAAGTTTGGAAGCAAGCTGCTAGCAAAAATTTTACATTGCTTGTCAATTCTATAGAATGATCAATCAAAGATGTTGTAATATCCTGAAATTTAAAAAAAAAACCACGTTCAATAGCATACAAGATACGTAATACCGAGCTTAAACGAACCACGAAATATTATTATATGACCGTTATAACCTAACCATTAAGTTGACAGGTATGAACACTTTATAAAATACATATAAAGGTCCAACTCAATATAAATATATTGATTGATGATTTAAAAATAAACACTCAATTTTTTTTAAGTCATTTTATATTTCAAAAACAACTTATTATTTTTGTGCGTAAATATTATAATTAATTTCTAGAATTTTTAGAAAATACATTTGATAAAATGAACTTCATTTTTGAAATCAACATTTCAAAATTATCTTAAGATGAAATTTTAAAAAATTTCTGAAAAGTTTGATTTTTCAGTGAATAGTGAAAAATATTGATTTTTATGAAAACTACATTTTCTTTTAAAGTATTTACAAAATCAAATTCTATTTTGGATTAGTTTTAAAATGTCATTGGTTCCTTTTGATAAAACTTAATCCAATTATGGTCTTCAAAATGAATTTTATATTTGAATTTGGTATAAAAACTTTTTTATATTTAAAAAGGCATTTTTCTGAAAAACCGTTTTTATCGTGTTTTTTCGGTTTAATTTTAAATTAAATTCCACCAATTCTGTGTTTTAAATATTGAAAAAATGATTTCATATTTGAAATCAGAAGGTCCAAATTTGATAAATAGCTCTCTTTTTTGTCATTATAAATAGTAACATTAGTGAATTTATGTCATCTCGATAAGAGTAAATCGGGTAATTAAGGTAAAAATTATATGGACTAAACAATGACCCTAACAATTACCTTAATTTTATTGGATGGGTATATCTCGTCTATAATCATTCAAAGATCGAATATATGACCTTTTGTTCTCATTTGACCATGATTTTGACCTTTATGTTATTTTATATAAAGAAAAATAAAAAATATCATTTTCTTTGTTTTATTATCTCTAAATTTTTGAAATAGAGATAGAGGATGTGTTCGGTTATAAATAATCATTTAAAAGCTAAATGATTTGTTTTCATCGTGTTAATTTATTTTTAATTTTTAGTTAAGAAATAATTACCTTAAAAGTTTGTGCAACACAAATGCGGTAATTATCCAATTAATAGAAAAATAAAATAAATGATTTTAAAAATATTAAAAGTAATATATTTTGAAAAAAATTATTGTGTTCCACGAATTTTGTAGATAAATATAATATATATGTATTAAAGGAATAGATTTGAATTCCATCTTTGTCTTTGGAGTCTTTAAAGTCAAATTAAATGTTTAGTTCTAAAATTGTCATTAATGGTATTTAATAATAAATAATATTTTATTAAATGATTTAAAATTCCTAAAAAACCTATTTTCAGCCAAGTGATTGGGATAAGGTTGAAAATATCAATCATGATCCATTTAAGGGTCAATTGTACTTTTATAGTAACTATATTGACTCTTAAAGAGTAAAAACTTAGCTATTGCAGAAGTCAAAAAGGGTTAATACGGGTTAAAACAAAAAGATAAGGGTTAAAATCATATCTAAACTTATCCAAATTTTATTGGATGAGAGGATTTCGACACATCCTCATTAGCTTCAAATCTTATCAATTTGGAGTCATTTGAACATGAAAAATTAATCTATAATAATTTAATGTTTTCAAAAAATTCCAAAAGTGTTCATCCCATCTCTTATAAAAGCTTCTCTCCTCTTTTCTTTACACATCAAAATCCTTTTGGTCCGGTCAAGTCCTGCCCAAATCTCTTCCTTACATCTCTCTCCACGTCCTAGAGACCTTGATTTGATCAGAAAACCAACCAAGGAAATCTTTTGGTGCAACCTTAAGAGGGTTTCCGAAGAAGAGGTATGGTTCTTAATCGAGCGTTTTGTTTTATTTCTTCTTCCACCTCCAAATCTTATTCAACCATGTTGATATAATAACATCAATATCTCTCATATACTGAGATGTTATTATGTTAATGGCCTAATCTAAAACCATCTCTTCTTCCACCAAATGGGAAACAAAACCATCGTTCGTGTGTACAGCGGACTACCGCCTCACGAACCGATGTAATTCGTTTTCCATCATCGCCTCTCACACCTGTTTATGATGATTGATTTAACGTATATATATGATATTCATGATATATTTATCATTCTGAAGAAAAATATATATATTTTTTAACTATTTATTTACTGAAAAATGATAATATTGTTCGTGCATACATGTAGACCACCGCCTCCACAAAACGATGTGATTCATTTTTCATCACTATATCACATGGATGATGTATATAAATATATTTAAAGAAATAATATGATATTTATGATATTATAATCATTCTGAAAAGATAAAATAATGTTTACATTTCCATAATGATCGTTGAAAAATAGAACTGTTACTCATGCGTACGCACGAACTACCGCCTTCATGACTGTAACGTAGTTCATTTTTCATAATCATCTTTCATGATTAGTTTTAAAAGTATAATTGATTCATAAAAATGGTAATTATGTCATGATTATTATTCCAGAGATAATGAAACAATGACCTTTTTTACCATAGTCAACCCACCGAAGTCATTTTGAACTTGTGAATCGAATATCGTTAAAACGTCTGACGTGAATTTAATTGATTAAATAATATAGCATGGTAAGAGATAAAAAAAATAATAATAAACTTAAAAAAGGGTTTTAAGCAAATAAATAATTAACATAATATTATTATTCAGGAAGATAAAGAACGTACATAATGAGTCGGAATCAAGGTAAGAGACTTTCTTTTAAAAATCTTCTTCTCAAGTCTCCCTTTCCACCTCTTTCTCTTCCATGTCCATATTCTTAAAATTGTTTTACGGATGTATTTATATGGACATAAAAGACTCGTTTGACTTTCTTTCAAAGGTTTTCAAAAGGAATTATTTTACGAAATGTTTTGACTTTCATTGCAAAAGACAAAAGAAATGTTATATTTTAACGTATACGGCGACAACGACTTTACCCGACGTCAAAACCGTTATTTGAGATTTGACTTACTTTATAAGCTTTCATGTTTTCTTCAAAGAAAAACTCTTCTTCTCTGTGTTCTAGTTATTTTCAAAAAGGGTTTTTAAATGAAATGGATATTTCAAAATCCGGAAATGTTTTCTTATTGGTGCAAAGAATATTTTGAACTGCAAGTTTTTATGTGTTATGATTATGTTATGGTTTTTGGGCATTGTTTATGATGACAGGTGATTCGTTATAAATTTAGGACGGGTGATCCCGTTATAGCACTACAATGCATTAAGTAAAATTTATGTTTGGAAGTTGATCGTGAGGGTTATTCCAAGTATAACCGTGATGGTTATTTCAAGTGTAACTGTGATGATTACTCCAAGTATAACTGTAATGGTTATTCCATGTGAATCGTGAAGATTATTCCATTTAAAACTGTGATAGATATTCCATATGTAAGAGTGGTATGAAAATGATATCTCAATTTACCTATATGATTTATCTATGCTTGCTATGGGTTTTTATGGAAATCTTAAGATTTCAAAAAAGTAATCAAAGAGCTTATTTTTAAAAAAAGGGAAAGTATATGCTGCTTTTTAAGGATGAAATGTATGGCTTTGTGAAAAAAAATTATATGGTTTTCATGGTTTCAAAGAAACTTTTATGTATTTTATTTTTCTATTAAGATTTCTTATGAAATGTTTTATGAAAAGATTTTGGAAGTGAAGTTGATTTCTTGGCTAAGAAAATTTTTATTTTGAAAAAGACATTTTTATAAGCATTCACGGACTAACAGTTTTTTTCTTTCTTATTATGTCCCTAACTAAGATTTTTGTATTCATCCCATGTTTTAAAATGTTGTTCACAGGATTTAAAGATGGGTAAGAGAAAAGAAGAAGTCAATTTGAAAGTTATGAAGATTTGTCATGAAAAGAAATATTATATGTCTACATAGGGACAAAATCGTGTATTGAAAGAATATAAATGTCTATATTGACCTTAAAAATGTTTTATTTTAAAAAATATGTATTATGAGAAAAATGGATACAGAATAGAAGTGTCCACTTTGTAGGATATGGATCTGTTATGTAAGAGTTATGACCTGATTCTCTAAAACTCTAAACCGAAAAGATCCTCAGGAATGCAAGAAAATGAATTCTTAACTAAAAACTCGGGATTATGTAAAGTTTAAGGTCGGGTCCATAGAGTTGGTATCAGAAGAAATGTTTAAATAACTTTAGAAGATAGTATATTATTTGAGTATAGGTTAAAAGTCCTCCCTACTGCTTCCTGCACGGCTCCTCCGTGACTCCCAACCCTCCCTGCTCGCCCTCCTTCTGCACCTTCAACCAGCACTCATTCGTCCTTCCGCTGAGTGACGGCGAAATCCCTGCGGCTTTCCCAACGCCTCGTCGTCCGGCCCCACCCGTGTGGCTTTCCCGACGCTACGACGTCTGGCAGCAACTGTGCGGATTTCCCAACGCTCCGTCGACCGGCCTGCCAGTGCGGCTTTCCCGGCACTCCAACGACCGGTCCCGCCTGCGCAGCTTTCCCGGCGCTCGGACGACCGGCCCCGTTTGCACGGTTCCTCTGTTGTGCCTCGACCACTTGTCGTGTCACCGATGTAATCTGGCACATCTTCCACCATTTTTCATCTCAAGGGGCAGTTGCGATCTTGAGGGGGAGTTGTCATCGCGAATGTTTTCTTTTTTGTTTCGTCTTGTTTTGTCATCAAGTTGAGCATGTCCAGCTTAATGAGGAGTGTTTGCAACGTCTGTTGATTGCTTTGATTTTATTTGTTGCGGTTTGTTTTTCTTTATGTGTTCAAGCTAGGTAACTGTAAGAACTCGGGTTTTTGGAACGGGTCAAAATCCCGACCCTTTTTGAATTTTGACTCGCTTCTCAGGAAAACTAGAGAAATCGGACAATTCTAGGTTAAACTTTTGAAGTTGGGGAGGCCGTCCAGGTGCGCACGGTTGGCGCACGGTCTGAACAAACCGTGCGGACAAACCGTGCGAAGTCTCTGGGTGAGACAGTGGGCACCGCACGGTTGGCGCACGGTTTGTCAAACCGTGTGGGTTGGTCGTGCGAAGTTCCTGGGTGAGGCAGTGGCAACCGCACGGTTGGCGCACGGTTTTCCAAACCGTGCGGGTTGGCCGTGCGAAGTTCCTGGGTGAAGCAGTGGCAACCGCACGGTTGGCGCACGGTTTGCCAAACCGTGCGGGTTGGTCATGCGAAGTTCTTGGGTGAGGCAGTGGCAACCGCACGGTTGGCGCACGGTTTGTCAAACCATGCGGGTTAACCGTGCAGCCACTTAAAATTAGGGTTTTTAAGTTCCGGGCCACCCGAGAATTCTCATTCTCCTATTTTTTCTTCCTTCCACTCGAGGCTTACGTGGGGAGAGCTAGCCGGACCTTCAAATCCCTCCCGGATCTTCGTCCAAACTTCGTTTCGAACATCGTTTGATGCGTTAGAACCCCCTCGGTAAGGCCTTGATTCCTTTTGAGCCGTTCTTCTTGATTTCTGTTCTAGAATGAGTTATAGGGGTTTGAGAGGTTTTGATTCTTTTGTAGATCTACCGCGTTTTAGACCTAATTGGAGGCTGATATTGAAGGAGTAACATCGTACTAGTACGAGGTAGGTGGTGCATACCTTCTTTCGTGTTTTCGTGGACATTTGTGTGGCGCATCCTATGGTGCGTTTTAGGGTATTTTGAGAGAGACCCTAATTTATCTGTTATTGCATATTAAGTTGTTTATTACACCTATGGGACACCTTTGAGTATGTCCTTTGTCCTGTCTTGATTGAGAAGAGCCGAGCGAGAGGTCGTTGCTCACATGGGGCATTTTGGCCAGGGGTGCCAAAATGATAATACTTGAAATGTATTGGTTTAAACTGTTAGGTTTAGTTATTTAAACCTTGATATGAATTGTTGGAGACCTTAGAAACTTCAGTGCTGGTATGGGGCAGCACTTGCTTAGTGCAATTCATCTGTTTAGATGGTTTTGCCTGTTATGTGTTCAGTTAAAATGTGATTATATATGTGATGTGTGATTTTGCATATGCTGGAACCTTCGGGTTGTGATGGGCATGGCCCGAGTTACTTGGGTGGTTTTGACCACGGGATTGGGCGTCATGGACGTCAGCTTGAGGCAGTACGACTGTCAGGTTGGGCTTGGCCTGAGGTTACTTTGAGTGGTTTTAACCACGGGATTGGGCGTCATGGACGTCGGCTTGAGGCAGGATGACTGTCAGATTGGGCATGACCCGGTTACTTGGATGGCAAGGCCATCAGACTTGAGCGGCATGGTCACAGGTACACGAGGTGTCAGATGTGTGGTGGCTTAGGTACTATTTTGGTGATTACCGCTCACCCGGAACTTTGAGTAGTGTGCACACATAGATACTCTGTGATGAGGTGGTTTTGACCACTTGTGTGGGTAGAGGCCCCGTAGATGCGGTTTAGAAACTTTGGTTGGGGGTGCTTGTCGTAGGAAGCTGTTGGATTGGTGTTGCCCGATCCGGTTGGGCCGAATGCTTGTGGCCCGCACTGTAACAATGCTGACCACTGTAGTGGAGCTGACCAACCGACACCGACAGGCACTGTAGCGGTGCGGACTTTGGGGTCAACTTTACTGTAGCGCTTTTGACAAAGTCAGCCGTCGTTCACTGTAGCGACGCGGACCACTTTTCAAACAGTGATCGTCTTCTCCATTGTTTTATAGCCCATTTTCAGGCTAGGGTTACTACCAAAAAAAACCCCTCTGTAATTTGTGCTCCCGAAATAGTGAAATATCCTGCCTCTCCCGTGGACGTAGGGATTATTCCCGAACCACGTAAATCATTGTGTCCTCTGCTTTCTTTCTTTCGTTTTTTTCCTCGTTTCTGTCGTTGTGTCTCCTGGCGATTCCGCAACAGAAGCCACGTGGGAGGTGAGGAGCCTCCAGGGAATAGCTTTGAGGCTATCGGGTTGGGGGCTGAGGCTCGCCATGATTTGAGGGCAGATATCGCTGTTCCTCCGGTTACTTATTTGAGGGCGGATATCGTCGTCCCTCCGGTTACTTGATTTGAGGGCAAGTATCACTGTCCCTCCGGGTATTTATTTGAGGGCAGACATCGTTGTCCCTCCGGTTATTTATTTGAGGGCAGACATCGTTGTTCCTCCGGGTTACTATTCTTGGGCGTGTCTTCGGGACGTCGGTACTTGAGGCACGAGGTGTCAAGAGGCACAAGGTGTCGGGTTACTATTCTTGGGCATGCCTTCGGGACGTCGGTACTTGAAACACGTGGTGTCAGGGGGCACATTGTGTCGGGTTACATGACAAAGATCCCGGCGTTGGCCGAAGCAGGTGACACTCCATGGTGGCTGTTGAGCACCAGTGGAGTTTGTGTTTATTTGTGCATCGTACTTGTTGGAGTCTGTATCCCACATCGGACTTGTGGTCCGATGTGGCCTTTATCATTCATTATAAAAGAACGGCTCAGCCTCACTTTAAGGTAAGGAGGCAAGGGGAATTCACCAACTACATGGTATCAAATGGATCTTAATCCCGACCCTCCCTCCCAGCGGATTCCCGGTTCTGTCCGGCCCCGCCTCTCTCCCCTCAGGCCTTGCCCTTCCCGGCCGCAATCTCTCCTGCGCGGCTCCCCTCCTGGCGGCCCTCTCTCCCGGCGCGGCTCCCCTCCCGACGGCCCTCTCTCCCGGCGTGGCTCCCCTCCCGGCGCCCTCGCCCCGGCGCCCACACCCAGCGGCGCCCTCGCCCAGCAGCAGCTTTATATTTTATTTCGTCTTGTTTTGTCATCAAGTTGGGTATGTCCAGCTTGAGGGGAGTGTTAGCGTCTGTTTTGTTGCTTTCTTTTCATTATGTGTCCAATCTAGGTACACCTAGCTTAAGGGGGAGTGTTGGAGTCTGTATCCCAAGTCCGATGTGGCCTTTATCACTCGTTATAAAAGAATGCCTCATCCTCACTTTAAGGTAATGAGGCAAGGGGAATTCACCAACAACGGTATTGTTTATTGTTTTCCTTATAAATGCATATCTGCTTAAACACTTATATTAGGTACGCACCATTGGGTAGTATCCTACTGAGATTTGTCTCACACCCTGCACGGGTCCTTCGGGACGCGTGCAGACTTTATGGATTTACGTGCAGGAAAGAGGCCAACTTCGGGAGTTGGACTGTTTTAGCTGTTGCATGGAAATGGTATGGACCTTGAGATCTTGCCTAGCTGGAGTTTACTTTGTTAGGTTTTCTTTCTTGTATCAGCATGCTTGTTATGTAGAGAGTTGGTTAGCCAGTGGCGCCCTTTACATATATATGGATATGTATGACCTGCTTTGGATGCATGTTTCGTTGTTCAGTAGTAGTTACATGTGATCAGCATGCTGTTGTGTTTATTTCCGCTGCTGTTTTTATATTTATTGTTTTCGCTGTTTATCGATATTGAATGTGCTTCCGTTCTGCGGGTTTGGTTCGAGTCTACTGAGTCATTTGTTCCGCTGCATCGTTATTATTATACTCGGACCAGTACCATTATTATCCTCCGAGAGGGTATAGCCTCCCCACTATACCTATAAGACCCTCGCTGCTAGTCGGCAGCCTTTGGCGTTCGGGGAGGTGCGCCTAAGGTCGGAACACCCGACCCGTTTAGCACTGTTTGGGTGGTTGTTCGGGTCCGGGTCGTTACAGTAACCTAGCTTGAGGGGGAGTGTTGGAGTTTGCATCCCACATCGGACTTGTGGTTCGGTGTGGGCTTTATTTTTCATTATAAAATAACCTCAAGGCCTCCTTTAGAGAGGAACTTTGGGTATTGGGTTCTCCTCCATATCATTCTACAGAAAGTTGAAGATAACTTGGTTAAAGATGTCTTAGTGTTTATCATCTTCATATGATGGTTTATTATGATTATATTGATATACTCACACTAACCTTTTTGGTTTTAGTAAATCACTGGATCCATCAGACACCAAATTAACAGTGGATATGAAGGAAAATACAGTGGTTGTCTAAACGAGCAACCGAACGAAATGGGAGTTATAGTGAAAACTCTTGTGGTTATTCTTAACCATCTATCACGACTTACGCTCAACAACTTGAACCAAAGTGAGTTTCCCAATGCATCAAATAAGAGGGAAATGAAGATTCATGGAAGTCCAAGCGATAATGGTTATAAAGGTAAAAATATTCAACGACCTATCTGTCAAGAATATGGGAAGAAGCACCCATGAAAATGTCTTAAAAGAGCGGGAAGATGTTTTGTATGTGGTAAAGGAGGGAAAAAAGCAATAATCATCCAAGGAAAAAGGAAGCGTTCAGTTAACACCATGAAGAGAAATGAAGTTTTTCCCAATGCATCTATTGAATGTTTTAAATGTGAAGAGTATGGGCATTATGAAAATCGATATCCTAGTGGGAAAGTTCAAGAAAGAGATCATCAAAACCGTAAAGAGAAATGTTTAGCAATGTCTAATGTCATTATTGTTGAAAATGAAAAAACTGCAAATGACATATGAAAGGTATGAATTATATCTTGGCTTATGTTTTGATATTGTTGAATCTTAAGACATGATTCATATTTTGTTTGTAGGAAGTATTAAAAAATAAGATGGAAAAGCATGGTTAATGGATTATGAAGAACGTTGAATGATTAAGGTGTCTACATATTAGGGATTCAAGAGTTAAGATGTAGTGGTAGATTTAAGGATGATCATAAGTTTAAAAGCATTAATGCTCTTTTGATGTTTTATGTGATGAGTATTTT
The DNA here is from genome assembly GCA_963277665.1 of Viscum album. NCBI lineage: Eukaryota > Viridiplantae > Streptophyta > Magnoliopsida > Santalales > Viscaceae > Viscum > Viscum album. The sequence continues at coordinate 2,082,173,847 of OY728152.1, read as the reverse complement.
GAAGACATTTCTCTCATCTTGTTTGAACCATTTTGGTGTTTCTTAATGTCTAAAGACAAGACAAATAGCTTGTTATCCTTTTTTGGATCATGTGATCGGTTAGAAGTTAATTTTAGTTCTTCAAGCATAAAAAAATCAACATGAATACTCATCGTCTGGAGCAAAAAAAAATGAGATTGTGGTGGAAATTGATTAAATAAATTGTTCTCTAGGAAAACGATCTTGAAACAAAAATGTTATTCTATTGCCTTTATCTCTGATAAATCGATGATCTTTTCACCTATCACAGATTTATGATTTTGTGGTCATTTCTCCTTACCATTTCTCTATCACTCTAAAGTTTTTAGGCGTCAATTTTCTCTTTCATGTCCATATTTTTCAATTCTCGCTAATATTCTCCTATTCAAAAACCTAGTTTTGAGTTATTTTAGATGACCTTCGTATTTTTATTTCCCTTTTTCAAGAGAATGTCATATTAATTCAATTTATAACGTGGGTTTCCGCAAAGGAATTTTCAAATGTCAAGCCCTTAATTTCCGAGCACAAGTTCAAATTACGAAAACACAATTTATTAAATGGAGGAATGTAATATCCCAAGATTTAAAAAAAAAATACTATGCTTAAAAGCATACAAGATACGCAACGCTAAACTTAAACGAATTATGAAATATTATTATATGACCGTTATAACCTATCTGCTAAATTGGCGGACATGAATAGGATTAACTACTTTATGAAATACATATAAATGTGCTACTCAATATAAATGTATCGATTAATGCTTAAGAAATAAGCAATCAATTTTTATTTAAGTCATTTTATGTTTCAGAAAAGCGGTCTCTTCAAAAATGATTTTTATTGCTTTTGTGAGCAAATATTATAATTAATTTCTAGAACTTGAAATGTATTTGATAAAATGACCATTTTTGAAATTATCATATAAAAATTATCTTAAGATGAAATTTTGAGAATTTTTTAAAAAGTTTGATGTTTCAATAAATAGTGAAAATAAAGATTTTTCTTGAAAACTGCATTTTCTTTTAAAGTATTTACAAAATCAAATTCAATTTTGGATTAGTTTTAAAATGTCATTAATTCCTTTTGATTAAACATAATCCAATTATTGTCTTCAAAATGAATTTTATACTTGAATTTGCTATAAAAGCATTTTTATAACTAAAAAGACATTTTTCTGAAAAATAATTTTTTATTGCGTTTTTTCGGTTTAATTTTAAATTAAATTCGGTCACTTCTGTGTTTTGAATCTTGAAAAATTGATTCCATATTTGGAATTAGGAGTTCCAAATTTTTAAATAGATCTCTTTTATTTTTTGTCATTTTGAATAGTAACCTTGATAAATTTATGTCACTTCGATAAGGGTAAATCAGGTAATTAAGATTAAAAATTGTAGGAGAATAAAATAGGAGACCCGAACCCCCAAGGTGTACTCTCTAAGGAGCCCTTGGGGTGCTTTTATAACAAATGGTAAAGACCACACCGGACCTCAAGTCCGATGTGGGATACAGACTCCAACACTCCCCTTCAAGCTAGGTGTACCTAGCTTGGACACATAATGAAAAGAAAGCAAGAAAAACAGAGACCAACACTCCCCCTCAAGCTGGACATGCACAGCTTGATTACAAAGGTGGCTGCTCCCCCTCACGATCGAAGCTCCTGCGCAGGAGATGGATGGATGATGTCGCAGACGCAGCAGATGAACCACACAGAGACCGGGTCGGTTGACGGAACGCCAGGACTGCCGCACTAGTGGGGTCGGTCGATGAAACGCCGGGAAATCCAAACTAGCACCGGGAAAACCGCACTTGCGGGGCCGGCAACGGGAGGCGGGGATTCCGCAGAAATCGTTGCGGGATCTGGCGGCGCCAACAGACCCAAATCCGAGGTGGTCGAGCTGCTGCGCTAGCGACAGGACGTGCCGGCGGAGAGAGATGCGGCTGCCAGGAGGTGCCGGGAGATGCCGGCGAGGCGGGGATGCCGCAGGAGGAGGCCAGCAAGGGTGCAGGAGGCCGGGAGACGGCGCTGGAAGTTGGAGGAGGCCACCTGCGTGGAGCGGCCAGCACGGGTGGAGGCCGGTTGCTGGCCGGAACAGTCCGGATCTGCCCGGATCTGCCCGGAACAGTCCGGATCTGCCCGGAACAGTCCGGATCTCGCCGGAGCTGGCCGGAGTAGCCTGGATCAGGCCGGAGACGGCCGGAGCTGTCCGGATCTGGCCGGAAATCTCTGGATCTGGCCGGAGCTGGCCGGATCTGGCCGGAAAAATCCGGGAAGGGCCGGGAGGTTGCGCAGAGGGCCGGCGACGGGATGGGCCGCGACGGGAGGGGAGGAGATCCGCCGAGGCTGGGCGCGCGCACGGTGGGGCTGGCCGTGAGTCGCGCAGGAGGAGTGGGCGCCGTTGAGGGAAGGCGCACCGGGGCGGGAGAGGCCGTCGGGATCGCGACGGCTGGAGGAGGCGCCGACGGCTGGAGAGCCAGGGAGAGGCGCCGACGGCAGACGGCAGGAGGCGCTGCGGGAAGGGGCGGCGACAACCGGGCCGGCGTGCGCAGGGAGAAGGGCCGTCAGTGGGGAGAGCTGCCGGGGAGAGGGCGCGGGCGCCGGGCGAAGGCCTGCTGGGACGAGGGCGCACCGCGGGAGGAGGCGTCGTCAACTGGAGAACCGGGGAGACGTCCGCCGGTCAGGATCCATCGGGGAGAGACGCGCCGGCAGGAGGTCGAGCGCACGCCGGAGAAGCCGGGGATGGAAGCGATCCGGGGAGGGAGCGCTCCGCCGGGAGACGGGAAGGCGGAAGATGGCGCGGGGGCTAGGGCGCGGGCGAGGGCGAGGGAGCCGCACGGGCGTGGGCGCGAGGGCCGACGGGGCGAGGGAGCCGCGAGGGCTAGGGCGCCGGGAGGGGTGCCGCGCCGGGAAGGAGGCCCGTCGGGAGGTGGAGGCGCACCAGGAGGGAGGACCGCCGTGAGCAGAGGGGCGCCGGGAGGTGGAGGCGCACCAGGAGGAAGGAGCTTCGCCGGAGAAAACGAGCCCGGAGGGGGGGGGGGGCGGCGGTAAAAACATAAACCTAGCCCTTCATGAGGGCCGCCGCCCCCCACGAGGAGAAGAGAAAAAAAAGAAAACCTAGATAGGAGGAATAAAATGGGAGGAGGGGAGTTGGGTTCCCTTTGATACCATGTAGGAGAATAAAATAGGAGACCCGAACCCCCAAGGTGTACTCTCTAAGGAGCCCTTGGGGTGCTTTTATAACAAATGGTAAAGACCACACCGGACCTCAAGTCCGATGTGGGATACAGACTCCAACAAAAATAATATAATAATGACTAAAAAATAACTTTACACTTACCTTAATTTTATTGGATGAGTACCTTATCCATAATCATCCAAAGTTCGAATATATGACATTTTGTTGTTATTTGGCCATGATTTTGACCTTTATATTATTTTATATAAAGAAAAATTAAAAATGTCACTCTTTGTATCTCTAAATTTTTACAATAGAGATAAATAGAGGATATGTTCGGTTATAAATAGTCACTTGAAAGCTAAATTAATTGTGTAGATTGGGAAAATCCTCTTACCTTCAAGGTGAGGCGGAGGCCTTCTTTTATAAATTGAAAAAGAGGAATACACAAAGAAGTATTTCGATGTGGGACTCGGAAATACCCATAATTATAAAAAGAATAAAAAAGAGGGTTTAACACTCCCCCTCAAGCTGGACATGCCCAGCTTGGACAACGAGTCCCACAAAAAATGACATCATACAAGACCAGATACACTCCCCCTCAAGCTAGGCTGCAGATGCGGTGGATGCCCAGCTTGGAACTGAGCGAGGCTAGGCGAGCCCTTGGGAGGCCTTTGGTGAAGATGTCAGCAAGCTGGTCCACTGTCAGAATGTGGCTAAAGCTGACATGATTGTGCTCCAAGTGGTGTCGAAGAAAGTGGCAGTCCACCTCAATATTCTTTGTGCGTTCATGAAAGACGGGATTCGAAGCAATCTTGGTGGCTGCCTGATTGTCACACCAGATGTGAGCAGATGTCTGCTGAGGAAAGCCAAGCTCCTGGAGAAGTTGGCGAAGCCAAATGATCTCCATAGTGACGGTGGTCATGACACGGTACTCAGACTCCGCACTGGATCGAGAGACGACAGTCTATTTCTTGTTGTGGCAAGAGATGAGGTTGTCTGCCAAGAATATGGCAAACCCAGAAGTAGATCTCTGAGTAGCAAGACAACCAGCATAATCAGCATCACAAAAGGCCACAATATGCAGATGAGGATGCTGGGAGTAGCGAAGACCACGGGCAGGATCTCACTTGATGTATTTGGCGATACGGATGACAACATCCCAATGTGAGGTGGTCGGATGCTCCATAAATTGACTCACTTTGCCAACAGCACAGGCAATGTCGGGACGAGTCATGGTAAGATAATTAAGTTTACCCACTAGTCGACGGTACCGTTCTGGATGTGGATACAGTGCCGAGGAGGCATAAAGAGACTGTTCCCCAGGCTCCAGAGCAGTGTCGACAACAGTGGCCTGTGTCAGCCCAGCATCCTGCAGAATATCCAACGCATACTTCCGTTGGCAGAGGGAGATGGTGTCTGAAAAATAGGAGACCTCGATGCCTAGGAAGTATGTGAGAGGACCGAAATCCTTAGTGTGGAAGTGCTGGTGAAGATGCCTCTTGAGATGGGTGATACCCACAGAGTCGCTGCCAGTGATGATAATATCATCCACATAAACGACCAATAGAATGCAACCAGCGGAGGTCGTCCTTTAGAACACAGTATGGTCCTTCATGTTGCGAGAGAGTCCAAAGTCGATGACGACCGTGCTAAAGCGGTCGAACCAAGCACGGGGAGACTGCTTGAGACCGTAAAGAGAGCGGCGGAGTCGGCAGACTTGAGACTCGGCGCTGGAGGCACAAAATCCGAGGGTCTGCTGCAGATAAACCTCTTCCTCAAGGAAGCCATGAAGGAAAACATTCTTAACATCCAGTTGATGAAGAAGCCAATGATGATGGGCGGCCAGAGAGATGAATAATCAAACGGAGGTCATCTTGACAACTGGGGAGAAGGTATCGAAGTAGTCAATACCGTAAGTCTGCGCGAAGCCCTTGGCCACCAGGCGGGCTTTGAGGCGATGGAGAGTGTCATCGGTATTCAGCCTGATTGTGTAAATCCATTTGCTGTCGACCGCCTGTTTGTCTGCTGGAAGGGTGACAAGATCACAAGTATGGTTTTCTTCCAGAGCCTGCAATTCATCCCGCATTGCTGCTAGCCACTCGGGGTGAGATTTGGCATCACCAACTGTGTGAGAAATAGAAACTGTCTCCAGAGCGGACAAACCCCCGTATGAAGATACAAATAGAGGAGTACTTTGGCAGAAGCGAGTACCTTTCCGTAGGGCAATGGGCAAGTCCTCGGGCGGCGGGGCAGGAGCATCGAACGAAGCGGGGACGACGGTGTCATTGGCCGGGATGAGGGATACAGTTGATAGAAGACGAGAGTAGACCTGACCAAAATGGGTGTCAACGGGGGTTGACACCAGTGGAGGATGGATGATGAGAGGAAGACAATCATTGATGGCGGGGTCAGGATGAGGAGAGGGAAAGGAGAACGGAGAGCTCTCAACAAATGCGACGTCGGCCGAGATGACATACCGTCGTAGGTCGAATGAGAAGCAGCGATATCCGCGCTGAGTGCGGGAGTAGTCAAGAAAAATGCACCAAAGGGATTTGGGAGAGAGTTTGGAGAGGCCAGGATGTGTGTCGCGAACGTAACAGAGGCATCCAAACACTCGAAGGGGAAGGGAGTGAAGAGGCAGAGAGGAGAACAAAGCCCGAAAAGGAGTCTCCCCTTGAAGAATAGAGGAAGGAATACGGTTTATAAGATAGGTGGCGGTGAGAATTGTATCTCCCCAAAAATGCAGAGGCACCTGTCGGTGGAAGAGGAGGGCACGAGCAGTCTCCAGAATGTGTCTGTGTTTCCGCTCGGCCACGCTATTCTGCTGGGGTGTATCAGGACAGGAGGTCTGATGAAGGATGCCTTTTGTCTGGAGAAACTATCAAAAGGGAGTGGAGAAATACTCACGCCCATTATCCGAGCAGAGACATTTTACAAAAATGGAAAATTGGTTTTGAATTTCATTGTAAAAGGTTTGGAATGTGGAAAACACTTCGGAGCATTCTCGAAGGAGGTAAAGTCAAGTCATTCGTGAAAAATCATCAATGAAATATATATAATATTTATATCCCAAATGACTCGAAATGGTACAAGGACCCCACACGTCTGAATGAACCAAAACAAAAGGGTTTGAGGCCCTTGTATCCATGCGAAGAATGTATGTAGTGCGATGATGTTTCGCAAATGTACATGACTCACAATGAAAAGAATTACGCCGACTAAAATCTGAAAAAAAGCTAATGAATGGTGGAGGCAGGCGGGTGTCCCAATCAAGAATGAAGATCCAATGCTCGAGCAGAGGCAGACGTGCAAGCGATGGGTGCCGCTCCATCGCACATGTAGACCCCGTCCCAAAGCTGGCCTCTACTAAGTTCCCGGTTCGTAGTCCGCTCCTGAAATACAACACCAGAAGAGGAAAATATGGCAACACAGTTATAATCTTTTGTCAACTTACTGATGAAAAGAATATTAAATGGACTGCGGGGCACATGTGCCACAGATGGTATGTGAATCGATGGATTCAGGGAGCATGCGTTGAAGCCCGCAATGGAGATAGTGGAGCCATCAGCGACGGTGATGGCTGATGAACTGGTATAAGGGCAGTAGGAGGTCAACATACCAGCATCACAGGTGAGGAGGTCGGAGGCACCTGAGTCGAGCATCCATGCAGGGGAGCGACGGCCGACAAAGGCAGCGGAGCGAACAGAATAGGCCAGAGAATCCAAGGATGGACCGGGTCCTGCGGGGTCCCGAGGATCATGAGTCAGCCGGATGTCGACCATAGACAGGTCCAGAGATGGTGGAAGAGTAGCGACTGCCGAGGAAGCTTCCTCGACCGCTGTCTGTCCCTACCTCGGGCGCTGAGATGGACGTCCATGTAGAACCCAACATCGGTCGATCAGGTGGCCAAGCTTGCAACAATGTTAACAGAGGGGACGTGGACGACCTTCCACACGACCACGTCCATGAGGGCCCGAGGAGCGTCCACCGCCATGACCGATGAGAGCGGAGTGGTCGATGATCGGGGCGAGATGGGGAAGAGCCCGCTGGGTCTTGCTCAGCCGATGATAAACCTGTGGGATCTCCAGCGACGAAAGGTTGACGAGCAGCTCGGTTGTCGTGGTGGCAAACTTCGGAGCGAGGACGCTGAGAAGAGTGAAGATGCAGAGTTGGTCCCGCTGGGTCTGAGCCTCTGCTGGTGTCTGGGGAACGAGCCACAACTCCTGCAATTCATCACGAAGCCCTTTCCATTCCATGAAATATGCGGTGAAGGACTGGTCCTGTTGTCGAATATGGGACAAGCGTTGGAGGATATCGGAAACCCGAGCCAGGTTGTTCTCGGAATACATGATGTTCAAGGAGTCTCAGAGTTCCTTGACTGTATTCGTCGGGCGGGTGACATCCTTGACCGATCGATCCATTGAATTGACCAGCAGAGCGAAGATCTTGCTATCAGAAACCTTCCATGAACGGTATTTGGGGTCAGTCAAAGCCGGGGGAGGATCCTCAAGGTGATGATCAAGGTCCATCCCAGTCAAGGACATCACCACAGTCTTCCGCCAGATGGAGAAATTTGTGGAGTCCAACCGATCATCGACGATACGGGTGGAAGCGGTGATCATCTGAGGCAGAGGGGAGGAGTCTGTCATGGAAGCGTCGGGTAGTGTGTGGAGCCGCGAGATGCAGCGGACAGCGGGAGGGGCGTCGGGAGTCGGTGCAAGTCGTGCGCAAGAAGAGCCGGGAGGATGCCGGCTCGCCTAGAGGGAGCCGGTTCGCCTGGAGGGGGCCGCCTGGACCAGTTCGCCTGGACTGGTTCGCCTAGAGCAAGCTGTGGCTGGAAGAAGAAAAAAATTGCTGAGATGTATGCGCCAAAAGGGGCCGTCGCGCGGGGAAGCGGCACAGTCGCAATGGAGGGTCATCAAGGCGCCGCGCGCAGAGGAGGGTCGTCGGGGGTGCCGCGGGAGGCGCCGCGCGCAAAGGAGGGCTGTCGGGGGGGGGGGCGCGGGAGACGCCACGCGCAGAGGAGGGGGCCGCTAGAGACCGGGGCCGGACGGCGCAGGGCAAGAGCGCCGCTGGAGGGCCGCTCGGGGGGGGGGGGGGGGGCGCGGAGGGCAGACCGAGGAGGGAGGGGGGGTGTCGCGTAGGGCAGACCTAGGAGGGAAGGATGCCACTTACGGCAAAGCCGGGAGGAAAAAAAATTAGAGGGAGGGCTCGGGAATAGGGTTCCCTCTGATACCATGTAGATTGGGTAAACCCCCTTACCTTCAAGTTGAGGCGGAGGCTTTCATTTATATATTGAGAAAGAGGAATACACAAAGGAGTATTCCGATGTGGGACTCAGAAATACCCATAATAATAAAAAGAATAAAAAAGAGGGCTCAACAATTTGTTTTTATAATGGTAATTTATTTTCAATTTTAAGAAAATAATTTTATTAAAAGTTTACGCAACACTGACGCAATAATTATTAATTAACAAAAAAAATAATTAAATGATTTCAAAAATATTAAAAGTAATATAAATTGAAAGAATAATTGTTTTCCACAAATTTTGAAGATAAATATAACGTATTAGGGATGTGTTAAAGGATTAGATTCAAATTACATCATTATATTCAAAGTCTTTAAAGTCAAATTAAATAAATAGATCCAAAATGGACATTAATAATATTTTATAATATATAATATTTTATTAAATGATTTAAAATTTCTAAAAATCCTATCTTCAGCCAAGTGATTTTTATAAAGTTAGAAAATATTAATCATTGTCCATTTCAGGGCCAATTGTCCTTTTATAGTAACTATATTGATCCATAAAGAGTAAAAACTTTGTTACCGGGGTAATCATCAAAAAGGGTGAGCACAGGTTAAAACAAGAAGATAAGGTTAAAAACCTTATCTAAACTTACGCAAATTTTATTGGATGAGAGAATTTCAACTCATCCTCATCTTAGCTTCGAATCTTAACAATTTGGTGTCATTTGAACATGAAAATTGACTTATATTAATTTAATATTTTAAGAAAATTCCAAAAGTGTCAATCCCCTCTCTTATAAAAGGGCACATTCTCTATTCTTTTCTTTACACTTCAAAAGTTTTTTTGGTTCGGTCAAGCCCTGCCCAAATCTCTTCCTTACATCCCTCCCCACATCTTAGAAGTCTTGGTTTGATCAGAAAACCAACCTAGGGAAGCTTTTTGTGTAAACCTTAAGAGGGTGTCCGAAGAAGAGGTAGTTCTTAACCGAGCATTTTATTTTATTTCTTCTTCCACCCCCTTCAAATCTTATTCAATGTAACACCGCGAGATTTTACAAAAGGAACATCATGTTCAATAACATATATGACACACAACACCAAGCTTAGAAGATAATATAACACCCCAACACTTTATGATATATTTCCTTTTAAATAAATTCAATCTCTTCGGTAGCTTGCGGAATACGTAGCCCCGAATCTAAATGAATCGCAATATAGTATACCGTTATAACCTAACCGTTAAATTGGTGGGTATGAATAGAACTAGCTAAATTATAAAAATTATATGATTTTGATAAATACCATACCTATCCACTGTTAAACAGCCTAAAGTAGGGGACAACTTGGCAGCAATTTCTAGAATGGGTGTAAATGTCACACTGGGGATGGAAATGGTTAAGCCAATTGTGCCCATAGTTATTTACGGCGCGCAGCGCACAACGGCGACAAGGTCCCCCGGCGCAAAAGTGCACGGCGCGTGGCAATATTAACTTGCGGCGCATAAAAGAGATGCATACATATATCAACAATAGCAAATAATAAATTATACAACAATTACATAAATATAAAAGATTTGTGTCAATAATTCATATTTCATCCATCAAAAAACAAATGAAGTCAACAATGACACACAAAATATGAAATGCAAACAAAGATTCAAACATACAACATTTAAGGAGTAGGGGTTCTCTCATTATCATTCTCAGAATTAGCAGGGGAGACTTCATCATCACCAGATGATTCTTCCCCACCACAAGGCATCTCTTGAACATCTTTATCTTCTTCACTTGTTTCATTCTCAATCTCTTCCTCTTGCACCTCTTCTTCTTGTTCTTGAATAGTATCCATAGATTTCTCTTGTAAACACTTGGTGTGAGAACTCGATGCTCTAGTAGTATGAGCCAATTCTTCTGCACCAAAAGCCAAAGTCACATCACCCCAAGTCAAATCATCATCATCAAAAACAAAGTCATCAGCTACATCACGCTCCTCGTCCACGGCACCAAGCAACCACTCATTGCAATCATCAATTTCCTTCAAAGAGATAGGGTCAATGGAGTCTCGTTCATTGAATCTACGCATCAAGGCTCTATTATACTTGATAAAAACCAAGTCATTCAATTTTGCTTGAGCAAGCCTGTTTCTCCTTTTTGTGTGAAGATTTTCAAAAACACTCCAATTTCTTTCACAACCTGAAGCACTACATGTAAGACTGAGCACTTTTATCACAAAATGTCTCAAGTGTGAAGCTGATGCACCATTAGTTGCCCAACAATCAGCAGGTGCCCTCAATTTCCTATTTCTTATTGCCAAATCAGTGCCAAGAGTGCCTAGTGCCTCTCTATATTTTGTCAAGTCTTCAGCAATCTTATCAACCATCACTATATCAGGTGTCAATCTTTGAATGCATTTAATCAAACCCATATTTACCTCTTCATCAGCATCAATGTCAGGATGATCATAGAAGAACTCTGGATTCAAAAAGTATCATGCAGCATGCAAAAGCCGATGAAGTTGAACTTCCCATCTTCGATCAATTATTTTGAAAATCTCTTTATATCTGTCTTCTCTATTGTTGGAGGCATTTGCAATTGATTCTTTTGCTCGATCCATGGCTTCATATATGTATCCCATCGGAGGCTTTCTTTCTCCATCAACCAAACGAAGCACTTCAACAAGTGGAGCACCCACTTTGAGAGAATAATTGACATTGTTCCAAAGAGGCACTTTGCACAATCAAAGCAACGTTTTTCCCTTTTCGCTCCTTTGCCCATTTACTTTGATTCCATTCATCAGAAATGAACATCTTCCTCAAATTAGCTTGTTGGGTATACATGCTAGAAAGAGTGATCATGGCAGTGACAAATCTAGTCTTTCCAGGTCTAAGGAGTTCCCTTTCTTTGGTGAATTGTCGCATCAAATTCAACACACCGGCATGGTTATAAATGAATCCACTAATTGTCAACGCCTTCTTCAAAGTTTTAGCAAGCATAGAAATTTTCCAAATATCTTCTAAGATCAGGTCAATGCAATGAGCGGCGCACGGAGTCCAATACAAATTAGAGTAAGTTGCCTCCAATAATCTCCCTATTAAAAAATAGAAAACAAAAAACTCATATTAGTAAGTAGTAAAGATCATTGAAAAAAAATAAAAGTTCAAGAAAATATCAACAAAAGTATTGAGAACAATGATATTTACCAGCAAAAACATTATTTGAAGCGCTGTCAGTGACAACTTGTATCACATTGGACGGTCCAACCTTCTTGACAAATTTATCCAACAACTCAAACATCTTTGTCCCGCTCTTTACATAAGAAGAAGCATCAACCGATTCAATAAATACCGATCCCTTTGGGCTATTAACCAAGAAATTTATCAACGTTCTCCCCCTTCGATCTGTCCAACCATCTGCCATGATTGAGCATCCTTTTCTTGCCCACTCCTCCCTAAATTCCTTCAACTATAAATTTGTATGTTCCAATTCCTTTTTAAGCAAAGGAACTCTTACCTCATGGAAGCTTGGGGGTTTCATACCAGGTCCGCATTGTCCAACTGCCACAACAAATGCTGAAAAACTATCATAATTGACAGCATTGAAAGGAATTTCAGCATCATACATCCACCTTGCAAACAATTGGCAAGCATGACCTCTTTTCTCCTTCTTGTATGCATCCATGACGGTTGTTTGTCTAGCATTAGACAATTTTCTTTGTTGTACAACTTCTTCTGGACTTGAAGTGAAAAATGCATCTATAACTCCCTTTGCCTTGGATACAGGATCATTATTGCTTCCTTTTTGAGAACCCGATCCTTGTGGCACACGACTATTGCTTGAGATAGCTTTCCTTTTCTTTCCACCATCAAATATTGTACGTTCTAAACCTTGCACCTCTTCTTCTATAAAATCATCATCAATTGCATACATCCCGGTCCCGACTATATTCCTTTTCCCCTTCAAAGCCCTTCTATCTTCATCAATTTTTTTATCTCTTCTCTCACATGTGGCGGACAATTTTGGCATGCAGTTGTGTTTCTATATCCACCGGCCAAATGTTGTTTGGCTCGTGTAATACCTCTCTTCGTTACTTTTCCACAAAATTTGCATATTACTGAATTTTTATCTTGTGGATCTCCTAACTTGCAATATTGCCAAGCAGGGTCTTGTTGCCTTGCTTTAGACATTTTGAAATAAATCAAAATTCCTGAAATATTTTAAACAAACAATTAAATATCTTAAACAATATATCTAAAAAAACAATAAACAAAAAAAATGTAGCAATGTAGCATAAAAAAAAAGGGAAGTGCCCTCCCTCCAACTGTGGGGCAGACACCAATAACTGGGAAAAAACAGAAAACTTAAATAAAAATGAATAAAAAAAACAGTACTTGGGATCGATGGGGACTTGGGGTTCGCTGTGTGTGTGCGCCTGCCCTTGACGAGGAGGGGACAAGGAGGGCAGCGTCGTGGCCAGTCGATCTCGGTCGGGAAGCAGGTGTCGAGGGAGATGACCGGCACGGCTGGACTTGGTCCAGCAGGGGCTGGGTCACGGCTGTCGCAGGGAGAAGTTAGGGTTGCGCAGTAGGGGAGGTCGCGCGCGAGGTACATTTGAGGTGTTTTTAATCGGGATCGGGTCGGGATATGATTCGGCAAACACAGGCTAAAAAATTGCCAAAAAAAAAACACGCACAGTCTGGCGCAGTGGCGCGTGCCGCGCCACTGAGCGCCATTGCGCACCATAGCGCGCGCCATTGTGCGCTTTTCCATATGCGCCATGGCGAATCCATGGCGTGGCGCTCGGTTTCCTGGCGCGCACCATGGCGCGATGGCACACCATGGCGCGCGCCATTAATAACTATGATTGTGCCCACGTGGGGGGAAGGAAGGCTGTTAAATAGGAAGGGCTGAACAGAGAATGAGGGATTAATCTGTTTGAGAATAGGCTACAAAGCTTGGGCGGGAGAGCAGCGGAGTCTTCCGAGTACACTTCTCTTTATTTTCTGCGGTTTCCTTTGCCTTGTAATTCTTCAACAATTCTCTTCCTTTTATATACAAAGTAGCCCTCTCGAAGGGGGTTGTTGGAGCAAAGATCTTATCATTTGGTCCGATCTGCCGGATAATCTGCCACACATGAAGGGTGCGCTGCAGGATTGTGATTGCAGGTGGGGAGCGATGCTGCATCGCGCTCAAATCAGCGGAACACTGCCCGAAAATCTCTACTGCACTCACAGGAGGAACGAAGCTGCAATTATCGTCGGATCCTCCCATAGTAAGGGGGCAATGACGTGGGAGACGCGGCTCGACAAGATGGACCAGCAACTCGGGAGTATCAAAGCCACGCTTGCTTCGATCCGACTGGAGTGGGAGAACACTGATTTCCGAGAAGCTTTCTTTCAGTTGGAGCAATGCATTGAGAAGATGATACAGCAGCAGGAGGCGACTTCGTCCCCTCAAAAAACCACGCTACGGGAGGCACAACCTGCGGTGTCAGGTGCTACGACCGCAAAATCGGTAAGCCTCACACAACAAATTTTCGGCTTCACATGCCGCATGGAAAAGATGTCGTTGCAGGGTGTTGCTTTTGGTTGTGTTTGAGCTTGTTCGGGATTCTGGGCCGGTTGTCTCGGCTCGAGGTATTTCTTTTGATTGAGTTTTTGGCTTGATGCCAGTTTCGATTTTGTTTTTCATGTTGTTCCGAATATGCCACCCAGAAATGTCCTCAAAAGTTGTTAACGAGTCGTGCCCAATTCTAGTTTCTATCGAGTGTTGCTTGTCTTTTGAGGCATTCAGGGTTCGTTAAAGGCAGTGAAGCGGTTTGAGGGGAGTAGAGCAAGTCTTCGGGTGGTTGGGGACTCCCGAGTTTGTTAGAGTTCTTATTGTCTTGGGTTTAGTGGATGGTCCAACCTTGGACCAATGGGGGTGGATGTCTCATCATACTTGGAGTTGAGATGATGTGGGAGGTGTTAAAGTCCGTCTCCATCCAATGGATCATACCTGAGGAGGTGAAGGCAAAAAGAGGTGAGAGCATGTCCGTAGTTAACAAGGCCAGTGATTGGTGAAGGCCAGTGTCGGCCACTTTAAGGAGTCGACATTTAGATCGCAAGTGCTTGGAAAATCCAGCAACTCTCGTCATTCGTAAGGGTTCCCCATTTTGCGAGCGAGGTGTACGGGAAGAACCTGCCTCTGAAGAAATCACTGGCCTTCAGTCCGATAAACCCAGTACGATGACCCTGAGTCCGATGGCCTTCAGTCCGATGGCCCTGAGTCCGATGGCCTTCAGTCCAATGAACCCAGTACGATTAACTCAGTTCGATCAACTCAATACGATGCTCCCTTTCTCAATCTATTCCTGAAAAAAAAAATATGTTATGTCTGGATAACAAAACTTCCACTTCTCAGAAGCTACTCAAAACTCAATCCGAACTTCCTCAGTTCGACAAATTCAGTCTAATAGGCTCAGTACGATGAACACATTCTCAATCTGCAGTACTCAAACTTAGCTCAAATGCTCAGTCTGATCTTCATTAGCCCGGTAAACAAAACATTCAGGTGTTAGACCTTCTAATAAGGTCTCAGTCCGGAAAGAAAAACTTTGACAAAGTACGAATGTACTCTGCTTCTACTTATAGGCAACTCGGAATAGCAAAGACGGGAAACTGAAAAACTTTTCTCACTTACTCAAATTCAAAAACTCTGAGATTTATGCATACTTGAATCTCAACTTTGACTGTTTCAAACCTTCTCAAGATTTCACCGAAAGCAATCTTCTCTTCAGTCCAATGTAACGTCCTCACCTTCAGTCTGATGTAACTTCCTTAGCTTCATTCCGATATAACTACATAACAATGGAACTTCCCCTGCTCATTGCTGACTATCTTCCTCTGCTCATTACGATGTGACTTTCTTTCTCGGCTCATTACGATCTAACTTTCTTCCTCTGCTTATTACGATATGACTTTCTTCCCCTGCTCATTACAATTGTAGAATGGTAAAAGAGGTGAAATCTAATACCCAAGATGTATCTCTAAGAGAGGCTTGAGGTTATTTTATAATCAATAATAAAGATCACATAAGACCACAAATTCGATGTGGGACACAGACTCCAACACTCCCGCTACCTAGCTTGGACATATGATTAAAGAAACCAAAACAAATAAAAAACAAATCAATCAACAAACATTGCAAACACTCCCCCGCATGTTGGACATACCCAGCTTGACTACAAAACAAGACGAAATAAAAAGAAATCATCCGCGATCACAGCTCCCCCTAGAGATGAAAACGGATGGATGATGGAAGATGTCGCTGGAAAAGATGTGTCGCTAAGCTGCACAACGGGGCCGGTCGACGGAGAGCCGAGAAAGCCGCACAGGCAGGGCCGATTGATGGAGCGTCGGGAAAGCCGCACTAGTGGGGCCGGTTGACGAAGTGTCGGGAAAGTCGCAATGGCGGAGCCAATCGATGGAGCACTGGGAAAGCCGCACAGGGAGGGCCGGTCGACGGGGCGTCAGGAAAGCCACACTGGCAGGGCCGGTCGATGGAGCACAGGGAAAGCCACACAGGCGGAGCCAGACGATGGTGCACCAAGAGAGCCGCAGAGGAGCCGGCGAGGGCTGACGACGGGGCACAAAGGAGGAGGGCCCGTCAAAGAGGGGCGCGGGACAGCCGCAGGAGGCGCCAACGTGGAGGCGAGGCTGCCGCAAGAGGAGGCGAGGTTGTCGGGTGTCATCGCACGTAGGGAGGGTCGACGCAGGACTGTCGGATGGGAGGGACGACGAGTAGAGGGGTCGTCAGACGGGAGAGCTGCGCACTGGAGGTATCGCGCAGGGGGTCGTTGATCGGAGGGTCGGCGAGCAGAGGACCGTCGGACGGGAGAGTTGCGCGTTGGATGCGTCGCACATGGGTTCGTCGGGTGTCGACGGGAAGATTCTGTTGTCGGGTCGTCCGGAATCCAGCAAGGGACCGCGCGCAGGGAGGCGGGTTCGTCACGCGCAAGGAGGGTCGTCGCGCATAGGGAGGCGGGGCCGCAAAGGGTAGGATACTATGGAGGATCCATCGGGCGTCGCACGCAGGGAGGTGGAGGGTCATTCAAAGAAGCGTCGGCTGGAGACGGAGCGCCGACGAGGGTCGTCGCGCGCAGGGCCAGAGAGGTCCGTTCAACGGAGCACCAGACGAGAGAGATGCGCGCAGGAGTCCGGCGTGGAAGGTTGGACGGCGAGGGCACAGGGATGTCGTACAGCGGAGTAACCGGCGAGGCGAGCCGTCCACGGGAGGAGGCCGGTGACGGAGGTGGGGCGTCCGCAGAAGGAGAGGTCGGCGACGAAGGCGAGGCAAACGGCTGGCATCGAGCGCACCAGGGCCACGCTCAGGAGGCGGAGGGAGGGGCGACAGCAGGACTTATGGCGCTCTGGCCATGGAGGTCGCCTTCCCCCTTAGGGGAAAATCATGGGTTTTTTTCCTTAGAGAAGGAGAGCGGGGAGTGTGGACTAGGTTGGAGAACCTCCTCTGATACCATATAGAATGATATATAGGAGGAACCAATACCCAAAATGCCTCTTTAAGGGAAGTCTTGAGGTTATTTTATAATCAATAATAAAGATCACATAAGACCACAAGTCCGATGTGGGACACAGACTCCAACAACGATGAACTTCCTCGACAGATGACTTATCGGTGTCACAACTCATCCGATTGCAAACTTGAACTCTACCTTTGTTTCTCCTCTAGTAAACACAACTCATTTAGAATCTTCACACTTTTCATAACTGATCTCCCTTTGATGGATCGTCATCAGCAACTCGGATCACTCTAATGTTCTGCATTCGATGTGTTATTGGTGTGAGACATTCATTTGATGAATCGGTCTTTGTTCCTGATCCGATGGATAGGCATCTGCTCCTGGTCAGATAGATCTTCCTCCTCAGAATCTTTCCGGTTTTCCTTCTGAGAGTCAGTCTGATGGAATCCTCATAATGATAGAATTCTCATTACGATGGAAACTCCACTCTGCAACTTTGAAATTCTTCAAACCTCATCAGCCATAACTCATTCAGACTTTTGAAAACTTCTGTGTTCGGTACTTCTGGATCCAATGCAGACTTTGTCTTGATTACTGGAACCGATGCAATCTTTATGATTCGTCCATTTCTTCAAAGTTTCTATTGTTGAATTGGTGTAGTCCGATCCTCTTTGGATGTTGTCGGGCTGAATATTTGCGGCCCATACTGCGCATCAAGCCACAACTCCAGACAACACCGACAGGGGGGTACTGTAGCAGAGTTGACCGGATGACACTGACAGAGCACTGTAGCTGTGCAGATTTTGGCATGACTACTGTAGCAGGGCTGACCAGCGACCCCGACAGGGCACTATAGCTCTGTGGACTTCCAACTGCCGGCCACTATAGGAGCTTAGACTTGAGTGACCGCGACATTGTAGCGATTCGGACTTTGAGCCACCTTTTACTGTAGCATAGCAGACTTTCTGTGCAGTTTGTGGAATAGTGTTTCGTCCTCCTTATTAGCTCATTTCAGACTAGGGTTTTGGGTGTGATTGAGAACCCTGAAACTCCTTATAATTTTGTGCTCCCGACTATAGTGATATTTCTGCCTCTCCGTGGACGTAGGGATCGTTTCCCGAACCATGTAAATCTCTGTGACCTGTATGATTCTTTCTTCTGTCTTTTCTTCATCTGCAAACATATTCTATCGTTGAGACTCACGATGTTTCTGCAACAATTGGTAGCAAAGGGTTGAGATCGGAATTCTCAAATTGAATGATGGGTATAGAAGAAGGCAATGTGAAGATCAATCGCTTCGATGGAACTGACTTCAATTACTGGAGGATGCAGATCGAGGATTATCTTTATCTGAAAAAGATGCATTTACCGCTTCTAGGTTTAAAGTCAACGGACATGACGCAGTCGAAGTGGGAGCGGCTTGATCGACAGGTTTTGGATGTTGTGCGCCTTACGTTGGCAAAAAAACCCAACGTTAAACATCGGAGAGGAGAAGATGACAATTTGACTGATGAAAGCCCTCTCGAATATGTACGAGAAGCCTTCTACGGCAAACAAATTGCACTTGATGCGACGATTGTTCAATCTGAAAATGGTTAAGGGAGGATTGTTGACATCGATGAATTTAACACCATCATAAGTCAGTTGACATCGGTGGAAATTGTGCTTGGTAATGAGGTATGTGCACTAGTTTTACTGTCTTCATTACCTGACAGTTGAGAAACTGTAACAGCTGTGAGCAGTTCTTCAAAGAATACCAAGTTGGTTCTAAAGGATGTATGGGATCTGATCCTCAGTAAGGATATCTAAAGAAGAGAATCGGGCAGATTCTATGGTTCTGCTCTGAATATAAAAGGGGAAGATATGCACAGCGAGACAAAGATAGAGGATGATCAAGGTCAAGAGGAAAGAGCAGAGACAAGGTAAAGGAGACTGGTCCTACCTGCTGGATTTGCGAAAAGAAATGACGTGTCAAGAAAGAGTGCAGAGAAAAACAGAAGAGACATGAAACTAGTGGAGCAAACACGGTGGTTGAATGAACTGATGACGTGTTTTAGAGTCTTGGATTTTAGACTCATGGGCGTCTTCTCAGTCCACATCAGAGAAGGGTTTCCTGAACAATTTTGTTTCTGGAAATTTTAGCAAGGTACATCTTGCTGATGATGAACCCTTGCAGATCGTAGGGAAGGGTGATGCACAGATCGAGACCAACAATGGGAGTCTCCTGGTTCTGGAAAATGTGAGGTATATCCTTGGTTTAAGAAGAAATCTTATTTCTGTTGGGCAGCTTGATGATGCAGGCTTCAGTACCATGTTTACTGGTGGTGCCTATAAGATTACCATGGAAGCTATGGTCATAGCACGAGGAGCAAAGAATGGTACCTTGTACAACATGACAGAGACTGGTATAGATATGGTTGCATCAATAAATCCTGTCGGGAATTCAAAACTGTGGCACTACAGGCTAGGCCACATGAATGAGAAAGGGAAGAAGGTGCTGGCAACAAAAGGACTGCTACCAGAGCTAAAATCAGTGGACGTTGGTCTTTGTGAAGAATGTATCTTCGGAAAACAAAAGATGTATTTTGCAAAAGGAGGCAGAACACCGAAGGCTGAAAAGCTGAACCTGGTGCACACAGATGTTTGGGGGCCTGCACCAGTACATTCCCTTGAAGGGTCACAATATCATGTGACATTTATTGATGACTCAACAAGGAAGATATGGGTTTACTTTCTGAAAAGAAAATCTGATGTGTTTAAGATGTTTCAGAAGTGGAAGATCATGGTGGAGAATGAGTCAGGATCAAAGCTGAAATGTTTGAGGTCTGACAATGCTGGAGAGTATGACAGTCAGAAGTTCAGAGAATTCTATTCCAATAATGGAATTTGGTGGGAGAAGACTATCCCAGAAACACCACAACAAAATAGTGTAGCTGAAAGGATGAATATGACACTGAATGAACGTTCCAAGAGCATGAGGCTGCACACGGGGTTACCTAAGACCTTCTGGGATGATGCAGTGAACATGGCAGAATATCTCATTAACAGAAGTCCATTTGTACCAATGGGAGAATTTCTACCCGAGGAGCTCTGGTTTGGTACGGAGGTAAGACTCACACTTACGAGTCTTTGGCAGTTCGACATATGTACATATTGATGCTAATGCAAGAGACAAGCTCGATGTTGAGTTCAAACCATGCTTCTTCATTGGCTATGGTGCTAAGGAGTTCGGTTACTGCTTTTGGGAAGATCTCAACAAGATGGTCATCAGGAGTCAGAACGTGGTATTTAATGAACGTGTCACGTACAAGGATCGCCATGCAGTTGAAGATGAAAATGAAAATAAAGAATCACAATGCAAAGAGCAAGTGGAGCTTGAAGGTGTACCTGAGCATGAGACATTGAAACCAGTGGAGCCTACTCCTCAGTGAGGGTGAGAACACCTGTGCAGAGGTATTCACCATCATTACACTATTTGTTACTGACTGACAGTGGAGAACCATAATGTTTTGAAGAGACCATGCAGTTGAAGGAGTCGAGTAAGTAGGAGTTGGCCATGAAGGTGGTGATTTCTTCACTACATAACAACAATACTTGGGAGTTGACACATATGCCACAAGGAAAGAAAGCATTGCAAAACAAATGGGTATACCGGGTCAAGGAAGAACATGATGGCAAGAGGAAGTACAAGGCAAGGCTGGTGGTCAATAGAAGGAAGACATGAATTTCACTGAAATTTTCTCACCAGTAGTGAAGCTTACCACCATTCGGGTGGTTCTCAGCATTGTGGCATCTGAAGACTTGTATCTTGAGTAGTTTGATGGGAAGACGGATTTCCTTCATGGAGATCTGGAGGAGGACATCTATATGTCGCAGCCAGAGAGATGTTGAGTCTGGGAAGGAAGACCCGATGTGCAAACTCCAGAAGAACTTGTATGGGTTAAAGCAGACACCCAGGCAGTGGAATAAAAAGTTTGACGCCTTCATGACTAAAAAATGAATACAAACGATGTGGCATGGATCAATGTTGCTACATCAAGCATTTTGGTGATTAATATATTATATTGCTTTTGTATGTGGATGACATGCTCATTGCAAGATCATGTATACAGAAGATTGGTGAGCTAAAAGGGCAGTTGGCCAAGGAGTTCGAAATGAAAGATTTTGAAGAAGCAAGCAAGATTTTGGGGATGGAGATCAATAGAAACCGTGCAGCTGGAACCATAATGTTATCACAGGCTGACTATATTGAAAATGTTCTGAGAAGATTCGGTATGCTGGAAGCAAAGCCGATCTCTATTCCTTTGGCGGACCATTTCAAACTATCAAAGGAGCAATCACCGAAGACGAAATAAGAGATTCAGTACATGACAAAGGTTCCACACGCATCAACTGTTGGAAGTCTGATGTATGTCATGGTCTGTAATCAACCTGATATTGCTCATGCGGTGTGAGTTGTGAGCAAGTACATGTCTAATCCTGGAAGGCAACATTGGGAAGCTGTAAAGTGGATACTGAGGTATTTGAAGGGCAGTAAAGAGGTATCTCTGTGCTTTCGGAAAGGAAATTCATTACAAGGTTATGTGAATGCTGACCTTAGAGGTGACGTCGACAGCAGGAGTACCACAGGTTATGTATTTACATGTGGAGAAACTACAGTAAGCTGGATATCACAGCTACAGAAGGCGGGGGCTTTATCCACCAAAGAGGCAGAATACATTGTTATAACAGAAACTGGAAAAGAGATGGTTTGGTCGAAGAACTTCTTGGATGAGCTGGGTAGAAAGAGAGAAGAAAATGTATTACACTGTGATAGTAGTACTATACATCTTGCAAAGAACCCAGTGTTTCATGCCCGGACGAAGTACATTCAGCTGAAGTACCATTTTATCAAAGGGTTGATACAAGATGGGTTACTGACATTGCAAAAAAAATTTGAAACAAATAATCCAACAGATATGGTGAAGAAGCCGATGGTAATGCAAAAGTTGAGGCACTGTTGTGCCTCTGTTGGTCTCCAGTGATGATCGGAGGATGAGAGATAGAATATGGGAGGACGCCATGGGAGCACAAAAAGGAAAACAGCTGGTATTTCATGAATCGTCAGCTTGAAATTGAATTTGTGAATGGAAAGCTCACCACTGGTGAGTGAAGAAGAGGAGCTCAGATTAAGTAAGTTGTCTAAGTCAGTGGCATCGAAACAGATCAACGTAGCAGATCAGGCTCCAAGTGGGAGATTGTTGGATTGGTGTAGTTCGATCCTCTTTGGATGTTGTTGGGCCGAATGTTTGCGGCTCATACTGCGCACCAGGCCGCAACTCCGGACGACACTGACAGGGGCACTGTAGCAGTGCGGACTTTGGCATTACTACTGTAGCAAGGCAAACCGGCGGCACCGACAAGGCACTCTAGCTCCGCAGACTTCCAGCCACACGGCACTGTAGCAGCTTTGAACTTGGGTGGTCGCGACACTGTAGCAATGCGGACTTCCAGCCACCTTTTACTGTAGCACAACGAACTTTATGTGCGATTGGTAGAATAGTGTTTTGTCATCCTTATTAACCCATTTTGGGCTAGGGTTTTGGGTGTGATTGAGAACCCTGAAACTCCCTGTAATTTTGTGCTCCCGACTATAGTGATATTTCTGCCTCTTCTTGGACATAGGGATCATTTCCCAAACCACGTAAATCTCAATGTCCTGTGTGATTCTTTCTTTTGTCTTTTTTTTATCTGCAAACTTATTCTATCATTGCGACTCCCGACTTTTCCGCAACATTTATCATGAGAATGTTTCATGATTTATGAGAACTTCATGACCAACAAAGCATCGTCTGATTTTAGATTAGAAAGTAGGAAAACATTCTAACTCCTGACTTCACTTTCTTAAAACATCCTCTTCAGCATCATTCGGACTTCCTCACTCAACAGTTTCTGACTTTCTAAGAAAAACTGTGTCCGATGGATCTTCAATATCATGTCGATGGATCTGAGATCCGATGGAGCGTCTGATCAATAACTTTACAGAACTTCCATCTTCCTTATACCTTTTGCATCCAGTACTGCTCAGTCCGATATTCGGCATCTGGTGCTTCTCAGTCTGATCCTCGGCATCCGGAAAACAACTTTCTCAAAAACAAAATTTTTCTCCCCATTTATGTTTGGGTTTGAACATTCAACAACTTTTACTTAATTTTCAAAAACATTCTTTTACAAAAAGATTAGTGGTCAACAAATACAAAAACTTTGTTGAGACAAAATATCACAAAGGTTCTTCAATCTCCTCATCTGGATTTGTTGACAACACTCGTTAACAACTTTTTCAACTCTCAGAATTTTTTGTAACTCAACTTTTGACTTTTACCAAAATGCAGTCTTTCTCAAAAGAGTGTCATGACACTACACTACTAGATAAAGTAATGTTTTTAAAGGAATTTCATCCTTCGGTGACAAGCAAACTTTGCGGTCAATGTTAAGATAAACTCTCTCTCACTTTTATCTTTTCCTCTCATTTTGCTTTTTCTCCCCCTTTTCTTTTTCTCTCCCCCATTCTATGATATCCAGAGCTTCAGATTTATAAAACAAAGATAATTAAAAACTTCTTCCAGAGTACAAACTTGTTACTTTCTCTCCCCCTTTGTCAACATAATCCAAAGCACGATAGAAGACTTCCTTATGAGATTTATGAAGTCATTGGAGGAGGCTGGACATGAAGTTGCAGTTTCAAATCAAAAAACCTTTCTTTTGGCATTGCCTTTGTAAAATTACCAACAATTTGATACTTTGTTGAGATTTAATAAAGTGAAACTTTATATCAATGTGTGTTGATCTAGAATGCTGGACAAGATTTTTAGAAAGATCAATTGCAAATTATCACAAAGTATTTTCGATGGTTTAGAAACTTTTACTTTCAAATCTTTCAGTTGAACTTTCATCCACAACATCTTAGTACAAGCCCGAGTAGCCGCAACATATTTTGATTCTGTTGTGCTCAAAGTTACTAAACTTTGTTTCTAACTATGTCAACTTACACAACATTCACCCATGAAAAATGTTCCACCAGGGGTTAATTTTCTATCATTACAATCTCCAGCTCAATCGGCATCGGTAAAACCATGAAACTTAAATCTCACAATTTCTTTTGTATAACAACTCATGCGAAGTTTTAGAATTCTCTTTGCTGCCAACATATGTGATTCTTTCGAATTACTTTGATACCTAACACACAAAGTCGCAACATAAACAATATCAAACCTTGAGACTGTAAAGTAAAGTAGACTTCCTATCAACTTCCGGAAGTCTTTCTGAATCACACTTTTACCGGACTCATCTTTCACATATAAGTTGCTATCAACTTTTTCTTTAAAAAATTCAACATTCTCAAACAATTGTCAAGTTTTGAATACCAATCACGTGGAGCTTGTTTCAGCTCGTACAAAAAAAAAATCAATTTACAAACTTTGTTTTCATCCTCATCAAGTAGAAACCCACAAGGTTGTTTAACGTAAACTTCTTCTTCAATTTCTCTATTGAGAAATGATGACTTTACATCCATCTTATATACTTTGTAATTCTGGTGAGCAGCCACTGCTAGAAACATTCTTATAGTTTTTAACCTTGCAACGGGGGCAAAGGTTTCATCAAAATCAACACCTTTCACCTATGCATAGTCTTTACAAACAAGTCTGGTTTTTGTTTCTTGAAACTTCTTCATGTTCATTCAACTTTTTTTTTGTAAACCTACTTTGTTCTGATAACATTTTTACCTTTCGGACGTAGAACAAGTTCTCATGTTTCGTTTTTCTCAATTTGATCCAACTCTTCACTCATATCATTCACCCATTCTTTGTGTAGAATAGCTTCTAAAACGGATTCCGATTCTAACTTTTAAAATGAGCGAAGTTTGATTTTCTAATCACAGCTTCCTTCTGGTCTGAACTGAAGCCTTCTGATTCCTAAGAATATTTTCGGTCTCAACATGTTTTTGTAAGGTATGAAATTTCAAAGTTTCTTTCCCAGCTGAACTTTCCTCATCACACGATTCATCTGAATCTTCATGCACATTGCTTTGCTCGCTTTCTTTTTTGTTGGAGACTTTTAGTTTTTCTTCCTCAACATTCCTAGCAACTTTTGTTAAGTTGGATTTTCAATAACTTTCACATTATATGAGTCAACCACCATTTGTAAACGTTTGTTCCAACATTTGTAACTTCTTCCATTAGGAGAATAACTCATAAAAGTTCGTTCCTCAGCTTTCTCATCAAATTTTCCCAAATCCGGATTTTTGATTTTAAGTAAACATGGACTTCCAAAAACTTTGAAATACTTCAATGAAGGTTTGTTGTTATACCATATTTCATAAGAAGTCATGTTAGATTCTGGTCTCAACAAACATCTATTCTAAATATGTACAGCAGTACTAACAGCTTCTTTCCAGTAGAACTTTGAAAGTTTGTATTCTTCTTACATATTTCTTCTCATTTCCACCGAACTTCTATTCTTTCTTTCTGCTACTCCATTTTGTTGTAGAGTGTTGGGAGCACTATACTGATTTTTGATACCATGTTTTCTCAGATAAGTTTCAAAAGTATTGCTTATGAATTCGGTACTATTATCTATTCTCAGCTTCTTTATATAAACTCTCATTTCTTTCTCAACTTCTTTTCTGAAAAACCTGATCATTTCCACAGCCTCTAACTTGTGTTTCATAAACATGATGTTTGTCATCCTAGTAAAATCATCAACAAAAGTGATAAAGTACAAATCCCCTTTTGTTGATTGATATCTCATCGGCCCACATAAATCGGAATGAATAAGTTCAACGGGTCCGGTAGACTAAATCTCAACTCTCTTAGGACTTTTATTAGTCATCTTCCCTTTCTGACAAGTAACACAAACATCCTTCTCTCTTCTTTTCAATTATGGAAAATTTCGGACAACATCAACTTTAGAAAGTTTGTTCATATTTTTCTGCCTAAGGTGCCCAAGTCTTCCGTGGCACAATTTGTTTTCATCTTCAACACTCAAGTAACAAGTAACAGGAGTTATTAAATTCTCCAATTTGAAAAAGATTACCACCGGTTCTTTCTCCTTTTGTAATAACTTTTACATCTTTCACACTTCTAATGATACAAGAATCTTTTCTGAAAATCACTTCTTTTCCATCATCACAAAGTTGAATTACACTAAGCTATGTTTTAGCTCATCAACAAATAAAACTTTCTTAGATTTCATCTTTTCTGCTTCAATCTCGGTTGTTCTGATTCCTCTGATTTTTAATGAACTATCATTCCCGAAAGTAACACCATCATCATCATGATTTTCAACATGTTTCAAGATTTTTAAATCACCTGTCATGTGTGAAGAACAACTACTATCAAGTATTTATGGTTTGTTCTTATTACTTACTTCAAGGCAGTCTCAATAACAAAGCCTCTTTCTTCAACTTTCTTCTTTCCGGCTTCCTTTTCTTTTCTTGCGTACAAAACTTGTCCTGGAAGAGTAGTCATACATTCTACAGCAATATGACACGGTCGATCACATCTTTCACAAACTTCTTTCAGACAGTCAAACTGATTCTTCATTAGAAAGTTTCTGTCATCTTGAGAATTCACTTTTTCAACATTCTGTAATTTAGGAAAGTTACTCATTCCACTTTCACTATTTCTTCCTCTCTGCTCAAACCTTCTTTCAGGTAGAGATAAGTTGTGCCAAAAATTATAAGTCTGGTGCCCATAGATTCCACAGCACCAACAAAAACCATCAAATCTTGATTTTCCATTGAAGTAAGATCTTTCTCTGTAGAAACTTTATTAAGGTTGATAACTTCTTCCTACTCTAACAATCTATGGACGTGGATCATCTTTCCTCCTGAGTGAGTTCATCTTTTGTAGATGAAATAGGTTTCTCACACCCTTTTTCCACCCAAGCTTTCCCAACTCTTTTTTTCGAAACCTGGAGTGTTAGAAAAAATAGATGAAACATTATTTTTGGTGGGTGAGGATTTCACCTAATTCTTGATTTGAGCTCTCTTAGAAACTTTAGAAATCTCAGCTTTTACTTTCGAAGCTTTGTTGAAGTTTTCATTCATCTTGCTCAAAGTAATTTCGAACTCAAGAAGTTTTGATTTAAACTTGTTAACTTCTTCTTCCTTAGCTGTTAGCTTCTTACTGAGATCTTCAACCATCTTTCCCTATTCATCAATTCTTAGTTTGTAACTTAAGATCTCCTCGATGTATTTTTCTTCTTTTTGACATCTTTGTCACCTTTAGAAACTTTTCCACCGCCTTTCTTTATCATTCAGATTTTTTTCTTGAGAGATTTGTTTTGCTCAAGACATTCAGGAAGTTCTGTTTTGAGTTGATACTCTCTGTAAGATTCTTCAGCTCCTTCACTATTTGAGAAGTATTTTGTTTTCTCAACTTTTGCAATGAATGTTCTAACCTTTTCTGAACTTTCAACTTCTAAAGAATTGTTTTTGGTTGAGTCCGATTCAGCTTTCTTACTCATCATACTTATTTTTTCTTCAGTAAACTTTTTCTTATATTTATTGGATTGCCATCTTTTTTAGAACTTTTGTTCCACTTTTTCCGTCGAGCTTTTTCATCAGAATCATCTCGATATTCTCCAACTTTCTTCTTGGGGCAATTCATAGCAAAGTGTCTGATTCCTCCACACTCAAAACATTTGAGAAGAAGTTTTCCTCCATACTTTCCTCTTTCTCTTTGATAGTTCTTGGATATAAGATATATGATTTTTTCATTCAACTCGTCATCCTCTATCTTTAGAATCACAAGAATCAACATCTTCAACATCTTGAATTTTAATTTTTCTCATAGATTCAAAAGTAATTTCATCTTCATCTTCTTTTTGAACATTGGAACTTTTCTCATTTCATAAGAAACAATAATGTTATGCAATTCATCAAAAGATAAATCATCTTCTAAAGAGTAAATTTTAGAATCAAACTTATCTGGAAAACTTCTCATAAGTTTCTTTACAATTGTAGAATCTTCCAGGACGTCATCAAATCATCTGATGTTGCAAACAATTTCATTTACTTTGGTGAAGTATTCATCAATAGTTTCTTCATCTCTCATTCTTATGCCTTTATACTTGCTACACTAGATTTGTAGATTTGCTTTCTTCACTTTAGTATTCCCTTTGAAAATATGTTTCACCTTGTCCCACATACTCTTCCACCAACTTCAATATTTCTCTTATCTAACAAAAGTCATCGGGGTGTCCTCAATAGGTGGAAACTCAATTGTAGCAGCATCGACAACTTCCACGCCAAGAGATAGGAGATAAAGAATCATCCTAAAAAACATTGGCTCTGATACCAATTGAAGTTCCAAATGGTCGAATAACAACTGAGAATGAGAGGTTGAATCAATTGTTCACTTTTTATAAGTTTCAATACTTTTAAAACTTAACCCCTGTAACCTATTAAAGTTCATATCCTTATCATCTTTTAGTAAGTACTCATGCATGTAAAAATAGAAAAGCAAGTAAAGCAAACGAGATTTATAAGATTCGACCTCAGTGTGAGAATCTGCATCCTTGCCATAACCACTCCCGTGGGCCTATGAAAATTCACTAATTTGAAGAAATGAATACAACTTGTGTCAACTCCCGTTAGACACCTTTTATCTCCCGATAGTAATAGTTATACTGACTCCCGCCAGTTTACAAAGTTTGCTTACAAACAATTGAGCAAAAACAAAAGAATAAAAACTTTGTTCAAAATGCTCCACAAAAGTTTCGGGATCCGATGACCCTTAGTCAGATGGCCTTCTGTCTGATGAACCCAGTACGAGTGACTCAGTCCGATCGACTCAATACAATGCTCTCATTCTCAATCTGCTCCTGAAGAAACTTTTTGTTCTGTTTGGATAACAAAACTTGCACTTCTCAGAAACTACTCAAAACTCAATCGAAACTTCATCGGTCCAATGAATTCAGTCTGATGGACTCAGTACGATGAACTCATTATCAATCTGCTTTAACCAAACTTTGCTCAAATGCTCAGTCTCATCTTCCTCGGCCTAGTAAACGAAACATTCAGATGTCCGACCTTCTAATGAGGCCTCAGTCCGGAAAGAAAAACTTTGACAAGAATTTTGCAGCGCTCAACCTTTTCCGCACGCCAAAAAGAATGCAAAGTACGAATGTACTCTGCTTCTATTTATAGGCAACTTCGAATAGCAAAGGCGGGAAACTGAAAAACTTTTCCCGCTTACTCAAATTCAAAAACTCCCAAATTCACACATATGAATCTCAACTTTGACTATTTCAAACAATCTCAAGATTTCACCAAAAGCAGTCTTCTCTTCAGTTTGATGCAACTTCCACAACTTCAGTTCGATGTAACTTCCTCAGCTTTAGTCTGATGTAACTACATTACAATGGAACTTCCCTTGCTCATTACTATCTGACTATCTTCCTCTGTTCATTACGATCTGACTTTCTTTCTCTACTCATTACGATCTGACTTTCTTCTTCTGTTTATTACGATCTGACTTTCTTACTCTACTCATTACGATGAACTTCCTCAGCATATGACTTATCAGTGTCACAACTCATCCGACTACAAACGTGAACTCTCCCTTTGTTTCTCCTCAAGTAAACACAACTCATTTAGAATCTTCACACTTTTCATAGTTGATCTCCCATTGATGGATCGGCATCAGCAACTCTGATCACTCTGATGTTCTACATTCGATGTGTTATTGGTGTGAGGCATTCATTGAAGGACCTCGGAACACCCTAAGAGGGGAGGGGTGAATCAGGGTGTCAATTTTTTCTTCCTAAAGTGCCGGATCTTGTTCCCACGTTGGTAGGAACTCGTTAAACTTGTCTGATGGTAATGTGCATGAATTAAAACATTCACACGCAGCAAGACAACATAGCAATTTTTACGTGGTTCACCACTAAAGACTAGTCCAAGGAGCATACGCCGACAAATTGTCGGTCGTACCTAAATCCACTAAGCTTGCTACATGTGGAATACATGAATTTTGACACAGTCACTCTGTGCCAGACACACTGCCTTTACAATGTTTTAGGAATAGCACGTTGTGTCCCTCAGATCACTTCCGTCGACTCCCCCTAACTCACTGCTTTGAGAGAAGTCTAACTCAGTTTATTGACTTGAAGGTCGCTTCAATGGATTGACATTAAAGACTTTTTCCCTAACTTAGCACGAGACTCTGTTTGCACCGAATTCCTGATTCGATGCACTTTGAAAGCCTTGTCCACTTAAAAACTGATATTCAAAACTGCTTTTCACGAAGCTCCATCGCGAAGCTCCCTTGCCTTCGCGGAACAAACTACCTTCGCAAAGCAACCCTGCCTTCGCGGAAAAATCTCCTTCACGAAGCTGACAAAGTCAACGTGAAATACCCCATCATCGCGAAGCACTTATTAACCAAAAGCATTGACATCAATCAAGACTTGGAACGTCTTTTCGGGATGCTCAAGCTCGCATAGAAACACAGTTTCACGAAGCTCCCCTAGCTTCGCGAAACCAGAGTGATTTCGGATTTTTCTTGGGAAAAAAAATCGTTAGAAGTGAAGAGGGGTAGCCACATATTTAAAGGCTCGGCCGTTCGCGAAGCTCCACCGCCTCTTTGCAGATTTTCCAGATCTTTCAAAAACGTTTTTGTGGCGCTCCTCCCTTCGCGATGCACCAGTGAAATTTGAGATTGATGCGAAGCTTTCCGTCAAACCTTTCGCACCACCGCGATGCTCCAATTCTCGTAATCGTAGAGATCACCGTCACTGATCACGATGCTCCAAATCTCCGTCGTTCACAATGCTCGTCGTAAT
Source organism: Viscum album (assembly GCA_963277665.1). NCBI lineage: Eukaryota > Viridiplantae > Streptophyta > Magnoliopsida > Santalales > Viscaceae > Viscum > Viscum album. Next base: position 2,082,143,054 of record OY728152.1, on the reverse strand, counting down.
CGCGTAGATCACCGACAGAATTCTTTAATCTTTCGCGAAACACAATTCTCAAAGTCCATCTTCGCGAAACTCATGTCTTTGCCATATTTTCATAAGGCCTTCAAAACTGTTGTCGGCTTGAACTGTAAGATCTCTTTCCTTGCAAACTTCTTGATCTTCCATGCAAAAGATTGACAACAAACACAAACCATACTCCAATTTCAGCAAAGAACAACCTTGGCTCCAACATTCATTTGATGAATCGGTGTTTGTTCCTGATCCGATGGATAGGCGTTTGCGCCTGGTCCGATAGATCTTCCTCCTCAGAATTAGTCTGGTTGAGGAAGTTTATTTATAACAGTTTGGGTCGTTACAATACTTTGACTCTACACTTGATCGGGAGATAACCACCTGCTTCCTGCTTCGCCATGAGATCAAATTTCCTCCAACAAATACTACAAAGTCAGATGTAGATCTCATAAAAGAGAGACATCCAGCATAATTTGCGTCACAAAATGTCTCAATATCTGTATGTCCATGATCAGAATATAAGATCTAAACCTGATTCCTTTTTCACATAACCCTCTGCTTCTTGCAACTTGTTTTCGCTTGGATCGAGGTAGGTGTTTCTATGCCGTTTCTTAATATTATATGCCATGAGATACTTGAATGTTTTAAAATGTATTTCTTTCCAAAATATACCTATAGTTGATACTTTCGTTTGACTTAAAGAAGGTTTCCAATGCTTTCTACAATTAACATAATGGAGATTTTGTAGATTTCTTGTTTTATTCTTTAATTTTTTAAAGTTTATGCATGTCAAGTGTTTAATAAAATGTTTAAACGGTTTCTCAAAAAGAAAATGGGATTTTAAAGAGGTGTCTGGCACCGAAGGGTTTTCATATAAAGGGTTTTCATATAAAGGGTTTTGTGTTTTCTAATGGATTGTTTGGAAAAATGAGGCGTATTTAGCCCATGCTAAAGTGTTTTGAAATTGGTCAGCCTTTTGATCATTTCAAAAGTGGTTTTAAAGAAAGGGTGATTTCCAAAAGGATTTCAAGACATGTTTCCATAATTAGATTTTAAAGGGTATTTTAAAGTAAGATTTAAAATGGTGTAAAATGGTTTGGCATCTTGAGCTTGTTTTTGAAAACCCGTTTGGCACTTTATAAAAGTGTTCTCTTGATATATGTGATACCCTCAATTGAGCCCCTTGGTTGTTTTGCATATGTTTGTGCCCTCTTGTGAGAAGAAATGTATTGTGAGTAATGCTTATGCATGGATGTATTGGTTGACCTTTTGATTCGATTGTTTGTTCACCTCTATTGATTGATATCATGGGAGCCTAAGTAGCTAAGCAGAAGATCTGAACGAGTACCACTAGCATAGATTATGCAATGGCTAGAGCCCTGGGTATGATTGAGTTCTACTAAGGGTTGCCTCCCGATGAGAACCTGAGGGAAAGTCGGGGTTGAGTGTTGTTAAGTTCACCTAGGGTCGGTTGATTCCGTATTAGGTGTTTTATATGTGAGGTCCGGTATAGTTCTAGTTAGAACCTAGAGAGTTGCCCATGATGCTTAGTCCCTAATGGAAATTGTTTAGGGGATTCCTTTCTTACTTTGTATCCCCTATCCCTTCTTGGGTTATACAGCACTGTTGTTTGGTTGTCCTTATTGCACTTTGCTGATATATATATTTGTCTGCTTGTGTTTATGTTCTCCTTAAGTCATGATTTTGGTTTCTCTTTAAACCGTTCTACAAATTGGTTCTATTTCTTTAAATGTAAATGATGTTGTCTTCATAAAGGTGTTTGGAAATGTTTTAAAATAGAGGAAGAAAAGAGAGCTGGTTTTGCTCGTGAGTTTAAAAATCCTCTTTTCATGAATTGAAAGGAACTTTAAAGGAAAGTTTTGCATTCATTTCTCGGTTTGAAATTTTGGATTTAAGTTGGAAATGCCTTATTTTTCTAAAAAGGCTTCAACTTAGTTTTGGAATGAAATTAATAAAATCTGATACTTGTTTTCATTATGTTTGCTCGTATGAAAACCTTATTTTATAAATTATGCTCAAACTAGAATTTATGGACCGTATTATGAAAGGAATTGCATAGACTCTATGGTGGAATCCTACTGGGCACGTTTCGCTCACATCTTACACACACCAATGCATGTGTCTGCAACTCTCATGTTTTCTCTCAGGTGTTCGGGCCTTGATTCCAAATGCTTGTTCGACTTGGTCCGTTGATGGACAGGTGGTTATATTGAGTGACCGTGGGTCGCAAGGAGATGTTCAAGCGGTGGCTCGGATTATGGTTTTATTTTCCGGGCCATGTATGTATCGGCCTACTCGGCCAACTGTCGTACCATTATTTTAGTCTTTCCTGTTTAATATGTATGATATGTATTCACTTCCGCTATGTATTTCCAAATGAGATGAATCATAGTTGTCGGTTATGTCGCATTGAATGTTTGTTGTTTTGTGTCCTGGTTTGTTTATTATTTTTATTTACTTATCTAATATGCATGTATGTCCAAAATACGGGTACGTCATGCCGGATTCTCGGTGGTTTTCGTTGCTTGTTTATATTTTTGCTATGAGAATGGAATCGTTCTCATATGCATCTACTTGATACTCAAACACTAGTTGTCAGTCCGTGGGGATCGGGACACCCTTCAGATCTAGCAGCGAATCGGTTCGAGTATTGGTGCAATGGTAGCCCAGGCCGATTCGTTACAAAAGGTATCAGAGCTTAGGTTCTAAAGAGGACCTAGGTTCTGGAAGCACTCGCTTTCTCACCCTGAGCCTCGAGTTACCATTGGTTGTTGGGATTTGGATTCTGTCTTAATTATTCTTATTGGATTGAAGTTTCAGATGGTGGTATTTTGATCCTTATTGGCATTATATGAGTTGCCTAGGGGGTTCTTGGAATTTTGGGATTAGAACGGAAAGAGAATCAGAGACGTGAGGTTGGCATGCATGGGAATTTTGTTGCTAATTGAACCTTGGGTGGCATCGGGTTGAGATTTTCTATCCAAATCTCCATGAGACGATGTTCCATGGGCTTGGACCCAAGTTACTTTCTGATGCAGTTTCATAACCTGAGGTTAGAACTATGTTGTTTCTTGTTGAGGTTTCGGGTTAATTGGGTTCTTTAGTTATCTTGGGATGTCATGGGCTTGGTGACCCGATCTTGCGATCTTTGGATGTTCCTTGGAATTGTGCTTCCTTTAGAGAATTTGATCTAGTTTCTTTGTGGTTGGTTGTGGTTGATGGAATTTTGTGTTTTCCTTTGATGGTTTGTGAAATTGTGGTTGTTTCGGTGACGCTCTCTTTATAGAAGAGGTTGTCTGTTACATCACCATTTTAGATGAATTATAAATGATGGGGAGACCTATATTAGGTCTCCATCTTCTTAGAGCTTCGTGTTGCTTAGTTGTGATTTGGGTTATGCTTGAGGATGCTTGGGGATTCTTCTCATGGATTTGAGGAGTCGGGGTAAGTGTGATGTTTCTTTTCGTAGAAGCTTCTCTAGTTTTCTCCACCCTCCCACCTCTTATTCAGGTGTTGAGGACTTGGCATATAATTGTCTCTACCTTTGACAACAACTTTCCAGGGGCAGAAAGTGATATGATAGGGAGAACTGTTACACCCTCATGTCACTGTGGTACTTAAATATTATTCAATTTTGGTTCATCCCAAAGGGTATTTGGCCTCGGTAGCAGTAGACCACAGCGAGGAGCGGGGGGTGACGTCGTGGAGGTCGATAGGTGAGGCGCCCTGCGACATGGAGCCTAGGGCTCGGGACCTTGAGTTTTTCTAGATTGAGGGGCTCCACACCGCGGCGTAGAGGGACATGTCGTAGCGACCGGGTGCTCGGGAGGTCAGCTCTGCCCGATCAAGGTGCTCCACGCCACGGGCCGGGGGTTGCGCCATTGAGGTTTTCTGGCGAGGAGCACCATACTGCAAGCCCAGGGGGCTACGCCATTGAAGGCGGCGTGTTGCAACTTGTTTCCACTTGGATCGAGGTAGGTGTTTCTATGTCGTTCCTTTGTATTATATTTCATGAGATGCTTGAATGTTTTAAAATGTTTTCCTTTCCAAAATAAAACTATATGTGATACTTTTGCTTGACTTAAAGAAGGTTTCCAATGGTTTCCACACCTGACATAAAGGAGGTTCTGTGGCTTTCTTGTTTTATCTTTAATTTTCGAAAGTTTATGCATGTCAAATGTTTGATAATGTTTAAGTGGTTTCTCAAAGAGATTGGTATTTTAAAGAGGCGTTTCGCACCAAAGGATTTTCATATATAGAGTTTTGTGTTTTCTCATGGATTGTTTGGAAAAAAGGGGACGTATATCGCCCATGCGAAGTGTTTTGAAATTGGTTTGCCTTTTAATCATTCCAAAGGCGGTTTTAAAGAAGGGGTGTTTTCCAAATGGATTTCAAGACATGTTTTTATTATTTGGTTTTAAAGGGTGTTTTAAAGTGAAATTTCAAATGGGGTAAAAATGGTTTGACATCCCGAGCTTGTTTTTAAAGCCCCATTTGGCACTTTATAAAAGAATTTTCTTGATATATGTGATACCTTCAATTGAGCCCCTAGGTTGCTTTGCATATGCTTGTGCCCTCCTGTGGGAAGAATTGTATTATGATCAATGCTTATGCATGGATGTGAAAGGGGGTTGTTTCATATAAGGGTGTTGGTGGCGAGATGAGGTTTACTTGCGTTTAAAATGATGATTTATATATGCAATGTTCTCTTGATTCAATTGTTTGCTCAACTCCATTGATTGATATCATGAGAGCCTAGATAGCTAAGTAGAGGATCTGGATGAGTACTACACTAACATAGATTAGGCATTGGCTACTGCCCTAGATATGATTGTGTTCTACTAGGGGTTGCCTTCCGTAAGCCAGGGTTGAGTGTCGTTAAGTTAACCTAGGGTCGGCCATTCCGTATTAGGTGTTCTATATGTGAGGTCTGGTATCATTCTAGTTAGAACCTAGGGAGTTGCCCGTGATGCTTGGTCCCTATTGGGAATTGTTTAGGGGATTCGTTTCTTGCTTTATTTGTATCCCCTATCCCTTGTTGGGTTATATGGCACCATTGCTTGGTTGTCCTTATTGCACTTCGTTGATATATATATTGATGTTTGTTTGTGTTTATGCCCAGATTCATTCAAGGTTTTGGTTTCTCTTTAAACCGTTCTGCAAATTGGTTTTGGAGGGGTGTGTTTCATTAAATGAAAATGACGTTGTCTTCAAAAAGGTGTTTGGAAATGTTTTTAAAGAGGAAAAAAAGAGAATTGGTTTTGCTCATGAGTTTAAAAATCCTCTTTTCATCAATTGAAAGGAACTTTTAAGGAATGTTTTGCATTCATTTCTTGGTTTGAAATTTTAGCTTTAAGTTGGAAATGCCTTTTTCTAAAAAGGCTTTAACTTCGTTTTGGAAAGTAAGGGATAAAATGTGATACTTGTTTTCCTTATGTTTGCTCGTATGAGAACCTTCTTTTATAAATTATGTTCAAACTAGCATTTATGGACTTTATTATGAAAGGAATTGCATACTCTTCGCTCACACCCTGTATACACACCAGTGCATGTGTGTGTATGCATCTCTCATGTTTTCTCTCACCCTGTATACACACCAGTGCATGTGTGTGTATGCATCTCTCATGTTTTCTCTCATGTGATTGGGTCTTGATTCCAGTTGGATGTTCATCATGGTCCATTGATGAACGTGTGGTAATGGTGAGTGACCGTGGGTCACAGGGAGATGTTTGAGTGGTCGCTCGGGTTGTGGTTTTATTTTCTGAGGCATGTATGTATCGGCCTACTCGACCATATGTTGTACCTTTATTTTAGTCTTTCTTGTTTTTTATGCATGAGATGTATTTGCTTCCACTGTGTATTCCAAATAAGATGAATCATGGTTGTTGGTTATGTCTCATTGGATGCTTGTTGTTTTGTGCCCTATTTGGTTTGTTATTTGTATCAGCTTATTTGATATGCATTGATGACCAACATACAGACAGGTCATGCCGAATTCTCGGTAGTTTTCGTTGCTTGTTTATATTATTGCTATGAGGGTGAAATCATTCTCAAGTGCAGTTTCTTGATACTCAGGCACTAGTTGTCAGCCCATGGGGATCGAGAACACCCTTCGGGCCTAGTGGCGTGCCGGTTCGGGTACCAATTTGATGGTAGACCGGGCCGGTTTGTTACATAGGTGACCTGAACATCTCGCTTATTTACTAAACATGAGATATTAATATGAACATTCCATATTTCATTTAGGCATCATCTTGGCATGAAATAATGGGTTCTTTGAAAGATATATCACTCTCCTATCACAATACAATACATTTCACTAGTGTTCCACCTAAACTGCGTCATTTGTGTACCCACATAGGATATGTGCAATAGCCCAACTAGTCTACTAGGGAACGAGGTGCTGAAAATCGTATATCAGACTGAGACTAAATATTTAATTGCTTCAATGACCTTGTAGGTAAAGTTGAACGCCTACTCAATTTCACATGCATGATGTAAAAAATACTATTAATGGATTTAGTTATTTTAAAAAGTTATAATCTTTAAGTAGCTTAGAAATTAAAGTGAAAAAATCTAACCAACGCCAAAGAGTCATAATGGCTAAAGCCTTTTAAGATTTTTGTTGGACCCCATTTAAGGTTAAAGGGGTATTTCTGTTCTGAGTCCCACATTGGACTTAACACCATGTAATTAGTTTTTACTTCTCTATAAAAGAGGATCCCCACCTCACATTGAGGGAAGGGGAATTCACCCACTACATGGTATCAGAGGGATTTTTATCCCGAACCCTCCCTCCCTTGCGGATTCCCGGCGTTCTCCCGGCCCCGCCTCTCTCCCTCCTGCCCTAGCCTCTCCCGGCAGGCCCTCCCAGCAGGCCCTCCCTCCCGACGCACCTCTCCTCCCGGCGCACCTCTCCTCTCCGGCCTGCACCCTCCCGGCGGTCGTCCCTCCCGCTACGCCTCCACCTCCCGACGCCCGCGGCTCCCGGCCCTCCCGTCGCACCGCCCTCCATCCTCCCGGTTGCCCTGCGCGGCTTCCCGGCGCCTCTCTGGCCCCCGCCCGATGACCTTCCTCCCCGCCGGCGCTCCCTCCCCGCGGCTCCCGACGCCATCACCCGCGCCCCCCCCCCCCCCGTCCCGGCACCACCTCCCTCGACGCTCCCTCCCGGCCAGCCCCGCCTCGCCCCGCCGGAACGCCCTCGGCCGCTCTGCCCTGCGCGGCTTCCCGGCGCCTCCCGCTGCTCCAGCAGCCCTCCTCTGCGCGCTCCCTCCCGGCGGCCTCCCGCTGCTCCCGGCGCCTCCCGCTGCTCCCGGCGCCTCCCGCTGCTCCCAGCGCCTCCCGCTGCTCCCGCGCCTCCCTCTGCTCCCGCGCCTCCCTCTGCTCCCGGCTCCCGGCGGCATCTCCCGGCTCCCGGCTCCCCGGCTCGCCCCGCCGTCCCGGCGCACCTCCTCCCGACGTCGCGCCCTCGCGCCCTGCCCTCGGCGATTCGCCCCGACGCTCCGCCCTCAACGCCTCGCCCCGGCGTCGCGCCCTCGCGCCCACTCCTCAGCGCCCCGCCCAGGCGTCTCGCCCTCGGCCTCGCCCCGACGCCGCGCCCTCGCCCCCCCAGCGGCTCCCTTCCCGCTGCCCTCTCCCGGCGTTGCTCCCGGTTCGGACTTCCGGCGCCCGGCGCGCCCAGGTCCAGCCCTGCTCTCGGCCCTAGGGCGCTCCTGCCCAGAACCCGCGCCCCAGCACCCGCGCCGCCCCTGCCCGGCCGCACCATCCTGAGCGCGACCCCCTGTCGCTGCTCCCTCCGGCCGCATCTCCGGGCCGCTTCCCTTCCACCGCCCGACTCCCGGCGAACGGGTCCAGCGCCCGCCCTCCATGGACGCGTCCTCCGTTCTTCCGTCCCTCATCACGGCCTCCTCCCGGCTTGTCGATGACCGGATGGATGCCACTAATTTTTCCGTCTGGCGGAAGACGGTCTTGATGTCCCTCCGCGGCATGGGGCTTCATTCTCATCTTGAGAAACCCCCACCTGAACTCACTGACCCTAAGTTCGACTCTTGGCAGCTGGCGGACAGCAAAATCTTCGCCCTACTGGTCAACTCCATGGACCGCTCCGTGAAAGATGTCACCCAGACTGCCAACACCGTCAACGAACTCTGGGATTCCTTGATTGTCATGTTCTCCGAGACCAATAACTTGGCCCGGGTCTCTGACGTTCTACAACGTCTCTCCCATGTCCGCCAGCAGGATCGGACCTTCCCCACCTACTTCATGGAATGGAAGGGTCTCCGCGATGAACTACAGGAACTCTGGCCGATTCCTCAAACTCCGGCCGAAGCGCAGACTCAGCGGGACCAGCTCTGCCTATTCAATCTCCTGAATGGCCTCGCACCGGACTATGCCACGACGGCCACCGAGATGCTTGTCAGCCCGTCTACACTGGATATCCCGCAGGTCTATCATCGCCTGCAGAAGGCACATCGGGCCCTTGCACCACCCGTCCCCCTTCCTGATCACACTGCGCTCCTCGGACGTGGCGGTAGTCGTCCTACCGGCCCTCGTGGGTGCGGCCGTGGGGACGGCCAACCTCGCCCCCTCTGCCAGCATTGCGGCAAGCTCGGCCATCTGGTAGACCGTTGCTGGGTCCTGCATGGTCGTCCTGAGTCGCACACCCGCCGGGGCCAGACTGCGCTCCGTGATGCGCCCTCACCTGCTGCTACTCTTCCCTCGTCGTTGGATCTCTCCCTGGCTGAGCTCCAGCTGATTCACGATTACCGGTCCACCTCCATCGCGGGCTCTTCGTCAGCTTCTCTTGCCCATTCCGGTGGTCACACTGCCCTTGTCAGTCATCATTCTCCGGCCTGGATGCTTGACTCTGGTGCGTCCGACCACCTCACTGGGGATGCAAGTATGCTCTCCCACTACCGTCCCTATAGTGGATCCTCTGCCATCACTGTTGTTGATGGGTCCACTCTCCCCATAGCCGGCTTTGACTCCTGTTCCCTCACCTCCTCCCTTCACCTCTCCTCGGTGGCTCATGTACCCCGGAGTCCTTTTAACCTGCTTTCCATCAGCAAACTGACCAAGGATCTCAATTGCACTGCTCTCTTTTCCTCGTCTTCTGTTTTGTTTCAGGAGCGGACGACGAACCGGGAACTTAGTAGAGGCCAGCTTCGGGATGGAGTGTACATGTTCGCTGGCCCGCCTTCCATCGCCTGCGCCTCTCTCCCTGCTCATGCCGTTGACCTCCATTCCCGGTTGGGCCACCCTTCCGCCTCTGCACTTCATCGACTCTACCCCGATATTAGTCCCCGTTTTTCCTTTCCTTGTGAGTCGTGTCGTTTTGCGAAATATCATCGCACCTCATATCCTCCTCGAGTTGACACACGGGCCGCCAAACCCTTTGATTTGGTTCATTCTGATGTATGGGGTCTCTGTGCTACCTCGAGTCAATCTGGGTATAAATATTACATTTCCTTCATTGATGATTATTCCCGGATGACATGGCTTTATCTTCTTTGAGATCGGACAGAGGTTCTCTCCACCTTCCAGACATTTTTTCATGAGATCCAAACACAGTTTTCTATCCCTGTCAAATGTCTTCGATCTGACAATGGGCGGGAATACTTATCCACTCACTTTCAGCAGTTTCTGCGCGCCCACGGCATCATCCACCAGACCTCTTGTCCTGATACCCCTCAGCAGAATGGGGTAGCCGAGCGAAAACACCGGCATATTTTGGAAACCGCTCGTGCCCTCCTCTTCCACCGCCAGGTCCCTCTTCTCTTCTGGGGGGATGTCATCCTCACTGCTACTTACCTTCTGAATCGTCTTCCCTCCTCCATACTTCAGGGGGAGACTCCCTTTCATACCCTGTTCCCCTCTATTCCTCCTCACTCCCTTCCACTCCGCGTCTTCGGATGTCTATGTTATGTCCGGGACACTCGCCCCAATCTCTCCAAACTTTCTCCCAAATCTCTTCGCTGTATTTTTCTTGGATATTCCCGCACTCCGCGCGGGTACCGATGCTTCTCTCCAGACCTCCGCCGGTATATCACCTCTGCCGACGTATCGTTTGTCGAGACTTCTCCTTTCACTCTCCCCTCTCCTTCTCCTTCTCCTGACACTACCATCGATGACTGCCTTCTGCTCTTCGTTTACCCGCCTCTGATATCTCCCCCTCCCGGTCATCTCTTTGGCCAGACCTACTCCCGTCGTCCATCCACTGTACCTCCCATCCCGGCCGAGGACCACCTTGTTCCTGCTTCGTCCGATGCTCCTGTCCCCGCTCCCGCGGACGAGCCGATTGCGCTTCGGAAAGGTACTCGCTCCTGTCAGACTACTCCTCTCTTTGTATCTTCCTATAGGGGTCTGTCAGCCTTGGAGACCGTGTCGCTTACTCGGACAGTCGGTGAAGCAAAATCTCACCCCGGGTGGCTTGCCGCCATGAGGGATGAATTGCGGGCTCTGGATGACAACCATACATGGGATCTTGTTCCACTTCCGGTGGGCAAACAGGCGGTCGGTTGTAAATGGATTTTCACTATCCGTCTCAATCCCGATGGCTCTCTTTGCCGCCTCAAAGCCCGGCTTGTCGCCAAGGGGTTTGCTCAGACGTATGGCATCGACTACTTTGAGACCTTCTCTCCAGTCGCCAAGATGGCCTCGGTCCGCCTTTTCCTTTCGTTGGCTGCTCATCATCACTGGCCGCTTCATCAACTGGATGTTAAAAATGCTTTTCTCCATGGCTTTCTTGATGAAGAAGTCTACCTCCAGCAGCCTCCTGGTTTTTCGGCCTCTGGTGCCGACCGCCATGTCTGCCGTCTCCGTCGCTCCCTCTACGACCTCAAGCAGTCTCCTCGGGCTTGGTTTGGCCGCTTCAGCACGGTCGTCACAGCCTTTGGCCTCTCTCGCAGTATGAAGGATCACACCGTCTTCTTCCGTACGACGGCGCATGGCTGTATCTTGCTTGTGGTTTATGTGGATGACATCATCATCACAGGGAGCGACTCCAAAGGCATCGCCAGCCTTAAGGCGCATCTTCACCAGCACTTTCACACCAAGGATCTTGGTCCCCTCACTTCCTTGGCATCGAGGTCTCCCGGACTGCGGACACTATTTCTCTCTGCCAGCGCAAGTATGCTCTTGATATCTTGCAGGATGCCGGGTTGAGCACCGCCACTGCCGTGGACACTCCCCTTGAGCCTGGGGAACGCTCCCTTCATTCCGACTCGGAACCCTTTCCTCATCCCGAGAGCTATCGCCGCCTGGTCGGTAAACTCAACTACCTCACCATGACGAGTCCTGACATTGCCTGTGCAGTTGGCAAAGTCAGCCAGTTCATGGAACATCCCACCCGCTCTCAGTGGGATGTTGTCCTTCGCATTGCCAAATACATCAAGAAAGACCCTGCTCGTGGCCTTCAGTACTCCCATCATGCTCACATGGATGTTGAGGCCTTCTGTGATGCGGACTATGCCGGATGCCTCGCTACCCGCAGGTCTACTTCGGGTTTCGCCGTGTTCTTTGTCGGCAATCTCATCTCTTGGCGCAGCAAGAAGCAGACTGTCGTCTCCCGGTCGAGTGCCGAGGCCAAGTATCGAGCCATGGCCACCGTCACTACTGAGATCCTCTGGCTTCGTCATCTCCTCCATGAGCTCGGTTTCCCCGCATCGACTCCTGCTCATATCTGGTGTGACAATCAGGCCGCCACGAAGATTGCATCGAATCCCGTCTTCCATGAACGGACGAAGCATATCGAGGTGGACTGTCACTTTCTCCGCCACCATCTGGAGCAGCACCATATCGGCTTCGGCCATATCCCGACGGCCGATCAGCTTGTCGATCTCTTCACCAAAGGTCTTCCAGGAGCTCGCCTTGAGTCTCTCACTACCCGGCTGGGTATTCACAGCCTCCCTGGCCCAGCTTGAGGGGGAGTCTGAGATGGTCCTGTGTCTTTGTTGTCTTTTTCTCTTTGTGGGACTCTATCCAATCTGGGCATGTCCAGCTTGAGGGGGAGTGTTGGACCCCATTTAAGGTTAAAGGGGTATTTCTGTTCTGAGTCCCACATTGGACTTAACACCATGTAATTAGTTTTTACTTCTCTATAAAAGAGGATCCCCACCTCACATTGAGGGAAGGGGAATTCACCCACTACAATTTTAAAGGAAGACCTGACTCATGGTACTTATATCCGACATGGGTCAGTAATTAAAACATATAATTTTGAGAGGACACCGAGACACCTTCAGTAGAAAACAGGAGGCGTGCAAAAACATCATGATATCTAACTAGTGACAGTAGTCAGCAAGTCAAATATAATTTTGTAGAGAATATATTTTTGTTGTACCTTCATCATCATCTTTGGGCTGTCTCTTCTGGTGGAAAAAATACAGTCCAAAAATGGAAACCAGGCTCACAACAGCAGCAGCAAGAATAATACCAACAATCAAGCCGGTCTTATTCTTCTTGTCAGATGGAGGTTTGTTGCTCACAGTAGGTATGAAATCTGAGAAAAACTCAAATCATTAATAACCAAATTCCAGGTTACTAATTGTATTGTAAAAAATTTTCAAACCATAATACCTGGAGTAGCCCTGATGGCTGATATAGAAGGCCCATATGTACCTTGAGAAGGTATACAACAAGTACCTTTTCCGGCCCAAAAGAGATGGACATCTAAGTAGTTTTCCCACACCCGAGCCTGAAACTGTTTTTGAACAGCCCGGAAAGAACCCCCTGCTTCCTTTTTTATATCAAAATCTTTAAACACCAGATTTCCCTAGAAAAGGCAAGTTCAACATTCAACAGACAAGCAGCAACAAAAGAAAGATTCTGTTATCAGATAAAGGCGGTATGTACACAATACCGAGTTTTCATACATTTGGCAATAAAGCACAAAGCAACAGTTAGGAGACATAATTTTTAGAAATTATTTGATGTTATGCCACACAAAACACATGTGTACCTGGACAAAAATGTCAAAAATGCGCCTTCCAAGACTCTTCCAAGTGGTGTCCTCTTCGATTTCTGTTTCAGCAAACTGGAGAGTCACAGTGTAGTTACCATTCTCAAGGCCTAATCCAAAGTATCTCAGTGAACCAGCAGAGACACGTGAAGTCTGGAACAGCTCTGGGTCTAAAGTATTTGTAAATTGAGACAGTGAAGAACCAGTGTACTGAGGGTTGCTACTTCCTGTAAATAATCCCACATTGCTAACTGCCCACCGGCTAGATTCGGTCACAAAATATGAGGCTGGACCAAGAGTTTCATTTTCCCTCTCAAATTTAATCTGGTTAGATGATGTAATCTGGGGGCCACCACACTTAATTGCAAAATCGTAATCTGTACACCCAAAGAGAAATTTAGTGATTAAGATCAAAGAGTCCCAACATTGGCAGTGATAATCATATCTGAAAATGTTATCAAAATGTAGGCCCTTGACAAGCCTATTTTAGCACATTAACAATCAAAGGAAACAAGGAATCTAATCAATTCTACTCTTCATATTCTAGCATTGCACATAGATGTACAAAATTCTTAAACGTTTTAAATTAAATATGTTCAAAACAGGAAATACATGAATTGACATGAAGTAATATTCCAATGAGGCGGATTCCCATTAAAGGATTGTCTGTGCTTAATGAAGCGGAAAAGTGAATAGGAGACTTTATTTGATTATTAAGCCTATAACAGATGTTCTATAAAACAGATATAAGGTTTCCATTGCTGTATAATGTATGAAGGGGACATTAACACACAAAATGGAAACAAAAGTGAATGTAGACATAAATATCATAATGTAAATTGGTTGTCATAATAGGATGAGCAATAAAAGGGATGAAGAAAACATCTTGCAAAAAATTTGAAGCTATGCATTAGGTTTAAATATTTTGAATAAGATAATGCCATCTAAGGGTGGTTTCTGCAGAGGGCAGCATAGTGTTGAGATTACAAGAAATGAAATTATGTAGAGTACCGGATTTTCTTGGTCCTCTACTTTGTGGTTTTGGAGAATTGGAGGCGTTTCGGAGTGAGTTTGAGGTGAATGGCGGAAGAAGAGGGGGGGTTTAGCTGAAATTTCAGCTAGAGGGGTAGCTTGTGTTGTGACCAAATGTGTTGTGTCGTGATTAGCTGGCAGGAAGAGAGGAGTTGTTACAGTTTGTGTCGCACCTTGGTCACTGAGGTTGTGGTGTGAGGTTGTGTGTTGCGGCACGAGGCTTGAGCCATGAAAGTTTGGTGTGCCTCTGGATGGTTGAGGTTGTCGTTGTGTCAGGGAATCTTGGGTTGCGGCATGGAGAGTCTCATCGCGGTTCTGAGCTAATCTTACTCAAGAGTTGTTGTGTCGTGGTGATGGGCGTCGCGCCATGGAAGCCTCTATAGAATTTCTTGGTTCTGCCATTTTTGGGATCGTTGCGCCATGATGTATATATCGTGTCACGGTCCGGGTCTAGGGTTAATCGGGTTTGAAGGAGACAGTCGGGAATTGCACCTTGATATCTAGGGTGCAACCATTGCAGCATGACGGTCTTCGTTGCACCATTATCTCCTTTGTATCAATTTGTAATGGCATTAACCCTAGAATTTTCGGGAGATTGCGCCATGATCTTCAAATCTAACAGTTGTTGCGTCATGACTCCTAGCGTCATGCTGTGATTCTAGGTTCTCAGATTTTAATTAAAAATTCATTTTATTCCCTTCAAACCCTAGACGACCATTGGCTCTCCTTTGGTGCTCCTTGGTTGATTCTTCGTGGATCTAAGGCTCTAATTTTGTGTGATCAATCCTAATTCAATTGAGGCGCTTATCTTCCTCTTCTCTTCTATTCTTCCTTAACTCTTCTTCCTCTTAAGGCCATGGCAGAGGCTGTAGGTCTCTGTTTTGTTGGTTTTGGGTCGTGGTTTTGACACAGGTTGGTGTATCATAGGATGTTGAGGGTTTCCTTTGCGGTCTTGGTGATATTCGATCGTTATTCACTTCTCGGCCTTGTGTAGAGATCAAAGATTCATTTTGAGTTGGGGATTTAAAACGTGAATTTGAAATTATCATGTTTTTGCTGTCATTAAGTAAAGAGATGGAATTGACCTAGAAGATAATTTAATGTAATTAAATAATTGAAAGGGGAGATGTTGTTTCACATATGCTTTATGTGTTTTCATGCTATTGATCGTATGTTATTGCTTTAGATTGATTGATGATCTTGTTGCTGCGATATTATGATATTAGTTGACAGCCTTATCATGTTCATAATTTGATAATTACTTGAAGATGGTAACGGAAAGAAGACGATGCAACCTGGTAATTGATATGATAATATTGAAACATGAATTGTTCATTATAAAGTGAAGCATGTTTGGGTATGATAGATAGAGGTTGCTTGCTCCAAGAATTGTAATCGTTATCTGCTGCAATTTATTCTGTTTGCTGCTATGTTTTATGTCGTAGTTGTTGTGATTGTCGTAGTTAATTATCCTTGTTATAGTTAGAAAAATTTTAAAAGGGTTGTTGTTGCGTTTGTAAAAGAAGTGGGTGATGGAGGTTGGGTTGAGGATATGTTGTCGTTGTGGCGGTGGTTTGATGTTGATGTTGATGGGATAGTGTGGCTAATGTTGAGTAGTGATGAGATTGACGTGGTGGCTATTGGTTTGTGATGCGATGATGATGATGATGTTGCAGTGGTTGGTTCCATGGTTGATGTAGTTTGCCTAGTGGTCAATGTAGTCGCATCTTAGTTGCCTGGAATGTGAAATGGTAATGAGTAAATGAATTAATTAATGAGATGGATTGTGATAATTCGAAAAGATGTGAAGGAAGTAATTGAATGAGTGGTAATTATAATTTAAAGAGGTACAAATGAAATGTTTAGTGAATGAAGTGATTAATTGAGAAGTGGTAATTGTAATGCAAATGTTGTGATGAGGTGTTGGCTATGTTAATTTGTAGTGGCGGTGAATTATTGTGGTATTTAAATTAACAATGATGGAAGCTTAATCTTATATGAATTGTAAAATCTGGAATATATATAAATAAGTGGCTTAATTAATGTAAAATAGATAGCAAGTGTTAACAAGGTTAATGATGAATTGGGAATGTATATGTATAATGAAATAAATGCGCGGCGGTTGTTTGGTGATGACATGGTTGGTTGTGTTGGGATTAGAGGTGGCAGCGATGTTGCTGTGCGGCGATGATAGATGTAGCTTAGTGTCTTAAAATTATGTAGTGGACCCTTGGGTTGGGTATGTGTGTTATTATATATTCATTGTAGTTTTACTATTTTATACACCACCACCCGAGTCACGTAAGGCGGCCGGCATCCACATAAGGCTTTGAGTTCTAAATGTTTTCCCCAAGACCCAAGTTGTTGAGGATGTGGATGGCTGACTACTCCCCCTTCCCCACTCTCTCTTCCAGACCTAGTACGAGTTGTAATGGCTCACGATTATGATGCACAAGCTGTAACAGCTTGAGAAAGTCGCAGTTACATTGTGCAACAAGGTGGGGGCGTACATGGAAGGACACACGATTCATGTCCTCAATGGTTACATACCGTACCATAATGTGGATATGTGGATATGTGGCATGTGGTCATGTTTGCGGTATGATGTGGTTGTGGTTATGATATGGATAAGTGATTACGTGGACATGGAGTGGATGAAAGCACCAGGACGTATGTCATTGGAGCATGAAGGCGACTAGGTCAATGGGGAAGTGGTTGAGGGGTACCTTCTTTATATATTCTTTTGAAACTATTATGTTACTATACTTGCATGCAATATTGGATGAGAGAGTCTTGGTGAGGTTGGGAAAATTAGTTGCCCCGGCATAAGTGACAAGTTGGTTTTGTTGTTTATTCATTGAGTATTTCACATGTTTCTTCCACATTCACACGAGAGGCTTTGAAGAGGAACCTATTGAGTATACTTATATGCTCACCTCTATATATATATATATTTTTTTTTCAGATCCCTAGGGCGAGGTTGGTGAACAGGCTGGACATTACCAACACACAGAGGTTGTTAGTGTTAGCAGGCGTTCGTGGTGGTGGTGTTGTAGGATCTATTCACGGTATTTTCTCTTTGGATTTTTCGGTTATGTATGACATTACATGCATGTTGGGATTGGTTATTTATCATATTATGGAGTTGATTGGTGGTTTTTTTATCATTTCTGAGGAATATGAAGATAATGTCACCCATGTGCGTGTTCTTATACCCTCAGAGCTAGTGATCAACTTGTGGCCTATTGGAGGCGAGTTTCAAGGGTCATGCTCGTCTTTACTACTGTCTTAAGAGGGGTTCCGGTGGGAGGGCATAATAAAGTGATATCAGAGCTTTTGTTGCGAGTTGGGATGAAGTTTCAAATTAGGCACCGGTGAGGATTGCATGGGTTTAATGGAGCAACAATGTCGACCGAACTTAGTACATAACGTATGTAATGGAAGATGGCTAGGACACAGGTGATTAGGGCCCTTTGTGATCCGACAAAAAGACCTTAAGCTTAGGATGAAGTTTCGAATTAGGCGTCGGTGAGGATTGCATGGGTTTAGTGGGGCAACAATGTCGACCGAACTTAGTACATAACATATGTAATGGAAACCGGCTAGGACATAGGCGATTAGGGCCCTTTGTGATCCGACAAAAAGACCTTAAGCTTACTAAACCTCCAAGGCAAGGTGATGCTAATTGTGGGGTAGAGACCTAGGTGTGATTCATGCAACATGTTTGATTGCGTCTATGATTAAATTGGGAAGTGTTCGGAAAATGAAATACAGTTAATTAAATGATCTTAATAAATTCTAAATTCCCCGACTTAGGAGTCCTTGTTGTCCTTGTAGAGATGGCATGTGGTTGGCATCTTCGTGAGATTCAGGAAGATGAGCTGCAGCAGGATGCTCAAGCAGATCATCGCAGAATTGAGGTTGATGAGGATATTTGGAGAAAGACTAATTTAGCATAACAGGGATAAATGAGTCCTTACACGATGAGCTCAAGAATAATACGGGTTAAACACCCACAAACGGAGAGAACACTCGCTAGAATTTGATTAATATAGCAAAAGCTAGTTACAAATGACAACATACGACCTATTTATAGGCAAAAACTCTAAAAAAATAAAAGACTAAACCGCTTTGAAATAATACCCTAAGTTGGGCAAAAACAATCATTAAACAAAAATAAAACTTAAAGACACGTGGGCGTAGCGTTGTGTAAAACCCTACATCATTACAAGTTATGAATTTCAAAGCGAATTTGAATTTTCGATCCCATAGCAAAGGACGTTTGGAGAATTGAGATTCAGATCGAAATTCTGAGCTCAAGAAGATGTTTTTGGAAGTGGATCGAGGACCAAGAGGTGTTGTAGGTGCTCGAGGGAGCGTTGGAGCGGGGTCAGGGCAAACCCCCTCCCCTTCCTGGTTTTGTTGCAAGCGGTGGGTCGCGCCATGACCCATAGGCCGCGCAGTGACGGCCAGCTGTGACGGGTGTGTCGTGTCGGGATACACGAGGGTCGTGCAGCAAAATGGAAGCGCAAGGCGTCACGCCGCAGAGAAGATGCACTTAGTGCTTCGAGATGCTGATTTGTTACTAGGTATAGTATTGACAAAAGCCTCACATCCCCATACACGTATATGTGGCAAAATGGGTTTCTTTCAATACCACAACTCATATGGAATCTCATCTGTAGCTTTAGTTGGTACTCGGTTAAGGGTATATGTCGTTGTCTGCAAGGCGTATCCCCAAAAGGATAACAAAAGAGCTGCCCGACTCATCATTGATCGGACCATGTCTAGCAGGGTCCGATTCCTCCTTTCACTAACATCATTCCATTGTAGTGTATAAGGAGTGAGTTGAGATACTATCTCACACTCCTTAAGTGATCACTATCTCACACTCCTTTAAGTGATCTGTAAAGGTTAAGATACCCTCTGCCTCAGTCTAGGCGAAGCGCCTTAATCTTCTTACCAAGCTGGTTTTCTACTTCATGCAGGTATTCCTTAAACATATAAAAGGAATCCGACTTATACCTCATTAAGTAGATATAGTCATACATGTTATAGTCATCGGTAAAAGTAATGAAGTACGAAAACTCAACTACTGAAACGAACCACATACGTCAGTATGAATCAATTCCAGAAATTCAGTGGCTCTTACTCCTTTCCCGAAGAATGGTGTTTTGGTCATTTTTCCTTGTAACAAACGTGACATACATCCAGGGGTTTTAACTCAGCTGAGTCTAAATACCCTGTTTGATGTAACTTCTGTAAACGCTTCTCACTTGCATGACCACGCCTGAAGTGCCATAGGTGGATGTTATACGTATAAGGCCACAGCCTTAAACCTTACTTAATCTTGAGTTATTATAAGATTACACATTGAGGATCTTTTCAGGTTTAGAGTTTTAGAGAATTAGATCATAAAACTTGCATTACATTCCACATTTAAACAAAGTGGTTACATAAAGATAGTATTCATTTTTCCCATCAACGGAAACATATTTAAAATAAAACATGAATTCTTTCTTGACACTTCTTTGACACTATCATCATATCATGTACCTTTCCCTTGACCTGTGAAAAACATTTCAAAAAACTTGGGATGAGCATAAAAAGCTCAGTAAGGGATATAAAAATATGGAAAGGAAACATGAGTACATATATACATAAGAATGAAATCATATTTTACCCATAAAACATAAGCACTTTAACATACCTCATCCAAATTATGAATAAATCATAGAAATCATAAGACATAAAGGTAACTTGAGGCATTCATAACATTCTTACGTAGGGAGTAACCCTCTTGGTTACGTTTGGAATACTCATCACAGTATATTCCCTAAATCTCTTCGGAGAAACCTTAACGTTTAACTCATTTGCGTTACCCAATGCATTGGAGAGCTATATCGGGCTCACCCGCCCTTAGTTTATCACGGAACCACCCGTTTTCATAATAATGCCCAAGAACCACAACATAATCGTATCACATAAAACATGCATAAAGGAAACATAACATTTCCACATTTCAACCACAAGATATCAATAACACAGTGATATAATAAAAACATTATCAAAAACATTTTCAATACCAAAATAAAAGAAAAGTAAAACATGGTATTTATTTTTCTTTTAAAAAAAAGGTATGGCTTGTAGAGGAAGCCGAAACTCAAATAATGGTCACGGCGGCGGAGAAGTCGTTGTCGCCGCATACATACGACAAAAACATTCCCTTTTGTCGTTTAGTAAAACACTTCGTATAAAAAAGATTCCTTTTGGATAAACGTAAAAGTCAAAGGGGTTTATACACCGTATAAAAGAAGGTTGTGTATAAAACAAAATATGCCTCAATGAATGGAGATTGAGACGAAGTCCGATACCTCGGGTCCGACTTGACTCAATCGTTCTTTAATCTCCTAAATAATAAACTTGAGTTAATTTCTACTTGCTTAAGAACCTTTTTCAAGTTCATTATTCCTTTTATATCACTTATTACCATGTCATGAACACTGTGTTATTATTTAAGTTAATAACGGTCGTTTTAACGATCATTGGTACTTGAGTCAAAAATAAACTCTTTATAATTACAAGTTGTTTATGTGGTAAAATATCCACTATATACAGAATTGTATTCATGATGTAGATATCATATATATCATATATATCCAGTATATGCATGCATTTATAATATTACATAACATTTAGAGATAAGAAATGAAATGCACCATTCATGGAGACGGTAAGCCGTACGTACGCATGAATGCTACTTCCATTTCTATTTCATATTTAATGGAATTAAAACATAATGATACATAATAGTATTTTAATTCCAGTATGGTATCATATATATAATATCATTAAATATATCTTTTATACGTACCACATATGGTATTAACGAATCAAATCACTTTGAGGGGGCGGTAGTCCGCACTTCCTAAAATGAAGATATCGCGTTTACCCATAATGGTAACCATAAAGGTATGCCATAAATGAAAAATACAGAACCTTAAGTAAAGCATAAACATATTTTATATAATATATAAATATAGTGACATCTTAATGGCCACCTTTGAAGGTGTTATATGAGTGTTGAACAGTCATCGTTTCGTGAGGCAGAAATTCGTCATCCACAGAAACAGTATGTTCTTTAACCATTAGATGTAGGTGTGTGTAAGTGTAGCTCGAATCATTCTTATAACAACATCCTAATATATTGATGATACTGGTGTTGTTACAAAAGAAAGGAATAAAAAGAGTTTAGAGGGTTGGAGAAGCAAAATAAAACATAAAAACACAAGAGAAAACACTACCTTTAAAACGGGTAACTCTTTGATTTGAGCTCAAAGGCTTCCTTAGGAAGACTTCTGCCCAAAGTGAGGCTTCTAAGAGTTAGAGAGGGATGTGGAGAGACAAAATGGGCAGGGGTTGGCCGAGCCAAAGGCTTTGGAAGTGTGGGTAAGGAGGTAGAGGTGGGGGTCTTTTATAAGAGGAGAGGAGGGGCACTCTTGGAAAGTAAAGAAATGTTACTTTATTTTAAAATGAGTTTCGGATTTAAAAGGTCCCACATTGATATAATTCGAGGATAAGGTGATAAAGGTTCGAAATATACTCATCCAATAGGTTTTTGACAAGTGTAGGTCTTAGATTTTACATTATCTTTTCATTTTATTTAAATCGTTAAATAATGAGGTAATCGATGCATCATCATGATATCATAAATAATTTAATTTATTTAATGTCTAAAAATTATAAAAAAAATACTATAATGTAGGAAATCTTTTTAGCTTTTTAATGACTATTTATAGTCAAAAATCTGACTTGTATAACCCCATGTAAAAATTGTTTTAGTAAAACAATACATGTTTGTGACATTTTTATTTTAACATTAAATAAAAAGATATTAATGTCATTTTCCTACCAAAGTGGCTCCATGGGGTCCCCAAGTTGACCCATGGATTGTCTTGGTCGGCCATGACACATCCAATAAGGGTAGGACATGTGTCTAGGTCATTTCATATTATTAAAACATTATTTTTACCTTAAATTACACTAATTACCTCTAATCGCGATTAAAAACATAAAAGTTACTATTCACCAAAAAATTATTTTAATCTCATTGAACCACATTTTACTTCTTAATGACAACCATGTATGTCGGATTTTTGAAATTCAAAACACAGAAGTGGTAAAGTTTCATTTAAACGAAAAATCAGTTTTTTTAAGTACCACTTAGTAGTTTCACTATTTATCAAAAATTGAAGTTTTTCAGAAAAATACCAAAACTTCACCCTAAGCTATATTTGATATTCCGAATTCAAAAATGATTTCTATTTTAAAAAATTCAAAACATATAAGTTACATTAATTAATTTAATAATTAATTCTCGTTGTCATGACAAATAGCGTGTTTTTATGAAACAATAAGTATCAAAAGATTGACACTAGTTTAAGTCCAATTTCAAAGTGAAATTAATTCCAACGACCACTATTGGATTAAATGGTAAAAATATATTCTAATTTAACTTTAAAACCAATTCAAAAGATAAACTAATCATTTAAATAATTAGATTAAAAAGAGGTTTTGAATTAAAATACAACATTTTTCACTATTCATTAAAAAATAAACTTTATCAGAAAAATACCAAAAATTTACCCAAAGTAAATTTCAATGTCTCAATCATAAAGAATAAGTTTATTTCGACAAATAGGGCTTATAAAATTGTCAAAAGTTTGATTTAAAAATGGTTTGCCATCAAAAGGCAGTAAAACAATCTTTTAAAAAATATTAGTGTATTTCATGCTTAAGATTGGATTTATTCTAATTTTAAGCCTCTAAAACACTATCTAATTCATAAATAGACATAGATAATATCTATTATTCATTACTTACTTGGGATGTTACAATACGAGTCATTTTCGTTGGTTTTGTCATTGATTGTCATTACAGGGTTTTCGAGAAATTAAATACAATCCATTATTAAGATTGGTCATACCATAACATATTTTATCCTTATAAAAAAGACTAACATTTATTTTTAAACTTGAAATAAAATCTCAGTGTCCAAACTTAACACTAAGATTATATTTCTGATCACTGAAGGAACATAATAACAATTGTTCAATACAAGAACCAACCCACTGGGCAAATTCAGATGATAATCCCCCACTGTCAAGGCTGCTAGACTCGCACCATTTGCAATCTGGAGATCCACGTCGCCCTTTGCAATCTTCTGGAATCTACTTGGTTCCTGTATATGAATACAAATGCGTAAGGCACATGTTGTATCCAACACCCAACTTATTAATAAAGATAGATTGCATTCAACGACAGAAATACTTGTAGTAGAAGCGCCATCTTGCTTCTTTTTCCCAACTTCACAATTCTTATTTCAGTGGTCTTTCTTGCCACATGAAAAGCAAACAGACTCGTGTTCATTGTCTTCCCTCTTTAACTTTGGCTTTTTGGAAGGATAGTGCATATTTGTCTTCGACTTGGACTTGGCCTTAGACCTCTTAGTCATGCCTTTTCTCCTCTTTTTCACCATAAAGACTGAAGAATTTGTATTCTTCATATCCTTATCAGCTTTGCGAACTAAAGCCAAAAGATCTGGGAGCAACTTTGTCATGTTATTCATGTTGTAGTTAACAATAAAAGTCAAAAATCTTGGCGGCAAAGAGGCCAAAATGAGATCAGTTGCAAATTCTTGATTCACCTTGAACCCAAAGGCTTCAAATCTCTCAATGTACCCAATCATCCTTAGTACATGAGGTCCTGTTTGATTCCCTTCTGCTAGCTTGCACCTATACAGTGCACTTGAAATCCAATACCATTCTTGCCTAGCCCTCTCTGGATATAACTGTTCGAGATGAGTTAGCATTTTGTAGGCATCTTCGTCCTCATGCATTTTCTGCAGTTGACAGCCCGTAGGGCGTCGTTAATTTCCTACGGGGCTACACAAATTTAATAAAGTATAAAACTCAGACAACCTAGCTATAAAAGGGTGGTACTTGGCAAGCCCAAGTGTCAAACTCACAGGGACGATCCGTATGCCCTAAATTAATTAAAAGAATTGAAATTGAAGTTGATTGATTGATTAGAAAGAGAGAAAACGTGCAACAAAGACGAGGTTTGAATTCAAGAGATAAGGCATGTTAGGTTCAATGATTTTCAAGTTCGCGTGCTACGGATTCAATTGATTTTGGGTTCATTCATGTTTGTTGTTGGAATTTGGTCTTTAAGGATCCTTGGTCTGGGTACCCAATACTAATCATTTGATTACATCATTGGAACGGTCATCTACTAGGTTAAATCACAAAATTAGGCCACCCAAAACCCTATTTAAACATAATCGACCTAATCTCCATAATAGTCATACACAAACTAGGCAAATTAATTGATGCAATAAAATAATACTCCTCAGAACGCAAACAATAGTCATGCAATACGCAAAGAAGAATTGGAATTAAGAAACAGAGTTGCAACAATCCAAAACATGAAAAGAATAAAAAAATAATCCCTAAGCAACACTTCCCCCTACAATCACATCACCCGACACAAAGAAAACTACCCGTTCATGCTAGGCATGATGAGAACGAGCAACATGGATACTCGAGGAAGAATGGCGGCGAAGAACAACGACGAAGCAAAACTCCAAACCGTGCGCTCAAGCCTCTGGCAGTGGTAGTCCGTCAAGCTCTCTGAGATCACCCAAGGTGCGGCCAAAGGTCTATATAAATAGGTTTTTCCATCAAAATCATCCCACCAGCGCATTAAAGATTCTGGATTTCTAACGGGTTCACGTCTTGCAATATTTACACGGCATGTAATGAGCGGCGGAGGCGACTTCTACAAATTTTCTTCAGTCTCGAAACTTACAAGACGTGAAAAGTCCTCACGACGTGTAATGGATTCTCACGGTGTGAATTACACTTATCAGCAGTTGACTGGACATAGATGACAACATGATACACTGTACATCTAGTGCATCATCTACATGTTTTTTTCATTTGTCTTTATCCGTCTTGTTTGCTCCCTGAGGAGGCTCAGCAGAAGGTGAGGGCTCCAAAACATAAAGTTTCCTTTATTTGCGTAGTACTATGCGCAAGCGCCGATACAACTCC
This sequence comes from Viscum album, assembly GCA_963277665.1. Taxonomy (NCBI): domain Eukaryota; kingdom Viridiplantae; phylum Streptophyta; class Magnoliopsida; order Santalales; family Viscaceae; genus Viscum; species Viscum album. The sequence continues at coordinate 2,082,117,920 of OY728152.1, read as the reverse complement.
TGGAAGTTATAATCGGTCAGAATATTTTCTTTATCCAGAATTGATCGCAGTGATAATGAATCGGTGGTATTGGTGATTGTCATTTTTATCTACAACAAAATTTTGCATTTAGTACTTTATCTTGATTACCTTTTAAACATTATTGGTTAATTAATTAAATCATAAAATGTATCACTATTTTATCAAACTCTAGTAGCCCTCACTACTAGATTCAGAATACTCGGTCACTTGAGTATTCTGGTGGCAAAGATCCTTAAAACCTCACCTCATAGTCTACAAGCTATGGCCACGCCACTATTCGGAGAGTTCCAAAGTAAGTTCTAGACTGGTCAAACGCATCAACTCGCGGCTCCTTGAACTGTTGGCTGAAGTCTCAGCTTCTCGGAATTGCAACCTTGATTCCCTCAACGCTTTGCCTATGACTACTTATTTACTACCAAGTTTAGTTATGTCGACCTATCACTCTCATAAGAACTCCCCAGTAATAAGAGGCACCCTCAACTAGAGCTGACGAGCACCTCGTACAACCAGTTTTGTTCAAATTTGAGCGATGGAAGGCGTTCACAACTTAATATTACTTAGGGTTTTTTATATTTCTCGACGAATGTAATCCTTTTCTATAAAATATGTTCAGACTATGTTGTCACGCGCATTAATAGAATATATTCATCGCTTCATGCATTTTTCTTGTTTATTATTTTACGTATTTCCCGCATACATGCAAATGCAAAAAATAATAAACAATGCATAAGGAAAATAAATTACTTGACTAATCATGAACACCTAATATTGGTTGATCCATTTAAACTCAATGAATCAACCGTGACCTAGGAGTATCATACCTGAGTCGGATCTTGACTCGTATTACAGCTCGTTCTCGATCCAATGTTGTCACATCTCATCTGGGTTACCGCCTTGTCTTGGCGTGATCCACGTCTTACATCGTCATCGTCAATAGTACAAATGTACTCCCACGCGGGCAAGGGGGTCTCGGGAAGCGCAATATACATGCAAAATAAAACTGATTGACGCGCAGACCTTTATACATATTAAACGAAAAAGGGACAATGTGTCATAAAACTAATTAAATATTATAAGCATTGCACGCAGGTAATAAATAATTAAATAAAATTAACCTAGACTAACTAAGGTCGATCACTGCTCAAGACCAGTCAACGGGTAAAATAAAAGCGTGATAAAATTAAATTAATTGATTCATTTAATTTTGGAATTAAAAATAAATTAATTATGGGACCGAAAGAGAAGACGGTGTCCGGCGGCAGCCATGTGAGGCGGACTTACCTTCTTCTACCATGGCCATGGATTTACTGAAGGTACAATCATCATGATCAACTAGACCCGAGATATCACTTCTTCAACTCGAAAACGACAAATTCTATCTTGATCATTCAATCAATGTCATACCACCAATGACGCATCCAACACAAGCTAACTCGCCACGACTTCAATGTCATGGTTTTTGTCTTGCATCAAAGTACGTGATCAAATGACACATTGATAATGATCACAAGTTAAGAGACCAATACACATGTTCGTAGACATGAACCAATGACACTTGAAACATGTGGTATTCCTATTGCCGGGTATGTCCTCATGATCTCATCTACTCGAGATCACCAAGTGCAAATTTCATGAGAAAAAGTTTCGATACTTATGAGCTTTCAGCACCTAATAGTTGCACATCATCTTTATCCTGTATGTATCCAGATCATAGGACATTACTTTAGTATTACTGTCATGGTATCTCTGGGTTCTCATATAGTCTGAGAACTGCTATAACCTTTTGATGCAACCTATAATCTCAAGAAATGACCATAAATATAGTGGACGCAGAAGTATCAACACTATTCTGGTAAGATAAACACACACACATATATATATATATATCAAATTGTATATATGTAATGGTAATCAAAGTACATACATGAATTAAGTATAGGGAACCCACTTTCAAAATCGACCTTGTCTTTACCTTCACGTTCACACATTCGTCATCATTCATGTTAGGGTCAGAATTCGCTGTCATTTCTACCGAGGGTGGACAACTTCATTCGGTGATGCTTGGGTAGCATCGCTGTCAGATAGAGCGTAGAGATTAGCATCATCGTCAACGGGTTCGGCTGTAGGGAGAGAGGCATGTGGTTGGTGATGGTGGTGCAATTGGTATGGATGAATAGAGGAGCAGTTGCATCCGATCACGTGTTTCCTCGTCAAAGGGCGAAAAATGAATTTAACCCAATCTTTGGTAAATTCGATTGCCTGGGCACAACCATTCTGAGAAGCATCGGTGTCAAACTGTCAGGGGCGTCCTAGCAATAGCTAACATGTTGTCTACCACATTGCATATAACATGCTCCTTATAGCGGCCGATATAGAAGGAAACGTTCTGATCAGTGATCTTGATGTCGCCCACCTATTTAATCCATCCAACTTTATAGGGTGAGGGATGAGGTGTTGTTTCTAGGTAGAGTAGCTTAATTGTTTCCTTGGAGATCAAGTTCACTTGCATTCCCCCATCGACAATCACCTGTACTAATTTCTTATTAACCTGACAACGAATTCGAAATAGACTTGACGTTGAGAATCTTCCACCTCTCGCTCGATGGTCAACATGAGGGGCTCAATCATATTTGGAACACTGTTGCAGGAGGCCATGATTTCTCTCTATTTATTTCTGCGATTCTGGATTTTTTGGGCACACAGGGCGCTAGATCTGGGTGTGCGTGAAGGGATGCAAATGGAGGCGGGGGAGCAGCGCTAAGACAACGTGCATGTCGCTGGGTTCTGGCACGTGTGGGGCTGGCTGTGCGCGGCTTGGCCTCGCCCTTAACTAGGGCAAGTCTCTCTCTCCCACTTTTCCTGTTGTGCTTTTTTCCTTTATATATATATATACATTGCTTTTTTTCATTTCTACTTTTTTTCCCTCCTTTATATACTTGATTGGGTTAGCCTTGCCTTATTGTAACACACACGCAAGGCACGTTAGTGGGCCGCAAAGGACGAGCACACAGGGGCGGTTGGACGTGCGTTGAAGGTCGCGCTCAGGAGGGAGTCGAGCACGCAAGGGGCTCATGCGCGAAGGGCTTGTGGCCAGAGTGAGCAAGCAGGTGTTGGGGGTTGAGTGCGTGCTGGGGATCACGCAAAGGGATAGTCACGTTGAGGGAGAGTCGCGCGGAGGCCTTGCATTGGGGCGAGCGCGCAGGTGTTGGGCGTTGGCACGGGGAGGTTGTGCAGGAGGCTTGCGCACGGGGTCTAGGGCGCGCAGATCCTGGGCACTTGCACGAGAACTCACGCTTGGGCTCAAAGCGCGAATCGCAGGCGAAGGTCAGCGCAAATCACGTATCGCAAGCCGCGATTCGCGATGCGATTTGCGAGTGTTGGTGGGGGCTTCCATGCGAATCGAGCGCAAGTTACGGCAACGAGAAACGGACTCCTCGCACTAATACCAACTATTATAGCATGCACGAGAATCTCAGGAATAACATGGTCAGGACACGTAGAGATAGCACTCTTGAATTTGATTCATATGGCAAAATTTGATTACAAATGACATCAATGGGCCTATTTATTGGCTAAAACCCTGAACAAAATAAAAGACTAAACCGCCCTTCAAATAATAGCCTAAGTTGGGCAAAACAGTCATCAAACAAAAATAAGACTTAAAAGCCATGTGGGCGTTGGGCTGGCTGCAGGAAGGGGCTCAAATTGATGTTGCCAATTGATGTAGCACAGCAGGGATAAACGATTCCTTTCATGAGGAACTCGGGAAGAGCACGGACAGAACACCCAAAAAAAGAGAGAATCTGGAATTTGACTAATATCGCCAAATGACACCAGAGGGCCTATTTATAGGCTAAAACCCTAAACAAAATAAAAGACTAAACCGCCCTTAGAATAATACCCTAAACTGGGGGGAAACAGTCCTTAAACAAAAACAAGACTTAAAAGCCACGTGGGCGCTGCGTTGGTTGCAGGAAAAGGCTCAAATCAGTGTTGCATCAAAGACACACTGCGAGTTTCAGCGCCAGGATCTGCCAAAGCATCTGACCTTTATTAAGCCCTTAGTAGTCGTGAAATACCTTGTTAGGCAGCCACATTACAAGTCATTTATCCATTTCCAACCTGCTTTAGAAGTTAAATGTATGATTATTGTTGAACTCAAGTATAGGAGAGGGAGAAAATGAGTTGCATTTTTCTTTCCAGAAGAATTTGTTTGAGCTGAAATGAAAAAAAAAGTGTTGCCGTGTTTATTGTTGCTTCGTTGGAAGAGCTTTCATGATGGAATGATGGATGGGTGGTCAGAATATCATTACAAAGATAGGTTGGGAGTTCACCAATAATTGAAGATCAAAAGTTGTCTCTCTTTTAGAAATTTCATATCTGAATTCAAGCTGAAACAATGCTACAAATGGGGAAAATGAGGGAAGAAATTTATCCCTAATGCTGAAATGTCAAGTGTGAACTACCCAATCAAAGAAAGAGGTGTTTGGAGGTGATTCATTTTTTAGCTGATTGAGGAGCACATTAGAGCTTAACCCTTCACATTCTGCCTCTGATATTTTTATATTTAAAACCTTCCAACACTCAGCTTCCGAACAACCCATGTAAAAGACCTCATGATTGATATATTTGTGACTCTGTGAAGTAGAGATACTAGGAAGATAGCAAGCCTATTGAGATCACACATGTTTTTGAGAATGAGAAAAACTCTATATTAAAAAAATCTTGAGCGAGGGAAATATTTTTACAGGGAGGTAGGTACGACATTCACATGATGATTAACATGAGATTGAATGGGTTTTTATGATTTGTGAGGATTTAAGAAACTTTGATCCATGTAGGAGGCATGATATTTCTTTTGATGTGATAATTGAGTAGTGTTCTTATTTATGCTCTGAAAGTTTGTTTTGACCTTAGTATTAGATGATTGTTCAGGAGTGCAATGTTTAAGTGTGAAGAAATTAACAGAGCCAATATTTTCAATAATTTTACTTTTAATTTCAAAATTTTAATCCTGCAAAAGTGTTATTTTATGGGCAATTGTTACATTTTATGGTTTCAGAAGTATTTTGAGAATAATTGTGAAAATGACTTATTTTTTGGATTTTAATTATTTTAAGAAAGTTTCGTATTTCAGCCACAACTTTTTCCACGCTTATCCAAATTGAAAAATTCTTCTTCTGTAGGTTTCTACATCCGTCGGGCTGCATTTCATTCAACTAGACCAAGAGCTGAATCCAAATATTTTGAGGTCCAAAAGAAGCTCACAAGTCAGGTCTTAGAATCGGTGCCCAAATCTAGCGAATTTTGAAGATGGGCCTATATCTCACAAAGTACAAGCCCAACTGAGCTGAAATTTTACATGGCTATAGCCCCACGTGATTCTACCGATATCAAGGCCATAAATGCATGGGAAATCGGAGATAGTTGAACCCAAGTCTTTGAACATTCAGGCTTAATTTGTGTCTTCATTTGTCACTCGAGCCTTAGCTTTTTCTTCTGCATTATTTTCCCTCGATTGAGGAGGTGGATGGTGTTTAAGCGATCGTTGAGTGCACCGTATATTCACAACCTAGGAATAAGAGGATGTTCACACATACGATGGAGTATGTATATTAAGTAAATTTGAAACTAATAATAAGAGAATAAAGGTTCATTCTGGGTGATTCTCTCAGGAATATCTCATTTCTTTCTGACTTCATTTTGTTTGCATTGCATATACATATCTAATTTTAGTATTGAATTCTATATTCTCAAACCATCATTTTTATTTTGCATTAATAAATTGAAAACATAAATAAAATAAAATAAAAAGTTAATTTGAAGTAGTGAGTGTTTGCACCATGAAGGCTCCTTAAAAGAACGACCTAGATCAGCCACAATGTTGCACTTAATTAAAATCGTAAATGTTTTGAGAGCGTGCACGATAACGCCTCATCAAGTACCAAGAATCTGGCAGCCCGGTAACACAATAGGTTACCCTTTCAAAAACATCAACATATTCATTGATTAATCCAGTCAACCACAATCCTTTTAATTGTTTCAAGGGATCACTCTCCAGCGCGGTCCCAAACCGACCGAGCAATGTTGTCTTGAACTCTTCACAAACAAGATTCGGACGCTATGAAAGCAAAGAGATCATCCAATGTTGAACAACTCCTTCCATGCACAGCTGCACTACAGGCACACGGAGACTACTTCAAGTTTGATGAATCATAAAATAGGCCTCGGCTCTAGCAATCCAGGCGATTGGATCGCCTCAAGAAAACAGAGGTAATTCTACTCACCTTGCCAAAGAACTCAATTCAGTCAAAAGAACTTCCACATCAGAATACTTACCACCTTCTCCGTAGGAAGAGTGTTGTCAAAGGCGCGCGGCGCAATAAGGCGCGAAGGCCGCCTGGGGATGCGGCGTGAGGCGCAACTAAGCCGCATGCGCATATAATTAATTATATTCAAATTTCAATAATATTTTAAATTAAAAAAAATTAAATTAAATAGAAAAATACAAATTAAAATAGATACCAATAATTTTTAACCAAAATCATAATCAAGTAATCAATCCTTGAGAACTTAAACATCAAAATCATCATCAATGGAAGTTTCATCATTAATGAAAGTTTCCTAAACATCAAAATCATCATCAATGGAAGTTTTATCATTAATGAAAGCTTCATCGTCACTACTCCACCCTTCATTTGACTCATATGCCTCTGAATCTTCCTCTTCAACATCATTCATCTCATCAACAACTCGTGCACGCTTTGCACCACCATGGGATTTGAAAGAAGTGGAAGTGGCTAAGTTTTATTTCGGTCTGAAAATATATTCAGGCTCTTCAACCCCAGCGGCAGCAGCATACGCACCCCATGTTAAACCTTCAACACCCTCATCATTAAATACAAAGTCATCATCAGCATCATCATCCTCTTCGATCATCCCAATAAGTTATTCATTGCTATCATCAATCTCTTTGAGTGTAATGGGATCAATGATGTCACAGATTTGAAACTGACGCTTCAATGCACGATTATATTTGATGTAGACCAAATCATTCAATTTTTTGTGAGACAGCCTATTCCTCTTTTGGTTATGAAGCTGCAATATAATTCAATTGTTAATATTATAAAGTTTATAATAATAAATAAAATGCATTTAGAAAAGAAACTTACATGCTCAAATATGCTCCAGTTTATCTTACATCCTGATGCGCTGTAAGTGAGATTAAGAACCTTCAAAGCAAATTTTTGGAAGTTCGGGGTTGAAGATCCAAATAGAGACCACCATTCGGTAGGAGCCTTCTTGTTCCGAAGTCTAATTGCCAAAGAATTTGCAAATAGACCCTCCGCCTCCTTGTACAAAGTGATTTCATCCATGTTTTTTTCTTGAATCTCAAGGCTTGAAACTAGTCTTTGAATGGATTTAATTAATCCATCTTGTACTTCAAAATCCAATTGGATATGCAAATTTGAATAAGAAAATTCGGGATTCAAGAAATACCCCACACCATGCAAAGACCGATGAAGCTAAATCTCCCACCTGCGATCAATAATAGTAAAAAATTCTTTGTACTTCTCTTCCTTCATTGAAAAATCTCTCATGATTGCCTCTTTAGCCCTATCCATGGTTTCATAAATGTATCACATCGGTAATCTAAGCACTTTTACAAGTGGATTGGTCACTTTAAGACAATACAAAATAGAAGTCCAAAATGATGGCATCAATATGATTTTAGAAACTTGTTTGCCTTGAACCTCTTTAGCTCAATTGCTTCTTGCCCACCCATCCGATGTGAACATTTTCCTCAAATTTTCCTTCTGCTTATGAATATTTGTCATTGTGAGGAAAGCGGTAGCAAATCTAGTTTTTACGGGTCGAAGCAACTCTTTCTTCCCTGTGAATTCTCTCATCATATTCAACACCCTCGGACGAGTATATATGAAAGAGCTCAAAAAAGTTGCTCGTTTCAATGTTTGCATGCTTATGTCAAGTTTCCTAATATCCTCTAATATCAAATCCAAACAGTGGGCTGCGCATTAAGTCTAATAAAGATTTGGATACTTAACCTCAAACATTTTCCCTAAAAATAGGATTTGAAAAGAATAAGAAACAAACATAAATAAAATTCTTAATATGCATAACATAATGTATATGTATAAATTTATATACTAATAAGGTGGATAGAAATAATACCCGCTAAAACATCTGAAGAAGCGCTACCAATGACAACTTGAACAACGTTTTCTGAACCAATACATTCCACAAATTTGGTTAGCAATTCAAATATTTTGTCTCCATTTTTGCAAAATGATGAAGCATCGATTGAATCAACGAACATGGTCCATTTGCGACAATTCACCAAGAAATCGATCAATGTCCTTTGCCTTTTGTCCGTCCAACCATCGGACATAATTGTGCAACCATTTTTTGCCCAATCTTGTTTATGTTCTTCCATCATTGTCTTTGTGTGCCCCATTTCCTTATTTAACAATCTAACTCTCACCTCATGATAGCTTGGTGGCTTCATTCCTAGACCAAATTGCTCAATTGCTTCAATCATGGGATGAAAGCTATCATATTTCACACCATTGAAAGCTATTTCCACATCATACATCCATCTTGTAATTTGTGTACATGCTCTCTCTCGCATTTCTTTCTTGTGCTCTTCGGTTTTGAATGCATCTATGATTGTCTTTTGTTTTCCTTTCCTACAATGAACAATTTCTTCCAGGTCACGTGTAAAATATGTATCCATTGGTCTGATATTACACGGTGACTTAAATTATAACTTTCCCGCAGTAGTTCTTCCAACTTTCGGATTGATCTTTTCAATGTAATCATCATCTTCATCTTCATAATGGAAATCATCAATATCTGGAAGTATGTTTCATTGTTTCTTTTCTTCCCTTTTTTACATATGTTGTCTTATCTCCCCCTTCACGTGATCCGGACATTTCTTACAAGCAGTGGAATTTCTATATCCTCCAACCATGTGCTTTTTCATTCAACTAATACCTCCCCTTTTTGTTTCTAAACAGAAACTGCATGTTACTGAATCTTTGTCACCAGGATTTCCTTGATAAGCATACTTCCAAGCCGGGTCTTTCCTTATACTACTTGGAGTTGCACTAGTTGGTGTTTCGGCACAATTATCACTCATAATTTCACTGCTTGGTGGGTGTTGTCGCTAATATTGATGGAAATAGAAGACCCGAAGTTGGAAGGAAAGATGAAAACCAATAAAAATGAGACATAAATAGAGAAAAATTGAAAGAGGTTAGAATAATAGGAGATAGGAATATAAATAACCTTTTGGACGTAGAAAAACAATGAGAGAAGAAAGTCAATGCGTTTGATTGTTGTTATTCCAACAAATGCAGCGTGCTGCTATTTCAACGGGTGCAGCGATGTGCAGTGCATCGAGGTGCAGTGCAGCGCGGTGCAGGTGCAGCGCGGTGCAGGTGCAGCGCGGTGCAGGTGCAGCGCGGTGCAGGTGCAGCGCGGTGCAGGTGCAGCGCGGTGCAGGTGCAGCGAGGTGCAGGTGCAGCGCGGTGCAGGTGCAGCGCGGTGCAGGTGCAGCGCGGTGCAGGTGCAGCGTGGTGCAGCGAGGTGCGTGGTGCAGCGAGGTGCGTGGTGGTGAGTGGTGCAGCAAGGAGAGTGGTGAGCACCAAGGTGAGCAACAATTTTTTGTTGTGCAGTGCATCGAGGTGTTGTGCAGTGCAGCAAGGTGAGCATGCATCATACTTATAGTGTATTATGTTATGTTTTTTTTATTAATATATTAAATGTGTTAATTTAATAGAAGAACTAAGTCTTATTCCCGAGCGACGTCCCTTCCCCGATTTCAAGCAGCGTTCGGGTCCCTTCCCCAATCTCCGCCGCCCACCGCGTCCCTTCCCCGATTTCGAGCGGCATCCCTTCCCCGATCTCAGCTGATCGCCCTCACCCACCCCCGATCTCCTCCCTCGATCTTGGCCGATTGCCCTCACCTGTCACCGTCTGTACAGCCCCGATCTCGGTCGCCACCCACGATATCGTCGCTGGCCCCCGATCTCCGCTGCCACCCCTGTCTGCTGTGTCGCCCCCGATCCCATCAGCCACAAGTGCGCCTTAAGGTGCCTGGCGCTTTTAACGCCACTTGGTTTGGCGTGAGAGGCGTGCGCCTTTGGCGCGCCTCAGTGAGGCCGCACCGCCTCACCACTATTGAGGCACAGCAAGTGCGCCACGCCTCACCTCACCTCGCGCCAAGGTGAGGTGAGGCGAGCACCTTTGACATCACTATGTAGGAATGACTCTAGCGCCACATTTTCCTTATTCCTATGATACCTTCGAGTACTCGGTTCGGCACTATTTCATCCCGCCACATCGACTTTGAGTCAACGTGCTCCTTTTCGTTTCGTCCTGTCACCTCCCGTTTTGGACGCACTCCTTCAGCTGCTCCATTCGACCGATTTAAGCGGCTCGACGCCACAGCTTGGTCAGAAAGTTGAGCAACAGCCTTCGACTGACCCCGGACCATCTTCTTGAGCTCAGCGAAGATAACAAAATGTTTCGCCAGTGTCATCTACAACTCTTGCATTCGACCATCCTTTTGTTGTCGCTTCTCGGCGTGAACTTGCATCAGGTTTTCCACAGAAGACACTCTTGTTTCCATCCTAGTCTTCATCCACCAACCACAACATAATCTCTCAATTCCACTACGATCCTCCCACTCTAACGGACAAAATAGCTCTCAATGAAAGCACCAAAATATTAAGTTCTAGAAGCAGAACTGAGAGATTAGAAGAAATGTATTTCTATATATTCACTATCCTGGTTTCATACAGCTGAGAACCTTTGTGAAGAAGGATAAAAAAAAGTGAAAAATCACTTCCCTGGACACTACTCCAAGAGCCAAAGCCAACGCCTTCCATTAGACAAGCTGAACTAAAAACCCGATCCCCCTCCCAAAACAATCACAAACAAGTTTATGTCCTAATAAAAGTACAGTGACTAAACTACCCTTTCAGTAGCTCCCCGCCCCTTCCTCCCAGTATACGTCTTAAGGGACAGCTGCTTATCATACGGGAATAACAGTGTACTCTATAATTTGAAGCTCTCACCTCGATGATGAATATGATGATGATGTGATGTGATGTTGAATATGATGAAACTCTGCTATGATGATGATGATGACGACGACGACGACAATGGTGACAATTACGTGGATGATTGAGATGACATGATTGGTATGGCGGTTGACGCATTCAACTCTCTTCTACAACATATGGTGGTCATATTGAATTATTTCTCTCGAAAGTTGTGCTTGGGATATGTCAGATATATGCAATTTCCCTAAAAGGTTTTCCTAAGTGGAGGGTAATTTGACTACTTGGGATTCCTTATGACTCAATTGATGTGAGTGTTTCCATACACCCACTCATGGGTGTCGGGGATGGGTATTCATTCTATGATGTGGGAGTAACCACGCACGATGTCAGTGGGAGTACCACTGAGAGTCTGACCATACCATAGGGTACAACCCTTATTTCCATTCTGTGATGTGGGAGTACCACACGCGATGTCGATGGGAGGACCACCGCGGGTTTACTCATACCATGGGAGTACTACCAAATTTTGTGATGTGGGAGTACCACATGTGATGTCAGTGGGAGTACCACTGATTTTTTGAGGTTGATCATGATGCGAGATTTATGAGATTATTCCTTAATTGTATTTATTGTTATTTCACGCGATTAGAGTGCCAATCGCTACACAACCACCACCTGAGGGTGGTTTTCTCGAGTGCAACCCAACACACACAAAGTGAATGGATGTGTGGTTCGGATGATAATGAGGGCGCAAGGTTGATGCCATCAATGATGCGTCCATGTGATTGATGTGGTCATGAGAAGGGCGCGAGATTAATGTTTTTCATGACGTGGGGCATCAAGATTATCGGTGACTGGGTGGATGGGAGGGGCTTATGAGGGGCCTTATTATATAGTCGCCCCTAATTTTACATACAAGTTTACGAAAGCAGATTGGTGGTGAAGTCAGGCAGCAATGGCTCATTGATCATGGGTTGACCTTGATGTTGGTTTGGTGGTGCATTGATAGAGGTGTGTGGGTTATATATAATTTCCATTGTGAGGGATATTGGCCTCATTTGTCATTATGGGATTTTGATATTGCATTGGATTGTTGCATGACATTTATACATTCTATCATTGATGAGTAGATTATTGTGGATTATGGTTGTTCCTTTGCTCATACATGGGGTTGAGCATTTTATTTGTATTTCATTGTATACTATTGACAGAATGTCTACCATATTATGTGTTTATACCCTCAATGTTAGTCGTCAGCCCGAGGCCTATTGGAGGCGAGTTTCGGGGGTCATACTCGGTTTCACTGCCAACCCCTGAACGGTTCTAGTGAAATCAGGTCGTGACAAAACCGACAAAATGGGATATTTAAACTCATTGTCAAAGAAAGGAACCCATTTTTTAAGCTTTATAAGATAGCACTAAAAGTTCTAAGAACCAAGTATCCAACACGTAGTATTCTTCATCCTCAAAACGCAACGAGACTTTGGATTTTCCGAATAGCCTCACAGAGATTCGAGCAAAACTGATTACTTCAAGGGAGCGCTTTAACGAAGCTATGCTCAGTTGGCCACAATAGAAAGTTCCAACCAAACAAAACAAACATCGGTAGCCAGCAATGAGACTTCAACATCCATGAATGCCACCGTCAGAGCTCCCTTGAAATGGAAGAGGGGGCAGAAGGGAAATCAAAATGCACTGGAAAGAGACAGCTTTTAGAAGCGTCGAGGTAAGAATGAGAACGAAGGGTTTGTCGGCGTCAAAGATTCATTGCGGCTTGGGTTAGCGAGGTCAGACTCAAGAGGAAAGGCAGGTAGTGGCCCCATCATACACTAGGAGGGTTGAACCCCAAAAGTAAAGCGCATACTAATAAAAAACAAGATATGAGATACGATGGGATATGGTTGGGAAACATCAAGCAAAACAAGAATGAGTTCCAATTAAAAGTGGACTGAACTTTATGTACAATAAGAGGTCATAAATGTGCCATCCTAAAACCCAACATCATATGGATCAACTTTGGACTCAATACAGTTGAACTTTGAGATTATATCAAGGATCCATTTCAAAACAGATTAACAATGGATGCGATTATTATAATGAAATACACCAAGTGTGTTACTACCAAAAGACAACATGGCATGGGACTTCTAGCAAATAGTATACCAGTACCATAAGGTCCTTCCAAAGAATATTTTTAAACATATGAAATGCTTAAATAAAAGTGAATTTCAACTATTAGTTCCATGTAACACCCTTGTAGGCATTGACTCTCTTGAATTGTAATCAAAGGAAAGATTACTTACAGATTGGACGATTGCGATTGCAGGGAAAGTTTCTTTGAAGACAAATAGATCCTGAAGGCAACCCACTGAGACAGAAGCAAATTCTTTTACAAAAAGAGATTCATGAAAGATAAAAAAAATGAATTTAAATTTTCAGGTGAATTAATTTCTGAAATCAGAGCAACTCATTCCTGACTGGAAAAATTCAAACTCTCAACATGTTATAAGATTAAGAAAGAAAAAATCCCCCATTAAAACCATTCCATGCGCAACTCATATCAAGGTTTTAGCAAACTGCTACACATTTAACATGGAGCATTTGCAAACACTAAGCTATGTTGTATTAGTTTATAGAATGGTTCAAGCAGAAAATTTGAAGGAACTAAATACATTACACTGGATCATTAATCATCCATGTTGAAGATTCCAACCAAAACCATTTGGCAATGGTTGCGGGCACAGCAAGCCAACAATCCATCCCATCAGCTAGAAATACTAAATTATACAAAAAAGTTGATTAAAGGATTTTAAAAGGAAAATCCACTTTTAGGAAAATTAAAAAATAAAACATTTAATAGAAGCCAAAATAAATAAATTTGCTTTATAATCTTGCTGTATAATTCAGGTTGAGCCGGAATCATGAGCCGCAGCAATTGAGATGATTATTAATTAAAGCCTTAATTAACCATCAAAGCAGGCAGTGCCTCGATCAACTTTCTGGGTTGATTGATCACATGCTACAATCATGAAGTAATTGGATTCATAAACTGCTTAATTTTCGGGTTTCCTGACTTTGAGGTTACCGCGCACTCCAGAATTAGACAACATGGAAACTCTCTGAATGAATAGAAAATCTAGATCTGAATAAAGATTGGATTCAAGCGCCACTAAATACTGAAACACTGTGAAGTTATACATTATAATTCTTAGCCTTTCACTTGGTGAATATATCAGGAACAGTTCCAACTTATCCACGGCATACTGGGAAATTCTAACAAATATGAATCTATGTTTGAAAGGCAAATGATGATCCATAATTTTTCAATTCATTTGCAGCATACCTTCCGTTTGAACTTCCTATGGTGAAGTTGTTCGCAACAAGATTACTGCACAAGATAAATGAAAATGGTAAATGCTATTAAAGGGAGAAGAGGGGGGAAAATAAGCAATGATATTTTCCCATGTTTATTGGGAGGTGATACCTTATTCTTTAACATCTCAAGAATAACAACAACACGTGAACTTAATATCTAAACTACACGAGAGCAAAGCAAAGGGAAACAAAATAAAACAGAACCTAAACTAAATATTCACAATTATAAGCTCATAATTACTTAAAAATAAATTTGAAAACAATTAGGGGAAAAACGGAAAGTTAGAAATGGAGGCGGAAACATGGCATGCAAATCCTGTAAAAATTTTAAGGGCAAAATCATAATTTTATTTCTCTATTACGGGGTCTTCTGGTATTCATTAAGAGTCCTTAGATTGTTAATTTTTTAAGTTAAGGTGGCCTTGGAAGTCTAAAAGTTGATCAAATATGCCTTGCTTCCAACAGTAGAAGTCCTACTCCAAAGTTTTTTTTTTTTTTCTTTTAACCGCCTACAACACAATTTTATTGGAAGTCCCCAGTTGAGGCTGGAGAGAAAACCTAAAAGCGTGCATGGGAGGGAAAGCCATATCATGAAAAACTCCTCCGGAGTACACGAAGAGAGGAAAGCAAGGAAAATTAAGCATTCAAGCATCGAAAAATACTGAAGTCTCATACATCAGTCCTGCTTCAAAGGGTATATATATGCACCATCGCCAGGTCAAAGCTGTAATTTTTCCACCAAACTTTGAAAAAATTCCAAATTGGAAATCTAGAGCTCATTGGAGCTATATAAAATGTATACTTCCCTTGGATTTTAAAAATTTCCAAATCGGAAATCTAGAGCTCATTGGAGAGCTATATAAAATGTATACTTCCCTTGGATTTTAAAATGTAATTCAATAACTTAAAAAAAAAAGAATACTGATAGCCCATCATTTGAACCTTAGAAATTGTGCGATTTTCAGACAACTGAATTAGAACCTAAGTAATGACTGTTTTATTCTTACGGTTTTTAATTTGTTAAGATTTTATTTGAATCTAAATGAACAGGTAATTGTTGTACCTCTCTCTCACTCATGATGTTTCCATGATCACAAACACTCACTTATTTTTCAAACATTTCCATTTAAGTGAATTTCAGTGTTTTTATTAAGAACAAAGTGATAGAATTACATGGCATCCTCAAGCATCTTTGAAGCCTTGATAAAGGGTTGGACGTATCTCACACCGTGCTTAAAGTCCTTGGAAGCAGGCTTAGAAGAACCATTGAAGGCATTAGAGTGAAGTGAAGGTTGCAACTTTTGAAGAGGAACCAGTGCAGACTGCACCGACTAGCCGGTGCCATTATGGCAGAACCTCCAGTTGTCCAGAACTCCCACCAGCCAACCAGTGGCTCTTCCGGAAATGTTGCTTGTTGCCCGAAGGCCACCGGCAAGCCGCTGGCCAGTAGTGGCTACCCAGTGGTATTTTTCCAAAATCTTCCTGCTCCAGGTAGGCTACCAGCTACTTGGTGGAGGCTACCGGGTATCTGGTGGAGTCGTGGCTGCTTCTCCCGGGGTGCATTTATTATGGTCATAAAGACCATAAATGTGGTCTTCCTCAGCTTCATTGCACCCAACGTTTTCCAGAAGCTTCTCGGGCCTTTTGGAGCCTATGAAAGGACGTGCTTGGCCCATTGGAAGATTCACCATGCTCCCAAACAACGCTATTGATCCGAATCAACGTCGAATTGCTAGATCTCTCAAAGCTTCTCAAAGAGCCAACTCCAAAGTTCCAAATCCTTCAAAGGCTCTCTACCTTTCTCTCAAATCTTTCATCCATCATTGTACTTCTTTTATCAAAGAGAGTTGTGAGCGGCATGTAGCGGGTTTGCCTAAAGCAAACCTCTCTCTACTCAACCTCCTATCTCTAACGGTTCACACTCCACTCAAAGTGTGGAAAGGGTTACTTGGCTACCCGCGAATCTCAAGAGGGTGCTCACAAATCACAATTGTGAGGGACGGGTTTCTTGGTCACCAAAAGATTTATACAATATACCTCTCAAGTCGAGAAGTGGAGACGTAGGGGCACACATCGAGCATAAGCTAAACTCCTCATTAATTTTGTTTTCCCTCTATTTACTTTTCCACATTGCATCATTTAACATCGACTCGCATACTTGCATAAATTTGGTTCAATCATTTCCGCACTTATACTTTGATATTATCTTTATAAACTCAAATCAAATTTATCAACGATCGCGTATTCGATTTCTTGCTTTATTATTTCAAAATCGTTTAATTTTGAAATTTATCTTTTATTTCCACTTTAATTTTTAAAAGGGCAATTCACCCCCCCCCCCTCTTTTTATAATCTCCAACCAACAATTGATATCAAATGTTTGCTTTGCATTTTTTTCAAAAATATCTTGTTTCCAAAATTGTGTTTATTTTCAATTTTATTTTTCAAATCTTTAACTGATTTCGAAGCTAGAATTTATTATGGACTCCTGAAGATGTTAAGAATTTTGAAATAAATAACAAAGCGAATGTCTTGCATTGTGGTCTTGATAGAACAAAATTCAATCATGTTTCTTCTTGCAAAACTGTTTATGAGATTTGGAAATTATTAGAAGTTGCACACGAAAGAACAAATAAAGTGAAGGAGACTAGATTAGATATGTATCATCAAAGATTTTGAAAGTTTTACTATGCATTCCAATGAGTCTATTATAAGTATGTTTACGAGATTTGTCGACATCTGCAATGGTAGAAAATCCTTCGATGATGAATTATCCACTGAAACGCTTGAAAAGAAAATCCTTTAGGTTTTACCAACGATGAACAATCTAGAGGTGAGTTTATTGAACCTGCTCTTGTCGGAAACATGTACAAATTCTACCAAAAGAACAAATTTCACAAGCAATCCAAAAAGTCAAATCAAACGGCGGAACCAGAGATGACGTTCTACGAATGTAAAAAGAAAGGTCACATTAAACTGAAGTGTCCCATCAACAAGAAGAAGCTCAAAGAAACGAGGTAAAAAGACTTTCAAAATCACGACGTGGAGTGCAAGTCACGACTCCATGGATTCAACATCATCATCCATTTCAAGGGACTTACAATGAGGTAAAAAGACTTTCAAAGTCACGACGTGGACTGCAAGTGATGACTTCATGGATTCAACATCATCATCCATTTCAAGTGACCCGCGCCCGAAGTGCCTTATTGCAGGCACATGTTGATGAAGATGTCAAGGTTAGTACCCCCTTTTACTATTTCCTCTTCTTCTTCTCCTACTTCCCCTCTCTCTTCTTCTTGCTCCTCCGATCACCTAAATTATGAACTAAAATATGCTCGCAATTAACTCAGAAATGACTTTTTTCAACTTTCTTCTTTATACGAACTCGAAAAGAAGTATAATCAACTGATTTAAGAAAAGTAAAATATCCAAAAAGAAAGGATCTTCTCATCAAAGAAAAGGAAAATCTCATCGTGAAAATCAAGAACAAACCGGATGTCTATAATCTTCAATCCACCATTAAAAATCTTAAAAAATCCCTTTTCAAATTTACTCAAGGTGAAGAAAATTCAAATAAAATTTTGGGATCTCAAAAACCTAAAAAAGATCAGGTTGGTTTTGGTTACTTCAATCGTGCAAGCACACCTCTAAGAATCAATCAAAAACTACCTTTGTAAAAGGTGTTTCACAAGATAGATTTTGTAATTATTGCAAAAGAATTTGTCACTTAATATATGAATGTGATTGCAAAAACGCACGATATGAAAAACCAAAGTCAATCCATATTTCTTCTAATTTTTCTAAAAGAAAACCTGCTAAACAAATCGGGATTCCGAAATCATTATTAGCTAACATAAGCGGACCCAAGTTTGTGTGGGTACCAAAACCATCAATCATTTAATTTTGCAAAAAGTGTCCCGAGCAAAACTCAAGAAGCAATGTGGTACCTAGATTCTAGTTGTTCAAGACACATGTGTGGCGACCTCTCTGAATTCAATCAAATAAATAAATTGGACGAATATCAATATGATAATCAACACAAAACCTCTTTTTAAATCTAAAAAGGGAATTTCTTCCCAAATTGCATTTCAATAATGACATGGTGTGTGAAGCATGCCAATATGGTAAGCAACAAAAAAACCTTTTTTAAATCTAAAAAGTGAATTTCTTCTTCAAAATCTCTTGAACTAATTCATCTTGCCCTTTTTGGTCCTAATCAAATTGAAAGTCTAGAAGGAAAATCCTATACTCTCGTAATTGTTGACAACTTTACAAAATTAACATGGGTTTATTTCTTAACTCATAAAAGAAAAGCTTACAAAGCCTTCATCAAGTTTTCAAAAGGGTCGAAAATGAAAAGGGTTTTAAAATTATTTCAATTCCTAATGATCATGGCAGAGAATTCGATAACAAGGAATTTAACGATTTGTGTTCTTTCGAAAGTATAATCATTTTTTTTCCTGCTCCTCAAACCCCTCACCAAACAAGGTAGTAGAGAGATGAAATCGAACAATCCAAGAAATCACTCGAACTCTTTTAAATGAATTTTCTCTTCCAAAATATTTTTGAGTCGAGGTTTTGAATACTGCATAGCTTTGGTTTAATAAAAAACTCAAAGTTTTTTCAAAAAAATTAGTTGCAAATGTTTTATTTTAAACACCAAAGATAATCTTGGAAAATTCGATTCTAAATCCGATGAAAGTATCTTTTTTGGGTGCTCCAGCTCAAGCAAAGCTTACCGTGTCTTTAACAAAAAGACTAAAACGATTGAAGTATAACCCATGTTGTTTTTGATGAAAATCTTCCAAAACCGCTTTCTCAAAATGTTTTTAAAAATAATGTTTTAAATAAAATAAACTTTTTCAAACAAAAGAAGTTAAAGAACAAGAATCTCCTTCAAATTATCTTCCTAAAGTTTTCAAAAAATATAAAAACCATCCCATTGAAAATGTCATTAGCGATTTACAAGCAGGAACTCGTACTCATAGATCGATTTTAAATGAGGTTGAATACCTAGCCTTTGTCACTTATCTTGAACCTCAAAACCTTAACAAAGCCCTTAACGATGAAAAAATTGGATACTTTTCATGCAAGAGTAACTTAATCAATTCACTTGAAATGATGTATGGACTCTCGCGACCTAGTGATCAAACCGTTATAGGCTCTAAATGGGTTTTTCGAAATAAACTAGACGGATTTGGTAATATTACTAGAAACAAAGCTCGTTTGGTAGCAAAAGGTTATAACCAAGAAGATTGAATCGACTATGGTGAAACTTTTGCACCCATTGTTGGCATTTGCTTCTCATCTGAATTTCAAACTTTTTTAAATAGATGTCAAAAGCGGTTTTCTAAATTGTTTTATTGACGAAAACGTTTTTGTGGAATAACCACCTGGTTTTGAAAATTCTTTTTTTCCAAATTCTTTATTCAAACTTACCAAGTTCTTTATGGCTTAAAACAAACCCCACTTGATATGAGTGTCTTACAAATTATCTTCTTTCAAATGGTTTTAAAATGAAAAAAGTTGATTTAACTCTCCTTTTTAAAACACATCTCAAACGATATTTTACTGGTTCAAATTTATGTTGATGATGTGATTTTCGACTCTTCCAATGAAAAACTTTTTTTTATTTTTCTGATTTAATGAAAAAGGAATTTGAGAAGAGCTTTATGGACCAACTCAAATTTTTCCTCGGTTTTCAAATCTCTCAAAGAAACAATGAAATCTTTTTAAACCAAGGCAAATGCACCAATGAACTCTTATAATGATTTAGAATCGATCATGCTAAGGAAATTAACACGCCCATTAGTATAGCTTGTAAGTTAACGTTGGATGAAATCGATAAGTCGGTGAACAACGAGCTTTATAGAAGTATGATTGATAGTCTACTTTACCTTATTGTGACCCAGCCTCATATCATGTTCAGTGTTTGTCTTTATGCTCGTTTTCAATCGAATCTTAAGGAATCCCATTCCAAATCTGTCAAAAGGATTTTTCGTTATTTAAAAGGTTCCACAAATCTTGGTTTATTTTATTCAAAAGGAAGCTCTTTTGAATTAACTTCTTTTTCCGATGTTGGTTTAGATGGATGCCAACTAGACAGGAAAAGTACTAGTGGAACTTGTCATCTACTAGTAAAATTCATCGTCTCATGGAGTGGTGAGAATCAAAATTTTGTTCTTTCTATAGCTGAAGCAAAATACATAGTCGTTGGGAGTTGCACTCATATTCAATGGATGCAACACTCTTGGACTTTGGACTAACATTTGACCATATCTCTATCAAGTGCGACAATACCAGTGTCATCAATATCTCTAAAAGCCCTATTTAGCACTCTTGCATCAAATGCATTGACCTTCAACACCATTTCCTAAGAGATCGCTTATGAAAAGGTGATATCTTATTGGATTTTGTCCCAACAAAATATCAACCCGTGTTGATATTTTTACCAAACCTTTAGTCCTTGATTGTTTCAAATTCATTAAAGGTGAACTTGGAATGGCTCGTTTGTGACACTATTCATTTGACCTATAGCTATCTTGAATCTTTTTAAATCCTATTTCAAATCTTTTTTTATTGTTTTAGATTCTCTTGAATTTCTTGTCTTATTCTTGTTTTTTTTTTTTGGCTATGATCACTTCATCTTACCTGTGTTACCATTTGAGGGGGAACCTTATCTCTTCTAATTCTGAAATTTTCTTTATGAAATCTTTTGTTTTCTTAATTAATTAATTAATTAATTTCAAAATCTCAAAATCATATTTCCCAAATAATTACTTTTCATAATATTAGTAATGTTTTAAAAAAATTATTACTTTTGATGCCTTTTTAAATTGTATTTTAAAATTATAGGAGCAATATAAATATACATTCTCTAATTGTTAAATGTTTTTATCGCTCTTAAAGAAGATTAATGATGAGTAAAATAAAATTATATACTTGTCTCTAACTTTTTTCTTGAGTTGGCCTTGATAAAATGGAAATTGAATGATGTTTTCAAAGTATGCTTTCACTTTCCAATGCACTTTACTTTCTCAAGTTCTTTCAATGAACAATTCAATCGATAGAGATAAAGACAATCCTTGAGGAAAAATGGTATCGTGGCAAAGGTATATAAAGTTTTATTTTCTTTTTCGTCTTTGTCACTTCTTTTATTTTTTTATTCCTCTCTTCTCTTTAACATTCCAAACTCTCTCTATAATGATTATATTATTTGGGGAGTCTTGAAAGTTAAGAGGTGTTTTACAAATTATCTTTTCTATTCTTTTTCCTTTGATAATTCTTTTTCCTTTCTTCTTTTACTTTCCCTCTCTATAATGATTATATTATTTGAGCAGTTTTGGAAATTAAAAGGTGTTTTCAAATCTTTTTGTTCTTTTTAAAATCTTTTTTTCTCTTAATCTTCTTTTTCAAAATTCTTTTTGATTTTACAAATCTACCTTGAGTTTTTCTTCAAAATATTTCTTAATTTTCTCCTTCCACTTCTTATTTTTATCTTTTTAATGCTATCTTTTTTATAATCACAAAGGGGGAGAAATATCTTAAAAAGTATAGGAGAAATCTTCTAAATTTGTTTTTCAAAGGGAGAGCTTTTAATATTTTCTTTATTATTGTTAATAGCATGCTTGATATGTTTACATCTTGAGCTTATTGTACATCTTTTAAATCTTTTGGTCTATCAAATAAGCATGCTAAATTTCTTGTTCTCTAATATCTGAATTTCCTTTGAAATTATAAATCTCTTTTACTTGTGGCTTACGCTTAATTTATTTTTTTAATTCAACTGTTTATGATCATCAAAAAGGAGAAGATTGTTTTATCTCTCTCTTTCATGGTGTTTTCATGATCATAAACACTCACCTAATTTTTTAACATTTTCATTTAAGTGAATTTCGGTGTTTTTATTAAGAACAAAGTGATGGAATTACATGGTATCTTCAAGCATCTTTGAAGCCTTGATAAAGGCTTGGATGTATCTCTCTTCATACCTTGGAAGCAACTTAGAAGAACCATTGAAAGCATTACAGTGAAGTGGAGGTGGCAACTTTTGAAGACGAACATGTGCAGACTGCACCAGCTAGCCGATGCCATTATGGCAGAACCTACAGTTGTCCAGAACTCCCACCGGCCAACCGGTGGAGGAGCACTGGCCAACCGGTGGCTCTCCCAGAAGTGTTGCTTGCTGCCTGAAGGCCACCAGCCAGCCGTTGGCCAGTAGCGACTCATCGGTGGTGATTTTCAAGAATGCCCCTGCTCCAGGTAGGCCACCGGCTACCTGGTGGCGTCGCAGCTGCTTCTCCAGGGGTGTATTTATTATGGTCATAAAGGCCATAAATGTGGTCTTCTTCAGCTTCATTGCACCTGACGTTTTCCAGAAGCTTCACGGACCTTTTGGAGCCTATAAAAGGATGTATTTTGCACATTGGAAGATTCATCTTGCTCCCGAACAACACTCTTGATCCAAATCAACATCGAATTGCCAGATCACTTAAAGCTTCTCAAAGAGCCAACTCCAAAGTTCCAAATCCTTCAAAGGCTACCTTTCTCTCTAAGTCTCTCATCCACCATTGCAAAGAGATTTGTGAGCAGCTTGTAAAGGGTTTGCCTAAAGCAAACCTCTCTCTCCTTAACCTCCTTTCTCCAACGGTTCAAACTCCGCTAAGAGTGTGGGACGGATTACTTGGCTACCAGCAAAGCTCGAGAGGGTGCTCACAAACCACAATTGTGAGGGGCGGGTTTTGTTGGTCACCGTTGAGACCAAGGGATTTATACAATAGACCTCTCGAGTTGAGGGGTGGAAACGTAGAGGCTCACATCAAGCTTTAGCGGAATTCCTTGTCAATTGTATTTGTCCTCTATTTACTTTTCTGCATTGCATCATTTAATATCGACTGGCATACTTGTATAAATTCGGTTCGATCGTTTCCGCGCTTATACTTTGATATTATCATTATAAACTCGAAAGGAATTTATCGACTATCGCGTATTAGATTTCTTGCTTTATTATTTCAAAATCATTTATTTTTTAAATTAATCTTCTATTTCCACTTTAATTTTAAAAGGAGCAATTCAACCACCCCCCCCCACCTCTTGCCATAATATCTCCAACCAACAGTAATTGCTGTAATATTTCAGGGCTGAGCAGACATATTACATATGTAGCCCAGGGGTATTACAATAAAAGGTGTAATTCTATTTTTAGAGGCAAAGAACAGACAAATGAATTCTGTACCTGGTTGCCACCTTTCCATGATAATATAGCTTAGCGGATGTCAGTAAATTTCACACAAAATCTTATATTTTTTCAGCCCAGAATTGGTTCTTAAATTCAACCTTCTGAAGCGCTAAAAGCTGGTGTCAAACTGAACCAAAACAAACATCAAACCTAATCCCAGCCACATAAACTAAAACCCTAAATTACATCAATCCAGTCATAAATTCCAGCCTCAATCACCTAAAATCACATTTTCAATTGATTTGGCAGACTAAAGCCTAAAGGCGAGTCTGCTAAACCTGTTGGACATCAATTATTTCTGTGCAAAATGGAAATTATAGAAGTCGTGTTAAATTCTTTCCCTCCCTGTACATCTTCCAGTTTTTGTACGTGAGAGTTTAAATATTTCATCCCCCCACTTTTCTCTATTTATTTAACTCACGAAAACTACAGTCATGAGACTTTATATCCCCTCCCCTCCCATTGAATCCCACTATCCAGCCAGAGTGTGAAGGCATTAAATGAAAACTAAACTAAAAACCATTGAGCTAGAGGTGCAATAATTAACTAACATGAACAAAACAGCATAAAATTTAAAAAGAGAAAAGGAACACAGCATAAAATTTAAAAAGAGAAAAGGAACAAAAAAAAGTCATACGTACAGCTTCAAATTTTTCGCATTGACCCATGAAGGAAAGCTTCCAGACAATCCATTGTATGACAAATCACTGCATGCGTAACATATTTTAAATTTAAGAGGCCATAAAACACCAAATGCACTTATTTTTTTATCTAAGGGCCTAAAATAAGTACTAATTATCAAACTTCAATTCCAAAGTTAGGTAGCAATGAATGAATGACACGATACAACATACTTCAAACACTACAATACCTTGTCTCAATAGACTCAAAACTTCCCCCTCCTATGTAGACACAACATAGAATCAGTAAGTGCACAATATGAGAGAATGCAAAGGGGGCACTCTAAGGTCAAATACATGATACGTAGCCCATAGAGCAAATACAATTGAGCTCCAATGTCGACATATCATAAAATCAATTGACTATTAAAAATACAACCCAACATATTTACTTAAGAAGTACGATACTAGTCCTAATCTAACATTGAACTCCCAACAGCACTAAACCAATTCAACGTATTACTCCAGAAAAGTTGAAGATGATATATTTGACATTTCAATTTGATATTGATTGACAAAGAATTTTAGTAATGTCAAAAGAACTCACATGTTGAGAAGGGACCCACTCTTCTGTCTAGGCAAGGTTCCTGTCAACCAATTACTTCCTAGAAACCTGGGCATGTAAACAAAAACTGTGCTTTGATATAATACAAAATATCTTTTTCAGACCACATGGAATATTAAGAAGTTGAAGTCCATTACAGGTTGGAGATCAAACTCAAGTTGAAAAGTGGGTCTGGAATCTGTCCAGTTAAATTGTTGAAGCTCAAATCCCTAAAACAATAATCCCACAGTAGAAGGGAAATCTCAGAAAATAAGAAATTATAACTAATTCGTTTATGAAACCAATGTGCAAAAAAACCTACAAGAGCATGGTTAACACCACCTCCAATTGTGGGCCCAGACATAATAAAGAATAATGTTAACACAGTAAGTAACCCACTTCAAGCAAGGGTAGATTAGTTTAAGACTGAGCAAATAGCTACTCCAGCACAATGAAGATTTTAGGCTAAGCTGAAACACCTATTTAACCTAAAATATTTCCTTTTAATTTTTTAAAATAATTTCCAATTACATTTTTCTAATCACATTTTAGGTTTAACATAAAATTTTATTTTATGATTGAATTAAACTAGGTTTGACAAATATTGTTAAGTATTTAGATATTTAGGTTAGGTTTGACTGGGTCAGCCTCATCCCATGTATTTTAAATTTCAAATCTCTCCCTTATCTTTTGTATTGGCTTCCCGATAAATAAAGTCACCGGCCTTGAAAGGAAGGGGTCGTGTAAGGGTTGTCCATGTAAGGGGGCAGTTCCTGTGGTGATACTGGTATGTAAGAGTACCAGGGAGGGGATTTGTATGGGTGTTGGGCTGTTGTTACGCTGTCAGGGGAAATTTTGTACTTTACTGGAGTCTTTGAATTATTCATTCTGCTTTATGCTTGGCAGATTGAGGAGATCTAGGCCTTAGCCTTGAGCAGTGAATCCCAGGGGAGACTTCTTTTTCTCTTTCTCCATTTCCTTCTTCTTTCTTCTTCTACAGTTTTCTGCTGTAACCTTCTGCAAAGTCCTTACGACTGCTACCAATACAATTGTTTCGGCTGATTCTTCTCTATTTTACTCACTCTAGCACCAACGATTCTTATCAATTGGTGCTCTCATTGAGAGGTTTCTGGCTTGAAGAGGTAGATTGAGGATCGTTGGTGGAAGTCCAGAATGGAGACCAGAGTTGCAATGATGGAATCGAGTCTGGAACGGACGATGCAAACACTTGTGGTCGTCCTCCTCCTGGTTCTTTGCCTCCTTTGGTTGCGGAAGTACCTAGACTGCAACTTCCGCTACCTGCACAGGATTGGCGGGGAACAGCCAAGATTGCTTCCTTTTTTGCGCACTGCGATAAGCAATGGGAGCAGCAGGAGTCACGGTTGTCAATGCAGCACCGAACAAAAGGCGTTGGCAGAGTTTACTATTGGTACTTTACATCCACCTTTTCTTGGGCAAACGCTGCACGTGGAAGACAACGACATCGGTTTGCAAACTCAAAGGTGCAGACTGCAATGGTTTGGCAAGGAGCAGTACGATTCTGCTGTTCATAGTGAAGCTTCACAGGATGCTCCAGGGTCTGAAAGAGATGATTCAGATTATGAAAATGAACTGGAGTTGGACTTTGAAACAGAAGCTATGCCAAGGGTGTAATAGAACATGAAACAACTAGAGTAAAGGCTGTGGCTGAGGCTGAAGCACAGGCTCAAGAGGCCAAATTGATTGAAGATCATAATAGGAGAATGTTGGTTGATCCGACAAATGGTGATAGAGAGAAATAGTTTGCTGCAATCAATACAACTTTTGATAACATTGAAGGGGGCATCAGGACTTCATTGACTGATCCAAGTAAGTTGCATATGACTATTGGAGGAACTGGGAAGAAACTTAATATGTATCAGATTGAGGAAATATCTGGAACACTTGTATTGCAATGGGTCTATTCACAACTACGAAGAATTCTGAATTGGGTTGAATGTGCCATCCAATAGGAGCACTGGGACCCAATATCTTCTCAACAACGGCATGGAAGTTCAATTGTCGAAGTTTTTAGGATTGTGGAAGAGGCGCTGGATCAGTTTTTAGTCTGCAAGGTCCCAATGAGGTCAGGGAAATTGCACAGCTTGCTTCGTGGTGCTGACAAATCTTTTTAGGTTTATGCTAATAGCATTATTGAAAAATTGGCTAGTAAAGAAGAGTTAATTCCACTTGAGCCCATTCTAACAAGGTACAGGAAAGAAGTTGGCCTCAAGGTTTTTGTGAAGAAGGAACTAGTTGACCCAAGGTTGGCTGATGAGAGAATCCAACAAAATCAATGTTCTGACGACACCAACACTGTGCATTCAGTTTAATACAATATAATATGCAGTTAGCAATTAAATAAGTTGAAAGATACCAATTGGGAGCGCAGGACAAAGAAAAGATCTCTGGTGGGGTACCTAAAGAGACCCGTGCTTGAGAAAAAAATAAGTTCTACCCAAAAGGAAGTGTTTGATGGACGTAGGAAAAACATAAATGCTGCCATTGACAGAATCTGTGAGTTTTCTGGAACAAAAATTATATTTTGGAACTTTAGGGAGCCTGTTAGCACTGTGAGCTAACAAGCAGAGGAGTAGGTTAACAGCACAACGGCGCTTAATGTATCTCCGCAGAAGTAGTAGGTTAACAGCACAACGGCGCTTAATGTATCTCCGCATAAGTAGTAGGTTAATAGCACAACGGCACTTGATATATCTCCGCAGGGTGTAGCAGCAGTAGAAGGAGAAAGAGAAAGAAAGAGAGGTACAGCAAGAGTAAACCAGGAGAGACCACCTCCGGATCAGCCTTCTTGCCGCGAGAGGAAGAAACCGGTGAGAGACCACCTCACCCGGGCTCTGCTCCAGCAGGGACACTTTCCAATCAAATGCCTAAAAATGATTTTGTACCCCTCCCCATCACACCTCTCTCCTACTTATTACCCCAAAAAAACACAAACCACCCTCTGTCAGCTGCTACTAGCCCCAACCGCTAATTAATACCAAAATACAAGCGCTAGGAGCTCTTTTACAAATATTTACTCACCGGCAGGTGAGGAACACAGGCAGGCTCGTACATAACAGAGGAGAAAGTGATGATATGCAGATCATCATATTTAAATTTATTAACAATAAAGAATTAAATTAAATAAAAAATCAACACATGCATAGGTCAATCAAAATCATGACCATCCACAACATGCAACGACTACGCATTAAACTTGCTAAGATTCATTTCAATTTGTTCTTATTAAGATAAATTTACTTGAATTAATAAATTAATCAACTTATTAATTAATTAATTCTTTATCTTAATTATCGGTCCAAACAGTCCCTGAGATTCTCATCATTTATATTTTTAAATAAATTAAATTAATTAATTTTAATTTAAAATTATTAAGTACATGACATGTATGAACCGAGTACACACCATGTACCCTCCTGATCAGATTAAATTCAGTTCTGGAATTTAATATACACGCAACGCGTATCGGAAACAACACAGCGTGTACCCTTCTGCATCTAATTAAACCTATTTCTGGAGTTTAATACTTACACGGTGTGTAATATCACTCCACACAGTGTGTGACTCGCACTGTGTATGGTCCTTATCGTATACTGTATACTTACACAACATGTATGTCTACACGGCTTGTCGCGGTATACACGGCACGTTGTTTTGTAGGTCGTCATGTAGTCTGCACGGCATGTATGACCACACAGCATGCCATGAATATATGAGGGGTGTACCGTTGGCAATGCCCATGAAGTACACGGCGGGTACGACGACTATACATGTGTATTTACAAAATTACACGAAAAACAATTATCAAAGCATTTAATTCCACACGACCCGCCTAAAATCACTCGGCATGTACCAAGTGCGAAAAAACTTTGTCACACAACATGTGCAGCCAGCTACACACCATGTAGTTCGGTCATTCTTTAATTCTCTGTGTGTTTGACTCACACAAAATATTCGTCCCGACGTGTACTTTGCATGAGTTGGCCCAAGTTACACGGCGTGTACATCTATCTACACGCCGCATAATCCGTCCCTGGTCACCCACACTATACAACTAGAGACTCAACATGCATCTTGCGCAGGTTATCATGTGTTACATGGCGTGCAGAACCTGTTATACGTCGTGTACTTCACGTGTTGTCATATCACTCAGCCAGCAGTCAATATGTGGCGTGTGATGACATCGAGTACTTTGACCATATGGGGGCCGCGATTTATGCGGGGACAAACTGTGTGGGGTTACACAACATGTACACCAACTACACGCCGTATACTCCCTGTCACGCCGCGTACCGGCTGGCAGTCAATACACGGCGTGTAATGACGTCGCATACCTACTCTCACACAACGTATCGTGATTGTTGTGGCCCGCCCTTGTGTGGTTGACCATGAGTACACGACGTATACTTTTTCGTTACACGTCGTGCATCCATGTCACTCGATCAGCATCCCCGACACCTTCGGATGGAATCTTGGAGCATTCATGTAATCTTGGCCTGCTCTTAGTCATATGAATTCAAACGAACGCATTATCCCAACTTTTGGATTAAGAAAGAAAAACCATAAATGAAAAACTAACAATCAAATGCGAAAATTGATCAAACAAATAATAAATAATTATAAATTAAAATTAGACCCCGCTCGGATACCACTTAAAGATTATGGGGTGTAGCGGAAGCAGTCAGGGTGATACCTAACAATGTTTTGCATCGATTTCAACAGATAAATCTAATGAACTTGACGTACGCAGTCCTGGATTCTTTGAGAGAGGATCTTTCATATTTAATTTATAATTAATTTAAAACCAAGAATTGCCTCGACTTAATAAATCTTCTAGTTTGTTGATCAATCAGGTTGCTGCTCTTGTCGTTTCGTCATTGCGGTGAAGAATCCAAACTAGAATTTCTCTAGCGATATTCACACATGGTCCACGAATCTCATAACGTCGTTATTGGTATTCGAGGTGCTAGCGCAGAGGAACCAAGCACTTTGCGTCGTTCGCCATTGATTGCAACGAAGATTATCTCTTGTTCTCTCGTTCTTGAGAGGGAGGAGTATTCTCTCTACGTTCTTGAGAGAGTTCTTGAGAGATTCTCTCAGTCTTGAGAGAATTCTCTTGAAAGAATTTGATGTGCACAACAATTCTCACACACCTCTAAAATGATATTCTCTCTACGTTCTTGAGAGAGTTCTTGAGAGATTTTCTCAGTCTTGAAAGAATTCTCTTGAAAGAATTCTCTTGAAAGAATCTGTTGTGCACAACAATTCTGGCACACCTTTAAAATGATATAAATCGGATTATATACCTAGGGTTAAACAATTAGAAATTGCACAAATCTCCTTTATCTAATTGTTTATTCTGAGTAAACTTCATGTCAAATTATTATTATTATTTTTATGTTCCATGACATGCGCAATCTCACAGATATTTAAATATTATTTGTTAAATAAATCAATCAATATTTATTTAAATAATATTAAATAAAATATATTATTTTCATTGGGCCTTTAACTCGACCCATCAACCATCATCGGCATTTATCAAACCTTGAATAATAAAAAACTATATAAATAAATAAATATAATTATATTTTATATACATTATATTCACTAAACCTGCGAATAAATATTTATTTAATATTCAACTCACATATTCTGAACTCGAACATCTGGTGATTAAATTTATGCGATCAACTAATAATTATTCCACAAGCCAAGAATAATATTTATTCTAAATATTAAATTCAAGTAGAATTTAACTAAAATTTTGGATACACTTAACGTATGACCCTCTGGGCCTCTTTCTCAATAGCATTAGATCAACTTACCTAAAGCCTAAAATACCGACGTCTAGAAACACGTCAAGACAGACATAGAAAAATAAATTAATGTCGCAACAACAAAACCAGATATAAATGTTTACTATGTAATATAATCACTTTGTCTCAATATCCATCAAGCGGGTTGCAATGACAAATTTATTTCAATCAAAGGCCAGAGATATCTTCTTTCATTAACTCGAAAGGGACAAATCCATTCTTGACTTGTTTAATTAATGTCATGTCACTTATGACACGCTCAATGTATCCTACCTTGCTGCGAGCATATGTCGTCATGGTTTTCGTCAATGCATCAAAGTATGAAATTCATGATATACATTAATAATAATCTCAAGTTTAAGGAGCAATACATATGCCCATGGATAGGAATATCCAATGACACGTGTAGCATGTAGAATTCCTATTGAAGGGTATGTCCCCATAACCTACCTTCATGAAGATTACCAAGTGCGAACTTCTTCAAAAGAAGTTTCAATGTCTTATTGGCCTTAAGCACTTGATAATCAAACATCTTTTGTGTCTCGTCAGGTAGATATCTAGACCGTATGACATATGTTTAAGAATATTCTCATAGCATCTCTAGGTTCTCATTATACTGGAGAACTATAACCTTTTGATTGACAAATACTCTATGTTACACCTGCTCGACCTCCTATTATTCACACTCACCAGCGTAGGAGGGGTACTTTGGGTAAAACACTTAGTTAACTTTGGTTAACTACCTACTTAAAGGCTGCCTAAGAGGAGTATAGGTATCGGGCTCTTTCAAGAGAAAAGGGCAGCTGGTGCAGCTAGATAGAAGGATAATTCTTGAACAGTCGAGCTGCTGGAATTCTCCTAAACCGGTTAGATCGTTCTTGAATAGATTCTCAGTTTTCTTTTAGAATTCAAAATCCTAACATCTTTGGCGACTCCGCTGGGGAACCAAAAGAAAGAGGAATCCTTTCGCACAAAGCTGGACGAAAGGCTTCGGCAGAGAAAAACTGAATCGCAAAAAAAATCTGAATGCAGACAAGGATGGAGAATCGCATAGCTACAGTGGAGACGGTGGTGGAGACGTTTCAGCAGACATTGGCTACAGTACAAGAAAGCTTAGACATGCTGGCTCACGGACAGGCAGAGAGCCAACGTATGGCGCAGCAGTCAGAGGAGCGTCTTAGCCAGCGTATGCGGGATATGGAAGAACAGACGATGGAGCGGATGAAGGCTATTGAGTTGCAATCGGGACCTGGTACTGGAAAAAAGAAATCGGAGAAGATTCTTTCGGCTGGACCTGGAGACGTTGGATTGTCGGGAAACGAAATTATTCAGGGAACTAAAAGTAGTACAATTCCAGAAGATTTGATTCATGCGGACGGCGTGCAGAATGCCACATGAAGATTTGATTCATGCGGACGGTGGTGGAGACGTTTCAGCAGACATTGGCTACAGTACAAGAAAGCTTAGACATGCTGGTTCACGGACAGGTAGAGAGCCAACGTATGGTGCAGCAGTCAGAGGAGCGTCTTAGCCAGCGTATGCGGGATATGGAAGAACAGACGATGGAGCGGATGAAGGCTATTGAGTTGCAATCGGGACCTGGTACTGGAAAAAAGAAATCGGAGAAGATTCTTTCGGCAGGACCTGGAGACGTTGGATTGTCGGGAAACGAAATTATTCAGGGAACTAAAAGTAGTACAATTCCAGAAGATTTGATTCATGCGGACGGCGTGCGGAATGCCACACGAAGGGTGGAACTGCCACCTTTTACAGGAGAAGATCCTTTCGGATGGATTTCAAAGGCAGACACGTATTTTTTGATCAACCGAACTCAAGAGGAAATTAAGCTTCATCTTGTGCAGCTGTGCATGGAAAATACAACTTTGTATTGGTTTTTGTCATGGCACGGAGCAACTCCTGGAGCAACTTGGAAGAAATTTAAGTCAGCCTTATTGGACGGGTATGGAAATATTATTGAGGGTGATCCGATTAGGTTTCTGAAGACTTTGCGGCAGACTGGAACTGTCGATGAGTATATCGAAGATTTTGAGCAGGTAGCTTTGAGAATACTAGTTTTTTCTGAACCTTGGTATATGAGTTTGTTTATGGGAGGATTACGACCAGAAATCGAAAATCGAGTGTCGACGCATGAACCTACAAATAAAATCAGGTTGCACACCTTGTCCAGAAAAATAGAACGGGAACTAGTGGGAGAAGGGATATTGCGGAACGTACGTGGGCGACAACCCCTACCACTAGCCCCTCGAAACCTGAACGTTGAGTCAGTGAACTCCATGAATAACAGGCCTGCGCTTGATCTGGATAAAAGGGAAGAGGTACTCAAGAAGGCAGTAGAAAATGATCGGTGGACAGGTGTGAGGGCAATTAGTCGACAAGAACGTGATGATAGAAGGCGAAAAGGACTCTGTTTTCGTTGTGGACAGACTTTCGGACCCATGCATCGTTGTCCTGAAAAGAATCTGCGAATTGTAGTTTGGGAATACGAAGAACCGTATGAGGAAGTGACACGTGAGAATGACAGCAGTATGGAACCAGATCAGGGGGGAGTACGGAATGAAACGAACAAGATTCGACAAGAAAACCAGCTGGGTGAGACAGTAAAATTCCGAAGCATGGGAGCAGTAAGTGCAGAATCAATGTTCTTTGCTGGAAATATTTAAAGAGTTCCTGTTTTAGTCCTCGTTGATAGTGGTGCGAGTCATAACATTATCTCAAAAACATTTATTAAAATGGCATCGCTGGAGGTTGAACCAACCAAGCCATTTGAAATCAGGCTTGGAGATGGATACCGAATAATGTCACTGGGTGTTTGCAGAGAAGTAACAGTTTGCCTAGAGAACTTTATTTTTTCTGTTGAGGCTTTCGTATTATAGATACAAGGGGGCTGGAGTTGGTCCTCAGCATGCAGTGGTTAAAGAGTTTGGGAAACGTTTCAACTAATTGGAGTGACAAAACTATGAAATTTTCTGGAAAGGAGAAGAGGTAAGACTGCAAGAGGTGATGGAAAACCTGGGAACTTCTGCAGATCTACAGCAGAATCCCCAAAAAGGAGTTTTAGTTCTGGAAGGTTGGATTTGGCAGGCTCAGCTTTTTCTGCCAAAGACAGGAAGTGTACAGGAGCAGGAAAATACGCAAGAGCAGTTGGAGCTTGTGAATCAGAAGTTCCAAAAAAAATTTGAAGAGCCACAAGGATTACCACCAAGGCGGATGACGGAACATGCTATAACCCTGGAGGAGGGGGCAAAACCGGTGAACATACGACCTTACTGTAAGAGTTGGTGTCCTAGAACCAACTGGTTTTACTTTGATTACATGAATATTTAATGTATTATTACATATTGTTCATTGTTTTGCATGACTATGATGTAATATTGTCCTAGAGTATTTGTTACATTGATAAGGTCATGGCAGTTTCCCGCTATGATGAGAACCTTGAAATGCTATAACAATATTCTTAAATATAGTTATGCGGTTGGATGACATGCTATGATGAGACACATAGCAAGCATGTTGTACCTCTCGTACCCCTCGTGGTTTAATTTTCATGATCACAATCACTCTCTTATTTATCTAATCTTGTTTTAAGTGTTTTTGTTGATAGGCAAAAGGTTGCCAAGGAATTGGGCCAAGGTGGACTGATTTCAGTCCACCGGCCAACCGGTGGAAGACCACCGGCCAGCCGGTAGTGCCTGGGCAGAAGGCATTCCCTCTGTCCAGACCACCGGCCAACCGGTGTCCCATCACCGGCCAGCCGGTGGAACCCAGACAGGCCGGACAGCTACTGTCTCAGCACCGGCCAACCGGTGGCCTCCTCACCGGCCAGCCGGTGGAGCCTGGGCAGAAGGCCAACCCATTTTCCAAAGCACCGGCCAACCGGTGGCACTGTACCGGTCAGCCGGTGGAGCCAGTCAAACTAGCCGTTGGGCTTTGACCAGACTTGTCCACTTGACTCCCAACGGCTCCGAAGGCCTCTCCAACGGCTCCGAAGACCCCCAAAGCCCATTTGAGGGTTCCCCCTCTATAAATAAAGGACTAGGAAGCCCCGGAAACACAAGGAAGCCCACGGGAACATTTTTTATCATTTGGCGAACCTCCGGCGCATTCCTTCAAGGAACTCCACTTGCTCCAACTCACTTCCACAACCAAGGAGCACCACCATAGAAGCTTGGGAGCGCTCTTCATCAACTCCAATCAATCCATTGGCGCCCAAGACTTCTCCACATTACGGTTTTTCATTATTTATCTTTTTGAGCATCAATTTGGGTTTGTGCCTACAAACCCCCATCTCTTTCTCTCATCCTCTCTTTTGGGTTTTCACACCACCTTCAAGGTGTGAAGAGGTTAGTCAAATCTTCCTTTTAAAAGGCTTGAGTCATAGGTGAGCTAGCCTTCACCTGTAAGAAGGCTAGTGGGTTCTTGCTCAACCATTAAAAGCAAGTGGGTTCTTGCTCAACCATTAAAAGCAAGCTGTAATAGGTTCTAGACTACCTTAAAGTCTAGTGGGTTTCTTGCTAAAACCATTAAAAAGCAAGCGGTAGTAAATCTCTCAACGGTTGAGTTGGGAGCGGAGACGTAGGCTTTGGTTTAAGCCGAACTCCGTTATCAAATTTTGTGTCTTGCCTCTTTTATTTCCGCTGCACTTTTTACTTTGATTTTAAATTGTTAATTACTTTTTAAAAGGCAATTCACCCCCCCTCTTGCCATCACTCTCCGCCCAACAAAGCAGACCGTCAGGTGCGAGTACTCGTAAGCAGATAAGACTTTCTCTTATGAAGTTCGCACTTGGTAATCTCCAAGATAGGAGATTATGAGAACAGACCCGCTAGTAGGAATTCCGCATGTTTTGGTGTCATCGGATATTTCTATCTGCGAGCGTGTGTAATGATCCTTAGACTTTAAAATTATCATTAATACGTGTCACGACTTACGCACTTTGATTTACTGACGAAAACCGTCACGCAGATAGTTGGCGGGATGTAGAGTACGTTGGGTGCGTCACGAATGGCATGTTATTAATGGATAAATCGAGGAAGGATTTGTCTCTTCCATTTATAGAAGTTGATATTTCGGCCCTTTGATTGAAATAGAACCGTCGCGTGAAATTTCATGGTCATGGTGTAACGACGAGTTTATTTCAGGTGGTCAAAGAACGACGTATCAAGCATAAAAGTTGATGACACAATCATGAAACCTGATTAATGAAATATTGCGACAAATGGATTATATTACACAATGAACGTTCGTATGTGGATGTCATTATTGCGACTTTACGTTCTTTCTCTTGGGTGCCTTGACTCGTTGCTAGACAGTACTCTTGGACTTTAGGCAAGCCCGCCTAATGCCAATGATAAAGAATCCTAGAGGGTCACACACTAAGTGTTTTTTGTGGTCTCGATTAAATTCTATTTGAATTTAATTAATGAAATAAATATTATTCTCAAGACCGTGGAATAATTTTATTCAAGTTAAAATGATCGCATAAATTAAATAAAATATATTTATTTATTTTATTAAACATTTAATAAATATTTATTTACTAGTTCGTAAATAAAATATTTATTTAAGAGAATAAATTATTTATTTATTTATTCGAGTGTTCAATAAATAGAAGTGAAGTTTGAGCGGACCAAGGTCGATCCGATAGTAAAATAATTATTTGCAAGACGGTAAATAATTATTTAACTAGTTGGCACAAATTAAAATAACGCTGCTATTATTTTGTGATGCGGAATTTATAATTTCGTTTTGCGCAAGTTGGCGCACCATAAATAATGACGCGGTATTATTATTAAATGCATGGGTTTTCTCTAAGTTCATGAATGTATTTAATTTTTGCTATGCAATTAAATATTGTAACTGAAATTCCATGTATATAAATTGATAAGTACGCCTATTGTGCCACAGACCACACCACACGCCTGGTGAATTGAAAATTGTTGAGCCAAACAATTTCTCTCTCGAATCTTCTTCTCTCCCCTCTCATGAACGAGAGACGTTCTTCAAGACCGAAGAACAAGCGATCAAGAACGACCGACACAAGACACTCGCTTCGCCGCGCTAGCACCCGAAGAACGAGCGGTGTCGATCGAAGGTCATCGGAGCACGTGTGGATCACCGCTAGAGGGATTCTAGTTTGGATCCTTACAAGCGCAACGAGATAATCCAGAAGGGTCATTCCGGACGATCAACATCATCAACGAAGAAAATACCAAAGATTCAGGTATTATTTTCTTTATAAAATTAATTAAATTAATTATAAACATGATATGCAAGATCCTCTCTAAAGGTTTCGGGCCTCTTCCTTTATCTAAATCTTTGATTATATTCCGTGAAAACTGGCGTTCATCGTCGTATTGATCCCGGAATAATCATTGATCATGGTAAAAATCAAAGTTGGGTTTCATCCCAACTACGCTTTCGTTGCGCCCGGAACCTTCACTTATAAACTGGCACACTATCTCAAGGATGAAGTAGAAAGACAAGTGGTAGATCTGTTAGCAAATGGATTAATACGAAATAGTAACAGTCCTTATGCGAGCCCGATTATTCCAGTAAAAAAAAGATGGAGGATGACGCATGTGTGTGGACTACCGGGCCTTAAACAAGGTAACAGTACTTGATAGATTTCCGATTCCGGTAATAGAAGAGTTACGGGATGAGTTGTGTGGAGCTCGATATTTAACAAAAATTGACTTGAAATCGGGGTTTCACCAAATTCGGGTAAGGGCTGGAGATGTGAACAAGACCGCTTTCAGAACACATGAGGGGCATTATGAATATCTATTAATGCCATTCGGACTTATGAACGCTCCGGCGACCTTCCAATTAACTATGAACCAAGTGTTTTAAGGAATTATTGCGAAAGTATGTACTAGTATTCTTTGATGATATACTAATATACAGTAGAACTTGGGCATAACATCTTAAACACCTTGAAACTGTTTTTCACTTGCTGCTGGAAAACCGGTTGCATGCTAACCAGAAAAGGTGTCATTTTTCCCAGCAAACAGTTGAATATTTGGGGCATATAATTTCCTGTAATGGGGTGACAATGGATCCTAAAAAAATAGAGTGTGTCCTGAGATGGCCGAGACCTCAAAATGTCAAAGGAGTATGGGGATTCTTGGGGCTTACCGGGTACTACAGGAAGTTTGTTGTTGGATATGGTAAGATTGCAAAGCCACTTACAGAATTGACCAAGAAGGGGGGGGGGTTCTATGGAATTCAGCAACTGAACTAGCGTTTGAAACACTTAAAAAACTGTTTGGTTACAGCACCAACTTCGGCTTTACCTGATTTTCAAAAACCATTTATCGTGGAATGTGATGCTTCCGGTAGAGGCATTGGGGCGGTATTTATGCAGGCAGGTCGCCCAATAGCTTATTACAGCAAAGCCTTGGCAGAAGTTCACTTATCCAAGTCCGTGTATGAAAAAGAGGTGATGGCACTCATTTTGGCTGTTAATTGGAGGCAGTATTTAATTGGACAGCATTTTACAGTTTATACAGACCACAAGGCACTAAAACATCTTCTCAGTCAGAGAAATCATGCAGCTGACCAACAAAGTTGGCAATCTAAACTGCTTGGTTTAGACTTTGAAGTGGTTTACAAATCTGGAAAGACAAATCAGGCAGCAGATTCTTTATCTCGGCAAATTGATGGACATTTGGAGGTGGAGAACGGAGAAAAATATTTAGGTTCTACTATTTCTGAACCATTCTGGATGGAGGTAGTAGTTGGCTTGTGGAGTTTCGGGATGGGTCAGGGAATGTTCAGCAGTAGTGTGCTAGAGGAGCAGATTGGCTCCAGCTTTTTCCAGCCAGAAGTGGTTATGTTAGTAGTTGTTGAAACTGAAAGCTGTGGACACAAGCTGTCCATGGGAAGGCTACCGTAGTGGAAGGAGCTGCACGGTGGCCACGTCCACTGCCATGGGCTTTCCCTTTGCAGAGACCTCCCGCTCTAGCAGTGTTAGGGTGTCCAAGTCAGCATCTCAGGCTAAAGACCGGGCAGTGGCTCTTTTGTGGAGTGCAGAGGTTAGTACTGTCAGCGTAATGGTTGGCATAGAGGACCAAGAACCTCCGCACCGGAAGGAGCTACATCGCGTTCCCAATATCGCTGATATGGAGAGAGTACAGGTTGGTGAGTGCAGAGCAAAGCCAAGGCCTGCCAAATTGGCCTCTGTTTCCTGTTTGGGGCTAGTCTAAAGTGCGGGAGAGAAGGGGATAGAAGCAAGGGAAAGGTATGCATGCCGTACACTTAGTTACAAAGATGCTGAGTCTGAAATTGTAGGAGCACCGTTGGAAGTGACGGTGTTGGTTATGTACAAGAAGGCTGTCGAGTTTTGGGCAAAGTTGAGGGAGAATGATAGAGACCTGCCGCCAGTTATTTTGGGGGTATTATTGTCTTTGAATGGGGTTAGTTTGTTATAGGGGAGTGGGGGGAGTTTGTTAGAGTTTGTTATGGAGGAATAATGTTGTTTAAGAGGGCCACATGGTGGAAGGGGATCTGCTATAAATAAACAGCAGAGAGAGTGAGAGGGGGAGGGGAGAAAATGTTGGATTTCGGCCATTCGGCTTGGGATGCGGCCTGCGGGCTTGGACGAAAGTGCTTGCATGCCTCTCGATTTCTCTCTTCTTCTCCTACTCTATCCTCTGTAATTCTCGATTCCTCTGCAATATACAAGTAGCATGTTCTTAGTTTCTAACAATTGGTCTGACCTGCCTTCCTCCTCCGGCCGACTCCATCTCGTTTTCATCTACTCCTCTTCTCTGTTGCACCACGCACCGCTCTGTTGTGCTCATCGGAGAGGCGTGCACCCCCAGTTTCTTCCTCCGCGCGTCATGTTGTTGTTGGTCTTCCTCCTTTGATGGTCCTGCTGGCGCACACCGTCCGTTTGTCTGCGTCGCTCTCTGGGGGTCCTATCGACCTCGGAACACGTTGTTTGCGTGTGGGGATGCCCAGAAATCATGGCGGCACTACTTCCAGCCCGTGTGCGATAGACCGACTGCCCACTGCGGAGCCGGACGCTTCACAGTTTGTCATACTGGAGCACGAGCCGCAGCAGACTGAGCCAGTTCAACCAGGGGCTCCTGTTATTTTACCACCAACTGCACAGGTCACGCCCGCGCTGTCGGGATAGGGTCCCCAGGTTCATACAGGAGGTTCATACAGGAGGTTCATACAGTTTTCATATACCATATGTCGGGTGGTACTAGTCGTACCTGCAGTCCAACTCACGACAGTACACCAGGGGCCTTTCTGGGGGAAGGAGGACAGACATTACGACGAGACGCACTCTCACCTTCGTCTATCCAACCCTGTTCCATGATGACGGACGATGCGTTTGGGAGATTGTGTGGCGTGCACCTGTGGTATGGGTGTTTTTTACAGGACCACAGCGGCTCGGTCCTAAGTCAACAGTGTTGTTTAGTTCGGCTCGACGCGCCAAAGCCGGGAGAAGTATCTGGAAGATTGATTGGCATTCCTGTCTGACCAGCGCCCCTTGTCCTCTGTTCCCTGGAGCACGGTTGGTATGGGAGATCGCTTGGCATGCCTGCGAGATCCACCACCTTAAGGACAAGGTGGTTTTTCAGGATGGTGGCAGTGATAGAGACCTTCTATGCTAGTGGGTGGAGTTTGTTTGGGGGGACCAGTGGGTCCCAAGCGTAAGCATGAGGGAGGTTGTGTTGTTAGGCTAGTTTGTTGGGAGGGATTATTGATAGAGGGGCCACGTGGTGGTAGGGGATCCCTTATAAATAAGATTGCATGGGGCGAGAAGAGCAGTGAGAGTATATCTGGAGTTCGGCCACATTGGCTTGGGAAGCAGCCTGCGGGCTTGGGCGGGGACTCAGTGAGTCTTCCCATTCTTCTTCCTCTTTCTTATGTAATTCTACTACTCCATACTTTTATACAAGTAGTTGGTTCTGGTTCTTCTGGTTCTTCTGGTTCTGCAAGTCTCTATCAGAGAAATTGGTAACTGCTTCTGTTTTTCTCTCCACCATGCAACCACAGCGAGAGCTTCCGTGGGGGTTAGTTAAGGCTCTTTCAGCGAAGCAGGTTTTGAAGGAAAATAAATGTGTAGTTAATGGTCT
The DNA here is from genome assembly GCA_963277665.1 of Viscum album. Classification (NCBI taxonomy): domain Eukaryota; kingdom Viridiplantae; phylum Streptophyta; class Magnoliopsida; order Santalales; family Viscaceae; genus Viscum; species Viscum album. Next base: position 2,082,077,002 of record OY728152.1, on the reverse strand, counting down.
TCACAACATGTGGTTTTGAAATGGCTGATTTTGTCTAGGGGCTCTGAGAGTTGTTGCCTAAATTCATGGGAGGAAATTATCTTATATCAGAGAAGCCCAAGGCCCTAATTGCAGAAGAAAGCATCAAAGAACATCAAAAGAAGAGGCGTGCGACAACGTTTGATATCTCACCAAGTGGAAGAACTAGAAAAGTTGCAAAATATCATTATGCAAGTGGTGAAGAATCAGAAAATTATTCTGGAAATAGTTCCACTGACTCTGATAAGTTTGTAGCAAATGAAGAATCTGAAGACGGGAAAACTCTGCTTCAGTGTTCATGTCATGGCAGATCACTCCACCCCCAATCCTTGGTCCCTCTGATGATTAATGTGGTGGATGATTGGTCTTGTAGATCATGCAGGACAAGAACAGATGAATACTTTGAAGCTAGAGATGTCTCCTTTGCTGAGATTTCAAAGACCTATGAAGGGGCAGTTAAGCGTAAATTGCAGATTTTGGAGATCATTCGTTCCTTAGTTCTTCCAAACAGTCCATTGGATGTTAACATTGTTCAGATTGGGTCCTAATGTTGCTGGTAAGATAGGCCTCAGAGTTCATGTACTGGATGGCTTGTATGTCCATCCAAATCTGCCAATGACCGGAGAAATTTGGCAGCTGCTGGAAATTCAACGTCTTTCCAAGTTTGCTACTAGATGTTTCCAGAAATCTGAGAAGGCCTTTAGTCCTGAAGGCTTTGATGACAGTTGGGATATTTCTGCTGCTCTTGATGTGCGGCGCAACGTGGTTTCTCTCTTGTTGTGGCATCGAGCATACCTTGAACAAGGATGTCTGGCTGAAATAAATTATTGTCAACCAGTGCAGTTGCGGCTCCATCAACTCGAGAAGTATCACGATGATGATGGTGAAACTCAAGTCGGATATTCATCCAGTTTTTTCTCACCTTGAGGACAAGGTGTTTTTTCAAGGAGCGGGTAATGCTGGGAGTGAAGGCTGCCCGTATGAGAACAGGAGTAATAACTTCCGGGGGCAGATTAGTATTTTCCCTTCTATTAGTTTGTTGTTAACAGTTGTAGCAGGTGGGGCTGTTGGCTGGGCAGATGAAGTATTAAATGGTGGGTTTGGCTTTTAGGGGAGGTTACGAATCATCATTTGCATTTCTGCTTGGTGAGCTGGGGTTGGACCATGGGAGGTGCCGGCTATCATCCTCGGGGGAGTGGTATTCTTCAGGGTGGAGTTCTTCTATCTCCTTCTCCTTCTTCTTTCTACTGTAACTACTTTCTACTCTTGATTCTGCTACTACTAAATAGCAATACAGTAGTCTCTTCTTCCCAAGATAAAATCAAGTAATTAAAGTGTCACATAGAAAGAAAGTAAACTCACAAGCACAAACACGATTATCCATATTACAGTTTTCATGGGAGGATCACAACAAAGGCAACCTTAATCTTGAAGATGCATGAATAATCCTTACTTGGAGTTCAGTTATCAAGATAAAAAAACCTTACAGCTGGGTCAAACTTTGGAATTCTCCGATATTCGAAGGAATAGAACCAGAGATATTGTTATTCCTTAGTATCCTGTGAGACACGTGCCAAAGTTGTCAAGTTGAACCATCTGAAAATTGCTCGAGAGAAGAAAACATATGAAACACAAATGTAGACAGAAATTAATTCAAAGTAACAGTTGTGCTAACTTACAATACACTTAAAGATGTCATCGTCTTCATAAATCTAAGTGAGGAGCTACCATTAGAAATGTCACTTATTCTTCTGCATTTTTATTAAACGTGTTAATTTACATTTTTTTCCAAATTCAAAACCAATAAAAATAAACAAAACAGAATGAAAACAGATAACACACTTACAACTCCGCTAAACTAGTTAACTTTGAAAATGTTGATGGTATTGGACCTCGGAATGAGTTTCCTTGAAACCGCCTATAAATAATAGAGGAGCAACTTATTAGCTTTGCAGAAATAGAATCTAAGACTGTTGATACAGGGGAAAGAATTATAAACATGGAAAAGAGGCTGCTATCTACTGAGATTTTATGGAAAATAAAACTTCAATCTTCCAGTGAATTTTAATTGCTGGAGATAAAATATACAGACAATGCTGACTTACATGTCAGTCAGTTTAGACCAATTCCCAATGAATTCAGGCACTCTGCCAGTCAACTCATTGTCAGATGCCCACCTAAGTTCAAAAAAAAACAGTTTAATTGGTTACAAGAAGTTTATATCAATCCAAGTCCATAAGTGAAAATGAACTTAAGAGATCTCCTACACTTTTTGAAGGTTGATTAGATTTGAAAATGTTGAAGGGATTGCACCACTAATTCCTGAGCTGTCAAGGTAACTGTGAAGGCAAATAATAAGAAAAATATAATCAGCGCTATACTACAGATGTGCCAACAAACAAATGGGAACGCAGTAAAAAACAAGTGAGTAAAAAATGGAGGGAGGAATGATTATTTAGAAGAAAACTTAAAAAAAAAAGATGCAGAACAGATTAAAAGAGCGAGAACTTGGAAAACTAGAAATTTTTGGGCTCAGATGAGGATGATTTTGCAAAGGAAAGTTTGAATCAGACACAACATAATGTAACATTTAATAGCCCAACTTCATAAAGGATGCAAATGTTAAGATCTCTTCAAACATGCCTAAACACCAAACACATAAACCCCTTTCTGTTCAATAGGAAAAGGGTTGGAAATCCAGCACCGATGCGATGGATGGGAACTCAAGTTCCCAGTTGCGTAAGACATATTCCAGGAGGAAGGGGTGAGTTACTAAGGAAGTGTTCTGAGCAAGCCCTGAGTTACTAAGGAAATGTTCTGAGCAAGGAAGTGGTGTTCTGAGCAAGTCCTGAGAATTCTCAAAGTAATCTGAGTTCACTTGAGCAGCAACAGTAGCAGCACAGAACATATCTTTTACACATGGACTGGGGGGTAGTTTTGTAAAATCCTTAGTTAGACTCTGAGTTATACAAGTTTGTTTTGTCTGATAGAGGAAGGGGGGAGAACGGATGTCAAAACAGCTAGGCTGTTGGGAGGCTGCGGGTTTGGCTCCAGGGAGGACTTCTCTAGATATTCTTTTAACAGACAAAAAATTAGAAAAGTAATCTGAGTTCACTTGAGCAGCAACAGTAGCAGCACAGAACATATCTTTTACACATGGACTGGGGTAGTTTTGTAAAATCCTTAGTTAGACTCTGAGTTATACAAGTTTGTTTTGTCTGATAGAGGAAGGGGGGAGAACGGATGTCAAAACAGCTAGGCTGTTGGGAGGCTGCGGGTTTGGCTCCAGGGAGGACTTCTCTAGATATTCTTTTAACAGACAAAAAATTAGAAGAAAACAGTTCCTGGACTGAATTCTCAATTAGAATAAGAAACACAGGAGAAATTAGTTCTGGGACTAATGTGATATTAGAGGATTATGAACTTTAACATTGGATCGTGCCTGGATTTTTGCAATTCTGTTCTTTTATAAGAAGACAAGAAAGTTCTCGGACTAATGTGATATTAGAGGATTATGAACTTTAACATCAACAGAAAATTCTGCATTTTGTGCTAAAGATGTGGTATTGGGATCTGAAAGTTTCTTACAGTCAAGGCTTTTGAAATATTAAAAATGCATAAATGAAAATAAATCTCCCTTTAAACAATGCAGACAAAGCTTTTCAAATTATAACATGGTAACATCACAGCAAAGAATAAAAGAATCATTTGACGAGGCATGCATTTATGCAGTTCAGTTGCCTTACATTCCTGAAAAAAGTCAATAATTAAAACAATCCCATGAGACTATGGAGCCTATGATCAACAAAGTAGACACCATTCTAGGAAAGGAACACAACATGGAAACTAATTATTGATTGCAACCCACATTTCTTCCAATTTGAGCAGGTTCCCAAGCTCAGGTGGCAGGGAACCAGAGAAATTATTTGATCCAAAGGCCCTGCAAAAATAGTTGAGAACTAATAAGAAAAAAACAATTTGAAGTATAAAGCCTAAAACATTAATTTAAAGACCATGGATATTCCAAAAAGAACCATTCATGCATTTTAATGATGAAACAACATAAGATAATTGGCATATATGACAAAGCATGCATATAAAATTAATTAAACATTTGTGATGTGAAATCTATGCGAAAACATAGCAATTTTCTAACAATGGAAGAAAATGGGCTGCAAAATCTAAGAACTTACAATACTTTCAGGTCCATTAGCATTCCAATCTCTTTTGGCAACCTCCCAGACAGTGCATTAATGCCAAAACTCCTAAGCATCATTAAATTAAACATCAGAAGATGAAAAACTAGGCCTTTTAATGATCAATGTAAGCATGAATGTCTGTGGCTTACAAGGTCTGCATTCGAGTTAAATTGCCAACGGATGGAGAAATGGGTCCAGTCAAGTAATTTTGATCAACCTTCCTGTAATTTATAAAGATAACATGGACATCGGGCACAATAACGATAAAATAAAAAACCGAATAATAATAGTGTTTGACAGTTTAGCATGCCAATAAATAACCTATGCTTTTAGTTAAAAGTGTGGCTTTTAACATCGCATTCAAGTCCTTGCTTTAGGTTTAGATTCAAATCTCCTTCTGGCTGTTAAAGCTTTCATTTTGCTCCTATATGTGCACTGGTTTAAGTTCCAACAACTTCATTATACATCTATACATGCATCCACATCAGCCAAATCTGTTTCACTTGATGGCTTTAGATAAAACACACATTTCACCATGTCTATCGATGCGTATGTTTCATTCTAATCCATAAGTCAACAAGCAAAATGGAATAGCATGAGAGGATAACCCGATATATGTTGTTGGACACAAGAGCGAACAGCTTACAAAACAAAAACATACAGGTCAAACTTTTAAGAAAAAAATCTTCATAAAGCGTCATACAAATATGTGAGGAATGTCAAACTCCACATCTCTTCAGGAATCACACCAACAACATCCAAGGCATATACTCTTCTGCAAACAGAATTTTGAATCAAACAGTTGTTGAAAACAAGCTATTAAGAATCAACCAATTTGCTCAATTGCAACTATATATATATATATAACAGAAAGCAATAATAATAATAATCTGGCTTCAAAATAAAAAACCTAACACAGGAAAAAGGCATTGATTCTAAAAACTAGAATAAAAAATTAAACTTCAATGAACCATAATCACCCCAATTGCATAAACATGGTTCAACTGGTAAACGGTAACTCATGCACAGGTAACGAAAGAACAGTCCAAGCATGCACATGATGACAAGAAGATGGATACACACAGTTGGGTAATGTGGCAAGTCATCTTGTTGTTGTAGGAACAGTCGCACTTGATTCCCGGGTTGTAATCTGTGCTTTCAATGGGCGTTGAGTCCACAGCAGCTCCAGTGCATGGCTCTCCACTGAAGTTCCACTGACTAGATGCCGATATTCGCCATTGCAGAAAGATGGAATTCAGAGCCTGAACTGCAATTTGAGATGAAAAAATATCAGTCACCAACAAACAAAAAACATAAATTCATAAATGATCCCCACAATGTAACCCCGAAATCCCTGTTAGCTATTCACATGTGTATTGGCACTGCAAAAAGAAACAGGTTTTTGGGGATGAATTAAGCCGCCCTGTGTAACGACCCGGACCCGGACAGCCACCCGAACAGTGCTAAACGGGTCGGGTGTCACTACCTTAGGCGCACCTCAAAGTAAAGTATCCGGAGGGACAGCGATATCAGCCCTCAAATAACGGCGAGCCTCTGCCCCCAACCCGATAGCCTCAATGCTATCCCCTGAAGGCTCCTCACCTTCCACGTGGCTTCCAAAGGCAAGCACCCCCAAACCAAAAGTACCTAAACCGCAACTAACGGGGGCCTCTACCCACACGAGTGGTCAAAACCACCTCATCACGGAGTCTCTCTGTGTGCACACTACTCAAAGTTTCCGGGTGAGCGGTAATCACCAAAATAGTACCCAAACCACAACACCTCTGACACCTCGTGTCCCTGCGACCATGCCGCTCAAGTTTGATGGTCTCACCATCCCAGTAACCCGGGTCAAACCCAACCTGACAGTCATCTTGCCTCAAACTGACGTCCATGACGCCCAATCCCGTGGTCAAAACCACCCAAAGTAACCCGAGTCAAGCCCAACCTGTGATCAACATCACTCAACAACATCCGGGCCACGCCCAACACAACCCAAATGGTTCCAGCATATGCAATTCAACAATTACATACATAATCAAAAGAATTACTTTTAAACGGGCAAAACAACTCAACGGTTAAAATGCACCATGTGTTGTACCATACCAACACTGAGGTCTCTAAAGCCTCTAACAATACATATCAGTGTTCAATAAACTAAACTCAACAGTTTATAAAAACACAATTCAATTAATACCATTTTGGCACCCCCAGCAAAAATGCCCCAATTGAGCAACGACACGTCGCCCGGCCCCGCTCAAGCAAAACAGGTAAAGGACATGCCAAAAGGCATCCCACGGGTCTAATAAACAGTTTGATATGCAATATCAGATAAAAATGTTGAGTCAATAAGGTTTTCCTTATGACTTTTTCATTGCTTCTTGTTTTGAAAATCACAAACACCTTATACTTAAGCAAACCTATATTTTACTTCTATAAGGAAAATTTCCTTAAGGAAATTTACCCTAACCTAGATTTCCTTATACATATCAATATTTTTCTTAAGTATAAAAATCGGATTCATACCTAAAAACTCGGAATCATATAATACTTAGATATGAAGCATTCTGTTTTAGGATCCGAATTCTGGATATGAACTCTAATGAAGTTTCACTCCGAATTCTGGATATGAACTCTAATGAAGTTTCATTCCGAATTCTGGATACGAACCCTAATGAAGTTCTACTCCGAATTCTGGATACGAACTTTAATGAAGTTCCATTCTGAATTTCGGATACGAACTCTCATATAGTTCGACTCCGAATTCCGGATATGAACTCTCATATAGTTCGACTCCGAATTCTAGATACGAACTCTCATATAGTTCGACTCCGAATTCTGGATACGAACTCTCATATAGTTCGACTCCGAATTTTGGATACGAACTCTCATGTAGTTCGACTCCGAACTTCCATGAGTTCGACTCCGAACTTCCATGAGTTCGACTCCGAACTTCCATGAGTTCGACTCCGAACTTCCATGAGTTCGACTCCGAACTCTTACTAGTTCGACTCCGAACTTTTACTAGTTCGACTCCGAACTTCTACTAGTTCGACTCCGAACTCTGTAAGTTCAGATTCTGAATTCTAGTGAAACTAGACTCCGAATTTTCTTAGAAATTCAGACTCCGGATTTCTACAGAATTCAGGTTCCGAATTCCTATAAAACAGAATTCGAATATCTCTTTATTATAGACTCCGAATTTCATTTTGGTTAGACACCGAACTTTTATTTACTTACATTCCGAACTTCAGTTTTACTTAAGCTTACACTTGTTTCATTACAAAACGATGTCGTGCTTTCAGTTATTGACTAACCGTTGGTTGAGTGACACGTGTACAGGTCCCTCCGAAATTCAAGGAGAAATATGACCGTTGGAGGAGGGAGTCGACCGTTGGAGCTTCGCCTATAAATAGGAGCTCATTTGAAAAGAAGCGACAACTTTTGGAATTTCGGTGCTCAGAACTTCCTAAAGTGATTTCTAGAGAGAGGGGCTCTTATCAATTCTCAAAGCTTCGTGCAGAAAGTTTGAACGGCTTGTTCAAACTTTGCCTTGTGCAGACTTGCTTCGTGCGACTCCGATTGTTGCTGATTACAATCAAGGGCTTCCGGAGATAGGAAGACAGAGGTTCCAACACCTTGAAGTTGAGGGCTTCCTTGCTGAGAAAGACAGAGGTTCCAACTACCTTGAAGTTGAGGGCTTGCGGGGATAGCAAGACAGAGACTCCGATCTTCGTATCGAGGGCTTACCCTGATGTGGGTAAGACAGACTTGCTTGAAAGTATAAATCAAGAGACCTTTATCCAAGGTTGTTTGATACCCTTCTCTTTGGGTTAAAGAGTTGTTGTTTGTTACTTGTAGTTTTACTACTTGTTTTTCCGCTGCATTTTGTATTTTTAAGAAAGTATAAACATCTTATACTTCCTTACACTCTTGTACTCTAACTTAGTTAGATTCTATACGCTTTAAGGTAGAATCTCATATTGTAAACTTTGGTTAAATTTCATTTTCCGGATCCATATTTCCGGAACCGGTTTTTCGAAATCACTTTCCAGATTTAAGCAAGTGTATAGAACTAGAAGTTTGTAACTTCATACTTTGTCTCAATCTTTCAATTAGTGTTAGAGGTGTTGTGAATTTTCATTTTAACTTTGTTAAACTTAGATCTTTCTTTGTTTAAGGAAATTTTTAAAGTGTACAATTCACCCCTCCTCTTGTATATTGAGCATCTACATCATTATTTCGATCCTACAAAAAATGGGTCTCGCTCAAAATACCCGAAAACGCGCCGAAGGCCACGCCACCCAAATGACCACGAAAACACAAAAAGAGGTATGCACCACCTACCTGAGACTCGTAAGATGTTACTCCTCCAATAACAGCCTCCAATTATGTCTAAAACGCGATAGATCTACAAAAGAATCAAAACCGCTCAAACCCCAATAACTCATTCTAGAACAGAAATCAAGAAAAACGGCTCAAGAGGAATCAAGGCCTTACCAAGGGGGTTCCAACGGATCAAACGGAAGATTCGGCCGGTTTGGGAGAGGAGGTTCTGTCCAGAACCTCAAAACGAGGCTACTGCTCGTTTTAGCGAAAAAAAATAAAATACACGGCGTGTACATTAAGTACACGGCGTGTATCATTTTACTGTTCATAAAACGGATGATATTTCTCCGACTTACTTTCCACAACCTGCCGACATGAGTACACGGCGTGTACCTAGAGGTACACGGCGTGTACATAGTTTTTCTTCACTTCCCCGCCGACTTACCCACACGCCATGTACACCCCTCATACACGGCTAGACTACACGGCGTATCCAATGAGGACACGGCGTGTACTTGGTTAACCGATTCTACCCGGCCAACACGCCCACACGCCATGTATGGCTTTCACACAGTCTAGGGTACACGGCGTGTTTATAACTACACGCCATGTAGTAAGAAATTTCTACACGGTCAGGACACGACATGTACACGGCAAGCACACGGTCGGCACTTGCCTAACACATACACGGCGCGTACGTTAGAGTACACGGCGTGTACGTTAGAGTACACGGCGTGTACGTTAGAGTACACGGCGTGTACGTTAGAGTACACGGCGTGTAGTCTGAAAATTTCCAGAAACTGCCCAGTTTCTCCAGTTTCTCAGAAATAAGTCAAAAATTCAAACAGGGTCGGGATTTTGACCCGTTCTGAAAACCCGGGTTCTTACACCCTGCATCCAGATCCCTCACTGGGTCCGGAACCTGCAATTCGAAATGACACCCTCTGCGTCCTCAAATGCAGTACAAGGTCATTCAGAAGGTCCGAATGCAACATAACCCCAAAGACTCGGTGTTTGGAACTAAGAAGACTTCACACCCTAATTGTTGAAATAGTGGATGCCCTAGACCCAACTATTCAGTGTTTTTGATTACCATATCGTGTATACAGTTAGCTATGCATGATGTCATCTTACCATTATAATGTAGACTGTTCTGCATCCTCTATTGAAATGGTAATGTTCAAAGATTAATTGTCGTATCGAAAGGTTATAGCGGTTCCCAGGCTATAATGAGAACCTCTAGATACTATGACATTAATCTTAAATATATACGTTCTATGGTATAGATACATCTTACTGATTGGACACAGTGGATGTTTGACCATCAGGTGCTGGGGGCTCATAAGTATTGAGACTTCTTCTCATGAAGTTCGCACTTGGTGATCTCTAGTAGTGAGATCATGAGGACTGACCCGCCAATAGGAACACCGCATGTTTCGGGTGTCATTGGATGTTCCTATCTACGATCATGTGTAATGGTCTCCTGACTTGAGATCATTACCAATGTATGTCATTTGATTGCATACTTTGATGCAAGACGAAAACCATGGCAATGAAGTCGTTGCGAGGTAGTTTGTGTCGGGTACGTCATTGGTGGCATGACATTGGTTGATTGGTCAAAAAAGGATTTGTCGCTTCCGGGTTATAGAAGTAATATATCTCAGGCCATGTTGATATGGATAGCAGTACCTTTATAAGACCATAGTCATGACAGTCAAGGGTAAATCCGTCCAGTTAAATCAACAAACTATAAAGCAAGAAAAGGGCGATGACACGTGAGTGCGTCCTGCTTTATGAGATATTACAGACAAAGAGATTATATTACACAGTGCGTGTTCGTAGGTTGGTTGTCGCTGCTGTGATAATCCTTATTTCTTCAGGGGCCATGATGGGTTGCTAGATCCCGCTCTTGGTCTGTGAATACTATTCACGGCTGTCGAAATAAGGGCCTAGAGGGTCACACACAATAGCGTATTCAAGAATCTGCCCTATTCAGTTGAATAGGAGTTTTGGACATGGTGGGTCCCGCCACAGGGGTCCGGGATTTGTCCAAAGTTAAACGATCACCAATGCAATAAATAAATTCATATTATTCGAGTTTAGAATAATGAGTATTGAATTTATTTATTAAATGTATTTACGAGTTTTAAGTAAATACATGAAAAAATATTAATTGACGAATATTAAATTATTCAAGGTTCAATTAATATTTATGAGAGCGACGAGTCGAGTTAATGACTTAATTATTATCATGTAATATATTTTCATATATTACAAGTGAGTGATAATAATATTTATGACTCAGACAAGTAGTCGTAAAATGTCGTTGATAGTGCGTTAAGTATTCGGGACCGGCGAGGTGATACCGGGTATTTTAATTAAACACTATAAATAGAAGAGGGGCATTTGTCAAACACTATTCATAGAGCTTCTCTCTCCTCTCCTCTCTACCACACTCTAGAGAGAGATGCTCTGGATCCAAGGAGCTCGGATGGAGCTCTCTCTCGGGCATCACTAGCGAAGCGATGTGGTGATCGTTGGAACGTCGAGGGCATCGTCGGTATTCTGCGCTAGCACCCAAACTACGACGAACAACGCTCCCGCGGATTCCTTGAAGCGCGTGTGGACGATCTAGAAGAATTCGGCTTAGGATTCTTCGAGCAGCAGTCGCCAACGATGAGCAGACGTCGTGCGCGACTTCGGATCTAAACCAGGTATTTTACAGTTTATGTTTGTGCTTAAAATCCTCCATGCATGGTCCTCGGCTAAAACCGGGCTGCTCTTCTCCGACGTCAACAAGTTTACATCGACTGTCTGTGGAAAAAATTTAAAAACCCACCTGTTTGGGGCTTCTACTGCATGCCTGATTCCAACATTAATCACATCCACTGATCCACAGGGAAGAAGGCGGGGTCGGGCGAAGCCGGGAAGCCGCAGGGAGGGAGCGCTGAGGAGAGCGACAGCGGGAGCGGGGAAGTCGGGTGGGAGGGTTCCGTCAGGAAGGACAGAGGGCTGCCTGGAGGGTTCCTCGAGAGGAATGAGGGCAGCGGAAATTATCGGGATTTTTTCTGATACCATGTAGATGGTGAATTCCACTTACCCAAAGTGAGGTGGAGACATTCTTTTATAGATAGATTAAAAGGATTGCAACGTGGAGTAATCTGATGTGGGACTCGGAAATACCCTTTACCCGGAAACATAATAAAATGGGTTCAACAATGATAAAAGATCTGAAAAGTATAAAACATTTCAGACCGATCACGAAGAAGGTAAAGTCATGTCATACGCGAGAAATCATCAATGAAAGATACATAATATCGGTACCCTAATTGACTCGGGACTCCACAGGGACCCCATACATCTCTGAATGAACCAAATCAAATGGGTTGGAGGCCTGTGTTACCAACCGAGGAAAATATGATGTGTAATGATGTTTTGCAAATTTGCATGACTCGCAATGAAAAGACATATGCGAACTAAAATCAGGAAAAAGCTGATGAAGGGTGGAGGCAGGTGGATGTCCTAACCGAGAATGAAGATCCAATGTACGGGTAGGGAGTGTCGTGTAGGCTACGGATGTCGAACCATCGAACATATACACCCCGTCCTGAAGTTGGTCTCTACTAAGTTCCCGATTCGTTGTCCGCTCCTGAAACACAACATCGAAAGATGTAAAAATAGTTGTTGGAGTCTGCATCCCACATCGGACTTGTGGTCCGATGTGATCTTTATTATTCATTATAAAATAACCTCAAGATCTCCCTTAGAGAGGTACCTTGGGTATTGGGTCCTCACCTCTGTTTTATCATTCTACATGGTATCAGAGGAGATTTTCTAAACCCTAGCCCTCCCTTTTTTTTTCCTGCCCTAGGTTTTACAGAATTCCCCCTGGGGGGCGCGGCCCCCCATCGCCAGTAGGGCTTGTTTTTTCTACCGCCGCCCCTCCGGGCTCGTTTCCCAGCCAGGCGACGACACCCTCCCAACGGGCCACTCCTCCCGTCGCTCTCCTATACGACGACCCGTCTGCGCTGCCCTGGTGCGCTCGACGGCGGCCACCTCCTCTGCGCGCGACGGAACCATGCCCCCCCTCCCAGATCCGGCCAGATCTCGTCTGCTGCACGCGCCTCCCATGCGAGGCGCCTCTCGCGACGACCTCCCCTCCCGGTGCGACGGCCTCCGCCCATCGTGAACGCCCCCCCCCCCCCCAACGGCACCCTCTAGTCGCAAACGGCCTCCTGTCCACCGGTCTTGCGCGTCTCCTCTGCGACTCCCGTGCGACGACCCTCTACACGGCCAGATCCGGCCGGATCCCGTCCTCCGCGCACGCGCTCCTCCAGACGATCAGCCTTCTTCCCCCCTACAACGACCTTTTATTGTCGCGCCTCCCTGCGCGCCAATTCTATGCGCACGATGAACTCCAGGCGGCCCCTCCATCCCTAAGCGCAACGACACCTGAGGCTCCTCCGTAGCTGCTCTCTCGTCCGCCTCCGGCGACTGGCTCTCCTTTGCTCACCGTGTCGTCCAGATCTGGAGCGACAACTCCTGTGCGCCATCCCCTCCTGTCCGTCACCCCTCCTGTGCGCCATCCCCTCCAGTGCTACAGAACTTTGCTGCATTGTGCCCTGTCGCCAGCACTTCATTCGGAATCCCTACCTCTCATCCCAGCATCTTATGCGATTTCCCAGCGCTCCGCCGTCCGGCCCCGCCTATGCAAATTTCTCGGCGCTCCATCGTTCGGCCCCGCCGGTGCAGCTTTCCCAGCGCTTAGTCGACCGGCCCCACCTGCCGTTGCATCCTCATTCCAGCTATTCCTGTTGGTTTTGCATGACGGGTGTTTTCGTTGGTTGACAATCTGTTTTAGCAGCATCATCTACTTCTTGAGGGCGAGCATCACCAATCTCGGTTTTATCTTTTCTTTTGTTTCGTCTTGTTTTGTAATCAAACTGGGTATGTCCAGCTTAAAGGGGAATGTTTGCAGCGTCTGTTGATTGCTTTGTTTTTCTTTATGTGTTCAAGCTAGGTACACCTAGCTTGAGAGGGAGTGTTGGAGTTTGCATCCCACATCGGACTTGTGGTCTGATGTGGTCTTTATTATTCATTATAAAATAACCTCAATGTCTCCTTTAGAGAAAACCTTTGGGTGTTGGGTTAACACCTGTTTATCATTTAACAATATCAATACAGTTGAAGTCCTTTGTAAGCTTACTGATAAAGAGAAGATTAAAAGGACTTTGAGGAACATGTGCTACAGACACGAATATATGAATTCAAGCAGCGGGCACCAAATCCCGCAATAGGGATAGTGGATCCATCACCAACAGTGATGGTTGTGGGGTCAGTATGCGGACGGTAAATAGATAACATACTTGCATTACCTGTGAGATGATCGACTGCACCTGAGTCAAACATCCAAGCAGGTGGGCGATGTGTGACACAAACGGTAGGGTCATTACTCTGAGCAATGGAGGTTGGAGAGGAGGAAGGTGGCAAAGTAGCCCGATAAGATTGTATAAATGCAATCTACTCCTTTGAGAGTGTCAGTTTGTGACGGATAGTGGCAAGGATGAAGGCATGTCTGGGTATGCAAAGTGCGCCAAGGAGGGGGGGTTGCCTCGCGGGAGGGCCGGTGACGGTGCACAGGACAACCGCCTAGGCGGGCGCACAGACGCGACGATGGACTGTGGGGGTGTCATGCGGGAAGGCTGGCAACTAGGGCGGGGGGTTTCTCGTAGGAGAGTCGGCGACTGGATGCGCCAGGGCGCGGGCGTGCCGGTAATTGGGGCACGGGGGGAGCCATGCAACAAAGTCGGTCGTCGAGGCGCCGGGATAACCGCACAGGCGGGCCGGTCGTCAGGACGCCGGGATAACTGCACAAGCGGGCCGGCGACGGGGCTGCTATGAAGGATCCGCACAGGGAGCAGTCGGCGCAGGGCTGACGTGCAGGAGGTAAGTGGGAATTCCACTGCCAGGTCGTCGAGCTGGGAGAAGTGAAAGGAGGCGGTGCGACCGAATCATGCAGAGGGCGCGCGTAAAGCACTGGAGGGATGGCCGCAACGGAAGCTGCTGGATGGCGAAGGGCCGCTGGCGAGGACCTCCGCTCGCCGGTCCAAATCTGGAGGGTCGACCGGCGCGAAGAGGAAGACAATTGGGGCCTCGCGCAATGGAGACGGCCCGTACCAAGGCGGAGCATGAGCGCGACTACGGGGAGGAGTTGTTGCGGGATTTGGCACCGCTGCGAGATCTGGCAGCGCTGCGAGAGCAGGCGCACACAGGGAAGCAAGAGAGCGACGTCGGAGCGGAAGGCGCAATGGGAAGGGAGTCGTCGGACCGTTGCGCAGGAGAGGGAGATGCCAGCGACAGGGATTCCGCAGGAGGCACGACGGTTAATAGAAGTCTCGTCCGAGGATGTCGTCGGGAGGAGTCGCACGCAGGGAGAGAGGAGAACAAAACCCGAAAAGGAGTCTCCCTCTGAATGATAGAAGAAAGAAGGCGATTGATGAGATATGTAGCAGTAAGGATGGCATCCCCCCAAAAATGAAGAGGCATCTGCATGTGGAATAGGAGGACACGAGCAGTCTCCAGAATATGATGATGTTTACGCTCGGTTAGTCCATTCTGCTGAGATTTATCGAGGATTTTCCCACTGATACCATGTAGATAATGAATTCTCCTTACCTCAATGTGAGGTGGAGACAATCTTTTATAGATGGATAAAAAGGATTACAAGGTGGAATAATCCGATGTGGGACTCGAAAATACCATTTACTCAGAAATACAATTAACCGGGTTCAACAAAGATGTTACACAGCCCCCGACCACTTTTCGGACTTCATCCATTCTCTCTTTCCATAGTGTCATCATAGTCCACCATGCTTCCAATCATTCAAGCCCCACTACGGCGCAAAGTAGCAACCTCGGAATTTCCCGGACTTTGATTACCCACCTCGTTTACCACAAAACTCCTCAAATTGCTCCATGAAATTTCCTTCACAACAACCAATGCCAGCACAATTTGAATTTGTTGAACCCCTATCAACAAGTCAAATCATGCACAGTGTCCATGGAATCGCTCCTTCCAGACCTTGCATTCCAAAGCTTCATCTCGAGCTTCTGCAGTCTGAGAGCTTTTTGATAAATCTGGCTTTGACGATACCAAATGAAACTGACCTTCATCCGAAATTGTTTCCAAAAAGTCTAGTATCATCGAACTAATATGCTCATTGAACAAACCGGAACCATCAGTCCATCGCTCATCTCTTTCTGAACGATCCGGATCCAGCAGTCCATTGCTCAGTCGAACCTTGGCATGCATTGGTCATTTGCTCCCACTGCATCTCAATCTAGTACTGATCCATCACGGCATCCTCCTCCCGTCACAGAGGATATTATGGAACTACGACCTTCTGTAGATCGTTATCACATAGTAGGAATCCAAATCTTCACCACCACACTTCAGTAAAGAAACACACCCGGGACTTTGGGATGACCCTCTTTCCTTCGTGGCATCGACATGGTCGTGGTCAATATCTTTCAAAAACTTTTTAGGTGAGCGAACAAGCAAACAGTCCCTTCCGGACCAAAGTATCTTTGGAAGATTCTGCCCAAACAAAATGGAACGACCTTAATCAACAAGATAAGTGGCATGTTTAACCAAACCCAAAACATCTTGTACCGCCATTTCCACGATACGCCGCCTAACTCCAAATATTAAGAGGATTTTCGACCGACCCACCGCCCGGAGGCTCATGCTTGATAATCCGATCGTTCGGTATCACCATCGCAGGAGAGGGATAGCAGTCGTCGGTTACGAGACGGAAACAAGAGAGGAACTCACACGCCGTATCTCAGTCTGTATTCGTCCGTACGCTCCTCTGAGGGTCGACCCCACGTGGGCAGACGACCCGGCTGCATTAGAAACAAAAGTCCCCAATTTCCATCGATCGGAAATCAAATCAAGAGAACAATTTTCCAATTCTGACGTTGCACCACCGCCCTCATGGAAGCGGGAGGAGGGCGACTCCGGAGGGCTCCGCCGCGGTTTCGGTTTGAACAGCAACGAAAATCGATGAGGAAGATTAAGCAAGAGTAGCAGGAGGAGGGGGAGGAGAAGCGGTGCACCTTCAGAAGGAACGGTGGAAGGATTTGACGAATTTTGAGCTGCGGCTGTACGTAGCAGCATCAAGGTAAACCAGAGATGCAACGCCGCGAGGACGGCATGAAAATAACGCAGCTCCATCGATCCTGCGGGAGCAGCGCTACCGCCGTCATGAAAGAACTTCATCCACTCGCCTGTCAGAGTTTTGTACAAACCTAAACATCGAAACTAGAGTTGCATCTTAAGAACGTATTGGCAGATTTATCGCCGATGAAACCTCGACAAAACTCTTGAGTGCATCCCTCGTCTAATCTGAAGCCAGTTGCATCTCTTTGTGAAAAACCTGTCGACGAAACTCAAAGAGAATTCTTAGCAAGGTCGTCGATGGAAACCTGAGGGTGAACGTATTGACAGATCCATCGCCGACGAAACCTTCAGTGAAGGCCTTCAAGCATCCATCGTCTATTCTGAGGTGAATTTTTTGATAAATCCATCGGCGAATATCTCAGCCAACTTTAGTTTTTTACCGCCAACGACGGAAGATGGCAGGTGGTTTATATGATTTCTATTTGTTGGCTGTTTTTTTATTACAATGTCTGGGATGTAATGGTATTTCTTTGTTTGTAAATCTTATGCAGATAGGGAGATAGATAGATTACTATTGTCTCAGTTCATTTTTTGTTTGTTTGAGTTATTGGAATAGTCTAAATGTGATGTTTTAGTTTCTTTATTACGTGATTTTGAAATTCAAATATTTAAGTTGAAGCTCAATGTGTTTGCCAGTAATTGCTAGAATGGAAGATTTAAGTGGAATTTCTAATTGATTTGTCTCAATTCATCTTTTGTAGTGTGGTTTCTTACTAACTAATTTCATTTTCAGTTGTAAATTTTTATTAGTATTTAAGATTTGATTTTATCGCATTGATTTTAAGAACTGACAGTTTGGATTTTGATTTGTGAATTGGATATGGCAGTCCGTAGTGGAAATCAATTATAATTTTGTCACTTGTAATATTAGAGAGATATTGTCAGTGATTTGGTCATGAATTCCCAGTCGAATTTCTCAGCAGAAATTCTAACTCGAAATTCATAGTGGCAATTCGCACTATCAATTCACACTCCCAATTCCCACGGGCAATTCCCACTGGCAACTCCCACTGACAACTCCCACTGGAAATTCCCACTCAGAATTCTCATTGGGAACTCCCACCGGAATTCGGACTGCTATACAATTATATTTTGGAACTACATAACAATTTATAGAATGTGTTGAAATAGTACAACTAGAATTCTGACTTTTGTGTCGGAAATTCTCACTGGACATTTCAACTGGGAATTCACATTGGGAATTTACACTTGAAATTCTCACTAGGAATTCCCAGTTGCAACTTCCAATGGGAATTCCCACTAGCAATTCCCACTGAAAATTCATACTTGAATTTCACACTGGAATTTCCCTATGGAAAATCCGATTGCTATGCAATTATAATTTGGAACTGCATAATACTTTCTAGAATGTGTTGAAATTGTAGAGGTAGAATTCTGACTTCTGCCTTGGGAATTCCCACTAGATATTCCAACTCAGAATTCACACTGAGAATTTACACTTGAAATTCCCACTGGAATTTCTCACTGGAAATTCGGATTCCTATAGAATTATAATTTGGAACTACGTATCAATTTTAGAATGTGTTGAAATTGTACAGCTAGAATTTTAACTTGTGCCTCGGATTACCACTAGATATTCAAACTAAGAATTCGCAGTGGGAATTTACATTTGAAATTCCCACTGGGAATTCGTACTTGCAACTTCTAATGGGAATTCTCATTGAAAATTCTCACCGACAATTCTTACTAGAAATTCCCACTAAAAATTCAGGTTGTTATGCAATTATAATTTGGAACTACATATCAATTTATAGAATGTGTTGAAATTATACATCTAGAATTCTGACTTGTGCGTTGGAAATTCCCACTGGATATTTCAACTGGGAATTAACACTATGTATTTACACTTGAAATTCTCACTGGGAATTCCCAACTACAACTTCCAGTGGCAATTACCCTTGGCAATTATCACCGGGAATTCCCACTTGAAATTCCCACTGGAATTTTGGATTGCTATGCAATTATAATTTGGAAGTACATAACAATTTTCAGAATGTGTTGAAATTGTATAGTTAAATTTCTAACTTCTGCCTTGGAAATTCCCACTAGGATTTCCAGTGTTAGTTTGCACTGAAAATTTCTGGTGTGATTATCATAGTGAATTTTGATTTGTCCACTAATTTGAACGTACTGATTCAAAGTCACGTCACATTTCTGTACTTTCAATTTTTAGTTTTATATTTTCACTCTTATGCCTTATATTAATATTCAAATTTTCTAAATGCTAATTTTTAGGGATATTGTTTTTTTATGGTGGAAGAAGTGTCTACATCAGCTATGAACCACTACAGGCCTTCGATGACTAGGCTGTTGAAATTTTTTAATGAAATTATGCCTAAGATTAATGATAATCACATTAAATATCTTCAATGGATGTCGTTTTGGCAGTTGTTTAAAATATTTATTGATAACCTACTATCATTTTATGATTGTAAGAAAATTGATGGTTCCGTTTTATTTTTACTAAAGTGGTTTAATGTTGATTTAAGAATGTTTGATATAGCTGGTAGGATGATGGATTTAAGAGTTGCTGACATTTCGCATATATTTGACATTGAGGATGGTGACTGACATGTGTCTGTTGCCTATACATTATGACCAACTAGTTCAACATTGTTGATGAGGAGGCTTGCCAATTCTGGACGACTATTGTCTCAGGGTGTGTTACAGAGAGCGATTCTTGAGGCTGCTGAAGCTAATAAGGAGCAAGAATTCTCTCATGTGGCTTGTTTTCTTTCTCTTTTTGTGCGTGAGGAATTGTTTTTTCCTACTTATGGTTCTTATGTTGGTTGGAATTTGGTTACATATTTTGACGATGTAGCAAAAGTGAAGAGTTATGCTTGAGTTGCTGCTATTCATGGGCAACTTCTTACATTAGTAAAAAAAATTACAGAACTCCCTTAAAAATTGTTTGTTGTGTTGTCTGTTTATTGGTAAGGTATTCAATTATATTTAATTGATTAGTTTTTCCAAATTGGTTGACCATTTCTTAATAATGTTAAATGTTACAGTATTGGTTTGCTGAGAAGTCTAGGAATGTTGTTCCCAAAAGAGAGGGTGTACTGTTATTTGTACGGTGAAATTTGTAAGACGTTGTTGTTGCTGTATAGAAAAGTACAAAGGTATTGTTACTATTTTATATTTTCGAGTAGTTATTTATTTTCATATTAATTTATGAAATCTGTGTTTTTGTTTTCACTATCCATTATAGACTCAAACGACCCCGAGAAAGAGCTGCGAGCTGTAATCAAACCCTTGTGAGGCTAAAGAACCTATTTAGCAGGTTGTTAAATAAAAAAACTTCATTTAAGTATGAAATCAGAAGTGCCACATATTTCAAATGAGGAGACTCTCAGATTATATATGGAGAATGTAAAACTTAACAAGAAGGTTAAAAAACTTGTGGCACAATTAAAAATGAAGAATAGACAAATTGTTGTTTTGAGAGAAAGGATAAAGATGAAGGAGAAGGAGGAGATGGAATTAGTTATTGGTGAGGGGGAAGGAACTGTTTTAGAGAATGTTCAGATTCAAGAGGTTGAACTTGAGAAGAACATGACTTCAGTTGATGGTATTGAGGGCAGCATAGAGGAAACTACTGTAGATGGGATGAAGGAAGCGGGTAATGCAGATGTAAGTGAGGAGGAGGAGGATGTAAATGAAGAACTGTGTATGGATGAAGGAAAATGTGTTGTGTAGTCCACTACAATGTTTTTTACCTCTAAGATACATACCTCATTGGTTAGAGGTGTGAAGAGCAGGGAAAGGAAACCGAAGTGTCAATCTACCTATATATATCTGTAACCGATTGCCAAGAAGTGACCGACAATGTCGCCCAAACTATCTCAGGTATTTCCTTGGTGGGTGAAGCAGTATAATATAATGAAAGATCATGATAGAAGGCTCATTTTCATGCTCCTTGATTCTAATGGGGAGATGTACTATTATTTATTTACTGTATTTAGAATATATTGTATTATATTTGAGTATTTACTGAAAATAGAAATGACTTTCCATGAAAACAGTGGTGTTGTCTAGGAATTTGCTGAAAAAACATATCAGATCAATATTAAAAATATTATTGATTTGTTAAACTAGAGGTGCACTTAGAGTATGGTATGTTGTATATCACTTTTTTTAATCACCTTTGTTGTTTTATTTTTTCTTGAGTTTGTTTTTTGGAAACAGGTCATTGATACATATATTGTGATTATTCTAGAAAAATGTCAGCTTCGCAGTATGGCTAGCATTATAGAATCGATAAGTTGTTCCTTCATGCCGAGCACCTTCACTGTAATATTGTTGTTTGTTTTTTGACAAACTGTTGCTTATATTTTTCTAGTTTTTCGTTTTTTGTATTCCCTATTTGAAGTAAACCACGAGTACATTACTATATTCTCTTTTGTTATTGTAACGACCCGAATCCGGAGCCACTCAACTGGTACCCCGTACCCAGTTTGCCACATGACCTCAAGCGCATTTCCCCAAATGCCAGAGGCTGCCGACTAGCAGCGAGGGCCTTGGTGAGTCATTGGAGAAACTATTCCCTCATTTGGTAAGGTATACAAGGGAAGGGAAATAACAGTCAATAACGGAAGCAGTAAACAACATACAACAACTGAAACTAAACAGCGGAAGCAATGAATACATAATAATGATGATAATGATGCAACAGGTACAAGTATCTAAGGAAAGCAGCAAACACAACAACGTGTTGAAATATAAATGAGAATCAAAGTACTAAAAGTAAACAACAACTCCAGCAGCATCGCAAGCCTAAGCTCAGTCCTATGCTCTCCAGCTCCAACCAGCAATCATGTACCTGAAGTAGAAGGGCCACAATCCCTATCCACACCTGCAACCATATAACCTGTTTGGGATGAAAAGAAGGACCTAAACATGGTGTGAGACTAATCCCAGTAGGTAACCACCACAAGATCTGTGCCCTACTGTCAGTGAGCAATATAGCAAAAGTAAAGGAAATAAATGCAACAGAGAAATATGAGCACACTAAAGTAAACAATCCTACCAATCACTATTTACATTTATTTATTAATTTAATTCAATCATTTAATTATCATCCAAGGAATCTAGCAAACAGCTCTATATTCCCAAGGCATAGCGAGTAACACAATAGGTATCTCAGCAGACTACCTAAACACAAGCAGTACAAAACCCAAGCTTGTTCTTTGGCTTGGTGGACTCGTCACAACCAACCAAACAATATTCACACTGACTCTCTGGGTGGCTCACACTGGCAAAACCCTCTAGTCAAGTAATCATACAAAGACACAAACACTATGGGAAACTCTCACTGTTAATTCCCCTGCGGTCTTGCAACGATAGCTATAAACTCTCTGAGGAAGCACTTACGTCTAATTCCCCCTGTAGTCTCGATACGTAACTAAGGACACTCTAAGGAAGCACAAAGTCCAATTCCCGTATGCCCTGCGAACGATACTAATTTATAACTGACTCTCTAGGGAATCCCTTTATCGTCAATTCCCTCTTTAGTCTACCGCACTAGGTTCACACAGCCCTGAGCAGTCCAGTCGTGCGTAATCGACTGTCAGCAGCCCTAAGTAAGTTCAACAACTACTTGGATAATAGCTACAAAGCATCAAAAGAATATAAACAGTAGGCAATACATGCAATCAATTATATCAAGGCAGACAACCAATGCAACAAGGTCTGCCTCACAGGCAACCTAATCCAAACGACGATAAACAACCAAAACAAGGGAAACACCCATGGGGTGATCCTCAAACATGCTAACAAGTAATCATTATTCATCTAATAGACACAAGCATACAAGCAGTCTAAGGCAGATAATAATGCAGGATCAAAACCCTAACCCGAGATACCCGATACATGGGTATCCGACACTTTTGCACAAAAACTCAAAGACATTCAACGTAAGGAAACAGACCACCTACCTCGATCCTAGGAGATCGATATACTTGAACCTCGGCTCGTGAATCGGCCTAGAACGGAGTAGATCTGCAAAAAAGTCTAAAAAATTCAACCCCAAATAACTCTCATAAGAGAAAGAATCAGGAAACGTGGCCAAAGAAGAACCAAGAACTCACCGCTGCGATATCATTGCAACCGATGGTGTTCGATTCCGATAACCGGTGACAGATCGGTGGCTCGAAGAATATCTACGGCCGTACCCTCACTCTTGGTCGAAGAAGCTAGAGAAGAAGGTGTTTTTGGGGTTAAGACGCGACCCTGGTCTGTTTAACAAAAAAAAGAAAGTACACGGTGTGTACTTTTGGAGTATACGGCGTGTACTGGGCTTTTCTGTGCTCTGCATAAGCGGCCTCCACCTCACCCCTACATGGCCGTGTGTGTAGCCATGACACGACCAACACACGGCCTCGAGCAGCATCAAAGTACACAGCGTGTACTTATAAAGTACACATCGTGTACTTAGAAAATTTCCAGATTCTCCTCTTTTTCCCAAAAATGACCAGAAAAGGAAAAACATACCTGAAAAGAAGATCTAGGTTCTTACAGTTATTGTTATGGATGGAGTTCTTTATTTGTCAAATTTGAACTTAAAGGGTACCTTTTTGAAGCGAACAACAATTGAAAATATAAAGAACTCCAATTTTTTTATTTTGTCCAGTAAACTCAGATAACATTCATTAGACTTTATTAGTGGTGGATTTGAAAAATCGGGCATTTAGATATTACAAATCCATGCAACCTGTTAGAGAAACCAGAGCAAGTTATCCATTTATAAAAGATGTCGTTAGTGTGGTAATGTCTTAGAGAATGTGCATGAAAATTTGGAATACATTGAAAGACAGTCTGTTGATTGATGTTTTTTGTAGAAATCATATTTGGAAGATGTGTTCTGCGGAGTTCATGCTAAAAAAGTGAAGCATGGGAAATAGAAAATGACAACTAAGAAGACCCCACAACAGGGAGACTCCAGTTTGGATTATAGTGTCATTATTTGTTATGTCATGGAGTGTTTGGCTATAAGAGTTGCAGTAGCGAAGAGTTTGACAGAAAAGGAAGTTACTGAGCGGTGGTTGTTTATGGTTCATTATTTTTTAAATGATCCTGGAAGGAGCATGTCAGAGGTTGATGTTGAGAGTAGGATGTATTTGGTTGCTTCTAAAGACATTTGAAGCGAGTTAAATGAGTTTTTTAGTGAAACAAATATTTTGTTTGTTGTATTACAAACATAACTACCGTCAATTATTGTGACGGTTTGGGTGGGTGCGGGATTTGGGTGGGCATGGGATCTGGGGCTCAGTTTTTCACAGATATTTGGTTTTTGTTCATTGAAATGAATTTTTGGTTGAAACACATATTTTTCTGTTGTTTTACAAACTTAAATATTGTGCTTTTATGTAGATGTTATAGTTTATTTTTTGTTTATAGTCTACATTGTCTTTTCTTTCAATCATTTGGAAACCTTGCGTGCTTATAAATTCCAACTGGGAATTTCCTTTGGAAATTTTCACTGTAAATTTCCACCAGAAATTCCAACTTTAAACTCATAGTGGAAATTTTTTGTTCAGTTTTCCTGAATTCATTAGGTCGTATATAGTGGGTGGAAATATTTGTTTTCCAATCTGAATGTACATTTTTTTAAAGGTGATATTGTTATATTTTGACATATTATGATAGGAGTTACACTGTAATTTATCTTGGTACTTTTTGCTGTCACTTGTTTGAATGGAAACCTTCTTTCTGTAGAAATTCCAACTCTGAATACCCATTGGAAATTTTTAGTGGAAACTCACACAGTAAACTCAGTGGAAATATCCACTTTGGTTTACATCAATTGGTTGGTTGTTGCATAGTGGGTGGAAATGATTATTTTTCAATGTGGAAGAACATTTTGATAAAGATGATATTCATTTAATATGTGATAAATGGTAAATGTAACACTGTAATTTTTTTTGCAGTATCTACTGTCAGTTCGTTAGATAGTAACTTGCTGTGCATAGAAATTGCAACTGGGAATTTGAATTGGAAATTTTCACTGGACATTTCCACTGTAAACTGGGAGGGGACATTTCCACTTTGATTATGTACAAGATGCTAATTTCATTTTCCCTATTTGTAGCCACAACTTTAATTATAAAAACTGATTTTCAAAAGAAGTTGCATATTGTGATGATGTCTTCAGTTGAAGCTCTATATTAAATGAATTCTGAAATGATTCTAATGAGTTCTCGGTCCTCATATTTATGTTGTCATTCCCATTTGCAATGGTTGATGAATCTTGAAACATCAATGGAGGAAAATTCATCCTTATTGGCTCATAATTGCATCAAGAATTATATATTAATAACTATAAAGATAAATAAAATAAGTCTTGCATAAGATCTCAAATAGGATAATATATTAAATTTTATAAGCTGTGTTTAAATTTTTAGGTTTTGAACATACGATACAATATGTACATACATTGAGATTTATGATAGGATCAACATTGTATCCAACATTTAACAATTTTATTGCATTTCCCTACAACAATATTATAACATTATTTATGCATGATAGCATTGAATTCAGTAGTTCAAAAAACATAAGCAATTAAAAACAAAACTATTGTATAAGGTTTTAAATAGCACATTATATGAAGTTCTATGAAGTGGGTTTAAATATCAATGTTTTTAACCAACTATATAGTATTTACATATATTGACATATGTGATAGGATGTCCATTGCAACCACTATTTGACGGTTCTGTAGTTGTTCCTTGTAATAACATTAAAACATTTTTATTCATGACATAAAAAAATAACATGAGCAAATAATAATAATGCAGTACAAGTTTTGCGGTCTCTTGATTTCTGATCTTGCGCCTGTTTTCCATGCATTTTGTTGCTTTCTCTAGACAAATTTTTAGCATGTCACCACCTTTACTTTTATCTTTTTTCTTGAATGATGTTTTAGACTGTTGTCTTCCTTGCCTATTAGATTCTTATTGACTGCATTTTGAGGGTACATTATTTTTAGCTTCCTGCAATTCCCTGACATAATTGTTCAGATTTGACATTCCAATTCTACATCCTTGTTCAAAATCATAGGATTCCATTACAAGCTTTATTTTCATTCATGACAATTGTTGGTAACATTTATCTTTTCTTGCTACCAAATCCTCTCCGACATGATTAATTATGAGGTATGCCAAGTGGATATCATAGGCATGTCTTGTCCATCTCTTACGAATATAAAACTCCAGCAAGGATTAGTCATCCAAACTTTCCAATATTTTCAATGCATGATAACATAAATATCCATAACTCTCAAATTTCAGACAAGTACAACCAATTCTAATAGGTGACTATTGGTACACTTCTACTGTAAACTCATTTGATGAATCTTTCATTGCCACAACATACCTTGTTGGGGAAACGGTTTCATTATAATACTTAAGGCAACAAGCACCACATAGTTGGTGTTCATGCTGAAAAAGGTCAAATATTTTTTGAGTGTACAACTAACTTGATTGAACCATGATTAAATGGTGTAGAAAATGATTGTGTGGGAGATTTTCCCTTCCATCAAATTTAGCTTTCATTTCTTGATACCGATTCTTCTCCAACACATGCTCAAATTTTTAGAAGAATTCCAAGACACTGATTTTACGATTCAAGTAATCCTTTAATACACCATCAAAACTCTCACTTAACTGTGCACTTCGAATTCCTAATGTCAATGCAGTTTTCATAAAACAATGAGACCATTTTTCTTTGACATTGTACATATATTCTATCTATGTTGAATTTTTATCACTACAATCTAGTCATATTTGTTGCCATATTGTTTCAAATTGTGAAATCTCTACAATTCCACACATGCATTTTTTGAATTTTTCCAACATTTTCGAGTCATCTTTCATTACATGGACCAAGTGTTTCATGCCATTTTGCATTAGGTGCCAAGTGCATAAGTTGTGTCTTGTTTTAGGTAGTGTTAAACCAATTGATTTACACATAACTGCATCTTGATCTATGAAAATTGTCTCTGGATTTCCCCCCCCATGGAAATCAACAAATCTATTAAACAACCAACTAAATGAGTCTGTAGTCTCATCATATAACAATTTTGCACCAAAAATTACAATCTCCTTATGATGATTTATACCTAAAAACACTCCCAAAGGCCTAGACTCCTTGTTTGTATTGAAGGTAGTGTCAAACAAGACAACGTCTCCAAAATGCTCATAATCGACCTTCATTTTCGAATCAACCCAAAAAATGTTGCTAATTTGACCGCACATGTTAAGTTTCACCGAGTATAAAAATGATGTGTTATCCCTTGATTGCTTCTCTAAGTATTGTAACATACCATCAACATCACATAGATTCAAGTCCCTTTGTCTTTTGGAGAGTAGATAATTCATTTGGTTCATTCATGTATATCCAAGACTCGTAGGGCCACCTGCAATAACTGTTACAAGTGAAAACAAATCATCGGGCTTTAGGCCATATTTGTCATTAACATCGAACTTGACACCTTGTGCATCACTGATGTGTCTTTGTGACCTCATGAAATGCATGGTGTTAGGAGAATGTAAAGCATGGTTATGCTCCTCAACAAATTGTGTGCACTCATATTGGTTATTGGACATGTTGAAAACTCTTATTCATTATGGACAATTAGTCCTTGTTCCTGCACATGGTTTTTTGACATTAACACCATGTTTGTCTACTATTCAGCATCCCTTTTTGCTACATGTATACAATGTTGATGTTACTAAGATTTTGAACTTTTTATGTTTGTTGACATACTATTTCTATACACTGAAACCAATAATACCTCCGTAAGCAATATAAAATGAATAATCTTTAAAATCTGATTTAAAAACCATCCCAATACTTGGTCTCCATGTACTGCTTTGTTTAGAAATGTTTTCACATGGGGTGATTTCTTATGAATTTGGAACTTCATCTCTATTGATTCTAATTTCTATACTACTCTTTGAGTTTGTAATGTCCTTATTGCTATGCTCCCTCACGTAGCAGTCAGACAAATTTTGGACAGTATTTAAATTAAATGAATGTATGGGCTCTGCATCTTATAGATCATTCAAATTTAGGTCACTTGCTTTAATTCTAAGATGTACAATTTTTCTGCACAAAGTATCAGATCAAAATTGTTTATAATTTTTTTAATGGTGTTATTTCCTTTGGATCGACTAGAAATTCCAATTGGAACTTGCAATTGAAAATTCGTACTGGAAATTCCCACTGGAAATTCGCACTGGAAATTCCCACTAAAATTCCCACTAGAAAATTCCCATTGGACTTTCCCATTGTAAATTCTCATTGGAAATTCCCATATAAAATTTCCCCTGATTTGTTGGA
This sequence comes from Viscum album, assembly GCA_963277665.1. Taxonomy (NCBI): domain Eukaryota; kingdom Viridiplantae; phylum Streptophyta; class Magnoliopsida; order Santalales; family Viscaceae; genus Viscum; species Viscum album. Next base: position 2,082,048,850 of record OY728152.1, on the reverse strand, counting down.
ATGAAAATTCTAACTAGAAAGTTATACTTACTATCAATATTATTTTTTGTGATAAAAAAAATGATATTCACAGTTTGAATCAATTAAAAGCTCAGTTCTCTTCTTTTGAATCTTTTCAAAATTAGAACTTAGAATTTGAATTGTCAATTCATAGCCACATTTTGTTATATAGATGTCATCAGATATTTAATTGGATAAAATTGCAGTGGACTTTTCACTGCCAATTAGTAGTGAAATTTTGTATAGGTTATTATTGAAATCAATTTGATATGTCCACTGTAATGAAAATCTCATTTGGAATTTACATTTGAAACTTGAAGAATAAATTCTCAATGGAAATTCCAACTGAAAATTTTGATTTTCTTTTTGTTTTATATTTTCATAGCCATATAGAATAATATATTCCACTTTAAATCATTATCATATTTTAAACCACTTGTTTTGAAATAATTAAAAAATTCAACGCATAATTTGAATTGTGATTTCATGGTGTTCTTTATAACAGAATAATGGACTACCAGAATCCCAAACCTTAATAGGAAATCCTACTATAAATGAATACGCTCTAGGGAAGGGTTCCTGAAAATGTGTCCTGCAAAGCCTCCCTCAAAATGCCCCCTGTGAATGCACATTTAGAAAGCCCCAAGCAGACGCCTCCTGCAAACACGCATTGTAAATGAAACCTACAAATGCAGACTTTGTGGCATACGTCTCGTGAAATCATGAAGGTTGTCACATGGGTATAGCCGCCCCAACATAGAATCCTGAAGTTAGCCACTCTGGTGTAGCCTCAGCGGGAGAAATATTTTTTCCACCCTTCTTTAAGTAGGAAGTAAATTAGCCCGTGCTTTTTTTTTACTTTCCATTATGATATTTATTTATTTTTTCCAGTATTTTAACCATTCAAATGGATTTACATGACGTGGTAGTCATCTAGTGGCCAACCTAACCCTCAGGTTTAGGTGATGAACTTGAGATGATGCAAATCTGATAATGAAACCCAGTTATCATTTATCGACATCCAAACATATTTTAGGCTAGCATAATTTTCTAATGTTAGAATAATTTTATCTATTATTGGTTTTCAAATATGAAGCATGTATTTATTTAACATGGTTAAAATATTCTATTTTGGAAAATTTAAATGTAATTATTTAATTTTATTAAAATAAAATAATTCATATTTTTTTTGTAATTTTAATTGTTTATTAATAATTGTAAAAACTGCAAATTATTTACCATTAAGTCCAAAATTTTTATATCACGTCCAGGTTCATTGAACATATTATTTTTTTAGAAAAAGAGATGATATGTATTACTGATCAATCAAACTAGACCTAAAAATCCATTCTGGGAAGGAGTCTACCCAACAATGATCACCCCATGATTTCCCATAACAAGCCAAAAGATGAGCATCCAGATTACCCCCTCGCTCTATGAAAGAAAAGTTGCATTCAACGAAGCATTTGGTCAAGGATCAAATATTTCTCAAAATATGTCCAAAATTCTTGGATTCCTCCTACTTCTTTGATAAAGAGTTAATCACTTCCAAGCAGTCAAATTCCACCAAAACATTGATCCAATTTTTTGAGAGGGCGAGAAGAATGCCATGAAGAATAGAAGACGCCTCTACCACTACAAGGTTCCAGAAGGAACGAATAGTTCTACAATGTGTTTCCATGACCTATAAATCATTTTTATGGGCAATGAATCCAATACCAACCCTAGAATTAATAGAGACGACCACATCTGTATTGATTTTGATAAAACCCTCTAGAGGGGGAGACCAATAGGGAGGTTCCTGCCGATTACTACCCTCAAAGGGCACTGCATCATAAGCCTTCCAATAATTTATCCATTCCAAAACCCTCTCAACCCAAATACGGTCTTGGGTCACCTTATTCTTGGAAATTCATTCATTTCTTCGAGTCCATACCAGCCAATCAATTGTACAAATCATCCCCACCACTCTTGGTTCCAACAAAGACACCCATTTAATTAAGTTTTGGATCAACCCAATATATGGATCAAAGTACTTTTGGAAATCCGACTCCCATTCATTCCACACCCCTTCCACCCTATGATAGAAAATAATTGCATGCAAAGGAGATTCCACCACTTAGAGGCACAAAGGACAACTATCGTCATCCACAAGATGACATCTCACCAAAAGGTCAAAGGTTGGAAGAACACCAGAGCATACCTATCATCAAAAAATTTTAACCTTGGGAGGGGAGGTGAGCAACTAGAGACTCTTCCAGCGATTATCAGGAATGACTTAGGCCAAGTCATGCACCCACATTTTTTAGCTCGATTGAACTGAATACCTCCCCGAAGATTCCCCAGTCCAGAAAATATGATCTGTCCCCATAACTAGTATGATAGGAATACTTAGAATGAGAGTATGATCAACATCATTAAACCAATTGAAAATATTCCCCCGATCCTAGTCATCAAGCGAGTTTTTGATCAGGTCTCGCACCCTCACATCTACGAATCCTGGAATAGTAGTCAAGGAAACCTTAAGATTGGCAATATTTTCCAGCCACATATCATTCCAAACACTCACATAATTTCCATCAGCAATTTTCAAAATACAGCCTAAATCAAGAAGATATTTTGTACCCCAAATGATTCTCCACATAAAACTCAGCTTCGGCCCCAACTGGGCGTGCAAAAAATCAGAATGAGGAAAATATTTGGCTCGCAACACCTTTGAGAATAGGGTATTTGGGTTTTTGAGGAGGCGTAATCCTTATTTTTTCAAAAGTGCCTCATTAAACCATTTTAGATTCCTAAATACGAGACCTCCACATAATTTTGAAACACACAATTTTTCACAAGACATGCAATGCGTGTTATGTTTTCCCTCATGGGAGCCCCACCAGAAGTTAGCCAATCGAGAATGGATCTAATCAACAAGAGTTTCCAGAAATTTAAATAATGACATAGCATAATAAGTGATTTCTTGGTCTATAGATTTAACAAGTACTTCCTTTCCTGCCTTGGATATCTTCCTACTTGACCATAAACAAATCAAGTTTTCCACCCTCTCCATAATCGAAGTGAACACTTGTTTCTTTGATCTACTGATAATGGTCGAGAGACCCAGATATTTAGGATGCTTTTTAACTAGTGGAAATCCGCACACCCACTACAATTCCTCCCTCTTTTCATGTAACACACCTTTATTGAAAGATAATTTTGATTTCAAAGGATTGATACATTGTCCAGAATCCCTTTCATACATATTAATGATTTTCAGCACTGAGATGAATTCTTGCAGGGTATCATGTGCAAAGAGAAGAAAATCATCTGAAAAGAAGAGATGGGAGATAGGGGGATTTCTACATACCTTAGAACCATGTATAATTCCTTGATTCACTGCTTTCAAGAGAATATGAGAAAACACGTCAGCCACCAAAATGAAGAGATGAGGCGAGAGAGGATCCCCTTGTCATAGACCTCTTGAGGGTTTAAATCTTTCAAAATGGCCCCCATTAATATTAATTATGAAAGAGATAGTTGGCACATAGTTCATGATATCAGAGATCCATTTCTTCCCAAAGCCCAATTTGGAGAGAACAAGTTCAAGAAAAGGCCATTAAACTCTGTCGTAAGCTTTCATCATATCTAATTTCATTTCCATGACACCACTTTTAGACGAGGAATGAGTTTTAATAGAGTGAAATAATTCAAATGCAATGGAATAATTATCAGTAATGGATCTCCTTGGAACAAAATCACTTTGGTTTTCAATAACAAGCAGCGGGTGACAATCCCTGAGCCTAGCCACCAAGATATTGGAAAGAATTTTGTAAATAAAATTGCATAAACCGATAGGTTGGAATTCCATTATTTTTTTAGGGAAATGGGTTTTTGGGATGAGGGTAATAAGGGTTTCATTCAGGGGATCGAGAGAATCTCTTCCTTCCCACAACTCATTCTTCAGGGCTACTACATATAGTATGAAGATATGCCAATTTTTTTTGAAAAACATAGAATGAAAACCATTAGGCCCCGAGGCCTTGGTGGAGTGAATAAGGTGAAGAGATCCAAGTAATTCATTCTCAGGTATCTCTCTCTCCAACTTACGTTTTATATCCTCTGTGATAACTTTTGGAATACAACTAGTTAGACGTGAAGGAGTATTAATACTTTCTACTTTATAGAGGTTGTTGAAAAAATTCAGGATAATGGATTTAATATTATTGTTATCATAAACAACCCTACTAGTATGATCCTCGAGTTGAGAAATTTGGTTTTTCCTTTTCCTTGCAGATGCTCTTTAGTGAAAAAAGTGAGTATTCTGATCACCTTCCTTTATATGGGATTCTCTTGCCCTCGAAAACCAAAATATCTCCTTCTATCTCAATGATGAATTAAGATTATTTTTTTCAAATGAGATATCTCTGAGAACAGAGTTATAAAAAGGTAAAGAATGAATTCTCTTTAAGTTATTTTCTACAGCATTAATACGTCTATCAAAATCCCCAAATCTAATTGAACTCCACTTCTGTAAATAAGATGAAATACTATAGATATTGAATTTGATGGACCGGTTTGGTCCATGCCAAGCCGACCAAACCACCTTCTCACAATTACGGTCATGAAGCCACAAAATTTAAAATAAAAAGGTCCATAATGGCCTCCTAATTTCTTTATGAGGGGTCGTTGAAAACATGACCAGACAGTGGTCAGAAGAGACTGGAGGCAAGTGCACAACATAGAAAGCATGAAAGAGGGATTTCCATTCATATGTTCCAACAAATCTATCCAGCCTTTCAGAAATATGATTCTCCATTGATCTCCCTATATACCATGTGAATAGAGTGCCTAAAAACCCAAGGTCATGAAGAGAATTCAACATAAGAAAATTCCTAAACTCTTTTATAGCATCACCACTCCTCAAACACCCCTTCTTTTTTCTCGATGAAGGAGGATCTCGTTGAAATCTCCACCAACTAGCAGAGGGACTGAGAGATAGGTTCACACTTGGTTTAATAGGTCCCAGGATTTGTGTTTATCTTGGTGCCCAAGCCACCCATATAATCCAATAAAAGATCACGGTGGAGATCCTGGGGCAACAACAATCACAAAAATATGATTATTTGGAAAATTAGTCACCTAAACACCAAGGTCATCTTTCCACAAGAGGCACAAACCACCAGAGTGCCCCTGTCTTCCAATAATAAAGATGTTATTGAAACCAATATTTGAACCCATGAGACCAACATACTTCAAATCAAACATAGTTTCATATAAAAAAACTATGTCATGGAAGTATTTTGAACTCCAATGACGAAGTGAACGAATCATTCAAAGGTTTCCAAGTCCTCGATAGTTCTAGTATAGGATTTTCATTTCTCCAGGAGGGGCTGGGACATGCTGTCCTCCACCTCTATAACTTCGAGAAACTGTCTGTCACCCATCGCTTTCCACCTCTTTGGAAGGATCTCAGGCCTTTGCCCCGCCTCCCAGATTCATTTGTGCTAGCCCGACTTTGTATTCATCGATACACCATCTCAATCTCTGCTATTCACCCTTTTCCACGTCTAAAGTTTTTGAACACCTGACAACGTTAATCCAACCATATCTTCTCCTTCCTAGGCAGTGATACTTGGTGCTTCAAAATCTAGCCAAGGAACTGGAACACGAGGTTTCTCACTAGATTGCTCCTTCCCCACACCTGGGTCTGGTGATTCTTTTAATTTTGGAGATGACCCAATATGCGGGGGAGAGGAATCCTTTTCACAAACAGGGACCTATATTGAGTTGAAAGATGGATCCTTCTCCTTACTAACATGATTTTACCCCAAGTCAGCCATGACCACAACGCTTCCTAAAATTACTTATTTGGCCCGCTGATCCATTGGGTTTCCAACAGAAAACTATGGTGGCCTGAGCATTATGATGTTATTGTGAATTGGTTCTGACTGCTTCTTGAATGCCTTCGCAAGTCTGTCATGATCCTTTTGTTTTTCCACCTCAGGAATGGAAGTTGATCCAACTGTTTTTTCACAAAGCCAAGGTCCATATTGCAAAATTAATTACCTTGTTCATCCACCTTTTTTTTGATCCAAATTCCTTTTCTAAATGTCCGATACACCCGAAAAAGAAATAAAAAATTGGTAGCTTTTCAAAATTGAAGGATATCCATACATTAAAATCATCTTTTGACAAGAATATGCCCCTTATGAGTGGTTGTTCCACATTGATCAGAGCTATGATTTGAACCAAAGGTCCCTGGTGAATTGGATCAAACTAATCCCATTCTAGAAACGTACCAGTGCATGCTCCAATTTCATGCATAACTCGTTCAGTTATAATATGAAACAATATTCCTTTTATTCACATCCAGAAAGGTGAGTAGGTCAGATGAATATTTTGAATATCTTCTCCACCTTTAAAATCTTCCATGATAATGATCTGGTTATCAAAGTACCATGGTCTACCTTTTATGACCTTTTATTTATCTCTTTCATTGAAAAATTTGAATACAAGGAGGCCCTCCCACACTTCCCTTATGGAGACCCCATCCTCCAATATCTAGATGTTTTGCAGTGTGTTTTTTAAGAATACCATGATTGAAAGCTCATTTTTCCAAGAATTTTCCAACAGTCGGCAGACCCATACATCATGAAAGAGAAGCATCTTCATCCTTTCATGTGGCAATTGTCACTTTCTCCTTATTTTCCAGTGACAATTTCTATCACCTATTCGCCAGATCTGATTCCATTGCTATGTGACATGAAGAGGAAATATGGAGAACCTTTGCAAGCAACACCCCTTAGAAAGCACACCCATTAAACAGACCCACCCTTAAGAAAGTGAACCCCTTTGCATAATTTCGAAATACCACTCCACCGCAAACAATAGGCTATGAAAAAACACCCCTACACTACGCCCTTCCACAAACCCACACCTGCACAGACAACACGTAGCACGAAAAACCCCTATGTGGACTGAAATCTTCAATAGTGGTGCTCTTCGCGGACCCTCCCAAGTGGACCCTTCCTTCATAGGAACACCCTGAACAAGCCCTCCCCTTCATGCATCCAGCCCTCAGGCAGAAGATTAGATTTGATTTTTTGGGAGGATCAAACCGACCGCATGAAGAAACGATCGGAAGAACCAAAACCTCAGGTCCTGCGGTTAGTCAATCTGACAGAAATGCCCCAACGATAGATGAACTGAATCTGGTCAAGATAAACGATCACCCGAACATCGATGAGCCTTGTTAGTCCATTAAAATTCATCGACCAAAAGTTGATATGCAAAAAACATGGCTTATCGGAGATCCCACTTGGAGATTTGTGGAAAAACCGAGCTGATCTGGTGGAGATGAGAGGGTGGGTGCCAATATGAAACACTTGGGATATCACGAACGAGCGGAAGTTGCATATTCCCCATATGGAAATCATATATCATGATGGTTAAAGAAGCCCATTCGTAGGGAGAATATGTTGCCAAAGGATCTCCAAAACACAGGCCATCAAACTAAAGCAGATCCAACACTAAGAAAACCCTAGGAGAAACCTATCATAAGTGGGAGAGACCACCGAACATGTTATTTGAATGCATGGTAGATAAATAATCATATGTGGTCATCAAAATCAGTCCAAGAAGAGGCTTCCATGACACGAGCAATCGATTTGTGACCACATTTGGTGGTCATGGTAGGTGGTGTCACAAATACCTTTTTCACGACCATCAATGATAGTCGCTTTGGCGACCGCTCTAAACAGTCACCATAGTTTTTTTTCAAATAACACTTTAGTAATGACAATTATACCTAAAATATGTATTTTATTCTATTAAATTTTCATATTTATTTTTTTATCTATTATTTTTTGACAACCAATACTATACATATTAATATTTTATTCTAAAAAAATCAATATTGTAAACTACATTGTTATTATTCCATAACCTGACACATATAACCATTAATAAAATTAATTGCAGTATTTGTAAATGATGAAAATATGGCACCAAAATAATGGCCATCAGCCTCAATTCATGTAAATAACCAAACACGTTGCAAATCCCCACACACACTGAGTCACAACATCAACAAATTATTTTGCAAAGTAAAAAACAAAGTCAACAAAAACTATCGATATGATACTTTAAAATAATACAAAACATGAAACATATAATAGCGGAGAATTAAATTAAAAAATGATTAGTCTTCAAATCATTAAAAAAACTGAGCACTATGATGAAAACATCCACAACATAGCAAAACAACTTGTACAACTATAAAAGGTGCTTGCAGGCTACCGAAAGTCTTAACCGAGTGGAGATGCATACACTATGATAGATTAGACCTTTAATGGAATTATACAAGGGATTTGTGAGCACAAAAATGATTTGACTACCCAATCACTTTTAAAAGTGCATGACCTTTTACTACCACAAAAATGAGTTTTTACAGCACAACCCTTTAACAGTGCTAAAAAATGCTGATAAAAGGGTACCTTTATCGATGTTTTTTAGCACTATTAAAGGGACCCCCTTTATCAATGATTTTTTACTAGCACTGATAAAGGGTATATTTAAAAAAAATCATTAAAAATAATATATAAATATATAAATATAATATATATATATTTTTAAATATGTTTTAGAAAATTCTAAGTAGGCATTTACACTTAATATATATGATAATGAATGACAATGTCTTATAAAATAATTATTTTTTTAATTAATAATTTGCTAATTATTATCGAGTAACAGTCATTTAATAACAATTTTAATATTAAAAAAATCAAAAAATTAATAAAATATCGAAAATAAATTGAAAACGTAACTCAAATTTCAAACGACCATAACTTTTGATTCAGGTGTCCGTTTGGGTTCTACCACATATCAAATAGAAGCTTACGATGATATATACACATTGGTGATAAAGAGAAACCCTATATCACATTTTAGAGGCCAAAAAAGGTATATAAGGCCTCCAAAACTGAGTTTTTAGTCGAGGTACTCCAATTTTTTAACATTCGATGGAATTTCAACCTCGTTTAAAGGGGTCTTTTTGCCTGTTTTCAGTGGGGACTAAATTTATTCCTAGGAATTAAATTCATATTGATATTATTATTTTGAAATTTTATCATTTTTCTCAATGTACTGTTATTTATAATCAAATATATAACAATATACACATATTTTTAATATATTCACCCATAAAAATTTAATTTTATAAATAAATAATTAAACATATTTACATATAAAATGTATTTCTCAATATATAAACCTTATCTAAATAAAAAAAATATCCATTTTATTTAAAATACAAATGTATGAATATTTATATACATATACATATACATATACAATTAATGTATATATAATGTATATATATATAAATATATTTGTATGTGTATTGACAAACATATATATGTTTATCTAAATATTATAATATATGTATATAAATATAAATATATAATATATGTAAATAAATATAAATATGTATAATTATATTTATAGATGCACGCATATATATAAATACATATATGCATGTATTTATAAAAACACACACACATACACACACACACAACAAATTTTATATATGTATATATATAAATATATGGATAAAAAATGTAACAATATATATATAAATATATGGATAAAAAATACAATGAAATATATATAAATATATCTTAAAATACAAAACAAGTGGAAGAGTCGTGAGTGCATGAGGAGGTCTCAGGTTCGAAACTCAGCAAAGGCAAGGGCGCGTGAGTGGGTGAGCAGGTGCCTAGTGCTATTAAAGGGGGGAGTGGTTAACGCTATTAAAGGGGGGTAGGGGAGGATAACACTGTTAAAAGGGGGGGGGTGTCCCACCATCCAATTTGTAGGAAAAAAATTATTTTAATTTTTTTGACCTTTATTAGTGATTTTTAGCACTGATAAGGACCTTTTTATCACCATTTTTTAATGCTGATAAAAAAACCTTTTTATCAGCACTTTTTTTAGCATTGATAAAAGGGAAAACTTTTAATAGAACCTTGATTGTCATCACTTTTTTAGCACTGATAAAAGATATTTTTAGTGCTGATAAAACCCTATTTTGTTGTAGTGTTTATCAACATTTCTTTTTAGTGGTGATAAAGACCATATAAGCTGTTACACAGCTGCACCCTGCAGTAGTCATACAATAACCCTATAAAAACAAGCTCAATTTTTATACATAAATATAAATACAAATATACAGAAAACCAGATTGGAATAAAAATTTCACATTCCACTATCATTTCAATTCAAAATTTATATATAAAATATTTACATCGATGTCATGTTTACAATTAATCAAAAAAATTACAACTCATATACAAAATCAAAACTGGAATAATTTTTCCAATGATCAACCTCCTTGTAAAAGATTTTCCCTACAATAAAACCAAAGTTTATCTTAGTAACAATAAATAAAAAAGTAAAAAAATACAATTTTAATGTTATATAGTCTACATATGATAAATTATATTGTTAATTCCTATATGTATGAATGATATTATCAATTAACCATGTGTTGGGTTGACGTGTGGTTAATTTCTACACATCATAGATGAATTATGGATTGTTGTCCTAATGTTTGAAAACAATACAAGCTCATTTGTTCGGTTTTGACTATGCGATACACGTTTTAAACTAAAATGACACTTTAATATTGAAAACATGTGTTTCGAGTTATACTGACTATATCGTGTGTTGGATTAAGGTGTGGTTAATTCCTGCACGTCACAAATGAATTATGGATCATTGTCCTAAAGTTTCAAAACAATATGAACTCATTTTCTTGGTCTTGGCTACATGACACACATTTTAAACTAAAATGAGACTTTTATATTAAAAACATATACTTTGAGTCACACCGACCACATTGTGTTCTAGATTGATGTGCAGTTAATTCATACATGTCACAAATGAATTATGGATCACTATCCTAATGTTTGAAAACAATCCGAGCTTGTTTGCTTGTTTTTTTCTAGTGACACACATTTTAAACTAAAATGATAATTTTATATTAAAAACATGCACTTCAAGTTATACCAGACACATCGTGAATCAGATTGATGTGCGGTCAATTCCTATACATCACAAATGAATTACGTATCATTGTCCTGAAATTTGAAAACAATTTGAGCCCGATTGATCATTTTTTCCTTTGTGATGTGCATTTTAATCTAAAATAAAACTTTTATATTGAAAACACGTACTTCAAGTCATAATAGCCACATCATGTGTCAGATTGATGTGTGGTCAATTCTTACATGCCAAAAACGAATCATGAAGTATCGTCCTAAAGTTTGAAAACAATCTAAGCTTGTATGCTTGTTTTTGGCTAGTGACACACATTTTAATCTAAAATGAAACTTTCATATAAAAAGCATGCACTTTGAGTCATGCTAGCCACATCGTACATCATTTTGATGTGCAGTCGATTCCTACACATCACAAATGAATTATGAATTATTATTATAAATTTTGAAAACAATCTAAGATCCTTTACTCAGTTTTGGATATGTGATGTGCGGTTTAAACTAAAATGATACTTTTATGTTAAAAACACACACTTCGAGTCATTCTGACCACATCGTGTGTCATATTGACATTTGTTCAATTCGTATATGTCACAAATGAATTATGTATCCTTTTTCTAAAGTTTGAAAAAAAATCTGGTTTTGTTTTCTTAGTTTTGGCTATGTGATTCACATTTTATTATAAATTAAAATGGATTCAAGTCTCCCTAGATTCTTTCACGTGTGGGTCTATGTCTTTCTTTGTACCTTTCTAGTTCCCCTTACCCGACCATTTGTAATATAAATTAAAACGTCACTTTTATATTGAAAACACGCACTTAGAGTCACATCAACCACATCGTGTGTCAGATTAACGTGTGGTCGATTCCTACACATAACTTATGAATTATGGATCGCTTTCCTAAAGTTTGAAAACAACATGTCACGAACCAGGCCGGGTCGCCATCCGACCCGGCGCCGACCCGGTCCGTGGCAAGGCCCGAAGGGCGTTCCCAATCCCCACGGGCTGGCACAAGTGCCCGGGTATCAAGTTTAACAGGTGGGAACGGTTTTACCCGAAATACAAGACAGAAAAACCAACTAACCAGATAGATAAACTGAAAATAGAAATAGACAACAAAACGTGTCTTTAAACTATGAACAAGTTTAAAGTCTACAACTTGAAGAAATAACTAAAAAGAAAAGACGACAGCGGAAACTAAAACTCATACCCAACCTCCCGGCAGAAGTGAGACCACATCAACACCATTCTGCATGAGAAGACCAGCTGAAACCTGAACCACCATCACTGAGCACGAAGTCGCAACCTGGAAGACAGAAGAAATAGAAACTACATACACCCAAGGGTGTATGCAGGGTGTGAGCTAAAAGCCCAGTAGGACGCCACCGAGAAAAGGTTCCATGCCACAACATCAAAAGACAATTTAAAGTGCTTATTCAAAATTTTAATTTAAAAATTCTTTTAAAGAAAACATTTACAAGCTAAACGCCAAAAGAAAAAAAAACATTAAAAAGAACTCATTTAACAAACACGATTTTTAAAGGGGAAGAGAAATGTTCAATATGGGAACACACACACATACTCACACACACACACACACATGCTCACACACACACACACTCACTCACTCACACACACACATACTCACACACACACACACACACATGCTCTCACACACACACACATACTCAAGTGGTCTTCCATATGCCGACGGAAGGCACCACGCCAAAGATGGTAGAGCACTACGGGTAAATCCCCTAAGGTTCATCTAGCTCAAGTGGGACCCTAGAACCTCGTGTCTCGGTGAAACGTGGCTTAGAAGGCCACGACCCTCAGAAAACGTGGCTTAGAAGGCCACGACCCTCAGAACACGTGGCTTAGAAGGCCACGACCCTCAGATATTATATGTTTAGTTAGTGTTGCAATCGTCAATCCAGCTAAGTGAAACAAGGACGATACCCATCCGGTTCACTAGCACACTAGTTCTAGTCTGCCCACCTAGATACCCAGGGTTTCCCTTGTGCTCAAACAAGTTTCACATTCACATAATGTATATCTCTTCCACATATCTCAACCCAAACAAAACATTACACATACACGTCACCATTTGCATACCCAAACACCATAAAAAAAAACACACGCACACCAAAACCATTTTATCACATAGTCCAGATCACTTGCGTGACTTGATAAACTATTTAAACAATTAGAAGAACATTTCAAAATAGCACAATAGGAGTTTTCACATGAGACATGTCCAATTTCACAAGTAAGAATACCTTTAAAACTTAACGCGCACATAATTCTGTCAAAAACAACTCTCGCGCTCCACGTATAATTTAATAAGTGCAATTAACAATTTATAAAACATTTAAAATTAGAAAGCAAAGGTTTGCACAAGAAAGACGAACTCAATTTCAGATAATAACGTCGCTTAAAAAAAAAGTGTAGCTTATAAAAACCAAAACATGTTTTCCCATTGTTCAAACAATTTTCAATTTAATTCCAAAATTTCGCAACACGACAACACACCCAAAATGACTCATTTTCATTGAACATCTACATTTAATTACATAGACACCTCAAGAACTCGAAAACCCATTTCGCACCTACCAAACAACCCCAAAAACCTTCCCAACCATATTCTGCATCTCAAACGACACTTGATTAAACAATTGCTCAATTAATAAAACATCACACATGCAAACTACAAGGCCTTAGTTTTTTTTAAAAAAAAAACAAATTTTAGATGTCGTAAACATTTAAAAATCAATTGCACATCCCAACACATTGTACACACAATTTTCACACCTTAAACAATTACTAAAACATGTCTGAAAATTTCAACAACACAATGCACCTGAAAACATTGGCATTTATCTAAAAACAACTAAAATTCAACAATATGAATATCGAAGCGCATCAAAAATAAAATTCGCATCACGCAATTTATCACTAGAACACATTCTAATTTAACTAACAAGCAATTTGAATCATCTAAAGATGGTATGGCATGGAACTACCTACCTCGTCATCGTAGACTTCACGACCGTGGTGCGCAACAACCGCCGCACATCAACCGCAACTCAAACAAAACCAAAATTGATCCTAAACAAACAATTGAACTAAAACATCAATAATTAAACCAGAAATTCGTTGAATTCTTCAACCGCACCCAATGCACACCATAAAAGAATCAAAGGTGAACCATAAATCATGAAATTGAACCAAACTCGATTCGCAAACATAACCGCACTAAACCATCATTGAACAACAAGCAATCAAATAAAATTGCACTTACATCGGGGGGTGCGGGAGGTCGGCCGAAGGTCGACGGAGGCTGCCGGAGTTGCGCGGGGAGGTGTAGGGAGGCTGTCCGACACCGTGAAGGGATGCGGGGCGGTTGTCCGAAAGCTCGGAGGGGGTTTCGGCCGGAATTTTTCTGGACAAAGAAGGGGGGGACGGTTTCATGTTCGCCGGAGGGTGGTGCTGGCCGGGTGGAGTCGGGCAGGCGGAAGGGGGAGGAGCCGGTGGCTTCATCGGAGGGGTGTGCCGTGCCGGAGTAGGCTGGACGTGGCTGGGAATGAGGGTAGGGGCGCGGCGTGCGGCGTGCGGCGGGGAGCTGGCCGAGAGAGGGCCGAGGCGGCGAGCAGGCCGGCGGCGGGGCGAGCGGGAGAGGGCCGTGGGGGAGCCGGCGGCTAGGGTTAGAGGGAAGGGGGGTGAGCTGCGACGAGGAGGGGGGTAGCAGGGGGTTCCGACGAGATTGTGAGGAGGGAAAAAAAACGGAGGGAGGAAAAGAAAGGAAGGAGAAAAAAAAAGAAGAAGAAAAATAAATAAATAGAATAAAATAAAAAGAAATTAAAATAAAATAAGATAAAAGAAATTAAAATAAAAAGCAATTAAAATAAAATAAAATAAAATAAAATAAAACGAAATAAAACCTAAATTTAGCATTAATAATAATAATAATAACACCTCAAATTATAATATATTTATTGTTATCATTAAAACAAACTATTAATCCATATTAGTTTTATTATTATTGTTGTTATTATTATTATTATTATTATTAAGAGTAATATTAATAACGACACACGACAAATTATATTTTTAACACCATTAATATTATTGTTTTATTATACTGATCCATTTCATTTAATTAATCAACCATCAAGCAGGGCGTGCAGTGAAACGGGCGGGCCGCGCGGCGACCCAGGTGAGGCCACGCAGCTTCGGTCGCGTTGCGCTGGACGCAAACTAGACCAAAACACAAAGAACTCGAAATCTAAAGTCGGGTTTCGACCCGAACTAACTAGCGCAAAGAAAATTAATAAAATAAATAAATTTTGAAATAGTGGGTGCGACAATTCTCCCCACCATAAAGCTTTCCGCCCCCGGAAAGCCGCGACTAAGGCTGAGACCCAAAGTAGGAAACGACACCCCACTAAGGATCAAATAGGATCCCCACAAACATCAACAAAAGAGAGAGAGAAACATCGTGCTCAGAGAAAGTGACTCAAAGACAACATCAAGAAATGCATAAAAAGACTTTCCGATATGTGTCGCCCACCCCAAAAGCTAGAACGCCTCCAGCCGATTGTTTTAGAAAACGAACTCTTGAACCCACAAGAGCCAACTTCACACGCCAAAACACCTCAAGCACTCTGAAACCAAAACCACACCACTTGGCTAATATGAACAAAAGAGGTCAAACCACGTCCTCGGAACACTCCTATCACTATCAAAAAACTATCTTTGAAAACAGAAGCTATAGATCAACATGGGGAAGCTCGAGGGGCTCCCCACCATTAAGAAGTCACTGATGCTCGAAATGAGAGTGGAAAACCGACAGGGGGAGGTTCGAGCGGACTCCCCGCCATTAAAGAAAGTCCAGCACTGATTCATCCTAGAGACATTCGTGCGAGACCCAATGTGGGTCTCCCCACCATTAAGAACCTGCCAACGCCAAAGGCGATACTAGAAAACCAGCATGGGGAGGTCCATGAGGACTCCCCACCATTAGAACTAACAAAATGCATAGAACTTTGAAAAACTTCTCAATGGTGACCAAACACCCCACCACAAGGGGCGGGGAGGGAGGGGCCTAACCACCCGGGCGTCAGAACCATGACCTAAGACCTGACCAACACATCCACATCCCGGGATGAGCATTATAAAAATTTTGGGATCGATGTTTCCCCAACAGACTCTCAAGGACCACTAAAAGTGATTGCTTCTAGTGGGACGCAACCCCCAAGACTTTAAGGCAACGAGATGAACACGCCTCCACATGGTCACAAAAACCTTAGGCAACCCGACGGTTCGTTCGGAGCAGAACAACCATGGAAGACAAATTTAAGCTGATTTCACTTTCAACACCAATGACAGAAATAAAGTCGGGGTCTCATACCCCCTCGGGGTTCCTGACCACGCGCCAGCTTCACTCCGAGGCCTATGGCTGGAGCCCTGATGTTTGAAGCATCTTCTGCCTCGTAGTCAGGCATGGAAAACTCCCGAACGGAGCTTCTCCTTTTTGGTGTCACACGAAATCCTATTGCACCTGAGGATACACCATCAGACACAACACACCATGACATCCAACTGATCATACACAAAACATTAACCAACATAAGAGCTGCAATGGTGTATGCGCATCACCCTTTGTCACACTGGATGAGAACACGACACCGCAAATCGTCACCGAACATGACCATTACTGTTGAGAGGAACATTATACGGAGAAGGACTTCAAACTAGGTCTTAAACAACACATGATTCCTGCAATTGACCGTAGCATCCCCATGTGACTGGGTCTGCCACACTAGTGGCCTAACGTAAACCTCTTTCTTAAACAAGACAAACCAAAGATCAGAGGTCATTTAGAATGATAGGCTACACCGACGACTTAGGGTTGCTTCCAAACCACTGTTGATTATCAAAGAGGTCTCACGCTGCAAGACGTCACCGAACATGACCCTTGCGGCTAATGTAAACACTACCAACCATTCAAAACATCGATAAGCACTGACACCTCTCAAACGCCTTCACCCTTCCCCACTGGAATTTCTTTCGCCGTTTCTAGGGGAAACCTTCAAACGTAACGACGTCAAATTTCATACTCGATAACTCAGGGAACTCAAAGAAACCAAAACTCTGTTCAACTCCCCTCGCATCTGTCATCCCAGTGCGAGAGGATCCACTTAGTTGTAAAAAGTAAAGGTGGGTTTAATTCCAGAATTCAAAAAGAGAATCCTTCGATCAACTGGAGTGTCGGCCAACGGGGAATTCCCCGTAGTCATACTTAAATCACATGCCAATGCTTTATGGGGGCATACACTAGTCAAGAAAGAAAACTATGGACCCAACCAAACTGGTCCAACAGTCAAGACATACCACAAGCAAACACCAAACGTGCAGGGGAAACCACTGCAAGTGCTCCCCGATGTACTCTTCAAAGGAATTTACTAACCGCACGCTTACATACCAACTTACAAATAAGAACTCAAACTCGGGACATAAACCATTCAGAAATAATACTCAGTTCAAAACGCCACGCATCCAACATCTCAAAAACACAAGGACACGCCACACAAACACCGTTTACTAAAACACCAAACATTTTCTTTAACAAGACATTTTAAAAATAAGCAAAGCCAGTGGGTTGCACAAACACCAATGGTGTATCATGGGCCTCGCACATGCATGTTCTCGTGCCGCACTGGCACCCACCTCATATCCATCAGAGCACTCATCCGCTCGTGCCATTAACCATTTTTTTTCCATATACACTCATGCATGTGGTTTCCCACGAGAACACCAAGGGTAAAAAACAAACCATTCCATTTTTTTTCCAAAACCAAAACATCCAACCCACACTTTCCAAACCTTTCGCGTCATTTTCTTTTTAAAGCCTTTCATTTGAAAACATTTTCCCAGACCAAAACATATTTACCTAAAAACCAAATTCTCACGAATCCAAAACAAAGAGACGAGAAATGACGCAAGAGAAAACTTGTGTCAGAGGGTGACTGGAACGTATGGTTGGCGGCCATACGCCAGTCACACACACACACATGCTCACACACACACACACACACACTCACACGCACACACATACTCACACACACACACACACATGCTCACACACACACACACATACTCAAGTGGTCTTCCATATGCCGACGGAAGGCACCACGCCAAAGATGGTAGAGCACTACGGGTAAATCCCCTAAGGTTCATCTAGCTCAAGTGGGACCCTAGAACCTCGTGTCTTGGTGAAGCTTGGCTTAGAAGGCCACGACCCTCAGAAAACGTGGCTTAGAAGGCCACGACCCTCAGAACACGTGGCTTAGAAGGCCACGACCCTCAGATATTATATGTTTAGTTAGTGTTGCAATCGTCAATCCAGCTAAGTGAAACATGGACGATACCCATCTGGTTCACTAGCACACTAGTTCTAGTCTGCCCACCTAGATACCCAGGGTTTCCCTTGTGCTCAAACAAGTTTCAAATTCACATAATGTATATCGCTTCCACATATCTCAACCCAAACAAAACATTACACATACACGTCACCATTTGCATACCCAAACACCATAAAAAAAAACACACGCACACCAAAACCATTTTATCACATAGTTCATATCACTTGCGTGACTTGATAAACTATTTAAACAATTAGAAGAACATTTAAAAATAGAACAATAGGAGTTTTCACATGAGACATGTCCAATTTCACAAGTAAGAATACCTTTAAAACTTAACGCGCACATAATTCTGTCAAAAACAACTCTCGCGCTCCACGTATAATTTAATAAGTGCAATTAACAATTTATAAAACATTTAAAATTAGAAAGCAAAGGTTTGCACAAGAAAGACGAACTCAATTTCAGATAATAACGTCGCTTAAAAAAAAGTGTAGCTTATAAAAACCAAAACATGTTTTCCCATTGTTCAAACAATTTTCAATTTAATTCCAAAATTTCGCAACACAACAACACACCCAAAATGACTCATTTTCATTGAACATCTACATTTAATTACATAGACACCTCAAGAACTCGAAAACCCATTTCACACCTACCAAACAACCCCAAAAACCTTCCCAACCATATTCTGCATCTCAAACGACACTTGATTAAACAATTGCTCAATTAATAAAACATCACACATGCAAACTACAAGGCCTTAGTTTAAAAAAAACAAATTTTAGATGTCGTAAACATTTAAAAATCAATTGCACATCCCAACACATTGTACACACAATTTTCACACCTTAAACAATTACTAAAACATGTCTGAAAATTTCAACAACACAACGCACCTGAAAACATTGGCATTTATCTAAAAACAACTAAAATTCAACAATATGAATATCGAAGCGCATCAAAAATAAAATTCGCATCACACAATTTATCACTAGAACACATTCTAATTTAACTAACAAGCAATTTGAATCATCTAAAGATGGTATGGCATGGAACTACCTACCTCGTCATCGCAGACTTCACGACCGTGGTGCGCAACGACCGCCGCACATCAACCGCAACTCAAACAAAACCAAAATTGATCCTAAACAAACAATTGAACTAAAACATCAATAATTAAACCAGAAATTCATTGAATTCTTCAACCGCACCCAATGCGCACCATAAAAGAATCAAAGGTGAACCATAAATCATGAAATTGAACCAAACTCGATTCGCAAACATAACCGCACTAAACCATCATTGAACAACAAGCAATCAAATAAAATTGCACTTACATAGGGGGGTGCGGGAGGTCGGCCGAAGGTCGACGGAGGCTGCCAGAGTTGCGTGAGGAGGTGTAGGGAGGTTGTCCGACACCGTGAAGGGATGCGGGGCGGTTGTCCGAAAGCTCGGAGGGGGTTTCGGCCGGAATTTTTCTGGACAAAGAAGGGGGGGACGGTTTCATGTTCGCCGGAGGGTGGTGCTGGCCGGGTGGAGTCGGGCAGGCGGAAGGGGGAGGAGTCGGTGGCTTCATCGGAGGGGTGTGCCGCGCCAGAGTAGGCTGGACGTGGCTGGGAATGAGGGTAGGGGCGCGGCGTGCGGCGTGCGGCGGGGAGCTGGCCGAGAGAGGGCCGAGGCGGCGAGCAGGCCGGCGGCGGGGCGAGCGGGAGAGGGCCGTGGGGGAGCCGGCGGCTAGGGTTAGAGGGAAGGGGGGTGAGCCGCGACGAGGAGGGGGGTAGCAGGGGGTTCCGACGAGATTGTGAGGAGGGAAAAAAACGGAGGGAGGAAAAGAAAGGAAGGAGAAAAAAAAAGAAAAAGAAGAAGAAAAATAAATAAATAAATAAATAGAATAAAATAAAAAGAAATTAAAATAAAATAAGATAAAAGAAATTAAAATAAAAAGCAATTAAAATAAAATAAAATAAAATAAAATAAAACGAAATAAAACCTAAATTTAGCATTAATAATAATAATAATAACACCTCAAATTACAATATATTTATTGTTATCATTAAAACAAACTATTAATCCATATTAGTTTTATTATTATTGTTGTTATTATTATTATTATTATTATTAAGAGTAATATTAATAACGACACACGACAAATTATATTTTTAACACCATTAATATTATTGTTTTATTATACTGATCCATTTCATTTAATTAATCAACCATCAAGCAGGGCGTGCGGTGAAACGGGCGGGCCGCGCGGCGACCCAGGTGAGGCCACGCAGCTTCGGTCGCGTTGCGCTGGACGCAAACTAGACCAAAACACAAAGAACTCGAAATCTAAAGTCGGGTTTCGACCCGAACTAACTAGCGCAAAGAAAATTAATAAAATAAATAAATTTTGAAATAGTGGGTGCGACACAACACAAGCTTGTTTTCTTGGTTTTGACTATGTGACCTGCATTTTAAACTAAAATGATACTTCTATATTGAAAACATGCACTTTGAGTCATACCCACCACATCGTCTATCAGATTGATGTAAGGTTTATTCCCATATATCAAAAATGAATTATGTATTGTTATACTAAAGTTTTAAAACAATACCATATTGTTTTATTAGTTTTGTCTATGTGATGCGTTTTAAACTAAAATGACACTTTTATATTGAAAACATGTATTTCGATTCATACCAATCACATTGTGTGTTAGATTGATGTTTAGTCGATTCTTACACATCAAAAATGAATTATAAATCATTATCCTAAATTTTGAAAACAAACCGATCTTATTTTCTTAGTTTTGGCTATGTGACACATGTTTTAAACTAAAATGACACTTTTATATTGAAAACACGCACTTCGATACCTGCCACACCGTCTATCAGATTGATGTACGGTTGATTCCTATACACCACAAATGAATTGTGGATCATTTTCCTAAAGTTAGAAAATAATAAGAGCTTGTTTGCTAGGTTTTGTCTATGTGATGTGCGTTTTAAACTAAAATGATACTTTTATATTGAAAATGTGCACTTTGAGTCATACCGACCACATAATGTGTCAGATTGATGTGTGGTTGATTCCTATACATCATAAATTAATTATAGATCATTGTATTAAAGTTTAAAAATAGTTTGAGCTCATTTTATTGGTTTTGGCCATGTGATGCACATTTTAAACTAAAATGACACTTTTATATTGAAAACACACACTTTGAGTCATACCGACCACATCATATGTTGGATTGATGTGTGGTAGATTCCTACACTTAAAAAATGAATTATGGATCATTGCCTTAAATTTTAAAAACAATACGAGCTCATTTTATCAGTTTTGGCTATACGACGCACATTTTAAACTAAAATGACACTTCTATATTAAAAACACACACTTTGAGTCATACCTATCACATCGTTTATCGGATTGAAGTACGATCAATTCCTACACATCACAAATGAATCATGGATTTTTTTCTTTAAATTTGAAAACAATATGATCTCTTTTTCCCAGTTTTATCTATGTGATGTGTTTTCAACTAAAATGACACTTTTATATTGAAAATACACACTTCGAGTCATACCAATCCCATCGTGTGTCAGATTGATGTGAAATTGATTCATACATGTCAAAAATTAAATATGGGTTGTTATCCTAAATTTTGAAAACAAGATGAGCTTATTTTCTCAATTTTGGCTATGCGATGCATGTTTTAAACTTAAATGACACTTCTATATTGAAAACAAACACGTCGAGTTATACTAGCCACACCGTGCGTTGGATTAATGTGCAGTAAATTCATATAATTTCTCAAATTAAATATGGATAGTTTTAATAAAGTATCAAAATAATATGAATGTATTTGATCATATTTGAGTATGTGACGTGTGTTTTGAACTAAAATGTCAATTTTAAACCGAAAACACATGTTTCGAGTCATAATAACCACCCCGAACATCAGATTGAGGTGAATATGATTCCTACATGTCACAAATAACTTATGGACCATTGTAATAAAATATAAAAACAATTTGATTTTTTTCTCAGTAGTGAGTATGTCGCATGTGTTTTGAACCAAAATATCAATTTTAAACTAAAAACATATGCTTAAGTCATACCGAGCACACTGTGTATTAGATTGAGGTGTGATTGGTTTCTACACTTCAAAAATGACTTATGGATCATTATCCTAAAGTATAAAAATAACATGAATGCGTTTTCTTAGTTTTTGAGTATGTGATGGGTGTTTTGAACAAAAGCATTAATTTCAAACTAAAAATATATACTTCAAGTCATATCAGGCACATCGCGTATTAGATTGAGGTGGTGTTGATTCTTACACGTCACACCATATTATTGTTCTCAAAATCACGTTCTATTGAGTTAGATCACATCCATGATGATAAGAAATTATCATCATGTATGTGAGCCAATTCAAGAGCACATGCTTTTGAAAACAACAAGCCTTAAACCATCACACCATTTATTGTTCATCTTCAAGAATTATATCAATGAAAATTAACTAAATAATTAGTATAAATTCACCTTTTCATGATGTATGTATACATTTTTGACCCATTTCCCTATCAACATTATGTCAGTTGTAGCCTCGAAGTCCAATATCTCATGAGCACGAGCAGTTTCAGACAAGTTACTAGCTCTATCATAATTTATAGAGCATAACCCTCCATTATACTTCTCCTTGAGAAACATGTCAAAAATAACATATAAGCATTAAGATACTAATTCTTTACATCCCATATGTATCTCTAAGGTCATAGACCATACTAGATCACAAATATAATAGGTAATCACCTAAATTTGATGTGGGAAGACATTCTGACACCATGTACTCTTCCCACTCATCTCTAAAAAAATTTACTTCTTCTTTTGTGTATGTTTATTGTTGGAAATCTTGGTAGTACTGAGAAAATATAGGAAAATAAATGATTAAAAAATATTTTTAATGAAATTGTAATTACCTTCAGAAATTATATGCCTAAGGATGATAGTATTTTGATGGTATATGATATCTTTTATAAATTTTCAAACATAATATCCACAATCATTATTGTTATTTTTCTTTGGATATTGCAGAAACATTGGCCAAAATAAGTAAATTGATTTGAAATATGTTTTGATAGTTAAATATTACTATATATACCTTAATATATTTCCATTTGAAGAAATCCATAGGCATATGTTTAGTCACCGACCTCATAGCATGATTTATACTATATTTATAAATCATCATATCATAACAAAATTCTCATTACAACATATAATTCAAATTTTATCTATAAAATATTGATTGTAGTGCATTATAAAATCACAATAGACATCATGTGTGGTCAGTTTGATGGAAATCTATTCATTGGATACAAAAAATAAACATTTGGGGTATCTAAATTGATTACGATGAGAATCTAGTGCTTCCTAAAAAACAAAAACAGAAAGTAATGAAAAAAATAAAAATATATTTTATATTATTAGATTGAAAAGTTTTACCCCTACATTGTAGACATCAAGAAGAGTCTATCATGTGTTATTTTCTTCTCAAATGCCTCATTTAGCATATCTTTTTGTTTTAATTTCTTTCAATTCCAAAGAAAGTTCATGTGTAAAAATGATACAAGGATTAATTAGTCCAAACCGTGCTTCACAACATTTTCCCTTTATATAGTAGTAATTTATAGGACTATATAAAATATGAATAATTGTTAACTATAATGAACATAGTAGATCATTTTTTGGAAAAAAAGATTATGAAAATGTACTTCATGTATGTATTCACAACTAAGATTCCCAACCATTCAAACTTGATAATCTCATTTATACTTTCCAGAACAACCATTTATGTAATGAAATATCTAAATATTTATTCTTCATATTGAGTGTAGGAAATATTTCCATATTTGAATGTTGTGTTTGTATGAACTTGTAATGTTAATATATGCGGTAGTGTAACTAGCAGGGAGAAGGTACTCCTAGAAGGTCCTTTTGATTTATTGGTTGATTCACTAGATTTTCTTGATCCAAACTTCCATTTACTTATCATTTTATCCATATGAAATACCACACCCAATTTCATACCTTTTTCATCAACTGTAAAAGTTTTTTCATTTGAAAAAATTTATTAAGGACATAACTCATGTATCTTTATGAGATTAGACAACCATGATATGAAAGTTCCAATAGTATTATTGACTATAGTGACATTTATATCATAAAAAAGAACAAACAATTAAGTGTTCGGCTCATGAGCTACTTCAATACCAACTCTCATGTAATATTTTGGGAGTTTGTTGTTGTGTAGCATGTCTCCTAGGATATGATACATTGTACCCCTTGTAACAAGGTGATGTGTGGGTGTTGATAGATATAAATCATATACAACTTCACCGTGTATAATTTTAGTAATATATAGTTATATAAAGTTATTTGATTCAAATTTAGGCAAAAGAGTAATAAGAAAATTTATTACTTCAGGTAAGGTAAGTGGTTGAGGAAAATGGTTAACCTCAAAGCTAGTGGAGTCATTTATCTCTTCATGTACTGATCTTTGTTCCACTACTAGTTCATTTTGGTCCTTTCGCATATATTGGTTCGTTAAACCAAACTAGATAATAATATATTTCCAAGAATCTATTTATGAATATAGTCTATTAATCATCTCATATGTATCTTCTTGCAGCTTTGTATTCTTGAAATATGTTTGAGGTGACACTCCAAAACCCACATCTCTAATGCGGCCATATTGTTCTGGCCACTTCAAATATACTAAAAGTAGTTTTTCTTTAGGTACATTTGATGTTGATTCTTGTGTCTAAAACATATAAAAACATACGAACATAAATTGAAATTTTTATGTAATACTATTATAAAGAATAATGAATTACTATTATATCATACTTACGCATGATTCCCATATTGTTTGTGTGTTTTTATAAACTATTTTATCCTCTTTATTTATACGGGCCTCCCTCCATAGCACATAACATGGGATAGAAGTGTATTTGGATTTTGATTCATCAATATACATATAAAAAAGAACATATTTTGTTTCATATCACATAAAACTTTTATTATAAATTTAAAATACATATCATTTTCTTTTCAAGTGAAGAATATCCCACCCTTGTTTTACGGTAGGGGTACATTGGTTTTGTTGCATGTTGTTTATTTTGAACACTCTTTTTTTGTTACATAAATTAACAATTTTGAATCAAATTGGATAAAATAAATAATTTCAAATAAAATATTATTGACCACATTTCACCTAAAATGATTTCTCATCATGATGACTAATGAAATATTTCCATGTATCTTGTTTTATAATGTGTGCATATGTAACTAGAGGGAGAGGGTTTACTTTCCCCTCAGCATACCTAAGATGGTGCTTTGTAAGAAGTGTATGGAAGCCTCTATGAGATTTTCCAGTGAACATTAATACATATTTCTTATGGAAATCATCTAAAATAAACGAACTCTACAAGATATAATGAAAAGTGAATCAACATTTCATTATATAATTTTTTAGTAAAATATAGAAAGTATATTGTAACATTAACTCAATATCTTCCCAAAGGGTATCCTTAAATACAGGTAAGACATGATTCCACAAATCTATATCAATGGGTACATGAATTATCATTGTGATCCCAACATAACTAATGAACATTGACTTATTAGGGTCAACAGGTTGACTGCGTTGATTCTAGCCAAACTCAAATTTTATACCCTTGATTCTTGCCTTAAAAATTTTATTTAACATAGTTATGTTATATAGTTCTTGTTTTTTCATCAAAATACTATTGATCCCCTAATAATTCCACAATTTCAATACCAATCATTTGTTTTTCCTTGGGATTGGTAACATCATCATGTCTATAAGTCGTTATCTGTATGAGTAGTCAAACATTTAATTTATATTACATAAATATAGTAGAGAGAACACAATATTATAAGGGAAAACATAGTATATTTAAAAACACTTTAACCCACTCATTGAACTCTCTTTTTTTTCTTTAAAGGTTGAAGGGATCTGGATCCTCTATCGAGTATCCAAATCCCCTCTTCGTTCCCCCTCTAACATATAAGGCATTGTCTATGTTGGGACCACCATAAAATGATTGTGATCTCCTAATAAAAGGGTCACACTCATCTAACCCTATAGTTGTTTTAGTCACCAACAAGACAATTGACCAATTCTTGATTATTGGATCTAATACATAAAATACCCTCACTACTTGGGATTCCATTATAAATAGTTTATCCTTACACCCTTCCATGCTGAAATTCACCTTTATGAAGCCCAATTCACCGACTTTCACTACACTCCTATTTTCAAACCATTTGAAATGGAAAATTGACACTTGAAATGTTGTATAATCTAACTTTTATATCCATTTGATGATGTCAAAATATGACATATTCACATAAATTGGATTTCTATCCTTGGAACCAGATATGTGCATTACTTCTGCCACTAGTGTAACTCAAATGTTTTTCATCATACCATTTTTATCTTGTTCCATTGCATAGAATATATAACCATTAACTACAAACCCAATGTAAGATATAACATTTACAATTGGTCCCCTGGCTAGCCATCAAAACCATTTGATAATTGAATTCATATTTTTAGACAACTCTTTATAAATATGATCTCAAAACCATGCTATAAATTATTGATTATGTGTATTTTATATTCATGCTTCATTCCTTGATGGATTAAAATGTCTAAGAATTACTTTATGAGATTCAACATATAGAGAAACCTTTTAACTATTATGTAAAATGTAAAAGTGAGCTTGCTCCCGCTCTATGATGGTAATTTTAATAACATATCTTCCAAAAATCCCTTTGTCCATAAAGTGTTTATTGTGATGAGACTTTGGGAGACTAATGATATCAACATCTGATGGGTAATTAGTACAAAATTCAAAAGCTTCTTAAAAAATATATCGTTCTATGATACAACCTTATAGTCAACTTCAATTCTTGACACACACTTTCAAAATCTTCATATATCGTTCAATGGGGTACATCTATATATAATGGAATGGTAATTCAAATAAAATTGATTTATTTTCCCAACCAGATTCATATGTTTTTTTTTGAAAAAGGTTTACTAAAAACAGTGTCAATATCTTTTACTTTCTCGAACAGTTGATCACCCATTAGTGGAGACAGCGTTGTACCTTGTTTTGGATTCCCATTGAATGATGCCATCCAAGATCAATATTTATGTCATCGAGGTAAAAAAATTTGATGTACCAAAAACAAAATCTTCAAGGAATGTTTCAACCAATATGAGTGTGTTCATTCTTCACAAATGGGACACCCTAACATTCCTTTAATGCTATAGCCTAACAAATTTTCAAAATTAGGAAAGTAATTTATCATCCCGTACAACATGGCTCTCAATGTGAATTATTCACTTCTATGAGCACCATACAATGTAACAATTATATCCCACATAAATTTAAAATCTTCAATAAATGGTACCAGAGAGACATCAATATCATTACTAGGTTGTTTTGGTATAGATATAATCATAGACAACATAATGTATTTTTGATTCATGTATAATCATTCTAGAAAGTTATAATTTACCAACATAATTGGCCATGTACTATGAGTACTACTCTGTACACCAAAAGGATTTATTCCATTTGTAGATTATGTAAGATAGAGGTTTCTCAGCCCATTTACAAATTTAGGATACTCATAAACAATTTTCTTCCACCGAGGAGAGTCTGTTGGGTGACATGGTTTCTCATATTCAATTATTGTATCTTCATGCCATGTTAATTGTCTAGCAGTTTCTTAACATCTATATATTTATCTAAATTGTGGAATGATAGTAAAACACCATACATCTATCTAAGAACTTGGTTCATCTTTCTTGCATTTATTCACACCACACTTAGGTCATTTTTGAGTGATTCATGATCTTTCTGAATCAATATGCAATCATTTGGATAAACATGTATTTTTTCATAGATTATGTCCATTGAACATAACATTTGTTTATAATCATATGTTCAATAAGGAATCTCATTTTCTTCTAGTATCATATCATCCAGGAGACTAAGTAGTTCTGTAAAGCTGGTGTCACTCCACCTACTACCAGATTTCAAATTATATAACTTTAATATAGCTGAAAAAGTTGTATATTTAATACAATTGGTATACAATGGTCTCTTAGAACAACTATTTAACATCCTAAAAAACTTTTTTATAATCACAAAGGTCATCTTAAATTCCCATTTCCATTTATTCCATATGATCTTCATCATCATTTATATTGGTATTCATATAAAATTATCCATAAATCATAGTACCATCCCAATCAGTATGTACATTTAGTTTATCCATGTGTTTAGTCCAACATTTATAGCCTTGATTTATTTTGTGACAAATCAAATGTTATTCCAACTCTTCTGGATAAATTTTTCTTTAATAACAATAATGTAAACATGGAAATAGGATTTGATAAGGGTGGTATGCATGCTCCATTGCAAACTTGATGAAATATTTAACTCTATACTCATACTCTTTTATCATATAATTAATGATTATCCAGTTTTGATTCATATCCATCCTATTAGGTTCATAAAATATTCATTTTGTATAAAAAATAAATAAATACACATAAGGTATTCATATTCAAAGTAGAAAATTATAGATACTTCTAATAAGGGGAACCCAATATTTGATTGTTATTCATGATGATTCCTAAAAAGTTATCATTTTACACAAGGGTGATATGAAAAGAAACAACCTAGGGTAAACATGTGGATGCTGGTCCAGGTTTTCAATTTAATGTTTTGTGGGACACAAATGAGGTAATTTTAGGACATTTTGTGAAACTTTGTTAGGTGGGAGTCCAACAAGAGGAAGGATTTGATGTTCATTTCTTCACTCAGTACATGGTGGGTTAGGTGGTGTTTTAGTGGAATGGTTCTTAGGAACTGAAGTTGATGATATTTTATTAGATGATGAAACAATAAAATTCAACACAAGTTAAAAAAGACTCCCAGTGGGATCAGTAAAAAGCCTCATCTCAAACTAATGATTGGAGTATAATTCCAACTGTCTGGGATCACCTGAAAACAAAACCCAACCTTAGTGGAACCAACAGAGAGAATCAACTCTAAAAAAATGTTAGAGTGGAAACTAGATGTAAGATTTAAACAAGACAAAAGTGGATATGGATGTTTTGAATGGGGTCAATAGGGGGAAGTAATTACTATTAGTGAAAATTTGAAGAACCAGGGCACTATGAATGAAAAAGAAGGTGAATTAACCTACTTAATAATGATAAGAAAATTTATATTATGTATGATCATTTTTATATCATTATTATAAGAATTATTTTTTTAATTGAACAAGAGTTTAGTGGTTTTTTTTGAAAAATTCTCATTATATATATTCACGATAATGAAAATATTAAAAGGATTGAAGTTCTTTTGCTAGTTAATGGAGGTAAATGGGAATAATTGTTTGATTTTAATCCATGAGAGTAGGAAGGATACTTGGAACTTGGCTTCTTCCCCCTCATGTTTGAAGTTTGATCCAAGACCTAACTCTAAAATTACCTTAGGATGTGGAATGAGTGGGAAAGTTTGGGTGACTAACACTTGTTAGTGGCAAAATGTTACATGTGATTAATTTAAAGTTATCTCATATAATAATGCATACAAGATCTATAAAAAGTAGAGAGAAATTGAAATAATATGTAACATTTGGAAACTGAAAATTATCAGTCACCCGAACTCGAAATTAAAAGAAAACAATGAGGTTGAGAAGAATTGAGCAGACCTGTATAAGCATGAGTTTGGCAGTGAACAAGGTGATAACCCCACTTAATGAGGACCTTTTTTGGACTATAGGAAGTAGTGTGTGATGGTGGTGTCATATCAGGTATGCATGAGGGAGGTGACGCACGTAGAGGACAATATCATAAGGATAAAGACGTTGATAAAGGAGAACAAGTGATTTCGACTAAAGATATACATTTTTAAATAAATTATATACATCAATATAAATTAATTTACATGATGTTATAAAAAAATATAATAATAAAATAGTCATAAATGACATTCTCATAAATTAGTAAAAAAATAAGATCTATAAATATTTTTTAGGCATGAGTTATTTTTAAAAAATGATTTAAATTAGAAAATAATACCATATACACTTATTATGAAATTAACCAACATGATTTTAAAAAAAATAATCTTCATCCTATTTAAAGGTGTACTCTATATAAATTAGAAAAATTCCAATTTAAAACTATTTTTTTATAAGAAAGATTTAAGTAACCCACTCAAATTTTTAAGAAAACAAAATAAAAAACTAGTTTATAGAAAACACAGTTCATTTTAACTTCAAAGGATACATTCAATGAAAATTTCAACACATCAAACTTTCAAAAAAAAAGATTGATTATCAGTTTTCATTTTAAATTCAGAACAACTGGATTTTAAAAAATTCACATGTACTCCTCATGAAACTTCAATAGATCAACTGAAATTTTTGAACTAAACAGATTTAACAGACAACAATACAACCATTTATAAATTTAGAATGTATTTAAACTTTTATAAAATCTACTAGCAACATCAAATAATGACAGGTTTATGAAAATCCTAATTAGATAGATCAAAAACATGTACAACAATGGATTAAAACACAACATATCCTTATTTTAGAATAGCAGTTAATAAACGTGAGGGCGAGGGAGAGGGTGAAGAAACAATGACCCAAGGTGGATAATTAGGGGGTATATTGAGGTAAAATAACTCGTACGCACAGTTCAAATCCTTTGGGAAAATTAAAAACACCCAAAGAAGAACTAAAAATTATGAAACAATGAAAGAGCTTGAATGATGGATCATAAGTCACATATCGTGGGTTTTGAAACTGAATATTATCCGAGGAGTTCAAGGGAGAGTGATGATGAAATTTCAGTTCCTTGAGAGCTTGAATGAAACGAGTGATCGGATCCTCTGTTAGGGTTCTATTTAAAAGACTATAAAGGTTTTATCAGTGCTTTTTAAAAAGTGCTGATAAAGACCCATATTTATTAACGTTAAAATAGAAAGCACTGATAAAAGATACTTTTTATCAACACCGTCTCTTAGCACTGATAAAGATGGGTCTCTATCAGCTCTTTAATTTTAGCACTCTTTGGAAAGCACTGATAAAAACAATATAAAATAAATTAAAAATATTAAAGAATATATATTAAAAATGAATAAATAATAAAAAAGGTAA
The DNA here is from genome assembly GCA_963277665.1 of Viscum album. NCBI lineage: Eukaryota > Viridiplantae > Streptophyta > Magnoliopsida > Santalales > Viscaceae > Viscum > Viscum album. The sequence goes on along the minus strand of OY728152.1, from coordinate 2,082,017,095 downwards.
AAATTAATTAACATTATTAATGATTAGTTAATCTTAAATGCATGAATGTTATAAATGAGTGAAATTTAATAACGAAAAATGAATAGACGTCGAAAATACTAAAAAAATGAATGAGTTTTACTAATTATATAAATTTTTTAAAAAATTAAAAATGAATATATATTAAAAAGAAATGAATAAATGTTAAATAAGTAAATTACAATAATATTAAAAACCTTAAATGTTAATGAATAAATATTTATACATAAATATTAAAAATGAAGAAATTACAAAAAAAATAAAACTGAATAAATTATAAATAAAAGTAAAAAAATAAGTAACATTAGAAAATAAATAATATAAATAATATTAAATGAATGAATGCTAAAAAAGAGTGAAATTTGATAAATAAAAAATCAGTAGATTGTAAAAATATTACAAAAATGAACAAGTGCTATTAATTATATTGATTATTAAAAAAATGAATATATGTTAAAATGAAAATGAATACATATTAATTATATAAATTAAAACCAAATTAAAAACATTAAATGTTAATGAATAAACATTTATAAATAAATATTAAAAATGGATAAAATTATAAAAATATAAAACAATGAAAAATTGTAAATGAATAAATTATAAAAATATTTTTAAAAAATAAGATTATTAATGCATAAATAATATTAACAATGAATAAATTTTAAAAAATATTAAAAAGTAATAAATAGTAATTATTGAATAAAAATATGAAAAATGAATAAAATTTACTGATCATAATCACAACATACATTAAATATAGCATGTTAATAAATATAATTCTAAAATGATTATTAAAAATTTAATAAATTACATAATTATTATGTGGGTGTGTGTTCTATATAAAAATGCATTAATTATGTATATGCATGTGTGAAATTAATGTAACACATGTTTTATATTTGTTAAATTGAAAAAAATAAACAACATTTAATTAAACATCCATTACTCTATATAATTAGTAAATATTTAAAATTAATATCAATTTTTAATTATAAACCATTTTCACTAAATATGTGACTTATTTAATATAAATCTACATATTTTGTATTATATAAATCATATTTAAGGAAATATTATATATATTGATATATATATATATAGAAATACATTTCTATATTAAAAATATTAAATATATTGATGAATAATTATGTATAAAAAACACTAAAAATGAATAACTTACAAAAATATTAAATGAATAGATATTTAAAATCTATAAATTATAAAAAAAGTAAAAAAAAACACTCAACGTTATTAATGAATAAATAATATTAAAGAAATGCATGTTTTAAATTAGTGAATTTTAATTAAAAGATGAATCAATTGAAAAAATATTTAAAAAACCAATAATTGATTAATTATATAATTTTTTTAAAAAAAAATGAATATATGTTTAAATGTAAATGAATAAATATTAATTATGTAAAATTAAAACAATATTAAAAACATTAAATATTAATCAATAAATATAAATAGATATTAAAAATGAATTAAATTTTAAAAAATATTAAAAAAATAAAAATTTAAAATGAATACATTACAAAAATATTAAAAATTTATTAATAAAATAATTATTAATAAAAATGAATAAATTTAATGTGTATATATATATTATAAATAATAATAAATAGTATATATTAAATATAAATATAGAAAATGAATAAAATGTAACAATAAAAAACATATTATATTAAATATTAAATATTAAATATTAATAAATAAAAATATAAAATGATAATATTAATAATTTGTATTATTTGTGTATATTTGTCTCTATAAAATTGAATTAATTTTGTATACGTACATATGCAAAATTATTATATGACATATTAAGTATAACAAATTTAGTATTTTTTTTCATTAATAATTAAATATTTATTATTTCATATATATGTCAAATTTATAAAACAAAGGACATTGATATAACAAAATGTCTTAATTAGTAAATAATTTTTAATTAATATTAAATATTCTTAATTAAATTTAAAAAACATTTTTTCACTAAATATATGACATAAAAATTTATATGATTTATAATATATATTTCATATTATATAAATAATATTTAAGAAAATTATATATATATATATATATATATATATTATTTTATATGAAATTTTTAACTAAATATCTTATATATCAAGTGAAAATGTATATTTAGTCATATATAAATCATATTTAATAAAATATATTATATTTTTATCAATAAAAATATATTTATATATTAATATATGATTTTTAATGATATATTTTTTTAAAAATAATATAGCATTTATCAACACTACATAAAAGCTCTGATAAAGGGTACCTTTATCAACACTTTTGCCTAGTGTTGATAAAGGTTATCATTGTTTATTGCACATTTTTTAGTAGTGATAAAAATAAACAAGCACATTAATGAATTATCTTATAAGGTAAAAAATAAAAATTAATCGAAGTCACCAAGAATTATTGATATAATATTGTAAACAATACAAAACACGAAGCATATAATATGATAAAATTAAATTGAAAAATAAACAAAATCTCCATATCAATAAAAAATCAAGTAGTATAATGGATACACCGACAATATACCAAAAAAACTTCTACATTTTTAGAGAGTACTTACAAACCACTGAAAGTCCTAATCAATCATAAATGCACAAAAAAAAAACCAAACACATCACTTACCTTTGAAGGTAGAGATGCATAAGAACAACCAAACACATCATCATATTGTTCTGTAAATTAAAAATTAAAAAATTATCAATATTTATAAGTATCGTCAATACAATTTATAAAATAATACGAAAAAAAGTTTATTTAAATCAGACATGAATATCAAGATTCCAATGAAAACATCAATAATTAACTTCTAGGATAATGTATCGGTATTACATAATATGTATTCTCTCATGATTCTGGAAGTAAACACCATAAAAAAGTATATTTAAATCATCCAACCTATTGGAATTATAATCAGGTTAAAATTATGTAGGGATATATTTACCTAAATACCATAAAAAAGTTAATTAAAGAGAGCACAAACAAATTCTTGGTTAAAATTAATCTGCAACCATTACCATCCTGGAGAAACCTATGTTGGGTTTCAAAGGTATATAACAACACTTATTAAACCAACAGAAGTGACATAGAAATCCAAACCAAGATTAAACCATTCTAGATAAAGAAATCATGTGTAGATTGGAAATGAAGAAATTGGTAAATGTGTATCTCACATCATTGTTCACGGAAGCTTCCATTTTCTTTATACAGGCTTGATGAAGATCACATAGAGGTATCAAAAAGAAATACTTCCTCTGTAGGGATCCACAAATTGTTGAATCAATTGACATTCAAGCAAGATTCTCATCCTCCACGGCATGCTAGCGCCTCATCGTGTAAAGAAGGTAAGAGATGATAACTTCACATAGGGAAGTCTCGACCAAGTCTTGAGAAATATTGTACCACACATCCCATCACATGGGCACTAACTTCCTTTATATAGATCCCTTGAGGATACTCCTCAAGTTATCACACATTTACTCATGTTTCATAATTCATATGTAAATGCTCTAGCCAACTCATGTATGAATGCATTAAACTCCCCTGCATTACATCTCATGCAACACCTCTTTAATTATAGCCAATATAGAAAACTTCCTTGAATGACAACGATTATCATTCAACCACCCAAACCATCAATGAAAGAAATATTATATCAAATAAAATGCATTGTGACATAGCAAACCATACATATGATTTTCATGGACAAGGATATACAAACAATGCACTATGATGTGGTTTAATCTCAATTTAAAATTTAAAAGGTTGTGGCATCATTTCTCATGCTTTATGATGTCCCTAGTTTTCAAATATGATATAACAATATGAACCACATGTATAAATATCTTTAGGTCATGTCTCATTCAATCCTCAAATTGCACGAAATCATAAAAGTCTTATGTTCCATTTCACTTAATATTTAGATCCATAAATGCAATCAAAGATTTTCCTTTAGCAAAATGTCAATGCTACCCAAGCTACAAAGTGATTTGTCATGATTTCCATCAAACACATGTATCTCTATACATGTGTACACTAGTCACATCACATCCCAACATGCACTCTCATGTGTTCCCTTTGTCCAAGACATCAAGTGACCATGGGAAACAAAGTATGTAAATCCCATATAGACAAACCATATGTCCTTGAGTTTTTGAGTATAGACTAACCAAGTCAACAAATAAATCACATGTTACACACCTTTATGGATAATCACATTACATGCCCCACACCTGAATAGATAAGAACATCATGTGTACCATATAGGTGTAACAAAACACTCCTTAGTCTATCTCAATCAAGGACCCAGGTTCCATACTCATTATACGTGAGGAAAAATCCTATCTCAGTTGATTTCCAACTGATGGTATGATCAACAAAATACCCAACCATCCTTGGATTAGTCGATCCCCAAGGATTATAAAAGAAAGTTATTAAAGTATGAAGATTATCATGAAAGATATATCACAAACTTCATGAAGTTAGAACTCCAAATATGATCCACACACCCCCAATACACCAAATACATAGTGTATGACAATCCATGTGGTATAATTAGTGGGTCATCCAATGCACAAAAACACTTTTTGTGCCTCATGAGCATATTTCATATCCCTATACAAGAATCATACTCACACTAACCTTAAAATATCATCATAACTTATAATACCTTATGACAAACATCAGTTATTGATAACTCAAATTCATACTTTGAGAGTCCAATTATCATCATAATTCATGAAATGCATATTAAAATATTCATATATGCAACTAATGTGAAAGAATGATGAAGTGGAGATTCCATTTTATATGATACATTTTATATTATTAAAATATTTTAAGAATACTTAATAAAACCCTACATAAGCCCCTTTCTATCATATCATATATGATAGTCTATTGGATCAGTCTTATTTTTATTTAATTTTTTAGGGTTTTGTTAACTTATTACATCTATATGTAATTTACACCATATCAATTTGTGACCATTTGATAAAACCTTCACACTAAACTCTTTAGTGAGTAACATCTATGAAGAAAGTAAGTTTTAATAATGGTGAGATTTTTGGAATTATATTTCTAATGCTCAACTCTTTGAAAATATTCAAACTCCTTAACTCCACAACATCCAATGCTATGATATTAATAAATCTTATCATCAACTTAAAAAATTTCTAAGTTTAGATTCATTATACTTGGAACCATTTCCATCAAACCTTTCCCTTGATATCTTATGGTATTTAATGTAACTATTTACATTATTAATTACCATCACATTATAAAATCCTTTAGGATAAAGTTCTATTCACTTTGTTATGGTAACTAAATGTAACTCTTTACATTTCTCTTTATTGCTATACCCTAAAACTCTATTAGGATATCAAGTGAAATTTACTTTTTATTTTGATTTGAATAATCCTTTAAGAAATAGTGGTATCCACATTCTCATCATAACTAAACGAAACTCTTTACATTTTATTTTACCACCACATATCCTAAACTCTTTAGGATATTAAGTGAAACCCACATTTGAATTTTGACTAATATAATCTCTTTTATTTATTAAATTTGAAATTCTTAAATCCAAAAATACCCCCAATAACCTATTAGACATTATATTCTTTTCATAATATCAAATTAAGATACACAAACTTCTTTTTGTTTGGAAATATTTTCCTTTTAGTATGAATATATAACAAATAAACTATTATTTTCATATCATATATGTCACATCTGTGGTTTCATTTTGAGGTATTTTTCTTTTATTTTTGGTCTTATGTTTTTTTCATGGATTTTACTGGGTGTTTTAGGTGAAAATGGAGTTGTTGAACCCTATATCAAATGGAACACGATTAGTAGAAACCGTGCGCCATCCTAGAGGAGACTATGTTCCCTAGACAGTGGGATTATCCAGTCTACATGACCTACCCCATGAGCATGCTGACTAATCGTGAGCCTAGAACATTGGTCTTGTTTGAGGCATACAGTCAACCGAACGAGTCTTCACCCTTCCCTAGGAGACTGTGCGGTCTCTTTTCCCTTTGGATATAGGTTCCACATAGCTTTTGCATGATTTTAAAAATCGTTCGACCAAACCGTGCGACCTGCCCAAAACTTTAAAATTTTTGAATTTCCCACCCTTCCCTATTTTAACCTAAATCCACTCTAACTCACCCCATTCAACCTCCCAAAACCTAGTAATTCCACCCCTCTCTCTTAGCTCTCTTGGACCTCAAATTATTGGTGGTTTTGGCCTTGTATCTTTAATAGCTCTCCAAGTAATCCCCCTCTCTTCTTGTTTCTTCCTTCTTCTTGGTCTCTTTATTATTCTCTCTTGTGGTCACTATTCTCTAGTGGATTGGTTTCCCTAAATTGGGATGAAACTTGTTTCCTTAGGTTAGATCTTGATGGTTATGGGTTGACTTTTCCCTTTTAGGGTCTCCTCTTGGTGCGTTTGTGGTTTCTACCCAACTTTTAGAAGTTTCCAAGCTAAAGGTGGGTGGTTCCATGATTTAACATTGTTGGATGATTTTTGTATGCTTTATATGATTTCTAATTTGGTCATATGGATTGTGTGGGTGGTGTGAATCATGTTTTTAAAAGGTTTTGGTGTGTGTAAAGGTTTGAAAGGAGTTTTTCCTATTGAAAATGGTGGTTTTTCATGTGTATTTTTATCATTGGATGTGTTTATGGGTATGAGGTGGTTATTGTGACATGGGAAAAGGAATTGATCATAATGGAATCCTAGGTAAATAGGTAGGGTATACTAGGTCTAGTATACTAGAGGTTCTGGCATGGATGAGGCTCGGTTCCCCTAGAAGGATTGATGCTACAATACTAACTAAATATATGATGATTATTGGAGACCACTAGAACTTATGATGCATTCCTCGTTAGTGGATCATGCATGAGGATGCTGTGGGTTTTGGTTATTCTTATAATTGAGGTGCGAAGATCCTAGGACCTCACTAACCCTAGTGCCTTGGGATTTTCCTATAGTGCTTATGTAATTCTATGCTTATCATTCAACTTGTTGATGTGTTTACTTTCTCATTTTAATTTCAAAGCATGTTTTATTTAAATTTTTTTCTTTATTTTATTTTCTTTAAAAACTTGTGTATTGATTTTTATTATAATTCTATATCATGAAATATCTTTTGGTGGTATCTTACCGGGCATTGACTCACACCCTACATACACCCTCGGGTTTATGTAGACCTTGTTCTGTTTGACCCAGGTAAAGGAAATTTGTTCCATGATGGTGACAGTGGATCTGGTTTCCAGTGGTTCCTCTCTTACAGGTGTTGGTGGTGGTGAAATGGGGGCGTTGACCCTCCTGTTACATAGAGGTTGATTGTATAGTTGGTTCCATTCTCTATTTTGGTATTTTTGTTTTTGTTTAAAAGTGTAAACCACTCAACTTGTGATAGTTATAATACTTTTTAGTTATGAATATTGCTTATGATATGATGTCTTATTCTTGTGGATTATTTATGGTTGATTCATATAGGATAAATTGTTACCAAATGTGATGTTTGATGCTCATGCACTAGTTGCGAGCCTGTGGGGATTGGGAATTCCCTTTGGGCTATGCCATGGGTTAGGTCGGTGTTGGGTTGGATAGAAGCCCATAACTGTTCATGAAAAAATGGTATCAGAGAAGGTTTATCACTTTCTTTAGGTCATGTTACTTGGGAGAGTCTGGATAGATAGGATTTAAAACTGTCAGGGCTTGAGGTTCTAGTTGCGAGTGGGGTTTCCAACCAACACACCTAGTAATAGACCTTGAGTCTCTATGGGATGTTTAGGATTTGGATTGAATTCTCCTCTATGTGTGATGTACATGATACAGACTATGCATTGATACCATGTAGGGGTGAAGTGGTTTGATTTATGATTGTGCTTGTTATGGTTATGGTTTTGATTTATGATTTTTTTAAAGTTGTTTTTGCTGAAAATTTTCTGGATATCGTGTTCATGGTTTCTTTGGTTTGTTCAATGATGTAGGATCATGACTCCCAGAATACTTATTGTGAAACCGTAGGAAGAGGCCAAAGAGAGTTCTCCCCCAACAGTTGATCAGAGACTAGTGGAAGTAGTGGTTCAGACTATCCAGACATTGAATCAGGGAGAGGGATTTGGTCCTACCCATGTTTGGGAAACCAAACTAGGTCCAAAAAAGGAAAAGGCTCAAAAGTTCCTCAATAATAAGTCTCTGTCCTTTTGGGGTAGCATGGATCCCCAGGAGGCATAGGACTGGATTAAAATGATTAAAAGGATGTTTGGGTTTCTTGATAATCCTAAAGCGGTTAAAGTGAAATGTGCTTCGTTCTTGTTGGAAGGTCCCAGTCAAAGGTGGTGGGACTCAGTGGTTCAGGTGTGGAAGCATAAAAATATGGGTTATAAGGACTTCACGGTCTTCTTAAATGAGTAGTATTTCTCAAATACGTTAGCCTTCACCAAGAACTAAGAGTTTCTAGATCTCCACCAAGGGGATCATACCATGTTGGAGTATGCCAACCACTTTGCTGAAGTGGTTTAGTTCATACCTGAGGTAGTTTCCAATGAGTAGCTAAAGGCTCAATATTTTGAAATGGGACTACGATTGGAAATTCAGTCCCATTTCTTATTGTTTAATTTAAAGACTTATACTGAGGTGTTTAATCGAACCGTAATGGTAGAGATTGATTAGAGTGGAAAATATGGGATTTCTAGAATAACTTCAGTAGTGGACCAGGGAAGTGGTGGTTCATATGAAAATAAGATGAAGTGAGATGAGTAGGAAAAGAGGGGAGGAGGTAGTCAGACCATGATTCCCGATCACCTTCATCTGCAACTTTAGATGTTAGGTTAATCTTGTGCCATCAATGTGGAAGGATGGGGAATATGTGATCAGTGTGTCCATTCCCACCTAAACCTTTCCATTAGTGTGGATTTATGGAGAACTTGTAGCAATTTTGAAAATTTTCATGCCCATATTAGGATGGTGAAGGTTCTGAAGTCTTTAGGGGATCGATAACCCAGTCAGAACCATCCAAGATAGTAGGTTCTCAGTTTGGTGGTCATGGAAATAGGGATGGATCTACTTTTATATAGAGTCAGCCTAAGGTAAATTCACATGCTAGTAGTCATTATTAGGATTAGGTAGAGACGATACACCTTCATGCTATGGATCAAAATCCAGTTGAATCATATGCATAACCTACAACGATTCGAGGTACAATTCTCATCGCATCATCCATAATTGTTGTTCTGTTTGACATGGGTGCTTCTAATTATTTTATTTCTACCCATATTGTGTATTTGTTGAAATTTTACACTGAGCTCATGTCATATGTGATGGAGTAAGTGACACCGCTTGGAAAGAAGGGAGAGCAGGGTTTAAAGTGTCCATCCTACGCGCTCACTCTGTCAGGGGTCGAGCTGGAATGGTATTTCATAGTTCTAGAAATGTACCACTTCGATGTGATCCTAAATATGGATTGGATGGAGTGTTTTTAGGTAGCGATGAAAAATGAGTTGCGGGCTTGGGGCAGGTTTGGGGTGGGGAGAGTTTATAAAAAATAACCCACATTTTAAGCGGTTTTATATGGAAAGCCCGCATGGACAGTAAACCCATGCGGGTAAACCCACACAGATACGGGCTGACCCACGGGTTTTTATTATTTTTATAATAATTATTATAATATTAAATTTTCAAATCTCATTTTATTTCATGAAGAAGACCCGCATAGAGAGGAAGACTACATCCTCTTTTTCCCAACATCGCCGAATCCCAATAATGCCTCGAAACTGTACTACTGCGCACATGATTCCTCCTCTTATTCATCTTGTCATTGTTTTATTTATCAACACCAAAAAAGTTCAAAAACTACCCTACCCTCCTACTCCGCACCAACACACTACTCACACTATAACTCTTTTTACCGCTGGACTTTGTTCCTTCTCCAGGTTAGGTCGTCCTCCTAGTTGTGGCTGTTCTTGTCCCCCTCCTGGCGCACCCAACCCCCCTATGCCACTCGTCCCCACCCCGCCATTCCCGACCCCACTGTCATTTTACCCTAGCCCCGAGTCGCTCATTCGCTGCTCGCCCTTCATCTCATCCCCTTCCCCTTATCGCGTCTTCCTTCCCAAATCTCTGCCACCCTGCCCCGGGCCCAACCTCTTCCACGAGTCCGCGACCCCCGCCCCACCTTCATGCCTCCTCGGTGACAACGACCCACGCTACCCCGCCCCGGGCCTGACCTCCTCCGCAAATCCGCGACCCCCCGCCCCACCTTCATGCCTCCTCAGTGACGGTGACCCATGCTACCCTGCTCCGGGCCTGACCTCCTGCGTGAGTTTGTGACCCCCGCCCCACCTTCATGCCTCCTCGGCAACGGTGACCCACGCTACCCCCGCCCGGCCCCAACCCCTCTCGCGCACCTCCTCCATGGACCGCCATCTCCACTCCAGTGACTCCACTACCCCCACCCGGCCCCGGCCTCCTCTGCCACCCCTACCTACTCGGCCACCCCCGCCACCCCTGCCTGACCCTAACGACCCCTCCCCCACCTCATTTTCCACGCATGACCCCACCTCCGGTGGCTCCTCCCAAACCCCCAGCTTTGCCACCCCAGCCTCCGCGACCACGACCCCCCTCTCCGGTGACTCCTCCCAGACCCCCGACATCGCCGACTCCTTCACGATCGATCCCCCGCCATCCTCCACGCGATCGATCTCCAACCATACTTCCTTCACCGGATCCTCTCCGCTCTCAGGTACTGCAAATAGAACAGAATAGAGGTATGCATTTTTTTTTGATTTTTTGATTTATGTTATTTCATAAAATTATTTTATTTTTTAGTTTTAGTTTTTAATATTTTCCACATTTTTATTGTGTTTCTCATAATAATTTAATGTAAGTTTAAAAAATAACATATAACATCAATAAATATTATATCACATAAATCACACCCTTATTTGTTAATTTAAAATCTAATTATTTTTAGAATATATATATATATATATTTATATATTATTTTGTTATTTATATAGTCATTAACTCTTAATATTATTTTTTATTTTTGAAAAATTGTGATTTTCTTCATAATTTCATTTAAAATAAAATCATTCATTTTTTAATTTTTTATTTTATAAGATTTCATTAGATTATCAGATTTTATCATTTATGTATTTATATTTGAATTATAAATTATTAATTTTTATTGATTAACATTTATGATTGTAAAAATATAATTCTTTTAATGTTTAGTGTATTTTTTAATCACCAATAATTGTATTAAAAAAACTTTATATAAATTATTTGTCTAATATATATATAGTATTTTGTTATTGTAGGTTGTCTTAAACATGTATCAACTTCAAAATGATGTTGAATTAGAAGAAAATCATGGCATTAATGATAGTAACTCAGTGATACATGATGTGGATAACAATTTCCAATTTAGTCAAGACATGGATAAAGATAAAAATAAAAATGATGATGTTCAAGTTATAGAAAAAAGATAAAAAAAGACCACATCTGACGTTTGGAGTTATTTTGAGAAAATGGGTGTAATTAATGATAAACCTAGAGTTAAGTGTAAAGGATGTGGATTAATATTAGTGTAAGGTGGAAGGAAATATGGAACATTAAATCTGTCTCATCATATCAAAAAATGTAATGGAATCAAAGTTTTAAAATATCGTAGTGTTCCTTCAATGATTTTGGACCATTCAGGAAAGTTGCGAAATAAAAAGTTTGATTCAAATATGTTTTGAGAAAAGATGTAAATGGCCATTATAATACACAACCTTACCTTTAAATTTGTTGAATATGAAGGATTTAGAGAAGTTTTCAGTTATTTGAATCCATAAGTGAAGTTTTTTTCTAGAAGTACTGCAAGTTCAGATGTGATGGAAGTATATGATCAACATAAAAAAAATTAAAAGATATTTTGTCAAACATTAGTGGTAGGATATGTCTTACTTATGATTTGTGGACGTCTTGTACTAGTAAGGGGTATCTTTGTTTGAATGCTCATTATGTTGATTTGGAGTGCCAGTTAAAAAGAAAAATTATTTCTTTTATTGACATGCGATCTCCACATTCTGGTGCTGAATTGAAAAAAAAAGTAAAAGAAATATTATTTTATTGGGGCATACAAAAGAAAATTTTCTCTCTCACCCTTGAAAATGCTTTTTCCAATGATACCATGAAACAAAAGCTGAAAGATCAATTGAATTTGGAAAAGAATTTGCTTTCCATGGGATAATTTTTATGTTCTATGTTATGCCCATGTTTTAAACCTTATTGTTCAAGAAGGTCTGAAAGTTATTGATTCTACATTCCAAAAAATTAGAGAAATCATTTCTTGTGTTAAATGTTCTGAGGGTAGAATGATATGATTTCAAGATTTTGCAAAAAGTGTTTCAGTTGATAGTGGTGTGCTTTTGAGATTGGATGTTCCCACCAGGTGAAATTCTACTTATAAAATGTTAGAAAGTGCATTGAGGTATAAATATGTCTCCAATAATTTGGATATTTATGATCCAAATTATAATAATTTTCCTTCAAAAGAAGAATGAAAGAGAGGTGAACTGATTTGAAATTTTTTAAATCCCTTTTTTGATATGACAAATTTGATTTCTGGATCCACATATCCTATATCAAATTTATACTTTGGTCAATTTTGGAAAATTGAGAGGTTTTTGTTGCATAATATCAAAAATGATGATGATGCCATTAAAACAATGTCATGCCATATGAAGAAGAAATTTGACAAATATTGGAGTCATTATAGAATTATACTTGCAATGGCAGTTGTGTTTGATCCTCGTATCAAGTTGACAATGTTGGAATTTAGCTATCAAAGTCTTGATTCATGTCATTATCAAGAAAATATTTTTATGGTGAAAAACAAGATATATCAGCTTTATGGAGAGTATTCAAAGGATTTCCCTTCTATTTCATCAATGGGAACTAATCAAATGGGTTCATATTCTGCTTCTCTTAATTCTTCAACAAGGGAAAATTCTAATGTAATTGATGTAAGTTTAGTTTCTTGTTATTTAAATCATTATCTATGTATTTTATTTTATTTTATTTTTTATATATATATTTTTTTAGATGTGGATTGATCTAAAAAATAAATTTGTTGGCCCAAATGATGCAAAATCTTAATTGGATATTTATTTGGAGATGCCATTGGTGGATATGTCAATTTATAGAAATCTAAATGTTCTTGATTGGTGGAAGGATGAGAGTAAAAGATTTCCTATTTTATCACTCATGGCATGTGATTTTTTAAGCATTCCTATTACCACAGTGGCCTCAGAGTCTGCCTTTAGTATTGGCGGAAGGGTGTTGAATAAATACAGCATTCGTCTTCTACCAAAAAACATTCAAGCATTAATATGTGCTCGGAGTTGGATTCATGGTTTTGAACCTATTGGTAACTTTATAAATATTATGTTTTATCATATTATATATATAATAATTATATTAACATTGATTTTCTTACAGGATTTGAGGATGAAAATGTGGAATTTGTCTTGGAGGAAGATTCTAGTTCTGAAAGTATATATGTGGAAAGCACAAGTACTCCTTCAATTTATTAAATGTATGACTTCCTAATAATTAATAAATATACTTTAATTTTATTAATATATTTTCATAAGATTTTTTATCAAAATAAAATTCATCAATACTTTTATTTTTTAATATATTTTTTATTTGTTTAAAGGTCAATTTTTAATTGTGTTTTGATGTAGGATTTGGAGGAAGTATTAAAAGAGACAAGGGTGCATGGAATATTGAAGAATCATGTGAAATATATCGCCTTGTTATATATTTTTTGTTTAGTGTTATATTATTTTTAACTTTTATTTTGAAACTTTGGACTTTTTATGCTAATCATGGACAATTTTATAATGAGGCAGAATTTTGAATAGTTATTATAATCATTTTTTAAATTATTTTTTTACATTTTCAAGCTTACATTCTCATTATCATATACTTTCCAACCATAATTCGACTCATTTTTCATGAGGTATTTTACAAGCCTATTAAAATGTAAAAAATTATAAAAAACAATATTGAATGTGGGTTGCCCGCGGGCTTACCTGCATCCGATGTGGGGCGGGGTAGGCTTGATAAATCCACCCATTTTTTATGCGGGCTTTTGCGGGTCTAGCTCGCATGGGTTCAAGCCTGCCCCACCCATTTCACATTTCTATTTTTAAGTGCACATTGATTGATACTATTGGAAAGTGATCTTTGTGGAACCCAATAGGAGTACCTGGGTTTTTCAAGGTGAATGGGATCCCTGGTCAGGATGTGATGGACCTCTAATTTCGGAGCTAAGAAATCTTATTTTTCAAATCTCATCACTCATGTTAGAGGGATATGATAGAGGTTTTGAGGGTGTATTACCTCATGTGGTGGATGAGTTGAAAAAGTTATTTCTAGATGATTTCTCAAGGTTTCCTTCGAAGTGGGGTGTGGATTTCACCATCGATTTAATGTAGGGAACACAACCGATATCTCTTCCCTAATATCTTATAGACCCCAATGAATTGAGGTAATTAAAGATACAACTTGAAAATTTGGAATCCAAAGGATTCATTCACTTGATCATCACACCTTGACTTTCCCCATATTTATTTTCTAAGAAGGCCTATGGATTTATCCGGTCAAGCATCGATTATTAGAAGTTGAATAAGTTAATGATCAAGAATAAATACCCCTTACCTCACATATATGACCTATTTGATTAAATCAAGGGGTAAAGGTGGTTATATAAGATTGACTTTCATTTTGAGTATCACCGAGTTAGAATCAGAGAGGAGGATATTCCTACAATAGCTTTTCGAAGCAGGTAAGACCACTTCAAGTATTTGGTCATGTCATTCGAGTTGAAAAGTTCTCCAATGTTTTTCATGGATCTTATGAACTAGGTGTTCAATAAGTACATCAACTCCTTTATCTTATTATTCATGGATGACATCCTGGTTTACTCCAGAATTGAAGAGGAGCATGAGCAACATTTGAGGATTATGTTGGACACTCTTTGAGATCATCGCCTTTATGCTAAGCTCTCCAAGTGTACCTTTTGAGATAGGGTGGTTAAGTTTCTAGTCTATGCGATTTTAGAATGTGGGGTTTCAGTGGACCCTAAGAAGATCGAGGTTGTGATGTCATGGGAGCAACCAGGGAATGTCTTTGAAATTGGGAGATTTTTGGGCCTAGCAGGGTATTATAGGCAGTTTTTTATAGATTTATCTCAGCTTGCTTCACCCATGACTGAATTTACCTAGAAAGGGGTAAGGTTTGAGTGAATCCTAGATTTTCAGGTGTCCTTTGAGGATATCAAGCTGTAGTTGACCACAAACCCTATT
The DNA here is from genome assembly GCA_963277665.1 of Viscum album. Classification (NCBI taxonomy): domain Eukaryota; kingdom Viridiplantae; phylum Streptophyta; class Magnoliopsida; order Santalales; family Viscaceae; genus Viscum; species Viscum album. The sequence goes on along the minus strand of OY728152.1, from coordinate 2,082,001,648 downwards.
CCGAGATTGCTAGAATCTAGAATGGGATATCCGGTCTACTGTGATGCCTTAGGTATGGATCTTAGGTGTGTGTTGATGCAGGATGAGCATGTGGTGGCGTATGGTTCAGGCAAACTATGACCACATGAAATAAAATATCTAACCCATGACCTGGAATTAGTGGTAGTTATGCATGACTTGAAGACATGGTGTCACTATATCTTTGGGGAGTAGTTTGTAGTCTACTCAGATCATAAGAGTTTGACCTACATTTTCTCCCAAAAGGATCTAAATTTAAGGTAGCACCATTGGGTCAAATACCTTTAGTGGTTTGTTTTTTATATTGTCTATACCCTTATAAAAGGTAATGTAGTAGTATATTACTTGAGAAAGAAAGTGCTCGTGTAGGCTCTAAAGGAGTCAAGTGATGAGTGGACTTTGATGGGCCTTTTTGACCAGATGCATCTGGAAGCCAGGGAGAATAATAGAGGTGAATTCTTAGCTAGTGTTCAATTGAATTCCTCCCTTGTGGAACTGGTTCAACAAGATAATCTTGATGGTGAGTTGTTCCATCATTCTATATAGTTTCTAAATTATGGGGGTGCCTAGTAAGTGGTCTTTGTCTTCGTATGACATTATCTACTTCAAGGGTTGTTTTGTGGTGCCTCTGTTTTTGTGGGAGGTGGTGATACAGGATAGCCATAAGTCTTAGTGGACTATCTATCCTGGTACTACCAAGATGTTTTATGATGTGCGTCACCGATTCTGGTAACTAGGTATGAGGCGGGATATAGCTAAATTTGTATCCAGATGTTATACTAGTCAGCAGGTTAAATCCGAGCACTAGAGACCCTCTAGATTGCTTCATCCCCTATCTATTCCTACCTAGAAGTGGGGTGAGGTCATCATGTACTTCATCATTGGATTGATTCATACACCCCAGGGAAGGAATTCCATATGGGTAATTATTGACTGTCTCACCAAATCATCCTATTTCACCCTAATCATAGATTCAACCGAGGTGGATTAGTTGGGTTGGTTGTATGTATAGGAGATCGTGAGGTTTTATGTTGTGTAATTGATTATAATATTAGACAAGGACCCCCATTTCACCTCTTAGTTTTGGTAAGGTCTTTATAAGGTAATGGGGTTATAGATCAAGTTAAGAACAACATACCATCCTAAAAAATATGGCTAGATGAAATGGAAAAATCAGATCTTGGAAGATGTGCTCCGGGTATGTGTGTTGGATTTCAAAGGCTCATGGGGTAACCATCTATAATTAGTGGAGTTTGTGTATAATAACAATCAAAAATCCTCAATAAGAATGGATCCCTTTGAGGTGATCTATGCTCGATTATGTCGGTCGACTTTGTGTTGGATGAAGGTGGGTGGGACCTCATTGTTGGGACTGAGTCTTGTACAGGAGGCATCTAATTAAGTATGATTAATCAGGCATCATTTTTTGACAGAGTATAGCCACAATAAATAATATTTTGATCATTGGAATCAAGCCTTGGAATACTTAGTGGGTGACTAAGTGTTTCTAAAGGCAACATCTTTCTTGGATCATCATCATCTTGGTAAGCAAGGTAAGCTGACACCAAGCTATGTTGAACCTGTTGAGATTACTAAAATAATTAGTAAGGTGAAATATTGGATAGATTTTCTATCTTAGTTGAAATCAATAAATTATGTTTCCCATTTCTCACAATTAAATAATTACAATCCAGATCTGTATCATGTGCTAAATTGGGAAGATTTGGAGTTGGAACACGATCTGTCTGTGTTTGAGTGACCAGTGCAGATTGTTGATTCCTAAGAGAAAGTTCTTCAAGGGAAATCCATACTGTTGGTTTGGGTTCTTTGGTATCATGGTAATGATGAGTAGAAGACATGGTAGAGAAAATCTTGGGTTGAAGAGTAGTACCCATTTTTGTTCTATGATTAGGATTTAAGATGAATTTTTGAGGGTGGAAATTTTTCATGGTGGAGAGAATTTTTACATTTGTGGTTTAATTTTGAGGTATTATTTCTTTTATTTTTGGTATTATGTTTGTTTCATGACCTTTCGCAGGTGTTTTAGGTGAAAAATTGAGTTTTTATACCCAAAAGGAGGTGGAACAAAGTTATCACACAATTAGTAGAAACCATTTTCCAGCCTAGAGGAGAGCATGTGCCCTGGACAATGGGACTGTCCATGCTGCACGAGCGTGCGAGCTAACAATATATTCAGGTCAGTGGGCCTGTTTGAGGTGAATGATTAATTTCATAGGCATGAAACCTTCCCTAGGAGACCATGTAGCCTATTTTCCCTTTAGATAGAGGTGTCACACAACTTCTGTACAATTTGGAAAACTGTGCATCCAAACCGTGCAGCCTGCCCAGAACTTTAAAAATGTTGAATTTCCTAAACTATACTTCCCCTTTTAAAACCTAAATCCACCCTAACTCTCCCCATTTGACCTCCAATGCTCTATGAACGCTTCCCCTCCCTCTTTTATCCCTTGGACCTAAAATTATTGGTGGTTTTGGCCTTGGATCTTCAAGAAATCTCCATGTAAGCCCCTCCGCTTATTGTTTCTTCCTTATTCTTGGTATATTTCTTCTTCTCTATTGTTTTCACTCTTCTCCAGTGGATTGGTTTCCCTAAATTGGGTTGAACCATGTTTCCTTGGGTTAGATCTTGATGGCTATGGTTTGCCTTTTACTTTTTAGGGTATCCTCTTGGTGGGTTTTCGGTTTCCACCCAATTTTCGGAATTTTCCAAGCTAAAGGTAGGTGGTTCCATGATTTAACATGGTTGGATGATTTTGGTACAATTTCTATGCCTTTTAATTTGGTCCTATGGATTGTGTGGGTTGTTCAAATCATGTTTTAAAAAGGTTTTGGTGTGAGTAAAAGTTTTAAAGGAGTTTTGATTATTGAAAATGGTCTTAAGGCATTAGGGTTTGAGACCACTAGACCTTGGGATGCATTCCCCTTTAGTGGATCATGCACGATGATGCTGTGGATTTTGGTTATGCTTATCACTAAGGTATGAGGATCCTAGGACCCCACTAACCCTAATGCCTTAGTATTTTCCTGTGGTTCCCATGTAATGCAATGCTTATTGTTTGGCTTGTTGATGTGTTTACTTTACCATTTTAATTTCAAAGCATGTTTCATTTAAAATGTTTTATTTTATTTTATTTTCTTTAAAAACTTGCATGTTGATTTTTCATACAATGTTATAACATGGAATCTCTTTTGGTGGTATCCTACTGGGAATTGACTCACATCCTACACACACTCTTGAGTGTATGTAGACCTTTATATGTTTGACCGAGGTAAATACAAGTTGTTCCATGGTGGTGATGGTGAATCTGGTTAATAGTAGTTCCTCTCTTGTAGGTGTTGGGGGTGGTGGAATGGGGGTGTTGACCCTATTATTGCATAGAGGTTGATTTTATAGTTTATTTCCCCCCATATTTTTCTATTTTTTAAAAAAGTGTAAACCATTCAACTTGTGATAGTTGTAATCCTTTTTGTTTATGGATATTGCTTTTGATGTGATGTGTTATTCTTGTGGGTTGTTTATGGTTGATTCATATGAGAGAAATCATTCCCAAATGTGATGTTTAATGCCCAAACACTAGTTTCCAGCCCATAGGGTTCGGGAATTCCGTTTGGTCCATGCCATGTGTCACGACCCATCCCAATGGGGTCCGTGTCATGACTTCACAAGCTTTCCTCCAATAGTCCAGAGGATGATGACTAGCACCGAGTAGGAATATCACTAACATGGGATGTATTTATTTTATACCTATATGCACACAAACATCTCTAATCCCACAAAATACTGAAAATGTAAAAACCACTAAGAACCAAAATCATGCATACCACTATATCCCAACCAGAGTACAACAGAAAAGTAAAGTGAAGTAAAGTAAACTGGGTTAGAATACAAGCCCACCAAAAGAGAAGTTTGTTACCACAAGTCCAACCTATAAGAATAGGTACTGAGACCGTTGTCTATAGCCATAAGAACACCTTGGACCGCCTGATCTCACAAGGTGACTTTTGGTCCTAGTCTGCCCAGGACTCCGTCAAAAGGTCACTCGACCGCATAAGACACGACACATGTGGGAAATGCCCATGTTGGGGTGAGTATAATAATACTTAGTAGGACACCCTGAAACCACAAATAAATACATAAAGAAAAGTATAGTTATCTCTACACAATATATGTCTACAACACATATAACAATAATATCCTGATATACTCAAACCAAGACATGCAGTATAGAGGTAAGTCATAACTACTGAATACCAACACTAGGTATCCAGCTCGAAGATTCCATGAAGCACTCATTTAGGAGAACACACACCTGAGTCCAATAATATCGATAACATCTATCTGAGAAGTACTATTTATCAGGAACTATCATGAGAGATATACACTAATAGATCTGAGGAGAGAGATACGATACACAAATGAGGATCACAGCCAGGGCCATAAGGTGATACCAACAACTCCATCTAGATTAACCTACTAAGTAGAGGATCGATGCCCAGTGAAGTTGGTGACATTAATACCAAAGACTGTACCTAGGGATTGAAGAATGAATAGAGGATCCACTCCAAGAATCTCAGGAGATTCCAACAACTCTATCCAGAAATTCATAATAAAGAGATCATACTCCTATGAGTTGGAAACAATACAAACCAACCTTTAGGGAAAATATCAAGGGTACGAACCCAAATAAAACTTGTACAAGATACAGTGGACAAGTGAATCAAGCCATGTAGAAAGGGATACAAAATGTGTAGTAGGGTCACAAGTCATGTTCCTTAACCCTGAGTATTGCTTGTGTATAATGAACCATGTTATTTCAAAGTGTGTTGTGTAGAAGATGGGTATACGACATGTAGAAGAAGTAGCGTGTTGTGTCCCATCTGGGGTCCACCCGTGTACTTCGGCCATGTGCCAGTAAACGGTGTCAACTCGTGTGTCTCTGCCCATGTACCAGTACATGGGGTAGTCTGTACTTTGTCCAGGCTAAGTCATATGGTGGGGTACACACTGTGTAGGAAACCTATGAAATCCACCCCATGTCCGTGTATCTCCTGAGATACATGCTGAGTCTTTGGAAAGGGCCTACATTCCATGTGATAGGGTCACATGCCATGAGACATTTAACTATCTTCTGAAACACTAGTAACCTCTTAGTGGGGGATACACACTGTATAACCCCAGGTTACACACCGTGCTCATTGGGATTTTCTAGAATCTTGCATTCTTCCTCTGCACGCCTTGACCGATGATTCAGATCTCATTATGGTGATCTGTTTGCCTCTAAAATATGGATCTAGGATCATTTCATCACCCTAACACCGAATCAAGGTGTTTCAGGCCTTCAACTAGCTCAGAAAAACATTTAAATCGATTTCGATGCAAACCGCTTGAAGAACGCTTTCTTCCGATTCATCCTTCACCATCACCACCACACATCTGTTAGGTCGTCCTTAGGTTGGATCTTAAATTTCAAATCATTGCACCAATAAATGAAGGAACAATGATCGTTCATTCATAAACCCTCTGAAGAATGAAGAACGTGCATAGAAAACTAGGGAGAGGAAACACAAGGAACAAATATGAGGAACGAACCTTGACCATTGTTCATTCTATCCTCAATCCATTCTCATAAGAATGATCAACAAATCAAAATCAATTCTAAAATAATCAATCCCCGATAATCCCGTAGTTAAACCCATCCTACAAGGAGTGATCAAACCATGGATCAACCTGTTCGTTGGTTGGTCTGCATTCATCATTGAATCTAAGAATGGGGAAAGAAATCCAAAATAACTTATCCTAACTTTTATTTGGATCGCTTGCTGATGAATATTGGTTGTTTCATCGCCATCGTTGGTGAGATCCATCAAGAATGACATTCGTTGATCATTGATCTATGATTCCATCGTCGTTGGATTGTGAGGTTTCTACCATTACCTCTCTACTAATTCTCTATCATTCCCAAGGTTATGTGGCTAAACCTAGGATTTATGCACAAGGATATTTTTAAAAGAAATCATTGTGTCAACAAAATAATTTTTATTTAAATTATTTAATGATGATCACGCCCTTTTTGAGTTTTTCCATAGAATACCTATGACGACTAAAGTTATGTCATGCCTAGGGTAAACCTGCTGCTCTGAATGCAACGATGACCTCAGATTTATGATTCATGAACCTGTTTAGAAGTTATCCCACTATTTTAGGAAAACTGTGCGTGCATGCTATTTATTATTTTAATATTTTTCAAGCAATTTTTCTAGGCACACCGGGCCTCGGAATTTCACATTGTCTCAGTGTCTGTTCTCAAAATTAATCCATATAATATTTAAAAATAATACATAGAAAAATCCGGGACATTAAATTCTCTCCACCTTGGGGTTTTACATCCCCGAAAATCCAAAACAAAGGCTACTAAAAAAGATGAGGGTATTGAGCATGAATCCAAGAATCTCACTCCCAAGTGCTCTCTTGGAGATTCCCATACTTCTACCAAACACACACTAAAGGAATTTCTCACCCATGAAGAATCCTATCCTACTGATACTTGATCTCCATTGGGTACTCAACAAAAGTTGATCTATACTCAATGTCCAGATCACCTCAGTCGATGACGTGTGATGGGTCATGCACATACCTCTTTAGCTGCGACACATGGAATACATCATGTACCTGATCTAACTATGGAGGTATATCTAAGTGGTACAACCCCTCACCAACTCTGCATAATATTTTAAAAGGGTCGATAAAACTTAGAGATAACTTTCCACCCTGACCAGATATCTATAATTCCCATCGAGGCGAAACTCGTAGGAATACATGGTCTCCTTCCTTGAACTCCAAAGGCCTCTACCTCCTATCAGAATAATACATATGATGGATTTTGGAAGTCTTAATCCACTATTGGATGATTTGAACCTTCTCTATAGTAGCTCATACTAACTTAAGGTCCATAAGTGCTGACACTCCTGGGTTAGTCTAGCAAAGTGGTGACATGTAGGGATCGCTAGTACAAAGACTCAAATAGTTCCATACCAATGGTGGAATGGTAGCTATTGTTGTATGAAAACTCCATTAGTGGTAAGTGATCCTCCTAACTACGGCTAAAGCCCAACATGCAAGCCCGTAGCATGTCCTCTAGAACCTAAATGATCCACTCCATCTGGCCGTCCATCTATGGGTGAAATGATGTGCTTAAGTGTAACTAGGTTCTAAATGCCTCCTGTAATACCTTACATAACTGAGATATAAAACGAGCATCACGATTTGAAAAAATCATTTATGGGACTCCATGGAGTCAAACTATATCCTACATATAGAGGTGTCACATGATCTCTACTGAACTCTACTCTCAGATAGTTAGGAAGTGGGCCGACTTTGTGAGTTGGTCAACGGTCACCCAGATGACATTGTGTCCCTTGAATGTACATGGTAAAAACATCATAAACTCCATTAATATACCATCCCACTTACATTATAGAACCTCAAGGTGTTGAACTAAACCCACTGGAACTTGGTGTTCAACCTTCACTTACTAATAAGTAAGGCATCAAGAAACAAACTCTATAACCCCCTTCTTCATTCCTGGCCACCAAAAATGATGTCAGAAGTACAGGTACATCTTCACCACACCTAGATATACCACCAAAGAGGATGTACAAAACTCCCAAAAAACCTCTTCCCTCAACACCATTGGTACTACTGTACTTCCTCCAAAAAGGACGATGTGTTCCCAACCTTGTGAATATCCATCAGAAGCATGCCCTGCGGACATCTGAGCACATAGGGTCTCACAGTCAATATCCCAAAGCTATGCCTACCTAAATCACTATAAGAGTGGAAGTGTAAAAAAAAATTAATGGAGGTAAGTTACTCTATCTCCATCCACAAAGGATAACTTCAATGAGGCTAACTATTCTGATGCATCGTTCAACAACTGTGAACTAGATCTTATGATGAGAGAATCTTCCACCACGTTCCCATTTTTAAGAGTATAGAAAATATCAAAGTCATAGTCCTAGAGAAACTCTAGAAATAACCTATATCTCAAGTTTAGATCCTTCTAAGATAAGATATACTTGAGACTCTTGTGATCAGAGTAGATGATAAAATGATCACCTATCAGGTAATGTTGCCACATCTTCAATGTAAAGACTACTGGTGATAACTCAAGATCATGGGTTGTGTAGTTCTGCTCATGTGGTCTCAACTAGTGAAAACCATATGAAATCACCACTTGCATCTGCATCAAGAAAAAACCAAGCCCAGTTCCTGATGCATAGAAAAACACTGCGTACTCGACACCCGCCTTCAACAATATCAAGATTAGAGTGCTTATCAAACTCTGCCCCAACTACTGAAAAGCCTATTGGAACTTCTATGTTCACATGAAAGGCTGCCCCTTTTGATTCAAAGCTTTCATTAGTGCTGATACCTTAGAGAAATCAGGTATGAATCTCTGGTAATATCCTGTTAGCCCAAGGAAGTTCCACACCTCTGTCACGCTCCTAGGTGGCTCCCATACTAACAATGCCTCAACCTTGGCTGGGTCTATAACCACTTGATCTATTGAGATAACATGTCTCAGAAAGTCAAATTCTTGAATCCAAAACTAGCACTTCGAGAGTCTCCTATAAAGATGGTTCTCTTGGAGTACGTCTAGAACCATCCTTAAGTGTCTCATGTTCTCCTCCTCAGATGCTGAGTACAAAAGGATATCATTGATGAAGACAACCACGAACTGGTCTAAGTAAGACTAGAATATTCGGTTCATGAGTCCCATGAACACTGATGGGGAATTATTCATGCCAAATAGAATGATCAAGTACTCATAGTGACTGTAACTACATCTAAAGGCCGTCTTCAGTATATCCTCATCCCATACTCACAACTGGTGATATCCTGACCGAAGTTCAACATTAAAGAACCATTATACCCCTATCAACTGATTTAAGAGGTCATTGATCCTCAGTAGTGGATACTTATTCTTCATGGTCACCTAGTTCAAGATCCGGTAGTCCACAAACAACCTTAATCTACCATCTACCTTTTTGCCAAAAAAACTGGGGCTACCCGGGGTGAAAAACTGGGTCTCATGAAGCCCTTCTTCTGAAAGTCCTCCAACTTCCCCCTCTGCTCACAAAACTCTACAAGAGCCATTCGATATGCTGGTGCAGATATCAGTGCCTTCCTAGGGTGTAAATCAATGCATAAGTCTATCTCTTGGTGGGGAGGTAATCCTGGAACATATTCAGGGAAGATGTCCTCATACTCCACTACCACGGTAGGAAACTGGTAACTCATAACATCCACTACACCAAGCGTTAGGCTAGCCAACTAACGAGTAATCGACTAAACCCTCCTATGCATGAGTCCATCCTATGCTGCCTGGGTTTCCTTTTCACCGATAAAGGAAAACCTAATTCCATCACTGTGGACACACCACATCCTTCTCCTAAAACAGTCAATCTGGGCATGGATTATGGATAACCAATCCATAATAAGAATGACGTCATAAGGCCTCAACATTTTCACCAAGAGGTTATAACCAAAACTATCACCTCCAAGGGTTAAGTCACACTATTGACATAGATGTGTGATCACTGAGTCTTCTCTATTAGGTGTCTCTAAGCATAAGGGTCGAGTCAATGGTTCAACTAGAATCTCTAGGTCTCGAACAAGATATGTGGTGAGAAAGGAGTGAATAGAAATTGTGTTTATCGGTACTGTAGCTAAAGTAAAAAAGACACATATCATACCTCGAATCATTTATGAAGTTTCTTCTTCATATTCCTCAACCACATGCAGCTATCCACTCACCTCTCCTTCAGCTCCCTGAGCCTGGAATGGACCACCTGGGGTGGTGGTGGTAACAAGTCAAAACATCGACCACCTCCTGCTGCTCTCCTAGATCATCTTCCACGTCTATTTCCCTACAGAACTACCCTATCCTATCATTGTCTCTACCTCTATGGCCCATCCACTATCTCCCTATCAAAAGTACAACATGTTAGACAATCTCAATCGAGATGTCCCCTACTGCCACATGAATAGCACCGTCTCTCCCTAGGATGAATAGACCCACCCTGTGAACCATGAACTATAGATCCTCTATCCTAGGACCTCCTCTTGAAATGTCTCTGTAACACCCTAAGATTTTATGAGATAAATTCTTTTTAATTTCTTTGATGTCTTTTGTTGTACGCTACACCAAGATTAGTTTGTGTTATACAAAACACTATATTATCTTACGATATACACAACACTATTCTTGGATTCTATTACACACAATTTCAAGTTCTTTTGATAGAGTTCATTTTATTCAAGACTGAGTATAAGTGAACAACTAAATATTATAACGTAGTCATTATAATAGAGGGTATGAATAATATTAACTTCCTTCTAAAAAAACTATTTAAATGAAAATAAGTGAGTCTATAAAATAATAAAATCACTCTTTATGGATTTAATATAATGTTAAAAATTAATCTTATATATTTTCTAGACATGATATAAGAACAAATTCAATTTTTCAGATAAAAGAAGTATTTTTCAAAAAATGCAGTATTGCCTCCTTTTGATGGTGCACCCATTTAAAATATAGTTTTTGAAACTTTTATATATTATATTTAACAAAATAAACTTCTTATTTAGAAGTTAAATATAAAAATTTACTTTGGATGAATTTTTTATATTTTTCTGATAAGTTTTAAATTTTGATGAATAGTAAAATTATACTAAATTTTAATTGAAAACAACTTTTTTCATTGAAATGATTTATGTAATTAAATTATATTATTGAATGGTTTTAAAGTATAAATAGAATATATTTTTATCATTCAATATAATTTATGTCATTACCATTAAATTTACATTGAATTTAGATGTAAAAATATTTCAATATTTTTTAATGTTTTAACTTTTAAAAACCCGTTCTCTCTTTGCGACAATAATAATAATTTTAAATTAATTACTAAAAATTATATGCTTTTAATTTTGAAAAATTTATTCCATATTTGGAATCAGTAGGTACAAATTATGTAAATATATTTATTTTATTTTTGGGCATTATGAATAGTAACTTCAGTAATTTTTATTAATATGGTAAAAGGGAAAAATGGGTAATTAAGGGTAAGAATACTATTATAAAATTATCCTAACACTTGTATTAATATCATTGGATAAGTTTTTTTCTAACTAAATAATACTTGGGTCAAAATGGTGTCATTTGGAATCCACTTGGATGATATTATGACTTTTAATTTATTTTATTTAAAGAAAAGTTAAACATGTCTCACTCAAATTTTAATAACTAAACAATTTTTTATATAAGGTTATACAAAATATAAATTCAATTATAAATACTTATTAGAAATATAATTTTTTTTTATTCATCATGGTAATTTATTTGTAATTTTTATGAAATATATAATTACTTTAAAGACTTATACTTTGATGGTGTACAAATTAATTAATTGATGAGAAATCAATAAAACAATTATTATTAAAATGCTGATAACCATAAGGGACTCAAAAACTTGAAAAATTCTTATTGATAGAGTATATATCAACCATAACCATACAAGAGTCGAGTTATTGACCATTTGGAGCCATATGTAAGAGATTGTCACACTTATATTATTTTATTTAAAGTGATGTTAAAGTTGTCACATTCATAATTTAATAAGTATAAAATTTTTAATGTTGAATTTTCCATAATATAAACTCAAATAAAAGTATTCTTATAAAATATAGTATATTTATATTGATCATATTATTTTATTTTTAAATTTTACCCAACAAATGACTATATTCAATAATTACACAAAACTGATGTAGTAATTATTTTATTAATGGAAACATCAAATTAATGTTATTAAAAATATTAAAATAAATATAATTTGAGCTAATTAATATTTAAAATTATTTTTATAGATTACCTATACCCCATAGGGATATAATAAAATAACTTTTTAGATGATACAATCTTATCTTGATATTTTTAAAAATCCATGAATTGAATAGTGTCAAAATTGACACTATTGTTGTTTTGTCAAAATTGACACTATTGTTGTTTTATCAAAACAATGTTTTATTAAACTATTTAAAAATAATATGTATTTTTTAAAAAATATATAATATTTATAATATGGTAAAATATTCTCTAATTACTTATTTATGGTCTAATTTACATCAAATAGATAAATATTTCACCCTTTTAATATTGAAATATTTTTATCTTAATTAAAATTAAATAGAATAACTAAGTGTTAATTAAAATGATAATGTTTAAATTGACATAAAAACTTGTATAAAATTTATTTATTTTGATTATATTAAAACCCTATATCATCTCGTCTTTAAAATTGGGACATTTTGGAGGGTTTTTAGTGGGGTTTGACTTTATTATAAATTAATATTTTTGAGGTTACCAAAAGTGTTCCTCACCTCAATTATAAAAGGGAACCTCATCCCTCACTTATTCACACCAATTTGAGCCTTAAATATCATCCATACCCTACCATTTTCCCTTATAAAATTTCATAGTTACATTACAAAGGTTCTTGTCTTCTTAAAAGATCAACTCTAGTGCTCTAAGAGGAGATTTAGAGGAAGCACGTTGAAGAAGAGGTAATCTACTCTACTGATTATTTCAAAATTATTTCTTATTCTACCTCCTCTTTATGAGTTGTTTAATTATAAAGTAATAATTACAGTATCCATTATATACTGAGATGTTATTATAATTATGAAACAACCATATTCCACCTTATATTCATCCTACGAAAAAATGAAATCACCATGCGTGCGTACGTACAACTTACCGTCTCCACGACATGGTGTAATATGTTTTTTACCACCACCTTACTTGGATGGGTATAATGATAGAAATAATAACTATATATGATTATTATAACATTATATTAATTCTTAAATATTATACACCATCTAATTCAATACCATTCAAAAAATATGGGAATGATATCGTTGCTCGTGCGTACGTACGACCTACCATCTCCACAATGCGATGCGATTAATTATACATGATCTTAATTAAAGAATATTTATATAAATTTACAGAATGAATAAATATGATATATATTATATTAATATCATTTTGGAATGATATAACTATGACTTAATAAGGGGAACCAGAACTTATTTGACAAAACACATATAAGAACATAAAGCAGTTAATACCCGAATAACGAGTAATAATGAAATATTATTATCAAAAGAATTATAATATGATCATATATGATATCATAAAAATTATTATGAATCTGGAATAATTCAATGACATTATTTAAATCATTATACATGAGGTTCAGTTACATACAAAGGATAATAGACCTAAGGTAAGGGATAATTTTACAATCTCATTATTATCCAAGATTGTTTATATGTAAGTATTTATTGGGGTAAATTTATCATCCACGTCCATGTTTCCTAAATATTTAATATTATTTATATTTTTCTACATTTTTTTAAATTTAATTTTACCCATTGTTGAATTTTTATTAAATGGTATGAAATGAATATTTTTTTGTTTTCAGTATGAGGTGATTTTTGACTTTTTCGGAAAAAGTACGAGGAGAATATTTTTTTAACTTATATAACATGAATAGATTTTTTAAATTTTCATAATTCCTTATTTACATGAATATTATCTTACAAATTTTCAAGTTTATTTTCAAATAAATTCTTTTCTTTTAAAATTGTGTAGTATTTTGAGAAAAGAAGATGTTTTTGAAGAAGAAAGCATATTTTCCTCAAGAATTAATTTTAAGTATATTATAAAAATTATTTTCCATCTAAGATGACATTATTTAAATAGAGTTATGTTTCTATCCCAATTATTACTATGATTTTATTGTGTTTATTATGGAATTATATTTATGAAATCCATTTGTTTTTTTATTATATTATGATGGAATGATGTTTAAGAAACCTATTTTATTCATTGGGTTATGCTATGATGAATGATTTATGTTTTTTTGGAACACATAATAATGATTTCATTAGGATATGGGTGGGATATATATCTCACTCCAATGCATTGGGTAAATATTTATATCTCATGAGATAGAAATGACTAGAACGGAAATTAAATCCAGTTCAGTAATACAGGGCTAAAACGACAAGTATATCCAGTTTAGTAATACAGGTCTAGAACGAGGAGTGAACTCGGTTCAGTAATGGACTTTGTTTGTTATGATGGTCTTGGAAATGAGCCTTGGATAATATAGAAATGATTTTCTATGCTTGTTTTTTTCCACAATTCCATGTTTTATGTCAATGATATTTTATCATGGTTAATGTTCCTTTATGATTTATGCCTTATGTACTTCCAAGATTTATTTTATGACTCAAGATTTTGATATTCAAAATATGTGTTCATGATTTTACATTCTTATTTTTATGTTTTGTTTGATGTTCTATATGTTTACCCTTACTGAGCATTTGACCTCACCCTTTCATGTTTTCTTTCCCCCAGGATATAAAGAATGGTTTTAGGTAGGAAAACTAAAGGGTAAGATATTTATAGAAGATGTTGAAGATATTTCACCAAGCTAGAAGAATGTGTTTTGAGTTTCAAAAGACACTAAACTAGTATGGTATTTGGTTTTATATTTTTGTAATTTATTAAGTATTCCGAAAGAGAAATGTAATGTCCATGTACTCCAAGATTGGGTCGTTAGAGACTCCCATGTACAGATCCCTGAGACTGATGTTGGATCCCTACTATCAAGGTCTCTTCTTGTCTACTGATGACTATCACTGGCTGTATCTGCTCATCCAAAAAGCTTTTGACCACCAAATCTTGATCAAGAACCCCTACATACGCCATAATGCATAAAGGGATAACGTTGGCTTGGATGTCTCTACGCAGACCTCACTCAAAGGTCCGAGCCCTAAAGTACTGATCTCTAACCATATCCACCGAGTATCTAGAAAGGTTGGTGAACCTTGATCAATAATCATCCACTATCGTGATACCCTACTAGAAATGAAGAAGCTCATGTATACACACAACTCTCAGCGTAACTGGTGAGAACTCCTCTCTAAAGAGACACTCGAACTCTATCTACAAAAGAGTCATCTCATCATGAGTCTGGATAGCCAAACTCTACCATCGCCATGCCGAGTTGTATAGAAGGCTCTCCACCCAGACTACCATCTGATCTGCTGGTGTCCTAACTAGATGGAAAACTCGGGTCACCACCTCAAGATAGTCCCTAGACACCTAAGGGTGAGGCTCACCTAAGAACCTGAGAGGTATCTATCTCTGAAACTCGTGAAGCACGCTCAGTCTGCACTCCTCATCTACTGGTACTGTGGGTACTGCGTGATACTCCACAGGTGGTGGTATAGTTGGTGCACCACTTGGAGGTAACATTTGAGGAAATGGTCCCTGTATTGAAGCCTCTTCACTGAGGGGGTCATCCTCATGATCAAGCTGTTGAATCCTAACTAGTATACATCTCAGGGGAATCCTGTAAGAAAACAAAATGTACCACGGTCAATGAGAATATCTTTAGAGATGACTCACGAAGGACATGGAACCACAACCTATTACTATATGATAAATGTACCATTATTTTCCCTGTAACCAATGTTCTCATGTACTGAGTCAAAAATCATGTTATCAGAGTCCTGATGTATGGATATGTCAGTCGCCGCACCAGTTAACACTGGAGTCCCTATCCTAAAATCCAAACTCAAAACACTTAAAACTATTACCCCAAACCAATCTCACAATATCCCAGTCCTAAAGTAGAACCGACCACCTCTAATACCACTATGTCACAACCCATCCCAATGGGGCCCATGCCATGACTCCCCAAGACCACCTTCAATAGGCCAGAGGTTGGTGATTGGCACTGAGTAGACATATCACTAACATCAGAGGCATTGCCTATGTACCCACCCACCCACCCACCCACACACATCTCCATGCCCACAAAATGATGCAATGTAAAAACCACTAAGAACCAAAAGCATGCATACCACTATATCCCAACCAAATTATGAAAGGAAAGTAAAGTGCAGTAAAGTAAACCAAGTAAGAATACTATCCCACCAAAAGTGAAGTATGTAACCACAAGTACAACCTGTAAGAATAGGTACTAGGATTACTATTTATAGCCTTAGGAACACCTCGGCCTACCTGATCTCACAAGGCACTGTCTGGTCTTGGTTCTCCTAGGATTCCATCAAAAGGTCACTCGTATGCACAAGACACGACACATGTGGGTAGAGCCTGTGCAGGGGTGAGTATAACAATACTCAATAGGATACCCTGGAACCATAAAGAAATACACAAATAAAAGTATAGTCATCTCTACACAATATATTTCTACAACACATATAATAAGAATATCCATATATACTCAAACCAAGTCATGTTGTCTATAGGTAAGTCATAACTACTGCATACCAACACTAGGGATCCGACTTGAAGATTCCACAAAGCACTCATCTAGGAGAACACACTCCTGAGTTTGATAACACTAAAAACATTCATATGAGAAGTATTATTCATTGGGAACCATCGTGAGAGAGATATATTGATAGATCTAAAGAGAGAGATATGATACACAGATGAGGATTGCAACTAGGGTCATGGGGTGATACTAACAACTCCATCTAGATTAACCTGATAAGTAGAGGATCGACGCCCAGTGAAGTTGGTCATGTCAATATCGAAGACTCTACCTAGGGAATGAAGAATGAATAGAGGATCTGCTCTGAGCCTCTCAGGGTATTCCAACAACTCTATCCAGGAAGTCCTACTGAAGGGATCATACTCCTATGAGTAGGAAATGACATTCACCAACCTTCAGGGAAATGATCAAGGGTACAAACCCTAATGAAACTTGTCCAAGATATGGTGGAAAAGTTAATCAAGCCATGTAAAAAGGGATACATTACATGTATTAGGGTCACACACCATGTTCCTTGACCCCAATTACTGCCTGTATACAATGACCCATGTCATTCCAAAAGGTGTCATATAGAATATGGGTACACAACATGTATAAGAAGTCACACATCGTCTAGAATAAGTAACATGTTGTGTCCTTATATCCAGGGTTTACCCATGTAATCTGGACATGTGACAGTACACAGTGTCAACTCGTGTGTCTTTTCTAGTGTACTAGTACACAGGGTAGTCCATGTACTTGGTCCAGGACAAGCTGTATGGTGGGTTATGCGCTGTGTAGGCAACCTGTGCACTCCATCCTGTATTTATGTATCTCCCAAGATACATGTCGAGTCTCTAGGAAGGGACTATATACTATGTAAAATTTAACTATCATCTGAAACCATAGCCACTGTTCAGTGGGGGCCACATGCCGTGTTCATCGTGATTTTCTAGAATCTCGCATTCTTTCTCCACGTGCCTCATCTGATGATCCGGATATCGTTATGGTGATCCTTTAACCTCGAAACTCTGGATCCAGGCTCGTTTAATCACCCTAACACCAAATCGAGGTGTTTCTAGCCTTCAACTAGCTCAAAAAAATGTTTAAATTGATTCTGACACAAACCGCTCGAAGAATGATTTCTTCTGATTCACTCTGGTTTGTCTATCATTGTCATCACAACACCTACGTTAGGTCATCCCAATGTTGGATCTTCAATTTTGGATTGTTGGACAAGAAATGAAGGTGCAATGATCGTTCGTTCATAATCGTGCCGAAGAACGAAGAACACACGTAGAAAATGAGGGATAGGAAACACAAGGAACAAATATGAAGAACAAACCTTGATTGTTATTTGTTATAGCCTTGATCCATTCCCATAAGAACGATCAAAAAATCAAAATCAATTCTCAAATAATCAATCCTTGATAATCCTGCAGTTAAACCCATCCCGCAAGGAATGATCGAACCGTAGATTAACCTGTTCATTGGTTGGTACATGTTCATCATCAAATCTAAGAATAGGGAAAGAAATAAAAAACAATGCATCCTACCTTTGATTTGGATCGCTCGTTGATGAAGATCGGTTGCTGCATTGTTGTCGTTGGTGAGATCTGTCAAGAACGACATTCATTGATTTTTGATCTGTGATTCCATCATCATTGGCTTGTGAGGTTTCTTCAAATCCATACCTAGAGATTCTTCAGCTTTCCCTGGGTTATGCGGCTAGCCCTGGGATTTCTACATAAGGTTATTTTTAAAGGAAATCACTACATCAACAAAACAATTTTTATTTAAATTATTTAATGATGATCACATCCTTTTTTAGTTTTTCCATAGAAGACCCATGCTGACTAAAGTTATGTCATGCCTAGGGTAAAGCCACTACTATGAATGCAACGGTGCCATCAGATATTTTATCTAGGAACCTATTTAGAAGTTATTCCACTTTTTTAGAAAAACCACGCGTGCGTTCTATTTAATATTTTAATATTTTTCAAGAAATTGTTCCAAGAACACCATGCCTCAAAATCGTACACCGTCTCAATTCCTAGTATCTAAATTAATCCATATAATATTTAAAAATAATACATGAAAAAATCTGGGACATTACACCATGGTCTAAGTCGGGTGTCAGGTTAGATGGCAACCTAGACTGGTTCGTGAAAATATATAGTATTATATGTGTTTAAATCATTTTCCTCTAAAAAGAATACTTTATTCTTTAAAATATACTAAAAATGGGTGGTAGTAACACCCTCTGTCATATTTTTAAAAATATGTGGATAAAACAATATTATTTTGGATAAAACATTTTTATTCTTATATCCTTTTCAAAACATGTTATAAAATCTAATGAATTATAAACAATGTGTATACAATTAATTATCTCATTTTGTTCACAATAACTCTTTGTTAATGAAAAACTTATCTTATCATATTAGATAAATGAGATGAAGGTACACTTATTTTACTTAGATACATCTAATCTTGATATATTCCTTTACATTAAAAAATTATGAACTTCTGTATATTTATAAAACTTGTAAATTATACATTTGTTTTAGAACTAAGGTGATCTAGGTTGGATTTTGGTGTTGATTTTTTTTTCAACCCATTTATGGGTTGATCAAGGAGTTTGAAGTCTTTGGGAGGTTGTTTAATGTTTTTGGGTATTAAAATTTGGAGATTTTGGTGAAGTTACACATAGTATTAGAGGAAAAGTAAGGTTTTCTACATTTAGAAGAATACAAATCATGTAGAATGTATGTGTCCCACATAAAGAAGAAGGTATCTCATGGTAGAAGTATGTAGATGTATAGGGTGTATAAAAATCATTAAGGAGCTATGTGAATAATGTAGGAGGGATCGTTCACAAATCCCATAATAGTGAGTCACTTGCATCAGAGTAGTGGTGATTTCTATAGAATCTCAAAGTTAAAAATATAGTGCAACGAAGGAACTTTGTGAGGAAGGAAATCCACATAGTGAGTTCACAACAATTTTTTTTGCAAAGGAGGCATGCTATGTGAACCACTTAGCATGAGGCATATGTGAAGGGTGATGTCTTTTTATGTTGGAAGGTGATGTCTTTATGTGACTAGCAAAGGTGGATCATCCATGTAGCATTTACACGATGTTGGTTTATGAAGGGGATTGAATGGAATTATGGTGATTAAAAAGTTTTCTAGATGACTTTTCTTATAAATTCCTCATTAACCCCTTCATTAAATATCAATTGGAAGTTTAAATAAGATTCATAGATCATTCAAAAAATTAATGAAGTCAGGTCGTTTACATAACAAGGAGAGTTTGTGTATCAAGGACAAACTGTATAGTGGGTTCAACCCATGAAGGAGGTTCTGTGAAGTAGTTTTTTAAGTAGGGTTCTATAAAGTCAATTCGTAAAGGAGTATTCAATACATCTCATGAAGAATCAGTATGCGAAGCATATATCAGATCACATAGCACAAAGGGTGGTCTATGAAGCACAATACATGATTGAGGGGCACATTAGAGCATCATATTATGAAATTCATGATGAAACATACTCATAAAATTTCTAATGATGAGGAAGTGTTCTTTAAGTCATTAAACCAAGGAATAATTCATCCATCACATTGAGCAAGGAGTTGATAGAGGCGATTTAAGGTAGGCAGTTCACTACCCTTAAATTCATTATAAAGGCAGTGAGTTTTTCATGATGTGTATGTGATCAAAAAATTGTAATCCATGATATCTAGTGAAACTTAGTGGATTTTGGTATGATAGATAAATCATCAGTGTATGCTCCTTATACTAGATCTTAGTTTCGAACCAAGTAAAATTTTTATGTTTTGTTTTATTTATGCATTTTTGTTTTTGGTGAATGTGTGTTACAATCAGGAAGGTTTAACGTGTTCATACCAACATGGGGACAATATCCATTTTAATCTAAAGAAAAAATTAATACCCTGATTCACCCCTCACCTCTCTCTTAGGGAATCATGGGGAAAAATAAGTAGTATTAGATCACATGTTCCAAGTGTTAAAATTTTCATCTGAAATACTTTGTGATGAAGAATTTAGTAAATTATAATGGAGTTCCTCTATTTTATAGAAAAAGATAACATATTTTTAAAAACAAAATAACATCACATCTTCTATCTCTTGGGTTGGAAGTTATTTTTTTTATATTTCATGGGATTAAAGTCAGTGATGCAATATGATATTCCATGACTGAAGCTGATAGGAAATGGCTAGATGTTGATGTCAAATATCAGAATGATTTATCTGGAGCTCTATTAGATAATATATAAATGAAACTAATGAGAAATACCAGTGCTAATTCCACATGGGAGAAATTATACCAAATATATTAAGGTGATAGTAAGGTGAAGGAGGCCAAGTTATAGGTCCTCCATCACATATTTGATGATTTGAATGCTTCTTGATGAGAATACTGATAAATTCTTCAACCAAATCACTGAAGTTTTTGGATACATTTTAAGACTTGGAGAAGATATAATGGAAATAAATATTTTTAAGAATATTTTTTGATGGTTTCTACCTCTTTACAATCCAAAAGTTTCAGCTATAGAATAAATGGATTTTTCCAAAATCTCTCTAGATGATCTATTAAGTAGTTTGGTGGATTAAAAAATGTGAGTTAAGCTAAAAGGGATATTAACACTACAAAAAATACCCCTATCAGAGGGGGTTATATTTGTGATTAGATGGGGTTACAACCCCCTCTAAATAAATTAGTGGCATTTATGAAAAACTACTGCTAATGTGGTCGCCCTATCCTGTTAGGGGTAGTTTTGATGAAGCACTGATAAAATGGGAGGGAAATTAGTGATGGTTAAATTAGAGGGGGTCTAAACCCTCTCTAATTACACCCTAAATTTCTTGGAAATAGATGGATTAAAGACCATTTTAACTACCCCAAATTTATATACCAATTTAGGGGTGGTTTTGACTGCCCCTAATTGAGTTTCACACAGCAATTTAAGGGTGGTTCCTTCCAACTGCCCCTAAAATTTCTCTATTATTATTATTATTATTATTATTATTATTATTTTAGCCCCACCCTGTTTGTCTGCAGACCCCCCAACACCACCCGTTTATCTGTGAGACAACACCCCAATCCCAACCCACATGTTAGTTTCTAGTTTGTCCATGGGACAACCCCCTGACCCTGACCACAAGCACAGGCACCCACCTAGTTTTTCACTAGACAACCCCCTGACCCCACACACCCCTAAAACCACATGTTTATCTATGAAACAACCTTGGGACCCCAAGCACACCCACATTTGTCCACGGTACACCACCCATTTGTCTGTGGGACAACCCCCTGACCCCAAGCACATCCCTGAACAACAACTACGATAGACCACTCAGCACCGCTGACGCACAAACCCCCACGCACCAACACCCACTACACACACAGACCCTGTTTAAACTTAGACAGAAAGACCCTCCACAGGGTTTCAAACTTGGGATCCCCAGATTCACAAAGGTGCTCCTCTACCACTCTTCTGATTTTGTTTTCATTTTTAATACACAATAACATTCTTTTATTTCTATACAGAAATATATGATAATATATACACATATATATATATATACATTTGTGTATAGAAATATATATAATATAATATGTTTGTGTTCATATATAATATATATAAATAATTATATTTACATATATAAATATATATTTATACATATATTTATAAATACATTTATATTTGTGTGTGTGTGTTTATGTATTTATATAATATTAATATATATAATATCATTATAATATATATATATATAATTATTTTTATATACTTATATATATATATATATGTGTGCATGTAACAATATTATTATTAATTATTATTATTATTATTACACCTATTTTTAAAATTATGAAAATTATATGTTGGTTTTATAAATACTATACAGTTATTTTATGATTTATATTATATATATATTATATTAAATACATTTATATTATATATTTATACATGTAATTATATATATTTATATTATATCACGTACACGCACATATATATATACACAAAATTAAATACATTCATATAATTGGAAATATATAATATAATTAAATAATATATATTTACTAAATTAAATTATAATTAATATGGTATACTACAATATATATTATTTAATTATATAATATATATAAATTTATATATAATAAAATATTTATAATATAATTATTTAATATATATTTATATTTATATTTAATTTTGTTTATATTATATATATTTTTATATATAATATAATACAAGTGTATTTATACATAAATATGCAATAAAAATGTATTTAATATAATATAGGTATAATATAAATAATAATTTAAATATATTTAATAAATGTATAGTATTTATAAAACCACATATTATTTTTATATATTTGAATAAATATATTTATAATTACATTTATATTATTTATACCAATATTTATATATATATATATATACATTTATATTTATATTTATAAGTATTTATTTAAAGTATTTATATAATGACTTTATATATATATATGTTTATAATGTATTTAATTACATTTATATAATGTGTTTATGAAATATATATACACACACACAAAATTAAATACATTCATATAATTGGAAATATATAATATAATTAAATAAGATATATATTTACTAAATTAATTTATAATTAATATGGAATATTGCAATATATCTAATATAATTATATAATATTTTTATTTATATTTAATTTTGTCTATGTTATATATATTTTTATACATAATATAATATAAATGTATTTATACATAAATATATAATACAAATGTATTTAATATAATATATGTATAATAATCATAATATAAATTTATTTCATAAATGTATAGTATTTATAAAACCACATATAATTTTTATATATTTGAATAAATATATTTATAATTATATTTATATCATGTATACCAATATTTATATATGTATACATTTTTGTTTATATGTATGAGTATTTATTTAAAGTATTTATATAATTTCTTTATATATATGTTTATAAAGTATTTAATTACATTTATATAATGTGTTTATATAATATATATATATATATAGATATACAAACACATGCGTACGCACACATATATATTATAAAATTTGATTTTTTTTTTAAAAAATAAAAAAATTACCAGGGGTTAAAACCCCCTCTATTTTTTTTAATTTTTTTCCAATTAAATATTTATATAAATTAGAGGCGGTTTTGGAAAAAACACCCCTAAATTAAGATTTAGTGGCAGTTTTCCAAAAGTCACCGCTAATTTATTTGACATTTATTTAAAAAAAATAAAAAAACAGATGTAACATCCCGGATCCGGGTGCCACACAACGGGTGCCCCAAACCCGGTTGGTCACATGACCTCAAACGAATTTCACTAAATGCCAGAGGCTTCCAACTAGCAGCGAGGGCCTAGGTATGATAGTGGGGAAACTATGCCCTCATTTATCAAAGTGTAGCACAGCGGAACAAAATACAAACATACCAAAAGTAGAAGCAATAAGCAATATCAAGCTGAAATGGACAACAGTACTGAAGTAAAAGATGACCACAATCGTATATATATGATGATGCAATATGTCCCTAAGTCTAAGAAAGCATCCAAAATAGGGTACACTGCAATCTAAAACAATACAGTACCAGGGCAAGTATAACAAAGCAAAACAAAACAGTGCAGCATGAACTTAGCAGCATCGCAAGCCTAAGCTCGGTCCCATGCTCTCCTACTCCTCTGCAACAATCAAGTACCTTTATAGGGGCTATTTCCCTTATCAACACCTATAGTAATATAATCTGTTTAGGCCCAAGACATGACCCAAACAGGGTGTGAGAAATAAATCCTAGTAGGCAACCACCAAAGGCCCGTGCCCAACTGCCAGTGAAAATATGCAACAGCAGTGTGCAATAATGAAATGCAGTAAGCTAGGAAGTACTCAAAAGAATCTACTCCTACCAGTTCCATTACCATTTAATTATTATTTAACAATTCAATATGATTGAATTATAAGTTCCTGAGACTCAGCCTCAGCCGAAAATATCCTAAACAGTGTCGTAGCTAAAACCACAACAGGCAATCTAACAAGTAGAAGGCAAAACAATACCAATCCTGTGCTTTAGCTTGGCAGGTACCATGTAAGAAGTCACCACAATGAATACACAAAGTAAACTGAGTCCTCAGACATGTAAAACCTTACCCTCAGGTAACCAGAATCGAAACACTCAGGTGATTTCCCTCAGACATAATGAATATTGCCCTTAGGCATACAAGATATTGCCCTCAGGCACGGAAACTACTGCCCACGGGCATATGAAAAGTTGCCCTCAGGCCAAATGAAACACTGAACTCAGGCTAAGAAAAACACTGACCTCAGGCTAACAAGTAATCAGGCCAAGCCCAACACATAAGCAAGCAATTTATATACATTTTCTCTCAAGAAAACTCAAAGCATGCTAAAAATCACGGCATACCCACGAGTATCCTGGCTAAACGACTAAACAAGGGAAACGCACCCACGGGGTGGCCCTAGATCAAGGTAACAATCCCAAACAGCAGTTATTACCTATTCATTAAATTACCTATACAATTATAGGTATTTAATTAGTCAAGGCCTCAGCCATACGACACCCCAATCATGGGCGTGTAGCACAATGGTACACAAAAACACTCAACATTTGGAATTAAACACCAGATCACCTACCTCGATCTCCTCTGATCGATATACATGAACGACACCTCCCGAATCAACCAAGAACGACATATATCTAGGATAAATTTTCACCCATTCAAACTTAAATAACTTCACCTTGGGAAATAATTAGAAGGAAACACTCAATAAGAGAGAAGAACTCACCCACATGGTCCAAACATGATCGTTAGCGAAGAAATCGGAGTCCCAGTGTTCATTCGGGAACTCTTCCAAGGTTCAGACGTCTCTCCCATGACTTCTCGGCATTCTAAGCTTCCTCTGTTGAAAGAGGGGGATACTGCCAGTTTATAACAAAAAAACACAACTACACAGTGTGTACTCTCAAGTACACGACATGTACTTTCCATTTTTTAACTGTTCCTCTGGCAGCCACTTTCCACTGCCTCACTATTCATCTGTCAACTTGATTACACGACGTGTATATCTAAGTACACGACGTGTACTATCGTTCCACTGGAGGCTACTCCCACCGCCTTACTGTTCACCTTCCAACTGATTAAACGACGTGTATATACTAAGTACACGACATGTTGTCAGTTTTTACACCCTTCATCACCGACAGGCCTACACGCCCTGTATACTCATCCCACACGGCCAAAGTACATGGCGTGTACCCACAAATTTTGGGATTTTCCCCCATTTTTCTTATTTTTCTCAAAACACATAAGGAAAAAGGAAAAGAAGAAAAGAAGAAACCCGTACCTCAAGAATAAAAACCGGGTTCTTACAAACTCCCCACCTTAAAGCAATTCGTCCCCGAATTTCCCTTCCAAGGGCGGTGAAGATAAAGTCGAGAATAACTCTGTCCACTAAGCATGTACGTCGGTCTCCCTCTCCCATGTTTTATCTTGTACTCGACCATGCTTCCATAACACCCATATGAGAGGAACTGACCGGCCTCAGAGAACCTTCATGCTCCTATCAACAATACGAATCGGATGCTCCTCAAAGGATGTATCTACATGAAGTTCAACCTCCTCAGGATGAAAAATGTGATATGGGTCTGAGTGATAACGGCATAGCTGAGATATGTGGAAGACGTCGTGCATGGCCTGATACCTCTGTGGTAACTGAAACCGATAGGAAACCGGCCCAACTCTCTCCATAATCTCAAACAGCCCCACATACCTTGGTGAAAGTTTACCCTGTCTCCTGATCTGCCTATGTCCTAACCTTGATGAAGCACGCAAGAAAACCTGATCCCTGACCACGAACTCCAAAGGTCGTCTACAATGATCAACATAAGATTTCTGATGAGACTGTTCAATAGCCATCTGCTTTTGTATCAATTGGACCTGCTCTGAAGTCTCCTACACGAGACGTGGTCCCAGTAAAGTTGCCTCACCTGCCTCTAACCAACACAAAGGTGATCTTCATGACCTATCATATAAAGCCTCATAAGGTGCCATCTGAATAGTTTCCTGAAAACTATTATTATAGGCAAACTCGACCAAGGGTATGTGCCTCTCCCAATAGCCCCCAAAGTCTAGGACGCATGCGCGCAACATGTCCTCAAGCACATGTATCATACACTCTGACTGGCCATCGGTCTAAGGGTGGTAAGTTGTGCTCAGAAGCACCTGTGTACCCAGTGCCCTCTGAAAACTCTACCATAAATGAGACATAAAATGGGCATCCCTATCTAAAAAAATAGAATGAGGGACCCCATGGAAACGTACCGCCTCTCAGATATACAACTTCCTGAGCTCGTCAACACTGAAGGTCTCCTTGATCAGAAAAAAGTGATCTACCTTTGTAAGTTTATCCACAACAACCCACACGACATAATTGGCTTGAGGTGACCTCGAAAACCCAGTCGTGAAGTCCATCACAACATCATCCCATTTCCATTCTGGAATGGATAACTGTTGTAACAATCTGGATGGCCTCTGATGCTCCGCCTTCACCTGTTGACAGGTGGAACATCTAGTAACACAACCAGCTACCTTCCATTTCATACCCGACCACCAATACTGACGTCTCAAATCATGGTACATTTTTGTAACTCCGAGATGCACTGCCCAAGATGAATCATGAAATTCCCGCATCAACTCCTCATGTATATCCCCTGGAACCCACACTCGTCCATGGATACGCAGTACCTCATCATCGCCTATCATCCAACCAGGAGGAGGGTCCTCACTTTCCACAGACTCCTGTATAACTAGGCCTTCTAAATCTGATAGTTGTCTCATCCTCACTCTATCCAGGAGGGTAGAAGTCACAGCTAAGGATAAAAGATAGGCTTGCCCCTGACTATCATGCACCTCCAAATGCATCTCAGAAAACAAGGTCATGAGCTGCCACTCACCACTGGCCTCCTGCACTGCCTGTATTTGAGTCCTCCTAGTTAGTGCATCAGTTACTGCATTACCTTTAACAGGTGTATAGGCAAGCTCAAAGTTTAAGGAATGAAGGTATTCAACCCAACTTCGCTGTCTCAAATTCAGGTCACGCTAGGTAAATATGTATTTCAGACTTTTGTGGTCTATAAATACCACAAAATGTTCTCCCAAGAGATAATATCTCCAACATCGCAACGCATGAACAACTGTAGCCAACTCGAGATCATGCATTGGGTAATTCCTCTCATGTGGCCTCAACTGCCGAGACCCATATGCAACTACTCGATCGCCCTATATCAACACTACTCCCAGCCCAATACCTGATGCATCACAGTAAACTGTATAGTTCTTCCCTTGATCTGGAAGTATCAGGACTGGTGCTGATGTCAACCATCCCTTCAGCTTCTGAAAGGCTATCTCACAAGCTTCTGACCAAACAAACTTTACACCCTTCATAGTCAAACTCATCAACGACACTGATAAGCAGGATAATTCCTATATAAAGCACCTATAGTAACCATACAACCCCAAGAAACTCCATATTTCAGACATATTCTTAGGATGTTCCTAGGAAACTACTGCTCTCACTTTCCTTGGGTCTACTGCAACTACTGCCTCTGAGATAATATGACCTAGTAAGTGTATCTGGTCCATCCAAAAGTAGCAGTTTGAGAGCTTAAAATATAACTGATGCTCTCTCAGTGTAATCAATATGATCTCAAGATGGGTAGTATGGTCGTGTCGAGTGTGAGAGTACACCAAGATATCATCCACGAAGACTACCACAAAAGAATCCAAATATGGGTGGAACACACGATTCATCAGAGCCATGAAAATTGCTGGCATGTTCGTGAGTCCAAACGGCATAACCAAG
Source organism: Viscum album (assembly GCA_963277665.1). NCBI lineage: Eukaryota > Viridiplantae > Streptophyta > Magnoliopsida > Santalales > Viscaceae > Viscum > Viscum album. The sequence continues at coordinate 2,081,973,234 of OY728152.1, read as the reverse complement.
TACTCGTATAAACCATATCTTCTCCAAAAAGCTGTAAGCGGTACGTCTGATGGTTTAACGCGCAACTGATGATATCTGGATCTCAAGTCAATCTTTGAGAACAATTGTGCTCCTAAAAGTTGATCAAAAAGATCATCAATCCTTGGCATGGGATATCGGTTCTTAACCGTCAACTGGTTCAGCTTCTGATAATCCACACAGAGTCTGAGGGTACCGTCTGTCTTCTTTGCAAATAGGATAGGAAAACCCCAAGGAGAAGTACTGGGTTGGATGAAACCCTTTGCCTGCAACTCCTCCAACTACCACTTGAGCTCCTTCAATTCTGATGTATCCATCCTATAAGGAGGAATGGACACCAGTACTACTCCTGGAACAAGTTCAATAGAGAAATCCACCTCTCGCTCCGGAGGAAGACCTAAAAAGTCTTCCAGGAAGACATCCCTAAAACGATCAACCACTGGAGGGAAATCCTTCTGAAAAGTTCCCTGATCATCCAGATATAAACTCGCAATTTGGGCTGTCACACCACCTCATCCATGATGCTTAGGTCCAACTCGGCTTGACTGGGCATCCCATTCACCCTTGTATAGAAACTCTCCGCCCTCTGGTGACGTGAAACTCACCCTACGACAATAACAATCTACAAAGGCTCGGAAAGGTACCAACCAGTCCATCCCAAGAATGACGTCATAGCTCTTCATCTCTAAAATATAGAGGTCCCATAGAAAGTGACACCCACTAACCTTTAGGGAGAAATCCCTGCACTGATGCACACCAGCTATTCTAGTCCCCAACGGAGTGTCTAGTGTCATAATATCAGAAAAAGAAGAAACACAGAGCCCAAGGCTCTTCACAACAGGCATAAATATAAATCTATGTATAGAACCAGTATCTAAAAGTACTGAAGATAAAACAGAAGCAACTAGAATATTACCTATGACAGTGGAAGGTCTGGGATCCTGCTCATGTTGTGTCTTTTGCACTGCATACGCCTTCCCAGTGCCGTGGCCCTACGACACAGCCTGGCTACCCTAAGCTGACCTGCCCTACTATCTCTGAGATCTTGGTTTCTAGATACCACGACCACGACCACCACCTCGGCCTGAATGTCCTGACGTATTCCAATTTCCTAACTGGTAAGAAGCTGCTGGCCCTACTCCTGCACGTGGAGTCTGCACAGAACCCCTCTCACTAGCCACTGGTGGAAACGCCCTGCAAAAACGCTGGAGATGACCCATATTGCCGCAAGCTCGACACTCCACTAGGTCACGTGGACACTGAGGTCTCTTGTACCCCTCCTTACTGCACTTGTATCACATCACCTGGCCACATGAAGAATTCTTCTAGCTAATACTGCCACCGTGAGAGAAATACATCTGGATCTTCCTCTTACCAGTATAAATAGTACCAGAAACTGGTGTCGAATCGCCCTGGCCTGCACCACTAGCTTCCCGCAGGTTCCGCTTAGTAATTAGTGTCTGGTTCACAATAACATGTACTTTAGGAAACCTGAAAACATTCACCAGTGCTCGGATTTCATATCGAAGAACATCCTCAAAGCATCTAGCCCTCAACATCTCATCACCCACCAGAACAGGTGCAAAATGCTATAGATCGGTGAAGCGGGTAGAATAATCCATCAATGACATGGCGCCTTACTGCAGATTCATGAACTCTCGAGCTCGATCTTCCCTTGTCATCTCCGAAAAGAAAAATTCATAGAAGACTGCCTAAAAATCTTCCTACGCCATATCTCAGTGATGCTCAGTCTGGGTGGTTACATCCTACCATCTCTTGGCAAAATCATGCAGCATGTAAGTAGTGAGCTTGACCCTCCTCCTAGGAGGCGTCTCAAGATGCTCGAAGATGTCCTGCATAGAACCCAACCAAGACTCCGCAGCCTATGGTCCACCATCCCCTGAAAACATAGGCGGATGATGCTGTTGAAATATACGCGTCAGCTCTACCATAGATGTGGCAGCCGGTGGTGCTCCCTGGAAGGTCTGTATAAACCGCATGAATCCTTCACGGAACTACGCATCCGTGCCTGCTTCCAGTGTAACATATGGCACCGCATCTGGATTTGCTGGAGGATCCATCAGTAGCCCATGGCCTACCGTCTCTGGAGTATATTCGTTACCACTCTCTTGGAGAACAACTCGAGGTTGTCTCAGTGGAATGAATCTACAAGGTCAAACACACACATTAGATTTATATTATCAAGGACTAACTGAAAGCGTAATAAGGGAACAAGGAAAATAAAACTTTCAAGTTTTACAAAACAAGACTACACGACATGTATAATAACTACACGACGTGTTCCCTTAAGTCTTTAACATGGGTGTGTACTTTTGCTAGAACTGGTCGTGTAACGCCCAAAACACATGGCATGTTGACCACACACATGGCGTGTACTTGAATTTTCTTCCCCTGCCCAAGTCCTTCTACAAGGCTAAGCCACACAGATCTCTTTAGAACGAGACTACACAGCGTGTATAAGTCCTACATGGCGTGTACAAGAAGGTCTTGACCGAACTGTGTTGTTCGTGACACGGACAGGTACACAACTCACACTACACGGCATGTTCCTGATAGACACGACGTGTACGACTCAGATTCCAACTTCCCATGTTGTTAGTGACATGACCGACTACTCGGCTGACACTACACAGTGTGTTACACCCACACACGGCGTGTACACCACCCTGTTTCTCCAGCCACACGGCCAAGTCCACATGGTCTCTCACTGGTCAAAACTACACGGTGTGTCCCAAAGGTACACGACGTGTACTAGAAAGGATAACACTGACCCGTGTTGTTAGTTACACGACCAGATTTCCAGATAACACTACACAACATGTTCAAAAGTGACACAACGTGTTTAAGTGAAGATTTCTTCATCCGTGTTGTTAGTCACATGGCAAACACAGGGTCAACACGACATGGCGTGTACAACCAGTACACGACGTGTTCCCTCTAGAGTTTTCCCATCCCATGTTTTTGCCTACACAGCCTATGACACAGTTAGAAACTACATGGCGTGTACTTAAAAATTTTGCATTTCTTCCTAAACAGAAGAGTACATGGCGTGTGTTCATAAAACCACACGTCGTGTTGTCTGGGTTTCTGGACAGTAGACCTCAGAAACTACATCAGAGCCCTTTTTCCCTAAATTTTAAATGTCGGTATGCCAAATTTCGATCTGTGGGGGCCCATACTACCTGAGAATCAAATTTTAGCACCCGACCTTCACAAAAATAGGATGGATCATGATCCGCTAAATTCCAGTCCAAGAGAGACCATACTTCTTAGGAACCAAAGTTTATTGTCCAATAAACCAACCATAACATGTACCAATACCCTATCAACAGTAGGCATATCTATCAAGGTACCTATCACAACATCATGAATTTTCTGGCACAACATCTATCACAATAACATGCAATTTCTAATGCACCTACATGACATGAAAATTATGCATGGAATGTGATTCTAAAATGTTCCTAAATGATGCATGAGATGTCATACCCTCATCTCATCAGGTTGAAACTAAATAGAACCCATGTATAAAAATATAAACCACACACCACAAGTGTGTCACCCAAAGGTGAAAATCAAATCAATTGTAATAATCATAAATATAAAATCACAATTTAATTCTAGGCAATCCAGCCTTTACCTATACATGGGGTAGCTACTCCTGGCACAATTATTACAAAATCCCTTAGCAATCTATTTATTTACATCATCGCCAAATAATAAAATAACCCAGAGAAAAGAAAAAACCTTTGATACTACTTTGTAACATCTTGGATCCGGGTGCCACACAACGGGTGCCCCGAACCCGGTTGGTCACATGACCTCAAGGGAATTTCCCCAAATGCCAAAGGCTGCCGACTAGAAGAGAGGACCTAGGTATGATAGTGGGGAAATTATTCCCTCATTTATCAAAGTGTAGCGCAGTGGAACAAAATAAAAACATACCAAAAGTGGAAGCAATAAGCAATATCAAGCTGAAATGGACAACAGTACTGAAGTAAAAGATGACCACAATAATATATATATGATGATGAAATATGTCCCTAAGTCTAAGAAAGCATCCAAAATAGGGTACACTACAATATAAAACAATATAGTACCAGGGACAATTACAACAAAGAAAAACACAATAGTGAAGCAAGAACTTAGCAGCATTGCAAGCCTAAGCTTGGTCCCATGCTCTACTACTCCTCTGTAACAATAAAGTACATGTATAGGGGATCTTTCCCTTATCAAAAATTTAAGCAATATAATATATTTGGGCCTAAGACATGACCCAAATAGGGTGTGAGAAATAAATCACAATAGGCAACCGCCAAAGGCCCGTGCCCAACTGTCAGTGAAAATGTGCAACAGTAGTGTGTAATAATGAAATGCAGTAACCTAGGAAGTACTCAAAAGAAGCTACTACTACCAGTTCCATTACCATTTAATTATTATTTAACAATTCAATATGATTGAATTATAAGTTACTGAGACTCAAACTCAGCCTAAAATATCCTAAATAGTGCCGCAGCTAAAACCATAATAGGCAATCTAACAAGTAGAAGGAAAAACAATACCAAGCCTGTGATTTAGCTTGGCAGGTACAACGTAAGAAGTCACCATGGTGAATACACAAAGTAAAATGAGTCCTCAGACATGTAAAACCTTACCCTCGGGTAACCAGAATCAAAACCCTCAGGTGATTTCTCTCAGGCATAATGAATTTTTCCCTCAGGCATACAAGATATTTCCCCTAGGTGCGGAAACTACTGCCCACAGGCGTAAGAAAAGTTGCCCTCAGGACAAATGAAACATTGTCCTCAGGCTAAGAAAAACACTTCCCTCAGGATAACAAGTAACCGGGACAAGCCCAACACATAAGAAATCAATTTATATACATTTTCTCTCAATAAAACTCAGAGCATGATAAAAATCACGGTATACCCACGGGCATCCTGGCCAAACAACTAAACAAGGGAAACACACCCACAAGGTGGCCCTGGATCAAGGCAATGATCCCAAACATCAGTTATTAGCTATTCATTAAATTAACGATACAATTATAGGTATTTAATTAGTCAAGGCCTCAGCCATATGACACCCCAATCATGGGCGCATAGCATAATGGCACACAAAAACAATTAACAGTTGGAATTAAACACCATATCACCTACCACGATATCCTCTGATCAATATACGTGAACAACACCTCCCGAATCAACCGAGAACGGTGTAAATCTGGGATAAACATTCACCCGTTAAAACATAAATAACTTCACCTCAGGAATTAATTGGAAGGAAACACTCAAGAAGAGAGAATAACTCACCCGCACGGTCCAAATGTGATCGTCGACGAAGGAATTGGAGTCCCGATGTTTGATCGAGAACTCTTATAAGGTTCGGCCATCTCTCCTGTGGCTTCTTAGTGTTCTAAGCTTCTTTCGTTGAAAGAGGAGGCTACTGCTGGTTTATAACAAAAAATCACAACTACACGGCGTGTACTTTCCATTTTTTTAACTATTCCTCTGGCAGCCACTTTCCATAGCCTCAATGTTCATCTGTCGACTTGATTACATGACGTGTATGTCTAAGTACATGGCATTTACTATCGTTCCACTGGCGGCTACTCCCACCACCTTACTGTTCACCTACCAATTGATTACATGGCGTGTATATACTAAGTACACGATGTGTAGTCAGTTTTTATACCATTCATTACCGAAAAGCCTACACGCCCTGTATACTCATCCCACATGGCCAAAGTACACGACGTGTGGAAAAGTACATGGCGTGTACCCACAAATTTTGGGATTTTTCCCCATTTTCCTTATTTTTATCAAAAAAGTTAAGGAAAAAGTAAAAGAATAAAAGAAGAAACCCCTACCTCAAGAATAAGAACCGGGTTCTTACAACAGAGGAGGTTAAAACTTCCTCTAATATAACGGATTAACATCAGTTCATGAACCCCCTATAATTTAAAAGATTATAGGGGGTTGTGAAACTCCACTATTTAATTTTTTAAAAATTCCACATATATATATAACCTCTAAAATCAAAATGAATATTATATATATATATAACCTTTAAAATCCAACCAAATATTTAGCACTGTTAATTATTAAATTAGTGGTAGTTTTGATATAACCGCCTCTAAAATTCAACCAAATATTAAAAAAATAATGATAGAAAATTTAGAGGAGGTTGTGAGCCCCCTCTAAATTCAATGATTAGCATGGGTTGTTCATAACCCACTCTAATTTATACAGAAAATTAATTTAGAGGGGGTTGTACATAAACCCTCTAAAAAAACACTACTAATCTACTATTTTTTGTAGATTAAGTCATGAAAAAAGGAGATGTCATTCAAATCTATGAAGAATATTTACATCTCTAAAGGAAAAATAGAGAAGTGGATGTGGATAATGAAATTCTCTTTGTTATGGCCAAAAATTTCAACAGAGGAAAGGGTGGATTCAAAGGAAAGGTGTCATTGGCTTGCTTCCAATGCTGTAAAGTTGGGTATATTGTAACAAGGTGTCCGGAAAGATTCAATGATGAAGAAATTAAATCATAAGTTACATAGAACCCATGAATAAGCTTTCATCCTAGAAGGCTCCAAAACTGGGAGTTCATCTGGAAAAATTTTTCAGAGGAAGAGCTTTGTGAGAAAAGAGGAAAATGGTAACACATATGTAAAAAAGGGACTTTCATGTCATTTTTGGGTTTTAACATCATATACCCCATGAAGTTATTGTATGAAACATTGTAAATAAGTTATTCACATCAGTTAATAATAAATGATGTTATAAATACATATATAGAGGAGGTTTTTCACATCTGTTACAAAAAAACTAACATGATAAAGTCTATTATAGAGGGTTTTCACTATAGAAAAAACCATTATTTGTGACGGACTATTTGCAATGGGAATAGGCGTCCCGTCTCAAAAACTTACGCACATATTGGAGCGGTTTGTGCATCAAACCGCGCAAAAGGGTATTTGCGATGGGTTGGCACTACCCGTTGCAAATGACGGGAGGCTGTAAGACCTAGTTGAGATGGGGGATCCCCCATCGCAACAAGTTCGACCCCCGAAGGGTATTTTTGATGGGACCCATTGCAAATAATAGGTGGCGGTAAAAACCTATTTGCGATGGGATGTTGTCCCATCACACAAAGTGTGTCGGCAGGTCACTTTTTACGACGAGCCCCGTCGCAAAAAGTACTATTTGCGACAAGAATCTCGTCGCTAATAGTCCCGTTGCAACTATTATAACCTATATATACCCCTCCGTTTTTTCTTCCCTCCGCCTGAATTTCTTGTTCCTTTGTTTCTGTAAACTCTAATTTTAGAGTGAATTTTTTTGAGAGTTAGCTTTTTTTTCGAAGAAGTTGTAAAACCGCCTACAATTATAAGAGATCAAGTTTAAAGGTATTTATGTTTTATTTAATTTAGTATTTATTTGATTTATTTATATTATTTTAATTATTGTTGATTAGTTGTAATTAAGTTAGATTTAAATTGTTTTTTCATCAGTATTTATTTGTAAAAATAAAATAAAATAATTAGTAATTGGAAATAATTTATAATTATTAACAACAATTGGTAATGTATATAAATAATTAGTGGTAATTAGTAATAAGTAACTGTATTTTGCAGTAATTAATAGTAATTAAAACTAATTAGTAATAATTAGAAATAAATAGTAATAATTTTAAAAAATAGTAAAAAGTAGTATTAACTAGTACTCGCCCGTGCTATTGCACGACGTATTCAATTATTGGTTTTTCATTTAATAAGAGATTAGTATTTATAAAAATTGAAGAAATTGTAATGTTGAATAAATTTTAATTTGAATGTAATGGTTTATGATAATTGAATAGAAATTTATATACTATGAAGGCACCTTTCAAATAGTTGACAATGAAAAAACATAGTAAATGTATATTAATTTTTAAATTTTGAGTAAGAAAATTTCAATTCATTTTCAATGTTGATCACAATAACTATAATGTTGGAACTGAAATAAATAGTGAAAGATAAATAATTGATAAAACATTTGTTGTAATAAAAAAATGAGAGTTGTAAAATAAATGAAATAATAATAAATTGACTGAAATGTTCGGGAGAGGAGAAAATGTAGTGAAACTATTCATCATGTATCTCGAAATAAAATACATGTTCCAAGGATCCAGTTTTCAAAAACATGTATCACAAGTGAAATATAATAGATTTAAAATATACTAACAAATGATTCAAAATAAAAGTATTAAGTACTTGTGCATTTCCTCAGGTGCTGATCATTTCCATGATCTTGTATTTCTCCAAAACCTGGTAATAGTAAACCCACAAGCAACTTGTGCTTTGTGCGGTTTCATCCGCCTCCGACCCCAACCATCCACCACGCTTCTCCATAGTAGTGTCATCGCCCCCCAGCTACCATTGGGTTCCAGGATCTATAAGCAGCATTTGGTGCCCGACATCTTCATTGTGTCTTTAAATTGTTGTGGTATTATTGTGACTACTATAACACTTGACAAATAATTATCCTTCAGTTATAAATCAACACAATACTGGATAGAAACACAAGGAAAATGTTAGGTATTATTGTAAATAGTTTGAAGAGAAATAAACATAGTTTTATTGACCAGAGGATCAAAGAGCATCTTTGGTAGTAAGATGCTTTCCAACAAGTAGGGGAAGATTACAACCAAAACCTATCCTCTTTACCATGCCATCCTCCACCACTTCACCTTCCAAATCTACCAACCACCTTGATGCCACCATCCAGCACAACTCCACTATTACCAGGGATCAGTCTATCTATTTTTCCAGGACCTACCCTTGTGCTCTTGGTGCTATGATGTATGGATCGACCTAGATTCTGAGATAAACGTATAAGCCTTCTTGCTTCATGAGATTGAAAAATCTGAGAAAAATCCTATCTCCCTTAAAAATAATACTGCATTCAAGGGAAAAAAATAGTTGAAATGAATACAAATATCAAAAAGTACATGAAACACTTATTTCCTAGAAGATACAGCAGAATAATATATCAAATTTTTTTTGATGTCAAACAGTAAAATAATAAATAAAACATTATGAAATTAGAAATATAAATAATAGGGAGAAACAATTACCTTCAATATTTGACACCATTACATTGAAAAGTAGGAGATGTTGATAAAGATACCTGAATCAAAGAAGAAATGTAAAGCCATTGGACATCTTTTTAACAATCATGCAATGTAGAATTAAAGTAGAGATTAGGAATAATATTGCATTTGGCAGAAAATGCATCAAATAAAGAATTGGTGAATAAATACCAAATAACAGAATGAAATAGATTCCCTAGTAAATAAGGGTCACCTGAGCAACTATGTCTTGATCATTCTTGTAGGTAGCCAAGATTGAGTTCTTGGCGCATAGTATGTCATCAAATGACGATCTTTTAGAAATGCCAATCACCTTCAGACTACTATACACCGACATCTCAAACTACACCGAGTCATCCTCTTTCGAGCCAGCGAGGGTCATGGTGGTTAAACAGAGTGCGACGTGAATGGATATCCCAACTCCAGCAAGGAACCTTGATTCAGGGTCACTGTTGTAGTATCGGAGGAGGTGGAGGATTCAGAGGCAGAGCGGATGGAGAACCATTAATCAGAGTGTTTAAGATTGAAAACCAAAATAACATCGTACAAAATGTTCTTGAATAGACCATTATAGGTTCTGAAACTAACCTTGATAGGACCATTATCAGTACTAAAACTCATCCCTAGAACATATTTTAGCCAAACAGGGGAACAAATGTACTTTTTAAAGAAATAAAAAAACATTAAAATTTCTGGAATTAAAACACAGTAACATCTTTTACATAATGAAAACCATCAAAATTACTTGAAATTCCACTCACCACAGACATAAGGCCTGATTTTGAGATGAACGTATAGGCATGCCTGCTTCACCATCTTCAAATATCTGAGCAAATCATACATCCCTTCGAAATAGTACCACATGCAAGGAAAACCAACATTTGAAACAAATATATATATATCAAAAAGTATATGAAACACAGATTTCCTAGAAGATGCAGCAGAATAATATATCAAACAAATATTGATGTCAAACAAAAAAAATAAGAAATGAGACATTATGAATATGGAAATAGAAATAATAGGGATAAATAATTACCTTAAATATTTGATACCATTACATTGAAAAGCATGAGATATTGATAAATTTAATCGAATCACAGAAGACATGTAAAGTCATTGATTGAAAACATTCACCGATGCGAAGAACCTTCAACATAGAGCTCTCAACCGCTTTAGAAGACCTGAAAAAATGTAATTGAATTAAAAAATATATTTGAAGACAAATTCAATCTTTTTGTAGTGTGAGAATCAATATCACCATTCAATTCTACGTCGAAGCCATATAAATAATAAGTACATGTAGAATATGCAAACAAACATAAGTGCATGCATTTTCAAAAATTCAAAAATTTCCTTACTATATGAATGCAATCATCACAACTTTGGTTTGATGGGTGATCTTCATTATTGATGACATGAAAATTAATTTGTTGTTCGAACCAAGTGTGTAGATGATATAAAGTATAAAAACCAACATGAAAAATGAAAGCACTGGAAAATGAATTCATGACAACTATGAAAATTTAATTTAGAGAATAACATGCAGTTGAGTCGCATGAATCGAAGAAGAGAATGAAAGAACCGTTAACAATATCATTAATAGTAGCTGTGTTTGGAATATCTAATATTGTCAACAGTAAAAAAATATACGAAAAATAGTTAAATTAAAAGAAATTTAACTATAGGATATGAATAAAAAACTAACCTTAGTATTCTCATCGCATGTACGATGAATGAATGTATATTTGGTGATAGAAAAACAATATAAAATAATAAATGTATGGGATTATTTAGTATTGTAAGAGATGTTATAAGGAAAGGTAAGATGATAATACATGAATATAATAAATAGTTATTAGGAATAAGAATATTTACTAATGGTTAGTCAAAGAATTCAAAAAATAACAATATCTCAACAGCTGAGCGGTGATGTGGAGGAGGTCAACACCTGGACAACATTGGTGAACATGGGAAAGATTGTTGATTAAAAGGCATGTATAGAAGGATTCCACCTGAAATAACAGAGAAATCACTGATTTATAACCATAATTTTGTATAAATATTAAGAGCATCAAACAATAAATATGTACAAAAAATTTAGAGCATTAAAAACATTCACAAATGACAAATTTAAACCCAAATGATATTTTTCAATGTATCCAAAACATTCACAAATATGCTACCACATACTAAAATTTAATAATTAGACTGTAACCTGATTCATCAATCCACTTAACTGGTTATATCTTTTGTAGACATGGTAAGTGGAACCATCTGGAAATGTCAATGGGGATGAAGACATATCCGAGACAAATGGTTCCCAAAAAAAATCCCCAACCATAGTTTTTCTAGTAGAAGAATCCAAATTCCTAGGAGAATTTAGCTGGCATCCCCAAAATTCCCAAAAGACCCACCATTAGTAAAACAGAAATAATCCCCTAAACCAAATGACAACTCAAAAATAGATAAAGAAATGATTCACTACAACAATAGAAAAATAATAACATAATCAAACATAATTCAAGTGAAACCCTTTTTCAATTCATGTTTTTGTATTCACATGTACAGAGAAAAAAAATGTCAAACAATCAAATAAAAATGGAAATACTAAATCATGAAAAGAACCTGATGTTATAGGATGTCACATAGAAATATTTTCACCATCGAAATCATTGAATGGACTTCTCTACATAGAAAAAAACAGTTAAAAAATTAGAATACCGTACTGAATTTTCAGAATAAAATTTATGACTGTTAACATAAAAGAAATAGTTAGAAACTGAAATCAAGAAAATATAACATTTAGAAGGGGTTTCAAACCTCTAACACCAATATGTCATGAAAATTCTCCATTCATAACTCTATTCATATGGAAGAAATTGTTTTCAGACCCTGAATCTAGAAAAAAATATATTAGTAATTGAACATATTTTCCTTTGGAAAAAAACCAAAACAATGCATGCTATAGACCAAGGATGTATTTATGTTGTGTAGGGTGATACATTACAGTACTCCAGCTTGAGATTTAGCTGGAACTCAATTCACAACTCAAACTCAGTCAAATATTGATTTTCAAAATTTAAATTTGATTTGTTTTTTAAAATGAACAAATCAAACCCACCAGTTTAAGCACTACGACAGTATATGAAATTTAAAACAGAAAACATAAAACAATTACTATATGCAGTTGAGAAGAAGATTTGGCTAATGCAAATGACAGTGTACAAGTCGACCATGAAGAAATACCTGAACATTTTACGGGATTTTGTCTCCAGGGTTATTCTGTGGGAAATGTAAGAGGAATGGATAGAATCTCTGAGGGGGTGCAGTGAAGTTGTATTGTTTTTAACCAAAATCATTCAAAGGAATAGCCAAACGTAGTGGGGTTGATTCCGAAGGGAATGGGGGGCTGGAAAAGCTGTGGACGAATTTGCAAGTGGGATATTGAACACAAAGATGAGGTAAAGTGAAACCGGGAGAAGGATGATGACGTATTACAAGCCCAACGGAATGTAAGGAGACTGGGTGGAAGATGACGCCGGCGTTGGAAAATTACGGGAACCCTAGAACGTGAATTTCTAAAGCCCAACCGCGAGCAGTAGAAGCAACAGTGTGGATATTCTAGTTGGAATCGGGAAAAGGAAAACTGCGGAGAATACAGTAACAAACCGGAGAAGAAATACATCGGAGATGGAGCGCGAGCAACTACGACTTTCCCAGTAATGAAAGCACAACGGAGGAGGGGCTTTGAGAGTTCGGCAGGTCGCGCCCCGTGAGTACCTAAGCGAGATAAGGACAACGACGTACTACAAGCCCGACAGAACGTAAGGAGACTGGGTGGAAGATGATGCCGGCGTCGGAAAATTACGGGAACCCTAGAACGTGAATTTCTAAAGCCCAATCGCGAGCAGTAGAGGCAACAGTGTGGGGATTCTAGTTGGAACCGGGAAAAGAAGAACTGCAGAGAATACAGTAACAAACGGGAGAAGAAATACATCATAGATGGAGCTCGAGAAACTACGGCTTTCCCGGTAACGAAAGCGCAACGGAGTAGGGGCTTTGAGGGTTGGGCAGGTCACGCCCCGTGAGTACCTAAGCGGGTGCGAGAGGGATGGGCAGAAAAATGGATACCTCTCGCACGGAGGGGGCGACGTGGATCGGTGATGGAGTGACACGAATAAGAAAAGTGATGTGGAAGAATAATAGAGTGACACGTGTTAGTGGGAAATGCCAGGATTAGTAGATATAGTAGATTAGTAATAAATACTAATAAATAGTAATAAATACTAATAAATAGTAATAAATACTGATAAATAGTAATAAATACTAATATATAGTAATAAATACTAATAAATAGTAATAATTAGTAATAAATAGTAATAATTAGTAATAAATAGTAATAAATAGTAATAAATAGCAATAAACATTAATAAATAGTAAAAATAGTAATAAATAGTAATAAATAGAAATAAATAATAATAAATAGAAATAAATACTAATAAAAAGAAATAAATAGTAATAAATAGCAATAAATACTAATAAATAATAACAAATACTAATAAATAATAACAAATACTAATAAATACTAATAAATACTAATAAATACTAATAAATAGTAATTAATAGTAATAAATAGTAATAAGTAGTAATAAATAGTAATAATTTGTAATAAATAGTAATAAATAGAAATAAATACTAAAAAATACAAATAAATACTAATAAATACTAATAAATACTAATAAATACTAATAAATACTAATAAATACTAATAAATAGTAATAAATACTAATAAATACTAATAAATAGTAATAAATAGTAATAAATACTAATAATTAGTAATAAATAGTAATAAATAGTAATAATTATTAATAATTAGTAATAAATAGTAATAATTAGTAATAAATAGTAATAATTAGTAATAAATAGTAATAATTATTAATAATTAGTAATAATTACTAATAAATAGTAATAAATACTAATAAATAGTAATAAATACTAATAACTACTAATAAATAGTAATAAATACTAATAAATAGTAATAAATACTAATAAATACTAATAATTAGAAATAATTAGTAATAATTAGTAATAATTAGTAATAATTAGTAATAAATACTAATAAATACTAATAAATAGTAATAAATAGTAATAATTAGTAATAAATAGTAATAAATAGTAATAATTAGTAATAATTAGTAATAATTAGTAATAATTACGAATAATTAGTAATAATTAGTAATAATTAGTAATAATTACAATAATTAGTAATAATTAGTAATAAATAGTAGTAATTAGTAATAAGTAGTAATAATTAGTAATAATTAGTAATAAATAGTAATAATTAGTAATAATTAGTAATAATTAGTAATAAATAGTAATAAATAGTAATAAATAGTAATCAATATTAATCAATAATAATCAATAGTAATCAATAGTAATCAATAGTAATCAATAGTAATCAATAGTAATCAATACTAATAATTAGTAATAATTAGTAATGATTAGTAATAATTAGTAATAAATACTAATAAATACCAATAAATACTAATAAATACTAATAAATACTAATAAATAATAATAATTAGTAATGAATAGTAATAAATAGTAATAATTAGTAATAATTAGTAATAATTACGAATAATTAGTAATAATTAGTAATAATTAGTAATAATTATGAATAATTAGTAATAATTAGTAATAATTAGTGATAATTAGTAATAAATAGTAACAATTAGTAACAATTAGTAATAAATAGTAATAATTATTAACAAATAGTAATAATTAGTAATAATTAGTAATAAATAGTAATAAATAGTAATCAATAGTAATAAATAGTAATTAATAGTAATTAATAGTAATCAATAGTAATCAATATTAATCAATAGTAATCAATAATAATCAATAGTAATCAATAACAATCAATAGTAATAAATACTAATAATTAGTAATAATTAGTAATAATTAGTAGCAAATACTAATAATTAGTTATAATTAGTAATAAATTGTAATGAATTGTAATAAATAGCAATAAATAGCAATAAATAGCAATAAATAGCAATAAATAGCAATAAATAGCAATAAATAGAAATAAATAGCAATAAATAGAAATAATTAGAAATAATTAGCAATAATTAATAATAAATAGCAATAAATAGAAATAAATAGAAATAAATTGCAATAAATAGAAATAAATAGCAATAAATAGCAACAAATAGAAATAATTAGCAATAATTAGCAATAAATAAAAATAAAAAACAATAAATAGCAATAAATAGCAATAAATAGCAATAAATAACAATAAATAGCAATAAATAGCAATAAATATCAATAATTAGAAATAATAGTAATAATTAGAAATAAAATCAATTGTAATCAATTGTAATAAATTGTAATAACTTGGAATAATTTTCAGTGGATTGATGACATTCCTTTTGCTCGATGACTCTTCTCCTTTCAATTCCCACCGACTCAAAACATTATGAAATGTATGCTTCTACGTATGCATATCCAATCTCGTATGCATGATTTTGAATATGCATTCGTAGAATCACATTTTTCATAATGTTTTTAGGCAGTGACAGTTGCAAGAAGAAGATTCATCAACGAAAAGGGGGCTCTTTTGTCTAACGGCTCATTTACTTGTATCTTTATCACAATGAAATCACAAAGAAGAATATACTCGGAGGTATGCTTATGCATTCTCATATGCACAAGAATGAATAAGAGTACCTCAAAGAAGATTCTTCGTTGTGATTTCAGTGTAATAAATTTTCAAGTAAATGAGCTGTCAGATAAAAGAGGAGCCGTCAATCCACTAGAAATTATATCACCCGTAATTAATGGTAATTATTAAGAAGTAGTTGTAATTATTTATCTTCTTTTTAGATAATGTTTTTCTAATTTCAAATTATTCAAAAACAGTAATGATTTTTTATTTTGTAGAAAAATATATAACAAAGAAGTCGACAACAATCATTATTAGATGACCGCACTTGGATAAATCAACACAAAAATCTAAATGGTTTTGGTTTAAATCCTGTATATATTGAGGGCATTGAAGCTTTCTTATCATTTGCATCATCAAAACCAGAATTTGTTTCAGAAGGCACAATTAGTGTCCTTGTAAAAAATGTGCTCTGAGAACGTTTTACATATTTGACAAGATTGGGGGACATCTCTCGCGGTTTGGTTTTCAACTGGATTATGTTTTTTGGTATCAACACGGTGAATGCAGTTCCATAGAAGATACTAATAACTTGATTCCAGAACCATCATGGTTTTAAAATTTAGTAAATGATGTTGTAGGTCCATCTGTTCAACAAACTAAAATTTAGGAATCTATTGATTTAACTCCTGAGTTGGCACCATCCACATTTTATGAGTTGTTGAGGTCTGCTGAGGATGCATTATATCCTGGTTACAAGATAAGCAAATTAGAAGAAGTTGCAAAATTTATGGCTATTAAATCAGATAATGCAATGTCAAACAACTGTTTTGATAAGATATTTTCTTTGGTTAAAACACTATTACTTGAAGGAAATGTGTTTCCTACAAATTACTATGAGAGCAAGAGGTTGGTTCGTAATATGGGACTTAGTTATCAGAATATTCATGCATGTGAAAATGATTGCATCTTATATTCTAGTGAAAATGAGTCATTGGATAGTTGTCCCATTTGTGGAAAATCGAGGTATAAAGAAGCTCAACTGGGGAAGTCTGGATCGATTCTTGTGAAACAGTTGAGACATTTCCCCCTTACACCCAGGTTGCAACATTTGTTTATGTCTTAGAACAGAATGTCAATGATGTCATGGCACAAAACCAAGATTTCAATTGATAAAATCTTGAATCATCCAACTGATGGTGATTCATGGAAACATTTTGACCTACTACATTTGTATTTTTATTTAGAAGCACAAAATGTGCGATTGGGTCTTTCTACTGACAGATTTTGTCCATTTGGTTGTTATGGTAGTCAGTATTCATGTTGGCCTATCTTTATAACTCTGTACAATTTACCTACATGGATGTTAATGAAGGATCCCTATATATTTTTGAACTTATTAATGCCAAGACATCTGAAAAAGAATATTGATGTTTATTTGAAACCATTGATTGATGAGTTAAATTCATTGTGGAGTAATGGTGTTAATACATATGATGTTGCTACGAAACAAAATTTCATATTAAAAGATGCATTGATGTGGACGATTAGTGACTTCCCGACATATGGCATGTTATTTGATTGGAGTAAACATGGTCTAAAATCATGTCTTTACTATATGAAAGACAAAAAATTCTTTATGCTCATCAATGGAAAAAAACATTGCCATTTTAACTATCATCGCAAATTTGTTCCAACTGATCATCCTTTTTAGAGGAACAAATCTCATTTTAGAAAAGGTACAATTTAAAGGGATGAACCTCCAAAAACGATCTCACGTACAGAGTTAAAATCAGTTGTATTTTTATTACCTCCCTTCACATTTGGGCCAACAATAAACCAACAGAAAATTCATGGATTTGGTAAAGAGCATAATTGGATAAAATGGAGCATTTTTTGGGATCTTCCATATTGGTCTAATTTTTTGGTTTGCCACATGTTGGATTTCATACATATTGAGAAGAATTATTTTGATAATTTATTTCATACAGTTTTGGATACACTAGGTAAGACCAAAGATAATGTAAATGCACGATTAGATCTTGCCCAAATTTGCAGATGATCAGAACTTGAACTGTTTCAAAATGTCAGATCACATAGGTTATTGAATCCAAAAGTTGCTTATACACTGTCCAAAGAGAGTCACTTATTATTCTATCAGTGGATTGTATATTTGAGACTTCCAAATGGATATGCTTCCAATTTGGGAAGATGTGTTAAGAATGGTCATATTACCGGATTAAAAATTCATGATTGTCATGTTATAATGGAAAGACCTATGCAGATTGGATTCAGATGTTTTTTGAATTCTATGATTTGAGATTCAATAATAGACATATCATATTTTTTTGAGACATTTGTGCAGCGACAACAGACTATGATGCACTAAGTAAACTGGAAAAAGATGTTGTTGTCATTATATGTAAACTGGAAAAAATCTTCCCGCTAGTTTTCTTTGACTCAATGGAACATATGATATTACATTTGCCACATGAAGCTAAATTTGGAGGTCTGGTATAGTTTCAATGGATGTACCTATTCAATATATGCATGTAGAAATTGAAGAAAAAAGTACGTAACAAAGCATTAGTTGAAGGCTCAATTGCTGAAGCTTATTTGCAAGAGGAAATTGCTTTTTTTTTCTACTCTCTTTATTTTGAATCTGAATATCCCTCAAAACAGAACTACATGGGATGAAACAAGGGGAATGTTGATGATGAAATAGAAAATCAATTATCAGTTTTTAATCAGCCATAGCTTGGCTTCAGTGGAGTTCATGAACGATGACTTTAAAATTATGAACATCACAGAGCTCATACATATCTTCTGCTTAACTGTGAAGAAACGACATCATTTGTACTATGAGTGCTTCTATCATTTATTCTATAATTTATGTTGCAGTAAGTAAGCTTATTTTATTTTTAGGTTATATGATAATCATATCAAGAAATATCTTCCACAAATTACAGTAGATGCTCTTGAAGAACGCTGAAAGAATTTTTTTTCTTAATGGTTTTAAAAACTAGTAACATACATTATTGATGGTTTAACATATCAATTCAGTTTATTATTTATTATATTGATAATTGTTTTAAAAATTTTCAGGTGTCTCAACATGCTGATAAAATTGATAAGCGACTGTGTATATTGAGTAACCCACCATCCAAAATGGTTAAATCTTACAATTCATATGTGGTGAATGGTTTTCAATTTAATACACGTGCATATGGGTAATAAAAAAAACAATGAAAAATGGTGTTTTATTGAGAGGATATCATCATAGAAAAACTGAAGTTGACTTTTACAACATGCTGGATGAAATTATTGAACTGTGTTATCTAGGAAAAAATTACATAACAATGTTTAAATGTTGGTGGTTAGATACTGAGAGAGGCTTGCATGTTCATCTGATTCATGGAATCATCGATATTAAATATAAAAGTCTTCTTGCAGTAAATGGACCATTTTTACTAGCTCAATAGGAACATAAAATATATTACACAAAGTACTGTGTTACTTCAAGAGACCTGAGTGATTGGTGGGGCATAATAAAAATGAATTCTTGGGAAAATCAGTTTACTCAAACTAAATGTGGTTTCGATGAAGTACAAGGAATTGAAAATTTTCAAGAGACTACTCAAAATCCATCCTTTTCACAAATAGACATGAATATCGATGATGACACCCCACAATTAAGGGTCGATGGTGACGATGATGTTAATGATGTTATAAATGAATTTGAAATGGCAAGAGATGATGAAACTGAAACTCATATGGATATTGATGACGCCAATGGTGAATATAAAGGCATTGAAATCATCAGATATGAAGATGACGATGAAGGTGAACATTGACACAGTTAAATGCTGGTTATAATCATAACTAATATATATCTATATGTAATAGTTATTTTCAACTATCTGCTAACAACAATTATTTTTTGTTTCAGATGGAACCTGATTTACTGCATGAGTTGGAGGAGGCTGAGCTACCTTTGGATGATGATGATTTGGGATTATCTAACCTTCAGGCTACTAGCGGTTCAGGGGGTACGCGGATGGGGAATAGTCTTGCGTGACTTATGATTTTTGACCCTATCCCTGAGCGACATCCACATCTTGGTTTTGATCCACGCACATGGAGGTATGATAACCTATGTATTTTAGTTAGCTTTCATTAATTTATTTATATACTAATTGTTTGATTATTTGTTATTTTTTCATAGTTTTGCACATGTAGCTGTTGGACAGGGGAGCGCTATCTTGTGCAATTATTTTTCTCAGTCATGGATTGCATGGGAATAGATTCTCATTGATGTACAGTTTGGAATGTTCAATCATTGGCTGGTACGTAAATAAATAATATTTATTTATAAATTTATTTCATTAATAACTTAATATTATAAATTATTTATAGGGTTTATGGTATCCCATTGATGATAGCATGCGTGGAACTATCCACGAGGCATGAGAGGTGTCTATGCGTGAACATTTCCATCAGTTTTTGCACAATTTGAGAAGGACAACCATTAAGAAAGCAGGAGTGATAGTATTTGATGAGTCATATAGTTCCCACCGACTAGAGTAAATTTCATCTCACATTTGGGATGGATTATGTTCACACTGGTTGACTGGTGGATTTCAGAGGAGATCTTTATTGGGCCGTCAGACCCGGGGGAGACAGGAGGTGACACATCGAGCTGGTAGTCATACATTTAGTACACATAGAGAGCATCTGGTAAGTATATTTTTTAAATATTTTATATAACATTACATATAAATAGTTTATTTTATATTCATATAGGCAGTCGAGTATCCCAATATTATAGAGTATGGCGTTTATCAGAGGATGTATAGTGGTCCAACCACTAGAGAGATTAGAGGTGATCACTAGTGTCAGATTGTGGTCAGTATTATTTCTTTTTCAGTTTAAAAATCAACTGCATATAATATTTTCACTCTTTTAATTTCAAATTGAAACTGAAAGAGTCATATGAGGCCACGACCTCTCAAACACAGGCTGAGATTCAAGCCAAGATGACTGATCAGACTAGTGTCCACCATTTCGATGAGGCAGCATGGATGCAAGTGACCCAATATGCCTTTGAGAAGGGATGAGTAGTTGGTATCAGCTCTCATTTGACTCATGAGACTTATTATGGTACTGCTGCGATGTCGGATTCCAGCTTGAGAGGAGCTCGTGGAGAGATATCATCTTCTGACTCACAGTATCAGGAGCAATTGCGAGCTCAAAGTGAGTTTATAGAGAGTTTTCAGAAGCAGTAGGAAGAGATGCGTCAGTAGAAATAGCAACAACATTAGCATGAGGAGGACATGCGCCGATGGCAGTAGCTGTAGTAGAAGTAGCACGAGGATGACATACGTCGATGGCAGTATCAACAGCTGCAACACGAGGAGAGAATGCATCGATGTCAGCAATAACAGCATGATCAGATGGAGTACATGCATCATCTGACTCATAGTTTAGGGATGAAGTTTCCTCCACCATCTCCTCTATCTCCTCCAGCTCCTCCAGAAGACTATCCCTCCTAGTGATTTTTTTGTTCTGTTAAAAACATTTGAATTGAACATTTGTTGTAATATGAACTATTTTACAGTTTTTGTCTTTTATATTGGTGCAAATATTTCATATTTTTTCAATATTTTAATATTTTAATATTTATTATTAGTATTATATTTTTAATGTTTGTTTATTTTACTAATAATAAGAATAATAAGAATATTTTATGATATTTTATATTTTTTTTCCTGAATATTGAGAATTTTAATGTTTTTTATTATTTTAATAATATTAATATCATTTTTTTCATTAATCATAATATTTTTATTAAGTATTTGAAAAAATTGAGAATTTTAATATATATTTTTTATTATTTTAATAATATTAATATTATATTATTTTATTTTATTAATTATTTGTGACGGGACCTTTTGCGACGGGGGGCCCGTCACAAATAGATTATATATATATTTTTTAAAAGTTTTTGCGATGGGTTTCTTTACCATCGCAATAAAATTGTTGCAACGGGCCCATCATAAAAGGTTTATAACATATAATCTATTTGCGACGGGACCATCACGAAATGTTCTTGTATATATAATATATTTAATTGGATATCTATTTGCAACGGGCCCGCTTCCTGTTACAAGTAATATTTTTTGCGACGGACCCGTCACAAAAAATACTAGTTGCTATACCATTTTCTACAACAGGCTATTTGTGATGGGCCCCCATCGCAAAAGGGTTTTTGCGATGGGATCCCGTCACAAATAGCCCGTCAGAAATATCTGAATTTCCAGTAGTGTTTTAAAGTCAGTTTTTAGAAAAATCGATGTTAAAAACTAGACTAATAATTCATATTTTGGAGGTGGTTTTCCATGTTAATTTTAATACAACCAAAGTGGAAAATAACTTATCATGTCATTAAAAAAAATAACGTGATAAACACATTATTATGTTGGTTTTTTCATAATCATTTTTTAAAAAATCCTAAAAATTCATATTTCCAGGTGGTTTTCCACATCTGTTATAAAAACCTGACGTAAAAAACCATTTATCACATCAGTTTTATTATAATAGAAATGGAAAAAACTTATCACATTAGTTTTTAAAAAAAAACCAACATGCTAAACACATTATCATGTCATTTTTTTCATAACCGTCATTGAAAACATTCTAAGATTTCATATTTCTAGGTGATTTTCCACATTGGTTATATAAAAACTGATATAGAAAACCATTTATCACATTGGTTTTTTTTAAAAAAAACCGACATGATAAATCTTATTTATAAATTTTTTATGTTGGTTATGAAATAATTGATATGAAAACTAATTTTTTAAATTAAAATATATAAATTCACTCCTCCTAATATTATAAAAACATACCAAAAATAGAAAAACAATAGCAACATAAACATTTACAATTTGAACTTTAAACCTTATAATGTATATTAAACAATAAACTAAAACCCAATCAGAACTATGAAATAATTCAACCATTCACTTTTTGAGTGTCTGATATCTTTTCCAGTATAATTTTGAGGGTCATAAAAAAGATAAAATTTAGAAAGAAATCATTTAACATGTATTCTGAATAAAATGAATAAAAAATTAAAGGGAAAGGTTTGCAACAAAATCCAACCTTCTGTAAATTTTTAAGTATCCCAGTTGAAATTATTTCAAACATAAATATTAGAACATAACATCCACATTCCTTTACTCCTTATTGATGAAAACTCTATTTAAAAATAATTTTTCAATTCAATATAACATTTTAAGTACTTAAAACCAAAATGTAGTAATTGTAAATGAAAAAACTCCTTTGCTATTACATATTTGATCTTTGTGATCCACTTTCCTATTATCTATATAAATTAATCTAATTCCCTATTTTAAAATAATATATATGAAATAAATTTAAATATCATTACAATATATACAAGTATTAAATTATTCAAACTTATGTATTCAATACATTCTTAAAATTATATCGTACTTCACTATGAATATATCATAACCAGTAAAGTGTTTTCTCTCTTGAAAAAAAAACACCCAACATCCAATGTTGAATAATATACAAAAAATATAATGTGGGTGGTTATTCTTTTAATAGGTATAAAAATTTATGTGATATATGTTTCATACTCTTGAAGATAAAAAATCATCCAACACTGAATAATTGCATTATTTTGAAGTATTTTAGCAATATAAATTGTTATTTTTATATCACTTATTATCATCACTATAGGTGAAATGAATTATGGGTCCATAAATCCATATAATGATGTTATATCATGCTACACACAAGTTTTATAGAGATACCTAATACAAAAAAACATAAGTATAAAGTTTTAATAAATTAAAATAACTAAAATATATATAATAATCTACTTACATGGAAAAGACTTGCATCATGTTGATTTCCAACTCATATTTAGTTACAAGCTTCATGATATATTTTCTTAAATCATAATAGTTATTTCATGCCCAAAAATGTCAAATTCTATAGGAATGTTATAAAATTCCAACAACAAATTTGAATATGTTGATAATATTGTATCTAAAGTCATAACAACCTATATTTGTTGTCGTCTATACAATATGTCTTTGTTGTCATCTATACAATTATAGATGACCAAATTAAAAAATGACTGAAATTTTTTCCAACTATAGTGACCTCATCTATAGGAAATAGTATTTTTGTTAATATATCTTTAATATCCTATATAGAAAACCTAATGTTCTCTATCTCTATCTATCGATGATGAACAATATCCCTAATATAATATTTAATCCCATATGCAACAATATGATGTTGGGGATCCTCAACATATAACTCACAATAAATGGGAAGTTATGGAGGGTGAGGTGTGAGAGTTGGATTAATAGTGGGAGGAGGAGTGGGATCCATAGGTGGAGGTGGAGGAGTAGGATCAATATCTTGAAACTGTCTTTTCATATCCACAAACATTGACTGAACCAAAGCCCTAATCATATCCTCTATCATCTCACTCATATCCTAAAATTTATCTTCTAAAGATTATATTTTTCTTTTATATACATCCTCTATTGAAGAAGTTTCAAAATGACCAAACATTTTTTTACTGATACACCTATCGGGTATCCATGCACACAACTTGGGTGTTTGGGATTTCCCAATGCTATAACTAAAATATCCATCCGAACCTCAACCATGAAGGTCCCCTATGTGATATACTCCTTAAGGGAATACTGTATAAAATATTTAAAAAATTCACTAGCGAATCATAATATATAAATATTTGATTTAACTTAAAGATCATGAATAAATTAGATAACTTCTTACAATCCTATCAACTAAAACCCTTGAATCTTCTATAAGATATTTTCCCTTTTTACACATCTGAACCTTCTTCTATTTTTCAAGTCTAGCTGGGGGGAGGGTCAACCTCTATGGAGCTTGAAGACCCAACTCTCAGTTTTTGAAAATTTTCAGCTATCATTTGTTCTTATAATAATTTATACCCTCCACAAGAGGTGTAGGGTCATACCTAGAAGTATGTGGTGGATAAAATGCTTTATTGGTCATTATCCTATAAATAAAAGTAACAGAAAATTAGTACAAAAATTTATAAATCCAACTATTATATATAAAAGTAAATAAAAAATAAAAAATGATCAATAAAAAAGTAAACTAAACTAGCACATTTTTATTCATATTTGTTAAAATAGTTAACCAAAATGATAAAAACATTAATAAGAGATAAAATAACATAAAATAATGAAAATAAATCCAAAAATATAGTGTGAATAACAAAAAATTGGTACACAAATATAAAAATCCAACTATTACATATAAAAGTAAATAAAAAATGAAAAATGATCCAAAAATATATAAACTAAACTAAATGAATTTTTATTGATATTTGTTCAACTAGTTAACTAAAATGATAAAAAAATTAATGAGAGATTAAATTACATAAAAAATGAAAAAAAAATCAAAAAATGACGTGTGAATAATAAAAATGCTTCAATGTATTACACCATTTTTTACACTAAAAAAATATTCTTTGAATATAATATTTTATAATATTTTTATTTTTATTTTACATATTATATTAATTTTTTTATATATAATAAATAAATATATAAGTTAAGTAAGGGTAAACATGGTAAACTAAACAAAAATAAACTAATATAAACAAAAAATTTAACTTATTAGTTATAATATGTGTTTTAATAAAGGAAATAATACTAATATATCTAACATTTTATGAAATTTTAAAAATTAAAAAAGAAATAAATACATGTTACCTATAATATTAAGAAATCACTAAAGGATTGTTTTCCAAAATTCCTTCCTCATGATCATTATATATGGAACAAACCATGTTTACGATGTGCTCATTAATATTATCTATTAATATTTCCATGGAAGTAGGGATCTCACATAAATCAATATCTTCATCAAGTCTTTCATCACCAACATACAGTTTTTCCCTGTAAAATGATAAACTAATTCATATTGGATGGATCAGGAACATATAAAATTTGTTTTACATGTTTTTATATAATAAAAGGATCAATTATGTATTCCAATCTATTCTAATTTACTGGTGTCATACTGAATTCATCATGTCTGACATTGTTGTTACTAATAACCCATTTGTAGTTAAACACTAGAACTTGAAATTTAATGTAATAAACATAATATATTTCTTTAATGACTCTGTGATATGAACTTTTTGTGATGATTTTTTTTTGTTTCCAAAAATTAATTCCTTCTGTGAACACCAATACACTACTATTCTGAGCTGCACTTCTATTATCCCAATCTTTCATATGAAATGTATAGCTATTAATTTCATACCTAGACTATGTTATCAAATTTAAACTTGGAACACCCACTAACCATCTCAATATTTATGATACATCTGATCTACCATGCACAATCTCTTTAAACCATGGCAAAAAACTTTTGTTATGATCATTCAAAATCAATATATATTTCTTATTTGGATAAAATTGTTTTAACACATTGATATGTAATGTTATATATGGTTGAGCATCATATATGTTATTAAATATGTATAAATGTACCTTATTTATCTACTCATTTTCAATGATTTTACTTCCAAGCTACAAATCCTATTTTCCCCATAATTGAATCATTAATGGTGAGATATAGGCAAACCGATGAGATCCACTGTAGACAAATATCTTGTAAAAAAATATGCAACCTCCTTAGAAATATATTTCTCAATAATGGAGGCTTCAAGATGATATAGATTATTAACATATCCCTTCAATATCTTTATATATATTTCAAAAGGATACATCCAATATAGATATATAGGTCTGAAAATCTTTATTTCTCACACAAAATGAACTATTAGATGCACCGTGATATCAAAAAAATGAGGAAAATACATTTCTATTTGACAAAGTATATAAAACATACCATTCTCAAAATTGTTCAATGAATTAAAATCAATCACTTTGTTATGAATTTAATTGAAAAAAATAATACACCTTTATGATATTCATTCTGACATAGATGGATAATATTCCACACAATGAAATCGGTAGGAGCTATTGCATCTTGATGTGACAATCATGAGATTTCATGCATGTCAACTTTAAATATTTTAGTGACACAATTTTTTTTACATTTGAAGAATAACCATGTGGAACTTTGATACCACAGATACACTGAAAAAACTAATTTTCTCCATCTTGGATAATTTATGACAAGTTATAGTTAGGTATGTTCACCTTCCATCAAGAGTGGGAGCTAAATTCAAATGTATTCCCATTGAGAGTAAGTCTAATCTTGCATTCAACCTATCTTTAGTAATTTCTTTAATATCAAACAATGTTCAAATAAAATAGTCACAAATATTCTTCTACAAATACATGAAATTAATGTGATGTTTGAACTTACGATATCTCCAATATGGTAGCTCAAAAAATATTGATCCTTTCTTCTAAATATTTTTGTCATTACAATATTTTTGTGTCTTTTTGAATGCGACATTAATGTTTTTCACCCTCTCAAAATAATGATCAGTAGACAAATGTTTTGGAGCAATATATAATTTTTTAATCCATTGAATACATTTTTTCAATCTTATATATGAGTGATCCATAAAAAAAAACTTTCGATGACCCATGTATACTGTTTTTCCCAATGATGCAGTTGATAATATGAAGTCTTCTATTCAAAAATTGGACAAGATTTATGCCCCTTAACACTATATCTAATTTTTTTTCCTTATGATGGGAAGCCATTTATAGTGAACATAATCATTATATGTAGTTGAAAATTTTCCATTTTATAAGAATCATACACCCTAATACCTTCCTCCTATAAAAGTTTTAAGTTATCAATTAACGGTGATAAGAAAACATCAATATCATTTCTGGGATATTTTGGTCCATAGATCATTAAAATCAACTTGACATATTTTCACTTCATATAAAATTCAGAAGGTAAGTTGTAAATTACCAAAAAACATGCCATGAACTATGTGTACTACTAAGGCTTCAATATGGATTCATTCCATTTCTGCACATTCCTAGTCTGATATTTCTAACTTAATTTCCAAATGTAGGAAAATATTGATCAATTTTCTTATAATTTGGACAATCATATGGATGATGTAATTTTCCATCACATATCCACTCACCTGCATTCCATATTAACCTTTTTACATCATTTTAATTTAAAAATAAACATTTAAAATAAGAAATTATATGAAGATACCAAATTTCCTTAGTAAAAGTCTCTATAACTATTAAATCAGCCTGTAATTTTTCTTTCAACTTATATCATGAAGTCCCACATTTAGTAAACTCTAATAGACATTTTTATTACTTTCTATATAGTATATACACTACTGGAAATTCCACTTTTTACCAACACTTACATCCCAACGGTTTATGTAAACCATTGGGAATGGCTGTGTATAGCAATGGTTTATGTAAACCGTTGGTATAGATGATTTTATACAAGATTTTACCAACGATTTTGCAAAATTGTTGGTAAAGGCCTTCCATATCACTTTTTTACCAACATTGTACTTAAACCGTTGGTAAATAAATACATTTCCAATGGTTTTTAAAAACCATTGGAAAAAAATTACCCTAAATACAGATCGGGCATCCATTCCCCCTCTGCTCGATTGTAGTTCCGCTCTGCTGGATTGGTGCCCTAAATCCATTATTCCTCCTGTCAAACTTATTCCACACATCGATCCATCTTCAATCAAGGAATTTTTTTCTTCTACACATCAAATTTGTAAGTTATTACTTGATTTTTTTGTTATGCAATTATGTGTTTTTGTTTTCACTTTTGATTTGGCTAAAAGGGGATCTTTGTGGTCATTAATCATGGTTGTGGGTAGTCATTTAGGATGTAATATAGTATGACTTAATTTTACTTGATATATCCAATATTATTATTGATTTATGTTCAATTTGATTATCTTTTACAAGTGATGTTGTTTTCAATTTTGATTTGGATGAAAGGGGATCTTTATGGTCATTAATCATGGTTGTGGGTGGTCATTTAGGATGTAATATAGTATGACTTCATTTTACTTGATATATCCAATATTATTATTGATTTATGTTCAATTTGATTATCTTTGACAAGTGATGTTATTTAATAAGTTGTTATTAATGGTTGTAATAATGAAGATATGGTATAAGGGTTCACATGGTGTGTATAATGGTTGACATGGTGTCTATGATAATCTAGTGTCCTGGGAATGTACATGGGAATGTACACATAGTACATGACTTGGATAGCCATGTAAATATACATGGACTATCCCTTATGGTGAAAAGTATGTTTGGCCAAATGGGGTGCTGAAAATGTCCCATTTACACATGGATTTGTTTCATGGGTATGCCCACATGATGTGTTGGCCATACTATAGAGTGGGTAGTAATTAGCTCAGTAAAAACACTTTCATCCCTGAAATTCAAGACTACATGGTTAAATGGAAGAACCCATGTTCTAATGACATGCCTAACATGGTTTCTAACTCACCTCACCTAAAAATAAACTAGAACACTGGTTAAATGCAAGAATTCATCCTAAACTTACACTATAACATTGGTTAAATGGAATAAATCATCCTCATTACTGAATTCCATACACATATGGGCAAAAAACCATCATTCATGAACATCACTGTAATGTATAGGATTTTCACAAAAACATATCCCTTAAATGTCATGAAATTACAGTAGGTAACGATTTAAAGTTGTCATGTTTACAGGTGGAATCTTCGTATCTTTGGATAATATATTCTCAGAACTATAGAGTGGAAACCCATTCGGTGTTTTGAGGTCCACCCAAGACAACCCCCCTACTTCCCAGACCCAGGAAAACCCCCCTCCTTCTTGGACCCTGGACAGCCCCCACCCTCCTCCCTAGACCCCGGACAGCCCCCCCACCCTCCTTCCTGGACCCTGGACAGACCCCCTCCTCCCTGGACCCCAGACAACCCCCACCCACCTTTCTGGACCCAGAACAACCCCCTCCTTCCTGGAACTTGGACAGCCCCCTACCCTCCTCCCTAGACCCCGGACATCAGTGCCTCCTCATTCTTAGAACCACACCTACCATCTATGCTATAATTGACCCAATCATGGCTATTCATGGACATGCTCTGCATACCTCTAGGTTTCAATCCCAAGTAATAATGTACTCCAAGTCATTAGGGGTGGTAAAATAAATCCACTTATTATAAAAATCAATGTGATATTTATAATATGTAAACTGTCTCGTAACAAAAATAACATCAACATTCTTAATATATTGGATCATGATAAACCATTAATGTCTATAACATACAACCACTATAGAAAACATTGGTTATTTCTAATAATGATCCATACTCTTCTAAAGTCTTGTATTAAGGCCCTAAAAAATAGGGGGGAAATCTATCAAGAACCACAAAAAAGAAAAAAATGAGATCATAAATAAATGAATGTGAAGACCAAGTAGTACATTAGGGAACTAATAGCATTAATATAATCAAATCCATACCTATAACTATTGAAGGTCCCTCTCCAAAATCAATCGGGACATGATTCAATGAATACACCCTACCAACCTATGATCTATGGCCCCAAACCTAGGATCCTTTAATCCATGTTTAAGGTGAAACTTGATAAGGCCATAACTACTTTTGATGTGATCCTCATCCTACTCCTCATCCTAATCTCCCTTAAGAAGTTAAAGTATAAAACTCATGTACTCCCAAAAAGACCCTTAAGGATTATGTATTCCTTGATCCACTTCCAATATCTTACTGGACAATCCTTGAATATAAGCATTATAAATTCTGTATCTTATTTTCTTATATACACTGTATTTTGTTGTATTTCTTAATATGATTCTCATATAGAGTAATGTGTCAGTTATGATTTTATTTAAAGTAAACAATTGTCATTTACCTAAATATTTTTTTGATTGAACTTCAATATTATTGAATTTCTTTGAAATGACTTATTACAATTTTTTTATAGAATGGATATAAGTTAGATGTACGAAACTAATCGGATTTAAACTGATTTTCAAAATAATTTGAACAGTTTTTTAGATTTTCCATTTGAAAAGGCTTCAGATAGTGGTCACATACACTGCCCATGTTCTAATTGTGTTGGAAGACCTTGGTTGAGTCGTGAAGTAGTTAGCTATCATATAACCAAATATGGTTTTCAAACAAACTATTATGTGTGGTATCACAATAGAGAGAAAATGAAATCTCAAAATGTTGATGATCCAAATGATAGGACTGAATTGAAGAGTTTTATATATGATCGGTTTCCATTTATTCGGCATCATGAGAAGGAAAGGATGTCTAGCCAACAATATTTTGATACAAAAACATGTGATGCATCCAATGAAAATGATGATGTTGATAGGGTGAAAAAATTTAATGATGCTGTGACGACTCCAGTATATTGGAAATGTGGTAAAATGAAAAAGTTGGAATTTTTAATCTGATTGTTTCATGGGAAAACTATGTATGGGATTTCAAATACCGCAGTCGATTACATTCTTACCTTCTTAAAGTACTTACATCTAGATGATGCAGATATTCCCACAAACCACTATATGGCATGGAAGTTAGTTGATGAACTTGGATTCTCAAAAAAAAAATCATGCTTGCCCGAATGATTGCAGCTTATTTTGGGAGGAAAATGCTGAAATAAATGATTGTATCAAATGTGGAACCTCCTGATGGAATCCAAAAGATGATGGAACACCATCTCATGTTCCACAAAAAGTAATGTGGCACTTTCCATTGATCCCCAGATTACAAAACCTTTTCATGTCTGATGAAATATCAGTAAAAATGAGATGGCATGACACCAAGAGAAAAAAGAATAATGAAGAGTTGGTTCACCCTGCAGATGGATTTTCATGGTAGAGATTTGATGCTTGATATCCTGAATTTGCAGCCGACGTGTGTAATGTGAGACTGGGTCTTTCATGTGACAGTTTTAATTCATTTGGGAATATGCTTACTTAGCACAACACATGACCGGTTTTCATACACATTTATAACCTTCCCCCATGGTTGTGTATGAAAAAGCCTTACACTTTCTTGAGTATACTGATATCTGGCCCTTCTGATCTTAACAATGATATAGATGTATACATTCAACCTTTAATAAAAGAGTTGAAACTTCTTTGGGATGTGGGTGTGCCTAAATACAATGCGTGTTCAAAAGACATATTTCATATGTGTGTTAAACTTATGTGGATGATTAATGATTTTCCTTCTTATGCAATGATGTCTGGATGGAGAACAAAATAAAAATTATCACGTCCTATTTGTATGAAGAATAATCGATCAAGAAGACTGAAATATTATCATAGTTTTAGTTTTATGGGACATCGATGATTCTTTCCAATGAACCATCCATATAGAAACAATCGTCGAAGATTTGACAATACCATGGAGACTGATGATCCACCTCAGCGTATGTCTGGAACTAATGTGCTTAATGAATTGAAAGATTTCAGTTATTCATTTGGGAAGGGAGTAATGAAATATAGAAAGATGAAAAATGTTTCCAATGATACTTGTTACAATTGGAAGAAGAATAGTATATTCTTTGAGTTGTCGTATTGGTCAATCAACTTGTTACGTCATTGCTTAGATGTAATTCACATTGAAAAGAATATATGTGAAATGTTGATTTTGATTCTTCTAAATGTCAAGGGGAGGAAAAAATATGATTTATGATCTCAGCGTGACTTGGTAGATTGGGGGATCAGACCAGAATGGCATCCTGTCTGTATCAGTGAAAATAAATGGAAAGTTTGATGTGATTCTTATATGATGACACCTGCTGAAAAAAATCAATTTCTGGAAGTTCTAGAGACTATTAAAGTTCCTGATGGCTATTCAAGCAATATATCAAAACGGGTCAACAAAAAAGAGTTGAAGATGAAATCTTTGAAGACTCATGATTATCACATCCTTTTTCATGAGTTGATTCCATTATCAATCCGTCATCTCTTGTCCAATAATGTAAGAGTCTTAGTTATTCAGTTGTTCCATTTTTTTAGAGATCTTTGTGCTAAGAATTTGTCTAAATCCTTCTTGAAAAAACTGTTGGCAAAGACACCATTAATTTTGTGTGAGTTAGAGAAAATATTCCCTCCATCATTTTTTACATGCATGTTGCATCTGGCTGTCCATCTTCTGACCGAAATACTTCTTGGATGATCCGTTGCTTTCTGTTGGATGTATCCAACTGAAAGAAACATGTACACATTGAAATCATATGTAAGGAACAGGAATTATCCTGAAGGTTCTATTGTGAACGGTTACTTGTCTCAAGAATATATGGATTTCTGCTCAATGTATTTGTCTAATCTTACTACAAGAATAAACAGACCAATGAGAAATGAATAAGAACAATATGAGAAAATTGAACTCAGTTTTCCATCACTTCCTCAGATAGGAGGAATTTTGGGATCATATACATTGACGACATTAAGCCTTGAAGAGTGAGAGATGGCACATCGCACAATGTTGTTCAATTGTGATTTGTTTGATGAGTATATCAAGTAAGTAAATTGTACATGTATCTCTTATCTTATCTCTTGTAATTTTAAATATTTGTTAAACTATTATTATTTTTATCTTTAGGGAACATAAAGAATTGATATATAGAAAGCATCATTCTTTATCTTTGAGAAGGAAAGATAATTTTCATAGCAAAGGGTTTTCTACTTGGTTGAAATTGAAGGTAAAAATATTTCTATAATAACTAAATAAAAATAATATTTAATTAAGTTTACTATTTTTTTATATTTTAGGTATCGAGTTTTCCTACAGACTCTGTTTCTGAGGAAATAAGAGCTTTGTCTTTTGGTTCTAATACCATGGTTCGTGCTTGTAAATCACTTGTGATCAATGGATACAAATTTATTATCACTGAACGAGCAAGAAACATGAGAACACAAAATGATGGTGTTATGCTAACTGCCACAACAGACTGTTATGCCAGTTCATCAGATAATAGACCTCATTCTGAAAATGTAGCCTATTATGGAGTCGTGGAGAAAATAATAATTTTGGATTATTACTCGCATGTTTGAGTCATGATGATGAAATTTCAATGGTTTGATTCAATGAAGAGGCAAGGCACCTTTATTGATAATTGTGGATTTCAAGTTATTGACATGACTCACACTCTTGCCACCGATGAACCATATGTATTGGCATCAATGGTGAAACAAGTTTTTTATGTCAAATATCATCGTCATCCTAAATTTGGTGTAATTATTGAAGTAAATCCCAGACATGTTTTTGATGATGGTGATAATGCAGTTGACACTATCATTACTACAATTATAAGCAATCCGTTTATTACTTATGATGACTCTAATAGCTCAATTTTTAGAGTTGATTGTGAAACCAAAGTTGTGGTGGGAAATATATAGAATCATACAGTAGTGTTCTCACCTACATGTTTCACCTACATCATTCAGAGTGTGAATCCTAGTACTTACCTTCAAACCACCATAAATCTTCTATTTCTTTATGTTTTTTTTATCAGAATGATTTTTCTATATTTTGTTTGTTGGGTTACACATTAGTTATCTGTTTCTAATTACTTCCATATTAGTTTTCATTGTAGAAAATGACACCCATTGAATAGAGGCGGTGGAAAAAGATGACAGAAAATAATCATCGCATGACACAGATGGTCATTCCTCCACTCATCCCTGTTGTGAGTATTTTATTTAAAATATATATATTTCAATAAATTATAATATCACGTGTTTACTTTTGTGTTAAAATTTTTTTCAGGATCCACCCCCTAGATGAGAGATATCTGATGAGGATCCTGATATTGCTCCCAGTATAGAGGCTGGTGGTCGGAGGGGTGGTGGTGTCAGAGTTAGACAATCATCTGGTGGTCCCGGTACTGAGCCGGTGGTACGAGGGCTCATGGTGTGAGAGTTAGACGATCTACTAGTCATATCTGATTGGACTATTCCCCTACCACATATGTATCTTCTATGCCCCATTTTGATCTTGGTGTGTCTTTAGGGACACATGGGATATTTAGACCTCTGATGTTTACACTACCAGTTGTCCAAATGTCTGTGCCATCATCTTTTGCTTCTGGTTCATTATCTCCGAGATATTATATTCCACATTCTTCAACTCCTGCTCTGACACATTATGTGGCTGAGGATCATACACTGAGGGACACTCCACCTGTACAAGATATTCCTTCAGCTTCTGCACATCCAATGACGCCCATTGATCCGACTAACATAGGTATATTTATATAACTCTAAAAAAATTTTATACCAACTTTTTTTATTATAACTTGTACTGATATTTTTTTTCTTTAATAACAGATTCATCTACTGATAGGAGGCGGGGAGGGGGAATACTCACTTACGTGCGATATGGAACTTCCATATACAGTTGATGGTTGAATACAATGATAATGGATAGATGATTGATAAATCTGGGCAAGAATGTCGGGGTTTTTTGGCAACGCTAGCCAAATACTCCGACATCATTCCAGTCAGCCCTCTCTCTTGGAGACATCTTCCACACGAAGTCAAGGATAATTCATGGGAACAAATATGGGTAAAAAATCTATTGGATTTAATGTAGTATTTTTTTTGTATTTATATGAATTAATCTATTGGGTGTTAGCTTCAGTTTAACTTCCCTGATGGCGAAGGTTCACGACCAACATGCTTAAAGGAGCTAGGAGAGATTTAGAGAGATTATAAGCATGAGCTGTATGTTGCATGGTGTGATAGAGTGGGAATGGAGTTGGAGAAATTACCTATCATAGATGACTTCCTGATAGAGCAATATCACCAAATGATTACCCATTGGGCGACTGCCAAATTTAAGGTATTAATTCCATTTAATGTATTTAAATGACAATTTTCATATTTTGAATTAATATTATCTTATTTATTATTAAAAATTATTTAGGAATATTCTGAAAAAATAAAAAAAAAACATTGATTTAAAGAAATAACTCCACAATTTGGGGCACACAACTATGTTAGATCATGAGAGGTAGCTGGTACGATATAGTTGTTTATAATTTTTCTTTAGGACTTGCCCTTTTTATTGTTTCCTACTTAAATTATGTGATTTATTGAATATTGAATATATGATTATACTTGCACTTTATATTGTTTCAAGGTCATTACAGAAGCACAAATTGAATATTGAAGGACGTATCCCTTGAGCAAATTTTTTTTTCTCGAGTAGAAGGAAAAAAGATGGAACTGTGGTTAATGAACTGACACAAGAAAAGATTGTAAGTTTTAATTTGTTTATATCAAAGTTTAATATATATTTTGAAATTTAATAATATATTAATATTTTTAACAGGCTTCTTTAGACACCCTTGATGCCCAGGAGCCTGACAATTTAGGGCCACACGATCATTTATATCATGTTTTGGGAGATGAGCACTTTGGTCGAGTATGCTACCGACCTGGTAAGAATATAGTCCTGATGAGGTATTAGTCCTCTCTAGGTATCCATTCTAGTACCACCGAGTTGGAACAGTTCAAGGAACAAGAAAGACAGTCTGATAAAAGGTTCACAGAGTTGGAAGAACAGGTTCAAACGAGGGAGAAAGAATTTATGAAACTAATCAAAGATTTATCTTCATCACTTCCACCAGAGGCCAACACGGCTTGTCAGACATATATGTCGTCGATGGGTGAATTATCCAATCAACCAGGTAGTAGTTCTAGTGGCGGTTGAGATGATAACATTCTTGGTGATGACAAGGATGCTGAAGAGGACGAGGGTGAGGATGAGGATGAGGACGAGGGTGAGGATGGGGCCGAGGGTGAGGATGGGGTCAAGGGTGAGGATGGGGCCGAGGGCAAGGATGGGGCTGAGAGTGAGGATGAGGATGATGACGAGGATAAAGACGAGGACAGAGATGGTGGTGAGGATGTGGCTGATGATGACAGTGGTGATGGTGATGGTTATTAGGGGTAGATTGATCCATTACATTTTTGAATTTTTGTATAACTCTTTATTTTTGAACCTAGTTTTTCACTCTGGTATGGATATTTTTGAATTCAGTATAACTCTTTATTTTTGACCAAATATTGAATCCTCTTTAATTTAAGAATTATTTAAATTGAATTTATCTTCTTTTTTAATTCTTCTTAATTATATTGAATTGCATATCTTGAATAAGTTTTCTTTAATATAATTGTTTCATTTGATAAATAAAGTCATGTTTTTATAATAAAACCCCTCCAACGGAGGTTATCTGTCTACGAAAAATCACAGTGATAGTTTAGGGTGTGATAATTTGACTCTCAATTAGTAGTTTCAACTACCTAGTACCACTTTTAAAAAAAACTAATGCAAAATATATATCTTTATCATACCATAATCCTGAATCAAGAGTCTGTTTTTATAACATAAGCTCAATTTCTATAATGTGAAGGACAACTACATAGGATTTATTTGGAATCCTGGTTGGAAGATGCTACCCCGCGGATGTCACTGGACCGGGCCAACATGACGCATTCACACCGCGGTAATGCCATGATTTGGCCCTGCTCCAGGATGACACCCCCGCGGCGGTTCACAGTCCTATCAGAATTTGATGTATGATACCTAGATAGAGTTTTAGATACATTTCACACCCTCCTTCCTGGACCCCGGACATCCCCCCACCCTCTTCCCTGGACCCTAGACAGCCCCCACCTGCCTCAATTTGAGGCACGGTGTGACCGGTACCACTCAAAGTGTCTTTCTTTTGTTTAAAATGGATACTCTTTTAAGTAAAAACAACTGGAATACGAAAAACTGACCAAACACATTCAGATTGTGTTGATACTTTAGAAAAACAATCCATGGGTAATTTGTGACGTGTATGAGTCAACCCCGCTTCAGTCTGAGATACAGTGTTGCTTGCACCACTCAAAGTGTCTCACTTTTATTTGAAATGGATAGCATTTTAAGTGAAAACAACAACTAGCATACGGAAAACCGACCAAACGCATTCGGATTGTGTTGATACTTCAAAACAATGATCCATGGGTCATTTTTGACGTGTAAAAGTCAACCTCGCCTCAATCCAAGGTGTAGTGTGGTCGGAACCACTCAAAGTCTCTCTTTTGTTTCATAAGGACATCATTTTAAGTGAATACAACAACTGACATACGGAAAACTGACCAAATACATTCAGATTTTGTTGAAACTTTAAGATAATGATCTATGGGTCATATGTGATGTGTATAAGTTAACTCCGCTTCAATCCGAGGGACGGTGTGACCAACACCACTCAAACTGTCTCACTTTTATTTGAAATGGAAAATATTTTAAGTGAAAACAACAAATGGCATACTTAAAACCGACCAAACAAATTCGGATTCTGTTGAAATTTTAGGAAAACGATCCATGGGTCATTTTTGACATGTATGAGTCAACCCTGCCTCAATCTGAGGTACAGTGTAGCCAACACCACTCAAAGTGTCTCACTTTTCTTTGAAGTGGACAACATTTTAAGTGAAAACAACAACCAACATACGGAAAACCAACCAAACACATTTAGATTGTGTAGATACTTTATAAAAATGATCTAATTATTATTTTTGAGGTGTAAGAAACTACGAAATTTCATTCGGACGTGTGGTTTGCGCGACATGACTGAATATGTGTTTTTTAGGTGTTTGGTGCGCTTGAAAATCGTGCGTGGGGTGGTAAAAACTAGCCGAACGACCTCGAAATGCTGTGAAATCGGACGAAAACAAAGGGTGGGTGAACTGTGAAATGGTCGGCCAGACGACACATCAATCAGAGGTTTTGTGTGACCTCAGGGGCTGAAAACACACTCCGCGTGTCGTAAATGGCCAAAACATGCGTTTAACGGTCAAATACACACCGAACGACATCAGAATGACTTGAAATCACACAAAACACCCTAATTTTTATTCGTGAGGTGTAAGAGGAGATGAAACGTCATTCGTACACGCGGTTTGTGTGGTACGACTGAATATGTGTTTTTTAGGTGTTTGGTGCGCTTGAAAAACATGCATGGGGTGGTCAAAACCGGCTGAACAACCTTAGAATTCCATGAAATAATACGACAATAAAGGGTGGGTGAATTGTGAAATGGTCAGCCATACGACATGTCAATCAGAGGTGTCTTGTGACCACGGTGGCTGAAAACGTACTCCGCGTGTCGTAAATGGCCAAAACATGCGTTTAATGATCAAATGCATACCGAACGACATCAGAATGACTTGAAATTACACTAAAATGCCCTAATTATTATTCTTAATGTGTAAGAAAATACGACATGTCATTTGGATGTGCGGTTTGCACGCTATGGATAAATATGTATTTTTTAGGTGTTTAGCGCGCTTGAAAAGTGTGCGTGGGGTGGTCAAAACTGGCCGAACGACCTCAGAATGCAATGAAATCAGACGAAAACAAAGGGTGGGTGAATTTCAAAATGCTCGGCTAGACGGCATGTCAATCGGAGGTGTTGTGTGACCGTGATGGCCGAAAACGCACTCTGCGTGTCGTAAATGGACAAAACATGTGTTTAACGGTCAAATACATACCCAAAGACATCATAATGACTTGAAATCAGAGGAAAACACCCAAATTATTATTCTTGAGGTGTAAGAAAAGATGACACATCATTCGAACGCGCAGTTTTCATGGTACGACTGAATATGTGTTTTTAGGTGTTTAGCGCGTTTGAAAATCACGCGTGAGGTGATCAAAACCAGCCAAATGACCTCAAAATGCCATGAAATCAGAAAAAAACAAAATTTGGGTGAACTGTGAAATGGTTGGCTAGACAAAACGTCAATTAGAGGTGTCGTGTGACCGCGGTGACCGAAAACGCACTCCGCGTGTCGTAAATGGCCAAAACATGCATTTAACAGTAAAATGCATACCAAACGACATCAGAATGACATGAAATAACACAAAACAACCTACTTTTTATTCTTGAGGTGTACGAGGAGACGACATGTCATTCGGACGCGCGATTTGCGCGACATGACTGAATATGTGTTTTTAGGTGTTTGGCGCGCTTGAAAAGCATGCGTGGGGTGGTCAAAACCGGCCGAACGACCTCATAATTCCATGAAATCGGACGACAACAAAGGGTGGGTGAATTGTGAAATAGTAGGGTAGAATGCACATCAATCGGAGGTGTTGTGTGACTGCGGTGGCTGATAACACACTCCGCATGTCGTAAATGACCAAAACATGCCTTTTACAGTCAAATACATACCGAACGATATCAGAATGACTTAAAATCACACGAAAACACCATAATTATTATTCATGAGGTGTAAGAAAAGACGACACATCATTCAGATGCGCGGTTTGCACGACATGGTATAATATGTGTTTTTTAGGTGTTTGGTGTGCTTGAAAAGCATGCGTGGGGTGGTCAAAACCAACCGAACGACCTTGGAATACCATGAAATCAGATGACAACAAAGAGTGAGTTAATTGTGAAATGGTTGGGTAGATGACACGTCAATTAGAGGTGTCTTGTGACCGCGGTGGCCGAAAATGCACTCCAGACAGGCCCCCCACCCCGGATAGCCCCCCCACCAAACGGACAACCCCCCACTGGACAGCAGCCCCCCTCACCCCGGACAACCCCCACCCCCTGACAGCCCCCCCAACCCCCCAGACAACCCCTTACCCTGGACGACCCCCACCCCCCGGACAACCCCCCACCCCCCGGACAGCCCCCCACTCACCTCGGATAGTCCCCCACCCCCCAAAAATCCCCCACACCACCCAGACACCCGTCCCACCCCCCGGACAGCCCCACACACCACCCGAACATCCCCCACCCCCCGAACATCCCCCCACTCAATTATTTAGTTCTAATCTATAAGTCCTAATGTTATTCATCTATTTTTTATTTTCTGTTTTGATTTGGTCTAAACTAGATCCCTCTCTCTTTACCCAGGCTGGGAACTCCTTCCTCCCTATAGATCTATCTGAAGTCAATCATTTTTTTAGTTCTACACTCCAAATCGGTAAGGCTTAACTTAGTTTTAATATTTTTCATATATTAAGAACGAGTCTTGACATACCATCATGAACATGCACCAATAATCATGTTCTAATTCTCAATCACGGGCCATTCATTCTATACAATAACATAAAACAAATAAATATGAGATAGTGATTTCATATGAAACCTATGAACACTCAAGCATACCATATAACAAATTAGTCAAAGAGGCTACACATAAATTCTTGAAAAATAAGTTTCAAAGTCTCATAAAAATACCCCAATGGTGAGGAATACATATTGTGACACCATATCCCCATGGATCACCTCAATCCCATCCTCAAACAGTGGGTTCTAGGACCAAACCAAAGTCCCTTTGGGAACCCAATACCAAAGACTTAATTTAATATTCATACCCACTACCCAAGATGAGGATTCATCTCATATCACACCCGGGAGAGAAAATTACAATTAGCCACATATCCCCTTATTCTAATTAAAAATTCTATGAAAAACATGTAGGCTATTCTGGTAACCCATCTCATATGTTGAGATTGGCCAATGTTTCCCACTAACACATCAGGAACCATTTATACATGGATACATAATCATTAGAGGAATATAAACATCCCATGTGCTTCCTATAACTCATCCTAGGTCTAATCACATTACTACTACCATTGTCTATCTTATGGGTATCATGATCCTTGACACTCTACCCAAGTTTTTCTGTTGTTTTTAAGATACTAAACCCAAGACCATGAATAAACATCCCATGTGCTTCCTATAACATGTAGGTTTTCTCTTGTGTGTATTGGTGTTGTGGTTTGAGTGAGGAATGAATTCTAAATTTTGAATACTCTTATGTGTGTTGGTGTTGTGGTTTGAGTGAGGAATGAATTCTAAATTTGGAATACTCTTATGGGTGTTATTTCATTTCCTATCACATGTAGGCTTTTTCTCTTATGGGTGTTATTGCATTTGAATTTATAAATTTATAAATTTCTAAATTATAGAATGAATTATAAATTTTGAATACTTTGGATGGGGATTTTGTATTGGTGTTGTTGTAGGTTTGGAGAGGGGTTACTGTCTTGTTGCAGGTCCGGAGAGGGGAGATGGGCCTGCTACTGTGGAGCTGAGCTTTTGTATACCAACGGTTTCAAAACCGTTGGTATAGATACTATAATATAACTATACCAATGGTTTTTTATAACCGTTGGTATAGGTTTATACCAACGGTTATAACAAAATTGTTGGTATAGCCTTATGGCTTGCCATATGCCCTCTATACCAACGAATTCTAACAATTGGTATAAGTGTAACACACACATACCAATGGTTTGTAGA
This sequence comes from Viscum album, assembly GCA_963277665.1. Taxonomy (NCBI): domain Eukaryota; kingdom Viridiplantae; phylum Streptophyta; class Magnoliopsida; order Santalales; family Viscaceae; genus Viscum; species Viscum album. The sequence goes on along the minus strand of OY728152.1, from coordinate 2,081,930,979 downwards.
AAACCATTGGTATACCTTCTATTTTGACACCTATACCCACGGTTTTCACAGAACTGTTGGTATAGGCCTATTGTCACGCCTTACTTACCCATAGTTGATGGAACCATTGGTATACTATATACCAACGGTTTCCAGGCCTTTACCAATGGTTTAAAACCGTTGGTAAAGTGTAAAATTCTAATAGTGATAATCATTCAATCATGAATATATTTTCTTACACTTCAAACCCATTAGACATAATATTTTCTTTTCATTATAATGTGAATCTGGAAGATCATTGTCTTTAGGAAGTATGTCTTTCAACAGCTATATCAACTCTATAAAAATCTTATCACTCCATCCATTTTTTACCTTCAAGTTAATCAATATTAACACCATTGATAAAAATGACACAAAAAGTAAATATATATATATATATATATATATTTACATCAGTTTTAGTACAAACTGAAATCATTTTTTTTTAAAAAAATTATTGACGTAGGTTTTACTAAAATCAGACGTCAAAAATATAAAAAAAATAACATTTTTTTTTGTAAAAACCAATATCAAAATTAAATATATATATATATATATATATTGACGTTAGTTTTAGTAAAAAACTAGGTTAATTTCTTTTTAAAATTATTGGTGCCGATTTTACTAAAAATCGATGTCAAAAGTATAAAAAGTTAAATTCAATTAAAATATTGTTTTTTTGTAAAACTCACATTAAAAGTCCCTCTGAATGAATTACAACATCTATTTTGGAAAAATCAACATTAAAATGATAAATCAGAATCATATTTTTCTACTGGTGTGATTTTAACTTACGAAGGAGGTTATGTGAATTAGTTTGTGAAGTAGGAATTTTCAAAGTTAGTTTGTGAAGGAGGAGTATGAAAATTAGCACATAGAGAATCCATATTAAAATCATGAAGTATCTCATGTAGAGAAAAGGGTGGTTCATGAATCACATTAAGTGAATAATGAGAACATTGAAGCACAATATTATAGAATTCATAATGCAATATACTCAAAAAAAATTCAATGATGAGAAAGCTACCTTTGAGCAGTTAAACTGAGGAAGACTTCTTCCAATGCAGTGAGAAAGGAGGAGTTGGTGAGAGTGATCTGGGGGAGGCATTTCACTATCCCAAAAATCATTATAATGGAAACAAGCCTGACATAAATTCAAAGTGATAGAACAATTGTAATCAATGATATACAATGATGCTTATAGGACTTTGGTATGACCAACACATAGTCAATGTATTCTACTTGTACCAACCCTTAGTGGTGAACCAAGTAAAATTGTTGTGTTATATTTTTTTTATTTTTTAATTTGGTGAATTCATGTTACAATTAGGAATTTTTAACGAGTTCCTACCAATATGGAGACATGATCCATTTTAATTTAAAGAAAAATTTGACACTCTGATTTACCCCTCCCCTCTTAGGGCATCTCGGGTACAACAATGTGGTATCACATACCCTTCAAAATCAAATAATTTATTTCTATAGCACTGATGCCTGGCATGTAAATTCCATGCAGTTTTTAAACCCCTTTAGGTATCCTAATCAATTATATTCTATAAAATCATTATTCATACTTCTTGTTTTACCTTAAGGTTTTAATGACCTTAACTGGATACTCAAAGAAACATTGTTGGACTCTCCAACTAACTTTTCTTCTTTCGATTTTAACTTTTACCCACTTATACTATTGACATAGCACCAAAAATTAAACATAATATACCAAATACATATATTTTCAACACTTTATAATATCAGGTAAACTTTTCTTGAATTTATTCATCTTTTTATAACATTTCCATAGATATAAATATAATGAATTGCTTAACCCGAATAATCCTTAAGGAAACCTATAGTCTCACAAATTCATTGAAATATCCAATCAAATTGAATATAAGAATGGGGAATAAAAAATTCCTTTGGTAATTTTTTATATAATTCCCTTGAAACCCTAGGTGAATCATTCTATACTTTTTATAAGAATTTAGATTTATCTGTTAAACAAGTTAAACACTTGGTTATTTGAGAAGGGTATTACTCTAACATATAGAATTTCCATATTCTTAAGAACTATTCTTAAGTTACTGGTTATAGGGGATTCTTATATTAATTTTCTCCTTAATATAGTATTAATCTCATAGTTTAAGTTTGATGATGGTGATGCTATTATCTACAAAAAGCTTTTATCAGATGAGTATCATGATTTTACTAACATTTAATAAGGAATTTTATTAAATGGGCTCCCACAAAAATGATGAACCTTTTTTGAAACCATCATATCCATTAGTGGGTAAAGTTCCATATTTCACTAAGATTTGAGTCACTTTAGTGTTCTCTCACTACTTATCTATTTAGGTACAACATCATCCCAATCATATCATACATGAATCTTGGATAGTTGATTGAAAAAATCTCTATCTAACCCAACAAGTGGATAAACCCAAATATATTATTATGATAACCTAATCCTTTTAGGGTATCCTGGCTAAGTGTAGCCCAAATGAAGAAACAAGAGCATACAACTAATCCTATTAGGGCCACCTATTTCTTTTTTTCCTTGTACAAGATAATACAGGGGAACCTGAATTTAACATGACCTACCCAGTTGGATGATCTAGGTCTTAACAAGTGACATTTTAGATGGAATCTAACACTTAGTATTTTTAATAGTATTTAATTCTCACCATATTATCTAATATTATTACCTTTATGCTTGCATTCTTCCAATGATTTTATTTTGAAATCCCATTCCTTCCACTAAATAAATATGTTCAAACCATATTAATGTGTAACTCTTTACACAACTCACAGTTTGTGTTACTCACCCAAAAATAGACACTAAACATATTTACATATATATCCAAATGCATCTCATGAATAAGGATCATGAACCTTATAGTGACCCAATATTTTCATACATAAATATTGTGTCATTTTAGATGAATATTCATTATATACAATTATGATTTACACTAGAACCATAAAGTTTTATCATCTTTGGAAACTTTTATACATAAAAAACCAATACATAAAAGATTTATATCATCTCCCACTTAGTTCTTCACAACTAGCACCCTTTTTAGATATATCAAACTTAAAAATTTTCTTCATATTCCCTTGATTTTTTTTTCATATCCCAGGGAAAAGGAAACATAAAGGGTGAGATTATATGATTAACAAGGGTAAAAAAGGGAGATATCAATAATAATTTAAGCATAACATGAGCATAAGAGTATGGGAATATGAGTTTAATATTTTAAAACCATACCTAGATTCTCATAGACTATAATCACGAGTCATGAAATAAATTTTGGTGGTTCATAAGACATTAATCATAATAGAATAAAATAACACCATCTATGAGAGAATAACATTGGCATAAGACATAAGTTTTTTTGTATACAAATAAGAATAAAAATTAATTTCCTCAGTTAAGGATCACTACCAATACTATTATAGTGTATTGGGTTCACTCCCTATTCTATCATATCCTTAGTTAATATTCACTCCCAAGACTATCATAGTGGATAAAGTCCCTTACTGAATTGGGTTCACTACCCATTCAGTTATTATTATCTCATGATATATGCATATTTACCCAGTGTATTTTAGGTCTATATAATTCTGGGATCACCCATCACATAATGAAAACCATACATATATGTACCATAATATCACAAAAAATTTATTATATCATTATATCATTATATCATAACCCATATAAATGAAACGAGTCTCTTAAAAATTTCACCATCATGTTCATAAAACATCCATATAAATAATAAGGATGATATCATTAGATTATATCCCCATTGGAATAGCTGGCACTCTTGCATTTTGTAATTTTTCTTTTATTAAATAAATGGTCAGGGGATTTATTCCCCTGGCAGACCTTCTTGGTATAACAACAAAGTATATTATCATAAATAAAAAATTCCTTTAAAAGATCACTGTAATATTTCTTGAAGAAAATAACATTTTCACCTGGAAATCACTTATTTAAAATCAAAATATTTACAAAATATTAAGGAGAAAATTTTATTTTAAAAGAACCATGAAAAATTATAAAGAAAGATTTTAATCATTGAGCTTTTATAATGGTGGGAGATTCTATTCACATCGAGTACATTAAAACAAATATTCCTTTCACATTTTAAGTAAAAAAGTCAAAAAGCACCTCATTTGAAAAAAAAAATATTCCTTTTAATTTTTTTGTAGAAATTAAAATTTGGGTAAAAATTACTTTAGAAAATAATATTAGTATAGTAAGAAAAATTATTGAATTTTTTTAAAGAAAACATGGAAGAAAAAGATTCCCGACCAAAGAGGAAATAAAGTCTATTTTTCTTAAAAACATTTTCCCGATAATTTTAAGTAAAAAATAGAAAAAAACATACATTAATAACCATATGGGAATAAAATTAAATGGTTTTATTATATAAGTATCATATAATTTCCCATAATATAAATTCAAGCATGAATAATCCTGATTAAAATGAGATTGAAACATAAATCTCTCACCTTAAGTTTGAATTGCTTCGAAAGTTCTCTAAAATCTTTTATAATAAGTTTAAATTTATTATAATTCTATAAAATAACCATTTATATACTTATAATATCATATATTATCCACTTATAACATTTTAATACCTATTTATTAACAATTTCTTATTAAAATCATCGTTTCAAGGTGTTAACTGTTTCGTTTTTCACAGAAGTCTTGGTTGGGCAGTTCTGGTACTTGTACTTTGATAATGGTTCAATAATCTCAAAAATTTTATTCAAGATATGAATATAATATATATTAATTATATTTATATTTATAATCATCCATAAAATTTAGAGATATAAAAATGATTTACATCGTTCATGGAGGTGGTAGGATATATGTACGCATGAACACTGTTCTCATTTTCTAATGAAAAGAGGGAAAGAAAGATAAATATTATTTTATGATTACAAAAAAATAATTATATCATAAATATCATATATAAATATTAAATCCATCATAATAATCAACCATGAATGATGGTGATGGAAAATTAATTATATCGCTATGTGGAGGTGGTAGTCCACACTTACGCATGAGCGATACTTCCACTTCTAATTTGATGAAAAAGAGGGTGAATAATGGTGGTTACATATTCATAATAACATTTAAGTATATTTATTATAATAAATTTATTATTTTATGATTAATACCATCAATTTATAGTATGTTTAATAAGAAATAAATTGAATGAGGTCAGGTAGGATGATTACCTCTTCTTCGGTAGGTCTCCTTTAGATCCATTCTTAAACTCCCTTGGAATAGTATTTTAAGAATAAAAAAACCTATAATTAGTGAATATGGAAGTTTATAAGATAATTTTCAGGTTTTTTCAAGATAGGTGGATCAAAGTGATGAAAATAAGAGAGAGTAGGGGTGTTCTTTTATAAATGGGGGAGAGAACACCCTTGGAATTTCTTAAAAGATTAAAATATAATAATGTCACACTCAAGATAAATGGTTCCAAATGGGTAGATATTCGAGTTTATTATAATATGGGATCAAAATATGTCCATATAATAGGATTTATATAAGTTTAATTGGAAATATTACCCTCATATCTTAGTTTAACCCTTTGGTAAACCTGTTTTAACCTTAACCGTGGTAACAAATTTTTACTATTTTTACTATTCATTATGAACAAAAATTAAGTTGACCTTTTTAAATAATATTAATTATGATTATTCCAAATATATAATCCATTTTATAAAATTAAATTCATATAAGTGGCATAATTTAATTTAAAATTAAACTCACAAAACGCGGAGAAAAGAGATTTTCTAGAAAAAAATGTTTTCTTGAGTATGAAAAGTTTTTATACCAAAAAACAACTTAAAATTAATTAAAATGAAATTAATTAGATTATTAATAATATAAATGATCTATTTTTACTTTTAATACATTTTAAAACAAAATGGAACTTTGTAAATTCTTTAAATGAAAATACAATTTTCAATAAAAATTAGTATTTTTTCACTATTCATCAAAAAATAAATATTTTCAAAAAATTCTCAAAATTCCAATATACGGTAATTTTGAAATTTTTATTTAAAAAATGAATTTTATTTTTCACCTAAATTTTATATAAGTGTTATAAATTAATTATATTATTTTCTCCCAAAAATCACTAAAAACTATTTTTGAGGAAAAATGCATTTTTGAAGCATATAATGACTTTATTAAAAATTGTGTACTTATTTATCAATATATTATATTTATATAAAAAATTTATACATTTTTTTTTCAAAATGTGGTTATTCCTATTCATACCACCAATTTAATGGCTAATTTATAACGGTATACTATATTATAGTTCATTTAGACTCGAGTTTTCATCTATCACAAGCTATCGAAGAAATTAAATTTATTTGAAGAGAAATATATCATAAAATATAGGGGTGTTACATTATACCCCCATTAAAATAAATTTATACCTTTAAATTTCATCACTATGATACAAAAAAATTAGGAATCTTCGTTTGATCACATCCTCAGGTTCCCAAGTAGCTTCTTCAAATTTCTAATTCCTCAAGAGAACTTTAACCATGTGAGTAGTCTCATTCCATAGAGCTTTATATATTTGATAAAAGATTTTTACTAATTATTATTCACAATAAAGATAAATATTTAGTGGTAAAACCTCTAATATTAGTACATGTGAAGGATCAAGTATGCACTTCCTCAGGAGAGATATGTGGAACACATCATGAACTTGAGAGAGGTTTGGTGGAAGCACCAAGAGATAAGAAACCATCCCTAATAGATCAAGAATATTAATGGGGAAAATATACATAGGGATAAAATTTCCATTCTTTTTGAATCTTATAACCTTTTTCCATGGATAAATTTATAGGAATACCTCCTCACCAACTTCAAATTCTATATTTCACATATGATTTTCTAATTAAATTTTCTATGAACTTTGAGTTTTCTTGATATGATACTAAATGACTATGACTTTATCTTACATTTACTCAGATAATTAAGGTCTTGATATATTTATTTCTCTAAATTCATCCTATCACATTGGAGTTTTACACTTATTTATATGGAGGGCTTCATAAAGAGTCATCTGAATGCTTGAGTGAAAGCTATTGTTGTAAGAAAACTAGACTAGAGGAAGATGTTAATCCCAAACACCTTTTAAATCCAGAGAAAAATATATCAATATATATTGTAGGGTTTGAATGATCATGTCAGACTAAGTATATATCTAAGGATGATAAGCAATAATGAAACAAAACTCTATATCCAGAGCTTGCTGAAGACTTTTCCAGAACTCCAAGGTAAACCTAAGATCTTAGTTAGATACAATAGAACGTGGTACTCCATGCAACCATTACAATTCCTTAATATATATTTTGTAAATATTAACAAGATAGAAATATTATCTAATAGTAATAAAGTGTGCTAACTTCATAAGGTGATCCACTAAAACACAAATTACATTATACCCTTTAGAAATTTTGGGGAGTTTGATGATGAAATCCATGGAGATGCTTTCCCACTTACATTATGATATGGGTAATGGTTGTAACATCCCCTTAAAATTTTGTCTCTTAACTATAACTTACTAACATACCAAGAACTTAGATACATACTCTGTAATATATCTCTTTATTTTCTCCCACCAGAAACACTATTTCAAATCTCCATACATCTTTATACTTCCAAGATGAATAGAGAATGATGAACTATAAGCTTCATCTAATAGTTATTTCTTCAAATATGGTATAGAAAGGAAAAATTAATTCCATAAAAACCAAGGTTTATCTAAGGAATATTTATCACCTATTTTTCAGCTCTACATTTTACTTATGCACATCTTTAATCTTTACTTGGATAGATGGTTGAACACCCATTTAAGAATGATAATATTTCCCCCATTCCTTTAAGATTTCTAGATCCATCCTTTTCAAATCTAGAAATATTGTATCCTTTTTATCCCCATAATAGATAATATAGCATGGTACTTTCAACTCATAGAATCTTCTACCTTGTTTTATTTCCTAGGGTGGTAATGTATTGAGAATTCATAATCTTTAATCAACTCTAACAATCTTTTCTGGAGCATATTCAACTCTTTTTGAGTGAATATACACTTCAAACTTTTATGATCAATATATATGTCACACATTTATTTGTAAAGATAATTCATATATATCTTTAATGAAAATATTATCATATCTAACTCCAAATCATGAATTAGGTAACCTTTATCATGAATATTCAATTAGCGTGAGTCATAAGAAATAACCATATCATTCTTCATGATGATGCATTCCCGTCCCTTATTTGATGCATCACTATAGATCATAAACCCTTCTCTACTATAGTTTAGTGTAAGCACTGGTGTGTTAGACAACCTTCTATTTAGCTCCTTGAATTTTTCTTCACATTCATCCATCCAAAGGAACTTGACTCTCTTTTAGGTTAAATTGGTGAGTGTATTATAAATTCATGAGAAATTATTCACAAAGCATTGAAAATATCCAACCAAAACAAGAAAACTATATATATTAGTCTCCGTGGTTGGTCTGGGCCAATGTTTAATAAATTTTGTGTTTAATGTATCCACTTATATACCCTAACTTGAGATTATATAACCCAAAAATGAAACCTTATATATCCAAAATTCACACTTAGTAAATTTAGTATATAGTTTATCTTTACTTAGGGTTTTCAGTACAATCCTCAAGTGATATTCATGATCTCCCTTGGTATTGGAATATATAAGATTATCATTTATAAAGACCACCACAAACTAATAAAGGTAATCTATAAATACTATATTCATTAAATCCATGAAGATAAAAGGGGAATTAATAAGACCAAATAACATCACTATAAATTCATAGTGTCCATACCTTATATGGAATGTTTTATTGGGTATGTATTCACTTTTAACCCTCAATTAATAATATCCATATCAAAGATCAATCTTGAAAAAATATTAAGCTCCTTGTAGTTGATAAAAAAAATCCTCAATATAGGGTAGTGGATACTTATTCTTGATCACGATCTTACTAAGTTCTTTAGAATCAATGCAGAGTCTCACTGATCTATATTTATTATTAATAAAAATAATAGGTGAACTCCATAGTGATATATTTGGCTGAATGAATTCATTATCAAGATTCTCTTAGAGTTTCTTCTTCAATTCCTACAACTCAATCAGGGCTATTTTATATGGAGTCTTTGAAATAGGTGCAACACTAGGTATGAGTTCTATTGAAAACTAGACTTTATAATTAAGAGGAAAACTAGGTAAAATTTCTAGAAATACATCAAAAAATTACTATAGAATAGTAATATCTTTTATATTGAGTTTCTACACAACCATATGAGATTCAATACCCCCTCTAAATAGGAATCATGACCCATATAATGGATATAATTTCCATTATAAGTTCACATTTATCCTCGTATTGATAAAAAATCATATACTGGTTTAGATTATGAAATGTGACTTCCCTTGGAAATTTATATGGGATTTATGTAAAGAAATTTAATCCATGATCAAAATAATATCAAATTCAACTAGAGGTAAAATAACATGATTTTCATGAAGCACATTCCCAAAAACTTCAACTAAATAAAAATAATATACTTGAGATGTGATCTTTGTACCATTATAAGTTTTCATTGCTAATTCAACATCTAATCATTGAGGTGGTATTGTGATACCCTTATAAAATTCTTAATATATAAAAGGGTGGGTAGATCTATAATTAAATAAGACATTAGTAGTTCTAGTGTGGATAATAAGTGTACCATTCACCACTTCATTTTCATACCCCACAAATAAAATAGTTATCATGTGAGATTTACCTTTGTCTCTTGGAATAAGAGGTTGTTGACATCAATCATTATCATTAACCTTCATATTTGGAAACTGGTTAGTATAATTCCCACACTCCTTACATGTAAAACATTTTTGTGTGGGTGGTGCATTATGTTGAGTTTTTTCATCATTCCTTTAATTAAATAGACTCTTCACATCACTTTATAATTCTTTTGATTGATAACCATATTTTCCATAATTAAAACATTTACCAGCCCCCTTAAGACAATTTCCTCTATGTTTCCTTTTACACTTAGAGAATAAAGGAAAGACCATCTTCTTCCCTCCGTGATTTTTTTTACAATTTCTTTTGAATTCCGTATTTCTTTTCTTATAAAAAATATGATATTGATGGTAAACTTTAATATCTATTTCTACCTTGATAAAAAATTTAATGATTTATTCTTATCTATTGAAGTATCTTATGGAAAATTCCCTTTGGAGGCTTGGTTTTAAGACACTAAATAATTTATCAATATTAATTTTAGGTTGGATGATAATACAATAAGCGTACCTCACAAGTCTTGTAAAATTTTTCTCATAGGTACTAATAAATTCATCAAAATTTTTCTTTAACTCATGAAATTAATTCTCCATTTTCATATGAATAATATGAGGAAAGTACTTATTGAAAAATAATCTCCTAAAATCATCCTACTCTATGGATTCAATTTCTTCCCATTGCCTCATGTTTTTGATAAGAGTCCACCATTGATCTGATTCTCCTTCTAAATAATAAAAAACTAAAATAACATTTTCATGTTTCAAACACTGGATAATAAAAAAATATATTTACAATGGTACCTATCCATTCCTAAAAAATCAATGGATCATCAAACCTACTAAAATATGGTGGATTTTTTTTCTTGAAGGACACAATGGTTCATTGCTCACTATTTTACTCATTTGGAAGATCAACATGATTCGTGTATTAATAAAGTTTAAAAAGCATAAAAACAATATTTTTAATTATATATCCCATAAAATTTGGTTGATCAGGAGGAAAATCATTTCATTATCCATCACATTCAATGTTAACACAGTTACTTTGGGTTCTATCCATTGACTAAACCAAAAAATCATAGTGTGAGAAGTTACAATCATAGAAAGAAACCATATAATCATGAAAAATAATTCATAGGATGTCTAAATCATGACACCTTATTTTCAATATATAACAACTTAGGTTTAACCTAGGTCATACATGATCATCATATATTCAAATCCATCAAATGGTTCATAAATAAAATGGGAATTAACCCACACATATCTCACAGGAGTGTCTAGAAAGGTGTGTAGTATTAGGCCCACTCATCGTTCATTAGTGACTATCAAGTTAAATACCCAATCCACCCTATTCAGAGTTGTTACCCCTAGGTGCATCTATGCCATAACCACATTCACTTATAAGTATCCAGACAAATATTTATTTTATGGGAAAACCACACTCACTTATTTAACATACCTTATAATGCTTTCTTATACTTAGGCTTTCCCTAAGGGTTCTCACTAAATTTTTATTATCCTAGTTTTCAAAAGTAATTAAACATTTCTCTAATACCAAATATAGAAACCCAATATTTTCATACATAAATATTACACAATTTTAGATTAAAATTAATTATATAAAAATATAATCCATTCTAGAACCATAATAGTGTATTTGGAAACTTGGATGCATAAACAACCTATATATAAAAGATCTACATCATATCTCACTTAATTATTCACAACTAGAACCATTCTTAGATATATCATACTTGAAATTTTTATTTACATAATGGGGAAAAGGAAACATAATAAAGGGTGAACTCATATGTTTAGTAAGGGTAAAAAAGGCAGATATCAATGATAATTTAATCATAACATAATTATAAGGTTATGATAACATGATATTAACATTTGAAAACCATACCCAACATATCAGAGACCATAATCATGAGTCATGTCACAAATATTGGCAATTCATAAGACATGAGTCATAATATAATCAAATAACATTGGTACAAGACATAAGTTTTTGGCATACACATAAGAATAGAAATAATTTCCTTAGTAAATTATCACTATGAAGACTATTATGGTGGATTAGGCTCACTCACCATTCCATCATATCCTTAGTCAAGGTTAACTCCCAAGACTATCATAATGGACAAAGTCCCTTACTAAATTGGATTCAATCCCCATTCTAGTTTTTATTATCTCATGAGATATATATTTACCCAATTCATTGGAGGGATATATAATTTTGGGCCAACCTATTATATAATTAAAACCAAATATGTGTGTGTCATATGATCACAAAACATTTATGATATCATCATATCATAACCTGTGGAAATAAAATGAGTTTTATAAATATTTAATCATCATAGTCATAAAATATCTATATAAACAATAAGGATGTTATCATTGGATCATATCCCCATTAAATCATAAGTAACATAAAAATATGTTATTTTAGATGAAAAATTCTTTTAAAAGATCATTGGAATATTTTTTAGGAAAATACCCTTTTTAATTTGAAATAACTTATTTAAAATCCAAATATTTCCAAAATATTAAGGAAAAATATTATTTTAAATGAACCATGGAAAATTATAAAGGAATATTCAAAACATTGAGTGATCATGATAGCAGGAAATTTTGTTCATGTCGAGTGAATTAAAATAAAGATTCCTTTCACATTTTTGGTAAAAAAATCAAAAGTACCTCATTTGGGAAAATGATGAGAAGATTAACTTGAAACATTTTTATAGAAAGTAAAACATGGGTAAAAATGAATTTAAATAATCATAGTATAATTGTAAAAAAATATTATTGAAAACATTGAAAACATGGAAGAAAAAGATTCCTGACCAAAGAAGAAATAAAGCCTGTTTTTCTTAAAAACATTTCCATGACCATTTTAAGTACCAAAGAGAGGAAAATTATAATATTACTTGAAAATTACCTGAAAAAATATATTATAATAAAATTATATGGGTTTATTAGATGAGTATCATATAATTTCCCTAAATTTAAATTCAATCAAGAACAATTTGGATTAAAATGAGATCGAAACATAAACCCCTTACCTCAAGTTTGAATTCCTTTTAAAGTGATCTAACCAACTGTATAATAAATTTAAAATTATTATAATTGTATAAAAAAATAATTTAAATACTTATAATATCATATATGATTCACTTATAAAATTTTAACACCCATTTATTAATAATTCCTTATTAAAATCATCATTTTAGGGTGTTAACTATTTTGTTTTTCATGGAAGTTTCATTTCAGCAATTCCAATCATTGTACTTTAATCATGGTTACATCATATCAAGAATTTTATTAATGATATAAATATCATATATATTCATTATATTCATATTTATAATTATACATAAATGGCATAAATAGAAAAATTATTTACACTGTTCATGGAGATGGCAGGTTGTACGTATGCATGGACACTTTTTTCATTTTCTAACAAAAAGAAGAAATATAAATATATTTTTATCATTAAAAAAACATAGTTATATCATAAATATCATAAATAAATATTAAATTCATCATAATAATCAATCATGAATGATGGTGATGGAAAATGAATTATAGCGATAAGTGGAGGCGATAACCCACACATACACACAAATGATACTTTCACTTCTCATTCGATGGAAAAGATTGTGGATAGTGGTGGTTAAATAATAATAATAACATTTAAGTATATTTAGGATAATTAATTTATTATTTTATGATTAATATAATAGATTTATATTAGGTATAATAATAAACAAATTGAAAGAGGTCAGGTAGGATGATTACCTCTTCTTCAGTAGACCACCTTAAGATCCCATCTTAAGAACTCTATTAATGGTTTTTTTAGAATAAAAAAACCTATATTTAATTTCTAGGGAAGTTAATAAGATAATTTATTAGGGTTTAGTCATGATAAGTGGCTCAAAGTGGTGTAAATAATAGAGAGGAGTGGTGTCTTTTTTTAATAGGGGAGAGGACACCCATAAAATTTCTTAAAAGATCACAATATAATAATGTTATACTCAAGAAAAATGATTTCAAATGAATAGTGATTAAAAGGAAGGATAATATAGAGTCTAAATATGATCATACAATTAGATTTAAAAAATTTTAATTGACAATATCACCCTTATCTCTTCATTTAACCACTATCAAATCAGTTTTAATCTTTATCATGGTAACATATTTTTACTGTTTTTTACTATTCATTATGAAAAATTTAAGTTGATATTATCACATAGTATTAATTATTATTATTCCAAATATGGAATCCATTTTATCAAATTTAATCTATAGAATTTGATTAATTTAATTTAAAATTAAACATTCAAAATGTGACTAAATCAAAACCGATTATCGTTTATTGACCGTTCAAAGGTTTAGTGATATTCTAATGTGTATAGAGGCACTTGGGTCAAATCCTCAGTGATGGTACTATATTTAGGAGTTAATTATTTTTTTATTTTTTTATTTGAATGGGGGTTTTGTTTTCAGATCTTGGGTGAAATGAATAATTGATGGATTTGGTTTAATAATTTAATAATGATTGGGGTGAGTTCATTATTAGGGATGTCATATTATGATATCCTTGAGATTTTTAATATATTTAATTAAATTAACACCCACTTCACAAGATGTTTTTTTATCAGAATTCACAAATATCTAGTCATTAATCCAAGCCTCAAATTGGGAATTATTCTCAATTAATACTTGTTTATGGAAGTGTATTTATGGTTATAATAATCTATGGAATTGATATTTTAAACCAATAATGTCATTCATTCATGAAATTTTAAGTTTTAACATACTCAATGTTAACCTAAAGAATATTTAACGACCAAAATATCTCAATCACTTGACATACCCAAATTATGACTCACACTAATGGATGATTTACTCAAGCATTGATATGGTTAGTAATTTGGTTTATATTATATATGTTCATGAGTTAAAACAATATGAAAATGAATGATGCATGAAAAGAGTTGTGTTCCAAACACACACATGAGTGGTGAAGAAAGTTAAACACTTGCTTTAGATCGAATGAGGAAGTGAAAGAGAAAGGGTTTTATCTTAATTTAAATTATATTAAGAAAACTTATAATACACTATATAAGTTGGATTAAGATGAGATAAGATGAATAGACTTACATTAATATTTAAACAAAATTATAACTCAAACACTTATGAGATTACAAATTAAGGAGAACATAAAAGAACATTTAAACTAAGAGAGGAGGAAAGGTCTCTCATGTATAAAACTGAGTTTAGAAGGTCCTCTCAAGCCTTTGTAAAGGTTTTTTTCATTTTAATGTATCCTTATAAGTTTTTAAATGCTAAAATATTGTAAGAATAATAGGGGAGTGTATTTATAGCCCAAGATGGTTGACTTTTGCATTCCAAAACTGCCCCTCAAGTTGGCTCGACCATTTGACCATGAATAAATTCAAATCTCAAAAAATTTTCTTCTTAATAGTTGTATATATGTATTTTAATCGTTTATCTACAAATTTGGAAGCCATTGGACTTTTGTAGCCAAAATTATGGATATTTTCTTAAACCATGTCCTGATGTCCAGTTTTATCTAGAATTTTTAGAGGACATAGTGTGGATGGGTTTTAGGCCAAAAAGATGCCCTCAAATTCAAACAATTTATTCTAAACAGTTCGGAGACTATATATTTGGTTTCTCCCCAAAAAATTACAACTCAATTAGACATCTAGATTGGGAGAAAAATCAACAATTTTGGGGTGTTTTAAAATTCCAAATAGAATTTTGGGTTAGATTTTCATGCATCAATTGGGACACTTATTTGTTGAGTTAGGCCTTAATTTTTTTTTATAAAAGTTATAATGGAATGTCCTTGGACTTATGGTGGAGTATAAATGAATTTATACTTTTTTATTGATC
The DNA here is from genome assembly GCA_963277665.1 of Viscum album. Classification (NCBI taxonomy): domain Eukaryota; kingdom Viridiplantae; phylum Streptophyta; class Magnoliopsida; order Santalales; family Viscaceae; genus Viscum; species Viscum album. The sequence continues at coordinate 2,081,915,134 of OY728152.1, read as the reverse complement.
CTAGAAAATATAAAATCACAGCTGGTCTAGTTTCTTTTATAGATTCATTTCTTATATGGTCCAAATGGCCCTTTAGATGTTAGAATTAACTGAATATCCATTTGAATTTTTTTTGGAATTTGAATCATGAGAACTAAAAAAAAATAATCACATCATTTGGATTATTATATTTAAATTTATGATCAAAAAATTAAATAGTAGTGTAATTAAATGGATTAGAACAATTCTCTCCTTGTGTGTTTATGATCAAAACATGAACATTGACTAGAAATTGTCATTTTTTAGAAAAAAACAAGTGATGGGAGTAATATAAAATATTGAATGAATATGTAATATTAAATCCCCCTACACTTAAGATTGTGCATGTCCCCAGTAATACAAAAACAGAAACATAAAAAAATCATTTTCACTCAGTAAAAAATATTAAAATATTGTTTTCTCTAGTTAGAGGAGGAAAAGACTAGTTCAATCATTAATAATGAACTCCACCAAATTTTTTTACTAAAATAATGTGTTAATACAATTCATTTTTCATGTTAAAAATTTTACTTAGTAAATGTGGGAACTTAAAACTTACTCCTCTCAATATGATGTAGATTTATTCAAGTAATTTAATTCATTCACCAACCAAAAGTTAAAATCATAGAGTTTGTAAGATATCTTAGCTTCAATTACCTATTATAAAGTGTATAAGAATCAAGTTCATCAAAGATAGAGGAATGTTAAACTTCATCAAAAAATCTCTTAATCACCATATCAGCCATAGTTTTATGAAGTTTATTATCTTCCCAAAAATAGTATTTTGAATCACTTTTTATATTTTTTTTGTTTTTTGAAAAATTTTCAGGAAAAACACTAACAACCAAGTAATTTACAATTAGGGCATAGCATGGTAACTTTGGAGTGAGAGATGAGAGGTGTTCAGTGAGAAATTCCGGATTAATGATTTTAGAATTAGAATAATTATAAATTCTACTCAGGTGATCAGACATAAGTTTTTCTTTTCCAGGACTATCTTTGATCTCAAGTTCAAACTCTTAGAGCATTAGGATCCATCTTATTAGCCCTGGTTTGAAATCAATTTTCTTGAGTAAGAACTTTAAAGCTGAATGGTCTGTGAAGATGATGATTTTGGCACTTAAGAGATAGGGCCAAAATTTATCTAAGGAATAAACCATAGCTAAAAGTTCCTTTTCCATAATATTGTAATAAAATTGAGTTTTATCTAGTGTTTTTAAGGCATAATAGATGACATGGGGATTTTTTCTCTTATTTGACCAAGAATGACACCAATAGACCTATCATAAGCATCACACATCAATATGAAGGTCAAGGAAAAATATGGGGTTTTTTATCAAGTCATATGTAAGCACAAATTTGAGTTAAATGAAGTCTATCTTTAAAGCCTCATAAAAATGGAATTTAACCTCATTTTGGAGTATCCAAGTGAGTGGGATGGAAATCCTAATGAAGTTCCGGATGAATCGCTGGTAGAAACCAACATTACCAAGGAATAATGATATGTCTTGAACTATTGTAGGTTCATGAAGTGATTGGATCACCTCTATCTTAGATAGATCAAATTTAATAACAACTTAATACATTATGTGTCCTGGAACAATCCCATTAGTAACTATGAAGTGAAATTTTTCAAAATTTAGTACAAGGTTGCATTTGACTCACTTTTTTAGGACCAAAGAGAGTGAATGAGAGCAGGATTCAAATGAATCACCATAAATTGTAAAGTCATCCATGAATACCTCCATGAAATTCTCAATTAATTATGAAAATATACTCATCATACACCTCTAGAATATTGCAGGATCATTGAAAAGTCCATAAGTAATTCTCCTATATACATATCTTCCAAAGGGGAAAGAAAATGTAGTCTTTTATTAGTCCTAAGGTGCGATTGGGATTTTTATGTAGTTGGTGTATCCATAAAGAAAACAACAATGTGACTTTTTAGCTAATATTTATAGTATTTGATCAAGGAAAGAAAACAGGTAGTGATTTTTTCATGTTTCAACATTCAATTTCCAATAATTAATAGACACACACCATTTGTTTTCTACTCGTGTCATGACCACCTCTCTATGTTCATTTGTGAAAATGGTTATCCAACCCTTATTAGGTACCACTTAAATCATACTAACCCATTCACTATCATAAATTGGGTAGATAATACCATCTTGAAGAAGTTTGGTGATCTCTTCCCTAAATAACTCAAGTATGAGTGGATTGAGTCTTCTTTGTGGTTATATGATTAGTTTGGACGATTCTTCTAGATATATGTAATGCATGAAAAGGGAAGGGTTGATGCCTGGTATGTCATCTAGGGTCTAGCCTAAGGAATTTTTGTTTCCCTATAACACCTGAATAAGTTTATACTCCTCATTTTTAGTAAGTAAAAAAGATACAATGAAAGGATAAGAGTGATCATGGAAAAAGAATGCATACTTTAGGTGTACAGGAAGAGTTTTTAGATCAGCTTCATCCTTTATTTATGGGACATACAACTTAAGAACAGATGAAGGGATTCCAGTTGGTTTTGATTCATTTTCTTCATTACTATCCAAGGTGTAATAGTATAGATCATGGGTGATATGGGATTATGAAGAGTTTTTGAGATCCTTTAGATTGATGGAGTCTATAAATAAAAGATAAACATTAAATACTCCATTTATGACTTGGTTAATGATGGTGAAAATTTCACAAACTCATCTACCATTAGAATAGAAAGAACATGATGGAACATGATTCAATCAACTCTCAAAATCATCCTTAGAAGTATGCATAGAGAATATATAGTGATAGGGGTGTCCAAACCTAACCCAATTGGAAATGAACGGGTTGGTTCATGTTGGGTTGAGTTTAAAAATCAACATTCATAGGTTGGGTTGTTTAGGTTGACTCATGATTTTATTGGTCTAGGTCATGGGTTGGAAAAAATAGCCTAAACCGACCCAACCAACCCAACATACTATTTCTTCTTCCCTCTAACATACACCCCCTATCCACCCATCATCACTATTAGATGTCAATGTCACCTATCCTGCGATGATCCCCATCCCCGTCTCTTGGTTCCTACCTTATAGAGAGTGATCCCCATACTCAATTTTTCCTATACCACTACAATCCTCAGCCCAATACGACGTTGCCTCTCCCGCGATCCCAATATATGTTCATCAACATCCATCCCTTCTGAGACAAATCACCTTTTCATGGTCCTCACTCATGTCCCTTACAAATCATTCATTTCCCTCCCATCCCCGATGGCCATTGAAATTACTCCTATCTTGTTAATTATGTTCCTCCATCCCTCTTGTATTTGAATCAAGAAGCAAACAGAATCGACTCATGGCACTAACATGAAAGATGACGCTTTTAGGAAGAGAGGTCGCCGCATTAAGAGAAAATGAGGATCTAGTTTGTTTTATTAAGAAATGATTTTTTTCGAGGTGTTTTTACACCCTAAATAATTTTATGTTTCTTCTTGGTGGCACTGGCGTAGATGGAGAAGCTCACAGGAGGAGAGGATTCCACTTTGGGAGTGAGCGAGGAGCTAATTTAGTTTATTAAGAATCTAAATAAATTTTTTTGAGGTGGTTTACTGCCCTAATTACTTTGGTGTTTCTTCCTAGTGGAAATGGCATGGAGGATAAAGTTTGTGGAAGGAGAGGTCTCTGCATTGGGAGTGAGGAGATGGTTTTGTTTATTAATAAACAATGATATTTTTTCCCTGTAATCCAATGGATCTGACCCAAACCAACCTGAACTAAGATAGGTTGGGTCAGGTCAGGTCTGAACTGAAAATCAGATCAGACCCAACTCGACCCGACTTGACATCTTTTTGATTGGGTTGGGTCTAAAGAATCCATAAACTTGACCCGAACCTACCCATGGATGTAAAGACCTGACCCTAGTTTCCTAGAGCCAGTGACTTATTTTATTACACTGGCATATAAACAAGGAATACGTATCCAAAAGAACCAAGTATTTTAGTAGCTTTGGAAACATGATACATACATAATTTTAACATTACAACTTGAAATGAAATACAACATATAAGTTTTATTGGGAACATCCACAACTATAAGTTTATCTATGAAGGTCATTCATAATAAACTTATTCATGTACTAAGAAAATGAAACATAAGAAATGGGTGAGCTCAAACGCTCAGTAAGAGTAAGAAATACCATGGAAGATAACATAAACATTAGGAATGGTGAATAATTGAAAACACATGCCTTTAAAAGAAAAACGCGAACATAATATGTAAAGAATATGAGTTGAGTAAATATTTACATAATAAAACACAATCATGGGTATTCTACTAGTCGAATAACCTCATGAAATTTGAATTTATAGCTTCATAATGAGGGAAATTAATATGCTAGACATTTTGAAACACACCGTCAAGGCCTCAGCCAAGACATTTAAAAATGATTAAGGCCTCAGCCAAAACCATATCTAAAATTGGGAAAGGCCTTGGCCAAGTCCATATATATTTGTCTCATGAGACCAACTGATGCATAGAAGGTATATAGTAGGCTCCAACCATCATATAATAAGTCCAATTAATTCCTAATATGAATGGGGATAAACATAAATAACATATACACATGAGATGTAAATAACTTTCCCTAATCTGTAACATAATTACTAATCATTCTGAGTAGTAAGATGAATGGTATCAAAATATAACATACAAATTTGATCATAAAATATTCAATATAATATGAAATATGATATCATAAAATATTAGTTCCAATAATACATAATAATCAATAAGAGTGTTGAATAGATGAAAATACTCTTATAAAATCATCGAGTAATTCTTGAGATATATACTCTTTTACTTTGAAAAGAAGAGTTCTTTTGGAAAAATATTTTTATAAAACCAAAAGTGAAGTAAGAAAGTATTTTCATAATAAAATGATTTATTTTAGAATAATAATATTTTCTAAAAATAGATTATATATTACGCTTGAAAATAGGTAAAAATTTGAGAAATTCCCTTGAATCGGGCTTGTATTTCGGAAAGAATTTTGAAATTTCCTTTTAAAACATGTAACTCCCATGAAAGAAATAAGGATTATGGTTTATACACATACATAGAAAATTCAAACATAATTTATGAGGATTATATAATAATAATTAAGAAATTAATTGGGATGAGGAGAGACAAAGAGTAACCTGAAAGAAAATGGAGGGTTGGGTAGGAAACCCTTACCTTATGTCCAAAGGTGTTCCTCACTTGATCTTAATGACCTGAATAATAAAATTTAAGTTCACAAATTAATTATTGAAGAACCTCTTATACATTTAATTTATTTATAATAACATTATTATGTTCATTCATGGTATTTTGATGGGTTAAGAGATCCAATTTCATTGTTTGGGAGTGTTTTCTTCCTTGGTTTTCATGATCGGTTTACTTATTTTCATGTACGGATAAACATGTAGAATGAGAATGGTTTTCCAGAATATAATTTGTATGTTATTATTTAACAACTATAATATTACATGTTCATAAAATTCATTTGGTTATGGGGAGTTAATATGAATCATTATATAAAACTTTAATGAAAATTGTTTGGGTTAATTGGCAGTTCTTGATCACAATGAACTCATTTTGATTTATAAATTAATATCATATGTAAAAAAAGATTATAGAACCTTAAATAAGTTATAATAAATATATTATAATCTGGTTCAACCATAAAAATGGTTTCATGACCATAATTTAATATGGTAATAGAAATTGAAAACCCGTCATCCTTGAATGTGATAAATTAACACATATTGGATGATGTTTCCATTTCAAGTATAAAAGAAGGGGAAAGGAGAGATGATGAAGAATTATTAATTTATCATAAAAAAATTCTAGTACATGTAAGGTACTATATTCATTACAACATTTGGATGAAAGGATGCAAGGAAAGAAAAAGAAAAGAAATGAACTTGAAATAAAAGAAATGAAAGAGGAATTTACCTCTTGAAGTAACCTTCCTTGAGAGCCTCTTTAGGGGAGAGGTTTTGGTATTTTTATGAGACCAAGGGATAATGTACGTGGGGGAGGATATTGGGAGGATATTTGTGCAGAATTTAGATAAGTAACAAGGTTTTAGAGGAGTGAAGAGAAGAGGGAGTGAGGGGGATTTTTATAGTGGAGGAGAGGAGGGGTTTCCCATTATTTTACTCATTATTTTATTATTTTTCCAAATACAACCAATAGTATTGATTATTTTAACCAATAATAGTAATAGGTGCATGTGATTTCTAACTTAGTGGGTTTACATCTGCCTTACATCACTTATGACCCAATAAATCACGTATTTAGCATTTATTGTAAATTATAGTATTTTACTATTCACCTAAAATTCAAGTATTTTAGAAAAATCCAAAAAATTAACCCCAATAATTTTTTAATGTTTAGAATTAAAAAAATAAATACATTTTTTAAAAATAATTTTCTAAATATTTTTAATTTAATTTTTAAATAAAATAAAAATTTATTCAAAAAAAAAACATTAAAACTATAACTCGTTTTATAAAACCTTGAAAAATTAATCAAGGTACCATAAAATTATATTATAACCACAATAAAATAAATTAAAAATTTATTATTTCATTTTATGAAACTAAATTTCCTTTTTAAATTATTTAATTAATCATAAAATTGTAATTCAAATATTTATGACATACAAAAATACCAATACTTATACTATGATCGTTTTATCCCTTATAAGATGTCTAAATTGTATTTATACATTCATGGGTGAGGTTTATATTTTTTTATATGATTTAATATTCTTTACTATTCATTACTATTCATATGGGTATGTTACTATTCATAAGGGTATGAAACTATTCATCAAAAACTAAGCTGATTCTATCAAACTCTAAATATCACCCCGAACGCAACCGTGTATGTCAGTTTTTCAAAATTCAAATCATAGAGGTATAAAAATTATGTTTACCGGCTAGTTTATAATAATGTGGTGTTTGTAGAGAATCAATGTTTCATGCATTAAATATTAAATTTATTTGTAAAATCTTGGGGTGTTACAATGGAAACCCCTATAGAGTGATCATCTGATGGGTATTTCATGACATGTAAAATATTGAACTTGACTAGTTGGTCACCAAATTCTATGGATAATATGCCCACATGGAAATTAATGTTAGTTCTATCTTTCATGATGAATGGTCTTTCTAGATTTAGGGGATATTGAGAAGAATATGTCTCACCTTCCATGCCAAGGACATAAAAATTGGATGGTAAGATAAGATCTTTGACTTGAAAAAGGAAATCCTCGATTATTGCCTTAGGACTTGCAGTGATTTGATTGGCTAACTAAATGAAAACACTCATTGGGTGAAAGAGACCTAAACCAAGGTTGGAGAAGATGAATCTGGGAATTAAATTTATTGAGGCTCCTAGGTCTATGAGTGCATCATAAAATTTGGAACTCCATATTTGGCATGAAACTATAAAGGTCCCTAGATCTTTTCACTTCATGGGAATGTACAACTGGGTTGAAACATTTTCAATGGTCTTAAGTTGTCTCTTATGGGTGAAAAATTACTTAAGAAACTTTTCATACTTAGGAATTTGTTTGATGGTATCTAAGAAGACAATTTTGACTTTAACATGTCTAAACATGTCAAGCATTTCAGAATCATGTTCAAAGGGATTATTAGGCATAAATATGGATTGAGGAAAATGAATTGGGTTTCTTAAAGGGACATAATGAAGATAGGGAGTGGCTTCAAGTTATTTTTGTAGTTTTTTGTTCCTTTATTTTTCCATCTCAAAATATAAAGGGGATTTAGAGGATTCATCACAAGGCATAGAAATTTTATTTCTAGATCTAAGTGAAATTTCACTTACATTACCCTTGGGGTTGAGAATAATCAGATTATTGTTGCTGTCTTAGGTGGTATGCAAGTTGAACAATTTTGTTTTCAATTTTTTTGAGGCTAGAATGTGTGAAGGAGGAAATAAATTCTATAATACTTTATCAGGGTTTATTTTAATAATAGACATTTATCACATTGGTATTACCTTGATTTGGGTTCTTGGGAAATTGATTATATTAGATTAGGATTGGGAAAACTCACTAGGATAGTGGAAGCTAGGAGGAGTAAGAGGAGGATTGATAATTTCTGGTTGAGGAACAAAAAGATAAGGTTGTTGGAAGTTAATCCCACCATTAATATATTGGAATTAGTTTGAATTTTTAGGAGGGAATTTAGGGGGATGAGAGAAGAGATTACTATACCTCAAGCCCAGGTTATAGGTATAAGATAAGTGATTAGAGTGGGGTTTGTTAGAGTTTCTAATAAACTAACCTCATTATTGAGGGTTGGTGTTCCACTAAGCATATACTACATTGAGTTTCATTGGAAAAAAATAATATGATGGATCATATTGTAGTTGTGGACATGTGTCAGTTGGGTGAGTTGGGGAGCTACAAATTCCACCATTCTTGATAGGTATAAGGAACAAAGATTGTAGAGAATATGAGGTTGGGGATTCGGCATCTGTCAATTATTGTCTCACAAGAACAGTAAGCTCACTCATCCACTCAGTAATCTTGTTTGGCTCTATGGATTGATTATATTGGACTTGTTTGACTTGATCATTTTCTCAAGTATGGGATTTTTGTGTGTTTACATCCATGTTACTTATGAGATCTCATGCAGTTGTAGGTGTTTTATCAATAAGAGATCCGCTACTTGAGGCATCGATGAGAGTTTTCTCCATATCCAATAAACCCTTGTATAAGTATTGGATCAAGAGTTGGCCAGTGATTTGGTGGTGTGTTCAAGTTATCAAAATCCTTTTGAACCTCTCCCAGTACTCATGGAGTGATTCATTGGGGAATTGATAGATACCATTAATTTCCTTTCGAATAGAAGTGGTTTGAGAAGAAGGGAAGGATTTATCTAATAAGAGTCACTTCATGTCATTCTATATGTTTATTTAACTAGGAGGGAGGCATTAGATCCATGATTTGGTGGATTTAATTAGGTAGAAAGGGAATACTTTGATTTGTTCTTTAAAAACCTCTTGAGGATTCATGGTAGAGCACAATACTTGGAACTCTTTGAGGTGAAGATGTGGATCCTCACCGGTAGCCTATGGAAATGAGGTAGAAGATGAATCAAACCCGATTTGAGTTCAAAATCATCCTCAATGTTTATATATTTAATACTAAGGGTTTGTTAATCCATACCAGGGGCAATGAGTTCTTTAAGTGTTTTTTCCTAGAATTGTCTATATCTAGAACAATTGGATGGGAAATAAATTGGTATTGAGTGTTGTGATTATCCCTAATATTCCTACTAAATTAGTGAAGTGTTCTCTATATTTTAGGGTCAAAAAAATATTATGGATTTTTTGGGAGGCTACGGGGAATTCTGATAAATTTTGAAAGGATAAGGAATGTAGGTTTTTCTTTGTGTTTTTTTTCCAGATTTTTTTAAATTTATTTTTTTCTTTTTACAAAAAAAGACTGACTACTTATCATACCCTCCCTAGAGATGAAACCATTTGAACAATGATCTATTATCATTTATTTACTGTTAAAAGTTTCAATTCTCTACTAATGTGTATAGAAACACTCGGGTTTAATTCTTGATGATGGTACTATATTTTGGAGTCAATTGTTTTTTCTGTTTTGTGATTTGAATGGGGGGTTTGTTTGTAGAGTTTAAGTGAAATGAATGATTTATGGATTTGGTTTAATAATTTAATAATTATTATGTTTATTTCATTATTAAGTATGCAATATTATTATATCCTTGAGCTTTTAAATATATTTCATTAAATTAACACCCACTTCACAAGATGATTTTGATCAAAATTCCCAAATATCAAGGCTTTAATATTCCTCAAATAGGGTAATAATGTCAATAAATACTTGTTTATGGAAGTGTATTTATGGTTATAATAATATATGGAATCAATATTTTAAACCAATCATATCATTAATTCATGAAATTTTAAGTTTTAACATACAAAATCTTAACCTAAAGAATATTTAACGACCAAAAGACCTCAATCACTTGACATACCCAAATCATGACTCACCTAGTTGTATGATTTACTCATCCATTGATATGGTTAGTAATTCAATTTATATATTTTTTGGTGATGAGTTAAAATAATAAGAAAATTAATGATACAAGAAAAGAGTTATGTGTCGAACATAGACACAAGTGGTGGAGATAGTTAACCACGGGATTTGGATTGAATGAGGAAGTGAAATATAAAGGGTTTTAAACTTAATTTAAATTTTATTAAGAAAAATTATAATAAAAAACAGAAGTTTGATGAATATTATAGAAGATAATGATACTTGAATTAATATTTAAACCAAATTACAACTAAAACACTTATGATATTACAAATGATGGTGAACACAAAATAACATGAAAACAAAGAGAGGATCAAAGGTATATCAAGAGGACAATTTATTTTTGAAGGTCATCCAATCCCTTTGGAAAGGCTTTGTTCATGCCAATGTATCCTTCTAAATTATGAAATGCCAACCTCTTTCAAGGATAATAAGGGAGTGTATTTATAACCCAAGGTGGTGGACTGTTTGCATTCTAAAACATTCCCTCAAGTTGGATAGAACATTTGAACATGAATAAATAAAAAACTCAAGATCTAATATTCTTCAAAGTTTTATATATGTATGTTGAGAGTTCACCCTCAAAATTTAATGGCCATTGTAATTTTTTATCCAAATCTATGGATATTTTCTTAAACCATGTGCTGTTGTCCAGTTTTATCAAAACTTTTTCAAAGGACACAATGCGAATGGGTTTTAGGCCAAGAATATTTCCTAAAATACAAACCATTTCTTATAAAAAGTTTGGATTCTATATCTTGAATTTCTCCCAAAAAAATTACATATTAATTGGACTTCTAGATTGAGAGAAAATTCAATAATTATTAAATGTTTTAAAATCCTAGACAGAATTGTGGGCTGGACTTTCGTGCATAAATTCGGAAACTTATCAATCAAGTTGAGATTTCAAATTTTATCCAAGTTGTAATGTAATTTTATTGGAATTATGGCAGAGTATCAATGAATTTAAACTTCTAGATTGAGCCTTGAAAACCTAACATCACAACTAGTCTAGTTTCTTTGATAAATTCTTTAGGCCTTAAAGTGTGGTCTAAATGGACAATTAGATGGATGAATTATCCAAATATCCAATTAAATTATTTTTTAATTTGAATTATGATCACTACAAAACAATAATAACAATATTTGGATCATTATATTGAACTATATGATCAAAACATTAAACTATATTATAATTGAATGAATTTGAACAATTATCTCATTATGTTTTTATGATCAAAACATGAACATTGATTAAAAATTAGTAATTTTTCAACAAAAAACCAGTGATGAGAGTAATTAAAAATATTTAATGAATAAGTAATATTAGCGGTGAAAAGATATTTTCTAGGGAAAATGTTTTCTTAAGTATAAAAAGTTTTTATACCAAAATCCAACATAAAATTAATTTCAATGACATTAATTGGATTATTAATAATATAAATGAACTAATTTTACATTGAAACTATTTTAGAACAAAATGGAACTTTGTAAATTATTAAAAAAAATAAAATTTTCAATAAAAATCAGTATTTTTCATTATTCATTGAAAATAAGGCTTTTTAGAAAAATTTCAAAAATTCACTCTAATCATTTCAAAAATGAAGTTCATTTTATCACATAAATTTTCAAAAATTTAAATAAATTAATTATATTATTTGCTCAAAAAGAAGAAGAAATAAAGACAATTTTTGAGGAAAAATGTATTTTGAAGTATATAATGACTTTAATAAAAATTATATACTTATTTATCAATATATTTCACTAATCTAAAACCTTTTTAAATATTTTTTTTCAAAATTTGGTTATTCCTATTCATACTACCAATTTAACGGCTAGGTCATAATAGTATAATATATTATAGTTCATATATCATAAGTTATTAAAGAAGTTAATTTTATCTAAAGAGAAATATATCATAAAATATTAGGGTGTTAAAAACCTTTAATATAAAGGTTTATAATTATATAAAATCAAAAATATTATCACGAGTAAGCCTGTATCCACATATAGAAAACCCCCACCTTTCTAGAATAAGGCATAAGCGTCTGGTCTAGTGGAAAGTCTGACCCAAATTCTCTCTACCCCATGATACATTAATTACGAGTGATTATAATTCATCACATATCTAACACCTAATATGTATAAATTGTATTCAATAATTAAATCCAAACTAATAACTTTAGTTAAAAACCAAATTCAAGGTATATAGAAACTAAATCCATTATCATACCTAGCATGTAACTCCTTAGACCATGTATGATAATCTTTAGAAGAAATTTAACAATTTTAAACTAACACATACTCACATTCATAATAAAAATAGTTTATAACTATGAGTAATGATCATGGTAATAATTTTTAAACAAATGAAAAATTCATATATTTAACATGTGATGATCAATTATGAACAATTCATAAAATAAAGTTAATTATAAACACTTTATAAATTAATTCATTATGGTCATTCCATAATCTTGAATATAAATATTTTATATTCATTTCCTAATATTTACTCCTTTATATTATTCATTATATGGAATTTCCTTTAAATATATGATATTTTTTGAAATATAAACATTTTTATAATCCAATTTCTATAATATAAACATCTTATAAAATCTTAAATATCACACATTTAACATTATCTAAATCTTGATAAAATCAATCAACAAAACTCTCTTTATGTGATCTAAATAATATCTCAAATAAGTTCTTTTAATTTGTATAATTCAAATTAAACAAATATTAATAATTCATAATCTTAAAATATAAACACTTTTATATTTTGGACTTATTATTTTAATTTATAAAATATTTATAAATGATCCTTATGATTTAAAAAATAAACACTTTAATTATAATTCATAAGGCATGCCATATAATTTGGTAAAAACTGTATTTTTAATATTAACACTTAATATTATGAAATATTTGTTAATAAATGTTTCATAAACATTTAATTAATTAATTATAAAATCTTTAAAATTAATTAATTTATAAACACTTTATAATTTAACAAATATCCCCGAAATATATTTTAACATTATTTATAAATAATATAATTCAATTTATTGTTGAAAAAACAGGAAAAATAATATTTCTTAAAATGATCGTATTTAACAACATCTCTTGGGTCATAGGATACAACTGATAAGACATGGTGGAAAAACTCTTTATGAACTATTAATCATATTTTATAAATGATACTCATGTTGTCTCTTATTATGAGCATATCTTATTTAATGATTTGTAGAGATATTGATAAGGTAATTTGATGCTCTATTTTGGAAACCACTACACAATGATAATCATAGATTATGAAATCACGAGTTTGTATGCTATGAAAACACAAAATCTACAAGTCATGGGTTGCGATATCCTATATCATACATCAGAATAAAAAATCTATAGAACAAATTATGAAACATATTTAAATAATTCCAATATGATATCAAATACGATACTGAAAAACTTCATTTAACGTATGATTTCATGAATCTAAAGGCATTGTTAGATCTTATACCACTGATGGGTTTTAAAGGGATATAAAAACACTTATTAAGACAACATAACCAACATATAAACCTTAACCAAGATCGAACCATTCTAGATAAATAAATCATGTATAAACTAGAAATGAAGAAACTGGTAAATGTATACCTTACATTATTATTAGAAAAAGGTTCTATATTCATTATATGGGATTTATTAAGAACACATAGAGGAAAAAAAAGACATACCTACTCCAAAGGTATCCACATGTTGTTTAATTGCTTGAAATTTGAGCAGGATTATCCATACTTCATGGTGTGCTAGTGCCTTATCATGTAAAGGAGGTAAGAGAAGAGAGATTTAGATAGGAGAGTCTTGACTAAGGATGTATCAATATTTCAACACACATACCATCACATGGGAACTACCTTCCTTTATATGTATCCATTGAGGATGCTTCTTGAGTGATTATGTAATTACTCATGCACTATTAGACATGATTGAATTCTTCAATTAGCACATTCATAAATACATCCAACTCCATTGCATTACATATTATGTGATGACTCTTTAATGATAGACAACATGGAATAATTCCTTAAATGATAACATTTATCATTTAGTTTCCCAAACCAACAATGATAACAAAATTTTATCAAATAAAATGCCTTACATTATAGAAAATAACACACTATGATTTGCATGGGTAGTGGCATAAAAACAATTCACTATGATATAGTGCAACCATACTTTATGATTGAGAAAAAAGTGGCATAGTTTCCCATTCTTTATAATATCCCCAGTTTTCAAATATGATATATCCATATGCTTTAAATACACAAATGACTTTAGGGAATATCTCCTTCTGCCTAAATATTAATATTATCAATTGGTTCATAATAAAAAATTGTGAGAGAATTTATGATGAAATTAAAGTATATTAAAATACAAATGGTTCAATGATTACTGATTGAAAAATCAAGAATAAATATCAATTCATCACCAACATTTAATAAATCACTATCAATTTAATTTAGTTTTATTACTCTACCTATATAACACACCCTTTTGTGATGTAGAGATATGAAAAATTAAAAAATATAACATGTATTAGATTTCTAACAAAAATATGAAAATGTAAAAAACAAATAATTGTTATAATAGAAATAAAAATGTTTATACATAGAATAAAATGTGTTTTAAAGAAAAAGTATGAACCACATGTGAATCATAATTATTAACTATATTTAAAAACTATAAAAATTAGAATATAAGATTGTAACTATATTTCTATAGACCATCATTGAAGTAACAAGTATGAATATGAAATCATGGAATTTACAAAATAGAATGCATGATGTAATATATTGATTTAGTAAATAAATATTTTGAACATATAATAAATATAAAAAAATAGATTACATAGAACATTGATTGGTATGATTAAAATTTCATAAGAAATAATTACACTATCAAAATATTTAAAAATATAATCAAAACTAATAAAAACATAAAAATAGTATGTATAATATTAAAAAAATAAACATATAACTCAATAAAGAAAAAGGTAAATTCAATAAAAGTTTGCTCTAAATTTTCAAATTTTGAAAATATTTGAGTCTAGTAAAGGGACTTTGATTTTGATAGAAATATGTAAGATTTAATAAATTAAAAATGAATAAAATTTCATTAAAATAAATGGATAAACCAAAATCGAATGAAAAGAAGAAATCTAGTTTTTTAAGAAAATGAAACCTGAATAAAAAACCAATAAATTAATCAATTAAATTGAGTAAAAAATTTATACATAGTGAAAATTTTCTATAATGATCACTTTATAAAAAAACTATATTAAAAATTCATTTGTAAGACACGATGAAAAAGATAGTTATTAAAAAACATTTATATTTTATTTTAACATGCAATGTTTGTATTAAAGAATAATATTTTTAGATCTATCAAAATAGGAACTCCTATATTTCATCAATTTTTTATAAAATTTATATCATTCTTCAAAAACAATTGATAAAAAATTTAGTTTTACATTAGAAAATTACTTGAAATAATTTATGATCCAAAAAATATAATATATTATCTTATTTTGACTGAGATTCTAGGTTAGGATTGAATGTATCTTATGGAAAGGGATTTTAATTTACAACCCACATTTTTCAGTAAATAATTATGCTGGGAAAATAAAATGATGATTTCAATTTAATAAAATCTCATCCTTTTAAGTTTCTATAAAATATAACATGTGATTATTTTCAAAATACAATAAATTATACATGTAAAATAGCATAAAAATTAATAAAACCTATAAACTATGGAGAAAATTCTAACAATCATCTTAGAAAACTTGGGAGATAGGGGAGATAGGGATGGTAGGGTCGTGTGGGGACATTAGAGACGCCAGATACATGGGGTCGAGTGGGGATTCCAAGAATGTTGTGGATGAATGTGGTTAAGGGGAGATTTCAGTGGTTTTAAGGGTTGTGTGGATAGTGGGAACACCTAGGATGGTTGGTGTGGTGGTAGGGGCAACGACTTTGATTGAGATGGGTGGGTAGAGGATATAAGTGTGTGTGTGTGTGGGGGGGGGGATAGGGTTTGGGTGTGTAGATTTGGGTTTTTTAAACATAGTGACTCCCAAAGGAGATCATGATTACTAGGAATTCACGACCACTTAAGGTGGCCTCTTATTTCTCCCACCACCTTTTCCGTTTTTCTATTGGAAATGGAACATAACATTTTCAACACACACAAACATGTGTGTATGCTATTTGTTCTCAAAATCAGATAATTTTTTTTGATATTATATGTTTGTGCGTTTAATATACCTATTCACATAGCACTTCATGTTATTTTTTAATAGCGTTGATGAACATGTTTGTTTTTTATTATATGATAATACAAAAAAATATCTATAATACACAAAAAATATTTATAATAATGTCAAATTATTTAGTTGCATATAATAGTGTATAAAACATGTTATGTGTTGGGTACACTTTTGAAAATGTTAACATTAACATGGGTGATATTTTTTATAGAGATACAAAATATTCTCATGAGATACAAAATGGGGTTTTCATGATAGATGACCCACTAAGTATACCACATGGAGTGTCATACACTATATATTTGGTATAAAAGTGGGTGCATATTTTATAGTGAATCTGATTACCTAAATTTGGAAAGATAACTAGCATGAGAACCAACACAATGAGATTTTCATACAATTATTTCAACAAAATACATTTATTTTTCTATGATTTTCAATCAAAATGCCCATGAAATTGATTGTTTTGTTAAGTTATGTAAATTTGGTGATAGAGAATGAAAGTGAATTTAAATGATGATTTTTAACGACTTATCGTATTAAAAATTATTTTATTAAATTATAAGAATTTATTTTCAAGTGTTTGAATATTTAATTATAATGTTATCATATTTTTAGGTGTTTTAAAAAATTGTCCATCAAGGCAGCTCTCAACCCAATGGAGTGCACACCACATAGCCAACTCAAAGAGAAATAGACTTCCATGCAAAAATTATGAGGAAGGCCACCTGATGATAGGGGAGTGAGCCGCACTGGGGGACCAGGACCATGTGGCATGTGATCCCATGAGGTGAAGAGGGTATAACATTGGGCCCAAGGTCTGCATGGGCCAGGTTATGTGGCCTAGCCCATATGTGTGTGTGTGTGTGTCCGAGATCCCACCCCAATGTAGGATTATAAAGTAGACACTCCATAGTTTTCATTATAAATGATCGCTAAGCACATACATATTTTTGATGTCAGACAGAGCCTAAGGTTACTATTCATCCACTTAAAAAAATGGAACCATCTCACCTAACATCCCGCTCACCCCATGCTCGGACTCTCGCACTGCTACTCTCTACTACCAACCACTACTTGACGCCACCTCCACTGTCTATAACATCACCAGAGTCACCATAGACACTACTAGAGTGCTCATTCCAAAGCTCCACTTCCCCCAATATATCCCCATTCCACCATGGATCTGATATGGGGCCCTCATCCGATCCCCATGAAGCCTTTTGAAGAATTATCCAGCCACTTCAAAGGCTGGATAAATGATGGGATCCCACTGTTGCTTGACTATCTCACCATTTTCATACACCATTCTCCCCTTCTGCCATATACCACTATATTCCACATTCACAACCCTTGAAATCCATGAAAAGATAAGCTAATCCCCATTGATCTTCAGTGAAATCAAGAAACACTATAAATCTACAAGATTTTATAAAATCCCCATTCAAATGGAAGATTCAAAAAAATATTGAACAATATAATTAAGATCCCTCTCACCTACTGAAGGAGGATTCCTAGGCCCTTCCTCAACCTATTAAAGAAGAGCCTTAGTAGCATCCTAGAGGGAGTCTGCACCCATGCAGAGGGAATCCACTAGGGGAGGCTCGACTAACTGCTTTGTTTCTTCATTATTTTAGTTTTATTATTATTTTAATTCAGTTTATTTTTTTCATTTGAAATTTTATTTTAATTTCTTTTCTAATAATATTTCATGCATTTTTTGTCAAATTTTTACCACCAACATCATTTTTCTTCTTATTTTCTTATTCTTATTATTCTTATTCTTCTTCTTAGTTCTTCATTATGCCTATTTTTTTATTATTTTATTTTATCTTCTCTTTCTCCATCTCTATATTTGATTATTTTTATTTTATTTTTATTCTCTTCCCTCCTTCCACCACTATGATCTCTTACCCTCGATAATGAGGGGATGACCTGAGGCTTGTCTTGGGGGAGGTTGGGTGTTATTGAATTCTTTCTTAAAGTCTATTTAATGTTTATGATAGATGTGAGTAGCATGCACAAGTGTGGAAATTTCCCACCATGAAATGAAACTCAAATATATTTCTATGATTTTATTAAATCTTTTTACTCCCTTCTATGGGATATAATATCTTTATATAATGGAGTTGATCCATTCAGTTGATGAAATGACATATGATGGAGCCAGGTCTTGGAATATGTCACAATCTTGATTGAGATATTCTATCTACATTGATTATAGGAGGAGGTGAAATTTAGATTTCTAAATTCATTCAATATTATACACCTCTAAATAAAAGGACAATAATTCATGTATGAGATTTTAAAATTGGATTATAAAACTTAAATTAGAAAAATAAAGGTGAATAATGAGAGAATCGAAAACCAAACCTAGGACTAAGTTATTTCTTTATAATCAAATTTTTTTTAGTATTGCATATTATTTATTTTAAAATTTCATCATATTTTTATTTTCAATATTAAAAAAACCAAAAAATCATTATTTTCATAAAATAATAAAAACAATTATATTTAGGTGAATTAGAATAAGTAAGTAAGAAATTGTGAAGCTCCTCAAGTTAGATGACCCTGGTTATCCTTTTTTCTACATTAGGAAAATAAATTTTCTTTTTTCCATGCCCTTCAATAGGCGTGCATCAAAACTATCATTGTTATTAGGGATATGAGAATTAGTTTTCTTATTTTTTCTTTTCTACACTCATTAGATAGATTTTTTTATTTCTTAAAAAAACTAAAAAAATTATTTTTCCATAATGTATTCAAATTAAAATTATGATGCGTGGGAAGACTACTCATAGGTGTAGGAGAAACAAGAATAAGAGAATGGTTATGATAAAGTACAGGTGCAAGATCTTAGAGAAATCCTAGAACAAATAAGAAGCAAAGTAGAACTAGTTTTTGAATATGTTCGTGCATTGATGGAGGAACTAGAACCTGAGAAAGAACTCGAGGAGGACAAGGAGGAAGCGCCACTAGTATTTCCTAATTTTTCTAAGGACATCTAAGACATTGAGGCCAAATTCAAGGAATAAAAATAGCCCAACCGCTTGAAGAAACCAATCTAGGATGACCATGATGAGATGGAGTGGATTCATGATAAAGAAGTATTTCTTACTGAGCTATGTGTGAGAGATTTACAAGATCTAGATGATTTTTGGAATGAGTATGAGGTACAACTTGATCTCCCCATTCCTTAAAGAGTAGAATATCCACCTACATTGCATGTCATTCAAGCCATGGAAGTGGAGGAATCCACCCAAGTGGGGGAATTTAAAGAAAATATGGAGGAGCCTGACTATATAAATCCACTTACTAACATCCAACTCCAAAAGGCTCTCACCATTAAAGAAGATATTAAAGCAGAACCAATTCCTGGAGTTGATCTTATCTCAAACTCTATTTCATTTTAATTAATTAAATCTGAATTGAGTATTAATTTCCACTATTTTGATTTTTCTGATTCATACAATATTTTATATGACTTATAGGAAGATGAAGAAGTAGAACATGAACTTGTTGAGGAACACATGGAGATCCATGATTTATATGGACATGCATTAGAATAATCCCATGAGGAATTCCAAGTGGCTAAGCTTGATGAAAACAAGACACATGCTTTTCACTTTTAAAGGGAGAATCTTGATTCAAATTTAAATTTTATTCAATTAAAAATACCTTCTTAATTTATCTTTGACCATTTAATTCATACAGCCCATGTTGAGCCAACATTATAAAAGAAAGAGGATGTTGTAAAAGTAGCAACCTAGAAGGATTATGATCCATAATTCATCCTACCCACACCATATAAGATATAAATAATTGTGAAGGGGATGGATCTAGTATACTCTGTCCATTGATCATTCATCACCAAGAAGGAATAAGTGAAAGCTGAGAAAATCCACATGTAGTGGTTCAAATCCAAGAAGATCTACCCACCATCAGATTATAGATAATAGTTGTTACCGCCCTCTGGAGGCAATAAAAATCCAGTTTCCACTTTAGGGATTATACCGAGTCTTATATTTATTTTATTTCTAGGAAATTAGATTTCAATTTCATTCTTAGGATTATTCCCTCATATAGCCCCACTCCCTCTATCATTTTAAACTTTAATGACATGATCCTTGTGCTTAATTGAGTAATTCTCTTTTATAGGTTCATGATGGCATAAGGAAACCCCCAAACTAGTAGAATAAGAGTAATGAAGCTATATAGGACATATATTTCATTCCTTTATTTACTATTTTTAAAGTCCATAAATTTTTATTGATATTCTAATTTGAGATTTCAATTGGAATTGCATGCCCATTCTTGAATCTTTTCTTTACTTAACTTATCTAGGAGACATGAGTTTTCTAATAATCCTATAATTATATGTTTTATATTTGAATGTTAATGAGATTGAATAAGTAAAATGGATAATTTAATGATTAAAGTGAAGTATGGATATTAAGATGAGGACTCATGATTTCAAAGAATTAGTTGATTCATGTAAATGAAGTTTCTCTATCATTTTTCACACTTTAAATTTATAAAATTTATGTGAATTATTTTATTATTATTAGTCATGCCTTGAGTGATTCTACAAAATCATATGTCCCATTCCTAAGAGTATTTCTAAACCAAGTACTTCATATTTCATCTTGAGCATATATCTTGAGTGATCTTCGGACATACCACCTACCAAAACTTGCATTTGAACTTGTCAAAGACAATTATTTTGAGAACAAAAACATTTAAAATGATTGAGGATTTTTTTTGAAAATCCCTTATCCTTAAGACTACCTTTACATCAGTCCTTGTTTAACCTATAGAGACTACTAATAACCATATTAGGAATGAGCCATGTTTCAAGATTTTTTATCTATTAATACCTTCCTCTTAGTATTTTGTATGATATTTTAAAGATAAAGTGTGGGGGTTGAGGGAATTCATGGTAAATGGGATGAAATTCATTGTAAGGAAAAATTGTGGGGGTGCTAGTTTGGGTAATGAGAGAGGTTTTTTGATTCACATATTTTACTTTAATTTTTTTCCCTTTTTGATTTTTTTAAAAAAATAGGAATGGGTTGTGACTTTAAAGAATAAAAAATCACCGTTATTGGATAAATTATTTTTATTATATGTGGTTAGGTGGTGGATGTGAGGTTTATTCCAAGAATGACTTTCAAAAAATTTAAAAAAAAAGAAAAAAATTACTTTAAAAAAGAAAAAAGTATAAAATTAGAGAAATATTCCAAGAAATGCACATCATTCATTATGTTTTCACTGATCATGACATTTAATTTGAGTTTTTGGAAAGTGAGAGTTGTCATAATATTAAGGGAATAATATCATTAAGCTTTCATTTTTGATATCATGGATTGTACTTTAGAGAGAAACCTCCTCCTTGATACTTAATTTTTAAATATCAATTCCCACAAACCTTAAATCCTTAGTGTTATATGAACCTTGAATAAATATTCCTCATGATTTTATGTGGTCTTTTGTCTTTAAAAAGTGGAGAAAAGAGTTCCTTTACAAGCCTATGGATTAAGAGCATGCCGTCATGATATGAGTATAACTCTACTTAAATTACGTAATGATATATGATTGAAATAATTCAATAGAGGCAGATCATTATTTGGAATGTTTAATAATAATTAATTAAGGATCTTGAATGGATTAAAGAATAAGTCCCATCATTTTCAAAAGAGAAAAAGTAATTGAATTGATTATTTCTTAGAAAATTTGTGAAATTGAATTAATATTTTATGTGTAATTTGAAAGTTTAATTTAACATTGATAACTATTTATTTTATAATTTTGAAATTTGAATAATGGTAACATTGGTGCCCTATGATTCTTAATGCTGAGATTTTATGCTTGAGTACAAGCATAGTTTAAGTGTGAGGGTATTTGACACATTGAGATTTTCAGGAAATTATTTTAACAAAATACTATTATTTTTCAATGACTTTCAATCAAAATAGCTATGAAATTGATTGTTTTATTAAGTTATGGGCATTAGGTGATAGATAATGAAGGTGAATTTAAATGCCAGTTTTCAATGAGTTAACTTGTTAAAAATTATTTTATGAAATTATAAGTTGTTATTTTTGAAGTGTTTTAATATTTACTTAAATTTTATCATATTTTTAGGTGTTTAAAAAAAATAGTCCTACGAGGCATCCCTCAACCCATGGGTATGCATGCCACATATTTAGCTTAAAGATATCCATTCGACCATGAATATCCTATGAGGAAGTCCGCTTGACGGATAGGGATAAAGTCATACAGGGGGACTAGGCCCAAGTAGTGTTTGGGCCTGCAAGGAGACGAGGGTGTAGAGTTGGGACCAAGGACCGTGTAATCCAGGCAGCGTGTCTTAACCCATATGTGTGTGTGTATCTGAGATCCCACCCCAGTTTAGGCTTCTGATCCAGATACTCCACATATTTCATTATAAATTATTTCCAATGTAACGTCTCATATTTTTTCATGTATTTTTTTTTTATATTATATGGATTGATTTCTAGAGTAGACGCTGAAACGACGTGCAATTCTGAAGCCCGGTGTGCCCAGAAAAAATATTTGAAAAATATTAAAATATTTATTAGCACGCGTGCATTATATTCTTGAAAAAATGGAATAACTCGCAATTAGGTGATCAGATCAGAAATATAAGGGCATCACTGAATTTAGAACATCATCTTTACCCTAGGCATGACCTAACATTTCTTAGTGCAGGTCATCTGTAGAAATAATCACCAAGAACATAACCATAAATAAAATTATTTTATTTTGAGATCCTAATAACTCATAAACAAGGAAATGAATTGGAAATTTGAGACTACCATTTAGTTCGTAATGTGATATTCTCCCTATGAGGGACATAACCTTTATCGGTGGGAGGCGTTTTTGGAAAAGTAATCACATAAATAAATAATAAATAAATTAAATAAATCTAATTATTTTTATTTTATGATTTAGTGACCCAATAAAATACTATATAAACCCGGTTATAACCAAATTTCAGGTTGGCCTCATGACCTGGAAATTTGAGAGAGGAGCTGGTGGAGGAGCTTCCATAGATAAACACCAACAAGTCGAGATTTGACGATCGATGTGCCAATAGAAATTGAGGATCTCACCAATGACAATGACAACAACACAAATTCATTATTTGTCAGTGATTGATCCAAATGGAGTTTGGGTGTATGTTTCAATTATTCAATTCTCCATTCTTAATTTCTATAACAAACATGAATCAATAGATGATTGAATTGATTCACAGATCATGTGTATTGTGGGAAGAGATTTATTTTGAGGAGATTTTATCAGGATAAGTTTCAATAGTTTAATTTGGTGATGGATTTGTTTTCTATTCTAATGAAAACAAACCAAGATGGACACAAAAATCGATTGAGGTTCATTCCTCTTGATTTATTGTGATCTTCTCCCCACATTCTGCATTTCAACATGGGAATTCTTTATTTTCCCAGGGTTCGACACATCCTAATCAATCGATCGTTTCATGCCCAATTCTTAGCACATTGATTCGATATCATAGATCTGGGATTGACATGGCATGACAGAGGTGTTGGAACTGGGCATGCAGCGGAAGCCCCAAATAGGTGGGTTTTAAAATTTTTCCACCAACGGTCGATGTAAACATGTCGACGTTAGAGAAGAGTAGCCTGGTCTTAGCTGAGGACCACACGTGGGGGATTTTAAGCACAAAAATGAAACCGTAAAATACCTGGTTTAAATCTGAATCCATGCACGACGTCTGCTCGTCGTTGGCGATCACTGCTCAAAGAATCCAAAGTCGAATTCCTCTAGATCATCCACACACGCTTCAAGGAATCTGCAAGAGCACTGTTCGTCATAATCTGGGTGCTAGCATGGATTTGCGATGATGCCTTTGACGCTCCAACAACCACCGCATCGCATCGCTAGTGATGCCCGAGAGAGAGCTCCATCTGAGCTCTTTGTATCAAGAGCATCTCTCTCTAGAATGTGGGAGAGTGGAGAGGAGATAGAAGCTCCATGAATAGTGTTTGGAAAATTCCCCTCCTCTTCTATTTATAGTGCTCAATTAAAATACTCGGTATCGCCTCGCCGACCCAAATACTTAACGCACTATCAACAACATTTTATGACTACTAAATTGAGCCATAAATATTATTATCATTTACTTGTAATATATTAAAATATATTACATGATAATAATTAAGTCATTAACCCGACTTGTCACTCCCATAAATATTAATTGAACCTTGAATAATTTAATATTCGTCAATTAATATTTTTTCATGTATTTACTAAAACTCATAAATACATTTAATAAATAAATTAAATATTCATTATTATAAACTTGAATAATATGAATTTATTTATTGCATTGGTGATCATTTAACTTTGGACAAATCTCGGACCCCTATGGCGGGGCCCACCATGTCCAAAACTCCTATTCAACTGAATAGGGCAGATTCTTGAATACGCTATTGTGTGTGACCCTCTAGGCCCTTATTTCGATAGCCATGAATAATATTCACAGACCAAGAGCGGGATCTAGCAACCCATCATGGCCCCTGAAGAAATAAGGATTTTCACAGCAGCGACAACCAACCTATGAACACGCACTGTGTAATATAATCTATTTGTCTATAATATCTCATAAAGTAGGAAAAACTCTCGTGTAATCACCCTTTTCTTACTTTATTGTTTGTTGATGTAACTAGATGGATTTACCTTCGACTTTCATGGCCATGGTCTTATAAAGGCACTGCCATCCATATCAACATGTCCATAGATATATTACTTCCATAAACCGAAAGCGAAAAATCCATTCTTGATCATTCAACCAATTTCATGCCACCAATGAAGCACCCAACACAAACTACCTTGCCACGACTTCATCGACATGGTTTTCGTCTTGCATAAAAGTACGCAATCAAATGACATACATTGGTAATGATCTCAAGTCAAGAGACCATTACACATGATCATAGATAGGAATGTCCAATGACACCCAAAACATGTGGAGTTCCTATTGGTAGGTCAGTCCTCATAATCTCACTTCTAGAGATCACCAAGTGAAAACTTCATGAGAAGAAGTCTCAATGCTTATGAGCCCCCAACACTTGATGGTCAGACATCTACTATGTCCAATTAGTAAGATGTATGTAGACCATAGAAAATATATTTAAGATTAATGTCATAGTATCTAGAGGTTCTCATTATAGCCTGGGAACTTCTATAACCTTTTGATATGACAATTAATATTTGGACATTACCATTTCAATAGTGGACGTAGAAAAGTATACACTATAATGGTAAGATGACATCATGCATAGTTAACTCTATACACGATATGGTAATAAAAAGCACATAATAGTTGGTTCTAGGGCACCCACTATTTCAAAAAGAGGTGCGTCGATGGATACAGATTGATTCAGAGGATGGATTATTCTCAAATCTGTGTTTTTTTCATTCTTCGATGCATAATGAAGAATGATGTTTTAATCCATTTTACGAGCATATCTAATGATGGGATTAATTGTTATACGACAAAGAGGCTAGGATGAGCTCAAATATATAACCATTTTGTTTTTTGGGCATCATAGGAGATGGGGCGGTCATGGAAGTAGAGGCAATAGCATGCAGTGGTGCACAACGGTCCAGCCAACCGATGGTGGTGGACGGTGTCGCTGGCGGCGGAGCTGCATATGACGGTGAATGTGGGGAGATGGTGTGACCGAAAAAGGTGGACACAGTGGCAACACCACATGGGATGCAATGGTGGGCCGAGTCAGGCAGATGGGCTGGGTCATATGGTCCCGGTCAGACCAGTGGGTCAGGTTAGGCCGGTGGGCTGGGATAGAGCCAGGTCAGATCGGGGTCGGATCTGGGGCAACCAGGGTGGAGCCTGGTGGTGTCCAATAACGATGGTTAATAATGGGGCCATGCCATCTTGAGCTGTTGTAGGTGCAATGACCGTGATAGTCGACCGTGACGGTCGACCATAGGTGCATTGACTGCATGACCGAACTACGAGCAGTTGACCACAACGGTAGGTCGGCGTGGTAGGTGGATTGACCGTTGTGGTTGGTCCACTAGCACAATGACCCCTACAAATTCAAATGGTCATAACTCCTTAATAGAGAATCCAATCGATGAGACATCTATGGAGTTGATACCCTAACATTAAGACGGTCTTTTTGAGATAAATTTTAGGTACCGTGTGTCTCTACACACCATTTATACCCATCTAAACACTATGTATATGGAGACTTCATTCCATGTGAGGCTCTTCCACATGGACAAGACTTGGGATAGCTAGACATGTCGTGTACCCCCTAGGACATGACGTGTACACCCATCAAGAATGATTAAGGCTCTTAGTTTTCCTAGTTTGGACCTATATAGGTTTAGTGCCTTCCCTTAGTCCTTTCCTCAATGGTGCAGTGCGACATTACATCCAGATTACTGGATTGTAATCCCCTCTAGAGGATTAGTCTTAAATAAAGTATGGTATCCCTCCCTGAGTCTGGAGTGCGATCCTCTATCACCCCTAGTGGAGTTGTGGAATTGGCGTAACCTCCAAGATAAGGGCATTGGTCCTCCATATAGCAGGCCAAATCGGTAAGGTCTGTATTATACCCTAATTGTTCTATTTGTGATCCCCTACATAGAAGGTTGATCCAGATTGGTTCTTTGGTATCCCCCAATGAGTCTGGGCATGATCCCCTCTTTGTGTATCATAGTTTTCCTTGACCAATGCATTATCCTTAGGTGGGGACCAAATGAGATAGACCTCTTCATCGAGTGTCTATGATGATATAATGGATCAAGGAGTAAGTTCTACTAAAATGAGTGTGCTTCAAGTAGAATCCTGTGGCTGATAGTTGGTTATGACCTCTTGATAGTGTGGTGTCTCTCTTGAGTATATCTAGATGTTCTTGTTATATGTTCAATAGACATATACCTATGTAGATTTGATTATACTTTCATTTGTTGTATTTATTTCTGGTTTTAGGGTTTTCTATTGAGTATTGTTATACTCACCCCTAAATAGGCTTTACTCGCATGTGTCGTGTCTTGTGTAGACAATCAACCCTTTGATAGAGTCCTTGGCGGACCAAGAACATACATTGATTAGTGAGACCAGACAGATCGAGGTGTGTTACTTCAGCTTTCAAACATCAATCCTAATACCTTTACTTCCAAGTTAGACTTGTGTTATAGAATCTTTACAACGGTATTGTATTTAGCTTTATTTATTTTAATTTGCTTCCTTCCATGCTCTTTTTTGTGGGATATAGTAGTTTTCATTCATTATTTACTTATTATTTTTACATTTCAGCATTTTTTGGATTAAAGATGTGTGTATTAATATAGGTATTTTAGGCCAATGCCTCCCATTTATGGGATATTCCTACTCGGTGCTAGTCACTAGCCCCTGGCCTATTGGAGGTGGGATTGGGGTATTCATGGCATGGGCCCCTTTGGGGTGTGTCATGATAGAGTGGTATCAGAGTGAATCTGTTCTACTTTAGGATCTAGAGTCTTTGAAATTGGTTTGGGGCAACAATGTTAAGTGTTTCAAGTTCTTCTTTTAGGTTAGGGACTCTAGTGTCATTGTGGTGGCCGACATATCCATACACCAGGACTCTGATCACCTACTTTTTGAATCGGTATATGAGAACATTGGTTGCAGGGAAAAATAATGGTACACAAATCATATAGGAATGGTTGGGTTTTCCATGTCCTTCTTGAGTTATCTCCCTAGATATACTCAACTGACTGTGTTACATATTGTTTTATTTTAGGATGTCTCTACGTATATATCCAGCTAGGATTCCACCATGTGATCACGAGGATGGTCCACCGGGTGATGAGGCATCAGTACAAGGGTTTGTACTAGAGATAATACCTCCAGGTGGTGCACCATCCATACCACCAGTTGTAGAAAAATACACAATACCCATAGTACCAGTAGATGAGGTGCACATGCTGAGCACGCTTCATGAGCTTCAGTAGTAGAGACCCCTCAGGTTCTAAGGCGACCATAACACACAGGTGGATAAGGACTAGATTGATGTGGTGACCTGAGTTTTCTGTCTATTCAAGACACCATCAGATCATATGATGGTCTTGACAGCAAACCTTCTATAGAGATCATTAGGAAGATGATGGGGTTTGGTTACCCGATCTTATGAAGAGACCAATATTCCATGGGAAGAGTTTTAGAACCTTTTCATAGAGGAGTTCCAACCTTATAAGATAAGGTATATACATATTCAAGAGATTCTACAGTTCTAGCAGGATGACATGTCAGTATTTGAGTATTCATCGAGTCATACCAACCTCTCCAAGTACTCAATGGATACGATACATAATCAGTACTTCAGGGCTCAAACCTTCAAGTGAGGTTTTCATAGGGACATCTGAGCCTATGTAATCAATTTGATCATTCCTACTTATTCTAGGGTGCTTGAGAAAGCTTTGGTGGTTAAAAGTTTCTTAGCTAAGAGGATACAACCAATGATTTTTAGAAGTGGGAAAGTAGGAGCAGAGACCTCGATAACAGGGATCCAATGTCAGTCTCGAGGACTTGGACATGCAAGACTTTTCAAGAGAAGGTATCAAGATAGAGAATCTATAGTTCAAGGCTCATAGTATGGGTCCAGTCATCCTAGAGGGAGGAAGTTCTATTCATGTGATGGTAGGGGAAATCTCGCTTGATATTATCCAACCCACCGTACTACTAACAGGGTGACTTTGGGTAGACCACTGAGGTAGAGACAACAACAAGAGCAATTAGATCCGCATGGTGACATAAAAGGCATAGGAGACAAGATAGTAACAAGAGGCAGTCAACGATTCAACATGTTACCACCACCACCCCCATGTGGTCCACACTAGGCCGAGGGAGCTGGAGGACATGAAAGGGGAAAAATACATGTGGTTTAGGATTATAACCTAGGGGATCCAGGAATGATTCGAGGTATGATCTATGTCAATTATACTTTAGCTTCCATATTGATTGAAACATGTGCTAGTCATTATTTTCTCTCCACAAATCTTATTTAAGACTCAGAGATCCTGGTTGAACCATTGGCTCAACCCTTATGCTTGAGACTCCTATTAGAGGAGACTCAATTATCACACACTAGTTCCAACAGTGTGACTTAACTCTTGGAGGTGAGAGTTTCAGTTGGGATATCTTGGTAGTGACATCAAGGATTTATGATTTAATTCTTGGTATGAACTGGTTAACCCTAGTTCATGCTCTAATTGACTATTTTAGGTGAAGAGTGAAGTTTGAATGTAGTGATAGAACCAAGTTTTCCTTTTTCAGTGGAAAAGGAAACCCAGTCAGCATAGAAAGGGCTTCGTGAGACCCAATGTTTTACCCTGGGTAACCCAAGTTTTGTTTTCCAAAAAGTAAAATGGGAGCTTTAGGTTATGTGTGGATTTTTAGTGCTTGAAATAGGTGACCATGAAGAACAAGTATCCACTACCAAGGATTGATGACCCCCTTTGATTAGTTGGTAGGGGCACAATGGTTCTCAAAGGTTAAACTTTGGTCAATGATTTCAGGAGATGATGAAGAGTTTAAAAAGCACTCCAATCTTGAGTTTGATAGAGGAGGGTGTCAAGTACGTAGTATTTTATGATGCATTAGGAACCAAGATTGGTTGTGACCTAATGTAGAGGCAAGTAGCGATTATCTATGGTTCATGCCTGTTGTGACCACATGAGAAGAACTATGTGACCCATGATCTTGAGTTAGCAGTGATAGTATTTTCATTGAAGATGTGGTTACACTACCTGATGAGTGAGTGGTTTATATTCTACTATGATTACAAGAGTCTCAAGTTTATCTTCTCTAAAAAGGATCTGAATTTGAGATAAAGGTGATGGCTAGAGTTCTTCTAGGACTATGACTTTGAGATTGTCTATACTCCTTGGAAGGGGAACGTGGTAGAAGATGATCTCAGTAGGATATCCAGTTATCAGTTACTGAACGAGGCATAAAAGTAGTTGGACTCATTGTATACATCCTTTATGGATGGAGATTAAGAAACTTACCTCTAATCGATGGTTTTCACCCATATACTTTTATAGTGAGTCAGGGATGCACATCTTGGGGATACCTACTGCGATACCCTGCGTGCTCAGATATCCATAAGGCATGCTCTTATTGGATACTCAAAAGGTGGGGAGCAGATCATTTTTTACAGAGGATATATAGTAGTATCAGTGGTGTTAGGATTTTCTAAGGGAGTTTCATACATCCCATCTAGCGGTACATCTAGGTGTGGTGAAGATGTACTAGGACCTCCGACGTCAATTTTTGTTGTCAGGAATGAAGAAGGGAGTTGTAATGTTTGTTTCTCAATTCCTTACTTGTCAGCAATTAAAGACTGAGAACCAGGTTCTAGTGAGTTTAGCTCAACCCCTTAAGGTTATAGAATGGAATTGGGATGGGATATGAATGGACTTCATGATAGGTTTACCATGTACGTCCAGGGGACATGATTACATTTGAGTGATCATTGACTGACTCACAAAGTTGGCCCACTTCCTATCTATCTGAGAGTAGAGTTTAGTAGAGATATTGGGATGGATATATGTTCAAGAGATAGTTTGACTCCATGGAGTCCCATTGATGATAGTTTTTGATCAAGATGCTTTCTTTACATCCTGGTTGTGGAAGGGATTATAGGAGGTATTTGGGACCTAGCTATGCTTGAGTACAACATTTTACCCACAGACAACCAGCCAGACCGAGCAGACCATTAATGTTCTAGAGTACATGTTATGGGCTTGAATGTTAGATTTTGGATATATTTGGGAGGATCACCTACCACTGGTGGAGTTTTCGTAAAAAAATAGCTACCATTCCACCATTAGTATGACACCATTCGAGGCTTTGTACGAGCGAACTTGTAGGTCACTGAATTAATGGATTGACCCAAGAGACTTAGCACTCATGGTCTTGGAGTTGGTGAAAGATACTATAGAGAAGGTACATGTCATCCATGAGTGAATAAAGATTGCATAAATTCATCAGAATTATTTTGCTAACAGATGACAGAGGCCTTTGAAGTGCAAGGAATGAGACTATGTGTTCCTTCAGGTTTCACCTCAATGGGGATTACAGAGATTTGGCCAGGGTGGAAAGCTATCTATGAGGTTAATTGAACCCTTAAAAATATTGTGTAGAGTTGGTGAGGTGGAATAACACTTGTCTCTACCAATGCAATTATATTAGGTACACGACTTCTTCCATGTGTCGCAACTAAGGAGGTACATGCATGACCCATTGCACGTCATCGACTGGGGAAAGATGGACATCGAGAATGAATCGACCTTTACTGAGTACCTAGTGGAGATCAAGGACCGATAGTAGAGGATCCTTCATGGGTGATCGATTCCTTTAGTGTGTGTTCAGTAGAAGCATGAGAGTCTCCAGAAGAGAACATGGGAGTAGGAGGCTCAAATTTGTGCTCAGTACCCTCATCTATTTGAGTATCCATTTTTTGGATTTTCAGGGACATAAATCCCCAAGGTTGGGAGAATAAAACATCTTGGATTTTTCTGTGTATTATTTTTTGATATTATATGGATTGATTTCGAGACCAGGTGTTGAGACAACGTGTGATTCTGATACCCAATGTGCTCAAAAAAATGTTTGAAAAATATTAAAATATTTATTAGAATGCACCTGCAATGTTCCTAAAAAAGTAAAATAACTCCCAAATGGGTACCTAAATCAGAAATTTGAGGGCACCGTTGAATTTAGAATAGGGTCTTTACCCTAGGTGTGACCTAACTTTTGTCAGCATGGGTCATTTGTAAAAAAATTCACCAAGGACATAACCATAAATAAAATAATTAAATTAAATTATTTTATTTTTAAATCATAATAACTCATGAATGGGAACTCAGATAAAAAATATGAGACTACTGTTGAGTTCATCATGCAGTGTTCTCTCTAGGAGCAACATAACATTTTTCAGTGCGTGGAATTTATGGAAAAGTCATCACATACATGAATAATAAATAAATAAATTAAATAAATAATTTTTTTTATTTGATGATTCAATGTCCTAATAAAATCCTATATAAACCCATTTATAACCAAATTTTATGGTTGACCTCATAACTTGGGAATTTGAGAGAGGATCCGATGGAGAAGCTTTTGTGGATGAACACTAAAAAATTGAACTTTGACGATCGATGTGCCAACAGAAATTGAGGATCTCACCAATAAAAATGAAAAAGATTCATTATTATTTATTTATTGATCCAAATTGAGTTAGTACATGTTTTTCAATTGTTTAATTCCCCATTCTTAATTTCTATGATGAACATGAATCAACTGAAAAACGAATTGATTCATGAATCATGTGTATTGCAGGAAGGGATTTATTTTGTGGGGATTTTATTAGGAGAAGTTTCAATGGTTTAATTCGGTGATGAATTCATTTTCCATTCTAACAAAAATGAACCAAGATTAACACAAACATTGATTGAGGTTTTTTTATCTTGATTTATTGTGCTTTTCTTCCCTAATTCCGCATTTCACCATGGGTGTTATTTGTTGGCTTGAGGTTAGACACATCCAGATCAATTGATCTTCGCACACCTAATTCTTGATATAAAGATCTAATATCATTGATCTATGATTTTCACAACACGACGGAGGTACGACAATAGAGACAGACTGATTCAGATGATGAATGATTCATGAATTTTTATTATTTGGTATTCGTTGATGCATAATAAAGAATGATGATTTAATATATTTTTCAAGAAGATCTAAGGAAGGGATGCATTTTTTAATGATGGTGAGGCTTGTATGAGATCAGATCTACAACCATTTAAATTTTCAGTAATTGAAGGAGACAGGATGGCTTGAGGAAGTAAAGGCGGAGGTGGTCGATGTAGGTGGCAGTGCACGACAGCATGGGTGGCCGATGGTGGCAGATGGTGGAGCTACGTGGGATGAGGCTACGGGCCAGGTGGGTCGGGTCAGGCGGATGGGATGGGTCAATTTGGCGGTTCAGGTCAGGCCTGAGGGCTAGGCCAAAGCCGGGTTGGACTCAGGTCATATTTGGGGCAATCAGGGTAGAGCCCGGTGGTGGCCGACCGTGACGATCGACCGAAAGGCCACGATAGCTTGAGATTCCATGGGTGCACTGACTATGACGGTCATCCCTGGGTGTAGTGACCACAAGACTAGACTATGGGTGGTTGACCACATCGATAGATCGACACAGTAGGTGGATCGACCATGGTGGTCAGTCCAAGGGTGTAGTGACCCCTACAACTTCAAATGTTCATAACTCTTAAATGGAGTATCCAATTGTTGGGTCGTCTATGGAGTTGAGACCCTAACGTTGAGATGGTATTTTTGACACAAATGTTGGGTACCTTGTATCTCTGCATTCTATGTATACCCTTATATACACTGTGGATATAGAAACTACATGCTGTGTGAGGCTCTTCCACATGGGAATGACTTGGGATAGGTGGACACGCCGTGTACCCCCTGGGACATGCTGTGTACACCAATCAATAATAATTGAGGCTATTAGTTTTCCTAGTTTGGACTAGTATAGGTTGAGTGAATTACCTTGGTCCTTTCTTCAAGGTTTCAATGCGATATTACATCCACATCACTGAATTGTAATCCCCTCTAGAGGCCGATTCTTAGATAGAGTATGGTATTCCTCCCTAAGACTAGAGTGAAATCCTATATCACCCCTAGTAGAGTTATGGAATCAGTGTAACCTCTGAGAGCAGGGTGTTGGTCCTCCATCTAATGGGCCACATCGGTAGGGTCCGTGGTATACCCCATCAGTTTTAGGTGTGATCCCCTACTTATTGGGTTGATCCAGATTGGGTCTATGGTATCCTTCAGTGAGTCTGGCCGTGAACCCCTCTATGTGTATCACGGTTTTCCTTGACTAATGCATTCTATTTGGGTGGGACCCAAATGTGCTATACCTCTTCGTTGAGTATCTATGATGATATCATGGATCGAGGAGTAAGTTATCCTAAAATGAGAATGCTTTGAGTAGAATCTTATGGTTGGATGATGGTTATGATTGCCTTATGGTGTGGTGTATCTATTAAGTATATATGGATGTTCTTATTATATGTGATGTAGACATATAGCTGTGTAGAGATGACTATAATTTCCTTTGTTGCATTGATTTGTGGTTTTGGGGTATCCTATTGGGTATTGTTATACTCACCCCTGCATGGGATTTACCTACATGTGTTGTGTCTTGTGTATACAACTAACCCTTTGATGGAGTCCTAGGTGGACTAGGAGAAGATGATTTTTAGTGAGAACAGATAGACAGAGGTGTGTTCCTATGGATTTTAGACAACAGTCCTGGTACCTTTACTTCCAAGTTGGACTTGTGTTAC
This sequence comes from Viscum album, assembly GCA_963277665.1. Taxonomy (NCBI): domain Eukaryota; kingdom Viridiplantae; phylum Streptophyta; class Magnoliopsida; order Santalales; family Viscaceae; genus Viscum; species Viscum album. Next base: position 2,081,880,204 of record OY728152.1, on the reverse strand, counting down.
AGAATCTTTGTAGTGGTCTGGTATTTGGCCCTATTTACTTTACTTTGCTTCCTTTTGTACTATGGTTGTAGGATATAGTGGTTTGCATGCATTGTTTACTTAATGTTTTTACATTTAAGAATTTGTGTCTTGGAGATGTGTGCATTCATATTGTACTTTAGCCTAATGCCTCCCATTTGTGGGATATGCCTACTCGGTGCTAGTCACCAGCCCCTAGCCTATTGGAGGTGGGTTTGGGGTAGTCATGAAATGGTCCCCTATGGGATGGGTCATGACAGCCGAGTGCATCCATATTTTCGATGTGTGATGATGCCTATAATTACCATTCATGCACTTATAAGAATGGTGCCATCCCACCTAACATCATTCTCTCCCTATGCTCAGAAACTAGTGCTTCTACTCTATATTGCCAGTCGTTGCTCGATACCACCTCCATCATCTAAAACATCACCCAAGTCACCATGAACACCACTGGAGAGCTCTATCCTGAGCTCCACTTCCACCATTAAAACCCCATTCAACTATGGATCCAATCCCCGAGCCTAAAACGACCCCCATGAAGCCTTTCGAAGCTTAATTCGACCACTTCGATGTCCGGATGAATGAGGATATCCCACCATTTCTTGATTTTTTCACCACTACCATGCACCATTCTTCACCGCTTCCACATACCACTACATTCCACTTAAACAACCCATGAAATCTATGAAAATAGAAGTCGATCCCTACTGTTCTTTGGTGAAATTAGGAAACACATGAAATCCATGAGATTTTCTAAAATCCCCATTCAAATGGAATATTCAAAAAAATATCAAACAAGATAATAGATATCCATCAAACCTACTAAAGGAGGAGGTTTAGGCCCTCCTGTGTCCTATTAAATAAGATCCCTGATAGTGGCTGAGAGGGAGTCTACACCTAGGGAGATGGAATCTACCAAGGTAGGCTTGATCAAATACTTTGTTTCTTTATTTTTTTTGGTTTTCTTATTATTTTAATTTGGTTTATTTCTTTTTATTTTTAATTTTAATTTAATTTCTTTTCTAATAATACTTCATGAATTATTTTTCAAAGTTTTACCACCTACATTATTTTTTCCTCCTTTTATTCTTCTTCTTCTTCTTCTTATTCTTAGTTCTTCATTTTTCCCATTTTTATATTCTTATTTTATTTTATTTTATCTTCTCTTTTTCCCTCTATATTCCATTTTTTATTCTATTATCTCCTTCCACCATTGTGATCTATTACCCTCTATAATGAGGTGTTGACATAAGGCTTGGATTGGGGGAGGTTGGGTGTTCTTGAATTCTTACTTAAAGTTTATTTTATGTTTATGATAGATGTTTGTAGCATGGATGAGTATGGAGATTTACCACCACAACATGCATATAAAATATATTTATATGATTTTATTAAATATTTTCCCTCCCTTATATTGGATAAGAGCTCTTTATACAATGGAGTCGATCCATTCAGTGGATGAAATGACATATAATGGACCCAGGTCCTATAAGATGTCACACTCTCGATTGAGGTGTTCCATAAACCTTGATTACACAATGAGGTGGAATTTATATTAATAAAGGTATTAAATATTTCAAACCACTAAACAAAAGGATAGTAATTCATGCATGAAATTTCCTAATTGGATTAACAAACATAAATTATACAAATAAAGGAGAATAATGAGAGAATCCAAAACCAAACACATGACTAATTTATTTTCTTATAATCACATTCTGTTTAGAATTGCATGTTATTTTAGTTTGAATTTTCATTCTACTTGTCTTTTCAATATAAAAAAACCCCCAAAAAATCATTGCTTTTATAAAATAATTAAAATAATAATAAAAATTTGATTTAGGCGAATTAGAATAAGTAAGTAAGCAATTGTGAATCTCCTCAAGTGAGATAACCCTATTCAGCATATGTGTTGCATTATGAAAATAAATTTACTTTTTTACATTACCTATGGAAGGTGTGTATCAATAACCTTAATACTTTGATACCTTTATTATGACAGACTTGAGGTTGGGATAATCAAGGGTGATTGGGTATATTGTTGATCAGGTCATTGGTTGATCCTCAATCAATATGGTACTTCTACTTTTGTATAATGATTATAAAATTTGTGTCCTTGATTGAGATAAAATGAAAGAGTGTATGGTCATACATAGATAAGGTACACAATATGTGATTGTATATTTGTAAGAGGGGAATGTTATGTTATCATCAACTTGTATTAATAACATGAGATTTGTTTATCCATCTGATCAGTCTATATTCAGAGAATTGGGAACACATGAGTTAGTTATATTGGATTAACATACTTCATGTCCCATGGTCAATCAATGTATTAGATAAAAGGATAATATGATTATGCATACTTGTATATGATATATTTGGTGGACACATGTATGAGGACAATCAATGATTTTAAGATTTCTTTATAAGTTTCCATGGTTATTTTCAAATAATTTTTTTCTATAATATTTTATAGTTTTTTTAGATTTTAAAGAAGTGATTTTAAAATAAAAATATTGTTTTCATCGAGAGTGTTTTTAAAGATATTTTTATAGAATTTATATTCATCAATGACACAAACCTTTGGTGTTGATTATATTTTATTGGGTATATAATCTAATGGTACAATCCATGTTCTTTATCTAGATAGTTTATGATTATGGTAATGTGATTTTTATAAAACCTATTTATTTTCCATGGTTTATACTGTGATATCATTTTTATAAAACCCATTTCCTTTTTCATGGGTTATGATATTATGAATGTTTAACAATCTTATAGAAAACCTATGTATGATTTTCATTATGTAATGGTTGGGACCTATATCTCTCTCCATTATATTGGGTAAATATGGATAAATAATGAGGTAAATATGTTATAAGTGAACCTAATTTCATGTTCACAATTTTATGTGTGGACCTAGTTTTCATGTCTATAAGATTAAGAGAGGATATTATTTTTATGTCCATAAGTTCATGCGTAGACCGGGATTTCATGTTCATAAGATTATGCATGGACCTCATATAATATACCAACATCCACACACTATGATCTGGTGCTGAAATTAGTAACTTTACATTTATGGATATGATGCTGATAATTATGGATCATTTTTTCTATCAAACCTTTCAAAATTAAAGGAAAACTTGGATAAATTACACTATAGAGGAAATTTTAGGTTTATATTTTTAGATAATTAGGAAAAATTATTACATAAACAATTCACAATTCATCAAAATAATATTCCTCCTACTTAACCTAGCTTTTCTTATTTCATAACGGGTCATCAACATCATACTTATTAAATCCTTTATAGATATAAATAGTTCAACAAAATTCCTTAAAACCCAGGGAAAAGGAAATATAAGAAGTTTGATCTCAAATTACCAGTAAAAGAAAATGTGATAATTAAACAATGAATGTCATCAGTGAGAATAAGAGTGCATAAGGGTATGATGACATAATCAAAGTGCATGAGAAAATCATAAAAGAACTTATATCAACCAAAACTTAGATCATAAAATATGAAAACATGTAAAAAGAATAAATCATAAGAATCAATAATCATAAGCCATGTGATATCTATATCAATAATTAGAAACATTATAAACCCATAGAAAGCATAAATAAAACATATACGTACTTGGTATATCCTTTTCACTTCACTCTTACATTCAATCTTACAAATGGAATAACCATACGATTGAATTCCATAACAAATGAATTATAGGTCTATCATGGACCCACATTATATTGGTTTATAACATAACCAATCATCATTATTTTATCATGGAACCACCCTCCATTGTTTTATCATGGAACCACCTATAAAATGTCCAAGTACCATTGCAAAATAATCACACATAAAAGCTTACAATTCATCATAAACTCAATGGAACAACCAATAAAACCTTTAACAGCTTTATTAACACGTGGAAAAGAAATGGGTCCTATAAAAATCTCTTTGAAACATGATTAAACAATGGAAAATAAATGGTTTTTATAAAAATCTCTTTAGAACATGATTAACCTAATGAAAAGAAATGGGTTCAATAACAATCTCTTTAAAACTTGATTAACCCATGGAAAAGAAATTGGTTCAATAAAAATCACTTTAAATCACGATTAAACCATGAAAAATAAATGGATTCCATAACAATATACTTGAAACATGATTAACCCATATAAAAGAAATGATTTCCTTAAAAATCTATTTGAAACATGATTAAACCATGGAAAAGTAACGGGTTCAATAAAAATATATTTGAAACATGATTAACCCATTAAAAATAAATGTGTACTATAATAATCTATTTGAAACATTATTAACCCATGGAAAAGAAATGGGTTCCATAATAATCTCTTTGAAACATGATTAAACCATGGAAAATAAATAGGTTCTATAACAATCTCTTTGAAACATGACTAACCCATGGAAATGAAATGGGTTCCATAATAATATATTTGAAACAATATTAATCCATCTAGAAAATATTTAGGATGGTCTGAATACATAATGTCCCCAGTTTAGGATGAGTAACAATAATGTTTTCTGATTTTTATGGATGGAAATACCATTAAAAACGTTCTTGAGGAAAATAATCTTTAAATATTCAAAAGCGTCCCATACCACTTTGAAACATTTAAATCATAATACCCATAAAGGAATAAAATTAAATGGATATTATAATATCATGAGAATAAGTACATTCATGATATATCTTTTCAAAGTATAAGTATATACACATCATAAAATAATATAGGTGTATAACATAACAAACATCTCAAATAAGGAAAATTGTGATAAAAATCCATTACCGCTTTGGTAACATTGAAACCATAAACCCCATGAAAGAGAGATAAAAAAATTTATATGTAAATCCCCATAAATTCATTAATAAGAATCATAAAATAGATTCAAGGTTAGTATTTACATCACACAACTAAAATTAGTTGTGTATTTGATATAAGTCTCCCAGAAATAAAAGTAAGACTAAAATCTCCTTACAACTATGGTAACATCTGAATCAGAAGCCCCAAAAAGTTGTAATATTCAAATGAAAAATTTAAATACCATGAATATAAAATAATTAATAATATAATATATCAAAAGTTATATAATATACACCACACAAAATAAGTAATTTTTGAATATGACATTTATCTCATAGATGTAAAAAGCGAAATAAAAATCCCTTTCAAAGATAACATCATTGGAGTCAGAATAAATAAATGGAATAATTACATGATAAAAATGTAAATCCAAAAAATAAAAGTATAAATACATCATAATACATTCATAGGTCATTTAATTCATATTATTGGAATAAATTTACCAATGAAATAGAAATTTAACCCAATGAATGGAAATTTAGTTAAGAAATCCCTTACCTTGCATTCGATTTTCCATGATTGTCCTATATCTTCCAAAATAATAACTTATGTTAATTATTTAATTTATTTAGATCATTTTAAAAGTTTATTATTACTTTTATTTCACTTATAACTTATTTATACAATTACTTAATCAATAATGTTTAAGTCGTATGTTTTGACCATATTCGGCTTATTTTTCAAAACTAACTTTAATAAGTTGACTATGGTCAATGAGTTAATTGTTTAAAAATATCCATAATAATATCCATGAAATAATTATCAAAGTTTTACATAAATTATAATTTTAAAATCATACAGGAAAGTTGGTTATGAAAAATGAACCAACGTTATAATCATGGAGATGATAGGCCGTATGTACGCATGAGTGACGTTACCATTTTTAAATGATCATTATAGAAATAAGGTAAGTAAAGTTTATATTTCTATAATCATGGTTATATCATAAATACCATATTATTTAATTATATGTACTTATATATGTCATTTTTTTAATGTGGTTATGAAAAAGGAAGAATCATATCTATTCGATCAGGTGGTAGTCCACACGTCCATGAACGACATTATCACCTTTTTAGTGTGTGAAATAGAAAGAAGAAAATGATATGTAACATGTATATATATATAAATATTTCATGAATATAATTAATATTTCATTTATATCATATATGTTGTACCCCCAGTTTGAGGTATGTAACCTTTATTTATGCCTTTTTATGTGTTTAAAATGGCTGGGTTATATTTGGGAGAGTTTGTAAGGGTTTTGGAAATATTTTGAGGATTTTATAAGGGTTTAATATTTGAGAAAGATTATTGGAAACTATGCATAATCTATAGGTAACTGTGAAAAGTGAGGCAACCATGTGGTGCAACCTTCAGATAGTAGAAGTTGCACGGTTAGAGCACAATTTTTATAACTGTGTGAGCTAACCATACACGAAATTAAAAATTAGGTTTAAAAAAATGGAATCACTTAGGATTTACCCTAATGAACCTATTTTCTATTCCACTCAAACCCCTCTCAAGATCATCTCTTCTCAAGGTTTAAGTAATGTCTTCCACTCATTTTGGAAGAAAATCTATGGGTTTTCTTGGTGCGGTAAAGGCAATTCTCCTCTCGTAAGTATCCTCTCTTGGTTATTTATTTTTTTCTATTAGATCCAGTTCTCTATCTCTCTCAATTTTATACATATATATATCCATCATATGTATATATAGTGTTTTTTTTCCTAAAATGGTGATATTTAGGCTTTTTGATGTTAGAGAAAGGTATCTAAGGAGATTTTGTGGAGGTTTCACCAGGATTTGGTGTGCAGTAGTGTGGTGGGTCGTTTTCACCAAACCCTAAGGTAGGTTGATTATCTATCTACTCTATTTTTCTAGAAATATAAGGATTAATTTCAAATTAAATGGTTTTTTTTTGAAATTTATTGTGATTGTGATGTGTGAAGCTTTGAGGACACCCATTTTTTGATTATTTGGGGATTTTGTGGAAAATGGGTTATTGTTGTGAAAGGTTCTTTGTTGTTTGATTTTAAAATGTTGATTTTAAAATTGATGGCTTGGTTGATTTATGGAAAATGGTTTATGAAATATGGTTTTCAATAAATGTGTTGTTTTATTGAAATGTGGGTTGGCTTGGAAAATTGTTTAAGGGTGTTTTCAACAAATGAGTGATTTATTGAAGTGGTTTGGTATGTTAATGAAATTTTTGATGTGATTAAGGGTTTGTTTGATTTGGAAAACATTGGTTAGTATGTCTTGGAATATTATTGTTGATATGAGATGGAATTTTTTGATTTTCTTATTATTATAGTTTTGGAAAATTCTATTGTCTTATTTGTTGGTATAAGTGGTTAATCTTGGATGGAAATGGACATATATTGGGCATGGAGAACCACCATCAATGGGAAGTGGCTGTAAAGTACCACTATAAAAATGGGATGGGGTTGGATGTGAAGTTCCACAGTCAATGGTAACACTGAGTTCATATGGAAGATTTTGCGTATAAGTGTGGTAGGGATTCAGACACGCGAAGTTAATTTGGTTATGCTAATATGAAATGGGAAATGACATGTTTGGTCTCTTTCCTTTGGAATGTGTTGGTTTGGGTGAATTTATTTGGGTAAGGATGCATATGGATTGTTGTTAATTGTTGAACTATTGTAATGTATTTATATGAATTGTTTTATATAATTGTGCTAATGGTTCTATCCTAGTGGCGTGTATACGGAATTCAATTGGGGAAAAACCTACTGAGTATTATTAATCACCCCATGATTTGGAACTTTGTTGATTTTTAAAATGTTATATTCTAGTACATGGGCAAAGGTAAGGCATCCCATTCCTTTATTGGTGCATCATGATGCTTGGGATGTATTGTGATGCTTAGGACATGGATCTTGCTGTGAAGCTTTGAAGTTGTATCATAGCTTCTTTGGGTTTTCCTATTTAGTCTTCTTCTTGGTACTCTAACTATGGATTTTTATGTGTTTTATTGTATTGGTATTTTGGTCTTGTGGAGTTGTGGAACATTTTTGACATGCATCATGTAGTTTTTTTTGATATTGGCACACATGGTTGGGTGTTTTCATTAAAAAGGGAAAATCTTCCCCCATTGATCGTAAAGCCCTCAAAATTCATTTCCAGCCTTTTTCATCTTGGGGATGTCACTTAAGGTTGAGTAGTACTTTTTCCTCCACTCAATCCAATGATGAGGGGAAAGATGTTACAAGTGGTATCAGCTTGTTCTGTCCTTGATGTACAAGTAAATTCAGTCTTGTTCTGTCTTGGCATTGGTTGTCTGTCTTGGCGTTGACATTATTTCGTGGAATATTACTTGAGTTGGGATGGTAGAAAGGTGTAAGATTGTCAAAAATTGAAATATATAACATAAAATTATATATCTAACCCTTTTATAATGAACTTCAAGTTACCAGGGATTTGGGTACATAAGTGTTTTGGACACACTTATAGGAGTGTGATCTCATTTTAGTGGGTGTATCCAATAAGATGAGCATGGAATGCATGGTAGAAATTAATTCCCACTAGGATTTCATGTTCCATTAGGCATAATTATTTATGTTTGGATGTGAATGTGTTCACTTTTAAAAAATTGGATTTTTTTTCAAATGTGTGATTTTGAAAAACAAATGGTTATGGTATTTTGAAAATGGTTAATTTTCAAAACATGGTGTATTTCTTTTTCAAAAATGGTTGAATATGAGAAATGTTGGATTTTTTAAATAATGGTTGTGATGGATGGAATGTAATATAATTTGAAATTTTAAGCCTTCAGTTGCTATGGAGTGAGACTTATGGTGATTCTTGTGTTGATAGAAATGGAACCGAGTTGATGTCATAGAGACCAATAGGAGGGCACTGTGGAAAATGTGGTTGCACCTGAGCCCCAGGTGAAACAACAACTCATTCAAAGAATAGTGAAAGATTTATAAGCTATGTAAAGTGGGAATATAAGCAATGATCTAAGACATGTGGATCACTCAGTTCAGTTTCAGAAGAAGAATCCACCCATATTTAGGGGTGATTCAGAACTGGAAAGGGTGGAGGTGTGGTTAAATAGGATGAATCGAATATTCAATTTCCTAGGCATATCGATAGAGTTAAAATTTATGTTATAAATTTATGTATTGGAATATTTTACATGACAATTGTGGGAGTTAGTGGTCTAAGTTGGAACAGACCAAGGTATGGCATGAGAGAGTATTGAGGAATTATTAAAAAAAAATTCTACCCTCATATGTTCAAAATTCAGTGCACAATGGATTTCTTCAGTTTGAAGAAGGAGAATATTTCGGTGATAGAATATGCAGATAATTTTATGAACTTAGTCCACTTTGAACATGAGGTTTCAACTAGTGTGTCCTTGAAGGATAAGATATTTGAATTGGGATTGAGGCAAAAAATTCATTCTAAAATTATGGTTCTATGCATAAATTATTATACAGAAATGGTGTGGCCAAAAATGATATTTTGGGGGCTATAAGTAGGGGAAGCATGTTGGTACCAAATTAGAATAGTGGGAATTCTAACGTGGGGATTAAGTGGAAGAGGGAAACTTATTTCTAGGATGGGAGTATGGTTTAGAATTCAATGGTAGGATCGATGAATCTTCCTATGAATCCTTAGAGAAAGGTAGAATGTTTTCAGTGTGGTTATATAGGCCACATGAAGTGGGATTGTATGACACAGCCTCAAGCATGTCATAACTACAAGAAGATGGGGAATCTTCAATGTTATTGTCATAATGATCTAAGGTTGGGTGTTCGTGAAACTCCTCAAGGGTTGCAGTAATCCTATGCCTCGACATGATGGGGGAAACAACACACTCTTTTCCAGTAGAGCTAAGTTAGTCATAGTGATTCTAGGAATACCATGACTCCTCAACAGGGGAAGTTTCAATAAGGTAATAAATAGTAGAGTGTGGAAAGAAAATAGCGGTTTGAAGCTAAGAAGGTTGTGGTGGGTGATCATTCAGGACCATCAACAGTGTGAGTTATGATTCTATTGAATTATACCTTTATAAAAGTGTTGTTTGATACAAGTTCTTCCTATTTTTTCATTGCTTCTTGTGTGGTTGATTTATCAGGTTTCTGTGTGGAACCGATTCCTTCTCTTTTAAAACTTCAAACTCCACTGGGTCAAAGAGAGTGTTGAGCCTTCCTGTGTAGAGCATGTGCTATAGTTGTGGATGATTTTGAGTTAACATGGGTATTCTCTATGATTGAGATAGATACATATGAAGTAATCCTGGGTATAGATTGGTTGATAATGTTTGAAGGCCATATTGGCTGTTATGCACGAATAGTGAGTTTCACAATGGGTGGTGGTGTATAAAATCTCTTTTGAGGGGAGAAGAATGAAAATATTAGTGAAATAGGCTTGTTGTAACAACCTAATATTAGTTAGAAATGTTTTCTTTATAATTAATGGAAGAGGTTTGGAGAAAAAGTTTTCTGGAAGTGGTTGATCAGTTTATGGATGTTTTTCTTGAAGAATTCTCTGGGTTACCACACATGAACAAAGTGAAGTTTACGATTGATCTACTTATAAGAACCAATACTATATCACTTCCATCTTACCAGAGGGCATGAAAAAAATTGATGGAATTGAAAGTGAAGTTGGAGGATCTAGAAAACAACGGGTTCATATGGCCTAGCACGTCTTTATGGGAAGCACCAGTTCTGTTTTTTAAAAAGGATGATAGAAATATTTGTCTCTATGTTGATTATCATAATCTTATCCAAGTTATGATAAATAATCGATACCCACTTCCACACTTTAATGAACAATTTGATCAGTTGAGGGGAGCTAAGTGGTTATCCAAGATTGAATTTTGATTAGGATATCATTAGTTATGGATGTGGAAGGAGGATATTCCCAAAATAGATTTCAGAAGTAGATATGACCATTATGAGTATGTGGTTATGCCCTTTGGTAACACGAATTCACCAGTGGTGTTCATGGAATTAATGAATTATATATTTCAGAGATATCTGAATTATTTCATGGTGGTATCCATGGATGATATAATGGTGTATTCACAGACAAGGATGGAGAACCAACAACACTTGGAAATAGTGTTGATAATATTGAGATACTATTGATTGTATTCTAAATTGTGAAAGTGTAACTTTTGGATACAAGAGGTATATTTTCTGTGCCATGTTATTTCTGAAAGATGTGTTTTTGTGGATCTAGAGAAGATATAGACTGTTATCTCAAGGCAACTTCCAAAGAATGTATTTGAGATACAAATCTTCCTTAGTCTAAATGGGTATTATTGATACTTTGTTCGCAACTGGTCATAATTAGATTCACCTATAATAGATTTGACAAGAAATAATGTTCCATTTCAATGTAATGATCAGTGCCATAAATATTTTGAAGAGCTTAAGGATCATCTTAAATCAAGACTAATCTTGGTTTTTCCCAAACTAGGGAAAGGGTACATGGTGTATTACAATGCTTCAGGATCAGGGTTAGGGTGTGTTATCATGTGAGAAGATCATGTGGGTGTGTATGGATCCTGATAGTTAAGGTTTCATGATAATAACTACCCAAAACATGATTTAGAGTTGGCGGTGGCGGTGCATGATTTGAAAATGTGGTGTAATTATCTCTTTAAGGAGAAATTCATGGTTTATACTGATCACAAGAGCCTAAAGCATATTTTCTCACAAATATATTTGAATTTGAGGAAAAAAATATGCATGGAGTATCACAAAATGTTTTAATTTGACTTGATGTACACACCAGGTAAAGGCAATTCGGTGGTGGATGGATTAAATATAAATTCATATGCTCATGTGGTGAAACAAGCATCAGATTAGTGTCATTTGATGTCAGTTATAGCCAACATGTTGTTGGAATGTGAAGACTGAGGTTATGTAGATATATTTTTTCCAATATCATTGGTTCGTGAATTGGTTGGTTTGATTAAAGAGGCATAGATGTCTGATCCAAATTTTGTGACTATGAGGTCAAAACTCAATGGTGGAGAGACCATTGAGGGTTAGAAACTAGATGGGAATTTAGTGTGGTGCATTTAGAATCGGATGGTTATACCGGTGTCTTTTCAGGAACAACTTCTCAGTCATTATCATCATTCCAAATGGGATGTCCATCATGGAATTTAGAAAATGTTTAATGTGTTGAAAGCCCGGTTCTGGTGGGTGGGTATGAAAAGAAAAGTGGATGGGTTTTTTATTGAGATGTATGAATTGTTAGAAAGTCAAGGAAGAGCATCAATAGCCAATAAGTATGTTGCAGTCCTTACCCATACTAGTGTGGAAGTGGAATAAGATAATGATTTATTTTTTTACAGGTCTCCCAAGAATGGCGAGGAAAGATGATTCTATATGGGTGATTGTGGATCAACTCAAAAGTCATCCCATTTAATCCCTATTCTTGAATCTCATATGGTGGTGGATCTATCCAAAATCTATATCCAAGAGGTGGTAAAGAGGCATGGTGTACCCGTTTCGATTGTATCAAATAAAGACCCGAGTTTCACATCTCATTTCTTGAAATCCTTACAGAAATCCCTTAGTAATCAGTTGACGATATCATGAAATATCATCCTCAAATAGATGGAAAATCTGAGAGGATGATACAAACATTGGAATATATGTTTCAGGCTTGTGAGATGGATTCTAGAGGCTCATGGGAGGATCACTTGTTGTTGGTTGAGTTTTCCTATAATAACAGTTATCAGGCAACCATACATATGGATCTATTTGAATAATTATATGGGAATTCGTGTCAATATACACTATGTTAGGTGGAAATAGGTGAGACTTAAATGGTTGGGATGAGCATTATCCAAGAGACAATAGAGAAGATTAAGTTGATTACGAGGATAATGGAGGTGACACAGAGTCGTCTAAAATCATATATGGACCATCATCGACAACTGTTGTCATTCAAGGTGGGTAATCATGTGTTCTTGATAATATCTCCAAGGTTTGGAAATTGTTAATTTGGGAAGTAGGTTAAGTTTTCTTTGAGGTATATTGGGACCTTTGAGATACTTGAGCGGGTTGGAGACGTGGCTTATCGATTTTCCTTACCACCACAGTTTAGTACGGTGCATAATGCATTTCATGTGTCTCAATTGAAAAAGTATTATCCAGATCATGACCATGTGATTTGTTGGGATCATGTTGAGCTAGATCTAGATGCCTCTTTGGTTCATGTGCTAGTGCAGATTGTCGATAGGCAAGAGAAATTCTTTCATGGTAAAAGTATCAGTCTAATTTTTGTTTTTTGGAAGCATAATCAGATTCAGGAGGCGACTTGGGAACAAGAGAAAGAAATGGCCAAGCAATAGACTGATCTCTTTTAGAAAAACAATGGTTCTCTACTTTCATAGGAAGTAATGTCCAATGGTGGGGAGACCGTAGTGCCCATGGTTTTAGGTATGTAATATTTTTATGACTTTTATGTGTTTAAAGTGGTTGGGTTATATTTGGGAGAGTATGGAAGGGTTTTTGAAATGTTTGGAGGATTTTTTAAGGGAATACAGTTTGAGAACAATTAGTGGAAACTATGCATAACCTATAAGTAACTATGAATAGTGAGGCAACCTTACAAGGAACCCTTCGAATAGTATCAGTCACATGGTTAGCGCATGGTTTTTCTAACCATTCAAACTAACTATGCGCAAAATTAAAAATTGGATTTTAAAAAATGGGATCACTCAAGATTTACCCTAAAGCACTAATTTTATCTCCAAATTGAACCCCACTCAGGATTCTATCTTATTAGGGGTTAGATAACCTATTCCACTCATTTTGGAAGCAAATAAATGTTTTTTCTTGGTGTGGTAAAAGTGATTCTCCTCTGGTAAGTCTCCTCACTTAGTTCTTTATTGGTTCCCCTTAGATCTAGTTCTCCCTCTCTCTTAGTTTTCTAGATCTACATCTGTTTCATGTAGATATAGGGTTTTTGTTTTCTAAAATTGTGACATTTAGTCTTTTTGATGATATTTAAAGGGATCTAAGGCAATTTTGTGGAAGTTTCACCCATATTTAGTGTGCATTTATGTGGTGGGACGTTTTTTCCAAACCCTAAGGTAGGTGGATTATCTCTCTACTCAAATTTTATATAACTAGAAGGCTTAATTTATAATTAAACGGGTTTTCTTGAAATTCACTATGATTGTGATGTGTTATGCTTAGTGGAAACCCATTTTGTGATGATTTGGATATTTTTTGGAAAATGGGTTATTTTTGTGAAAGGGGATTTGTTGTTTAATTTTAAAATGTTGATTTTAAAATTAGTGGATTGGTTGATTTATGGAAAATGGTTTATGAAATGTGGTTTTCAATAAATTTTTTGTTTTATTGAAATATATTTTTCCATGGAAAATGGTTTAATGGAGTTTTCAATAAATGGGTGATTTATTGAAGTGGTTTGGTATGTTATTGAAATCATTGATGTGTTTAAGGGTTTGTTTGTTTTGGAAATCATTGGTTAGTATGGCTTGGCATATGATTTTTGATATGAGATGGAAATTTTTTATTTTCTTGTTTTTATTGTTTTGGAAAATTCTATTGTCTTGTTTTTTGGAATAAGTGGTTAATAATGATTTGGAATAGATGGATAATAGTCACAAAGGACCACCATCAAAGGGAAGTGGGAATGAAGTACCACTATAAAAATGGTATGGGGTTGGACATGAAGTTCCATCATCAATGGTAACACCAATATCATATGTAATACTGTGTGTATGAGTGTGGTAGGCATGAAGACACACAAAATTAATTTGGTTATGCTAATAAGAAATAGGAAATGACAAATTAGGTTGCTTTCCTTTGGAATGTGTTATTTTGGGTGAATTTATTTGGGTAAGGATGTATATAGAATGTTCTTAATTATTGAACTATTTTAATGGATTTATATGAATTGTTTCATATAATTTTGTTAATGGTTTTATCCTAGTGGAATGCGTAGGAAAGTTTTTTGGAAAAAACATAATGAGTATTATTACTCATCTTCTGATTTTACACTTTGGTGCTTTTGAAGATGTTATATTTTGAGACATGGGAAAAGGTAAGTCATACCATTAATTTAGTGGTTAATCATGATGATTCGATTTTATTATGATGGTTGGAGCAAGGATCTTACTATGGAGCTATGGAGTTGAGTCATAAATTCTTTGGGTTTTGTTGTTAAGTCTTCCACATGGTACTCTGACTATGGATTATTGTTGGTTGGTTGTATTAGTATTTTGGTCTTTTGGAGTTGTGGAAAATTGTTGATATGCATCATTTAGTTGTTTTGATATTGGAACATGTGGTTGGGTGTTTTCATTAAAAAGATAAAATCATCCCCCATTGATCATGAATCCCTCATCATTTATTGTCAGCCTTTGGCATCTTGGGGATGCCACTTAAGGACAATTAGAACTTCCACCTCTACCAATGAAAATTATGAGGGATGGGATGTTAAAATAGATGTTTTTAAACCCATACATAATACATTCTATGTTAAGTGTTAACATATCACATCACTTTGAAGAGGGAGTAGTCCACACGTCCACAAATGATGTTATCATATTCCCAAAAAATTGAAAGCATGAATGTATGTGTTATATTATAATTAAAGAATTATTAAGACATTATAAATATCATATATATCATATAAAAATATCATGTATATCATAATTCTCAACCATAATATGTGGTAAAGGAAAAATAAATGACACCGTTTCATGAGGCGGTAGTTCTTTGTACATTAGAACAATGATTTCGTTACCCATTTGATGGAAGTGTGTGTAGGTGTAGGTCGAAACATTAATATAAAAAAATATAAATATATTTAGGAAACTAAGTTTATTATATAATCATTTAATGAGAAGAATCTAATGTGTGGAAAAATGGAATAAAACAAAAGTGCTCGTTGAAGAATGCAACCTCATCTTTGGTAACTCCTTTTGGTTTGCACCAAATGACTTCCTAAATTTTATTTTTTACACAATTGAAAATTCTAGTATGATATTTGGGATTTATTTAGCTTATTTTTGAATTTTTTAGATGATACAAAGGTCTTTATATGTGTGATGAAGTGGGGAGAGGTGGTGACCTTTTATAAGTGAGGGAGAGGACACAATTGGTATTTTTGAAAAGAAAGTTAGGTGTACCCATGTTTTTACCTAACAATAGGCTTAAATAACACACCATATTAGATAATATATATGAAATAGTCGAAATATTTCTATAAAATTGGGTTTTAACTAGTTTATAGGTCATTTTTACCCCTTAATATTAAAGTTTAACTACTAAGTAATCTCATTTTTTACCTTAATCGCTATAATTAATTTTAATTGCTTTCATAATTATTTTTTGTAAAAAAATAAGTTTAAATTAATATAAATTGTAAATTATTATTATTACAAATATTTAATACATTTTTCTAAATTTAAATCAAATAAATTGTGGAATTTAATTTTTAAATAATACCACTGATGGAATGAGAAAGCGAGTTTTTAATGTAAAAAGTTCAAAAATTTGAGATGTTTTTATATCTAATTTCAATGTGAAATTGATTAAAATGAACTAAATTTGATTAAATGATATATTGTTTTCTAATTATACTTTAAAACTAAATGAAAATATAATTTAACGCTATAAATTATTTACATGAAAAAGTAGTTTTGAATTAAAAGTTAGTATTTTTTACTATTAATCAAAATATGAAAGTTCTCAAAAAAATACCAAAAATTCATGAAATGTAAATTTTTATATTCCTATTTTACAAATGAAGTTTATTTTTTCAAATATAATTTAAAAATGTGTCAAAATTTAGTTTTAAAACAATTCTTCCATTAAAAGGTGGTAAAACTGCCATTTACTGACTGGAAATTATCTTTTTTGATTTTCCAAATACCCGCTTTATGGGTGAGCGGTAACCACAACAACACAACTTACACCAAACGCAAGATCCGAATTCAAAGGTTCAGAATAAAAATTCAAAATTCAAAACAGCCACCAGACTCAAGAGACCTCAGGCCACGAGAACCCACAGTTTCCAATCACGTCGCCCACCATCTTCTTGCATCCAGTACACCTCATCACCTTCATAGAAAACCTCACCGATGAAGACAACAACCCAATTTCCAGAAATATACAAATTTTTATGTTTAAAATTAGATTTATTATTATCTTAATACAATAAAACTTAATATATGAATTTAAAAACATTTTATTAAATGTATAAAACATAAGTTACATTAATATATTTCTCTAATAGTGATTAATTTATGTTATTAAGATAAAATAACATTCTATTTATAAAAATAGTTTTTTCATAAATACACATCTTTTATATTCAATTGGTCATTATATTAATTTATAATTAATTGGTAACTAATTTATTAATTTTATAAAAATTTTTACAATAAAATTTCATAATTTTGTTAATCTCATTCATTCCTGCTATTCCAATGACTTTGTGATAACTATCATAATAATATTAATAGTATATTGTTGTCATGTAAGACTTAGGTTTGTGTGTAACATAATTCATCAAAGGAAAACGATTTTTCATGCAACAAAAGATAAAATTTATGTTTCATGTGATGCAATATAAACTATGTATTACACATAACAAAATCTATTAAATAATTAAAATTAATTTAAAAGAAGACATTTCATAAAATCTTGGGATGTTTCACATAATATCATGTCTATAAGTTTATGAAAGGGCCCAAATTGATGTCCATAACTTAATGAGTGAATATATTTATATTTATACATGTTCATAATGTTATAAACTTATATATTCTAGAAAATAATATCTTATTCTAATGTTATGTTATCATGGCTCATGTTATTTGATTCCTCTACAATTCATGTCTTATAAACTGTCAAGCTTTATTACAGGACTCAATATTATGATTTTTGATATTCATGGTATAGTTTTCAAATGTTAAGATCATATTATTATACCCTTATTCTCATGTTATGATTATATTATCATTGATATCTCTCATGTTTATCCTTACTGAGCATCTTATCTCACCCTTTATTATGTTTCCTTTCCCCTAGTTATGAAGAAAGTTTTTAGAAATGATATGTCTAAAAAGGGTTCTTGTTATGAAGAAATTAATGGGAGACACTAATGAACTAGTGGTTTATGTGTCTAAGTTTCCAAATATAATATACCTATACAATTCCATCATGGATTATTATGTTATGTAATGAATATTCATCTATTAAGGCGGGATATCTATATATGAAAAGTATGTGTTGCT
The DNA here is from genome assembly GCA_963277665.1 of Viscum album. Lineage (NCBI taxonomy): Eukaryota > Viridiplantae > Streptophyta > Magnoliopsida > Santalales > Viscaceae > Viscum > Viscum album. Next base: position 2,081,862,008 of record OY728152.1, on the reverse strand, counting down.
ATGAAAAATTGGTACTGATTTTAATGGTAGGACGTTGTCAGGGGGTTGTGGAGTAGAGAAAATCATCAGATGGTTATATAGTGAAGGATATAATAGAGGGGAGTACTCAATAAGAGTTTCTTAGGGAGGGGAGGACATCTTCAAAGGTTCATCAAGAGGAGAAGATGTCGTACGAGGGGAGTACATTATGGAGGGGAGGATGCAACAGAGGTTCTCCATGAGGGATATTAGGAGGGGAGGAAGAGATTGGGGATTTAACTAATAGGGTAGGAATAAATGTGGAATCAAAACTATTATTAAGAATGTATTAGAAATAGTTTTTTTAAAACCACCTCCAATCATTTTTTAAAATGTTGGGGATGAAGCCTCATTTATTATTAAATCAAAGCAAAGACCTCTTTTAACTGGGTAGAGGGAGACCCATTACATAGCCCGAAGGCCCAATGGGAATTTAGCCCATTACATGGCCCATATGCCCAAATTTTTATCCTGAAGCCCATTCTATGAATAGTAATGCTATAGTACCGCATGCTATAGTACCACATGCTATAGTACCCAGCCACCGCTACAGTACCCTACCACTGCTACAGTGACCTGCCACTGCTACAGTGCCCTCCATTGCTACAGTTCTGCCACTTCTACAGTACGCTATAGTACTACTACAGTACCTGCACACAATGGGTTTTGAACCCCCATTTTTCATGTAGGATTATGGGGTGCTTAACACTAGGCTAAACCCCAACTATAAACCACCTCTAATCAATTAATTTGTGGCAGTTTAAAAAAACCACCATTAATAATTAATTAGTAGCAGTTTAATTTACATCACCACTAATAAATTGATTGAAATTTGGTTTTCTATAATTATAAATAGTTATGTAAAACTTTTTATAATAAACTTCCATTAATGTCTGATTTTTTTATTGAGAAAAGAATAATTTAAATCCAATCCAATCCAAGGAGATAATATTTTATTTTCTAATTTTATTAAAAATGAAAAAAGTAATACCTTCTATTGATTTTAATTTCTAGATTAATCCAATACATGGAATACCTTGTAGGGTGTTGAAGATAAAGATTCACTTTCTAAGACTGAGTTCCCAATGGACTTTCCTAAAGAGATCAATTTTTAAGTTGTCTTACTTGAAATGGAAGACTTTTATAATGATTCACCTTATTTTGATATTATTAAAATTTAAAATTTCACTAAATTTCCCTTTATTGAAATTTTTGATATGAAAACAATTGAGCATACCCTGAAAGTTGAATAGGAGTCTAAACAAGTAGTGTAAGAAATGTAATAGGATCCATTATTTCTCCTACCATCACCTTGAAAGATTTACTACAATTCTATAGGGATGGACATGAAGTATTCTATACATGGAGTCTGCTATAACTAGGGTGAGGGGATTAAAATTAAAAGGAAAATAATTTGGTATTTCATGAGTAAGAAACCACACCCACCTTTAGATTGGGGATAACACCTCGAAACTACACAATTTGGGGGATTCAAAAACAAGTACCTACTTGGGGTCCAAAACAAGTTATACCCCTTTTCATATTTTACCTCCTCTCTTTATTTTAATTTATTTGTATTTCAATAAATTTATTAAATTTTTTTCTTGATTTATTTTAGGTTTAAAGTAGAAACTTATAGGAACTTAACTCAAGTCTACCACTGTTCAAAATAAACTTAGGTTGTGTCTCTTTATCTCTTTTACTTTATATACTTATTTTTCTAAATTCTATTTGAGATTAAATAAAGGGTAGTTAAATTCTAAGTGTTGGGGGATGTCAAGCAATTTTTAAGAATTTTTAAGGAATTAATTTTTGTTTTTCACAATTTTGAAATTTAGAATTCTCCATGTTTTATTTTTTATTCTAATTTTGGAGTATTTTTTAGATCTTGTTTTAAATAGAATAATTTAGGTGTAAAGTCTTGGATCTTTTTTTTCAAATATGAAAATCCTAGTTTCCTCTTTTATCCCTTTATTTTTAAGTGGATCCGTGTCTGGGTAAAGGATTGAGAGACTGGAGTACCTTATAGAGGCTTAAAAGGGAGTTTTTGTGTTTATTCTATCCAGAATGGGTAAGACCATGACCCAGCGAAATCCAAGGTTTCCCTGGTGTGTGATTTAGTGAAAAGTGGACAAGGGGAAATAGTTTCCCAAGGGTGTGGTCATGAGCGTAGAGCACTAGGGTTGGACCTATTGACCATGGCTTATGTGACCTCACCATGCCTATTTTTGAGGGAGTAGTAAAGGAGAACAAATTATTTATAGGAGATACAATGTAAGGCTAATCATGTTGAGATTGTAACACCCCAATATTTTAAAAGAATAACATTATGTTCGATAGCGTATATGACACACAACACTGAGCTTAAACGACCCATGAAATATATGATTTTTATAACCAAGATATTAAATTGGTGGGTATGAATAGGATTAACAAATTTATAAAATATATATGTAAAAATCCTACTAAATATAAATGTATTGATAAATTCTTAATAAATAATCACTTAATTTTTAGTAAATACATTTTATTCATCAAAAATATGTTTTATTTAAAAATGATTTTTATTTATTTTTGTGAGAATATTATAATTAATTACTAGAACTTTTATAAAATGTATTTTATAAAATGAAAATCATTTTTTAAATCAAAACATCAAAATTAACTTGGGGTTAAATTTTTCTATTTTTCAGAAATATTGATTTTTCAGTGAATGGTGAAAAATAACGATAATTGTAAAACTGTCATTTATTTTAAATAAATTAAGTAATTTAAAAGTATCATTTTTATTTTTATTTTATTTCAATAAACATAATTATTATTTAGTTATATTTAATCAAATTAATTACATTTTAATCATCTTTATGCTAGATTTTAGTATAATTTTTTTTGTATTTAAAAAAGAATTTTTCTGAAAACTATTTTAAAGTGTAAAATGTTTCTCCATTTTAATTAATTAAAATAACCACTAAAGTAGAATGATTTAAATTAAATATATATATATTATATACATATATAAATATTAATTTAAATTCCTATAATGAAGACTACTAGTCATAAATTTAATATAAGATCATCTTATGCTTCAAAAATACATTTCTTTAAAAACCACTTTTTCATCGCGTCTGTGGGTTTTATTTTAAATTAAAATTTAAAAATTATATTAATTAAATTTTATAAAATTAATTAAATATTTTTAATCATAATAATTTATATTATATAATAATTTCAACTTAATTTTTTTCATAATGAATATTAAAAATAGTAAAAATATTTTACTGCGGTTAAGGTTAAAATGGGTTTATTGGGGTTTAAACTAAAAAGATAATGGTTTAAATGAACTAAAAAATTGTATAAATTATATTTCATTGAAATATTTTTACCTTATAAGATATAATTCTTGATAATGGTCCATTTATGATCCTTTTTTCATGTTTAATATGTGGGTATAATGCTTTCTTTTCAAAAACTCCAAGTGTGCCCTCTCCCCACTTATAAAAGGCCACCCCTCTCCCATTCTATTAAAAAATTAAAATAATTTTGGTTTATAAAATAACTATCTAAATAACTTCATTAAATACCTACCAAAATATTATATTCCTTCGTTTGATCAAAAATCAAATTTAGGAAGGCTTTAGGTATAACCCTAAAGAGGTGGTCCATTGAAGATGTATCGTTCTTAACCGAGTGTTTTTGTTTTGTTTATTCTTCCACATCCTTAAAATATTATTAAAACAATATGATATAATAAAAAAGTTATATAATAGATACATATATTTTATTATGTTAACTCAATAACCTAAATATATCTCTTCATCCATCAAATGGGAAATGAAACCACAATTCATGTGTATGGCGGATTACTGCCTCACGAACCGATGTAATCTGTTTTCCATCATCACATGTAAAGGATATTTGTAATGATAGAATTAATATTTATATATTATAATAATTATATATTTATAATTATTAAAATAAAATAATATCATATATTTTATTACCATTCCATTTATTGAAAGGTGATAACTTTGTTCGTGCTTATGTGTGGACTACTACCTCCATGAAGCAATGTGATTCGTTTTTCATCACCACATCACATAAATAATATATATAAATGAATTTAAAGAAATATTATAATATTTATGATATTTAGATAATTTTTTAAAGATAAAATAATACTTTACCTCTTTCTATTATGATCGTTGAAAAATGGAAACATTGCTCATGTGTACGTACGACCTATCGTCTCTATGATTGTAAAATAATTGATTTCTCATAAAAATTATTTAGGTTTGGTTTAGAAATTATAATTGATATATAAAAATTATGATTATTTAATTATTATTATTCTTCATATGATGGAACAACTACACCTTTGACCATGGTCAACATATTGAATCAATACTGAAAATATTGATCGAACATCCTCAAAACATCCGACATGGACTTAATTGATTGAGTATTTAAATATGTTATTAAAATAAATAAAATAAATGATTTATGTATAAGGTATTAAACCTATAATTTTTTCTTAAGAAATAAAATAATTTATATAATATTATTATACATGATTTAAAGGAAAATCATGGAAATCCTGGAGTCGCGGTAAGGGTTTCTCATCACACATTTATTTCTATGGGACATATGTCATATTCATAAATTATTTATATTATGTGATTTATATACCTTACATGAATTTATTTTATGATTATTTTCATTAAAATAATTTCTATTTAAAAATCCATATGTGTTTCTCCCCTTAACAAGGTTATGATCTAGAGATTACCAAAGCAATAAGGTTTTCTCATCTCTCTTTTATTTCTATGAGACATATTACATATTAACCATTAATTTATTTTATGTGGTGTATGTACTACCCCTTTTTTATGTTATATCATGAACATAATTATTTTCATGATATTTAATGTTTCATTTTATGTTATTCTTTAATTGGTATTATGATTCAAAAGTTTTCAAAGTGGTAAGGGTTTCTCATTTCACTTTTACTTCTATGAGACATTTACCATATTGACCAATCATTTATTTTGTGTGGTGTATATACATCCAATTTTTAATATTATATCATTAATATAATTATTTTAATAATATTTAATGTTTAATTTGATTTTATTATTTAATGGGGCTTATGATTTAAAAGTTACCAAAGTGGTAAGGGCTTTTCATCTCATATTTACTTCTACGAGAAATCTGCCATATTCACTACATATTTATTTTGTGTGGTGTATATACTTCCCCTTTGTCATTTTATATAATGAATATTTTTATTAAATTTAAATTTTCATTTTATTTTATTCTTTTATGGGGCTTACGATTCAAAAGCTACCAAAGTGGTAAGGTTTTCTCGTCTCATTTTTATTTTTGTGAGACATATGCCATATTCACCACTTATTTATATTGTGTGGTGTATATACTACCCAAAAATTTATTTTATAATTATATTAATAATAATTATTAGAATTTAAAAATACATAATAGTTTCTCTCTTTCATGAGGTTTTGATCCAGATATTACCAAAGCAGTGAGGGATTTTGTCTCAATTTTTCTTCATTGATACATATTTTAATATTATGCACCTAATTTATTATATCCAGTGTATATAATAACATATTACATATTATATAATTCATCCATAGTATTTAATGTTATTTTAAGTTTCAATTTGATTTATTTTATCCATGGGGGTTTCAATTGAATGTTACCAAGTGGTAACAGGTTCCTTGACTCAATTCCCTTTTTATTGGATTAAAACTCTTCTTCATTGACTATATTATTACTTGATTATGTGTGAATTGATCTCTAAATTTTATTATTATGTATTAAAAATTTTGTTTTTTTCAAATTTAATTTGTTACACATATCTCTCCATCAATTAACTCTTAATTTAATGATATGATCTTTGTAAGGGTTATTGATCTCAAATCACTTTATGAACCTATATCTTTTTATGAGATTCACATATAGAAACTCTGATATTTTATATCATGTATCTTATTATTTTAATTATATTTAATGTTTCATTTGAAGTTATTCTTTCATGGGTCTTATGATTGAAAAGTTACCAAAGTGGAGGAGGCTTTATGTTACAATATCCTTTCTTTTTAGGATTATTTATGTTAGATGTCCTTTTGGTGGAAATAATTTGATATTATTTTCTTAAAAAAATATATTTTATTCTCCTCTAGTTATAAATATGTTTCACATGTTTAATTTTGATTTCCTCCCTTATTGATTAAACAAACATCAAGAAAGTTATTTGTAAGTGATACTGACTTTTTTCATTTATATTGAAAATATTTCTCCTCCATATCCATGTTTTCTAAAATGTTTAAAAAATAATATTTTTTAAAAATATAAGTCTTCAAAAATATATTTTACATGATATTTCACCTTATTTTAAAATTGTTTTAAAAAGGGAATTTTTAAGGTTTTCTAAATGGGTCACTTTTGACTCCCCTAAAAAAATATTTAAAAATAATGTTTATTTTAATGTTTAAAACATTAACATATTTTCCACCATCATGTACATTATTTTACTTGAATTTTACTTTATATGTTTCCAAGTTAGTTTTCAAATAAGAGGATATTCACAATATTTTGTGTTTTTTTTAATGTTTAAAAGTGATTTTCAAAGTGGAAAATTTATTTTCTATGAGAATGTATTTAATGATATTTTAATGGTGTTTACATTCAGCAACATCAATGAACTTTTATTTTACTTATTCTCTACTAAGGATATTTTCTAATGATACTATCATTATTCTTCCTTTGTATCAATTATTATATTTATGTGGAACCCATTTATTTTTCATTAGTGAATCAAATAATGAAATAACAATAATTATTGTTATATTAAAAAGTGAAACATTCTAAATGTATTATTCATAAATGGTAATTGGAAATTATTTATGATCGTGGGTGGACCAAGATAGTGTTGGGTGATCATGAAATATCTTATATGACGGGTACCCCCAGATAGCATTGGGTGAACCCGATATAACTTATATGATGGGTGTTCCCAGATAGCACTCTAATGCCTTGGGTAATGATTATGTTCTTGAAAGAATTATATTGGAAGTCGGTCGTATGGTTACTCCAATCTATAAGGGTTATGTAAGGGTTATATGAAGATAATTATCCAAGATTCCAAAAATGTTTTTATGCTTTCTTTGGGTTATAAATGTTCTATTTAATCAAGTTTGAAATCATATGGCTCATGATTATTGATTCTTATGACTCCTTACATTATTAAATATTTATGCCATATTTCATTATTGATGATCCAAATATTGATGGGCATGAATATTCATATTTTATGCTCATACAATTTGATTATGTCATCATACCCTTATTCTATTCTTATGTTCATTGATGAAATTCAACTTTAAATGATTATGTTTACCCTTATTGAGAATTTGAGCTCACCCTTATTATGTTTCCTTTTCACCAGGTTATAAATAATGATGTTAAATTAATTATGTTTATAAGGGTTTCATATGGATGATGATTATGACTTAATTTGAAATAATAAAAACTGGGTATAGTGGAAAAAATAATCTTTTGAATTCATGGGAATTATTTGTGTAAGAGTATGTCCTAATTCTTTAGAATTATAAACCTAAAAGGTATTTAGGAATGTAAGTGATCAAATATTTCCTTTTATTATTATATTTTTTTTAATGGAAAAAATTGGTCCATGTTTAGTGGTATTAAGAAAGTAATGTAATGATTATACTTTTACCACCAGAACCGGGAGTGTGAGTTTGGGGCTGTTATAAAGCCAGTGTGCTCAAGATCCGCACAACCAAGGCCAGGACATGGAGGAGTCCATTTTGGAATTTGGGATAAATTTAAATGCCCAAAATCCTTTCTTTCCTTCTCTAATTTGGACCAATTTTAAGGGGAAACACATGTGGGTTTAAATTAGGTTCTTAAATGTATTAATTAATCAGTTATTCTCCTCTATTAATAGATTTATACACCTCCTTGATGTTATCTTCATTTACAATATGCTAGTTGACTAAACACCCATGTTTTGTGGTTTTTATTTTGGAAGGTATCAGTTCTTACTCATTTGGATTGAGTTTTCTCTGCCTTTGGCCAATCCAAGGCCTCAGTTCATCCTCCTTTGTTAGTGATTTTAGTTTGAAGTGATTTGGTGAAAAAATCAAATGAGTATTTCTTAGTTTGGATGAATTTCTTATTTTACTCTTTAATGATCTTTAGATGTGGTTTTTCTTATTGATTCATAATTTTACAAGCCTAAAATCTTTTTTTATCACTGTAATTTAGAAAATAAGTTCACCTTCCTCAACCAAACATATAAATTATCGCTGGTTTTAATTGAAATTTGGAAGTTCTTTACATGAAAGTTCTATATTTTTTATGAGAATGTGGATTGGGTGACAATGTAATTGACAAAAATTGACATTGATATCAATAACCTTGAGGTAGGATATTATTTAACATACAATGGCCAAATATATGATTTTTCCCTGATATGACATCATATGCTTATTGCTTGGTTATGATTGAGTTTTATTTCATGTGTGTGTGTAAATGAAGTATAAAAACCCATTTTGTGATATGGTATGACAATGTGTGATAACTTTGTTTATTGTTCTATGAAATTTAATATATGTGACTGATATGGTTTCATTGTTTCATTGTGATATATTTGGTATATTCTGTCATTGTTGTTCAATGCATGGATCTAAGTGATAGGTGGACCCATCATGGATCAATATCCCTAGAGGAGGATCATGTTTAGACAGAACATGTGATATGATGACATGACTGAGATAAATAAAGGGGAATGATGGACTTTCATGTCTTGGAATAGTGGAATGATGATCATATATAATCAGATACATGAGTAGATAGTGGGGCATGATGTTATTATGTGATCTGACCAAAGATATAGCAACATGGTATGATTACCTTGTGTGATCTAGAATAGAGGCCTAGGAATTTCACTGCTGATGAGAGAGATGGTGCATGATGGCCTTGTGTGGTCTAACCTAATAATCTTATCCTTATGAATACCATGGAATACTTTTAGTGAGATTGTGTTTTACCTTAGTCCCTGACTTCATTTATGACAATGTTATGGCATGAAGCAGAAATAGGTATGACCTAGGGTTTGTGGTGGCTTGGTTAGTGGATTATCACTCAATATTTTATTGTTTATGATTTCTTTCACTTTTATTATTATAATTAAATACACCTGTTATACCTATTCATGCTTTTTAAGGATGATTGGTGGTTTCCTACTGTATTTTATTACTCTCATCCTGCACAAGCATCTCGATTCTGGTGAAAAATTCATGTATAGGGATCTAAAAAAGGGTAAGGGGATTACAATATATGGTTGATCTATGAAGCTTGGAGTATGTAGTATAATTGGATGAAATCCATAGGAATACACAATCTACTATTTATTTACTTTCTTATACTTATATACTCTTGTTTCTATTACCACATTCGGAGCCTGGTTTATTTACATGTATGACTTGTGTGCCATTTTTTTTATTACATTATGATGTCTATTATTCCTATTGATATTATAATTATTTAATTTTATTTATCTTATTAAGTTTGGCTATGATACTGAGGTTATAATCTCCCCACTAACAACATTCAGACCCTCGCTGATAATAAAAAGTCTCTTGTATATGGGGAGGCACACATGAGGTTATATGGCTCTCCATCTTAGACTTGTTGATTCTTCTTGGGGAGTTAAAATATGCCATCATAGGAAAGTTTTATTCTTTTATTTTTACTAACATGGGAATTGGTAGAAAAGAGATAGGTTGTGTTGGAATTAGGTAAGGGAGTTTCTATGTCTCTAGCTATCTTATGTGTATTGGATCTCTGAGTCACCATTGATGATATTTCTATTACATTTTTATAGGTTTTTAGGTGTGTTCATGCATCATGAGTAGGAACATAGGATCATATTAGTTTTTGGGCATACTATTATGTTTTCATTTAAATAACTTTGGATAACATGTAGGGATAGAGAACCTTGGTTATCAGGAAATATCCTTGGAGAACATATATGCAATCCCATAGATTGGTAAGGATATATGTGGATGAATTAGTTGTTTAAAACCCCATTTGTGTTTTAGAACATGCATCCTTGAAGAATATTGATGGTACCACCAGCTGATGTGGGATGGGATACTCCCACTAGGGAGGAAACCCCTATTCCACTTCCTTTTGTTTAATAATGTGAAATAGATTATACTTCTACACCTACTTAAGTAGCATAGGCAGTAGTCCCACCATAGATAGGATTCATTCTTCTTGTTCATTCCCATGGTGGAGGGGAACCAAGGTTTATGGTTAACTACAACATAGACTTATAGATCCAACATCCACTAGACTTTTAGGGAACTGGAGTGCCACAAGATGTAGAGAACTTGATTGATATCATCGAGGGTGTATTTGACCTGATTGAGACACCTGAGGATAGAAAGGTGAAACTGAAAATGTTTATGCTATAGGTACCCACTAGGAGATTGTTGGGAAAGATGGGATATGATGTAAGGTTTGAGGGACTCACACGGGAGGATTTCAGGAACCTTTTCTTTAAGGATTTATTTTCAAGAATGATAATTCTAGACTGAGTACATGAGTTCATAAAGCATTGCAAGGGGATGTTGATGGTGTCTGATTACTTATCATGATTCATGGATTTACTTCACTTCACTCATCTATTAGCTGGGAATGCAACGTAAATGGGAAAGATGTTTGAGATCATCCTTCATCCATAATTGAGATGAAATGTTAGGAATTTTGACCAGATGACATGTATAGAGGTACATCACAAGTCCCTGATGATCGAGAAAGATATAGAGAAGGATAGAGTTGTGGGTATTCTCTCATCCCTCAACAGAAATCCTAGTGATGCTTCCAGTAATTGGAATAAGAATACAGAGTATTTTTTTTGTAGTGGCATAAGATATACAGAGTAGATTATAGGCTCTTTAGTACCTTATATAGGAGGAGGAGGTCTTCAATATTTCAATTGTGGATAAATTTGGAATTATCATAATTTTTATCCAAATTTCGAGATCAAGTTTCATCAGTGTGGCATGATAGGGAATCTTTAATGTTTTTTCTTGATGGAATCACATATGAGGTATCATGGGGGATTGATTAAGATGTAGGCATAGATCCATGTGATAGGTTTGGGTCCTCAATAGTAGGTTCAGACTTCTTATAAAATGACAGCTCAAGTGAGTTATACATATTAGGGATATGTCCATAGAGATGAGGGAGGCTGAGTGTACACCTTCGATCGAACTCCAACTGATGGAAGTAAGGGACCATATACTATTCAATGTATGGTATTTATCAATTTTACACCATCTACTAATTTCCTTGGTATCCATTCTTCCCATTCCTTTATATCTTAACATGTTTTTATTGGACTTGACTAACTAGACAAGTTATATTTTGAGCTTCTTTCCCTTGATACAATGTTGGGAATAAAAGTGGACTGTCTTAAGTGATGCCCAGAGTGTCCTATAGTCATTTTATATTATAGATATTTATTAGAATTCATGATTCTAGAGATTATTAGAATCAATGTGATTCTTGTAATAGACTGGTTGACTAGTTTCTGAGCCCAAATTGATTACTATCAGAGATGGGTATCATTTACATCTCCCATGGGAGGGAAGTTCGTTATGACTATTGAATGAGAGTTGGGATCTGGTAGAGTGGGTCTAAATATAAGACATATTGGGATGATCATGAAGTCAATTATAGGATTGGATCTTTTATTAGGATCAATGTTTTCTCAATAATATTTTCCTTTGTTTGTAGATATCTATCAGGACATCTTTCCAGATGAATTCATTAGACTCTATCCTAATAGAAGAGTTGAATTCAAGATAAAAATAATTCCAAGTTTACAACCTATTTCAATACACCATTATCGTATGGCACTAACTGAGTTTAAGGAGATCAAAGTACAACTCAAAGACTTGGAATATAAGGTTTTTTTAGGATGAGTTCTTCACCATGGGGTGCACTTATTTTGTTCACTGAGAACATAGTTGGTAGTTTTTCACTATGTTTAAATTACTAGAAGATAAATCAGGTGACCACGAAGAATAAGTAAACTTTTCCTAGGATCGATGATCTATTTGATCAATTATGTGGAGATTAGTGGTTCTATAAGATTGATATATGATTAGGCTATCATGAGTTATAGTTTAGAGATGAGGATATCCTAAAGATGGCATTTAAGTGTAAGTATGGGCTATATGATTACTTGGTGATGCTATTTTGGACTGAAGAATGTATTGGTAGTGTCTATATATCTCATTAAAAATATCTTACGCCCATACCATGACTTTTTCATTGTGTTTTTCATTTAAGAAATACTTATTTACTCACTAACCATAGATAAAAATTCCAGACAACTCAAAATATTCCTGGTTACACTTTGAGAACATCTACTTTATACCAATATATTAAAGTGTAAATTTTGGGTCAAGAGGTTAAATTATTAGGGCATGTGGTTTTTGAAATTGGTATATAATTGGAAATAGATAAAGTAGTGGAGATTATGTCCTTTACACATCCCTATAATTTATTTGAGATCAGGATATTTTTGGGTTTATCAGGATACTATCAGTGTTTTATCTAGGATATCTCCCTTTTATCAGCACCCATGACTGTATTGATGAAAAAAGGGGTGAAGTTTTAGTGGTAAGACTAACGCGAATAGGATTTTCTTGAGATAAATAGAAGGATGACTATAACTCTATTTTTGATCCTTCTAGATCCTGGAATTGGAAGTTTCATTTAATATGATGAATCAGGAGTTGGTTTAGTCATAGTTTTGATACATAGGGAGCTGTTAGTAGGTTATGGGTCACAACATCTATAATCCCACGAGAGAAACTTTCCTAACCATAACTTGGATGTATAAATTTAGGTCCATGATTTTAAGTGTTGGTGATGATATATCTTTGGAGAGAGTTTTACTATCTAAAAATACTATAAGCGACTTATTTATATCTTCACACAGTGGGATCTCAATTTGAGGTAGATGCACTGGATAAAGTACCTATAGATGTTAGAATTTTATATAAACTATTTACCAGGTAAAGGTAACATTATTTAAAATCATCTTACCCAAAGACGTAGTTAGCTTGGGAGTTTGGTGAATGAACTTCGTAGAAACAACAGGGCCTGATGAGATTGCTGAATGATTGGAGGATGGATACTTTCATAGACTTGGGATCGATTATGTGAACTCCTTTAGTGATCCCATATTATTTAGAATACCAGGTAAAGAATGTCTGGGAACCTAAACCCAAGTGCATTGTGATGAAGGAGAAACTAGAAAGTGGTGACTCGATACCTGGGTTGTTGTTGGATGATGATGATGTAATATTGATACATGGAGAGTTTTGGTCCTTGTTTATATCATTTAATATCTGATAAAAATATTTTATACCTCTAGGTGGGTATTTCATACTAGAGTAAAAAAGATATACCATGAATTTAGGTGATATTTCTGATGCCCAAGGATAAAGAGGTACATTTGTTGATTTGTTTACGGATTCCTTACCATTTATAGGATAGTGGATGAGCATCAACACCCTAGAGGTTTACTCCAACTACTTTCTATTCCCAAGTAAAAATGGGAGGAAATCATAATGGAATTTTTGATTGGGTTACCTAGGACCTTGGGGATTCGTGATGTTTTTTGGGTGATTATTGATCAAATAAATAATGTCTCTTATTTCTTACCAATCTGTGAGACCCACTCAGTAGATGAGATCAGAAAGCATTATGTCCATGAGATTGTATGATTTCATAGATTTACCTTGATCATTTTATTTGATAGAGATATACATTTTACATCCTATTTTTTCATGTCTTGTAGAACGAATTAATGATTTATCTTAGCTTGGGTACATTGTAGCATCCCATGAAAGATAGATAGTTAGAGAAGACATTTTTTGGAGGATATGCTTCGAGCATGTGATTTTGATTTTGGAGGTGATTGGTATGATCATCTATCCTTATTTGTGTCCACATAAAACAATTCTTATCATGATTCTATTCAGATGGAAACTTTCATGGATCTCTATGGATGGACCAACCGCTCACTTCTGTGTTGGAATGAGGTGGGTGAGGAAATAGTTTTTGGACTTACTATGGTGCATGATACATTGGACAGAATGAAGTTGTTTAGGAAGAGGTTTTTGACCACTCAATTATGGTAGTGATTATATGAAAACTAGAGGACACAACCTTTGGAGATCACTATTGGTGATCAGGTTTTCTTATGGGTGTCACCTCAGTTAGATAATCAACATTTTTGGAAGCATGGGAAGTTTGAATCATGATTTTTGGGAGCATTTGAGATCACCAAATATATCATTACAATGGATTACCAACCAGACCTTCCTCTATGTTATCCATGCATTCATGATGTTTTCCATGTTTCAAGGATTCAAGGGTATATGCTTTATATTGTGAATGCGTTTGAATACAAAGATACTGAGTTGGAACCAAATGAATATTTTGTCGAGCACTCGGTGCAAATCATTGACCAAATAAAAAAGGTGTTGCAAGGGAAGATGGTTTCACTTGTTCATGTCATGTGGAAATATGGACGAATATAAGGGGAAACATGGGAGTAAGAAGAAAATTTTAAAGATCAGTGGCTTGATTTATTTAAACAAGACTTCTAGGGATGCTTCTTGAGGATTAGAATACATATAGAGGAAATTTTAAAGTCTAAAATATTTTTTTTTTCAAATATGAAAATCATTATTTACTATTTTATTATTTTATTTTTAAATTGGTTCCATGTTTAAGTAAAGTATTGTGATCTTGGAGGAGCTTGTAGAGGCTTAAAAGGGAGTTTCAGTGTTTTTATATCCAAAATAGGCAACAACATGGTCTGGTGCAAGCCGTGGTGGCCCTAGTGTGTGCTTGGAAGAAAATTAGGAAAGGGAAAATGGACTACTGAGGGAATTTTCATAGGCATGGTGCGATGGGGATAATCCTATTAGATAGGGATTTTGATGATCTCACCATGTCTTTTTTAGAGGGAGTGTTTATGGAAAACATCTTAGTTTTAAGATCCATGTCATTGGGATTGTCATGTCGGGTTGGTGTGCTAAGGACCACCATGACTAAGTCTAGACCATAATGGAGGTTGTTTCTATGGTTGGGATGGACTTAAAATGCTCTAAATACTTTCCTTCCGTCTTAGATATGGAAAAATTTAAGGGAAGATTCATGTGGGTTTAATTATAGGTCTTGATTGTGGTTATTAGTCATTTTCTACCTTTTATTAATCAATCAATGATCCTCCTTTATGTTCCCCTAATTTATGAGAAATTGGAAGAACAAATCCCATGTGTTAGATCAATTCTACCCTCGCTTTGGTTAATCCAAGGGCTTAGTTCATAGTCGTTTGTTAGTGATTCTAGTTTGAGTAAATTTGGTAAAGAAACCTGATGAGTCTTTCTTATTTTGGATGATTTTTTTCTTTTTATTATTGAAATATATTTGGATGAGTTTTTTATCATTGATTTAAACTCTTAGGATCATTTAATCTCTTTACTTTTCACTATCATTGAGTGATGAAGTTCACCTTTTTCAATTGAACTTGGAAATTACTACTGGCAGTAATTGAATTTTTGGAGTTCATGATGTGTAAGACTCCAATTGTTTTATGGATATAAATTGGGTGAAAAATAACTTGAAAAACCTTGACGTTGATTTTGATAACCTTGAGGTCATAAATTCATTACCATATAGGGTCTATATATATATTTTTCCTTTATATGACATCGTATTATTATTTCTTGATCATGATTGAGTTTGATCACATGTGTGTGTGTAAACATATCCCATGAGACTCTTGTATGATGCTTGATTACATGTGTGTGTGTAAACACAACATACATACCCATTGTGTGGTATGGTATTCCTATGTGCATGAACCTTATTTATTATACTATAAAAATAGATATATATAACTGATATGATTTGATTTTTCCCTTATGATATTTTTGGTATATTATATTCCATTTTTGTTCTATTCTAGTACCTAAGTGATAGGTGGACCCATCGTGGCTCAGTATCCCTAGGGGGATCCTTTTAAAATGATTCATGTGATGTGATTATTGGAATGAGACATATGACAAGGAATGAATTCCTTGTGTGGAATAACCTAGGGGAATGATGGTTATATGTGATTAGACCCATGAGGTGACTGTGGGGCATGATGGTCTTATGTGATTTGACCCTAGTGATAGAAATATGGTATGATGACCTTTTGTGGTCTTAACTAGAGGCCTTAGGCCTATTCTACCTATAAGAGAAATGGGGAATGATGTCCTTGTGTGGCCTGGACTGATATTCTTAGCCTTTTGGCTACTGTAGAATACTTGTGGTGACCTTATGTTCAACCTTAGTTTACGACTACATTCAAGCATGGAGTTGACACATGTATAGATGGGGGATTGTTGTAGCTTGGTTAGAACACTACATCTCAAAATTTGATTGTTTATTATTTATTTATACTTTATTATTATAATATAATACATCTTTTATACATGCACACACTTGTTAAGGACACATTGGTGGTGTTATACTGGGGTTTATTACTCATACAATGCATATAAATCTCGATGCACATGTAGAATTCATATATAGAGATCCAAGAATGGTAAAGAGGCTTATAATAGATGGTTTCACTATAGAGAATAGTGGAGGTAGAGAACCAGGATGGAATTCAAATGACTCCACATCATTTTCTTTATTTACCTGCTTATACTTGCATACTCTTGTTTGGTTTGCTGCATTGGGAGATTGGATTATTTACGTGTATGACTTGTGTTCTATTTTATTATTACATTATGATGTTTAGTATTCCTCTTGATATTATAATTATAATATTTTATTTATATTATCGTGTATAGCTATGATACTAAGAGTATAGTCTTCCCACTGGTAGTATTCAGACCCTCACTTCTAGTTGGAAGCCTCTTGCATATGTGGAGGCACACATGAGGTCATGTGGCTCTCCATGTCAAACCTGATAGTTTGGGAAAGTGATTTACATTGTAAAATTAAAAATATCTTGGTATTTTTAGCATATTTATTGATTTGAACATTTAAGTATTTAAATGATCAATGAATGGATTTTTCTTCTTGATTTCTAAACTTTTTATTTAAGGGAGTTTGATTGATTCTGAAACTCATGTGCACTAGTACTATTCAAAATGAAAATCTTTCCCAATCCAAGAGGTTTCTAAACCTTTTTACATATTTTTACATTTATATTTTTATTGAGATTCATGAGTCATGTTTTAAGAACAATAACTTTTTTTTTATCTTTTTCAAAGATGTTAGAGTTTATAGAATGTATCATGTATGATTGAGTCACCATTTTGAAATCCATTTTAAATTTAAATCCTAGTTTGGATTTCACTTACAACTAAACTCTATTACACCCCTAGTATCCATGGAATACCTTATTAGGTAGCCACATTACAAGACATGTATCCCTTTTGAACATATTATAGAAGTTAATACACGATTATTGTTGAACTCAAGTGTGGGGGTGATTTGTGTTGTGTTGAGATATTCTGAAGAATCTATTTGAGATGAAATGGAGAAGTGCTATATATTTTTGCTAATATTTTTTAGAGAAAATTATATTTGGAAAGCTGGAGGGAAGAACAAAATATCATTCAATACTAGGATGAGAGTGTCCTCCTTATGAGATCAACCCTAGTATTGCACTACACTATATTCCTAGGAAAAATAGATGACATTAAGCTGGAATTTGAGAAAAAATACCTCCCACCACAAGATAGTAAATCTCTCTATCTTCTTCTTCTTCAATGCAGAAGGACCATTACTTTATCATTAGTGCTAGATATCTCTAACTTATTCAACACACATGATATTCAAGATAATTTTAACACTAGTTCTATCTATTTTGTCTTCCTTCAATACTCAAGGTATTCAATATTTTTCAATATTATATTCTTCTCTCTCCTTAAAATCTTTTTTATCCTCATATTCTTATTATTTTTTATCTTTTAAAAAACACATGAATATTGTTTCCATATTCGAATATGGAAAACATAAAATCTGTAGTGTGGTCACCTCCTTCAATTACCTATTTAATTTTCTCAATGAGATCATGTACAACTAATATTTGTGATCTCATCCTTGATATTCAACATTTAAACATTTAAAAACATTTATATAAAAAAAATTGACAGCTTATATCTTTGAAAACTCATAAATATTGACTTTTTCTTCTTCACGGTCTTCCTCAATTATCACAATGTCCTATATTTATTATTTAATCTTTCACAAAACTCACATCATAATAATTTCACATCTTCATTATAACATATTGTGTAATTGTTGTAGTATGAATATATCCCATAATAGAATATTTATCATGCACTATGATGTGGACTTCCCCTAACGACGTGACTATATCTCAACCTATAGATGAAACTTCAGATTGTTTTTCATCCTTTTATAACTTCATGATGTGAATTTATTATTCACAACACTTATCTAATTCATATTATCAATTATTTATCAGTAAAACTAGTTTCTTGAATCATTATTATAACCATAATAATAATATTTAAATCACTAATGAGAATCACATTCACTAACTAATTTCAACCTTCAGAGTTCTAATATTTATTTAATTTGAAAAACATTTCATAAGAAATATATTATATATCATAGTTTCAATATCAACACATTCAAAAAATTTCTTATAAAAAAAATTATGTTCCAACAAAATATATTACATATCAATAATATCTTATATATCAATGAAAATATCTCACATATCACTGTGATCGCTAGTAATTTTCTAAATTTTCACTTTGGTATAATCTTACATACCATTTGTATGAATATTTCAAATTATCTGAAAAAAATATGCATCACATAATGGTTTTTTTCTTTAATGTATTTCTATGTTCTGGAAGATATTACATATCATAGTACAGTTTAGTCCTTTTCCAAATTTAATTCAATGGTAGAATCTTACATATCATCCAAAATCTTATGTATTCCTTGAAGAATATTGTGCATCACAAAGTGAACCTTTCCTTCAATTTTTTTAATAAAATTTAGTATATATATTGTGTATTTATTGATGGAAATTACATATTAGTAACTTATCTTTCATGTCATATGAAATATGTTATGTATCACTGGGTAATCTCCTAGGGACTTTGCAAATTCTCTAGAATCTAAGAATATTATGTGAAATCTCAAAAATATTACATATCTCAATGAAATACTTCCCTTTTTCAAATCTCATACTGTATTCCCTTGAAATATATTACATATCATTAGAATATCTTATGTATTCTTTTTTCCCATATTATATTTCTAGAAAATCTTATGTATTACATGTAAACTTCAACACTTTGCTAATATTTTATTTTTTTGAAAACCTTACATATTCTTTAAAGGATATTACGTATCACAACATAGACTTTAACTTTTACATTTTTCCATGAACTTTATAATATCTTTCATATGTACTTAGAAAATATTACATATCATAGGAAGACTTCTCCAACATTTTTCCAACATTCTAGAGTGTAATTTTAGAATAAATGTTACATATCAAGTACTTTTTTTGACTTCCAACGACCTTTAACCAAGATTTTTTAGGCTTTTATAAAATTATAAAAAAAATCTCAAACACTTAAAATTAATTTTTAATAACTTCAAATCATATTAATTCACCACATAAATAATTCTAAAGGTTATGTAGTATATAAATACTACTTAGAGTATCTAAATGGATATTTCACCGCCTTAACCAACTATAGATCATTCTCAAACATCATACTAGTATATTATTCATGTAACATTTATCTTTAATATATTATAATAATTTGGGGAGAAATATTCATCTAGATTTCACAATTTCTCTAAAGAGATAAAATATTTAGCAATATCCATACTCTATGAATTTCTTATTCCTAAAAAAATCAAATAATTTTTCTATGTAAATGGATCTCAAGAGATTATCACCAATGGAAACATCTCATTTTTTCATATTATTAATGAAAAAAACTCACTTCCAATCTACAAGGTGTTTCTTCAATCCTCATGAAATGTTCAAAATTGAATATATAATGGAAACTTGCTTGGGTACTTAATTATATCTTATCATCAATATGCTCAGGTAATTTACCTTATTTCCAAGATTCTCTTATTAATACATATTGGTACGATTATTATTAAAAACAAATACAATATAATACCATGTGGGTTTAACAATATCACCCTTTGGATTTTTTGTCAATACCAATATATAAAATGCATGAAAATATGTATGTCTTATATTTTATTCTATCTCTACCTTATTGGAAATAAATATAGAGGGTATTAAAATAGGGTGGTATCATTTCACTTAAAGCAATGTGCAATCAATTATTTCACTCTAATTATATGTGAACAATGCTCAGTATAGAAAGTAATAAAGACTAATTTTGAAAAAAAAGTTATCCATAAAAAATTAAAATATGATAAAAAATCAAAAAATATTTTCTCATAGGATATTCAAAAATATTTTTAGGATGATATAATTGTTGAATATATTCTCATGAAGTTTTAAAATATTCTCAATACTTATATTAAAACATTCAAAATAGATTGCAGGTTTAACTTCAAAATTCATCCCTTGAGTTTCTCACTTTCTCACCATATTCATGTCATAGATCAATAAAATTTATCCCCCTTAACTTTAGAATTAATAATTGTAAAACCATTATAAGATAATATACAAACATTTATTTTCAATGATACTTTCCATGTACTTTTTTCAGAAGTAATTTTTTTTATGTAATGATATATTCTGGAAGCTTTCTCAAACTCATCCACCTCAGTGGATATATTCCATATTTAATTAATCAAGGAAGTCATATTTATTAAATATGTTTCAAGATATCAAATTTTAAATCACTCAAAGATGGTAAATTTCATTAATTCTAGAAAATTTCTTGCAGTTTTCTCAAATTTTATAGCACACTTTCTTAGTCATGCATCACTTTAAATTCATTACATAGAAAGAATAAACACACTGTATATAAGAATAAGTTATAACTCCTTTTATTATTAGTGAGATTAACAAGGTTTATAATTACTTGTTAACTAATATAATCCTTTATTTTTTGTTCCATTTTTAGGAGAACTCTTTATGCTTTATCCCTTAGTATTTCAAGTAGTAGTCTTAGGAAACATGGTTTCTTTGATTCTTTTAATAGCCTATTTATGTGTAATTTTATCCTTTATATCAACCATAAAATTATATGAGTCTCTTGGTGCTATATTCATTTTATTTATTATATATACTTAGGCTAGGAACATGATTATACACTCTTTTGAATTGTTTCCATCTTAATTTCACCTTCTGTGTAACAAACCGAAATTTTATAAATGAAATTACCTTTTTGAATGAATAAATTCCTTATTAAGTAATGAAATAGTATAAAACTCATGCATTAGTTTGGATATTTAGAACATTTATATGGTTTTTAGAATTTAAATGACTGTTATGAATCATAACCATTGTTAATATATCCATTTTAAACTGAATATTAAGATCCATATATTAAGGGTTATGATAAATTCTGATTGATACAAAATATATAATAGATGGAATCAACTAATAGTATTGTGCCCTATGAGTCCAATTTATCAGATCTTATAAGGGATATAACATCACTAGGATTTATCCTTGATCAAACACTATCCAAGATTCAATAACTAAATCATAAAAAAACCATTTACATTAGAAGTTCAAGCTTATCAAAAGCACAACCCAAACCAAGTTTGTTGAACCACCCCATGAAAATCTCACCATCTTACACCTTAGCCTTAGGAAATTCACTGGTTTAATAAAGGGATATGTATCTAGATACTAATAGTATTATTTTATTTATTTTTAAAAAATAATGATTATATTTATCCTTTATTATTATTAGTATTACTTTTTTAAATGATTAGATAATAAGTTTGATAAAAATTAAATTTTGATTCGATGAAGCACAAATCATATTTTTGGGAAATTGATAGTTTCAATCAAGACACTATATTTTAATTAATTAAATAATATTTGAAATAAATAATATTTTAATAATATATTATTATTTAATAATTTTTAAAAAATATAAATGATAATATAATTTTATGAAGTCAAAAATATTTTTTATAATGGTTAGAAAACTATTATTATAAAAAAACCAGTATTTTTCAATAAATTTGGATTTTTGATTTAAAAGTGTAAATTACCATAATTATAGAATTATTTGTATAAATAAATATTATTTTTGAAATAATCTATTTAAAATTATCCAATGATGATTTTTTCATAATTTTTAGGGAAAGTCAATTTTTTGGGTCAAAATTAAATGCGATATAAATATAAGGTGTGTAAATTGACATCATAATAACCCAAAAGTGATGTAATATATGACATAAAAGGTATCCAAAATAAAATATTTTCCCTTAATTTATTTTTTAGGTTATTTAATTAATTTTATAAACCCCAAATGAATCCTCCAAAACCAATATTATATTTTAAGGTTTTAAATTAAATTCAGTGTAAACATAACTCACTTTCGCAACACCAAGGGTATTATTTTAATGATATATGTTCATAAACATGTAAAATAATAAAAAAACTCCAATTTGGAAGAAATAATTTGGAAAACCATGGTATGGTTTGTAGTTTCTATTACTCAATCACACAGAGTCCAAAACCTAAGCTTGGAAATTAATAAAGAACTCTCACTTTTTCTATATAAAACCACTCAACATCCAATATTTGTTCAATAAAAACCATTTGATGATGAAATTACTCTACCCTTACCTCTTTATATCTCTCCCAAGGTTTCCTAAAGCTTTTGGAAACATCTTCTTGAGGTAAGGGATCCTATCCTTCACCTCTTTATTAAAGCACCTCCTTTATGTTACACCCTTTGTTTTCCAATTTTTTATGTTTGGATATGATTTCACACATCCCTATTAATTAACTTATGATGTAAAAGTGACCGCAATACCCTTTAACTCTCATTAATCCCTCCCATGAACCTTTACATACCCCAGTTATGATTATGAAATTATCCTATAATTTTTCCATGCCAAAATTTTTTATTGTGAATACCTGTGCTTATTTACACTCAAGAGTATTAACCTTGATTTACATATCCTTCATTTATTGGGGAATTATATATATATATAAACCACACTCCATGATAATGTGATTTAAATTGATGAAATTATTTTTTATATTTTAGGATTCATGTGGAATACTTATGCATGTATATGATATAAAAATGATGGGTGCACACAGATATTGCTCCAATGCCTTGGGTGTTACAAAAAAACCTAGATAACCTAGTAAAATGATACCCAAGTTGTCTTTTAGACATCCCTAAGGGAAAAACCTATCCTTATGGGTTGGATACTAGCACTTGGTATCATATAAAGATTATGTGGGAATAGTTTTTTCCACTAAATAGTGGAAGATACAAGATATAAGACGATATGTTAACACTCCTCAAGGAAAAAGTACTAAACTAAAATTGGTAAAACAAATACAAAAATAGTGCATCATCCAGGACACAAAATATGATAATAAAAAATCTCATACATCCCATTTAACTAATGGATCACATCCCCAATAGTCACCTCCATCACTCAAGGTCCCAAGGATCAAGAATATCCACCACCTTCAAGTGGTTCTTTCCCTTTTCTCAAACCTAGCATAAGATAATATACAAATGATATAAGGAAAAGGTAGGGTGTGAGATATAAAATCCAGTAGGGTATCACCAAGTGTTCCATGATCAATTAAATAACAAATAAAAAACTATGTTTTCAATTTTAATAAAAAATTCATGGCATGTCATTTACATATTATAAAAAAAACACAATTTCTAAAAAAAGATGGAAGATAAATCAAAATAGGATTCCAAATATTCTTAAAGGAAAATTTTAGAAAAAAAATTATATAAATTAGTTGGAATGATTAAAACAGTTTTATAATCAATACCTTGTAGTCATCAAATCAAGAATCTCATAGAACCATATAATAAGCCTTGTGGTATGTTAGTTTCCAGTAAAAGGATACTCACACTACTCAATCAGTGATATCAGATTAATGTGTGCACATGTCCCTCAACTCAGTCCATCGAGACTCAACTCCTCATTAGGGAGAATCATGCCATAGTAAATTTAAGTTAGTTTTTTCATCATTAATACATTACTAGGGTGTTATATCCAAGTGTTCTTATTCTAATTACCCAATAACTATAGAGGTTCACATGTGCTTCAATTAATCAATCAATCAATCATGGGAAAATCAATTATTTTAAATCAATTCAAAATAAAGTTTCATAATTTTATTTTTTAGGATTCCTTTCTCATTTCAAAACTAAGTCATGGGTTTTTATCAATTATTTGATTTTTAGATCATCTTTCAATTAAATCCAGTTTTATCAAGAATAAACATTCAATCATTTCTCAAATCGATCAATCAAATCACTTTATGAAAACAATCATTCTTTCACAAATCCAATCCACAATTTCAATATCATTGAAATGGGTTTTTTTTATTAATTTCCATGACATTTCAAATCACACATCAAGTAATTTAAATTATAGTATTTTAAATCAATTAAAAAAACTTTTTAAATAAATCAATCTATTTAAGGTTTCAATTGCAGGAAAATCTCATAGGGAACCACCTACCTTTAAATGAATGGATCAAATCAACACCCATAATGGGAACAACAATAAGAATAGAGGTGTAAGAGATCAAGAAAAACAACCTAGAATAAAGATCTAAAAAAATGGAGATTAGATCCATCAATAACATGGTGATATATCACTCTCTAAAGATGAGGGGGGAGGTGATAGGGAGAAACTATATGGGATAATATTAACTTATTGGAAGAAGATCCAATGAGATCACTAGTAGTTCGATTCGTAAATAGAAGAGTTTGGGTAGCCAAGGAATCCTCTATAGAGTCTCCAATGTTAATGAAAATCTATTTAGGTCAAATGGATGGTGTTAGGAATCTTAAATGGGGGTCCTAGGCTTTTTAATTAAATTTTTGGGGGATAAAAAAATCATGTGCACGATTTGTTGGAGAAGCTGCACGGTTAGTAGTAACTATGCACCTTAATTGTGTGTCCCTACTTAATTTATATTTATGGTTCAAGGTATGGACACATAATTAAACTAATCATGCGATATACATGAATTTCCCACTATTAATGGTGTTCATGGTTTGTAGGAATGTCCACATGATTTGGACAAACCATGTCCCCCTATCTAGCACATTTCAATAGGGAACAGAACTCACTAAGACAAACTTCATGACTTCCATGAACCATATTCCAGTTATGAACAACCCCATGGGATTCCAAAAACTTCCAAAAACTTTTGAACATGACCCAAAGAAAGACCCTATCAAATCACAATTTAAAAAAGGTTCAAGAAATACCTGAAATATGGTAATGATATGTTACAAGCTCCCTACTATAAAAAATTTCTAACACTAGAAATCTTCTCAAGAAGATTCCATACCATAGAGATTTGGAAACTACTCTCTCATCAGTGACTTATGATCCTAAGTCTTGTGCGAATCAGAATCATGATGTGATAGCACACAAATAAAAGGTACCATATTCCCATAATGAACCTTTTTATAAAAATGAACAATGCTAACTTGATACTCAATCACAGATAAACCGGGATCAACATCATGATCTTCCAATCTTAGAACATGAGAAGGGCCAGAAATATAATTTCAATGCTATGACACATGAAACACATTTTTGATCAATGTAAACTGAGGTGGAAGTGATAAATGATAATATACTTTCCCTATCTTTTCAACAACCTCAAATGGACCCACAAATCTCAGTATATTATTTCCATGTTTCCCAAGATGTTTGTGACCCAACCAAACTAAAAACTATAATGGTCATCGATGGTGATCTGAATCGAATTTATATCATATTTATAATGTCAACATTCTATGAAGAATTAGATGAATCTTAATCATCATCTCTTGAACCGAACTTGGTCCAAAAAAGAAACTTTTATCAATATATAACCAACAAAATAGATATTTACATGGTCAGCTATATAAGGACTAAAAAAGGATCCATCCTAATTGTAGACTGGTAATTTTTGTTGTAGGTGAACTAAACCAACCCCAAATGGATATACTAATCTCCTCAAAAGTCAAGAATGTAGGCACATAGAAAGTCATAAAAAATATTTATAGCTCGTTCTGTATAGAAATCCATTTGTGGATGATATGTCATGCTTAAACATAACAGGGATCCCATAGCCTCCTCAAGAACTATCCACAAGTAAGAAGTAAAAAGGGGACATCTATCCATAACTATAGCATATGAAACACCATGAAACCTAAAAATCTCTTGCACACAGAGAAATCCCAAGTCCTCAACTTTGGTTGTATCTAAAATGGGTATAAAGTGAGAACATTTGGTCATCCTATCAATCAAAAACCATATCACATTATTCTTATAATAGGTATGTGGAAACCCAACCACAAAGTCAATATAAATCTCATCCCACTTCCAAGTCAGCACTGTAATTGGATAAAGCAAACTCAAAGGTCTTTGGTTCTTGTCTCTGACCTATTGGAAGGTATAAAAATGAGATAAAGAGTTAGAAATGTCTCATCTCATACCCAACCACCAGAATCATCATCACATATCATAGAACATCTTTATCATAATTGGGTGCACCAACCACTAAGAAATATGGAAATAAACCATCAAAAACTTCTTCACAGCCAAAGGAACAGTGAAATGGTTCTAGAAACATAGGATATCCTCAAAAAAGAATTATTAGTTTCCAATGGTCTCCCCACTATAAAGAGAGTCCCTAGTTTCATGGAATTCATCATCAAGTTACTTATCCTAAATAATCATATCAAGAATATAGGATATCAACTTCAAACTTTCCAAACTAACCTCATACTTGTTCTTATATACTCCAAAATGAAACTAATCCAAGAGATCCATCATATTACACTCTTCTAAAGATTCTTTCATGACCAGGGTTGGAAGTTTCCAGATAAAATAATCAGCAATGACATTTTTCTTTCCAAAGGTGTAGGTAATGTAAAAATAAAAATATTATAGGCACTACACCCAATTACTCTATTAGAGGAAAATATATTTTTGAGAGAAGATATAAATCAACATTTTGTGGTTAGAATAAATGGTAAAACTTTTATCAAAAAGGAAATTCTTCCAAATATTAACATCATTTATAATGACTATGAGTTTTAGATCATAAGTAAGATAATTATTCTCATGTATCCAAAGATATGTAGAACCATAGGGTACCACATGATCACCATACATAAGGATGCATCCCAAACCCAAACTTGATGTATCACAAAAGACCAGATAGCTCTACTTGGACTCTAGAAGAGTTAACATCGGTGAAAAAGTCAAAATACATTTCATATCAACAAAATAAATATAACATTTATCATTCCAATGAACTTCAATCCTTTATGAGTGAGAGAGGTAATTAGAGAATCCAAATTTGATAAATACTTAACAAACTTATGGTAATATCTCTCCATACCTAAGAATATTCATATCTCAAATACATTACATAGTTTCTACCATGTCATAATAGCTTTGAAATTCTTAGGATAAACTAAAATACCATGTTCTAAGACCATGTGTCCCAAGAAATTTACTTCTCAAATCCAATAATTACATTTAGAAATCTTTGTGTAGAGTTGATTATTTATCAATATTTATAAAACTATTCTCAGATGATGCACATGGTACTCTATAGTCTGACTATAAACTAGGATGGAATCAACAAATACCACCATGAATGAGTCAAGGTACTCATGAAATATCCTGTTCACTAGTGCCATAAAACCATAGGATCATTGGTTTGACCAAATGGCATAAATAGATTCTAATAGTGCTATACATACTCTTGAAAGTAGTCCTTTGAATTTCAAACTCTAATTCTATACTATTGATAACCATATAAAAGTTCAATCTTTGAAAACCACATCACCCCTTTCAGTAGGTCAATTGATCATTAATTCATAGAAACATATATTGTTTCTTTACTATTACTTGATTGAGCTTCTGGTAATCAACACATAGGCAAAGTGTTCTATTAGCTTTCTTTTCAAAGAGAACAGGTTCTGCCCAAGGTGGAAAACTCGAGAATATGAAACCTTTATCTATATGAACATCCAATTGATATTTAAACTCTTTAAACTATATTAGTGCTGTATAATAAGAAGTAATAGACACTGATTGGGTAACATGTACTAAATCAATATAAAACTCTACCTCTCTTACCGGTGGAAATCTAAATAAATCAAAAGGAAAAAAAATTGGGAAACTCGATGATAACTGGAGGGAGATCATCACTCAAATATTCTCACTCTAAGTCAAATAAAAACTCCAATATTACCCTGCCCAACTCTAGAAAAGAGGTCTGACACTACTCAACTTCAGGTCCTATTCTCCCTAAAAGACATGAAACACCCCATTGGGTATAGTAAAGGAGACCCTCTTAAAATAATAATCTATCCCATCCTAATGAACAATCATCCAATTCATCCTAAAAATGAAATTAAGATGTTTTATATCAAGGACTAGAAAATTATAGGAAAAAGTAATCTCAGATAAAGAGAAAACACAAGCAGGACACCGAATACCCTACTCTCTCTTCATTCTAAGGGGCATAGAAACATCCATCACATAAGAAAAATTAAACGTTGGAAGGTATAGTAGGTTTAAAACATGAGTTTATATAAATAAGTGAGATGCACTAGTATCAAATAAAATATTAACCAAAGATAAATCTATAGTGATGGTACCTCTCACAATCATTAGACCCACATCAGCTTCCTCTAAAGACTCTTCTATTATGTGAAGAAGCATTATTCCATA
The DNA here is from genome assembly GCA_963277665.1 of Viscum album. NCBI lineage: Eukaryota > Viridiplantae > Streptophyta > Magnoliopsida > Santalales > Viscaceae > Viscum > Viscum album. The sequence continues at coordinate 2,081,832,932 of OY728152.1, read as the reverse complement.
CACCTATAGTTGGAACCCAAAATATATTGAATCATATGATTTCACTACTGTACTTTTTGGTGTGGATGAGCCTATGACACAACACATAGTAGAAAAGATAAGGAATAATTTTTTTAATTGTCCCGAATGACCAAAATAACTTTAGATCTTTGGTGCCTTAGTACAAACCTGCCTCGAATGCCTAGAATAGCCACACTGGAAGCAAGCCAAAGGGCCTCTTCCAGGCACTGCAGTTTGTTTGGAAAAATTATAATTTCTTGAACCTTCATGAGACTCTTCATTATTTCTATTTACCTTAAAGGAACCAACAAAACTACCACTGAGAGAAAACTGAATTCCTATTAACCTCGATTTACCAACCAGGTTAAGCTCAACCATTAACGCTCTATCTAGAACTTCATCATAAGAATTTAGTTTCAACATGAAAACATGATATCATATGTCAGCATGAAGACCCACATCAAACCTTAAAGCCTTTAGTTTTTCATTTTTCACCACCTTAGGATAAAAATGAACAAGCTCAAAAAATGGTTTTCATAATGTGTCACAGTCCTGTCACCATGCTGGATGATAAGAAACTCTATGAATTTCATTAAGACCATTGAATATAGATAGAATTTATTAGTGAAAATAACTCTAAATTCCTTCGACTTTAGCCCCCCATGTTTCTTCATCATCACCATCGAATACAACTATCTACTTCTTGAACCTTCAATCATAAAGGTAGAACATCTTATCTTTATAACTTCTAGAGCTTCCAAAAACTCAAAGAATAGGTAAATATTTTCCAACCAATACTCATCCTCTTGAGGATAATTTGATCCATAGAATGTTGGTGGTTTCTAAAAAATAAACTATTTAGAATTATTATGAGATTCATCCCTTTGTGGTTCCACCACTAGAGCCTGGACGGAAATGGTTGCTGCTACCTTCTCTAGATCTTAGACAGTGAACACTACCATCTCAGTAATATTCTAGTCCACTGAAGAATTTTCTCACTTTGGTTCACCAGTAGCTTCCTCCCATTTCCTATTCAAACATCTTTTTATAGGCATGATGATACAAAATATCAACAAAAAACATTGAAACATCAGTAAAGATACACATATCAACAACTCAAAAAAGTGTTAAAGGAATATCAATTCCATCAATTAAAGTTCAAAATTGTGATTTTAGTGATACTAAAATCCAAATTAGGTAACAGATTGGAATAAAATCAAACAATTTCCTCAAATATTCTTTTCCCAAACACCCATGGTGAATTAAGGCTCGTTACAATGAGAGATGGCTAGGAACTCACCCGTAACTACCTCCCAAGTCCTATAAATACAACATCGTGTCTACAAGGAAAATCCAATTGCATACCAACATCAAAGAAAGATGCACAACCTGATCTGATGGATCTTTATCATGAACCAACTTGGATACTCTAGTATAATGATACCCAATCCAACTATGACATATCCTGAAGGTAATTACCAATCCATACATGTTGGAGAATAACACCTGGCATCATATCAAGATTAAGGGAACAAAAATGAGGAAGATAAAATATACAATTTGGTATATCAACACTCCTTAAGAAAAAATGTACTAGAATAAAATAGGTAAAACAAAACCCAAAACAATACATTATCATGGACACAAAATCTGACAAGTCCAAATCTTAGACATCCCATGTTAAAAGTGGATCACATATCCATTGGTCACCTCCATCACTCTGGGTCCCAATGATCAAGAACATATACCAACTCCAAGTGGATAATTCCCTTTTCTTAGAAATTTCATAATATAATCAAAAAATACCTGAAGGAAAAGTTAGGGTGTGATCTATAAATCCTATTAGGGTCTCACCAAGTGTTTCATAAACAATTCGATAACAAATAAACCAATTATTATTTAAGTTTTAATAAAAAATACATGGAATGGAATTTACATATTTTAAAAAAACACACTTTCATAATAAAAATATGGAAAATATATCAAAATAGGTTTTCAAATATTCATAAATGAGCATTTTATATAAAACCATTATATAAATTAGTTGCAATGAATAAAAAGTTCTATAATAAATGGAATTTAATCCTGAAATAAAACATCTCATATCAACATGTATTAATCCCTAGATTATGTTTTTTTCTGGTAAAAGTATCCTCATAATACTCAATAAATGGTCTCAGCTCAATGTGTTCTCACATCCCTTAGATGAGGCCATCGAGACTCTACTCCCCATTAGGGAAAATTACGTTGTAGTAAGTTTAAGTTTGTGTTATCATCATTAATCCATTTCTAGGGATCATATCTAAGTGTTCTTTTCCTAATTACCCACTAAAAAGCTAGGCTTATATGCACTTCAATCAATCAATCAATATATCATGAGAAATTAAATCATTTAAAATAAATTCAAAATATAATTTCCCAATTTTAGTTTTCAACATGCCTTTCTCATTTAAAAAATAAATAATTGGTTTTCATAAATTCATGACTTTTCAAATAATCATTCAATTTAATATAAATTTATCAATAATAAAAATTCAATCATTTATCAAATAAAATAATCAATTCAATTTCTTAAATCAAGATTTATTTTAAAAATCCATCCCACAATTTCAATATTAATTAAATTGGGGGTTTTTCTCAATTTTCATTCCATTTAAAATCACACATCATGTAATTTAAAGTTTGGGTTTTTTAAATAAATAAAGAAATTTTAGGTTTAAAATGTAGGTAAATCTCATATGGAACCACCTACCTTGAAATTAATGGATCAAATAAACACCCACAATATGAACACTAACAAGAATAGAGGTGAAAGGGATAAAGAAACACAACCTAAAATCAAGATCCAACAAAATGAATATTATATCCACCAATAAAATGATGATCTATCACTCTATAAAGAGATAGAAGAGGATATTAGGAGAAACCACATGAGAATAGATTCACTTATTAGAAGGAGATCCAACAAGATCACCGACACTTTAATTTATAATGAGAAGAGGTTATAGAGCCAAAGAATACTATAGAGAGCCTCCAAAATAAGGGAAAAATAATTTATGTTGAATGGTGGGTGTTATTCATCTTAAACAGGGGTCTTATTATTTTTAATTAAAATTTTGGGGGATAAAAAAGTTGTGAACATGTTTTGTTGGAGAGGTCTCCTGGTTAGTAGTAACCATGTGCCTTAACCGTTTTCCCTTACTTGTCTTCTATTTGGGGTCCATAGTTTGGAGACATAGTTAAAAAAACTGTGATCAAACCGTATGTTTACCACTATCCATGGGGTTCATTTTTTGAAGGGGTGGACTATAGTTTAGACAAACCATACACCCCATTTCAGTGGCTTTTAACAAGGCACACAATTTGCTGGAAAGAACCACACGATTTTCCCTAACCATGTGCCAGCCTTACACAACCCCATGGGTTTCAATTTTTTCCCAAAAACTCCCAAAATGAACCTAAAGTAAGACCCTATAAAATAAAAATCAAAATATGGGACAAAAAATAACTAAAATAATGTAATAGTATGTTATATTAGAAAATATTTTAGTCTCATGAGACAACATATATGGGATTAGGGTGTAAACCAAATTCATTATGGTATGTTTTCAACCATGTTATGATGTCTTTGTTGTTATCCTTGACCTATATTTATGATTTATTGTTTAATTTTGTTTCTGCATTCCCTTATTTCCATTATTCTATCATGTTATATCATTAATTATTGTTCAAGATTATGATTCTCACCCCTCTTATGTTACCTTGATATGCCTATTGGTTCACATGTACTACTTTACATTATGTCATGATTTATTTATTCCCTTACTAGGTTTTATAGATTAATATTTTCTTATGTATATCCCTAGGTTATTCCATGTGTTTTTAATAGATCAATGGAATTTTAGGAGTATGTCAAGGAAATTTTTAATAATGTTGTTTTATCCATATATCAAGTTCATGTGCTATGTACCTAATCTCCCAAATACACTAGGATTAGAGATCTTCTAGGATTATATAATTTAAACCTTTATGTAATAAATCATGAAATAAATTTCATTAAAGACTTGGTGTACCATATTATTCACAACTTATCATGAAATCTTAGGTCAACATTTTTAGTCAACCTCCCACCAAATTTTAATTCTTAATATGGATTTACTTCTTTTCCTTTAGAACCTTCCATTTATTATCATTTATTCATTTTCATTTCCTTTTACAATTAATTTGAAAAAATTATCATATATTCTGTTGGGATATACTGAGCTTGATTGGATTTTTTCACATTGTTTCTTATGGGACTTTAAGTTACATTTTCTTGGAAACATCCCACGAACTTCAACTTATTCCTCATAGATGTCTTCCACCAAACCAATAATTTTATTTATTTCATGGATTGATTCATTGATTTGATTATTATGATTTCCTATATTAACACTTATTTCTATTCCATATTTTCTATGATCCATTGTATTTTCACTTATACTATAATAAAAAAATTCTTCTTGTTTTTGGAGAGGTATCCATCTTAGAATTCATGGTAATATTCTATTTAACACTTTTTTTCTTATTTACAAAGGGAGACCAATATCCTTTATTCTATTGCATATTTATAATATTTTTTAATATTCTCACTTCAAGTGATTTTGTAACATGCTTGGTTATTTTAGAAAAATTTTATTTTTCATTATAAAAACTATTATTTCATTTTACATAGACACCCCAAGAATCCATAATTGTTTGAGATAAGTAGTTTTATATCCTTAATATTTATAATTTAATTAACTTATTATTTAATCCCCCTTGATATAGGGTTTACTTTTATTTTAGTAATGTACATATTATACTAGTATTTATTTAAAATTTTTCCAAAATCTTTCATAGAACTAGTGAAAGCTAAGAAATTTTTATTTCTTACATTGTAAAATAGTCAATCTATATTTTGTTCCGTTTGGTTTTTATTATACATTTACCTCTAGTTTACCTTTATTTGGGAAAAAACTTCTCCCAATTACTTTAACATAAACCATAGATATAGTGGTGGGTTTCTCATGATTTTTTAACCTGTTTTCATCCATAATTTTCATTGTTAGCTACACTTTTCAGGAAAAAAATTATCATAAATGAATTTTTCTGGATCAAGGATATAATATTTATTATATATTGAAATAAATTGGCCATTATATTATTTAAATATATTTTTTAAATAATAAATAGGTCTTTAAACACAAATATTCTTATTATAATAATGTATATTGGTAGATCTTATCTTACCTTATTGTGAAGACTTAGCTTATGTCACTTTTATATTTTTATTTTAACCTTTAATTCAAGACACTTCATATTAAGGTTTTTTTCTCATACTTTTCTAACTTCAATAATTATTCACACTCATTTTTTATCTTCTTAATATTATTATTAAAATATTCATACATTTTTTATTTCTCTTACAATGATTTGTCAAGATCCATTATCTTATCATCCTTGATCCTCAACTTAACATTCTTTACATCAATTTCATCCTTCTGATTTTCTTCTATTACATTATACCTTTCCTCAATAACTTTGAAGGATTATTCCTTTTCATGGATTGAATTTTTAGAATCATTATTAGTTTTTGAGTGAAAATATGCAAGAATTATGTTTATAACACTTTTAGAATCAACTTGTCTGGTAAGTTTGATACATTCCAATGTCCTTTGATCTAATGGTTAGTCTATTATTTTTATATCTTCTTCAGGTTGGGTGATATCATTATGAAAGTCCTTAAATGTTCCAAAAATAAAATTTACTAAATCTTTGAGAAATTTTTATATGGTATTCATAAAATAAACATATGTATCATCATTTTCTTCATCAGATGATTCTTGAGATTTATAATCTTATCCACTTGTACTTTATCTCATATAGGGGAAAATTTTGATAAGATATTATAGTTACCTCATATTCTTCTGAATATTATAAATCACATGAGGTAGAAGTACTGTTAGTCATCTAATTTGTGGATTCTTCCACCAAATTATCTTCATCCATGTATAAGTCTAACTTATTCATGATTATAGAATATGGAAATCAATTATTCTTCCTCTTTGTTTAAGAGGGACGAATTCTTTAAATTTAACATATATTTATTCTTCATATTATTTAAAGTACTAGAAGTGATAGATTGGAAGTTGAAACATCTTCTCCAATATTTCACTTCATGATTTATTTGAAGAGAAAATAGAAAACTTAAAATCTTCAAAATTTGATATGATTGAGAACCCAACCCAAGGTGAAACCATTTCTCTCATTATAATTATTTTTCTTCAATGATTATTACAACTACATTGACGTGGGGGTAGGGTGAATCAATGTGAGTGGAATTTTATTAATTAAAACATTTTCTCATATTTACCTCTACACCTATTTTGTGAATGGATCTAAATTTTTATTACCTTTGGTTTATATACAATAAATATAAGTAGGAAGTAAAAACAACAAGACACACTAAGATTTGAAAATGAAGATTCATACAATGTGGATGAATAGATACCTAGTTTATAGTGGTTATTATCCCAATTACACACAACTTATCTTTTATTATCAACATAAAGCTCGGGCAAGGGTGTATCCTTAAACTTATACAATTTCTTTCACCAACTAGAATTACATAGAAGAAAACACTTATTGTTATTTAGGTTATATAACAAACTTGGCCTTCCTCTCTAAATTCTAGATTCATAATACTCTTTTAATTGTGATTAGTGTTATTAACAAGTCTTTACCGGACTAATAATTTCTGATCCCCTTCATCAAATATAGCAGTAAAAAATCAGCTACCTCTTATAGAATAGTCAAAACTAAGTTGTGTCACTCCTTCAATAATTATGATATAGATGAATCAAAGGCCAATATGCTTAGTGTTTTTCTTCTTTAGTCTGAATGATAATTAATAGAAAATATGTCACATAGACACTCTCTATATCTCTCTTATTCTTATTCTTAAATTCACAAGGATAATTACTTTATTTATAGAACTGTATATCTCTGACTATTTTGAAACAAAGGACCTCAAGATAATCATAGTGTTTGTTAATTACCATTTTTAATTCTTCAATACTCAAGATATTATGAAGCATGTAGTATTATATTTCTCTCTCTCCTTATATATTTTTAATAATCTTCTTCTTCTACTTTTATCTTATCATAATCACATAAATATTATTTCCATATTTAAATATAAATATCCATAAAATTAGTAACCTGGTTACCTCTGTCAATTATATATTTAATTTTATCAATAGAATAATGTGGGGATACTCACCACAATCTCCTCTATGATATTTGACCTTTAAATATTCAAACATAGCTATATAATAATAAAAAATAATATTAATAGCTTCCATATTTGAATTTATAGAAATTTTGACCTTTTATTCCTCATGATCTCCATTGATTATCACATCAACTTCTATTTCTTGTTTAATATTCCACAAAATGCATATCTTAATAATTACACATCTAAATGTTTACATATAGCTACATTGTTGTGGTATGATTCTCTCTGCTAACACAATATTCACAATGCACTGATGTGTAGACTTATCCTTATGGTGTGACTGCATATCAATCTACATAACCAACTTGAACTTGTTTTTCATCCTTAGATTACTTCATGACATGAAATTATTTTTTACAGTGCATAGAGAATTCATCTTCTGTATTATTAACATAAAAAATAGTTTCTTGAATCATGATTATAATATAATTATGATATTTAATTCAATGATGATAAATATAATCATCGATTAATTTCAACCTCTATAGTTCTCACATTTATTCAATATGAAAAACCTTATATAAGAAATATCTTATGCATCACAATGGTGAGTTCTAAACTTTTCTAAATTCACTTAGAAAAAAAACTTATGTACCAACAAAATATATTACATATCAATTGTAATATCTTATGAATTATTAGAAATAATTACATATAAATCATAATATATTATGTATATCTATAAGATATGGTACTTTTATAATTTTTAACATTGGTCGAATGTCTTGAACCATTTGTATACATATTACATATGATCTAAAAGCAACTTATGAATCACATAATGGGTTTTTAATTTTCCATATTTCTATTTTCTAGAAGATATTAGGTATCATGATATAGTTTAGTCCTTTGAAAAAATTAATTCAATTATATAATCTTATAAGTCACTAAAATATTACATATTCGTTGAAGAATATCATGTATCATAGTGTGAACATTTCCTTTTCCATTTTTTCATAAACTTCAGAATATATCTTACATATTCATTGAAGGTTATTACGTATCATCATAATATCTAACATATCATATGAAATATGTTACATATCATAGCATAAAAATCCAAGGAGTTTTTCAATTCTTTATTTTTATAATTTTAACTATCATCTCTAATATATTACATATAAAAGTGGAAGAATTACCTTTGAAAAATATCATATTGTTTTCCCATGGGAGATATTTTTTATCATCAGAATATATTATGTATGAATTTGAAAATGTCCAGATTTATGGAAGATATCGATGGGTTTTGGAAGATCATCATATGATCAAATCACTAAAATAACCCCCCACACATATATGTTTGATCTATCATCAATGAAAAAAAATATAATGAAGACCATAAAATAAGCATGTTTACATGAAATGAAACAAGATCCATATCTATTTAAATTAAAGGAGTTACCATGATCATAATCACCCAATGATAGCCAATAGACTCTTATCTCCATTGGTATTCCACTAGCCACCACAATCCTCATTCATAATGAGAGGACCTTATGATCCCATATGGTGTGCTAGAACCTTCTACGCAAAGACAAAAGGAGAACTAAGAAAATTAAATTTTTAGGTATAGATTAACAATATAATATATATCTATCAAGGGGGATTTATTACTTTATATATGCTCTCTTAATTTAGTGAAGAGAGTTGAGTGTTGACTACCATCATAAGGTAGCTGACATGCATTATGATAAAACATGACCCATTGACCATTCATAGTCATTTAATCATTTTAAATGGTTATTACATGTACATGTAGCCATAAATGAATCAACCCATTGATTAATAATTTAAGGAAACTATGTGGTAGACATGGTAGTGTCCATTCACTCAATACCCATATAACAACCTTGTTATAAGCTATGATAAATTCACACCATGCATTATATGATATAAGTATATCATAATCTAAGATATACATCACATGCATATCATAGGCTAGGAATCAAGGTATATCATACTATATTATATACCCATTTTATTTCATTTCTAATAATATCCCACCTATACTAAAATACTATAAATAATTTAATAAAAAAATTTACAACTCTTTATGAATCCATCCAAACCCTTTTGGATATGGTTTATCAATATCTATTTATTTTAAAACAAACAATTTGTCTAAAATATAATCCTTATTATATGGAAAAACTATATAAATATATGGGATTTTGTAGTGTTGAAATCAAATATGAAGTCTTGATTTCATAGTTTTAAGAAAATAATGGCCTCTAAAAAACATCTGTGCTCCTCAATATAAAAATGGGCCTCATGTGATCCTAAATGAATATATTGGGAAAAAGTTTCTTGAACTCATTCACATTGTTAAGAAATTTCCATTGATGATAACATAATGAATTCTATAGTTGAATATTACCTTCAAGAAACATCTAGTATCACATAGTCATTGAAATTATTAATTACATTGAGTATATGAGTGGATAATAGAGTTATAAAGGTCATTTTACATCTAATTACATTGTAACCTTAAGTGAATCCATCTATGCTTATTATAAGAATCTAGATTCATTTGTTGAACTGTATAAAATTTTGGTTACTTATAAAGGGTTTACTTTAACACATATAATTTCTCTTACTTAAGAACCTTTCTTATGTCACCAATATTAGGAGTTTCTCACATAAAGTTTCACCTTATAAAGGGTTAATGTTGAATGTTTTATGATGATGATGTTATTTATCTAAAACAAAATATTTTATTAGCTGAGTATTATGTTTTATAAAATTTAACAAGTAATTTTATTAAATTTGATCCCAATAAAATTATGACCCCTTTTAAAATCCATTATACCCATTAGTGGGAAAAGATCTATGTTTCTCTTAGAAAATGGACCCTCTTTATCATGAACTTAACAACTTGGCTATTTAGGTAAGGAATCATCCCAATCACATTAGATATGAATAATGTATAGTTGATTAAAAAAATATTTACCAAATACATCATATGGATAAACTCAAATCTATTCTTTTGGCATCCCAACTTTTAATGTTTATCAGCTCAGTGTTGCGTAAATCTTACAATGGGATGTGGTCACTTAATTATTAGGGTTATCCACATCCACTATGCCTTACAAAAGATAATCCATGGGAACCCCACTTTAGCATAGAACTACCTAGTTATATAATCGAGGTCTTGACATGTATTTTACTTGGAAATAATATCACACTTATTATTTTAAATGGGATTTAATCTCACCATATCATCTCATGTTATTCCCTCTACATGTATACATGCTTATAATGATTTATTTTGGAATCATATTCCTTCTACAAAACCAATACGTTCAAACCATATTGAGGTGTAACACTTTAAACAACCCACCATTTGTGTTAATCACCCAAAAATAGAATCCAAATATATTTACAAAAATCAAAATGCATCATATTAATAAGGTATATGAACTTTTATTGTAAATGTTTTATATTTTATGAAATTATAAATCTATACATGATTAATCCCAAAGCCAGAGATAACCAACACCAACCTTTCTAGAATAAGGAATAATCCTTTAAGCTAGAGGTAAGTCCTACCCAAAGTCCCTCAACCCATGGATACTTTATTTAAGAGATATAAAAATTCATAATAACTCTAACACATATTCAATGACTAAATTCAAGCTAATATATTTAATTACAACTCAAATTTAAGAAATAAGAAAACTAAATTAATTATTATACATAGTATGTAACTCCTTAAATGAATGTTTGATAACATAAAAGTAGTTTAGCAACTTTAAACTAAATCATACATCATAATCCATAATATAAAAAATTTATGTCTATTAATAAAATAAAGAATAACTTTTAAATAAATGAATAATTCATATACTTAAACATGAGATAAAAACTTATAAAAAATTCATAAATAAATCTAAAATAATCAATTTATTATTTAGGTAACCTTATGAACATTCCATAATTTTTAATATAAACACTTTATATTTATTTCCTAATACGAACTATTTTATATAAATCATTATATGAAATTTTACTTATATGATATTATATGAAATATAAACATTTTATATTTGAATTTATATTATTTAAACTATTTAAACAATCCAAATATCAAATATTAATTATTTAAACCTTTATCAAATCAATCATCAAAACTCTTTTTTTCATGGTTTAATAATTTCCTCAAATAAGGCCTTAATTTAAATAATTCATATTAAATATTAAAAATAATTCATAATGTTAAATATAAATAGATTTATATTTTTTCTTATTTTTAAACTTATAAAAACATTATAAATCACATTTATAATTTCAATATAAACATTTCATATCTAATCTATAAGTTATTCCATATAAGTTTTACCAATTTAATATAAATCATATAGATATTAAATCTATTACTATTACATATCACAAAATATTTATTGTCTTATTTTTTATCACTATATTCATTATTAACAATATATAAGTATAAAGTTATAAATTAATCCATACATATTATTAATATTATATAAAAAATTTATATATATGTATATTTAAAATGAATAAACAAACAAAAAAACATTTTATTTACTTTACAAACATGAAATATAAATATGAACACTTAATATTTTATTTAGGCATGAAAATATTCTATTTAAAATGCCTAAAATTTATCTTTTATAGAAAATTTATAAACTATAAACAATTTTATCCAAATAATTATTATTTTTTTACATTTTTTGTGTATATCGCATATTATGATAGACAAGAGGCATTTTCTATCATAATCTTTGATAAGAGATGGTGATAACCCCAATGTATTAATTATATTCCAGAGGAAATGAACCTTACATATGGATTAACCCATACATAATAGTTAATCACATAAAGGAATACCCTTATATAACTGTTAATCCAAACATAAGAAAAATATAGAAACCCTTACATATGTGGTATCCCATATATAAGAGTATATCTCAAGAAAAGGAAAATCTTTACATATGGGAAATTTATTATGTATAGACCAATCATATCATATGATATACACTATATCATAACTATGAATTGATGATATATTTTCATGGAACCCTGGTTTCAGTCATAGACAAGAATATTACGTATTGTAGATTATGAAATGGAACAAAACCACGAGTTTTTAATGTATTATACCTTTTGATACACATTATTCATACACTACGACTCAAAGAAATAAGATAACAATATCATATATCATAAATCTAAGTGATATAGTGGATAAAAATTATCCATGACACATTGTATACTATGTTATAACCCAAAGTAGATTACGATACACATGTTATTCATAAAATAAAATAAAATAACATGTTGATTCATTGATGAATGTGGTTACAATATTAGATATGGGTGAGATAAAATCTCCCATATAAACAAATGCACCATGAAATTAATATAAACCTATCAAATCACTACATTTAACCAACTTTTTTTGCAATGTAACTTTTTTCATTGACAATGGAGTTCCTAAGAAGAGAGTCATTATTTTTCATCATTAATTTTTGAGAGTTCCTATGAATAAGTTAACTCTTTAAAATTTTATTTGATACCATTTATGGGTTTTGTAATATCATCACATGATCAAATCATTAGAAGAAACCCATATATATATATTCTCGATCTATCATTAATTAAACCACATGTAGTGAAGAACATAAAATAAATAGGCATACATAAAATGTATCAATATCTATATATAATGTACTCAAAGGATTTATCTTAATTTTAATCACTTAGAAACAACTAAAAGACTTCCACGTCTATAGTGATTCCACCTTCCAGTAGAATTATGAGTCATCAGAAGAGGACCCCATGATCTATAATAGTGTGCTAGAACCTTCTCTATGAAGACAAAAATAGAACATTAAAGAGGATATTATTAGTTATTGATTAATGGTATCATAAAATATATCCAAAATGGGGATCATATCCATTTATATATGAACCCTTCATTTAATTAAGGGATTTGAGTGTCGACTACAATTACATGGAGGCCACCATTTGTTTTGATAATTCATGACCCATTGGAACATTAATATAGGAGACTATTATAATCATTTTAATGTTTCAAACAATTATCACATGTATGTGTAGCCATAAATGAATCATCCAATTGATTCATAACCAAAGGAAACCATGTTATAGAGGTGGTAGTGGCCATACACTTGGTACCCATACCATAATTCTATTGTATTCTTTGATAGAGGCATATCATTCCTTATATAATATAAGCATATTATAATATATGATATGAATCAAATTCATATCTATAATGACCAAAGATAGACATAAATTTAACAATACATTAATATCATAATTTAAATAATACATCTCACAAATAGCCACACAACCTAAGGACCTAAAGGTTTAATGTCTTAGAGATTAACTATATAAAAATATTATTTTACAAAACTCAAAACAAATTATCTATAATTGGGATCATCTTTAACCTTTTCTATATGTATCACATGATATAATAATCTTCACAATATGAGGAGTGTAGACATAAGAAAGTGGTGATATCAAATGTTTAGTAAGGGATGAATAAACTTTTCATCAAGGATGGGTTCATAATCATAAGTGTGAAATTTTAGAGTAAGGGAAATATTATAACATCATGATTGATAATCATTTGATTTAAGCAAGCTTCAAAGTACATGGTAAAAGAACTTAAAGCTAGAAAAAGATCAACATGGAAGCATAATAGCTATAACATGGATTATAAGTATTTAACACGAACCAGGAATCATGAGATAATTAGATTACAATGAATAACATATTTTTAATATAGAACACACATTAACATATAGAAACATTACTTTAATGATCTAAAAAATAGGTGCTCATGCTTATGAGAAACTAAAATATACATGTGAATACCTATCTCATGAGATATAAACTCTTAACCAATGCACTAGAGAGAAATATGAGACCCTAACCATAATCATCCATACATATGTGTGCCATTTAAAAATAAATCACTTTTCAAATAATAAATAACCCATGGAAATAAAATGGGTTTTATAAATCTTCTAAATGAAAATCATTCACTTTTTATAAATAACCCAAGGAAATAAAATGGGATCCATAAAAAATATAAATGGTATAAAATAACATCATGAATTAAATTGATTGATATAGAAAAATTGATCAACCAAAATAATCAAATAATAAAAGAAAATTTATGGTGAAACATGAAACATTATTCCATTGGAGACAGATAATTTGATGATAATGACAACTAAATGATGAAAAGATATTTTTTGAAAACATTTTGTATTAACCATTGAAAAAGTCTTAGTTATGAGTTCCTTATAAAAAAGTATCCTTAAAAAAAATTAAAATAAAACCTTTTTTAGAAATAAATTTTTATCAAAAACTATTTTTTAATTTGAAATAAAAATTAAAACATTATTAAAAATGGAAAGTCATAGAAGAATGAAGTTCAATAAGAAATTTTATAACTCTGAGAAAGGAGTTTGAGTTACTAAATCCCTTACCTTTAACCTTGATTTTCATGAAATTTATTTAACCTCATGTATCATAAAGATAAAAATATATATTACCTATTTAATAAAATTATTAATATAAATTTACATTCATAATCTTCATTAATAACAATCCCCTTAATTTATAATATTTTTATAATCTTTTTCAACATCGGGTGTTAATAATATTTACTGTTTTGTACTAAATTTGTAAAAATGGTGTAGATATTCCTTATTACTGAAAATTAAATCATTAAAAAACATTAAAGGTACTTTAATTTATTTTTTATAAATACCTATAATGTTATAATTACATTACATGGGAATTTTAGTTTTTTTATGAAGAAAAAATTTGTTTTGAATTAGTTTTGGGTTATTTACCGATATTGATGGATTACCTTATAATGATTGTTATTTTTTGTGTTATAAATAAATAAAAATTTAATGATATATATTTCTTATATGTATCATATATAATAATAAAATATAATAAAAAACTATCCAGGAATATGGTAGTGAAAAACATAATGCATCGTTCCATGGAGGTAGTATTTAGTACGTACGTATCGATGATGATTTCATTTTTGGAAGAGAGAAAGAAATAATTAACATGTTTTTTCATTTTAGGAATTAAATATAATATATATGTATCATAGATATTTATTTAATTCTAATTTTGGACTATCCAGGTTATGTGGTGAAGGAAAAAAAATAAGTTTCTTCATGGAGATGATAATCCACACATACCTACGATTCACATTTTCATTTTTCTTAAAATAAAATAGAAAGGTGGTTATTGATTTTACCATCATTTTGATAACATAAAATTATAATAATTATACTTATTTTATCATTTTATGATGGTGTAATGTAATTTTATGAATAATAAATGAACATAATGAAATTGAAATGAGAAAGAAGCTATTATAAATTTATACCTCACTTCTTGGATTATATCCTTTTCAAAGAGGGTTAATCCTAAGAGGGATGGTATTTTGAGAATAAAATAACCTATTTAATGTGTATAATAATGTCTAGGAGATTTTTTAGTAGACCTTTGGCTGAACTAAGTGGGTTGTGGTGTGAGGGGAAGTGTAGAGAGGAGCACCCTTTTTAAAAGTGAAAAGGGATGACAGTTTTGTAAATACCCAAAAACATTATTAATGTTAAGTAAATATCAAGTAAAGTATCTCCAAAACTAGAAAATAATGGATAAGTTAATGTATATTGTTTATTAAGGCCTCAAACACTCATTCCCACACATTTTTTAAACATTTTTGTGGTCTTTCCCTCTTTGTTAAATCCATTTTACCCCTTTTGATTTTTATTGAGGTAACTGGTTTTTCAACCAAATAATATAGGTTAAAATAAAAATATAAAATAAAATTTCATATTATATTTGGGTGTTATAAACCTAAATTTACTCCCTATTTAATACAATTCAATTTCTATGTAATATAAATTAACATTTAAATTTAAACAATTAATTTATAGAAAAACAGTTTTCTAGAAAATTTTGTTTATATAATTAAGTGTTTTGAATATTATTTAGTATTTATTAATAATTTAATGAGTGATAATATATATATATATAGGTTTAATAATTATATTTATGTCATTTTTAGGATATAATAATTTATATTATTATATAAAAACTAATCAATATTAATAAAACTAATTTTTAAAAATAACGGTTCCACTATTATCACTGTAATTAACTTTAATCTTAGTAAAATTATTTTTATTAATAAAAATTAAATGGTATTTTTTAAGTAATTTTCATCTAATAATTCCAAATAATAAATAAATTTTACCAATTTTTTTTCTAAAAGTGGGAGTAATTAATTTTAAAATTAGCTCGTAAAACACATTTTTAGAAAATGTGTATTTTAAGCATAAAATTAATATGTATGATAAAATTTTTAATATATATGATTATAATAATATAAGTTTGTTTATTATAGAATAATTAATTTTTTTGGCTTCAAAATCATTCCAAATTTTTTTTTATAAAAAACACTAGTTAATTAAAAGAAAAGGCTAAATATAATTTTTATTGGAAAATATTACTTAATTAGATAAAACTTTGTTTTTTAAATTTATAATATAATTTTTAAATGTATTGTTTTAATCCTTAAATATATATTTTGTCATGAAATTTTTTTATCAATTTTTAGTTATACTTACCTCTTGATATAGTCATAAACACTATGATTTTAGTAAAAAAATTAACTACTCACCTAAAAATTAAATTATTTAAGAGAATAAAAAAATTTCATCCTAAGGTTATATTGAAATTATTAATTTTAAAATTCAGTTCATTTTATCAAAATAAAATTATAAAATTTAATTTTTTTTTGAAATACAATATATAAAGAGAATTACTTTTATTGAAAAATAAACATTCTTTTTATTTAAAAGTAAAAATGTAAAATATGTAAAACACATTTGAAAAATAAATTATTACATTAATAATCACCTGATTATATAATCCTAATTTCTTGTTAAATATTACTTCAAGATATCCATGTAATATCTTAGCATAAGGTATGATATGGTTGTAATCGAGGGTGATGAATCTGCTAGCATAGATCTCGTGCAAATTTCCACAAGGTTGAATTTATCTTGTATAATATTTGTCTCATACTATAATTGTTCATGTTTGGATTTATATTGGTCTAGATAAAACCCTATAAAATCTACCTCCTTATAAATCTCAGATAAATTTGATTCATGAGGTATACTTCAACTACTCAATGTCATTTATTTCCTTTGTAGATTTCATAATATAGTTACTTCATTTTATACCTTATAATTTAATGGATATATTATAACTATTAAATTTTATTTTACCATATAATGGTTTCATTTTTGTTTGATTTTTCATATAAAAAATTCTATTAACATGATATTTATTTAAGTGTAATATATTTTGAAATTTTGGGTCGTTACATTTTCCCACCCTTAAATAAATTTAATCTTTACTGTTTTAATTATTCCTAACTAATTAAATAGTTATGGGTGTCCAAAAGATAACCATTAATCTGGGTTTAATTTCTAAATATGTTTCATTCTAACTATCCTTGGTATGACTAGTGATCATATATTTTCCTTCATAATCAAAATATAACTAATGTTGCGTTTTTTCATTTAACCATTTGTGCTAAATACCCCAATATAATGGGGGAAAATTTTCATAGGGAGTTTATAGTCAGCCCGGTATTAATAGGTGATCATGTTTTTATTTTTAGATGTGATTTTACTATCTTGGAAATCATCATTTTCAAGAGATCCAGTGCATTCCTAATATCACATCAAATTTGACTAAAGTAAGGATAAAAGGATTTTATATGAACACATTCCTGCAAGAATCTATTAGAGAAGAGTTATATACATGGAATAAAATAATCATACCATTAGAAGTTTTTACTAAAAATTAAATATCTATTCATTAAGGTGGTTATTTTATGTTTTTTTTGTAAACATTCAAGGTATGGTAGTAGGTTAAAAAATATAAGAATATAACACTCACAATTCTTGAGTGGGTGAACATTGTTCTTTATTCCAAATCTTTTTATAACCCACTTTCATAGTTATGGATGCATAGGTTTTATCTTCTTACCCTATTCTAGGATTTCACTAATTCATATTATCCTCTATAGTCCAGGGTTAGGGTATTAATTATCATAATTCCAAAACTCCCTACATTTGAAGAATTGAAGTATGGATGATGTATTAATTGATACTTTTCTACCATACATTATATTGTCCAACCTAGTTATCTATCTTTTATAATCGTTAGCTCAATTGTAAATCCTTCAACAGTTGAAACATTTTATTATTCCTTTGAGATAATCCTATTGTTTATTCTTACTACATTTGTAGCATGAAGGAACTTTAATATCATTTACTTCACCATCATAATCACCTAAACTTCTATGAAACTCTATCCTTATATTCTTTAGTGTGTTTAGAAACTAAAATTATTTTGAATTGTTAATCATAATTCTTGAAAGTTTATTTGTAATAATAAAAATATTTCTCACTCCATCTCTTATCCTATTTTATTACTAATTCGTACAATCTCTACATTTTCCATTGAATCCATTGTTAACTTGGTTACTTGAGGCTTCACCCATTACTAAAACCAAAAAGGGTTAATGTTAGTGAAAAATAATTAACACCATAAGATAATTACCATAAATTATCTTATTAAATACTAAACCTATAAATATCTAACTCTTTGATATTATTACATTAGCTTTCAGTTCAACATAAATCACACTCAGTTAAATCTAGGTTTCTTTAGGTTGGATTATATCATATTCCTTAACCTAATTCATTAATATAATAAATCATTTGTAATAGATTTGAAAGATAATGTGATTGAACAAATGATATCCCCTAGGATTGTCTAGTTAGGTGTGCAGTATTAGGCCCACTCATCATGCACCAGAGTAATGATCGAGTCAATTCTCAACCACCCTTTTTCTAGGTGATTATCCCAAGGTGCATATGTGCCACAAAACATACAATCTTGATTATCCATATAAGGATGTAATTTCTAATAAAACCACATAATCCATAATTTAATAAAGCTTCAGTAAGTTATCCTACACTTAGACTAATATCATAAACATAAACTTGGGATTTTCACTAAAGTTCTCTAAAAAAATCCTCAAAATAACAAAACTAGTCTAAAAAATAACTAAACTCTATTATGATACAAGCTATAGTGAACCATAGTAAACATAACATAAATAAACATTAAACTCATGATTTGAATAATACATCTCACAAATAGTCACACAAACCAAAGGAGTAAAGGTTTCGTGTCATATATATTAGCTAAATAAACATCTTTTTTTGTAACACTTGCAAACATTACTCAATAATTGTGCTCCTCTTGAACCTTTTCTATATGTCTCACATGCTATATCTATCTTCATAACCTAAGGGTTTGAAACATAATAAATGGGTGATATCAAAATCTTAGTAAGGTATGAATAAATGTTTCATCAAGGATGAGTTCATAAGTATACATGTAAAACATGAGTATAAGGGAAATATCATAATTTTACGACTGATAATCATAAGACATAATTGATCTTTAAAGTTACTTTTATAAAAAATAATTATAAAAATGATTAACATGTAAGTTTAATAACTATAATATGTATTTGATTCATTTGACATAAAAATTTAATCATGAGAGTATAATATCATAATGAATATAATCCTTTAACTATGGAACTCACATTAGCATAGGGAAAAATTACTTTCATGGTCCACACTATTAGTGCTCATGATTATAAGAAACTAAAATATACTCTAAAATACCTATCTTATGAGATATAAATGCTTAACCATTTCATTGGAGGGAGATATAGTACCCCACCTATTATCATCCATACATATATGTGCCACTTTAAAATCAATCACTTTTCAAATCATAAAGAACCCATAGAAATAAAATGGGTTTCATAAAACATCCAATTGGTATAAAATAACATCATGGATTAAATCCATTGATACCAAAAATGTGATAAAAAAATAATAATAAGAAAATAAAAGGAAAATTTTGGTGAAACATAAAACATAACTATATTGGAGATATATCATTTTATGATAATGAAAACCAAATCAGGAAAAGATATTTTTTTGAAAACATTTAGCATTCATCATTGTAAAAGTCATAGTTATGAGTCTTTCTCTAAAAGTATACCTTTAAAAAATAAATGAAAATAAAATATTTCATGGAAATGGATTTGGGAAAAAAAATATTATACCATAGAAATAAAATATATAAAATCATTAAAATGGTAATTCTTGGAATAATAAATCTCTATAATAAATTTTATAACTCTAAGAAAGGAATTTGAGGTATCACATCCCTTACCTTTACCCTTGATTTCCATGAAAGTGATTTAACCTCCTATATAAAAGAGAAAAAATATTAATTACCTAATTAATATTTATTTACATTTATAATCTTAATCAATAAAAATTCTCTTTATTTATTAGATCATTACAATCTTCTTTCAGTATCAATTGTTAATAATCTTGACCATTTTGAACTAGGTTTATGGAAGCAGTGTTTATATTCCTTATTATTCCAAAGTTCATAATTACCAAACCATTAAAGGTATTTAAATTGATGTTTTATAACAACATATAATGTTATAATTCCATCACATGGGAGTTTTATCCAAGTTTTGTAAAGGTGAAATCATTGTTGAATTAATTTCTGGTTATTTACCGATATTAACGGATTACCTTATAAAGATCGTTAGTTATTTATGTTATACATATATAACCATATTAATGAAATATATTAATTATATATATCATATATACTCTTCAAATATAAGTTAAAAATATCCATGAAAGTGGTAGTGAAAAAATGAATTCATTGTTCCATGGCGGTGGTTTTCCGCATATACGCATGAATGATGATTTAATTTTTCAAAGGAATAAAGAAATAATTAACATGGTTTATAATTTTAGGAACTTAAATATGTTATATATATAATAAATTTTTATTTAATTATCTTTTTATACTATCTAGGTTAAGTGGTGAAGGAAAATGAAACACATTTCTTCATGGAGGTGGTAGTCTACACGTATGCACTATTCACATTTTTGTTTTTATAAACGGAAAAGGGAAATGTGTTTAATGATCCTAAAATTATATTAAAAACATAAAATTATAATAATGAAACTAATTTTATCATTTTAATATGGTTTAATGGAATATGAGAAAAAATAAGTGCCCATAAATAAATAGAATTGTGAAAGGAGTGATTAGAAATTAATACCTCATTTCTTCGATTAAATACTTTGCGAAGGGGTTTGAGCCTTTATGAGATGATATTTTGAGAAGAAAAGAACATATTGAAGATATATAGGAATTTTGAAGAGTTTTTTTGGAATATTTTGGTCTGAACTAAGTGGGTTTTTGTGTGAGTGGATGTGAGGATAGGAGTGCCCCTTCCATAAGTGAAAAGGGATGAAATTTTTATAAATACCCAAAAAATTTTAATAATGGGAAGTTTAAATCAAGGAAAGTATCTTAAAATTTGTTAAATAATTGATAGGGTAATTGATAAGGCTGATAAATGACTCAAACCCCAATTGACCCAAATATTTTAAACATGTTTGTGGTCTTTACGTCTTGGTTAAGCCCTTTTAACCCTTTTTTATTTTTACTGAGGTAACTAATTTTTTTAACAAAGTAATATATATTTTTATAAAAATATACACAATATTTATTACCAAATCTGGGTGTGTTAAACATAAATTTTCCCTCTATTTTATCCGATTCAATTTCTTTATAATATAAAATTATCTTTCAGCCAGCTCTTTTCCCGAACTCAACGCTCATTGGAAAGCCCCTAAAACTTGACTTGGCTACAGAAAAACTCTCAAGACCATCAGTGGATAGAATATGTGTAGTAGTTGATGTCTCCCATGAGCTTCCTAACCAAATTTTGATTCAAAATGGCTCTTATGGTTAATTTCAGGAGGTAGTTTATGAAAAATTACCAGATTACTGCACTTCTTGTTTGAAACTTGGACATCCTTTGAAAGATTGTAGCTTCAAATATTCAACTTCGGTTTCTAGAAAAGTGATTTGGGTTGAAAAGAGCAAACATAAGCACATAAATATTGAGGCTTTCACTAAGGTTGGTCCATCAGATGCTCCTTTGGATAGTCATATGGCAGCTGAAAATAAAGAGAACCTTATCACTGTTGAGAACTCTACTATGCTCCCTTCACCCTTAATGGAAAATCAGGATTTGATGATGGAAAAACATGGAAATCATAATCAAATATCTGATTATGTGAATGATGTATTTGAGGCCACAACTAACAATCCCCCCTCTAAGAATGACTCTACCACTCATCATGAGCTCCCTAATTCAAATGATATGGAAACAAAGGTCTACCCTACTCCAAAATATCTTAGTGAGGAGAAAATAAATGATATAGAGTCACAAGAGGAGGGAGATAAAGATCATGAGGATAATTCAGACTCTAGTTCCTCAATTGAGGAGGCTGACCAACCCAGAAAAATTGAAGAGTCCTATTTGAGATCAATGGCCATGAAGGGTAAAAAACCCATTGTAGATGCCGATGGATTTATCACTCCAAATCCTAGGAAAAAAAGACAGAGTAAGGATTACTCTCATATTAAAAGAAAAATTGTTACATGATCACTTGGTGCTACTATGAAATAAGTGACTGTACCTTTCCAAGAAAAACCTTTGGTTGATAAACCAAAGGATGAGACTTTACAACAATGTTCAGAAGAAGAACCTCAAAACTGGGATACCTAAACGGAATTAGAAAAGGAAAATTATTATCAAAAACTCCAGGAAGGAGAAATTATTGTAGAGCAATACCTTAGGGTTAAGCGATATATCTTCAATCAAAAAATAAAGATGCCCATGCACACTCCTTGATCATCTTTTCTCCTGTTCATGTTCTGCTCAATTGTTACCACTCTAGAAATCTCTATATAGTGTTGTTTGCTGAAGTTTATGGTCCCTATTGATCTGAACTGGATGATGATTGTCAGTGAGAGGGTTTTTGTATCTTGATGATTTTTTAAAGGTTATCTACTCCTGATTGTTCTGACCAGTCAAGTTTTTCTTGCATTTACATTTCTGTTGATCTTTCTAGGTTTTTAGGTCTTCTCTGAGGTTCTCTAGCTGACAATTCTGCATCTTATTAGATTCTTCCTTGTTCTACCTGGATTCTGTCTGGATGATTGGATTTGTCCTCACAGGCTTCAGTTGGACTGTATTTCTTCTGAACAACTCTGTTTTTTACCTGTTTTTCTGCTCTGTTCTGATGGGTTCACTTCCTGTTTTCTCTTGGTTTCTGCCTTATTTATGGCTGTTATGATTGCTGAAAATTATTTTTCGCGATGGCTGTAGATTTTTATACATCATGGTGCTGTGTTAGAATTTTTTTATCAGTTTTATGAAGATGATATTGGATTGCTGTGATGATATTTTGAAGATGAAGACTGCTTCTGTCTTCACACCGATTGAAGTGAAGTTATTTGGATTTTATGGTTGCTTGGGAATCTTTTGTTTCACAGATGGGCTATTATGATAATTCCAAAAATTGCTGCATTCTTGAGAAAACACTTGGAAGTCAAGTTTCTTCATGATCACATTTCTGGTGATGATGAGGGTTAACGTCCTTGATGATGCTCTGCAGAGCAGGTTTAATGGTAAGAAGAGGGGTTAGCGATCGGGCCTTTATCAAGGAGTAAGAATACGGGTTGAAAGGATCCTCAACGGTGCGTGGGGGATGATGAATTCAGTCTCTCTTCACACAAGGAGAGGGTTTCATCATCAAATCCTTCTTTTGGATGCTGGAATGGTGAACAACAGTGGGTACTAATTGGAAATCTTTAGTTAGGGGCATTTCACTAATGTGTGTATGATAGAATGTCTGTTTTTCCTTTTAATTTCTAGTTGGTGTAAGATCATTACACCTCATTTGTACACTGTTATTAATTTTTATTTAATAAAATGTTTGGGTATATGGGTTGGGTGACCAGCTCATGTCTCAGATCATTTCAAAAAAAAATTATATTTTAAATAAAAAAATTCAATATATAGAAGTACATATTTGTAGAAAAAGTTGTTTTTATGATGAATTGTTATTAATATTATTTGGTATTGATTGATAATTTAATGAGTAATAATATATTTATATATATGTTTAATCATTATACTAAATTAATTTTTTATAAGTGATTAATTTATTTTATTAGATAAAGATTACACAATATTAATAAAAGAAATTTTTGAAAATAATAGTTTCAATATTGTCACTATAATTAATTTTAATCTTAATAATATTATTTTTCGAACTAAAAATGAGAATTATTACATAATTTGGACCTACTAATTCAAAATATGGAACAAATTTTACAAAATAAAATTTTTTAAGGTTTGAATAATTAATTTTAACATCAACTTATAAAACCCTTTTTAGAAAAATTGTATTTTAATGCTTAAAATTTATTTCAAGTAGTCAGGTAAGGTTAGATAAAAAGTTGAAAAGAAACATATAAGCACACAAAGAAAATAAGATAGGGATACTCAAGCCCGAGACCTCCCCGACACCCTACAAGGCCATTTTCCACTAGGCTTGGCCCTGGGGGAAAGCTTCAAATTTATGTGTTTGATAAAATTATCAATGCATTTTATTTTAATGATATAAATTGGGTTATTATAAAAAAACTAAACGTTATGTGGATTTAAAAGTATAAAAAACATCAATTTTACCAAAATAATTTATAATTAAAAGAAAATACCAAAAATTGTTTTTTATTGAAAAATATTACTTAATTAGTTAGACATAGGTTTTATAAATTCATAATAGTATTTTGAAATGTATATTTTTACACCTTAAATATATATTTTATCATTAAAATTATTTTATAAGTTCTTAAGATATACTTACTTCTAGATATAGTCATAAATCCTATGATTTTTATAAAAATTATATTTTAACCATTCACCTAAAAATTAATTGCTTATTAAAATCTAAAAAATTCATCCTAAGGTTATATTGACATCATATATTATAAAATAAATTTAATTTAATCAAATTAAAAATCTAAAATTTATAAATTTATCTTTTAAATATGAAATATAAAGAAATTTTTTTTATAAAAACATTTTTTATTTTAAAGAAAAAATGTAAAATGTGTAAAATATATTTGAGAAATAACTTATTAAATTAATTATCACCTAATTATGTCATCCTAATTTTTAGTTACATATCCCATAAAGATATTCACATGATATCTAAGAATAAGGTATTCTCTGGTGAAAATCTAGGGTGGTGTTTCTATATGCATAAATCTCATTGCAATTTTGATGAGATTGATTTTCTCTCAAATATGATTTTGATCATTCCTTAATTGTTTGAATTTCAATTCATATTGGTCTATATAAAATATCAATGTAGATGTATCCTTACCAATCTCTAATAAATGATCTTTATAAGGTATACTTATTCTACTCGATGCTATTTCTTTACTTCATAGATTTCATAATTCGGTTACTTCCTTTAATACCCTATAATTAAAAGACTTTACTTTAATTATCAAATTTTATTTTATCATATCATTGTTTCATTTTAGTTTGGTTTTTCATGTATACTTATTTAAGGATAATATATAGTTAAGTCTTAGGTCATTACAATATCATAGGCTATGACTCATGGTATATCGTACTATATGATATACCAATTTTAGTGCATTTCTAGCAGATAATTCACATCTAATAGAAGATTAAAAACTTTTAAAATATTATTTCTTTGAGGAATCCATATGTAGTCCTTGAAATATATTACATATCATAGTGTGAACTTTTCATTTTCCATTTTTTTGTGAACTTCAAAATATATTCTGTATGTACTGGGAAAATATTACATATCACAAGTAGACTTATACAACACTTTGCTAATATTATAAAGTGAATGTTTTGAATAACTATTATGTATCAATTACTATGTTATAATTATAACAACCTAAAACCCATAATTTTACAACCTTCCCTAAAGTTTTAAAAAACATCCCAACCACTTTAAATTAATTTGTAATAATATTATATTATCTTCAATAATCATTAGAAAAATTACAATTCTTATAAAACATATAAATACTCCTTAGAGTATTTCAATGGATCTTTCAATTCCTTAACCAACTTTATAAATTCCTAAAATATCATACAAATATATTCTTCATGCAACATCAATCTTTACCATATGATAATACTTAGGATTTAACATATTAGTTAGCTTTAAAAACTTCTGCACATAGATATAATATTAGCAATCACAATACTCCATGGAACTCAACTTCCTCTAAAATTCAATAAAACATATATTCTATGTGAATGGATCTCTAAGAGTGTATTTCCAATTAAAACAACTCACTTCCTTTTTCATATGTAATGACAACAACTCACTTCCAAGCTCCATGGTGTTTCTTCAATCCTCATGAAATTTTCACTACTCAACATATAATTATACTTTTATTGGTTACTTCATTATATATTCTCATCAATATACTTGGGAACTTCACTCTCCAAATAATACTCTCATATCCATATATATTGACATCATTCTTATTAGGTTCATGCTTATTGATAACAAATACAACATAAAACCAAGTGGGCTCAACAACTGCCACTAATCATTTAGTGGTGGTTTAAACTTACATGAATTGATTCCAAATACATAAATCTATAACCCTTTTTAAAAATAATCATAAATCATTTTGTGGTTGTTGAAATATTCATTAAATTCCAATTAAAACCCACTGATAAATACCACATTTTTTTTTATTTTCATATGAAATTGAGAAACTTGTATGTCATGGGTCATGAAGTTGAATAATTATTTTATTATAATGAACCCCATCAACAATAACATAATTATCTGAAAATAAATTATTATATAAAAAATGATCTTACAAGTGATGGTGAAGATGATGAAATCATGATAATAGTAGTGGATGATAATAATATGATTAATGATAAAATGATTGATAGTATGTTTATTCATCCTTTAACTTATTTATTATTTTTATAATATTTTTTAATTTATAATAGATTAATTAAATTAATCTAAATTTATATTTTTTAAAACATTTCATTGATTTATATATTATATCATTTTCTAACTTATTTCATAATTTTTTTGATCTAGGAATATCGTAATCAAAATGATTGAAAGATATGAGAATATATTTTATAAATATATGTAGTCATATGATCCATTTGATACTATTCAACATTTATTAGGTATGATTCCTAATTTTTCATGTCTCATTTTACTCTAGTGATGTCATTTGATGTGTACGGGGCACTTATAAGTGATGTTAGAGGATTATACGTAAAAATATTAGGGAAGATATCATGTGACTTGATATTGAAAGTCAATATGAGTAGTTTATAGTTGTGGTGATTTAATTATATAGTATATTTCAGAGCATTATAGGGACCATTACTATGGAAATTTCATCATTGAGATTCTCGACTCTATTAGTCCTAAATTAGTTTCATTGTTTCGACTAGCTTTACATTATTACAATAATTATTTTAAATATATTTTCTATGTTCAATATCAAAATGAAACAAATTAATATTATAAATTATATTTATCACTATAAATATAGACTAGTAGTAGGTAATAAAATCATGAGCAATAGGAGTGTACATCATTGAAGGGGGAAATCAGACCAAGAAGAGTAGGGGTGATAGCGGGTCCCCTTACTTGTGTCAGTGTCCTATGCTATAAGGAAAAACTAGAATGATTAAAATGTATCATTGAACTAAAATATAAATTTATATATGTTTAATTATGTGTTTCCTATAAATTAGAGTAGGATTACATTGGATATATCTATTTTTTATATTATATATTCTACTAAAATTATGTATGTTTCTATATTATTGTATGTGTTTTTTATATTTTAAGAAGTTGAGTATTCAATATCCTAGTTATTGATTTATGAATTTTTATGTATATTAGTGGTAGTTTAAACTAAAAAAAATCTAAATAATCACTTATAATCCAGTAATGGTGGTTTAAACCACCTCTACCTACTAAAAAACCACAACTAGTTGAAGACAAGACATCACCAAAAAATTTATGGTGATTTAAACCACCACTAATTTAGTCCAAAAATTAAATCTTTCCTAAAACCACCACTATAATAAATATTAAAGTTACAATTGTTTCAAATTTATTTAAAAATAATCATTTCAAAAACCACCACCAAATAGTGGTTCAAAAATGGTTTCAAAAAATGTTGAACATTAAAAAAACCATTTATAAATAATAATTAACTCTGATATCTACAATGGTTTTAAGAACTATAAAAATTTAATATTTGGAATTAATAAAAATTAAAAAAACATAGTGAATAGGGGTTTTTATACAATAATGGGATATTATTTCTTTAATCATACTGAAAACATAGTGTTTATGTATGATATAGTGTTTTCCTTAAGAAGGAACACATGAATTGAGGTTTCAATGGGATGAAAATTGAACTTGGAGGAGTTTAAGACTATAAAATATGACTTATTTCTAATATAGAAAGTGATTCAGTTTTAATAAAGTGTTGTGGATGAAGAATCTAATCAGGTTAAACAAGAACCTTGAAGGTTTGGTAGGATATTCAATAAGCCTAGGAGATATGGATTTATTATGTGAAATGAATATGGATTTATTTTCATATATGATAAACCTACTACTTATTAAGAGGCTATTGAGAGTTTTGATTCTAAGAAATGGTTAAAAGGAAATGGGATCTAATATGTTATCAATATACAATAACTAGTTTTGTAACTTTATTGATGCATCATAAGGGGTGAGACCCATAGTATGTAAGTGGGGTTTTTATAAGAAAAATAACATGGATGATAGAGTGTCTACTTATAAATCTTGACTGGTAGCTAAAATTTACAAAAAAATCATCGTATTTATGATAATGAGACCCATTCTCTGACTATGATGATGAGTTCCATTTAGATATTATTTTCTATGAAAAATAATTATGATTATGAGATATATCAAATGGATATAAAATCTACTTTACTCAATGAGAATTTAGTTGAGTATCTGTATATGATACAATATGAAGGTTTTAAAGTACCAAATGAGCATTCTATGGTTTGTAAGTTTCAACTGTCCATTTATGGATTGAAATAATATTCTTAGAGTTAGAACATCTAGTTTTATAATGAAATAAAATAGTTTTGTTTCATTTAAAATGAAAATGATTGTTGTGCATACAAGTGGGTTAGTGGGAGTTGTATGATATTTATGGTGTTTTATATAGGTGATAGTTATCTAAACTTATTGAAAAACATCCACCAAACCAATTATACCTTTATTATTTTATATTCATATCTGGATGAATAAATAAAAATTGAATAACATACCTATTTCTCTATCATTCTAAATCTACCTAATATATTCCATATGAACTTGATGGAAATCACTGAGATGTATCCAATAGACTCCTTCCTACTAGGGTATCAATTAACTATGAGAATCTTCTAATTATTTTAAGGATATTATCTTATCTATGGTCTTCTAAAAAATTAATATTAATGGATGAATAAAATAATATCTATAGGAATTCGGTTTGAGGAGTTCTACAACCATCACCTTCTACATATCACAATCCATGAGTCTCTTTATATATTTATCTAAATACTCTCTTTGGAATCAAAATGTTCATCTATTAAATAGGAATGATTCATAAATATTTTAAAGGTTACAATGGTTGTAACTCTTGAATATTTATTTATAATAAAATTTTTAACATCTAAATAATTTATTTATATGTCCAAAATACTTATATAATAATATAATGATGACCGAATGATTATAATAACTTTTAGTAGGAGAATAAGTATAAAACATGTATTATCTCTTAATACATAAATATCTATACAAAATACCACAATATAGTAACATCCACCATTATGAGGCCCATCCTAAAAAGGACCATGATATGTTCTAAACCACTATGTTGTGGTATTTCCTTTAGTACAAATTTACAAAAATCTCCGACTTACACTAAAAATCATATACTTAGCACACTTTCACCTTATATTACATTATATATAACAACTTGTGAAAATATATCCAAAATGTCTTTCAGATATCCTATAAAACATTTTTGGGGAAGATCTCAATTTTTTATAAGAACAATTTATAACAACACTCAATCCTCATTCACACAACCATAATGTATGAACCCATAGGCCTTTATATGATAAAAAAAGTTATGAATTCTTAATCAATAAATATAAGAAAACAATGACCTCTAGTAAAGTATCAATACTACTCCAGTTATAAAAGAAACTAGCATGATATCTATCAAACACATGTATATTTAACCTATGTCCCCAATTTTTATCATATATAAGTATATATAATTATATAATCTCTTTTTCTAAGACATCAAGTAACAATAGGATATATAGTATGTTAATCCCATTTAGCTAACTTATACATTCTATATTATTTGAGTATAAATTGACTAGACATATGAACACATATCATATCACTATGAGTACATCACATTCCCCACATCCAAATAGATAATAACATCACATTTAGGTATGTCCATACATGTAGTGAAATGACCTGTGTTGACCTAACACGTCACCAGAGATATTCTACCACAAGTCCCAAAGGGTGTTTCCGATCCCCACAGGATATCAACTAGTTCATTGGAATCTAAGGAATCTCTTTAGGAGTAATTTAACCCTTAACTAAAAATAAAATATAGTGGAACATATACCCAAATTACAATATATATCATCCCTACATTATATGTTTATTCAACATGAAATAAACATAACCAAAAGAATAGATCATGTCAAACAGTTCATAATAAACATCACTGATTAAACCCATTTTTATAAATTCTAAACAACAACCATAATAAGGAAAAATATAGGGAGTCATAAATAGATACAATAAAAATAACTAGAATTAGCTACAAGGATGTCCTTCTTGGGATAACCAAAAATAAAATAGACACAAAAAAACTTGATCTAAGACTAAAAACATCTCTATGTAACCTCTGGTTGCTCACCGCCTTTCCACTCACCCCATGTTAGTATCAAGAAAAAAATCAAATCCAACTGAAAATCATAAAACCTAAAATATATAAGCATAAGCTAAATAACCTATTTGGTCCCCACTCATCGAGGCTACTCAATTCATTTCACAAGGAAATTCATTAATACTATCTTGAAAATACAACTAGAATGTATGATTTATAAAAATCATGTCAAAATAATTATCAAGTTTATATTAACTTTTTAAAATGTTCCACATTTTTTTCTTAAAATGAAAACTCACACTATGAAAACATCTATTAACCTATCCCTTTTCAAAACAACAACAACCATTAATGCTTCTAAAAAACAATCAATTTGTTTTATTTAAATGAAAACAATAACTTTATAAAAATTTCACCATATAAATCCCTCTTTAAACAAAAAATTAACATTTTTAAATCCACTTTAAAAACCTAACATAAGATTATTTATTTCAAAATTATTTTTCCCAAGCATATTTGAAAATATAGTTCTCAAAGGAAAAAACCCAAACAAACATGGATCGAGCATGAAAAAGTAGGCACCATAAGTCCCAAGACATATAATAGATATAATAAATATTTTGGATCCATAATAATATAAGAAATGATAAATGATATAATAAATCACTAGATCAAACCCCCAAATGTTAACCACCAATCAAGAAAACAAATGTGTCATGGGATTTTTTGACTCTCATAGTGTAGTCATTTTGATTATCACAAACACTATAATGGGTTTATAACTTGTTTTAATGTATTTAAATAGTTTTAATAGTGTTTATTTTAAGTTATAGTTCCAGAGAGGCAATCATCCTTAAGAAGATCTCAAAGTAGGATCAAAGAAAATATTAAATAAAGATGTAGCAGGCATCACTTTCTAGATGATGGCATAAATTAGTAGCTATAGTTTTCTAGAAGGCCCACTGGCCAATCAATAGAGTTCCACTAACCAACTAGTGGGAGAAGGTAGTGTGTATTTAGTTCTAGATAGTCCATAAAATACTCAGTGGATGCTATTAGGTATCCAGTGGCATCAAGGTAGACCTTCCAATGAAGCATTTTATGGTCAATAGAGCTCCTAATCATCTTTTATATACCCCAACTTGACCTGAATAATTTCAAAATATTTTTAAAAGTATTGAATGATATAATTAGGATTATTGGGAGGCATTTAAATCATTCATCGACTCAATTATTTTATGCATGAAATGAAAATATCTATAATCTTTAACGACTCATAAATCTTCAAAGAGATTCAAAGTTCCAATCCTTCTCATTCTTTCCCAATAATATCAAAAGTGAGAGTCATTCATGGTAAGTAAGATCATAAAATGGAACCATCTAAAGGTGTGATCTTCATCAACATTCCACAAGATCCATTGATCTTATTTATTATGTTTGTTTCTTTGTGCCCTTATTTATCTTTATTATTGAGCCTATGTACTTTATTATATAATACCTTGGATATATTTATCTATATTTTAAATTATCTCTCTTTATAATTTTTTTTTCTCTTTATTATATTTAAGTGAGAGTATTGATCATATTTTAATAGGTTTTAAAAAAGGCAACCCATATATTTTATCCCTCCTTCTCATCATTGTATTCTTTCTTTATCCATGAAAAAGTAAGGGTTCTATTTTTCTATTTCTTCTATATTCGTAAAAATATATTTTTAATTTGATTCTTTTTTCATTAAAACAAAGGGACTTCCTATTTTTGGTTATTGGTTCCCATTAAAACCAATTCATTAGATAACCCTTGAAATACTTCTTGAGGGGAGGATACATAGGGGAAACTTGTGTTCTATAGTAGAGCATATTTTTAAGAAGGGAGACACTTACCGTGTGATCACCAATAAAGAATCCATCTATGATAGATTTATTATCTGAAAATTTTATATTATCTCTAGATTGCTTCTTCCAACCAGTGGTAAGATTTAGAAACATAATGATTTGGTCCAAAAATTAACTGTTGTTTTTAACTCTTTGGACTTGAGATGCATACCCATGGGTAGAGGCTTCTTTCACATCATTTTTTCATTATAGGGAATGAATCACACAGATTGGGGAATTTATCTAAATCTAGGTATGATTTTCTTCCAAGATTGGTAATTCAACTTAAACCCATTTTCCTTATAAAATATTAGGGCTCAGGTTTGGATTAAAATTGTTGGAATCAACTGGATACTTTGGAATCCTGAAATCCTTTTTCATATAGCATCTTATGTTGGTATTCTAAATAAAATGGACCATTCCACTAAGGCATCAAAATTTGGGAACTTTTCTAGGATACTAGTGGAGGTTGACTTAATCATGTGATTAATTGAAAATACCATACTATCATCTTTGGATGATGAAATCCATTTAAAGGTGGAGTACGAGAGACTTACTCATTTTTGTTCTTACTGTCAGAAAATTTGTCATGTTAAAGACACATGTCATCAAAATTTAGTTTGCTATTTTGTTCTCTAAAAGGGTATCTTGATACATATTGTATAAATAAATTAAAGAGGAATCTAGTGTAGAATTACATTGAGAAGAATCTTGTGTCTGAGGATTTGGATGATGCTTTGAAAGGGTAGGCCTCTTCCTTGATGATAAAGCCTGGTTCTGGGTCTCCTATTTTCAATAACCCTCCAAATCTTATCATGAAAGCTAGTCCTGGTGAATACTCACAATGAGGTGGTATTGTTGGTATGAATACTTTATTAGATAAAAATGTGCAGGTGGATACATTTGTTACTAATCTGGGTGGTGATGTCATACAGCATGTTCAAACCCATTAGGGTGTGTTAGTGGGTAATGAATTTAATCATAATGGGGCTCATCAACATGTTGATTGTCATCAAGAGACACCGAAAATCTTGAATTCCTATCAAATATCCAAAAAGTGGGGTAACATATCTAATGCATAAGGGATAGATGATTTCACCTCCTGAAGGCAATGAGAAACAATGGTCATTCCTCTTCTAAGGATGTAATGTTAACTGTAAAAGGGAAGGAAGATGATAGTGAGGGATTCACTCCTACTCCTTTAAAGAGATGGCCAAGTAAAGACTATTCTAACACACCTCAAACTATGTATACCTGATCCTTTTCTAATTTTTTAAGTAAGGTCAATATGGATATTCTTAAGATCTTCAACTAGGGAAGGTCCCAATATGAGTGGGAAACTAATGATGATTCAGATTATGGAAATGACATGTCCTATTATGATCTGTAACTTTTTTCTTAGAGGATGAGGGAAAGTTAGTTTTTTGAACCAACATATTTTCCTTGTACTTTTTTCTTTTCTTTTTAATATATGGTCAGAATCTTAGCTTCTAGCTGGACTTGTATGGTAATTTATTAGATTTATAATTTTAAAATGAAATTCACCCCTATATTTCCATTTATCTCTGACCAACATGCTATAACTTTAGAATATTACATGAAATGCATCTAACATTATCAATTTCTCTCACATACCAACTTCCAGCATATGCTGAGTCTAAACCACAATCCATCTAACTTTACAACACAAGACTAGTTGCAATGGAACACCCCTTATAGACCTAGTTACTATAATAACTACAAAGGTACTAAAAGTGTGTGAACCTACTCATGTAACATAAGCATAGACCTCCCACTTAGTGCCTAGGTTCCCATAAAAAATTTATTTGAGTCAATATGTGTGCTGAGATACACATACAATTCATAAACAATAACACTCCCTCATTTTTATCACCATAACCATGATTATCCCCATATATCCCAAATATTTACAACATAAATAATCAAATTACCACACAATGGTAGAAATAATGATTACAAAGTGATAAGGACCCACATAAGGGGTAAAAAATCAAGGGGAAAACAAGAGGATCTTTCACAATCAACTGTTTAAAAATCAAGGTTCCAAATGGGAATTTAACACCAAAAAATGGGTCAAAATTCCAAGAACATTCAAATTTCATAAAACACAACTTTAATCATCCTTTAGAAATCCATTTAAATAACACACAATATTTAAACATTTCAAATCCACCCTTCAGCACATGGATTTCCTCTTTGAAATTAAAAACAAGGCCAAATTCCATTAATTTTTTCCAAAACATTTTAAAGATAAATTACGGAATTTCCAAAATAGAAAATCACATAATCATTTCAAATAAAACTTATAAATTCATCAAAGAACCCATATTTAAATCCTTTTTAGGTTATAACATCAATTTAAAATGAACCAAAATTTATAACATAATTTTAACTCTTTGAAAAATAAAACTAGTTCAAAATATAATGCAAACCTTTAAACCCATTTTAAAAATCCCCAAATGGAATTTCACTGATGAATTTCAAATAAAAAAAATCATTTTAAATATTAAAAAGATGGAATTTTAAGAAAAACCCTTTATGATAATCTCAAAACACATATAAACGATTTCTAATCACCATATGGATATCATATAAATTCATAATTTCAATAATAATATCTTTATAAAGCACAATAACACTCTGTATACCAAAATGAAACACTTTTATAGAAACTCCTACCCTGGTGAGGTAGAAATTGAGACAAAATCCATTAGAACATGTCACCTTCAATGGAAAGCACCCAAACATGGATAGAGATAGTGTCTATAGACCCTAGTCACCAATAACCCCAACATTAGATTTTCTTGGAACCATAAAATTGACCACAAGGCTTCTAGGGTTTGAGGGAGAATCCAAAACCAAGTGAAAATAGGGAAAATTGAATAGATAGAGAAAGAGGGGAAGATTTACCTTTGAATCACTTGAAAAACAATAAAGGATGACCAAGAATCAAGAGGGAGGAAGTTTGGTTATCCTCCTTGGGATCCTAAGAACTAGATGACACATTTAGGGAGGAATATAGTGACCCAGTATTATTATACATAGATATTAAATATTTTTATATGAATATTCATTACATTACACAAATACACACATGAGGATCGTAATAGTTTACTTTATTTGAATACTAGATACATAATCTTCTAATTTGGTGAAATATATTCAACATCACCCATAAATAACTTCCCATATAGTACTATTCTTAGACATACCCTTCTTAAAATCCTTCTTCATAACATAGAGAAAGGAAACATAAGAAATAGTGAGATTAGATGCTTCGTAAGGGTAAACAAGGGAGATATGTAAGCATAAAGTGATCATAAGGATATGATAACATGAGAATAACAATTAAAAACCATACCCTATATATCAAAGATAATAATATTGATTCATGTCATAAATATTGGTATTGCATGAGACATAAATCATAAGGAAATCTAATAAAACGAGTCATGAGAGCATAACATTCGCATAATACATAGATTTGTATAATATATATAATCATAGAAACTATTGTGTCAAGGATACCCACTAAGACATTGATGAAATTTTAGGATTGGGCTAACCACTTGTGTACATGCTTCAGGCTTAGGATAATCTTCTATATACCCTATTTAAGGCTTGGTATAATCTCCCATGTATCCTCTTTCAAGCTTTGGATAACATCCCATCTACCCTTTTTCAGGATTGGGATAACCTCCCATGTACCCTTTTTAGGATTGGGATTACCTATCATGTACCCTTTGATCCCATATAACATTAATCATTACCCAATTTATTAGAGGAAGATATAGGTCCCACCCATATCATAATGAAAACCATACTTATGTGTTCCACAAGATCATAAAACATTCATCATATCATTTCATCATAACTTGTGCACTAAGGGAAAATAGGTCTATACCCATGGTTTTATGAAGAACTGTGGGCATAGACTCACCTATACCCATGGTTTTCATAAAACATGGGTATAGGTGACATTTTCTAACCTATTACAATAGTTCTTGATAAACCATGGGTATATGGTACCTACTTAAATGTGGGAAGTCAAAAAATTGTGCAAGAATACCTCGAGAAAACCTATACTCACGGTTTACATTGAACCGTGGGTATAAGTGGCATCTATACCCATGACTTTCATGAAATATGGGTATAACCTTCGATATATAAGCCTATACCCATGGTTTTCAAGAACAGTGGGTATAGCCTTATGTATATAAGCCTATACCCACAGTTTATTAAACTGTGGGTATAGGGTCCCTATTTTTTGAGAGAGAAAAAATATATATAATATAATGTATGTACATTTAAAAATAATTGCAATTGGTGTTGTGGTAAGGCAGTTCAACCATGGAGTAGTAACCTGCATTCAAAACTCAACGATAACCTTTTATTTATACTTGGTTTTATAAATAAATATATAAAATATTATATAATTATATATACATATAAATTTAATTAGCGTAGTGGTTGTTCACTTTAACTGCATCGCAGAGGCATGAGTTCAAAACTCACTGCGATTTTTTTTCTATAGACGGTTAGAACTAATATAATTAAAAAAATATAGATATATATACATATAAATGTCATGGCTGGGTTGGTTATATGATCCTTAGTTGAACAACAGGTCACGAGGTTAACTCTTGCAAATTTATTTTTATCCAATACAAACTATATATTTTCAGATGTACATAAATATATAATAAAGTTAAGTGGGTCAGTTGGTCCGACGCTCCTTGTGTAAGCTACATGTCCTACAAACGAAACCTGCTGTGTAGCTTTAGGAAATGGTTTTTTATATTTTTCTGATATTTTATACCCACAATTCTACAACCGTGGGAATAGGTATTTTAGTGATATTTATACCCATGGTTATAAAACAATGGGTATAAGTCTATGATATAGTGGAAAAAAGCTATACCCACGGTCGTGGGTATAGGCCATAGAGCTATCCCAATACCTTAGTTGCCCATAGTTTTCAAAACCGTGGGTATAGGCTATACCCATGGTTTAGGGGGCTATACCCATGGTTTTGAACTATGGGTGTAAGTTATTTTTCTAGTAGTGGTGTAAAGAAAATAGCTTTCATGAACATTTAATAAATTTACCATATCATAACCCATGAAAAATAAATGGGTTTTATAAAAATTTAATCAACATAAAAATTAACCATCAAGATAAATAATAAGGATGATATATCGTTCAATCTTATCCCAATAAAAAATAAGTAACATCAAAGGATGTCATCTTAGATGGAAAATGGTTTTAAAAGATTACTTGGAACTTTTCTTATGGAAAACAACTTTTATTTGAAAATAAATTTTTAAAACATAAAACATTTTTAAAATCCTTTTATTTTAAAATAACCTTGAAAATATATAAAGTAATATTTGGAAATAATTTAAAACATTTCTTGAGGAAAATAACCTTTACACTTTGATTTTTTTAAAAGAATAAGACATTTAGAAAATAATCTTAAAAAAATATAAAGGAATATTTAAAAATCAATTAAAACATTTATTGAAGAAAATACCATTTGTACTATGAAAATGAAATTTTAAAATAAAATGTTCTCAAAACATATCAAAAATAATTTTCTTTGAAAATAAACTTTGAAAAAATAAGCTTTAAAAAATTGGGTGGTCATGTGGAGGAAAATTTTGTTGATGACATACATGGTAAAACAAGTATTCCTTTAAAATTTTTAGTAAAATACTTATGGGAATTGTTTGAAAAACCATAATAAGATTCCATTCATTTTTTTAAATTAAAACATGGGTAAAAATATACTTAATAAATCATTTGGATAGTGTTAAATAAAATTTTAATTTTTTTAGAAAACACGGTTTTGAGAAAAAAAAGAGTTTTCGACCGAAGAGAGAAATAAAGATGACTTTTGTTAAAAAAATTATTTTGGTATCTTGAGTACAAAAAAAGAGTAAAATTAAGTTAAAACATTTATTATCATTAAATAACCATAGTAGAATAAAATCCATGTGTTTCTTGAGAGACAAATCATAAAATTTCATCACCGGAAATGTAATCATAAACAAACCTGATAAATGATGAGATTATAACATAAAACCCTTACCACTTTAGTAAATTTAAATTGTAAGCCCCATGAAAGTGTAAAATTAAATGAAACTTATAATTTCAAGATAATTAATAAATTCATTATATTACATTTCAAATGTGATGTATGCACATCTCTTAAATTAAGATAGGTGCATAATATAACATATGACTCAAAGAAGGAAAATTGTGACAATAATATCTCACCACTTTGGTAAATTTTGAACCATAAACCCCATGAAAGAGAGATATTAAAATGGATATTTAAATCATAATAATATTTAGGAAAAAAAATCATAAAATAAATCCATGGGTATTATATACACCACATAAAATAAATAAGTGGTGAATATGAAATGTGTCTTACAGATGTAAAAAGTGAGACAGAAAAACCTTACCTTAAGTCTAGACTTCCGTCATACACATAAGAAATTGATGTATAATAAATATAAGTTTATTATAAATCAATTAAATAAACATAATTACATATATAAAACCATATATGATTTACTTATGACCATTTATTACATATTTATTAACAATTCTATGTTAAAGTCACGTTTTGGGCAATAACTGCTTTGTTTTTCATGTATGTTTGGATTTATTATTTTTAGTACTATTAATTTCATAATGTTTAAGTAATACACATAATTTTAACCTTGATATAAATATCATATATATTCATTATATATTTTTTATAGTAATCCATAAAAGTTAGAGATAGAAAATGAAATACGCCATTTATGGAGATGGTAGGCCATGCGTATGCATACATGTTGTTTCCATTTTATTGTAAGATTGAAATAAATAAAGGTAAATAATATATTAATGTTAAATAATATTTTTTATTTCACATATATCAAATATGATCATTAAAACAATCTTTATTACCTTCCATGTATAGCGTGAATGAATCACATCACTTTGCGAGACGGTAGTCCACCATACACACAAGAAACATTATCGTATTTCCATAGAATATAAATTAAGAATTTATATGTGTTATAATAATTAAATAAGTATAATGATATCAAAAATATAATATATAAACATTTAATCCATTATTATATCCGACTGTGATATGAGGTAATGGAAAAACGAATGACATCGGTTCGTGAGAGGGTAGTCCTCCGTACACACGAATGATGATTTCATAACCCATTTGATGGAATATTATATGGTTTTAGGTCATGAAATTAACATAAAAATATAATTATATGTAATATACTTAGGTAATTATTTCATCATGGTTTAATAATAATTTAATGAGTTTGAGGAAGAAATAAAATAAAAACACTCGTTGAAGAACGTTACCTCTTCTTCGAGTACCCTCTTTAGGTTTTCTTCAAAAGACTTCCTAGGTTGTATTTATGTCCAAAATAAGGGTTATATGATGATAGTATGTATTTAAATAATTAATTTTGGAAGGTGTTGGACTAAGAAATGGGTTTTGAAAGTGTGAATAGGAGAGGATATGGGGTGACCTTTTATAAGTGAGGTGAGTGGCACACTTATAATTTTTGAAAATTAAAGGTGTACCCATGATTTTCACCTACCAAATGGATCCAAAATGGTATTTCATAGAACCTAGAATATATATGTATTAAATATGTCCATCGAATGGGTTTTTGAAAATTTTTGGGTTATTTTAACCCTTATCCTTTTAGTTTAACCCTATATAAACCCATTTTTAACTTAACCATGACAAATTATTTTTACTATTTTTACTTTTATTTATGGTAAAAAAATTAATTTTAACATATTAGATAATAAAATTATTATTATTATAAATATTTATTCCATTTTTAAAAATTAATTTCACATAAGTGTAAAATTTTAATTTAAAATTAATCTCGTAAACGTGATGAGAAAATAGGGTTTCAAAGAGAATGTTCACAAGTTTAAAATGTTTTTATATCAAAATTAAACATGAAAAATATTTTAATAAAAAAATTGTATGAATATATATTTAATTTAAGTAATTTTTATTTTTAAAATCTCCTTAAATCAATTTTTAAGTTTTAAAATCTTTAAAATAAATGACAATTCTTAATAAAAACTAGTATTTTCACTATTCATTGAAAAATTTATCTTCTCAGAAAATTATCAAAAATCAACCCTAATATAATTTTGAAATGCATATTTAAAAAATAATCTTTATTTTTTAATATAAATTTTATAAAAGTGTCAAAAATTATTTTTAAAATAAGCACGCAAATGGAAACAAAAAAACTATTTAAAAAAAATATAGTTTTAAGGAATAAAATTGGATTTATTCTTAT
Source organism: Viscum album (assembly GCA_963277665.1). NCBI lineage: Eukaryota > Viridiplantae > Streptophyta > Magnoliopsida > Santalales > Viscaceae > Viscum > Viscum album. The sequence continues at coordinate 2,081,791,257 of OY728152.1, read as the reverse complement.
ATCTTGTATCAAAAACACCTAAGAAGAATTCTAAAATTTTTATTGAATACATAATATATAAATTTAATTAAAATTATTCACCAAAAGTTTTTTATTTAATTTATTAAGGTAGAAGTCATTTGTTTTCATAAAATTAGTTTTTCTGAAAAATATTTCCTTTATTTGAAAATAGTTTTTTATTTTGATTTTTAATTAATTAGTAACCAAATAATTCATTTTATATAAATGTGTTCACCATATATTTTAATAATTTAGTTAATCCTATTCATACCCTTCATTCCAATGGTTATGTGATAACTATCATGTTAAAAAATAATATTTTAATAGTATGTTATGTTTTGTTAAACTAGGTGTTGTATGTAATGAAAGCTAAACTCAGTGTTACATATAAAGCAAGATAAAATCGGCATTTCATGTAACACAAGCTAAAATTGACATTTCATGTAATAAAATATATCAATGACATTAAATTTATTTGAAGAAAAAAACAGTTCGAAAAATCTTAAGGTTTTACATTATACCCCACTTAAAATGAATTTCAAAATCAAAATGTGTCACTTTGGTACCAATAATTGAGGATACTTATACCTCATTGCATGATCAGGTCCCATAAATATTCCTCAAGTGCGTGGTTTAACCATAAAACAATGACTAGGTGAGTGGTCTTGTTTCATAAACCTTTTTCTATTCATTCTAGAAACTCTACCTGCTATTCCTCATAAGAAAGATCATGCTCTAGTGGTACGACCTCTGAGTTTAGTACATATTACGGATTAAGTATGTACATCATCAAGTTAGATACATGGAACACATCATAAAACTAAGAGAGGTTTGGTGTAAGTTCCAATTTATGTGATACTATTGCGATACTATTAATTATTCCAAAGGTACTGATATAACTGGGTATTAGTTTTCCCTTATTTCTTCCATAGAGAAATTCATAGAAAGACCTTATCATTAAATTTAAATTCTAGATAGCATCAATGATTATTAACACAACATTTTTGTCAAATTTTTCCATACATGTTTCTGAATGGTTCTAACCTTATCTTACATTTCATTAGCTAGCTCAGGTCCCAATTGATTTCTTTATGCAACTTCATTCCAGAACATTAGAGTTTTATACTTATTTTCATAAAGGTATTCATAAAGATCCATATGAATGCTTGAGAAAAATTTATTTTTGTAATAAAACTCAACCAGAGGAAGGTGTTGATCCCAACCGGATTTGAAATCCATTGAACGAAATCTTAGTATATTCTTTAGGTTTTGAATTGTTCCTTTAGACCAGACATCTATCTGAGGATGATATGCAATTCTAAAACTTAGAACTGTATCAAGATATTACTGAAGATTTTTCTTAAACTTCAAGGTAAACTTCAGATCCCGTTGTAACATCTCGGTTCTGAGTTCCACTCAACAGGTGCCCCGAACCCAGTTCACCACGTAACCTCAAGCACATTTCCCCAAATGCCAGAGGCTACCGACTAGCAGTGAGGGCCCAGGTCTGATAGTGGGGAAACTATGCCCTCATTTGTCAAAGCGTAGTGCAATGGAAAAATAAAACATACAATAACAACAGAAGCAGTAAACCATACACAACTGAAATAAACAACTGCACTAGATATAACCAACCATATATATATATATATATATATATATGATGCAACATGTCTCAAGTTCTAAGAAAACAGTCAGAACATGTTACATAGCAGTGCAATAAAATACCGAGTACAAAAAAATAGAACAAAGAAACCGGTAGCATCATGAGGCTAAGCCCGATCCCATGCTCCCCTACTCCTTAGCAGCAATCAAGTACCTGTATAGGAACCCTTGCCCTTATCTACACCTGTAGAAATGTAATCTTTTTGGGCCGAAAAGTATGACCCAAACAGGGTGTGAGAAATAAATCCCAGTAGGCACCCACCAAAGGCCCGTGCCCAACTATGTGTAAACATGCAATAACATTGTTCAGTAGTAAAATGCAATAAAGTAAGCAGTACTGAAAAGTAACTAACTTATCCAGTTATATTTCCATTTACATTTCCATTTAATCGTTTAATTTAAAATATCACCACAGTGAATATTTAGGTAAACAACCAATGTCCTCAGACACGTAAACCCCTAACCTTAGGTAAAGAGAATCCAACACAAGAATCTGCCCACAGGCATACGGATATTGCCCACAGGCATACGAGGTGTCTCCCACAGGTACAGAATCAACTGCCCACAGGCACATAAGAAGTTTCCCACAGGCTAATAGTACAGTTCCCATAGGCTAATCACAACACTACCCTCAGGCTAAACCAAGAACCTGGCCATGCCAAACATATAAAAAAGAAGTTCAAATACAATTCCTCTCAAGGTAAAAGTAATGCATAAAATAAACCCGACATACCCTCAGGTCTCCTGCCCAAACAGCTAAACAGAGGAACGCACCCCCGGGGTGGTCTTAGATCCAAGAAGCTATCCCAAACAGCGTTTTAATATCAAATTTAATTACCTATAGAATTTTAGGTATTTAAACAGCTATGACCTCAGCCACACGACACCCCAACATGGGTTTGTGGCACAATAATTCACACAAACGCACAACAGTTGGAAAATTAACACCAAGCCACCTATCTTTAACACCCACGAATGATATACGTGAACGAAGATCCTCAATTCGTCCAAGAACGACGTAGATATGAGGTGAAAGAAAATTTGTTCAAACCCAAATAACTTCCCTTAGAGTAAGAATTGGTTATAACTACACTAGGAGAAGGGAGAACTTACTCGTGCGGTTCTAGGGAGATCGAAGGTGCAGAAAAAGGATTCCCGATGTGCGCTCGATGGATCTCCAAAGCTCCGGTCTCCCTCTTCCACTCCTTCTTCCCATTCTAATCCTTCCCTATGAATAAGGTAGGCTACTGCCCATTTTAAGTGAAAAAAACAAAGTACACGGCATGTACTTCCCATTTTTTAACTGTTCCTCTGGCGGTTTCCCGCCAGCGTGGCATTGTTCATCTTCCAACATGACTACACGACATGTCTTCTTAAGTACAAGGTGTGTTCTGTTGTATAGATGGCAAACGACTTACTATTCACCTGCCGACTGACTACACGATGTGTAAGGGACCACTACACGACTTGTAGTTGTTCTTTACACCCTTCTTTGCCAACATGGCTACACACCCTATTTACTCTTCCCACATGGACAAAACCACATGGCATGTAGAAAAGTACATGGCATGTATTTCAAAAATTTAGGATTTCTCCCCATTTTCCTTATTTTCTTAAAAACACTTAAGAAAAAGAGAAAAGAAGAAGCCCGTACCTCAAAACTAAGAACCTGGTTCTTAAAAACTCCCCCCCCCTTAAAGAAATTCGTCCTTGAATTTCCCTTCCAAGGGTGTCAAAGATAAAGCTCATAACAGCTCAGGCCACTGAGCATGTACGTCGGTCTCCCGCTCCCAAGTTTTGTCCTATACTTGGCCATGCTACCATAACACTCGTATGAGAGGAATTGACCGGCCTCAGAGAACCTTTGTGCTCCTATCAATGATACGAATCGGATGCTCCTCAAAGGATGCATCTACCTCAAGCTCAACCTCCTCGGGCTGAAAGACGTGAGATGGGTCTGAATGATAGCGGCGCAACTAAGATACATGGAATACGTCGTGCATGGCCCGGTACCTCTGTGGTAACTGCAACCAATAAGTAATCGTCCCGACTCTCTCCAGAATCTCAAATGGTCCCACATACCTCGGTGAATGCTTACCCTGTCTTCTAATCCACCTGTGTCCCAACCTCGACGAAACACAGAAGAAAACCTAATCCCCGACCACGAACTCTAAAGGTCATCTGCGGCGATCAACATAAGACTTATGAAGAGACTGCACGGTATCCATCCGCTTCTGAATCAACTGAACTTGCTTAGAAGTCTCCTTCACGAGATGAGGTCCCAGTAAAGCTGCCTCACCTGCCTCTAACCCACACAAAGGTGATCGACATGTCCTACCGTATAGATCCTCCTAAGGTGCCATCTCAATAGTTTCCTGGAAACTGTTATTATAGGCAAAATCGACTAGTGTTATATGCTTCTCCCAAGAGATAGTGTCTCCAATAGCTCAACGCATGCACAACTGTAGCCAACTCAAGATCATGTGTTTGGTAATTCCTCTCATGTGGCCTCAACTGCCGAGACCCATACGCAACTACTCGATCGCCCTACATCAACCCAAATCCTAGCCCAATACCTGATGCATCACTGTAAACTGTATAACTCTTCCCCTGCTCTTGAAGTATCAGGACTAGTGCTGATGTCAAACTTCCTTTCAGGTCCTGAAAGGATGTCTCACAAGCTTCCGACCAAACGAACTTCACACCCTTATTAGTCAAACCCGTCAACAATGCTGCTAAGTGGGAGAAGTCCTGGATGAAGTGTCTGTAGTAACCAGACATACCTATGAAACTTCGTATCTCAAACACATTATTAGGCTGATCCCAGAAAACTACTGCTCACACCTTCTCTGGGTCTACTGCAACTCCTTTCTCTGAGATGATATGACCCAGGAAGTGAATCTGGTCCATCCAAAAGTGGCACTTTGAGAGCTTAGAATATATCTTATACTCTCTCAGTGTACTCAATATGATCTCAAGATGGGTGGCATGGTCATGTAGAGTGTGAGAGTACACTAAGATGTAGTCCACGAATACTACCATGAAAGAATCCAGATAAGGATGGAACACACAATTCATCAGAGCCATTAAAACTGCTGGCGCGTTCGTGAGTCTGAACGGCATAACAATATACTCGTATAGACCATACCTTCTCATGAAATCTGTGAGAGGTATATCAGATGGTCTAACGCGTAGCTGATGATATCCTGATCTCAAGTCAATATTTGAGAACACTCATTCTCCACAAAGTTGATCAAAAATATCATCAATCCTTGGCAAGGGATATCGGTTCTTAACCGTCAACTGGTTCAACTTCCGATAATACACACAGAGTCTGAGGGTACCGTCCGCTTTATTCGCAAAGAGAACTGGCGAACCCCATGGAGAAGTACTGGGTCAGATGAAACCCTTTTCCTGTAACTCCTCTAACTGCCTCTTGAGCTCCTAAAACTCAGGCGTGGCCATCCTATAAGGAGGAATGGACACCGGTGCTGCTCCTAGCACAAGATTTATAGATAAATCCACCTCACACTCTATAGGTAGACATGAAAAGTTGTCTAGGAAGACATCCATGAAATGTTCAACCACTGGAGGGAAATCCTTCTGACAAGTCCCCTAGTCGTCCAGATATAAACTCGCAATCTGGGCTATGACTCCACCTTGCCCATGATGCTTTAGTCTAGCTCGACTTGACTGAACATCCCATTCGACCTTGTATAGAAACTCTCTGCCCTATGGTGATGTGAAACTCACCCTATGATGATATCACTCTACAAAGGCTCGAAAGGGAACCAACCATCCCATCCTGAGAATGACGTCATATCTCGTCATCTCCAAGACATAAAGTTCCCAAAGGAAGTAACACACACCAACCTCAAGGGGGAACTCCTTGAACTGACGCATACCAGCCATTCTAGTCCCAAATGGAGTGTTTAGTGTCATGATAGAAGCAGAAGAATAAACACAGAGCTCAAGGATCTCCGTAATGGGCACAGATATGAAACTATGTGTAGCAACCATATTGAAAAGTACTGAAGATAAAACAGAAGCTACTAGAATAGTACCTCAGACTGTAGAAGGTCTGTGATCCTTCTCCTACTGGGTTTGTTGCATAGCATATTCCTGTCCAGTGCCACGACCCTGCGACACAGCCTGGCTACCCTGAGCTGTCCCGCCCTGCTGCCTCTAAGATCCTGGTGTCTGGCTACCACATCCACGTCCACCATCTCTGCCTGCACGCCGTGACGTATTCGAGTTACCCAACTAGTAATAAGCTGCTGGTCCTACCCCCGCATGCGGATTCTGCACAGAACCCCTCTCACTATCCACTGGTGGAAACTCCCTGCAAAAGAACTGCATATAACCCATCTTGAAGCAAGCTTGGCACTCCACTAGGTATCGTGGGCACTGTGGCCTCTTGTGCCCCTCTCTACCACACTAGTAGCACATGACCTGGCCACCTGAAGCATTCTTCTGGCTGATACTGCCATCCTGAGAGAAGTCCATCTGTCTCTTCCTCTTACCAGTAAAAATAGTACCAGAAACTAGTGCTGAACTGCCCTGGACCACACCACTAGCTTCCCACACATTCCTCTCTGTAATCAGCACCTGGTTCACAATATCATGTAATGAAGGCAACCTAAAAACATTCACCAGTGCTCAGATGTAATATCAAAGACCATCCTCAAAGTGTCTGGCTCTCAGCGTCTCATCGCCCACTAAAACAGGTGAAAAACGCTGAATCTTGGTAAAGCGAGCAGAATAATCCATCACCGACATAGAACCCTACTGCAGATTCATGAACTCTTGAGCTCGATCTGCCCTCAGCGTCTCTGGGAAGAATAATTCATAGAAGGATATCTTGAAATCTTCTCACACCATGTCTCTATGATGCCTTGACTGGGTGGTAACATACCACCACCTCTTGGAGGAATCATGCAACATGTATGTCGTGAGATTGACCATCCGCCCTGGAGGCATCTCAAGATGCTCGAAAATAGTTTTCATTGATCCTAGCCAATACTACGCAGCCTGTGGTCCGCCATCCCCTGAAAAAGTAGGTGGATTCTACTGCTGGAAGATATGGGTCAACTCATCCATAGATGTGGTAGCCTGCGGTGCTCCATGAAAGGTCTGCATGAACCGCATAAAGCCTTCACAGAACTATGCATCTGCACCTGTTTCCGTTATAATGGATGGCGCCGCATCTGGCTCTACTGGAAGATCCACTGGTATCCTATGGCCCACCATCTCTGGAGTGTAGTAGTCGCTACTCTCTTGGAGAACAACGTATGGTCATCTCAGTGGCATGACTCTACAAGGTCAAATGCACACCTTAGATCAAGATTAACAACGATCGAAAACAAAGAAACCCAAAAGGGAACAGGTTGAAGAAGGCATTAAAAAGTTGAAAAACAATACTACACGTCATATATACTGACTACACGACATGTACCTGACTCCTCTTCCCCTGCCCAGGTCCTTCTATACAGCTAAGCCACACGAATTCCATTTGAACAAAACTACACGGCGTGTATATCATCTACACGACATGTATGGTGTTATTTTCCAACTGCCCGTGTCGTTTGTGACACGACCGACTACTCGTCTTGATACTACATGGCATGTTACACCCGCACACGGTGTGTACACTACTCCATCTTCCCAGCCACACGGCTAAGTCCACACGGTCTGTCCTCGGACAATACTAAACGGCGTGTCCCACAGGTACACGACGTGTATTAGACGAGCTTCGTCGACCCGTGTTATTAGTTACACGGTCGGATACACAGCTCCCACTACACGTCGTGTTCTATATCTACATGGCGTGTATATGAGAGGAGAACACCGACCTGTGTTGTTAGTTACATGGTCGGGTCCCCAGGTCAGACAACACGGCGTGTTCATCATTGACACGACATGTAATAGGAAAGATTCCACCGACCCGTGTTTGTTAGTTACACGGCCAGACTCTGGGTCAACACTACACGACGTATACATTCAGTACACGGCGTGTTTACCCCAAAAATTTCCCTTCTCCGTGTCACCACCCACATGGTTTGTGACACGGGAAGAGACTACATGGCGTGTACTCAAAAATTTTATTTTTCTTCCCGAACAGAAGACTGTACACGGCGTGTTGAAGGTACTACATGACATGTATACTAGGAATTCCAGACAGTATGCCTTAGAAAATTCCCTGGAACCCAGAAAACACTGCAAAACAACACCTAAGTGTCAAATTCTGATCCGCGAGGGCCCATACTCCCCACGAATAAAAGTTTGACATCTTATCTATGTTATAACAGAATAAACAGTCAATGATCCTCTAAATTCTGGTAAATGGGGGCCCATACTCCCCAAAAACCAAAGTTTGGCGTCCATTATACTAATAGGATCATACAATAATACCCTATCAAATAGTAGGTATCTATCCAAGCAGCTATCACAACAACATGCTTTTACTAGCACAACATCTATCACAACAACAAGCAATTTCTAATGCACCTAAATGGCATGGAAACTATGTATGGAATGTGATTTCTAGCATGTGCCTAAATGATGCATGAGATGGCATACCCTCATCTCATCGGGTTGCACTAAATATAACCCAAGGATAAAACATAAACAACACAATACAAGCGCGTCACCCAACGGTGAAAATCAATTCAACTTTAAAATTAAAAAATAAGAAAAATTGCAACATGAAGGTAAATTGGATTTTCCATGTACATGGGTTAGCTACGCCTGTGCATCGATTATTACCAACTACCTTTCTCATCCTATCCCTGACTAAGGCTCAAAATAGTAAGTCAATGAAAAGAACTGCCTTTGATACCACTTTGTAACGTCCCGGTTCCGAGTGCCACTCAACGGGTGCCCCAAACCCGGTTCACCACGTAACCTCAAGCGCATTTCCCCAAACGACAAAGGCTTCCGACTAGTAGCGAGGTCCCAGGTCTGATAGTGGGGAAACTGTGTACTTATTTTTCAAAGCACAACACAGTGGAAAAATAAAACATACAAAAACAACGGAAGTAGTAAACCATACACAACTGAAATAAACAACTACAACAGATATAACCAACCAGATATATATATATATGATGTAAAATGTCTCAAGTTCAAAGAAAATAGTCAGAACATGTTACATAGCAGTGAAATACAATATAGAGTACAACAAAATAGAACAAAGCAACTGGTAGCATCGCGAGCCTAAGCCTGGTCCCATGCTCTCCTAATCCTCAGCAACAATCAAGTACCTGTATAGGGACCCTTGCCCTTATCAACACCTGCAGAAACGTAATCTATTTGGTCCGAAAATCATGACCCAAACAGGGTGTGAGAAATAAATCCCAGTAGGCACCCACCAAAGGCCTGTTCCCAACTATGTGTAAACATGAAACAACAGTGTGTAGTAGTAAAATGCAATAAAGTAAGCAGTACTGAAAAGTAACTAACTTAGCCAGTTATATTGCCATTTACATTTCCATTTAATCATTTAATTTAAAATATAACCATAGTGAATATTATAGGTAAACGGCCAATGTACTCAGACACATAAACCCCTACCCTATGGTAAAGATAATCCAACACAAGAATCTACCCACAGAAATACAGATATTTCCCACAGGTGTACAAGGTGTTTCCCACAGGCATAAAATCAACTGCCCACAGGCACAGAAGATGTTTCCCACAGGATAATAGTACAGTGCCCATAGGCTAATCACAAAACTGCCCTCAGGCTAAACCAAGAACCTGTCCATTCCAAACATATAAATAAGCAGTTCAAATACAATTCCTCTCAAGGCAAATGTAATGCATAAAATAAACATGGCATACCCTTGGGTATCCTAGCCAAATGACTAAACAGAGGAACGCACCCCCAGGGTGGTCCTGGATCCAAGCAGCGATCCCAAACCGCATTTTAATATCACATTTAATTACCTATACAATTTTAGGTATTTAAACAGCTATGGCCTCAGCCACACGACACCCCAACATAGGTTCGTGGCAAAATAATTCACACAAATACACAATAGTTGGAAAATTAACACCAAGCCACCTACCTTTAACACCCACGAACGATATACGCGAACGATGATCCTAGACTCATCCAAGAACTACGTAGATCTAAGGTGAAAGAAAACTTGTTCAAACCCAAATAAATTCCCTTAGAGGAAGAATTGGTAATAACTACACCAAGAGAAGGGAGAACTCACCCGCGCGGTTCCAGGGAGATCGACGGTGCAGAAAATGGATTCCCAACGCGCACTCGGTGGATCTCCAAAGCTCTGGCCTCCCTCTTATGCTCATTCTTCCTATTCTAGGCCTTCCTTGTGAACAGGGGAGGCTACTTCCCATTTTAAGCGAAAAAAACAAAGTACACAACATGTACTTATGAGTACACGGCGTGTACTTTCCATTTTTTAACTGTTCCTCTAGCGGTTTCCCACCAGCGTGGCACTGTTCATCTGCCGACATGACTACACGGCGTGTCTTATTAAGTACACGGTGTGTTCTGTCACATAACTGGCCACCACATTACTATTCTCCTGCCGACTGACTACACGGCGTGTAAGGGACTACTACACGGTGTGTAGTTAGTCTTTACACCCTTCGTTGCCGACATGGCTACAAACCCTATGTACTCTTCCCACACAGCCAAAAGTACACGACGTGTAGAGAAGTACACGACATGTATTTCCAAAATTTAGGATTTATCCCCATTTTCCTTATTTTCTTAAAAACACTTAAGGAAAAGAGAAAAGAATAAGCCCGTACCACAAAACTAAGAACCGGGTTCTTACACCCGTTAAGATTAAATTTAATGTGGTACTCCATGAAATATTACCACTTCCTTAATGTATATTCTGAGTGGATCTAGAGAGAAATATTCTCAAATATCAATTAAGTGTGCTAACTTCATAATGTGATTGACTATAACCCATAATTACCTGAACATCAAAGATAAGATAAAACCTAAAGGTTACCATTACCTTTAATCATATGTCCACAATGTGTAAAGGAATTCCACCCCAAATAAATTTTTCACAAAAATATATACAAAACCAAAGGGATGTATTGTAATAAATGTCTCTTAAAATATCCCTAATCTTGATAAATTCCCATCACATAAAACCTCAAAAGTAATGTCAATGACTTTAAATTTATGATCAAAATTAAACTCATAAACCCATGATGGTATCCATAATTCTTATGTTAATATTACCTAGATACATATATGCTTCCAAAAATAAAATTCACACTTTATTCCTTAAATAATCTCTTATCTTATATAAAAACATTTCCTTTGGAATATTGGGTTTAACCATGTATCGATAGAATGTGAAATTTGATTTCATTATTACATAGTCCATGTAGAGGGATATGAACAATGCTAAAAATCACATGAATTTTCACTAAAGTAAGAACAATAATAATTTCATAGGGATAATTTATACAAAATGAAACACGAAATTCCCTATTGGGGAGTGGAGGATTAATATTCCTAATTATCATAATTCACTTCAATCATAATGATTGAATAAGATTTACCTTTTTCCTTTGTATTAAAAGGATTTCGTGGCTTATCATCCTAATTATCCCTTGGATAGGGTCATTAATTTACATAATTTTCATTCTCACATTTGAAACACTGGAGTGTGGGTGGTGTATTCTGTGAATCTATCTCTTTATTTGTTTCATTCGCTAACTTATTCCTATCAATTTGGCATTCAATTTCCTTATGATATTCCCTTCCACACTTAAAAATTTTATCGGTTCCCTTAATACAATTTCATCCATGTTTCTTCACACACTTTGATCATAAAGTAAATCTCACCTTATTCTCTTCATGTTTTTTAGATTTTCCTTTTAATTCCATTTTTATTTTCTAATCAAAATCACGAGATTAATATGTAACTTTAACCTTGATTTCTTCCATGATATCACATAAAAAAATATCTTCATAGGTACTGAAGTCTTTTATGGATAAATCCCTTTAGAGATATGGTTTTAAGCCACTAAATAATCAAACAACCTAAATTTTATGTTGGATGATAATACCAAAATCATACCTCATAATTCTTGTAAAATTTTCCTCATAGGTACCAAAAAATTCATCATCCTTTTTCTTCAACTCAACAAAATACTTCTCCATCTTCATATGATTAATACAAGGAAAGTACATATTGAAAAATAATTTATTGAACTTATCCCAATATATGGAATCAATTTCATCATGTTCCCTTGTATTTTTGATTATAGTCCACCATGGATCTCCCTCACCTTCCTAATTATTTGTAACATCCCAGATAAATAAAAAATAAAAAATTTTCATATTTATTAATATTTTTTAATTAAATATTGATTTTAAATTAAATGGGATACTATGTTTGATGGCGTACCCGACACACAACAGTGGGTTTCTCCAAAATCTCATGTTGCACACAATGCTGAGTCATACTGAAAAAATATGATAATATAATAGTATTTTAAATAGTAGTTAACGTCTAGCCGTTGTATTGGAAGGAATGAATAGAACTAATTAAAATATGATTATAAATGTTTGTAAAATGTTTTTACATTTATCCAATAAATGTTAGAGGCTTAAAATGTTAATGAATCCAATTTGAAACATAAATACTCTAACATTCATTAAAAGGTCGATTTACCGCCTTTTGATGGAGAAACCTTTCCAAATATAGTTTTTGTCAATTTTATATGGTCTATTTGAAAAATATTATTTTTCTTTAAAATAATTATATCAAAATTTACTTTGGGTAATTTTTTGGTATTTTTCTGATAAAGTTCATTTTTTAATGAATAGTGAAAAATACTGCATTTTAATTCAAAACTACCATTTAATAAAATTTATTTGTATAGTTATATTGTTATTTTAATTGGTTTTAAAGTTTAATTGGATTATATTTTTAATATTTAATACAATTTTGTTCATTGGAATTAATTTCACTTTGAAATTGGACATAAACAAATGTCAATCTTTTGATAGTTATTATTTCTTAAAAACACGATGTTTGGTTTTGACAACAGGAATTAATTTAAAATTAATTTATGTTTCAATTTGGAAAAGTGTATTCCATATTTGGAATCAATAGGTAAAAATTGTGTAAACAGGTAACTTTTATTTTTAGACATTATGAATAGTAGCTTCAGTAAATATTTTATTTACCATGGTTAAAGGGTAAATCTGGTAAATAAGGGTAAAAAATAATATTATAATAATATTAAATTATCCTAAAATGTATTCTTACCATATTGGATGATACATGTCCGACCATGGTCATCCTTGGGTCGATTTTTGGACCCCATTGAGCCACTTGTAAGTGAAAATGACACTTTATAAAAATTAATTTAAAGTTAAGGAAAATATAACACAAACATATATCTCTTAGTAAAATTTTTTTTTATAATGGGTTATATAAGTTATATTTTTTACTATAAATATTCATTAGAAATCTAAAAACATCTTCTAAATCTTGGTATTTTATTTATAATTTTTAGACATCATATAAATAAATTTATTTATGACACAATGATGATGTAATGATTACCTCATTAATGAATGTATTAAATAAATGAGATTATAAATATTAATATAAATTTATTTTGAAAATTTTTATGCCATACACAAATTCCATAGGTGATTATAACTTTTTATATTTTAATTAATGTAGTTTTTTCCAAATAATCAAGTTATATATTTTTTTAAAGTCTTTATATAAATAGTTTATAAATTGACATAAATGAGTTTTTAAATCATTCAAAATTTTATTAAATGATAAAATATTCTTAAATATCTATTATTTAAAAAAATGACATATATTATGTTACTAATGTCATTAATGATCCATTTTTGGATCTCTTGACATTTTATAGTGAATATATTATCCATATAGTATGAATATACAAGAGGACACGGTAAAAGTTAAATTAGTTAACTAAAGGTTAAAGATAAAATATAAGGTTAATTTTATTCCATAAACATGTATAAAACCCATTTTATGAGATTATTTTGAACAATAATCACCTTAAATTTTAATTAAATGAGTTGGGGACGTTTTGAAATCGAAATTCAGTTTATAATAAAATAATATTTTCAAACTTTCCTAAAGAGCCCATCCTCCCCCTTATAAAAAGTCATCGCCTCTAACCCTTACTCACACCTCTCAACCCCCTTTGTCTTATAAAAAATATACTAAAATAATCTCCCAAAATACCTATCTTCCATATAGAATCCTTACTTTGGGAATAATTCAATTCAATAAAGCCTTTTGTCTCAAACCAAAGGGAGTTACCCGATTTAAAGGTAACATCTTCTCTCAAGTTATTTTATTTTATTTTACTTATCCACACCCTATGCTCTTATTATTATTTGTTTACATAAAAAAAATAGTATCAAAAATATAATATGTTTTGGTTATGAGAATTATTCTAACTACACTTACACACACCTCCATTTAATGGATACGAACATACTGCTTCTGTGGACGACAAACTACTCTCTCATGAAACGATGATTGTTCAATTATCTCCTACCGCCTCTTATGGTGTCCATTATGATGGAACTATATTTATATGTGATATATATTATATTTATATTTTCTCTATGATTTTGTATTTTTCATTTATAGGATACCTTTATGGTTTCCATAATGGGTAAATACGATAATTTCATTTGAGGAAGTGCAGACTACCGCCCCCTCAAAGTGATATGTCTTGTTCATACCATACGTGGAAAGTATAAAGGATGGAGTTAATGAAATTATATATTATATTATAATTTAATTATAATATACATATGTATTATTAATTTTTCATTCCATTAAATACAAAATATAAATGAAAGTAGCGTTCATGCTTATGTATGACTTACCGTCTCCATGAACAGTGCATTTTATTTCTTATCTCCAAATGTTATGTACTATTATAAATACATATATATAATAGATATATATGATATATATGATATATATGATATCTAAATCAATAATATCATTCTGGATATAATTGAATTTTTACCACATGGATAAATTGTAATTATAACAAGTTCATTTTTTACTCAAATTCCAAACATCGAAAAAATGAACGATATGAATGAAAATAATTGACTAATTTTTATTGAAAGATAATAAGTGATATAAAAAGGAATAATAAACTTGAAAAATGTTCTAAATCAATTAGAAATTAACTTAAGTTTATTATTCAGGAAATTAAATAACGAACGATTCATGTCAGACACGAGGTAAGGGAACTTCTCAACCCAATTTCAATTCTTTGGGTTAAACTTCTACTTCTTGATTATGTGGTGATATGAATATGTGTGAATGAAATATGATTGTTTTACACTTAATATCCACTTATATTGAGTTTATTTATGTTTTTCACATATAATTATGTCATTAATTTATCCTTAATGTAATGATATGATCTTTGTAAGGGACTTCGTCTCAATCCCATTTCGTTGAGGCAAATCTTGATGTTATTCACCTTTATTATCCTATATAGTCTATATAGAAACCTTTTGAAATGTTATATCATGAATTAATATATTCTCATGATATTTAAAGTTCTGTTTAATGTTATTCCTTAATTATTTTTATTCAAGTGTATCTCAAGTGGTAAGAGACTCTTTAACTAAAACATTGTTTTAAATGTTTTAAAGATTTTTTATTATAAATATTTCTCATTAATGTCCATGTTTTAAAATGGTTTTTAGGATTTATTTATATGGAAAGTAATATTTTAAAATTTTAATTCTTTTAAAGGTTTCAAAGTGGTACGATACACTTTTATTCAAAAATATCCTTTTAAATGTTTTAAATGGGTTTGGAAATGGATTTACTATTTTAGTATCTTGAAATGTTATATTGTGATTAGAATGTGGAAATGTTATCTTTTATTTATGATTATTTTATGTGTTATGAATATGTTATCGTTCTTGGGCATTTTTTATGCATACAGTTGGTTCCGTGATAAAACTAAGGTGAGTGAGCCCGAGATAGCTCTATAATTAATTGGGTAATGTGATAGAGGTAAACATTAATATTTCTCCTAAGAGATTTAGAGAATATACTGTGATGGGTATTCCAAATGTAACTCCCTCTGTAGCTGTGAAATCTAGAACATACGTATGTTATGGATGCCACATGTTACCTTTATGATTTATTATTTCCATGTGTTATTCATAAATATTATGATTTTTGTGGTATGTTAAATATTGAAAAGTATGATTTCATTGATTTGTATGTATTGATGGACTAATGTTTTCTTTCCTTGTTTTATAACCCTTACTGATATTTTTATTCTCATCCCAAGTTTTTGAAATCTTTTCACAGGGTATAAGTAAGGGTAAGATAAAGGAATAATTAAATAACATTTATATCAAGAAAAGAACTCTTGTTTTATTTAAGGAGTTTTATTATTGTGAAAAATTTGGATAGAGTAGAAGTGTCTAATTTGTTATTTTTGAGATGTAATATAATAGTTACAGCCTAATTCTCTAAAACTATAAAAATAAAAAGATAATCAATGTGAATTATTAACTTAATTCAAAATTATGTAATGTTTAAGGCTAGGGCCTTATAGTTGGCATCAGAGGTCGATTTTGAAAACTTTAGGGATTAAGAGTTTTTGTTAGACACATGGTTAGTCTCTATGTATACTATTTAAGTTAAATCCTTATTTTGTAACTTTTTTAGATCAAGGAAAGTCTATTACAAATGGAAGTAGGAGGATCTCAAATGACATTCCTATATCTTCTTGATGACTTGCTTGCAATAATTATTTCAATGTCATGTACAGACGATTCTGAAACATTTTCTAACATACAACTCATTTACAAGAAATTGTTTGAGATATCAAACACCTCCACTATACCTCAATACCATCATGGATCATGGGTTGTATTTAATCAAATCCGTTTTTATCAATATTCTCATATTTTTCAGAAAGATTAAAATTATCAAGGCATTTTCAAATATTTTACCTTATCAGAAGATTTTGAAGAATATTATGATTTTGAAAAAGGTGTTGAATAAGAAGACCCTTTCACAACCTATTTATATTTGCTTTCAAATTATAGTCTTTCATTAAATACTTATAGTAATTTAAAAGGACCATTTATTGAAATTTAAAACTCAAACTTGGTCTGACTGTTTTATAAAAAGAATGTTTTATCAGATGTTTTAAAATTATATGTCATACATGATTGTTTTCCGAAAATATTTTTCTGTGAACACCCATATGATCCAATTTGTACGAGGTGTATTTGGATAAAGGAATCAGATGATTTTTAAGGATCTATAAATCATTGTTGCAATGCATGGACCATCTATCTACATAAAAAAGATTCTGATGAAACTAGGTGGACACCATGATCAAGGTATGATGTTCTTTCTTTGGGAATATTGTTATTTTATAGAGGTTAAAAAATTTCAATATATATAAGACTTCATGAATTAAGATATTGAGGTCATTATGAGTTGGGATGAAAATTATAGTCATAAGACAACCATTGAGGTTAAATCAAGTTAGGGTTATTTTTTAGTTTTATAAAAAGGGATAACATGCAAGATGGGTGACAACTCGTCGTGTCCAGCAAGGCCGTAGGAATCAAACCCACAACCAAAGGGCGACAAGGGCGCATCTCCTACCACTGGCCTACGTGAAGTCCCTGGTTAGTATAAATTATTATTTTAGTTAAATGATTTTATGGATCAAGAATAAGTTGATGTTGGGAGATTATGTTTTATCAAATAGATATCCTTAGTATAAGAAAATGATTTGGTGATTAAGTGATAAAGGTTATTTTGGAATACGTTCTCTATTTTGGGGAAAAACTATATGCCTAAGGAAAATAGAATATTGTGGGATTTCATTTGTGGAGTAATGGTTGAAATTTTATTTTGGAAGAATCTATGTTTTTATTGTGGACATATAGCGATTTGGTTTATTTATGGAAATTATTAACCTATCATAGAGAATATGAGATTAGGTTAATTACTTTTCAGTATGAGACTTTAAGAGTAGCTGATGTTATTTGGAGATAAATGTTAAGATTTTTTTGGAAGACTATGTGATCAAATCCTTATAAATTTTGGGTTTTAATCTTAGTACGGATTACTTTGAATAATTTTAAGGATAATTGTGTATTGGATGGTATTTATTGAACTTTGGGTACTCTTTGTTCAATTTTGGAGATTAAGAGTAGTATTTCTTTTTATCATTTTGGGTAATATCTGATCTTGTACTAACCATTTGGGTTTTTGTTAATGTCTAATGACAAGGGAAATATATAGTTCATCTTTTATGGATTATGTGATTCTCTAGAAGTTGATTCTAGCACTTCAGGTGTGACCAAGTCATCTTGAATACTCATTGTTTGGAGAAAAGATGAGTTTTTGGTAGAAAATTATTAAAGGATGAAACTCTACATGAAAAGTAAGTATATTTCCTTATATCCTTAGTCAATCTCATAAATAAATTCCTCAAAATTATGAAAAGAAACTAAAAACAAAAACATTTTCCGTTTACTTTTCCTTCTGGGGAATCAAAGACTGTTTAACCCATCAAAAGTTTGTGATTTTCTAGTGGTTAACTTTATCTTAATCATGTTTTCAATCATTTTCCATCAGAACTTGATGCTTAGTTTCTCATCCAAATCTATGTTTTCACACATGTAATCCTAGTATGTGTTATCTCAAGTGACCTTTGTACTTATCTTTCATTATTTTAAAGTGATAGTTTTATTGACTCCTTTTCCGATGTGAGACTTTTAATGAAGTTTTCGAACCCAATTTTAAAATTGCGAGGATACAATTCCCAAAAGGGGTGAAGGATGTAACATCCCAGGTAAATAAAGAATATGAAATTTTAATATTTTTTAATATTTTTGAATTAAATATTGATTTTAATTTAAAGGGGATCCTATGTTTGATGTCTTACCCGACACACAACAATGGTTTTCTCCAAAATCTCATGTTTCACACAATGATGAGTCATATTGAAAAAATATAAAAATATAAAATTATTTTAAATGGTAGTCAATGCCTAGACATTGTATTGATGGGAATGAACAAAAATAACTACAATATGATTATAATTTTTTTTCAAAATGTTTTTACATTTATCCAATAAAAGTTAGAGGCTTAAAATGCGAATGAATCCAATTTTAAGTATAAATACTCTAATATTCATTAAAAGGTCGATTTACCGCCTTTTGATAGTGAACCCCTTTTAAATCTAGTTTTTTTCAATTTTATATGTTCTATTTGAAAAAAATAATATTCTTATTTATAATCGGGGCATCAAAATTTACTTTGGGTAAATTTTTGGTATTTTTTTGATAACGCTTATTAATGAATAGTAAAAAATATTTCATTTTAATTCAAAAATACCTTTAAATCTAATCTATTTATATAGTTAGATTGTCCTTTTAATTGGTTTTAAAGTTTAATTGGATTATATTTTTACCATTTTATCCAATTTTGTTCATTGGAAGTAATTTCACTTTGAAACTGGACATAAACAAATGTCAATCTTTTGATAGTTGTTATTTCTTAAAAACACGCTGTTTGGTTTTGACAATGAGAATTAATTTTAAATTAATTTATGTAAATTCTGTGTTTTCAATTTGAAAAAATGGATTCCATATTTGGAATCAAGAGTTCCGAATTGTGTAAATAGGTAACTTATATTTTTAGACATTATGAATAGTAACTTCAGTAAATATTTTATTTACTATGGTTAAAGGGTAAATCTGGTAAATAAGGGTAAAAAATAATATTATAATAATATTAATTTACCCTAACACATGTACTAACCCCATTGGATGATATATTTCTGACCATTATAATCCTTGGGTCGATTTTGGGACCCCATAGATCCACTTGTAAGTGAAAATGACACTTTAAAAAAATTAATTTAAAGTTAAGAAAAATATAACATAAACATATATCTCTTAGTAATTTTTTTTATAATGGGTTATATAAGTGATATTTTTTACTATAAATATTCATTATAAAGATAAAAATATTTCCTATATAATGTTATTTTATTTATAATTTTTAGACATCATATAAATAAATTTGTTCATGACACAATGATGATGTAATGATTACCTCATTAATGAATGTTTTAAATAAATGAGATTATAAATATTAAAATAAATTTATTTTGAAACTTTTTATGCAATAAAAGAATTTTTTGGATGCTTATAACTTTTTATCTTTTAATTAATGTAGTTTTTTCAAAATAATCATGCTTTTATAGATTTGTTAAAAGTCTTGATATGAATAGTTTAAAAATTGACATAAATGAGTTTTTAAATCAATCAATATTTTATTAAATGTTAAAATAGTACTAAATATATAAGCCTCTGAAAAATGACATATATGATGTTACTAATGTAATTAATGATACTGTTTTCTGTATCTTGGCATTTTATAGTAAATATATTAACCATATAGTATGAATATACAAGAGGACACAATAAAAGTTAAATTAGTTAACTAAAGGTTAAAGCTAAAATATAAGGTTAATTTTATGCCCTAAAATTGTCTAAAACACATCGGATAAGAGTATTTAGAACAATAATCACCTTATATCATAATTAAATGATTTGGGGACCTTTTTAAATCAAAATTCAGTTTATAATAAAATAATAATCTCAAACTTTCCTAAAGAGCCCCTCCCCCCTATAAAAATACATCACCTATAACCCTTACACCTCTCCAGACCCCTTGGATCATACAACCTATACTCCAATAAGCTCCAAAAATACATCTATTCCACCTATAGGACTTACTTTTTGCATAATGAAATTCAATAAATACTTTTGGTTCAAACCAAAGGTAGTTACCCGATTTAAAGGTAACGTCTTCTCTCAAGTTCTTTTCTTTTATTTTCCTTCTCCACACCCTATGATCTTCTTATTCTCTATTGAAATAAAAAAACCAGTATACTAAATATACTAGGTTTTTTTATGAGAAGGATTATAACTACACTTATACACACCTCCATCTAATGGACACAAACATACTGTTTCTGTGGACGGAGAACTACTGCCTCACAAAATGATAATTGTTCAATTATCACCTACTTAATCTTATGGTGGCCATTATAATGAAAATTTATTTATATGTGATATATATTATATTTATATTTTTTCTATTCTTCTTTATTTTTCATTTATATCATACCTTTATGGTTTCTATAATGGGTAAATACGATAATTTCATTTGAGGAAGTGCAGACTACCACCCCCTCAAAGTGATATGACTCGTTCATGCCATATGTGGAACGTATAAAGGATGGACTTAATGAAATTATATATTATATTATACTAGAATTATAATATACATATTTATCATTAATTTTTCATTCAATTAAATACGAAATATAAATTAAAGTAGCGTTCATGCGTACGTACGTCTTACTGTCTCAATGAACGGTGCATTTCATTTCTTATCTCGAAATGTTATGTACTGTTATAAATACATATATATACTATATATATATATATGATATATATGATATATAAATCATGAATATAATTCTGGAGATAATGTAATTTTGACCACATGGACAAATTGTAATTATAACAAGTTCATTTTTGACTCAAATTCCGAACATCGACAAAATGTATGACATGAACTCAAATAATTAACTAATTGTTATTGCAAGGTAATAAGTGATATAAAAGGAATAATAAAATTGAAAAATGTTCTTAAGAAATTATAAATTAACTTAATTTTATTATTCATGAAATTAAAGAACGAACGAGGAATGTCAAACACGTGGTAAGAGAACTTCTTAACCAAATTTTCATTATTTGGGTTAAACTTCTACTTCTTGATTATATGGTGCTATGAATATGTGTTAATTACCCCTGATTGTTTTAAAATTAATATATAGTTATATTGAGTGTATTTATGTTTTTCACACATATTTATGTCATTAGTTTATCCTTAATGTAATGATATGATCTTTGTAAGGTACTTCGTCTCAATCTCCTTTCGTTGAGGCACATCTTGATGTTTTCCACCTTTATTATCCTATATGGTGTATATAAATTTTTTTGACACATTATATCATGAATTAGTATATTCTCATTATATTTAAATTTTTTTAATTTTATTCATTAATTATTTTTATTCAAGTGTATCTCAAGTGGTAAGAGACTCTTTAACTAAAACACCATTTTAAATGTTTTAAAGATTTATTCTTATAAATATTTCTCATTAATGTCCATGTTTTCAAAATGGTTTTTAGGATTTATTTATATGGAAATTAATGTTTTTAAATTTTAATTCCTTTAAAGGTTTCAAAGTGGTATTGGAAACTTTTATTTAAAAATATCTTTATTAAATGTTTTAAATGGTTTTGGAAATGGATTGACTATTTCACTATATTGAAATGTTATATTGTGATTGGAATATAGAAATGTTATCTTTCCTTTATGCTTGTTTTATGTGTTATGAATATGTTATGCTTCTTTGAATTTTTTACACATACGGGTGGTTCCGTAATAAACCTAGGGTGGGTGAGTCCGAGATAGCTCTCCAATGCATTGGGTAACATGACAGAGGCAAACGTTAATGTTTCTCCTAAGATATTTAGGGAATATAATGTGATGGGTATTCCAAATATAACTCCCTATGTAGCTGTGAAAGCTATAACATAAGTATATTATGTATTACACATGTTACCTTTATGATTTATGATTTCTATGTGTTATTCATAAATTTTATGATTTTGTGTGGTATATTAAATATGGAAAAGTATGATTTCATTGATTTGTATGTATTGATGGACTAATATTTTATTTCCTTATTTTATAACCCTGACTGAGATTTTTATGCTCATTCCAAGTTTTTGAAATTTTTTTCACAAGGTATAAGGAAGGGTAAGATAAAGGAATAATTCAAGAATATTTATATCCATAAAAGAACTCTTTTTTTATTTAAGGAGTTTTATTATTGTGAAAATTTTGGATGGAGTAGAAGTGTCTAATTTGTTGTTTTTGAGATGTAATGTAATAGTTTCAGACTAATTCTCTAAAAATCTAAACCTAAAAAGATACTTAATGTGAATTATTAACTTAATTGAAGATTATGTAATGTTTAAGGATGGGGCCTTATATTATTGACCAACAAAATGAATATTTCATGCTCTAAACACTAGATAATGGAAAATATATTTTTAGGGGTACTGATCGAGTACTCAACAACTAGCGGATCAATGGATCCACATAAGGTAGGTGGATATTGCCTCATGAAGGACTCAAGAAAATTTTGTTCACTCCTTTTCTTATTTATAAGTTCAAAATGATTCATGTCTTGATAAAGTCTCATGATCGAAACAATGAGATTTTTTATTCTAGTGCTCATAATGTTTGGATTCTTTGGAGGAAAATTATTGCATAATCCATTTTAGTTAGCATTAACATGTTTCCTTAGAGTTCCATCTATTGACTAAAACCAAAAGGCAAAATATAAGAAACAATAATCACAGTGGTGAAACAAATAATCATGAAAAACACTTATAGGATTTCTAAATAATAAAATATTATTTATAATCTATGACACCACAGTTTTGTCCTTGGCCATTCATAGTCAAAATCTATTTAAATCCTTCATGATGGTTTTTAAAGAGTTTTAAAATTTTCAAAGCATATCCCCTAGCACTACTGGAAATCTGAACTTTCCAAACTCTTCTATACTAACGGTTTGTAAAAACCATTGGTATAGGTTCCCTTTCCCAAAAGTTTGGCCAAACCATTGGGAAATCCCACTTTGAGGCCACATTTCCCAACAATTTTTCCAAATTGTTGGGAAAGCCCAAATTTTTGCCTCCTTTCCCAACGGTTTGGGCAAACCGTTGGGATAGGTATACCCTTTCCCAAGGGTTTGGCCAAACTATTGGGAAAAGTCCACTTTGTGGACAGCTTTCCCAACAGTTTGACCAAACCGTTGGGAAAGGGTATACCTATCCCAACGGTTTTCCCAAACCGTTGGGAAAGGTCCCCCACAAACCAACCTCCCCCCAAAAACTAAATCAAGAATCATAATCTATACCAACGGTTGTCAAAACTGTTGGTATAGGTCTATACCAACAGTTTTGACAACCGTTGGTATAAATCCTTTGATTTTTTATCATTTCTTCTTACCTAGAACATTATATAAATCAAAATTTAAAATAATTATGAGAATACATATATATATTTATGTAATTATATTCACAAAAGTCATGTTAGGTTAGTGGTTAAGTCATTCAATGATAAACTAGGGGTCCTGGGATCAAATCCCAGCAAATGTTTTATTTTTTTGAAATACATATACCAACGGTTGCATAACTGTTGGTATAGATTTACATATTAATTATACCAACGGTTTCCAAAACCATTGGGATAGGTATATACCAACGGTTTTGGGAAAACCGTTGGTATAGACCTATCCCAACGGCTTACTTGGCAACGGTTTTCCAAACCGTTGGTATAGGCTATACCAACGGTTTGGAGGCCTATACCAACTGTTCCAAACCATTGGTATAGGTTAGTTTTCCAATAGTGTAGGAGTGTCAAACTAGGTGTGTAGTAAGACCCATTTTCATGCACTTGGTGATGATTGAGTCTATCTCAAGGTGACATTTTCAAAGTTATTACCCCTAAGGACCTTTGTTCCAAATCCACATCTACTTGTAGAGTCTTGATATAAATATATTGTTTAGAATCCAATTTTTCTATCCTTTAATAAAATTCCAAGACATTTTCTTATACTTTGAATCATCATTAAACTTATCTGAAGAAATGTTCTTAGTGATCTCACTAATGTTTTCTCACCCTTTTATCCAAAGGTTAACTAAAAATATCCTTTGATACCAACTATAGAAACCCAGGATTCTCAAACAAATATATTACATCTTTTTTGATGAGTATTCAATACATTACACAAAAACACACATGATAACCGTAATATTTTATTGTATTTAGAGACTAGGTATACAATCTTCTAATTTGGTGAAATATATTCAAAATCTCCCATAAATATCTTCCCACATAGTATGTTTCTTATACGTACCCTACTTAAAACCTTTCTTAATAACCATGGGAAAGAAAGCATAAGAAAGGGTGATCTCATATTTTCAGTAAGGGTAAAAAAGGGAGATATGTAATAATAACATGATCATAAGGATATGAGAACATGATCATAACATTTGAAAACCATACCATGCATATCAAAGATCATAATCTTGATTCATGGAATAAATATTGACAGTTCATAAGACTTGAGTCATAAGGACATCAAAGAACATGATCCATGAGAGCATAACATTAGAATAAGACATATATTTTGGTAATATACATAATTATAGAAAATATTATGTCAAGAATACCCACCAAAAAATTAATAACATGTTATTATTGGGATAAACACCTGTGTACCTACTTCAGTCTTAGGATAACCTCCCATGTACCCTCTTTTAGGCTTGGTATAACCTCTCATGTACCCTCTTTATAGCTTGGAATAACTTCCCATGTACCATTTTTCAGGCTTGGGATAACCTCCTATATACCCTTTGAACTCATATAACATCAATCATTACCAAATTAATTGGAGAGAGATATAGGTCCCACCTATCTCATAATGAAAACCACACTTATGTGTGCCAGAATATAATAAAACATTCATCATATAATTACATCATAACTTGTGTAAAGAAAAAATATTTCATAAATATTTCATCAATTCACCATAGCATAACCCATGAAAAAATAAATGAGTTTCATAAACAGTTTATCTTCCACTGAATTTACTTTAAATGATGTATGAATCAAGCCAAAGTCAAACATTTGGAGATACTCCATCTATATTTTTTTTCTTGGATTCAAATATCTTTATGAGAAAATGTGTTTCAAACTCTTATGATCCGTAAAAACCATAATTTTCTTTCCAAAGATGTAATGAAACTAAGTCTTCAAAAAATACAGTATAATATCTAATTGAAAATTATGTGTTGGGTATTTCTTCTCATGAAACCACAACTACCATGAGCCATAAGCAACAACACGATTTCTCTGAATGAGAACACACCACAACCTAGATCCCAAATATCATAATGCACCACATACACATATCTCGATTTCAAAAATATAAATATTGGTGATGATGTGAGGTGAAAATAATGATATTGAAAAGACTTATTGAATTTATCATTACATTGGAATGGAAAATTTTTCCTTTTCAAATCTATCATTGATAAATCTATCCATGAAAAATCATGAACAAAAAATTGGTAATTACCAACTAATCCAAAGAATATGCGTATCTTGGAAGAATTATTTGGTGGTTTCCTAGATATCACAAACTCAATATTTTATGGATCAATATAAACACCTTTTACAGAGCTAACATAGACAAGTTAATATACCTCTTGTATCTAAAAATCACACTTTTAAAATTTGGCATACAGACGATGATCCCACGAGATACCCAATATGGAATCCAAGTGTTGCTCATGCTCAACCTTTGTCCTTAAATACAACAATATGTCATCAAAAAACACCACCATAAAATAATACAAATACCTTTAAAATATAGTATTCATCAATTCCATAAATACATCTGGTCCATTAATAAGACTGAATGGCATAACCATATACACTTAATGGTCATATCTACTCCTAAAAGTTGTCTTCAAAACATCCTCCTTCCAAACCTACAATTGGGGATATTCAAAACATAAGTTAATTTTATAGAACCACTAGGATCCCATAAATATATTAAATAGATCATTAATTTTTGTAAGAGGATACATATTATTTATCATAACTTGGTTAATCTTACAATAATCTACACAAATATGAATAGTTTCATCCACCTTTCTCACAAACAAAATCGGTGAAGCCCACAGATATGTACTAGGTCAAATTAACCCTTTGCATTACAACTCTTCCAACTGGACTTTATATTCCATTAATTTTTTGGTCCCATATGATAATAAAATAGTGAGATAGGACTAGTCCCTAGTAATATATCAATTGTAAACTCCACTTCTCTTGTGGGTGTAAACTCTGAAAAATTCTCAGGAAATACATATGAAAACTAATAAAAAATTAATAGAAAAACATTATTATTGATATCATCTACTGATGCCAAGGTCTAATCTACCAAATAGTGTTAGATAGTTCTAACTAGTGGTGCCAAAAATCCTACTGTACCATAATTTACATTTAATTTTCCTCTAAAGAGATTCTTAATTCCATCCTTAGTTGTAAAACTATCAGTTAAGGTATAACCATCTATGTGAGATTTAAAAAATTTCAACCAATCAATACCAAAAATTATTCCATAAACATCAATATCAAGTATAGAGAAATCACATATCAATTCATCTCCATAAGTAGTTATAGAACATTCTTTTCATATAAAGGCTTGACATTCTATTTTTCCTATAGGAGTTTGAAGTTTCAAAATAGAAGGCATCATCTCTATAAGAAATCCCAAAAGATAAATAGCACAAGAAGAAATAAATGAACGGGATGCACCTGTATTAAAAAAATATTTTATAAGGGTATAGATCAAAATAATCATACCTATCATTATTGGTGGTCCAGATTGATCATCCACAATCACTTAATCAACTCTATATAATTTCATAACCACTAAACTATGCTCTTTGTTACCCTATTTAGATTTCACTAGTTTAGAAGTCATGGTATTCCTAGAATCACTTTGGATATCTAGGTTTGACTAATGAGAATTATTCTACAACACTTATCCTATTGAAGCATATGATGTATGCAAAACATGAGATCTGTACCGAGCACCTGACCCTGGACCACTACAAAAATAGCACTAAAGGTGTCCTGTCTTATTTAAATTATGGAATTTTCTAGGTGGTTCCATACCATCTCACTTAATGTGATCAAAATAACCACATTAAAATCATACATGATTGCTCTTTGGTTTAGGAGTAATATTCACTGATCCAACCATATGATTCTGAGTCATTACACTACCTTTGAAATAGGTGTCCCTCTTCCTATTATTCCCATCATTAGAGTTCCCACCATTTATCCTAGGTATCAACATAATTCCTACAAACTTAGTTCCCGATATGTCTCATTATTCCATTATTTATCTATTTACCATCTCTGTATAATCTGTTATACAAATCATGACAATCTTTGAGTGAATTTATGGATCGAACCCTAAATCAAAAATGTGTTCTTTCAAGGATTAACTTGTAAAAAAAATTGGTTGAAATGAAAACTAAATTCATAAATTTAGCCACGTACTCCATAATTGTGATGTTATACTACTTCAAACTAAACAAATATGTTGATCTAGAAATCCTAAATGTGTGAGGATATAATTTTGTATTTAACAATTCTTCAAAATTCTCCCATGAAATGCCTTGGTCTAATTTAGTATAAAAAACTAAATCCCACCATTGGTGTTCCAGATCTCTAGCATGTACATATTTAAATTGAATTTCATATTAACTGGAATGACTAAGAAATCAAAGATTGGATTCATCCTATTCATCTACACATCTTCTTTTTCTAGTTTTGAATCACCCTGAAAGATGGGTGGATTCTAATTTTAGAACTGAATAGAATGATCCACTTTACTTGGTTCATCCATTTTCTTACCTCTATCTACAAACTAAAAATCATGGATAATAATCTGAACTAAATTTTGTTTCACCTATGGCTAAGGTGCAACTGCATTCTCATCATCCACTTTAGATTTTTTCTTTTACACTTAATCAGTTTCATTCTCTAAAAAAATACCATTTAATCTCACTCTGTAGAAACTAAAGGCTTATAAATTTTAAGTTTTCCACAGCACACATATCACAATGAGGATTTCCAAAATTAAACATCTTCTATTTTCAAAAATATTTTTTTTAAATGAAACCATGCATTTTGAAAATCATATCCTTGTCAACTATTTTAAAAAATCAACACTTTTTCACCAAATTATAAATTAATACTGAAAATAGAATATTCAATCCTGATGGGAATTTATTTTTATCAATGAATTAAATTATCTTATCCTTAGATAAACCCATGAAAATGAGGTCATGAATCCTAGAAGTTTCTCAAAATAATCATGTACCCAAACTCCTTAGAAACTTGATGTTTAACACAAATAGTTTAGCTATGCCTCTTTATTCACTACATTTCAAATTATGATGATCCTTTTTCCATGATACCAATCCAATGAAAGGACTAAAAAATATTTTCAACTCCATAAATGAAAAAATGACACCATTTGTAACATATCACCCCTCACCCATTGGCTTATGAAGAGGAAGATGGTATTACTGGCCTTAGGTGACATTCCCAAGTCACCAAAGGATAGAAATAGATTCCAAGGGATTTATAAATAGTTGGGTGATTATTTTTATTTTGAAAATAAAACAACCAAACCAATAATACCATAACCAAATAACTACTATATGATGCATAAGAACAATTTAATGAAATCCAAAGTAAAACCCATGAATAATAAAACCAAAATACAACCATGAACCATATCAGAGTAAAAAGAAGAAACTAAAAAAATTAAAGACAACCAAGACATCTATTATCATCTATTAAACAAGATCCAAGCTCTGAATCCACAATACATTCCCAAGGTACGATGATTCATCACTAAATAAATGAGATACCTTTCCTTTACTAATGTATTGATATAAAATATCTGTAAACACTATAAAGTTCCCAAGTAGGGGGTGAGTATAAAACTCAGTAGGATTTCCTCAATGGCTTCCCTGCTCACGCCAATAGGATAAAAAAAGTTAACACATTTATATAAAATAGTTTAAAATAATTTAAAGAAGTTTATATCAAATCCAAAACCATTTCTAAACAAATATGTTTCCAAGACAAAAATAATTTCCATGGAAAGTAATCAAAAAATATTTTAGAACAATTTCTCCAATCTATTTGTCATAACTCATTCTATTCCACACATCCACAAATGTATGAAACTGTGGACCTCCCTATACTCATGAGAGGAGATTCATAATTTTTTGAAGACATCACATGGTGAAACATTTTGATGGGGGAAAGTTTATAACCTTATCTGTCCCACTTTTTATGGGGGAGACTTAATACCCTTATTTGTATCAAATGCACATGAACACACACCAAAAATTTATTACAAAAAAACCATTCCAAACAAGTTTCACCAAACTATTTCAATAAAAAAATACTTTTACTGAAATTTTTTCCAAATAAAATCTTCCTCGAATGAAAACAAAACCATATTTTGAAACCACCATTTTAAAATCATGAAACAAAGTACTTTCCACAAAACAAAAAATTTCCAAAATTTCACAAACCATCACTAAAGTGGGTTGGAATCAAACATTGAACATCAATTTCATAATTTAAATCAAGAAATTAAATAAATTTGAATGAAATCATTAATTTTCTATTAAGAGGAGTTGAGAGTGAATCCACCTTCCCCCCAACTTAGGTAAAACAAAACTTCAAAAACTTGGATAGAAAATACAAAAAACCATCCTTAAATCTTCTTACTTAACATCTAAAAAATCAGAAATCATCATGCTTAACATCACACAACATGAATCTATCCCCAAAGGATTAGATCCATGAATTTAAGAGAGGGAAGAAGAATAAAACTAAGGAAAACCACCAATAACAAGAACTTATCAATGAATCCAGGCCTCCAATGCACTTAAAATCACTAAATAATTTCTCTCGGATTAAGAGGAAAGGTATATATAACCTTTGGAAGGAGTGGGATTTGACTTAGGGTAAAATAAGGGTAAATGACACATTTAATGGGTAAATTGAGTTAGATCTACATAAAATATATCTTGTTTTTAATGGTGCATGTTTAGGGCACACAATTAGTAAAACCATGATCTAACTATTTATTCACCACTTCCTCTAAACAAAACTCACATGGTTGGATCACACGATTAGAAAAACCATGTGCCAAGCATGATAAACCCCTCTATAAAATATCACATGGTTTCTATTAGGTGGCTGCATAGGTTTTACAAACACCGTGCCTAACCATGGGCCTACCCCATGCCCACTGTTTCAGTTGAATGGTTTACTAGAATGTGTTTCACAATTTATAATAACCATGCTCAAACTGTGCTCCCCTAGAAAATCTCTAAAAACTTGTCAATAACTTCTCTAAATGTTCCCAAACTCAACCAAATAACTTTATATACATAAAATAAATAAATAAAGGCTTAATTACCTGAAACTAGGTGTGATAAATTCTCCCCATCATTATTCTTTCCATCCCAAAAAAAGTTGAAAAAAATCATTTTTCTGAAATATTTCTGGACATTACTCAACCATTACTTCTACCTCTCATAAGTTTCTTCCTAAATACAACCATGTTTCATTAAAACCCACGATAGACCTATTATTTTCTCATATAAGACTTTATCTTTCCTATCAACAACCCACACTATCACATGAACCAATATATAATCCGTATTTAAGTCAATGTGAACCCATAAAATCACATGGTCAGGATCAGATTGATACTTCTTCAGTTGAGATACATGAAACACATTATGCACTGAACTAAACCATGGTAGAAAAGCCAACTGATAGGACACCTCACCAACCCATTCAAGTATCTCAAAAGGGATTATGTATCAAGGAGACAACTTTCTATGCTTCAGAAAACAAATATTTCCAAGCCTTGGATAGTTTCTCAAAAACACATTATCACTCACCTCAATTGAAAATGACCTTTGATGATGATAAATATATGATTTATGAGAACTCAAACCCATATCCATTATCTTCCTAATAAACTAACTCTTCTCCATGGTCTCTTGTATAAGGCTTGATCCAAAAAGTGATGTTTATCCTATTTCAACCCAATAAAGTAGATAATGAGATGGATTCCCATAAAATGATTCAAAAGGATCTATATGTGGCAAGGATTGATAATTTTTGTTATATTAGAACTCCACTAACGGTACATTCTCCTCTCATGCACCACCAAAATCCATTACACATGACCTAAGAATGTCTTCTAATGTTAGTATTTCCCTTTTGGATTGTCCATCAGTCGAAGGTTAATGCGCCATGCTCATATTTAACTAATTCGTAAGGGGTTACTATAAGGATTTCAAAAAATGAGACATAAACCTAGGATCTTGGTCTGATACTATTGAAACTGGTATTCCATACCTCTTTACCACTTATCACATATATATATATATATTTCAAGTATTACACTATATAAGATTCATGAATATGGATGAAATGGGCTAACTTTTTTCACTCGATACAATATCACCCATATGGAACCATGTTTCTGAACTATCCTTGGTAAACCTATTAAAAAATATACAAATATTTTCTTCCATTTAAAAAAAGTAATTGGTAAACACTGCAACATAACCATTGGCCACTAGTACTCTACCTTAACCTGCTAGTAGGTGAAGAATCTCATAAAAAACTTAGCCACTGCCCTTTTTATTCTAGCCCACCAAAATTGTTATTTTAGAACCTTATACATATTTTATATTACAATATGAACTACCCATCTCAAATGGAGGTAAACATGAAGAAGTTAGTCTTGAAAATTCATAGGTATGAGCATCTGATCTCGAAAACATAACACTGATCCTCTTTCAAGATTCCATCCCTCAATGGTCTCTCCACAGTTGAGTTTTGACCTCATAGAAACACATTCAAAATCACATGTTTGTTCCTATTTAACCATCTACACAAAATTAGGAAAAAAAGAAATTGGATAAAAACTATAACACTATGTTGGTCTTTATAATCAAAGTGTATGTCAGCTAACAATGATATAAATTTACACTGATCTGAAGACTCATTTTTTAAATGACTATATAAAATTTTTCTTAATGCATTTACCCCTGAATTTCGTTTACCCAGTGTATAAATCAAGTCAAATTCAAACATGTAGATATACTACATTCCTTTTTTTTGTCACAGATTCAAATATCTTTATGAGAAAATGTGTTTCAAACTACTATGATCCATAAACACCATAAATTTATCACCAAAGAGGTAATTATTCCAAGTATTTATATAATTCACTATAGAATCTAATTCCAAATTATATTTTGGGTAGTTATTCTCATAAAACCATAACTGTAATGATCCATAATAAAAAACATGACCTCCCGACATGAGAATACACACCATCCTTGATCCTAAAGAATCACAATATACCACATAGCCTTTACCTGATTTCAAAAATATCAAGATCAGTTCTAATGTAAGTCAAACATTAAGCTGTTTAAAAGACTTCTAAAATTCATCATTCCTTTGAAATGAAACATTTTTTCTTGTCAAATTTGTCATTGATGAAGCTAATAGTGAAAAATCATGAACAAAACATAAAATAATAACCAACCAAGATAGAGAAACTAAATATATAGAAAATAGTATTTGGTGGTTTCCAAGAGATCACAACCTCTATCTTTTCTGGATCCACATAACCACCCTTTTCAGCAATAACATGGAAAAGTAAACAATCCTATTGTATCTAAAAATAACTCTTTGAAAGTTTAGAATACAAATGATGATCCCAAAAGATACCCAACATTGTCATTAAGTGTTTCTCATTCCCAACATTTTTCCTTATATACACCAATATGTCCTCAAAAAACACCACCAAGACCCCCTCAATTAATTTAATATGGATATATAGTGTATTATTAAGACCAAAAGGCATAACTAAATACTCATATTGTTAATATCTACACCTAAAAGATATAATTGGAACATCCTCCTTTCGAAAATTTAATTAGTGATATCCTGAACAAAAGTAAATTTTAGAGAAACACTGGTATCCCCTCAATTGATTGAATAGATTATAAATTCATAGAAGAGGATACCAATTCTTTATTACAACTTGGTTAATCTTATGATAATCTACACAAAGATAAAGAGTTCCATATACCTTTTTTATAAACAAAACCAGTGGAACCCATAGAGATGTACTAGGATGAATTAACCTTTTGCATTCCAACTCTTCTAAATAGACTATCAATTACATTAATTTTATTAGTTTCATTTGATAAGATGGAAGTTATATAGGACTATTCCTTAGTATGAAATCAATCATAAACTCGACCTCTCTTGTGGGTGTTAACCTTGATAATTTTTTAGGAAAATATTAGGAAATTGATAAAAAATTGCTAGAAAACCAGTATAATTGATCTCATCCACTAATTCCAAGGTCAAAGGAATCGACTGGTATGATATAGTTCTAATTACCAGTGCCAAAAATCCCAATACACCTACCTTTACATTTTGGTCTCTTCTAAATAGATGCTTGACGCTATCCTCAGTTTTAAAACTAACCCTTTGGGTATAACAATTGATGTGAGATTTAAAAATTGTCAACCAATCCATACCCAAGATTATTTCATAGATATCCATGAAAATCATTGATAAATCTCAAATTAATTTATCTCTATCAATATTTATGGAACATGATTTTCATATAATGTCTCGAAATTCTCTTTATCCAAGATGAGTTTGATGTTTAAAAAATGAAGGTAGCATCTCAACATGAAAAATCGGAATATCAACATCATGATAAGTAATAAATGAATAGGATGAAATCATATCAAACAAATATTTCATAAGAGAAGAATTCAAAATAATCATACAAATCATCATCGATGGTCCATATTGATCATCCATAATCACTTTATCATCTCCATAAAAATTCTTACTTGATGTATTGTGCTCTTTATTACCCTGTTGAGATTGCATTGGATGAGGAGTCATGGTATTTCTATAATCACCATGGAAATATTGGTTCTAGTAATGAGAATTATTCTTCTTCCCTCATCCTGTCAAAGCATACAACATCTGAGAAACATGAGATGTGTCTTGAGAACCCAACCATAGAGCTCTATGAAAATAATATTGAAGGTGTACCATTTGGTTGCAATTGTGGCATGTTCTATGTAACATACCACCCCTCCTCATTTTATTGAGATGGTTTTAAGAAATTACTTGGTCTTAATAAATATCCTCAAGGCACCAAAGGATAGAAATAAATTCCAAGGTCTTCATTAACAGATGGGGGATGATTTTACCTCTGAAAATAAAACAAGCAACCAAACATGCCATAACCAAATAAACTACTGCATGATGCATGATATCAATAAAAGACAACTCAAGAAAAATTTATATTAAAATCAAACTAAAACCAAGTACCAAAGTGGAATACTAAAATATCAAAGTATACAATGGAAGACAAAACTCAAGGACTCCAATGAAAACTCCAAGATCAAAAAATTATCCATGCCCTAATATCCCCAAAACAACCCAAGCATCATGAAGTACTACTAAATATGTGTGAAACATAACCTTTTTTAATGACTTGATAAACGATATCTACAAAATCACTAAAGTTCCAAAAAAGGGGTGAGTAATGAAACTCATTAGACTTTCCCCAATGACTTCCCTACTTACACTACTAGGAAAGAACATGTTAACACATTTATATAAAATAGTTTATATAAAAAAATTTTAAAAATAGTTTATATCAAAAAATATACAAGTTTTATAGTAATTTTTTTTCTCAAAACAACATCAAGTTCCAAGGAATGAAACCAAACAATGTTCTAAAACCATTTCATGAATTTCTTTTAGCATAACTCATTCGTATCCACAAACCCATGCATTGTACCATGAATTATTTGTTATAATAGTTCTATACAAATGAGTGGTTTCTCATCAATATATAAAGTCATCACAAGTTAAAAAAATCCTATATAACATTACATCTTTGTCATTGAGCACAAGGTCATATTTAAACCAAGCCTATTAATGCAATATAGATGCACACCACCAAGTATGCCCAAAAAAACCATGCGAATAAAATATTACCAAATCCATTACAATACCAAATCAATTTTAATTCAAAAATCATTTCAATAAAACAAAAAACATATTGGAAACCTTTTTCTATAAATCAAACCAATCAACTATTTTAAAATCAACATTTTAAAATTGATTATAAAAGAACTTTTCACAAAAATTCCCCAATTTCTCGAAAATCCACAAATAATCACTAAAGAAGGTTCTTGCTATAATTTGAACACCAATTTCAAGATAAATTTCAATTAATTTAATCAATTTCAAACTAATAAAATCAGTTATACCAATATGAGTTGAGAATTAATCCAAATACCTCAGGTTTTATGACAAAAACGAAGAACAATGCTTAAACGCCAATGAAACCAGGTTAAAACTCCAAAAAACACCTTAGATATCTTCCCCTATCATCAAAAATTCTAAATATAATAATATTTGGCAATAAATACTTTATATATATCCAAAACTGGAGTAAATCTTAGAAACAAAGAGAGAGATGGATAATTAGATCAAAGTAAAACCACTAAGAACTACCAAGGATGACAACTTACCATAATAATCCAACTTCAAAACACAAAGATAAGCCTTTTTATTTCCTCGGGATCAATGGGATAAGCTTATTTAACCTTTTTTAATAGATAATATCAAGTTAGGTTCATATAGGAGGAAGAAAGAGGGACTTATAGTTCAAAACATATGAGATCCACAATTTTAGGATCTCACTTTTAACATGTGGATGGTTGGTTGCATGGTTAGGCAAAAAATGCACAAACCGTGTGCCAAAAACTACCTCAAGGATGATCCTCACATGTTTAGAAAACCATGTGACAACTATGAAAAATCCCATTTTACAATATATCATTGTTCCTCCTAGTCTTTTCTCATGGTTTGGACAATGCATGCACTGCCTGCGCACCTTAACTTTTTCCCTTGTCTCATTATGTATGATTTTATATAGGAGTTTCATGGTTTTAAAAAACCATTCACCAACTATGAAACTATTTAAAATACCTAAAAACATTATAAAATTTTTCAAAACTCTCTCAAACTTTACCCTAATTCTTTATATAATTAGAAATAATAAATAAAGGGTTACTTACTTAAAACTGGGGGGAAACATTCTCCCCACCATCAGCTTTTCCATCCCCAGAAAGTAGAAAACCACAATTATTTTGAAAGAGTTATATAAATTTATTATTTATTTCCTTCTCCCATTCCCAAGTATCTTGGTGAATCTAACCTTGCTTCCACAAAACCCACACTAGACTAATTCTTTTGCCATGTATGAATTTCTCTTTCCCATACACAATCTACACTGACATGTGCACCAATGAAGCATCCATCTCTAGGTCAACATAATCCCATCGAATCACATGGTTGGGATCAGGCTAATACTTTTTCAACTGCAATACATGAAACACATTATTCACCACATGGAACCATGGTGGAAATTCCAACTGATATCCCAACTATTCAACCAATTCAGGTCTCTCAAAAGGGAATATGTATTAAAGAGATAAATTTCTCTACCTCCCAAAATTTCGATGTCTAATCCTTGGAGAGATCCCCCAAAACACATGATCACTCACCAAAAACAAAATTTCCATCAAAAATAATTTTCATATGATTTATGATGACTTTGTGCTCTCTTCATTCATTTCCTGATTAACTGAATCTTCTTCATTTTTTCTTGGAAAACGCTCGGCCCAACCAGTGAAGTCTCACCTGTTTCCACCCAAATTAGTGGAGAATGAAAAAGATTCCCATAAAATGCTTCAAAAAGATCCATATAGATCGAGGTCTGATAACTATTGTTATATGAAAACTCTACAAAAAGAACATAATCTTCCCATGAGCAAAAAAAATTCATTACACAAGCCCACAACATGTCTTCTGACATTTGTATCATCTAATCTAATTGTACATCCATATGAGGATGATATGCCATTCTCATTGTAAATTGAGTGCTAAGGGATTTCTATAAGGATTTACAAAAATGAGACGTAAAACTCAGATATCTGTTTGAAACTATTGAAACTAGTATGTCATGCCTCTTTACCACTTCTCATATACATATTTTTGATAAGTTATCAAATTTATTATATTCATAAATATGGATAAAATGAGCTGGAATTGTGATCCGGTCCACTATCACTAATATGAAATCATGTTTCTGAACCATTATTGGAATATCTATTACAAAATATATAACTACATACTCCTATTTCAAAACTTTAATAGGTAAATACTGAATCATACTTGCTGGTCACTGATGCTCTTCCTTAACCCATTGAAAAGTTAGGAATCTAGAAACAAAATCAACCACCTTTATTTTTATACCAATCCACCAAAACTTTGATTTCAGTTCCTTATAAATATTCTGTATTCCTAGATGAATAATGTAACGACCTGGACCCACCGAGTCCATTACTTTTCCAAAACACAGCTCCACCGAAACGATGACACTGGTCATGGGGGCACCGGTTGCGGTGGCACCGTGACGGTCGCACACCGGTCACGGTGGCACCATGATGGTGGCACCGTGTCCTTACCGCGTTCTTTTTCAGTTCCCAACTTTTCCGCTCCCACAATATATCTTTTGACGTAAAGATGATTTAATGCCCCCTTTCAAAGCCATTTAAAGCCCATAAATAATATCTAAAATCCCCTAAGGTTCATTAAACCCTTAACTTACCAAAACGTGTGGTTTTTCCTCGGTGTCATGCCCTTCCCCATACCTTCCAGTTCCACCCTTGTTACGTGTTTCCTTATGGTTAAGGAAAACTGTTTAACGTATAGCTGTTATGACCATCCCTTCAAGGAGAATTGTTAAATGACAATTAATTCCATCGTGCGTAACTTCCCAACCGTGTGGTGAAACCACGATATGAATTTATAGCCGTTCAAAATTCCATATCCCATAACAACATGATCTCATACTTATATCAGATGATAATTCCTTCTCCTTCTTCCTCTTGGCTAGTATCCTTTTATTCTTTGTGCATTTGGAGTTCCCCATCCCGAGGCAAGTGGTGAAACTGTGCCAGAGCCTTTCTGCTCACCCTTGGAGTCCCCGACGTTCCTCCCCTGCAAATCGCGCATCCCTAATTCTTGGCGCGTGGAGAATAACTTCGATCCTTGATCAACCAATTAGGGTTTTTTCCTTCATCTCTATTTATTGTGTATCATACGGGGTGGGTATGCTACTATTTCTGTGGGAATGGAAGAAATAAAACCTTAACAAAGATAATAAACAGACTGTTAAATAATGATGGGGTGTGTTTGACATTTCTGATGTACTCTTTTATAATTTCTATATGTTGTGAACTGCATGGGATTATGCTTACTGAAAATCATGGCCGTTGGTGGTCTTTACTTGCGCACTAATGAACCCTTGTCTTCTGTGATGATTAAATAACTGTAACATGGAAATTGTTTAATCACCTAAACTTGGTTGGTTAAATGGATACCCAATGAACATCAATACTTGTGTGGTAACCCTGGTTAACCAATAGAAAGAAGAACCTAATGAATGATGTGCTTGAACTTGGAAGTTTCCCTACTCTGTTTGTTAGTAGGTGTGTTGTTCTGATTGATGCTTATGGGGTGAAGTGGATGGGGATGGGATCCTCTATTGTGGCATGGTTGTTAGTTGTGAATCTGAAGCTGTGTGGGGCTGTATCTTGAGGCTCTATTTGGTTCCTGTACTTTGAGGGATCTGACTGATCCCTTTGTTGTTGAGACTTCACAAGAGAACCGGGTGTGAATGCTTAAATTGTTGTTTGGATGTTTCTCTTTCTCCGGATTGTGGTTATGCCTGTTAGTTTCTTAGTAGTGAAAAAATAACCTAAATGGGATCACTTGAACATGAAAACAGAAATGGTTTAAATGCGGAATTGGTTTTGGGAATGAGTTGTGACTTGGCCGTGAAAGCTGTGATTTTATTTTATGAATGAATAGTAATGAGGGAGTTTGTGCCTAGGTTGGTTTGGAAGCCCTAGGTTGGGACGAGTTCTTGTTACCTATATATATAATTATAGTTCTTATGTTTCTTATTTGCGCCCCACCCAAGTTGAGCACTTAGTGTCGAACACATCCATTTCATGGGGGAGGATGTTTTTCCCAACACACCTATGAGTGGCTGGTTATTAGCACTTTTTTGATCACTTTCCCAAATATCCCAAGACTCTTTGGGCAAGATTTGATGGAATGAGGTCCATTATAGCCCAAGATTCTTCGGGCAGGGTAGTTGTGGTGGTTGTCCCAGGTGTGTGCGGGCATGTTGTTTCTCAAGAGTCTTCGGGATGAGGCCCAGGTGTCTTCGGGCATGGGAGTAGTTGCTCTGGACCAGGTGTTTGCGGGCATGGTTACGCGTGGTGGTTGTGGCCCAGGTGTTTGCGGGCATGATGGTGGTTTTGGCCCAGGTGTTTGTGGGAAGGATGCGGGGTTGTGGCCCAAGTGTGTGCGGACGGGGTGTGGTAGTGGGACTGCGGTGAGAATGGAGGGAGAGGTTCGATGCGTAGGATGTCTTCAATAACTAGTGGGAAACTGAAATGGGGTACCCAAATATCGATGTGCTATTACTATATATTACTTAAATTATGTTATTTGGGGAGTGTTCCTTGGTGAGGCTTGGGTGGATAGTTTTCCTTGCTAGGTGCTTTGGTTACCTCTTTTCTCACAGGGCATTAGAATGCCTCCCCACTTGTGCATGGGAGTCTTTGGTTTTATTTACTGAGTATACTTGTATGCTCAACCTACATATATAAACTACTTTCAAGTTTCCAGGAGGACTTCAGGGATCGTGTAGTGCCGTACTTTCTCGAGCATTGGGACAGTTGTAGTTACTGTTTTTCTTTTCTTTTGTTACTTTACATTTGTAGTCTCCTTGTACTTTGTAGCATTTACTTTTGTAACATGCATATGGGAATTATTTTCTTTGGCTTTACTTTTACCCCCCCAGTTTTGTTGTTGTTGGGATTTACTGTCTTATCTCCGGATCCTATTAAAGAAAAAGGGTAATGCCTTCCATCTTGTGTGTGATTCTATACCCTTGGTGCTAGTTTCCACTCTGGGACCTTTTGAAGGCGGGTCTCGGGGGTCATTATCTCTCCTTCAACTTAAATAAGGAAGGGTTTGACAATCTATTGTCCCTTCTCTCATCTTGGTGAAGGCGGGTCATGACAGAATGGAATCAATGGTGAGGTTGAGAGATAGGATTGAGTTTGGGGTTAGTAATAGTGGGGATTGCATGGGATGGTATGGTAACATTGTTGGGTGATCTTGGTGAATGAAATAGGCCTGGTAAGACTGGCTAGGACATGGGATTTTAGGGCCCGCTGTGATCTGATTCCAGGACTCTGGGCATACCTAACGACCAAGTAAGGCTACACTGATTGTAGGGTAGATACCCTAGGAAAGGTATATGCATCACAATGACTTGAGTTCTCATGTTTCATGGGTATTTTTTTTCTTTTGGGGATTTAAAATGAATAATAAGTCTAAGAAAATTTAAGAACAATATTCTACACTACTCGGGCATAGGAATTCCTTGTTTACCTTGAATCTATGGAACCTGGGAGACAACCACGAGTAGTGAGGGCGATCGAGGCCTAGTAGGTCGACATGTATGATTGATAGAGGGATGACTGAGAGGAGGAGGATGATCAGTGGAAGAAGACGCTTTGTGCCTTTCAGTGGAAGACCCTCCGGAAGTAAGAGGGAAACATCTCTGACGTGGGGACAGAGAGCTGGCTAAAGGATCTAGTGATAACTTTCATCTTGATCTAGGCTCCAACGGAGTACTAGGTTCCTCTGACTGTAAGCCAGATATGTGGAGCAGTGCATTAGTGGTGGACACTTTATCTTGGGGAGAAGAGGGAGGTTGAGGTGACATGGGATGACTTTGAGAAGGAGTTCCGGGCGGAATTACTCTCTTACACGATGAAGGCTGAGAAGAGGCACGAACTACTCTCTCTCTATTAGGGGAGTATGTCAGTGAGAGAGTTAGGGATCAAGTTCAAGGATCTCCTTCACTTTTCTACCAACCTCTTTTTAGATGAGGAGTCTCGGGTGAGACGTTTGGAGGAGGCACTTCAACATTCTCTCCAATATGTTGTTACTCCCTTCACCTTACCAACATACTTGGAGGTCCAAAATAAGAATGAAGTGGTGGAAAGGATGCACACGCTGGGAGGTGTATTTCTAGAGGGAATCTAGTTGGGCTCATCGAAGGGGAATGCCATTAGAAGAAGGCCTCAAGCATTAGGACCCTCTAGGTTTCGACCAGTAGGGATCAGGCCTCAGCAGTTCCAGTTCCGATCTCCCAGCCCTCACCCTTTTCTTTCAGGCCCAGGGATGAGATTTTTCATCTGTGGAATCCATGGGAACCTTCGGAATCAGTGCCCAGATAGAGTGCAGTACAATGGGGGTGGGCTAGTGCAGCACCCGCCCTAGCCGAAACAGTTTCCAGCTAGTCCCTTTCAGCAGCAAAAGTAGGGGAAGCAAGCTCCCACTCCTCTGAGGGCATGCATTGAAGGAGGAGGCCGACCTCAGAGAGCTCCTCAGGGACCTCGACCAGGGAATAGTCGGGGAGGCCGCCGACAGTCGAGAGGCAGGGGAGCTGGGCATGGGAAGTTGCATGCTGCAGAGGCAGCGGTTCCAGCAGGGCCAGAAGTTTTTCGAGGTACGATCAGCTTATTTAGTACCCTTTCCTATGACTTGTTCAATACAGGAGCTTCACATTCCTTTGTTGCTCCTAGTCTAGCCCATTCTTTGGGTTTAGACGCTGAGAGACTTCCAGTGCCCCTGGTACTGAGCACACCGGTCGGAGGTCAGACCGACTTGTTTTATGTTTTCCAAGGGTGTAGACTGATGATAGAGCCACATCAGTCTATCAAGGATCTTCTACTGTTGTAGATACAACCATATGATGTCATCCTAGGCATTGACTGGATGTTCTCTGTATGTGCCATCATTGACTGCTTCTGAGGAAGGGTCGTGTTTTCATATTTGGGTGGCCGACGTGTAACTTTAATCGGCGAGTGGGGATGGATAGAAAATCAGTAGGTGAGAGGAGCCCCTCCTTTCCTTGTTAGCTGAGCTATCAGTGGAGTTGGTGGATGCAGAAATGGTGGAAGTTCCAGGGGTCGTCATTGAGTTTATGGACGTCTTCCCTGAAGAGGTGGTAACTCTACCCCCTCAACGTGATTTTGAGTTTGGGATAGACTTGAAACCTGGTGCCCATCCGATTTTGATGGCTCCCTACCGGGTGTCACCTTATGAGTTACAGGATTTGCGGATTCAGATTGAAGATCTAAGGAAGAAGGGTTTTATTTGACCAAGTGCATCACCATGGGGTACTCTAGTCTTGTTCGAAAAGAAGGCAGATGGTGGTCTCAGGCTGTGCATAGACTACAGGAAACTAAATCAGCTGATGGACAAGAATCACTACCCTCTTCTGAGGATAGATGATCTCCTTGACCAGTTAAGGGGAGCAGGTAGGTTCTCTAAGATCGATCTGCGGTCTGGATATCACCAGCTGAGGGTGAAGGAGGGGAACATCTCGAAGACCGCCTTCAGGTGCAGATATGGTCACTTTGAGTTTGTAGTCATGTCGTTCGGTGTTATGAATGCACCAGCTATGTTCATGGGACTCATGAACTCCATCTTTCGGGAATACCTAGATCGGTTCGTAGTCATGTTTATTGACGACATCCTGATCTACTCAAGATTAGAGGAGGATCATGCTGAGCACCTGAGAACGGTTTTAGAGGTCCTTCGAAAACACTAACTTTATGGGAAATTGTCAAAGTGTAAGTTCTGGACGCGAGAAGTTCACTTACTTGGGCACGTGGTGTCCGAGCAAGGAATAATGGTGGACCCATCGAAGGTCAAGGCAGTTGTTTCTTGGGAAGCACCTAAGAACGTGGAAGAGGTTCATAATTTCCTTGGACTAGAAGGTTACTACCAGAGGTTCATACCCAACTTCTGTCAAGTTGCAACACCTTTGATAGATTTGACCAAGAAGACCGGGCTTTCGTATGGAATGGGAAGTGCAAGGCAGCCTTTAGCTATATGAAGGAGAAGTTGGTAAGTGCCCCAGTGCTGAGATTTCCAAAAGAAGGGGTGGCATATGAGGTGTTCTATGATGCTTTAGGACAAGGCCTCAGGTGTGTGTTGATGCAATGGCAAGGGGTGATCTCTTATGGGTCTAGACAGTTACATCCTCATGAGTGTAATTATGACACCCACGATCTGGAGCTTGCGGAGGTCGTTTTCTCACTAAAGTTGTGGCCAAATTACCTCATCGGGGAGCGCTTCGTGGTCTTCATGGATCACAAAAGCTTGAATTATATCTTCTCCCAGCGGGGCCTAAACTTATGGCAGCAAAGGTGGATGGAGTTCCTTCAGGAATATGACTTTGATATTTCCTACACCTCAGTAAAAGGGAATGTGGTGGCCGATGCCTTGAGCAAGAAGTCGCATAAGGATGCGGTTCGAGAGTCAGCAGATGCTTGGAAGGCGATGGAGGAATTGGCTGCCCTGCACCTGGATGTGAGGAAGGATGGTGGTAGGGGTTGACTGTATCAGATGAAAATGCAGTATTCTCTGTTGTGACAGGTGGAGGAGTCTCAATGGGGATACTCAGAAAGTGAAGTGATGCGTGACCGGGTTAACCAAGGCAATACCCCAGAAGGGTGGACAGAGGATGGTCAGAATCGTATGATTTTTCGAGAGAAGTTGTTTGTTCCAGAGGATATGCATGAGAGGGTTCTTGGTGATTTCCAAAACTCACCCCTAACAGTGCACCCAGGAATTTCCAAGATGTACCAGGGTCTGAGGAGTCAGTTTTGGTGGGCCGGGGTAAAGCGGGTGGTGGCAGAGTTCGTGGCCAGGCACCTAGTGTGTCTGCAGGTGAAGGCTGAACACCGTGTTCCAAAAAGTCTGTTACAACCTTTATATGTCACCGAGTGGAAGTGGGATGACATCTCGATGGATTTTGTCACAGGGATACCCAAGGTTCAAGGAGGCTGTGACACTATCTGGGTAGTGGTGGACCGGTTGACAAAATAGGCTCACTTTCTGGCGATCAAGGAGTTGGGTGAAGTGGATGCCTTAACATAGAAGTACGTAGACGAGGTAGTGCAATTTTATGGAGTTCTAA
Organism: Viscum album; assembly: GCA_963277665.1. Lineage (NCBI taxonomy): Eukaryota > Viridiplantae > Streptophyta > Magnoliopsida > Santalales > Viscaceae > Viscum > Viscum album. The sequence goes on along the minus strand of OY728152.1, from coordinate 2,081,746,513 downwards.
GGTCAATAGTCTCAGATAGTGATGCATGGTTTACCTCATGAGTCTGGAAGGGATTTCATCATGCTTTTGACACTCAGCTATGTCTTAGTACTGCCTTCCACCCCCAGACAGATGGGCAGACAGAGCGCACCATCTAGACATTGGAGGATATGCTATGAGCATGTATTCTAGACTCTGGGGGGTTGTGGGAATGACACATGCATCTGGTAGAGTTTTCCTACAATAATATCGATCACTCTACCATTGGCATGGCTCCGTTTCAAGCTTTGTACGGAAGGCCATGTCGCTCACCCGTGTGCTGGAGCAAGGTTGGAGAAGCAGGTGTTCTTGGCTCGAAAGTGGTGAAGAGCATGAAGGAGAAGGTTCAGCTTATATAAGAGTGTATGAAGGTGGCCCTGGACCGACAAAAATCATATGATGATAATAGGAGTAGACCCTTGGAGTTCGAGGTCGGGGACCACGTGTTCTTGAAGGTCTCCCCTCGGCGTGGGCAATGAAGGTTCGACAGGGGGAGTAAGATTTTCCCCAGGTTTGTCAGACTGTTCGAAGTGCTGTGGCGGATCGGTGAAGTGGATTATCAGCTAGTGCTACCACTGCCACTACTGAGACTGCACGATGTCTTCTATGTGTCTCAGCTCCGATGATATCTACACGGCGATTCACACGTCCTCGACTGGGGAAGGCTGGATATTGAGGATGACATGAATTTTGTAGAAATAATAGTAAGGATCGAGGATCATGAGGAGAATATGCTCCGTGGACAAACCATTCCTATGGTTCATGTGTTGTGGAGGCATGACGGGCTCGAGGAAAGTACCTGGGAACGGGAGACACAGATGTGCGCCCAGTACCCATAGCAGTTTTGAGTTTTGTTCTATTCTATTTGTACTTGTTTGTGATGGAACACTTTACCTTGTTAACTATGGAACATGCAATTTTCCTTATTCTGTGGATGTGTGTAAAGAGTTCTGACTATGGGGAGGGGAGGACCTGATCCCTAATCAATACGCAATAAGGTGGATGTGATTAAACTCGTGCGGGTGAGTCAGTGCCACCCAAAGAGGATAGTATCTTGGCATGGATGAAGAAACTCCCTAACCCATATGACTGGACAGTTTGACCTTCGAATGTTGCCTAGTTATTTGAGGGATAGGTGTTCCTAGATGTCGATGAGTTTTACTCATGAGAGGTATCTTTCGAGGTGGTTGTTCAAAACCCCTCTTTCGTCGGGTATAGTCTTGATTCTCGAGGGTGAGAATAGGTATCTGATGTAATGACCCGGACCCACTGGATCCATTACTTTTCCAAAACACAGGTCCACCGAAATGGTGGCACCGGTTATAGGGGCACCAGTTGCGGTGGAACCGTGACGGTGGCACCAGTGACGGTGGAACCGTAAGGGTGACACCATGACAGTGGCACCGTTTCCTCACCGCGTTCTTTTCCAGTTACAAACTTTTCTGCTCCTGCAACATATCTTTTGACGTAAAGATGATTTAATTCCCCCTTTAAAATCCATTTAAAGCCCATAAATAATATCTAAAATCCACTAAGGGCCAGACAACCCTTAACTTACCAAAACGTGTGGTTTTTCCTCAATGTCACGCCCTTCCCCGTACCTTCCAGTTCCGCCCCTGTTACAAATTTCCTTATGGTTAAAGAAAACTATTTAACGTATAGATGTTATGACCACCCCTTCGAGGAGAACTGTTAAATGAAAATTAATTCCATTGTGCATAACTGCCCAACCGCGTTGTGAAACCATGATCCGAATTTATAGCTGTTCAAAATTCCATATCCCATAACAACGAGATCTCATCCTTATATCGCATGGGAATTATTTATTCTTCTTCCTCTTGGCTAGTCTCCTTTTCTTCTTTGTGAATTTGTAATTACCCATCCCGAGTTAAGTGGTGCGCCTATGCCGGAGCCTTTATTCTCACCCTTGGAGCCCCCGACGTTCCTTCCCTGCAAGTCACGCATCCCCAGTTCTTGGTCCGTGGAGAAGAACTTCGATCCTTGATCAAACAAGCAGGCCTTTTTTCCTTTGTCTCTCCTTACTGTGTATTATGCGGGGTGGGTACGCTACTTTTTCTATGGGAATGGATGAAACCAAACCTTAACAAAGATAACAAACAGACTGTTAAAGAATTATGGGGTGTGTTTGACATTTCTTCTCTACTCTTTTATAATTTCTATATATTGTGAACTGCATGGGCTTATGCTTACTAAAAATCATGGTTCTTGGTGGTCTTTCCTTGCAAAATAATGAGGCCTTGTCTTCTGTGATGAATAAATTACTGTAACATTGAAATTGGTTAATCACCTAAACTCAGTTGGTTAAATGGATACCCAGTGAACATCAATCCTTGTGTGGTCACCCCGGTTGACCAACAGAAAGAAGAACCTAATGAATGATGTTCTTGAACTTGGAGGTTTTCCTAATATGTTTGGTAGTGGGTGTGTTGTTCTCCTTGATGCTTATGGGGTGAAGTGGATGGGGATGGAATCCTCTATTGTGGCATGGTTGTTGGTTGTGAATCTGAAGCTATGTGGGGCTATATCTCGAGGCTTGGTTTGGTTCCAGTACTTTGAGGGATCTTACTGATCCCTTTGTTGTTGTGACTTCACAAGAGAACCAGGTTTGAATGCTTAAATTGCTGTTTGGATGTTTCTCTTTCTCTGTCTTGTGATTATGCTTGTTATTTGCCTAGTAGTGCAAAATTCACCTAAATGGGATCACTTGAACATTAAAGCAGAAATGGTTTAAATGGGGAATTGGTTTTGGGAATGAGTTGTGACTTGTCCGTGAGTGCTGTGCTTTTATTTTATGAATGAATAGTAATGAGGGTGTTTGTGCCTAGGTTGTTTTGGAATCCCTAGGTTGGGATGAGTTCTTGTTAACTATATATATAATTTTAGTTCTTATGTTTCTTATTCACACCCCACCCAAGTTGATCACTTAGTGCCGAACACCCCCATTTCATGGGGGAGGGTGTTTTTTCCAACACTCCTATGTGTGGATGGTTATTAGGTCCTTTTATGCTCCCTTTCCCGAATATTCCAAGACTCTTCAGGTAGGCTGTGACGGACTGAGGTCCATTATAGCCCAAGATTCTTCGGGCAGGGTAGTTGTGGTGGTTGGACCAGGTGTGTGCGGACAGGTTGTTTCCCAAGAGTCTTCGGGATGAGGCCCAGGTGTATTCGGGCATGACAGTAGTTATTCTGGCCCAGGTGTTTGCAGGTGTGGTTACATGTGGTGGTTGTGGACCAGGTGTTTGTGGGAGGGATGGTGGTTGTGGCCCAGGTGTTTGCGGGCGAGATGCGTGGTTGTGGCCCAGGTGTGTGCGGGTGGGGTGTGGCAGTGGGACTGCGGTGAGAATGGTGAGAGAGGTTCGATGCGTATGATGTCTTCAATAACCAGTGGGAAAGTGGTGCGGGGTACCCAAATATTGATGTTCTATTACTATATATTACTTGACTTTCATTATTTTGGGAGTGTTCCTTGGTGAGGCTTGGGTGGATAGTTTTCCTTGCTAGGTTCTTTGGTAACCTATTTTCTCACAGGGCATTATAATGCCTCCTTACTTGTGCATGAGAGTCTTTGGTTTTCCCTAGTGAGTATAATTTTATGCTCACCCTACATATATAAACTTCTTTCCAGTTTCCAGGAGGACTTCAGGGATCGTGCGGTGCCGTACTAGCTCAGGAGTTGGGATAGTTGCAGTTGCTGTTTTTCTTTTCTTTTGGTACTTTAACTTTGTAGTATCCTTGTACTTTGTGGCATTTAATTTTGTAACATGCATATGGGAATGGTTTTCTTTGGATTTACTTTTACCCCCCGTTTTGGTGTTGTTGGGATTTAATATCTTATCTCCCGATCCTATTAAAGAAAAAGGGTAATGCCTTCCATCTTGTGTGTGATTCTATACCCTTGGTGCTAGTCACCACTCCGGGACCTATTGAAGGCGAGACTTGGGGGTCATTATCTCTCCTTCAACTTTAAGAAGGAAGGGTCTGGAAATCTACTATCCCTTCTCTTATCTTGGTGAAGGAGGGTCATGAAAAATAACCCATATAAAATTATGGTAAGCACGAATAGGTTTTTCATGAAAATCCATAGGTATGATCTTCCAATTTATAAACCACAACACTAAACTCTCATCCATCTTCCATCCATCAATGGCCTCCCCTCCATTGAGTTTTGACCACATAGACACACATTCTTCATCATATGTATGTGACTCTTTAACCATCTCCAAAAAATTGTGAAAAAATGAAATAGGAAATAAAACCACAACATCATCTTAGTAATCACATTCCAAGTTCATGTTGGTAAAGAAAAACATCAACTACCACTCATCTGAAGATTCTTTTCCCAACTGAGCATAAGAATTTATAATTAATGCATATACCATCATATATCCTTTACTCAATATATACATCAAGTAAAAGTCAAAAATTTTGAGATACTCCATCCATCTTCTTTGTATTAGGTTCAAATACGTTTGTGAGAAAATATTCTTCAAGCTCTTATGATTTGTGAACACAGTAAATTTATCACTGAAGAGATAATGCTGCCAAGTTTTCAAAGCAAGGACTCTGGTAGGTAACTCCACATCATGTGTTGGGAAATTATACAGATGAGATTTTATCTTCCTTGATCCATAAGTAACAATATGATATCCTTGAATGAGAATACACCCCATCCCAGATCCTAAAGTTTGACAGTACAAAACATACCCTTGTCCTTGTTCTGGAAAAATCAAGATTGGTGTTGATGTAAAGAAAACTTCTAGCTCTTTGAAGTATATATAAAATTCCCCATTCCATTGGAATAGCACATTATTATTTATCAAATCTATCATTGGTGAAGTGAGTCATGAAAAATCATGAACAAAGCATCGGTAATAACCAGTTATACCAATGAAAATCTGTATCTCAAAGTCATTATTTGAAGATTTCCAAGAGATAACAACTTCTATCTTTTCTAGATCCACCAAAACACCTCTTTCACAAATTACATGTACAAGTAAATGTACCTCTTATACCAAAAAATCAAATTTTGATAATATAGAAATTAGACAATTATCCCTTGTGATTCCCAATACTATTGCCAAGTGTTTCTCATGCTTATCCCTTATCCTTAAATACACCAATATGTCATCCAAAACACCATATCAAAAGAATCTATATATCACTAAAATATTAGATTCATCAATTAAATAAAGACTATTAATACATTAGTAAGACTAAAAGGCATTAATACATATTTTTAATGGCTATATCTACTTCTGAAATCTATTTTTGGAATATTCTATTTCTGAACCTGCAATTGGTAATATCCTAAGTGCAATTCAATCTTATAAAATATCTTAGTGCCCATAAATTGATCAAATACATAATTTATTCTTGGAAGTGAATACCAAATATTTATCATAACTTGGTTAATCTTATGATAATCAACACACAATTTATGAGTTCTATCTACATTTTTGACAAACAAAATCGGTGCTTCCTATAGAGACGTGCTCAGCAGAATGAACCCTTTTCTTTCCAGCACTTCTAACTACACTTTAAATTCCTTTAATTTGGTTAGTTACATTTTAAAATATATAAGGGAAATATAAATAGTTCCCAGATGGAGATCAATCATAAAATCCACTTATCATATAGGTGGAAACCCTGAGAAATTTTTAAGAAAAACATCTAGAAATTGATCAACCACTACTGGGAAACTGTTCATATAAATATCATCCATAAATTCCAAATTCAATGCTTCCAACTAGTATGATATCATTCCAACTAATGGTTCCAACAAACCTATTACACCTACCATTACATTCTGGTCTCCTTGAAATAGATTCTTGGCAAAATCATTAGTTGTAAAATAGACCTTTTTTGTATAATAGTCAATATAACCATTGTACGTTGTTAACCAATCCATAAACAGAATTATATCAAAAACATACATGTCAATTATAGAGAGATCCCATTTCAACTTGGATTCATCAATAGTTATAGAACATGCACCAATAACAAAGGCCTGACACTCTCTTTGACCAATTTTTTTTTTATGTTTTATCACATAAGGAATCATCTCAACTTTTAAACTCATCAAATCAATATCAAAAGAACCAATAAAGGAATGCGATGCACCTATATCAAAAAAAAATTTAATTAGAGTATAATTAAAAAGAATCATACCTCACACTCTCATTGGGACAAATTGATCATCCACATTAACTTGACGAGATCCATATAATTTCTTACTCTTGACACTTTGCTTCTTATTTCTCTATTGAGATTTCCCTTCCCAATGAGTAATGGTGTTCCTGGAATCACCATGGTTTGCAATATTCTCTTTATGAGTTTGATTATTCTACCCTCATCCCATCAAATCATACAATGCTTGCGATACTTGATAATTTTTCTGAACACCCGACCTCAGAAAACTATGACAATAGCACTTAAGGTGAACCATTTATTTGAAATTATTGCATGATATTGGTGGTTCTATACAATATAGCTTCATGTGGTCGAAGGAACCACATTGGAAACATCAATCTTTAGTCTTGGATCTTGGAGGAAGATTTAGCATTCCATCCATTTGATTTTGAGTTATACTCCCACCTTGGTAATAAGTTTCCCTCTTCTGCTTGCTCCCAACATTAGAGTTCCTGCTGTTTTCCATGGTTATCAACTTGCTTCCTCCTGCCATAGCTCCTAAGATGTCTCGTTTAGCTACCATAGCTCTATTGAGTATCTATTTATAACCTGTAATACATATTACAATAATATTTGATAAAATTTCCTACCTCATCCCTAACTCAAAGATGCATGCCCTCAAGGATGCACTAATAGTAACCTTGGGTGAAAAGAGTAGTAAATTCATGAATTGAGCCACATAATCTGTGATATAAATATTTTCATAATTTAAGTTTAAGAAGTCTATTATTATTTGAATTATAAATGTATGAGGAGAGAATTTTTTATTAAAAAATTATTCAAAATAATCCCAACCAATGCCTTGATCTACTTTATCCAGTACAAATAAATCCCACCACTAGCATGAAATATCTTCTAGGATATAAGTTTCTAGCTTGAATTTTAGTTATGGTTTTATGCCAATGAAATAAAAGATACGATTCATCCTGTTCATCCACACCTCTAACTTTTCATGTTCAGAATCACCATGAATGATGGGTGGATTCTATTTCTAGAATTGGATGGAATTATCCACTTGTCTTGATTCATCCCTCTTATTCTTGATGTCCTCAACCTGAAATGCTTGGACAATACTCTAAACCAGCTATTGGTTCACCTATTATTTAGGTGAAACCACATTATTATAATCTTTATATGATTAGTTTTTAATACATCTACTGGGTTCTAAGTTCTATAAAAACCATAAATGTCATAAGTCTCACTCTCTATTAAATAATGTTTTATTATTTCAAATTTTACCACATCATACTATCACAAAAGTGAAATCCAAATCAACATTTTTTTTGAAAAATATCTACTTGGTTTTGAAAATAAAACCATTTTCAAAATATCACAATCATTATCTTTTCAAAATATCACATTTGAAAATAATTTCAACATTTTTTCAAAAACTATCTACAATTTTGTACCAAATCATAAATCTTTATTCAAAATGAAATATGCACTCTTATTGGTAAGACATTTCTATAATGCATGCCATGATCATATTATTGGCTAAACCCATTACAATGAGATTCCAAATCCTATTAGTGTCTTCAAAATAGTTATGTACCCAACTACCTGGTAACATTAAGTTTAGTATAAAAAGGTTAGGTATGTTTTATTATGATCTACATTTCATGTTCTAACAATTCAACTCCTTTCTATGATCCCAACTCAAGGAATGCACGAGAATGAATTCAACTCCAAGATCGATAACCAATAACAATTAAAATACCAACCAAGACTAATACAACTTTTTCCACAAGAAATTATAAAGGACTAAGCTGATACCACTTGTAATATCCCACCCCTCATCATTGGATTGAGAAAGTGGTAGGAAATTACTTAGCCTTAAGAGACATTCCCAAGGTTCAAATGGCTGAGAATAAATGCTAAAGGCTTGATTAACAGATAGGGGTGATTTTTAATTTGAAAATAAAACAAATAACCAAAAATTCCATAAAACAATAAACCTCTACATTATTCATGATATCAAAGAAAGAAAACTTAAGAAACCATTGATATTAAAATCAAACTAAAACCAAGTACCATAAAAGATGACTAAAATATCAAATCACATAGTGGAAGAAAAAATAAAAGGACTCCAATGAAAACTCCAAGCTCAAAAAATGACCCATTCTCCAATCTCCACAAAACAACCCAAGTATCATGAAGTAATGCTAAAGATGTGTGATATTTTAAATTTTCCCATTTATCGATAAAAAATATATACAAAAGCACCAAACTACCAATATAGGCATGAGTAATGAAACTCAGTAGAATTTCCCCAATGAATTCCCTACTCACGCCACTATGATAGAACATTTTAGAACATTTATATAAAACAATTTATATAAAACAATTTCAAAAATAGTTTATATCCAAATATAAAAAAGTTCCATAGTAAAATAATTTTATAAAAAAAAAATCAACTTCCAAGGAATGAAACCAAACAATTTTCTAAAACCATTTTATAGATTCCTTTTGGAACAACTCTTTCCAATCCACAAAACCACACATTAACCCATGCATGATTTATTATGAAAGTTCCATACTCATGATCAATTTCTCATCGATCTACCAATTCTTCACAAGGTAATTAAATCACATATTCCATTACACCTTTGGTACTAAGCACAAGGTCATATTTCAACCAAGCCTCATAATGAAATATGAACACACACCATTAAGTATTCCCAAAAAAATAATGACAATACAATCATGCCAAATCCATTCCAATACCAAAGAAATTTAAATTCTAAAACCAGTTTAATAAAAAAATTATTTTATTGAAAACAATTTTTCATAAATCAAACAAAGAAACTATTTTAAATCAATATTTTAAAATCATTTATCAAATCACTTTGCACAACAATTCCACAATTTCACAAAAAATCACAGACCATCTCTAAAGAATGTTCCTACCATGATTCACACACAAATTTCACAATCAATTTCAATCAATTTAATCAATTTGAAACTAATAAAATTTGTTATATCAAGAGGATTTGAGAGTGAAGCCACCTACCTCATATTTTATGATAAAAACGAAGAATAGTGCTCAAATACCAATAAAACCTGGTTGAAACAGCAAAACCTAGCTTAAATATCTTCTCCCTATCATCAAAAAGTCCAAATAAAGACATATTTTGCAACAAATACCTTATATATATCCATAGTGAGTGTATATATAAGAAAATAAGAGAGAGGGATAATTAGATATAAGAAAAACCACTAAGAAATACCAAGAACGATGGATTACTGTAACAATTTAGCTTCAAAAAACCAATAGAAGCCTTCAGATCACCTATAGATCAATGGGAGAGGATTTATTATTCTTTTGGAAGAGATAATATAGAGTTAGGGATACATAGGAGGAAAATTAGGTCCTTATAGGTCAAAAAGTGCGAGATACAAAAATTTAGGATCTCACTTTTAACCCGTACATGATTAGTCTCATAGTTAGGAAAATAGTGCAATAACCGTGCGCCAACCACTACCTCAAGGATTAACCACATATGGTTGAATCACATAGTTATAAAACTATGCACCATCCATGCCAAATCCCACTGTCTAATATAGAACAATATCTCTTAGGATTCCATAGGGTTTGGACAACCAGTGCACTACCTGTGCACCTCCCCTTTATCCCACGACTCATTGTGCATAGTTTCCTATAAGTGTTGTATTATTTTAACAAATCATTCACCAACTGTGCACCCTTGAAAAAGTCCCAAAATATTCTGAAATTATTTCCAACTCTCGCAAACTTAAACCAAACAATTTATTTTCTTAAAAATCATAAATAAAGGGTTAATTATTTGTAAACAAGGGTGATACATTCGATATGGTGTCTTAAAATCTTGATTCATATGATCAAAAGAATTATATTGAAAACATACATTATTTTTCTTTGGTTTAGGAGGAATATTCATAAATCCAACCATCTAATTCAAAGTCATTGAACTGCCTTGGAAATATTTATCTTTCTTTCACTTATTCCTAGCATTATAGTTACCAACATTTACCATAAGTATCAAAATAATTCCTCTACCCATAGTTCCTAAGATGTCTCTTTATACCACTACCACTCTATTGACCATGTCTATATAATTGTTTATACAAATAACAATAATCTTTGAGTGGAAATCTATCCTCAACCCTAATTCAAAAATATGTTTCTTCAAGGACACACTTGTATCAATTTTGGGTGAAAAACATACTAAATCAAAAAATTTATCCTCATACTCTATCACTATGCGGTTATCCTACTTAAAATTTAAGAAATATATCGTTTTATAAATCCTAAATATGTGAGGATAGAATAATTTGTTGGATAATTCCTCAAAATCCCCTCATAAAATGACTTGGTATAATTTACCATGAACATATAAATCCCACCATTAGTGTGATAGATCCTTTGGAATATACATAGACAAATTGAATTTTAGCTTAGATAGTCTTCCTATAAAATTAACGATTTGATTCATCCCATTCAGCCACACCTCTACTTTTTATGGTTCTAAATCACTTAGAAAGTTGGGTGGATTCTGCTTTTGGAACTAAATAGAATGATCTACTTTCCTTGGTTTATCACTTCTATTCCGTATATCCATAAGATGAAAAGCCTATACAATAATCTAAACTATATGTTGGTTCACTTGTGGCTCAAGTGTAACCACATTCTTAGTAGCCTCTTCCGGTTGGTTTTTTTTGTGCCCAATCAGTTCTATTCTCTATAATGAAATAAAACCTTTTAGTATCAATCTCTAGAAACTGAATTATTAATATTTTCAAATTTACCATATCACACATATCATAACATGGATTTTAAACATTCAACATCTTCCATTTTCAGAACATTTTTTTTAAATTACATTAATATTTTTGAAAATTTAACCCTTTTCAACTATTTTAAAAAATAATCTAATTTTCACCAAATAATAAGTCATTACTCAAAATTGAATATGTACTCCTAGTGGGAAGTAATTTATCTCAATGCATGTCATGATATTATGACCAGCTAAAACCATGATGATGAGGTTATAATTCCTATAAGTGTCTCAAAAAACTCATGTACTCAAACTTTTGGTAACTTGAAGTTTAGCATAAATAGGTTAGTTATACCTATTTATGATCTAAATTTAAAGTTATGATGATTCTATCTTCATTATGTTAATTTAATTCAAGGAATAAAACAAAAGTATTTTCAACTCCAAGACCAAACAAACTGATACCATTTGTAACATCCCACACCTCATCCATTAGCTTGGGAAGAGGAGGAGGGTGTTACTAGACTTAAGTTACATTCTCAAGATAATAAAGGATGACAATAAATTTATAGGGCTTCATAAACAGTTGGGGGATGATTTTCCATTTGAGAATAAAACAACCCAACCTAGAATACCATAATCAAATAACCACTATATGATGCATGATAACAACATAATACAATCTAAAGTACAACCCAATAAAAATAAAACCAAACTATAACCACGAAACATATCAGAGTACAAAGCAGAAAATAAAACAAAACAAAATTAAAAACAACCAAGACATCCAATATAAACTACCAAAAAAGTTCCAATATATAACTACACAATATAATCAAAAGGTATCACAATTCATCACTAAAGAAATGAGATACCTTTCCTTTACCTGTGTCTCGATACACAATATCAGCAAATTCACCAAAGGACCCAACCAGGGGGTGAGTATAAAACTTGGTAGGATTATCCCAAAGAATTCCCTATCCACTACACTAGGATAGAACATGATATCACATTTAAATGAAATAATTTAAAATTATTTAAATTAGTTTATATAAAATCAAAAGCCATTTTTAAACAAACAATTATTCATACCAAAAACATTTTCCATGGAAATTAATTAAACAATATTTTAGAAACATTTATCCAATATATCTTCCATAAATCATTCCATTCCACACATCCACATATTCATGCAACCATGGACATCCCAAAGTGGTCACTTGGTTAACTATTTTGAATGGGGAGTGTTTATACCCTTATCTGTCTAAAATATACATGAACACACATTAAACATTTATTCTATAGAAAACATGACAAGAAAATTATAAAAAGACATTTAAATAAATTAATAATTTTGTAGAAAATATCACAAAAAGACATTTTCCATTAATTAAAACAAAACTATATCATAAAACTACAAATCTAAAATCACAAAACAAAGCAATTTATACAAAATAACCAATTTCCACAATTTCAAAAACCATCACTAATGAGGGTTTGAATCAAACAATGAACATAAATTTCAAAATTTAAAACAATAAATTCAATAAATTTGATATAAATATTTTAGGTTCTAATAATTGGTGTTTATATTCAAACTCACTACTTCCCAACTTTGGTGAAAACAAAGAAGGGAACAAAACTTCAATAAATCAGATAGAAACTCCAAAAACCGTCCTTATATCTTGTTCCATAACATCCAAACAACCAAAAATCATCATTATTGGAATTAAACAAAACAAATATATCCACAACATATTAGATCCATGAATCCAAGAGAGGTAAAGAGAAGAAAACTAAGGAAAAACAACAAGAACAAGCACTTACCAAGGAATTCAGATCTCCAACGCACTCAAAATCGCCAACAGATTGCTACAGGAACAATAGGAAAGGTATCTCTATCCTTTATTATGACTAGAATTTGAGTTTGGGTCAAATTATGGAAAAAACGAGTCATTAAGGGGGTGAAATGAGTTATATCTACAAAAATAGGATTTGGTTTTTAATGGTGCACGATTAGGCTGTATGATTAGGAAAAATATGCACTAAATATGCCTTAACCACAACCTTCAAACACCCCTCACATGGTTGGATTTCATAGTTAGAAAAAACATAAACTAACCATGATAAACCCCTTTTTCCAACATCACACGATTTCTCCTAGGTGGCTGCATAGTTTGGCCAAATTGTGTGCCTACTTAGTGCCCACTGTTTCAGCTTCACGATTTCCTGGAAGGTGTTTCACGGTTTCTAATAACCATTACCAAACCATAAACCACTAGAAAATACAAATAAACTTTTCAAAACTCCTTCAAAACTATCCAAACATAACCCAATAACATTATATACTTAAAATAAAAAAATAAAGGGTTAATTACCTGAAAATAGGGGTGATAAAAATTTAATATTATCCCTAGTAAATCACAATTAACATTAAATGATGTCAACTTAGATGAAACATTATTTTGAATGTTCACTGGGAATATTTCTTGAGAAAAATAAATTTTCATTAAAAATAACTTTTTAAAACATAAAACATTTTTAAAATCCTTTTATTTGAAGCTAACCATCTAAATTTATAAAAGAAAATTTAAAAATCATTTCAAATATTTCTTGAAGAAAATGTACTTTATTCTTTGGAAAACTATTTTTAAATCATAAAACATTTTGAAAATAAATTTAATTTAAAATAATATTGAAAAATTATAAAGGAAATTTTAAAAATCATTTAAAAAATTTCTTGAAGAAAATACCATTTTTATTTTGAAAAATTCCTTTTAATATAAAAAATTCACAAAACATATTTAAAATAAATTAATTTGAAAATAACCTTTGAAAACTTGTATAATAATCTATAAATTATTTAGTGGTCATAAAGGTTAGAAATTATATTCATAGAATACAAATTAAAACAAATAATTCTTTCAATTTTTTTATAAAATCCAAACAGTCATTATTTTGAAAAAAACATGAAGATTCCTTTAAAAACATTTTTTAGGAAGTTAAACATCAGTAAAATTTCTTAAATAAATCATTTTTATAATTTCAAAAACATTTTTTAATTTTTTTTAGAAAACATGGTTTAAAAAAAATGGTTTTTGATCAAAGAGAAAAATAAATATTATTTTTATTAAAAACATTATTTTGGTCTCTTTAGTACATAAAGAGAGGAAACTGAAGGAAAAAATGTATTCTCCTGATATAACCATAGGATAATAAAATTCATTAGTTTCTTGAGAGATGGATCATAATATTTTATCATGGTAATCATAATCATAATGAATACTGATAAATGATGATATTTTAACATTAAACCCTTACCACTTTGGTAACTTTGAATCCTAATCCCCATGAAAGAGTAACATTAAGTGAAACTTAAAATATAACAAGAGTAAATAAATACATGTTATTACTTGTAAAAGGGGCTTTATATACACCTAATAAAATAGGATAGGTTCACAACATGACATATGTCTCAAAGAAGGCAAATTGAGGCAAAAATACCTTACCGCTCTGGTAACTTTTGAAACATAACCCCATAGAAGAGAGATCATAAAATAGACATTAAATCCCAATAATTTTTGTAACAACCTAGGTATTTATAGAATAAGTATTTTTCATTTCTTTTAATATTTAAGAATATGATATTAATTTTACATTAAAGGGGATTCTTTTTTCGATATCATACTTGACATGCAACAATGAGTTTCTTCGAAATCTTACATTTTACACAATATTGAGTTATACCAAAAAATAACACAATAATATTATTATTATTTTAAATGTTAGTTAATGCCTAATATTTCGAATAGAGGAAGTGAATATTATCAACTGAATTTTGAAATATGGTTTACACATGTTTAAATAATGATTCATTGGTTACCAAATTTATTAGAAATGGAAATAAAAAAAATTGAATATAAAGGATGTTTTTTATGATAACCTCTTTAAAAGAGAATAATTGTGTTTATAAAATCATATCACTCTTTATTTTTTTTATTTAATGAAAAATATATGTTATATATTCAATTTATTGTTTTAAATTCATCTTATATGGTTTCAAGATATGATATAAGAACAAATTTAATTTTTCGGATAAAAGAAGTATTTTTCTAAAAATGTAGTTTTACTACCTTTTGATGGAGAACCCTTTTAAAATATAGTTTTTTTCACTTTTATATATTATATTTTACAGAAAAACTTCTTATTTAGAAGCTTTACATCAAAATTTACATTGGATGAAATTTTGGCATTTTTCTGATAAAATTCATATTTTGATGAATAGTGAAAAACACTGCATTTTAATTCAAAACTGTCTTTTAATCAAATATATTTATATAGTTAGATTGTAATTTTAATTGGTTTTAAAGTTTAATTGAATTAAGTTTTTATCATTTAATCCAATTTTGGTCATTGGAAGTAATTTTACTTTTAAATTGGATATAAACACATGTCAATCTTTTGATAAATTTTTACTTCTTAAAAACCTCTTTTTGGTTTTGACAATGGAAATTAATTATAAATTAATTTATAAAAATTATTTTTTTTGAATTTTGAAAAATGGATTCCATATTTGGAATCATAAGTTCCAAATTTTGTAAATAAGTACCTTATATTTTTGGACATTATGAATAGTAACTTCAGAAATTATTTTTAATTAGCACAGTTAAAGGGTTAATTAGGTAAAAAGGGTAACAAAATAATATTATAATTATATAAAACCACCCTAAAATTTTTCCTAAGCCTATTTGATGAGATATTTCCGACCATGGGAATCCTTGGATCGATTTTGGGACCCCATGGAGCCACTTGGGTGTGATAATGACATGTTATAAGAATTAATTTAAAGTAAAGAGAAATATAACATAAGCATGTATATTTTACAAAAAAAAAATTAATATATAGTTATATAACTGTTATATTAGACTATAAATATTCATTATAAAGATAAAAATATTACATATATCATTTTATTTTATTTATAAATTTTATAAATTAAATAAATAAATTTAACTATGAAACAATGATGATGTAGTGATTTATTTGTTAATAAAGGATTCAAATAAATGATATTATAAATATTAAAATAAATATTAGTTGACATAATTTATGTCATTAAAAAATTTTATGGATGAACATGGAATGTTATAATTTATTAAATGTTTTTTAAGGAATAAGGTTGTTATGAATTTATAAAAAAGTCAAGTATGAATAGTGACCAAAATTGACATAATTTATAACTAAAAATTTAAAATAGTTTATTAAATGATTTTAAATTCTTAAAAATATAAAATTCGTCCAAATGGTTAAGATAAGTCCAAATATGTCACAAATGGTTTTTTTGTTGAAATTTTTACATGATATGGTAATTACATTAACTCAAAATGTGTACATAACATGATATCACTATAAGATTAAAAAGGTTAAAACAAGGGTTAAACCAAAATGATAAGGATAGAAAAATATTCAAAACTTGTATAAAAATTATCAGATGATGTGTATTTGAACCAAAATCATCTTATCTTTAAACTAAATGAGTTTTTTACTATTTTTAATCGAAATTGAATTTATAATAAATTAATACTCCAATAATTTCATAAAGTTCCCCTCACCTATTATATAAAAGGGAACTTCTTATTCTCTTTATCTCACAGTTACAATGTTACAACCCATCCCCTGGGGCCCGTGTTGTGACTACCCCAAACCCGCCTTCCATAGGCCAAGGGTTGGCGACTAGCACCGAAAGACATACTCCCTAAAACGGGAAGGCATTTCCTTTAATCTTGTACCAACATACGGTCCAAGAACATGACAAGAAGAAACTATGAATTAAACTACTGTAGTAAAAGAGTTCTAAAAGTAAAAGGGGCCAGAATACAAGCCCAACTGTAAAGGTATAAGTACAACTAATAATACAATAATACTAAAAGAAAAGGGAAAATAGTTACTGGGTCGTCCCCCGAGGATCCTAACTAAAAGGTGGGTACAGATCGCCTCCTCAGCACTCTATGTCCACCCGTCTCCTCCGCATACTTCCTAGTCCTGGATCCCTAAGAAGAAGTTTAAAGGAGGTGCGTCGAGGAAGAGGTAATATCTTCTACCGACTCTTTCAAGTTTCTTTCTTCTTCTACTTTCTCTTCTTTAGTTGTTTCATTATAAAGTAATAACATCAGTATTAATTATATACTGATATGTTATTATAAATATGAAACAACCCTATTTAACCTTCTATCCATCCTATGGAAAATGAAATCATCGCGCGTGCATACGTACGGAATACCGTCTCCACTCCGGGGTGTAATCTGTTTTTGACCACCACCTTACTTGGATGGGTATAATAGTGTAAATAAATAACTATATATGATTATTGTAAAGTGATATTGATTCTGAAATATTACACATACACTTCAATACAATTCCACGATCATGGGAATGATATCATCGCTCGTGCGTATGTACGGACTACCGTCTCCACGACGCAATGAGATTCATTCTCCATGTTTACCATTCATGAATGATTATAAAGTATATATAATGAATAATAATGAAATATATGACATAATAATGATACTGGAGTTTTGTATATATATATATATGTATGTCATCTACTTAATTCCATTCAATTTAATAAGGAAACGAAAACAGCATTCATGCGTATGTACGGCCTACCGTCTCCATGAACGGTGTATTTCATTCCATTTATCGATATATCATATATATATGTATATTATGAATATATATTATATATATAAATCATGTTTTACATTCTGGAATTAAGTAAATTAGGATATAAGTAATAATATCAAGAACAACAAGTCAAAACACGAATGATAAATGAAACGATTTTACACAAAACGCTACTTTAGCATGGAATTTAAAAAATAACGGGTAATATAAAGTCATAAGTGAACCATATATGATATCATAAAAATTAATATTATTCATTAATAAGTCAATGAAATTATTTAAATAATTATACATGAGGTTCAGATACGTACGAAGCATATCAGACCTAAGGTAAGGGATAGTTATTCCAATCTCATTCTTATCCGAGATTGTTTATTCATAAGTCTTTACTGGGGTTATGTTTATTATCCATGTCCATATGTTCTCAAAATGTTTTTATAAAATGTTTACATTTCTTCCATTTATGTTTAAATTCATTTTTACCTTTTTTTACTTTTACCACATCGTATGGAAGGAATATTTCTTTTGTTTACCATACGAGGTACTTTTTGAATTTTATAGCAAAATTATGAGAAGAATGCTTTTTTAACTTATATGGAATGAACATATTTTTAGAGTTTCATAAAGACTTATTTTTATGAAGCTTACTCTACAATATTCAATGACTATTTTCAATAAAATCCTTTTCATTTAAAATTTCATGGCATTTTGTGGAAAGAAAATGATTTTGAAGAAGAAATGATATTTTCCTCAAGAATTCATTTCAAGTGTTTTATCAAAACCATTTTCCATATAAGATGGAATTATTTCATATGTGTATGTTTCATGTATAATGTATCCATGATTTACATGGTTTCACTTTTCTTATGATGAAATGATACCCATTTTTGATTATGTTATGATGGGATGATGTTTATGAAACCCATTTTATTCTTTGGGTAATGATGAATGATTTATGTTCATGTTGTGGCAAACGTAAGAATGATTTCATTATGAGATGGGTGGGACCTATATATCCCTCCAATTCATTGGGTAAATATTTATATCTCATGATATAGACATGGCTGGAACGGTAAGTTAATCCAGTTTAGTGATATAGGGCTGGAATGGGGAGTGAAATCGATTCAAAAAGGGACTTTGTCCACTAAGATGGTCTTGGCAGTAATGACTTGGCTACTATGGAAATCATATCATTTTCTTAATGGTTTTCCACAATTACATGTTTTGTTCCCATGCTATTTTATCATGATTGATGTTCCTTTATGATATATTCCTCATGAACTTCCAAGATTTTTGTCTTTGCTCAATATTTTAATGTTTAGATTTTATGTTCAAGTTTTTGCATTCAAATGTTTATAGATTGTTTTATGTTTTCTATGTTTACCCTTACTAAGCATTTAATCTCACCCTTTATATATTTTCTTTTCCCCAGGATATAAAGAAAGGCTTTATGTAAGAAAACAAAAGGGGAAGATCTTTATGGTAGATGTTGAAGAAATTTCACCATGATTAGAAGATTATGATCTGAGTTTTCAAAGACACTAAACTATTACGGTCCTTATGTGTTTGTTTTTGTTATGTATTACGTATTCTACAAAAGTAATGTAATGTACATGTACATCAAGCTTTGGATCTTTATAATAGCTATTAGATAATTTGATATGGGTTAAATCCTTTGTATGGTGGTTACCTCTAGGTATCATTGAGCTTATGATATGAGTTTGAGGGACTCTTGAGGGTTCTAGAGTGGTTTGGACACTAATAGAGTGATCAATGGTTATTGTAATCAATAATTGAGAATTCTCGTATGGCATGTTTTATTTTTCCTTGTATTGAAAAACCATTATGGAGGGTCTCCTAAACTTGAGATGGTATTGGGGACCATTTGGAATTACCATATTAGAAATATTTTACTTTGGGTTTCCCATTTGGGTTCATTTTTGATCTAGGATCAATTGGAGGCCGAGAAATGTTTGGGATGTTTCCGCACTAGGCATGTCCTATGATTTTGGATGAACTAGAGGAACCCCCATAGGATTTTTTACTCTTAATGAGTCATTTTTTATAGTTTAGTTTGTTTCTATGGGAATGACCCAAGATCTTGGTTATAGTAGGGGATTCCCGTGGTGGATGTCACTTTATGTTGTGGCCTTCAGGACTATGTGAGCCCCGAGTTTGGTTTAACCTTGAGTTAGGTCATGGAGAGCCTATGGTGGAAATTTTGTTTGGATAATAAGATCCAGGGTGTTGTGAGAGCCTCATTATTTATTGGATATGATTGGATTAGTGCTTCTAGTTAAACTATTTGGATGGTGGGTTTGAGGTTGGATCACACCACATTCGATTTTACTTTGTACGTGTGTTTGATGTAGTTTCTACTCAAGACTGTGTTTTTAGAAGGATACCTTTAGTTTATTATGGATCATAATGTGATATTTTTCTCTCTTCCATTGTTTAAATATAGTTATATGGTCATAGGGAACTAATGGATGATCTAAATGAGTGAAAATCCCATATAGTTGTGTGTTAGCCCGGAATAGTGTGGCTTTGGGATCATGAGATACTAAGAAACTCATAGAGTGGGTTTTGCGTACAACGGATGATTTTCACTCCCAAGGCCTTGAATGATTTTTTCTCCCAGATTTTTTATACAGACCATGTGGCATTTTGTTCGGGTCCATAGCTAGTTACCATGGGTCATTTTTTTGGGTCTATATATTTTTCCTGATTCGTTCCGTTGGACCTTTGGGGATGAAAGGTTCTCTAGTGGTTGGCCTAGATGTTCCTATCTCTAGTTTAGATCATGCCATTAAAGTCCTAGTTCCTGGTATATATGCTTTCTTCATGTGGATTCTTATGGTTAGAACCTTGGGTTTGAAATTATTGCCTATTGTAATTAAAATTATTAGATCTCCTTTGTAGATTTGACAAACACACTAGTTTCTATGTGGCTGGGTGAGCCATGCACTATAAATCATTTGGAAGGGCCTGGATTAGGGGTATATTTAACATGGGTGTTAGACTAGAACCAATGGTTGTCTTCTTTCTTGTGTTGGTTTCTACCCTTTTATAGTTGTTTCTTTTATTCCATCTATTGTTATCATTTGGCTAGTTTTGGTAACTCATGTTTTCATGCACATGTTATGACATAATATTTATAGGTTTTCTGTTAGGGTTATCATATTGAGATTTATTTATCACCCCTATGTGTGCACCTCAGTGTGTTCGCAGACCTAATTTATACTTTCAAGTTAGAGAACAGATTGCATAGAATATGGGGCCAAGGCATAGTGTTTCTTGATCAAGTGGATACAATCAAGTAGAATCTCAGGATTGAGCTAGTCTAGATCAAGTGTCTTGGAGACCGGGTATATGTTTTGTATTTGAATTGGTACCAGAGTTGATTGTATTTATTTTTAGTTTTTTTATATGTGTTCGGACCATTGGGAGACCACAAATTGTATGATTTTCTGGCTTTTAGGGTCTTTATGATACATTCCTTTTATTATAGAATTTTCTATTTCAGTTTATTTATTATGTGTTCTTTGATGTTGATCTTGTGTATGATTTTGGTTATTTTTTTTGTTATTTAACTCTAACCATAGGTTATAGTATCCTCACAAAATATTTTATACCCACTCAACTTTTCGGCAACCTCTAACATATGAGGAGGTGTGATAAGGACTTGTAGTGGGACAGATCAAGTGATGTATCTAGTAAACATGGGATATTTTGTTAAAAAATGGTACCCGATGTGTTTTAATTAGTTATTTGGGGAGTTGGTAGACTTGTGGTATTGTAATGTGTCAGAACCTGTGATGGATATCAAAAGGGTGTGTCATAAACACCTTTTTGATAGGAAATCCAAGTTTATAGGGAATGGGATTTCTATTCTTGTTACTTGTTTTTATGATTGTGTAATTTCACCTAGTTTCATGAAATTTAGTTTGTGGATTAATGGTTTATTTTGGTTTTTGGATCTTGGCCTATAGGAAAAAGACCGGTGTTCATGCATAATTTTAGGATTATAGGATTCACATGACAACTTCGTATCTATGGTATTTTAATTTATATTTTCATCTTATTACATTTCATGTGAATTTTGTGGTGATACGGTATCTAATGGTGAAGATACAGTCCCTTTAATGAGGGATGAATGAAGACCTGTGTGGGTTGGTGTGGGACTTGAGTTCCCTATTAGTGGCTCAATGAGGGAAAGGATTATCGGGGGATATTTGGATTATGATTGAGTTACACTAAGGATGTGGTTCCCTTGAATTCCTAGGTTTTTGTTGCTTGGGGGGGGGGGGGATTTTTCTTACTAGATGTTATAGTTCGGGCCTTGTGGTGGGGATCGTAAGCCTGCTATCAACAATGATTTGGGTGGGTGTGGTGGTTCTTCCTTGGTGGGGCTATTGAGGTCTTCTATCAGTAGGACATGTTCAGGCATGAGTATTCCTAGTGGTTGTGTAGTGAAGTGCTGTAAGTGCTCCCTATTTCATGGTTGTCTTGAGAGGGTAGGTCATATTGGACCTCTGTCCGTGCTCATTTTTGGTTGTGCCTTGGGTAGTGTGATGATATTGTGGTTAGGTTCCTGTGGATTTTTATCGATGCCTATGTGGAGGGTGGTTGGTGGTCTTAGGTGTGTTATCATAGTTTCATTAGGACTTGTCAAATGTGAGTTTGATTCATGTTGTCCACTCGAAGAACAGAGTAATGAAATCCTTGTGATGGAGAGTTCACCATAGGCTACTAGAGGTTGTGAGCCACATTTAAGTGGCTATTGAGCAAAATTGTTATGGGGTTTCATGTTGGTGATTAGGTGTGAACGGTTTGGAAATTTTTATCCACTACATTTAGTGATGGACGTATCATGGGTCATTTGGTTTATTGTTGGGAAGTGTGGTGATGATAAGGATACTCTTGTGGTGGTGAGCATAAAATCAGTTGCTATTGACTATATCTCGTGTGGAGAGAGATTTGTAGATGTTGTAAGACCAATAGTTGTATAGTTGAGATGAAATCAGCTGCACCAGTGCTTTGGGGATAACATGGGTGTTTTTTTTCTATCGAGACTTCTTAGGGATGAGAAACTTTTTTGGTGGGGAGTTT
Source organism: Viscum album (assembly GCA_963277665.1). NCBI lineage: Eukaryota > Viridiplantae > Streptophyta > Magnoliopsida > Santalales > Viscaceae > Viscum > Viscum album. Next base: position 2,081,723,732 of record OY728152.1, on the reverse strand, counting down.
GTGATGACCCGTGTCATCATGGGTTGTGAAAATTAGAGTAAATTTAAACCTTTTTTTGAGAGAGTGTTCAGGGGAAAAATGGTATTTTCTCCTATGATATGAACTTGTACAATTTTTTAACCACCATATTGGTCTTGGAATAGTGTGTTTACCCTAGGACAAGAGTCTCGTGGAAATCCATGCCATTCAATTTTTCATTAAATGTTTAATATTTAATTAATTAAATATTAATTTGTTCTTTTGTGTTCTTTTGGGTGTATATTATATATAGAGAATTAGTTTGATATTTTTTCTTCTCTATTGTTTCTACAATTAGGGGTTTGTCCTATGAAAGCAAAAATCTTGTATCGAGCACTGGGGTCAGGCTTGGGTGCCATTTTCATTTTCTTTTTCTTTTTATTTTTTCTTTTTTCTTTATTTTCCATTGACTTGTTACATACGCTCATGTGTGGGTACATGGTTGTATAGGGTTCACATTTATACCATGGGTGAGATGCACTCCATTTAAGAGTACATGGTCAGATGGGGTACATTTCTAGGTTCATGGTATGGGACCCCATGTGGAGTTACATGCCATGTACTAGAGGTACAAGCCATGTACTAGTGGTACACTCCATGTACTCAATTGTTTTACATGCCAAGTGGGGTTGGGTACATGGGATAATACCCATGTAGGGGTACATGTCATGTACTAGGAGGAACACATTGTGTAATTTTTAAAGTTACATGCTGAGTGGATAGAGGCACACATCTAGGGAGGACTTCTAGGGTTACACATCATGTACCCTAGGTGCACACTGTTTACTTTTCCTACCTTGGTCTATTTTCCTTTTTTCATCCCAGAGTTAGAACTAGAATTATAAGTAGTCCATTCTAAGATTTTTTTCATGTAGATCATGATGGTGATATCCTTTTGGTGTTTATAGACCATTATGATGGTGTTTTGGACTGTGAGAGTTCAATAGGTGGTTTTCCTTAAGTTTTGGTTTTGAAATCCACCAAGGGGTTGGGTTGTCAGCTGTGAGACTCATGTGAGGGTGTGAGAACATTAGTTGTTTGTAGATTGTGGACATATAATAGTTCTGTTTGAGGTTGTTTGGGCAGATTTTGGTAGGTGTAATTGAGTGTAATCTATCAGAAGATCTTGTTTGGTCCATATGTGTTGGGACTGATTGCTCGATGTTTGAGAAGTTGAGTTTTAACTTCTATGTTTGGAGACCAGATCTATTAGATCCTTTAGGCTATGTTGATTCCTTTGTATAGTGATTACAATAGGGTTCCATTGATCTTATGATATGAGTCTGTGGGACTCTTGAGGGTTCCCTAGTGGGATGGACACTGATTGAGTGATCATTGGTTGTTGTAGCTGTCTATTGAGACTGTATGTATGGAATGTTTTATTTTTGTTAATGATAAGGAATTTTTTTTGAGGGTCTTCTAATTTTGAGGTGGTCATGAGGAACATTGTGAATGACCATGTTAGTGGGACTGTGATTTTAGATGACCCTTTGAGTGAATTTTTAATTGAGGATCAGTTGGAGGCCACTAAGGACTGTTTGGGAGGTTTCAACACTGGACGCGTCCTATGATCTTGGATGAGTAATAGGAACCCCTCATAGTGTGTCCTACTCTTGTGGTAATAATTGGGCTAGTTGAGGTTATTTTTTAGGCATAGACCAAGAGATTGGGTCCTACAAGGGAGTCCCATGGTGGACTTTTCTTTCATGATGTGGCCTTGGGGACTCAATGAGCCTCAAGTTTGGTTTGAACCTATGGTGGGGCATGGAGTGATCATGGTGGCTATTTTATTTGGATGCTGAGATCTAGGGTGTTGTGAGAGAACCTTACTTTGTTGGCCAAGAGTGGATTGATACAACTAGTTCATCTGTTTGGATGGTATGTTTGAGGTCAGATCAACCCACATTTGGTTAGCCTTTGGCTATGTTATTTGAGGCTGTTTTTGCTTAACACTATGGTTTAAGGAGGATACCTTTGGGTTATATTGGATTAAGTCTTATCCTTGAGATGTGATCTAGTTATATCCTCTATTGGATGACAGTGTTAGATGGTCATAAGGAAATAATGAATGATATGGATGAGTAAAAACCTCATCTAGTTGAGTGTTATCCCTGACTAGTGTGGAATCAAGATCCTGAGATGCCAAGGTAGTCATAGAGTGGGTTTTGTGTACCGTGTATTCTTTGTGATCCCAAGTCAATGGTTGATTTTCTCTCTCAATTTTTTTATGGATCCCATGGGACATTTTTTTATGGTCCATAGTGGGTACCCATGGGACATTTTGTTTTGGTCCATAGTTGGTGACCGATTCATTCTGTAGGATCTTCGGGACTAACATTCCATCTAGTGGTCAACCTAGATGTCCTGTTTCCAATTTTTATTGTGTCATAGAGTCCTAGTGATTTTTATATGTGTGTTTTCCATGTGTACTCATAAGGTTATGCCCCGGGGTCTGAAATTCTTGCCCGTTGCATTTAGACATCATGGAGATCCTGTGTAGATCTGGTACGTGCACTGGTTGTCGTGTGACTGGGTAAGACACATGCTGTAAATAATATGGAAGGGGAAAGAGTGGGGGTATATTTAAGACATGTTTTATGATAAAACCCATTTTTGGAATATTTATTATGTTTCTCCCTTTTTTATAGTTTTTTCTTTTATGCCATCTTATGTTATCTTTCAGCTAAGCTGAATATGTCATGTGTGCATGCACTTCTTTTGAGAACAGATTTATAAGTTAACCATTATAGGTTTCCTTTTAAGATTTATATTTCACCCCTATATGTACACCTCAGTGTGTGTAAAAACATGATGTCTTCTTTTAGGTTAGAGAAAATATTTCATAGTGGATGGGGCCAGTGCCTAGTGTTATTTCATTAAGAAAAACCACTTGTGTAGAGTTTTAGGATCAGACTAGTGTAGCTCAAGCATCATGGAGACTAATTATGTGGTTTTTATTATAAATGGTAGTATATCCAATTGAATTTATTTTTTATATGTGTTTGGATGAGTGGGAGACCCTTTGTTATATTATATTCATGCTTTGAGAGTCTATATGTAGCATTCATTTTATTATATCAAGTTCTATTTCAGTTTATTTATTATGTTTTCTTTGATGTTGATCCATGTGTATGAGTTTGGATATTTTCCACTATTATTTCAATCTAATTAGAGGCTATAGTCTCCTAACATCATCTTTTGGACCCTTACTGTAGTAGTACAAAATGGTTCATCGACCCATGGGAAAAACGGGTTTGGGGTGGGGTGGAATTCTTAAAAAATGACCATATCAAAAGTATGATTAAAAGGAATTCCTGCATGGTTCAGATACCATTCAGGTAAACCCATGAAGATACAGGCCGAGACATTGGGTTTTCTTTAATTTTACTAAAAAATAATTACCTATGTTGGCTTTATTTTCATTCACAATGCCACCAATGAGCCTTGAATGTGTGAAAACATGACCTCATAAATCTGCCCTTGTACACTATTTTGAACATATTCCTCATTTACCCCAACACCATACCTCTAGATCCTATGATTCCACCTCCATAGTTACCTCATAATAGCTACCATACCTCATAATTTCCTCCCCCTCCAAAATTGGTTTTCCAATCCCCGCTTCAACATTCTTTACCACCATCCACCATCCAATACCTCACCGAAATCCTCCAACTGGACACTCTAATAGTGTCCAACAATATATGTCATCTCGTCACCCCCTCCTTTTGATGACTGCTTCATATATCATTCAATCACCTCTTTCTGCTTTGTTCATCATCTGAGGTATGAATCCTTTTTAGTTTTTAATATGATTTATGATTTTTTTTAAAAATTCATAATATATAGTTTTTTAAAAAATGTTCCTTAAAGGTGGAATCACCAATGTAACCTTCCCTCCCCCCACCGTCTTTGGACCAGATTGATGACATGACAAAGGTGTGTGTGTAGGGGGTGCCTTGTGTCTTCGCGTGAGGTGAAAGGCGGGATCAGAGTTTCCACCTTTCACTTAACAGGAAGGTGAAATGCAGCACTAATGATGCCGCATTTCCTACAACGCCCTATAAAATGGCACCCCTCCTTCTCCTCACTTCCATTTTACCCCATACCTCTTCATTCCACTTATTCTCTCTCTAAAAAATTACATTTTCATGTGCAGTGGAGTCAGAGATCCAAAAAAGGGTCAGATTTTTTGTGAAGCATCATTTAGAGGTATTTTTTTATTTAATTTAATGGTTTTTATTTATTTAATTGAATTATTTTTAATTATAAATATTTCATTTTTTAAGTAGTCTAGTTAGTTTTAAATATTTTATTTATTAAGTAGTTTAATTAGTTATATATAGTTTGGAATAATAATAATTATTAGTAATGATTAAGTATAGATTGAGTATAGATTAATTATAGATTAAATATATAATAACTTAGGATTAAATATTGTAAAATTTTGGTTGCATAAATATTATGTGGTTATCTAAGTAATCAAATATCTCTTTGAATACAAACAAGTGAATGTGGCTCTAGAACAAATGTACCTAGGGGTAAAACCCAAAAACACTACTTTAAGCTAGACTCAAACAGGAACTGGTGCATGACAATGGGCCTTGCTACACTTCTGGTTTGACACACCTGGGGGATATGCTTTAGATAATTCATATTTTCTTTATAAATGACTAAAATACCTATGAAAAGAAAAATCAAATTAGTATATTTATCAATGATAAAATGATAATTATGATGATATAAAATTAAATGGACAAGGACAAAGGCTTTAAATAATGAAAGTTATTATTAGTAATTGAATTATTTTTAGTTAGTTTTAAAGATGTTATTTATTAAGTAGTTTAATTAGTTATATATAGTTTATAAATAGTAATTATTATTAGTAATGAATAATTATAGAATAATTAATGAATAAATTAGGATTAAAAATTAATACATATGATTATTTAATTATAATTAACTAATGAATATCATATAATTAATGATTAAAGAACGAATAATTAAAGAATAACTTAATAATGATTAACTAGTGATTAAAGAATAATTTATTAGTTAAATTTTTTAATAAGAAACATTATTATAATTGTTTAAGATATAAAAATATGTTCTAAAAATCTAGAATCATAAATATTATATTGTTTATAAATAATAATTTATATTAGTAATGATTAATTATAGATTAATAAATGAATAACTTAGGATTAAAATATGAATACATGTAATGATTAGATAATAATATTTGTCATTGATAAAATGAAAATTATGATTATATAAAATTAAATGGAGAATAACCAACACACTAAATTACACATGACTGTTTTACAACATACAAGAAATAACTGGATATTTTTAAATTAAACATGGTTTGGATGAGATGAGTGTGACTTCAGAAGTGAGGTAAAATCCAGTTTATTTTTATTTGGTAGCTTAATAACATCATATAAATATATGTACTTAATAATTTAAGTACATACTTTTAGAAGATATTATTAAGCTATCAAATAAAAATTAGTTGGGTTTTACCACACTTCCAAAGTAAGGATGATATCATCCAAACCACGTTCTATAAAAAATGTTGGTATTTATTGTATATTGTAAGACATTAATTTGTTATTTTATGTGTTTTTATTCTCTATTTTACTTTATATGATCATAATTGTCATTTTATTAATGATATATAAACTAATTTGATGTTTTCTTTTCTTTTTGACCTCGGTTTAAAAAACATTTTGTGACTTATATTCTAATAAACTTTAGTATCATATTTAAAGGTATAAAGTGATGTTCTAAAATTGAAGTATAATAAATATTATATAGTCAACCATCATTTCCACTATCATAATATTGATCAAAAAAACATTTTTGATGTAGAGAGTCTTGTTTTCCTATGTGTACTACTACGGGGAGGTTATTCAAACTGAGCAAGGAGCTTCTTACAGTACGCAACTGATAATAGTGGTTAATAAAAATGATTGTGTAACCCTAAGTTACCTTCAAGATAGAATTCTTGGTTCCTTAAATCTAGGACCTAATCAAGATATCAAGTCTATGAGCTATAGAAAATTTCAATTCCTAACAACACTGTGGCATCTATCTTTTCCATTGTTTGCTGATGCATAGTGGTTCCAAGAAATAAATTTATTTTGTTAGTGGTTAGATAGTACCACGATGGAGTTATATGTTGATGTTTCTACTGTACAACAATAAAGTCCAATCGTACGAAGTCATATAATTACAAGAGTGGTTGAAGATGGTGTGCCCAATGAAATTGCACCTATTACAAATTATGGAGAAGAGGACAACCTAGATTATATCTCCAATATACATGTTAATCTAACTTCTGATGAGGAGTTTCTTAATTATGGAAAATATGGTGACAATAGTGCTTATGAGGAGGGACCAAAGGAAGTTGGGGAGGAAGTTTCTAGACATGCATTAGTTGTACAGTAGCCTCAAACCAAAAAAAACCATCCACCATTGTTTTCATCTTTGTCAGAAGCAATGAAATGTGTGCCTAAATTTGACAACAATGTTCTAAAACCCACAACTGAGTTTATTAGAGTTGTACTAGATAGGTTTAGTGAGTTGGGAAAAACCTTATATGTTGTAAGGAATTTTACGAGTAAAGATGCATTAAAAATCATTCTAAATAGATTTCAAATTGAGAGGCACTATAGATTTATAGTTCAGGAATCAGGCCATAGTAAATATCTCATACAGTGAGAGAAGTATAAGGATGATTTTAGATTCTACTTGAGGGTGATTCCAGACATTGCATTTTGAGGTTGGAGAATCTCGAGGATTGAGGCAGCTCGTACTTACATTCATCCAAGTATAACACAAGATCATACCTCATTGGATGAAGAATCTGTTTCATCCATTGTCTTTGAGATGATTAGGAAATGCTGAGATGTTTTGATATCCCTAGTGAAATAGAGGATACAACAAACATTCAATTATAAGATTTCCTATAATAAGGCATGGATGAAGAAATAGAAGGCAATTGTAAAGATCTATGGTGATTGGGATGACTCATATCTGGTGCTTCCATAATTTCTAGCAATACTGAGGCACCATAACCAAGTTTTATTACCTCTTGATAAAAATGATCATGTGTCTCAAGATAACCGACTTGATCCATCTCGTGTTCAATTTCATTGGTTGTTCTGAGAATTCCTCCCCTGTATCTCTGTATTTAATTTCATCAAACAGTTCATTCATATTGATGGAACGTTTCTATATGGAAAATACAAGGGCATATTGTTGATTATGGTAACCCAATATAGAAACCTTTCACCTATTATGCTTTCCTTTTCCACTGTGGAGAAGGAAAACTATGAATCATGGAGTTGGTTTTCGGCATGTATCAGCAACTATTTCACCAACATTTGGGGTGTATGTCTGATATCTGAATGGAATCGATAAATTAATGAGGAAATCAATTTAGACCCTAATATATGGAGATCCCCAAATTCACATCATCAATATTGCATTAGATTCATTGCTTGCAACACGTAGAAACAATTCCACAACGAACCAATGAAGAAGGAAATCCTGAGGCTTGATACACATTATCTTTGTTATTTTTTTCTATTTCAATGTAAAGATAAAATAAATGTTTGTGAAATATCATCTCTTATATGTAGTATATGAGCTAGATGAATGTCTGTTTGAAGAACGTTTCGAAAAAATCCGAAAGTCTAATCAAGAATTTTATGATTATATGATGCAGATTCCAAAATAAAAATAGACATTGGAATATGAAGGGGGAAAGATGTATGGACACATGACCAAAAACATTTTGGAGTGCATAAATGGTGTATTTTAAGGGGATTTTAAAGTTACCTATAACTTCCATATTTTAGGAAACATTATATCATTGTGTGAAGTGCTTTTTTGATAGATAAAAACTAGCCTCAAATAGAATTTAGAAGGGGCTAACGTATGGAAGACACTTTCAACGAGATATTAAAAAGAATATTGAAGAATCTTCTCATTATCATGTCTGCCTTTTTCGACAAGAAGACTCTTTATTTTAATTTTAAGAGTGTTTAGAACCGATCACAAATAACATCAGTGAAAAAATGATAGTATTAATAGAAATGAGGAAATTTCAATGTGGAAACTTTCAGATCTTACAGTTTCCATGCATACATGCCATCACAACATGTGCCTCTATGGACATATCATGGGAAGTATATGTTGATCTAGTGTACCATATGGACACCATTTCTAATTGTTATTCTGTACCATGGACGGATCTTTGGGTGTTCTGTTATTTCCTAATGCCCGAAGGCCATCTAATAATGATACTTGACATCAACCGGTTGTGTAACCATAGGAGATCGAAGGCCAGCAGGATGCAGAATGAGATGGACTGGCCTCAAGAATAAGGGAAGAGTTCGAGATGCAACATATGTCATAAATAAGGTCATACTTGATAATTATTCCCTAACATTTTTGGGTCAAGTTCACACCCTCAGCCACAATGATGTATTGTCTTCATTTTTATATTCTCATATTGTAAATTATATGCTGTTATCTCTTATTTTTTATATCGGTTTTCAAAAAATTATGTGATTTATATTCTATTAAACATTTATATAACAAAATAATAGTACCATATATTATGGTATAAGAAGACATTATAAAATTTCAGTATAATAATGATTATATGATCATTCATCTTTGTTAATATTAGTTACACTATCATAATCATGATCGATTTTTCTGACATATTGAGTCATGTTTTACCTATGTGTACTACTACGGGGAGGTTATACAAAATGATAAAGGTGCTTATAATAGTACACAACCAACAATTGTAGTTAGTACAGATGATTCTATTACACTAACTGACTTCAAGAAAGAATTTTTGGGAAATTAACCACGACGTAGGAGGAATAGTGACAACAACGGTGGTGATGGAGTTAGTTTACATTATCACCATCGTCATTGTCACCATTATACTTACGTTGTGGTTCATTTCCCACAAATTATTTCCTGAAATTCATTTAGAGTTATATAATTATTTTTACATGTGATAAAATAATCATGAAACATACCATCATGTGGAAAATCATACATAAATTAAAAATTACACCGTTTTCTAATAAACATTTAAATAAATAAGGAAAATTTATATATATATAAATATTTAAAACCATATCTTAGAAAACTCAATTTTATAGGAAAAATCATATCTTAACAATACGTTAGTAATATGATTTGAAAAACATGAAGACATGGCCCTTTATTTTGGTAAAAAAAACTTCATAAAACAATGTGAATAAACATGGAATGTTTTTCATTCTCAACTCATTACATTTTGATGACCATAATGTTATATTTTTATTTGTCACTTATGACTCATTTCATTTGATTATATAGAGATGAATGATACCATACTACTCACTCTGTAGGATAGCCATATTTATCAGGTCATGTTATACAGTGGTGAGGATCGATCGATCAGGGTGCATCGAGCGCACCATTTTCATCATAGGGAGCCTCCACATGCCATTAGACTATACTTGTACCATGCTGGCATCTATAGAATTGTCTTACCAGATTCGACATTTTTTGACCTTCACATGCTTGCTGCCTTCGTGGATAGGTGGAGACCAGAGACACACACATTCCACCTACCTGAGGGAGAGATGACCATCACCCTCTAGGATGTGGAAGTGCTTCTTGGTCTTCCTATCCAGGGGGAATCCGTTATTAGACCCAATCATGCATCTTGGACTAAACTCACTCAGTAATTGTTAGGTTTCAACATTTTTTCCAATCATAGGGATAAAAATGGAGAATTGATATCCATTCCTAGGTTAGAGGATCATATTCCACATTTACTCGATGATGCTGATGAGAAGACTCTCATGCATTATTCCAATGCATATTACGGCTCATTGGAGAGACCATGTGTGCTGATGACTTGGGGATGCATGTACACATTATGTATATGCCCCTAATATCGGAATTTTATTGGACTAAGACATACATCTAGGGATCATACTGCTTGGCATAAACATACAGAGCATTATGCAGGCTATCCCGTAGTGACTGTAAAGATCTTGGGGGATGCATCATCCTTCTTCAGATGTGGGAATGGGAGCACATCCCCTCATACCATCCTCAGCTTACTGGTCTGCCGATCACTATGGAGGTGTTTCATGACGTTCCACATGGACGCTAGTATGATCAATCATCTCTATTAGTTTATGACGCCACTAGAAATTAGTGAATATAATTTTTCATTATTTTTCACTATCAATGTTGTACTTAATAGGTGGTTTCAGAGACACAGTTTCTACATGGTTTCAAGACACCATTGGGTGCATATCAGCTCATTTTGGACTATCTCTTACGCAACCAATTATGTATATACAATATATCAATTTATAAAAAATTTAATAATATCATCAATTTGGTTTTTATTAAGGATCTTTTTTGAAAAAGGTCACATGTCATTTCAGATTTCATGGATTCTATATTGAACTATAATGGACTAGTTACAACCATAATGAATGTTTGGTCTTGAGGATGCTATGGTTGTAGTTCCCCTCACTCACTTCCATATTATTGAGTTGCAGTAGGATAATAGAGTCATGCACTAGTTTTTCTATGTTTAGCTGATTCCATTGCTGTTGAGACAGACAAAGAAGCATCATGAAATTAAACTGATAGGGAGGAAAGATGATCACCGGGGCTGAGTACATGCTGATTTTCTCAACTTTTGGCATAGTCATGTAGATTTTCATGTCCAAGGTGTACCTATGAATCAATTATTTATTTCAGAGCTTGTTTAGTATGAGTCATGGTATAGACTGATGTCTATACTATATCTTACCCGACATGATAGAGAGATTCATAATATTGTATGTCAACAAATTTCCGTTAGTTTTTTATTGAACTATTTTATACTTCATTTAGAATCTCTTTATAGGTAACTCACTCAGAGCATCTATTTTGCATGAGTGATGAATAGTAAGACGAGGTCTTTAGCCAGGCAACCGTCCATGCTGAAGTGTTGGAGCTTATGTAATCTAATTTTGAATTTTCCAAGAGCATCTTCTAAAGTCTAGACCAGTGAGAGGAGGTTACTACCACATAGAAACATCCTGTAGTAGCTTCTAGTACTGAGGATCCATGACGACGATGATGACGTAAACAATGTCATGCTACACATGAGGCCTCACCTATTCCATAGGCATAGATTGGCCCTCTAGAAGTCCAACCTCAAACGATTGGGGATGTACCTCAGCAGAATGAGATCCGTCTTTCTTGATAAGATATCCATAGTTCTCTCTAGCTTGAGGTATAAATCCATTATAGACTTAGGGTACAGATCCATCATAGCCTTGGCATCTAGATCTATAGCTCCATTGCAGGATTGGTTCTTCACTATGATGATGGAAAATCCTTCTACCACCCTAGTGGGAAAAGGATCAGTAGGGTAGTACAACATGAAGTTGACAGCTCCTCCCACTAACACATGGGTGGAGGATGTGACAGTAGACATTTTAGTGCCCAAGGAACATCCCTTTCTAGGTCATCAGACTCCACAGCGAACCTAAATTGGGCATCTTATTTGCAGACCACTATGTGGGAAGGAATATCCTCACCATAGACATAGACATTGAGTATAATTTTTCATTTATATATTTTATTTCTATTTAAATGAAGATAATATTATTACTATAATACCTTATTATATTTTTATCCATTGTTTCTATTTTCATTAATATTTTAGGCATAATTTATATTTGAAAGCTTTCAAATTCAACTACTTGAAACAATGGAATAATTATTAAATTTCAAGTAGATAACTTTAAAATCTTATAAAATATACAGTATAAAAATAATGTAAATAAAATTTAAAAGATATCATAGACATCTATTTTTTTAAAAAATTATAAGAGTTTCATAAATAAAATAAATAAATGAAAATGAAAGGAATGTAAGAAAGGTTACTTGGAAGTGAGAGAAAAAAGAAGGAATGTCGAGGAGGATCCAAAGCCACCTAATCAAATTTGAAATCCTATAAAATATAAAATATAAGACCCATATAAATGAAAATTAAAACATGGATTAAACATATAATAAATAGTCAAATATAAATTATTGGTCTTATAGTTTATATTTGATAGGCTATCAAATTCACATACTTGAAACATTTTTATGTTTCAAGTTGGTGGATTTTAAAGCTTATAAATAATTTTTCATCAAATTTTTTTATGAAATTATTTTTATTTTAGACAATTTATAATATTTTTAATCCATTTTTTAATTTTCATTTATATTGGTCTTATAGTTTATATTTTATAGGCTAGAAAAGTCATGTACTTGAAACATTTTTAAGTTTCATGTGGTGGATTTGAAATCTTATAAATTATTTTTCATCAACATTTTTTAAAAAATTATTTTTATTTGAGAGTATTTATTATATGTTTAATCCATATTTTAATTTTAATTTATATTGGTCTTATATTTTATATTTTATAGGCTATCAAAGTCACGTACTTAAAACATTTTTAAGTTTCAAGTTGGTGGATTTTAAATCTTATAAATTATTTTTCATCAATATTTTTATGGAATTATTTTTATTTTATACTATTTCTTATATTTTTAATCCATGTTTTAATTTTCATTTATATTAGACTTATAGTTTATATTTTATTGGAATTCAAAGTCAAATACTTGAATAAGAGATAAATTCTTCTGAATATATATATATATATATAACAAAATAAAAATAAAAAATAAAAATTTTAAATAAATAAAAAAGAATATTTAAAATGGAATTTATTTTTTTTAAGGGAAAAGTGGCATCACTGCTGCCGCCTTTGGTCTTAACCAAAAGGGGGTAGCGGCGATGCTTCCTTTGAGGAACATTTATAAAAATTATTTTAACATACACATTTAAAAAAAATCCAAAAAACCTAATTAAAGAAAACTCATGTCCTTTTTCTCACCCACCTACTTCATCACTCCCATCATCTCATGAAAATTGTCCCATCAGCCTCACCTACTTCTTTCATCATTCAACATCTACCTGCTCCGTCACCCTTGCCTTATTTTTCACCCTCACTATTCGACATACTCCTACTCCATTTCCCTTATTGTTTGACATTTATCATCTTGTCAACTTCATTTACTTCATCGCCCCTTACTCTATCACCCCCACTATCTATCACCCCCTCCCACTTTGTGTGATGTCCATTTTCCCCCTCAACCCTTGACCCATTTCCCCATCATCCTTCTAGCCCATCAATCAATTTTTTATATTATTTTTTATTTTATTCTTAGATACTCATTTGAAACCAAAATTTATATACATATACATGTATGTTTTTACATGTGTACTAAAAATTTTAAAAAATATGAAAACAATAACAAATGTGGGTTTCTCATGGGATTTTCCACATCCATTGTGGGGAAGGGCAGGCTTAAAAATCCACTAGTTTTTAATGTGTGATTTTTAGGGTGCAAGAATTCATGAGCTAAAGCCCACGACTTGAACCATTCTTCCCCAACCCACCCATTTTTCATTACTACATTGATACTTTTCGCTAACTTATGGCATACGAGGAGGCATACTAGAGGCCTTGTGGGGGGCTAGATCATGTGACGTGTCAAGTTAACCTGAGATGGTTCATTATAATATTATTCTCAATGGTTTAAACATGTACAAAGATAAAAAATGTAGTTAAATTAAAAAATTACATTTTCAAAAAATTTATAATAAAAAATTTAACATTAAACAAATTTATTATATATATATATATATATATTTGATAATAAAATGCATAAAAACAAATAAATTGATAAATCAAATTTATAAAAAATAAAAAATTGATTTATCTTTAGAAATTAAAAAATAGCTATAGAATTCTAATAAACTCATTTAAATTCAGTAGAAAAAAACAAGGGTGGTAAGATTGAAGAAAAACGAGTGTAAAAATGAAGAAAAATAAAAGAACAAAAAAACCTTTAACCACTATTGCAGATCAACTAGAATTGCTGACAGATCATAAAAAAGATGAAGGATAGAATTTTAAAGAGAAAAAACATGAAAAGTGGAAGAAAATTGAATGCAATAGATGATTGAACATCATTGAGGGTCTTAGGGCATAGTCAAGTGTCATTGTAGCTCAAGAGAGAGGGTATTGAGAGAAAAAACAAATGATGGTTTCACGATGTCAAAATATTTTCTAGGAACTTTTATAATTGGTTTTCATAAAAATTGATGTTAAATATTTTTAATGAGTTTTAATATAGGTTCTTATAAAACCGACCCAAAAAGTTTAACTGAAGATCTTTTAACACCAGTTTTATAAAAACAAGACACAAAAAGATTAAGGGAAGATATTTTGAAATAATTTTTTTATAAAACCGACATTAAAAGTTTAATTGGATATATTTTATCATAAGTTTTATAAAAATTAATGTTAAAAGATTCAAAAAATATGTTCTAATGTCATTTTTATATAAAACCAACGTTAAAATCTCCCCCATAACTTTCAATATTGGTTTAAAAAAAACTAACATTGAGAACCCAATGTCGAATCCTATATTTCTATTAGTGTGAGTTTTTTCCTTATGTAGGGTGAAAACTTAGTATCCTATGGTTTAGATAGATTAGGACACACAAGAAGAATCATCTGACCTATAATCTTGAGCTCACATATGTGATTCATGATCTTATGAGTTGGAGGAATTAACTTTTTGGAGAGAGGTTTACCATTTATTCTAACCACAAAACATGATTTATATCTTATATTAAAAATATATGAATCTATGAAAAATGCATTGGGTAGAGTACTCCCAAGATTTTGATTTCAATATTACCTACACCCATGGTAAGGGTAATGTCTTTGATGTTTGTTTGAGTAGGAAACTTCCAACCCAAGATGTGAAGGAATCATTAGAAGAGTGGAATATGATGGATCTCTTTTCTCAATTTCATTTGGGAATCTAGGAGAATGATTCTGTGTTTATTTTGGAAAGAATGCAGTTAACCTCGTCTCTTCTCAAGATGGTTCTTTAGGAGAAGCATCTTGATGATTAATTTTGTGGAATCAGGGACTCTCTTTATGGTGGGGAAACCATTGGTGAGTGGTCATTCTATTTGGAGGGTATCCTACTTTTCTAGAACCAGTATGTTTTGGATTTTTCTATGATAAAGGTCATGATGCTGGATTTTAATAATTATTAGTGGTAGGTACTCCCCAAAACCATGAATATGTTCTATGATATATGGTGTTGATTTTGATGTACATGTATGAGATGAGACATCACTAAATTTGTATCTCATTATTATACCTACAAATAAGAAAAATATGAAAACCAAATACCTTTTGGTTTACTTCAACCATTTCCAATACCAACTTAGAATTAGGATGAGATTTATATGGAATTTTTGGTTGGGTTTCTATATAAAACATGCTGGAATAATGTGATATGGGTTATGATAGATAAGATTACAAGATCAGATCAATTTATACCCATTAGGAATGAAACCAAAGTTAAATACTTGGGATGTCTCTTCATAAAGGATGTTGTTATATTTCATGGAGTTCCATATGATATAGTCTCTGATATGGATCCTTTTTTTTCTTCTTGATTATGTAGAGTCATCTAGAAGGCAATGGTATCTTAGGTATGATTAATCATGTCATATCATTTATAGATGGATGACCAGATTGTCCAAGCTATACAGATTCATGAGTACATGATTCGTTCTTTTTTTCTTAACTTTGGTAGAGCTTGGGATGTCCATTTAGGATGGGTTGAGTTTTCCTATAACAACAGTTTCTAGTCCACAATCAGAATGGATTCTTTTGAGGCCTTGTATAGAAGGCCATGTATTTATTCATTGTACTGGTCGAATATTAGTGAAGCTTCCTTGGTTAGACCAAGTTTGGTTCAAGATACTATGATGAGTATTTGGTAGATTCATTAGATAATTATGACTACACAGAGCTGGTATAAATCCTATGATGATTATAGTCAATTAACATTGGAGTTTTTAGTTTGTATATTGGTGTAATTGATATTTTCACCTCGTTTGGGTCACTGATGAATTGGGAAATAGGGAAAGCTTTTAATGAGGTTTGTTGGTACTTTTGAGTTTTATAAGTAGGTGAGGAAAGTGGATTACTGTTTGGAACTTCTACCATAATTTAATTCAATCCACAACATGTTTCATGTATTATAGCTTCTAAAGTATCATTCTGGTCCTTCTCATGTTCTTAATTAGAAAGATCTTGATGTTGAACTTGATTTATCTATGACTGAGAATCCAGTTGGGATTTTTGATTTTGAGATAAAAGTTATTCATAGGAAGATGGTAAATATAGACCATGTGCTATGGAATCATGGTTCTAATTCACATGAATAATGGGAGTGTGAGGCACATATGAGAGAGAAGTGACCTCATATCTTTAATATGGAATTTATTGATAGGATTTCTAGAGAAATAAATGTTTATGGTGGGGAGGTTTTAACATCTCCTTACCATCCTTCAGGTGCTTATTGACTCTTATTTTGAATAAATTTTTGTTTGGGTGTGTTTTGTGCCTTTCGTGGATAGAGAGAATTTGTAAGATCTCGCCTTTTCTAGGTACATCCCTCTTCGATTTTTGGTTGAACCTATTTTAGTTGGGTTATACTTATTTTAAACCTTGGTGGTTGAACCTTTTATTTGGGGTATGGAGATATTTTTATGGGTAAAATGACCTAAAATATGGGGATGTATGTTTTTTTGAATTAGTGGAGTCCATATATAAATGTATCTAAGGTAACAAATGGATTCTCCTCAGGCTTGGGTGGAGTTGAAGGATTTTCAGGATTTTCTGCAATAATTTATAGTGAATAATACCTGCAGGACATATTCATTCCATATAATTAATACACAATATGAATCTATTTCTTAGAATAATCAATGAAATAGTTTCAGGTCATCAATGTTATACAATCCATGAATTCGTTTCACATCATGAAAATTTCATTTGGTGTATTTTTAACCCGAGGTGACACAATTTTTAGCCTATGTGTAATCCACACCATAAAAGGTGTTCATGATGTGAATTCATAGAGACCAATGGGTTTTATTCAAGCTACTTTCTTGACTCATGCCTCATTAATTGTGCAACCTCCTCTATCAAACCCTAGTGAGACTCTGGGTTATTTTTGGGAAATTCATTCCCTCTCAGACATATCGATCTAGAATTTGATCTTCAGTGAGTTCCTTCTCTTTGGTTTTATCACCTCTTCTAATATCCTTCATTATAGTGGTGTGATCTCCTGACCACTATTAAATCAAGATATGATCTTTATGCTTATGTGATCTAGGTTTTCCTTATGATCTCCTTCACCTTTTTTTCTTCATTGGAATTCCCTTTTTAGAGTGTTTCATTGATCATCAGATAAAGGTAGGTGGTTTAGAACAAATCCATATGGTTTGTTTCTATTTATTTTTGTGTGTGTAATATTATACAATCATGCCAACACAATGTGTGTGTAAAATAACAGATTGATGGGTGACGATAATCATGTATTTTGACTACTCCTTGGATAACTTTGGATCCAATAGTGTTAAGACCTGATTTGTGGCCACCCATAGGGTGATCCTACACTTGAACGATATTTAACTTTATTTTGGATTGAAATATGAATTTTAATGAAATGATATTTTAGGTGATTGGTTCTGATAGGATAACTTTGGAATATGAATTACTTTTTTATTGATATAAATAGTGATACTTTGATATGATACAGTTATGTTGAAATTCTTATATAGAGGGCTTGACCCAGTTATGATGAAATGATTATATAGAGGTCTTGGCCCTATATTGAAGAATTTATTATATAGAAGGATTGGACTAGTTATGATAAAAAGCCTATACAGAGGGATTTTCCTGGTTATACTAAAATTCTTATATAGAGGGATTGGGATGATTATTCTAAAATTCTTATATAGAGGGATTAGCTTAGTTATACTAAAATTATTATATAAAGGGCTTGGAATAGTTATATTGAAATGATTATATAGATTTATTTTCTCAGTTATGTGTTATGACTTGGACTTGTGGTTATGGTTGGCATGGTGATGCTACATTCTCAGAGATATTCTTGCATGGTGCCAAAGTAGGTTAATTGCTATATTGTATTAATTGATTAATTAATACCCTTGTTTATCACCTAATTTCATAGACTTACAATCAGATTTGTTTTGTTTAAACATAGTAGTGTAGACCTACTAAGTTTTACTCACACCCGATTCAAGAAGTCGTTTGGTACGTGAGAAGATTACATGGATACAGGTTTAGATAGGTGAAAAGACACTGTTGCTGATTTTTTCTTACCAGATGGGTTGGTTATTGGAGATGGATCTGATGTGGGGATTAAGAATATGGTCTTTAGTTTATTCTTTAGGTTTTTTCATTCATCTATATTACATCTAGCTTGAAACATAGCTACATTCCATCCTATCATTAAATTATATTTGTATTATTGGATTGATTAGTTTCCTTCACTATTTAATTTATCTGCTATTATTATAATATTTTTGGTATTTATATTACTCTGATATTTATTATATTGTTATTAAAACTCTATACCAGAGGGTATAGTCTCCACACTAGGCTCTTTACAACCCTACTACTAGTTGGGAGCCTTTGGCCTATGAGGAGGCATGCTTGAGGTCTAGAAATCAACCCGATTTGGCCATGTGAGGGAGTTTTCAATTGGGGGATGTTACAAAGTGGTATCAAATCCATATATTTTTATTTTTTTGTTAATTTAATATTTTGGAAATGTATAAAGAAGATTAAGAATTTATTGAGAACTGGTAATGATCCTATGTATGGGATTAGTTGACCCATGTATGGGGATAAGCTGAGTACCTAGAGATGTGATTGATGTTCTTGTTGTTCACCTATTATAGTTAATATTATTTCACCTTGGGTGATTCACATATTTTGTGATGTTATTTTCTCTTGAGATTTATATTCGTGTCCCAGTATAGTGTGAGATGAGTATATATGCACCATGTTAGGCACGTAGGGATTTGTATTGGCATGCATTGTTCATGATATGAACATATATATTTCATGTGATATAGTTTACTATATTAACTATGAAATTATATCCCTTTTATATTTGAAGAAAAAGGGAATGAATGAATTGTTATATCATGCCAATTCACTTGTTTATCCATGTTTAAAGAGACCATGAGCTAGTGGTTCTATTTTTTTGTCACATGTTGAGGTTGAAATTGATGTTATACAGTGTTCTATGGACTGTGATTGTCTTATAGAGAAAATTCAGCCTCTTAATCTTCAAATTGAGTTTCAAGAGATTGGAAATCAACACGCTCCTAACATATCTAAACTAGATCTTCCTATAGATTATTAGAACCAGATAGACATTCAGCTTTACGATAGCTTCCTCAGGGCCATTCAATGCATGGAAATAGATATTGTTCTCACTTTACCTTTTTATTTCTGATATGAAGAGATATTTTCAACTATAGTATAAACCTACATTTACTAGGGAGGGAGGCCCCTAAGAATCCTTGTTCTAGATAGATTCAATCAAGATGATCTTAAAGAACCATGAGAAACCCAAAAATTGGAGGGTGAATCTTGCTACTTACATGCTTTGTGGACCATCCAAGAATTGGTGGGACACACTATTGGGAGTGCGGTTAGAGAAAATCAAACATTATAAGGAATATTATTAGAAATTGGTGGTTACCATTTCTTTTGGGAAATTTTGTGCTATAAATGACATGAATTGATTTAAATCTTGGTATGGATTAGGTAGTTCTATACTAGGATCACATTGACTGTTACCGAAGGAGAGTTACATTTCTAGATCTAGAAGGAGGCAATTATTTTCACCAGGGTGAGTGGGATCTCCATGCTGGTCATGTAGGACCAATTCAGTACATATTGAAATTTATCATGGTTCATATAGTAGTTCTTACTCTAGATGATGTTGGAATGAATCAGGATACCTTCCTCCAATGGTATATCATTTTCATTATGTTTTTCTTGAAGTGTTATATGACTTACCACCTAATAATAAGATTAATTTCATGATTGAGTTGTTTATAGAAGTAGATCCAGTTTGTATCCCATATTGTTGGATGGAACAAGTAGAGTTTGGGGAATTGAAAGTTTAGTTCAAAGATCTAGAAGCTAGGGGTTTCATATGACTTAGTACATCACCTTGGGTTTATCCCGTTATTTTCTCCAAGAAGGATGGTGAGAATTTGTGCTTTTGTGTGGACTATCAAATATTAAACTAGATGATAGTTATGAAATGATATCCCTTCCACGAATTTATTAGATCAGTTGATAGGTTCATGGATTTTCTCTAATATTAACTTGATATTAGGGTATCATCAGTTGACAGTGAGACCATAAAAAATACCTTGAACAACTTTTAGGAGAAGTTATGGATTGTACGAGTTCATGGTGATTCCATTTGATATGAAAAATGCACTAGCAGTATTAATAGACTTGATGAACCAATTTTTTATCCTTTATTAGATTAGTTTTTGGTGGTTTTTTTAAAGAAATATTAGTGTACTCACAGTGTACAAATGATCATTCCCAATATCTTGACATCATCCTATGCACATTGAGAGAGAATTAGCATTACTCCATACTAAGAAAATTCCGTTTTTGCATTGATAAAATGAAATTCCTAGGTCATGTTATCTCAGAGGAAGGAATGGCAATAGACCCTGAGATGGTTTTACCTGTAGTATCTTGCAAGTGTCTGAAGAGTGTCCTTGAGATTTGAATTTTTCATTATCTAGTAGGGTATTACCAACTTTTTGTCTAGGAATTCTCTCATATGCTTGTGGTGGTGTTTGGACTGACCAAGAAAGGGGTGGAGTTTTTTTATTCAGATTATTGTGAGAGTTTTTTAGGATATGAATAATAGGAAGAAGTTTGAAAAAATTATTACTTTTTCATATGTCGATCAAGGATTTTACCATGTACTATGACGCTTCTAGTTTGGGATTAGGGTTAGTTCAGATGTAGGGGGATTTATTGGTTGCTTATGGCTCCAAACAACTAAGACTACATGAGAGGAATTACTCTACTCATGATTTGGAGTTATCTGCAGTGATAATCGCCCTGATATTATCGAGAAACTATCTTTTGGGCCATTTATTTTTGGTGTACACAGATCAAAAGAGTCACATGTACATCTTTTCTTAGTGGGACCTGAATATTTGGTAGAGAATGTGGGTTGAGTATCTACAATATTTTGAATTTGAACTAGATTATACATTGGGTAAAGGAAACTCCATTTATAATTACTTGATCTAGAATATGAATACAAAGGCAGTGCATGAGTTTATGATGAGTTGAAGATGATAAAACTCTTTGCAGATATGCGTATAGATGTTCAGGAGTTTCAAGGATAACAATTTATAACCTCAACATCTGTTTTACCTATGATTTTACAATGAATCTAGACTGAGAATATATATGAACTAGAGGGATTATCTCTAAGGGACAACATATATGATGGGTACCCACCATCAGGATAGTCTCTTGGTAGTAGAAATTATCCTTTTTTTCTATGGTTGATTATTGGTTCCTATAGGCATGTACAGGAAGATAATGAGGGAGTTTTATGCTTCTAGATGGGTGGTACGCCCAGGTCTAACAAATATGTATCATGACCTATATAGAAAGTAATGGTGTACAAACATAATGAAAGAGATAGAAATATTCATGGCCAGATGATGCACCTATCAGCAGGTGAAGGCTGAGCATCAAAGACATGTTGGGTTATTTTAGCCTCTTCCCATTCTAGAATGAAAATGGGATAATGTTTTGATGGACTTCATGATGAGATTAACTAATACAACTTGTAATAATGATATAGTATGGGTGATCATAGATATAATAATGAAGGTATCCCACCTCTTTCCCATTAGGGAGACCTTTACTATTAATGGCCTGGGAAGTCTGTATGTATGGGAGATAGTTCGACTGCATGGTGTTCAGAGGAGTATCATTAATGATGGATATCCTAATTTCACCTATTGGTTCTAGATGGGTTTCCAAAAGGCTCTGGGATCATAGTTCCTTATAATTATAACCTATCATCCTTAGAATGAAAACAATTATAAATGGATGATTCAGATTCTAGAGGATATGTGATGAGCCTATATGTTGGATTTTAGTGGTTTGTTGGAGAAGAATATGTCACTCATAGAGTTTTGTATAAAAATAGATTAAGTAATAATTCCAAATGTAAAATTTTCAAGATTTATATTATAGGCTATGTTATTATCCTTTTTATTGGTTATTGCCTGGTGATTCAGTGCTTGTTGGACCTAGTCTTGTGCAGAAGATGTATGTGAAGGTTAGGTTGATTAGGAAGTGGTTGGTGACTATGAAGAGTAGGTAGGAATATTGTAATTACCATTAGAGATGACTTCTAGAGTTTTAGGCGGGTCATTATATTTTCCTTTGGGTTTCACCTAGTTTTGGAAAACACCTTATAAGGGAATAGGGAAAGCTAGCACCCAGGTTTTTTAGACCGTTCAAGATATTGGGGAGGCTTGGTCCAGTGGAACACTGATTGGCCCTTCCATAGCGCTATAGTTCCATGCATGATGTTTTTTTGGAATAACATATCTAGAGATATAATCATAAACCTTCACACATGATTTAATTTAATGACATATATATTGTTGTAGATGTGTTCTTTAAGGATATTCCAATATGGATTGTGGATCTAAGTGAGAAGTCTCTTAAAGTAAAGACCATACCTCTAGTACGAGTGAAGTGTAAGAATGGGTGTGTTCAGGATGAGACTTGGGAGAAGGAAACTGATGTGAAATCATATTGACCCAACTTGTTCTCTGATAACCCAAAGTGATGTATGGAGCAGCTCAAGAATGAGCTGTTATACGAATGGGAGGTTGTAAAATCACATCTTTTCCAAGTATGTCCCTATTTTTGTTTTGGCTAAAACTATTTTAGTTGGTTCTAATTATTTAAAATGTTGGTGGATGAACCTTTTCTTTGGGGTATGGAGATATTTTTTCAAGTAAAATAACCTATATTATAGGGATGTGTGTTTGTTTCAATTAGTGGAGTCTGGGTATAAATGCATATATGGTCCCAAAGGGATTCTTCTCAGAATACGGTGGAATAAAAGGATTTTTGGGATATTATGTGGGAATATACAGTGGCTAATGCTTGTAGAACATTTAACATTATATAAGGAATACATGATTTGAATCCATTACTAAGAAGAATAAAAGAAATATTTTTAGTATGTGAATGTTATACAATCTATGAATTCATTTTACACCATGAATATGCCGATTAGTGTATCCTAAGGTGATGTGTTTTTTGGTGTATGTGGAATTCAATCCATTAAAGGTGTTCATGAAAATAATTCATTAGGACTAACAATTTTATTCACATTGAATTCATAAATCTAGCCTCATTCTTTGTTCAGTATCCTCTCTTGAACCCTAGTGTGACTCCATGTGATTTTTGGGTAATTCCTTCCCTCCTAGATGACTTGGTCTAGCATATGATCTCTAATGAGTTCTTTAGATTTTTTTCTCCTTTCATTGACTATCCTTTTTTATAGAACGGTGATCTCCCGACCTGCATTGAATCATTATTTGATCATGATACATGTGTGATCTGGGTTTTCCTTGTGATCTCATTCACCTTTTTTCTTTGTTGGTGTTCCCTTTTGAGAGTGTTTCATTGATTTTTTGATAAATTTAGGTGGCATAGAACAAATCCATATGGTATTTTTCTATTTGGTTAAGTGTGTATGATAATATGTGATCGTGTTAACACATTTTTTGCATTAACTAATAGAATAACGAGTGGTGATAATAATATGTTTGGACTACTCCTCAGATCACTTTGAATACAACTGTGTTGAGACCTGGATTGTGGCCACCCATAGGGTGAGCTTACCCTAGAATGATAGTGATATATATTTTGGCTTCAAACATGAATTATCATGACATTATATATTAGGTGATTGCTTATGATAGGATCACTTTGGAAGATAGTTTACTTGATTATTGTAACGACTGGAGACACATTTATATGATACAGTTATGTTGAAATGAATATATAGTGGGATTGGATCGGCTATGATAAAATGATTAGGTAGAGGGATTGTCCTGGTTATTCTGAAATTCTTATAGAGGTTTTGGTCTGGTTATGCTGAAATACTTACATAGAGGTCTTGTCCCATTTATATTGAAATTCTTATATAGAGTGTTTGACCTGGTTATGCTAGATTTATTATATATAGAGATTTTGCCAGTTATGATGAAATACTTATATAGGTTTATTTTACTAGATATGTATTATGCCTTGGAATTTGGGTTATAGTTGGCATTGTGATTCTACATGCTTAGAGATATTTTAGAATGCTGCTAATGTAGGGTAATTGTTATATTGTACTAATTGATTAATTAATACCCTTGTTTAAAACCTTATTTCAGGTAATTAATATCATACTGGTTTTATTTATACACTGTGTTTTTGACCTAATGAGTTTTACTCACACCCTATTTAGACCTCTGTTTGGTCCCTGATAATATTACATAGATGCATTTTTGGACAATGGAGAAGGACCTTGTTGTTGATTGTTTCCTACTAGATTAGTTGGGGATTGGAGATGGGATTGACATGGAGATCAGGACTAGGGTATTTAGTGTCCTATTTGAGTTGTTTTAGTAATTAATATGTATTACATACATCTTGGAACTTAGATATATTCCATCCTATAATTACATTATTATTTTTATTATTGGATTGATTAGTTTCCTTATCTATTTTTTTGTCTACTATTGTTATTCTATTTAAACTATTTCCATCACTCTGATATTTATTCTGATTTTATTACAACTCTATAATAAGAGGTATAGTCTCTCCACTATTCTCTTTAAAACCTAGATTATAGTTGGTAGACTCTAACATATGGGGAGGCGTGCTTGAGGTATATTAACTAACTTGGTTTGGCCACATGATATAATGATGAATCGAGGGAAATTACAAAATTTGTTTTATAAAATGATCTAATGTTCAGGGATGTTTGTTTGTTTGAGTTTATAGAGTCTGGGTATAAATGTGTCAGTAGGGAGACACATTGTGGTGTATGTGCTATAATGTGGAGAGTATCAGTTACACTGTGGAACATTAAGTTGCAATGTATAAGAAGTGAAGTCAGGTAGGTCTATGGTGTAGGTAGTAGGCTTCACTGTGGAGCCCTAGGTTTGGTTTGTAGGGTTACTATCAATTTCTCCAAATCGTCACTATGAAGGGCCGACTATTCCCTGGAGCTCCATTTGGTGCATTTTTTTCTACTTCCTATTTAGGTACTGTTGTGGTTCTTTGGTTATAATGTGGCATTACATCAAGTGAAGTTGATCTAGGTGTGATCTTTTTCATTGTTTCATGAGTCCAATTGACTAGGGGTGGTTGTGGCATGGTTCTGGGTGGCCGCGTCATTATCTAGATGTTTTTAGACATTATATGTTGTGACCATGGGGGTTGTGGAATGATAATTGTTTTATAGACTTGAATTCCATGATTCCCATTTTATCTTTCATTTCTCTTTCTCAACTAATTAAATTTTCTTGGATATTGAAGGCTCTCTAGAGGCATTTGACTCCCCCGAACT
The DNA here is from genome assembly GCA_963277665.1 of Viscum album. Classification (NCBI taxonomy): domain Eukaryota; kingdom Viridiplantae; phylum Streptophyta; class Magnoliopsida; order Santalales; family Viscaceae; genus Viscum; species Viscum album. The sequence continues at coordinate 2,081,698,001 of OY728152.1, read as the reverse complement.
ACAATCTTCTTTGATTAAAGCTCTGGTGTAAGCATTTGATTATTCTCTGGTAAGTGATCTCTCATAAATTTTAAATTCCCTCTTTTCTTCTCTTCTCTCTTTTAAGAGTGATTATTCTTCACATTAATGATAAATTTGATCGATGTTTTTATGGATGGTGTTTCTAGAGATTCCTTACTTGATCTCCTTTACCTTCATTCCTCATTGGCATTCTTGTTATGAGTGTTGAGTTGTTTTGACCATAAGATTAAAGGAAGGTGATTCCATATGGGTTTTCTCTAAAATTGAAACCTTATATTTCATGATTGAATTTAAATAAATTTTCAAATGATTTAAAAAACCTTATTTGATATGATTGATGTTTGATTTTGAAAAGGGCCTAGGAATTGAGAAAAACCATAATTTCAATAGTATTGAAATTGTTGGGTGGATTTGAGAAAAATTGATGGCATGATTTGAAACCAGATTTGATGAAATTATATGACATTGATTGTTGATAAAAAATGGATTAAATTAAAAGATGATTTGAAAAGGAATGAATTGGTGAAAACCTATTATTTGGTTTTGAAATGAGAAAGGCATGTTGAAAACTGAGACTTGGGTAATTGTATTTTAAAATGATTTCAGATGAATTATTTTACCATGATTTATTGATTGATTAACTAAAGAACTTCTTATCCTAGGTAGTTAGTGGGTAATTAGGAAAATAACGCTAGGATCTTACCCCCTAACAATTTATTGACAATGAAAACATTGATATAAACTTACTGTAACATCATTTTCCCTAATGGAGAGTTGATTCCTGACAACATAATTTGAGGGATATATACACACATTGAGATGAGATCACTAATTGAGTGGTGTGAGGATACAATTACTAGAAACTAACTTACCATTGATATTATTACATGGTGATATGAGATGTTTTATTGGATTATTATACATTCCATTTATTTTTGAGCTATTTTATCATTCTAATCGCTTTATATAAATGTTTTATATAAAATGTTCATTAATGCCTATTATGATATATCTAACATCATTTTGAATTGAAAACATATATTTTTTTGAAAATATGTAAATTCCTTTCCATTCCCTTATTTATTTAAATTTAAAACACATTTGGTTTAATTTTTATGGAATTGATTATGTAACAATTGGTGAGTTCGACAACCCATTCCATTATTATACATTAATTCATGATTTACTAAATAATAATTAATATAATACAATAAAAAACATTGATATTTATAGTGTATTTGGGTAATTAGGTATAATAAAAAATAAATTAAATTAGGGGGTGCATTGGAATTATTGAAAACTTCCTTAACATACCTATAATTTGCATTCATTATTGAAACTTCATTGGATAACCTGGGGACATACCTAGGAAATGGGTTATCTATAATGCCCAGTAAGAGAATAAACAAAGAATTACATCAAGAATCATTACATGTTAGAAAATTGGAATTCAAATGGTATATAAAATTGGTGATAATAATAAACATGAACAAAGAGACAGGATATAACATGATAACATAAAGGTAGCATGGGAAATTGGAAACAACTGTAAACATTACATTATAAACATAAGTTAATGCTAACTTTAAATAAATCATATCATGGGGTAAAAATTACCATAATGTATTAGGTTCACTCCCTAATCCCGTACATGAAGTCTCGTGATACTAAAACATTACCTAATGCATTGAATCACTATATAATTATAGCTTCACCCATCACTTTCATATCATGTACATGAATAAGTGTTCCACATATATCATACAACATAAGGATGTATTTCATAGATTTTAACACAAAAATAATGGAGTCTGGGATAAATACATAGAAATCCATAAACAATTATGGATAGGTACATCTAGGGGAATACCCTTGAGCATAAATGGGGGTGGTTATTCACGATATAATTGTATGGAATGGAAAATCGCAATGAAATTTTGGATGTATAACGATAGTAATTAAATCATAAAATGGTTTAATGAGACTTAAAGGGGTATCTAATAATTTTTATATCAAAATGATAGTAATAGGTATGTAAAAAAACATATCCCGACATTAGAAAATGGAATTAAAAAGGCATAAAATAGAGAGGATGCTTGAATAAAGAGGAGAAAGATAAGGTCTCTTACTAAATTTCAACATAGTAATGGATCACACAAATCATATAATTATAGGGGATAAATGATATCTCATTGTTATAAAATAAACTAGATAGTAGAGAGATATTTATAATGTCATGAAAATATAACCAATTAGTATTCAAAAGGATATATACAAAGAAGGTTCTTGAATTGAAAATAATAGAGAGGTACCTCACCTTGAGAAGGTGATTCCAAAAGCTTGAGGGAACCTTGGGAGGACTCTAGAGTGAGGTGGTCAGAATATGTATGTGATAAAATTTTTTAGTTAATATAAATGAGATATTGGTTGGGTTTATATAGGAAAATAGATGGGAGTTCTTTATTATTTCTCAAACTTAGGTTTTGGACTCTATACAATAAAATAATCAAAACCACAAATCATTCAATGGGTTCTCCCATGATTTCTACAAAATATGATTGGTTTTAATTATTTTATATGTACAAGGTTAGATATCATTAAAATATTAACCTTGGTGATGTATAAGTGAGTCATGTTCATAAAGAAATGATTTGAAACCTTAAAAATGTAATATAGGTTTTGGAGGATTCATAAAGGCTTTATAAATTTAATAAAATAACCTCCAAATAAAATTAAATTAATGGGTAAACATATATTTGTTTTTGGATACCATTTATAACATTTATTACATCACTTTTTGGGTCATTATGATGTCATAATACACAATGTATATTTAAATTGTATTTAATTTTTACCAAAAAATTCAACGGTCTCAAAAAATTATGAAAAATTCCCTGTTGGATAGTTTCGATGTGCTAATTCAAAAAATAACATTTATTTTATCAAAAAAAATTTTAAAATTTTTATTTTTTACTTTTAAAACAAGAATTGATATTTATAGGGAATTGTTGTTTTTTTCAACAATAACAGTTTTTGAACCCTTATAACAATTTACATTTGACTTCATAAAAATTATATTATCATTCAAGTTTAATAAATATTATTTAGTAGTTTTATTTTATTAATATTTTTTTTAAATTCATGAATTTATCAAAAAGGAATATCTTAATTGAAATCACATATTACACAAAAATAAAATTTATGGTTTATCACATTAAAATAAAAATCATTTATATATTAATGAAAATAGAAAAAAATATTCATTATTATATACAATATAGAATTTGGAGTTTTATCCTAGTGTAAAAATCAAGCAAGTAATAATACATCAACTCGTCTTTAGGTATGGGAAACAACATATTTTCGGATCTTATCCCAGTGTTTCCAGATCAGGTGACTGGTTCACTCAGTCCATCAGTGATGAGTGGTGCTAGGGATATCAGCCATAAAAAAATAGGTGGGATGAGAGGGCGTAGGATCTGTGGGTGGTGGGATGTGGTGGAAATGTTTTTGGAGGGTTGTCAGCCACTGGAGGGGGCGTGTACGATGGAAATTCCATCAGTGATGATGTTGGTAGAAACATGGCTCGTGATGGTAGAAGAATATGATTGCAACGTTTTGGGAGGAGGAGGGTTCATCAGTCATTGGTGGACGGCATCGATGGTAGACTCACGATTGACCTGTGAGGGAATTCATGGTGAACAACCAGTGTGATGGAATAGTCGTCAACAGGTGATGACATGCGATCAACCATAGGGATGCGTCAACCACGATGGCATGCTGACACCGGTGGATTATTGGGGAAGCAAAAAATCATTTCAGGTCTCTCTATAGTGAAAGTCAATGTGATTTCAGAGTGAAGGCCCCATCATTGCAGGGCTACCATATCAGATGGATGAGTGGGTATAAAATATGTCATTGGGACCAGGCACCATGCATTATCGTTCATGGCATTTCTAGTGGTGAATTCAATAAAGGATTTGGATCTTGATAAAAAAATGAATCAATTCGCTAAGGGAGGGACTATTCTATGGTTTTAGGTCCTTCGAGCCTTCTGGGTTATGAACTAAGGTAATGTGCCTCTTGTCCTATGGGACATGTAAGGGTTCCCCCTCAACCCAATTAAAAAGGTGATATTAAATAAAAAATTAATATCCTTCAGGCTTGGTGGTATACAATACGCATATTCATATTATTAGTGTCTTGATACATAGCCCTATATTACACCAGAAATCATCCTAAGAGTAAGGTGTGTGATGGTGAGATTTTCATGGGGTGGTTTGGTGTACAAGTTTTGGTTGGTGATCTCTATGAGTTTTAACTTCTCTTGTAAATAGTTTTTCTCATGATTTAGTTATTGGATCTTGGATTGGGACTAGTCAAGGGAAAATCCTAGTGATTCTATCCCCCTTATAAACTTCAATAAATGGTCTTTATAGGGCATGGTCCTACCAGTCAAGTCCATTCCTTACTTTTTCTATGTCAATTCGATTTATCAAAACCATATATTTATACTAATCATATAATTAATATTAAATGGATATATTATTAATGGTTATGATGCTTAATAGTCTTTTAAATATAATAGGATATAATAAAACCAAATAATGACATGTTTTTTGTATAACCAAAATAGTGAATTTAATTAAATTAAAAAGAGAATTTTATTTATAAAAGATTTCATTATTACAATCTCCCCTCCTTTATAAATTTCACCCTCAAAACATTCATTTGACACACTAAAATAAATGAGGGTAATTCTGTTTCATGACCTCCTTTAGTTCCCATGTTTCTTCTTTCAAACTTTTGGTTTCTCCATAACACTTTTACTAGGTTCATTTCCTTATTTCATAGAACATTTTCTTTAGAATATATGATTTTCACTGGACGATCCTCATATAAAAGATCATTCTCCAACAATACCACCTATAGATTCATCACATGTAAGGGGTATGTTATGTACTTCCTCAAGAGGGATACATGGAATACACCATGTACTTGAGAAAAGTTAGGTGGGAGTGTTATTCAATAGGTCACTACTCTAATGTGATATGGGATATTAAAGGGACAAAATGTATATTGTATAAAGTTTTCCATTTTTAACTAATATCCTAAATTTTTTTCATGGAGATATGTCAAGGAATACCTTATATCCAACCACAAACTCTAGTTCTCATCAACGATTGTTAGCATAAATCTTCTACCAACATTGAAAATCCCTGATGTGCTTTTGAATGATTTTAAAATTTTTCACCATTTCCTTAACCATTTCCAGACTTAACAGTTTGTGTTCACCAAATTCATCCCATCATGAAGGTGTTCTACACATCTTCCCATAAAAGGATTCATAGGGATCCGTTTGGATTCTTAAGTGGAAACTATTATTGTATGAGAACTCGACCAGAGGAATATATTGATCCCATCATCCTTTTAAGTCCATCAAGCATGCTCTCATCATGTCCTTAAGTGTCTGGACAGTCTGCTATGATTGGGAATTAGTTTAAGGGCAATAAACCATACTGAAGTTTAAATCAGTATTTAGAGAATATTGGAGACTCTTCTATAACTTAGAGGTAAATATTGGGTCTTGATTAGATACAATAAATATTGGAATTACATGTTTCCTCGCCACTTGTTTAATGTATATCCTTATAATTAGATTGAGCAAGAAGTCCTCTCGGGTTTTAATAAAGTGAGAAGTATTTGTAAGATGATCCACCACACCCAAATAGAATTATATCCTATTTATTTATTCGGAATACCATTGAAAAATTATATGGTTATTTTTTCTGATTTCCATTTAGGAATGGGTAATTTTTTTATAATATCCCTATATTTTTTCATTTCAGCCTTCACTTGATGATATACAAGACACCTTGATGTATATTTTGTTATACCCTTCTTCATATTATCCCACCAATAGTGATATAAAAGATATTGATACATATTTGTGCTTCCAGGATGGATGGAAAATGGTTGAGATATGTGTATCATTCAACAAATCCTTCTTTAAATCAGGATTTGATGTTACACATAGTCGTGGCACAAGTCTAATAACTCCTTCTTTATTAATTTTAAACAATGAGGATTTCTCTGTTCTTATAACTTCCACCGTCTTCTAAATTTACAAATCTTCTCTTTGAGCATCCTTTATCTCTCTTAGAAGGGATGGTTGATCAATCATTTGTGAAAGAATTTTTTATGTTCCTTCCTTTATGATACTCATGTACATCCTTTTCAGGTATTAGAATATTGGATCCTTCTCAATTATCATCAATGATAATATTGTCAGATCCTTTTTAATTAGAATATCTTTTAACTTTTTTTTTCAAGGATGGTTGTGGATTGAGAATTCATAGTCCTTATCACCTCTAACTATCTTCACGGGCATATATTTGGAACTTTCTTTGAGAATATATACTTTCATCTCTTATGATCTATATATATTTAAAGATTTTCCCAAAAGAGATAATACCTCTATATTCTCAATGTGAAAATTACTACAGCCAACTTCAGATCATGTGTTGAGTAGTTCTATTCATGAACTTTAAATTTCCTATAGGCAAAGGTTATCACTTTATCATTATATAATAATACACAACCCAAGTCCTTCAAAACATTGTTGTATACCATGAATAGTTCCCCACTTGCGGATAACATTAGTACCGATGTATAGATGATCATCTTTTTCAAATCTTGAAGCTCTCTTAACATTCATTATTCCAGACAAACTTGAATCCCTTTCGAGTTATATTGGTTAAAGGGTATAAAAATAATGAGAAATTTCTTAAAAATCATCGATAATACCTAGCTATTCCAAGGAAAATAATAATATCTATCCCATATTTTAGCCTCGATCATCCTTCAATTGCCTATTTTTTTGAAGGGTGAATACATATCCCTTTACTAGTGATAACATGCTCTAACAATGAGACTTCCTTCAACCAGAACTCACATTTGAAAAAAAATTCCATAAATATTCTCCTATCATAAGGTCATTAACAAAGTTATCAGATGATCCTCATGCTCCACCATACATTTTTATTATATTAGAATATCATTTACAAATACTATCTAAAAAATTCAAGGTAATATCTAAATACTCTATTCATAAAATCCATGATGATTTTTGAAGCATTAGTGAGTATTAATGGAATCAATATGAACTCATAGTTCATATACCTTGTATAGAAAGAGGACTTGGAGATATCCTCCTTATTCACCCATACTTGATAATACCCTAACCAAAGTTCCAACTTGGAGAAGTATTGGGATCTACATATATGATTAAACATGCCATCAATCAAGAGAAGAGGGTAAATTTCCTTTATTATTATCTTGTTTAGAACATGATAATCAATAAAATGGGAAATTGACCCTTTATATTTTTTTTAAAAAGAGGATTGGTGCACCCTAAGGGGAAGCACTTGGGCATATGAACCCTTCATCTAGATTCACCTATATATGTTTCTTAAACTCCTCAAGTTCCACAACAGTTATTAAATATGGAGTCTCGAATAATGGAAACCCCTAGGTATAAGATTAAGGTAAAATTCAACCTCTCAGATAGGAGGAAGACCATACAAATCTTTGGGAAACACATTAGCGTATTACCTCATAATAGACATGAATTCAATGATGATATTTTAATCAAACCCAACCATTTGATCTAGATACACTTTATCATAGGGAAATAATATCCATGATTGAGATATTTATTCTAAATAAGATCCATCCTCCTTCTTAAACCTTTATATAATTGGAGGATTATTCTTGATACAGAGAGTGATTACCTTATCACAGAAATTTATGTTGTCTATATTTAAGTAAATCCAATACATTCTGAGAATGACATAAAATTATAATAAAGGAAGAATCATAAGGTTCGATGGGAAGTTAAGAACACAAATTTTGATAGGGGAGGAGTTATATAATTGGGATGTAATAATTTACCAATTTATATTTTTCACCAAAAGATCTAATTAAAAGATTTTTAGTGGTGTTTTAATAGTTCTACTAAACTTGTGTGATATAAAGGAATACATAGAACCAAAATCAAAAATTATGTTCACTCTTCATGAATGAATAACTAGCGTACCTATCACCACATCATAGTCAGGATACACCTCAATGGTTGTAATGGAATAATATCTGAATTGATTCTTTGGAGGTTTTTGTCAATGATTTTCTTTGATCACTCTTATCTTAGTGCATTGGTTTGAAAAGTTCCCTTGTTCCTGTAAATTGAAACATTGGACAATAGGATGAGGTTTTACTGTAGCATTCATGTATTCCATTACATTGGTGATTTTCTCCTATAAAAAATCTATAGCTAGGTGCACTTACTTACCACACCTAAATCATTTCTTCATCCCCTTTATACAATTTTTTGGGTACTTCTTTCCACACATCCGAAAAGTGGGATATTGACATTTCTTACCACCATTGGATTTATCCATCACACCACCAAAATTAAACCCCATTTTCCACTTCTTATCCCCATGACATACTTTATATTATCTAATATCTATTTTGACATCCAGGAAACATCATAAATGTTCCTCATATCTATTAATGTAACGCCCCGACCCCAGCTACCCAGAGTCGGTGCATTACTTCGTAACATTGGCGTGATCACAAAAGATCAAGTCTCAAAAGACCGATTAGTTTAGTAGCCTTGGAAACACTAGATACATTCATAAATGTTACATTACATCATAAAGTGAAAAATCACAATAACATAGTCTCCATGGTCCACACTTCTATCCCCTTCAGACTATCCCTGTAGGTCATTCATAAAATACTTCTTCACATCCTAGAAAATATTAAAACATTGAAAGGGGTGAGCTCAGATGCTCAGTAAGGATAAAAATATTGCGGAAGCTTTTATAAACATTAACATTTAAGGAAATGTATAACTAGAACAAAAGCCTTTTTAAAATAGAACTTCAGCATAATATGGAAAAAAATAAAATTAAATAATGACATTCACTTACTCACATGGATATTCTACTAGTCGAATAATCACATGCAATATCAATAACCACTTTCATAATGATGGAATGCATAATGCAAGACTATCATAACCACGTAGCCAAGGCCTCATGCCAAGACCACAAATAAGATTTTGTCAAGGCCTCATTCCAAGACACTAGTTTGTCTCATGAGACCTACCGATGCATCGAGGGGCTATAGTGGGCTCCACCCGTCACTTATTAAGTCCAATGCATTCCTCATATGAACAGGTTTAAACATATCATAAACCATAACATAATTGTATCACATAAAACATGCATAAAGGAAACAAAATATTTCCACACTTCAATCACAATATTTCAATACAACACATTGAAATAATAAAAACTTTATCAAAACCATTTTCAATACCAAAATAAAATAAAAGTAAAACATTGTATTTATTTTTCTTTTAAAAAAAGTTATGGCTTATAGAGGAAGCCGAAACAAAAATAATAGTCACGACGGCGGAGAAGTCATTGTCACTGCATACGTAAGAAAAAAACATTCCTTTTTTCATTTAGTAAAAATGCTTCGTATAAAAAGATTCCTTTTGAATAAAAGTAAAAGTCAAAGGGGGTTTATACACCGTATAAATGAAAGTTGTGTATAAAACCAAATATGCCTCAATGAAAGGAGATTGAGAAGAAGTCCTTAAAAAGATCATTTTTAAAATAAAATAGACCTATTATGTGTATTTACTATAAGTACACATAATGAAAGTACAAATAAAATATAATATCATGACATAATTTGAATATAGGAGATTAACCAAAGAATGGAAATTGGGTTAAAAAATTCCCTTACCTCGTGTCCGAATTGACTCGATCGTTCTTTAACCTCCTGAATAATAAACTAGAGTTAATTTAAATTTACTTAAGAAACTTTTTCATGTTCATTATTCCTTTTATATTACTTGTTTTAATGTTATGAACATTATGTAATTATTTAAGTTAATAACGATCATTTTGTCGATCTTTGGTACTTGAGTCAAAAATAAACTTATTATAATTACAAGTTGTTCATGTGGTGAAATATCCACTATATCCAGAATTATATTCATGATTTATATATCATATATATCATATATATCCAGTATATACATTAATTTATAATATTACATAACATTTAGAGGTAAGAAATGAAATGCACCGTTCATGGAGACGGTAAGCCGTACGTACGCATGAACGCTACTTTCATTTATATTTTGTATTTAATAGAATGAAATCATAATAGTATAAAGGTGTATTATAATTACAGTATAATATCATATATAATATCATTTACTCCATCCTTTATACATCCCACATATGGCATTAACGATTCAAATCACTTTGAGGGGGCGGTAGTCCGCACTTCCTAAAATGAAATTATCGCGTTTACCCATAATGGAAATCATAAAGGTATGCAATAAATGAAAAATACAGAATCTTAAGTAAAACATAAACATATTATATATCATATGTAAATATAGTGACATCTTAATGGACACCTTTGAAGGTGTTATATGAGTGTTGAACAATCATCGTTTCGTGAGGCAGAAATTCGCCATCCCCAGAAACAGTGTGTTCTTTAACCATTAGATGTAGGTGTGTGTAAGTGTAGATCGAATCATTCTTATAAAAACATCCTAGTATATTTAGGATACTGGTGTTGTTACAAAATAAATGAATAAAAAGAGTTTAGGGGGTTGGAGAAGCAAAATAAAAAAAATAACATAAGAGAAGACATTACCTTAAAACGGGTAACTCTTTTTGATTTGAGCTCAAAGGATTCCTTGGGAAGACTTATAACCAAAGTGAGGATTCTAGGAGTAATAGAGGGAATTTTAGAGAGTATTTGGGGAGAGTTTGGCCGATCCAAATGGTTTTAATGTGTGAATAAGGTGGTAGAGGTGGGGCCTTTTATTAGAGGAGAGGAGGGGCACTCTTGGAAAGATTGAAATGTTACATTATTATGAAATTATTTTCGGATTCTAAAGGTCCCACAATGATATATTTCGAGTCTAAGGTGATAAGGGTTCGAAATATACTCATCGAATAATTTTTTGACAAGTGTAAGACTTAGATTTTACATTATCTATTCATTTTATTTAAATCGTTAATTAATGAGGTAATCGTTGCATCATCATGGTGTCATAAATAATTTACTTTATTTAATGTCTAAAAATTATAAAAAATATCATGATGTAGGAAATATTTTTATATTTATAATGAATATTTATAGTAAAAAATATGACTTGTATAACCCCATTTAAAATTGTTTTAGTAAAATAACTCATGTTTGTGGCATTCTTATTTTAACATTAAATAAAAAGTTTTTAATGTCATTTTCCTACCAAAGTGGCTCCATGGGGTCCCCAAGTTGATCCATGGTTTGTCTTGGTCGTCCATGACTCATCCAATAGGATTAGGACAAGTGTAAAGGAATTTTAATATTTTTATAATATCATTTTTACCTTAAATTTCAATAATTACCTTTAATCGCGATTAATTAAACTTAAAAGTTACTATTCACCAAAAAATTATTTTAATCCTATTGAACCACATATTACTTCCTAATGAAAACCATGTATGTCAGATTTTTGAAATTCAAATCACAGAAGTGGTAATGTTTCATTTAAATGAAAAATCATTTTTTTAACTACCACTTAGTGGTTTCACTATTCATAAAAAATTGTAGTTTTTCAGAACAATGCCAAAATTTCACCCTAAGATATAATTGATATTACAAATTCCGAAATGATGCCTATTTTATGAAATTCCAAACATATAAGTTTCATTAATTAAATTTATAATTAATTCCCACTGTCACAACAAATAGCGTGTTTTTAGGAAACAATATATATCAAAAGATTGACAATTGTTTATGTCCAATTTCAAAGTGAAATTAATTATAATGAACACCATTGGTTAAAATTGTAAAAATATATTCTAATTATAATTTAAAACCACTCAATAGTATAGTTTATCACTATAAATTAATTTTATTAAAAAAGTTGTTTTAATTATTTTTCACTATTCATAGAAAAATGGAAGTTCTCAGAAAATTACTAAAAATTCAACTTAGGATAATTTCGATATTACGAATACAAAAATGAAGTCCATTTTGAAATATAAAATTTCTACAATTTTAAAAAGTGGGTATTACTATTTACAATGGCTACTTTGATTGGTTGTGGTGTGTTAGAACTCGAAGTTGCGTACAATGCAAGCTATTGCATTATTGAATGAGAAGCTTATCATGGAAGCTTGGGGTGTTACATTATCCCCTCCTTCAATAAATTGCGTCCTCGTAATTTGAAAATTTTCTTTGAAAATAAAAAGTTTAAAATATAAAATACCATTGTTGAAAACCCACATCATAAATAAGGTTAATAAAAATATAACTTTAAAAGAAAGAAAGATAAGTACAAAGGTCACCTGAGATCGGTCATACTAGGATTCTATGAAAATATGGATATGGAAGAAAAAAAACCATCAAGGTCTGATGGAGAGTTGTAGAAAACTGGATTAGGAGAAAGTTAAACACAAGAAAATCACAAACTTGTGATTGGTTAAACGATCATTGAATACCTAGTTGGAAAAGTTAACCGGTGACGTTTTTGTTTTAAGTTACCTTTTATAAAGTTGAGGAATTTATTTAGGAGATTTACTAAGAACGTAAGGGAATATACATACTTGTCATGTAGACTTTCATTCTTTAATAAATTTTTACCACAAACCCATCTTTCACTCTAAAAGGTAATATAACTCAAAAATATTCTATTTATACTAATTGTATAAGGTTCCAAATATTAACACATACTATTTAGATTAGTAAAACTATTTTTTAATAACCAGGGACTTCCTGTAGGCTAGTGGTAGGTAATAAAGGCCTGTCGCACTATGGTTGTGGGTTCGATTCCTGCAGCTTTGTCCGACGCGATGGGTTATGCCCCACCCTGCAGGTTGTCCTTTTCCTAAAACTATAGTATTATAATATTCCAAAAATAATATTCAGAAATGTTTTAAATTTAAACAATACTATCCAAAGATCAACTTAATCCATTCCAACCATTATAGTTATCCAAAATACCTCTATCCAGACTTTTTCTAAAAGGTCTTTAAATTCCAAAATTAATTGTAATATCAGATTCCCCAAACAAAGTAAAGTTTCTATTATTGTCACATACTAAAAATATGATTACCTTCATCATATTAAATCCTTAATTAAAAAAACAAGTACTGCAGTACAATCCTTATATATATATATCACATTATCCTTATAACAAGAATATAATCCTTGAGTCCAAAATCACCAATACATTAATTATTCCACTTGAACTGTAGTAATAGAATAAGATTGTCCTTGATCCCTTGGCCTTTTCTGAGGTAATTTTCCCTAACGCTTAGGAAATTCATTTGCATAATGCCCCATTTCCCTACAATTGTAGCATTCAACATTGATAGCCTCTTTCTTTCCCTTGAAATCATGAGCCTGGTGACCTTTTTCTCCACATTTATAACAAACTCCCATTCCTTTTAGACAAGTACCGGGGTGATTCTTCCCACAATTATCGCATAATAGAAAATCCTTCTTTCCCTTTTTCCCTTTATTTGTCTCTTGTTCCACTGTTCTCTTCTTCTCTTTCTTTACTTTATTGTCATAAGATTTAGAGAATTCCTTTTCGGTCTTAATAGCATACATGACTATATCTTCGTATGTTGAGAAAGATTGTGATACTAATGCTCGACAGAGAAACGGTTTTAACCCATCAAAGAAACGACCGATCTTACTTCTTGGGTTACTTATATAATCTACAGCATGCCTTGTTAATCTTTTAAAGTTATCCTCATACTTTGCGACATTCTCATCCTCCTTCTTCCTCATACTCAGAAATTGCCTTTCCATATCTGCTCTATGGTCACGAGGGAAGTATTTTTCTAAGAAAATATCTTTGAACTCTCTCCATTCCATACTTGATACTTCTTCATCTTCCTTTGTGTTTTGAATCAGCGACCACCATTGATCGGCATCTCCATTAAGGCGGTAAACTGCCATGACAACCTTCTCCCTTTCGCTACTCCCCAAGGTGGGGAATATTTTCTCTAAGGAGTTTATCCATTGCTCATCTACTAATGTATTTGTACCCCCATTAAATGTTGGCGGTTTTTTCCTCATGAAGCAGTCTAACATTGATCCTCCACGTTGCAGATTAGGGTGCCCCATACGAGTAAGGTTATTATTCCTAACCTGAGTGAGTTTTCCCAGTATGGTAATAAGTTGATTAGCACCAGTTGTATCTCTAGATCCACAATAATTATCTTGAGCAGGAGGGAAATACCTACACGGAGTGTGTGCATTGATACGGTTTCCATTCCTTCCACTAGGCGCCATTTCTAAATAATGTCATAAACTAGATTAGTTTATGAATCAAAATACATAATTCCATACTTGTAAAATACTTAACATAAATTGAACTATTTATGGATATAATCCATAATCATAAAAATGTTTTCTTTGAGGAAGTATATAATCATAACCCTTCATAGTGGTTTGTAAAGAAAATGAGAATTATCCTAAGCATATCCCCCGGGAGTGTCGTAACCAAGAGTGCAGTAAGGCCCGTTGTCGTGCACCAGTTCCCGTTCAAGTCTAGCTCAAAGTGGTGTTTTTGGGTTTTACCCCTAGGTACATCTGTGCCAGATCCTCCTCTACCTGCTCGTATCCAGACATGGATGTATTGCTCGGAAAACTCACAAAATCTCTATAATACCAAAATTCTAGGAAGTTCTTCTATACTAATCCTCAAAGTCTATCTTTGGGCTATGTGCTCTAATCAGAGTTTATCTAAATCTAGATTCCAAGGTTAGTACTAAACTGTCTCTGATACCAACTGTAACGCCCCGACCCCAGCTACCCAGAGTCGGTGCATTACTTCGTAACATTGGCATGATCACAAAAGATCAAGTCTCGAAAGACCGATTATTTTAGTAGCCTTGGAAACACTAGATACATTCATAAATGTTACATTACATCATAAAGTGAAAAATCAAAATAATATAGTCTCCAAGGTCCACAATTCTATCCCCTTCAGACTATCCCTGTAGGTCATTCATAAAATACTTCTTCACATCCTGGAAAATATTAAAACATTGAAAGGGGTGAGCTCAAATGCTCAGTAAGGATAACAATATTGCGGAAGCTTTCATAAACATTAACATTTAAGGCAATGTATAACTAGAACGAAATCGTTTTTAAACTTGAACTTTAGCATAATATGGAAAAAAATTAAATTAAATAATGCCATTCACTTACTCACATGGGTATTATACTAGTCGAATAATCACATGCAATATCAATAACCACTTTCATAATGATGGAATGCATAATGCCAGACTATCATAACTACGAAGCCAAGGCCTCGTGCCAAGACCACAAATAAGATTTTGTCAAGGCCTCGTTCCAAGAAACTAGTTTGTCTCATGAGACCTAACGATGCATCGAGGAGCTGTAGCGGGCTCCACCCGTCACTTATTAAGTCCAATGAATTCCTCATATGAACAGGTTTAAACATATCCTAAACCATAACATAATTATATCACATAAAACATGCATAAAGGAAACATAAGATTTCCACACTTCAATCACAAGATATCAATACAACACATTGATAAAATAAAAACTTTATCAAAACCATTTTCAATACCAAAATAAAAGAAAAGTAAAACATTGTATTTATTTTTCTTTAAAAAAAAAGTTATGGCTTATAGAGGAAGCCGAAACTCAAATAATAATCACGGCGGTGGAGAAGTCGCTGTCGCCGCATACGTAAGAAAAAAACATTCCTTTTGTCGTTTAGTAAAAATGCTTCGTATAAAAATATTCCTTTTGAATAAAAGTAAAAGTCAAAGGGGGTTTATACACCGTATAAATGAAAGTTGTGTATAAAACCAAATATGCCTCAATGAAAGGAGATTGAGAAGAAGTCCTTAAAAAGATCATTTTTAAAATAAAATAGACCTATTATGTGTATTTACTATAAGTACACATAATGAAAGTACAAATAAAATATAATATCATGACATAATTTGAATATAGGAGATTAACCAAAGAATGGAAATTGGGTTAAAAAATTCCCTTACCTCGTGTCCGACTTGACTCGATCGTTCTTTAACCTCCTGAATAATAAACTAGAGTTAATTTAAATTTACTTAAGAACCTTTTTCATGTTCATTATTCCTTTTATATTACTTGTTTTAATGTTATGAACATTATGTAATTATTTAAGTTAATAACGATCATTTTGTCGATCTTTGGTACTTGAGTCAAAAATAAACTTATTATAATTACAAGTTGTTCATGTGGTGAAATATCCACTATATCCAGAATTATATTCATGATTTATATATCATATATATCATATATATCCAGTATATACATTAATTTATAATATTACATAACATTTAGAGGTAAGAAATGAAATGCACCGTTCATGGAGACGGTAAGACGTACGTACGGATGAACGCTACTTTCATTTCTATTTTGTATTTAATAGAATGAAATCATAATAGTATAAAGGTGTATTATAATTCTAGTATAATATCATATATAATATTATTTACTCCATCCTTTATTCATCCCACATATGGCATTAACGATTCAAATCACTTTGAGGGGGCGGTAGTCCACACTTCCTAAAATGAAATTATCGCGTTTACCCATAATGGAAATCATAAAGGTATGAAATAAATGAAAAATACAGAAGCTTAAGTAAAAAATAAACATATTATATATCATATGTAAATATAGTGACATCTTAATGGCCACCTTTGAAGGTGTTATATGAGTGTTGAACAATCATCATTTCTTGAGACAGAAATTCGCCATCCATAGAAACAGTATGTTCTTTAACCATTAGATGTAGGTGTGTGTAAGTGTAGCTAGAATACTTATTATAAAAAAATCATAGTATATTTAGGATACTGGTGTTGTTACAAAAGAAATGAATAAAAAGAGTTTAGGGGGTTGGAGAAGCAAAATAAAACAAAATAACATAAGAGAAGACATTACCTTAAAACGAGTAACTCTTTTTGATTTGAGCTCAAAGGCTTCCTTGGGAAGACTTATACCCAAAGTGAGGATTCTAGGAGTATGAGAGGGAATTGGAGAGAGTATTTGGGCAGATTTTGGCCAAGAAAAATGGTTTTAAGGTGTGAATAAGGTGGTAGATGTGGGGGCCTTTTATTAGAGGAGAGGAGGGGCACTCTTGGAAAGATTGAAATGTTACATTATTATGAAATGCTTTTCAGATTCTAAAGGTCCCAAAATGATATATTTAGAGTCTAAGGTGATAAGGGTTCGAAATATACTCATACAATAGGTTTTTGACAAGTTTAAGACTTAGATTTTACATTATCTTTTCATTTTATTTAAATCGTTAATTAATGAGGTAATCGTTGCATCATCATGGTGTCATAAATAATTTAATTTATTTAATGTCTAAAAATTATAACAAAATATCAAGATGTAGGAAATATTTTTAAATTTCTAATGAATTTTTATAGTCAAAACTATGACTTGTATAACCCCATTTAAAAATTGTTTTAGTAAAACAACTCATGTTTGTGGCATTCTTATTTTAACATTAAATAAAAAGTTTTTAATGTCATTTTCCTACCAAAGTGGCTCCATGGGGTCCCCAAGTTGAACCATGGTTTGTCTTGGTCATCCATGACTCATCCAATAGGATTAGGAAAAGTGTAAATAAATTTTAATATTTTTATAATATCATTTTTACCTTAAATTTCACTAATTACCTTTAATCGCGATTAATTAAACTTAAAAGTTACTATTCACCAAAAAATTATTTTAATCCCATTGAACAACATTTTACTTCCTAATGAAAACCATGTATGTCGGATTTTTGAAATTCAAATCACAGAAGTGGTAATGTTTCATTTAAATGAAAAATGAGTTTTTTTAACTACCACTTAGTGGTTTCACTATTCATAAAAAATTGTAGTTTTTCAGAACAATGCCAAAATTTCACCCTAAGCTATAATTGATATTCAGAATTAAAAAATGATTCCTATTTTATGAAATTCCAAACATATAAGTTTCATTAATTAATTTTATAATTAATTCCCACTGTCACAACAAATAGCGTGTTTTTTAAAAACAATATATATCAAAAGATTGACAATTGTTTATGTCCAATTTCAAAGTAAAATTAATTATAATGAACACCGTTGGATAAAATTGTAAAAATATATTATAATTATACTTTAAAACCACTCAATAGTATAATTTATCACTATAAATTATTTTTATTAAAAACATTGTTTTAAGTATTTTTCACTATTCATAGAAAAATGGAAGTTCTCAGAAAATTACAAAAAATTAAACTTAGGATAATTTAGATATTATGAATACAAAAATGAAGTCCATTTTGAAATATAAAATTTCTATAATTCTAAAAAGTGGGTATTACTATTTACAATGGCTAATTTGATTGGTTGTGGTGTGTTAAAACTCGAAGTTGCGTACAATGCAAGCTATTGCATTATTGAATGAGATGTGTATCGTGGAAGCTCGGGGTGTTAAAATTAAAGTCTCATATTGCTAGATATTTTCATATAATCAATTTTATCCCACCAAAGAAATGGTCAACTTTTCATTCAGGGGTAACGAAAAATACAAAGGTGTATTGTGAAAGACTTTAGAATTTTTCATTGTACACCCAAATTGATTTATTTTATTTGTTATTAAATTTATGGAAATCCCTTTACAATATATATTAGAGAGTGTAAGGAAAATACTTTTGAATTTTTTTTTGGAATTCCTTCCACCCCATCTCTTTGATCTCATCCTAAAGCTTTGTATTCTTGATCAATGTCCACCACTAATCAAATTATCCCTCTACATGATAAACCTCCAATATGACATTCTATTACTTGAAACATTGATGTATGTAGATTATAATCTCAATGGATTTGATCCATTGTTCTGTGATTAGGGGATTGGGTGATCCATTGAAAGTAGGAGGCCTTTATTACATAAAGGTCTCAATTGAATCTTGTTATTTCTTAAGGGGATTTTGGAATTCCTCATGATTCCAGTTTCTATTTAGTACCTAAAGAAACTAAGAGATTATCACCATAATTTTTTTAATTCCTACTCACATCGGGTTGGGCATGTCATTTGGATAGTCATCACATTTCCCTTTACATTAGTTTTTTACTCGATTCCTCCTATTTATAGCCACTGGCTAGAATAAAAGGAAAATTCAAGATGAGTAATTTTAAACTATTAAAAAAACAAACAGGAATATAATAAAATTAAAGGGATAATTTATAAATGACATGTATTTGTTAACTTATAAATTTATACACTTCAATCTAACCTATCAATTATCTATTTCCTAATAAACTCTCTTATGAGAATTTTTTTCCCTTAATAATGGTTCATATCAATATTTTTAATTTACTAAATAATATCCCTTGGGATTATTAAATGAGGTTTGCAGTAAGACCCATTTTCATGAACCAGGTGATGGTTGAGTCTAGATCAATCTCTATATTTGGGATTATTATCCCTAGGTACCTCTATGCCAGTTCCAAATCCACTTTTAGTATCCAGAAATGGATGAATTTTCTTGGAAACCACTTACTCTAAAACTTACCAAAATTTAGGGATGTTTTATTATTTTTAGTATTTTCCCCAAGGTTTTAATTATATTTTCTTAATCCTAATCCCCAAAATAAAGAAACTTTCCTCTGATAAAAACAACGGAAACCCTTTCTTTTATTACACCTTTATTCATGATTTATTACATATGAATACACATAATACAACCCATAAGATCAATAAGTCCGTAATTAGATACATTACATAGTAACTTAAAAAAAAGTTAAATCAACATTATTTAAAGATTCCTTAACATGCTTATAATTTTCTATCGTTCATTAAACTACATGGGATAACCTAGGGACGTACATAATAAATGGGTGAGATATAAAGACAAGTAAGGGAATAAACAAAGAATAACATGAATAAAGTATTAAATTTTATAAAATAAACATTTAAATGGTACATAAATTGTTTTATAATAAAAAAATGAACATATACATGATATAACATGATAACATAAAGACAACATGGGAAGTGACAACAACTTTGAACATGACATCATAAACATAGGTCAAGGACAACCACAAAGACATCACAACATGGTAAATAAAGCACCATAATGTATTATGTTAAATACATAATCCCATAAATGATTTATCATGATACTAAAAGTTTACCTAATGCATTGGATCACTATATAATTTTGGGCACACCTATTTCTTTCATATCATGTACATTCATAAGTGTTCTGCGTAGATCATTCAACATAAGGATGTCTTTCTTAAATTTCAACCCCATGATCAAGGTGTATTTTTTACATAAATGTAGTCCCAAATAAATTAAGGATATTTACATCTAGGTGAATACCCTTGAGTGGAAATGTGGGTGGATATTCCTAACATAATCGTTTGGCATTAAAATCAAAGTGAAATTTTGGAAGCATAATTACAGTACTTAAAGACTCATAAAATGGTTTAATGAGAGTGAAAGGGTATATAATAATTTAGATATCAAAATTAAATTAATATATATGTTTTAAAACATATCCCAACATTAGTAATTGGAAATAAAAAGGAATAAAATAGATAATATGCTTGAATAAAGAGGAGAAGGAGAGGATCCCTTACTAAATTTTGGCATTGTAACGGCTTAGGTAAATTCTATAATGAGAGGTGATAAATGATATATTAGTATTATAAAATCAATTGGATATTATATGGATCTTTATAAATTCAATATAACATATACAAATTATATTCAAAAGGCTAGATATAAAGAAGGTGCTTTAGTTGAAAAGAAGAGAGGCAGGTCCCTTACATTGAGAGGGTGATTCTGAAATCTTGGGAGGATCTTCTTGAGAGCATGGGGGAACCTTAGGAGTACTCTAGATAGGGGAGGGGATAATAAGTATGTGAAGAGGAAGATTAATGGGAGCATGAGATAAGGGTCTTGAGCGAAGAAGAATGGTATCTTAGGCAGGTTTATATAGGAAAAGAGAGGGAGTTGTTTATTATTTCTGAAACTTAGGTTTTGGACTCTAAAATAAAATAATAAAAAAAAACTTTACATGGGGCTTCCCAACGAATTATTCCAAATAGTATTTTTTTAATTATTTTATATGTTCAATGTCTGGACTCATTAAAATATTACCCTTGGTGATGTGTAAGTGAGTCATGTTCATAAATAAATGATTTTAAAACCTTAAAATATAATATTGGTTTGGGAGGATTCATAAAGGCTTTATAAAATTAATAAAATAATCTAAAAATCACAATATTTTAAATGGTAAAAATTTATTTGGTCATGGACAAGCTTTATAGCATTTGTTACATCAGAATTTTTGTAATTACGATGTCATAATACACACAGTATATTTATACTGTATTTAATTTTTATCTAAAAATTTGACGATTTCATAAAATTATGAAAAGTTTAATATTTGATAATTTCAATGTTATGATTCCAAAAATAATATTTATTTTATAAAAATAAATTTTGTATATATGTAAATTTTTACTTTTAAAACAAGAATCGATAATTATTGAGAAATGTTGGATTTTTTTGACAATAACAGTTATCAAACCCTGATAAAAATTTAAATTTGACTTTATAATTTTTTTATTATAATTTATATTTAATAAATATTAATTATATTTATTATTTTATTAATAATTTTTTTTATTTTTTAAATTAATGAATTCATCAAAAAAGAATATCTTAATTGAAATTTTACATTACACAGAAATATAATTTTTCATTTTATCTTATCAAAATAAAAATCATTTAAAAATTAATGACAATAAAAAGAAAATATATTCATTATTATATAAAATATAAATTTTAATATTATTAGGGTCTTGATTCATATCTCTTTATTACACCAAAAAACACCTTAAGAGTAATGTGTGCGATTGTGAGATTTTCACAGTGTGGTTTAACATAAATGGTTTGGGTTGTCATCTTGATGAGCTTCAAATTTTCACATAAATGGTTTCTCTCATGCTTTAGGCATTGAATCTCATATTGGTCTTGGTCAAAGAAAAATCTTTTTGATGTTTTCTCCCTTAAAAGCGTCGATAAATGGGATTCATAGGGTATGGACCTATTGAATGAGGCCATCACAGATTTTTTTCATGTCAATTGAACTTATCAAAACCATATATTTATACTAATAATATGATCACTTTTCAATGGATATATTAGTAATGGTTTTGGTTCTCAATGGTCTTTTAAATATGATAGGATATAATAAAACCAAAGAAGTGCATGTAATTTCTATAACCATAATAGGGAATTTAATTCAATCAAAAAGGGAGTTTTATTTATAAAAGTTCAGGTCATTATAATGAGACCCATATAGGATGTTTAAATAACACTATAACATTCTGTTCAGGTTTTTGTAGATTATCTTATGCCAGGTCCAAGAAAAGGAAAAGTGACACTTAGTGGTGGTGGATATTCTTGATCATTGGGAACCTAAGTGATAGAGGTGAATGGTAGAGATGTGATCCACTTGTTACAAGGTATATGTATAAGATTTTACCGTGTCATATATTGTGTATTTTTATGAAGTACTATTTAGGTATTGTTTTAACTGTTTGGTTCTGGTACTTTCTCTCGTTGAAGTTTCGAGAATACTGAATTTTATCTTGAATCATCCATTATTTGGTGGAAAAATCATTCCCTCACAATTATTGTATAATGCAAGGTTCTTGTCTCAAAACTATGGGGATCATGAATACCCTTCCGAACATGTTAGTACAGGATTGGGTGTTAGGGTTCTAGGGTACCCTGGCTAGTTTTTTACACTCTGTTTTCTCACCACCTTCCAACTCACCCAAAATCAGATTCAATAACTAAATCTTAATCTGGATGGAAAACCTAAAAACTTGAATATATAGGCATGAGCTAACCATCCCAGTAGTTCAACACCCATTGTGTCACCCCTGGGTTTTTTTATTCTTGAATCCAATTC
The DNA here is from genome assembly GCA_963277665.1 of Viscum album. NCBI lineage: Eukaryota > Viridiplantae > Streptophyta > Magnoliopsida > Santalales > Viscaceae > Viscum > Viscum album. The sequence goes on along the minus strand of OY728152.1, from coordinate 2,081,674,876 downwards.
ATTTATAGGTCTCGAGTTTTCTCTTAGGAAGAAGGTGTGATGGGTCAAATTTTTTTAGGTAATTTTTGATTTATTTTTGACTATATTTTTACCTAGTGTTTACTTTGTTTTTTTGGAGAAAAAATGTTAGTTTTTGGGTTAGCATCAGGTGGTTCATGGTTGGAACATAGTTTGGAAATCCATGAACCATTGCCTAGGTAACCATGTGACCAAGTCTTGTTTTTGGACAGTGTTGAACCACACAATTAGCACATGGTTTGTAAACTGTACAAGATAACCGTACAACATTTTCCTCTTAGAAAGTGAGGGGAACACAGTTGCTGCATAGTTTGATAAACTGTGCAGGAAAACCATGTGACTTGTCCAGGTCATTAAAAATTTAGAAATTCCCTTTGTGTCCTCTTAGGGTTCAGACCCAAATCCCTCCTTGATTGACCCATTCAGCCTCCCCATCCCTAGGCTCCTCCATCTTCTCCTCTTATCTCCCTTAGGGCCTTTCGGTTTGGTTGATTTTATGTGGAATCAAGAAATAAACACCAAGTTAGTGGTTCTCCTCCTTGATTTCTCATCTTATTTAGGGTTTATATTCTTCTCTCTTCAGGTTTCATATCTCCAGTAGGTTTTGTGGTATTTTTGGGGTTGAATAATTTTCTTTATGGTTTTATCTCGATGTTTAGTGTTCAATATTGTCTTTATAGGTTTTTTGGTGATGTGGTTTGGGTTTCACATCATTTTCCTGAAACTTATTCACATGAGGTAGTTGGTTCCATGATTTAGAATTTTTATATGATTATAGATTTATTAATTGAGTTTATAAATATGTTCTATGGTTGATTTGGTTGGTGAAAACTATGTTTTATTAATATTTTGGCATGAATATATGATGAAAGTGTATTTTCTAAAGGGAATGGTTACGTTTTCTTGTGTGTCCTAATGTGAGGATCTTTGGGAGAGTTTTATGAATTTGTTTAAGGATATAAAATGTGTTTTAAAAGTAACTTGAGGTGTGAATGTATTTAATATAGAGTTTTTTTTGAAGGAAATGGATTCTTATGGGAAGATGAATTTTTTGTTGTGTACTTTTAATTTGACTTGTAAATTTTTTATATGTTAGGAAGCATGTTTAAAGTGGAATTACTTTATGTGTTGATTTGAAATGGGATTGACCCATGAAAATGGTTAAGTTAATTATGTGTTTTTCTTGGAATTTCACTAAATGGGTTTCATGGATTGTGAAAGTAGTGTGAAATGTTTTTTTAAATGATCTTCGCATGTGTAAGAAAAAAAGATCCTTAATTATGGAAAATGGCAGTTTTTGTGTAATGATTTGTAAAATTGCTAATTTAATTATGTATTTGAAATGACTAGAATTTATTTTTAAATGTGGTGATCCATGATATATGTGAAATGATGGATTGAACACATGGGAATCCTGGGTATCTTGGTGGGATGACTAGATCTAGTATACTAGTGATACAAAAGTGGCTAGTCCCGATTTCACTAAGATGGATTGAAGATTACTATAGTAACTAAACATGTATTATGATCGGAGACCACTAGTCCCATTGGGTGTCCCCTACTAGTGTCTCTTTCATGAGAAAGATTATGGTTGTGGTTTTTATACCATGTTTCATCAAGAAATGAGAATTTAGTCTCACTTGAGCTAGATTACCCCTAGGGATTTACCCATAGTGCTCTCTTATCCTAAATGGTCCGAAGGACTTATTGTTTTATTGATTTTTGATAACCCCCTTTAAAGGGATGAGGGGGAAACCTTACAAGGCCTGTAGGCTTAGATATTACATTTCCCATAGGCTTGGACACATTACAGGACCTGTAGGTCTTAAAGAAATCATACATACTATGACTAATTAAAACCGCCCCTCCCTAGAATTTGTATCATGATTAGCTCTCCAAATTTTCATGGATATTCAGCTAGCTGTCTTGTGCAGATATGCACAAGCCTGGTATCGATGACAATTCCATACCTTCTCATTCTTCCAGATCTGTTAGCCCTACTATGGTGAATGTATCGTGCTCTTGAATCCTTCCCTAGATCTGGTTCCTTGTAGAATCTATCTGGGAATCTACATATCATGTGGCCTTGAAAGCCTTGAGCTGGACCGAAGGCCTTATGGTGGACTAAAGGCCTTAAATGTGGTCTGAAATCCTTACTTACCCGAAGGCCTGGGTGGCCCGTAGGCCTTAAGGACTCCAAGCCCAAACCAGTGGCCCAAGGTGAATAGTTCGATATGATACAGTACCAACCGTAACTACTACAATACCTACTATAGTACCCATATAGTACTACTAGAGTGCATGTTACAGTACCTCTATAGTATCTACTACATTACTTCTATAGTACTTGGAATTATGCCTCCACCTGGTTTCGAACCTGGGTCTCATGGATAGACTTAGAGAGACCTCCCCAACGTAGATGAGGATCATGTGCTACCCATAGTAATTTATTATGGCATGATAATTATGTGATGTGATTCCATCCATTGACATGTGGTTGACCTTGAGTGTATTTCATTTTAAAGCGAGTTTATTTTAATAAAGGTTTACTTTTGAAATGTTACCTTTAAAATTGTTGTGATGAAAATGGTTTTTCTTAAAACGGTTCCTTAAAATGTTTCAAAGGATTTTATATAAATGATCATATTAAATTTTCATCTAATGTTGTATCATGGAATCCTTTATTTTGGGTGGAATCCTACTTGGATTTGGCTCACACCCTACATACACATTTGAGTGTATATAGACCTTGTTATGTGGGACCCATGTAAAGGAAAGACAAGTCATGGAGATTTAAGTGGTTTAGGTTGTTAGTGTTCTATATGATATTGATATTTGTGGTGGTGGATTAAGCGTAATTACACTCTTGTTTCATAAAATATTTTGTGAAGTTTTGTGTTTTCATTTCCCTTTTAGTATTTTGGTTTTTGGTTAAAATTGTAAAACATTGAATCTAGAAATTTTCGTACTATGTTTTGTTTTGGTTATTTAGTTTTTCCATGATTATTATCATGGGTTATTATTGATTATGAAATCAATTAAAATAATTCCCAATATTTTTTTTTGATACTTGTGCACTAGTTTTTATCCCATGGGGATTGGGAATGACCTTCGAACAATTCCAAGGGACATGTTGGGTTTCGATTTGGATGGAACTCTGGCTTAGTTTGTGAAAAAATGGTATCAGAGCTGAGTAACTCTCTTTTTGGGTCAAGTTAATTAGGGAAGAGTCTAGATAGATAGATGATAGGATTGTTGGTTCTTGATATATTGGTTTCGAGTAGGGTACCTAGATAGTACAACTCATGATGGTACTCAAGTTTCCATGGGAATTCAGGTTTTATTTGAGTTATTTAGATATTTTGGTTGTTTTTTGTTTGGGAACTAAAATGGGAGTTAGGACAATGGCCTTAGTGATATCACAAGGCCTAGAAATCTATTTGGAGCTAGGGACATGGTCCTAGAATACTCTCTATTCTGGCGGTGTGATTGCTGTTTAGTCACCAACCATGTGGACAAATCACCCACCAACACTAGTTTCCCCCTTTGTTAATTTTATTGTGTCTTCTTTGATTTTGAAAATGATTTTGAAGACCCATGTTTGAAAATTGAGAAAAACTAAATTTAAAGCTGTAATGATTTGATTTTCAGAAAGGGAAAAATATATTTTTAGAATTAACTTTGATAAAGACAATAAAAATTTTATTTTTATGAAATGAACTTTGGGGTAAAATGGTAATGTCTTAGTGATGTCTTATTTTCATAATTAAAATATAGAACATAATTAAATCACTTGTTTAGAAATCATAGAATTATTTTAAAGAGGTCTTGGAATTTTTTTAACCAAAGGAATTTTGATGTAATTGGGTTTTTCAAATTGGTGAAAATGGTTTTTGATTTTGTTGGTTAGTGAAAATTTGAAAAGTTTTATGAAATTTTGAAATGGGAATTAAATTGAGAATTCGAGAGTGTGGGTTAAATGTTTCGTTTTGGAAAGTGTAAAAGTTTTGTTTTTGACCTTTTGTGTTTCCGTGAGTGACCACATGCCTAGATACATGTGGGAATGTGGATGATTAATGACATGAGTAGATGAGTGAACACATTGACATGAGATGATGGGTGCCTGGTTTGGAAAGAGAATATTCATGTGTGAGAATCTATGGAATACCATCGGTGAGTGTGAAACCCACCATTATTTGTTTTCTTTTCAAAAGTGATTTTAAGATAAGATGTGATGTTTAGATTATCAGTAGTTGTGGGGTGTGTCTCTTTCTGATTTGAGAATGTTTCTTGTGAGATGTTATGAGTTTGAGAACTCCTTTTGTTTTAATGGTGTTTCATGTTTGAGTTATTATTGATGTGTTTGTTTTAGGAAGCCTTTGAGTTGGTTCCCTTTATGTGTTCAATGTTTTTGGTGGTGCGTTTTTCTTGATGGATTAGTTTTTGTGGAGTTATTTTTTTTCTTGGTTTATTATGTATTCCCACCATATGATTTGATAAATATTATAAATACTTCCATGGGTGATTCATTATTGGCAGACCCTCCAGTTGATTAAACCATAGACTTTATTATTGAGTTTAGGGAGTTTAATCCTCATGTATTTTATGCTCAAGTGAATCCTATTGAAGTGGAATAATGGATGTGTAAATTTGAAATAAAATTTATTTTCCTTGAGTTTTATATCTTGTTAAAGTTAAAGTTTGTCACCTCCATGTTTGAAGGACCCATATGGAAGTGTTGAAGGGAATTCTAGTGATTTAAATAGGCCTAAAGCTGTTGTTTTAGATCCGGGTATAAACTTAAGATCTTTTGGTAGGTTCATTCAGAAGTGGTATCATGTTGGGACATTAGTATGGAAAGTATGATCATAAGAATATGTCATGTCTTTTTTAGAAATATTGCAATGTTCGGGGATCATTTTAAAGTCCCATCCTTTGAAATTCTTCTCCATTTGTAATGGTCATGTCTGGTTGTGTTATGTGATGTTTCCTTTTTGGGTTCGAGATGTAAGAGTTGGATATCTTTAGAGAACATTTTTTTAACATAAGAATGTTCTTATTTCAAGAATTATGAATTTATCCATTATAAATGGAGGTTTCTTCCATGTGTTAGTAGTCTTGGTTGTTTATTGTTGAGATGAAAAAAGGTGATGCATGCTCAAATTCTAAGTCTCTATCATAGTGGAACTTTTATGCTAGATCTAAGTGAGTGTAATAGGGTTTTTTGTATTTTTGGTTCAACATGGAAGGTTCTTTGGTCACTCATGAAACCAAAATAAAGTGTTCCAGTTGGGGATTTTCATCTTCTGGATATGAGGAAAGAGATGATTCAAACATCAGAGCTCCATCCATAAGCCTCAGAGTGAAGCTCAAGTGATGTCAGAAACTGCATGGGGTGATAAGGACCTTGGTTCATATTGGTCTCCATTTTTGAATAGGGATATATTAGGATTCTATTTTGTAACTCCCTTATTTTGGAAAGGTCCTATTTTTTGGGAAGTGCTGTGAAGGCATTGTTCTTTGTTCCAAACCATGTGGGTGGAAGTGTTCCAAATTGGTTATAAGGAGTCATGGTTGTTTCATTTTCTTGAACTTTAGTGGTTTTACCTTTTTATATGTGAATTCCATATAGTTTTCTGAGTTTGTTCAACATTGTAAACCAGTTTTAGTCTTAGTTAGACAATGTTAAGTTACCTGTGTCGGTTTAATCTTGTTGGTTCCTAAATGGTGGGGAGACCTACTATGGGTATAGTTGAAATTTCTTCCAGAGGAAATTAGTGCTAGATTGTTTCAAATGGTCGGGAGTCCATTCAGGCCTCCCCATATTGATAATATCGTTTAGTTTCTTGTGTTGTTTTAGAACTGGGTAGACTTGTTTGGAGTTTCCTATTTTTTATATCCTTCCATGAGTAAACTTTGGGGTTGGAGGGAACCCAATGGTTTATTAAAGCAAGGTTGTGGAAGTGGTTCTTGATAATTGGTTTGAATTAGTTTGTTCTTTTTAGGTAAATGGTATGAATTTTGGTTGGTAATGTCCATAGTGATCTTGTATTGAGATTTTCGACTGTATGATTGTGATGATTCCTTTATTTTGATCAATCAATAGGATGTGTTGTGGCTTTCCCAGGGTAGAAAGAATTATGGTGGGGAGAATTGTCACACCCAAGTTTTGTTTTCATTCTTTAATCATGTTTATTTACAGGTTTCAGTTTTTCTCTGAGGATCCATGTGTGACAGGTTTAATTTCTTTTTGGAAATTTTCAATTTTTTGGTCTAGATTTGTCCCTTGAGTTTCCTTAGTTTTTTTGGAAAAAAATGTGAGTTTTTGGGTTTTCATCAGGTGGAGTATAGTTTAGGAAACTGTGTGCCATTACCCAAGTAACCATGAGTCCAAGTGGTGTTTTTGGATAGTGTCTAACCACACGGTTAGTGAATTTTTTTTAAACTATACAGGATAACCGTGAAGTGTGTTCCTCTTACAAAGTGAGGGGTGCATAGTTTCTACATGGTTTGGTAAACTATATGACACACTACTACAAAAACGGGCAAGCAAAGCGCTACCTTTATCAGCGCTAATCAAAAAGTGCTGATAAAGGATAATCTTTATCAGCGCTATTTAAAAGCACTGATAAAGGGATGATTTATCAGCACTTTTCTAGCGCTGATAAAGGAAAGGTTTTAACAGCGCTAGAAAAGCGCTGTTAAAACCTGTCTCCGATTTTATTAAAAGGAGGCCGACAGTCTCCTCTTTTTTATCGTGCCCTAAGCTCTCGCGGGACTGTACCCTTGCGACTGATTCCTCCCCCCGATCTTCCCTTTGCCAGAACTCCGCCGTACTCCTTATCCTTCTTCTCGACCCTCTTCCATGGATCTTCCTCCCTTCCAAACCCTACTCCTCCTCTTCAACGGTTGGCGGCTCCTCCCGTGCACCCCTACTCCGGCAGTCGCGTCTTCCAGGCAGCGTAGAAGGCTCCCTCACCTCTTTGGACTTCCGATTTCTTCAACCAAGGTATGTGGATGCCCTAAATATTGTTTTGAAGTGTAGGTTTTTATGTGTTTGTCATTTATTTGTCGCCTCTGCTTCCCTTCCTCCCTCTTTTCAGACTGAATCAATGTTATTCACTCTACTCCTGGTGATGATTTTTTTTGCATATGTTTTCGCTTATTCGTTCTTCAAATCTGCTACTGCTGTGTGTTTTTTTGATTTGATTTTCCTTATGTTAGTAATGTTTATTTCTACTGCATCATGAATTTACTCCACTTTAACTTCAATTGGTTCTGTTACTGGTGTTGATAGTGAGTCACATTAGGGGGGGCTGGTTTGCAGGGGGTGTGAGGTGGGGCTGGTGTGTGCAGGGGTACGGGATGGGTAGGTTTGGTGTGTGCAGGCAGGGGGGAGAGGGGGTTGGCGTGTGTAGGGGGGAGGCTGGGTTTGGTGTGTGCAGGCAGGGGGGGAGAGATAGGATGGGTTGGTTTAGTGTGTGCAGGCAGGGGGAGAGGGGACAAGATGGTTTGCAAGAGGGAGTGAGTAGGGGGCATGAGGGGGGAGGGAGGCCGGTTGGTGGTGCTGCTGGAGGGGGATGGGTCTGGCGTGCTGGTGGTGGGGGGGCTGGCTGGTTTGTAGGAGGCAGGCTGGTTTGCAGGGGGGAGTGTGTGTGCAGGGGGGAGGTTGGCTGGCAGGCGCAGGGGTGCAGGGAGGCTGGTGGTGCAGGGGTGCAGGGGGGGGGTCTGGTGTGCAGGCACGGGGGAGAGGGGGGCAGGCTGGTTGGTTTGCAGGGGGAGGGGGAGGCTGGTGTGTGTGTGCAGGGGGGAGGGTGCGGGGGTGCAAGGCTGCTGCAGGCTGGTGTAGGGGTGCAAGGGTGCCATACAGGGGTGGAGGGGTGTTGTGCGGGGGTGCAGGAGGGGGGAGGGGAGGGGGCAGGGAGTGCAGGGGGAGAGGGTTGTTTTGTTGTACGGGGTACAGGAGGGGGGAGGCTGGTGTGCCTGGGGGAGGGGGACAGAGGGTGCAGGGGGCTGAAATTTTTGTGCAGGGGGGCTGAAATTTTTGTGCGGGGGGGGGGGGGGGGTCTGGGTTTTTTGTGAAGGGGTGTAGGAGGGGGGAGACTGTGCAGGGGGGAGGGGGCAGGGGGAGAGGGGTGTTGTGTTGTACAGGGTACAGGAGGGGGGGGGGGGCTGGTGTGCCTGGGGGAGGGGGCAGAGGGTGCAGAGGGAGGGGGCTGAAATTTTTGTGCAGGGGGGCTGGTTTTTTTGTGTAGCAGGCTGGTGCAGTGCAGGGGGTCCATCGGGTTGGGTCTAGGGGGGTTGGGTTTGAGTGGATGGTTCGGGTCCGTTGGGTTGTGATGGGTTGGATTGGTTTGGGTCGGGTTGGGTCGGGTTTACACATATAACCCGACCCAAATTGACCCGACCCTCGATGGGTTGGGTTGGGTTGGGTCCTTCGGGCATGCGACGGGTAACCCGACCCCACTGGGTCAGGTTGGGTCAGGTTGGTTGCTCCGGAAGCTTGTGACCCGACCCGACCCGACCTGAACTTTTTTGTTCGGGTCGGGCCTTGAAACACCTCCAACCTGACCCGACCCGACCCATGGACACCCCTAGTTTATATGATGCGCTATTATGCCGTGTGGTGAACCTTCTGCATGTTGACTATAAAATGTAAAATTAATTTAGTAGATTATCATGTCTTAAATTGGTTAGTCATTGTGCACCAAACTTATTCTTTGGAGGTTGTATACCTTACTCGAATCACCCCCTTAGGGTGTGTTTCTTATAGGCCCATGACCCCTATTGATCTTTGGATTGAAATTGAACCACCTTTGACATGTGTTGATATATCCCATGCCCATGGGTTTATTAAAGGGAATTAATGATATTTATGTGTAATGTACATACCCATGGACTACTTGATCACTTATAAATGAATTAAATAAAAGTTGAATGGTAAGGCCATGTTCCTTAACCATTTTTAAACAATGTAGTGCTATTGATTATATACCTTGGACCCCATCTTACTAATTATCAGTTATAAGACTTAAATTTATCAAATTAATTGATAAAATGCAAGGGTGATATTCCTTAGACTTGATCATAATTTGATATGGATGTGATTACATCATTATTACCTTATTTAATGAATATGATGTTTCATATTGATTATTTGGAATTAATAGACATGAACTTTAATATTGCTTATTCGAAATTAATGGAATTAACATTCTATATTGTTTGTTTGGAATTAATGAAAATGGCGTTCTGTATTGCTTATTTAGAATTAATGGACATGAAATTTCTTATTATTTATTTGGAATTAATGGACATGACATTCCATATTTCTTATTCAAAATTAATGAACAATATACTCCTTATGGTTTACATGGAATTAATGGACACGACATTCGTTATTGTTCATTTGTAATTAATGGACATGATGTTCCATGTTGTTTATTCAGAATTAATGGAGATGAATAAAGATTTGATGGATGCTAATCATTTAACAATAGAGTATGAGAACAGAGTGAAAGAGTTCATCAAGTTTGCACAGTATCATGCAAAGGATCCTTCTCAACTCCTTTGTCCATGTTTATATTGATGTTATTCTAGACTAATTACTCCAGGGGAGTTGGAAGAACATTTGATATGTCAGGGAATAGATAGGAGTTATAAATGTTGAAATAAACACGGGGAAAAAGCGAATGTAGCTATTGGATGGAATAAAACTGCATTTTATGGATCATCAGATATGATTACAAATATGGATAATGAAGAAGACCGTATAGAGGATGTGATTACAGATATCAATGATGATGAAGATCGTATTGAGGAAATGACAAGGACAGTTGAACATGAACTCCGTGATTGCCCAAAATTGTTTGAGAAGTTAAAGAGTTGTGCAAAGACGCCATTGTATGCTGGTTTCACTAAATATACTGCATTGTCAACTGTACTGAAGTTGTATAAATTGAAAGCAGGCAACGGATGGAGTGATGTTAGTTTCACGGAACTACTTTCTCTTTTGAATGACATGCTTCCAGAAGATAATGAGCTCCCAAGATGGACATATGAAGCTAAAGAAATGCTACACTCGATGGGTATGATTTCTGAAAGAATACATGCCTGCCTGAAAGACTGTATATTGTTTCGTAAGGAGAACAAATCACTTACAGAATTCCCAAAGTGTGGTGCTTCTCGATACAAGAAAGATGAACGCAGTCCTATGAAAGTTGTATGGTACTTTCCAATCATTCCAAGGTTTAGGCGTCTATATGGAAGTGAAGAAACTGCAAGACAATTGTCATGGCATGCAAATAAAAGAAATAAATATGGAAAATTACGTCACCCGACCGACACTCCTCAATGGAAGAGAATTGATCATGAGTATCCTGAATTTGGAAATGAGTCGAGAAACCTGCGTCTTGCGTTATCTACCGATGGAGTGAATCCTTTTGGTTTTCAAACCAGCACTCATAGTACTTGGCCTTTTATGTTGGTAAATTATAACTTTCCACCCTGGTTATGCATGAAACGGAAATTCATTATGTTATCTTTGCTTATATCAGGACCAAAACAACCAGGTAACGATATTGATGTATATTTGGCTCCCTTGATCGATGATTTGAAGTTACTGTGGGATCCAGGTGTTATGTTGTATGATGCTTATGAAAAAGAATACTTCACGTTGAGAGCGTTGTTGTATGGGACGATAAATTATTTCCCTGCTTATGGAAATTTGTCAGGCTATAGCATTAAAGGAAGTCAAGGGTGTCCTGTGTGCGAAGAAGATACAGAATCAATTAGGTTGAAACATTCATCCAAATTTGTGTTTCTAGGACATCGTAGATTTCTACCCCGTCGACATAAGTACCGATCTTGGATGACATCATTAAATGGAAGTTCAGAACAACGCAAAACACCGTCTCCACTAACAGGTGATCAGCTGTTTGAGAAAGTAAAAGACGTGAACACTGTTTTTGGTAAACCATTTTCGAAAAACCTTACGAAAATCGGTTGGAAAAAGAGATCAATTTTTTTTGAATTACCATACTGGAAATGTCTGTACGTCAGACATTTTCTTGATGTGATGCATGTGGAAAAAAATGTATGTGACAGTGTTATAGGAACATTGCTAAATGCTCCTGAAAAAACAAAGGATGGAATTAAGGCAAGGTTGGACATGGTTGACATGGGAATAAGAGAAGAGTTGGCTCCCGTGAAGGGTGAAAATCGAACGTTTCTTCCTCCAGCTGCGTACACTCTTTCTAGGGATGAGAGATATCAGTTTTGCAACTTCTTCAATGATGTAATGGTTCCAGAGGGATATTAATCAAATATCAAAAACATTGTGTCAATGAATGATTTTAAGTTAAAAGGTTTGAAATCACATGACTAACATGTTTTGATGCAAGATTTAATTCCTATAGATTTACGTTGCATTTTTCCCAAGAATGTTCGTCATACGTTAAGCAAACTTTGTTTCTTCTTCAAAGCTATATGTAGGAAAGTTTTAGACCCGGAGAAATTGCCAGATATGGAAAAAGAAATGGTCATCATATTATGTGAATTAGAAATGTTCTTCCCTCCAACATTATTTGATATGATGGTTCATTTGATGGTTCATTTGGTGAGAGAGGTTCGACTTTGTGGTCCTGTGCACTATAGATGGATGTACCCCGTTGAACGGTATATGAAGATTTTGAAAGGGTATGTCAAAAATCGAAGTCGGCCAGAGGGTTGTATTGTGGAGCGATATATTGTTGAGGAAGCCATTGAATTCTGTACCGAATACCTATCTGATGTGGAAAGAATTGGTCTGCTGAAATCTCATCACACTGGACGCATTGAGGGTGAGGGAATTTATGGAAGAGATGTTGTGACAATCAATATTACTGATCGGGAGCAGGCCCACCTTTATGTTTTTCATAACAGTTGGGAGGTTGCTCCATATATTGAAACCCAAAAAGAAATTTTGAGGCAGTTGAATCCATCAAGGGCTGAAAAATGGATAAAAAATACACATAATCACTAGTTTATAGGATGGTTTCGAGACCATATTTTTAAGGAGTTAGATGAAAATCCGAATTCAATTTCAGAATGACTTCGATGGCTAGCTGCCGGACCAAGCGTGTATGTATTATCTTACAATGGTTATGTAATTAATGGTTATACATTCTATATAGATAAACATGATGAAGATAGTACCATGAAAAATAGTGGAGTAACACTTGTGGCTGAAGCGATGCATGTTTCTGGTATTAAGGATAGAAATCCAATTTTCGCGAATATGTCATACTTTGGCATTATCAAAAGAATATGGTAGTTGGATTATACGACATTCCAATTTCTGATTTTTCAATGCAACTGGGTTGATAACAACAGTGGTGTTAAAATAGATGAATTGGGATTTATGAAAGTTGATTTCAGTAAAGAAGGGTACAAAGACGAACAATTTATAATGGCATCACAAGCGGTACAAGTATTTTATGTTCCAGACCCTGCAAACCGAAAGTGGTCGATTGTTCTGTTATCGTCCAAAACTACTGAAGGGTCCGATGAAAATTCAATTGAGGATGATCCTTTCAGTGGGACGTCGCAATCATTTCGCAGCGGTCTCAATGAAGACTATGTTTTGTATGTTATAGGAGACCATAATGAAGGGATTTGGATTATCGATAGAGGTGTCAAATCCATTCAGCCTTTGAAAAAAAAGAGTTCAATAAACATGTTATATTTTGTTTGTAATATAAATATTGTTATATCATGTTATTATCTTATCATTATTTCATTTATGTAATCCAACTTAAGTGTTAAACCTTTTTTTGCAGATAATGACTTCTGCACGTTCTGGTGCTCCTAACCTCGAGGCTGAACAAGCCTCTCAAGCTGCTGCTGCTGCTGCTTCTGCTTCTGCTGCTGCTGCTTCTGCTGCTGCTACTGCTGAACAAGCCTCTCAAGCCTCTCAAGCCTCTCAATCTCAACATATTGTTATTGGTACTGCTGCTGCTATTGGTGCTCCTATTGTTGAGGTCCAACAACCATCTGAACATGCTGATGCTAGGATTTTAGATGAAAACATTGATGATGCTGATATAGACGAAATGGTTGGGGATAAAGGAGCGACATCGCAGAAAAAACAGGTGCGTCGTAGTTTAACAATGTTGGCTAATGTTTTGAAGGGAAAGAGCAAAGGAATCAAATTCGATGTTGGGTGGAATTCATGGGGCCAACACGTTAACCCCAACAAGGAAATGTTTAGCAGTTACGTTGGAATTGTCACTCGGCAACGCGTGCCGATTGACATAGATTCATGGCACCATGTTTCGTCTGGCCTGAAGGCTGTGATGTGGGAAGAAATTATGGTAACATTTTGATTTCATTTCTTTAATTTACTAGAAAATAAAATAATGAAACAATGTCTTATTCTTCACAATCCATTGCAGAGTGCATTTATAGTAGATGATTCACACAAGACTTATGTACTAAGGATTGCGGGAAGGTGTCATCGAGGTTTTCGCACTCTTCTTACAAAATATCATCTGAAAGATTCCAAGGGTAAAATAAACCTGCAACCACCCATTGTCTACAATCACTTGATATCCCAAGAATCATGGGATTCATTTGTTGGTCATCATGGGGATCAAAAGTTTCATGTACATTGTGACTGATAATATGTTGTTTGAGGATATACATGTATTCATCACTTTGATTGTCAATATTTCATTTATGAAACAGCAAATCAGTACTGAAAACAAGGAACGCGCATCAAAACCGACGTACCCCTATCGTAAAGCAAGGATGGGGTACTCCTCACTAGAAAAGAAAATGGTGCGTATTTGTAGACGCCGGAAAAGTCCGTTGTTCCCAAACGAAGCTCCGGATGCGGAAAGCGAAGTGATATTTGGAGTCGGAAGAACGTTTCGGAGGGCCCGGAGGCCTTGCGCGGAATTTCAGAGGCCCGCGCGCAAAGGTGATGTCCCGCGCGGAAAACCCCCCGGGATGCGCGCAATGCGCCGGCCCGGCGCGCAATTTTGCGCGCCGCGGGTCCGCGCGACTCCCTTACGCGCCGCGCCCGCGAGAAGAATTTCGCGCTCGCACCCTGGATTCCGCGCCCGGGGTTGCCTATAAATACAAGGCGACCCCCAACGTTTCAGAGGTTGCTGGAAGTCGAAACGTCTCCCGTGCGCGCAATTCAACCCCTTCCGCGCGCAATGACGAACTTCAGGTAACCTCCTTTCTTTCGCGCAAGAAAGCCTCGGGGTCCGCCTTCGCGCGCAATCCCCGCTGGCTCCTTTCATTTGAATAAACACTCACCCTAAGGCCTTTGCGCGCAAAAGAACCCGCTTGCGCGCAATTGCCCCCGGGGTGCGCGCAATCCGGCCCGATTGCGCGCACCCCCCCTTCTTTCAAGTGGCCATTCATTAGAGAATGAGCCGTTGCCCCCGCGCGCTATTCGAAGCCCGGTGTGAGCATTCTCAAGTATCCGCGCGCAAGGCACTGGCCCAATTGCGCGCCAGCCGCCCCGATTGCGCGCCGGCCCGCAGTTTTGCGCGCAAAGCTTCCTTTTTGCGCGCAATCTGCCAGGGTCGTCCCTGTTGACCTCCTAAGGGTACCCTCCTGCGTGGCGCCCGATGATCCTCATCCTGGGTGCCCGCACCGCGCGTTGTCTTCCCGTGCGGCCCTCCAGGCTTGCGCGAAGTGACACGCACGTATGTCCAGCATGACGTTAAACTGCATATTCGTCCAGCATGACGTTAAACTGTGCATTCGTCCAGCATGACGTTAAACTGCCCCTACGTCCTGCACGACGTTAAACTGTACATCGTCCGCGCTGCAAGACGTTAAACTGCCAAGTGCTTCGTCCTCAACACACGACGTTAAACTGTACTTCGTCCGGCAAGACGTTAAACCGTCCGCTTCGTCCTCAACACACGACGTTAAACTGTACTTCGTCTGGCAAGACGCTAAACCGTCCGCAACCTGATCCCGTGCTCTGCACGCAGGGTCTCCCCCGGTTTGGACGTGGCCCCCACCCGCTCGTCTCTGCAGGGATGTCGGGATTGTCCCCCTTATGGGACGATTTAATGGGAGTGGCTTTTCCCTACGGGGGCAGGGTATTACAAACCCCTAGTTTCTCGCGGGAGGCTGCACATGTGTATCTCCATTGCGCCTCCCCACTGCCGAAGCCAGTAGAGGGTCTGACTGGGATCGAGGTGTCTTCTGCTTTCGGTCCAAGTCCCTTCCAACTGAGTTTTGCAGTATCCGGGCTGCCCCAAGTGCGTAAGTCCTGACAGAATGAACTACGTGGACTTTGATCCCTGTCTTCTATACAGGGTACGTAGGAAGCCTCCCCGAGGTTCAAGCCCACCACCTGGTCGTCCCGGTCGTATTTACGTCGGTTCGTCCATCAGTGGACCCCTCCAGGGTTCACGCTTGCGTTGATTCACCTATGAATCCGCCCCTGTGGGAGACTGCCCGTGTGTATCTCCACGGTGCCTCCCCACAGCCCCCCTTTTCCATTTCCCCTTTCATCGTCCAGCATGACGTGAAACTGTGATCCACCCGGCCGTTCCATCCCCCTCCGTGCGAGGTGGTTCGGTTCAATCCTCCGCCCGGCGGCCTCGACCTCTTCGTGAGTCGGCTTGCCGACGTCCAGCATGACGTTAAACTGTATGCCCGAACTACGTTGACTTTGATCCGTGTTAACGCGCGGTACGTAGGAAGCCCCTCTGGGGTCCAAGCTCTTTACTCCATCATCCATCCTGATCCTTACCCGGGCCGCCACATCCCGGTGGGGTCATGCCACTTCACTTCACTCCACGTTACTTGGGAAGCCGCCCATGTGCTGGCCCCAGCGTCGGAGGTTCCCCGCAAGGGGTTCTGTCATCTGATCCACTTTTCGTGTTGATCGGTCCGATGCCGTCCCCACTGGACGTTAAACTCGCGGCATACCCCGTGTTAAACACGGGAAGCTGAGGAAAACCTCAGGTGACACAGTTCCCCGCACCTAGTACGGGATGCCTCAGGCCATCATGCCTTCGAGAAGCCCTATTAGGGACGGAAGACAGACGTGCAGAGCCGCAGTGTTACGACACGCCCCCAGCACCCAGAGCCACCCGGCCTTCTCACTGCAGGTTGCTGCCCCGCCCAGACCCCTTGGAGCGTCCGGGCGGAAGCAGCGTAATTAACCGGTGTCCATGAAGATATGGCGCCGGGAACGAGATTCACGAACATTCTTAAGTCTATGAGGGAGACCCGGATTAGGCGACAAGTTCCGAGGAGACGTCCAAGGAAGGAGGAGCCGACATCCCATCATCCCGGTTTCGATCAAGGAGCAGACGCCCCTGAATAAGGGACGGATGCCGCCCGCCCTTGGAAAGCGGGACTGCGGGACCACAAGCCGCGCGCCCATCCCCTCGGGTTGACGGGTGCACGCGCGAACGCGTCCTGGCGGAACAGCGTAACCCGACGCACATCCGCACCGAAACAGAAAAATGGTGAACCCGACGTGAATCTCTTCTCCTCGATACGAAGACCGATGGCTTTCAGAGGTGTTGGAAGACCGGCGTGTTGCCCGGCCAAGCATTCAGTCTTACCCGCCAGGGGCTGGGGAAGTGAAATCGGGCACTCCGTCTCGCAACGTCGAGGGCCTGGGTTCCCCCCACGGAAGGCGTCGTGGCGCTAATGGTTGGTTGTCGATTCCTTTTTCCTGTCAGTGTTAATGGGTCTTTCTCCCTGCTTTCAGAAATCAGGTCGCCCGATCCAGTGCCCGATCGCCACCCGCCCACTGGCGCAGGGACAGGGGAAACACCGACGCGGCTACTCCGCGCGGTCCCGCCCGTCCCACAGCCGTCCCAGCAGCCGCAATTGCGGGACGACCACGCCCTCTCTCCCCCTCGGAGGTCATCCAGAGAAGGGTGATCAACACCCTGGTGCGGAGATACGAGGAAGAGGGAGTCATCCCCACTAGGGAAATGGCTCGCCTAGACCTTGAGGAGGCTGCGCCTCGCCACCACCGCCGCCCCCAAGGGCCGCGCAGGGAGGCACCGCTGCCTACCTCAATGTCCAACCGCTTCGGGAGCTTATCCCCGGAGCGCTCTGACAGTTCCCTTCCTTATGCGGATGAGGTGGGAGATGCCCAGGATCACCCTATCCGAGGTCCGCTCCAGGGATCCACGATAAGGGCTCCCGCCAGGCCACGGCGACATCGCCGCCAGGCCCCTCAAGTCGAGGAACAGGCTCTCCACCTGCCCGCGCCGCTCATCCCGGCTCGTCTGTCTCGACGCCAACGTCGGGCACGAGCGGAAGAGGATGCCCACCTTGGGGCTCTGGCAACAGCGGCCGCATTGGCCCAAGCCACTGCTGGCTCCAGTCGCCAGGCCTCTGCGCATCCTGAGCGGGGGAACTCCTATGCCCGACCTGGATCGAGGCCCCGACCGCCCCAAAGGCAGGTTGGGTTGACTCTCCCGGTTGCTGGCACTGGCAGTAGCCACCGCGGACCACCTCGCGGTAGCGCTATTCACCGGCAGGGTCTACTCTGCGTGGCCGATTCTGGAGGCATGGGTCATCCCACCTCCCAATCCCGGCCCGGAGGCCTGCCCGGAATCATCTCTCCCCGCGTCCCCTTTGATATCTGTCCCGGTGCCCCTCGCACCTTGGTTCCCAGTCCTCTTGGCCCCAGCACCAGTGCGGCCGGAGGACGCCAGGACAGAGATCAGCCCTGCCCCGAAGAACCACCCAGGGGCAGGAAGGCAAGGCGTCGACGCCGAGGGAAGAATGTTACGGAATTCCGGACAGAGATCCGACCGGTTTGCTTCTCTGACTCAGAGGCGGAGTACGATTCGGCGACTGAGCCCTCTCCCCAATCCCGCCAGTCAAGGGCAGGGGTAGGAATGCGGCACGTCAGCCTCGTGCTCCCCGAGAGCGAGATCGATGTGATCCCCGCTTCTCTCCGAAGGTATATCCGGAGTAACGAGGGCCTGGTAGACCCCCAAGGATCAAACTTGCGGTTGGTACCGGCCCCTCCGGAAGTGCCTTCCGTCTCGATCAGAGAAACCGGAGACTTTTTCTGGGGACCGACGGTCGAACCACGATCTGGTGCGCCCTCGGCGAGCACCGATGCTACGGCAGGATATTCGCTCGCCGGCCCGTCCTATCGTGATGTGGTAGCCAGGCCACCGCCACCCTCAGGGGAAGGTCCGGGATATGGAGGCCAATCGGCCTGCTCGCCGTATTCACCGCCGGCCAGCCCGTCGGCCCGGCGGCCCGCCTCGGCACCACTACCAGTTCCCCGTCCGTTCCCAGCCATTGAAGAGGACCAAGGAGATATGGGTCCCGAGTTTGAGTCGTGGAGCTTCTGGACCGTCCTTGCAGAGGGCCACTTCCCTGAGAAGTTTTGGCCAGTCGCAGGACCGGGCTTTGATGCACCCGAATCGCTCACCCCGGATGAGTTCGAATGCTTCCGCCGAACTCTCCGGGAGACTCGCTCCTGTCTTCACCGCTTACAAATGCCATACCCCGGGAGTCAAGCGCACCTGGGGGATATTGGTGAGCAGTGCCGTCAAATTGACCTGGCCATGCTCCCCGCGGTTCGGCACCCCGGGTCATTTGGGCACCATGAGGCCCTCCAACAACGATGCGTTGAGTGTTTTCAAGTACTCCGCAAAGTTATCGAGGAAGCCACTCCCCACGTGTATATCCGTGGATGGGGGCAGTACGCTGCCCTACGCTTCAGTGTGATCCGCCGACAGCCCGATTCGCTGGGTGGCCCTGAGGGTATATCCCCAGGGACAGGAACGGTCAACATGGCTGACCTGTCGGGAGAGGGGAACGACTTGGAACTTCTCGACGGGGGCTTCCCCCCCGAAGACAAGCCGTCGTCAGATCCATCAGTGAGAGTTACTCGTCATCAGAGGAACCTCCTGGGGCTCCCCGCGCCCACTGAAGCACTGACGTTAAGCCGAAACGTCAGCAAAGGAAAAGAGCACAGCGAGGCTATAAAGCCCGCCGACCCATCTGCCTCCATGCAGAGGGCAGAGGAGGATCCCGAGAAGGCTACGCTACGTCAGCAGCTCGCCGAACAGAAGAAGCTGGTTGACCAGCTCCTCGCCGAGCGCGCTGCAGAACGGCGGCCTGACTACGGTGATCCCAGGCCAGGACAGCAGGGACCGGAACAACCGCACCTCGACGAGACTCTCCCGGGCAACCGTGATCATGCCGTGTTCGCCGACAGGAGAGAGGCCATTGCCTATGGCAAGAGGGCGCGGTATGTTTCGCCACACCCTCCCGAGCGGCGGGACTACTTGAGGGACCCCGCTCGGATTCCTCCCGCTGCCCCAAGGGCCGCTCCGCCAGCCATCCCACGAGCTGCCGAGTTCGACGACCCGGTCGACGACCCGATTGAAGGGCCATGCAATGCGCTCGTGGTTAGAGATCCTCGCCAGGACTGGAACCCATGTCCGGACAATCCGATGGCGGCACTCATTGCCCGCTTGGAAGCCTTGGAGACTCGGCAGGTGGCGATCCCACCGGACGGCAAGCCATACCCAGCATGGGTGGATGACATGCCGGCGCCTCCGGGATTCGGGAATCCCACTTTCGCCCCCTTCAATGGGACTGGAGATCCGCCACAGCATTTGGCCCACTTCAACTCGAGGTGCGGGCCTATGTTGGGGACTCCGGCGCAGCAAGAGGCCGCTAAGCTTCGCTGCTTTGTTCAGACACTGGAAGGGCCAGCATTTGTCTGGTACAGCCAGCTTCCCGTCGGGTCGGTAACCAGCTGGGAGGACCTCCGTAGACAGTTCCTCTACCAGTTCAGTTCCACGACCCGGAAGACGAGTATCGCAGACCTCTTCAAGTGCAAGCAGAGTCCTGATGAGCGAGTCGCGGACTTCGTCGCCCGATGGAAGGGTCTCACGTATTCCCTTGACATGCCATTGACTCAGGAGCAGTTGCTGACAATGTGCGTCGGGAACGTCAAGACCGAGCTGGTCCCTTCCCTGATCACTCAAAATTACCCCGGAGGGTTCAGGGACTTCTCAGACAAAGCTCAACGTCTTGAGGAAGCCCTGCAACAGGCCAGCCAGGCACACCCGCTGCCTCCTATGATTCCTGCAAGGAGAGCCAGCAGGGCTGAGCCCGCTGCTGTGGCCCAGATAGAGGCTCCCAGGCCGTTGGAGCTGCTGCCGGTGAGGCCAGCTCCACAGCCTCACAGGAATCCGCCTCCACGGGCTCAGTTCCCGGCCCAGCAACGGCAGCCTCAGAACCGGCCAGCCCCTCCGCGTAATGTACCGCCGCAACCCAGGCGAGATAATCAGGGTCCACCTCCTCGGCAGGCCCCTCCGGCCCCTCGTCAAGACCACGCTCCCAGGGGCCCGCGACACCTGACGTACTCATTCCATGAGGATCAGGTCCCCGGTTATTTCCGGAGCGCCCTGGAGCAGAGGATTGTGCGACTGCCTGAGTGTTGGAAGCCAGAGGAGGCACATCTTACGAATAACCCCCGCTACTGCCCCTACCATCGAGCCCTGGGGCACACCATCCAGCGGTGCTATGTGTTCAAGGACTGGCTCCAAGACCAGATTAACAACAATATAATCAGGTTGGGCCCAGTTCCAGCACAAGTGGCGGGCGTGTTCGTGGGATCAGATGACGATAGTGGCAACGAGGACGAATGGCAGCTGGTCTCCAACCGCGGATCCCAGAAGTATAATAACTGGATGGCCCGCAAGACGACCATTCGCGCCCATGGAATCATCCGTGCGCGCTTGAATCAGCCTGAGCCCCCAGAACCCGCGGGTGCTGCTTCGGCATCGTCGTCCCAGCCTGCCTCTTCCAAGAGGAGCAAACGGCGGCAGCGCAAGAAGGAAGAGCGCGCCCCGCCAGTTCCGCCACTGTCCCGTACTCTCGGCGATTTCATGCCCCCGGAGATGGGGGTCCCTCCTCGGATCCGCCCGGTGATGGATGATTCGTCCGATGACGGTATTGGGTACGCTTCGGTTAACACCGTCGAGCTGGTAAATCCCTTTTCGGTTCCCGACGTTGAAGAACACCAGGTGGACCTCCCTAGTGTCCCCGGTCGTCGCCACCGTCGGAAGAACCGCAGCAGCAGGAGTCGCCGGGGCACAGCCGTTGGTACCTCCAGCCAGGCCGTGCACGCCACTGAGACTAGGCAGCAGGCTCAAGATCGAGCTCAACGTGCGCAGGCTCCCCATCCGGGGATGACGGATTCGCCTCCGCCACTGTTTGTGGTATGGGACCGGGCAGAACCGCCTCAGCCGCGTCACGACCAGCTCCGCCCTGCCACAAGTCCATCCCGGCCTCCTGACTCCAGTACGGTGACCATTTCCCGGACTGCGACCAGTGAACAGCGAGATGCGCCAAGTACCAGTCGGCCGCCGATCCAACCGGTAAGGCCCGTCATGCCACCAACCGCAGAGCAACCTCCTGCAACCAGGGGCTCGCGCTTGGCCAAAAAGTATGATGTTCTGAAGCACTTGGCCGACATCCCAGCAAGGCTCTCCATCCTTGAGGCTCTGCGCATGTCATCTGAGATGCGCGAGGCACTCGCTGAAGCCCTGAAGAGCCCCCTCCAGTTCGAGACAGAGGTTGCGGCTGCAGAGGCCTTCCACGCCGAAACGATCGAGGACGCCGAATGTCAGGCAGTTATCTCGTTCTCTGGTAAGGATGAGGACCCTCCTATACAGGGACACATCCGTCCGCTGTATGTCACTGGCCAGTTCAATGGCCTTGAAGTCCGGCGTTGTCTTGTCGACACGGGGTCCGGGATTAATCTGATTCCAACTCGGACGCTCCAGAGATTGGGGTTGTCTGAGGATGACTTGATTCCCTCCGACCTCAGGATCCAGGGGTACGACCGCACCGAGCAAACCCCGGTCGGCAAGATACGTTTGAAGACCCAGTTCGGTGACTTGGTTGCCAACACCGAATTCATGGTAGTCTCTCAGGACACTGCGTATAACGCATTGATGGGAAGGCCATGGCTTCACCTTCATGCGGCGGTTCCCTCGTCATACCACCAATGCCTCAAATACTCCCTTAATGGTCGAGTAGGCGTGCTTCAAGGAGATGCCTCTCCTTTTGCCTCATGTGAAGCCCGCTATCTGGACGCGGACTATTACAAGAGCAAGGATAAGCAGATCCTGGCAGGTGAGGTTGAGCCTGTCGCTGTTGCAAGCGATCCCTGGGCAAGTCTGGATGACGCTTACATCCTCCCAATTCACCGGTTGGACGTGGCCATGGTCTCGACGGTCCGCGAGTCTCCTGATGAGATGGCCGCAACCGCCCGTGCCAGCACCAGTGGCCCAGCAGGACCTGGTAGCCCCAATGCAGTTGCCAACGCAGCCTCTCCCGTGGACGATCCCTCCCCGAGTGGAGAGGACGTGGAAGATGCACCCCCAGCCTTTGAGGAGGGCGTCCCCGCCACGGTCGATGAGTTAATACAGGTGAACCTTGGAACCGAGGCAGATCCAAGACCCACATTGGTCAGTGCCGCCATGCCCTCTGAGGAGCGGCAACAGTACGTGGACTTTCTCAGGCAGCACCGTGATGTGTTCGCTTGGGGCTATGACGAGATGCCGGGGCTAGATCCTCAGGTAGCCGTCCACCGCCTAGGTCTCCCGGCGAACCATCGCGGGTTCAAGCAGCCTCCCAGGAAAATGCACCCATCCCATGGTGCCATGGTTGAGGCCGAAGTTGACAAGCTCATCAAAGCCAACTTCGTGAGGGAAGTTCAGTACCCCAAATGGCTGGCCAACATTGTGCCGGTCAGGAAGAAGAACGGGCAGATTAGAGTCTGCATCGACTTCCGCGATCTCAACCGCCACTGTCCGAAGGATGATTTTCCCCTTCCAGTGACAGAGCTGTTTATTGATGCCACAGCAGGGTTCCAAGCCCTCTCCTTCATGGATGGATACTCCGGATACAACCAAATTCGGATGGCCCCTGAGGATGAGGAGTTCACTGCCTTCAGGGCCCCCCAAGGTACCTTTTGCTACCGGGTCATGCCCTTCGGCCTGAAGAATGCAGGTGCCACCTATCAACGGGCGATGCACCTCATATTCAAGCCAATCATCGGCGCACTGGTGGAATGCTACGTCGACGACTTGGTTGTCAAATCGCGCCAGCGTCAGGACCATCTCAAAGATCTTGAGAAAGTGTTCAGCTTCCTCCGGTCTCGCTGCCTGAAGATGAACCCGTTGAAGTGTGCCTTTGGGGTCACCTCCGGAAAGTTCCTTGGATTTGTGGTAAGATACCGGGGTATTGAGATCGACCCAGAGAAAATCAGGGCGATTAGCCAGATGCCTCCCCCGGGTACCGTCCGGGAACTGCAAGGGTTCCAAGGCCACTTAGCCTATATACGCCGATTCATCGCGAATCTGGCCGGCAAGTGTAAGCCCTTTTCTCGGCTTATGAAGAAGGGTGCCACCTATGTATGGGATAAAGAGTGTCAGACCGCTTTCGAGGAAATCAAGCAGTACCTGCTTCAACCTCCGGTCCTGATGCCGCCCGTATCCGGAAAGCCGCTGGTCCTTTATGTGACCGCCCTGGAACGGTCCCTGGGTGCCCTTCTCGCCCAGAAGAACAACGAGGGAACAGAGAATAGCCTCTATTACCTCAGTCTCATGCTCCTCGATGCGGAGGTTAGGTATTCCCCCATCGAGAAGAGCTGCCTGGCGCTCGTATTTGCCGTACAGAAATTACGGCACTACTTGCAGCACCATGAGGTACAGTTGGTTTCTCGGGTAGACCCGTTGAAATATATCCTGAGCCGACCTATGTTGACTGGCCGTCTAGCGCGGTGGGCTGTGATTCTCCAGCAGTTCGACATCAGGTATGTGTCTCAGAAGGCCATCAAAGGGCAAGCGTTGGCAGACTTTCTGGCCGCTCACCCGACCTCCGCGGATCAGCCGCTGGATCTAGGCTTTCCTGATGAGACCATTCTCTCGGTTGATCGAGCCGATCCATGCTGGCAGATGCACTTTGACGGTGCCTCCCGGAGCCCCACCGGTAGAAGACTCGATAATCCTAAGCTCAACAGAGTGGGCTTGGGTATCGTCTTCATTACCCCGGAGCGAGCCGTGCTGCCGTACTCTTTCCTGTTGTCAGAGGGCTGTACCAACAATGAGGCGGAATACCATGCCCTCATCACCGGCCTCGAGTTGGCTCTTGAGATCGACGTGCCCCGTCTGTGCGTGAAAGGGGACTCCGAGCTGGTCGTTAAGCAGATCAATGGCGACTATGTTGTCAGGAAGCCGGAACTTGTGCCATTGTTGGAGTGCACCCTCCTTCTGATGGCCCGGTTCCCTTCTCGGCCAGAAATTGTCCATATTCCCCGGTCGCAGAACGGTCGAGCAGATGCTTTGGCCAGCCTGGCTGCGTCACTTGCGGAACCTGAACAGGACAACCTGATCGTCCGCGTGACGCGCCGCAGGCTCATCGCTCCCGTTATCCCGGAAGAAGATCGCGGCCCGTTGGTAAGTAATCTCACCACGGTTGCCCCTATGCCCGGAGCCCCGAGTACCCCAGATATAGCAGTCGGATCAGCCCCTGATTGGAGGACGCCTTTGGTTGAGTACCTCCAACATGGCATTCTTCCGTCAGATCGGGCCGAGCGCGAGCGAGTTCGACGCCGCGCATCGCAGTTTGTCCTCCAGAGCAGTCCCGGCCTGGAGCAGATCCTCTACAAACGCGGATTTGATGGTGTTCTCCTCCGTTGCCTTCAGGGAGTTGAGATCCCACGAGTCATGCAAGAGGTTCATGCTGGTTCATGCGGCGCCCACCAGACTGGGCCGAAGCTGTCCCACCAGATTCGGAGGTTGGGATACTTCTGGCCCTCTATGATCCATGACTGCATCGAGTACGCCAGGAGGTGCCATGCGTGCCAGGTTCATGCGAACTTTGTGCATCGGCCGCCGGAGCCTCTCCATACCACAAGGTATTCCTGGCCCTTTGCAGTCTGGGGACTGGACGTCGTGGGACCTTACCCGCCGGCGACAGCTCGCCAGTGCCGGTTCATTCTGACCGCCACGGACTTCTTCTCCAAATGGGCAGAAGCGATTCCGCTCAGAGAGGTCAAATCCTGTTCGATCGCTGACTTCGTGACCTCCAACATCATCTATCGATTTGGAGTGCCTCACGCTATCCTCACGGATAACGGAACCAATTTCCGAGCAGCCGAGTTGAAGAAGTTGTACGCCAAGTATAACATCCGCTCGAACCATACATCTCGCTATCATGCGCAGGCGAATGGACAGATCGAGGCGTTTAACAAAACCCTCTCTAACATTCTGCAAAAGATGGTTGGTCAGAACAAGAAGAGTTGGCCGGACAAGCTCCCCAACGCCCTCTGGGCTTATCGGACGACGACTCGCAATTCCACCCAGATGACCCCTTATTCCCTGGTGTATGGAGCTGAGGCCGTCCTGCCCATCGAGATCCAGTTACCGTCCTTGCGCACTGCGGTCTACGACCAGCAAGCGCCGGAGAGAGTTGCTGAAGCCCGTCTAGTCGAGTTGGAAGCACTGGATGAGAATAGACTTCGCGCTTTGCACAACTTGGAGAGGCATCAAAGCAGGATGGCTCGAGCTTTCAATAAGAAGGTTCGCCTCCGCTCCTTCCTGCAGGGTGATCTAGTGCTAGCCCTAAGAGCACCGATGATCCCCGGCAGGAAGCCGCCCAAGTTGGAGCCCAAGTGGGAGGGACCTTTTGTTGTCCACAAGGTCTATCCCAATGGCGCGTACTCCCTAGCGACTATGGATGGTGAGCGTGTCACTCCTCCCACCAACGCTAGGTTCCTCAAGCAATACTTTGCCTGAGTGTCACCACGTCCTGCACGACGTTAAACTGCATTCGTCCAGGCTACAAGACGTTAAACTGTTCAGCATTCGTCCGCGCTGCAAGACGTTAAACTGCCAAGTGCTTCGTCCCGCATGACGCTAAACTGCACTACGTCCGAGCTACAAGACGTTAAACTGTTCAGCATTCGTCCTGCATGACGTAAAACTGCCCCTCAAGAACTACGTGCGGCTTGATTCCCATCCTTATGGGATACGTAGGACCGCCTGAACATTCACGTTTCAGGCCCAGCCCCATCCTTCGGGAATTTCCATCCCATCTTGGGCCCTTGGCCCAGTTGCCCCCGGGTGTGCGGCGTATGGTGTGAGTGCGGGGCTATGCCCTCATTCACGTCGGTTTGCTCGTCACGCTGTACGCCCCCCCACGTTTGGGGATGCCTTCTGCTCCCCCCTTCTTTTTTCCTCATCGTCCTGCATGACGTTAAACTGCCTTTCCAGAACTACGTATGGCTTGATTCCCATCCTTATGGGATACGTAGGACCGCCTGGACGCTTGTGTCTTAGGTCCAGCCCCGTCTCTTGGTTGATCACGGGGATCTGCCCCCTTTGGTTGCTCTCAGGGTGAGTCCTCCGACCCTTTCCGGAGATCTGTTAACATGTTTTGGGTGCTTCGGTCTATGACTCGTAGTGTCAGATTCAATCCCGACAAGTCCTGTGTTGCTTGTCAGGCCTCGCGCTTCCTCTTATTCGAGCCTTCACTCAAAGGGATCCTCGTTAGCGGTTTGGGTACGATGCCTCAGTGCTCTCCCACCGCTCCGGGTCGATTTACCGGCGGGTCTTGGGCCGCAAATCGATATGAATCCTGCGATTGAGCGGTTGATGCTCGTTTGCTTGCCCCGTCTTAGGCTGACGCGATCGGATGTTGTGTTGCGAATGCGTCAGCAACGTCCTTGATCGCCATGTCAGCTCTCTCAGGCTCTGAACATTGGTTGCGCAGTCCTCATCACACTCCGCCTTTGTGCGTTGTAGTGGAATCTTGACACTCTCTTCATACTGACCTCCGGTACGCCTCTACACGTTAAGCAGACCAACCAGGGTAATGATGTCGTTCGAGGCTCCAATGATCTGAGCGCCAAGGATATATGCGGATGTTCTCCCCAAGGGCCATGCGTAGCTGGACCCTCGTCCCCATAAGGAGGAGGGAGTCGCCCGAACAATTGCGTTCTGGGCCCAGTATATCTGGAGGCTAGCATCTCTGCCCCTCGGGTGATGGACATACGCAGACCCCCATCCCAAGACTCTTCTCCTGGAATCGTGCGCGACCGCAGGGCTGGGTATGCTCCCACCTCCGCCGTGTCCGCCGTACCGCGATAAGCGGATTCCTCCATGGTCCGAACCACACGACCTTAAACTGTGTTGTCTGGTCCTACCACACGACCGTAAACTGTGATCGTCTTGGCCGCCCGACGAGAAATCGGCACTGCATCGTGATGTTCCCCTCAGGGGACACTCATGTTGGGCGCTGGTTAATAACCACGCCATTCATCAATGCCTTCCGTGGCTTGATTACTGCGGCGACGCCAGAGATTTCTCAATCACGGGCATGTCGCCGCACAAAGAAAAACCATTCATCTTTAAGGACAAACAAGAAATATCAAATGCCGCTCCTTTTGTGTGCGAGGGTCAGACCCGCACTCTTCCCCGCGCTGGTGCCCGATTGTGTTGCACCGCGCTTCAAGAACTACGTGCGGCTTGATTCCCATCCTTATGGGATACGTAGGAACGCCCGGATGTTTGAAACTCCGGGTCCAGCCCCTCATCTTTTAGAGATTCCCCCTTCTCTGGGGAATCCGCCGCCTTCAAGTCACCCTCAAGGCGTGTTCCCCGACCCCTTGCCGTGGTCCACCGGTGTCAAGAGTACTCTGGTTTATTGCCAGGAGGGTCAGGATCCGCTTGGTCAGGTTTCCTCCACTTTTCAGGCTTCGTGCTCCCTTTCATTCGGACCCATCGTCTACGCCCTGGGTGGAGCCCCCGCGAACGGTTCGGACACAATGCCTCAGTGCTCTCCCATCGACTCGGGCCGGTACCCCCAATGGCCTCGGGCAGCAAATCGATATGAATCCTGCGATTGAGCGGTCGATGCTCGTTTGCTGCCTCATTCCATCAACGGTTAGTGCGATATTGATGCTGCTTTTCCGCCACGGTCGGCAGTACTCTCATATCGTCACGCCGGTGCTCCCGGTCCTCGAGTGAATGGCCGCATGATTCACATTTCCCACCTCCCATTCTGACCAGGCGAAAACTCGACACTCCTGACGCTATCCCTCAGTGCATCTTCGCATATCCAGGGGATATGACCAGATGCGGCGTACTTTGAGGTCTTTATGGTCCGAGCTCTAAGACCTTAAACTAAGATCTCCCCTTGTGGTCCGAGCTCTAAGACCTTAAACTAAGATCTCCCCTTATGGTCCGAGCTCTAAGACCTTAAACTAAGATCTCCCCTTATGGTCCGAGCTCTAAGACCTTAAACTAAGATCTCCCCTTCTGGTCCGAGCTCTAAGACCTTAAACTAAGATCTAGCCCTTATGGTCCGAGCTCTAAGACCTTAAACTAAGATCTAGCCCTTATGGTCCGAGCTCTAAGACCTTAAACTAAGATCCTCTAGCCCTATGGTCCGAGCTCTAAGACCTTAAACTAAGATCCTCCACCTTTATGGTCCGAGCTCTAAGACCTTAAACTAAGATCCAGCCCTTATGGTCCGAGCTCTAAGACCTTAAACTAAGATCTACCCCAAATGGGGTCCTACGTCCTGCATGACGTTAAACTGCACTCTCAGAACTACGTATGGCTTGATCTCCAGCCTGATGGAGTACGTAGGAACGCCCGGGCATTTCGACTCGGGTCCAGCCTCAGGGATCGTTAAGTCCCGCCCCTCCTCGCCGTCGGCCGTCTGGCCTGACATCGGGTAGAGTGGTGCAGTCGTAATATTCTCCCCGATTCAGCTCGGGATGCCCCATCGCAAGGATGGGAAGCGACGGTTTCCTCGTCAGAGAGGTGCTGTCTGAGAATTGAGGTGACCCACGGCCAGATTAGTGCATCCGCCTAGTACGTTTTCCCCACGGTGGCGCAATTTTGAGAGCGTTGGATTCTGCCCGAACAAATCGTCACTTCGCCCCACGCTTCGCATGCCCTGTTGATCTGGATTTTCCACCCTTGTGCCTGAAGGAACCCCAAAGCGGTATTCATGATGACATGTGGTCCGCCTCCTGCAATATGAATGATGGCCTTTTTCGGTCCGTCTATTGCAGTTGTTATGGTCGATCCACTGTCCGCCTACCGTCTTGGGCATTTCCTGGAAGGCCGACCGTTGTGGATGTCTGGATTCGGGACACGCGATTCACCCTTTCTCATTTCCCTATGTTCGGATAAAATCTCAACGCCCCTAGCGTTGTCCCGCTCGTGTGTTGGAACAAGTTGGGGGACGATACATTGGTTAGGTCTGAGGTCTCCTTTCCTAGGAATGACCTCCCTCTTTTCTCCAGAAACCCAGGCCCAATTATGGATGCCTGATGCTTGGTTAACACTCCCGCAAGACAACAATTTGTGGTTGAGCATGTTAAACCAAAAGACGCAGATAAATATGGCGATTCATACAAGTGGATCAAAATATTAAGTAGCGGAAGCAAATGTTCTGGGAATGGCAAAAAACAGCCCTTAGGGATTAGCGTGCTGAATGAGTCTTTCTAATGCCGCTACCCTTTGGCTGGCGGCCTCCAGGGCTGCTTCTCGTTCTCTGCGTGCCCTCTCCTCGTCGGCGGTCGCAGCACGCAGTTCGTCAATCCTGGCCTGTGCACGCTCCCGCTCGACTTGGAGTGTGACCATCTGTTGGCCCGCCTCCGTCAGCTGTACCTGAGCATCGATCAGTTGTGCCGATAGTTGCTCCACAAGCTCGGTACATGCTGCGACGAAGGCCTCCTTCTCTGCCGCCTGCCCTTCGAGGCGCCGGACTTCCTGCTCTGCCGCGATGAGCGCCTGCGTGCTCTCCGACATGTCCCGACTTTGTGCGACGTCGGCACGCCGGCGGCTCTCGCGCATCTTCTCGGCCATGAAATCACGGACCGTCAGATGGAGGCGTTGAGCATCAGCTCCCCCGGCACACAGGAAGCGCAGCCAGGTCTGAAGTGATCCCATGCGCCCCAGCCATTCTGATGGGTCTCGCTTGAGGAAGCGCTGGATGCACTTCCACCCCCTGCGTCGCGTTACCCGGCTATCCTCGACCGCCTCCGCGTCCGAGTCATCCATCTCCTCGGGGTCGGCAGGCCGGTAGGAAGGGAAGGCAGCCAGCAGGTCTGCTGCAGGGTCCGCCCCTGGGAGGTCCTCACGAGGGATAGGTTCCCCAACATCCGGGCAACCTTCTTCTCTCTCCCCAGCGGCGCTGACACCCTCGTCAGCCCCCAGCCTCTCTCCGGTGGCAGCACCGCCGACGTCCGCAGCCCCTTGATCAGCAGTTGGTGGGGCCGGCTCGGTTTGGGAAGCCTGTTCCGGAGCAGGCGGCATGTCCACCACTGGTCCACTCGTAGATGGCCCGGGTTCGGCAACCCGACGAGCCTCCGATGTTGAGATCACTGCGCAGGGCATGCCATGGTTAGTCACGGATCGTCAATGGCAAGCACCAGCAGTAAAGTAGGGAGACTTACGGGAGTTCGGAGCATCATCTTCCGCTACCCCGGTCGCCGCAGGAACAGTTGCAGCAGGGGACCCCTTAGCGCTTGTCAATTCGATAATGGGTGCCTGGCCCCCGCCTTGTCCTGCTGGCGCCTCTCCTACTCCTGTTAAGGACGCCTGACCGACGTCCGTGTGCTCCTGAGAAGGATGGAGAAACGGGTTAGAAGCTGCATAAGAGAATGGATGAAGCAAGTTGAGTAGGGATAGAAGCGGACCTCGAGGAGCTCAGTGACATCAACGTTGTCAGAGCCGGCCACCTCGCCGCTCTCCCGTGGGCTCCCCCGATGGGACCTTCCCTCGGAGCCTTCATCCTCCCCCGTCTCCTCCTCATCGGAGTCGTTACTGTCATCTTCTTCCGGCGGCATCTGTTCCGGAGCGGGCTCGAGACCGAGCATCACCTTCACCAGAAGGGATGGCTCCGCACGCTGACCACGTTGGCGCGCGTACTCGTCCATGGCCGTCAGATATGCATATTGCCGGTTGAAGTCCACCCTGTCGGTGATCTGGAGGCGCCCGACCTCTGGCAGATAGATTCCTTCTCTGAGTATCTTTCGCCAGATGACGTCGGTCCCCAGTGACTGCCGCAGGGTCATCCAGGCCGACCACAGCGCCGGGAAGACTGCATCGTGGGAGGGTTCGAGCAGACGTCTCACCTGCTTCCCGGGCCGCTCCTCGACCGCCGCATGTGCCCCCTCTCTGGGCGCTGAGGTCGTAGCGGCAGCCTGCGATGCGCCCGCCGCCGAAGTCCCTGCTCGCGCCGGCCCCGCTGCTTGGCGCGCCTCCGTTCTCCCCCGTGTGGCGGCGCCTCGCCTCCTTCCTTGACGCCCGGTCTCCGCACGGGTAGCCTCGAGCCGCCGAACTAGCTTCCGCAAGAGCCCCTCAGGGTACGCGATGGCCCAGTGTTCGGCGTACTCGGTTGCCAAGCCTGCGTTAACTCCGGTAGGAGGGAGAGTGATGACGTCGCCAGAGCCGAAGGCGACGAACATCAGCCACATCTGGCGAAGGATGCCAGGGTTCATCTCCTCCCGGACAGCAGTGAATACCCTCTTCGGCATCCGCTGAAGGCACCCGAACTGCCTGGCGAACCGGGTCGGCACGTAAGGCTCGCAGATCACCTTCCCGTCGATTCGAGTCACGAGCACCCCGCCCCGCATGTTCAGGAAGTATTCATGCTGCTCCAGCGGGCCCTGTCCGTTGTCGATCATCTGGCCGACGGGAGTGGGGAACGGGCTGAAGTTGAAATTGGCATGATTGCCAATCCGAACCCTCACGCCCTCCTCACTGAGGGTCATCGGAGCGACCCCCGCAATGTTCAGCAGGGAGGGTCGCAGGCCGTTGCCCGGAGGACTGATGGCATTTGGGAACGTATACCCACCGAGGTGAGCAGCCACCCATCCGTGGAAGAACTGAAAGGGCCCACAGATCCTTCGTGGCGACCCCCCTCGTGAGATGCGTCCCAGAATGGCATACAGCCTCGCCAGTACTGGGACCCCGAGGTTGTACCTCTTATTGGCAGCCATGGCGCCCGCCATCGCCAGCGTCGCCGGGCGGACGCCCATCCTCGCATCCCGCACTGGCAGGAGCCACCCGCTCAGAAAGGCGGCCAGGAACGCCGCGTACCGGACATTCGGGTCCCGGGCCTCGATGACGCGGTACCCCCATGAGCGGTAATCGCCCGTCTCCAGGACCCGCCAGTACGACCCGTTCCGGCTCCTCTGAGCTGCGGTCGGGCACCGCTTCCCCCTGCCTGGCATCTTGACCGCCGGGTCATGCTCCAGGAACTGGCCGAACCAATCCTTGTAGGCTATGTCCTTCTGGAAGTCTTGGATCCCGAGCCGCTGCGTAGCCAGGTCAAGCAGATGCCAGGTCAGAATGGGAGTCCGTGACCTGTCCTCCCAGATGTTCTTCGGTGGCAGGAACTCATCGTACTGGTAGCCCTCCAGCGGGATACCTCCGATGCAGTGGATGTCCCAGAGACCGATGCCGACCTCCCCATGGTGAAGATGGAAGGTGTTGGTATCCGGGGACCAGCGAGTGAACAGCTCCGGCCCGAGCTCAGACTGCTGGTAGAAGTGGAACTGCGACGTCCACACCGCCTCGAACAGGCCGATGTACCGCAGCTCCTCTGCGAAGTGATCGCAAGTGTGGCGTACCCAGAACGCCCAGGCCCATTCACTGGTAAAGTTGCCCCCAGATCGCAAGTCCCAGTCCTTCAGCCAGCCCTTGGTGTCGTCCGTGACGCTCTGGCGATATATGCTCGAGTAGAGGGCTGGAGAATTCTCCACAGTAGGCTCACCCCCATCAATGGTTCGCATCCTCGGGTTCAGGACATAGACATCCAAGTGTCTGGTCTCCCTGGCGGGATGCCCATTGTTGGTGATGTTATAGCGGAGAAGCTCGTCCTCCCGGGTCACCCAGGTCCGCGGCGCATCAATCTCGAACCCTGGCACCGGAACCTCATCGAGGATGCCGAAGTTCCAGAGCGGCAGGTTGTCCGACAGTGGATATGTCTTCTGGGCCGGCGTTAGTAAGTCGAACAAGGATTGATTGTTGGAAACAATCTCCTTGGCTCCGTAAACCTCCTCGTTCGTCGCCATCTCAGCTCTGCGAGTGGCGGCATCCCCCTCATTTCCTCTGTGCGCGGCCATCTCAGAAGTTTCGGGAGTCGTGCGGGTTAAGGGATGAAGAGTGCGGGATCGGACGAGGCTGGTGGAAAAGTTTGAAGGTTGGCGCGCAATCCAAGTGGACGGCGCGCAATTGGGAAGACTGTCGCGCAAAGTTCCGGGTTTTCACGCAAAAGCAGGCGAAATCCGGACGGTTTTGCGCGCCGATCGGGCGAATTTCGCGACCGGAAGAGGCAATTTCGCGCACGAGAGCTTGGGAGCTTATCGCGCGGAAGGCCAGAGTACGGAACGCGGGACCCAGCGCCCCTATTTATAGGCGAGGCCGGGCCCGCGCTGCGCGGAAAGCGCTTTGCGCGACCGCAGCGGCGAATTTCGCGACCGGTGCCCCTTTTTGCGCGCCTAAGTCCCGCGCCGCCCAGGACTTCGGCATTCCGGCGTCTCCCTCGGAACCCGATCGTTGCGACCTCTCGCCGATCAGATTCCGAGGGGGGGCTTTTGTAGACGCCGGAAAAGTCCGTTGTTCCCAAACGAAGCTCCGGATGCGGAAAGCGAAGTGATATTTGGAGTCGGAAGAACGTTTCGGAGGGCCCGGAGGCCTTGCGCGGAATTTCAGAGGCCCGCGCGCAAAGGTGATGTCCCGCGCGGAAAACCCCCCGGGATGCGCGCAATGCGCCGGCCCGGCGCGCAATTTTGCGCGCCGCGGGTCCGCGCGACTCCCTTACGCGCCGCGCCCGCGAGAATAATTTCGCGCTCGCACCCTGGATTCCGCGCCCGGGGTTGCCTATAAATACAAGGCGACCCCCAACGTTTCAGAGGTTGCTGGAAGTCGAAACGTCTCCCGTGCGCGCAATTCAACCCCTTCCGCGCGCAATGACGAACTTCAGGTAACCTCCTTTCTTTCGCGCAAGAAAGCCTCGGGGTCCGCCTTCGCGCGCAATCCCCGCTGGCTCCTTTCATTTGAATAAACACTCACCCTAAGGCCTTTGCGCGCAAAAGAACCCGCTTGCGCGCAATTGCCCCCGGGGTGCGCGCAATCCGGCCCGATTGCGCGCACCCCCCCTTCTTTCAAGTGGCCATTCATTAGAGAATGAGCCGTTGCCCCCGCGCGCTATTCGAAGCCCGGTGTGAGCATTCTCAAGTATCCGCGCGCAAGGCACTGGCCCAATTGCGCGCCAGCCGCCCCGATTGCGCGCCGGCCCGCAGTTTTGCGCGCAAAGCTTCCTTTTTGCGCGCAATCTGCCAGGGTCGTCCCTGTTGACCTCCTAAGGGTACCCGCCTGCGTGGCGCCCGATGATCCTCATCCTGGGTGCCCGCACCGCGCGTTGTCTTCCCGTGCGGCCCTCCAGGCTTGCGCGAAGTGACACGCACGTATGTCCAGCATGACGTTAAACTGCATATTCGTCCAGCATGACGTTAAACTGTGCATTCGTCCAGCATGACGTTAAACTGCCCCTACGTCCTGCACGACGTTAAACTGTACATCGTCCGCGCTGCAAGACGTTAAACTGCCAAGTGCTTCGTCCTCAACACACGACGTTAAACTGTACTTCGTCCGGCAAGACGTTAAACCGTCCGCTTCGTCCTCAACACACGACGTTAAACTGTACTTCATCTGGCAAGACGCTAAACCGTCCGCAACCTGATCCCGTGCTCTGCACGCAGGGTCTCCCCCGGTTTGGACGTGGCCCCCACCCGCTCGTCTCTGCAGGGATGTCGGGATTGTCCCCCTTATGGGACGATTTAATGGGAGTGGCTTTTCCCTACGGGGGCAGGGTATTACAAACCCCTAGTTTCTCGCGGGAGGCTGCACATGTGTATCTCCATTGCGCCTCCCCACTGCCGAAGCCAGTAGAGGGTCTGACTGGGATCGAGGTGTCTTCTGCTTTCGGTCCAAGTCCCTTCCAACTGAGTTTTGCAGTATCCGGGCTGCCCCAAGTGCGTAAGTCCTGACAGAATGAACTACGTGGACTTTGATCCCTGTCTTCTATACAGGGTACGTAGGAAGCCTCCCCGAGGTTCAAGCCCACCACCTGGTCGTCCCGGTCGTATTTACGTCGGTTCGTCCATCAGTGGACCCCTCCAGGGTTCACGCTTGCGTTGATTCACCTATGAATCCGCCCCTGTGGGAGACTGCCCGTGTGTATCTCCACGGTGCCTCCCCACAGCCCCCCTTTTCCATTTCCCCTTTCATCGTCCAGCATGACGTGAAACTGTGATCCACCCGGCCGTTCCATCCCCCTCCGTGCGAGGTGGTTCGGTTCAATCCTCCGCCCGGCGGCCTCGACCTCTTCGTGAGTCGGCTTGCCGACGTCCAGCATGACGTTAAACTGTATGCCCGAACTACGTTGACTTTGATCCGTGTTAACGCGCGGTACGTAGGAAGCCCCTCTGGGGTCCAAGCTCTTTACTCCATCATCCATCCTGATCCTTACCCGGGCCGCCACATCCCGGTGGGGTCATGCCACTTCACTTCACTCCACGTTTCTTGGGAAGCCGCCCATGTGCTGGCCCCAGCGTCGGAGGTTCCCCGCAAGGGGTTCTGTCATCTGATCCACTTTTCGTGTTGATCGGTCCGATGCCGTCCCCGCTGGACGTTAAACTCGCGGCATACCCCGTGTTAAACACGGGAAGCTGAGGAAAACCTCAGGTGACACAGTTCCCCGCACCTAGTACGGGATGCCTCAGGCCATCATGCCTTCGAGAAGCCCTATTAGGGACGGAAGACAGACGTGCAGAGCCGCAGTGTTACGACACGCCCCCAGCACCCAGAGCCACCCGGCCTTCTCACTGCAGGTTGCTGCCCCGCCCAGACCCCTTGGAGCGTCCGGGCGGAAGCAGCGTAATTAACCGGTGTCCATGAAGATATGGCGCCGGGAACGAGATTCACGAACATTCTTAAGTCTATGAGGGAGACCCGGATTAGGCGACAAGTTCCGAGGAGACGTCCAAGGAAGGAGGAGCCGACATCCCATCATCCCGGTTTCGATCAAGGAGCAGACGCCCCTGAATAAGGGACGGATGCCGCCCGCCCTTGGAAAGCGGGACTGCGGGACCACAAGCCGCGCGCCCATCCCCTCGGGTTGACGGGTGCACGCG
The DNA here is from genome assembly GCA_963277665.1 of Viscum album. Lineage (NCBI taxonomy): Eukaryota > Viridiplantae > Streptophyta > Magnoliopsida > Santalales > Viscaceae > Viscum > Viscum album. The sequence continues at coordinate 2,081,638,608 of OY728152.1, read as the reverse complement.
CGAACGCGTCCTGGCGGAACAGCGTAACCCGACGCACATCCGCACCGAAACAGTATTTTAAATTTACAGTGATATTGTTATGTGTCAATAAACAACTTTATAAAAATCTTTCTTTATTTATATGTAGATTGATGCCTCTGAAACCAAACACACATCCATCCCTCGTCATGTGCTATGGAAGGAGGCACGTGTGGATAAGGAAGGGAATTTGGTTGATGAAAACACACAAAAAGTGTGGTAAATATGTGTAAGTATGACACGATAAAATGTTTTGTTTTTAAATTGCTATTACATAATAATAATTACTTATTTTATTATATCCGACAGTCACAGGAGTCAGGTACTCTTGCAGCTGGTGTAGATATATTAGCGACAGCTTTGAAGTGACCAGAACAATACGGTCGCGTCAGAGCTGGGGGGTTTGGGGTGACACCCCGAATATATTATGAGAAAAAAAAACAAGAGGATCAAAAAAATGAAGAAATGACAGCAATGAAAAATAGACTATAAACTCTTGAAGAACAGTTTCAATGGCAGGGAGAGTTGCTAGCAACTTTAATGGGTCAGAATCCAAGAGAAGAGACAACTCAGGAACAACCAGCACCTGAAGATCCTGCCCCACACCCCACCAGCTTTGAGGCAAGCCATTCCCCTGAAAGAGCTGTGTTAGCTGTGGTAATCAATATTCTATTAATTGTTCTGATAAAATGTGAATCAGACAAACACTGATTTCTTCCTATATTGATCTTCTGTAGGGTGATAATGATTGTGATTTATATCTTTCAACACCCACCTATCGCCTTGTAGCGAGGGCTACAGTATTCAACATCTCAGAGGACACGCTGCACAATACAGCACTTCCAAAAGATCATCTGAAAGTGACAATTACGGTAGCTCCTGAGCCAACATCACAACTACCTGTTCCACTTGATGATGATGATATTTGTATAGTCTAACAGGCTATTGGGACATTCATTGCATGGCCATCACAACTTGTGAGACTACATTCCGAAAAAGAGGTATTTATTTATAGTTTTTTAAGCCAAACCTTTATAAAAAAAAGGTATGAACCAATGAATTTTATTGTAGATGAAGAAAGGGGATGCAGTGAAAGGAGCATCGAAAGGATCGACCAACCGATCCAAAAGATCTACTGAAAGTGGAATTACACCACCTATTCTCTATCCACATTTAATTGAATTGAAGACTCATGTGGATACGAAGTTGACAAATGGTAGTAGCCATGTAGTTGTTTTTGAAGAGAATATGTATGGAGAGGAAATACAAGATTTTTTTGCTGCTGAAAATGTAAATGAGATCCTTGAGTATCAGTGGCTCGGCGTCACAAGTGTAAATGTTTATATGAGGTATGTTTTCAACCCCGTCGCTTTTCCAAAAGATGATATATTGTTCTAATTATGATTAAATACATTTTATATTATTGGCAGATGTATATATGAAAAGCAGTTGAAGGGTTTTCCTCATGAGCCAAATTTCGGACTCGTCAGTCCTCATATCACATCAACACAAGAAATAGAATTATCAGAATCAAAAATTAAGGAAAGAGAAACTGCTTTGCTGAAAGCATTTGATAGCAAGATAACGGATGACCGACTCTTCCTCATACCAACCATGCAGGGGTAAAACTCTACGATTAAAGCATATAAATTATATTTTCATTTCATTCATTACTTATTACTTTTTGTGTATTTAGGCAACATTGGCTGCTAATTGCAGTGCATTTGGATACTCCCAAGATTTATTTTCTGGACTCAAAGCACGGATATCCAACAAACCGACCACATGTGATGCAGTTTTTCAATCTGTAAGACACTACATCCTATGTTTTATGTCTAAACATCAATTTATATAATATATATTATCTTTTACTGAGGATTCTGTTATGATAGGGTGGTGTACCAATATCGTCTAAATCATGGTATGAAGACAGGGGCTAAGCATAAGGAGCCGAGAAAGTACTATGTCTAGACAAATATCAGGGTATATATAATAAAATTGCACTATCCAAGCATTTATGAAACACACGTTACTTACTCGCCTCATGATCAATGTTTCTGCAGTGTCCAAAACAAAAAAACGACAAAGATTGCGGTTATTATGTTTGTAGATTCATGAAAGAGATCATTTTCAATGGACAAATTAGCATCCCTAAAGAGGTATTTTTGAAAACAAGTACTATTTCATTTAAATTATTTATTAATTATTTATTTATATATTTTTCAGTACTATTATGAATTCCGAAAAGAGTCATATTCACAAGACGATGTAGATATGTTCAGAAACGAGTGGGCCGCATACCTGATGAAAGATTTTCCAGATATAGCATGAAGATCTGACTTTTATTGCAAGAGTTGCAGACGCGTATAATTGGCGGAAATTTTTGAGAGGGGTTCATGGGGATAAAAAGATGAAACATTCTTGTATGTAAATGTTTGTAGAAAAATTGTAATTATTATTAAATAAAACATTCTTTCTCCAATGGGTCATTTGTCCATTTTAACAGATGAAATGCACCAGTAACATGCAAGAATGATGGACCAAATTTATTTGGCCTTTGGACAAAAAAACCAGTAAAATCTCCAAAATACCTTCATATCATGCATGAACCAGTAAAATCTCCAAAATACCTTCATATCACGTAGTTCTGAAAAGAGTCACTATTTAAAAGAAAGTCACAAGTTTAGATACATCTCGAGATGGTCAGTTTAAAGACATTTTGAGGGACACTACAAAATACATTCTCAGATATGCACACATTCCCCACTTTTAGATCGTTGTATACTATAATGATCTTCCAAACAAGATATGCATTAGAACGCTCATGATACATAGAGAAATTCACTGGACACCTTCGAGAATGATCTGAAGCACAAACCATGACAGCATTATGTTTTTCCTTGAAAATTCTCTTGGCGAACTGGAATGGAAACTCACTCTTGTGATTTTGCGTCTCTACTTGTCTCTTCATGTGTGCAGCTATTGCCATTCCAATTCGCTAAGAGAATTTTCAAGGAAAAACATAATGCTGTCATGGTTTGGGATTCAGATCATTCTCGAAGGTGGGAAGTGAATTACTCTATGTATCATGAGCGTTCTAATGCATATCTTGGTTGTCCTTAAGTTTCAGCAGAATCCGAATGCGTTTGGTCGGTTTGCCGTATGTCAGTTCTTGATTTCACTTACAATTAAGTCCATTTTTAACAAAACATAGACATTGTGAGTGGTGTTAGCCACATCGGGCCTCGGATTGATGTGGGGTTGACTCGTACACGTCACACATGAGTCATGGATCGTTGTGCAAAAGTATCAACACAATCAGAAGCTGTTAGATCGGTTTGGCGTGTGTACGTAAAATATTGTCCCTTTTAAACAAATTACATACACTTGTAGTGATACCGGGCACACCGCGTATCAGATTGAGGCGGGGTTGACTCGTACACATCACATATGCCCATGAATCGTTGTCCTAAAATGTCAACACAATCCGAAGGCGTTTTGTCGGTTTCCCGTATGTCAGTTGTTGATTTCTCACTTAAAAATAAGTCCATTTTGAACAAAACAGAGGCACTTGGAGTGGTGCAGCCACACCGCGTCTCGGATTGAGGCGGGGTTGAGTCGTACACGTCACATATAACCCATGAATCGTTGTCCTAAAGTGTCAACACAATCCGAATGCGTTTGGTCGGTTTCCTGTATGTCAGTTGTTGATTTCTCACTTAAAAATAAGTCCATTTTGAACAAAACAGAGGCACTTGGAGTTGTGTCAGCCACAACAGGCCTCAGATTGAGGCGGGGTTGACTCGTACACGTCACATTTGAAGGTGAGTATGCATACACGATAGTTGACCTTCTTAGAGAAGAGTTTCTGGAAGAGTATAAAAGACATGAATCAATGAAGATCATTAGAGTGTTGGAGCAAATGTGGTTGCTACAAACAATGTGGAAATCGGCTTGTACAAAGCGATTTCCACATTGTTGGTAGCAACCACATTTGCTCCAACACTCTAATGATCTTCATTGCTTCATGTCTTTTATACTATTCCAGAAACTCTTCTCTAAGAAGGTCAACTATCGTGTATGCATACTCACCTTCAAATGTGACGTGTACGAGTCAACCCCGCCTCAATCTGAGGCCTGTTGTGGCTGACAAAACTCCAAGTGCCTCTGTTTTGTTCAAAATGGACTTATTTTTAAGTGAGAAATCAACAAGTGACATACGGGAAACCGACCAAACGCCTTCGGATTGTGTTGAAACTTTAGGACAACGATTCATGGGTTATATGTGACGTGTACGACTCAACCCCGCCTCAATACGAGACATGGTGTGACCGGTATCACTCCAAGTGTATGTATTTTGTTTAAAATGGACAATATTTTACGTACATACACCAAACCGATCTAACGGATTCTGATTGTGTTGATACTTTTTCACAACGATCCATGACTCATGTGTGATGTGTATGAGTCAACCCTGCATCAATCCGAGGCCCGGTGTGGCCGACACCACTCACAGTGTCACTGTTTTGTTAAAAATGGACTTAATTTTAAGTGAAATCAACAACTGACATACGACAAACCGACCAAACGCATTGGGATTCTATTGAAACTTAAGGACAATGATCCATGGGTCAAATGTGACATGTAAGAGTCAACCCCGCCTCAATCAGAGGCGCAGTGTGACCGGTATCACTCCAAGTGTATGTATTTAGATTAAAATGGACAATATTTTACGTACATACGCCAAACTGATCTAACGGATTCTGATTGCATTGATACTTTTTCACAATGATCAATGACTCATGTGTGACGTGTACGATTCAACACTGCATCAATCCGAGGCCCGGTGTGGCCGAAACCACTCACAGTGCCTCTCTTTTGTTCAAAATGGACTTAATTTTAAGTGAAATCAACAACTGACATGAAGCAAACCGACCAAACGCATTTGGATTCTGTTTAAACTTATGTACAATGATCCATGGGTCAAATTTGACGTGTAAGAGTCAACCCCAACTCAATATGAGGCCCGGTGTGGCTGACACCACTCAAAGTGCCTCTATTTTGTTCAAAATGGATTTATTTTTAAGTGAAATCAACAACTGACATACGGGAAACTGACCAAACGCCTTAGGATTGTGTTAAAACTTTAGTACAATGATCCATGGGTCATATGTGACGTGTACGAGTCAACCTTGCTTCAATCCGAGACGCGGTGTGGCCGGTATCACTCCAAGTGTATGTATTTTGTTTAAAATGGACAATATTTTACATACATACACCAAACCGACTAAACACATTCGGTTTCTATTGAAACTTAAGGACAACTATCCATGAGTCAAATATGACGTGTACGAGTCAACCCCGCCTCAATCCGAGGCCCGGTGTGGCCGACACCACTCAAAGTGCCTCTGTTTTTGTTAAAAATGGACTTAATTTTAAGTGAAATCAACAACTAACAAACGACAAACCAACCAAACGCATTCGGATTCTGTTGAAACTTTAGAACAACGATACATGGGTCAAATGTGACATGTAAAAGTCAAACCCGCCTCAATCCGAGTCTCGGTGTGGCCGACACCACTGAAAGTGCCTCTGTTTTTGTTAAAAATGGACTTAATTTTAAGTGAGAAATCAACAACTGACATACGTGAAACTGACCAAACGCATTCGGATTCTATTGAAACTTAAGAAAAATGATCCATGGGTCAAATTTGATGTGTATGAGTCAACCCCGACTCAATCCGAGGCCCGGTGTGGTCGACACCACTCAAAGTGCCTCTGTTTTGTTCAAAATGGACGTATTTTTAAGTGAAATCAACAACTGAGATATCCACCTCACATGTAGTGTAGACCCTCCCCCAAGACTTGGCATGAATTTTTGATATACACAAACATGGGGTGGATTACATGGCTTTCCTACATGGAATATATCCCACTACACGTCTTTAATGAGCCAACTACGCAGTTTATCCCTTGTACAGATACACAGGAAGAATCACACAGGATCGACGTCATGTACTAACATAGGGCAAGGGTGCATAAGAGGACACAAGATCAAAGGGTAACACGAATATCTTTTTTAACATGCCATGTAATTTCCTATTGATATGACATGTATATTCACACAGGCATCTGAACATTGGAGTTACCCAGGGTAAAGGGACAAGGCATGTGACCCTTTAAATGACACATAATTTTATGTACCATGATTGATCTCTTTGAACACTATATCAAGGAAATATTTCATTAGGGTTGGCTCCCATGATCCTTCCTAGGATGGTTTTGGTATCTTTTCCTACTTACGGTAGTACGATCGCTTCAGCAGGACGTCCTAGACATAGTTGGAGTCTCTCTGAAAGTCCTGGAGTGAGATCATATATCTATTTTTGAGGTCCAGGTAGAGTCATGTATCAACGCAACCAATCCTACCAGACATCGATCCTATATATAGAATGTTAATCTTGATGTCTCATTACAGTCCCCCAGTTTATGATATGTTACCTTTTTTGTATTAATATACATAATTACTAAGGGTGATGGTTGGGAGAGTTGGGATATCCTTTTTATGTATTGCAGAATGATTCAAGGAGCACGGGCTCTACACGATTTGTCAAAACCAAGTGGCAATCCAAGGAGAAACAATGCATAGTGGAATGTTCTAGTATTTATCTTCTGAGTTGTGTAGGAATATTTTGTGATACTATGTAATGAGGTAGTTTTTGTTTCTGGGTAGACGGTATCTAACTCATGGTAAGAACACTGTTTGGTTGGGTTGTGATCGGTTGATGACATGCTTGTGGTTGATATACTGGTTTTTGTGCAGGTCTGTGGTTGATATACTGGTTTTTGTGCAGGTCTGCTCGGCTGGCTGTACTGGTGCAGGTTTTTTATTAGCACCAGGCAGGGATTTAACAGCGCTTTTTTAGCCCTGTTAAAGGCGACATTTAACAGCGCTAAAAAAGCGCTGTTAAAGGAGACATATAACAGCACTTTTTAGCGCTGTTAAAGGTATCCTTTAACAGCGCTTTTTTAGCGCCGTTAAAGGCGACATTTAACAGCGTTTTTTTAGCACTGTTAAAGGTGACATTTAACAGCGCTAAAAAAGCGCTGTTAAAGGACCCCCCCTTTATCAGCGCTGAGCTTTACAGCGCTTTTCTAGTGCTGTTAAATCCCGATTTTAGCGCTGTTATTGCCCATTTTTGTAGTAGTGACAAAACCATTAGACTTGTATAGGTCATGAAAAATTTATAAATTTCTTTTGTGTCACATTGGTATTTATCCCCAAATACCTTCTTAGTCGAATCATTTAGCCTCCCAGCCCTAGGTGCCTCCCTCTACCCCTCTTGGTTCCCTTGGTCCCCCTCGTTCTGGTGGATTTAATGTGGATTCATCAAAGAAACATCAGGTAAGTGGTTCTCCTCCTTGATTTATCCTCATATCTAGGGTTTCTTTTCCTTTATCTGAAGGTTTCATATCTCTAGTAGGTTGAGTGGTATTTTGGGGATTTAATCTTGTTGTTTAGGGTTTAATTATGTTTAGAGTTCAATATTTCCTTTTTATGGTCTTGTGGTGGTGTGGTTGGGGTTTCACATGATTTTACAAAAATTTATACACATGAGGTAGGTGGTTACATGATTTAGTATCTCTAGATGATTTTATTTTTCTTTCTTGAGTTTATAAATATGTTCTATGGTTTATTTGAGTGGTGTGAAATATGTTTTGTAAATATTTTGGCATGCATATATGATGAAAGTTTATTTTCTAAAGGTAATGGTGACATTTTATGGGGCTCCTTGTTATGAGGATCATTGGGGGTGTTTTATGAATTGTTTAAAGGATAAAAAATGTATTTTAAAGGCACTTGAGGTTCACATGTATTTGATAGTGCGTTTTTAAAAGGAAATGAATTATTATGTCAAGATTGATTCCCTATTACATACTTTTAATTTGATTTGTAAATTGTTTAAATGGTAGGAATCATGTTTAAAGTGGAATTACTTTATGTGTATATTTGAAAGGGGCTTATCCCATTAAAAAGGTTAAGTTAATTATGTGTTTTTCTTTCAATTTCATCAAATGAGTTTCATGGATTGTGAAAGTATTATGAAAAGTGTTTTTTAAATGATCTTGGTGAGTGCAAAATGAAAATTGTTTTGTTTATGTAAAATGGTGGTTTTTTATAATGATTTGTAAAATTGATGATTTCATTGTGTGTTTTAAATGCTTGGAATTGATTTGTGAATGTGGAGATTAATGATATATGTGGAATGAGGGATTGAAAACATGTGAATCCTAGATATCTAGGTGGACTGACTAGATCTTGTATTCTAGTGATACAAAAGGGGCTAGTCCTAGTTTCACTTAGCTGGATTAATTATTTCAACACTCACTAACAATGTATTATGATCAGATACCACTAGGACCATGGGTTTTCCCCTCTTAGGGAATTTTGTATGATAAAGATGATGGCTTTGTTTTCTATACAATGTTTCACTGAGGTACGAGGTTCTAGTGTCTCAATCGAGCTAGATTACCCCTAGGGATTTACCCATGGTGCTCTCTTGTGACATGATAATTATTTGATTTTGTGCCATCCATCGACATATGACGTACCTTGAGTGTATTTAATTTTAAAGAAAGTTTATTTTAGTACATTTTTCCTTTTAAAATGTTACCTTTAAAAGTGTAGTGATGAAAATGGTTTTTCTTAAAATGATTCCTTAAAAGTGTTTCAAAGGATTTTAAATAAATTATTATGTTAAATTTACTTCTAATTTTGTAGCATGGAATCCTTTCATTTGGGTGGCATCCTACTGGGATTTGGATCACACCCTACATACAACTTTGTGTGTATATTGACCTTATTATGAGTGAACTAGTTAAAAGCAATTTTATTTGTGGAGATGTCAGTGGTTCAAGTTGCTAGTATCCCTAATATTATAGATATTAGTGGTGGTGGATTGAGGGTGATGCACCTCTTATTTAATGGATATTTTTGGGGGAATTTTTTGTTTTCCTTTCCATCATAGTATTTTTTGGGTTAAAATTATAAAATGATGAATCTAGAAATTGTTGTACCATGTTTGGTTTTGGTTATTTAGTTGTGTCATGTTTATTGTCATGAATTATTCTTAGTTATGAAACCAGGTAAAATAATTCCCAATATATTTTTTGATACTCAGATAAAAGTTAGAATCTTGTGGTGATCAAGATCACTCTTCGGGCTATGCCATGGGCTAGGTCAGGTGTCAGGGTGGATGGAACTACAACTTGGTTTGTGACATGCTGAGTCCATGAAAGTTATTTGATAAGGAAATTAATTAATTATAGTTTTAGAATAGAAACAAAAAGTGGGCTTTCCAAAAAAACAAGAAAAAATAAATAAGAAGTTCATAGTCACCTTTTAAAATCATCAAATTTGTTTTAGTAAAATAAAATAAGATAATTTAAAAAAATTCCAACAACGTAATACTTTTTAAAACTAACAACCAATAACACTTAAAAAAAATAGTCCACTAGTTCTCTTTAAATGAAAAAAATTATTTATAAATACTTAAAAAGATGAATCCTTATTTAAACCAAAACTACCATTTTGAAATTCACTTTATAAACCCAAAATAGGAGTCTTTATTTCAAAAAAGGTTATACCAAACATATTTGAAAAGGCAATTCCCAAAGGAAATAACCCAATGAAACATGGGTCAATCATAAAAAATGAAACCACAAGTACCAAGTCAAATAATAAATCTAATCAACATATGGGTGACTATTGATACCACATAAGAAAACAAAAAGACTATGAAAATAACTCTAGATATTTCATATCCCAAGGCCAGGTTCCAAAAGTTCAAAAGGAAAATCAAAACACTCCCAAAGAACTTCAAAATGGACTAGCTGCACAGGCCTACATGACAGAACTGTGTGACTGAACTACGCGACTGACCTATGCAGTAGATCTGCGCGGTGGAATATGGTTGTGCACCTACGTAGAGCCCCTGCATAATGGAGCTACATGAAATACCTGTGCGAGCAACATTTCTTCGACCAGGCCTCATATGTGCCTATAAATAGAGCCCTTGGGCTCCCCATTTCAACAACTGTAAAATTAAGAGACTCTCTGAAGCTCCCATTGCATATCTATTTACCTTATATCCCTCAAATTGTCTTAATTATCTCTCTAAACTATGAGAGAAGAGATAATTAAATGGGATAAGCATGTTTTGAAAGTCTTTTTTTTTCAAATTTTACATAGGTTTGGTTCTCCTATGTAAAACATATTCTTTAGTCATTATTCATACCTATGCGACATACTTTCACACCATACCTACGCGGTATACCTATGTGGTATACCTACACGGAACATCAATGTGGGGTAGCTATGTGGTACATCAATGCAGGGTATCTACGCGGCATAATTGCAATAGGGATCTACGCAACCAACTAAAGTACCATTTTTAAAAGCCATTCATGGAAAGGTATATTTTTCCTTGGTTCCCTTATCTGAAAGGGACTAAGTTGAGACCTCCACCACAACCTCCTGACTTCTCAAACCTTTGGAAAAGGCACATTATCATGTGTACTATTTGGGTTTGTATTTCCACAGTTAGAGGTTTCCCACATTTGTTTCACAATGGGGTTAGGATTCAAAAAGTGTCTGTGAGTTTGTATATCCACATTCACATGGACTTTTCTCCCCAAAAGAGTGTTGGTAAGTTCCTGTTTTGGAGGAGGGTTGGGTCTTGGCCTCTCCTTTCTCAATGAGGTGACCCAGAACCTCAGGTATCTTGTAGGGAAGGTACAGTTCACACTTACTTTTTGGAATAAGCAAAGGAGAAGTCTCCCTTTCCTACCAGTATCAATTTTAGGGAATCCATCCTAGTATAAGCCCCTCACCTTGATACCTTCCTCATTACATTGGACCCTTGTACAATGTAAATAGAACAGAGAGAAAAGCTCATCGCCTCACCCTCTTCCACGGTTGACGTGCCCACTTCTACTAATGGAGGAGGAAAATTTTGAAAGTGTGAATTCCTTTGTTTAATCTTTGACATTCTCTTGTTTCTCACACTGATCATGACTCACGTGGGATTAGAGATTTTTCATGATCACAACATTTGCACAATTAGAATGAAATTTGAGAAATATGATTCCCATCATAATCCGGATACGTAGGAAGCCTTCTCAGGGCCCGAGCTCATTGGACATCCTCCTCAGGAACCCAATCCTAATTACCTTAATCTGGGAATCCTTCTTAGTAATAAGCCCCAAATTAAACCCCAAGTCATCAAGGCATCCTTTTCAGGAAGTAAGCCCAAAATCATCTCTCTCAAAGGACCATACTCTCCTATGAGACTTATCGAACCACACGGGATTTGATTACCTTTATATGGGATACATAGGATTCTTCCCTAAGGTTAAAACCCAACACTTCAAATCTACCATGTTCTCCTTTGTACATATTCTCAATAGGGTCTGATTCTACTTGGAAACCCATATCCTTTCCAAGTTCCTCGGGCTGCATCAGTGTAAGTCCCACACTAAGTTTCAACTAAGAACCTTCTACTTAGAGGTCCTTATCACATGACCTTAAAAGGTATGATGTTTCCTATTAAGAAACACTGAACTATGAGGGTTCTTATTCCTTTCACAAGGATACGTAGGTAGCCCATTTTACGGGCATGATCCCAAGATCAAAAAAAAAACCTTTGTCTCCCTGGATGACAATAAATTCTAGTGTGTCCCACTGAGTGTCTTAATAACTAGTATCATCACAATGATGATTAAAATAATCTATAATCGGTATATTAGAGGATACCATTGATGGAAAACCTCAAATAAATATGGATGTTTACATTAATTAAGAACCTTGAAATCATACTAATGATTCTAAATTTTACACATGTTAATAAGTGATTGTAAATTCCAAGGGATACTTATGATATACTTGGTGAATTAATAAGGATTCATGAAAATATCTTAAATTTACAAAGAGATTCCCGAAGTAGACAATAATTTCCCCTAAAAAGGGTGTGATGAGTCCGACTTCCCATCCTCTCAACCAATGCACATTCTTAGGTATCGTAAAGTTCAAACTTAATGAATGCCTTCCTTTGGAAAGCAGGTCCCCTTTGGATAAAGAACTATTTTAAGTTTCTGGTTCCATAAATAAATACAATGGAAACCGCTTGGAAATACTAATCATTAAAACTAGAACACATGTTTCTAGGAATGACGAAACAAAAAATGGTGAACCCGACGTGAATCCTTAACCAAGTTAATAATGTTACCCACTTGTTAGTCCCCTATAAATTGATAAAGGCAGGCCATACAAAGGAATTAATCATGAATGTATCCATCTGAAAAGATGTTGTTTTAATAGAGAAAATTGTCTTAGTTTTCCATAGAACTCCCTTCAATCCAAAGAATGGATTTCTCATAACATCTGGGAACTTCCTGAACACTTCTCAAGATGGATCTCTATCTATGGGAAGGACATCATCAATAACCCAACATCTTCAACATTGGGTCTTTAATATGCTAGTAAAGGAATATCGCCAGCATGGTACAATCCTATCTTTGGAGGCTGCTCGACAGGCCCTCTAGGTCAACAAAAATCATCGATCATCCGACCAATGATGACCAATGATCAAGAAGCAAATGATTCCAACCACCATATACAACCATTTCAGGTATTTATCCCTAGAATTCAATAATCAATCCCTCCCATAATACAGGGTGGTGGATAAAGAGTTCACTCAAGGCCTTAATTCAAGAATGCAAGAGTCCTTCTTGAGGAATCTCACTAGTAATCACCGCCGGAATCACACGGTAGTGCACCCCCAACATGATGGGGGTGTTGCCTCTGGATGTTTGGCCTAGGTCTCTCAAATCTGGGCATGCAAGATGAACCACCAGAGACAACTTCCAGTTAATAGGGAGTAGGTTCTCACCTCTACCTCCTTCAGAGAAGTCCATCAATTTAACTTGATGGAAAACAACGAGCGTGCACATACCCCCCATCCATCGTAATTTTTCTGCTCAACAGAATATTCTGACAACAATCCGCCAATCCCAATATATAAATTTAGTGGAGTACCATTCACATGCACATACACTTGTTTACAAGTTATTAGAAATTAAACAGGATCGTTTGACTTCATTTAAAGAAGCCCGCCAATCTAATGTGGTGGCAACTGGTAAATAGGAACATACATCTGTTTACAATCACCAATTCTGTCAGTAGTATCTTCTTCCAGTATTGAAGGAAGTCTATCAACCATACCTGATAGAAAATAGCCAACAGACACATGCACCTTCCAATGTTCATCAAGCCTGCCAACAGTCTCATTTGGTAGCACCCATAGAAGTCAGTAGGAAAGCTCCGACGACAAATTTGGGGCAGAACCAACTCTCTGCCCCCGGGAATGAGTACTGTCAATATCCATTGACAAGAAAAGGAGGGCATGAGCATGCACATACACCTACTCTAGATACATAATGGATGTATATTCCCATTCCAACCACTGAAGTCACCAAACACATTTTATCAATAGTGAAAGGGCAGACGCATATCCCTTCCTATATTCTAGAAGCTTTCCAGAATATTTTAACAACTACTTCAGCAATATCAGGGAAAAACACATATATCTGTCCCCATAAATGGGATGACACATCGGCATTCCATCCCAGAGTAGATACATACCTCTGTTCCATTCCAGGAGCGTCATGGGGCGTATTCCCCCATATCACACAGACAATAGGATCAAAAACATACACCCCTTCCAATTGAAGGTAATTGGTTCGTTCCAGTAACCAATCCAAGGAAGGAACATATACCTACAAATTATAACCACTTTTCCCAGCAAGTGCCCCCAACTAAGTATAAGAGAACATCCAAGAAAAAGTTTCACCAAGCATTGTTGGAAAATCAAGAGTTAAGCTGCGATGTGGCTCCTCTTAATGCTGGAGTTCTTAAAGCCCTCAGACATTTATCTGTTACTACTCAAGATCCTATCCTCTCATTACCAAATTATGGGAGTGATAGTTGTAATTATTAAGTTCCTCACCAGACACCTCATCATGAAGGCTTTCTTCATGAAAATTTGGTCAATCTAGAGTACCTATCTCACTACTAGAAATTTAGGCTATCGCCACGGTTTGGAACCATGTATATAAGCCCAAAAACCATGGATATAGGTTATAACCAAGGTTCATGGAACCATGGATATAGGTTATAGCCAGGGTTCATGGAACCGTGGCTATATGAATTTAGCCACAATTTGAAATAGTGGCTATATCCATCCCCATTTCATAAAAAAACCAGCCCCCCATGCATCTCTGGAGAGAACCCCCTACACACCTACAGAACCCCCTTTCACCCTTGGACATACCCCCTTTGCACCCCTGTAGAACCCCCAGATAGACCCCCTACACCCCTAGACAGACCCCCTGTGCACCCCTAGACAGACCCCCTTACACATCTCTTACACACCCCTTTCCCCCTATTGGACACCCCTTGCACCACCCCTACTGGACCCCCCCCCCACTCCCATGGACAGTAGCCCCCCTTCTGGACACCACTTGAAACAACCCTACTCCTTGATGGACACCCCCTTTCACCCCCTAGATAGAAGCCCCCCACACACATCCCTTGCACCCCCAGGTCCCCTTGGACACCCCTTTCCTCCTACTGAACCCCCCTTGCACCACCCCTGCTGGACACCCCCCTGCTGGAACCCCTGGACAACCCCCCTGCTGAACCCTCTAGACAGCAGCCCCCCTACTGGACCCCCTAGACAGTAGCCCCCCTACTGGACCCCCTGGACAACAGCCCCCTACACATCCCTTGCACCCCCAGGTCCCCTTGCACACCCCTTGCCCCCTGTTGGAACCCCCTTGCACCACCCCTGATGGAAACCCCCTGATAGACCCCCTTTCACCACCCCTACTGGACACCCCCCTGGACAGAAGCCCCCCTGCTGGACCCCCTGGACAACATGCCCCCTATTGGACCTCCCTGGATAGCCCCCCTACTGGATAGTAGCC
The DNA here is from genome assembly GCA_963277665.1 of Viscum album. NCBI lineage: Eukaryota > Viridiplantae > Streptophyta > Magnoliopsida > Santalales > Viscaceae > Viscum > Viscum album. Next base: position 2,081,623,545 of record OY728152.1, on the reverse strand, counting down.
CCCCTGCTGGACCCCCTGGATAACACCCCCCTTTGTCGGACCCCCCTGGACAGCCCCCCTACTGGACCCCCTGGACAGTAGCTCCCCCACCTGCTGGACCCCCTGGATAGCAACCCCCTAATGGACCCCCTGGATAGCAGCACCCCCACTGAACAACATCCCCCCTACTGGACACCCCCTTGCACCCCCTGGGCAGCCCCCCCGGACAAACACCCCCCTCTGTAAATGAACACTGCTATATAAATAGAATGAAATACTAAGATGAGTTATCGATAAATTCCTATTTCTACATGAGATTATACAACTATAGTTATACGGTTTGATACAAGATCCCAATGATCAATGTCTGTAAAACAAACATTAAGGGGTTGGGTGACCCTAGATGTCAAATAGTCTTAAAATTTCTAAAAATAAATCTAACTAGTACTCTGCCCGTGCAAATGCACGAGACTGTTAAATTTTATTTGAAATCATATAAATCTTCCACTATAATATATTAACTCAAACCACATATATATATATTCCATTTTCTTTTCAATAACATCAACATGAACTCATGAAGGAAGTTAAAAAGGAGATTTAGACTTTACCTCTGAAAACAAATGTCAATAAATTTATAATGGAAACTGGAGTACATTAATGATGGAGTGGCACTTGCTTCAAAGCTACAGTTGTCTGAGCCTGATTCATAGAATTAGGATGCAATGAAATTTCCCCATCATCCGAATTTCTACCTTCTTAAGTCAATGTCAAGAGTGTTGGGTTTGTTTTTAAATATCGCATGAATAGAGACCAATCAAGGGTGAGAAGAGCCTTCAACTACTTCATAAGACCTGACAACATGAAACTGAATCAAATAAATTGATGAATAAAGATTGAATCTTGATATGGAATGAGTCAATATCACCATTAAATATAAATTCAAAGTTGTATAAAGAATAAGTTCATATATAATATGCAAACATATAAGTGCATATAGATTCTAGAAACATTGCTTTGGCGTTCAACAACAAAGCACGAATGAATCAAAGGGGAATAGAATAATGATTAATTTTTTTTACATAAACACCATACCTGATACACCCCCTAGACACCCCCTGGACCCCCTTGGACACCCCCTCCCCCTATAAATCCCTACTAGACACCCCCCTGAACCCCCTGGACCCCCCCGGACACCCCCCTTGGACACCCCACTGGACACCCCCCACTGGACACCCCCCCTTGGACCCCCTGGACCCCCCAACACCAATATTACTGGACCAATTTTGATTATGGATCTCCATGAAATATTTCAACATGGTAAAATAATTCCCATTGTTTTTGTAATGTCTAAGTGAAAATGGGATATCCTTGGGATGCAGGAGCGTGAATCATTGCTGAGGATGCGTGGTCTTCTCTAATTATGACTCTACAATATTGAGCACTTTCTAGGGATATAAATATTTTTTGTTGGGAGAATTTTGATTCCCTCTAGGAAAAAGTTATATATTAGTTTGATCTTGGTTGAAACATAGGATAATTATATAGGTTTTATAGAAATATGGAATGAAATCTCGAATTTTGGGGAGAAACAGTTTAAGAAAATAGAATGTTTGGACGATTTGTAATAACTATGTAGTAACTATCCAATATTGTGATATGAGGCTCCAAGGTTGTTTTTCATGGTTTTATCATGATTTTTCATACCATGTTTCTCATCAAGTAAACTGTTTGATTTTCTTGGTAGTTTTCCAGATGCATCACATGGTTTGAGTGTGGTTTTCCAATATTGTGTGGCCCATACTAGGTAATTGCGAGACATGTTTTTCAATAGGGAAGTTTCCATAAACTATTGGATCACCCTCTGCCTTACCAAATGTACTAACATTTCACCCCAAGTAATTGTGAGACATGTTTTTCAATAGGGAAGGTGCCATAAACTATTGGTTCACCCTCTGCCTTACCAAATGTCCTAACATCTCACCCCAATATGAATAACTAATAGTAGTTATTTATAGATTTTCCCTTGGTCATTTATTTTTCTAATGATCTATTAATACCCATTTAAAATAAACTAAACTTCCCCCAATGATCTAGTTTCTTATTAACCTGCAAACCCCCCAGACAACCCCCCATCCCTCCTAGACACTCCCCCCTGGACAGACCCCCCCTTCACAGCAATCTGTTGCAAGTGATATCAAGCCATGATTTAGTGAAATAAATATGTTGTAAATAAGAGGTAATATTTGAAGAAACATAATCATAAAGAAATTGGAGAGTTAGATATGGATTGTAATGGTTATTCAACCTTATCTATGATTAAATAAACCTATAGATATTAACTACACCCCCTTCCCCACCCCCTTGCACCCCATGTCCCACCCCTTGCACCATCTTTCCCTTTCACCACACCTGCACCCTCCCCAATGCCCTGCAGACCCCCCTTGCACCCCCTACCCCACCCCGCCCTACCCCCTCCCCCTTGCACCACACCTGCACCCTCCCCACTACCCTGCAAACCCCCCCTCGCACCATCCCCCTGCCCTGCAGACCCCCCTGAAGGCCCCCCCACTACCCCTTCCACCTTCCATGTACCCCCTTCCCCTGCCCCCTTCCCCCTACCCCCATCCCCCTACACCTGCCCTACAGACCTCCCCACTCCCCCTTCCCTCTACCCCCCTCCACCCTCCCCCCTGCCCTACAGACCACCCCCTTCAAACCACCCCCTTACCAGTTTTCCCTCCCCCTGCTAGCCCCCTACCAAGAATGGATAGAATGATGTTATAAAGACCTGGTTCACAATAAGAATATATAGGTGTAAAGGATCCTAGATCATGAATTCTCAACTCACAAGCAATCCTGGGTCACCTAGCTTGAAAAAGGAGACAAAAGAACCCCATTTTTTCATGATTTTCTCAAAGAGAAGTAGAGATTTACCACACCTAATATTCTATGGGAGGATGGTTAATTCTGTATTGGTCATGAAGAAGTAATAGGTATGGATGATGATAATTTTAGTCTCTTATTACAGGGACTAGTTTTTCTTAGTGGCTATCTGAGTTATCAGGAAGAGTTCTTTGAAGACTTACCCAGAGTAGTGATTATTAGTGATAATTTCATCTTGGTTTTAGTTTCAAAGGAGCCTGAGATACATGATTTAGTGCTTTATCATTAACATTCTAGCGCACCCTATCCCGAATTTTATCATGGTTTATTCTATGTTTACTCATGGTAACTAGTTAAGAAATATTTAGTGGCATGGGTGTATGACATCTTCTAGGGTGGAGGCATCCTGTGCATGACCAGATCCACCTCCCTAATTCATATCCCTAAACTTATAGATCCTTCTTCTTTGAGTCAATAGAGACCTATCAGCCTTTGTAACTTTTCTCAAAAAGTTTTGGATAGTGTGGTTAACACACATCTGTCCCAGCTTCTACCTCAATGGATTTTAGATGAACAACATGGGTTTGTGAATGGTAGGATAATCCAGGGTGCTATCGGTTTTCACAAGAGATGATTGGTGATTTGAAACAAAGGGAGACTGAATCCAATATTTCCATTATGTTGGACATAGGCAAAGCCTATTATAAGGTAGAATGGTCTTTCATTTTCAAGGTGTTATCATGAATGGGGTTTTCTAGTGGATTTATTGAAACTCTTTTAGAGTGCTTTAGTTTACCATGGATGTCCATTTATTTATTGGGGAAGAACTTCAAATTCTTCAAATATTTTTGGGGACTAGGCAAGGAGATACCCTATCCCTAAACTTACTCATCCTATCTCAAGATAACCATTATAGAAATATTAATGAGAACATCCATGAAGGAAATGTAGCTTCATTTCAGTTTCAGAATCTTGTACCGGGAAAATCTCAATTGATGTTCACAGATGATACCATCATTTTTGTTAGTTGAATTAAACTCTTAATTCATTGAAAAAACAAGGTCTATAAATAATTTCAAGGGCTATATTCATGTTCTTCCTTGACAAAACTAGTGGTTATTATAAAACCGTTTTCTAAAACAATAAAGAAATTATGGAAACAAGTTTTCAAATCAATCAAGTAATTAAATAATTCAAATTAAAGATTTAGGCAAAGGGAACCTAACTCAACCTCAAGGCGTGCTTGCTTTTGACGACAACTCGAATCTTCATTTTTTTCTTCTTGCACGCATATGGAACTTCAAATATATATAAGGACACCTAGATCTTATATAAACATTTTCATGGCCAAATATGCACAAGGGGGTCCTTAGATATATGTTTATATTTGAATATACTCCTATACACTTAAACATGTATGCATTTTTCATATCTATATATAAGAACACCTAGCCCCAATATATATATATTTGTTCATACTACCATGAGTGAGTATATATAAAGGGGGAACTTATATATGTATATTCTTATCTATTCATACACATGTAAGCCTTTATCAATGGCGACTCGAATCCACCTTAACGAAATCCAAAACGCACTACAAAAATATAAGGAACCCAAAAATAAAAAAAATCCCTAATTAAAATTGGGCCAAAGAATAGAAACAGAATAAACCTTACCCAAATCCAATGTTTAACTCATTGTACTCAATGGTGGTGTATAGAACCGGCCTCACCATAAGAATCCACCTATAAGAAAATAGTTGGAAAAGAAATGAGATATAATAACTTCTTATATATTTGTGATCAGTGTGTCAACTATACATGATAAATGATACATGAATCCATAACCAAAAACGAAAAAATAATATTCAGATTGATATGTACATCCCAATACTAAATAACATGATCATTAATAAAGCTCTTTATTTTTCAAACATCACTCATTCAGATCAAATCACAATGATTTAAGCTATAATGAATAACCCAAGCATCAAATCAACTTCATCTATATTATTCTTAAAACCTCATGATGTTTTTTTATCAAGAAGCTATTTCACCCACCCTACCCCTGAACCCCCCGCCCCCCTTTCACCCCCACCTGCCCCTAACACACCCCCTCCTCACCTTGCACCCCTCCCCTACCCCTTGTACACTCTCCATCACCCCTCACCCTGCACACCCCTCCCTCCTGGACACTCCACTAGACCCCCTAGACACCCCAATGGATATCCCCCCTCCTGGACACTCCTCGGGACCCCCACCATCTTGGACACCCCCGCCACCCCCAGGACCCCACCTCCTGGACACCCCTCCCTCTGTAAAGACCCCCTCCTCCTGGAAAAATTGTTCTTGAAATAAATCGTGAGCTTGAAAATATTTCCAAAGATACAATAAGAATTAAAAAGATGAATATATAGTAATGATATCAATTAAAATTTGATCTTGTCCAGGCAGACAATAAGAAGTCAAGATTCCCCTTTTGAAGCCAGTAATGAAAACCCAAGTCCATGGGATGCACAACACCCATTTTAAGCTCACTATTTCTGATAGGTAAATATTCAATGAAAAATGAATAAACTACAATAGTGAAAAAAATTAATGAGTTGGTTTTCCAACCCATACCCCTGAAAAAAAAATGAAGGTTCAAGATATAGTGAAAGAACGAGGTACAATGAGCATGCACCATCAAGTAATTGAAAGAGGATACAAACATGACTTATAATAAAACATCATATAATGAGGAAAAGGAATCATCATATGAGCCACAAATCATAGAAAAACTCCATACAGAAAATCCTGTTGCAACATCCATTTTTTTCGATCTTCTATAATTAGAAGTGTTTCACTTCATCAACAAAAGTCTTCATATTCCTCTTGGACCAACCTTAAAATCAAGTAAAAAAGCACTATCCAACCCTCTATCCAAGTTAATCAAATTCAGATTCAACTGAGAATGATTATATGAAATATAAATTTAAATCATTCTATCAAATAGGCATTAATAGATAGTCTTTAATAAGTATGTCCTTAAAAAAAATCATGATTACAAAAGGATGATCAAAGTGAAACATGAAAAACACCATTGATTTATAATTCAATAGGTATATATGATTAAGACCTCAAAACATGATTTCCAATAATTTGAAACTCCAATATATAAATGTAATACAATAGAAAATTAAAAATACTACATTTTATGGTGAAAATAAATAGGGAACCACAAGTTCATGGAAGGATATAATCATTCATTCTCCTCACACCTACACTAATATAACACTATTAATTTTAAACTAATGAAATAATGAAGGAGTGCAACCACAAGTGCATGGAAAAAAGAAAATGAAAGTGAAAAATGATGAATATAATGAAGGTAACCCTTATATAATTCTCTCATTAATTATATAATAATCTACTATAAAATAAATTCACCCCCTGAAATAATACCTTAGAATGAGCAAATATCTCAATCCATTCACTCTCTCTTTAGTGTCTTAGGTTAGGTAGTGAAAAAAATGATTTTTGATATGCTACTTTCACCTACCCATGGTAATTGAGAATGCTTAATCACTCCTTTATCACCCCTCACTCCCCTACATCATATTATAAATGAATGAAAATTGTGGTAGTATTATGTGTAAACCAAATTAATAGATAAAACCATGATAAAATTTAAAGGTGCATGGATAATAATCTACTACTCAAATAGAAACAATCTGATTTCATGAAAATCACACTAGAGAAATGAAAATAAAAATTCATTTAAATCCATGGATTTTGATGGGGGAATGTCTCCTGAACCACACCATAGTAGTCTAAACAACTTCACCATATAAAATAATTAACTAATAAAAAACCATTATGATATATTATAATTTTCTGTGAGACCAATCTATTTGTAAAGTGGAAATGAGGTTATTTATCTAATGTCCGCATCAAGGCCATATTCCACCAATTATTTTAGTGTCAATAAGAAAGATCAATCTCATTATTCATTGGATGGGTTACATGTATTTATCTTTGAGGGTTGTTATTTATTTATCTAAACTCTTGAATCTTCTATATTTTCTTGACAATCTATCATAAATGATACAATAATATTTAGAAAAATATATCCAAGATGTCAAATTTCTATCTTTTGAATATATAAAATCACTTTTCTCTAGATTTTAATACCCATCAACAATTTCCCCATGTTACTTTTGTTGAATTTCAACATTCCCTAACCAATTCACTCATTATCCAGCTCTGATTTTTTAGTTTCTAATGTTTGTTATTCAGTTTTTTCCATGATTTTGAAGACTCTAATGGTTTAGGAATCAATGTTTTAGGTTTTAAAATAGTTTTCCCACTCCCGCACCATCCCCCCAGCACCTCCCATCCTGCCCTAGCCCCCCAGCATCCCACCCCCTCCCCCCCAACCCCCACCCCACTTCCCCCTACACAACCCCCTACACTAGCCCACCCCACTAGCCCCCTTGCACCACTCCCCCCAATCATGTGACTTGAATGCACAAAAAATTGAGGTACATAGTGTGTAAATGTACTGTACATGCCACATAGTCTCCCATTAAAGGATTAAATTAAAAAATACATTAAATTAAAAATTACATCATTTAAAACTTATTTTATTAGCACAATAATATGTGTTTGAAAGTTTAACAATTATTTTAAAGAATATTAAATTATTAATTAATTTATTATATTGAATATTTCATTATTGGTTATGCCATTTATTTTCCATGAATGCCATAAATTATGGGTATCTCTAATTAAGATCATATGACCATTAAAATGAAATAGTATTAATTAATACAAGAACATTATTCTTAATAATAAAGAAAAAATAAATAAATGAATGATAGTTGGTTACTATTGTGTATTAGTTGCATGTATGACCATTCATGAGCTTGAACAACACCTAAATATGTGTATGAATTTATTTAATTTAATTTATTATATGGGTCTTAAATTTTTTTAATATTAAATTAAATGATGGCTTGTGAGTCTTCCCTCCCTCCATTATTATGTAGAACCTATGTTTCTAAGGATATTTATGTAATCCCCTTTAATTAATCCTTTGGTTCCCCTCACCTATGTGTGGGTAATACATAATTGTAATTAATGGATCATCCCAAGGTACATAGAGGTATTTCAATATGAAACCATGATGATTCCAACTCATTGATACACATACATATATGTAGAATGATGTAACTCATTCCTTGAACGACAAATGGAGTTATTCCCCTAGGTCATTGGTTGATTTAATGTCTTCTCATTAAATTATCAAATAGATAAGATCTTGATTAGGTTATTTACAATATTTATTTATTTCTACATATGCATTATTTATTTTCTGTTTTCAATACTTTAGTCACATAAATGAATGAATAAATATGAATAATGTAAATTAAATAAATTAATTATATATAAATGTTTTTTCTAACATGGTTAATTAATTAAGTAACAACCACTTAACATTAAAAAGACATGTAAAGAATTAAATAAGATAAAATTTATTCATAAATTAATCAAAATCCTTCATCCAATATTAAGTCTGAAAAATACTTCCATTAATTGATTAGAAATGAAACTACAGAACTAAGTGCAGTATAAGGCCAACGTATGAACACTTATTTTTATTAAGGAGTTATCTAGAGAGTTTTGGGTTGAATTAACAGAAATTGTATTGATTTTAATTGCCAAAGTATATTCAATACAAATTTAGAGACATGTTTTGTGGAAATCCAAGCCAGGATTTTAGGACAGGGGAATCCACTCAATGGATCAAGTAGCCGGAGGCCTATAGTTGGAAAGACTTCATACCTAAACTAATTTATTATGATCTTCATGGAAAAATTATAATCATTAAGAAAATTAATGGGGGTCCATTCCACTATAATATCATAGAAACTAGACATTATGAGTTAAATGGGAGGGATATTGGGACTATATAAAATAGTGGGATATTTAATAAAATTAATTAATTAATTTATTATTTCTCACATAATTTTGAATCAAGAAAGGTACTAATAATATTATATTTTGATTATAAAATTAAATAGAAAGATCATCATACAAACTATCCATATGATAAATGTTGAAGAAATAAAACCTCATAACTGACAGTAAATTCCAAGAGTGATTTAGATGCCCTTAGGTTGTGCCACATCATGAACAGAAATCTTACATGCTAGAATTCTCAATTTCAGATCTGCTTTCTAAAGAGGCAAGTGATAAGGAGTTACTTGACAAAGAAAATCATTTGAGTGTCATGGTTGACATTAAATATTTAATGATTTCATCGATGTCAGGTGAACTAATGATGTATCATGAAAACATGGATGTGTATAACAAGATTGATAACCTCCATGGTCTACAACATGATAGATCTAGATAGGAATGGTTTGATATTTCCAAGGAACTTTTTTAGAGTAATCTAGGAGAGTATTCCTCAGATAGTCCTAATATAGTAAATATCATTGGCTACATTGAGAACCATTAGTTTCTATAGTTTAAGTTCCCAAAATAATTGGGAACCATTTTTATTCTGGAATTACTCCCACACAGCTTCTCTTTCTTTTTTTTTAAATTATAATATGAACAACATTGATAAGCCTCTTCTAGATGTTTTCACTATTCTCACCAAGTTGATAATGATTCAAAGCGTGAAAATCCTTTTGTACTTATGGTGAAAAAAAGGGAAAGTGAAGAGATATAAGTCTAAAGATTCTTCACGCCCTTAAAATAATAGGGGAAAGAAATGGAATATGATGTTGTCTGTTTCACATGTAGCAAGAAGATCCACTAGAAGGAAACTGCACCCAACCAAAGAAGAAAGGGGAAGCTTCAAGTTTGTATATTATCAAGGTGAAATTTATCTGTTTCTACAGATTAGGTATTACATACAACATGTGGTGCTCACATATGTATTCAAATATTGGAACCATGTAGATTCCTAAATATTGACCAAGGGGAAGTAGATCTATGAGAATACAATAGAGGTAAACTTTCCACTATAAATATTGGGGACTACCACCTCATGTTGTTGACTGGAGTGATCTTTTTTAAAGGGTTGATGTTATGTTCCTCAAGTTACCAAAAACAATATTTATATACCCAGACTAGATACAAATGAATTTACTTTAAAATTTGGGAATAAATGTTTATTATTCTATAAATATAGCACTTTTTATAGTAAGGAATATTTAATAATAGTATTTATTTATTTTATTACACAAACCAAGTAATGGAAATCAATAATGAAGTTACTTCACAAGAATCACACCACACCTAAATTTGGAATCACAGGCTTGTTATGTAAATGAAAAACGCTCAAAAAATTACATCAAGATGTATATTTTGATTATTTAGAACTAAAACCACTTGGTGTATATCAGACATGTTTACAAGGAAAAACGACCAAAGACACATTTAGTGGGAAAGGTAAAAGGGACAAAAATACATATTGAATTAGTTCATATCTATGTGTGTGGACAATTTATTATTGAGGAAAGGGATGGATACTTCTAATTTATAACATTATTGATGATTTTAGTAGATATGGATATGTCTACTTAAGGAGGTATAAGTTTGATTTTTATAAATTCAAGGAATACAAGAGTAATGTTGATAAAAATATTGTTAAGAATATTAAGAAACACCACTTAGAACATGATGGATAATATCTTAATCAATATTTAATTGATTATTTATGGAAGTTTAGGATATTATCTCAACTCACTCCACCTTATACGCCTTACTGGAATTGTGTAAGAAAAAGGATGAACTGTACGTTGTTGGACATGAAAATATGAATGACGAGCCATGTAAGTATTACATTATCCTTTTAGGGATATTTATTAAAAACCAAAAAATAAGTACTAAACCAATTAACAACTAAAGAAACAAATGGTATAGCATACCGATTATGGAATAAAAAGAAACTCATGTTGTATTACTTAAATGTGTGGGGTTACGAACCATTTGTTAAGGCATATTCAGGTAACCAGCTTTCACCCTGAGGGACAAAGTGCATCTTTATATAATATAACAAATAAATAAAGGTATATTACCGATAAAATACTTCATAAAAAAGTTTATGGTTGAAAGAAATCCCACACTTCTTGAGGAAGATATTAGGTAGAAAGAAGATAGTGGGACTGAGATAGATTTTTATGAAGTCCATGCTCAAGATACACAAGAGTTGGAATAGAAAAAAATTCCACAAATACCTATGGAAGAAGAAATTTTTATAGAGACAAAATTAACATGTAAGAGTAATTGTGAGGTCAGATAACCATAATTGTATGGTTTTCTAGTAACCTAGGATGGATACTCATTATTAGTTGATAATAATGATCCTATAACTTACAAGGACACAATAAATGGAACAGATGGTTCCAAGTGGCAAGTGTCCGTGAATTATGAAATATATTTCATGTACTAAAACCAAATCTAGATTTTGGTAGACTATCCAATAGATGTAAATCCTGTTGGTTTGAAATGGGTATTCAAAAATAAACTTAACATTTAATGATAATTCAGTACCTATACGGCATGACTGGTTTAATTTTTTTTGAAACAATGTCAAGGAATTGACTATGAAGGAAACTTTTCTCCAATTTAAATGTTTAAAAACGTCATGATTCTACTTCCCATTGGATATTTCCATGATTATTATATTTGTAAAATGTATTTCAAAATATCCTTTTTTAACTGGAACCTTCAAAAAGTTGTCTATATGACAAAACCAAAAGGGTTTGTGACTCCAAAGGATTCCAACAAGGTATGTAAGTTGAAAATATCCATTTATGGATTAAAGAAATAATCTAGGTCATGGAATATTAATTTTAATGAATCCATAATAGATTTTGGTTTCATAAAGAATGAATGTGTTCCGCATTTCTATAAATGGTTTAGTTAGAGTGCAATTGTTTTCTTAATAGTATATGTTTATAAAATATTAATCAATGGAAATTAAATATCGGTATTACATTATTTTATGGTTTTATTTAATAAATGATTCTCTATAAAGGACTTGGGAAAGGTCTCATATATTCTTGGGATCAAGATTTATCGTGATATATTCAAGAGTTTTTAATGCCTAAGTCAATGTACATACATTGAAAAGATAGTAAAGAGATTAAGTATGGAAAAATACAATAGGGGATGGTTTTTAGCATCAAATGACATTCATATTTCCAAGAAAATGTGTTCTCAAACACATGATGAAAGAAATAGAATAACAAGGACTCTATATTCATTAGAGATGGGTCAGTAATGTATAATATGCTATGTACTAGGCCATATATCACATACACATTAAGTTCAGTAGGAGAATATCAAGTTGTTATAGGTGACCTCCATTGGATGGAATTCTAGACTATATTTAATTTTTTGAGGCATACTAAGGAAATTTTCCTAGTTTATAGAGGATATGAGGAACTAGTTATTAGAGGATATAAAGATTCTATTTTCTAAACTAATAAAGATGACATGAAGTCAAAAACTAAATACATCTTCACATTGAATGGAGTTTTTGTGAGTTGTAAGAGCTCAAATCAGGCTATGGTTATAGATCCTATAGAATATTCTAAGTATATTGTGGCTTATAAGGTGACTAAACAAGAATATAGATGTACAACTTTGTCTAGGATCTTGATGTGGTACCTACCAGTAAAGATTCTATTACACTCTGTTGTGATAATACTATAATGGTTGATCTTGCAAAAGATCCAAGGTCACATCAGCGGATGAAGCACATACATCATAAGTATCATATCTTGAGGGAATTTTCTTATAGGGGTGAAGTTTCAGTGAGCAATATTTACACATAAGAGAACATGGTAGACCCCTTGAATGAAGCCTTGACTCAACATAGGCGTGACTATCATGGGAGGTATAGTAGACTGAAGGTCATAGGTAGTTGGATCTAGTCCAAGTGGGAGATTTTTAGTGTTGATGTCTTAGGTATAACTATTTATAATTTTATGACATGTATATTCAATGTGTTAAATATTACTAAAACTATTTATTATATATTTTTTTGTTATTCTTCAGGACTCTAATATAATATTTCCTAGAGTACACATCAAATTGATAAGACTGTAACAATTTCCCACTTGAAAGAGAACAATGATGTGCTTTGAATTTATTCTTAAATAATGTTATTCAGTTGGATTACATAATTTGATGGGACACGTATTACATAGAATATCAATGGTGTGAGTACTCATAAGTAGATGAGGATTTTTCTCAAGAAGTTTTCACTTGGTAATCTACAAGATGAGATATTATGAGAACATACTCACTAGTAATAATTCAGAATGTTTTGGTGTCATTGGATATTCCTATCTATGAGCATGTGTGAGAGTCCTTAGACATTAATATTATTATTAATGCACATTACAACTAATGTTCTTAGAAGTATTTTGTAAACCATGATATTAACAGTTCCTAGAGAAGTCAGATATGCTGGATGTCTCACAAGTAACATTTGATTAATGGATAATATGAGGAAGGATTTATACCATCAATCTTTATAGAATATGATATCTAGTCCCTTTGAATGGAATATAACTATCACATTAAATTCTGTGGTCATGGTGTAATAATGTGTTTATTTCAGATAGTCAAAGAAAGACATATTGTGCATATAGGTTGGTGACATGGATGTGAAACCTACTTGATGAGATATTGTGACAAAGAGACTATATTACATAGTGAGTGTTATTATGTGGTTTTCATCATTATGGTATTATGTTATTTTCCTTGGGTTTCTTGACCTATTTATATAAAATAATCTTGGACTTTATGCAATCCCACATAATTTCAATAAGAAATAATCCTAGAGGTCCACACACTAAGTGTTTCTGTTGATCTTGATTAAATTTTATTTGAATTTAACTATTGGAATACACATTATTCCCAAGATTAAGGAATAATTTTATTAAAGTTTCATTGATCAATAATATTCACAAGGTAAAAATAATTATTTTTTATTAATAAATAATTTATTTTATTACGTGAATATATATATAATATTTATTTTCTGGATTATGAATAAACTATTTATTTTATATATTAAAGATTTTAATAAATAATTATTCAGTAGAATATAAATAAAATATTTATTAATGAATAAAACATGTATTCTACTGTTCAATAAATGATATAGTATTTCAAACAGACCAAGACAAAGTCTGGTGAAAAATATTAATTAACTAGAACATTACATAATATTTGTTCTCTTGCAAGTTGGTGTGCACCACAAAATAATAGTAATGATATTATTATTATGTTTAATGGTATTTATTAAAAAGTTTCAATGTTATTTAATGGCTGACATGAAATTGAATAATATTTCAACCTAAATTCTAACTTCATAAATAGATGTTTATGTCGATTTTATATTGCATCCCAAAACTACAATTAGAAAATTGTTATGCACAATGAATTATCTCTCGAATTTTTCTTCTCTCTCTCTTTTGAATGAGAATTATTAGAGATATTTATTCAATATCAAATAATAAGAAATCAAGGATGAATAATTTAAGAGTTTCGATTAACTTTACTAGAACCTAGGGATTGTGTGGTGTTTATCTAAGATCATTGGAGCATATGTGGATTACCTCTAGAAGGAATCTATCCTTGGATCCTCACAAAACAATGAAGGAAATCTAAAAGGGTGTTTTTATAATATCAACAATAATAAATTTAGAAAGTTCTTATTCCTAGGTACTTATTTCTTCAAATATTAAAAAAATTAATTATAATTTTGACATGGATGATCCTCGCTCAAGTTTTTATGAAACAATTATTAAAAGAAATTTTAATATATCACCCACCACCGCATGCTTCCTCTATTCATGGAACCATCACAAGTGTGGTACCAATAAGTCTCTACTGGATTTACCATGTCGTTATGCCTAAATCTATTAAAATTTTACTTATCATAGCTAATTTATATGATCATGTTATTGAGAATTGTATGTCAATACCACCAATCGTGGAAGGTGTCTATATGATGCGACCATAAACGTATGGTGACATCATAAAATACGAATAAAGAGTGTAAGTTACCCAAATCAAGTTTAGGATTAATGTAATAAAAAAGATCATAGAATATTCATTTAGAGTAAAATATTTCCATATGTATACCTGATGTAAGTTTTAGCACTAGTGTTTTCCAAGTGAAATATGTTTAGTAGAATATGGAAAACAACTATTGAACTTACAATTAGTTAAGACCAGAATAAAATAAATTTTCCAGATATTCACTTAAATTAGTATCTTAAGTTTTAGGGAAAATGAAATAATGATGTAGATTTAACAGTTTCTTAGACCTTTTCAATCATACATATACTTACATGGTTTTGAAAAATATGGTTGGAACAATTCAAGATAGATTTTTTACCAAAGTCACAGGACTTAAATCTCTCCAAAAAGACATGCATGTGCATAGGTGGAGATTAAAGTGGTGAGTTGAATTCCATATGCTTCTATGATGGATCAATCAAATATACCATGATATGTACAAGACCTAATATTACAAACATGATATTTCCAATATAAACATTATGGTAGAAAAATATCAGTTATATCCATGTGGACTAAAAGGGAAGAATTTAGAACTATCTTATTGTACTTTAGAAAGTACAAAAGATATGTACTTAGTATCTATAAAGGAAGAGATACTAGTTAAGATGGGATAAAAACTAGTTTTTTATAAGTCCAATATGATCTAATATCAAAGTTAGGCTCAGGTACTAAGAAATAAATATCATTAATCTAGTAATAGCAATATCTACAAATACTGAGTGTGTTGTGGATTTTGAGGTAGCTATGAAGTAATGTATGAAAAAACATCTTTTTGTTCCAATTATTATAATCACACCATGTAAGTAAAGTTTTATCATGATGATAATTATTTTACTGGTACTAGCCCAAATTTCAAGTATAAATAGTGGAAAATGGATATATACCCAGGGATTAAATATCATGAGGAGTCATACTCAAGAATATGAGGCCACACATAGTATAATAGCCATGTAGTGGAGATGTGTAAGACCTAGAAACTAAATCAATAACTCAACAGAAACATGATCTTTATCACATGAGAGATGAAAATGATAGTTAGAAAGTTGGCTCTAGTGAAGGTGGGAGTGTTGTAATAGTGGGTTCCCTAGACCCAACTAAATAGTAATTTTTTATTTCCATTTCATGTATATAGTTATATATGCATGATTTACACCTACCATTATAGTGTAGACAATTTTTCATCGACAATTTAAATGTTAATGTCTATAGGTTATTATCTTATCAAAATGTTATAAAGATCCTAGGTTATAATGAAAACCTTGAGATACTATGAAATTAATCTTAAACATATGTACCATAGTCTAGATACATCAAAATGAATGCACATAGTTTATGTTCGACTATCAAGTGTAGGGATCTCATAATCATTGATATTTATTTTTATGAAGTTCACACTTGGTAATCTCTGGTAGGTGAGATCATGAGGATAAACCCATTAATAAGAAAACCATGTGTTTTAGGTGTCATTGAATTTTACTATATACAGACATGTGTATTGGTCTCCTAAATTAAAATCATTATCATTGTGTTCAATTTGATCACATACTTTGATGTAAGTCAAAAACCATGATAATGAAATTGTGCCGAGGTAGCTTCTATTGTGTGCGTCATTGGTGGTATGACATTGGTTGAATGGTAAAAATAGAATTTATCGATGTCTTGTTGAAGAAGTAGTATCTTGTACCTAGTTGATTAGTATGGTAGTACCTTCATAAATCCTTGGCCAAGGTAGTCGAAGGAAAGTTCATTCGATTAGATCAAAAAACAATAAAGCAAGAAAGTACAATCAGATAAGTGTTCATCCCACTTTATGAGACATCTAAAGAAAAATAGATTATATTAAAAAGTGGATTTTCTTAGGTTGATTGTCAATAATATTATTTTTTTCATTTCTCTTTAAGGGCCTTCACTACTAAAAAAGGCCTTTAACAGCTCTGATATTTATCAGCACTAGAAAATAGTGCAGATAAATGGCATCTTTATCAATGCTAAATAATGCGCTAATAAATTTAACCCCTTATTAGTACTTTTTTTAGCACTAATAATGGGTACCCTTTATCAACGCTTTATTTTTAGCACAATAAATGCTACCCTTTATCAGCGCTTCATTTTTAGTATTGATAAATATCACCCTTTTTCAACACTATATTTTAGCGCTCATAATGGAATTCTTTATCAGTGATTTTTTAGCACTAATAAAGGTCTGAATAAATAAAATGAAATAATTAAATAAATAATAAATAAAAAATGGATTTATTTAAAAAACATCACAAAATTTATTAATTAAATAATTATTGATAAAAATGAATAAATTAATTATACTATACATACATTATAAATACTAATAAATTATAAGTATTAAATATATAGATATAAACAAATTGAAAATTAAACAAATAGAAATTAAAAAGAAGTAAATTGAGAAAAATATTAAACATTTATTTAATTAGATAATTATTCATAATGTTAATAAATAGTATATATATATATTAATGTATATAAATATGATTTATAATAAAAATATCATTTATTATTTAAATTAAATAATAAAATATTTAGCAAATAATGGATAATTGTAACGTCCCGGTTCCAGAAGCCACCCAGAGGTGCCCCATAATCGGTTGGTCACATGGCTTCAAGTGCATTTACCCAAATTCCAGAGTCTACCGACTAGCAGTGAGAGCCTTGGGTGTGATAGTGGGGAAACTATGCCCTCATTGGTAGAGTACACAATGGAAGTAAACAAAACATGAAATAGTGGAAGCAGTAAATATCCAACAACAATGCACAAGTAAACAGCGGAAGGCTAAAATAATAAACCACTGAAGCACATATGTATATATGAAATGATTCATGATACATATATTGGAAAATATCCAAACATGTCACAATGCTGGAAATAAAAACAGTACCAAAATAAGTACAAAAGAAAAGATAAAAAACTCCTCAACATCGCAATCCTAAGCTTGGTCCCATGCTCTCCTGCTCCAAGCAATCATGTACCAGAAGTCAAAGGTCACTTTCCCTTGTCTACACCTGCAACAACATAGTCTGTTTGGGCCCAAAATGATGACCCAAACAGGGAGTGAGACTAAATCCCAGTAGGAAACCACCCGAAGATTTGTGCCTAACAGTCAGTGAGTTTATGTCAGGTAATAGTACAGTAAGCAGTAAACAATAACAGTAAACAACAGGTAATAATAATCATGCAGTAACATGATGATATACAACATTAATCAATCCACAGAACAACAAGAAGTAGTGAAGCAACAACTGACCACAATAGGAACCCCTCTAGGAAGTACTCGCACCCGACCCCTCTGGTCCTATCCAAGAAGTACCAACAACCCTCTGGGAAATGCACTCAGCCTAACCCCTCTAGTTTGGTCATAAGAAAATTATAAGACTCTCTGAGGAAGAATGCTTAGTCAATTCCCCTTATAGTCTAAGTTAGTCAGGGACTCTCTGGGGAATATCATACGGTCTAACCCTCTTATAGCCCCAAGGTCTAGAAACTCTCTGAGGAAGCTCTCTCAGACAATTCCTCCTATAGTATCAGGTCTATCATAGATTCTTTGAGGAAGCTCACTCTGTCAATTCCTCCTCTATCCTGGAATGGTTTAAGGAAATTCAAACAAGTAAAGACTCTCTAAGGAAGCTCACTCGGTCTACCCTCTTGTAGTCTATAATATCCAAGAATCTCTGGGAAGCTCACTCAGTCTACCCCCTGTAGTCTATAATAGACAATACTCTCTAAGGAAGCTCACTCGGTCTACCCTCCTGTAGTCTATAATATCCAAGACTCTCTAGGAATCTCACTCGGTCTATCCCTTATAGTCTATAGCACCAGGTTCTCACAGTCCCATGCCAGTCAGTTCATAATAATGCTATAAGGACAAATTACACCTATAGAGATACTTGGCTAAGCATTATATATAACAACAAGCCTGTCAAGAATATCATTCCATCCACGGTCACAAGGCATGGAAAATAGATATAATGGCCAAAATCTAACAAAACCAAAGGTCATAACATGAACAAGGAATGGAGAAAACATCCAAGAAAAGAAATTACCCTCAAACATGATAAATTTACCTCTACACAAGCATAGAAGCATGGCAGGAAAACAACAGGGGAAAAACAGTAAACATGAAATACCCCGTTCATGGGTATTGGTGGAAATTGCACATAAAACTCAAAGACTTTGAAAGGTAAGGCACAAAACACCTACCTTGGTGCCAGGAGATCAATATACTTGAACCAAAAGGATTGATTCTCCTTAGAATGGCATAGATCTATGAAAACGCACAAAATGTTCAACCCATGATATCTTGAGAATGAAGGAAAATCATGGAATGAAACTCAAGAAGAAGGAAGATCTCACCGATGCGGTTCCAATGAAATTGACGGCAGTCAATTCGAAAAACAGACTGAGGCTCGGGGTCTCAAATGATATTTACGGCTGTATATATGCTCTCGGTCGAAGAACCTGAAGAAGAAGGTGTTTCTATCTGTCAGATGCGACCGTGGTCCATTTAATAAAAAAAGAAAAAACTAGGCATGTTCTTTTAAAGTACACAACGTATACTTGGCCTTTCTATACTCCACTTTATATGACATCCACATCACCCCTACACACCGTGTGTGTGGCCCGAACATGGCCAGCACACGGGCTAGCGTGACAACAAAGTACACAGCGTGTGATTATAAAGTACATGGCGTGTACTCTGAAAATTTCTAGATTTTACTATTTTTCTCCAAAATGACCAAAAAGGGAGAAACATACCTGAAATGAAGATCCAGATTCTTAAAAACTTCCCCACTTAAAGAAATTCATCCCCGAATTTCCCTAGAGAGGCATAGAAGAAGAAATCCCGAATAGTTACGGCCACTATGATCGTACATCGGCCTCCCTCTCCTTGGTCTCATCCTGTACTCGCCCGTGCTGCCACAACACCTGTACTAGAGGAACATATTGGTCATGGATAACCTTCATACTGTGATCGAAAATCCGGATAGGATGATCCTCAAACAACACATCCGCTTCATGCTCAACCTCCCTGGTTTAAAAGACGTGATACGAGTACGAAAAGCAAGGTTAGAGATGAGAGACGTAGAAGACATCGTGCATATCCCGGTACCTTTGAGGTAACTGAAAATGATAGGCAACCGACCCAACTCTCTCCAACACCTCAAACGGCCAAATGTAACACGGTGAAAGCTTACCCTGTCTTCGAATCCTCTTGTGTCCCAACCTCGGTGCGACATGATGGAAAACCTGATCCCTGACCTCGAACTCCAGAGGTCATCTCCACTGATCAGCATAAGACTTCTGTCAAGACTGTGCTTTATCCATTCTCTTCCGAATCAACTCTATCTTCTCTGAGGTCTTCTGAACAAGAGGAGGTCCCAGAAAAGATTCCTCTCCTGCCTCTATCCAACACAAAGGTGATCAACATGGCCTACCATACAAAGAATCATAAGGTGCCATCTGAATAGTCACCTAAAAACTTTTGTTATAGAAAAAATCCATAGGAGGAACATGCTTCTCCTAAGAACCGCCAAAGTCTAGAATGAAAGCTCGGAGCATATCCTCAAGCACCTGGATCATACACTCGGACTGGCCATCTGTTTGGGGATGGTATGTTGTACTCAAAAGTACCTATGTACCCAAAGCCTTCTGAAGACCCTACCGAAAATGAGAAGTAAAACGTGCATCCCTGTCAGAAACAATGGAGTGTGGAACTCCATGCAGACATACAATCTCCCAGATGTACAACCTTCTCAGCTCATCATCACTGAAGGTCTCCTTGATCGGCAAGAAATGAGAAACCTTCATAAGTCTGTCGATGACTACCCAAACAACATCATTCCATCGAGGTGACCTCAGCAACCCGATCACGAAGTCCATCACGACATCGTTCCACTTCCACTCGAGAATGGGTAACTATTGTAAAAGACCTGCCGGCCAGTGATGCTCCACTTTCACCTGCTGACAAGTAGAACATCTCATAACGAAACCAGCAACATCTTTCTTCATACCTGGCCACCAATACTGGCGATGAAGATCCCGATACATCTTGGTGACACCAGGATGAACTTCCCAAACAGAGGAATGAAAATCCTTCATCAGCTCCTCGCGTATGTCTGCTAGCACCCATACACTTCATTGGAAACGCAAGATCTCATCCTCTACCACTATCCATCTAGGAGGAGGGTCCTCTCCTGACACACTCTCTCACAAGACTAGGCCTTTTGAGTCTGTTAGCTGCCTCATCTGTACCCGATCAGGAAGTGTAGAGGCAAAAACTACAGAAGATATAAAGGTATGCCCCTATTTATTGTGCACCTCCAAATGCATCTCAGAAAATAGGGCCATAAGCTTCCACTCACTGCTGGCCTCTTGAACTGCCTGTATCTGAGTTCTTCTACTCAGCGCATCAGCAGCTGCATTGCCTTTCATAGGTGTATAGGCAAGCTCAAAGTTGAAGGACTGAAGATACTCAACCCACTTGCGCTGTCTCAGATTTAGGTCCCGCTGAGTGAAGATGTATTTGAGACTCTTTTGGTCAGTGAAAACTACAATTTGCTCTCCCAGAAGATATTGTCTCCAACAACATAAGGCATTAACAATAGATACTAACTCTAGATCGTGTGTTGGGTAGTTCCTCTCATGTGACCTCAACTGTCGAGACCCATACGAAACAACTCCCTCTCCCTGTAAAAGAACATCTCCCAGTCCGATACATGAAGAATCATAGTAAATGGTATAGCTTTTTCCCAGCTCTATATCAGTGCTAATGTCAATCTCCCTTTCAGCTCTTGAAAGGATGACTCACAAGAATCTAACCATAAAAACTTCACCCTTTTCTTGGTCAGACCTGTCAGTGGTGCTGTTAGGTGTGAAAAGTCTTGAATAAAGTGTCTATAGTATCCAGATAGCCCTAGAAAACTCCAAACCTCAGAAACGTTCTTCGGATGCTCCCAAGAAACTATAACTATCACTTTCTCTAGGTCCACTGATACTCTTGCCTCCAAGATGACGTGACCCCAGAAGTAAATCTGATCCATCCAAAAGTAACATTTTAAGAGTTTAGCATAAATATGATGCTCTCTTAGTGTACTTAGAATGATCTCAAGATGGGTAGCATGGTCGTGTTGAGTGTGAGAGTACACTAAGATATCATCCATGAAGACCACCATGAAAGAATCCAAGTATGGATGGAACACTCGGTTCATCAGCGCCATGAAAACTGATGGCGTGTTCATGAGACCAAACGGCATAACCATATACTCTTATAGACCATACCTTCTTCTGAAGGCTGTCAGAGGTATATCCAATGGTCTAACATGCAACTGATGATAGCTGGATCTCAAGTCAATCATCGAGAACACTCGGGATCCTCGAAGCTGATCAAAGAGGTCATCGATCCTCGGCAAGGGTTATCAGTTTTTGACCATCAACTGGTTCAGTTTATGACAATCCACGCAAAGCCGAAGGGTGTATTCTTCCTTCTTCACAAATAGGATAGACGAACCCCATGGAGAAGTACTGGGTCGAATGAAACCCTTTACCTACAACTCCTCCCACTGCTTCTTGAGCTCCTGCAACTCAGGTGTAGCCATCCTATAAGGAGGAATGGACTCCGGTGCCACTCATGGTACAAGATCAATAGAAAAGTCTACCTCATGCTCAAGAGGAAAACCGGAAAAGTCCTCTGGAAAGACATCCCCTAAACGATCCACCATTGAAGGAAAGTCTAACTGTGAAGTCCCCTATTCATCCAGATAAAGACTGGAAATCTGGACTGTAACTCCTCCTAGCCCATGATGCTCTAGTCTAGCTCTACCCGCCTGGACATCCCAATCGTCTCTATGAAGACAATATTCACCCTCTCGTGATACGAAACTCGCCCCGAGGTGATAGAAATGAATGACTACCTGGAAGGGAACTAACCAGTCTATACCGAGAATGACATCATAGCCCATCATCTCGAGGACATAGAGGTCCCATAAGAAGTGACACCCTGCAGCCTCAAAAGGGAATTCTCTACACTGATGTACGCTAGATGTCCTTGTTCCCAACTGTGTATCAAGAGTCAACATGTTGGAAGACGAAAAGATACAGAGCCCAAGGCTCTCCACAACAGTAACAGAGATAAAGCTATGCAAAGCACCAGTATCAAAAAGGGCCGAAGATAAAACTGAGGCTACTAAGATCGTACCTCGAACTGTAGAAGGGTCAAGATCCTGCACCTTATGGGTTTGCTCCACGGTGAAAGTCTGGCCTGTACTGCGGCCCTGCGCCCCTGGATGACCACTTTGAGATGATCCAATCTGCTGTCGCTGGTAACCTCATGACTGACCACCACAGACATGACCTCCACCTCGGCCCGAACGGTTGGAAGAACTATAGTTCCCAGACTGGTGAGAAATTGGCGATACATCTCCTGTACGCGGGGTCATAGAAGAACCCCTACCACCAGCTGTAGGAGAGAAGATCTGACAAAAACGCTGAAGATGGCCCATCCTCCCACAAGACCGACACTCCATTGGGTCTCTCTAACACCGAGGCCTAGTATTAACGCTCCTACCACACTGGTAGCATACAACCTGGCTGCCTGAAGATACATTCCGCCTACCCTGATCTCCTCGAGCAGACTCCCTGCGGCACTTCCTGCTATCAGTAGGAGGAACAGTGACTCTGGATGTTGAACCGCCCTAGCTCACTACACCGGAATCTCTCAGATTACACTCAGTGATCAGAGACTGGTTCATGATCGAGGATATTGAAGTCAACCTAAAGATGTTCAACTGCGATCAAATTTCGTGGCTCATACCAGCCTTGAACTTCCATGCAAGGAACAACTCATTGCCTCCTATAATAGTCATGAATCACTACAGCTCAGTAAAGCGAGATGAGTACTCCATAACAGAAAGAGTACCCTACTCTAGACTCATAAACTCCTGGGATCGGTCGGCCCTCAAGGTCTCTGTATAGAAGTAATCATAGAAGATGTGCCAAAACTCATCCCAAGTCATACTCTGCTGGCACCCAGACTACGAGATCACCTCCCACCATATCTTGGCGGTGTCTTGGAGAATATAAGTAGCCAGCTTTACCCTTTTCTATGGAGGTATCTCCAGATGCTCGAAGATCGTCAGCGTGGCCTCTAGGCATGAATCTTCATCCTAGGGTCCTCCATCCCCTAAGAAAGTAGGAGGATGCTGCTGTTGGAAAAACCATTTCAACTCAGCCATTGACGGGACAGGAGGCGGTTCTCCCTGAAAGGTCTACATAATCCTTAGGAAGTCCTCCCTAAACTGCACATCGGTTCCTGCAACAGGTATAACTACTGGTTCCAAGGCTGGAACAGTTGGAGGATCTATAGGAGGTCCCTGATCGACCATATTAGGTGTCTGCTCACCGTTTGGCAGCTGAAGTACGACAGAAGGACGTTTTAGAGGCATAGATCTGAAATATCAAAAGAACACATTAGATTAAGATTATCAAGGATAGAGAACACAAAAGTACAAAACAGAAACCTGAGAAAGAAACACTCAAGTTTCACTAAACACGACTACATAGCGTGTATAAAAATTACACGACATGCTCCTTAAGGTCATTCACATGGGCGTGTACTTTTGACACATTTGGTCGTGTAACACCCTAGACTACACGACATGTTTCCCCCACACACGATGAGTACTTCATATCCATTACCCTACCTGAGTCTCTTTACATGGCTAACTCAAATGCTCCTCTTAACCCTAGACCATACGGCGTGTTCACTAAGGACACGACGTGTACTAAACAAGGTTTCAGCGACCTGTGTTATTAGTTACACAGCCGGCTACATGGCTGACCCTTACACGGCATGTTCCAAACAAACACGGTGTGTATAGGAGAGATAACACCATCCTGTGTTGTTCGTGACACAGCTGAGTACCTAAAGTAAGATTACACGACATGTTCGTACCCCACACGGCGTGTACTACACAAGATTCCCCGACCCGTGTTGTTAGTGACACAGCCGGGTACACGGATCAGTATCACACGGCGTGTAACGACTGTACATGGCATGTTTCTGAAAACTTTTTCACCATCCCGTGTTTCTGCTCACATAGTCAGTTACATGGTTTAAAACTACATGGCGTGTAGTCAAGTACACACCGTGTATTCTGGGTTTTTCTGGGCAGTAGCTCAGAAACTGTACCGAAGCCCAGAAAATAGTGAAAAACAAACATGAAGGTGCCAAATTCCGATCCGTGAGGGCCCATACTCCTCGAGAACCAAATCTTGGCATCTCCTACATATAATATACAATGGAAACACGTCAACCAGACAATGATCCACAAAATTCTGGTTCCTGAGGGCCCATAAAAACTCAAGAACAAAAGTTTGGCATCCATTTAAGCAAAGTACTATATGAACAGATTCTCTATCAAACTGCAAGGATTATATCAAGCATCTATCACAACAACATTAATAATCTACACAACATCTATCACAACAACATGAAATTGCTAATGCACCCTAGATGGCATGGAAAGAATGCATGGCGTGTGATTTATAAAAAGTTTCTATATAATGCATGAGATGGCATACCCTCATCTCATCGGGTTGCGACAGAAATAGAACCACACTAGCACAACAATAACAACACAAGGCATGTGAATCACTCTAGGTGAAATCATATCAACCGTAAAAACTCAAACCAAAAAACTGCAATAACGAGGTAGATTGGCTTTTCCCTGTACATGGGTTAGCTACTCGTGAGCACAACTTATTACCAAGTACTGAATCCATCCTATCCCTGAATAAAGGCTCCAAATAGTAAGTCAAGAGAAAATAATCCTTTGACACCACTTTGTAACATCCCGGTTCCGGAAGCCACCCAGAGGTGCCCCGTACCCGGTTGGTCACATGGAGTCAAGCACATTTCCCCAAATGCCAGAGGCTGCCGACTAGCAGCGAGGGACTTGGGTGTGATAGTGGGGAAACTATGCCCTCTTTGGAAGAGTACACAGTGGAAGTAAACAAAATATGCAATAGCAGAAGAAGTAAATATCAAACAACAATACACAAGTAAAAAACAGAAGGATAAAACAATAAACCACTGAAGCACATATGTATATATGAAATGATGCATGATACATATCTAGAAAAATATCCAAATAGGTCACAATGCTGGAAATACAAACATTACCAAAACAAGTACAAAAGAAAAGGTAAAAAGCTCCTCAGCATCGCAAGCCTAAGCTTGGTCCCATGCTCTCCTTCTCCAAGGAATAATGTACCAGAAGTCGAAGGGAGATTTACCTTGTCTACAAATGTAACAACATAGTTTGTTTGGGCCTAAAAACATGACCTAAACAGGGTGTGAGACTAAATCCTAGTAGGAAACCACCCGAAGATCAGTGTATAATAGTTAGTGAGTATATGGTAGGTAATAGTACAGTAAGCAGTAAACAATAATAGTAAACAACAAGAACTAATCAGAAAGTAGTAACAGGATGATATACAACAATAATCAATCCACAGAACAACGAGCAGCAGTGAAGAAACATCTAACCATAACAGGAACCCCTTTGGGAAGTACTCACAGCCGACCCCTCTGGTCCTATCCAAGAAGTACCAAAAACCCTCTGGGTAGTGAACTTCGCCTAACCCCTCTGTTTTGGTCATACAAAAATTATAAGACTCTCTGAGGAAGCACGCTCAGTCAATTCCCCTTATAGTCTAAGCTAGTCAGGGAATCTCTGAGGAAGATCACATGGTCTAACCCTCTTATATCCCTGAGGTCCAGAAACTATATAAGGAATCTCTCTCAGTCAATTCCTCCTTTATTCTTAGGTCTATCACAGTCGCTTTGAGGAATCTCGCTCGGTCAATTCCTCCTCTAGCCTGGAATGGTTTATGAAAATTCAAAAAAGTAAATACTCTCTGAGGAAGCTCACTCGGTCTACCCTCCTGTATTCTATATTATGCAAGAATCTCTAGGAAACTCACTCAGTCTACCCCCTATAGTCTATAATAGCCAAGACTCTTTGAGGAAGCACACTCGGTCTACCCTCCTGTAGTCTATAATATCCAAGACTCTCTGGGAAGCTCACTCGGTCTATCCCTTATAGTCTATAGCACCAGGTTCTCACAGTCCCGTGCTAGTTAGTGAATAATAATTCTATAAGGACAAAGTACACCTATAGAGCTACTTGGCTAACCATTCTATAGAACAACAAGCCTACTAAGAATATCATTCCATCCTACGGTCACAAGGCATAAAAAACAGATATAATGGCCAAAAGCTAACAAACCCAAAGGTCGTAACACGAAAAAGGCATGGGAAAAACATCCAAGCAAAGCAATTATCCTCAAACATGATCAATTTACCTCTAAAAAATTATACAAGAAAGGCAGGAAAACAACAGGGAAAAAACGGTAAACATGAAATACCCCGTTCACGGGTATTGGTGAAAATTGCACATAAAACTAAAAGACTTCGAAAGGTAAGGCACAAACCACCTACCTTGGTGCTAGGGGATCAATATACTTGAACCATGATGCTTGATTCTCCTTAGAATGGTGTAGATCTACGAAAACACACAAAAAGTTCAACCCACGATATCTCGAGAAAGAGGGAAAATCATAGAATGAAACTCAAGAAGAAGGAAGAGCTCACTATTGCGGTTCCAATGCAATCGACGACGATCTATTAGGAAAACAGACAGAGGCTCGGGGGCTTGGAGGATATTTGCGGCCATACGGATGCTCCTGGCCAAAGAACCTGAAGAAGAAGGCGTTTCTGTCCGTCAGACGTGACCCCGGTCCGTTTAATGAAAAAAAGAAAATACCCAGCGTGTACCTTTAAAATACATGGTGTGTACTTGGCCTTTCCATAATCTGATTTAAGTGGCCTCCACATCGCCCCTACACACCGTGTGTGTGGCCCGGACACGGCCAACACACGGCCTAGCACGACAACAAAGTACACAACGTGTGCTTATAAAGTACATGGCATGTACTCTGAAAATTTCCAGATTTTCCTCTTTTTCTCCAAAATGACCAGAAAAGGGAAAACATACCTGAAATGAAGATCTGGGTTCTTAAAATAATAATTAAAAATTAATATGAATTAGAAATACTGAGAAATTCCATCGAGTTATGGGCATAATTGAATGTCATTTTATTTTTCTATTTAAAATGGATCAAAAGTATTATATTGATTTAACATATATATAATTAATTCATTTTTATATACACATGCACACACATAAATATTGTTTTGAAAATTTAATTAATTTATATTATTTATTTACTATGTTTTAATATTTTCAATATGTATTCATCTTTATTTCAATATATATCCTTTTTTAATGATTTATATTAATAAAACTTATCCAAATTTTCAATATTGTAATCATTTTTAATTTATCAATTTTATACATTTTTTACACGCATGCACTTAATATTAAATATTCATTAATAATTTTAAAAATACATTTGTAAAAAAATATTTATTAATAAATGTATTTATAAATATATATTTACTATTTTTAATCATTTATAATTATAAATAAATAAAAATTATTTTTTTTAAAAGTATTTAAATAATTATTAATAAATAATTATAAATTTATGATAAATTTATTTAAATAATGAATCTATTTAGATTGTTTATATATATATATAATTATATAAATATATTTAATGATATAAATATTATTTTTAAATAAATTACTTATATAATTATAAATAATTAATTATATATTCAATGAATTATAACATTATTATTTTATAAAAATTATTATTATAAATTTTATAATTATATATAACAATCATACTTTTTTTAAAAATTATTTAAAAAAAGGTATTATAAGTATTTATCAGTGCCTAAAAAGCATTGACAGAGATTGATTTTATCAACATTTATCAACTTAGTGATGATTAAAGGTATCTTTATCAGTGCTTTTTTCGAAATGTTGATAAAAGTGTCTCAATCTATTTTAAGAACCATAACCATCACAAACCAGTCCATGATATTGGAAGCTCTCTATAGAAGAGACCTACTATCGGTGCTCCTTTTTGTCTAATCCAAGCTAAAATCTAGTCCACAATCAAGGATCCAACTATTCCAAGGCTTGAATCCAAGGATTGAGTGATTCAAGGGTTGAACAAAACCAAGGATCGAATGAAATCCATGTTTTTTGATATCTATATTTTCACTCGGTTATCCACTGAACATTATCATCCCACCCCCGTATATCCCAACAAGTCTAGATGCACTATCCGGTAATAAAAAAACTGAAAATTCATTGTTTTTTCGATATATTTAAGTATCATCTTCCCCGATAGCATGTGGCTTTCCTTAGGACAAAATTGGTATTGTGTGACTTGAAATATATCAAAATCAATTTGGGGACATGTTGTTGGGAGGTGTAATAGGCTCCCAATACCTATATTCCATGACATATACCTCATTGAAATCGTCAAATTTTAAAAAATTCAACCATACAATGATAAGTATTTTCATTGGTTTAAAATATTACATTGAAAATCACTTGGATGATGTGAAATATCTGACATCATTGGGGTAATATATTATATTATGTAGAAATTGGCATAAAGGGGGTAAAGTGAAGAGGAACTGAAATATCAGGTTATCCCTTTCAATTTAAAAGATAATTTTAGAATTTGTTTAGAAAAAATGGATGATGAAATATCTGACACATGGGAAAAACTACATAATGATTTTTTTCAGGAAATTTTTTCCTAAGATAATGAACACTAAAATATGGTGTAAAATTAATGGATTTATTTAGGATGAATATGTACTATTTCATGAGACTTGGGATATATTTAGGGGTAACTTATGAAATTTAAAAATAAAAAATATATTCCAAAAATTCATATAGACACATTTTATGAAATTCTAATCCCATAACAATAAACTTTTGTAGATTAGCCTTCTAGAGGAAACATTAGTGATAAAATATTGGAATAACTCTAAAATGTTTTTAGCAACATGAACAAATTTCATTTCATAAGTATTCTAGGTGGACAAACATTTCTAGGAGAGAAACCATAATTTCTCCCTATAATAAATATCAATATGTTGGATTATCTACTAATTTTTTTAAAAATACCCTTATAGATAAATGAAACCACTAGGGAATGTTTGGGAATTAAAATTATCATTGTACCACTTTTAAAATACCGTCCTATAACCCTGAGAATTCCAAATTAGTTGGTAATTGACATAGAATTCAAAAAAAGTATTATCCTTTTTTAATAACTATGACCAGGGCTACCATTAACATCCAAACCATTCCTAGTGATAGGAAGGAGTGCATAGACCTACTGTTACTCTAGAATTTAAACACTAATATAGGCCACAATTATAATTACAACCATAAGATGAAAATTTTGGTTATCAATATAATGTGAAGGGAATGTTTCAAAAAATAATATGTATGTTTGATTCACAAAAGTCTATACATGATTCAAATAAATAGAAAATAGATTAAATATTTAAAAAACCATGAGTCAAGAATGAGTTAATTTTCCTAACATCTCAAAGGTTGAGATATGAGTAAAATAGTGGGAACCATTAAAGTAAATATCAAGTATAATTATATTGATTTCAAAAATTGGAGTGGTCTTCATCCTGACAAGGAAACTATAAATGATACTAAATCTCCCCAAAATAAAAATATGAATAAAAACCCAAAAATCCTAGAAAATGATTAATCTAGAAACCTTGAAATAAACACTAAAAACAATTTATCCAATATTTATTTTGAGTAACTTTTCCATATTCAATGAATTTATTACAAAACACTTACATTGTTCTGATAACAATTATATCCTCTAGCCTTTGAAGAATTTCCCAGGTCACATTTTTTGTATTTAGATCAATATTATCAGGCATATATGTGATCCAATTTTCATCTATATCAGGCTACTCAAATGATTTAGGCTCTAATTGAAAAAAATGAGTTTTTTTGTAGAGTCTTACTCTTTTCAGTTTCCACTAATACTTTTTGATCAACAATTAAATTTTATTCATTGATTTTAGCCTTAAATATATTTCACGTAGTTGATAAAAATATAGACATCTTTGAAATGAGAACCCACTCCTTAATACTTCTTAAAAATAACTTCATTTATTTCATCACACATCTAATTAACACTATGTATGTTTTACTTTAACCAATCAAAAAACATATCATTATTTAACATTTCCTTTTGATTACACCCTTAGGAATCTCTGATTAACATCCATGTAATTCCCACAAATGGGAGGAATTAACATTTGATAATGAATATGTTATGTGTAGTTATTTATTTATTATAGAAAATGAATATTTTATGAACCCAATAGGATATATTTACTTTATCTCCGACGATTCAAATCTTCAACCCAATGTATCTTATTTTATTCTCATCCCCCATACTCATTTATTGATTGTTTTGAGAGATCTAATTGAATTTTTTTATCCTAATTATTGATTTACCATCGGCATACCCCCGTGGTCACTAATTTTTTCACAATAAAATCCTTATCCATAGAATTAATGTGTTGTTTCATATATATTTTTATTTTATTTCTTTTTAGTATTACAAATATAGTAACTATTTTCTCGTAAAAATGGATTCTTTTGTTTGATTTTTTGGTGATTAGTTTGAAGCTTCTCATGATCATGAGGGATTTGACTTCAATCTTACAACTGATATAATTACAACAAGGAAATGCATCATGAATTCCTACAATCATCAAGAAAATATGAAGTACCACTACTTATTTAATTAAATTTTTTAATAATTTTATCCACTATTTGTAAGTTAATTTCCTTATCATTTTTATGTAATACCTATTTAGTTTTTTTCTCAAAAAACCATCGGGAGGTCATATTATTATTTAATCCATCTTCAACAAGCCACAAAAAGGATAAAATGATTCTTTATGACAATGTAACCATGTTTCCCATTTTCATTTCCTTTCATCATTGAACTATCAACACTGCATATTGATTCGATGTTGTTAGCTAAAAAACCTTTCTCTTTGTTGAATTTTAGGAGAGTAGAGGAAACTCATGTGCCCATTGTGGATACTTCTTGTGATATAATGGGAACCTGAGATTCCTATTCTATTCTGACTTTCAACAACGAGAAAGTTTTTTCAACTAAGAACATCGACTAAAAATGTAGTGTTGGTAGTTAAAAAAAGAAATACAATAGAAAATTTTTTAAATTGTAATTTATGAGTTTTTGAGACTTTGTGATGTGTAGGAATCAACCACACCTCAAGACAATAGACAATGTGACCTGTATGACTCTATGTGATTATTTTTATTTAAAATTGACAATAATTTTAGTAAAAAGGAAAACTGATATACTAAAATATAAATCAAACATATTCATATCATTTTTACATTTTAGGGAAATGATCCATAAGTACTTTGGTACATGTAAGAATCAGACTCACCTCAATTTGACATATGATGTGACCACTTTGACTCAATGTGTCAATTATTAGTTTAAAATCAATAGTTAAGTTCAATAAAATTCACTCACATAAAACAAATAAAACAAACTCATATTTTATTGATAATTTAAGATATCAATTTTTAAGTCATTTTGGATGTGTAGGAATAAGTATCATGTTATACTGATACCCGATGTGATTGGTATAGTCTGAGGTGTGTGTTTCGAGTTTAAAATGACATTTTAGTAAAAAAAGGGACGTACTCAAAACTAATAAAATTAATTCATATTGGTTTGATACTTTAATAAAATGATCCATAAATAATTTTAGATGTTTATGAATCAACCATACCTCAATATGACACATGGTGTAACCAGTGTGACTCCAAGTCTATCTTTTTATTTACAAATGACATCAATTTTAGTAAAAAGGACAACTGACCTAATGAAAATTGAGAAAAAGCATTCTGATTGTTTTTATACATTATAGAAATGATATATACGTTATTTTTGATGTGCATGAATTAGGTACACCTAAATCCAATACATGATGTTCCCGGTATGACTAAATGTGTCCGTTATCATTTTAAAATCGACATTTCTGTTCAAATAATGTCACTCACTGAAACTAAAAAACCATGATCAGTTTTTTGATAATTTATGAAATTGATTCGTAAGTTATTTGTGAAATGTAGGAATATTTCTCCCATAAAACTGATACATGATGTGATTGATATGATTCAATGAGGGTGTTTCTAGTTTAAAATGACATTTTAGTAAAAAAGATAAGCGATGCACTCAAAAATGAGTAAAAAAATTTGGACTGTTTCGACACTTTATAAAGATGTACCATAATTTATTTGGAATGTGTAATATTTATAATCACCTCTATTCAATGAACAATGTGACCAATATGACTCAAAGTGAATCTTTTTATTTAAAGTTGACATCTATTTTAGTAAAAAGGACAACTGACCTACTCAAAATCTAGAAATCACATTTATATTGTTTTTATACTTTAGGTAAATTACCCATAAGTCATTTGTGATGTGTAGTAATCAAAACAACCTGAATCTGATACACAATGTGTCCAGTATGACTCGATGTGTCCATTATCAGTTTAAAATTGACAATTTAGTTCCAAAACATTCACTCACTAAAAACTGAGAACACACACATGGATTTTCTTGATAATTTAGTAAATTGATTAATAATTAATATGTTAAATGTAGGAATCATTCTCATGTCAAAATGATACATGATGTGATCATTATGAGTTAAAGTGCATTTTCCATCTAAAAATGACATTTTAGTAAAAAAGACAAGTGACGTATTCAAAACCAAGTAAATGGATTTTCTTTGATAATTTATGAAAATGATCCATAATACATTTGGGATGTTTAAGAATTATCCATACCTCAATCTATCACACAGTTCCAAGTGTGACTTTTTATTTAAAATTGAGCTCAATTTTAGTAAAAAGGACACCTTGCCTACTCAAAACTAAGAAAACACATTTAGATTGTTTTGATAATTTTGGATAATGATAAATATGCCATTTTTGATATTAAGAAATCATCAAAACCTCAATTAGATACATGATGTTTCTGGCATGACTCAATGTGTTCGTTATCAGTTTAAAATCAACATTTTAGTTCAAAAAGTGCCAGTCACTGAAAACCAAGAAAACATGCTCAGATTGTATTTTTAATTTAGGAAAATGATTCCTATATAATTATTGATAGGTAGGAATCTATATCACATTAAACTGACACATTATGTGGCTGATATGAGTCAAAGTTCATGTTTTTAGTTTAAAATGTTTTTTTTAGCAAAAAAAGCAATGTACTCAAAACTGAGAAAACACGTTTGAATTGTTTTGATAATTTGGGAAAATGATCCATAAGTCATTTAAGAAATATAATAATCATATGCACTTCAATCCATTTCATTGTGTGACTGGTATAGCTCCATGTTCATCTATTCAATTTATAATTATCATTTTAGTTTAAAATGCGCATCACATCGCCAAAACTTAGAAAACAAGCCAAGATTATTTTATATTCATTTAAATTCTATATTTATACTTTATTTTTCTAATTTCTTGGTGTTTTTTGTGTGAAGGTGTTCTATTATAGTACACTGAAGTATGCCCCTTTATCAACACTTTTTTTAAGTGCTGATAAAGGTTTCCTTTATCACTGTTTCTATAAGCATTGATAAAAGACTCAGTCTTTTAATATCTCTCCAGTAGTCAACACTTATCTAAAACTGATAAAGGCTATTTTTAGCACTGTTAAAGGCCTATTTTGTAGTAGTGTTTGATGAGTTTCTAGAATTTCGTCTTGGCCTGTGAATAGTATTGAATACTATCGTGATAAGGTCCTAGAGGGTCAAACATAAAAAAGTAATCAAATATCTTTCCTATTTTGGTGAATAAGTATATAGGACATGATGGAACCCACCATGGGTTCTAATAGGTTTTCAATTTATCAATCACTAATGAATAAGTAAATTCATTATTTTTTGAGTATATAATAATTGGTATGAATTTATTTATTAAAATTATTCATGCGGTTATTAGTGGATACAATAAATATATTATTCAAATGAATATTACTTTAATATTCCAGGTCTGTTTAATATTGTTGTGAATTATGAGTTGGGTTAATTGACTCGGTTTTATCATGTAATATATATTTAATATATATATATATATATATATATTACACATATGTGGTAAAAATATAAATAATATTTATAACATTGTTAGTTTTTCATAACTATTTATTTATTTCTTATTTAGTGAGAAATATATTTCTTGGGGACAGGGAACCATATCTGATTATTTTTTCCACCCACTATATAAGTAGGAGGAGAGGTTCATTTTGATGACTTTTCATCCTCTTGGAATGAGATCCTCTCTATCCTCTCACTTCATAGAGAGAGAAAAATTATCTCTGAGGCTTTGATACAATAACACCTTCGATAAATCGAATCCATAGGATCGTGGTGATCATCGTGATGCCAAAGGATTCATTTTAGATCCATACTATAACCCATAATTAAAAAAAGTTGAGAACACTAATTATTAGAGAATATGTGAGATATCTAGAGTGGTTTGGATTCAGATACATCGTGCAATGATCACTGGTGTTGAGCTATAGACGAGCACACTCTGAATTGAATGTGGTATTCATTCAATTTTAATTTTTGTTCTCTAATTAATTTACATGAGATACTCGGACCACACCAGGGCTTGAATAACTAGAGATGACAAGTTATATCACTCTATTTATAAAATATTAAAAATCTATAGCCCACTAACAGATTCCTTTATTCCCATCATTAACTTTCAAAAACAACCATATCATGTACTTTTTTAGAATCCACCACAAAACCAGAGGCAGAAATTATGTGAACCAAGTACATCACCTCCTTCCAGTCATATTAGAATTTTTTTCCTATTAGAAAAAATAGTTGTTTATTTAAAAGAAAAAGAACTATTTCTGTAGGATTCAAATGACTTTTCAAATCCTTAATCTACCTTAAAATATCATTAAAAAATATTCAAACAAACTTGTGGACTAAATAATGAAATAAATCATTTATAATATCCTTGAATGTAGGAGTGTTATGGAGGCCAAAAGGCATCACTAAGTATTCGTAATGAACACTATGAATTTGAAACTCTATTTTATATATTTTTGACTCATGAATATAGATTTGATGATAACTATCCATGAGGTCCAACTTTAAAAAATATGCTTCTCCATGAAATTCATTAATTAGTTCATTAACCATTAGAAGTGAAAATCTTTTTGGTATTGTTACCTTATTTAGAGCTTGATAGCCAACACACAAACTCCATGATCTCTTTTATTTTTCAATAAAAAACCAAGCTAGAATACACACTGAAACTTCACATAATGATTCTCTTGTGAAACATATCATGTACATGGTGATCAATTTCACTTTTATGGAAATAAGGGCATTTTTAGGGCCTAATTATGACCAGTCCCTAGACTAAATCCAAATTGATAGCATGGACATGATTTCAGTTTTCTTCAATTCCCATTTGTTTAGAAAAAACTATGTTAAAATGTTGAATCACATGTTTTAAATACC
Source organism: Viscum album (assembly GCA_963277665.1). Taxonomy (NCBI): domain Eukaryota; kingdom Viridiplantae; phylum Streptophyta; class Magnoliopsida; order Santalales; family Viscaceae; genus Viscum; species Viscum album. Next base: position 2,081,586,960 of record OY728152.1, on the reverse strand, counting down.
AGTTTTGGGTCCAAGTTTGAGGTTTCACCTCACCACTCTTCTTACCCCCAATCAATTCTTTGTGTTTTCTACTTTTCCAATTCTATGAGCCCACTGTTCCACTAAAGTCATTGTCCAAAAATTACAGAAGACTCCTGAGTAATGTTTTTACCTTTGATGAAAAATTAATCACAATCTTTTTCCAATTTATATTGACATATCTGAGAGTTATCAACCAAGAAAATCCCAAAATAAGATCCAATACCGCAATTTCTAGAATTTGGGATTCAACCGAACACTCATAATCTGTCATAGTTACCATGATTTACTAGCACACCCCTAAAGTAACTATTTTATGCTCATTTACCAAATTCAACCTCATTTTTCCTATATCTTTAATTTATAACCCTAGTAATTTGAATAGTTTAGTACTAATTGAATTATGGGAAGTTCAACTATCAAGTAAAATCAGGATGAGAATTCCCCCAAACTTTCCCTCAATCTTTAAATATATGATGAACTATTTAGGGAAGGACTTAACATTTTATAATCTCCCATATTCCTACAACTATACTAATTTTCACTCGGCCTTTGGGATTCCTTCAACTAAATCATACTATTCATCATATTCCTCATTTTGGTGTGTGAGATCTTGACTCTCTTTCTCTTCCCCTAGAAAAAATAGTCTCATCTTATGTTCAATACATTTGTGAATAGGGTTGTAGGTTTTTTTACTGTGTAAATACAACCCCTTCTTTCTCTAATCATCCCATTCGTGACATTTTAGTTTTTAATTCCTTTTCCCCGAACTGAAGTGTATTGTGATTACACCATTTTGATCTCCCTATTAGTTCCTTCCATCATATCCCCTCTCATATATTGAGTGAAACCTGTCCTATATTAATTTTTCTAGCCCTTGACCTCATTAGGTCACATCCCTCTAGCTCGAGTTTGTAGATCTACCACCATTCCAAGATCTAGACCAACATGTTATTCCAATAAAATAACCTGTAGTCAAGTCTCAAGACTATGTATGTGAGCCCATATCTAGAATTATACATGCAAACCATGAAGGAAATATCTGGCATATTGAGATTTCAGGTGATGAGGAACAAGGGATTCTAGGAACCCAAACCATTCAATCCACTCTAATATTGTCCAATTATGTTGAATTAATACCAATTAATCATATGAATTTTGTATTTCTAAACCACTAAATGGTTTTGTCGTCTCCTAATTGAATTTGTACCACGTTAAATTCAGGTGCACCTCCTCCATCACTGTGAACTAATGAGTATGCACCCCTTCCATACTCACTTGTGCTAGGGAAATTTTGGTATCTTCCATCATCTGTTTAACACATAATTATAGTTCTTCTTGATCAATCCTAACCCTGAGGATATTTTCCATAAAACATGGGAAACTCTACCCTCCAAAACACTATCATCAATATGACCCATTCATTTATCATATCCATCGCCCCACACACACCCTCCATCAGACTCACTCTATAATTCTATACTGTTAATTTTTATCCCGACTCGATATTTAGTTCTAAAATGATTTCATATTCCTTCATGGGAAAAATCTCTAGTAGTAATATCATCCCAGAAATAGACTTATGGAATTAAAACAAACCAAATATCTCCTTCTTGAATGATCCCACTATTTTGGCCAGTCTTGACACAGTCAACTCCATGAAAACCATGCATTGGTCTATCCTAGAATCAACCTACCCCATTCACTCATTAAGTCCTTCTTGTAAAAATTAAAGATGAGTCTCCACTACTCAGGCCTCTCAATATCATTATGGAAAAGGAATGATCTCACAGGTTGACCAATTAATAAGGTCCTTAGGCTTAATTAACAGAAAAAAGAGGCATTATTTATAAAAAAAAGTATTTCATGACCAGAATTATTGTATAAAATGGGGGAGAAAGGTAAAATAATAATTTAGGGAGAATTTGGAAGGCCCATTGGCTCTACCCCCAAGAATAAGGTCAAATTAAAAACTACAAAAATATAAAATATTCCCCTCTCCCTGCTCCCAATTCCCTCTTATCCCTTTTATTTTTAACCCCACATGACCCCCAACTAATTCTCCCCTTGCACTACCCTCCTCCTCCTAGAATAAACCTTCAATGTGTCTTAATTCACCCCATCTCTAATGACCCGTTATATCTTAATGAATAAATTAGCACCATTTTATAGAAAAGGTGGTTTTTATTTACCAATTTTTATCAATTTTATTAGATAAAAATCATAACAAAATAATACAAACAGAAACACTAATCCAAAAATTTATTGATTATTCAAACATATTTGGTTTTCACTGCTACAATTATGTTTTTCAAGTTCAAATTGAAAAATCTAGAAGGACCTAATTTATTCATCTACGAGACACTAATTTAAATGGTTAAAGGAAAATTTATAGAAACAAGGCTTGATCTATTTTGAGTCATGGAAATGGGGGAAACCCTATTACATGGGAAAGAACTAGGTGGATAACACCTATGTAACATGATTGGGAATACTTTTAACCATGTTTCACTAAGGATTAAGGACCTAAAAATTCTCCAAGTGTAGGGGAGGAACTAAGCATCAAGTTATTAATAAGTGCATTGGAATTTGAGTTAAAACAGAACTAATTAGAGTAGCTACTAGTTTTCAATGGATCACCATGAGAGGATTCATATATTCTCATAAAGGACTTTTGTCACAACTTTCCAATTATCCCCTATCAAGGGATTAATAGAGGTTGAATTGAGTTTGAAGTTATTACCCTATTAATTTTAGTGGAAGGTAAGGATATTGATACTATAATAAGAAGAATATTCACATAACACATGGGAGGCTATATAGGGTGAAATTTTAAGATAATACTTCTTGGTTCATAGAACCAAGGAATTGAGGGAACAAATCTCTAACTTTCTTTAAAGAGATGAGGTGTCCCTTCATGAAGCATGGGAGTGATATTAAGAATATTTACAACAATTACCAACACACTAATTCTATATCTCATTATTAATACAATACTTCTATAATGGATTTATATTTGAATGAAAATTTTTAGTGCACATCACTATTGAATGATGTTTTGGAAACAAGTGTTCCATGGAGCTAAATTTAATTTTCAATAAGTTGAATTAGAGCTCAAAAGTGAATGAAAGAAGAGGAAGTATTTGGTTATTGAATAAACCTCCACTAATTAAGTGTGATTCCATATTTCTTAGATTTATGAAACATTTTATGATTTGATGACAAGGACCCAAGGGAAGTAAGAAGAATGTAATTTCAGTGGAGTGGATGGGCATGGCTTTAATTGGTATGGGAATTATTGAATGAAAAAATTGTACACTCTTTAAAATAAATAAAATGAATATTGGAAATCCAGAAATTGAGCATAAAAGGATGGGGGAATACTCAATTCAAAGTAATAAATGTTGGATAGGTTAATCTCACTAATATTTGTGTGATAAAATCCAATTCCAATGAGTAGGAATTTATAGAAACTCTTGAAAATATCTTAAAAATGAAGATAATTTCTCAAAATAATGCCAACCAACTTGGAGGGATCAACCCAAAACATCCATAAGGAATAAAGAGGGTTTCATTGAAGTTGAAAATGATGAAATTAAAAAGCATTTTCGTGATGGAAAATGAGTAATTCATGAGAAGATTGTATTTTTTTTTAAATCCATTCCAACCAAATTTGAGAAAACTGGCTGCATTACCTCTAAAATAATGATATGGATTATTTAAAGATTAAAATTATGGAAATTAGGTAAAATTTTATCCTATTTATAAAGAGGGTACACAAGTGTAATTTCATTTCAAATCACATTCAAACTCATTGGAGGCAGATCATGGAACTAAAATGATACTTGAGCTCCTTGATAAAATAAAACCCAATCATTCAAGGAATGAGGAAATATTAGAAGGGTTACCCAAAGAAACCTATGGTCACATACAAATTTATGAAGAAAAATTATCAAGAAAGTATTGTAGTATTAAAAATCCATCACAAAACACTCAATCCCACCTCTATAATTTTAAATCTCAAGTGGAGAGGATAACTAAAAAAAGTTGTGAGAAAAACAAAAAATTGTATCCCATTTAGGATGAAAAATATATATAAAGTGAGTAATAGATATATATACAATAAATGAGAAGAATTTGTAAGATTAATACCCTATAGAAGGGGTGATTGAGATATTTATAGAGTAAACACCCATTAAGAATTAAATCCTTAAGTAAGATGAATTTGAAAATGGAAGAATAAGATGAAGGTAGCCCAAGGGAAGCTAAAAATGGGCTATTAAGAAGATCTCACTAAAATTAAAAAATTAAATAAACATAACACTAAATAAAAAAACTTGTTAATAATATTACAATTGATGATAAGTGATATGAAATTTTACACTTGGGACAAGCTACTATGGAAGAATAACTTGAAGAAGTAGAGTTTCAGAATTCAGATCTAATATAATATTTTGAATCTGAATTTTAGGAGAAAATACCACCTCAGTGCTAGGAAAAAAGTGAATGGAAAGATATTGAAAAATATTGCAAGGGTCTAGAAATTTTTATCCCCCATGTTGAAACACTTAAAGAAGGATTATAATGGGATAATAAAGAGTCATTTGGCCTTGAAAACATGTCTTTAGCTGATGAATAAGTTTAAAATGGTGTGTTGAATTTGGAAATTAAATCTAAAGGATATAAATAAAATAAGGATAAAAATTCCTATCAAAATGATAAAAAGGAAAGGATTAACAAGTAACACTTCAAAGTCGAAATGGAGAACTATAATGGGGTAAAAAATCCTGAAATATTCAAGAATAGGTTGTCTAGTGAAGCTGCCAAAGTCCAAGAGGGGTAGATTGAAGAAAAAAGTTACATTATTTAATTATTATCACTTGAGGACACATTAATAAAGAAAATTATAGATAAAAAACTCTAAGAATAAAATAAAATAAAATTTTAAGGTGTAATGTCCCCAACCCAGTGATCCCTCATGTGATTAAGCCGAGTTGGCTATGCAGCCTCAAGAACGTCTCCTCGTATGCAAGAGGCTGAAAACTAGTAGTGAGGGTGTAAGGAATATATTGGGGATACTATACCCTATGGTAAAATGTAACAATAATAGTGAAAATAATATAATCAATAATCCATTATAGAAAGACAATGGAAAAATCAAACAAAAACTAAATAATAATATGATCATGTGGGGATAGGCTGAATAAAACTAAATAACAAGTAGAGATTCATACAAATAATGTCTAAAGAAACTCCAAAACCCTGGTCCCAAACTTCACGAAAGTCCCATATCCAAGATCCAACCCATCCAACAAGAAATTAGTCAATGTATATCCCCATTCCTTTATCTATACCTATAATCATAAAATCTACTTGTGTACTAAACAATGACTCAAACAAGGTGTGATTACAACTCTGTAGGCCACCAACAATAGTTTCAAAAAAAAATCATGTCTGTATAAATAACACATGTAATAAAGTGATTACAAGGGTATTAAATTTAATAAAATAACCTTACAGATGAAATAAACCTATTGACCCTCAAGTTTCAGGTTAACACCGAAGGCCATCCAAAAATACTTCAGTACGATGAAAAATATATTTGTGCATATCTTGGAAGAATTCCTACCGTAGCCATTACCCTCCATGGGTATAATACCCAAAAATCGTCATAGAAGAATTAAGAAGATCCCAATAAGCATTAAAGCATGTCTGGGTGAAAGCCCTCTGTATAATTATTTCAGTATAACCTGACTCAAGACCTTTATATAAACATTTTAGCATATCAAACAAGTCAAAACATTCCATATTAGATAACCATTTCATTATCACATTTCAACCTCTAATCCCATTTATTCAACATCAGTTTTCATCATAATTTTTATAAACCCTTCTTAGGTAATTTGATTTATATTTAAGCCAATTACTCATTTACCATCCCATTCAAAAACTCAATTCACCATCCACCAGCTCGCATAGTTAAGCCATGTTCATGTTATCAATTTTTTTCAAAATCATTTATTTCTAAAAGGTTAGACACACTTACTAGGAGACTATATGGTCGGTTTAACATCCAATGGACCTAATGAGATCCATGGGAGGTATGAGCATATGAACTCTCATCAAAGATGTGGTTTATCCATGTAGGTAAGTTGTGCAGACATCATTTCAATGTGATCTCACATATTTCATATACTAGATGAATTGAAATAAACATTTATGATTCTTTTAGACCACCTACCTCAAAAGAGAAGAAGATGTGGACAATTCCCAATGTCCAATGTAGTATTTGGTTCCTTATCCCTTCAAACTCTAGGCCTATAACACCAATATCTGATGAATTTTGATTTTGGATCAAAGATAATGCTTAGACATTGTTGTTGGGAGTCTTGGATCACCACATATTTATCCCCATAAGGAGAAGTTTGAATTTTATTGAAAGTATATTCAAAAAACTTAGAAAGGATCTCTAGGGAGCCTAAAGTTTGAGTGGAAGAGATCAGAAAAAAAATTCAGAGGGGTTCAAGTATTTATAGACAACCTATAATATAGAATACCACTGTGCAACCTCATAGACCTTACCAAAGAACAAGATGACATGGATAGGACTACGATATATCACAAGAGACCACAACGTATCCTTCCAGATCAAACCCCATATGAGGATCACAAGTAGGATCATGTTGAAGATCTTATAAATATGGATGAAGGACTATGGTGATTCCTAATACACCACACCATAAAACCCAAAGCCTCTGATGTAGGCTATGATACAACCTAGCTCCCTTCCATAGGGGGACCGGATTTGGAAGAACTGACCCAATCCCACCTCGAGGTCCTTGCACTGCACCCATCCTCTCCACACCACAACCACTCGACCACTACACCATAGTCTTCATCCATCCCATCACTATGCCTGAAAATTACTCCTCCTCCTAGGACCCTAAAACACATATTTGATCTCCATGCTATAGTTTGGCACATCCGAAGGGTCCATGGTGAAGAATCCTATACCCAACTACCCTTCTTCTTGTTTCCTCCCAAAACAAATCTGTTTAGACTAAGGTTTGACAACCATGGTTCAAACCAAAAATAATTGGATCAAAGAGGATTATAAAAACTTAAAGAGGAACTTAATTAGAAAAAGGTGGGATCATTCAACATCTCCACTATATAACAACTCATCTTTGAGTTTTTCTCCAACAAATCTTGATGGGTATCAAAAAACATGTATGGACATTGTTTCTACTTATCAGACTCCCTCTATTAGGTCTCCTCTTGTACATGATAATGTTTCCACTACACTCACATTTGGGGTATGATCTTCCCAAAAAAATAATACTCACTTTTGTCTATGATACGAATTAGAAGCTCTTAAAAGGATGCATCAACATCTAGATCAATGTTATAAATTTTTATCATGTGAGAAGATTCAGGATGATATCTCCAAAGTTACAAAACATGAAACACATCAGAGTTGACATTTTAGTGCTTTGGAAGGTCTAAATAGTACAAAACTGGTCTGAACCTTTCAATTATCTCAACCGGTCTAAAAAACCTGGGTGATAGATTCCCTTGGTTCTTAATACAAAATTGACCCAACCGTGGTGATACCTGAAAGAAAACATAGTGACCAACCTAAAACTCTAGAGGTAATCTCCAATGGTCAGTGTATGATTTATTCCAGACTCTATGTAGTCACCAGCCACTTCCTGGTCATCTAAACTAGCTCAGATGTATCCTATACAATGTAAGGTCTAATGGGATCCGACTCACCTACCTCTAACTATAAAAGAGGTGAATGACACAACTTTCAATAAAAATCCTCGAAAGGGGAAATTTGGATTGATGTTTGGAAACTTTTATTATAATTTAACTCCATGAGTGATTGATTCTACTACCAAGAACCACCAAAATAATAAACATATGCTCATAACATATCATCAAGAATCTGAATCATCTACTCAGATTGATCGTCAGTCGGGGGATGATAGACCTTACTTAAAAGAACTTTTCATCCCAAAGACTTGTGAAAATCCTACCCTAACTAAGACTTGAAATGAGGGCCTCGATCTGAAATGATACTTCTTAAAACACCATACAGATCGACTACCTCCTGCATATAGAGACTACCTTGATAATCAATGGTGAAGGTCTCCATAATAGGCAAGAAGTGGAATACGTTCATTAGTCAATCTACGATCAACCATATTATATCATTATTTTGGGGTGTCCTAGGTAACCTTATCACAAAGTCCATAGAGATATCCTCTCATTTTCATTCTATAATGGGAAGAGGATAAAATTACCCAATAGGCCTATAATTCCCAGGATTTAACTTTTAAAAAATGAAACATCTCACCATGAAGCCCACTATATCCTTCATTACCCCTAGTCCAGACTCTTTTTCTATACAGATCATGATAAATCTTTGTGAGACATGGATTTACCAACCATCAAGAAGCATGAAATTCTCCCATCAAATCTTCATGAAATCCTATAGGATCCCATACATGGGTATGGATATTAAAAACATTACTACTGCAAAGAGACCATCTTGATGGTCACTCCCTACCATTTAAGATGTCCCTCAGATCTAAGACCTCTAGATACGATAACTTCTCTAACTTAATTCGTCCTAGAATCATGGGTAAAACTGATGTTGAAGTCAAAAATATTTGTCCCTCAGACTCTTGAACATCTAGATTCATGTATATAAAGAGTTCCATTATACACCATTCATCAAAAAACTTCCGTACTACCTCTTTCTATGTCTTTAAAATTAGATAATCAAAAATGGAATTTCCCTTTCATGCTATGTAGACCAACTCGAAGATGAAGGAATTTGGAAACATTAGGAGTCACATGATATAGGTTTACATATGAAGAAAATATAGAAACAAAATAAGAAGAAGAGGAAGAAAATGGAAAAAATTATTTATGTGGTCTAGGAATAATCCCTATCCACAGATAGATAGAATCACTATGCTAAAATTCAATATAACAATTACAGGGAGAATAGAGTTTCAGGCACATAGATAAAACCTATCTTGAATGAGATAATAAGGAAGATGAAACATTGTGCCACCAATCGTAGAGTAATTCCAATATGATTTAGTGAAATTTGGATGGAAGTACACACTCCTACAATGCTACAACCACCCAATTCCAAGCTTCTACAGTGTCTAGTGACTAGATTTTAGTGGATCTACAGTACATCTATCTCCAAATCCTAAGATTCTATAGTAGTCATTCCAAAAGTCCACATTAATATAGTTCCTCATCGATGTCTCCTAGTTAACTATAAAATAGTCAGTTAGTGTTTCTAAAGTTACCCTAAATTTGGATTGGATCCTTCGACCATTGGAGCCCTAGTGTAGGTGTGCATTTCCTCCTAAACCACCACCAAACTCACCATGGAACTTGACCCAAGAGAGTTGCAATATGGTGTGTAGTATATGCCACTAGAATTCATCCTAACATCATCCAAATAGATCATGCTACACCAATACAACATAATTTCTTCAAGATAAGAAGATCATCACTGCTACCAAGAGACAATCCAGATGGTGGATCCCTACCATTTAAGTTACCCCTTATAGTTAAGCCATTTGAAACAGATAACTACTATTAATTAATCTAGTCTAGAAGAATGGGTAAAACAAATGTTGAAGTTAGAGATATTTGTGTCTGAGACTCTTGAATATCTATATTCATGTCAGCAATAGTTCTATCAGATTCCACTCATCTAAAGACTCTTTTACTGCCTCTTTCTATGTCTTTCGACTTAAGGCATCAACAACAAAATTTACCTCTCTTATCGTGTAAGCTAGAGCAAAGTTAAAGGACTATAGAATTTATGCAATTCACATGATAGAGGATTATAGATAAATAAAATATAGAATCAATAGAAGAATAAGAAGAAGAACATGGACACAAATATTTAAGTGGCTCATGAATATTCCATACATCTATAAAGAAGAAGAATCACTTCACTAAAATTTTGCAGCACAATTATAGGGAGATAAGATTTTAAAAAACATATATAAACCTTATCTCTCATGAGATAATAAGGAAGATGAAATATATTGTCCCCGATTAAATAGTATGTCCACTATGCTATAATGAACAATGAATGAAATTACGCACTGCTACTTTGCTCTAGCCACCCAAGTCCAAGATGCAATAGTGGACTATGGCTAGAAGTATTTCAAGCTACAATACTATTGTCTCAAATGTCTAAGATGATACAGTATCCATGCTAAAAGTCAGTACTACTACAATGTCTCCTCAATATTGCCTGGTCAGATCAACTATAGTATGTCAGAGTTTCTATCATTCCCCAAAATTTGGTCTTAGGTCCCTTTTCCCAAAAACCCCTAGACTAGGAGTGCATTTCCCCCTACAACCCACAATTAACTCATCACAGAGCTCGACCCATAATATTTCTAGTTTTATGTGTAGCATGGTCTAGTAGCATTTGACCAAACATCAACCAAACAGATTGGGGTATACTAGTCTAACAAAATGTATTCAAGATAATAAAAACATCATTGATACTAAGAGACTATCCTAATAGTGACTTCCCACCATTTAACATATCCCTAAGAGATAATCCCACCAAATTAGATAACTTCTCAGACTTAATCTGATATCTGAATTGAAAAAACAGATGTGGAAGTAAGATCTATTCATCCTTATGACTCTTGAACATCTAGATGCATGTATGAAAAGAGTTTCATCAGAAACCAATCATCAAAAGACTCTCATAAGACCTATATATGAATGTTCCAGCTTAAGAAATGACAACGACATTTCTATTTCCTACTATGTAAGTTAGTTTATATTCCAAGGACAAAAAATACCAAACCTAGATCCTTTGCTGAAGGTTCAGGTCTCATAGAGAAAATATGTACTCGATTATCTTGTGGTCCATGTATATTAAAAATCTATTTCCCAGCAAATAATGTGCCAATTATATTAGGGTGTGTACCACTACATCTAACTCTATATTGAGGGTAGGGTAATTCCTCTCATGCATTTTTAGTTATCTTGAGGCATAAGCATCCACTCGGTCCCCTTAGATCAGAACTACTATGAGTATAACTATAGACGCGTCATAGGATATGGTATAATTTTTTCTCGACATAGGAAAAGTGAGGAACAGTTATAAGGTTATCATGTTCTTTAGATACTATAAATCTCTCACACTAGCATATGACCAAACAAACTTCACCCATTTCTTGGTCATCCCAAAAATTGGTGCTACAAAATAGGAGAAATCTAGGATGAAACAACAATAATATCTTTCTATACCAAGAAATATTTTAATCATGAAGAAATTATTGGGTGGATACCAAGATACCATTGCTGAAACTTTCCCTAGGTCCACTACCAATTTATCTGCTATGATAGCATGGCCCAAGAAATGCACCCTATCCATCCAGAAATTACTTTTAAAAATATTGGTGTAAAATTGATGCTCTATTTGTGTACTCAAAATGATGAGAAGATGTTGGGAATGATCGTTTGTAGGCTAGGAGTACACCATTATTTCATTGATGAAAAAAACCCAAAATGATCCAGGAATAGATTAAAGATTGTATTCATCAAGGCCACAAATAATTTTGGTGTGTTCCTAAGACTGAAATAAATTTCCACAAACTCATACAATCCATACCTACTTCTAAAATAAATATGTGGTATGTATGATGGTCCGACCCTCAACTAATGGCCCCCTGACCTCAAATCAATCATGAAGAAGATCCGGATACCCCTTATCTAATCAAAGAAATCATTGATTCATGGAAGGGAATACTTTTCCTTGACTGTTTTTTGGTTCAAAGTTTGATAACCAACACATAAGCACAAAACCCTATTTGTCTTCTTAGAAAAAATAATGGGAGAACTCCATGGATATTTACTAAGTTATATCAATCCCTTTGCTTCTAGATCTTCCAACTAAACTTTTAACTCATGAATCTATTTTGGCACTATTCTATAAGGTGGGATAGAAACTAGCTAAGATCCACGTACCAAATCGATTGTGAAATTGATCTTCTGCTCATGTGCTAAGTTAGAGAACTCTTTAGAAAAAAAAACATTGAAAATGGTTCAAAATAAGAGAATAAGTATGATACTAAATTTCTAAATCATAAAAAACAAGACTTATTATCTGAGTTTTGAGATAATACCATATGTACTGAATTTATATTTCATAACTAGCTTGAATATCTCTCTCTCCCTAGTGAGTATAACTTCCCCTTCTTGAGATAGAAAGGTAAAAGTCATATGATGACAGTCGTTATGAGCCTGGTATAGGACTAGAAAATATATACATAGAAGTAAATCGAAGATTTTAATTTATAGAATAAAAAAATCCCAAAAGAAATGGGAACAATCACTTTCAAGAGAACATTCCATATTGTGTTTGATATCCTATGATCGCATTCCCAAAGGTGAATCTATGGTCATAATGGCATCCAAACTCTCCATAACAAAACCCAAACTATTTTCAATAAGATTAGATGAAAATGAATGCGATACTATTATATCAAACAAAAAAAAGTTGATGATAAAAGAACTGTACCTATGAAGGTAGAAGGTCCTACATCCAAAATAGTCAGAGTTAACTACATAGCATGAAACTGACCTACCTCTCTGCCCTAGGCCCTAGTCTAACTCCCATGTACTATTCCCTCAAGATGGTACTATCACTCCAGTGTTGGGATACCACTTCCACCACCTCATACTAGATTTCTAGTGGAACTCCCACTACTAGTCTACTAAGGGGAAGTTGAATGCATTCCAGAATTTGGTTCCTATCCTAACCCCCTTCCATTGCTATTCTGTAATAGGAACCTACAGAACCTCTGAATATGACCCATCCTCCTGTAAGGATGACAGTCCATAGTGGGGTGAGGAAACTGATGGTGTTTTTAACCAACCTTTCTACATAGATATCACTCCACTAAGCCATGATTTTGAGGTGTAAGTCCACTTCCCAGGCTTCTCTATCCGTTACTACCCTGTCGGTGACTGTTAGAGTGGTGCTTCCTATTTTCAGAAGAAGTGATCCTAGTTCACCCTTTTAAAAACTACCTAAAAAATTAGGAGACTCTATTAAGTTCCCTTAAATGAAGAGAGTTTCATTCATCATGTCTATGAGGATTCTCAGGAAGAATACATTTACCCATGACTTTATCTCGAAGAAAATCCCATCATGGAAACAATTCTCCATGAAAATTTCATTAGCTTCTAAAGATAGAGAAAAATGTTATAGTCCGGTGAAGAGTATAATGTTGTCCATAGCTAACATTCCCTCCCATGTTTTATGAATGAACTCATGAACTATATCATCCATAAATGTTTTTGGATATAGGTGGACCATGATTTTCACCTTGAATTCATTATAGGATAACTCCTCTTTCTTCTCTATTTTTCTACAATGTCCCACCAACTTTTGGGTGGTCCTCATACCATGTAAGCAACAAGATTCACCCACCAATTTGTGGGTGTCTTTAGGTGTATAAATATCTTTTGGACTGACTCGATCTAGAACTCAGCTACCTAAGGGACTTCTTCCCCAATGAATTTAGCTGGATGATGAAGTTGGAACTCTCTCATCATTTCAGACATTGATGAAACAGTGTGATTAGTCTCCCTTTTTATAGATCACATGAATAATAGGAATTTATCAGGAAGCTGATCATCCATTTGATTCTATGAAATTGTAGGAAGTTTTAGATAAGTTATATTAAGAGTGTAGTGATTACCACTCTCTTGGAACACGATTCAAAGATGATGTGAAGAAACTATCCCCTAATACCACTTTGTAACATCCTCAACTCAGTGCTCTTTCATGTGATTGGTCTGGCTTGGCTACGTGACGTCAGGCGTTCCTCCCTATATGCCAGATCCTAATGAATAGTTGTGAGGGTGTAAGGAATATATTGGGAAGACTATAACCTCTGGTAAAGAGTAGAAATAATTGTTGAAATAATAATAATAATAAACAATTAACGATATAAAGTTAAAGGAAAATTAATGAAAAACAAAATAATAATATGATCATGTGGTGATAGGATGAATGAAACTAAATGCTATGCTGAAATTCATGAAAATAAAAGAAGAAACAGACTCCAGAACCTCAGTCCTAAACCCTATGTTGACCTCATCTTCAAGCTCCAACCCATACAGCAAGAAATCAATCAACACAGGGGACCTTTACCTTATACATATATTCATCCATGAAATCTATTTGGGTATCAAATGGTAGCCTAAATATGGATTTAGTACAAATCAATATGTCACCACAAATAGTGTATAAACAAATTTATTCTATGTAAATAGTCCATGCAATAAAGTTATAAAAAAGGTATTAAATTTAATAAAATAACGTTGTACGTGAAAAAAATCCACTGACCCACATGTTCTAGTTTGACACCTAGGGATAGCCAAAACTGCTTAGAGATGATGTTGAATATCACTGAGTATGTCATGGAACCATAAAAACCATATCCTTAACCCTCCCTGGGTAAATCCCCAAATAATTATCACAGGAGAAGCAGGTAGAGCCTTATAATCATTAGAACATGTTTTGGATCAAGCCCTTTATATAAGTATTTTAGCATAACCGAGCACAATTCCTTTATATAATAATTTCAGTATAATCAATTGAAAACCCATTATATAATAATTTTAGCATAATTGGGGATAATACCTTTATATAATTATTTCATGATAATCAGGCACAATACCTTTATATAATCATTTCATCATATCAAACATGTGAACACATGTGATATTGTATAACCATTTCATTATAACATTTCACCCAATTATCATGTTGATCCATTATAAATAATCAAAATAATTATTATAAACCCTTCTTAGCTAATGTGATTCATATTTAATTCCATTACCCATTTATCATGTCATCATAAAACTCAATTCACTTTTCAAAAACTCACACAATATAACCAAGTTCACATTATCATATTTTTAAATTGTTTTTCCACAAGGGTAGTCTCACCTCTCAGGTGGCCATAGGTCCGGTCTTAAATCCGAAGAACCTAACAAGATCCATATGAAGTATAATCATATGCACTCTAATAAAAGAAGTGGATTATCAATTTAGTTAAGTCACATAGATGGTGTGCTAGCAGGATTTTACTTATTCCATATACTATAAGAATTGAAGTAGACATTGAGGATTGTTTTAGACCACCCACCTCAAAATAGGAGAATACATGGACAACTCGTGACATCCAAGGTAGTGTTTGGTTACTTCTCCCTTAAACTCTAGGTATAGAATACAAAGATACGACATATCATTCTTCTATTTTGAGGAGGATACTCAATGGTCCCTATTGATAGGCTTGGATTACCATAGAATGATCCCTATAAGGTGGGAGTGAATTGATTGGAAGGAGCTTAAAAAATATATAAGAATCTTTTGGGAATGCAAGGTTTGAGTGGAAGAATCATAGAAAAATTTAAAAGGGGTTTGGGTACTTATAGACATCTTGTAAAACATAAGTCCATGACACAACCTTTCATACCATGTTGCAAAACATATTGACACAAGTAGGACTATGACGTAGCACAAGAGACCATTCTGCAACTTTCCTGTTCAAACCACGTATAAGGATCACATCTAGGGATACACCACATTTCCGATAAACCAATGTAAATGAATACAGTGAAAAAAATTCATCATACCATATAACCCAAAATATGGTATGTTGGTTATGACATATCCTAGATCAAAACCACAGGGGGACTATATTTAGCATAATCAATCCAATCCCACCTTTAGGTCCTTTTGTCAGAGAAATCCTCTCCATACTGCAACCACTTGACTACTACACCACAAATTTACCCCATTCCATTGATATGACCAAAGATGTATACTACTCCTAGGACCCTACATCACAAATTGGATCTCCATACCATAGTGGCCCACTATACTATACATAATTATCTTCTCAACTCCCCTTCTTCCTACTTTCTCCTAGAACAATCTCGTCTGGACTAAGGCTTGAAAGAAAAGGTTTAAACCAAAAACAATTGGCTCAAATAGGTTTATAAAAACATAAATAATAAAAATAATAGCCTAGGACCCACACTCTGAGATCTTATGTAGAAAATAGAAATTTACATTTCTAACTATGATGCTGATAATTATGATCCAATTTTTTCCTATCAAAACCTTATAACATCAAAAGTAAAACTTGTATCACTTAAATTATTGATGACCTTTTAGTTTTATAGTTTTAGAGAATTAGAAAAATCTACAACATAAACAATTCATATGACTTTAAATGAGCATTTCTCCCACTTAACTCAGCTTTTCTTATTTCACATTAGGTCATCAACATCATCCTTATGAAATCCTTTATCAATATAAATGATTAAAACTAATTCCTTATAACATAAGGAAAAGGAAACATATGAAGGATGATCTAAAATGAATAGTAAGGGTAAAAATAAGCATTATCAATTTAATTTCATCAATGATCATAAGAGCGTATAAGGTTATGATGGAATAATCAATGTGAATGAGAAAATCATAAAATAATTCATACCCATCGATACATGGATCATAAAATATGAAAACATAGAAATGGAAATAGTCATTAGAATCAATAATCATGATCCGTGTGATATCAATGAAGATCATAAAAATCATTATAAACCCATAAAAATAATAAATAAAACTTGTACGTAACTTGGGACATCATTTTAAATTCACTCTAACAATTACTCTTACAAATGGAATAACTATACAGTTGACTTCCATACCCAATGAATTGGAGGGCTAAAACAGACCCACCCATCCTTGGTTTATTATGGAACTACCCATAATTGGTTTATGACATAACTATCTATCAATTTTTCAAGTACCATTAAAATCATAACACATAAAATCTTTCATTTAATCATAAACTCATAGGAAAAACCATTATCTCGTGAATTAATTGATTAACCTATGGAAAAGAAATGGGTTTTATAAAAATCTCTTTGAATATGATTATCCCAGGGAAAATAATGAGTTCTATAATAATCTATTTGAAATATGGTAAACCCAGGAAAATAAATGGGTTCCATGACAATCACTTTGACATAATCTTAACCCATTTAGAAAATAATGAGGATGTTATCAAAAAAATATACCTAGTGGAGGATAAGTAACAAAAAGTTTTTTATGTTGATGAATAAATATACCATTAAAATATCATTAAAATAATTCTTGAGGAAAATATCCTTTTCATTTTTAAAAAGTCTTTTTAAAAAATAAAACATTTTGAAAATATGTTTAATTGAAAACAACCTTGGAAACAAATAAAGGAAGTTGTAAAAAATTATTTAGAAAACTTTTTAAAACATAAAACATTTTTAAAATAATTTCACATGAAAATGAGATTAAAATATCAATTAAAAACTTTTTAAATTTTTTTTCTGAAAACATTATTTTGAAGGAACATAAATTTACGACTAAAGAGAGAAATAAAGTCAAATTTTCTGGGAAACAAATTATCAAAGATTTTAAGTACAAATGGGTGAAAAAATAGTAAAATTACAAGGAACTATCATGAATAAAAATATTATAATAGAATTAATTATAATTATAATAATTCAATATTGGATACTTAATCATACACAATCTCAAGAAACGATGAGATTGTAACAAAAGACTCTTACCAAATTAGTAACTTTGAATCATAATCCACATAAAGAAATAACATTAAATTAAACTTATAATATCATGGAAAATAACTATATTAATTATATATCATGCAAATTGTGAATTAAATATACAACTTATAAATGAATATAGGTGTATAACATAAGAAATGTCTTAAAGAAGAAAAATTGTGGTAAAAATCTATTACCGCTTTAGTAACTTTGAAACCGTAAATCATAGGAATGATAGATCTTAAAATGGATATATAAATCCCTAAAAATTAAATTATAAGAATAATAAGATAAATTAATTGGAATTATATACATCACAAAACAAAATAAGTACTGAATATGGCATGTATCTCATAGAAATAAAAGTGAGACGAGAAAAACCAATACAATGAGTCTGATTCGTCATTCTTATTATTTATCTTCTTGAATAATAAACATAAATTAATTATTGAATTTATTTAGAAATTTTATAATTTTATTATTAATTTTATTTCATATATTAAAAATTTATATTCAATTATATGATTGATTAAGCTTAAGTTGGATTTTTTGACCTTATTCGGCTTATGTGTCAAAAATGAGTTTGGTAGGTTGAATATGGTCAAAAGGTCCCTCTTTAAACACATCCATAATAATAATCATGAAATAATTATCATATTTATACATAAATTATACTTTTAAAACCATTCATGAAATATGGTTATAAAAAAATGAACTAACGTTGTGATCTTGGAGATGGTAGGCTTACGCACGCATGAGTAACATTTCAATTTTTTAATGATAATTATGGATAGAAGGTAAGTAATATTTATATTTATAGAATGATAATCATATAATAAATACCATGATATTTAATTATATATACTTACATATAGAATTATTTTCATGTAAAAGGAATCATATCGCTTCGAGGAGGCAGTAATCCACACATCCATAAACAACGTTACCAATTTTTCGGTGTGTGAAAATGTTAGAATAAAATTATATATTATATCAATAAAAATATAATTAAGTAATTAATATCATAATTAATTAATTTATATCATATATATTCCTTATATTCACTCTTATTACCTTCCATGTAACATGTTAGTGAAAACACATCACGTTTCCTCGTGAGACCATAGTCCACCGTATACACGAGCGATGTTATCATATCCCTTATGGAATGAAATATAAAAAGAATGTATATGATATAATGACTAAAAATGTTGTATTTAGTTATTAATATCCTAAATATCATATATAAATATTATTAAGATCATTATTCAAGACCATGAGAGGTGGTAATTTAAAAACAAATGATATCATTTCGCGAGGAGGTAGTCCGCCGTACACCGAAAAGATGATTTATTATTCCATTTGATTTAATTTTGATTGGGTTTAGTTATTAACCAATTTGATGATATATCAACCCATTTATAATACTTATTTTATTATATAATCATGATATAAAAATAATTTAAGGGATGGGGAAAAAAATAAAACAAAAGTTCTAGTTGATGAACACTACACCATCTTTGGGTAAATCCATTTGGTTTTCACTAAAGGAATTCATTGGTTTACATTATTACCAAATTTAGGTTAATATTATGAGATTATAGAAGTTTTTAGTTTATTTTATAATGGTTTTTATGAGCCCAAATTCTTTAAAAGTGTGATGAAGTGGTAAGAGTGAATGCCCTTTTATAATGGAGGGGGAGTGACATTCTAGTAAATATTCTAAAGAAAACACTATTACGAGGTATCCCTTACATAATGTGCCTTAGAAAACGAAAAATAATGGAGTTAATTTATTATTTGGTCTAAAAACACCTCCAAAACAAAAAAAATAAATATATTTTTAAACATTTTATTCATCAACTCCTAAGTTTCATTATTTTTTTCACTTTGGTTTTTCATTAAGGTAACTAGTTTTATAACATAAGTAATTCACAGATTAAGAAAAAAATAAAGTGATATATATTAGAAAATTTATATCTAAATAATTTAAATATAAAATCCAAATTATAAAATAAAAATCCCATGTGTGTTGGAAATTACATTTAACGGAAGCAAATGTAATGTGCAAAAACACTGATGTACCCCTAATCGTGTCAACAATGGTTTTATTATTTAGGGGTCAATATATTAATTATAAGCGATAAATTGGTTGATTAATGGACCTTATTTGATATTTATTAACATTTAAAAATCACTTTATATAATATTGGTTTTCTAGTAATTTTAAAACATTTAATAAAATATTTTTATTATAAAATAAAATTAATATAAATTTTGACATTACTATATTAATTTAAATTTAAAACATATCCATAAAATAATTAAATTCAAATTTATTAATTTAATAGCTTTGTATAATTATATATTCATATTTAAAAATAATATAACAACAAAAAATTATTCAATTTAACTTACTTTTAGTATTTTTTGTATCGTTTATATTATTTTATTATTAACTAAATAATCTATATATTGGTGTTTCTTAATAATTTAATGTAATTATATCTTCTCTAAAAATTAAAGATAAATAATTATGAAAATAAAAATTCATCCATCTTTCCAAATAATATTTATAACTAAACCTATGTCATTTTTATGTTATCCTTAAATATTTATAGAAATTAAAAGGAGGAAAGGAAAATTTTTTGTCCTTTTCTTTTCTTAACTTATTATATAAGTCAATTTCATGAAATAATGTCCCAAAAACTCATAAAGTTTGAGACTATGGTCATAAGGTTTGAAATTGCTTCATAAAATGGGTGTTTGAAAAGTGTTGGTTCATTTGTACACCTTATATTCTATGTTTAACCACTAAGAAAACGTGTTTTTACCTTAATCTATAATTAATTTTAATTGTTTTCACTAATCAAAATTTTTAACAATTATGTTAAAATTATTAGATAATATAAATTATGGTGATTATAAATAAGGAATCCATTTTTACAAATTTAATTTACAAAAATAGAAGGATTTAATTTTAAATTAATCTTGCAGACGTGATGATAAAGTAGGTTTTTAAAGTGAAAATGTTTAAAAGTTTACTATGTTTTTGTAACTATATTTAATACACAAAAGGTTAAATGGAATAAATTGGATTAATTGATATAATTTTTTTCCAGTTTTAATTTAAAACTAATTCAATGAAAAATTCCTCATTATAAAATATTTAGATGAAAAGTCAGTTTTCAATTAAAATTTAGTATTTTTCACTTTTTATTAAAAAATGAAACTTCACAAAAAAATAACAAAAATTCGTTATAATTTTTTTTTTTGAAATTAATATTTCAAAAAATAGGTTTATATTTTCAAATAAAAATTTTAAGCGTCAAAATTTATTTTTAAAAAAAGTGTGTCCTCTACAAGACGACAAACTGCCTTCAGAAAAATAAAACTATTTTATGTGTAAAATAATATTTATTTATATATAATGTCTATAAAAAACATAGGATGAATTTTAAACATAATATTGAATATATTATATATTTATTTACATAATATAATCCAAAACTAGTGATTTTTTTTATTTTATTGGTATAGAACACACTTGTACACATTTAAATAGTTTTTTAGAAAATGATTACCTTTTATTTTTAAAAGTTTTTTTTATTTTCATTTATAACTAATTGGTCACCAAATAACTAATTATATATACATGTGTAAACAATATTTTTCTAATTCAGATAATCTTTTTTATTCGCACCATTCAAATTCCTATGTGATATCTTAAATAATAATATTAACAATATATTGTTGTTGAGTAAGACTTGGCCTTGGGTGTAACACAATTTGTAAAAGAAACTAGATTTTATATGAATAAAATGATAAAAATCGTGCGGAATATAATACAAGATAAGTAGTTCATTTCATGTAACATATTTATCAAATAATTTTAAATTTATTTAAGAGAATATATTTTTGAAAATCTTGGGATGTTACTTCCTAACCCGTTAAAATGAATTTCTCCCTCAAAATTCATCTTGGTTATCAAAGGATTAACATTTTTATAATTCATATATTAAAACCCATAATTTAAAAATCAAATAAAGAAAAAATTTCTTAAAATGAAATTTGGGAAATATAAAGGTCACAAAAAGTTATGTATAACAAGGATTCCACATAGAGAGAACATTTGTCAGAAATTAAAAGATAAATTTGGAAGGGAAAACTAAGTCACATGGATTAATAGAGAGTGATAGAGATCTTGGTCAGAAGGATGTCATTAAAAACAATACCACCAGCCAAATAGGTGTGTAAAAAGTTATTTATATCATTATAAAATATTTTAATAAGATTAAATTTTATTTTAAGATCCTTTTCCTAAAGTTGATGGATTTTTTTCACCATTCAGATAGAAAACATATTGAAATATACTTACTTGAAAAGTAAAATTTCATCATTTAAACAATTTCCACCACAATATTATCTTTTTATCTAAATGTTGAGTATTTATGATGAATTTTAAATTCCTTATGCACTAAAATAAACTTTTAATGATCATATAGCCATGAAAGGTAAACTAAATCTATTCTACATGTCTTTATATATTAACAAAAACCAAAATTGTTAGAACATTGTAAGATAATTACAAAAATGATTAAAACTTCATGTGATACATTAATCTTCAAAACCAATACCCAAAGTTCAAACCAAAAATTTTTATAATTAACTATCCTTAAAATTTTTCAAACTTCTCCTCACTAAATTTAAATCCCAAATATTTAAAGGATTTAATCATATATTATTCTAAGATAAATCAACCATTATAACTCAAATAAAATGCTACATGTTTCCAAAATAAAATTAATCTTTACTTGTAAAAAAATTTCATACAACCAGGACATCGTGTAGGCTAGTAATAGGCACAAAAACCTTATCTCCCTTTGGTCATGGGTTCAATACCCACCACCTTTTCAGAGACAACATATTGTCACCCAAAATACAGGTTGATATTTTTTTAAAAATCATGAAAAATAATACCTTACCAAATAAAATTTCATATAGATCCTAAGGGTTATAAATACCTTAACCCCAAAAAATGTGTCCCAAAAATTTCATTAATAACCTTATAATTTTTACTACTTAAAACCCTCAAATGACATGTCTAATAATTTGAACTTATTATTATACATAATATTATATAACTATGATTTTATCCATAAATATTAATATAACATCACATGAAAACATTCTAATATCCAAATTTATCTAAAATGACCTTTGATACCACCTATAATACCCCAGGACCCACACTCCTGGATCCTATGCTAAAATCATAAAATTTACATTTCTAGATATAATTCTGACAATTTTGACCCATTTATTTCCATGAAAACCATACAACATGAAAAGAAATACTTGGATAACTTACATTCTAGAGTATCTTTTTGGTTTAGAGATTTAGATCATTACAAAAAACGTCTACTTAAATAATCCACATGACTTTAAATGATCATTTATCCCACTTATCCCAACCTTCATTATTTCACCTTAGGTCATAAACATCATCCATGTGGAATAAATTATAGGAAAAAATTTGTCAACCTCATTCCTTATAACATGGGGGAAAGGAAACATAAGAAGGGTGATCTCAAATGATTAGTAACTTTAAAAGCAAGAATTTATAATTTAATTTAATCAATGATAATATGATTTTGTAAAGGTATGATGACATAATCAAAGTGCATAAGATATTTATAAAATAATTCATACCCATCAATACTTGAATAATAAAATATGAAAACATGGGAAATGGAAGATTCGTCAGAATAAATAATAATGAGCCATGTTTTATCAATCTCGGTCATAAGAATAATTATAAACCCATATCAAGTATAAATAAAACATGTACGTAACTTGGGTTGTCATTTCCAATTTTGTATTATAATCACTCTTACAAATGGAATAACCATATGGTATAATTAAATATACCAAATACATTATAGGGATATCATGGACCCACCTATCCTTGGTTTATCATAGAACCATCTATCATTGGTTTATAATGTAACCACCCATAAAATTTCCAAGTACTATTAAAATCATAACATGTAAAATCTTTAATTTCATCATAAAATCCTAGTAACAACCATTATACCTTTTATAACTTGATTTACCCATGGAAAAGAATAAATTTCTATAAAAATATTTTTTAGACATTATTAACCAATGGAAAAGAATAGTTTTTATAACAATATCTTAAAAACATGGTTAACCTGTTGAAAAGAAACAGGTTCCATAACATTCTCATTAAAACAATAATAATAAATCCAGAAAAGAATGAGGATGGTATCAATAAAAAATATCTCATGTGTAGAATAAGTAACAAAATGGGTTTTTTACATTTATGGATATAAATACCATTTAAATATAATTCAAAACATTATTTATTAAAATAACCTTTTTATTTGGAAAAACACTTTTTAAAACATAAAACATTTTGAAAATACTTTTCTTTGAAAATAACCTTAGAAACATATAAAAGAAGTTTTAAAAAATAATTTAAAACAAAATTTTTTTAAAATACTTTCCCTTAAAGATTATCTTAAAATATCACTTAATTTTTTTTTATTTTTTTAAAACATTTTATTGAAAGAACATAGATTTCTGACCGAATAGAAAAATAAAGCCAGGTTCTCTTAAAAACAATTTCTAAAAAAATAAGTACCAAAGAGTGGAAGAAATGGTTCAATAACATATAAGTATCATGAATAAACATAGGATAATAGAATTCATTATAATTATAAAAATTAAACATTATAAACGTAATCATAAACAATATCGATAAACAAAAAGGTTGTAACAAAAGACTCTTACCACTTTTGGATCTTTAAATCATAAACCCCATGAAGAAATAACATTAAATGAAATATATAACATCATTAAAATAATTATATTCATGATATATCATGTTAAATAGGTAGTATATATACACCTGATAAAATAATATAGGTGTATAACATAACTAACATCTCAAAGAAGGCATATTCTGACAAAAATTCCTTACCATTTTGGTAACTTTGAAACTATAAACCCCAGGAAATAAAGATACATAAATGGATATGTAAATCAAAAATATAATAATAATAAAATACATTCATGGTAATTATATATACCACACAATAATAAAGGTTATGAATATGGCATGTATCTCACATAAATAAAAGTGAGACGAGAAAAACCCTTACATCGAGTATGATTCGTCATGCTTATTCCCTATCTTCCTGAATAATAAACTTATGTTAATTTTTTACAAAATTTATAACCTTTTATAATATTATTATTACTTTTATTTCACTTATAAACAAGTTATATACCATTACTTAATCGATCAATTATAAATCTAATGTTTTGGCCATAATCGTTTTTTGTGTCAAAAATGGATTTGGTAGGTTGACTATGGTCAAAATTTCATTATTTAAACATATAAAGAATAATATTAATTAAATAATTATCATATTTAAACCTTAATCATACTTTTAAAAACAATCATGAATGATCATTATAAAAAATGAACTAACGTTACTATGATGGAGACGGTAGGTTGTACGTACGCATGAGTAACGTTAACATTTTTCAATGATCATTATGGAAATATGGAAAGTAATATTTTATATTTAAATATTGATCAATATATCATAAATAAAACTATATTTAATTATATATACTAATATTATCATTATTTTTATTTAAAATTTATCACAATGCTTTGAGGAGGTAGTAGTCCACACGTTCACGAATGATATTTTTACTTTTTCAAAGAGTGAAAAAGATTAGAAGAAAATTTTATATTATATTTAAAGAAATATAATTATTTCATGAATATAATAATTATTTAATTTATATCATATATATTCATTATATTTACCCTTATTACCTTCCATGTAACACGTTAGTGAAAAATGATTCACATAGTTTCATGAGGTGGTATTTCGTCGTACACACAAGCAATCTTATCGTATTGCTTACAAAAATGGAATATAAAAATGTTTTATATGATATAACAAATATATATATGAATTATTATGTTATAAATTTCTTAAATATCATATATAAATAGTATTTACTTCAATATTCCCAACCATTAGATGTGTAATGGAAAAATGAACGACATCGTTTCACAAGGTGGTAGCCCACTGTACACAAAAATGTGGATTTTGTAACCCATTTGATGGAAGTGTGTGGGAGTTTAGGTCATTAAAATATCATAACAACATAATTCTATATTTAGGATATTTATTTTTTATATAATCATTATATAAAAATAATTAAATAGGTGGTGAAAGAAATAATACAAAAGTTCTCATTGATGAACATTACCTTTTCTTTGAGTAACTCTTTTTGGTTTTCACTAAAGGAATTTATTGGTTTTCTTTCTGCCCAAAGTGAGGTTTCTATTATGAGAGGAAAGAACTTGGGCGTTTATTTGGTTAGGGTTTTGATGATCCAAAATTATTGATATGTGAGATGAAGTGGGGGGAGTGAATGACATTTTATAGTCGAGGAGGAGCAGAATTTATGTAAGTACCAAGAAGAAAACATTATTGGGTGGTATCAGTTACCTCATGTGAATAAAACATTGAAAAATAATGCAGGGGAGGGATTATTTTGTCTATAAAAACCTCCAAAACAAAAAACAAATACATTTTTTAAACATTTTATTCCTTAACTTATAAGTTTCTTAATTTGTTTTCACTTTGGTTGTTTATTAAGGTAACTAGTTTCCTAACCTATATACTTAAACCATTAAAACTAAATTAAAGTGATAATTAGTAGAAAATTTAGACACATTGAATTTAAATATGGAATCCAAATTATAAAATAAAAATCTCATGCGTGTTGGAAATTAAATATAACATAAGCGCATGTAATGTGCAAGAACATTACTTTAATCATAACAGTGCCAACAATGTTTTTATTATTTAGTGGTAAATATGTTCATTATAAAATATTAATTGGGAAATTAATGAAACATATTTGATATTCATTAAAATTTAAAAATTATTTTATAGAAGATAGTATTTTTAGTAATTTTAAATCATTTAATAAAATATAGTTTATTATTAAATAACATTAATGACAATTTTGACATTATTTATGTAATTTTAATTTAAATAATATCAAGAGAATAATGGAATTAAAATATATTAAGATCACAAATATATATCCTTATATATTCATCTAAAAAATTAACGAAACACAAAAATTCATTATCTTTACCTCACTTTTAATATTTCTAATATCATTTAATTTATTTTATTATTAACAAAATAATCTATGTATTGAATTTTCCAACGAATTGAATGTAATAATATAATCTCTAAAAATTAAATATAATTATTATGAAAACAAAAATTAATTTATATTTAAAAATAATATTTATAACTGAACCTTTGTATTTTTTCCCTATCCCTAAAGATTTATAGAAATTAAAAAGGAAAAAGGTATATTTTTTTCTCTTTTTATTTTCTTAGCTTAACATATAGGTCCCTTTCATGGAATAGTTTCCAAAAGACTCCTAAATTTAGATCCTAAGTCCATTAGGGGTGGCATGTTTTCATCCAATGGGTTCTAGAAAAGTGTTGGGTCATTTTTAAATCTTATATTCTAAGTTTAACAACTAAGTAAACTTATTTTTACCTCAATCATTTTAATTAATTTTAATTATTTTCACTAATCACATTGGAAAAAAATAAATTTACCTTATTAGATAATATAAATTATTTTTATTAAAAATATAGAATACATTTTTTCAAATTCAATTAACATAAATTGTGGAATTTTATTTAAAATTAATCCCCCATATGTGACGACAAAAGAGGTATTAATGTGAAAATGTTTAAAAGTTTACTAAGCTTTTATATCTAAATTTAATATGAAAAATGTTTCAATGAACTAAATTAGATTAATTGATATAAAATTGAGCTAATTTTACATTAAAATTAATTCAAAATATAATTTAACATTATAAATTATTTAGATGAGAAATCAATTTACAATTAAAATTCAATATTTTTCACTTTTCATCAAAAAATGAAAGTTCTTAGAAAAATACCAAAAATTAATCCTAAGATAATTTTGAAGTTAAACATTCAAAAATTAAGTTTAGTTTATCAAATAAAATTTATAAAAGTGTAAAAATTTAGTTCTAAAACAAGTGGGTAATAAAAAGGCAGCAAAACTACATTTAGAAAAATACATATTTTTTATGCATAAAATTGGATTTATTTTATATCATGTCTAAAAAACACATAGGATGAATTTAAAACATTATATTGAATATTATATATATATATCATTAATATAATCCAATAATGGTGATTTGTTTATTTTATTGGTATAAAACACACTTGTGCACCTTTAAATAGTTTTTCAAAAAAAGATTTCCTATTATTTTAAAAAGTGTTTTAATTTAATTTATGATTAAATTTTTACCAAATAATTCATTATATATACATGTGTAACCCATATTTTCATAATTTAGTTAACTTTATTCCTTTCTATTATTCTAACGACTAGGTAATATGTTAAATAAAAATATTAATTATATATCGTTATCCACCAAGAGTTATCCTTTTGTGTAATAAAAGTTATCAAAGAAACTTGATGTTATGTAAAACAAAAGCTAAACTTATAATTGATTATAAACTAAGATAAACTGTGAATTATGTGTAACACAAGATATCAAATAATTTTATATTAATTTTAAAGAAGATATTTCTCAAAATCTAGAGATGTTACAAGAACATACCTGGAAAAGATGGGATCTCACAGAAGTAACCAACTAGGTTAGAAGTCCCAAATTCCATGGGATATTGGTTTTTTAATAAAGGAGAAGAAAATAGGCTAGGACCACAAAACAAGTGATCCTTGGGAAGTAACCCCATATTAGGGCTTTATTTTCTTTATTTTAGTTAATTTTGGTTATTTTTTAAGTAAATTCCAAAACATTGAGTTTTTTACTTGACATTTTGTAGGTGATGAATGGAAAATATGGGTAGAGATATTTTTTAAGGATAAGGGAATTTTTTTTTGATGAAATAAGCTACAATGAAATGAGAAACTTTCTATCTTCCCTCTAATTTTTTCCATTATACATGATTTAATTACTTAAATTATTTTATACTTATATTTCCTTGATATTTTTTTTATTAAACATTAAATTAATGTGATAGGGTGATAGAAAAGTGGTTGTGTGTTATGTATTAGAATTGGACATAATTGAGAATTTTTTTTGTCAATACTCATGGAGACAAAATCACCTTAACAACATTAAAACTCTCAGTTAAAATAGTTAATCACGAAGGGTTAAAAATATAGGATGTAGGTGGATAAAAATTTAGGGTTAACAATATAGGACATAGGTTAATCCGCATTTGACATGTTTTAATTGATTTGATAAACCCATGTTTGAGTGATTTTTTTTTCTAAAATAAAGAATCACTTTAATGGATCACCCTAAGGAATAACTAGTTAAAAAAATTTGTATTGTAGTAGTGTGAACAAATTAGATTAAAAATAGATTATATTGAATTGTCTTGGCATAATGGAGTGTGATTTAAGATTAAAAATCCATCAACTTAGTTTAAATGAGTACCCAAGATATGGTTTCCCTTACTATTATATTTTTTTAGGGGATGCATGCTGTGTGGCATGGTTTAGTTATTGGCGGGTCATAATCATCTTGAATAAGTGAATTGGACATATCATATATAAAAAAGTATATGTAAACTTTTACATGTTTTTAAGAGGTATGAAGGGGAGGATAATTTTAAACTCATTTGAAAAAGAGTAAAATAGAGTTAACTGGTTGGTACATAGTGATGAATCATTGATTAGTTGAAATAGTGAAGTAAGATAATGAATTCGAGTAATAAAGAATTTAAATGGTTCTTTGTTCTCACATTTAGATCCAAATATGTCCTTGGCATTCAAAATTCAATGAATCTAGGTTTGAACATGAGAGGATATGAATTCTTGATGAGATTATTGTTAAGAGAACTTGTGGAAAAGAAAAAGTGTTAGGGAATGTGGTTATTGTATTTTGGGGTTTAATTTCAATAATATTTTTCATATATTTTTCTTGGTATTAAAGATTATTTGAATAAATTTTTTTACAAGTGAGATTTCAGTATATTTTTAGATAAGAATTCATTTATCCACATTTAGGCAATGAAATATGTGAAATTGTGCTCATGAGGTTTTAAATGATGATTTTATGGCTGCTACAAAGAGTGATGAAAGATTTATTTTAAGAAATCAGGTTCATCAATACACAATTATAGGCCAAGGGAGTCACATAGAAATATGGGTTAGAGTGAAAACAAAGAAGGAATGAGAGTCCCACAAACAGGTCAACTCATAGTCATTGGGGGTGCCATATGAGACAGGATTGAACCATTAGATTTCCATAGGATATTACAGTGAATCCTCTAGCTTACAGTGAAACCCCCATACCCATCTCAAAATCAATGTGGGATGGGAGAAAAACAAATGAAGAGTATTTTTTATGCTAGTTGAAGCACATGACCACCCAAACACTTACCACTATGTGATCGATCTCCACCACACATCCAGCCACCCCTAGCATATCATCTTCTCTATGATCAAGGATTTATCTCCACTATTCCTGTAGAACTCAATATCCCTCACCGCATATATTAATCATTTGACAACACTCACCATTAACCAAGTTACATACATGGGCGTCTTTGTTTTCATTCCACTCAAGTTCCATAAAGGGGATACAAAACTCTATTTTTGTTTCCCTGTCTTAATAGTGATTCACTAGGTGTTGACACCACCAATTCGCTATGAAATGAAGATATTCAAGGTTCTGACAGAACCTGCCTACATGACAATGAAATCTCGAGTTTCATCTATATATTCTCCGGGTCCATCATACTGACAAGAATTCCTAGAAGCATGTTAAGTCCCAATAGAAATTTGCAGAAATACAATGATGGCTCAACCTTGATTCTAGATGAATCCTCAAACTAGGTAATGAAATTAAATTCAAGTGTAAAATTATCAATTGATCTGATTTGTTGCTGAAATTTTCTTTACATGTGTAGTTCTTTCACAAATTGAAGAATCGTTTTGTACTACTATTTTATTAAAAATCAGGTAATATGATGAATGTATGCTAAGTGGAAATCATCTATTTGAGGATAATGATTCAAGCGGGAGAAAGCTTGAGTTGAAATTTATTTATAGTTTAATAAATTTTATTTTCCAAAAGGTGCACCAAATCCTTGAATAGTATTCCATCATCACCCATCACCAATCACCCATTACACCACCCACATTTCTTCAATATATTCTCACATTACCTCATGGATTATGGGGCACCATCCTTGTACAACTCCAAACCATCCCTCTATTCCTTATATTCATTCTATTCTATTTGGCCAACTTTATAAAATATACTCCCTCTATTCCATTCTTACCATTATAATACTTAGTAGGCCACCACCAATGGTGTCTATAACATGTACAATATGTGTAATATAAATATAAGCAGAATTCTATATATAACAGTTATAATAGTTGTAAATGTAAATATTAAACTAAAGAAGTGATATTGTATAGTCTAACAACTTTAAACAAACACCCATAGTAAGGGTCAACTGTAATCAAGCCACTGTAATCATGGGATAACTATAAGGCATTGCAGAATATCCTCAAATTCCACACCATGTAATCTAGTTTATAATATACACAATGACCTATTCTATGTCATATATTATCAGACCATGAAGATATAGATCCAAGTTATAAAATATCAAGAAATCCTCATCAATTCTGTGGAGGATCTTGATGGAAATAGGGTAACGACTTGAGTGGAGTCCAAGAAGAATTTCCATAGAGCATTTCCAAAGAGACTTTAAGAAAAACAAATCTAAGATGTGGAAAATCCCTTAGAATCCTACAGAATCAAGATCCATGGTTTAAATGACCAAGGAATCCATTACCATAATAAATATGGAACCATGTGGTTGAAATGTCCATTGAATACAACGTAATTATAATCCAAGGAACTCATACAAGAAATCCAATTCCATTATCAATTAACAAAAAATTTCATTAATAATTTCATAAACACTCATAATCTACAAGTTCAAGCAACCAATTTCAACATTTTCCATTTAAAAAATTAACTTGTTTAAACATCAAGTAATCCTAATACAAGTAGGTATAATATTCTCATAATCATTCATTAAATTCTCATTCAATTAATTCATTCCATTTATAAGTGAACAATTAAAACAAGGTGTTCAAAACCATAAACGATTCATTAAATTATCATTATGGATCCCATTAAAATCTGAGATCTCACACACACTCAACGAGGAGAAAAAACAAGGGAAAAATACATAAATACACATCGATGGTGGAAGAAGTTGAGGTGAATGACCTCCAACTGTATAATGATACTAGTGGGGATCCAAAATAGGCCCCAAACAATTTATTTAAGGTGTTCTAAGTTATAATGGTAAATTGAGATCTAAGGGTGGGATTTGTATTAAAGGATCTCCAAATTCTAATGAGTTTTTACACTAGGAGAAGGGAAAGAATAGATTTAGGTTAATGGGAATTTAAGGGAAATTTGGTCATTTCACCCCTTTTTAATTGGGTCACATGGTTGGCCAAACCATGTTCCAACCATGCACCCTTATCTTACCAAGAGCCACCCTCACACAGTCATGATGCATGGTTAGAAAAACTGTGCCAACCATGTGTTTATCCTTTAGTAAAAATTTCAAGTGGCTTGCATGGGCGTGTACCCTAGGTGACATAGTTTTCTCCAACCATGCATCCCTTCTCTAGCCTCTGAATCACCCACCATGGGTGTGTGACCTATTCTACATAGTTTCCATCAAGCAGTATGGCATTGGTTGAAGGACTGGACCACCCCACATGGTTTAATCAAACCATGTGGCTGGGTTTACATGGTTTCTACTAACCTTGAAGCTTATCCACCTTTTCCAAAAAATGGACTCCTTGATCTGAACAAGTCCCAAACACCCTCAGAACTCTAGTAATCTCATTATGCCTCACATTAGGCCAAAACTAGGGATCATCCAAAAATAAAAAATCTATACCTTATAAAAAAACCCAGTATCATAAAATCTTCTCCCCTTAAAGAAATCCATCCTCAAATTTCCCTTCCAAGGGTGGTTAAGAATTATTTGAGAATAAATCTTGCTGATGAGTGTGTATGTTGGCCTCCCATTCCCATGTATCATCTTGTAAATGGTTATGCAACTGTAGAATCTATACTAGAGGAAATTATTGGCCTCATATATCCTTCATGATTCAATAGATGATAGGTATAAGATTCTCCTTGAAGGAATATTTTACCACAGGTCAACCTCATCCAAATGAAGATTATGAGACAGGTCTGAGTGATAATGGCGTAACTTGGATACCTAGAATAACTCATGCATGTATTGGTACATCTTAGGTAACTGTAACTAATAGGATATCTAATCAAATATCTCTATAATATTGAACTTCTCAACATATCATGGTGAAAGATTAACCTATCTCCTAATACATTTATGACCCATCCTTGGAGAGATATGTAAAAATACTTGATCCCTAACCTCAAAATCTAGAGGTTTTTTATGGTGACTGGAATAGGATTTTTGTTTATAATGTTCCATAAAAATATCCTTTATGATCAATAGGACTTGTACTAAAGTCTCCTATATGAGACATTCTTCGAGTAGTGCTACCTTTCTAGATTCATTCCAACATAGAGGTTATCATCATTGAATATCATAAAAAGCCTAATAAAATTCCATTTGTGTAATTTATTGATAGCTATTGTTGTAGGAAAATTTAACTTATGGTATATAACACTCCTAAGATCCCCCAAAATCAAGGATTCATTCTCCAAGAACAACCTCCAGAACCAGTGTAGTGTGCTATGACAGACCATCAGTATTAAGGTAGTATTCCTTGCTTAGAATCACTTGGGTACCCAATTCCCTCTACAAGACTTTCCAGAATCGAGATATAAACTAGGAATCCCTATCTGATACCACAGTATAAGGAGCCATATGGTGGTGCACAATATCATGGATATAAGGTCCCCCAAGATCATATACTTTAAAGGTCTCCCTGATCATTAAGAAATGATCATCCTTTTTGATATTTTCCATAAAAACCCATACAACATCACAACCTTGAGGTGACCTTGGGATCCCAGTTACGAAATCCATCACAACATCTTCCCATTTCCAATCAATAATGGGTAACTAATATAACATTCTAGTTAGTTACTGGTGTTTTTCCTTCACCGATTGATAGGTGGAACACCTCATTGCAAAACCAGCTAACTCTCATTTTATCACTAACCACCAGTATTTATGGTAGAAGTCACAATACATCTTGTTAATGATGGGATATACTACCCAAGATATGCCATGAAACTCCCATATCATCTCCTCTCTTATGTCTAATAGAACCCAAACATGACCTTGAATTAGTAAAATTTCATCCTCTACCATGGTCTAACCAGGAGTTGGGTCCTCACCTGCCACACTCTAACATTGGTATAGGACCTCATCATCAGAAAAATATATCATCCTCACTCTATTCAAAAGAGTGGATGTCACAAACATGGATGAGGAAAAAATTTGGCCAAGAATATCTTACACCACCAAATGAATCTCGGAAAACATGTCCATAAGATTCCACTCCATACCGGCGTCATGAATTTCTAGCTTCTAATTCCTATTTCTCAGTACACTGACTACTATAATACCAATCATGGGAATGTAGGCAAGCTTGAAGTCAAAAGGCTTTGGGTACTCAACCCACCTTTTTTTCCTTAGATTAAAGTCAAACTATGTAAATATATACTTGAGGCTTTTATGATTTGGGTACACCACACAATGATCCCCCAATAAATAACGACTCTAATAGTGCAAGGAATCTACCACAATAGCTAACTCGAGATCATACATCAAGTAGTTTCTCTAGTGTGGCCTCAACTAACAAGACATGTATGCCATGACTCGCTCCACACATATCAGAACTACTTCTAGCCCAATACCTGATGTATCAAAATACATAGTGTATATCCTTCTCATATCTAGAATAATAAATATAGGAACTGAATTAAATATCCCTTTTATCTCATGAAAGGACATCCCATAGGTATATAACCATAAAAACTTCAAACCATTCTTAGTAAAGCTCATAAGAGGTGATTTTAATCCTAATAAGTCCTATATGAAATTCCTTTAATATTCAGCTATCCCCAAGAATATCAATATATCAAATAATTTCTTGGGATTATCTTACGAAACTACAACTACCACCTTCTCTAGGTCAACCAATACTCCTGTATCTGAGATAATATGACCCTAAAAGTGAATCTTAAACATCAAGAAGTGGCACATTGTGAACTAATCATATAACTAATTATATCTTAGTGCACCCTAAAAGATCTCAAGATATTTGGAATGGTCATGTCGATTTTGAGAATCAAACAAGATATCATCCATGAATACCACCACAAATGAGTCTAGATAAGGATACAAAACTCAGTTCATCATTTCCATGAAAACTGATGGTGCCTTCGTGAGACCTAATGACATAACATGATGCTCATATAGACCACACTTACTATGAAAATATATAAGAGGTATGTCTATAGGGAGAACACATACATGGTGATAAAAAGACCTCAAATCAATCTCGAGAAAACCCGATCTGCAAGGAGTTGGTTAGAGAGTTCATCTATTCATGGAAAGGAATTCTAGTTCATAACCATAAACTGGTTTAATTTAAAGTAATCCATATAAAAATAAAGAGTCATTCCCGCATTTTCACAAAAAAGGACAGGAGAACCCCATAGATTAGTATTGGGTTGTATAAACCCCTTTTCATCTAAGTCCTCTATATGTATATCAAACTCCTGGAACTCAATAGTATTCATCCTATAAGAAGGAATGGATACCGATGAAGCTCCTGAAAAAATCTCACCAGAGAACTCCACCACTCGCTTAGGAGGAAAACCAGAAAGGTTTTCCATAAAAACATATTTGAAATGATAAACCATTGGAACAAAATTTCCTTGATTCATTCCCTCATCATACAGATATAAACTAGCATCCCGGGCCATTATCCCACCCAGCCCACATTGATTGGGTCAAGCATGGTTCACCTTGACAAACCATTCAACATTGTGAAGAAAAAACCCTCCCTTTGGTGATTTTAAGAATACCCTTTGGAAATATATGTCTACATAGGCATGATACATAACTAGCTATTAAATCTTGAGAACGAGGTCAAACTCAATCATCATTAGGAAAACAGATTCCATACAAAGTAAAACCCACCAATCTTAAGGGGGAGTTCTTTCACTGTCATACATCCTCTAATTTGATTCTGAATATAGTATCTAGAATCAAAACACCATCATAAAAATGAAAAATTAGCCTAATGATCTCCACAATAGGAACATATATGAATCTATGAGTTGAACTTGTATCGAAGACAACAAATACAAGGGTAGAGGCTACTAAGATAATATCTCTCACCGTAGATGGCCCAATGCTCTTCTCCTATGGTATAGGCTGTACATAATATATATGGCCTAAATTATGGCCCTATGAAACAACCTCACTACCTGGTGTAGGACCAAACTGGTTTCATGGTACAACTAGTGCCTAGCTAGCTCGACCATGACTACTACCCTGACTTAAACAAACAACACTACTCCAACTCCCATCCTAATGCGGAGATGTGAATCCTGATCCTGAACCTCGAACCATAGTTGATCCCCTTCCACTGACTACTGAAGGTAAGGTCTTGAAAAAATGATGTATGCTCCTCATCCCGCTACATTCTCGACACTTGGGTATCTACCACATTGGTTCCTCATATGTCGCCTTGTCCCACACTGATGATAGAAGACAACACTGCTAACACATACATCCTGGCTGGTACATCCCTTATAAGAAGCCCCAAAATAACACTTTTTTATATGACACTAAACCATTGGGTCAAGAGGCTTAACTTCCCTGATCTAAACTCCAATATTCCCTCATCTTCCATTCATTAATAAGCACATGATTCACTATCTCAGTAATATAAGTCAAATGTAACATGTTTAACTGTGATAGAAATACATTATTGAGACATTCCTCAAGGTGTATATCCCTCGATAGATCATTATCTAGATAAATTGGTGCAAAGTGATAAATATCTATAAATAATGTAGAATACCTCATAATGGTCATCACACCCTGATCCAAATTCATAAACTCATTGGACCTTTAATCTCTTAGGGTCTCAATAAAAAATTAATCATAAAACCTAGATGGAAATCCCTCAAAACCATATCTCAAAGCGAATCATCCTGATTCAAAACATTTAAGCAACTCTTAGATTATCCCCGAATCATATATGTCAAGAGATTCAATCTCAACTCCGGAGGTGTCCCCATATGCACGAATATAGAAAATACAGTCTCTAGATTCAGCTTAGAAAACTATGGACCTCCATCCCTCCAAAATGTATGAGGATACAATTGTTGGATTCCATAGACAAGGTAAGCTATGGGGCTCCCTAAAAGATCTGTATAAAGGGATTGAAACACTCTCAGAACTGGGAATCAACACCCATATCAGGAACGATGTGTGGTCCCTCATGTGGCACTGTTGGTGGTTCTACTGGTGGCTTAGGGCCCACCACCTCTGGAGTATGGTCATTACCACCCTCCTAGTCCATGATGAAGGTGGTCATGGTGGAATGTATCCACAATACCAAACACAAGGCTTAGAAAATAATGAAGTAGAAAAAAGTCATTGAAATAAAAGTGTATGAAAAGTTAAAGCCTTCATATAAATAAGCCACACCCCTCTACTTTCTCTTAAATATTGAATTGTGTAATAAAAACAATTGTAAAAAGAAGCTGAGACACTACCAAATTCCCACTATAAATATGGTTCTAGGTCAATATTCATATTTTCACAATTTCAATTTCATTTAAATTCATACTTATTTTACATTTTTTGAATGATTTAACCAAATGAGTCACCACTTATGGTTCATGAGGGACCATACACCTAATGAACCGAATTGTGGTGTCTAATTAATCTAAACCATAATATGTTCCGGTCCATGTGAGCAATATTATTTGACTCAATTCACCATAATTGGATACTTTGGGTGTTTATTGTGACCTATAAAGGAAATCACTATTTAGGTTATGAAATTCACTCTATGTACCAATAATGTTTCTCAATTCAATACACAAATATTTTATCAAGAAAAATGTATATCACTCAATGCACACACAATAATTTCATGCAATCAAGAAATACATCCTATATGATATGTCATAATGCATGTAATTTGAATTCTAATGGTTTCCTAAAATGATGCATGAGATGGAATACCCTCATCTCATTAGAAAATAGAAAATCCATAATTATAAGGAACATTAAACAACAAGTGTACCACCCAATGGTGGAATCAAATCAAATGTACTTGTAAAAAGAAAAAAATGTTCCTTTCTAGGAATTTTGGATTTTTCTTATACATGTGTTATCTACTTATAAGAACAACTCTTTACCAAATTAAAATACATTCATAATCTTCTATCCAATGTCTCAAAATAGTAAATACAGAAAAGAAAAAAATTATTTGATACCACATTCTAACATCCCAACATGGGAGGCACTAAATGTTTCCCTGGGCTAGTGGGTAACAAGGAATCAAGAAAACCTCCCCATATGATAGAGGCTTCTAACTAATAGCAATGGTATAATGTGGTACAATGTGGAGACTATACACTGATGATCAGAGTAACATAGTGATATCTAACATAAATAAATTAGAGGAATCATAATATAAATCAATGATAGAAAATAAAAATCCAAAAACTATAATAATAAATGGGTTAATTGCAGTTTCATATAAAATATGATGGTCATGTCATGTATCTAAAAATTTGGAAGGAAATACATGGTAGTAGGAATCCAATATAATACATGTATCAAAATAATAAAAAGAACAAAAAGTTACTAAATCCAACTAGAATCATGATCGAATATCGGTCTTATGCTCCCCTTATAATAAACAATGATCAAATCATGCATCATAATGTAGGAACTTTCCCTAGTTCATATCTACATCCATGTAGTCTATTCAGGCACTTAATAGTGGCTCGAATAGGGTGTGAGATAACACTTTATAGGCCACCACAAACAGTGTCTATAACCTAACCATTTCATGTAATATAAATAGAATCAATGAACAATATATAATAAATATAACATTGTAAAAAGTAAATATTTGACTAAAAAAGTGATATTTTACATTTTATTAGCTGTAATCAAACGCCCCTAGAAAGGTTCAATTGTAAGCATGCCACCATAATCATGGGATAAACGTAAGTCATAGTAAAATATCCATAACAACCATACCATGTAGTCACATGTAAAATATTTACAACAGAATATTATGTGTAATCTAGTGTTAAACCTCAAAGGTCCAGATCCAAGGTATTAATGACCAATGCATCCTCATTGAGCCCATGAAGAATCTCAATGGAAATTTGGTAATGACTTGGGTGGATTCCAAGGATATTTTCCATATAGTATGTCCAAAGTGAGTACAAGAAACCTAGATCCAAGGGTATCAAATACCTTAGCATCCTATGGAATCAATATCCTTGGTATAAAAGACCAAGGCATCCACTTCCATAATAAATATGGATTAATAGAGTAGAAATGTCAATGGAATCCAATGGAATTAGGATCCAGAGATTGTACAAGGAATCCACTACCATTATGAATTCATCAATCATTTAATTAATAATTTCATTAATCATTTACTATCCAATCAAAATCCATGAGTTCATCCAACCCATTTTCATATTTTCCATTTAAACAACCAACTAGTTTAAACATCAAGTAATCACATAGAAAGGAGCTATAACATTCTCCTAATCATTAATTAAATTATAATTCTACTAATTCATTCTATTTACAAATTAAATGGTAAAATAGGGTGTTCAAAAACATAAAAAATTAATTAAATTCTCATTTACACTCCCACTAAAATTTGTAATCTCACACGCACCCAATGAGGTGGTACAAGAAAGAAAAAATACATAAGTATACCTTAAAGGTGGAATGAGTTGAGGGGAACGACCCCCAATTGTATAATGACACTAGTGGGAATACTAAATAGGTCCCAAATAATTTATTCAAGATTATCTACTAATTTTAGGGAAAATTTTGGAAGTTCAGCATGCGGAACAATGCCAATAGGGTATATAAAACACCGAAATTTAAGGGAAAGGTATAGACTACCTACCATGTACCTGTGGTAAAACACTCATCTAGTTTCAACCTCTAATTAAGCCTATATCAGGATAAAAATAAATAATAGATGAAAACCCTTAAAATAATTAATTTTATCTTGCACCTAAATAACCCTATTGATACAACGAAAAACAATAAAAGACACAAGATGAATATGGAACTTACTGACATAGATCCAATGAGGCGGACAATGTTCGATTCCAACTCTAGATGGTAAATTGGGATCATATGATAGGATTTGGATCTAAAGGATATACCAATATCAAGGAGTCTATTCACTAGGATAAGTGAAGGAAATGTTTTAGGTTAATATAATTTTAAGGGCAATTTGGTCATTTTGACCCTTTTAATTAGGTCACATGATTTGGAAACACTGTTGGAGAAACTGTAAACCAACTCTTATCTACCCAAGAACCACTCTCACATGATCATGGTGTAGGATTAGACAAACCATGTGCTGACCGTGCAGTTGGA
The DNA here is from genome assembly GCA_963277665.1 of Viscum album. Lineage (NCBI taxonomy): Eukaryota > Viridiplantae > Streptophyta > Magnoliopsida > Santalales > Viscaceae > Viscum > Viscum album. The sequence goes on along the minus strand of OY728152.1, from coordinate 2,081,546,416 downwards.
ATCTTTTAAAATTATTGGTGGCTCACACGGGCATGGGCCCCTAGAGGGAAGGTTTCCTCAAACCGTGTAGATTTTCTATGACCTCTAAAATTCTCTGCATGGGTATGTGGCCCTTTCTACATGGTTTCCCTCAAATCATGAGACCCTAGATAGAGACCTAGACCACTTCGCATAGTTTCATCAAACCGTGTAGCTTGGGTACACAGTTTCTACTGACCATGCAACCCAACTACCTTTTTCAAAGATCCGACCTCTAGGATCATAATTAACATTATACACCCTCAAAACACTCATGTTCTCATTAGAAACTCAGATTAGGTCAAAATAAAGGAGTTAAATCAAAACGTAAATTATCCATACCTCATATGAAAACCCGGTATCATCCAATTTATATCATACAGGACTCCTGGATAGTTGAGTTGATTTTTTTCCTAATCCATCATATGGAGGGAAAAAATCTATTCCTCTAGTATTTTATCTTATAGGGCTACAAAAATAAGTGTGACCAAAATATTACACCAAATATGAGCACCTAATCTTATTATGGCCAACCACAAATTTATTTGATTTCTCAGTTGATCCAAATATATCTTATATCTTAACCACACTCTTGATAGCGATCACTAAGAAGTAGGATAACAAATCATTCCTCCTAGGTTATCCATGGGATGAGGAAATTTCACAATTCTAGGGAAGAATCTCTTTTAATAAATATTTTATAATAAACTTATTTAAAGGATAAACAAAAAGACATCTATGGTGTACTTCAGTTTGAGGAGTTTTATCAATACTCAAATACCTAAACCATAAACTATGAGACTTATTATATATCCATCCAATAAATCTCCTTGAAATATGAATATTAAAATATTAAATATAATTTTTATGAAATGCCTTGAACCCATATGCCTGAATATGGTGCATTATTTCAATACATTGAAAAGATTACATGATTCAGATCACGAAGGATAGATTAGTTTATCAGCCTTGGAAAATAGATTACATACGGGAACTTTATGTTACAATTAAAAACATAAAAAAAACATTGATAATAATTTTATAATTCCATTATTCTCTTATATTAACCCTACATATAAATTATAATACACTTCTTGGCTTCTTGGGAAAATAAAACATAAGAAAGGGGTAAACTCAAATGATCAGTAAGGTCAAACAATACAACATAAGCTTTCATAAAGAATAATAAAGTTTTAAGGGAATGTATAAAATTAAAACTCAAGAAATTTATAAATTACCTCCAGCATAATATGGAAGGAATAAATCAAATAATTCCATTTAAACATTTACATGTATATTCAAGTTGTTGAAAAATCACATGTAATATCTAAAACTAATCTCATAATGAGGGAATGCATAATGACGGACATCATAACCACAACATCAAGCACTCATTCCAAGACCATACAAAAATATATCCTCAAGGACTCATGCCAATACACTAGTTTTTATCATCATAACTAACGATGCATCGAGGGGATATAGAGGTCCCCTCCCATCACTTACTAAGTCCAATTCATTCCTCCTATGAAAGGGGTAAAACATAACATAAACATTTTTATTAAAACTAGAATAATAAGTGTTAATACTTTAACTATAAACCATGAATGGTATCAAAATAGCACATCCATAGTAAAATATATCATAAAACCTTTAATACAATATAGAATATTTTATCATTATAAATCAACCTCAATTAAGCATAAAATAAAACAAATGATGTTGACATGGTTGAAAATAATATAATATGTTCATTAAAATTCTTTGAGAGAAATATCCCTTTTTTACTTTGAAATCATTTTAAAGTTGTGCAATTATAAAATAAAATTTTTCTTTTGAAAACAACCTTTTAATCTTGTAAGGTAATCTTTAAAATTATAAGTTATCATAATAGTAAAAAATAGTTTCCTACACCGTATAAGTTAAAAAAATATTCTATCATTAATCAGTCAAAAAGGTCATAAAGTACTTCATTAGAAAAAATATGGAAATATTTCTTTAAAAATGATTTATAAAAAAACATTGGTAAAAATTATGTTAAACAATTTTCAATAATATTTTAAAATATATTTTTATAAAACATGTACTTGGATGATAAAGTCATCCCAATAGATACTTATGCATAAAGAACCTAGGATAATAATTTGATTGGGAAATCACCCATTAAATAATACCTTAACAGATTCATTTTTGAAAAAATGTGAAAGAACATAAAAATATACATAAAATTTTATTTATAAACCTTTTATATTCACATAAATAGTTATGTAAAATAATTTCAAGAATATTGAAATTGATAAAGGATTAATTCTTTATACATTTTAAGCATCCCATACCACTTTGAACATTTAAATCATAATCATGGTATCCTTGATTGAATATTTAAATACCATAATGAAAATTTATTCAAGATATGAAATATAATTGGGTAATTACATACCCCACACACAAGAAATAGGTGGTGAACATGGCTTATATCTCACAAAAATTAAAAGTGAGACAAAATTCCCTTGCCTTAAGTCTGATACTCTCTATATGTGTCCTAAACTCTTATATATTGGTTTTAAACATATTATTAAATTCTACCAAAATCATAATAATATTTATTATATCATATATGATTCATTTATGACTTTATATTAACCGTTTATTAATTATTTCCAAGTTAAAGAAACATTTTGGGTAATAATCACTTTCTTTATTGTATGTGTTTTGACTTGTTATTCTTGATCATTTTACTTAGATCATGATTTAATTAATTCTAGAATGTACAAAATTATTTATATATCATATATATTAATAATATAAATATACATAATAGATAGATATATGAAATTGAATACACCGTTCATAGAGACAGTATGTCGTATGAATAAATGAACAGTGTTTCTCTTTTATTATCATATTGAATGGAAGTAAGTGAATAAAATATAAGTACACACACACACACAGATATATATATATGTATATATTATTCTAGTAGAATTATTATGTCATATATTTCAAACATATTAATATTATATGTTTTTTATAATCCTTCTTGAATGGTGAATGTGGAAGCGAGATCTCATCCCATCACGGAGATGGTAATACGTACATACACACAAGTGATTATATCATTTTCTTAATGGTTAAATGGTTTTTAATTGGATGAAATATGAATTTTTTATAAAAAATATCATGTTATATTTATTATTTTCATCCTTTAAATTCATCGTTATACGTAACACCCGGATGTTTTTTTGAAATATTTTATTTAAACAATTTTAATTATTTAGTAGCTTACATTGCATGAAATCATGAGTTTAAATTAATATCAAGATACCCTTATTATAAAATTACAATTTTAACCTGGAAGTTAGGATAATAGGAATAAATATAACAAACTTACGAAATTTTTTGGTGAAGTCATTCACTGTCAATTATTATATATTTGTGTTTTTGAGTGAATTATTATTTTTAAATGAATTTAATGAAATTTATATGTTATATAATTAATAAAATATTTTTTATATTCATCCAGTAGATTTTTTTTCTCCTAGAGTATGAATACACACTATTTGATGTATAGAAACCTATATTTTTTAAAAGGGTAATTTTCCACATTTTAATGGTGAACCACTTTTAAATAAAGATTTTGACCCATTAATAATTTTTATATGAAAACATAAACATGTTATTTTGAGGAAGGATATAAAAATTTACTTTGTAAGAATTTCTAATATTTTTCTAGTAACTTTCATGTTTTGATAAATAGTAAAAATACACTAAATTTTATAAGAACAATTTTTTTCATCAAAATAATATATATGGTTAAATTATTATAATTAAAGGTTTTAAAGTATAAAAAGAATATATTTTTATCATTAAATATAATGTATTCAATTAGCATTGATTTTACATTGAATTTATATGTAAAAATATTTCAATATTTTGTAATGTTTTAACTTAAAAAAACTCATTCTCTCATTCCGAAAACGAGAGTGATTTTCAATTAATTACGGAAGATTATAGGACTTGAATTTTAAAAAATGGAAATAATAATTAGAATTAGTAGGTACAAATAATGTAAATATATTTATTTTAATTTTTGTAATTATGAATAGTAATTCGATAATTTTTATTAATACGGTAAAAGTGTAAACCAGGTAATTAAGAGTAAGTACTATTATAAAATTAACCTAATACCTATATTAATATCATTGGATGAGTGTATTTCTACGTAAATAATTCTTGGGTCTAAATAGTATCCATTTGAATCCACTTGGATGAGATTTGGACCTTTAATTTATTTTATTTAAAGAAAAGTTAAATTTTTCTCCATCAAATTTTAATAACTAAGTCATTTTTAATATAGGGTTATACTAAATATAATTTCGATTATAAATAATAATTTTAAAGATAAAATGATTTCCTCTATCATGGAAATTTATTTTTAAATTTTACAAAATAAATATTTACCTTAATAGATTATACATCAATGAACCAAGAATTATTTAATGATGAAAAATCAATGATATAGTTTTTATTAAAATGGTAATTCTCATTAAAAGACCCCAATACTTGACCAATTCTTATTGTATGAGTATATATAGACCATAATCATCCAAAGGTCGAGTTAATGACTATTTGGAGTCTTATAGAAGGGATTATGTCACTTATTTATTGTATTTAAAGTGATGTTACAGTTGTTACATTATTAATTTAATAAGTATAAAATTTTACATATTTGAGTTTCATAAAGATAAATTTGACTCTAAATATTATTATAAAATATAACACATTTATATTTATCATAGTATTTTATTGTTAATATTTATTAAACAAATAATCATATTAAATAATTACACAAAACTGTTGTAGTAATTAATTTATTATGAGAAATATAAAATAAATGATATTAAAAATATTAAAATAAATATAATTTTGGATACTTAACATGTCTAATTAATTTTATAGACTACCTAGACTGCTTATTAATATAATAAAATTGTTGTTTCTAATTTATCTTATTATATTAATATTTTTAAAAATCAATGAATTCAATAGTGTCAAAATAGATACTATTGATTGTTTATCAAAATAATGTTTTATTAAATTTAAATATATTTTTTAAAATATATATAATAATTATTATATGGTATAAAATTATCTAATATATTTATTTATGGTATATTTCACATCAAATAAGTAAATATTTCACCCTTTTAATATTGAGTTATTTGTTACCCTAGTTAAAAATTAAACAGAATAACCAAGTGTTAATTAAAATGATAAGGAATAAATTGATAGAAATAATTGTCAAAAATTTAAATTTTTATGATATTATAACCCTATCTCATATCATTTCAAAAATTGGGAGATTTTGGAGGTTTTTGTGTAGGGTTTGATTTTATTTTAAATTATTATTTATGGAGTTTCCAAAAGTGTCCCTCACCTAAATTATAGGAGGGAACCTCCTCCCTCACCTATTCACTTCACTTTGAACCTTAAATATCATAAAAACCCTTCCATTTTTTCTTATCAACTTCTCTATTACATTATAGAGGTTCTGTTCATCTTCAAAGACAAACTTTGGTGCTCAAAGAAGAGATTTAGAGGAAGCACGTTGAGGAAGAGGTAATCTCTTCTACCGATTCTTTCAAACTTCTTTCTTCTTATACATCCTCTTAATTAGTTGTTTCATTATAATGTAATAAAATAAGTATCACTAATATACTGATATGTTATTATAATTATAAAACATCCATATTCCACCTTCTATCCATCCTATGAAAAATGAAAATCACCACATGTGCGTACATATGGCTTACTATCTCCACGCTGTGGTGTAATATGTTTTTCACCACCACCAAACTTGGATGGGTATAATGATGTAAGTAATAACAATATATGATTATTATAACATGATACAGATTCTGAAATACTATACACCATCTAATTCAATACCACTCAATAATTATGATAATGATATCATCGCTTGTGTGTACGTATGACCTACCATCTCCACGATGAAATGCAATTCGTTCTATATGATATTAATTAAAACAACATTATATACATGAATAAAATGAATAAATCTGATATATAATTTACTAATATCATTCAATAAATGATATAACTACAACCTAAGAAGTGGAACATGAACTTATCTGATAAAACTTGCATAAGAACATAAAGCAGTTAATATCTGAATGACGAGTGACAATGAAATGTTACTAAAAAACTAATGATAATATGATCATATATGATATAATAAAAATAAATATGATTCTTTAATAAGTAGATAACATTATTTTAATAATTATACAAGAGGTTCATATACATACGAAGGATATTATACCTAAGGTAAGGGATAAATTTGTAATCTCATTATTATCCAAGATTGTTTGCACATAAATATTTATTGAGTAATATTTGTCATCCATGTCAATGTTTCTCAAGTATATAATATTATTTATATTCTTCTAAAAAATTTTAAAGTTAATTTTACCCTTTGGTAAATTTTTATTAAATGGTATGAAATTAAAATTTTTGTCGTTATTCGATATGATGTACTTTTTGACTTTTCCTACAAATGTACAAGGAGAATGTTTCTTTTAACTTATATGACAAGATCAGATTTTTATATCTTCATAACACCTTATTTTCATGAAGATTACTTTAAACTATTTCAAGTTTATTTTAAATAAATTATTTTATTTTAAAATTGTGAGGCATTTTGAGAAAAGAAATTATTTTTGAAGAAGAAAGGATATTTCCCTCAAGAATTAATTTCAATGTTTTATCAAAATAATTTACCATCTAAGATGACACTGTTTAAATAGGGTTTTGTTTATATACCTATTATTACTATGATTTTATTGTGTTAATGATGTAATTTTATTTTATATGGATTATTTTGGGATGGAATGATGTTTAAGAAACCGATTTTATTTATTGGGTTATGCTATGATAAATGATTTATGTTTTTGTGGAACATGTAAGAATGATTTAATTATGAGATGGGTGGGACCAATATCTACCTCCAATTCATTGGGTAATGATTTATATCTCATGATATAGAAATAAATGTAATGATAAATGATCTCAGTTCAGTAATATAGGGATGGAATGAGAAGTGAACTTAGTTCAGTAGTGGACTTTATCTACTATGATGGTCTCAGAAATGAGCCTTGACTAATATTAAGTGATTTTTCATGATTATGTGTATACCAAAAAAATACGTGTATTATTTTATGACTTTTCAGATTATGTCCATTAATTTTTATGAACTTTTATCCCATGACATGATATCATGACCTTTTATATGCAGGATAATACTTTCAAATGTTTTGTTCTTATGTATTATGATTATGATATGATTGATATTTCCTATATTTACCCTTTCTAGGTATTTGATCTCACCCATTCATATGTTTATTTTCCCCAATTCATAAATATGGGTATTAAGTAAGATATGTCAAAAAGGAGTCTAGTTATGAAGATACAAGTGGGATACAATGTAGATGTTTTATGAACCAGTTGTTTATGTTTCCCAGTTTCTAAATAAACTATACATATATAGTCTTGTCATGGATTCATTATATGTTGTAATGAATATAATTCAATTCATAAGTAATATCAATGTACATAAAGTATGGGTTATTATAGTTAGTATAAGAGGAAAGGTACAATTAACCTTTGGAAACTAGGATGAGAAATCATTAATAAGAACCCTAAGGATATATCTAACTATAGGTTATAATCCTAGTGTTTTATAAATGACCATGAGTAACCTAGGATAAAACCTAAAGTGACTTAAATTAAAATTTTATTCTTGATTAATTGGTATTCAAATTATGATTATTGTGTATCACACTATGGTTATTGGTTTTAGTCAATTGTTGGAACCTGAAAGAACAACATTAATGTTGAATTAGACATAAAAATAAATGATTTTCATCCTAAGAAACCAAATTTTATGGTAGGTAGACTAAAAAATCTTGTATCTATGCCCACAAAACTTTATCAAGATATAAATCATCCATAAATTCTAAATGAGAAAAGGAGGCGGCAACATTATGTTTATTCCTTAATGAGGTATCATCCACCTTATTTTAGTGGGTCTTCTAATCCATTAGTGGCTAAACAATGGATCAATACCACTGAAATGACATTTTCAGTTCAAAAATGTTTTGAACATGATAAAGTCATATTAGTAGTCTATCATTTGGAAGGTGAAGCATATCAGCAGTGGAATATTATCAAGAATACGAGGAAGAGAGTTGAAATTGAGTCTATGGAATGGGATGAGTTCAAGAACTTATTTTTCGAAAATTACTTTCCTCATATTCTTCAAAAAAAGATAGATAATTATTTCATTGAATTTAAGAAAAAGGATGATGAATCTGTTTGTAACATCAAAGAAATGTTTACAAGAATTTCAAGTTACACTTCTGGAATTATTATTCAACTTGATAGTAAAATTGATCAATTATTTAGTGAATTAAAACCAACTATCCAAATGGAATTATCCCTAAGGTACTTTAATAACTATGAGGAAATCGTTCGATGTGCTCTCAAGGTTGAGATGAAGATTGGTGTAACCCATCAATCCTATGGGTTTGATAAGAAGAGAAAAATGGAATTCAAAGGAAAATATAAAGATCAGACTAAAAAGAAGATGAGTTTTCCCTTATTCTCAAAGTTTCAAAGAAACATGGAGGAAATTGAATAAAAGGGAATAGTAAATGTTATAAGTGTGGAAAAGAAGTTCATTGGGAAGTTAAATACTAAAGTGATGGAAAAAATATGTCTAATGATGTGAATAGAGAAAAGGCTATAAATAATAATCCTCCTATACATCAATGATACAAGTTCAAATAAATGGTTTATTATGCCAATCAATTCCCTAATCTAAGGTCTATTGATGATGATCAATGTCAGCAAACTCTTAAGTCCAAAGACAAAGGAAAGTAACATGCAATCATTATCGATGATGTGGAGTACGATAATGAAGCAGTGAAAGGTACACTTACCATCCACTCTTAAGTATAAAATGTTTTATTTGATTCCGGATCCACATTTATGAATAATTTTATAAGGGTATCATCGTACTACCTCAACAATTAGATGTTGAGTTAGCTGTGATAACTCCAAATGGCACAAAGGTCACATCAAGAGATTATAATTTTATCCAGTTGAAGTTTTTAGGTAAGTGCTTCCTACAAATCTTATGATCCTTACTATAGTATAATTTTTTGGGATTCATGGCATGGATTATCTTTCTCTATATATAGCTCATATCAATTTCCAAGGGAGGGAAGTAAAATTTCAAATTCAGAATCACTATATGATCATCTATCGATGCAAGGATGAATATAACCTTCCAATATAAATTTATTCCATATTATGGGTCTTGATCCCTATAAATAAAGGTTATCTATCTCAAATGGTTGGGGAGAAAATCAAAATTAAGAATAAACCAATTGTACAAGATTTGATGATGTCGTTCTATAAGAATTTCTAGGTCTTCCACCAAATTGTGATGTTGAGTTTTTAATAGAACTCATATCGGGTGCTATGCCTATTTCAAAGAAACCTTATAGAATGGACCCAAGGAGTTGAAAAAATTGAATAAGAAACTCCAAGAAAATATTCATAAGGGGTTCATATGCTCTAGTGTGTCACCTTGGGGAGAATGTGTTCTTTTTGTTAAAAAGAAATATGGATCAATGAGAATCTTCATTGATTATCGAGAACTTAACAAGATCAATATCAAGAACAAATATCCACTTCCCTGTATTAATGACTTATTCGACCAACTATGCAGAGCTCAATACTTTTCCAAGATTGATCTTTGTTTAGGATATCATCAATTAAGGTTTAAGGAGGAGGATATACAAAACATGACATTTCATACATGGTATAAAAACTATGAATTTATAGTGATGCCTTTTGGTCTTACTAATTCCCCCACTATATTCATGGATCTAACCAATAATATCTTTAGAGACTATCTTGATTACTTTTCAGATAGATGATATTATTGTATATTTGAAGATCAAGGAAGAACATGAATACCACTTGAGAATTGTATTAAAGACCCTAAGAAAGGAGAATATTTCTAAAAAATTTACCATCTGTGAATTTGGGATTCTGAAAGTTTCATTTTTGGTTAACATAATATGAGGAGATGGGATATCTATGGATCCATCAAAAATTGATGTTGTTGAAAGTTGGATGAGATAAAAAACAGTAACTGAGATCCGATGTTTTCTTGGTTTGGCTGGATATTATCAACATTTTATGAAAGATTTTTCATGATTATATAATCTACTCACCAAGCTTACTTGTAAAGGAGTTAAGTTCATATGGATGGAGGAATGTGATGATAATTTCAATTAGATAAGAATAAGGTTAGCCAGTTCACCTGTGCTCATAATACCTTGTAGTGGATAAAGGTTTGTAATATATATTGATGCACCCAAGAAGGGGATAGGAAGTGTTCTCATGAAAAATGATATGGTGATAGCTTATGCCTCATGACAGTTGAAAATCCATGAGAAAAATTAACCAACACATGATTTGGAGTTAGCTGTGGTAATATTTGCATTAAAGAAATGGAGGAATTATCCTTATGGTGAGAGGTGTGTTACTTATACTGATCATAAAATATTAAATATATTTTCACACAAAAGGATTTGAATATGCAACAAAGAAGATGGTTATATTTGATTAAATATTACAACTACTCAATACATAACCACCCTGGGAAAACAAACAAGGTGGTAGATGCTTTGAGTCGATAAGACCATGCTATCCTATCTGTGATGAGGATTTAAAAAGATCCAATATTTATGGATTTATAAAGGATGGATCTTGAAATTTTAAAGAAAGGGGAGAGATCTTATCATTATCAACTGAATGTTCAACTATCTACAAAAATGATGATTAAGGAGGTGCAGAATAAAGATGTAGATCTTCAAAAGAAGGTGGGAAATGTTCCTGAATTCAACCTTGATTGTGATGGAATAATAAGGTTCAGGAATAAGGTTTGTATTCCTCCCATATCATAATTAAATAAGGAGCTATTGGATGAGGTTTATTTTTCTTCATTCTTTATTCACCTAGGAAACACAAAGATCACTACTGAAAAAGGGTTATTTGCGATGGGTTCCCATCACAAATGATCTTTTGCAACAGTGTCCCATCGCAAAAGTCCTATTACGGAAAAGGTATCACAAATATTACCTTTTTCAATGGTCCATCTCAAAAAGTCATTATTTGTGAAGAGCAGTAGTACTATTGTAAATAGGTTTGGTGGATTTTTTAAAAGACCTATTGCAACATGCCAACTACCCATCACAAATACTTTTCCTAATTTAAAAAAAACTTTTTACGATGGACCGTTAGAATTTGTACTTGCGACAGGCCTGTCACAAATTATAGGAAAAAATAAAAAATACTAATAATATAATATTAATATAAATGAAATATTAATAATAATATTAGTATAATAAAATTACTTATAAAATAATTATAATAATAATATAATAATAATATCAATATAAATGAAATATTAATATTTCTATTAGTAAAATAAAATTAATAGTTAAATAATTGAACAATAATAATATAATAATAATATTATTATTAATTAAATAATAATATTTATATTAGTAATATAAAAAAACTCAGTATTCAAAAAAATACAAAAATATATTAATTAATAAAATAATAAGTATAATAAAAAATTAAATAAATAATAAAAACTATAATTTTCACAACAATATAAAAAATACATTGTTTAAAACATTAAATATTTAATATTACAAAAAAAATTACTTTCAAATGTTTCATTATAAAATTAAAAATACATCACTAAGGGGGAAGGTCATCTTGAGAAGCTCGATGAGATGGAGGAATAAACTCTATCCAAAAACTATGAGTCAGACATCGCATATAGTCCATCTGCTCTTTCTCCTGTTGATACTACCATCAACATATCTCATTCTGCATCTCCTACTACTACTGCTGCTCTCATAGAAAATCTTCTTGCTACTATTTCTTCCACTAACATATATCCTCCTGCTCCATACATGTAGTCTCTAGAAGCTCTCTCTGAGCTCACAACTTCTCCTGATACTGTGCAACAGATGATGATGAATCTCTGCAAACTCCTCTTAATAAGGACACCAGCATCACAACGGTGCCATAAAAACTCTCAACGGCCAATCAAGAGCCAATACCAATAACTCTACATTTATTTAAGGAAAACTAAGTCTCCAGCATCCATGCTGCCTCATCAAATTGGTGGGCACTGGTCTAACCATCAGTCTCATCCAGACTCTCACTATGTTTCTGAGATGTCACATCCTCATATGACTCCTTCTATTCCAAGTTAAAATTAAAATTGTTAAAATATTTTTTGTAGTTAAATTTAAAACTCAAAAAGAAATTATACTAACCACAATATCATGATGGAGAGCATCTCTAATCTCTCCAGTGGATGGATCAATGTATAACCTTCTATAAATGTCATACTCTGTAATATCGGGTTTTGTGATGACATATATGAATATAATAAAATATTTAAATTTGAAGTTATATAAATTATTTAAAAAATGTACTATGCATATGCTTCATATGCATACTGAATGTAAGACTACCGACTCGATGTGTGACCTCCTGTCTCCCCCGATTTTTCTGACCTACTAATGATCTACTTTGAAACTACCAACTCAACTAGTGTGTATATAATCCATCACAAACCTATGATGAAATATAATCAGGTGTGTAGATGTGACATGTCTCATCAAACTTGGTCACTCCTGCTTTCTCCATTACTTTCCTTTTCAAAATTTTCAAAAGCCGAGTTCAATATGGATGCATAGCTCCCTACCATTCCTTCTTGATAGCCTCACACATGCTCTCATCAATAGGATACCATATTCCCTAAAATAATTTATAATATAAAGTTATTAATTAAATTATTTTCAAAATAAATATTATTTATTTATATACCAAATAATTCCCAATCATGCGGTGCTGAACATCAATGGGAATATGATCCCATGAAACCCATGATTCAGAAAAATAATTGCCAAATATAGTACTCCCCTGTCCAACAGCTATATGAATAATGGTGTGAAAAAAAGAAAAAATAATCAAACAATTATAATATAAATAAATTAATGAAAACTAACTAAAATACACAGATAAACATACCTCTGCATGCGTGGATCGAACCCAATATGTAGACGTCACTTGGGGATAGGGTTGGGAATCATCAGTCAGTAAATACAACACCCCCTCCAAGTGCTCCATGAACTTCCAACAGTTTCAGGGTTAGATGATCTGATATCCTACTTGTCCAAAGGTAGATCAGCCTCCTATAACCGAAAATATAGATCCTCGGGCATATAAAACACTAAAGGATTGTTGTAATAAAATAGTTGAAAATAACTATTATATATAGATATATATTATAAATGATTATAACTACCATTTAACTGTGTCAATGTACATCTTCATCCTTATCTTCATTGTTTTTAATGTTAATGTCTTCATCTTCCTCCCCAGCATCATCGATTTCCATATTAGTTTCAATTTCATCATCTATTGTCATTTAAAATTCAGTTGTATCATCATTAACTTCAACGTCACCATCGGCCCTTAATTGTGGGGTGTTTTCAATGAAATTTATGTCTCCTCATGAAAAATATTTATTTGGAGCAACCTCTTAAAAAATTTCAATTCCTTTAGGTTCACCGAAACCACATTCACTTTCAGTAAATTGATTCTCTTGAGTTTTAATTTTTATTATGATCCACCAATCACCCAAATCTCTTAAAGTATCATTATAATTTGGAAAATAAATTTGATGTTCTTGATGAGCTAATAAAAATGGTTCATTTTCTGCTAGAATACTTCTATATTTAATATCCATGATTCCATGGATCTGATGAACACTCAATCCTCTCCCAGTATCCAACCACTGACATTTAAACATCATTATATAATGTTGTCCCATATAACATAGTTCAATGATTTCTTCCACTATGCCATAAAAGTAAGCTTCAGTTTCTCTATGATGAGATCCTCTTAATAAAATACAATTATTCATTGTTTTTTTGATTCCACATATGCATGAGTATGAAATCGAAAACTATTCGCAACATATGTATTATAATATTTATCTTTTTTTGATGGAGGGTTATTAAATACACACAATCAATTATTAATTTTATCAACATGTTGAGATAGCTGAAAATTTGTAAAAAAATTATCACTATAACAAGTATTAAATTTATTTTTATGTGAAATCAAATATAATTTATATTAACAGTTTTTGAAACCAGTAAGAATTTTTTTTGATGATGTTCTTCAAGAGAAGCTAGTATAATTTGTGGAAAATGTTTCTTGATTTGATTCTCATATAACCTAAAAATAAAATAAGATTACTTTACTATTAAAAAAATTATAAATAAGTGATAGGATCACTCATAGTACAAATGGTGTCATTTCTTCACAATTGAGAAGAATGCATGTATGGGCTCTATGGTGTTCATCATCTGAAATCCATAGTTCCTGAACTCTACTGAAGCCAAGTTTGGGATGATTGAAAACTGATAATTGATTTATCATTTAATTTTCAAAATTTCCCACATTAAATCCCATGTGGTTGTGTTTTGAGGAATATTCAGATTGAAAGTAAAAAGAGAAGAAAAAATAATTCCCTCTTGTAAATAAGTTTATGCAATTGATCCTTCAGCTGATGTTTTGTTAGATTATTTTTTCTTCAATTTCTCCATCCATATCTTGAATAGTTATATCCATCAGAACTGTATCAGGCCTTCACATTTTGTTTCACGTGGAAAATGTAATATCAAATGTTCCATTAAGTCAAACAAAGATGGCAAGAAGATTTTTCCCAGTTTAGATAAAATCCCAAAGACATATTCTTACCATTTCTTAGTGCATCGTAGTCTGTGGTTGATGAAAAAATGTCTCAAAAAAATATGACATGTTTGTTAGTAAATCCCAAATCATAGGATTTAAGAAACCTCTTAATCCAATCAATATAAGTCTCATTATTAAAACATGACAGTCATGACTTTTCAATCCAGTAATATGACCGTTTCTAACACATCTTCCAAAATTAGAAGCATAACCATCTAGATGTCTCAAATCTACAATCCACTGAAAAATAATATGTGACCCTATTTGGACAATGTATAATATGGTTTTGGATTCATTAAATTTTGTGATGTAACATTTTCAAAGAGTTCAAGTTCTGATCGCTTGCAAATTTGGGCATGATCTAATTGTACTTCTAGATTATCTTTTGTTTTACCAGGTGTATCCAAACCTATATGAAATAAATTATCAAAATAGTTATTCTAAATATTTATCACATCCAAAATGTGATGGACCAACAAATCTTACTGATATGGAAAATCCCAAAAAATGATTCGATTTATCCAATTATGCTCTTTTCCAAGCTCATCAATTTTCTGTTGTTTTATAGATGGTCCAAATGTGATGGGAGGTAATGAAGAGACAATTTATTTTAACTCTATACTTGAGATAATTGTTATAGGCCCATATTTTTCAACTATTTCATTTCTGAAATGATATTGTTTCTTTGAAAAGGATGATTAGTTGGAAGGAATCTGCGATGACAGTCGAAAAAACAAGGTTTTTTCCATTGATGAGCTTAAATTATTTCCTGTATCTCATATAGTATTAAAATGATTCTAGACTATATATACTCTATCCAGATAACATACCATATGCTAGGAAGTCACTCACTATCCACATCAATGTACCTTTTAGTGGGAAATTTTCTTTTGCAGAAACATCATATATACTGACCCCATTACTCCAAAGTGAATTTAACTCATCAATCAATAGTTTCAAATAAACATGTATATTTTTTTGGATGAACTGAAATTAATAAGGTCAAAAAATATATGAATCCTTCATCAACATCCATGGATGTAAATTGTATGGAGTTATAAATATAGGCCAACATGAATACTTACTACCATAAGAACGAAATGGACAGAAACTGGTAGTAGAAAGACCCAATCAGACGTTTCAAGATTATAAAGAAAAAGATAGATGCACTTGGTCAAAATGTTTCCATGAATCACCATCAGAGGTATGATTTAAGATTTTACCTGTTGAAATATTGGTTTTGTGCCCTGCAATCTATGCTATTATGTTCTAAGAAAAAAATAAACACTGAAATCTGGGTGTGAGTGGAAAATATCTCAATTGTTTTACAGGAATAAATCCAAACTTCCCTGGTTGAGCTTCTTTATATCTTAATTTACCACATGCAGGATAACTATCAAACGAATAATTTTCACCACAATATAAAATGTAGTCATTTGAACATGCATGAATTTTATGATAACCAAGACCTGGATTACGAACCGTCCTATTTATCTTATAGAAAATTTTAGGTAACATATTTTGTTCAGATTGCAGTGTTTTTAACAAAGAGAATATCTGAGTAAAATAACTATTTGACACTATATTATATGATTTAATAGCCATAAATTTATAAACTATATCAAATATGATTATCTTGCAACCAGGATATAAGGACTCCTCAGTGGACCTCAACAACTCATATAAATGATATGGTTCCAACTCAGGAGTTAAATCAATATCATCCTAAGTTTTAGTTTGTTGAAAAGATAGACCTGCCACATCAATTACTAAATGTTGAAATCGTGCTAGATCCAAAACCATATTATTAGTATCTTCTATGGAATTGCGTTCAACATGTTGAAACCAAAAACTATAATTTTGTTGAAAACCAAAATGAAACAAATAACCTTCAACATTGTCAAATGTGTCATAAGTCCTCTGAGAAATTTTTTTACAAGGAAACTTAATTGTCCCTTATGATTTTTTTTGTTATTGATGATGCAAATGATATTAATGCTTAAACACCCTCAATATATATAAGATTTAAACAATAAATGTTTGGATTCATGAACTGATTTATTCAAGCATGATCATCTAATAATGACTTTTGTTGACTTCTTTGTTCAATATTATTCTAAAAAATATGTAATAATTTGTTATATTTTATAATTAGATAAAAGATAAAAACTATCCAAAAAAGATAAGATAATTATTAATTACAGGTATTTTCCACTAATTGTTGTTAATTACCAACGATATAATTTCCAGTGGATTAACTTCAACTTGTTTTCCCAAAGTCTCATCATCTTGCAACTTTATTTGACTAAAATCACTATGAAAATTCTTCTCTGACACATGAATATCCATTTTCATATGCATAAGGATGGAGATAAGGGACGCCTCACCGCACTGCTCTCCAAGCTCATGCATATGAAAATTGATATCCATACGTCAGAGCATACATTTCATAGTGATTTTATTTGGAGAATTTCCAAGGAGATGAGTCATCGATAAAAAGAGCCTCTTTTGATCGACATATATTCTCTTTGTTTTTTTCTTCGATTGAAATCACTATGAAAAATCTACTCCGACGTATGTCTGAGCATATTTTTCAGACTGATTTTATTGGGAGAAAGTTGCAAGGAGATGAGGCATCGATCAATAGTAATCCCACCAATCCTCTGGACACTGTTCCAGTTTATCATAATGTACTCGACTTTATATCAATTTAATACTAACTAATCCTAATTATTACTAATTAATGATAATTAATTCTACTTAATCCTAATTAATCATATTTATTACTAATTAATCTTAATTATTACTAATTAATTCTAATTATTACTAAATAATCCTAATTATTCCTAATTATTCATAATTATTCCTAATTATTCATAATTATTCCTATTTTTTTCCTAATTATTGCTAATTATTCATAATTAGTCCTAATTATTACTAATTATTACTAATTATTACTAATTATTAGTAATTATTACTAATTATTACATATTATAATAAATTATTATAAATTATTACCAATTTATTACTAATTATTACCAATTTATTACAAATTATTATAAATTTATAACTAATTATTACTAATTTAATACTAATTTATTACAAATTATTACCAGTTATTACCAATTTATTACTAATTAATAAAAATTTATTACTAATTAATATTAATTTATTACTAATTAATCCTAATTATTACTAATTAATACTAATTATTACTAATTAACCATTATTACTATTAATTACTCCGAAATATTACTAATTAATCATAAATACTACTAATTATTCCTTATTACTACTAATTAATCCTAATTGTTTCTAATTAATAATAATTATTCTTAATTATTAGTAATTATTCCTAATTATTATTAATTATTCCAAATTACAACTAATTCTTCCTAATTAATAATATTTCTTCCTAATTATTACTAAATATTACTAAATATTTCTAAATATTACTAATTATCCCCAAATATCCCTAATTATTATTAATTAATCCTAATTACTACTAATTATTACCAATTAGTACTAATTATTACTAATTATTAATAATTATTACTATTTATTACTAATTATTACATTTTATTACTATTTATTACTAATTATTACTAATTATTATTTATTATTACTATTTATTACTAATTATTACAATTTATTACTAATTAATTATAATTATTACTAATTAATCCGAATTATTTCTCATTAATCCAAATTAAAACAAACTAATCATAATTAATCATAAATATTACTAATTAATTATAATTATTTCTAATTAATCATAATTGTTTCAAATTAATCCTAATTATTCCTAATTAATCCTAATTATTATTAATTAATCCTAATTATTACTAACTAATCCTAATTATTACAATTTATTACTAATTATTACAATTTGTTATTAACTATTACAATTTATTAGTAATTATTACTAATTAACACAATTTATTCCAAATTATTTCAATTTATTCCAAATTGTAACAAATTAATCCTAATTATTACAGATTAATCCTAATTATTACTGATTAATCCTTATTATTACTGTTTAATTCTAATTATTACTAATTAATCCTAATTATTAACGATTAATCCTCATTACCACTGATTAATCCTACTTATTACTAATTGATCCTAATTATTACTAATTGATCATAATTATTACTAATTAATCCTAATTATTACAAATTAATCCTAATTATTGCTAATTATTCCTAATTATTACCAATTATTCCTAATTATTACAAATTATACCTAACAATTACTATTTATTCCAAATTATTACTATTTATTCGTAATTATTACTTATTATTATTATTATTTATTACTAATTTATCCTAATTATTTCTAATTAATCCTAATTATTACTAATTAATCCCAATTATTACTAATTAATCCCAATTATTACTAATTTATCCTAATTATTACTAATTAATCTTAATTATTACTAATTAATCCTAATTATTAATAATTAATCCAAATTAATCGTAATTAGTCTTACTTATCCTAAATTATTAATAATTAATCCTAATTATTACTAATTAATCCAAATTATTACTAGTTAATCCTAATTAATTCAAATTTATCCCAATTATTACTAATTAATCATAATTATTAATAATTAATCCTAATTATTACTAATTAATCCTAATTATTACTAATTAATCATTATTAATCCTAATTAATCATAATTTATAAAAATTAATCCTTATTAATCCCAATGAATCCTAATGAATCCTAATGAATCCCAATTATTACTAATTAATCCTAATTATAACTAATTAATATTTATTATTACTAATTAATCCTAATCATTACTAATTATTCCTAATTATTACAAATTTTTTGTAATTATTACAATTTATTACTAATTATTATAATTTTTTAAAAATTATTACTAATTATTACAATTTATTACTAATTATTATAATTTTTTTGTAATGATTACTAATTATTACTAATTATTTATAATTAATACTAATTATTTCTAATTATTTCTAATTAACTTTTACACATAATTATTCATAAAAATAAATACTGAAAAAAAATATCAAATTCTAATTTAGTTTAATTACATCTAATTAATTTTTTTAATAATTCAAAATAAAATAAATTAACTAAACAATAAAAAAATAGATAAAAACGTTGAAAGCGAAGCTTTCAGAATATAATAGCTGCACATTACACTCTGATTTAAAAGTTTAAACTATTCAAAAATTTTAAAAAACATTTCAAAAGAAAGAGAGAGAGAAATTGAGAATGAAGTAAAATGATATGAAAAACGGATCAGGGTATATATAGGTTAACATATTTGCAATGGACTCAACATCACAAATAATGGCATTTTTTATGGGATAAGTATCCTTTCCCAAATACTAAAAACCACCATCAGGCATTTGCGATGACAATAAGAACTCGTCACAAATGCCCTTCTCGCGGTTTGGCGCACATTTCACACCAAACCTTTTGCGACGGGTCCTTACTCCCCCATTGAAATATCTATTATTTGCGATGGGCCGATTATCCCGTTGCAAATAACCCCTTCCGATGGGTTATTTGAGACGAGCCCCTGACCCGTCACAAATAACCCTTCACAAATATCCATTTTTCTTGTAGTGGATGTACAAGGACTTGAAAGAGTATTTTTGGAGGGATGGAATGAAAAGATTTTTTGCCGAATATGTCCCTCGATGCTTGGTTTTCCAGCAAGTTAAGGATGAGAGACAAAAGTCTAAGGGGGTGTTACAACGATTTCCCATACTGGAATGGAAATGAGAAAATATCATCATGGACATTGTCGTTGGACTTCCCAAAACATCCAAAGGTAATAATGCTATTCGGGTTATAGTTGATCACCTTATGAAGTCGACACACTTCGTTGCTATTAGAGATGATTTCTCTCTTGATCATCCTTCCAGAATATATGTAAAGGAAGTGTCAAGATTGCATGGAGTACCAGTTTCTATTATATCTGACTGGGATCCGAGGTTTACCTCGAAGTTTTGGTGAAGTCTTCTGCATGCTCTGAATATAGAGTTAAATTTCCACGCTACTTATCATCTTCAGATAGACAATCATTCTGAAAGGACAATTCAAACCATGGAAGACATATTGAGAGCTTTCTCTATAGATTTCAATGGTGGTTGGGATCACCACCTACCTTTAGTGTAATTTTCTTACAATAATAACGGTCACTCTAGTATTCAGATGGCTCTTTATGAAACCCTATATGAAAAGAGGTGAAGAAGCCCAACTTGCTGGGATGAATTTGGGGAAAAAAGTTATGAGAACCTAATGTTCTTGATGAAATGGAAGAAAAGGTTAGATCTTTTCAACAACACATAAGAGCAGCTCAAAGTTGTTCGACAGCTTCCATCGGCCTCCTTGGATCTCAGTTGGTTTCGATGCGCGAAGGTTCCTTGGGTTTCAGTTTGGTCCTTGGCTTGGCTTGGTGGGCGGCATTCTTTCATCGTCAGCTTTTGGAGTGGTCTTGGGACAGATCCCAGCTCGTCTTTGCGTGTGGTTTGTTCTCCGTGGAGCTTTTTTGACATCGGTGGCTTCCTCGGCAGCAGTTTCGTAGCTCGACATAGGGTAGGCGTGTGGTGTTGTCTTCATCCTCCTCAGATTCAAGTCACATTGGCATGATGAGGTTCTTCTAGTCTCGGTTCGGTCCTCGACCTAGCTATGCGTGCTGCGCTCAATCGACGTTGGCATATGAAGTGGTCTTGGTTCGGATCTTGGATCGCCACTGCGTGTGGTGTAGGATTTGTGTTCCCTGAAGCTCAATCAGCGTCGACGACTTCATCGGACGGCTTGGACCTTGATATTGGCTTTAGAGTGACCGGAGGGGGAGGAACTTGTTCTCTAGTTTTGGTTTTGCAGGTGGTATTGTGGTGGCGTAAAGGTCCTGTGACATCGATGGTCCACTACCCGCTAGTCCTCTCCCCCTGTGGGATTCTGCAGCTATGGTGGTGGAATTAAGTGGAGCAGTGGGGTTTTTCCACATTATTTTCTTCAGTGGAATTTCAAATGACTTGTGAATGCTTATGGATCTGATGAATTTTTGAACTACGTGGAATCCTTTTTGTGGCATGTTTGATTGTTGTTGGACTGGCTCATATTTTCTTCTAGAATTTTCTTCAGATGAGGATTTAGAGCAGGTTTCTCTCACATTGCATGGCTATTCAGATTTGGATGATTAAGAGGGTATGGCATTGCCATCAGTACCGGGCCCATACATTTTTGTATGAGACAGTTTGCTGACCAGTCATACATATGTGGAGGCACCATACAGACATTGATGCTGGGGATGGGTATCTCTGTGAAGTCTATTTTGGGATGATCGCAACACTTTCAGATATTATTTTTCTTGCTAAGTCTTGATGTCTTGTGAGGTTTCCCCTTTATCCTTAAAAGGGGGATTACCCAAAAGTCAATAAAAATTGCAGCCTTTGGGCCATTCAGTTAGTCTACGAATATCTCCCTTGAAGAGAGTAATGAGATCTAGAAAAAAGGGAAAAGCTAAGCCATAGGTATATTGGTCCTTTTGAAATTCTGGATTGTGTTGGGAAGGTAGCTTACCGATTGGTGCTTCTGTCAAATCTCTCTCATGTTCATGATGTGTCCCATGTATCTCTAATGAGAAAGTACATACCTAATTCTTCACATGTACTACACTCAAAATTCGTACCGGTGGAGGAAGATTTTTTTATGAAGAAGAACCAAAAGAGATTATATATCGTAGCAAGAAAGTTCTAGTAAACAAGACCACTCATTTGGTTAACGTTTTATGGTGGAACCACCAATTTGAGAAAGCTACGTGGAAACTTGAGGATATAATGAGGGAGTGGTATCATCATATTTTTGTTTCTAATTGATGAATTTCAAGGGATGAATTTAGTTTATGTGGGGTATAATGTAACACCCAAATGTTTTTATGAAATATTTTTTCTAAATAACTTTAATTCTTTAGTATCTTGCATTCCAACGAATCGTGACTTTAAACGAACCGTGATATGACCTTAGTATATAATAACCATTTTAACCTAGTTGTTAGGATAGTGATAATAAATATAACTAACTTATGGAAATGTACGGTGAAGTCATTCGCTAGCAATTATTAAATATTTTTATTTTTGAGTGAATTACTATTATTAACTGAATTTAATTAAATATACATGTTATATATTTAATAAAATATTTTTGATATTAATCAAATATATATTTTTCTTATAGAGTATGAATACATCCTATTTGATGTATAAAAAACAAATTTTTTCAAAAAGGTAATTTTCCGCCTTTTAACAGAGAATCCATTTTAAATTAATAAACTGACACATTAATAATTTTTATATGATAACATAAAAATTTATTTTGAATCGGGATATAAAAATTTACGTTGGATGAATTTCTGATATTTTTCTGATAACTTTTACATTTTTATAAATAGTAAAAATACAAGAAAATTTATGAAAACAAATTTTTTATCAAAATAATTTATATGGATAAATTTAAATAATGAATGGTTTTAAATTATGAATAGAATATATTTATATTATTCAACATAATGTATTTCATTAGAATTAATTCTACATTGAATTTAGATGTAAACACATTTTAATTTTTTTTAATGTCTTAAATTTTTTAAAAAAAGCGTTATCTCATTCCGACAATGGGAGTGATTTTAAATTAATTACTGAAAATTATGTGTTTTGAATTAGGAAAAATGGAATTCATATTTGGAATTAGTAGGTCCAAATTATGTAAATATATTTATTTTATTTTCGGGTATTATGTATAGTAACTTCGGTAATTTTTATTAATACGGTAAAAGAGTAAACTAAGTAATTAAGAGGAAGAATAATATTATAAAATTACCCTAACACTTGTATTAATATAATAGTATGAGTGTGTATCAACCTAAACCAACATTGGGTCTAAATGATATCCATTTTAATCCACTTGGATGTGATTAGGATATTTAATTCATTTTATTTAAGGAAATGTTAAATATGACTCACTCAAATTTTAATAACTAAATAATTTTTAATATAGGGTTATACAAAAGATGAATTCAACTATAAATGTTCATTTTGAAATCTAAAATGTTTTCCTTTATCATGGTAATTTATTTTTAGTTTTTAGGAAATAAATATTTAACTAAATAGACTATACATCAGTGATGATGAAATTATTTAATTGATGAAAAATCAATAATATAGTTTTTATTAAAATTATAATACGAAGTAAAAGACCCCAATACTTGACCAAATCTTATTCGTTAAGTATATCATGACCATAATCATCCAAGGGTCGAGTTATTGACCATTTGGAGCCTTATGGAATGGATTTTGACACTTATAATATTTTATTTAAAGTGATTTTTATGTTTTCACATTCTTTATTTAATAAGTATAACATTTTAAATATTGGAATTTCCTGATGATAAATTTGGCTTCAAATATTATTCGGAAATATAAAATATTTTTCTTCATAATTGAATTTTATTTTTAATTTTATTCAATAAATAAACATATTAAAAAATTACAAAAAACCATTGTAGTAATTATTTTATTAAGAGAAATATAAAATTAACGTTATTAAAAATTTGAAAGTAAATATAATTTGGCATAATTTACCTGACTAATGAATTTTATAGATTACGTTGAACTCCTAGGAATATAATAAAATAGTTAGTTAGAAGTTATCTATTTATATTAGAATTTTTATAAATTAATGAATTAAATAGTATCAAAATTGATTCTTCTAATGTTTTATGAAAATTATATTTTATTAAATTATTTAAAAAATTATAATTTTTCTAAAAATATATAATAATTAATATATGGTATAAAATTATCTAATTTTTTTAATTACGGTCTTTTTTAAATCAAATAAGTAAATATTTCACCCTATTAATATTGAGTTATTTGTTACCCTAGTTAAAAATTAAATAGAATAACTTAGTGTTAATTAAAATTATAATGTTTAAATTGATAAAAATACTTGTCAAAAGTTTATTAGCTAATGATATTATAACCCAATCTCATCTCATCTTCGAAATTGGGACATGTTTTAGGTTTCTGGGTAGTGTTTGTTTTTGTTATAAATTTTTATTTTTGGAGTTTCCAAGAGTGACCTTCACCTAAATTATAAAAGGGAACCCCCTCTCTCACCTCTTCACTTCACTTTTAACATTAAAGCTCATACATCGCATACCATTTTCCTTATAAACATCCCTATTTACATTATAGAGGTTTTGGTCATCTTCAAAGACAAACTATAGTGCTCTAACTTATTTCATATTCTACATAATATTTATTAGTTTTTTCATTATAAATTAATAAAATTAGTATCACTCATATAATTATATGTTATTATAATTATGAATCAACCATAGGCCACCTTCTTTACATCTTATGAAAAATTAAAATCACCCTGTGTGCGTACATATAACTTACCATCTCCACGTTGTGGTGTAATCTATTTTCCCCACCACCTTACTTGGATGAGTATAATGATGGAAATAATAAATATATATGATTATTATAACATGATACAAGTTACTAAATATTATAGAACATCCAATTCAACACCTTTCAACAATTATAGGAATGATATCGTCACTCGTGTGTACGTACGACCGACCATCTTCACGATGCGATGGGATTCATTATACATGATATTTATTAAACCAAGATTATATACATGAATGGAATGAATAAATATGATATATATTATAATAATATCATTATGTAAATTACATAACTATAACCAATAAATCAGAACATGAACTTATCTGGAAAAACTCACATAAGAACACAAACCAGTTAATATTCGAATAACGAGTGACAATGAAATGTTACTAACAAAAAAATGATAATATGATCATAAATGATATCATAAAAAGGATTTGATTCTGGAATAAGTCAATAAAATTATTTAAATCATTATATTAGAGGTTTTTATACATATGAAGGATATCACTCATAAGGTAAGGGATAATTTTTAAATCTCATTATTATCTGAGATTGTTTACGTGTATGTATTTATTAGGTTATATTTACCATCCACATAAATGTTTCCCAATTATGTAATATTATTTCTATTCTTAAAAAAAAATTAATGTTAAATTTACCCTTTAGAGAATCATTATTAAATAGTATGAAATGAATCTTTTGTCATTATTCAATACAAGTTACTTTAAGACTTTTATGAAAAAAGTATGGGGAGAATGTTTCTTTTAACTTATACGACACGATCAGTTTTTTACATCTTCATAACGAATGATTTCCATGAAATTTCCTTTACATGATTTCAATTTTATTTTCAAATAAATTCTTTTCTTTTAAAATTTCAATGTATTTTGAGAACAGAAAATGTTTTTAAAGGAGAAAGGATACTTTCCTCAAGAATTAATTTCAAGTGTTTTATCAAAATTATTTTACATCTATGATGAAACTCTTTAAAAAGGGTTATGTTTTTTACATATTATTACTATGATTTTACATTTTTAGTGACATAATGATATTTTATCTGAATTATGTTAGGATGGAATGATGTTTAAGAAACCCATTTTATTTATTGGGTTATTCTTTGATGAATGATTTATCTTTTTTGTGGCACATAGAAGAATGATTTCATTATGAGATGGGTGGAACCTATATCTACCTGAAATACATTGAGTAAAGATTTATATCTCATTATATAGACATGTATGGAAATATAAATGATCTCACTTCTGTAATATAGTGCTAGAATAAGTAGTGAACTCGGTTCAGTAAAGGACTTTGTTCACTATGATGGTCTTGGAAATGAGCCTTGACTAATATGAAATGATTTTCTATGATTATGTGTAAACCAAAAAACTTCATTCCCTATGTTATGAATTTTGGAATTATTTCTATTATTTCTTATGAACTTTTATCCCATGACATGATATCACGATATTTCATAGGTTGGATAAGACTTCTAAATGTTATGTTCTTATGTCTTACGATTATGATATGATTGATATTTCCCTTACTTACCCTTACTGAGCATTTGAGCTCACCCTTTCATATATTTCTTTTCCCCATTTCATGAATAAGGGTATAAAGTTGATATGTCAAAATGGAGTCTAGTTATGAAGATATAAGCATGAGACAATGTAAATGTTTTATGAACCAGTAGTTTATGTTTCTCTATTCTTAATTACATTATAACTATATGGTCCAATTGTGGATTTTCTATATTTTTAAATTCATATACTTCAATTTTGAATTAATATAGATTTATTTAAATTATATTCCATTATATTATACCCATATAAATAAAGTGTACAAGAAAAATAGTTTACAACACAACGTGTAGATGGTAAGTTGTATGTATGCATGCGTGGTGATATTTTTTTAGGATAGTTAAAAAGAGGAATATGGTTGTCCCATAATAATTAAAACATCTCAGAATATATTATATGGTGTATTTATTACTTTAGTATGGAAAAAACATATGTATAGGAAGTAGAAGAAGAGAAGAACTTTGAAATAGGTGCTAAAATAATTACTTCTTTTTCAGGTATCTCCTTTTTTTTGACAAAAGGACTGGTTAGGATATATTTATTCCAAAATTTTGGCTTCATAGATGTAGTGAGGTAATTTTGGAGAGACAATTGTGAGGTTTTTTCCAGTAAAAATGTATTTTGAGGTGTGAATTAAAGAGAAGGAGAAGTTTCCTTTTATAAGATAGGTGAGGGGCTCTTTTAAAAGATCAAAAAATATTAATTTATTATTAAATGATTTTCGGTTTTAATTTGATAAAAAGTGGTTTATTTAGAGGTTAATATTAGTATGGGTATAAATACTCTCAAATAATGAATTTTATACATTTTTTGGTCATAGAAGTAAACTTATCTTTTGTATTTAACCCTTGGTTAAACAGTTTAACTCTTACTGCGACTTCTTGTGTGTTTACACTATAGGGTAAATATATTTACTATAAAATGACAAACAAACACCAATTGTATTATTTATAAAATATTTGTCATTATACACATTATTTTTTTAACCCTTATATTGTTATAAATTTTATATCATTTAATAAAATAGTATTTATTTTAAAATATCATTTATGTCAATTTTAAGACCATTCAATATTTTCATTTCTAAAAATATCAAACCAACATGATAACATCAAGAAATTTCCTCCAATATGTCACTAACATGTCTATGTTATCTATATAATTATTTAATGTAATTAATTAAGTCAAATTATATTTATTTTAATATTTTTAATATCATTTATTTGATATCTAAATTAATTAAACAATTACTGCATCATCATTGTGTCACCATTTAATTTAATTATATAATGTCTGTTAAGTATAAGTAAATTATCATTATGTTTATAAATTTATTTGGTTTTGAAAAACTATTTATAGTCAACCATATCACTTATATAACCTCATATTAAAAATAAATTATTTATTAAAATTTGAATAAAACATTTTTAACTCTTATTTAAATAAAATATAATAAATGTACTAATATAATAAAAGTGGCTTAAAAGGAACATATTTCTGACCTAAGGATTATTTTGGTCGAAAAATATTTATCTATTATAATTAGTACAAGTTTTAGGGTAATTTTATATTATTATAATATTTTTTTTACCTTTAATTACCCTATTTACCTTTAACTGTGGTAAATAGATTTCAAAAGTTACTATTCACCAAAAATTATTTTTATCCTATTAGACCACATTTTTAATACTTATTAAAACCAGCTATGTCAAATTTTTGAAATTTGATTCACAGAAGCAGTAAAATTGCGTTTAATACTAACCTACAAATGTGGCTAGAAGGCGAGTAAAAAGATGTAAAAAACGTTCAATGAATTTTTCTGTCTAATTTTATTATAAAAATTATTACAATAACATACAATGGGTTAATATATGTATCATTTATTGATTGTGAATTTAAAACCATTTTAAATTAAAAGAATTATTTAAATGAAGAAGTCAGTTTTCTATCAATGATGTAGTGTTTTTTCACTTTTTATCTAAACTTGAATTTTTTTAAAAATACCAAAAAATCACCCAAATATAATTTTGATATTCAAAATTCAAAAATAAAGTATATTTTTTTCAAATTCAATTTATAAGAGTGTATAAAATTGAATTTATTATTTTTCACAAAAGGACATATAATGTAATTCCTTTAAGAAAATAATATTTCTAAACATATAACTATTTTATCTAAACTTATAAATTTCATTATAAATTTGTTTTATTTAAGTGAAAAAATTATAAATAAAATTAAAAATTATTTATTTCAATTTATATTACTATATTTAAATGATAAATTATAAATATATAATTTAAATATTTTTAACACTAAATTTTTTTTTCACAGAAACTCAATCTTGAGTGTTATGCAAGCCAAGTTGGTGTTACGTAGAGAACAATCTATTGATGATATATATCTTAAAATATTGGTGTGTTACATTCATCCTCACAATTTAAACTCAGAATCAAAATATATTGGTTCGACTTTTAAAAATATCTTTATTGAAATCCCACATCGGTAAGGGATTAATGAGACCTCCACTTTAAAATAAATAAATGGAAGTATGAAGGTCACCAGAGATAATACATACTAAGGTTACATATAGGAAAATATTGATATGTAAGATAAATCTAACCATCAGGTTCTAATGGAGAGTGATAGGGAATATGTTTAGGAAAAAATTAACAATAAAAACGATAGAAGTTGGTGATGATCTAATGGACCATTAGATTCATCAAAAAAGAAATTACTAGGATTTTTTTTTATTTTATGATAATTTAAATATAGTTTAAGAATTAATTTTCTTTATATAATAAGAACAAAAGGAATAATACTTGACAAGTAGAGTTTCACACTTTAACTAATTTCAACCAAAAACTCATATTTCTCTCCAAATAATAATATTCAAAAATATTCTATTTATCTTAAACATATAGGATTCTGAAAATGAATTTATACTTCATATTTCAGACCATTTAAATAAAAAACAACATTATGAAAACCAGGATATCGCATAAGCTAGTGGTAGGTCATAATGCCTTGTTGCACTTCAATTGTGGGTTCGATTCTTGTAACCTTGTCTGAAGTGAAGGGTTGTCACATGACCTACAAGTTATCCTTTTCTTAAATCTATATTATTATAACATTCCCAAAAATAATCTTATGAAATGTTTCATCCTTAAACAATACTATCCCTTGTTCAATTTAATCCATTAAAAATATTAAACTTATCCAAAATACTTCTATCCCAAATCAGAACCCAAAACATTATAAGGAAGCTCACCTAACATAATTCATATGTTTTAGTAACATAATAAGAATGTGAATAAAATCATCATGTATTCTAAAAAAAACCTGGTAGTAACCTGAATGACCATAAAAACCTTTTTTAATACTTCTGTGCTTCATTATTCCTTATTTAAAACATAGAATACTGGATGTACTCCTTAAATACAAAAATGTTGTATACTCCAAAAATGATGGAATAAATAGACCATTAATAATTTCTAAAGTAGTCAATAATATCCAATATAAATTATCCAAATCAATCATCTATTTATTCTGACATCATTATCTAAAATATATTAAGGGTTATCATTCCTTAAACCATATATTTTCTAAAAAGTTTAACTTACAACTTTATCACTTTACTTGGTACCATAAAATCTCAAATACTTAATGAAATAGTACTGAAATACAATC
The DNA here is from genome assembly GCA_963277665.1 of Viscum album. Taxonomy (NCBI): domain Eukaryota; kingdom Viridiplantae; phylum Streptophyta; class Magnoliopsida; order Santalales; family Viscaceae; genus Viscum; species Viscum album. The sequence goes on along the minus strand of OY728152.1, from coordinate 2,081,515,716 downwards.
CTTATTTGTCTTCATAATTCATATAACCAATATATCATTGATACAATACTCAAATGACATAATTATTCAATAAAAAAATAAGCACATTAATCACTCATCTTCATCTTTCGTAGTATCATAACTTGATTATTATCTAACAGCATCATCTGGGGGTATACTCTGATGATTGGGAAATTGATTCCGATAGTGTCCCATCTCATTGTAGATTAAGCATTGTACATTAGAAACCTTTTTCTTACCCTTGAAATCATGGAATTTGTGTCCTTTTTCTCCACACTTATAATAAACTCCCATTCCCTTCAATCATTTACCAGGGTGATTCTTTCCCCTATTATCACATGTCAGCAAATCCTTCTTTTGGTTCTTCCCATTATCAATATTTTTTTTCTCCCATCCTATTCTTATCTTTCTTCTATTCAAAGAAAAAGGACTCAGAGAATTTATTACTCATCCCTTTAACACATCAAACTATTTCTTCATACGATTAGAATATGTGGGAGATTATTTCCCTTAAAAATTTTGTCATAAGACCATGAAAGGTATAATATTTATTACTATTTATATCATGTGTATTGGAACAATTATCATTCATTTTTCTAGGATCCATTTCTAAATGATGACATACACTAGGTTAAATCATATCATAATGTATAATCCAAAAACTAGAAAAATTATAAGACTAATTGAAGATTTACCCATATCTAGTTTCATAATCATAAAAATGGTTTCTTTGGGGATGTATTTACTCATAAATCCTTTATAACGGTTTGTAAATAAAATGTAAATTTTCCTAATAATATCCCATGATATTGTCAAACCAGGTGTGTAGTAAGGCCCATTTTCATGTACTGGGTTACCCCTAGTCAATAATGAAACAACTTGTTAGAGTTATCACTCCGAGGTATATCTGTTCCAGAACCACATTCACTTATAGTATCCTGAAGGGGATTTATTTTCCAGGAATACCCACATAATCTTCACATTACCAAAATTTTAGGATGTTTCTCTATGGTTATCCTCAAATTATATCTTAGGGTTATGATCCCCAATCTATTTTTTCTAAATCTATTTCCAAGGTTGTTGCTAAAATTAATCTAATAAAAAATATAATACCCTAACCCTAAATACACAAAGCTTGTAACAGCCCAAAATTTTGAATAAATCTTGTTTCCTAATTTCATGTGTTATTTTATTTTATTTTTATACTCAACAAAAATGTTTTATTTGATAAACTTGATTATAATTAAAATGAGACCAGTGGGTTTTGACTGTTATATGACCATCGGTCAATATGACCGCTGTGAACAAAATGTTTTGATTATTGTCTCTAAATATAAGTAATCTTGGTTAATTATTATAGAAAGAAGATTTGATGGCCTCACCTAGTAGTCTTGGACCGATCGAAGCCCATCTAACAGAGCTTGGGAAGGAGGTAGCACCATTGGGCTTTTCTCTGGACCAAATCCAAGCTGAACTTCATCATGTGAAGCTAGAACGAAATCACCTTCGCGAGAAGTTCAAACTGATAGAAATTACTACTCGGGTAATTTTGACTGAGACGCCCCAAGATTCTATCACCCTAGCACACCTTACTCTTAGGACCTATGTTGGTATTATAAGGGGCTATGTAACGAGACTGTAACTGCCTTGTGTAATCCTTATTTTAAATAATAATTGGTATTTCTTATTATGATGATGTTTATGAATTTTCAAATGACCGGATAAATATAGTATGCATATTTTTGATGAATTTTAGAAAAAGAATATTTTAAAAATGTTTATGTAAACCTTAAATAATTAAAAATGTGTAATGATTTTCAAAAAATGGTCTTCTACAATTATGTTTAGTACGATATTTGGAGTCTAATAAGATCAACTTGATTTTTGATGAATAGTAAATTATGAATAGTGATTTTATGATTAGGATTAGTAATATGACCAAATATATTAGTAATCTCACTTAAAGAAAGTTTTAAAATAATCTAGGCACCTTGATTAAGTAATGTGATCCAATAAAATGGTTAAATAACTGTTTCATAAATTATTATTCAAGTATTAGTTTTTTCAGGTGAATAGTGTTTTTTAATTAAAAATTAAATTAAAAATATTTAGAAAATTATTTTTATAAAATGGATTTCATTTTTGAACTCAGAGCATCGATATTATGTTATGGTAATTTTTGGGGTTTTTTCTGAAAAAATGAATTTTCGGTGAATAGTGTATTTATTTAAAAATAAATTTAAAAATATTTAGAAAATTATTTTTATAAAATGGAGTTAATTTTTGAAATCAGAGCATTGATATTTGGTTAGTGTGAAATTTTGGGATTTTTCTGAGAAAGTTGAATTTTCAGTGAATAGTAAAAATGCAGTTTTAGGGTTTCAGTATGTTTAATGACATCATAGCTGTGTCATGATGATGTCATGAGATATTTTAAGGGTTGGCCGGATAAGGGTGATGAATTATTGTTTTGGGGGCCCCTTGTGGCCTAACTCCATGGTAAATGCCAAGGGAGAGCACATGGGTTTGAGAAAAGCACATGTGAGGTGTCCCTTGGCCATTAATGCCTTGTCCCCTCACTTTCCCTATAAATACCAAGCCCTCCTCTCATCCATTCGACTCCCCACTCTTCCCCAACGAAGTTCTGGTCTCATTACCTCTCAATGAGTCCTCCCAAGTTTCCCCCAAGCCCTCAAGGTCCCAACCTTTGAGGTTTAAGAGTTACATTTTAAGGTAAGGGATCCGACCCCTCTCTTTTCAAGTGATCTCTTTTATGTCAATTCTTTTATACTCCATGTTATTATGTTGGAGGATGTTATTTTATATTCATTATACTTTCAATTTTATGTTCATATGATGAGAGAACCCCTCTTACTATCATCATTTTATTTTATGAAGTTTTAAGTGGCGCCGTTAGGCTGCCGAATTTTTAAGGGATTCTTTCACCCTCCTCATTCTTTTCAAAGTTCTACTTTCATGTCAAGTCTTTCAAGTTCCTTTTTATTATGTTGGGTTATGATATATATATTTATCATACTGATATTTTATTATCTAATGATGAGTGACCCCATTTGATCTCTTCAATTCAGTATTTTGATGTTTTAAGTGACGCCGTTAGGCTGCCGAATTTTTAAGTGGTTCTTCACCCTTCTCATTTTGAAGTTCTACTTTCATGTAAATTCATTCAAGTTACTTTTTTTATGTTGGGGTATGATATCTATATTTATAATACTGATATTTTATGATATAATGATGAGAGACCCCATTTTATCTCTTCAATTCAGTATTTTTAAGTTTTAAGTGGCGCCGTTAGGCTGCCGAATTTTTAAGTGGTTCTTCACCCTTCTCGTTTTGAAGTTCTACTTTCATGTAAATTCTTTCAAGTTCCTTTTTGTTGTGTTGGGGTATGATATCTATGTCTATCATACTGATCTTTTATGACCATATGATGAGAGACCCCATTTGATCTCTTCAATTCAGTATTTTGAAGTTTAAGTGGTGTCGTTAGGCGGCTAAATTTTTAAGTGGTCCTTGCACCTTTCTCCCTTTTCAAAGTTCTAATTCCATGTCAAGTATTGCAAGTTCCTTTTTATTATGTTGGGGTATGATATCTATATCTATAATACTGATTTTTTTATGTTCATATGATGAGAGAACCTATTTGATCTCATCAATTCATTTTTGGTTGAAGTTTATGTAACGCTGTTAGGCTGCCGAATTTTCATAAGAGAAATCTTATTTTTTCTTCCTTTCATGTTATTCATTTCATATGGTATGTTTTCAAATTTCATTACCATGTTCTTAAATCCCTTATATTCTGTCCCTATACTATTTTATGGGTCATTTATGAATGTTGGACCCATGTCCCCTCTCTTTTCAATGTTTTCTAAAACCCTGAAACATAGCCGTTATGCTGCAGAATTTTCGTCTCAAAATGCCTCTCTCTTTTCTCAAAAATATTTTATGTTATAAAGTGAATAATCAAAGATCCTATTTATACAGGGGTATTCACATATATATCAAAATTTTCTATTTTAAATTATGGGATTTACATACATGAGACCCGCTCTCCCCTTCCGTGGGTTTAAAGTGACGTAAAGACCATGTCTTTAAAGCAGTTTTTAAAATGTTATGATTATGAAATGAAACCCATTTCTTTAATGATATATGGGTTGTTTATGAAATTATTGATGATGATATATGTGTCTCACATGATAATAAAGGCAAATTTAAGGGTGCGCCCTGATAGCGCTCCAATGCATTGGGTAATGATGTAACCACTAGAGATTACAATTTTCACGATACCTTAGTGAATAACCATGGTAATTTTCAAATGAAACCTTGGGGATGGACCTTGGTGATATGTTCATGATTGTCGATGTTAAATGATGTATCCACATCTTCAAGTTATGAAAAATGTTATTTTTATTATGAAATTCCTCATGATTTCTTTCTCATGCCTTAAAGTTCTTTTCATGGCCTTATTGAATTATCTCAAGTTCACATGTAAAATGTTTCTCTTGTTTCCATTACTGGGCCTTCTGCTCACCCTTTCTTTTGATGTATATCCCTAGGTTATGAGATGCAGTAATTAACCAAGGATGAACATAAGGAGAAGCCTTTCAAGTGTTTAAGAAGAATCTTTTATGTTTTCATGTTTAAAGTTCCTGGTTTCTAAGACACTAATCCTTAAAGATCCTCGGTTTTGTAAAATGTAATGAATGTTAATGTTATAAAAAGGCGGGATGCTATAAAGATAGTTTATTATTTTAATACATTGGAATGATTAAAAGGAATCAAATCCTGAAGGACCAATTAGTTTATCAGCCTTGGAAAATAGATTACATACATGAAATTTACATTACAATTCAAAAAATAAAATAAAACATTGATAATCCTTTAAGAATACCATTATTCAACTATCATAACCCTATATATAAATCATGACACACTTCTTAGAATATTGGGAAAATAAATCATAAGGGGTGAGCTCAGATGCTCAGTAATATTAGACAATACAAACAAAGATTTCATAAATAAGCATAAAATTTTAAGGAAAGGTATAAAATTAAAACACAAGCCTCTTAAAAATTACCTTAAGAATAATATTATAGGAATAAATCAAATAATTCCATTTAAACATTTACATGGATATTCAACTTTTTGAATAATCATATATAATATCAATAATTAATCTCATAATGAGGGAATGAATAATTCCGGACATCGTGACCACAATTTCAAGGCCTAGTGCCAAGACCATACATAAATATACCATCAAGGCCTCATTCTAAGACACTATTCTTGTCTCATGATACCTACCAATGCATCAAGGAGCTATAGCGGGCCCCGCCCATCACTTAATAAGTCCAATACATTCCTCTTATGAAAGGTGTAAATCATAACATAAACATTAATATTAAAACAATCATACGAAATATTAACACTTTAAACATATACCATGAATTGTATTAAAATGGCACATCCATAATCAAATATATCATAAAACCTTCAATATAATATAGAAGATTGTATCATAATAAATTAAACTCAATTAAGCATAAAATCAATCAAAGTATGTTAAAATAGATGGAAATAATCTAATAAGTTCATTAAAACTCTTTGAGATAAGTATCATTTTTTTACTTTGAAATCAATTAAAATTTACACAATTATAACAAAAAACATTTCTTGTGAAAATAACCTTGTAAGACTGTAAGGGAAACATCCAAATTTTAAGGCATCTTAATGAATAAAAATTTCTACTCATGTTGTATAAGTTAACAAACATTCTTTCATTAATTTGTAGAAAAAGTCATAAAGTACCTCATTTGGAAAGTGATATAAATATTCATTTAAAAAAATTTATAAAAAAGAAAAATTTGGTAAAAATGACTTTAAAAAATTGTCGATAAAATTTTCAAATACATTTTAAGAAAACATGGACTTGGATGATAAAGAGATTCTAGTAGATACTTACGTATAAAAAACAATAGATAATAATGATATTGTACAATTAACCCATACATAAAACCTTAAAAAGAATAACTTTTGAAAAAAAATAATGAACCTAAAAGTAGACTTAAAATTTCCTTTATAATTCAGTTATATTCAAATAAATATTTATGTAAAATAATATCCATAATATTGAAATAGAGAAAGGATTAATTCTTTAAACATTCAAAGTATCCCATACCACTTTTAACATTTAAATCAAAATAAAAATATCTTCAAATAAATATTTATATACCATTAAAAAAATTTATTCATTATATGAAATATAATACTGGTATAACATACACAACACACAATAAATAGGTGGTGAATATGGCTTATATCTTATGAAAATTAAAAGTGAGATGAAATTCCATTACCTTAGGTCTGATACGCTCCGTACGTGTCTGAAACTCCTGTTTAATGTCTTAAAAAATATTATTAACTTCTAATATAATAATAATATTTATTATATCATATATGCTTCATTTATGACTTTATATTTCCCCTTTATTAACAATTTCCAAGTTAAAGAAATATTTCGGGTAATAATCAACTGCTTTATCGTATGTGTCTTGACTTGTTATTCTTTAACATATTATTTAGATCATGATTTAATTACTTCTAGAATGTATAAAATGATTTATATATCATATATATTTAGAATATAAATCTAAATAATAGATAGATATATGAAATGGAATACACTGTTTATGGAAACGGTAGGTCGTACATATGCCTGAACGTTGTTTCCATTTTCTTATCACATTTAATGAAAGTAAGTGAATGATATATATATATATATATATATATATATTATTCCAATATCATTATTATTACATATATTTCATACTTATAATATTATATATTTTTATAATCATTCTTGAATGGTGAATATGGTATATGAATCTTATCGTGTCAAGTAGACAGTAAGCCAAACATATGCACAAGCAACAATATCTTTTAATTAATGGTTAAATGGTTTGTAATTGGAGGGAATATGAATTTAAAAGAAACAATATAATGTTATATTTATTATTTAAATATTTTATACTCATATTTATACCCATATAAATAAACTTTACATGAAAAACAGTTCACACCAAGGCGTGGAGACGGTAAGTCGTACGTACGCACACATAGTGATTTTGTTTTTTATAGGATGGATAACATGAGTTTCATTATAATAAAAAAAATCCTAGTATATCTTAGATGCTGTATTAATTATTTTAGTATAAAAACAACATAGTAAGAATAAGTAGAAGAATAAAAGAACATTGAAAGGGGTGATAAAACAATTACTTCTTTTTCAAGTATCTAATTTTTATTTTCAGAAAAGAAATTCATAGGATGAATTTTTGCACAAATTATTTCCTCTAGGATGTATTTAGTTATATTGGGAGAGGAAATGGGTATGATTTACCTAATTCAAATGGATTTGGAGGTATAAATTAATGATAAGGAGAAGTGCCCTTTTATAAGAGAGGTGAGGGGCACTTTTGGAAGATTTTAAAATATTAATTTGTTATAAAATTATTTTATGTTTTAAATAGATCAAGAAGTTATTTATTTCAGGTATAAGATGAGGATTGGTCGAAATAATATCAACTAATTAATTTTATACATGTCTAGGTCATTAAATTAACCTTATCTTTTCAATTTAACCTTTAGTTAAACAGTTTAACTCTTACCACATCTTCTTGTATTTTTACACTATAGGGTTAATATATTTACTATAAAATGACAAAAGAACCCCAATTAGATAATTATGAAATATTTGAAATTATAAAATTTATTAATGACATTTATATCATTTAATAAAATATTATTTATTTTAAAATATCATTTAGTTCAAGTTTAATACAATTCAATATTTTCATTTTAAAAAAATATCAAAAAAACATGATAACTTTGAGAAACTAATTCAATAGGTATCAAAAAAGTATTAGTTATCTATAAATTTTTTTTATTTAATTAATTAAGTCAAATTATATTTATTTTAATGTTTTTAATATCATTTATTTGATATCTTAATTAATTAAATAATTACTGCATCATCATTATGTCACCATTTAATTTATTTATATAATTTATAAAAATTATAAATATATTATAATTATATATATAAATTTCATATATTTCTAAATACTATTTATAGTTGACCATATCACTTATATAACCTCATATTAAAAATAAAATATTTATTAAAATTTGAATCTAATATTTTAACTATTCTTTAAAAAAAATATAATAAATGTCCAAATCAAATAAAAGTGTCTTAAATTGGATAATATTTAAGAACTAAGGTTGATTTGGGTTGAATAATACTTATCCAATGAAATTAGTACTTGTTTTATGGTAATTTTATATAGTTATAATATTATTTTTACGTTTAATTACCCTATTTACCTTTAACCGTGGTAAATAAAATCAAAAGTTACTATTCACAAGAAAATATTTTGATCCTATCAGAATATATTTTTCATAATTATTACCACTATATATGAAAAATTTTCAAAATTCAGTTCATAGAAGTAGTAAAATTACGTTTAATGCTAATATAAAAATGTGGCTAGAATGCGAGTAAAAAGACGTTACAAAAGTTCAATGAATTTTTATATCTAATTATATTATAAAAATGATTAAAAAGACTTAAATTAGGTTATTATGTGTTTTATTCCTATATTGTGACTTTAAATTCAATTTAAAGAAAAATAATTATTTAAATGAAAAAGTTAGTTTTTAACATCAATGTAGTGTTTTTCAATATTCATAAAAAAATTGACTGTTTTCTGAAAAATTCTGAAAAATAAACCTAAGATAATTTTGATATTATAATTTCAAAAATGAAGTATATTTTACCTAATTAAATTTCTAATAGTGTCTAAAATTAACTGTATTATTGTTCACAAAAGGACATAAAAAGTAGTTCCTTTAAGAAAATAGTATAGCTAAACATATAACTATTTTACCAAAACTTATACATTTCATTATAAATATGTTTTGTTTATGTGAAAAAATTATAAATAACATTTAAAATTATATATTACTATTTATATTACTATATTTTAAGGATAATTTATAAATATATCATTTAAATATTTTTAATACTAAAGTGTAGTTTTGCAAAAACTCAATCTTGCATGTTACACAAGCTGAACCGTCATTGCGTTCAACACAATATATTGAAGATAACTTATCTTGAGATATTGGGGTGTTTCATTTTTATTGGGTTATAATGTTTTAACTTTTATTTTTCATTCTGTGACTAATATTTTAATTTGTAAACTATTTATTTGGAAATTCAAATTCTTCAAGTCAACATCACATATGAACAATATAATTATAATAACTTAAGGTACGAGAGATAGGTTGCATCATATATTATCACATAAAATGTGAGCCACCATTCATAACACTATGAAAGGGTATCAATAAAAAAACCATTATGAGTTCTAATCCACTACACCATGGTTATGTATTTAGTGTTGATTTCCAATAATCCCCCACTTATAAAAAATCCCCACACACTTAGTGAACTTTTACCTTATGTCACATCATATATAACAACATGTGAAAATATATCTGAAAATCCTTTTTTATTTCTTACAAAACTTCTTTTTAGAAAATTTATTGTTCATTTTCCCCACATATTAGATCATTTGTAACAAATTGTGAAAATTTATCTAAAAAGTCTTCTAAATATCCTTAAAATAAATTTCGGGGTAGGTCTCAATTTTTTTATAAAAAATTTATAAAAAAACATAATCCTTATTCACACATCAACAAAGTGTGCCCTTAAGGGGTTTGTATCATGGAAAAAATTATTAATTCTTCAATCCCTAAATGTAATCAAAGAGAGGCCCCTATTAAAGTTTCAATGCTACTCAAGTTACAAAGGGATATGTTAAAATATATATCAAACACATGTATGTCCATTAAATATATCTAATACAAGTATGAATAATCATATAATCCCTTTTTCTAAGACATTTAGTGACCATGAGACACAAAGTATGCCAATCCCATATAAAAACTCAGATGTCATTGATTCTCTGAGTACAGATTAATCATACATATGAACATATGTAATGATATTCACTTAAGTTAATGATTACATCATATAACCCTAATTCAAATAGAAAAGTGTATCACATGTACCTTATTTAGGTATGACCATAAACTTTTTCATTTTATCTCTTTAATAAACCATGTCATTATGGGTTGGAAGTTTTCGTAGGTATATTTATCTTCTATGTTTGGTGGTTGTGATGCTTTGAAAAATTGGATTAAAAATATAATTATGAGTGGTTGAACATATTTAAAGGATGTTTTTAGTCTTTATGTGAGGCTGAGAGGGGTCCTCAAGGCTTAGAGGGGCCTCGAGAGAGGCTGGGCAAGTGCTACAGCCAAATCTGTAGTAAAACCACCGACTCAGAAGTGGGGATTTAATGGGATTTAATTATTTACCCCCCCCCCCCTCAAGAGTTTTAGAGGGGGAAACCTCTATTTTCCCCCTTATATATGTGTACGAGTAGGGGGAAAATCCCCTTCTACCTCCTTTATATGGGGCTGCTTTTGGGGGTGTTTTACAAGATGATTAAAGGTAAGATTACCTCTCCTCCTCCACTTGATTATTCTCGATGTTTTTACTAGTTTTTGTTTGGATGATTAGGGTTTCAAAACAATGATTTTTATGGAGCATGGAGAAATAATTATGATTAATGGGGCTATTCTGTGCAGCTTGTATATGACATAAAAAGAGGTTAAAATCAATCCATCACTCATTGTTTTCCATAAGGTATGCTGATTGGTGAGTTTTCAAAGGGTTTCTGATGAATTTTGGGTAAAATTGGCCTTCAATTAAGGTATTAAATTTTAGGATTTTTAATGGATTTTTCTTGAGGGTTCTCTAGGAGTAGAATTAACTCACTTGAACATGATTCTATTGATATTAGGATACCCTATGAGTTTGGTTACCTTTATGAAAATTGGGATATTGGGTTTAAATTTTCTAATTAATTATTTTGGAAATAATTATTGGTGAGTTTGGTGATCAGGGACTTGTTTGGTGGTGAAACAGAACTCAGATAGAATTAATGGACAATCAGGTGAGTCTAGAGGGACTAGGTCCATTTTTCTAAAGTTTTTAATTAACTATAATTCATTATAATTAATTTTTTATGATTCTTGATGTGAGTTAGGGAATTAAGAGTTGATTCTGAACTTACATGGGTCGAGGAAATGATAGTTGGTCCATGATATTAAAGAAAAGATCTAGTTTGAGGTAGGGTTTCTTAACCTTATTTTGAGTCTCTTGGTCTTTTGGTGAATTTATATTAGCATTCCTCATTAGTATAACTATCTAGATGTTTCATGTGTTTTGTATTATGACTAAAAATGTTTTATATTGGTATAAGAGTGGTGGGTTTTATTTATTGGAAGTGATGGAACCCTAGAGGGTTGTGATGGGTCCAAAGGACTTGGGTGGATACTTGTGTGTGGGACTGGTCATGAGGGACTAGGGCGTTGATGATGTGTTTGTGACTTGTGAGATGGGATGTGTACCATGTCTGTTACTTTTATATGTGTGTTGAACTCATGTTTTATGTGATCTCCTTGAGTGTGAAGTGATGTCTTGGGGTAATCGACGTTTGGGACTCCCAATAACCTATGGGGATGGTATGGTATGATTTTGGGTCTCCTAAGAACACATGGGGTGGCCAGTGTGATGGTAGGGACTCCCAAGAACCCTCTAGATGGGCGAATATAATTATTAACCTCCCAAGAATCCTCAGGATAGGTCGATGTAAATGGTTATGTAGTGACCCTATTTTTTTCTTACAGGACATATAAATATATTATGGATTATATTTGGAGTTAGATGTTGAGATGATGCGAGATTTTCTGTTCCGATGAGCCCGAAATTGATATTATTAAAATATTAAATATATTATTATCATGAGAATGAATTTTTTATAAATAATGGAATACATCATGAAAGAATCCTTAGATCATAAATTCAATACCATGATTGATCCAGGTATGCGTGGTTTACCCTATACATGGCATAAGGTGGCCAGTGTCGGACATTCAGTTGAGGCATCCATTAGTGGGTGCGTTAAATTAATATAATTAAATAATTTTTTTAATTTTTTATTAAATGAAATAATTAAAATCCAATATAAATACCATACTATGATTCTTTTACAAGAGTTATCTACATAAGCCTTATGAGATCTGCGAGCAGGTTCAGAGCATTCCTTGTTAGCTAATCAAAATTAGAATCAGATGACGAATAATAAAAATATTGAGGAGTATTGAGGGGAAATGGAAGACGTTAGTCTTATACATCCCTTGAAAACATATTCAACACTAAAAATTGATCCTTTTTTGAGGTAGGTAATGGAAATTTATTGATATCTCCCTTGGTTTCTTTAGAAAATCATGGATTTGATATTCACTTCTAAGTCGACACAATCTCATTCTTTGCACTATCCCTTTTTAAGAAATAAATTTATTAAATCATTTTATATTAAGTAATTATAGGTTAATCACTTGATACCACATTATGTGATCTTTTTATAGTGTGTATTTGGATAATTTCATACACCTTCATTACTTATTCATTTCCCCACTTCTACTTTGAATTCTTTGACATAGGCCCATGTGACTGTGGTTCAACTTTATGGGATGGACTCGAGAAAGGTCAAAACCTTAGATACATGGTGGTGATGTAAAAAATGGATTGTATGGAACCTTGTAGACTTATAGAGGTGATATTATGGTGTATAGGTTGAGACCACAAGTTTCATAACCTTAAAAAGTGACGGGCGGTGCAACAAAACCTCAGTGCAGGAAATGGATCTCCAATTTCCAGCCATCAGAGGATAAAGAACAATGTTACCCAATGATCCCCACCAATTTTGGGTGTTGAAAATGTGGTTTTTGTAGATCTAGAGGCATGCACGAGACACATGATACATTCTTTAATTTCTGTGAAAAACCTGATGACACTCTGTGTGTTCTAATGAACACACGACACATAGACCCCTAACTGTAGTGCTAGGGTTTTTGGGAAAATATTAAAGATCACACACTATGTGGCTAGACCCACATGTAGTGTGACCCTTCCCAGGAAGCTGGGAAGTGTTCTAGTATTCACACACCCAGGATCCCATGCAGTGGGACATTCCATGTACTCCGAGACTATATGGGTACCAGCCAATATCTGGGAATGACCAAGCACACATCCTTGTACACAAGCATGAACAAAAGTACATAGAATGTTATACATGAATAGAACATGAAAGAATGAGGACCACCATGTTCCACATGTAAAATTCATGTATGATGACATGTCTTCTAATCCATTTTTAGTAGAGAACATGACCAGAAGATGAGGCAGGTTTACACACCGTGTGGCCCCCCATACACACCATGTACTTCCCTATAGTACTTATTACCCTCATATCTTCTTCATTTGAACTTTTATTTAAGACTATGCATAGCCTATATTGAGTTTTTATCTATATGTAACATGATTTTGTCCTTAATTGTTGCATAAGAGATACGATACGAGGTGTTATGAGTGCAACACTTCTTCATGAGATGTTTGAACATTGTAGAAAGAAGTTGTGAGCATAAGAGTGTTATTAGGGTCAATACTCCCCTATTACACCAGGGTGTTGATTACCTATATTACTTATAAAAATGATATTAGGGTCTATAATCCCCGGTTAAAATATGGTTTGGGTTCCCCATATTCACTACCCATGGGTTACTAGGGTCAGTACTCCCCTATCGCACTAGGGAATAAGTTCCTCATATTATTTACATATGTGTTACCAGGGTTAGTACTCCCCCATTACACCAAGTCATAAGTTTCCCATATTCTTCCCACATATAGGATTATTACTCCCCTTACTATGATAATGTGTGATTTTCTTACCTATGGAGTGGAACACCCCCATCATCGAGCTCCGGTAGCATGCAGTTCCTACATGGGAGTTGTGGCTCCCTCTGTAGTAGACCGTAGTTGTGGGGTGAAGGATCCTACAATCATATTATGGTGAGTCTATTTATGATACATATATAAAATTTGTGTCTCCCTTAGATGTATTGTATAGTGGTGTGGACCGATCCCCTCCACATGATTTCTTATGCCACTATGCATGATGTTGGGCATCAGAGATGGACCTTGGAGCAGTGGGAAGACATGTTGTTATTAGCTAGGTTGTGGAGATTGATATCCCCTCTATATCTTCTTTTGTGCTTTATGTTGATCATATGTGGATGTTTATGGTTTTTGTCTCATGTTCTGATTTACATACCTTTTTTGGGTTGATCTAACAAATTTTATTTTATTCTTTCTATTTCCTCCTTCAGTTTTTTTGAGCTTCCTACCGGGTATGTATATATTCACCATGGAATGATATTTTCTTGTATGTGTTGTGTATTATGTAGAATATGGTAAAATAAATGGTGAACTAGTTATATCTTAGGGATACTTGGGTGTAGTGACTATGTACAGTAGTCAGGACCAGGAGATTAGATGTCAAACTCTCTCTCAATTTACCATTATTTTATTTGTTGGCATGTTGGAAAATAACACTGATTGGATGTTTATTTTTTCCCAATTTATACTCCAATTTATATATTATCTTACATTGATTTTTTCCATAGACTTTATTACATGTATAGTTTATCACTTGATTTTAAATTAATTTACAATATATTCCTTTTCACTATTATGTGGATATGGTTGGGTGTGTGTGTAAAAATTTATTAGGAAAAGGAATCCCATTATAGTTATGACATATCAGTTCTTGTCATTATCCTCTTGCCTATTGGTGATGGGTTTGGGGTTGTGGTGGCTCAACCTTCCATAGTCTAGGTGATCACTAATGGGTCGATATGATATATATTCTTATCATATGTGGTTCATCCTTGGGTCGATGTGGAGAAAAACCACTGATGAGGATTTGTTAGGAACTTAGGTAAACGTTGTCAAAGTGTCTCAAGTGAGTCTTCAAAGAAGGAGAAATCAGTATTGGTGTGGTGGCTGGCATATTTTTACACTAGGACTCTGACTACCCATTTGTTGGCTCATCATACCAAGACATTGGTTATAGGGAATAAGGTACATGCATCATATTGGATTGAGTCCTTTGACTGTCCTTCTTGAGTCAAATCCTCATATATTCTCATCTCACCACGATATGTCTGTTCAATTTTGAGATGTATCCCTGATGAAAACCATTAAAAAGAAAAATATAGGGTCATGAAGAGGACTAGTTGAGTGAGGATTCCCCAAATTAAGTTCATCAAGACATCCATAACATTATTAAGGCTCTAGTTTAGGATCTTTTTCACAAGGTATTTATGTTATATGGGAAGTGAGTGGACCTTCCACCCATCCATCCACAAGGGGACTCACTTGTCATGGGTTATATTGATCATTAAAACAAGATTCAGTATCCATAAATCCTAGATGATTCGAATTTTATTTATATAGACTTATCTTTCTGCTAGAGTAAAATGATCAGGGACCCTAAAATCCTTGGGTGAGATTGACCCTCAAATGATAGAGGCCTTCTAGGATTTGTTAGTTTGAGTTTCCCATTTTATACAAACACCACCAGTGATGATGTTCTCTTTTATGACTTTAATTTCCATGGTGTAGAAAAGAGTAGGTGTCGTTTGGTTACCCAGGTGTACGAGGATGATGCACTCTCTTGGTAAGATTTTGAGATCCTGTTTCACAATGAGTGTTATCACGCTACTAGACTCCAATTCATGTATACAAGATTTTAGAGTGGGATTGGGATATGGAGATCTACCTACTAAGGGAATGTTTGTATATTGGGGATGGTAGTGGTCATCAGGAGCTATAGAGACTGCAACAGCTAGTATGAGACATTTGACAGGGGCTTGGTGTAGGTGAAAACCTCATCCTCAGGCTAAGAAACATAGGCCTATAGTGTAGTGAAATCAGATATGACTTGGTCTAATTTCAGGTTATTCATCAAGAAAGCCTCATAAAATATTAAAATTACCCAATATTAGACCATTATTTGCATGGGGTTAGGCAAGGTCATCATGTGTGGGATTTTATGACCCATTATGCTCAGATTGGAGGGCAGATAATTAGGGATTCTGATCCAGGGACTTTGAACATGGTATGAGTTATGATCTATATTAATTTTTTAGTTCTCTACTTTAGTCCTTTTTTCCTTCATCCCTTCCCACCTATGATTTTTTTTTCAATTTTGGTGCTTGTGATGTGGCTTCAAGAATACAAAGAGGAGGGCTTCTTTCCCCATCGAGATGTTTCCTTCTGATGTGATCCAAATTTTTTTGGGTGAGATAGTTCCACCCAAATCAGATAGTGTTGAGTTTTGGAGGATAATTTTTTTTAATTGTGTTTTTGAGGCCATTTTTCTTTTTTAAGTGACATAGTGGGCCCTAATTAAATAGGATAGGAGGGATAGGGGAAAGATCGATCTTAGTAGTGGATTCTTGTGACGCTGATACTTTAGATGTGATTGATGTGAGATCACATTATTCTCTAATCTTGTTTTAGTTTTGTTGCATGGTCACAAGCCACTTTTACATGGATGTGGAACCTTTTTGAAACCTAATGGTATCATTGGAGGCCTTTTTTATTAACCCTTCTTCTGATGAATCCCACAGAGATTATCTTGAATCAAATGTTTCTTTCGATGGTGTGACCTAACTCTATGAGGAGAGGGATCCTTACAAGAAAATCCTCCATAGAAGAAGTGGGAACCTATTTTTTTTACTCAGTATGGGTTAGTTTTTTAACATTCATGCTCAGATGGTTTTTACCAGGGAGCGTATCAGTTATTTTAGTTTATTGGGGTGTTTTTTTCCTCCTTGGATAAGGAGTGATCCTCAGGTAGGACAGGATAAGCTCATTTGTGGGATGTTACAACCAATTTCTTATCATATTGGAGAGTATTACCCTTGGTGAAGTAGATTATTTGAGCTTCCAATTTCCCTACAATGGTGGAAGAGTACGAGGGAATCTATTTGGAGGATTTGTTAGTTTTACATCCCCATTAAAAGTTTTTTTCCATATATACTTGCACTAGGGGAGACCTAATATCTGTGATAGAATATCAGATGACCCTTTGTAGTTAGGGGAGATGGAGGTGTGGTTGGAGGAGTCTTTATGGAAAGGTCTTCATAAAACCTGATGCGTTTCCTTGGAAGGAAAATGTTGTTCTCCTAATAGAAGGATGAGATCTTGGGGTAAGGTGTGTATTGGAGTCACCCAATCCAAATGACTAAATGGGATGAGTATCCACACCTGAGTATTGATGACCTTTTATCCGAATGGTTGGAGGTGAACTGGATCCCATAGTTTGACCTAAGGATGGGTTATCACTATCTCTAGGTTTGAGAGGTGGATAAATTGGGTATGTATTAATAGATCTTATGTATTTTCTTTGAGTTAATCTTGATACCTTTTGTCATGTTGAAACCCCTATAAGAGTTCATGAGACTTATGATCCAAATCCTTAACCCTTCTTGGATCAGTTTGTAGTTGTATTTTGTGATGGAACCCTCATGTCCTCAGAGTTATAGTTGGAGCACATGAGTCAATATAGGATGGTTCTAAACATACTCTAGGAGTGATAGTCATATGAAAAATCTCATGGAGTATGTTATAGTTCTGAAGGTCAATATATCAATATATTTATTCTATGAAATGGGAGTAGAAGTAGACCATATAGAGGTTTAGGCGACATGAGCTTTCCAACCACCCCCAATATGGTCGTGGTAGAAGATGATCACAGTGAGGTTCTCTATCTGCTGTTGTTAAGTGAGGTGATAGAGTAGTTAAACTATTTGTAGTTTAACCTGGTGGGTGAGGATGGTGTATCATACCTTTAGTGGATGGTTTTTACCGCCCCGCATCTTCAGTGATTCAGGGATGCATGATTCGTGGATATCGATGAGAAGATATTTCATAACTAGATATCTATTAGATACTTTCCTGATGAATTCCTTGAAGGGTGAGAGTATGAAATCCTTATTCATGGATGATCAGTGGAACTAGACGTTCTATAGGAAAAGGGTTTGAGGAGGTTGTTTTCTGATAGTAGTACACCTAGGATACAGGTGGTTATACCAAAACCCTTTAGATTCAAGTTAAGTGGAAAAGGATGTTAGAGACTGTTGTTGAGTTTAGCACTCAATATCTCACTCACCTACAATTAGAGACAAATTTTCATAGTGGTAGTGGAAATCAAATGGTGTTTTTTGGTTCTCATGATGGGGCTTCAATGATTTAAGAGATTCCATGATTATTCTTATGTTATTATAGATTGAATATCTAGGTTGACACAATTCCTACTCATCTAGAAAAAGATCTTAGTGGAGTGTTTGGGATGCCTTTGAGTCAGGTTGTAGTCTAGATTCATGGAATTTCCTCGATGATTGGTCAGACCATAATGCCCACTTCACATCAAAATTATAGAGAGGATGTAGGAGGCATTTGGTACTTAGTGGTGCTTGGTCAGAGTGTTTATACCCCAGACAGATGGACAAGGGGTCCAGACCATTTAGTTTCTAGAAAACATACTTCTAGATTTCTTGTTATGATTGGGTCCATATTTGGGAGGATTTTATGCCATTTATGGAGTATGTATCTCAATAGTTATCACTCCACTATCGGCTTATCACCATTTGAGTCCATGTTTCAGAGAACCTGCAAGTCACCACTACACTTGTCAAAGATAGGGGAAGTCGGCACTTGTTGGCCCATGGATGGTCATATTGATGGTTGTGAAAGTGGTGTAGTTCATTCGGGTGGTAGATGAGGATTTCTCGAAAAAACATCCAGAGTCCTTTCTAGACTGATGACGGTTCCCTTTGGTGTTTGATAAAGAGATTATATATTCTGAGAAATCTCTCCACTCTACGAATCACAATAGTTTGGATAGGATAGTAGACTATATGTAAGGATAATTGTACCTTTCTCTAATTATCATATAATGTTAGTTAGGAGGTGTAACCCTAAACCCTGTACTTTCAGTTAGACCAGATTGTGGGGGGTTTTATTCATTTTGTAGCTGAGGAGATGTGTTCAAAAATCATTTCGTAGTGTTGATTGAGATAACCTGGGAGAAAGATCTAGAGAACCTTTTGAGTTACTTAGTGGTTATTTTGAACTATCTTGGGAAACCCATTGTGGGTATGTGGTTTTCCTATGTTCATGTTGTAAATAGCATAAGAGCACGTAAGAGAGTTTTTGGGAGTGGGAGAGCCAAATGAAGGCTCAGTATCCCCTTATTTTTTTAACTTGTGATTTTCTAAGATGAAATATATTTAAGGGAGGAATAATGTAGTGACCATTTTCTTCATCATAAGAATTTGAAATATATTGAGTAATATTTTTGAATCCCAGTGCTAAGAAGACTTGAGATTCTGAAGCCCTGTGAGCTCAGAATAGATATTATTAAAATATTAAATATATTAATATCACGTGTGTGTGTGATTTTTTGAAAATGATTTAATAACTCATGAATATAGTCTCATATAAAAAATATGACACCATAGTTGATTTTGGGATATGTCATTTACCCAAGGAACAAAGTAAGCTTGGTTGGCACTAGAAATCTAGTTGTGGCAGCCATTGGCGATTGAGTTTAATTAAAATAAATAAATAAATATATTTTTATTAAATTACCTAATTCAAATATTCTATAATTAACCTATTATGAAAATTTTACAAGGGGTAGTTGTATAAACCTTTCGAGATCTTAGAGGAGGTTCAGATCATTCCTCATTGGAGAATCAGAATGAGATGATGAATGAAAAATGGATCGAGGTGGATTGACAGGTAGTAGAAGAAACATGTCTTATCCATCCCCAGAAAACACGCTCTTCACCAATGATAAATCATTTTTATGTATGGAATTTTATTTTATGGATTAATTCTCTTTATTTTCTTGTAAAATCATGGATTTGATATCTGTTACTTAATTGGCCCAATGTCATTCTTCACACTAGCCCATTTTATGAATTAAATTGATTAAATCAGGTTACATTATGTCGTTCTTTGAAAATATCTTGATACCACACCGTGTGATTATTGGATGATATCACTTAAGACAATGACATACACCTTCATTTCTTATACTTTTCCAACAATTTTTATTTGCGTTCTTCATCTTTTGCCTGCATGGCTATGATTCGACTTTCTGGGTTGGATTTGAGCATGATCAAACCCTTGGATAGATGGAAATGATGTAGAAGATGGATATTTAGACACATTAGGAACCAATCATGGTGGGATCATGGTATGTGGGAAATGACCATGGGTTTTAGAACCTCAAATGGAAATGGGAGGTGAAACAAAACCTCTGTGAGAGAAATGGATATCTAATTTTTGGCCATAGAAGGATGAATATTGATGTTTGATGGTGACCTGCACCAATTTTTGGTGGTCAAATGATTAGTTTTTATATTTTGGAGTTGTGGATGAGATGTTTGTGGCATTTTTCAATTTCTATGAAAACCCCAACTACACGCTATGTAGACTGATGAACACATGGCGTGTAGCCCCATGACTGCAATGCTAGAGTTTTTAGGAAAAATTTAAATATCACACACTATGTGGCTGGAAATACACATCGTGTAGCTCTACCTGCACATTCATGTTGTGTGCCATCTGGCACATGCATAGAACCCCATGGGATGCAAAATTCCACGAGCTTCTAGAGTATATGAAAATGGGACAATATGTCGGCATGGCCAGGTACATTTCCAAGTATATGTGCATATTCAGAAGTACACAAAACGATTTACACATATAGGCCTTGAGCAATCAAGGCACACTATGTGCCACTTGTACACACTGTGTATGATGACATGGCTTCCAAGCTGTGTCCATAAGAGAACATGTCCAGGTCATTAGGTGGGGTCAAATTCCATGTGAACCCCTATACACACTATGTACTTCCCTCAAGAATATATTTATATTGTATCCTTTTTATTAGGACTCAGATTTAGGCATGTGAGTAGCCTATCCTATGATTTTTTCTACATATAATGTGATTTTCATGTTTATTGTGGTATAAAAAATATGATGCAAGGTGTTCAAAGTGTGACACTTCTTTATGTAAAGTTGGATGTTGATATCAACTTGGTGCGATCATCATAGTGTTATTGGGGTCAGTACTCCCCTACTTCACTAGGGATAAAATTCCCCATATTCCCTATATAAATGATATCATGATCAGTACTACCCTATTACACTAGGCCATGGGTTCCCCCATTTTATTTACACATGTGTTAACTGTTTCAGTACTCAATCACACTAGGGTATGGGTTTTCCATATTCTTTTCACACGTGTTACCAAGGTATGTACTACCCTATCACACTAGGGTGTGGGTTCCTCATATTCTTTACACAAGTAGAGTCAGTACTCACCTTAATACTACTGGGAATGGGTTCAATACCTATAGAGTGGAAATCCAGCATCTTAGAGCTTCAGATATGCATGATTCCTTCATAGGAGTTGTGGATCCCCCAGTTTTAGAGCACAGTTGCGGGGTGTGGGATTCTCTACTCATATTCTGGTTAGGTTACACAAAATAAAAGGATTAGAGTTGTGAGTCCCTCAGTTTTAGTGTGCAGTGGTGAAGAGTGGGCCCCATGACCCAGTTTCTTTTGCGGTTATGCATGATGTCGGGCATTAGATATGGACCTTGGAGTTGTGATAAGACTCATAATTCATATCTAGGTTATGGAGATAGAGATCCCATTTATCTATTCGTTTGGACTTCTTATTGATCATATCTAAATGATTATGATTTTAAAATTAATTTATGATCGAATTTCCTTCATTGGAATTAGATGAATACTTTTATTGTATTATTTATATATCCCACTTTGGGTTTTATGGCATCATACTGGGTATATATATACTCACCTCTTCCCAAGGATTTTCCCACACGAGTTGTCTCTTATATAGACGATGTGAAGATCAATGGTGACCATGGTGGAGATTATAGATACTTGGGTGCAATGAATGTATATGTTGGATGAGACTAGGAGATTAAGACCTGTGATCTCTCTCATTTTACCATTATTTTAGTTGTTTATTGGTTGGGACATCACTCCAATTGGGAGTTTATTTTCCCCCTTTTAAGCTCCATTTGATATACAATTGTACTCTGATGTTTTTCCTAGATTTTATTACATGCATGGTTTTTTTCAAGATGTTATATTATATTATATTATTTTCCTCTAAACTACTTCATGGAAATTTTTGGGTACATGTGTACATGTACATTAGGGAAATGCCTTCCATAATAGTTATTCCTTTTCGTCACTTATATCCAACCCCTGGCCTATTGGAGTTGGACTTGGAGTTTTGGTGGCTCAACATTTTTTATGATAGGTTGGCCCTAGTGGGTTAGCCATCATAGGTTTGTCTCCCAAAAACCCTTAGGATAGGCATGTGTGACTTATTGGCCTCATAAGAACCCACAAGGATGAGTTAATGTGCATGATTGAACTCTCTAGAGTCTGTGAAGATGAGTTGGTTGAATTGATGGACCACTCTAAGTATGTATGGATGAGTCAAGGTACATGAAGAGGCTATTACTTGAGTGATTGTCATGGGCCATGAGATACATTTTTTATCACGATTCTGATAGAAATTGTTTTTGGTATGGTGTTGAGGTAGGTATTTTAATGTTTATGGTGTGACACAAATTTTGGCACAATGACAAAGTAGATATTATTATGTATTCATTTCATGATATTTTTCTTGGTGAGTGATTTTTACAGACACCACTACACCTAATTATTTGTATTTCATGCACACCCATTGATCACAAAAACATTTAGCTTGGTAGAGGCACTTGGGATACCTGAAAGGTCATTGGACTCACCCATATCTATGTACTCAATGTGGGAATCCATTCACATGGGTAAAATCTCCTATTTTATCTCAGGGAATAGGTCCCACATATATCTGCACTCCTGGTATAGGTTAGAAGGTCATGGAGTACATGGATACGATAGGATAGTACATGTGTTTGGCTAGAAGCCATTGTATTTATTTTCAGTCATCACTTGGAATGTACTATCCAATGTTTCTTTTATTATAAGTGATGTTTTTAATGGATATTGCAGATATTTTTATGGTAATGTGTCTTATATATTTACTTTATTATATTTTTTACTAAAGGGCCCTAGTGGGCTCTCTATTTTATGCTTATAGGTTGGTGGGAATTTCACTGCATGAATGGGTTATGCCAAATTTTTAGTAGATTTGGGAATTAACCGCTTAGACTTGTTTTAGAGGTAATAGTCTTCCCATGACTATTTTAGGACCTCACTATTCGTCAATATCCTTTCACTTATGAGGAGAATTTGTGAGGTTTTATGGAGACCCCCACATGGGAGTTATTTGGGTGGCCTGGGTAGGAGAATAACAAAATCATATTAGAGGGTGTCTTAGGTTAGATAAAATATTTATTACTGGAAATATAATATAGAAAATCACAATGTAGGAAGAGTGCATGTTTTTCCAACATGATATCGATTGAAACTCGAGTTTACATTGGATGTATAGTTCTGGTATTTAGAACTCTAGGATGAGTGAGGTGTTTGGTAGGACCAATAATCCTAATCTTGAATGGGTGGGACTCGATATGAGGCATATGGCTTAGTTTTTATCCAATGATTTGTATATGAATCATGGTAGTGGCATGTTAGGATCATGATACATGAACCTATGAGAAATTTTGTTTGATATGATGGCCATGTCAAATCCATATTATTTGAAGAAACTTATAATGTAATTGATTTTTTCTAAATTATATTATTGGGGGTGATGAAATTAATATGGATACAAAATTATTTTTTTTTCTGATTATGAGTGTGCTTGGTGGAATTCATAGAGAAATGGATTTTGAAAATTGTAGTTTATGAGAAAAACTCAATTTTAGAAATGGAAAACATATATGGTGGAATAAGACATGCATAAATTGTTATATGAGTAGGTTTTATTAGAAATTGATCATTGATCTGAAAATTTTGAAATGAATGGGATTTTGTTTTTTGTGAAAAATGTAAGTAAAAACGTTTTGAAATGGAATTTCAAGGTAGTTTTGGAATTAAAAAAAAATAGAATTACGATAACATGATCAATTTTTGGGAAAGGGGATGACTAGGTCAGGAGTTTCAGTGATTTTGGTTCTGATGGAAAATCATTAAATGATAAGAGGTGTTTTGAAATAGATGGAGTTTTGGTGCGTGTAAATGTTCTAGAAATGAGCTTTTGAAAATAAGAAATAGCTTCCCATGGAAACCTGTTTATGGAGATTTTGTGAGTTCATTGAGGTGACCTTGATACTTGATTTGTGTGCTCGAACTGTATGTAGAGTGTGTTTGGAAACCATCAACTGAGGTTGATGTGTGTGTGTGGTATTTGGTTGAT
The DNA here is from genome assembly GCA_963277665.1 of Viscum album. NCBI lineage: Eukaryota > Viridiplantae > Streptophyta > Magnoliopsida > Santalales > Viscaceae > Viscum > Viscum album. The sequence goes on along the minus strand of OY728152.1, from coordinate 2,081,491,234 downwards.
GTGATGTTTAGAGAGTAAATAGTGCCTATATAGGCTGGTTTTCTGGATCTTTAGTGATGGACTGTGCGAGACCCTATTGTTGACTTGAGTGTTCGGCAATACATCATGATTTTTTGTGTGAAACGATTATCTCATGATCCTGGGATGGATGTTTGGTGTGAGAAGCTTGTGGTGAGATCTAGGTGGATGATTTTTAGGAGACACTTATAGTGGTATCAGAGATGTTTTATGTGTGGATTGAGTAGTCGAAAGTGAATTTTATAAGTTCAGAGATTGGATCCATGTTGTGTGGTTGATGTGTTTTGATGATTTTTCTGATTATACTTATTGATGTGTATTTGGTTTGGGTCCTCAATCAGGACTGGTTGATATTTGATCTTTATAGAAGATTCTTATGGTGGGGAGAACCAATATTTGGGATCATTCATTGGTAGAATAGTCTTATGGTGAGGAGAACCATAAGCCTTGGTAAGCTTTATTTTTTCAATGAAACTTATTTTTTTTTGTAATTTATGAGTATTATTAAGAAATATCATGATACTTAGTGGTAGTTATGAGCCAGATTCTTGGAATATAATCCTTGGAGTTCAAGGATGCTTATGGTTGGTGAATAGGTGATAAGGATATACCTATGGTGGAGATAACCTTCTCTATTACAGGTGTGTGAACCTTGTCTAGGAAGGGACATGGGTGCAGCATAACTGGTTGGTAAATGGTTGAAACCACAACATGGTTCTAGTGAAAGGATATTCCATTTTTGGGAATTCAGATTTGGATTTAGTTGGATTATCTATGTGGGCATCATGTTTATGGTGGTGTTTCTTGATCTAAGGGTGAGTCAGGTTGAAGGATCATTGGTGCTCAGGATAGAGAACAATAATGAATATAGTCAGTTATGGAACCAATCAATAGAATACACCAAGTATCAGTCCATCCCTCAATGTGGGTGTTTAGATGGTTTGATTGTTCCCCTTTGAGAAGGGCAATTTTTTAGGTGATGTGGTGGTGCATCAAAAAGCATGGAGGCCTAAGACCATGGTTGAGAATGATGATTTTCCTGTAGGGGAATGAGAATGAGGATGGAACAAGAGTGATAACATGATTGATCGAGGTGTTGAAACTTGATGAAAGCATCAAGGGATAATGTGGATAATGTGAGATTGTGGATCATGGGGAGAAACATGCATGTAGTTTTCACAAGACACGTTAGGGTCAACACTCTAGGAGAGGAAAGGAATATATTTAATGGTGTGGAGTATTCCATCAGTCATTCAATTTGAGGCCCTTGGTGTTGGTGGGGATTTTGGTGGGAACCATTGATGGAATTTCTATGAGTAAAGGATAGGTGATGAATTGACTTTCATTGTGACACTTAGGGACAATCAGTGATGTAATGACAGGGATGATCCTGTTTTAGGGAATGGGATGTCGGTCTTGGTGATGTGGCCATCTTTTGAGGGGGATCAGAGATGTGTGAGGTTAATAAATGGATGATTGTTATGGTGTTTAGAGATTGGTGGATCAATGAGGTCAAGTTTAATGGAATCCTTAGTGAGTGATGGGTTAGTCTTAGATGTGGTATCTGGTGGGGTCTAAGAACCGACCTCACACCGAATATGGTTTGAGGTTATCATAGTAGGAGTCAAATCGATGGTTTATTAGTGATAATGGTATAACACAACCATTTTTATAATATTTGGGGGTCTTAATTAGTAAATGGAACAAAATTTGAGGTTTAGAATTTCTTTATAATTGGATTGTCATGGGATGCATTTGGATATAGAAATAAGGATTGGAAGGTGTTGGTAATGTGTTAGTAGGTGAGGCCTAGTGGTTTCAAGGAGAATGTGGTTGGGAAGGGATTAACTGATGATCTTGTGTGAGGTCAGATGTGGTGAGCTAGATCCACATTCATAGAATCATTTGAGATGTATTTTATGAGTTTCAAGGATCTAGATGAGTGTTTTTATAAGTGTGACTACATTCCTAGACTTGGTTTCTAGAGTGGAATAGTGTAAGAATGTTTGGAATTTTGAGATGGAACATGGTGAGTTATTGGAATGTTTATGACCATAATAGGATGGGAGATGTGTTTTGGGATTTACCATGACTTCTCAAGGATGATAAAAATTATTGTGAAATGTTTTTAATGATCAATGTCATTATGAGTTGGAAACATTATTAGGGACTTTGATCTTTTGACTCTGGTTAGCTGGAAATTTGAGAATTAGGATTCAAAATCAAATTTTGAGATGTTGGACCTATTTAATGATTTTTTTATACATGGTGTCTTGCACAGAGGGGTCTTGAGGGCTCGAAAGATCCTTAGAAGAGGCCATGTGGCAACCACTAGATTTTTTGTGAAGATTTTAGGGGTTATTTGATGGTTTGGTTCAAATCAGGTGAGATTGATGGATTTTGGAAGGAAGATAAGGCTTACCAGAATAAGGTTTATTAATAAATTCTAGGATTTTGGAAGTCACACCTTATGATTAGTTTATAATATGAGATACCTAATGTTGTGTCTATAGAATCCCTTATCACTTTGGGTGAAAGAGATGATCTCAATTAGTTGAGCCATTGTAGGTTTTTGGTTACACTATGAATAATTTTTTTCTATATATACATCATTCTAGTTACTCTATTTTGGATATATTACTCTCTAGTTAATCTGATTTTACTTATTAGAAGAACATTATTTTGTTTTTTTTTAACTTATCAAAAGGACTCATTATGAAATTTTTTTAATACCATTATTCAATTTTTTTCATATATAGGAGCATGTATTGTTTAAATTGTTTTTTAGAAATCAATTCACCCACTCTTATAGTTCACATGTCATAAATTCCTTTGAAACAACTATCTACCTAGTTTCCAACTTTAAATTTTACATGTCTATGAAACTTTATATCATAGATCTAGAATGAGTATTTGAAAAACATAGTGTATATCTATTGCTCTCATAAGGTTAGTAGAACATTGTGAAGATATTTACCATGTTTGGAATGAGATGTAAAATAGAAAAAGATATCATCTACAAAGATAACTATGAAAGACTCTAATAATGGATGAAAGACCCTAATCATTAAATCCATGAATAAATCTAGAGTATAACTCAAGATAAAAGGCATTAAAATGTATTAAAAATGATCATTTTAGCTTTGGAAAGTCATTTTTGGAATATCTTCTATATTGAATAGAATCTATTGGTAACCTGATCATAAGACAATCTTAGAAAACCGCTTTCCCCCCTTTTAATTGATCAAAGAGATCTTTAATTATAGGAAAATGGGTAATCTGTTTTTATCATAACCAAGTTCAACTTATAATAGTCTACACATATATTTAGATATCCATTGGTCTTCATAGAAAAGAGGACCAAAGATCAACAAGGGTAAGTGATTGGTTGATGAATACTTTTGACCCTAGATTTACAGCTGAATATTTAACTCCCTCAATTCAGTTGGATATATACAATATATAGGAATAAATAACTTTTTAGTTCCTTATATAAGTTCCATGGTGAATTTCAATTATTTATTAAGAGGTAATCTCAAAAAGTCTTTAAGGAACACATCAAGATATAAGTTCACCATATGAGGTATGACTTGCTAATGATTAGTGACACCTGCTTTAAGGACCAATATAATTATATCTACAATGATTATTCATATATTCACTGGATAAATAAATTCTAAAATATCTTAAAAATACAACTCTCAATGGATTTTATTGGATTATAATAATATAAAAAAATAAACTCACATGTTATACCCGTAATTGAGAGCATTAAACTGGGATAATCGGTCCATTCCAAAAAATTCCATTAATGGAATTCCTATTTAGAACCATAAAATTTAAAAGATTCCCAAAAGTTTCCACTATCAGATCAAAATAAAAAAACTTCTAGGTCTATTAAATCCTATCCCTTAATATGGAATCAAGGATTATAAATGAAAATAAGGTTTCTACTTTACTCTTAAGAAAAGATACTAATTGATCAAAAAAGAAAACAATTAAAAGAAACTACATCAAGTAAATCACATGGTAAAGTAAAGGATACAGGGTTTGTAACTCTAAAAGTATAAGTCCCAACTCCAAAGTAAAATATAGGTTTCTCCATGATATATATACTTCATGATTTCATATACTAACCATGAAGTGTAAATAATTTCTCATATTTTTTCAAATTAGATAATTAGGTCTGAATTCTATGTTAGCCTCCTCAACTGTATCTTCAAGATAATGATCTATTTCTACTTATAGAATATAAAAATGACTGGTATTATGATTCTTGGACTGGATGAGATTTCTAATCAACGCCATTTTATATACATCATTGGTAAAACTATAGAAGGTGTCCATAATAACCACAAATGTTGCATTTCATTGCCTCAAAGGAAAAATTATGATAGATATATCCAAGTATTCCATACTAATGACACTAAATAAATGATATTAATTATCTAGGTGATGCAGGAACACCACCATCCCTTATTCCATAGTGAGAGAAACCTTTACTTTCCTCCTATCAACATCTTTTCCAACTTCTATAAGTGCTATCACTTGAGGTATGGACTGATAGTGGACCACTATCTCTTGAAACTTATTTCCATCTTGCCTCAGTGTGGATGTATTTTTTGAAAAATTTAGAAAAATTTAAGAAATTAACGACAATAAATTGTGTTTGTAAAGGCTCATTGATCCCTATTTTAAAATCCATTTCTTTAGATTCTTCATCTCTTATTAGATGTGGATCAATGTAAAGAAGATCCATAAAACTATAATTGTATTATATAACCAATATAATGCCTTTATAAATAGTCATAAAGTCATTATACTTCACCTAAAATAGTGTTAATGGGTAAAATTTCTCAAAAAAATATCTTTAAACTTTTCCAAGAAGAGACCCTAGTCCTTCTAAGCATCAAACATTACATTCCACCACCCATGAGGCACCCATTCTAGAACGAAGGTTGTTAGCTAATCCTAGTGTTTATCAGGTATTTTGATGATTTCATATATATTATTGAGTAGAATAATCTACCCGTCAACCTCATTAGGTGATATATCACCCCAAAAAGTATAAGTCTGGTGAAACTAAAAATACATCATAGCATATGAGGATGTATGATCCTTTTGTGGAGATCTTTGAATATATACTTAAAGAATTTTCACAAGCCAGTCCAAGACCTAAGGGTAAACAATGAGTTGATCTAGTGGTTCATTCTCACCCACCCATTATTAATCTATAAGTTGTTTTCATCTAGGAAACATCATCTATAATAATGTGGAGAATAATATCAGTACTCTGTTCCCAAAATATACCAGCCCATGGATTTAACTACACTATAGAGGTTACGTGTAACCCTATTCCTCTCTCCCTTAAATTCTCACAACAAAACACTTTTCAATTTAAACAACCATTTTAAACCATTTAAAAAAAATATACATACTCAAAAAACCATTTTAAAATAGGTAAAATCATGATTTTGGAACATCATAAAATAAATTAACAATCAATAGTTTATAGGGAGACTATCAACCCAAAGGAATGAATTATTAACCCATATTGACCTAATAATTAACAATAAATATACAGGAAAACCCCATTTATTTGTTATTAACATTTTAGTAAATATGATTCATCAACTGGTATAAAAATTAATATAAAAGCAAAGGCAATCAAGCACACAACATGGAATGAAATCTTACTCATTCCAAATTATCAAAAACTAATAAGACACATGAAACTCAAGGACATATAATGAAAAGAAATGGAAATAGAAAAAGAGATCCTAGATTAACTCTAATAATATATATTTCCACTATAATTATGATGTATAAGCATATTTAAGGGTTACATCCTGAGTTCAGATGGTATTAGTCTCTCGTCTACTCTAAAATCACATACTCAAGAGCCCTTATTTATCTTTGATCACATTTTATAATGACCGTGACTTGAATACATGAATAGTAACCAAATCATGTCATCATAGCACCTTAAGTGAAACTCTTGATCATTAAAGGCTAGTTTAAATGATAGGGGTTGAGTAATACACAATTGAAAGATGGTTTAAAACACTTAAATGGTGTATTAATGAAATCATTTCACATGGATATATGTAGCATTACTTATCCAACTGAAGTTATATAGAGTATATAACATCTATCATAGTACATGAGTGAAAATAAAAAATAACATAAAATGTGTAACATGAAATAAATAATAATTTATATTTATAATAGTTCTAAAATAATTAATTTTTTTTTTAAAATGACATGAGATAAGAAAAAAATACAAATACATTAGCAGTGGAGGCCGAAAATGGCCTAAGGATCTAAAATGGTGCTGAGATGCATGTAACCTCTCTGAAAATGTACTAAGGACAAACCATGTTTCATAAATTAGTCTAAACATCAAAAAACTAAAAAATAATGTCCCCAAGAACAAGAATCCATGTTTACTAGCTCTTATACTCAAGGGAATTTCCATTACTTGAGACACATACAACAAGGTCTTGATGCATCCCATTAGATCCCATATAGAGTGTGAGTATAACATGCCTAGTAGATAGTCACCACTCACCCCTAGTCACCTATAATAAACTAGAGTACTTTACAATAAAAATATATTGTTAAAGGAAAAAATAGAACAACAATTTTTATACTCTAACAAATAATTAGACATCACCTTAGAAATTTTTTAATAATTCCCACATGGGATGGGTCCTTACTAGTTTTACCTATATTGTGCCTCATCTTGGGATTAAATATGAAAATCTAAAGACATCCCAAATGGGTGGAAATTATATTACCAGAAAAAAACTCACAGATATACATATATATACCCACACATATATGTAGATGTGTTCAAAAGAAGTCACATTCCTAGTGACCAATATCGGGGAAAAGGAAATCACACATAACAAGTTTAGTACATATTGTAGTCTATCATAGGAAATAAAGGAATCATTATTACATTTATAGGCACTGAAAAACCATACAAAAAACCACCAATCATCCCATCAATGTTTGGGTATCTTCTAAAGATCACAAGTAACAATAAAAACACACATGAATATATTTCACTATCCTAATTTGGATAATAAATCAAATAACAAGATTTATAAAATTCTTAGAAAATATGGAATGATATACTAATAAAAATACACTTATCCAAATAATATATATTGAAATAAAATTAATTTAATCCTTTAATATTTTATTTTATTTAAATAAATAAATAGTCATGCTAAGAAAACGCATAAGTAAAAAATAAGACATGTGAGTAATAAGCCAAATGGGATAAAATATAAAAAATATGTTGGTTTAAGTATAAAATTAAAAACACTATTTAAACAGTTTGTAAACTTTTATATGCTATAAAATCTTTATTATTTTATGGTTTACTCAACCCTAAAATAAAAAAAGGAGAACATTATACACATATAATATATCATTTATATAATTTAAACATCATATCTCTGAATAAGTCATCCCCATAACCTATAAGTTTAGTTTCTTTAGTGAATAGATACATAATCACATTATTATATAACAATTTCAGTATCTCTAACAAATAATATTATCACATTATGTCCCTTTTAGGCATATCACACTTATAATTATTTTTAATAACCTAAATAATAGAAACTTGATAAAGTGTGAACTTAGAATCTCAGTAAGGGTAAACCTGATAGAGAAAAATTGAATATAATTAGTGGGAATAAAATGTGCATGTTTTTATAAGAAGATGATAATGGTAAGTGGAAATTAGATAATAGAATCATACCTTATAAAAAATATATCGTAAATCATGAGTAATGAAATATTGATTTTGGAATAATATAATAAATGATTAATATGAGTGTGGAAAATAGAGTTATTACCCATGAGACATGAAAACATAACATATGCATACAAATGTGGCACCTGAATAAGAATATAATATCATTTCTTATGTTAAGGGTCTCTTCCAATACCATTAATACATGTTGGACAAAGTCTCCCAATGGATTGTGTTCACTCCCCATTTACATAAACATAGTGTTAAGAGTCACATAGTAGGATGGGATCACACCCTAGTCCCTTACATGTCATATCCTGAGATATTAATTTTTAAAAAATGCGTTGTAAGGATACAAAGTACCCACCCATCACATAAAGATAAAACATACATATGGGATCCCTATAAACATGAAAACAATTATAATTCCATTATAAATTAATTTACCAGTGTAAAATAATTGAGTTTCATGAAAATTTACATAAGGAATAGTCATAAGTATTCTAAATAAAGAAGGTTGACGATATAATTAGATTATATCCCCTGGTAATAATAATAAAAATTAAAGGATATTTAAAAATATAAAAAACACTTTATATGAGTATCAATAAATTTATTTTTGAAATACAAATTAATACAAATTAATTTTTTAATAAATTTTATTTTAAAATTAAATTATTTATAAAAAATCAGCATAAAAATTAATTTTTAAAACCATGAGAATATATAGAAGAATATTAATAAAGAAAAATAAATAATATAGTGACAAAATACAATCACGTGGAAAATTTTGAAAAACGATCACTTTTAAACTTTTGCAAAGAAGGTCAAAGTTGGGAGAAAATGGCCATAAAATATTAAAATAAGACCCCTTTTTTAAATAAAGTGAATTAAATATAATATTTCCTTAATAAATAAAATAATTAGATATAAGTAAGCCCATAAAATAATATAACGAATATTAATATGGAGGAGAAAAATTCCCAACTGAAAAAATGGATGAGTTTTATTCAACTAACAAGTGTACTTTCAGTTGAATTATGAACCAAAGGGAAGTGAAATGGTATGAAGAAATTTAAACCCTAGAAATAAATAGTGTATAATAAGATATAATTTTTTTTATAGATAAATTATATTCCATTTTCCCAAATTGGAATTCAAAAATAGAAAATATCGATTTCAAAGTGAGATTAAAAAAGAAACCCCTATCATCACTCATAATTTCCATGAAGCTGTTTAACTTTTTATATAATAAACAAAAACAATTAAATCATATATTTAAGAACCTTATTTTTATATATTACCATTTATATTGTTCAATTATAATCATTTTTTACACATATATTAGTTACTTATTATTCATTTTCATAATTAAATGTTAGTAATTTTGATTGCTTCGTACAATATTCATAATGAAAACATATATCCTAGTTATCTAATATAAATTTCATCATTAATAGATTACTCAAGGTAGTGGAATACTTATTTTCCAATTATTTATTTAATTATATGTCAAATTGATGGAAATTATGGGCATCATTCTTGAAACCAGAATATATGATAATCATATTTCAGGTAATTTACCGATAAAAATAAGTTGCATTTTAATGAACATTAATTTTTTGTGTCACACTTTCTGAAAAATATTAATGACAGAAATTAATCTTTAATATCAAATATTACCTATATTAATGTATTGATAATTATTTTTTATGAAAATGGTTTTTTTGTTAAAGCGTCGTTTATATAGGTTGTTGAACCAACCCAAACCAAAATGAGATATATATAGTGACCCTATACTTTTACACATATTATTATATGATTTTAAGTATGATTAACCGGAAAATAAAAACCAAGGACCATATATTCTAGTTACACTGGAAGACTAGGTACAAAAAATAAAAAACATGGCACTATAATAAAACATCTCTTTATTAATCTTCTAAAATTCGATCCTAGAATCCTTTGAGCTCCTATATATGCATAGGATAACTCAGATAATAGACATAAGAAATGGATGAACTAAAATCCAAGTAAGAGAATAATCATGGAAAGGAAGCATATCACATGGTATAGAAGGAATTAAATTATAACATAAAAGGCTGGATCATGGATAAACATGTGGAATCATAACCTATAGAACATGGAATCATATGATCATGGAAACATTTTTATATATAAGAAACATATAACTTGTCATAAACATGATTCATAGCTTACTACCAAGACTATGTCACGTGGTGGACAACATCCCGTAGTGCATTAGGTTTACTCCCTAATCACATACATGGTGTCTCAAAAGGCTAAAAATTACCCAATTAATTGTAGTGATATCTAGGTTCACCCATCATAACATGTTCATGCATAATGTTTACACATCAATAATCAAACATAAATTATACACATAAGGGTTACCCATGGAAATAAATGGGTATCGTAATCATGTCACAAGGCATAAGTAATGGGAGAATCTTAATGATGTCCAAGAAAGAATGGATTTAAATTATACCCGGACATTAATTAAGGAAAATATGCATATATCATGATAAAGTATTTCCTAATTAAGTAAAAAATGTAAAAATAGTGTTTAAGAAACATTAGAAATGATCCACTTTAGTGTGGTTTAAGGAAAAATATTAACGACTCTTTAAGGAAAAAAGAATTTTTTTTGTATAAAAACTGAAATGAACTAAGATAGTTTTTCATGATGAAATTATTGATTTTCTAAAAAATAACAGTGTCTTAAAGCAGATTGTGGAGTGTACTTTAAAATTTGTAGGAAATTGGGAAGTTCCCATTAATCGGGCTTGCTTATTTGGAGGGATTGAAAAGAGAACCTTAAAAATATTTATTTACCCATAAAAGATGGATGATTTTTTATAGATAAATAATTTTGGAACATGGAAATATAATCTATAATAATTATATAAGAATAATGAAAAATACATTGGTTTAAGCATAACCTGAAAGAAAAAAGGGGGTTCGGATAGATCCCTTACCTTTCACCTGAATGTGTTTTTCACTTGCACTTAATTTCATTGAAAATAAAATTAGATCCATTAATTAATTAATTAATAACATATTATACATGTATTTTATTTATTATAATTATATTAAGTTCATTTATCTCCATTTCAATGAGTAATAATGTTTAATTTTGTTGTTGTGGGAGCGTTAGTTTCATGATTTAATGATCGGTTCCCATGAGTTTAATTATTGGAGTTCTTGTCAAATGAGAGAAAAACTATAAAAGTGGAATGATATGGTATTAATATAATTTAATAATTTTTAATGGTCCCACATATAATTTTTTATGATTGGAGGATGATTCATTTGATAAAATATAATTGATAAATGTTTTGTTTATTTTGGAAGTTTTTTGACCATCACAAATTAGTTTCCTTTTATTATTTAATATTTTGTATATAAATTAGTTCCATAACATGAAACATGTTATGATATAAATTTTAAAGTATGTTTCATCCATTATAATAATTTTATGACCAACCTTGAAAGTGGTAATGTAAAACCAAAACTCATCATCCATGAAGGCAGTTTATTGACACCTCACATACGATGTTTTCATTTTTAGAATAAATGGGAAATATAGGAGATTTTATGATGGACACTACATTAAAAAAATCAACTTCCATTGTATATATGTTATTGGAGTTATCATGTGACTTTTTATAGTGTATGAAAGGATTAGGTAGAATAAATAATGAATTTAAAAGAGAAAGGTGGATGATTTTACCTCTTGAATATCACATCCTTGAGAACCTACTTAAAGAACTTGGGTTTGGTCTTTCGTTGAGACTAAAAACTCTTGGATTTTGGAAATAGGCTTGTTAATGTAATGGGGTATAATATATAAAATATTCAAGGATTTGGAAGTGTGGGGATAAGGGGTGGTGAGGGGTGTTGTTTATAGTTGGAGGATAGGCGTTTTTTATTATTTTATTCATTTGTTTAATATTTTGACTCAAGACTATCAATAGTGCTGATTAACATTAATAAATAAAGAATATAGAGCATGTGAGTTCGAGATAATTGGAACATACATCATCCACGACTCAGGTATGACTAAAAAATTGACATACTATCTTATAATGTTAAATATTATAAATTACCAAATTTTACAATTCATCGAAAATTCAACTATTTTGGAAAACTAAAAAAAAATTAACACTAACCATTTTTGACCTATATATTTAAAACATTGACTCAGTTTTATAGAAATAAATTTCTAATTATGGTAAATCTTATTTACAAATAAATTCATAATTTATTCAAAAATTACTAATTTTAATATTATAACACATTTTATAAGTCCTTGAAAAATTAATTAAGGTCTCAAAATTTTTTCTTATAATTATAAGGAAAATATATATTATTTTTGGAATATATTTTTATCAATATAATTTTTATTTTAAATCATTATATTAATTATAATATTTCAAATAAACATATATGTTTCATGAAACTGCCAACAATTAATTTTTCATTTTTAAAACATTTATTTACATATTCTGTGAAATAAATATATCATATTTTCATTTCTGAGATACCTAAATTTTATTTATACTTTCATATTTGAGGTTACTATTCTAGAAACCAAATTACTATTCCTTACAGCCACATTACTATTCCAATAGCCAAGAAACTATTCAAACATTTAGATTTCTTACAATCATTAGGGTTTACTAATTCATATAAATGCCTCTTATTATATTAATAACTCACTTAAATTTTGTTCCAAGTTTATATATAATCACATATTTTAAATTAATTTTTTATTATTAACATTATGTTTTATTTCTGGAACTTTGTTCATGAGTGAAGTGATTCAAATGGATCGAGCATATCCAAATTCTTCTAATCTTATTATATAATTTTCTATTTATTGGACCACTGTAGTACTTGGAATTATTATTGGTTTGTTTTATGACTATTGTATAATTATTTATTTATGATAATAATATTTTTTTGGATTTTCTATGTGATTTTTGAGCTTTATAATATAAAACATAATTATTAGAAGGGAAATTCCATTGATAAAATTCTAGGTAATTACATTCTTCCCCCTTATGAAGTTTCCCAATTCAAATTGTGTATTACATACTAATATAAAAATAGTTTAGGGTATTTCTCCTTCTTCACTTCCCTATTTTCCATGTTTTCTCCTCATATTTGTGGTTCCTTTATAGTACTTTGACTAGGTGATTTTTCATGTTGTACAGAACTTTATCTCTATAGTCTAAGATCTTCACCGGATGCTCTTCATAATAGAGATAATTTTCCAAACATACCACCTCTATATTAAGTACATTTGAGATATATAGTATGAAATTACTCAAGAGGGATACATGGAATACATCTTGCACATGAGATATGGTTTGTGGAAGTGAAAGTCAATAGGCCATAGCTATGATGCGATCCACAATCTTGAAGGGGATGATGTACCTAGAACATAGCTTTACATTCCTTCCAAATATAATGACCTATTCCATGGAGAAATTTTATGGCATACCATATCTCTAACCTCAAACTCTAAGTCTCATCGATGATTATCTGGATATCTCTTTTTTCAACTTTGGGATTCCATGATATTTTTCTGAATGGTTTTCACCATTTCTACTATTTTGTTAACAATTTGATGTCCCTGTAGCTTACATTATACAAAATCATCCAAGTATATAGGTGTTCTATATCTTTTCCCATATTGGGATTTATATGTTCAATTTGGATTCTTGAGTGGAAACTATTGTTGTAAAATAACTTGAACCGAGGAAGATGTTGGTCCCATCCTCCTTTGAAGTCCATTGAAAATGATCTCAACATGTCTTCCAATATTTTAATAGTCTTCCCATATGGTCCATCAGTTTGAGGATGATAAGTCATACTGATTTTCAGCTTTGTGTTTCGATCATTTCTTAGAATTTCGCAGAACCTGGAGGTGAATCTCATATCTTGATAAAAAAACTCAATAGTGGTACTCCATGTATCCTCACCACTTCCTTGATGTATATCCATTTAAGTTGATCAAGTTATAAGTCCTCTTGAATTTTGATAAAGTGAGATATCTTTATAAGACAATCTATAACAACCCATGTAGCATTATTTTCTCTCGATGTATTTGGAAGTATTATGATAAATTCCGCAGTGATGTTTTCCAATTTCCATGTAGGTATGGTTAATGGATACATCAACCCCTTAGAATTTTTTATTCCATCCTCCACTTGCTGACATGCCATACACTTTGATGTACATTCAGTAGTCTTTTTCTTAGTATTGTCCAACCAATAGTTCTCTCAGTGATCTCAATACATATTTGTGATCTCTAGGTGGATAGAGAAGGGTGAGATATGTGCATAAATAAGAATATCATTCTTTATCTCTATATTGGATGGTACATATAATTGTGAAATGAGTCCTTCCACATCAATTTTGATCTTTGATTATTTACCACCTCCTATAGCTTCCACCTTTTTATAAATTTCCACATCATTTCTATTAGAATCATTTATTTTAATCATAAGGGATGGTTGATAAATCATTTGTGAAATGAATGATGATGTACCTTACTTTATGAATCCCATGTCCATATTTTTCTAGTTTAAGAGGAATGGGTCCTTCTCAATGCTCATCATAGATAAATTTAGGGGATCCTTTCTTCTTAGACAATCTACAACATTATTTGCTTCACCAATATAGTGGTGGATTGAGCAGTCACAATACTTGATGAGATTTTATGATATTATCTGGTACATATTAATCTCATTCTATGTGAATATATATTTTATTTTCTTATGATTAGTATATATCTCATGTAACGACCCGGACCCAAACAGCCACCTGAACAGTGCTAAACGAGTCTGGTGTTAGTACCTTAGGCGCACCTCCCCGAATGCCAAAGGCTGTCGAATAGCAGAGGTGGTCTAATAGGTGTAGTGGGGTGGCTGTACCCTCTCAGAGGATAATAGTAATGATACTGGTCCGAGTATAACAGTAAATATGCAGTGGAATAAAAGACTCGGCAGACTCGAACCAGACCCGAAGAGCGGAAGCTCAGTCAATATCAATAAACAGCGGAAGCAGTAAATATAAACAACATCAATGGAATGTAAACACAACAACATGCTAATCACTTGTAACTACTAAACAAACTAAGCATGCATCCATTGAAAGTCACTAAACAAAGGGGTGACAATGCATAGCCAACAGTAGCTACAAATAAGTATGCATGCTGATAAAAAAGAGGACTAAGGAAAATGACTCCAGCAAGGCACGACCTTAAGGTCCATGCCAGTCTCCATGCCAAAAACACTAAGGTCCAACTATTGAGGCTGACCCTCTACCTGCACGCAATTTCATAAAGTCTACACGTGTCCCGAAGGGCCTATGTAGGGTGTGATATGAGTCTCAGTAGGATACCACCCAATGGTGCTTACCTAATATAAATGTTCTGATAGACATGCTTATATAAGAAAACAACAAATAGTATAATGACCAAAAGTAAACACATACTTCACTAGTGCTCAGCAGCCACCAGGAAGTGTCACCTGATTTGGAAAATGCCAGAATCTCTGGTCTGTAACCCGACACCATGTGCCCCAAGTTTGTCCTCTCAGCATGTACGTCGCCAACTTGACCCTCCGCCCTAGAGGCATCTCGATCTACTCAAAGATCATCTGTATACTCTCTATCCAGTTCTCAGCCTCCTACTGACCACCCTCACCTTGAAATAGTGATGGGTGCTATGAATGAAACTCCCGCGTCAGATAAGCCATAGATGGATCTGTACCCTGTGGACCTCTGTTGATCCCCTACACACATACCAGGCTAGCTCAGAGCTGCTCGTCGAGCCAAGGTCCGAATGAAGCCAAACCCGATTGTTGTCCTGACTGCACTGAATCCTAGACCCACTCCTGTCCCTAAGCCTATACCTGCAGCTCGTGCTCTGCCTGTACTGAATCCTGAACCTGATCCTAAACCTACGACACTATATCATCTGCCACCTATCGCTCCATTCAGATGTGTTAGAGGAACCCGTTGAATACCATAAATGGCCAGACAACCCATATATATAACAATATATATTCAACGCAGATAAGGAAAGTAGTAAAAGGAAGTGCATAACTACTACCCTTACTCTCCCCCATCGAAACCCATGCTCATGGAATCCCAGCCTCATGGCCTCTTTACCCGCCTTTAACAGAGCAAAGTATCAAAAGTACCTCAGGCCATGCCCGTCCTGACAACTCACATTACCTCAAACCGACGACCGAGTCTCCCAATACTAGTGATAAAAAATCACCTCAACCAATAGTACCTATCTGCTCATACAAGATCCAGACCCAAATACCCTTACACATGCAATTTACAATATATACAAAGCATGAAATAACACATTGCAATATACAAGAAATTCTATCAAAAATTTCACCTATTCTCATTTCAAAAGAATACTAAGCATGGAAATTGACATTTCTTTTACATGGAATTATCACTTCAAAAAGCATACGTGCAATTATGAAATTAAAATACCCTAAAATGTGCCTATCAAAAGCCAAACAACCAAGCATTTTTATACCTGGCCAAGGTCCAATCCTCTCTTATCTCACCAGGTCAAGGGTTACATATCACAATCAACAACATCACACACCAAGTGAGCCAATGAGGTGGAAATCATAACAACTGTAATCCAAGCAAAAGCAAACAGTAATTCCCAGCAATGGAAACTTGGTCTATCCATCGTACCTTGGGATTCAGGAACCCAAGAACAAGCTAGAAACCCAGTTCTAGTAACAAACTATCTCCAATCTACCATAACCCAAATAGTAAAAACAGAAGATAATAAAAATTGAAGTCTCAATCTCAATAGTATCCAGCAAAAAACTGCTACTAAATCCCTATCAAGAACTCCTCTGATACCAGTTTGTAATGACCCGGACCCGAACAGCCACCCGAATAGTGCTAAATGGGACAGGTGTTATTACCTTAGGCGTACCTCCCCAAATGCCAAAGACTACAGACTAGCAGCGAGGGTATAATAGGTATAGCAGAGAGGCTACACCCTCTCGGAGGATAATAGTAATGGTACTGGTCTGAGTATAACAGTAAAGATGCAGCGGAATAAAAGACTCGGAAAACTCAAAACAGACCCGCAGAGCGGAAGCACTGTCAATATCAATAAACAGTAGAAGCAGTAAATATAAACAACAACAATGGAAAGAAAAAACAACAGCATGCTAATCACTGGTAACTACTAAAAAAATGAAACATTCATCCTTAGAAAGTCACTAAACAAAGGGGCGCCAATGGCTAACCAACAGTAGCTACAATCAAGTATACATGTTGATACAAAAGGGGACTAAGAAAAATGACTCTAGCAAGGAATGACCTCAAGGTCCATTCCAGTATCCATGCCAATAGCACTAAAGTCCGGCTCTTGAGGATGTCCCTCTAGCTGCACACAATTTTATAAAGTCTACACGCATCCCGAAGGGCCCGTGTAGGGTGTGAGATGAGTCTCAGTAGGATACCACCCAATGGTGCGTACCTAATATACGTGTTCCGACAGACATGATTGTATAAGAAAAAAATAGACAATATAATGCCCAAATGTAAACACATAATTCACTGGTGCTCAATAGCTACCTGGAAGTGTCACCTGCTTCGGCCAACGTCAGAATCTCTGGTCTGTAACCCGACACCACGTGCCCCCTGACACCGCGTGTCTCAAGTACCGACGTCCCGAAGGCACGCCCAAGAAGTATCCCTGAGGAACAACGATGCCTGTCCTCAATAATAAACCAGAGGGACAACGATATCTGTGTAACATCCCAGGTAAATAAAGAATAAGACATATTCATATTTATTAATATTTTTTTAAAATATTAATTTTATTTTAAAGGGGTTTCTATGTTCGATAGCATACCCGATACGCAACGATGAGTTCCTTTGAAAACTTACGTTGCACACTAGTAATATAATAATATTATTTTAAATGTTAGTTAACATGTAGTCGTTGTATTGGTGGGAATGGATAGAAATAACTAAAATATGATTATATATGTTTTTAAATGTTTTTATATTTATCCAATAAATGACAAAGGCTTAAAATACGGAAGGAATTCAATTTTAGGCATTTATACCCTAATTTTTCACTGAAGGTTCATTTATCGCCTTTTGATGGAGAACCCTATTTAAATATGGTTTTGGTCACTCTTATACATTCTTTTGGACCAAATAAAATCCTTCTTTATAATTGGGACATCAAAATTTACTTTGTGTATGTTTTTGTTATTTTTCCGATAAAGTTCATTTTTTATGAATAAGTGAAAAATGTTGTATTCTAATTCAAAACCTCTTTTTAATATAATTTATTTATATGATTAGATAATATTTTGAATTGTTTTTAAAGTTAAATTAGAAAATATTTTTACCATTAAATCCAATAGTGGTCGTTGGAATTAATTTCACTTTGAAATCGGACTTAAACTAGTATCAATCTTTTGATACTTTTTGTTTCATAAAAACACGCTATTTGTTTTGACAGCGGGAGTTAATTATTAAATTAATTAATTATACTTATATTCTTTGAATTAGGTAATATAAACATCATTTTTTAATTCGGAATATCGAATATAGCTTAGAGTAAATTTTTGGTAATTTTCTGAAAAACTCCAATTTTTGATGAATAGTGAAACCACTAAGTGGTAATCAAGCAAACTGATTTTTCAGTTAAATGAAAGTTTACCACTAATGTGTATTGAATTTTGAAAATCTGACATACATGGTTGTCATTAGTATGTAAAATGTGGTTCAATGGGATGAAAATAATTTTTTGGTGAATAGTATCTTTTTTTCATTAATCACGATTAGAGGTAATTAGTGTAATTTAAGGTAAAAATAATATTATAAAAATGCGAAAACACCATGAAACTTGTCCTACACCTATTGGGTGAGTCATGGCAGACCAAGAAAACCCATGGGTCGATTTAGGGGACCCCATGGAGCCATTTGGGTGAGATAATAACTTTAATGCCTTTTTTTAAATAAAGGTGAAAATGACACTAACATAAATTGTTTTACTAAAAATTTTTTTGGAAGGGGTTATACTAATCATATTTTGTCTATAAATATTCATTAGAAATCTAAAAAGATTTAATACATCATATTATTATTTTTTATAATTTTTAGACATTAAATAAATTAAATTACTTATGACATCATGATGATGGAGTGATGACCACATTATTTAACGATTTAAATAAAATGGAAAGATAATGTAATATCTAAGACCTAAACTTGTCCAAAAACTATTTTATGGGAATATTTCGAAGACTTGTCATCTTATCTTCTAAATATATCAATGTGGGACCTTATAAATTCGAAAAACGTTTGAAAATAAAATAATAGTTTCATGATTTCAAAAAGTGCCCCTCCTCTCCTCTTATAAAAGGCCCCCACCTCTACCTCATTTCACACACTCCTCAAGCCTTTGGCTCGGCCATCCCCTGCCCATTTACTCTCTCCACATCCCTATCCTCATCCTAGAGTATTACCTTTGGGAATAATCTTTTCAAAGGAAGCCTTTAGGGTCAAATCAAAAGGAGTTACACTTTTAAAGGTAATTCTTTCTCTCATGTTCATTTGTTTTATTTTGCTTCTCCAACCCCCTAAACTCTTTTTATTTTCTTCTTTTCTAACAACACCAGTATCTTCAATATACTAGGATGTTGTTATAAGATTTATTCGAGCTACACTCTCACACAACTACATCAAATGGTTAAAGAACATACGGTTTCCATGGATGGCGAAATTCTACCTCCCGAAACGATGATTGTTCAATACTCATCTAACACCTTCAAAGGTGGCCATTATGATGTCAATATTTTTATATATGGTATATAATATGTTTATTCTTTCCTTAAGCTTATGTATTTTTCATTTATGGCATACCACTATTGTTTCCATTATGGGTAAACACGATATCTTCATTTTAGGAAGTGCAGACTACCGCCCCCTGAAAGTGATTTGATTCGTCAATACCATATGTGGGATGTGTAAAGGATAAAGTTAATGATATTATATATGTTATTATACTATAATTATAATATACTCTTATATCATTATGATTCCATTCCAGAAAGTACGAAATAGAAATGGAAGTAGCGTTCATGCGTACGTACGGCTTCCCGTCTCCATGAACGGTGCATTTCATTTCTTACCTATGAATGTGATGTAATATTATAAATACATGTATATGCTGAATATATATGATATATATGTTATCTAAATCATTAATATCATTCTGGATATAACTAACCTTTGACCAAATTAACAACATGTAAGTGTAAGAAGTCTATTTTTGACTTAAGAACCAAATACCGACAAAATGAACATTATTAACTTAAAAGATTACATAATGTTCATAACATGGTTTAAAAGGAATAATGAACTTGAAAAAGGTTCTTAAGAAAGTAGAGATTAACTAAGGTTTATTATTCAAGAGATTAAAGAACGGTCGGGTCAAGTCGGATACGAGGTAAGGGACTTCGTCTCAATCTCTTATCATTGAGGTATATTTCGTTTTATACACAACTTTCTTTTATACGGTGTATAAACCCCTTTGAATTTTACTTTTATACAAAATGAATCTTTTTCTACGAAGTGCTTTACTAAACGACAAAAAGGAATTTTTTTTAACGTTTGCGGTGACAACGACCTTTTCCACCGCTCGAGTATTATTTGGTCTTTGGCTTCCTCAACAAGCCGTAATGTTTTTAAAATAAAATAAATACCATATACTCTTTTATGTATTTTCGTATTGAAAATGGTTTTGATAAAGGATTATATTATGATATATTGTGATTGAAATTTGGAAATGTTATCATTCCTTTATATTGCTTTTATGTTTTATGATTTTATATTGGTACTTGGACATTTGACGGGTGGTTACATGATAAACCATATGACGGGTGGTGCCGTGAATACCAGGACGGGTGGTTACATTATAACCTCCAATGCATTGGGTATGGAAGTCGGCCGTATGGCTATTCCATTAAGTATGTATGGAAATTAGCCATATGGCTATTCCATTAAGTGATATGTGTGGAAGTCAACCATATGGTTATTCCACTTAAGTATGTTTATGTCCCAAGTTACCTTTATATATGCTATGTGTTCTTTATATGGGTTTATGGTAACCCTTTGGTTACAAAAAGGTAAGTAATGATACCTTATTCAGTGAAGAGTTTTTACTACTTCATGAAGGTGAAGGTATTACTTTGATAGAGTATACATGTTTTACTTGATGTTTGAAAAAGTAACAGTTTTCATTCTTTGTGTATCCCTTACTGAGCTTTTTATTCTCACCCCATGTTTTTCAAAATGTTTTTCACAGGACTTAAAGTGGAATAAGGTCAAGGATGGGATCAAGGGAATGCCACGTAATATAAAACATGGAACTAGACATGTTTCTTTTTAAGAGTTTTTTTGATTATGGAAACTTAGTAGAAGTGTCTACTTTGTAATCTTTTGAGATGTAATAGTTATGTCCTAATTCTCTAAAACTCTAAACCTTAAAAGATCCTCAATGTGAGTTATTCATTTAATTCATTATTAAGTAAGGTTTAAGGCTGGGGCCTTATAGTTGGTATCATAGGTCAGTTTAGACAACTTTAGGAGTTAGAAAATTGTTAAATTATAAGTTAATTTATGATATGATTGAAATGATATAGCATTTACAGATTACTATGTTGCTTCGCCTAAGATATTTCTGTGTTCAGAATGGTTTTCCGTAGAGGAAACAAAGCAGCTATGTTGGGAAGACATCAGGAGGAAGACAACCTTCCAAATCAGCATCCTGAGATGGCCGGAATCAGAACTAAAGAGTTTTTTTGCAGTGATGGCACAGTTGACTCTGGCTATAAATGGTGGTGGTATCCATGCACGAGATCAGCCAGATCAACCACAGAGGAACATGTCAGTGGTGGAACATTTCATGAGGAAACATCCCCCATCATTCAGAGGATCATCTGACCCTATGCAAGCTGAAGGGTGGATTAAAGCACTAGAGAAGATTTTTGATGTCATGGGGTGTTCAGAACATCAAAAGGTTAGTCTTGCTGTTTACCGTTTTGAAGGTGAAGATGATTAGTGGTGGTCGATGGTGAAAAATATCAGGGATAGTGATGAGATTGAGGATCTTCATTGGGATGAATTCAAAGGTATGTTTCTTGAAAAATATTTTCCTAAGGTTGTTCGTCTTAGGATGGAAAAACAGTTCCTAGAATTGAGGCAGGAGGATGATTCAGTGGCTGCTTATGAAGCAAAGTTCAATCGATTGGCAAGGTATGCTTCGAACTTCATACGAGATCTTGATAGTAAAATAAACCATTTTTACTCAGGGTTAAAGCCAAAATATCGAAGGGCTTTAGCTTCTCGTGAGTTCAAAAGTTATGAAAAACTTGTTCGATGTGTGGAGAAGGTGTAAATGGAATTTGCCGATGATCAGGTGTTCTATGACAAACAACAGAATAAGAGGTCTAGTTGGCCGGAAAAGGGGAAGAATTCATCAAAGAAGCAAGGAGGTAAGAAAACCAAATATCCATCCTATGAGAAGTGTGGTAAAATGCATCCTGGAGAATGTTTATCCAAGTCTTGTAAGTGATTTTGGTGTGGTAAGTCTGGTCATATTGCTCGTAACTATAAGGAAGATGATAAAGCAGGCAATGAAAAGCCAACAGTAAGATGTTTTAAGTGTAATTAAATGGGTCATTATGCAAACGAGTGTCCAACGAAGAACTCAACTGGGGGAATGCAGCCAAATTACAAGCAGAAAGGGGTGGTGAAATCCTTTGCAACAACTTCAGCAGATGTTGGTCCATCGAATGAAGTGGTATCAGGTACACTGTTTCTTTGTTCAGATTATTCCAATGTGTTGTTTGATTCAGTGTCTACACACTCTTTCATTTCTGAGAAGTTTTCTAGTAAATTGGAAATTCCATCTCAAGATATGAACCCTAAACTTATAGTAAAAACACCCAGAGGGAACGTTGAGACAAAAAGGAATTATAAGAACCTTCCTATCTTTGTGTGTGGAAAAAATCTACCAGCAAACCTTATTGTTTTGCCTCTAGTAGAGTTTGATGTTATTTTGGGCATGGATTGGCTTTCTATTTATCTTGCTAAGATTGACTTCAGAGCTAAAATGGTTTCTTTTCAGAAATATTTTCAGTTTGTGTACAAGAATGAACCCTTGATTTTGATAACATATCAGGAAGTTGAGAAACTAGTAAAAGATGGAAATGAATGTTACCTTGCACATATTGTTGAAAATAAAGGAATTTTTCAGATTAATGATGTGCTAGTGGTAAATGAGTATCTTGATGTTTTTCCTGATGAGTTGCCTGGTATTATTCATGATCGGGAAGTTGAATTTACTGGTGACTTAGTTCCTAATTCTAAGCCAATTTCAAAACCCGCTTATCGAATGGCTCAAGTTGAACTTTTAGAGTTAAAGAAACAATTGAAGGAGTTATTAGATAAAGGTTTCATTCGACCAAGCACAACTCCTATCTTGTTTTTTAAAAATAAAGATGGATCAATGAGACTTTGCATTGATTATAGAGCCTTGAATAATATTAATATTAAGAACAAGTATCCTTTTCCTCATATCGTTGATTTGTTTGATCAGATCCAGGGAGCTCAGTATTTATCGAAGATTGATTTGAGGTCGGGGTACCATCAGTTGAAAGTAAAAGAAGCAGATGTTCCGAAGACTGCGTTCCGTAATAGATATGGTCATTATGAATTTTTAGTTATTCCTTTTGGATTAACTAATGCACCTACTGTATTCATGGAACTTATGAATAGAATTTTCCATGAGTTCTTGGATAAGTTTGTGGTTGTTTTCATTGATGATATTTTGGTGTTTTATAAAAGTAAAGATGAGCTTGAAAGTCATTTAAGGGTTATCTTGCAAAACTTAAAAGAAAAGAAACTATATGGAAAATTCAGCAAGTGTGAGTTTTGGTTACAACAAATTTCTTTCCTGGGTCACATTGTTTCAAAAGATGGAATAACTGTTGATCCTACTAAAACAAAAGTTGTTGAAGAATGGCCGAGACCCACAAATGTAACTGAGATCCGTAGTTTTCTTGGTTTGGCAGGTTACTACCGAAGGTTTGTTGAAAATTTTCATGGTTATCTAGTCCAATGACTAAGCTAACTCGTAAGGGTGTCAAGTTCATCTGGATAAAAGAATGTGATGATTGTTTTCAGGAGTTGAAAAGAAGATTGGTGAATGCTCCAGTTTTGGCACTTCCTTCCAGGAATGGTGAGTTTGTTATATACAGTGATGCTTTGTTGAAGGGACTTGGCTGTTTCTTAATGCATAATGATCAGGTAATTGCTTATGCTTCACGTCAGTTGAAAACTCATGAGGTAAATTACCCTACACATGATTTAGAATTAGCTGCTGTTGTCTTTGCTTTAAAAATTTGGAGGCATCATTTCTATGGAGTAAAGTGTGAAATATATACTTATCAAAAGAGTTTAAAGTATATATTCACTCATAAAGAATTGAAAATGAGATAGAGGAGATGTCTGGAATTAATCAAGGATTATGATTGTACAATCCACTACCATCCGGGAAAAGAAAATAAAGTGGCTGATGCTTTGAGTCGAAAAAGTAATGCTTAATTAACCATGCTATGTTTGGAATGAGATCCTTTGGTTTTTGATTTGATGAACTTTGTCATAGAAGTTTTTGGTGCAGGAAGTCCTTCTGTTTTGTTTCAGGTATCAGTGAAATCTTCTCTATCAGACAGAATCAAGCAAGCACAGAAGCAAGATAGCGAGTTGCAGAAAAAGGTAGAGCTGGTTAAGAAAGGTAAGTTGCCTGAATTCAACATTGATAATGATTGTTTTTTGAGGTTTGGGAAGAGATTATGTGTGCCTTGTGATTCACAGTTGAAGAATGAGTTTTTATGTGAGGCTCATAGTTCCCCGTTTCAAGTTCATCCTGGCAGTACTAGGATGTACAGAGATCTGCGAGAGTATTACTAGTGGGATGGAATGAAAAGAGATATTGCTGATTTTACTGTGAAGTGTTTGACTTGTCAGTAGGTTAAAGAAGAGCAGCAGTTACCTAAAGGGATGCTTCATCCTTTACCAGTGCCAGAGTGAAATGGGAAAATATATCCATGGACTTTGTTGTGGGGTTACCGAAGACATCTCGAGGTAATAATGCAATCTGGGTTATTGTTGATCGCTTGACTAAATTTGTTCATTTCCTTACTATACGAGATAATTTTTCCCTAGATCAACTTTCCCGTTTGTATCTTAAAGAGATAGTTAGGTTGCATGGAGTTCCCTTCTCCATTGTGTCTAATCGTGATCCCAGGTTCACTTATAACTTTTGGAAAGGTCTTCAGAAGTCTTTGGGTACTGAATTAAATTTTAGTACAGTTTTTAATCCTCAAACAGATGGGCAGTCAGAACGAACAATTCAGACCTTGGAGGATATTCTACGTGCTTGTTCGATCGATTATCAGGGAAGTTGGGACCAACATCTTTCTTGGGTTGAGTTTTCTTATAATAACAGTTTTCATTCCAGTATACAGATGGCACCACTTGAGGCATTATATGGGAAGCAGTGTCGAACTCTAGCATTTTGGGATGAAGTGGGTGAAAGGAAGCTGATGGGACCAGAATTGGTAGAAGAGATGGCAGAAAAGGCTCAGTTGATTCAGAAACAAATGAGAACATCTCAGAGCAGGCAGAAGAGTTATGCGGATAACCGGAGGAAGGATCTATCTTTCGAGGTGGGTGATCCTCTTTTCTCAAGGTTTCTCCATGGAAAAGTGTGATGAGATTTGGTAAGAAAGGAAAGCTGAGTCCAAGGTTCATTGGCCCATATGAAATTCTGGAGAAAGTTGGATCAGTTTCTTACCGAGTGGCTTTACCTCCGAGTTTATCTCATTTACACAATGTTTTTCACGTTTCGATGTTGAGAAAGTACATGCCAGATCCATCTCATGTTTTGAGTCCAGAGGTAGTTCAGCTGGAAGAGAACCTATATTATGAAGAACAACCAGTCCAGATTCTTGACCACAGGGAGCAGGTGTTACAGAATAAGGTGATTCATCAGGTAAAGGTTTTGTGGAAAAACCATGTGATTGAAGAGGCAACGTGGGAATCTGAAAATGCTATGAGGGATAAATACCCCCACTTATTTTGATAAGTGAATAAAATTGCAATGCAATTCCCAAAAGGGGGGAAGGATGTAACATCCCAGGAAAATAAATATTAAGTATATTCATATTTATTAATATTTTTTTTAAAATATTAATTTTATTTTAAAGGGGTTGCTATGTTCGATAGCGTACCCGATACGCAACGATGAGTTCCTTTGAAAACTTATGTTACACACTAGTAATATAATAATATTATTTTAAATGTTAGTTAACATGTAGCCATTGTATTTGCGGGAATGGATAGAAATAACTAAATTATGATTATATATGTTTTTAAATGTTTTTACATTTATCCAATAAACGATAAAGGCTTAACATACGGAAAGAATTCAATTTTAGGCATTTATACCCTAATTTTTCACTAAAGGTTCATTTATCGCCTTTTGATGGTGAAACCTCTTTAAATATGGGTTTGGTCACTCTTATACATTCTTTTGGACCATATAAAATCCTTCTTTATAATTGGGACATCAAAATTTACTTTGTGTATGTTTTTGATATTTTTCCGATAAAGTTCATTTTTTATGAATAAGTGAAAAATGTTGTATTCTAATTCAAAACCTCTTTTTAATATAATTTATTTATATGATTAGATAATATTTTGAATTGGTTTTAAAGTTAAATTAGAAAATATTTTTACCATTAAATCCAATATTGGTCGTTGGAATTAATTTCACTTTGAAATCGGACTTAAACTAGTATCAATCTTTTGATACTTTTTGTTTCATAAAAACACGCTATTTGTTTTGACATCGGGAGTTAATTATTAAATTAATTAATTCTACTTATATTCTTTGAATTAGTTAATATAAAAATCATTTTTGAATTTGGAATATCGAATATAGCTTAGAGTGATTTTTTGGTAATTTTCTGAAAAAACTCCAATTTTTGATGAATAATGAAACCACTAAGTGGTAATCAAGCAAACTGATTTTTCAGTTAAATGAAAGTTTACCACTAATGTGTGTTGAATTTTTAAAATCCGACATACATGGTTGTCATTAGTATGTAAAATGTGGTTCAATGAGATGAAAATAATTTTTTGGTGAATAGTATCTTTTTTTCATTAATCACGATTAGAGGTAATTAGTGTAATTTAAGGTAAAAATGATATTATAAAAATGTGAAAACACCATGACACTTGTTCTAAACCTATTGGTTGAGTCATGGACGACCAAGACAACCCATGGTTCGATTTAGGGGACCCCATGGAGCCACTTGGGTGAGATAATGACTTTAATGCCTTTTTTTAAATAAAGGTGAAAATGACACTAACATAAATTGTTTTACTAAAAAAAATTTTAGAAGGGGTTATACTAATCATATTTTTGTCTATAAATATTCATTATAAAGATAAAAATATTTAATACATCATATTATTTTTTTTATAATTTTTAGACATTAAATAAATTAAATTATTTATGACATCATGATGATGCAGCGATGACCTCATTATTTAACGATTTAAATAAAATGGAAAGATAATTTAATATCTAAGACCTACACTTGTCCAAAAACTATTGGATGGGAATATTTCGAAGCCTTGTCATCTTATCTTCGAAATATATCAATGTGGGACCTTATAAATTCGAAACACTTTTGAAAATAAAATAATAGTTTCATGATTTCCAAAAGTGCCCCTCCTCTCCTCTTATAAAAGGCCCCCACCTCTACCTCATTTCACACACTTCTCATGCCTTTTTCTCGGCCATACCCTGCCCATTTACTCTCTCCACATCCCTCTCCTCATCCTTGAGGATTCCCTTTGGGCAGAATCTTTTCAAAGGAAGCCTTTAGGCTCAAATCAAAAGGAGTTACACTTTTAAAGGTAATTCTTTATCTCATGTTCATTTGTTTTATTTTGCTTCTCCAACCCCCTAAACTCTTTTTATTTACTTCTTTTGTAACAAAACCAGTATCTTAAATATACTAGGATTTTGTTATAAGATTTATTCGAGCTACAATCTCACACAACTACATCAAATGGTTAAAGAACATACGGTTTTCGTGGATGGCGAAATTCTGCCTCCCGAAACGATGATTGTTCAATACTCATCTAACACCTTCAAAGGTGACCATTATGATGTCACTATCTTTATATATGGTATATAATATGTTTATTATTTCCTTAAGCTTATGTACTTTTCATTTATGGCATACCACTATTGTTTCCATTATGGGTAAACACGATATCTTCATTTTAGGAAGTGCGGACTACCGCCCCCTGAAAGTGATTTGATTCGTCAATACCATATGTGAGATGTGTAAAGGATAAAGTTAATGATATTATATATGTTATTATAATGGAATTATAATATACTCTTATATCATTATGATTCCATTCCAGAAAATACGAAATAGAAATGGAAGTAGCGTTCATGCGTACGTACGGCTTACCGTCTCCATGAACGGTGCATTTCATTTCTTACCTCTGAATGTGATGTAATATTATAAATACATGTATATGATGAATATATATGATATATATGTTATCCAAATAATTAATATCACTTTGGATATAATGAACCTTTGACCAAATTAACAACATGTAAGTGTAAGAAGTCTATTTTTGACTTAAGAACCAAATACCAACAAAATGAACATTATTAACTTAAATGATTACATGATGTTCATAACATGGTATAAAAGGAATAATGAACATGAAAAAGGTTCTTATGCAAGTAGAGATTAACTCAAGTTTATTATTCAGGAGATTAAATAACGGTCGGGTCAAGTTGGATACGAGGTAAGGGACTTCGTATCAATCTCTTTTCATTGAGGCATATTTCATTTTATACACAACTTTCTTTTATACGGTGTATAAGACCCTTTGAATTTTACTTTTATACAAAATGAATCTTTTTCTACGAAGCACTTTACTAAAAGACAAAAAGGAATGTTTTTTTAACGTACGGGGTGACAACGACCTTTTCCGCCGCCGCGAGTATTATTTGGTCTTTGGATTCCTCAACAAGCCGTAATGTTTTTAAAATAAAATAAATACCATATACTCTTTTATGTATTTTGGTATTGAAAATGGTTTTGATAAAGGATTATATTATGATATATTGTGATTGAAATGTAGAAATGTTATCATTCCTCTATATTGGTTTTATGTTTTATGATTTTATATTGGTACTTGGACATTTGACGGGTGGTTACGTGATAAACCATATGACGGGTGGTGCCGTGAATACCAGGACGGGTGGTTACGTTATAACCTCCAATTCATTGGGTATGGAAGTCGGCCGTATGGCTATTCCATTAAGTATGTATGGAAATTGGCCGTATGGCTATTCCATTAAGTGATATGTGTGGAAGTCGACCATATGGTTATTCCACTTAAGTATGTTTATGTCCCAAGTTACCTTTATATATGCTATGTGTTCTTTATATGGGTTTTATGGTAACCCTTTGGTTACAAAAAGGTAAGTACTGATACTTTATTCAGTAAAGAGTTTTTACTACTTCATGAAGGTGAAGGTATTACTTTGATAGAGTATACATGTTTTACTTGATGTTTGAAAAAGTAACAGTTTTCATTCTCTGGGTATCCCTTACTGAGCTTTTTATTCTCACCCCATGTTTTTCAAAATGTTTTTCACAGGAATTAAAGTGGAATAAGGTCAAGGATGTGATCAAGGGAATTCCACGCTATATAAAACATGGAACTAGACATGTTTCTTTTTAAGAGTTTTTTTATTATGAAAACTTAGTAGAAGTGTCTACTTTGTAATCTTTTGAGATGTAATAGTTATGTCCTAATTCTCTAAAACTCTAAACCTGAAAAGATCCTCAATGTGAGTTATTCATTTAATTCATTATTAAGTAAGGTTTAAGGTTGGGGCCTTATAATCTTCCCTCAAATAATGTAACTAGAGGTGCAGTGATGTATTCCCTCAAATAATGTAACCATAGGGATAACAATGTCTGCCCTCAAAACACGACGAGCCTCAGCCCCCAAACCGATAGTCTCAATTCTATCCCTCGAAGTCTCCTCACCTTTCACGTGGCTTCCTACGGCAAGAACCCCCAACTAAAATACCTAAACCACAACTACGGGGGCCTCTAACCACATGAGTGGTCAAAACAACCTCATCACGGAGTATCTCTGTGTGCACACTACTCAAAGTTTTTGGGTGAGTGGTAATCACCAAAATAGTACCCAAGCCACAACACCCCTGACACCTCATTTCCCTACGACCATGTCGCTCAAGTCTGATGACATCGCCATCCCAATATCCCAGGCCATGCCCAACCTGACAGTTATCCTGCCTCAAACCTACATCCATTACGCTCAATCCCTTGGTCAGAAACACCCAACGTAACTTGGGCCAAGCCCAACCTGTGATCAACATCACTCAAGAATATCCGAGCCATGCCCAACACAACCCAAATGGGCGAGCATGTTCAATTTAGAAATTTCATATATAAAAAATTTAAACACGACCCATAAACAGGCAAAACATTCAAACAATAAAATTTCCCTAACCCAATGGTTATCTATCAACAACACTGGGGTCTTGAATGCCTTTAACAATTTACAATAGGCTTAATAAATTAAACTCAGCAGTTTAAAACATTGACTAAATGGCTTGAAGGCCGATATTTTTATTGATTTTGGATAATCCCCTTTTAAGGATAAAGTGGTAAACCAAGACTTCAGAGACATCAAGACTTAAACAAGATTCTAAAAATAAAGGGTTGCAACCCAAGACAAGAATACATGAAAGTGCCTCCACCCATCATCAATATCATTATGTTATGCCTCCACCAAAGAATGAATGATCAGCAAGCTATCTCGTGCAAGGATGCACGGGTCCGGTAACGATGGCAACGCCATACCCTCTCAATCGTCCAAATCCGAAATTCCATACATGATGGAGATGACCAGATCTATCCTCATTTAAAGCAAAACCCATGTAGAATATTTTGATTCCCCAAAAAACATCCATTTCACCTCCAACAACGGTTAAACAGTAGGTAACTAGTAGATTCACAGCAAACCACGACAATATCACCACCGCAATACTACCAATTTAACATCCAATAAAACAAAAACTCATCTTAACCATATAAAGACCTGGAAAAAACTTACAGGAGTGCCAAAATGAAGGACCAACCCCCCTAAAAAACACTAGAGCTGACCTCGATCACACCGTCACCTGCCAGAGCCAAATTTGAGTAGGAACGTGGCCGCACTGAGATCGTGGAGTCAAAAAGCAAGCCAAGGACAACGTTGAGCATGCTGTATCCCACACTGAGCACACCGTAATCGCAACGGAATCTTGAGATGAAGATAACTAGAATTGGGGAGCTGACGACGACCAGACCACCTATACAAAAAGGACCCAAGGCCAATGGCATGACCAGGCCAACACCAAACTTACCAAAGGCGACACAAAACACCTGAAGCCACAAATGGATCAAAGAGCCAGAAGGATCTTCGCCACCACCTGAAGCCAGAACACTCGGAGTTGACTCCCACCTATGTCGAGCAGATATGAATCCAAAAGTGAAGAAGCTATCACTGAACGAGTCAGTGCTGGCGCCGAGCACACTGGAAGCAAAATGAGGTCTTGAAGATGAGATGTGTAACAAAGCCACCGATGAGCCAAGAACAAAACCGTACCACATGAAAATGGGTCCCGCTCAAAATACCCAAAAATGTGTTGAAGGCCGCGTCACCCAAAGACCAAGAAAACACAAAAAGAGGTATGCACCACCTAGCTAAGACTCGTATGATAATACTCCTCCGGTAACAGCCTCCAATTTGATATAAAACGTGGTAGATATATAAAAGAATCCAAACATCTAAAACCCCTATAACTCATTCTAGAATAGAAATCAAACAAAATGGCTCAAGTGGAATGGAGGACTTATCGAGGGGCTTCCAATGGTTCAATCTGTGATCGAAATGGAGTTCAAATGGCAATTTGGGAGAGGATTGAAGTCTCAGCCGGCTTGGTTCATGAAACCCAGTGAGATATTGGGGTTCTGCCTCAATACGAGGCTACTTCCCATTTTAATGAAAAAAAAAGAAATTACACAGCGTGTACTTCATGACTAAATGCCGTGTATATAATATAAATGTTCATTTGGCGGCTAGAATTCCACCATCTTACTTTCCGAATCTTCCGACATGAGTACACGGTGTGTACCTCTGGGTACACAGTGTGTTCTTGGTTTCCCCTCTATTCCTCGCCAACTTACCCACATGCCATGTATATCCCTCATACACGGCTAGACTACATGACGTGTCTAAGGGGAACACGGTGTGTACTAGGTTTCAATGATTCTCCCCGACCAACAGGACTACAAGCCATGTATATCCACCACATGGTTGGGGGTACACAACGTTTCACAAAACTACATGTCATGTAGTATGAAATTTCTACACGGTCATCACATGTCATGTACTCTATGAGCACACGGCCGACTATTCACTTAACAAATAAATGGAGTGTACTTAAATTACATGGTGTGTAGTCTAGAAATTTCTAAAAACTTCCCAATTTCTCTAGTTTACTCAGAAACCAATCACAAATTTAAACAGGGTTATGATTTTGACCTATTCTAAAAACCCGAGTTCTTACATCTCACTTTTCTCCTAATAGAGATAATTCCACTAAATTTTCTTTATGAAGATCAAATCCGCCAACTCTATGTCATTTGTGGGATATTTTCTCCAAAAAAATTTAGTTTCCTTGAATTGTATGATATGAAATTATCATTTTTCATCAATACCCATCTAAATACATTCTTTGAAGAATTATTGTTTACCCCAAAGAGTTCACCACTTTTCAGTAGTGTAAGTACTGGTGCACTGATAAAACAATTTTTATAACTTTAAAGTAGTATTCACATTCACTGGTCTAAAAAAACATTAATTACTTTTGGGTTAGAATTGTTAGTGTTCTTGATAATCATGAGAATTTCTTCACAAATCATCGATAATAACTAACTAGACTAATGAAACTATGAATCCATGTTAAAGATTTTGGCTCAAGCTACTCTTTGATTGCCTTTATCTTGGAAGGGTCCACAAATATTTCTTTATCTGTGATAAAATTTCCCAGGAATGATAATTCCACAATCTAGAACTCACATTTACTATAATTTTCATAAAGTTTCTCTCTTCATAAATTATTTATCATAGTATTCAAATGCTCTTCATTTTTCTCCATTCTGTTGGATTATATTAGAATATCATCTATAAAGACTACCACAAATTTTTTGAGGTAATATATGATGAATTTATTTTTTAAGTACATTAATATTTCTAGAGAATTAGTGAGTCTGAATGGAATCACTATGAAATCTTAGTGTCCATACCACATTTGAATGTTAGTATTCGTAATATCTTCAATCCTTACCTTTAATTAGTGGTATCTTGACCGAAGGTCCACCTCAGAGAAATACTTGACCCCACGGAGCTCATTGAACAATCCATCTATCCATGGTGTGGGTTACTTTTTCTTTATCATGATTTTTTTGAGATCATGATAATAAATGAGGAGTTGCATTGATCCATACATATTTTTGAATAAGAAAGCTAGTGAAACCAGGGTGAATCACCCATGTGTATAAAACCCTTGTCCATATTCTCTTATAAATGATTTTTTAGTTTCTCCAACTCAATGGTGGTCATTCTGTAAGGAGTCTTTGATATAGGTAGAGATCGAGGAATAAGTTCAATTGAGAACTCAAATTCTCATTCAAGATGAATACCAATCGATTCTTCGGGTAACACATTAGTTTAGTCCATCATAATGGGATTGTCTTCAAGAATAATCCTCTCCTTTGCCACAATAATTTGGGCTAGATATTTTTAATCATAAATTTATAATATCCACAATTAAGATGGTAATTATAAAGGAGATTCATATCATCCTTACACTTTTATAGAATTAGGGGAATCCTCAGGATGTGAATATTGAAATCCATTTCTCGATAGTTGATGTTGGATTTGCATAAAGATATCTAATCCCTACCAAATATAGCATCAAACTCCATAAAAGGATATAAGATAATGTTTATAGAATATTCAGTCCACAAAAATTGATCGTAGAGGAATTATATACTTTGGATGAAGTAAATACCAAATTCTATTTTCTCACAGGTATCTCAACCTTCATATTTTGAGTGGGTGATTAAATAGATTTATTAAACCTGAAATATATGAAATAATATATAGAATTAGAATCAAAAGTGTATTCAATAATCTAGAATTATTAACCAATTTAACTTTTACTACAACATTTTAAAGATCCCCCTCAGTATTAGTTATGGAATATACCATTCCTTTTCTCCTTGGATGGTTTTATTGTCAATTTATTTTAACAAAACATAGCTTAGTGAATTGGCTCACATAATTTCCTTGTTACTTGTAGTTGAAACACAACACCACAAGCTAAATGTTTATCCGAATCTTCCTTTATTATTATTTATTTGTGGACTTCTTCATATCCATTCCATAATAATTAGCATGATTACCCTCTATTCCATATTTGAAATTTCTCCTGGTTCCCTTTACACAGTTCCTACGATAATTTTTCCCACACTTTTGATATGAGGGATGTTGGTTTTTCTTTCCTTCATGGTATTTATCTATTGATCCGCATTTATTAAACTCCATTTTTCTATTTTTATCTATTTTCCCATGATATCATTGAGATTATTTGATATCTATTTCAACCTTGATGTAACAATGTACAATCTTTCCATGATTTTCAAAGTCACAAATTTCAAAGGATTTCCATAAAATTGGATTGATTCCACATAATAAGTGATCCACTTTTATTTTGGTGTTAATGAAAAACCCCGAGGGGATTCATTTAAGTCTTTTGAAATTTACTTCATTTTCCTTGATAGACTCATCTGCCATTTAATTTAGTCTAAGGAACTCCCTCTCCATCTTAGGATGGAGATTTTGGGGAAAATTATAATTTAAATTATTTTTCTTGAATCCTTCCCAATTCATGGAATCAATTTACACTTAGAATTTTTTTGATCATTTTTCACCACTAATCATCTTCCCCATAAAAATAATATACCACCTATAAGAATTTATATTCTTTTGAGCATTTAAGGACAAATAATATATTATTAATGGAGTTAATCCATTGTTCCATGATATGGGGATTGAAAGATACACTGAATATAGGATTCATTTTTCCCATAAAGGATTAAAATGAAACTTTCTCTTACTTAGAAGGAGGGAATTCCACATTATTCAAGTGTTTATTCATAATTTAATATAGTTTAGCTAGTACTTTCCTGAATTTTTATGATCCTTTTTCCCTCATATTTGGAATCACATTTGGGAAATAATCTCATTGCCTATAATATTGATTGTTGTCATGGGTTCTCCTATTTACTTCCATTAAATAAGAAAATAAAACAAAATAAAATTATGATGTTTTAATACTTATGTAATGAGAATATAAAAAGGAAGATTTAAACATATAAGGATAAAGTTATAAATTAAAATAATACCATAACATGTGATTCCCTAACAATCAATCTAGGTTATCCATGGTGATAGAATTATCCCTAGGGTCCTTACTAAAGTTTTCTAGTCAAAACCCTCAAAAATAACTATACCATGCTATGATACCAACTATAGAGACCCTATATTGTTTCTTATATTATTGTATGATTTTAAAC
The DNA here is from genome assembly GCA_963277665.1 of Viscum album. Classification (NCBI taxonomy): domain Eukaryota; kingdom Viridiplantae; phylum Streptophyta; class Magnoliopsida; order Santalales; family Viscaceae; genus Viscum; species Viscum album. The sequence continues at coordinate 2,081,455,507 of OY728152.1, read as the reverse complement.
ATGAATAACCATCAAATAAAAACCAAGGATCATAAAGTCTTATTTCATGGGAAGAGTAGGTACATAAAATTAAAAACAAGGAACTATAATAAAATATATCTTTATTAATATTCCCTAATGATATCCTAATATCCTTTTAGATCCTTAATCTTCATAAGATAACTGGGGAATACATAAACAGAAGGGATAAGCTAAAAATATTAGTAAAATAATAAGCATGGAAACAATTATAACACACGAGATAGAAGGCATAACATTTTAACATAAAAGATATGGCTCACAGATAAAAAATTTGAATAATAACATATAGAAAATGGAATAATATGATCACGGAAACATACGAATGTGGAAGAAACTTATAACATGAAATAAAAACTTGTTGAGGATAACTACTAAGACTATATCACATGGTGGACAGAGTCCCATAATAGATTTGGATTACTCACAAATCACATACATGAATTATCATGAGACTAAAAATTACCCAATAAATTCGAGAACAATCTGGGAAAACCCATATTTAATTGCTCATGAGTATGTGTACCACATAAAGAATCAAACATAAAGAACACACATAACGATTACCCATGGAATGAAATGGGTATTGAAATCATGTCATAAGGCATAAACAATGGGAGAATCATAATCGCGTACAAGAAATTTGGTTTAAATCATACTAATAAATTTATAAGGGAAAATATTCATATATATGAATAAATTATGTCAAAATAAAGTAAAAAAAATGTAAAAATAGTATTTAAAAAACCTTAAAAATGAGCCACTTTAGTAGGTTTTAAAGGAAAATATTAATGCGTCTTTATAGATGAAAAAGGCATAATTCTTTGTATAAAAGAATAAATTAACTAAGATATATTTTCATGATGAAATTAATGATTTTATAAAAAATAATGGTGGATTAAATTATATTAGCGAGTGTACTTGAAAATGTGTAATAAATTGGGAAGTTCCATTTAATTGGCTTTACCTGTCGAGAGGAATTGAAATGGGAACCTTATAAAATATGTATTTCCACATAAAAGAAGTATGAATTTATATAGATACAAAATTTTGGAGTTTATACATATAATTTATAATAATTATATAATAATAATGAAGAAATAAAATGGTGTAAAGAGAGAGAGTATGTAACCCGAAGGAAAACAGAGGTTTACAAAGATCTCTTACCTTATGTTTGAATGTGTTCTATACTTGAAATTAATCTTCTAAATAATTAAATAATATCCATTAATTTATTAATTAAGAACCTATTTTAGATCTATTTGATTAATTATAATTTATTAAGTTCATTTATGGCGATTTTTGTGAGTTATAATGTTTAATTTCATTATTCTAGGATCGTTCGTTTCAGGATTTTTTGATCGGTTCCCTTGAGTTTAATTATTATAGTTATTTTAAAATGGGATAAATATAGAAGTGGAAGGGTATGGTATTAATATAATTCTATAATTTTAAATTCCCCTATATATCATTTTGTTTTATGATATGAGTATGATTTATTCAATAAAATATTAATGATAAACATTTAGTTTATTTTAGTGGTTTTTCGATCACCCAAAACTAGTTTGGTTTTATTATTTAATAAAATGTATGTATATTAGTTCCATAACATGAAACAAGTTATAATATAAAATTTAAAATATATTTTAAACATTATAATTATTTTATGAACCACCTTAAAATTGGCAATAGAAAACAAAAATTAATCATCCACGAAGGATGTGAACCGACACCTTATAGATAATGTTTTAATTTTTAAAATAAAGGTGGAAGAGAATAGATTTTTTGATGGATATTACATTAACATAATAAAATTATATTATATATATTATAATATAATTATCAAGAAACTTTTTATAGTGGAGTAAATGATGGGGTAGAAGAAATAAACAATTTAAAATAGAAGGGTGGTTGATTTTACCTCTTGAATATCGTCTCCTTGAGAACCTCTTTACGACACTTGGGTTTGGTGTTTTTTTGAGACCAAAAGATCCTAAAAATCAAGAAAAGGATTTTTAAGGTAATTGGGTATAATTTAGGAATGCTTAAAGGCTTCATATGTGTGACGATAAGGGGTGATGAGGGTAGTATTTACTATGGTAGGAGAGGGGTGTTTTTAATTATTTTATTCAATTGTCTATTATATTGGATCAACAATATAAATAATTTTGATTAACCTGACTAAATATAGTAAATATAGAATATTATCTCAACATAATGGGATCTTAAAACATCCATGACTCAACCATGACTCAAAAATTCATCTATTATACTGTAGTGCTAAATACTGTTAATTAACAAAATTTACTATTCTACAAAAATTCTACTATTTTAGAAAAATACAAAAAATTAACCTTGAACATTTTTTGATGTAAATATTTTAAAAATGGTATAAATTTTATGAAAATAATTTTCTGATTATGATATATTCAATTTTTAATTAAAATCATCATTTATTCAAAGAATGTCGATTTTAATATTATAACCGATTGTATAAAACTTGGAGAATTTAATTAAGGTGTAATATAATTATCTTATAATTATAAAAAAATATTAATTTATTAATATATTTTATGAAAATAAATTCTCTATTTAAATCATTATATTAATTATAAAATTTTAAATAAACATTTAAATTTTACAAAAATGCCAACACTTAATTTATCATTTAAAAAAGATTATTTACGTACTCCATGATATAAATATATAATATTTTCATTTATAAGATACCTATATTTTATTTATAATTTCATCAATGATGTACCGATTCTAATGACCATGTTACTATTCCTAATGATCACATTATGTTTCCAATGGTAAGGTTACTATTTTAATGGTTAGATTTCAAATGGTCATAAGGGTTTACTACTTTTTTTAAATACCTATTGTAACACTCATCATTCACTTTTATTTTCTACCATGGTTATCCATAATTTCTTCTTTTAAATGAATATTTTATTATTAACATTATGTTTTATTTCTACAACTTTGTTCATGAGTGTGGTCATTCTAGTGGATCGAGAAGATTCAAATTTTCTTATTATTATTATTTTATTTTCTATTTATTATTATCCTGTAATATTTGTAATACTTATTGGATGGTTTTATAATGAATTTATACTTATTCATTTATGATAATAATATTTTTGGCCTCTCTATGTGATGTTATATCTTTATACTATATGAGAGAACTTTAATAAGGTAAATTCCAACAATAAAATTCTGGGTTGTTATACTATACTAGTGGATGAGTAAGAGTTTGGTGTTATATATTAATGGTATCATTTTAAAAGAAGTGTAATATTTTTATGAGAAAATAATAAAATTTTATAATGATATTTAAAATGAATATAGAAAAGAATTCAGTTCAAATAGTTAGAGAAGAACATAGATAATTTGATGATTTCTATCCCTGACAAATAATCCTTTTGAATGAAGGATTTATGCCTCCTTCCGAAAATTAGAATCTACCCAACACTTAAGAAGTATTTAGGATATGTAAAATTCGAATAGATTCAATTGACACAAAATGAAAAGACTAGTTGGGGGGGGGGGTGGGGTAGAGGATACTTTCATTTATAGGTGAGTTTTGAGAGGTATTTCCATAAATATTCATTCCTTAACGTACAAGGTTTTTATTTTAAATGGCTATTCAATGTAATGATTTGGAACTTCACAACATTTTCTTTGTCATTTTTTTAGGATGGGTAGTGTTGAGGAGGAGTTTTTATGTGTTTTAGAGGCATGGATAAGGCGTTGGGCCTTTTTGGAGGTCATCAGACCCCCTGATGAGCATGGTGGTAGGCATTTTGGTTAGCCGTATGGTAAATGGTGTACCAAAACCAACACAACAGCTTGATAAGGCATTAAAATGGGTTTTTATACCTGGATTGTTTCTCTTATTTTAAATGGCCTTGTCAAAATTTCCATGGTGGGAGTGGTGTTGGGAATGTCCTTTGAGGGTTCTTTCTTTCTGATATGACCAGTAGAATTGACTTTTAAAGCCATTTTGGAATATCTGTTATGTGAAACACTAATTGAATGTGTGAATCACACTGTAAAGGATGTTGTGTTGGGATGGAGAGCTCATGAACCACAATGACCATGGACTATCTATGGTGGAAGCCATGGTTGCATTCTGTATCATTTTTAAATGTACAAAATGGTAGCTAATCCTTTTGGATCATCCCAGTTCAAAAAAGGAAACACCTTATGATTTAAGAGGGGTTTTGATTCATTTTTATGTCAATTATTTCCATATAATATCTAATCTATGATCCTCCTCTGAAATTAATAAAATCTTTCAGATTCTATAGAGAGTTTGGTTTCGGTTAATTTTTTTCTCTAATAGAGGTCTTGTTGTAGAATGTTTCAACTAGTTAAGGGTTCATTATACCTTGCTTAACAATGCTAGATTGATTCCTTGAATTTCTAACTTAAATCATAGAGAATTAAATGGATTTGGTTCAATGTAACCTTTTAATTATATTTTACTGTCTCAATTCATTATTATTTTTCTTGGGGTGTCTTTTTTTTTAATTCTCTTAGTTTTGGGGATGGGTTAAGAATACAATTATTGTTGGTTTGTGGATTCTATATTCTAACTAGCTTTAATTCAGCTTGGTGGTGTTCATTCTGATGGTAGTTAGACCTTATTTGTCTATTCTTGGATGAATAATTTTAATCTTCCTAATTTATGTCAGTAATTTGTTTCTTATTAAGTTATTTTATGTGAAATTGTAAGGATAACATGTTTTATTATAATGTATAAACTTGGAATTAACCTTAACAAATAATAAACGGGAATAATTAAAATAGATGGTTCTTGGTTATAATAATTTTATTTATTTGCACTATGATAATGTGTTTCCTCCAATTTTACAAGATAGTGTGATATATATGTTTATTATTTGGTTAGAATGTTTTCAATTATTTAATTTAGCAATTTTTTATGTTTTATATGGTTAAAGAATGTAAATCTAGTAATGTTTACTGGATAAATAATTAAAGAGGCATGTTTAAAATAATATTTTCTTCTTATAATTTAATAGAAATCAAAACATGCTTGTGGTATTTTTAATTTAAAATGTTCTTCCCTGTGTTAATGGAATTTAACTATTAAACAAATATCTCATATGATTTTTGGAGAAATGATAAAAAGGCATGTTTATTTTTAATGTTCTTACTTATATTTTTTGGAAATTGGATTTTATTCTTAAAGAAAGTTTCAAATAATTCATAAATTTTAATAGATGAATTCTTAGGTTACACGAGTTTTTAACATGTGACAAATGAATCTATTAATATAAGGCATTAATGAACTGATTGTCTGATAAATATAATTGTTTATGGTTGAGAAAGCCTTTTTGTTGTGATGGTCAAATACCTAGGTTTTTGCTTTATATATTCCCTATCAATTATAATAATCATGATATAAGATTTATGATATTTATGATGTGACATGATGTGAGTTGGGGATGGTTAATGGTTGATGATATATGGGTGGGGAGTCTCAAGTTTATATTAGAAACTGATTCTTGTGACATCGGGATGCGTGATGATATGCGTGGTGGTGTTGGGGATGTAACTAGGACTTATGCATAAGGTTGAAGTTTTGATTTACTATTTTTAATATAGAATCAAAGATTCTTTCTTGTAATTGGTTATACATTAAAGGATAGATGAAATTTTTTTCTTATTTTTGTATTCCATTCCACACTATTCAAGGAAACTGGTCATGCTTGGTTATGTATATCTTTTAGGGAAAATTAGGATGAGTCCTAGAGAACATGAAATTATGAAATTTAATGTTCAATAATTTTTTTAACCTATGGGTATGATTCTATATGGATTAATAAAAATATGATAATCTAGATAAATACTAGTTTCATTTAGTTAAGACCGAAGGGAATAAGAATCAGTTGGTGATTCTATTAAGTAAAAATAAAGAAATAATAATGGTTAATCAAAAGAATTAATGTGGTGTGAAATAATTAATAGAAATTTATTTATTAATTAATGTCTTATTGATTGATTGTGTTTTTATAGGATATCTAGTCCTTAGTGGCGACAACCAGATGATGGAGTAATGATAGATGAAATTGATCTTAAGACTAGGTTAATTCCCATAGTGTGGTTGTGAGATATTTATATCTCTTTTATTATGTGATTTCATATGGTACCCGACCTGTGTAGGTAGGGTGACCAAAATACAGTGGACTCAAGGATGATGTTTTCCCCAAAATCTAGTCTTGTGAGGAACTTATGGCTAATTACCCCTCATGCTCTGATCTCTTCTCCTGGTAGTATTATCTAATGGTATGAAATATAATCACCTTTCCCTTATATTTGTGTAAAGGGATGTAATAGATTTTAGTTATTTCACACACATGTATCTACAGATATAGTGACATAAATATTATTATATGTATTTAATGTATTGGTTATGATGGATTGAGGTATAATACTAGACATATGGGTAGTGGTGGATCTTGGGAAGTACTTTATTACTGTATAAAGGACTTTTATGGGATGATGGGATGAAATGATACACAGGGTTCATGATATGATGTTGATTACGTGATGTATAATATTCATGTTATAATACTTTATCCCAAATGTCTTTAGGATGGGTTACTTTTGGAGAGATATGGACCAGGATAAGAGATGTTGGGGAAGAGTGAAAAACTCCTGGGGAAGTGGTAAATGGGTACCTTATTTTGAAGTTATATTATTCATTATATTTTATTTTATTCTTGATGAGTGATATTGATTGTGTGGATGAGAATATAATATGGGCGGGTTGGAGATATTGTACACATGATTAGGTGATGATTTAGCTACATTTTTTGTTCACAAAGATTTAATATGATTTTTTTATCTTTTTTATGAGAGGATCCTAGGGAGATCCTTTTGAGAATATTTGTTATTCTCACCCAATGTTTATTTAAAATGTTTTTTGTTCCACAAGATATGGTTGGTGATCTGGATAGGATTTACGAGATCAATATGGTTGCTTAGGATATTTTTGGATTCAAGGTTGGTGATGAGGATTTTAATTTTTCACTTGTTGTTTCCTTAAAGTTGTTTTTTTTATAGAATTTTATGAATATAATTAGAATATTTTACTTTTATCTTGAGTAGGAATTGAGTGATGATTATATCTTATATCTAATTCCCCATGTTCTCTTAAAGGAAATTCTTCCCATGTATGTGTATAATATTCACTAAATTCTTTTCTCCAACCTATGGCGTGTTGGAGGAAATTTCCAGGTGTCATTATCTCCTTCCTCTCATTATCATCTTAAGAGGGGTAACATTGGGGGGAGGCGGTCATGAAAGAGAAGTATCAACATATTAGGTTGAGGGATATGATGATGTTCTAAGGTAGGTACATGTACGGACTATATGGGTTAGTAGGGAAATGGTGTTGATGAGTTTAATGTGAAATAAAAACAAGGACAGATAGATAGGACACTGGTATTTAGTCTTGTAGGGGAAGTTTCAAGACTAATTTATATTAGAGTTTTCTTCTTAAAATGTGAAGAAGGATATTCTTCATGAGAAATTTACCCTTTGGTAAGGGAGTTCCATTGAGTAGGAGTTCAAGATTCATTACTTACCTTTAGTGTCATGGGTATTTCACCTAAGGATAGTAACACCACCACGTCTTACCAAGCCAATTGATGAGGGGTGAGATGTTAAATATAGTCTCATAGTTTTTGGTTATAGATTTGGAAATGGTATTAGTATATATTTGAGACAGTGTTAAGGAAATAAGATCATTAAAACATGTACTATATAACTTAAAAAGATGTAGATAACCTTTTTATGATAAACTTCAAGTTAACATGAATGTTTGGGTAAAAAAGTGTTCTAAGACACTTCTTAGTGAATTTGCATCGCATAATTGTGGGGTTATCTAATGAGTGTTTCATTTCATTCATAGATAGTGAGGCTTCCCATTATAACATCATTGATCATATTCAGTTTTATAATTTTTGATTTTTTTTAAAATGGTTGAAAAAATTGGAATTTGAAAGGAATGAATGTGGTTTCTATTGATATAGTAATTTTGAATTTCTAAGCCTTCAGTTACTAGTATGTGATGACAAAATAGAGTTTCCTTCTTGTTATAACAAATTAAACTAGGTAGAAACTGTAGGAATCAATCAGAATAGGCTGCTGAAAGTATGGATATACCTGAGCCATATGTGAACCAAAAACTAGTCTAAGTAATTTAACAATATTCCAGGATATGGATAGGGGTAATAGGAACGATGAACCTCAACAAGTGAACTATTCTATTCAGTTACAAAACTAAAATCCAACCATATTTTAGTGGGATTCTGATCTAGAGAACCTAGAAGTTTGGTTGAGTAGGTTGAATCAAAATTTTTAAATTGTGGTAACATCGGTTGAGTTGAATTCTAAGATGGAAAAATATATTTTAGAGGATATATCATTTCAATAGTGAGATTTATCTCTCCAGGATAACTTTTTCTAGGAAATCACATGGTAATATTTTGAATAATTCTTCAATAAACAGTTCTATCCTCACACGTTAATAATTGACAGAATGATATATTTCTTCAACCTAAAATAAGATAATTTATTGAAGATAGAGTTTAAGGATACATTTAAAAATTTATTTTACTTTTCCATGGAAGTTTATACAATTTAATAATTAAAGAAATTCATTTTTGATATGGGATTATGACTTGATATTTTATAAAAATTTATGTACTTTGGATTACGAACTATAAAAACATGGTCCATTGAGAGACTATGGTTGAAATGAATATTTTTAGGAAATCAGTTGCAGGGAGAATATTTATTCATATGAGAACATGTGGGAACTATAAAACTTGGAATAATAAGAATAGGGACACCTATTTACAATGTGGTGGGATTTCTCAAAATCAAACAATGGGATCGATAAACATTCCTTCTTGAATGAAAAGTATATCAGGATGTATCCAATGTGATTATTTTGAACATATGAAGTGATATTTTATGAAACTACATAGAGAATGTCAAAATTATAATCCTATGGGACATCTTTTGTATTATTGTTAAATTACTCATGATTGGGTGGTAGAGAAATATCTCATTATCCCAAAAAACCGTATGATTTGACGAGAGAAGTGTAGTAGAATAATTCCCATCATTATGATCAAGTGAGTGGAAGTGATTCTAAGAACACTATGACTCCTCAAACTATGGAATCTCAATAGGGTAATAAAGAGAAAAGGTACATAAATATGAAATTGTAAGTAGCTGATAAAGTGATCACATGTGATCAATCATATCCTTCAATGGTTAGAGGTATGGTTTTCTAAATTTTACCCCCATAAAACCATTTTTGATATAGGAACATCCCACTTATTTATTACTTCTCATTTTTTTAATGATATGGATTTTCCTATTGATATTATACCTTTTGTTTTGAAAATTCAAACTTCCCTTGGCCAATAATAGTGTCAATCATTTTTAGGTATAGCTTTTTCTATAACTATTGATGAGTATAAGTGAATTTAGAATTTATATATTCTTGATATGGATGTATAGGACATGATTTTGGGTATGGATTGGTTGACATCATTCAACACTACATCTCTTGATGAAATTAGGCATATCTTTAGAGGATATTGAGATGTAAAGACAAGTAAAACATGAATTTTAGAACCAATGGTTGGAACTATCTTATATAATATGGAAATAATGACTTTGGAATAAGTAAAATAGATAATAAATATAGATTTAAATCACATTGTCGACCAATTTACTGATGTTTTTCCTGATAATTTCTTTGGGTTTCCACACATAAGATAAGTGCAGTTTACGATTGATCTCTTATCGGGGACCAGTATGACTTCACTTTTGTCTTATATGATAGAACCACAAAATGAAGGAATTAAAGGTCTATTTCTAAGTGATGGAAATAAAATTTTTTATTTGACTAACCAAATCTCTATAGATAACTTTAGTTATGTTTTTAAAAATGGAAGATAGATTTATTAGGCTTTATATGGATTTTTATAATCTTAACCAAGTTATGATAAAGAATTATTATCCTCTTACTTGAATTGATGACCTATTTAATCAATTTATGGGAGCCTATAATTTCTCTAAAGTAGATATATGTTCATGATATCACCAATTATCAGTTAAAAAAGGAGGGTATTTTGAAGACAAACATTTAGAGAAGATATAGACATTACAATTATATTTTTATTCCCTATGTTATTCTGAATACACCATCTGTATTTACAGAATTGATGAATTAAATATTTCAGTGGTATCTAGATTCCTTGGTTGTGGTGTTCATTGATAAAATCCTAGTGTATTCTAGGACTAAAGAGAATCATGAGAAATAATTTTCTATAGTGTTGGGTATCGTGAGGGAGCATCTCCTATATGATTAGTTATCAAAGTGTGATTTTTATAAACATGAGGTGTGTTTACCTAGCCATGTAATTTCTAAAATGCATGTTTCTATAGATCTTGAAATGATTGAAACTGTAATCTATTGGAAAAAATCAAATAATTCCTTTGAGATAAATAATTTCCTTGGTTTAATAAGATTCTAAAAAAGAGTTTTCCATGATTTTTCATGTTTTTCCTCATAGATGAAAACTTTGATAAGGAAATGAATTCTTTCTCAATAGAATAATTAATGACATAAATATTTTCAAGAACATAATCTTAGAACTACATCAGCACCTATCCCAGAATTTCTATAATCTGGAAAGGGATATGTATTCTATTATGATGCATCAAGATTTGGATTGGGATGTGTTCTCATGTAGGGTGATCATGTTGTTTATTATGGATGATGGTAGTTATGTGTACATGTGAAAAATTACCTAATTCATGATTTCTTATTTATCTATAGTAGTCCATGATTTGAACACTTAAAATCACTAACATTTTTTTGATAAATTTTTGGGGTATATGATTATAAAATATTGAAGAACAATTTATCACAAAGAGATTTGAACCTAAGGAGAAGAAGATGTATCAAATAACTTAAATGTTTGAATTCAGATTGCTATATAAACCAAGGAAATGAAATTCTATAGAATATTCATTGATTAGAAATTCATATGCTCAGTTGGATATAAAGACTTTAGATCAATGGAAACTTATTTCAATCAAAGATGATATGCATATATATTATACATAACATTGAAGTGATTTAGTTTTATTTTTGGTTCTTTTTATTCATGATTTGGTCAAATAGGTTATATTTTCTCAAACTTTTAATCCATAATTTCTAGATATGTGGCCAAAAATCATTGGTGGGGAGACCAATGAGGGATGTAAGTTGGATGGAAGTTCACTATTATGTTTTAGGGATCAGATCATGGTACCTTTGGCTTATCAAAAATAGGTTCTTTCTACATAACACCATTCAAGATGGGATGAATTAAAAAGACATATAATGTGTTAAAATAATAGTTTTCATGGGATAGAAAGAAATGATATGTAGTGGATCATGTATCAAGATACCACACCTATTTTTAGATAAAGGCCAATCATCAATATTCAGTTGGTATGTTGTAGTATTTACTAATTCACATGTGTAAATAAAATCATATAGCCATGGATTTTTAGTAGCCCTTCCAATGAATGATTTAAAACATGATTCGATATGGGTGATAGTGGATAAATTAAAAAAAATCATCTCACTTCATCCATATTCATGAAAATAATATAGTGGAAAACCTGTCCAAAATATATATTTGACAAATTATAAAAATCCATGGTGTTTCTTTCTCAATTTTATCTGACCAAGACCTGAGGTTTATGTCTCATTTTTGGTAGTCCTAACTATAATACATTATAACCTAGTTGACTATGAGAACAAATTATCATTCTAAAATGGATAAAAAATCTAAAAAGAAGATTTAAACATTGTAGGACATGCTTATGGATTTCACAATGGATTTTTGTGGCTCATGGGAGGAGAAAACACCAATAGTGGATTTCTCATACCATAATAGTTATCACGACTTTATCTATATGACTCCTTTTAAAGCATTTTATAGGAGTACTTGTTGTTCCCCATTTTGTTGGGTGGAAATAGGTGAGACTAAACTATTTGGACCCATTCTTCTGAAATAGATAATAAAGAAAATTAAGTTGATCATAAAGAGGATGGATATGGATCAGAGTCATTAGAAATAATATGCGGATCACCATAGATGGCAATTTTTTTGAGGTGAGTTCTCATGTCCTCTTAAGAATCTATTTGAGACTGTGACATCGTCATTTAAGTAAGAAGAGAATGTTTTCCCCATTGTAAATAGGCTCTTTTGAGATACTTGAATAGGTTGGAAAGGTGGAATATTAGTTGCAGTTTCTTATATGGTTTAGCCTAGTATATAATGTGTTTCATGTATATTAGTTTAATAAGTACATACCTAATCCTGATTACGTGATTTTATGAGATCACATTAACCTAGTGTTGGTTGCTACATTGATTCATGTGCCAGTACATTTTATTCATTGGAAAGAGAAGATATTTAATGGGAAAATAATTGATATAGTATGTGTTTATGACAACATGGTCAAATTTAGGAATAAATATGGGAGCTTGAAAAGGAAATGTCAGAGTGATGGTCCAAACTCTTCTAGGAAAACACTAGTTTTCTACTTTTTTTTATAAACATACCAGTGGAGGGAGAATTTAGCACCCTCAAATTCAAGTAAATGAACCTTTATTTATGTACTTTGATATTAAAAAATGATTCAATCAAGTTTAAGGTGGTTTGATAAGGTTTTATCATGTTTTTGTGGTTTTCTTGGAGGTGGGTGATTTGTACACTGTTAGTAGAAAGTGTAAACCACAACCAGGAAAACATGCAACATGTTCTTGGAGTAACTAAGCTGGTCTATGGTTTGAAAAATCTATTAACTATCCTAAGGGAAACTATGAAACTTGAAATAGAGTGAAGATCACAGTTGTCACATGGTTTTTATAACTGTGTGAGCCAACTATGCAAGGTGTGGTGTTGGGGAAATATCATGGCACGATTGGCAGAGGGTTTTCTAAACAGTTGGCCTTACCATGAGATATATAGTTGTTTCCTAAACAATCTTGTATCTAATACAAATTAATCCCCATAAGACACATTGGTTTATTAATTCTTAGGATCATGAATTCTATTTTCTCTCAAGACTCCTCTGTATATTCCTTTTGATTCAGAGATATATTTTGTCGATTCAAAGAAAGTTGGTGATCCAGATTCATCAGTAAGTCATCATTATTATCCATTCCTCTTAGATCTATTCTAATCCCCACTCTTAGGACCATAAATATTTTATATAGAGAATATATATATGTTTTTTATAGATATTGATGAAATATAATTGAATATATTTAAGATATAAGATCTAAGTCAAGATCAATAAGCTCAAAGTGTCATTATTTGATCTAACCAACCATCAATAGGTAGGTGGATTATCTCTCATATCTACTTGACATAGGATAGTAAGGATGAGTTTTGCCTAATATATTTTCTTCAAATTTTTATGAAATTCTTGTTTGACTCATGATAGAAACCTCTTAGGAAATGGATTTGGGAATTGTAGAAAATTGGATAGTTTCTCATTAATCATTTGGTGATAATTTAAACATAATTATTTCAAAATGATGATTTTGTTTTATTGCATGAAAGTTGTTCGATGAAATGGTTCATTTGAAATAGTTTTTCATGGGATTTTGGCATAAATGGATGGTGTGATATCATGATTTTAATATCACCCTAAATACGAGTTTTATACCATTGGGGTATAAGGATGTGACCCATGATATGGGGTATGGTCCATTAGAGAACAAGGATATTGGCCACCTAGTGAAAACTTAGGTGATGGGAGAGAGACTTATCATGAGTACATAACTATCACCTAGAATGAACATGCGTGTGTGGAAGAATGGAATGGGTATGCCAAAAAAATGATAAATTATTTTAATGGTTTTATTTATATATGTTCATGGACCATTATTTTGGTTTTGGTATAAACTATTTAAATTATTTTAAATTGTTTTACATAAAATGTGGGAACTGGTTACTATCCAAGTTGAGTGAGTTAGGAACTCATTGGAGAAATCATATTTAGTTTATATCCACCCCTACTTGGCTACTTTAGTGCATTTTCAGTTGCCGTCTATCATGACACATGTTAAGGAAAGGTATCATATTTCTACAGTGATGCGTCTTCATTTCATGAAGATAATAAGTGTAGTTGAATATTGGAGATTGGTCAGGTGTTGCTTGAAATTATGTATTTTGGGTGTCTTTGGGTCATGGAGATTCTTTTTTATTTTCTATTAATTTTATTTTGTTTCCATTATTACTCTGATATTGTTGTTTACTATTGGGTATACCTTTGGTTTTCTTGTTGTTCATAAATCATATAAAGGATTGGTTTTTATTTTTTATGTGTATTTTTATATTTATTTGAATAAAAATAATCTCTAATGTTCTTTTAAGAACATTGAATTTATTTCTATCCTCTTCCATCTTGGGGACACCAACTAAGGACAGCAACACCACCACATATTCCAAATAAAATGGGAAAGGGGTGGGATGATAAAATGTGTACCAAGACTAAATCATCATTAGAGTGGAGTCATTGGGATTCCTCTCATAGAAGATATATAGTCTGGAGTTATTATATTTTTGGATAGAAGATCTTTTGGATATATGGGGGTAGGTTCCAGCCCTCATCAACTCATTTCTCCTAGGTTGGAGGCTCTTAAGGCCTTATGAAGGGTTGAAACAATTGTGTTTTCATGTGGGGGATGTGGTTATTAGTGGTGAGAGTGACTGAACATTATGTTTAGGAAACATGAAACATTTTTTCTACTTTGGGTTCTTCCATTGAAGTAGTTTTTACTGAGGAATTGGAAACAGGGTTCTCTATCTTTGGATCAATAGAGAGATGAGGTAGGTAAAAGACAACCCTATGATGCTCCTCATCCTCAGAAAGAAGAACATGACCATGGAGGTGGTCTTCACCAGGGCCAAAGAGTTCATGGATTATGTCATGGTCAATTACATGCCTTGTAGTTTATAGAGCTATGTAACACCCCATGATTTTAAAATAACACTATGTTCGATAGCACATACAACACACAACATATAGATTTAACAAATCACAAAATACTATTACTTTATGACTCTTGTAACAGAGTCCTTCAATTGAAGGGTTTGAATATAATAAGAAAAAAAATAAATATATAAATAATCCCTATTCAATTAACATTTATTGAAAAATACTTTTTAAACAAGCACTCAATTCTTAGTAAAGTCATTTTATTGTTGAAAACATAATTTCTATAAAAATGGGTTTTTTATTACCTTCTATGAGTGAATATTATAAATAATTTTTGAAACTTATAGAAATTTTATTTCATAAAAATATTCAATTTTTAAAATATTCATATCAAAATTATATTAGGGTGAAATTTTGGTATATTTCTAAAAATATTGTTTTTAGTGAATAATTTAAAATACCAATTTTTGTAAAGCTATCATTTATTTTAATTAAAAAGTCCCATTATGATTTTAATTTTTTATTAAATTAAAAAAATAATCAATTAGTGATAAATATTATAATTTAATAAATATTAGTCAACTTCATACTTTCTTTTTATATATGTTTATTTTTGGGCTTAAAAACACATTTTTCAGAAAATAGTTTTTTGTTACATTTTACACATGTATATTAAAAGTAACTTCTATCACTTATAGGAATTTAATTTTATGTAATGTAATTTATTTTAAGATACATAATGCAAAATTTTTCCTAGTATGATTTTTTTAGATTTTTCTGAAGAAGTAATATTTTTGGTGAATTGTAAAAAATAGTGTTTTTATGAAATATGATATCTATTATGATATTTCCAAGACATAAATAATATATAAAAATTTATTAAATTTATTGAAATGAGAATATATAATAATATAATACATTTATTATATAAAAATACTTCAAAACATATAAACTATAATTTATTTCATGATAAATATCAAAATCATTTGTAGTGCTGAGACAGTGCTTGGGCGGGACTAGAAAAGTCAAATTTGGTATGCTAATGAAAATAATGGAGAAGTGAAAGTATTTTAACAATTTTATTAGTAAATAGTATGAATAATTTATTATTCTTAGTGATATACTTTACCTTTATATTTATATAACAAGAATCTTATACAAATTTTTTGCAATGCTTGCACATGGCTAGAAATTTCAAAATGACATATTAAATAAGTTATCATGACAA
Source organism: Viscum album (assembly GCA_963277665.1). Lineage (NCBI taxonomy): Eukaryota > Viridiplantae > Streptophyta > Magnoliopsida > Santalales > Viscaceae > Viscum > Viscum album. The sequence continues at coordinate 2,081,439,195 of OY728152.1, read as the reverse complement.
AGATGTGAATAAATATACATATTTAATGAATCCAAAAGATTATTTTGAACATAATTTATTTTTTTTATGATGGAAATTTATTTTTATTTTTTATATATGAAATTATTTCCTTAAATTATTATGTAACACCAACATAGTTCTTGTACATATAGTAGAAAAATCATGTAAATAATTTCAAAAAACAAAAAAAATTATTTGGTATGTGTGAGTTATAGTATCCCAATAATTTTATAGATAAATATACCATATTATGGATTTATTTAATTTAGATATTCAAAATTATTTTCTATTAAGTTGTTTTCATTGTAAAATTTAATAAATAGTTACCAAAATGACATTAATGATATTTTACAATAAAAAATTTTATTAAATGATTTGAAAATCATATATTTTTTCAAGTGATGGGATATTTTTAAAAATATCAACAATGGTACATTTACGAGTCTATTTTCCTTTTATTGAAAATTTATTGACCTCTAAAGAGTATTTTTTTATCAAGTTAATTGTCGAAATGGTTTATGGGGGGGGGGGGGGGGGTAAATTAAATATAATGGCGAAAAAATAATCTAAAATACACTAAATTTTATTTTATGAGATAATATTGATAAAAATTCATCTTAAAATAGTATTATATAAATTTAGATAAAATTTTCTATGAAAATTAATTTATATTAATTTAATATTTAAAATAATTTAAATAGTGCCCCTCCCCTCACTTATTAAAGAGAAGCTTCTCTCCTTCATTTTTCACAATGTTTAAGCGTTATATCTCAAAAAATAACATGCCTAATATAATCCTATATTAATTCACATAATCCTAGAGAATATATAATTTCCAAAGGACCATTCATTCATCGCTTATGTTGTATGCCAATAAAGGTTTCTCAATGAAGAGATATAACTATTAATTGATAAATTTGAATATTATTTCATATTATACCTCCTATTAATCAAAATTATCCATTCAAAATAATCAAGTTAGTATATTTAATATTATTAATTTTTATTATGATTATTTTATAACCATTATCCATGTTATTTTCATCCCATGGAAAATAGAAACATCTTTTGTGTGTACGTATGACTTACTATCTCCATGTAAGGTTATAAATTGTTTATCATCACCAATTTACATGGATGGTTTTTAAAGTTGGTTTAATTTTTATATATAATATTTATGATATAATTATTATTTTCAAATCATAATATCATATCTACCACATCACTTTCTCATCTGTTGGAAAACAATAATGTCTCTCATGTGTACGTGTGGACTTACACCACCACAAAGTGATGTGATTCATTATTCATTTCCATTTTAAATAGATGAGAATGTAGATATATTTAATGAATATATATGATATTTTAATTATTCTATAATGGTCAATTATTATTTACCTTTATTTAGTAAAATCTTTGGAAATGTGAAAACAATTTTGATGCTTATGTACGACTTACCATCTCCTTGAACGGTGTAATTCATTTTTATATCTCTAAATTTTATGTATTAATATAAATAATTATATATATATATATATATATATAATTAATATATATGATATTTATTTACTGATTAAAATTATAGATATTCTGGAACCATGATCAATGTGCAAGGATCGGGACAACCAAACCAAATGATACAAGAGAAATGGAGTTATCAAATGGGATAATTATTTTAATATTAAATTAATCATAAACAAACACTAATATGTTATAAGTAAATAATATATGTTGTGATATATTTATGAGTATGGTTTGGGAATGAATTTATAATAAATATATATTTATTATATGGGAGGCTTGTACACGTACGAAAGAAAGGAAAGACTTGAGGTAAGATATTTATGTTTCAATCCCATTTTAATAAGGATTATATATGATTTAATTTTCTTTTATGAAATTATACAATCTTAATGTGATGAATTCCCTTTCATTTTATTGTCCTCTATTTATTCCTGTAATTTTCAATTAATAGTAAATCTTTACACTATTTTGAACTTAAAATGATCGAGAAAATATTTTTCAGAAAAACATACTTTATTTACTTTTCAGTTAGGAATATCTTTCTTTCATGTCCATTGTTTCTTTAAAATGATTTCAAGAATTTTTTACTATTATCCTATGATTTTTTAAATTCATTTTTACCCATTTTTTAATTTTTATAAATATATTTCAAAGGGATCTTTTAATCCTTTTCTGAATGAGGTAATTTTTGATTTTTACAAAAAATGTGAAAGGTGTATTTATTTTAATTTATATGACATTAAAATATTTTACTACTGTTATAAGTAATCAATTAATTGAAGTTTTTTATATAATTTTCTATGTTTCTTTTAAAATAAAATTTTGTCCAAAAGTTGTTTGAATTTTTTTAGTTTTAATAAGTTGTTTGAAAATTAAAAGGGAATTTTTGTCAAGAAATATTCCAAGTGATATTTTAAAGAATTTTATTCTAGGATGTCATCCTTTTATTTTACTAATGTTTCAATAAGGATGTGATTATATTATACCATACTTATTATTTATCTGGATGGTTTATTTTTATGATGGTGAGATGTTTAAAAAACCCATTTTCTATTCCATGAGTAATGTTTTGATGAAATGTTAATTTTTTTTGTGTTATTTTGGGATATATATGAATTAATTATGATTATATGATGTGTGGGTCTATTATAGTTCTCCAATGTATTGGGTATGGATTGATAACTGGTGAGATAAATATGTTGTTCATGAAAATTATTTCATGTTCACAATATTATACATCAACCTAGTTTTCATTTTTATAATAATATTAATGGGCCTTGTTTTCATGTCCATAATATTATTTATAAATTTTTTTTAATTCCCATAATATTATTCATGGACCTACTGATTCACGCTCAAATTTACCCAAGAGAAGAAGGTAGGATGGTCCTTGTAGTTTAGCTTGGGTTGTCGAATCCTTAGAGACCTAAGAAGAAACCTATAGACACATACATTCTATGGAATATTTTTGGATATGAAGTGTCCAAATTGGGTTGATTTAATATGGCTTTAAATTAACTCTAATATACTTATGTGAATTCAATTTAAAATAGTGAGTTGATCCTAGTTTATCACTTGTTGTGGATTGGACGTATTTCCTTTTCAAAGATTTCAATTTCTTATATTTGAGATGGGTTCATTTAAAGAAATAAAACAACATCATAACTTACTAATTTTATACCAACACACCATAATACTAATCACCTATACAATTGAAGGATCAGAGTTTTGAGCACTTCAAGGTAAAGGTTCGTATTAGCACTTGAATTGTGTGGCCTTAAATTCAACAAAGACAATGGAGGTTAAAAATCATCATATAAAAATCTCAATTAAAGAAGTGATTAGAAATTAATGGGGTGATAAATAAAATCCAATACATCCCCTTTATACTCCCTTGGATCAACCCATAAGTGGGTTATCCCTCCATTGATTCTATGGTTTCAATGGAAGAAGAAAGTAGACTCATGAGGGAAAGAAATGGAGAAGTAAAAAAACAATAATAAAACAACAATCACTCCACTATTGTGTGACAATTTCACAAGGTTTGGTGTGAATAAATTCACACCTTGATACAAAGGTATCAAAGTGATATGAAAAAAATATAATAAAAGTAGAATAAGAACTTTTAATAAGAAACTAAAGTGAAGTGAACAACTTACATGTGAAAGAGAAACTTGAGAAAACAAAATCGCAGCATGACATTACAATTGAACAAAGCATTAAAGATGATCAAATCCTCCACCGCCACTTCCTTAAATAATAATTTTGGGAGCCTTGGGTCACGAATCAAACATTACAAAGAATCCCACTTGATTATGGTAGGCCTAGGGTGGAGGAAATCTTGTGGAACTTGGACTTTTCCATACTTGACCTGAGATGACAGCCAACTTTCATCCACTGAACAGAAGCACTTGGAAGACCTTCTATATGGAAAAATCAGAGTGGTCCATATAATATAAAAATGTATCCCAGGATGTCTTCTAACCTCCTGTAAAATTTGGGTCCATTTATAGATGTTTATTCAGAGATATGAATATATTAGTGAACTATTTTTCTGGGCCGCAGAACCTGGCCCCAAATTTTATCTCTAACTTGGGCCGCCTTAATGACCACCATGGAGGCCTAATTAGCATTGGATCATGAAGAGTGATTTGTTCCTACACATGTATTCTATCATCCCATGAAATTTCTATTCATTGGGTTTGTAAAGTGGGTCCCAAATTCTCATCAGTGGGCTGGTGTCCAATCTGCCTTCTCTAAAATTTCTTCCATTCATCTCCAAATATCTCAATCATTATTTATGAATCCTCCATTGATCCCTGAATGAAACATGTTCATATTTAAGTTTAAATAAATTTCCCAAAATATCAAATTAAAATATGGATAATTACATTACGTAAAATTAGATGAATCATTGGTTACTTTAAATGATTTTAAAAAATGTACCACATAATAGTTAATTTTAAGAAGGAATTACAATCATAATGTGAAATGATGTTCAAATTGTAAAATGCACTAAAATGGTGTTTATGAATAATAAAGCACATTAATATTATATATATTAACTATAAGGACCCAGCCTTTAACCTAACATAATGTTGAATTAAATGAATAATTCACATTGAGGATCTTTTCAGGTTTAGAGTTTTAGAGAATTGGGACATAACTATTACATCTCAAAAGATTGTAAAGTAGACACTTCTATACAGCTTCCATTTTTTTACAAAACATGAACACTTGAAAAAAAGAGTCATGTCTAGTTCCATGTTTAAGACTGCAAGACTTTTCCCTGATCCCATCCTTGACCCTATTCCACATTATGTCCTGTGAAAAACATTTCAAAAACTTCGGATGAGCATAAAAAGATAAATAAAGGATACACAAAGAAGGAAAATTGTTAGTTTTTCAAAACAAAAAGTAAACCATGAATAATTTAACAGAAGTAATATTTTTGACCTTTATAAAGTAATAAATACTCTTCACTAAGTAAAAGATCATTACATACCCTTTTTGTAACCAAAATATTAACATAAAACCCATATAAAGAACACATAACATAATAAATGTAACTTGGGACATAATCATACTTAAATGGAATAACCATACGGTCGATATCCACACATATCACTAAATGGAATAGCCATAAGGCCTAATTTCATACCCAATGCATTGGAGGTTATAACGTAACCACCCGTCCTGGTATTCACGGCACCACCCATCATTCGGTTTATCATGTAACCACCCGTCAAATGTCCAAGTACCATTATAAAATCATAACACATACAACAAATATAAAGGAAAGAAAATATTTCCATATTCAATCACAATATATCACTTAAATATATTGAAATAACAAATCCATTTTCAAAAACATTTTCAATACCAAAAATACATAAAAGAGTATATGGTATTTGTTTTCTTTTAAAAACAGTACAGCTTGTTGAGGAAGCCAAAGATCAAATAATACTCGCGGTGGTGAAAAGGTCGTTGTCACCACGTACATTAAAAGAAACATTACTTTTTTTCCATTTAGTAATATTCTTCATAGAAAAATATTCCTTTATAAAAGTGAAGGGTTTTTATACAGAGTATAAAATAATGTCGTCTATTAAAACAAAATATGCCTCAATGAAAGGAGATTGAGACAAAGTCCCTTACCTCGCGTCCGACTTGACTCGATCTTTCTTTAATCTCCTGAATAATTAACTAAAGTTAATTTCTAATTGCTCAAGAACCTTTTTCAAGTTTATTATTCATTTTATATCACTTTTTACCATGTTATAAACATTATGTGACCATTTATGTTAATAACCTTCATTTTGTCGATATTTGGCACTGAGTAAAAAATAGACTTCTTATAATTACATGTTCTTCACGTGGTCAATGGTTCATTATATAAAAAATGACATTCATGATTTAGATTTCATATATATTATATATATCCAAAATATAAATGTATTTATAATAGTACTTAACATTTGGAGGTAAGAAATGAAATGCACCGTTCATGGAGATGGTAATCCATACGTACACATGAACGCTACTTTCATTTCTATTTCTTATTTTAATGAAAATGAAACATAATGAAACATAGGTATATTATAATTCCAGTATAATATCATATATAATATCATATATAATATCATTAACAACATCCTTTATGCATCCCACATAAGGCATTAATGAATCACAACACTTTGAGGGGGCGGTAGTCCGTACTTCCTCAAATGCGATTATCGTATTTAACCACTATGGAAACCATAAAAGCTTGATATAATTGGGAATTACAGAAGAATAATGAAATAATAAACATAATATATATCATATATAAATATAGTTCCATCACAATGTCCACCATGAGAGGTGGTAAGATGTAATTGAACAATCATTGTTTCGCGAGGTGTTAGATTGCCATCCATAGAAACATTATGTTCTTCATCCATTAGATGGAGGTGTGTGTAAGTGTAGTTTGAATATTTATCATAAAAACATCCTATTATATTGAGGATATTGGTGTTGTTACAAAATAAAGGAAATAAAAAGAGTATAGGGGTTGGAGAAGTAAAATAAAAGAAAACAATTTAAGAGAAACCGTTACCTTTAATTTGGGTAACTCCTTTGGTCTGAACCAAAAGGACTTCTTGAAGTTACTTATGACTAAGGTAAGGACTCTAGGGGGATTAGAGGGATGTTGGGAGATTAATTGTGCATAGTTTGTATGAGAAAAATGGTTTGAGAGGTGTGAGGAATTCATTAGAAGTGGTCTCCTTTTATAAGGGGGAGGAGGGGATCTTTAGGAAAATGTGAAAGTATTATTTTATAATATAATGAAATTCGGTTTCTAATGGTCCAAAAATTATTATAGTAGAAGATAAGATTATTAATGGTCTAAATAAAATCATCCAATCATAATTGGACATGTTTTCGATAATATTTTAATCATTATAATCTTATTTATTTAAATCATTTATTAATGAGGTAAACACTACATCATTATTATATCATAAATAATTTAATTTATCTGTTGTCTAAAAATTATTAAAAAATACCATGATGTATTAAATATCATTATATTTTTAAAGAATATTTATAGTAAAAAATATTACTTATATAACACCATATAAAAATTAATTACTAAAATATTTTTGTTTATGTCTATTTTGCCTTTACATTAAATTAATTAGTCTAAATTGTCATTATCACTCCCAAGTGGCTCAAAGGGGTCAAAAAATCGACCCCAATATTCCCATGGTCGTTAATGACTCAAAAAATAAGGTTTGGAAAAGTTTTAATGTAATTTTGAATTATTATAATATTCTTTTAACCTTGAATTACCTTATTTATCTTTTACCGCGGTAAATAAAAGTCAAAAGTTACTATTCACCAAAAATTATTTTCATGTTAATGAACCAAATTTTTATTCTTTATTAAAACCATGTATGTTGGATTTTTGAAATTCAATTCACAGATGTGGTAAAATTTCATTAAATGAAAAAGTCAGTTTTTTTACCTACCACTAAGTGGTGTCACTATTCATTAAAAATTGATGTTTTTTAGAAAAATATGAAAAATTCAGGCTAAGCATTATTTGATATTCTGAATTCAAAATTGATGTCTATTTTTCCAATTTCAAAACATCGAAGTGACATTAATTAATTTAATAATTAATTCCCATTATGAAAACAAATAGCGTGTTTTTAAGAAACAATAACTATCAAAAGATTGAAATTTGTTTATGTCCAATTTCAAAGTGAAATTAGTTCCAATGACCAAAATTGGATTAAATGGTAAAAATATAATTTAATTTAACATTAAAATCAATTAAAAAGAAAATATAACCATATAAATAAATTATATTAAAAGTAAATTTTGAATTAAAATACAATATTTTTCACTATTCATTAGAAAATGAACTTTATCAGAAAAATACCAAAAAATTACCCAAAGTAAAATTTGATGTCCCCATTCTAAAGAAGGATTTATATGGTCAATTAGAATGTATTAAAGTTACCAAAACTATATTTAAAGAGGGTTCGCCATTAAAAGGCGGTAAATCGACCTTTTAATGTAAATTATGCTTAAAATTAGATTCACTCACATTTTAAGCCTATAACTTTTTATTGGATAATGTAAATACATTTAAAAAACATGTATAATCATATTTTAGTTAGTTTCATTCATTCCTTCCAATACAATGGCTAGGAGTTAACTACCCCTTTAAAATAATAATATTATATTATTAGTGTGCAACATAAGATTCCAAAGAAACCCGTTGTTGTGTATCTGGTACGCTATCGAACATAGAAACTCTTTAAAGTAAAATTAATGTTTAATTAAAATATTTTAATAAGTATAAAAACATCGTATCCTTCAATTACATGGGATTTTACATCCTTCCCCCCTTTTGAAAATTGCACCCACACAATTTTTATTCACTTATCAAAATAAGTGGGGGTATTTATCCCTCATAGCATTTTTAGATTCCCACGTTGCCTCTTCAACCATGTTGTTTTTCCAAAAAACCTTTACCTGGTGAATTACCTTATTCCGCAATACTTTCTCTCTACAGTCAAGAATCTGGACTGGTTGTTCTTCATAAGAGAGATTCTCTTCCAACTGAACTACCTCTGGGCTCAAAACATGATATGGATCTGGCATATACTTTCTCTACATCAAAACATGAAAAACATTGTGTACCTGGGATAAACTTGGGGGTAAGGCCACTCTGTATGCAACTGATCCAACTTTTTCCAGAATTTCATAAGGTCCAATGAACCTTGGACTCAACTTTACCTTCTTACCAAAACGCATCACACTTTTCCATGGATAAACTTTGAGAAAGACATGATCATCAACCTCAAAAGAAAGATCTTTCATCTGGTTATCTGCATAACTTTTCTATCTACTCTGAGCTGTTCTCAAGTGCTTCTAAATCAACTAAACATTCTCTTCCATCTCTTCTACCAATTTTAGTCCCATCAGCTTCCTTTCACCTACTTCATCCCAAAAAGTTGGAGTTCGAAAAAGCTTTCCATATAATGCCGAAAATGGAGCCATCTGTATACTGGAATGAAAATTGTTATTAAAAGAAAATTCAACCAAAGAAAGATGTTGGTCCCAACTTCCCTGATAATCCATCGAGCAAGCACGTAACATATCCTCCAAGGTATGAATTGTTAGTTCTAATTTCCCATCTGATTGAGGATGAAAAGTTTTACTAAAATTTAATTCAATAACCAATGAATTCTCAAGGCCTTTCCAAAAGTTAGAAGTGTACCTGAGATCACGATCAGATACAATGGAGAGGGGAACTCCATGCAACCTGAATATCTCTTTAACATACAACTGAGAAAGTTGATCTAAAGAAAGAGTATCTCGAATAGGAAGGAAATGAGCAGATTTAGTCAATCGATCAACTATAACCCAGATTGAATTATTACTTTGAGATGTCTTTGGTAATCCCACAACGAAGTCCATGGATATATTTTCCCATTTCCACTCTGGAATCGGTAGAGGCAGAAGCATCAGTTTCGGTAACTGCCGCTCTGCTTTAACCTATTGACAAGTCAAACAGTTCAAAGTAAAATCAGCAATATCTCTTTTCATTCCATCCCACCAGTAATACTCCCGAAGATCTCTGTACATCTTAGTACTACCAGGATGAACTAAAAACAAAGAACTATTAGCTTCACATAACAACTCATTCTTCAACTGTGAATCATAAGGTACAAATAATATCTTTCCAAATCTCAAAACACAATCATTATCAATGTTAAATTCAGGAAACATACCCTTCTGAACTAACTCCACCTTTTTCTACAACTCACTATCTTCTTTCTACGCTTCCTTAATTCTGTTTGATAGAGATGATTTCGCTGACACTTAAAATAAAACAGAAGAATTTCCCGCCACAACAACTTCTATGCCAAATTTCATCAAATAAAAAACCAAAGGATCTCGTTCCAAAAGTAGCATGGTTAATAAAGCATTAATTGTTCGGCTTAAAGCATCAACCAGTTTATTTGCTTTTTCTGGATGGTAAAGGATCATGCAATCATAATATTTGATTAATTCCAACCATTTCCTCTATCTCATGTTAAATTATTTTTGAGTGAATATATACCTTAAACTTTTGTGATCAGTATATATTTCACACTTCACTCCATACAAATGATGCCTCCAAATTTTTAAAGCAAAAACAACAGAAGCTAATTCCAAATCATGTGTAGGGTAATTTAACTCATGAGGTTTCAATTGACGTGAAACATAAGCAATTACCTGATCATTCTTCATTAGGACACATCCCCATCCTTTCGACGAAGCATCACTATAGATAACAAACTCACCATTTCTGGAAGGTAGTTCCAAAACTGGAGCATTCACCAATCTTCTTTTCAATTCCTAAAAACAATCATCACATTCTTTTATCCTGATGAACATAACACCTTTTCGAGTTAACATAATCTTTGGACTAGATAACCACGACAAATTTTCAACAAACCTCCAGTAATAACCTTCCAAACCAAGAAAACTACGAATCTTGGTTATATTTGTGGGTCTTGGCCATTCTTCAACAACTTTTGTTATAGCAGGATCAACAATTATGCCATTTTTTGAAACAATGTGACCAAGGAAAGAAATTTGTTGTAACCAAATCTCACACTTACTAAATTTCCCATAAAGTTTATTTTCTTTTAATGTTTTCAAGACAACCCTTAAATGACTTTAATGTTCCTCTTTACTTTTGGAATAAACTAAAATATCATCAATGAAAAAAACACTAACTTATACAAGAACTCATGGAAAATTATATTCATAAGATCCATGAATACAGCAGGTGCATTGGTTAACCCAAAAGGCATAACTAAAAATTCCTAATGGCCATATCTTGTATGAAATGCAGTCTTCAGAAAGTCTTCTTCTTTTACTTTCAACTGATGGTACCCCAATCTCAAGTTAATCTTTGAGAAATTCTAAGCTCCCTAGAGCTGATCAAACAAATCATCGATATGAGGCAAAGGATACTTATTCTTAACAGTGATGTTATTCAATGCTCTATAATTAATGAAAAGTATCATTGAAACATCTTTCTTTTTAAAAAGCAAGACATGAGCACCCCATGGTGATGTGCTAGGTTGAATGAAACCTTTATCTAATAACTCTTCCAATTTCTTCTTTAACTCTAAAAGTTCAATTTGAGCCATTCGATAAGGGTTTTTTGAAATTAGCATAACATCAAGAACTAAGTAAACAGTAAATTCAACTTCCCGATTAGGTATAATACCAGGAAACTCATCAGGAAAAACATCAAGGTACTTGTTTACCACTAGAACATCATTAATATGAACAGTTCCTTTGTTTTCAACAATATGTGCAAGGTAAAATTCATTTCAATCTTTTACTAGTTTCTCATCTTTATGATATGTTGTAAAAAACAAGGGTTCATTTTTGTATACAAATTGAAAATTATTCTAAAAAGAAACCTCTTTAGATCAGTAGTCAATCTTAGCATGATAAACATAAAGCCAATCCATGCCCAAAATAACATTAAACTCTACTAGAGGTAAAACAATAAGGTTTTCAGGTAGATTCTTTCCACACACAAGGACAAGAATGTTCTTATGTTTTCTTTTTGTCTCAACATTTCCTCCAGGTGTTTTTACCATAAGTTCTGTATTCATATATTGAGATGGAATTACCAAATTAATATAAAACTTCTCCAAAATGAAAGAGTGTGTAGACCCTAAATCAAACAACACATTGGAAAAATTTGAAAAAATAGTGTACCTGATCTACTTCGTTTGATGGCCCAACATCTGCTGAAGTAGTTGCAAAGGATTTCACAACCCCTTTATTCTTGTAGTCTGGCTGCTTTCCCTCAGTTGAGTTCTTCTTTGGACACTCGTTTGCATAATGACCCATTTCATTACACTGAAAACATCTAACCGATGTCCTTTCATTTCCTGCTTGATCATCTTCCTTACATTTACGAGCAATATGAACAGACTTATCAAACCAAAAGCACTTTCCCGAATTTGATAAACATTATCCGATATGGTTTTTCCACAATTCTCACAAGATGGATATTTAGTTTTCTTACCTCCAGGTTTCTTTGATGAATTCTTCCCCTTTTCCTGCCAACTGGACCTCTTATTCTGTTGTTTGTTAAAGAACACTTGATCATAGACAAACTCCATTTCCACCTTCTCCACACATCGAACAAGTTTTTCATAAATTTTGAACTCACGAGAGGCTAACGCTCTTCAATATCATGGATTCAGTCCTGAGTAAAATTGATTCATCTTACTATCAAGATCTCGGATGAAATTTGTTGTATACCTTTCCAGTCTAGTGAACTTTTTTTCATAAGCAGCCACTGAGTCATCCTCCTTCCTCAATTCCAGGAATTGTTTCTCCATCCTAAGACGAAACACCTTAGGAAAATATTTCCCAAGAATCATACCTTTTAATTCTTCCCAAACAAGAGAATCAATCTCATCACTATCCCTGATATTTTTTACCATCGACCACCACTGGTCAGCTTCACCTTTAAAACAATAAATAGTGAGACCAACCTTCTGAAGTTATGAACAACTCATGACATCAAAAATCATTTCTAGTGCTTTAATCCACCCTTCAGCTAGCACAAGGTCAGATGATCCTCTGAATTATGGGGGATGTTTCCTCATGAAATGCTCCACTACTAACATGTTTTAATGTGGTAGATCTGGCTGATCTCATGCATGAATACCACCAACATTTATTTCTTGCATCAACTGTGCCATCACTGAAACAAACTGTTCTGTTCTGATTCCGACCATCTCAGGTTGCTGATTTGGAAGGTTGTCTTCTTTTTGATTTCGTCCCAACATAGATTCCCTATTTCCTCTGTGGAAAACCATTATGAACAACGAAATATCTTAGGCGAATAAACATGGTAATCTGTAAATGCTATATTTTTTCAATATTAACATAAATAACTATAGGGACATTAATTTAACAATACCCTAACTACTAAAGTTATCTAAACCGACCTCTGATACCAACTATAAGGACCTGAACTTCAACCTAACATAATATTTAATTAAATGAATAATTCACATTAAGGATCTTTTTAGGTTTAGAGTTTTAGAGAATTAGTACGTAACTATTACATCTCAAAAGATTACAAAGTAGACACTACTACACACTTGAAAAAAAGAGTCATGTCTAGTTCCATGTTTAAGACAACAAGACATTTCCTTGATCCCATCCATGACCCTATTCCACATTATGTCCTATGAAAAAACATTTCAAAAACTTGGGATGAGCATAAAAATCTCAGTAAGGGATACAAAAAGAAGGAAAACTGTTAGTTTTTGAAAACAACAAGTAAACCATGAATACTTTAACATAAGTAATACTTTTCACCTTTATGAAGTAGTAAATACTCTTCACTAAATAAAATATCATTACTTACCCTTTTTGTAACCAAAATATTATCATAAAACCCATATAAAGAACACATAACACAATAAAGGTAACTTGGGACATAATCATACTTAAGTGGAATAACCATACGGTCGACTTCCACACATATCACTAAATGGAATAGCCATACGACTGACTTCCATACCCAATGCATTGGAGATTATAATCTAACCACCCGTCCTGGTATTCACGTCACCACCCATCATTTGGTTTATCACGTAACCACCCATCAAATGTCCATGTACCATTATAAAATCATAACACATAAAAAAATATAACAGAAAGAAAACATTTCCACATTTCAATCAAAATATATTAATTAAATATATTGATATAAAAAATCCATTTTCAATACCAAAAATAAATAAAAGAGTATATGGTATTTATTTTCTTTTAAAAACAATATAGCTTGTTGAGGAATCCAAAGATCAAATAATACCCGCGGTGGCAGAAAATGTAATTGTAACCGCGTACATTAGAAGAAACATTCATTTTTTTTCATTTAGTAAAACGCTTTGTAGAAAAATATTCCCTTTGAAAAGTCAATGGCTTTTATATAGCGTATAAAATAAAGTCATGTATTAAAACAAAATATGCCTCAATGAAATGAGATTGAGATGAAGTCCCTTACCTCATGTCTGACTTGACTCGATCATTGTTTAATCTCTTGAATAATAAACTAAAGTTAATTTCTACTTTATTAAGAACCCTTTTCAAGTTTATTATTCCATTTATATCACTTATTACCATGTTATTAACATTAAGTAACCATTTAAGTTAATAACGTTTGTTTTGTCGATATTTGGCACTAGAGTCAAAAATAGACTTCTTATAATTACATGTTGTTCATGTGGTCAATGGTTCATTATATACAAAATGAAATTAATGATTTGGATATCATATATATCATATATATACATCATATAAATTTATTTATAATAGTACATAACATTTGGAGGTAAGAAATGAAATGCACTGTTCATGGAGACGGTAAGCCGTACGTACGCATGAACGCTACTTTCATTTATATTTCTTATTTTAATGAAAATAAAACAGAATGATACATAGGTATATTATAATTCCAGTATAATATCATATATAATATCATTAACAACTTCCTTTATACATCCCACATAAGGCATTAACGAATCACATCACTTTGAGGGGGCGGTAGTTCGCACTTCCTCAAATGTGATTATCATATTTACCCACTATGGAAACCATAAAGGATTGATATAATTGGGAAGTATGAAAGAATAATGAAATAATAAACAGAATATATATCATATATAAATACAGATCCATCAGAATGGCCACCATGAGAGGTGGTAAGATGTAATTAAACAATCATCGTTTCGTGAGGTGTTAGTTTTCCATCCACATAAACATTATGTTCTTCATCCATTATATGGAGGTGTGTGTAAGTGTAGTTATAATATTTCTCATAAAAAAATCATAGTATATTGGGGATACTGTTGTTGTTACAAAATAAAGGAAATAAAAAGAGTATAGGGGTTGGAGATGTAAAATAAAAGAAAACAATTTAAGAGAAACTGTTACCTTTAATTTGGGTAACTCATTTGGTTTGAAACAAAAGGAATTCATGAAGTGCCTTCTTCCTAAGGTAAGGCTTCTAGGGGGATGATAGGGATGTTTGGAGCTTAATTGGGTAGATGTTGGACGAGACAAATGGCTTGAGTGGTGTGAGGAATTAGTTAGAAGTGGTCTCCTTTTATAAGGGGGAGGAGGGTCTCTTTAGGAAAGTGTGAAAGTATTATTTTATAATATAATGATATTCAATTTCTAATGGTCCAGAAATCATTATAGTCAAATATAAGATGAGTCATGGTCGAAATAAAATCATCCAATCAGAATTGGACATGTTTTGGATAATATTTTAATCATTATAATTTTATTTATTTAAATCATTTATTAATGAGGTAAACACTGCATAATTATTCTATCATAAATAATTTAATTTATTTGTTGTCTAAAAATTATAAAAAATACCTTGATGTATGAAATATTTTTATCTTTCCAATGAATATTTATAGTCAAACATATTATTTATATAACAACATATAAAAATTAATTACTAAAAGATTTTTGTTTATGTCTATTTTGCCTTTACATTAAATTAATTAGTCTAAATTGTCATTATCACATCCAAGTGGCTCAAAGGGGTCCCAAAATCGACCCAAAGATTACCATGGTCGTTAAGGACTCAACCAATAAGGTTTGGACAAGCGTTAAGGTAATTTTAAATTATTATAATATTATTTTAACCTTGAAATACCTTATTTACCTTTAACTGCGGTAAATAAAAGTCAAAATTTACTATTCACCAAAAATTATTTTCATCTTAATGAACCAAATATTACTGCTTTATAACAACAATTTATGTTGTATTTTTGAAATTCAATTCACAAAAGTGGTAAAATTTCATTTAAATGAAAAAGTTAGTTTTTTAACTACCACTAAGTGGTGTCACTATTCATCAAAAATTGATGTTTTTCAGAAAAATACCAAAAATTCAGCCTAAGAATTATTTGATATTCCGAATTCAAAATTGATGTCTATTTTTCCAAATTCAAAACATAGAATTGGAATTAATTAATTTAAAAATTAATTCATGTTTTCAAAACAAATAGCGTGTTTTTAAGAAACAATTACTATCAAAAGATTGACATTTGTTTATGTCCAATTTCAAAGTGAAATTAGTTCCAATGAAAAAAATTGGATTAAATGTTAAAAATATATTTTACATTCACATTAAAATAAATTAAAAATAATCTAACCATATAAATAAATTAGATTAAAAGGCACTTTTGAATTAAAATACAATATTTTTCACTATTCATTAGAAAATGAACTTTATCAGAAAAATACCAAAAAATTGCCCAAAGTAAAATTTGATGTCCCCATTATAAAGAAGGATTATATTTGGTCAATTAGAATGTATTAAAGTGACCAAAACTATATTTAAAGGGGGTTCTCCATTAAAAGGTGGTAAATCGGCCTTTTAATGTAAATTATGCTTAAAATTAGATTCATTCACATTTTAAGCCTCTAAATTTCTATTAGATAATGTAAATACATTTAACAGACATGTATAATCATATTCTAGTTAGTTTAATTCATTAAAACCAATACAAAAATTAGGATTTAACTACCCCTTCAAAATAATAGTATTATATTATTAGGGTGCAACGTAAGATTCCAAAGAAACCCTTTGTTGTGTTTCAGGTACGCTATCGAACATAGAAAACCTTTTCAAGTAAAATTATTAATTAATTCAAATATATTAATTAGTATAAAAACATCGTATTATTTATTTACTTGGGATGTTACATTAACAGTGAATATTAGCCTCATTTAGTGGCTAATCACACCCACCAACTTGAGTTTTGCTAGTCCCGAGCAAAATGTATCTCAACAATATGAAATTAAATTTCCCCTTTCCAAAAACATTTTAATAGACAATGATCAACAAAAAACTTTATACCAAACAATCATGAAACCCCTCAAAATATTTTAATACAAGGTAGTTTCATAAACAGATCTCAATCCCAAGCCCATTCCATTGTTCAAATTCATTGCCATATTTCATCCAATATCAATTAAGTATGAGTATGTGTTGTATATCAAAATATACATGGGGGTTCATATTTATTAAATGGAAAATGACAGAAGGGATAGGTGGAATCACATTTCAATATTAAAATGAGTATTCCATTTTTTTGTATTATATAATTTTTTTTTTCAAATTTGCCATGGTAATTGAAATTGCACTCAAAAGAGTCAACCCCTGCAGTGAGACTTTGCCGATGAATCCTAGGCTCAAAGACCTTAGCGCACCAAGTGAATCCCACATACTCGGCTATCATATCGAGTTAACTTAGTCAAAAACAAATTCAAATTACCAAAAATAGAGATAAAATTACTAACTCTGGGCTAGACAATTATGGAGTCGCGATCCCCAAGTGCCGAAAGCCACACATTCTGTCATTTCATTCCTCTATGTGCAAATTTTTTGTTTTTTTAATTTTTTTTATTGAATACTCATATTAAAACTAAAATGATCACCAAATCTATTCTATTTATTTGGGGGACCCCATGAACTCAAACTAATACCCCACTATCCAAAGGACATGCATTGTGATTCTTTTTTTATTTGGATGAAAATATAAATGATGAAATATCACATTGGATAGCCACACTTTCCAAAATCTATGCCCATGAAATTATATAAGGATTAAAATTAGAATCAGGGCATGCTAAATTATTTGATATTCAGTTTCAAAGTGTTCAATGTGTATTACCATGTTCAAAGTTAAATGAATTTTTCCTTCCATTTACACACATTTTTTTTTCAAATCATTAATTTTTTTACACAAAAGAATTTTTTTTAATTTTACCTCCCCCCAACTTAAAAATACATTTTCCCAATGTTTCAAGTAATGAAAATTTAGGAGTAGAGGCAGATATGGGAATTTCAAAAAGGAAATTGAAATATGAGGATCATGGAATGAAGTCACCTGGTGGTTGAAGTTGAAGTTCTTGCCGCTCCAAATTAGTCCTTTGATCACTTGGGGGATGTAGGAACCTCCTTGATAAAACATGTATCACCCAAAATAGTCCCTGAACCATATAAAGAAGAACAAACCAGACAAAACAAACAACACAACAATTTATTTAATTCCAAGTATCACCATTTTTATGGTTTTCCCTATTTTTTGTTTTTTATGTTTTTTTATCAAAATAATGATACATTGTCTTCTTTTAAATTTATGGGTAAGGTATTACTCAGGGATCACACCACATTAAATGTATGAATATGTATCTCCCCTTTCATACCCATCCATACTCATAATAGAAGAACATGTCAACAATGTATTTTGATTATTAAATATCAAAATGATTAATTAATCCTATTTAAAATATAAAGTTGATTAAAATAACAAAATGATAGGAAACTTGAAAACCATGGGTTGCCTCCCATGTAGCAATTTTTTTAACATCATTAGCTCGACTTGTACCCCTAATTGATTAACTATTTTAGTTATCTAAGGCGGGTTCACACAATTCTTCATCAAGATCATGTTTTTGGAATGGTTCAATGAAGGGTTGGACTCTATGACCATTAACTTTAATGGTTTTAACATTGGTGGGATCTTGAATTTCAACAGCCCCATGGGGGTACACCTTATGCACTATGTATGGGCCTGACCTTCTAGCCCTCAACTTTCCCGGGTGTAAATGATGTTTAGAACTATACAAAAGAATAGGTTTACCCAGTTCAATGTGTTTGGTTTTAATATTTTGAGATTGGTAGGGTTGTACATTAGCTTTATTGACCCTTGAATTTTCATAAGCCTCAATCCAAAGTTCATCAAGTTCATTGAGATCTAATTTCCTTTTTTGTTTCGGCCAATGAGAGGTCATAATTCATTTTCTAAATTGCCCAAAAAGCCTTATGTTCAATCTCCACTGGCAAATGGAATGCTTTACAATAAACCAAACTATATGGGGACATTCCTAAAATGGTTTTATATGTGGTTCTATAGGCCCAAAGAGCATCCAAGAGTTTCTCAGACCAATATTTCCTAGAAGGATTGACAGTTTTTTCAAGAATATTCTTAATCTCCCTGTTTTCTAACACAGCTTGACCATTGGTTTGAGGATGGTACATAGTGGAAACTTTATGAGAAATCCCATACTTAGACATGAGTGAAGATAATGGACGGTTGAAAAAATGGATTACTCTATCACTGATTATGGACCTAGGAATTCCAAATCGATAAAATATGTGCTCTTTCAGAAATCGGATCATAACATGACGATCATTAGGCTTGGTTGGAATGGCTTCAACCAATTTTGAGAAATAATCAATAGCTAAGAGGATGTAGAGGTATCCCCTAGAGTTTGGGAAGGGACTCATGAAATCAATTCCCCAACAGTCAAAGATTTCAACCACTAAGATGGGAGTAAGTGGCATTTGATACCTTTTTGTGATGGACCCTACTTGTTGACACCTAGGAAAACTTTGACAAAATATGTAGGAGTCCCTTGAGAGGGTGGTCCAGAAGAGACCACACTGAATAATCATAAAAGAAGTTTTCTTAGAGTAAAAGTGACCTCCACATGCCTCACTATGACAGAATTTAAGGATGGAATCTTGTTCATATTTTGGGACACACCTCCTAATGACATGGTTAGGGCAGAACTTATAGAGGTATGGATCATCAAACACATAGTGTCTAACATCATAAAGGAATTTACTTTGAACTTAAGTCCCTAATAATTTTGGAATGACTCTTGTAGCTAAGAAATTGGCTGTGTCAGCATACCAAGGGTAGTCACTCATAGAGTATAAGTGTTCCTTAGGAAGTGAATCCGACCCAAAAAGGTGATTTGACTTGTCTTTGAATTCCATCCTAGAGAGGTGACCAACTACAACATTTTCAACACCCTTTTTATCCTTGATTGGTAGGTCAAATTCTTGTAATAGAAGGACCCACCTAATCAATCTAACCTTGGCATCTTAATTTTTGAAGAGGTATTTTAGTGAAGAATGGTCAGTGAACACAGTGATGGGGGATCCTAAGAGGTAGGACCTAAACTTCTCTAAGGAAAACACAATATCAAGTAACTCCTTTTTAGTGGTGGTGTAGTTGACTTGGGCATCATTTAGGGATTTTCTTGCATAAGCAATGACATAAGGAGTTTTTCACAACGTTGTCCTAACACAGCTCTAATAGCAAGGTCACTATCATCACACATATGATCGAAAGGAAGGTTCCAATTTGGAGATTTCCTAATGGGAGGAGAGGTGAGATAGGATTTGAGGGTTGATAATGAACCCTCACAGCTTTTTTTCCAAAAAAATGGATCATTATTTACTATCAGAGCACAAAGGGGATGAGATATTGAACTAAATTCCTTATTGAATCTTATATAGAAACCCGCATGTTGTAAGAAAGACCTCACTTCCTTGACAGTTTTGGGTGATAGAAGGTGAAAAATGATGTCAAACATGGATTTATCAACCTAAATCCCCCTACCTGAGACTAGATGGCCTAGAATTAGTCCCTCTTTTACCATGAAATGACATTTTTCCCAGTTTAGGACCAGATTATTTTCTTCACATCCAGACAATACTCTCTCCACATTCTGCAGACATCCCTCAAATGTATCCCCAAACACAAAGAAGTCATCCATGAAGACCTCTAGAAAATCCCCTACCATGTCTGAGAAGATTCCCATCATGCACCCCTGAAAGTTCCAGGGGAATTGCATAAACCAAAGGGCATGCGTTTGAAGGAAAAGGTGCCAAATGGATAGATGAATGTAGTTTTCCCTTGATCCTCTAGGGATACCTCAATCTGATTTTACCCTGAGTACCCATCTAAGAAACAGTAGAAGGCATGAACTGCCACTCTCTCAAGGACTTGGTCAATGAATGGTAAGGGGAAATGGTCCTTCTTGGTGAATGAGTTTAGCTTACTATATTCAATGCAGACCCTCAAGCCAATACTCACCATAGTTTAAATAATCTCTCCATCCTTATTGGTTATCACTGTTATTCCTACCTTCTTGGGAACCACTTGGATTGGGATCACCCACCCACTCTAAGATATGGGATAGATGATACCTTATTTTAACAATTTTAGAAGTTCCTTCCTCACTAATTCCATGAGATTATGATTTATTTTCCGTTGAGTTTGGTGACATGGATTTGAATCAGATTCCAAAACAATCCTATGAGTCCCAATATGTGGGCTAATCCTAGGAATATTAGACAGGGTCCAACCAATGGCTTTATTATGTTTCTTAAGGACATATAGAAGCATCCTATAATGATTGGCATCAATATAAGAATAAATGACAATAGGATGTGTTTTATAAGGCGTACTTGAGTGCAGTGGGAGGATCCTTCAATTAAATATCAGGTTGGTTCATAATTTTAGAAGAATATTGGGACATTATATCAATATCAAATTTTTTTCCTCGAGTTTCTACAAGATTGGTTTGATCATATTTAGGGAAGGAAGTTGGAGTGGTTTCCATGGAAGTGGTTTCTTAAAAGGTTTCACTGATTGTTGGACTTAAGACTTCATCATAAGAGCAATTTGAAAATGATTCAAGCCAAGGAGATAGACTTCCTTCATGTGAATAAAGGATATAAATATCACCCTGACTTAAAAATCCATCAAATATTCCTTGATGTTCTATGGATTCATTATCAATTTTTCCTATCATTTTTACTTCATGAATGTCATAATAATCCTCTATTTGTGAGATTGCATTATAGATGTTCAAGTCTAGAATCATGTTTCCAAAGGTGATGGTCATGTTCCCATTTCAGACTCGGATAACAGAGTTGATTTTTACAAGGAAAGGATGACCAAGGATGATTGGGGTTTATTCCTTATTTTCTAAGTTTGGATGGTTGTCAAGGACAATGAAGTCAGTAGGGTAGATAAAGCTTTAAACCTTTACCAGAATATCCTTTAAAATACCCTTTGGAACCCTAATGCTATGATCAACAAGTTAAAGTGTGACAGATGTGGGTTGGAGTTCTTCTAGGCCTAACTAGTAGTACACAACATAGGGTATGAGATTAACACTAGCACCTAGGTCACACAAGGCCTTGACAACTTTCCTCTCTCCTAGTTCAACATTGATGTAAGGGAAACCCATGTCTTTAAATGTAGGAGGAATGTTCCCTTGAATGGTGGTAATCACATTAGATGCCAAAAAGACTTGGTTTTTATGTGAAAATTTTATTTTAAAAGTGCACAACTCCTTAAGGTTCTTTGAGTAGGAACGTATGTTTTGGATATCATTGAGAAGGGGAATGTTCAACTTGACTTGTGAGAATATTTCCCGTAATGTTTCACTCAATTTAGTCTTGGTTTTCCCCATCATTTTTTGAGGAAATAGTGTTGGTTGTGGTGTTGTTTGTTGAAGAGTTGTTTCTTTGACAATATTATCATGTTTTTCAGTTTGATCATTTGGTTAATTTGAATTTTCATCCAAGTTTGAATCTTCAAGTGGGTTCTGAATTAGTTGTTCGGGTTTTTCAACTGATTTCCCACTTCTTAAAACTGTCACAACCTTTAGTTGTTCATGAGCTGTTTGAGTACAAATTGACTCTCCCCTTGAAGTTGAGGATGACACTGCCTGAGTAGGAATGGGTGCCTTTCCAGTTTTGATGGTTTGAAGTTCTTGTTTTAGGTATGAGACTTCTGAGTTCATCCTCTCCATCTGCTTTCACAGTTGTTCTAGTAGGCTTTGTGGAATAGTTTTTGTTGGTGCTTGAGAAGATTGGTTTATCCCAGGGGGATATTTTGGAGGTGGGATGGTTTTTTGAAAATGGACCGATGGCTATTGGTATTGGATAGGTTGGGTTTGGAACTGGTTATGGGTTTGGTAGTTCTGATGGGGGTAAGGATTTTGTCCTTGTGGCTGGCTAGGTTATTGGTTATCTTTCCAGCAGAAGCCTGGGCAGTCATTATACCATGGGTTGAAGTTGTTTTGGTATTGAGGCTTTTGAATGTTCAAGGAATTTACTTTTGCTGGGGGTACTCCAAAAAGAATATCCTTTATGGATGGAATGGTTGGGTAGTTTTATATCTTATGGTCATGTTTGTCACAAATTGTGCAAACATGGTCTACAATTTGGATTTCATGGACTTTCTTAAGGTCTATCTCTTCAACCTTCCTAGAGAGTGCTACAAGTTTATCCCTAAGGCTTTACACTTCTAAAAGTGTATGAATTCTAGAAGTTCTTTGTGGATTTTAAGAATAAGGTGAAGTTCCCCATGTTGGGTTTTGTTCATAAAATCATTCTAGATACTCATAAGCATCATTTGTGGCTTTGTTTTTAAAGGTTCCATTACACATCATGTCAATGAATTGTTTGTTCCCCGGACCCAACCCTTCATAAAAAATTATCACATGTTCAGGAATAGAAAAACCATGGTGTGGAACCATGTTTAAAGTTTCCTTGAACCTCTCCCATGTTTCATAGAATGACTCTCCCTCTTTTTCAAAAAACTTTTGGATGCTCTTTTTAAGTACAATTGTTTTGTGGTGGGAAAGTAGTTTTTGTATAAATCTCTTTGTAGTTTTTTCCAAAGTTGATAGATGATGATCTCGAATTGTTTAGCCATTTTTAGCTCGATCCTATAAATAAAAAGGAAATAGCCTCATCTTAGCTGATTCTAGTTGATTTGGGGGACACATGGTTTCTATAATGTTATTGAACTCCTTAATGTGAAGGTATGGCATCTCGAACTCCATTCCATAGAATGTGGGAAGGTGGTTTAGGACATAGGGTTTAATGATGTAGTTGGAATCTCCTAGGGAATTTTGTCTAATGCATGAGGGGGCATTGTTCTAGGAATGTGTGAGGTTGTCATTCATGGTTTGATCAATTTCATTCCCCAAGTGTGGGGCTGCCTCATTTGGGTTTCCATTTTGGTTCCCACCTGGGTTTATGAGTTGGTTTCTTTGAAGACCTACCATTGAAATGGGCTAAATTTTTGACTCTGGAGTATTAGGAAGATTTTGATGTAAAGTAAAGAGTTCCCTTGGTGTAATTAACTCCCTAACCCTAGGACTATCCACCCTAACTAGACGGTTTGATTGATCACAGGTGTAGGAGGACATGCGCCAAAAGAAAAAAATGAGAAAGGAACAAGATAAGAGAATTTGGATGAGAAAAGAGGAAATGGGGGAGAATAGAATTGGTGTTTAGATGACTTACATGGGTCCCTAGAAACGGTTCCAAAATTTTATTCAGGCTCAAATTTACCCAAGAGAATAAGGTAGGACAGTCCTTGTAGTTTAGCTTGGGTTATCGAATCCTCAGAGACCTAAGAAGAAACATATAGACACATACATTATATAAACTGTTTTTGGCTATGAAGTGGCCAACATGGGTTGATTTAAGATGGGTTTAAATGAACTCAAATAGAATTAAGTGAATTAAATTTAAAAGAGTGAGTTGATCCTAGGTTATCACTTGTGGTGGATTGGACGTATTTCCTTTTCATAGATTTCATTTTTTTATATTTGAGATGGGTTCATTTAAGGAAATAAAACAACAACATCACTTACTGATTTTATAACAACACACCATAATACTAATCACCTATACACTTTAAGAATCAATGTTTTGAGCACTTCATGGTAAAGGTTCGTATTAACACTTGAATTGTGTGGCCTTAAATTCAACAAGGACGATGGAGTTTAAACATCATAAAATAAAAATCTCAATTAAAGAAATTATTAGAAATTAATGGGGTTATAAATAAAATCCAATCCAGCCCCTAACTACTCCCTTGGATCAACCCATAAGTGGGTTATCCCTCCATTGATTCTATGGTTTCAATGGAAGTGGAAAGTAGACTCATGAGGGATGAAATGGAGAAGTAAACAAAAACACAATAAAATAACGATCACTCCACCGTTGTGTGATAATTTCACAAGGTTTGGTGTGAATAAATTCACTCCTTGATCCAAAGGTATCAAATTGATATTAAGAACAAAAGAATAAAAGTATAAGAATAAATTTTATTAAGAAACTAAAGTGAATTGAATAACTTACATTTGAAAGACAAACTTGAGACAACAAAATCGCAGCATGACATTACAATTGAACAAAGCATCAAATATGATCAAATCCTCCACCACCACGTCCTAAAATAGGCATTTTTGGAGCCTTGGGTCGATCCTACAATAGTACAAAGAATCCTTCTTGATTATGGTAGGCCTAGGGTGGTGGAAAGCTTGTGGAACTTGCACTTTTCCACACTTGACCTGATATGGAATCCAGCTTTCATCCACCGAACAGACGTGCTTGGAAGACCTTCTATATTGCCAAATAAGAGTGGGACATAGAGGAAGAAAATTTATCCCAGGATGTCTTCTAACGTCCTGTAAAATATTGGCCCATTTGGAGATTTTTATTCGGAGATATGAATAGATTAGTGAACTGTTTTTCTGGGCCGCAGAATCTGGCCCAGAATTTTCTCTCTATTTTGGGACGCCTTAATGACCACCATGGAGGCCTAATTAGCATTGGATCATATAAAGTTATTTGTTCCTATACATTTATTCTATCATCAAACAAAATTTGGGCTTCATTGGGTTTGTAATGTGGGTCCCACATTCTCATCAGTCGGATGGTGTCCAATCTGCATTCTCTATAATTGCTTCCATTCATCTCCAAATATCTCCATCATCCTTTATTAATCATCCATTGATCCCAGAATGAAACAGGTTCATATTGGAGTTTAGATAAATTTCCCAAAATATCAAATTAAAATATGGATAAATGCATTTTTTAAAACCATATGAACCATTGGTTACTTTAAATGATGTTTAAAAATGTTCCACATAACATTACATTTTAAGAAGGAATTACAATAATAATGTGAAATGATGTTCAAAGTGTAAAATGCACTAAAATTGTGTTTATGAATAATAAATCACATTAATATTATATATATTAACAATGAATATTAGCCTAATTTAGTGGTTAATCACCTACTTCCATCTTCATAAATTTATAAATGGGCTAGATTTTATGTCAATAACTTTATGGGGGAACCTATTTCTATTTATACACATTCCTAATGTTATAATATTATTTTTTCTCGACATTCCAATTTTTATGTTATTTACTTATGGATCGTGAATGATTAATTTCGATACAACACTCTTTTGAATATTTTCTTTCACTATGGTAATGTTTTATACAATGAATCATGTTTATGATCTATGATAGACTGGGTATGAAATTTAAAATTTATGATCTTGATCATATAACATTATGATTATATCATTCTCATATATGGTCATTGATTGAAATCCCCCTTTTTTAACTTTATTGACCATCTAATATTTCCCTTTTTATGTTTTTCCTTCCCTAGGTTAAGAAGAATGGTTTTAAGTAGGGAATACCTAAGAAGTGTTAGAGGTTGTAATATATGTATATATTTCATGAAATAATAGGAATATGTATCTAGTCTATAGATAAACTTAACATTTATGGTTATGGAATGGATCATAATGTTATTTATTGAATATTAATCTAAAAATATGTAATATTTATATATCTAAAGCGTGGGTCACCTTAAGTGTTTTTAGAGAAGGGTTTTATTAATATTTTGAGATTAGGGTTAGAATAATTTATTAAAAACCCAAGGTATAATCCTAATAATAAGAGAGAATCCTAATGTTTCGGTAAGATGGAGATTAAGACTATAAGTGTATATGGTTTTGGAAGAGATGCATCTATGGGTAATAACCCTAAAAAGAGTTAGTCAAGTATATCTCAGTCATCATTTTGGTGGATGGTGAGTTTACCCTTACTGTGCAGCTGGTCTAAAACTACTAGGTGATATTCTTGGGTCAATCCACATTTTCATTACATAACATTATAAATGATATGAATATATGATAACTAGGGATAAAAAATTTTAAACATAAGGTGTTATAGATTGAATATAAGGTTTTATGATTTATACATTCTATGAATGATTTTTCATGATCATATGATTTCTCACTATGACTATTATTTCTCACACTATAAATTTATTTTTATCAATTGATGGAGCCTAAATGAATTTTGTGAGAAATTAATGACAATTCACATTAGAAACCAACTGGATTAGTTTTGGGGATGCAATATTTTATGACCAAACTCACTCAACTCTCCAAAGCTATGAGTAGTAACATGGACCACATTGAATGTTTGAATGAACCAAATAGGGAGAAAAATTCCATTAAACATTTTATGTTAAAATTTTTACCCTGCTTTAATTGGTCTTCTAATCAACTGGATTCTAAGAAATAGATCAATGTGATGAAAAATATATGTTCTGTTCGTCAGTGTTCAGGCCATGAAATTTTCTTTTAAAAGTTTTTCACTTAGAAGGTAAAGTTGATAAATGGGTTAATCTTATTAGGAATACAAGGAAAGAGGAAGAAACAAACTCTATGGAATAGGAGGAGTTTAATATGGTATTCCTAAATAAGTACTTTCCATGAACTCTTGGAACTAAAATTGATAAGTTCCTTCTAGAGTTGAAACAGAAGGATGATGTATCCATTGGTACCTATGAATAAAATTTTACAAGACTTGCGCGGTAAAATTAAGGTTTTATCATCAACCCAAAAATTTATATTGATTGATAATTTATTGGTTTGAAACCAAGTCTTCAAATGTAATTATCCACAAGGGTATTTGGGTGATAAGAAGAAATCATTTGATGTATACACAAATTTAAAATGGAAGTTGGAAACCATCCTGGTTTGAGGGATAATAACCGAAATATTTAGTTTCATGGAATCTCCACTAGTATTTCATAGAGAGGTAAGAAATATTTTCAACCTTCTAATTTACCAAAATTTGGGATGGAGTTCTTAGGTGAATGCATGAAAGGAATTATAAGATGTTTTGTGTGTGGGACCATCAAGAAAAATATTGTTTAAGTGATGTGAAGAGGTGAGTTAATGGAATGAATAGAGAGTGAGCACAATAGAATACACCACTCACTCTTTAGTGTTATAACTTCAAGGAATTTGGGAATTATATGAATCAATGTCCTCCAAAGGATATTGAGGATAAAATTCCAAAATAAACTCAGAAGTCAATGAATGAAGTGAATTTTTTTGTAATCATAATAGCTGAAGTGAATCATGATAATTAGGAAACTGTTATTATAACATCCTCAGCCTGGTATCCACTATAATTGGTGCCCTGAGCTGGGTTTCCACATGACCTTAAGTGTGCCTTCCTAAATGCCAGAGGCTACAAACTAGCAGCTTGAGTCTAAAGGAAATGTGGGGTGACTATACCCACTTATCAAAGTGAAGCCACAAAACAAGTAACATAAAAAATGTAACTACCATAAAAATTAATAAATGGAAAAAATAGTACATAAGCCAAAAAATAAAAAAGTATCACATTCTATAATAATATGGTGAATACATGACACATTTGGAAGTCATACAAGTAAAGTAAAAAACCTAAAACTATCGAAACAATCCTAGACATGGCCCTGATATCCAACCACATCATGATATCCCATGCTCTAACCAAACATACCATGCATGAACCATACACCAGGACACTATCCTAGACATGTGCCTGAAAACAAGTAGAATTTTCTTGGGTACCCATGTGGCATGTTGTCGAGAGAAGGGTGTGCGTACAACTCAGTATGCCCCCACGAATAGTGTCTAAATCAGTAATAGTCTATACAATAGTTTTTTAAAGTAATCGAGAAGTAGTAAATAAATAGGTCAATACAAAATCATGTTTTATAGTTAAAAAATTATTAGTCAACCCTCTTTATCCTTTAAGTTTCACATGCAAAAAAAACCAAAAAACTATCTCTGACCTTTTCGAGAGACTAATTCATAGCACAAGGGGTCACATATATTTATTCATAAAGGATAGTTCACTATTTAAAAACATATAAACTTACCTCTGAGCCTCTGTTCGATTATCAAGCCAAGTATATACATTATGAGCATAGAGCCTCAGTAAGTCATTATAACCAAAACAATACATTTGTGGGGTCTAGAGAATCAGCCCAACCCAAACCAAACTAAACAAGGAACCTCAATTCCTAAGTTAGGATCATAGAGCTTATGACTAACATCATAACTTTAGAAATAAAATAGTAGGTCCTAAAGCCTCTGTCTTGCATGACCCATGAGAGTGGAGCCCCAATTTGATACCCCACACATACAACTTATTCACATAGACATGCTTTCTGAAACCATTTATCACATTTTCCCACAATTTCATTTCATTCACCAAGGTCCCAACAGACCCTTAAAATAAAAACATGTCATATAAAACCAAAGAAACATCCATTTTAAAATCATATTGATGTAACCCTTTAAAATACGAGTCTTCCTATTTGAAAAAATCAACTTTTACCCATGGATTTCATTTACATTCCAACCATTTGAAATACTTATTAAAGCATTCCCATAAAAATCATACCCACACCCTCATTTAAAATCATTATTAAAAATATTTAATGAAATTTAATTTCTAAATCACCCTCATGCCAAAACCCCCTTTTAAAAAATCTCACACTTTCAAAACATCATTTTCTTAATTTAAAACCATAACTTGATCAAAATCCAAAACACATAATTCAAACCATTTCAAAAGCCTCTTGGTAACATCAAAAAATCTTACATATAACTAATTAGATTATCCATTTAACCAAGAGAACCTAACTATTTACTATTCACAACCCATTAACTTTCATAATTAACCTATCTAAATGTTTTCCAATTCATTCTACCAATCCCAAGGGTTTGGCATACCCCTTTGGTATCCCTTGTTTGGTCTCACATCATTAATGAGCCAAATGGTTATATGAAGGGTCTCACACCTCTATCCAATGACCAAATCACTTTCCTCAGTCAAATATAATAAAACACAATAAGAAAATAAATTCTCACAACAAAATAACATATAAAACATTAAGAATATGGAAAAATCTATAAGACAACCTAAATCATGCTTGTAAAAAACCTCTCACCCAAAATAAACCCCTTATTCGAACTAAAATGGACTCAAAAACCATGGTGAAGAAAAAAATTGAAAAACAAGGTTCTTGAGATATAAAAGGAGAGGAAACCCCCAAAAAATAATATTATATAAAATGAGTGTAAATAGAGTCAAAGATGTACTCAGAGCATCGATTCACACCAAACGACACTCCAAAATACCTAAGAATCGAAAGAGAATAACCCATGGATGAGGAGAGGGATTCTGGTTTATCACCCAAGCTAGATGATGTTTAATGGGTGAGAAATTCTAGGGATAATCAATTATGCTCGATAGCGAATAATTGGAAATTCTTACATTTTATGTTTTACATGATTTGGCTGCACATTTGCCCAAACCATGCACTAATCGTGCGTCTCCCTCTGTCTAAGAGGGGCTAGGTTGCATAGTCTTCTTGGGAACCCACACAGTTTAGAAAATTGTGTGGTGCCCATCCTCCAACCTTTATCTGATAAGAGGCCCGACCACATGATTTTTGGGGGGCACCTGTATAGTTTGGAAAACCATGTGGTGCCTGTGCACCAGTCTATGTCCGAGAGGAGGCATATATGAACAGTTTCCCTGGCATGGTGAACAGGGATTAATAGACATGCATTAACATTGAACTGCACATTATTTGGCCTATTTTCCTCTCCTTTCTTGTCTTAAACCCTTGGGACACCCCTGAGGTACCACATATTCATGGGATCCATTAAGTTAACAAACAACTGGAGTTTAGATCAAAATTTAAAAATTTATGCACCATCATGCTTGGTCTAGATCTTATAACCTCTCCACCTTATAATAGCTCGACCTTGAGCTGTACTCCCAATGATTTACCAATCCATCATGAAAGAATTCCATACTATGGGGCCCACATATCAACTTTCAACTCCCATGTTTTATCTAGAACATGGCAATGCCCTCACCACACTCGGTCCAATACACAGTCCCACCCTAAAGATGTTTCTCCCACTATGATCGACAATTATAAACTTGAGGTTCCTCAAGGATGCATCCACCTCAACTCATCATTACCAAAATCGAACAAAAGAGAAATTTCTAGGTAACATCACTACACCACTACACAAAGGGTACCGTTGAAGCACTACACTACCTAGGGAGATCCAATCGGAACACCTTCAATCCAATCCTTTTTGTAACTCATCACCTAAATCACTTGGAACCATCTCCATCAGTTCCCAAAATTCTGATGGTGAACCAAGCATGACATCAGCTTAAGGAACATACAAATTCCAAACACACTCCCAGACCTACATCAGTCCTCAACATGAGTCCCAATGATCTCATTCCATATCCGAACATCCAAAAAACAACCCAAGAATCACCTTCATATCAAGGTACATAATCGGTGAAAACTCAAGCCTACACCTGTCACCAAAACTGAAACACAGAGTTATCTCTTACCCAAGCCCTCCAACCCATAAAATAGAAAATTTCATCAACTGAACACTTAACTTCTATGGTTCTCCCCACCATACACTCTAGTTATCCATCACCATATTCTTGTGGTTGGAACATCCATCATAATAAAATTCCATTATAACCTCAAATCAACTTTCAGAACAAACCCAAAACGTTCCCTAGCCCATCATTCCCAATACTCCTTGAGAAAGCCACCCAACACTAGCATCAAATATTATTTCCGAAACCACCTGTAATGGATAGAAATAAACCATACATTTGAGGACTAAGAACAACTTGACCTCTCTCAAGTTCACCATCGCTTTAGAAACACAATTTCACTTAAAAATATAAAACTAGGGGTGGCTTATCACTTACCACATCGATTCATTTTACCATACCACATTGAAAACCCATGAACATCTTGTGCTGAGACCCCCATCTTCCACTGGGGGTGTTTCCCCTTCACATTCCCATTGTTCCTTCCAGACTAATGCATACCACCACCGCCGAACATAACTACTAGTGTCATTCCCCAAATTATGTTAAAACTCCACCATCACAGAATCCACTACTCTCCATGTCATTATTGTGCTCTAGTAAACCTATCAAAATTCCAAACACATGCACATTTTCCATACCTACAATGATTGACGATGACTAAGTTCTTCCTCAAAACCCATTTCCATTTTTGAAATTCACATCTCATTCTGAAAAATCCACCAAAGGGAATTTACAACTCACAACTTTTGTACCATTTCTATCCATGTCAATCCATCCCCATCCAACTCATCTCGGAACTCCCAATTTCACTATTAGCATGCCACTTCTTCACATGAAAAATATAACTTCACACTTAATTACATTTCATGGCCTCCAAAAAAAATCTACATGAGTGTATTCCTGAAATTCAATGAGATTCTAGAACCAAACGTCCATTGACACGAATCATTTTCATGTCTTATCAATCCCATAAAAAACTATAAAATAAGCATCTCAAATTTCTATTAGAACCACCTTAATCCCAAATCCAATGCTTGGCTCGATCAACTTCCACATCCAAGTCCCAACTAGCCTTTCATGGGGAATCCAATCATGCTCCACACAAGATTCTTCTTAGCATCTCAATGCCATCAAATCCACTCCATGTTCAGCTAACACATCCATGACATACATAATACTCCCCACCTTAAGATCTCCTTTATGACCACTTTATTTATGAAATATCAACCACCATGAATCATTCTTCGATCACAAGATTGACCCCAAAACATGGATGTGTGCTTCTATCTTTTCCTAGAATAACAAAACATCACCAACCACTACCCGTTCCTAGCTTCTGATAACGAAACCAAT
Organism: Viscum album; assembly: GCA_963277665.1. NCBI lineage: Eukaryota > Viridiplantae > Streptophyta > Magnoliopsida > Santalales > Viscaceae > Viscum > Viscum album. The sequence continues at coordinate 2,081,406,329 of OY728152.1, read as the reverse complement.
GAAATATTTAAATATCTTTTCTATCCCATGGAACTCACCAATAAATTATTGATGATGTACTTCCCACAATCTAGTTCCCCACATACCTTTCCCTGATCGTAACCTCCAAGAGTCCCCATATCCAAAAAAAATAATTTTAGGTAACTTGTTGTAAATACAGAGCTCTCTCAGCTTACTTAGGATGATGTCAAGATATTGAACATGCTCATCAATAATTTAATGTTTCCTAATAAATCATCAACAAACACAAAAAAAAAATTTCCATCACTGATGTTACCTCCCACTACGAAAATACATTTGATCTGTTAAAAGTATAAATATTTCCAAACCACCAACATCTCATAACACTTGGCCACCACAACACAAGAGTGATTTCCAACCGAACTCACCACCACCTCACGACTCTCTACCAAGAATCTGTGAACCAACTCTTCCTTTGTCACTACCATCTCCACACCTATTGAGTTCTTCTAGAATGAACATGTAGAATCAAAATAAAAATATAATGTTCCATCACACCAATCAAAAACCAATCAGTATCTCACATAACCAGAGCTTCCCACTAGTTTCAAAAAAGATGACAGGCATTTAGTCATGGTCCACCAATTTACATTCTCCAAATGGAATCATCCATTTCTAGCACGTTCCCAACACCCAATCCTCAACAAGACCCTTGATGTCTCACATTTTCCTATGACAACACACTTAAACCGACTATATACTGCATGATTCATATATCACAAGGTCGAAACACCTGTATACAAAACCACCCAGTCCTCCTGGTCCATCTGCCTTATCAGAGTCGAGGCATTCTCAACATTCCATTCTAATGAACCAAACTTTCATAGAAACAAGCACAACCTTGTGACCACCCACACCCCATGGGTCACTTCTAGATCAAAAGTGTCCCTCAACACTTTTTTCACTCTTGTCTTGTACACTCAACTCAAAATGATTATTTTGTTAAACATTACCATGCTATCAGGTTAGGCATCCTAAGGACCCCACATATTGAAAACAAACTTACAACCACCCACAAGTACCCAGGTTTCTACTTGAGAAAGAAACAAAGTCATAACCATGCACTTTTACCAAAACTCTATGAAACCAACCATTCATCTATTCCACTTCTGAAGCAGCCACCCATTAATCATATTATAAGGCACTTGAAACACTGAGCCAACCTCCCTTATGGTTAACTTAAATTTCAAAAAAATAAACTAATAATCACAACTCAAGAAACAACTCCAAAAATATTAACTTTACAAATTATCCCTATAGTCTAAACCCACACTAGGAAGCAAACACCACATGAAACGATCTAAAGCTCAAAACCTCCACATGTTCCTTATCCACCCAAATTAAATGATATCTTGATCTACCCCTATCACATACCATTCTTGAAGGTAAAAAAATATCAAATCCCAAAATCAGTGTCACATCTACAAAGTCCACTGGATATCCCTCTTATCCACACATCAAAACTCAAATAACCCATAGCTCATGAGAATCACTATAGCCCCCATTCCAAAACACACAGAGTCTAACACACCCTAAAAAAATTTACTCTAGGTTTTACAAAACAGATACACATATACACACATTGGAAGTAAATTCCAAACACCCACTCTAGAGTCTAAAACACAACTTTCACGATCACAACCCACGAGGTTTACCACATCTACGTTACCTGATAACAAATTGTAACCCAAATGAAATATCCATTATGAGGTTACAAAAATATTATCTATTTTACCAAACATCAAAACCCAAAAAATCCTTATGACCCATAACCTAGGTCACAAACTAGGGAAATATCATTTCCCAATCCACCCATACATAGGGTCTGGTCACAACGCTGGGGATACCCATTCCCAATTTCCCTATATGTTACATAATTATCCACTTCCCTTATTAATTAAAATATACAACTTCAAAACTTGAGGATTGAGGTTTCAAAAACTCCCATTTTTTAAACCTAAGGATTTTAACTTTGAAAAAACTTCTCTGTAACTCAATATTTCAGAAATAACTTCTTTTATAAAATTCATATTTCAAAACTTATTTCATTAAAAAACATTTTAAAGGATTGTAAACCCATATAAACTGTAGACTGAAAAGTAAAAAACTAATTTATGAATTACAATGAACATTCAGTCATAGGAAACATTAGGATGACATATTGATCCTATGATCTTAGAATAATACATGTACCCACACAAACTATATTTCTATATTGGGCCTAGAGAAAAAATCTCATAAATCAATAATATCATATCCAAGTGAACCACTTGAGAATTAAGTATAAAAAATTTTAAAATAACTAAATAGAACATAAATTCCCACACTTGGAAACATAGTTTTTCCGTCATATGTAGGGTTGTAGGAACCCATGCACAAGATCATTTTGATGATCTGACAAGATTTTAATATCCTATATACCATTACAAAGTGTCAAGAAAAAAGGAACCCCCTATGATAAGACACTCTAAAATCCCCAGACTAGTACCCATTATAACCGGTGCCCAGATTCGATTCCCCACATGACCTCAGGCACACCTCACCATACAATAGAGGATGTCGACTAACAACATATGTCCACAGGTAATGCGTGGAGACTAAAGCCACGTAACAATGTGAAGAAAAAAAATAAGTAACATCAAAAAATATAATTACCATTAGAAAAAATGAATGGAGGACATACAACATAAGACAAAAAATAACCAAGTAACTCATGCTATAAAAATATGATTAACATATGAATTATCATATAGTCATACAAATAAAGTCTAAAACATAAAACTACCAAAAATATACTGAACATGTCCCTAAGTCCCTAAAAATTCCAGAAATCCCATGTTATAACAAAAAAACCCATGATTGAACCATACACGAGGTCCCTATCATGAACTTGTACCTAAAAAAAGTATCATCTTCTTTGGTTCCCAAGTGACCTGGTGGATCGAGAAGTGTGTGAGTAAAAATCATAAAGATGTGACCAAAAATTTCTAAAGTAATAACCATTCTTTACAATAATGTTTAAAAGTAATCAAGGAGTAGTAAATATCCAATGAAACAAAAGAAAAATGTTTTAAATTTAAAAAATTGTTAATCATCCCACTTTTTTCCTTCGAGTTTCACATGTCAACCTACTAAAAAAACTATCTCCAACCATTCTAGGAGCATAATAAAAAACATAAGGGGTTATATACTTTTATCCACCAAGGGGAATACACTATTAAAAAATATATGAACTTACCTCTAAACCTTGGTCTGATAATAAATCCATGTTCATACGTTAGGATCATAGAGCCTTAGTATAACATCCTTACCAAAACAATATATTGGTGGGGTATAGAGTATCAATCCAACCAAACACAAAGTTTGAAACTAATTCCCTAATTTAGGATCATAGATCCTAAGTCTGAAATTCTAACTCAAGAAATAAATTAGTGGGGCCTATAGCCTCTTTTTATCCTGGATTGTGGGAGTAGAGAATCGGTCTGATACTCCCCACATACCACTTATTGACATATACCTGATTTGTAAACCATTTATCACATTTTTCCACTTTATCATTTATTTCACCAAGGTCCCAATGGACCCTTAAAATAAAAACATGTCATATAACACAAAAAACACCCATTTAAAATTATCTTTAAGCCACCCTTTAAAAAACAAGTCTTTATCTTTGAAAAAATCAACATTTCACCAAGGATTTCAGTTCTAGTCCAACCATTTCAAATAATCATTAAATAATTTCCAAAAAAGGGTAACCATGAAATAATTTATAATAATCAATTTAAATATATAAAGAAAACCAATTTCTAAATCACCTTGAGGCCAACGCCTAACTTTAAAACATTGGCCACTTTCAAAACAACTTATTCTTCATTTAAAACCATAAATGGAACAAAATATATAACACATCATTGAAACTGTTTCAAAATTCTCTTGGGAACTTTAAAATATACAACGTATAAAAAATTTTATTATCCATTTAACAAATAACACTTACCAATTTTGTATTCATATAAAATTGACATTCATAATTACCCTATCTCAATGTTTACCAATTCATTCCACTAATATTAGTGGTTTGGCATACCACATGGGTAGCCCTAGGGTTGGTATCATATCATCAATAAACCCAAAGGGCCCGTGCTGGGTTACACAACTCTATCTACAACCCAAATTACATTCCTTAGTCAAATACATTAAAATGTAACAAGTAATAAAATTGGAACAACCACATGGATGTATAAAACAGTAAGACTATAGGGGAAAGAATTAAAACCACCTACCTAATTCTTATAGACAACTTCTCACCAAAATGAATCCCTTGATTCAAGAAATTTTTTTCTAAAAAACCATGTCTAAGAACACCATTTAAAATAAGGGTTTAGAGATTCATAAGGAGAGGAAACCACACACCAAGCCTCTTCCTAAAAATCAGAGGAAACTAAGTTTAAGACTTACCTGAAGATTTGATTCTCACTAAAGGACAATCCAAATTCCTAGGAATTGAAGGGGAATCAACCATGGAAGAGGATGAGGTGATTGGTCCATCACCCAAGTAGGAGGTTTCTAATGGGGGAGAAATTCATGGGATAATCATTTAGTTATAAGAGGGAGAAATTGGAAATTCCCACTTTTTAAGGGATGCATGGTTTAACTACATGGTTGGCAAAACCATGCCCCAGTTGTGCAGCTCCCTTTATATAGAAGGGTCTAGGTTAAATGAACTTCTTGGGGAACCTGTACAGTTTAGAGAACCATTTGGATCTCATGTTATAGCCTCTTCCTAAGAGGAGTCTTGTCCAAAAATATTTTCTAGTGGAACCTACATGGTTTGGAAAACCATGCAGTGCACATGCTCCATCCTCAGTATGAGGGGAGGTCAGGCCATATTGTTAGTAATAACCATTAACCAACTATAAACTATACATGGTTTGACCTATTTTCTTTATCTTTCATGTCCAGAATCCTTAGGACACCTTGAGGCACCTCATATTCATGAGAACTATCCCATTAATTAAAAAACGGGAGTTTAAACAAAAATTAAAACAAGTATGTACCTCCAGGAAGGGTCATGATCTTACACTTATCCTCTAATCCATAGTTGGTTAATCCATGTTAATATTTATAATAATTATTACTATGAAAAAATTACTTTTCACACATTAGTGATATTTTATATTATTATGAGCATTAAGTAACTCTCTCTACATAGACTCTGTATAAATTTATGGAATAAGAAAATTATATTTCATATTCTAAATCAAATTATTATTATACATCAGTGAAAGGATGAACCTAAACTTAAAATAAATTTTTTTATCTAATATATGATCATATTAATGGAATAAAGGGTAAATTATATTTTGAAATCCCATATGATTTTATAGTGACTTTATTCTGTGAAATTGTTAGTATATTTTGGAGAATATAAGATTAAGTTATATACATTTTTATAAGATTTAATGAGAAACTAAAAACATTTCAAGATAATTTTTAGGTTGATCATGGGAGGATAAGAGATTAAATAATACTAATTTTTGAGTTTTATTCTTGGTCAAACATATTTTGAAAAATCCTTGAGGTTAAATATTTACGGAATTGATTAAGATGAACTTTGGTGTAATTGTTGAGGTTTTAGAAATTAATTTAACATATTTATCAATATTGGACAACTTATGAAATAAATTTTTGTTTTGGTAAATATTTAGTGGTATAAAGAATGAATTATGGATCTTATGATCCATTAAAAGTTAATTTTAGTGCTTTATGCATTAAAATTTCATCTGGAATATCCATTTATTAGAGTAATAGAAGATATTTAAGTGTAATTGATTGAAGAAAAACAAATAAATGGAAATGTGATCATTGATTGGAAGGAAATAAAGTATGTATATTTCTCATATGCACTCTATATTGGTTGTAAAATAATCCCTTAGCTATATGAGAAAGAATTTGAGACAAAAATTTGATCATATTACATTCACATATGATGAATAGATGGTCTTACTTATATCTCAATTATTTAGGGTTTTGTGGTTATTAACTTTCCCAAGGTCATTAACTTTCTTGTGATTAATGTTCTATGTCACTCTTCATCATTATTTGGACATCAATTTTTTCCTTAATGTCCATAATTTCATTAACCACTAATTTACTCCTATTTGGGAACCTATTTTTGTGTTATTCTACATGACCATCATATTTGTATATTATTCTTTTTAGGAATAAGTTTTTTAAACCCTTTTTAGGATGTGGTTTTTCAATAAAAGAACTTTCAAATTCCAAGCCCCTGATTACCCAGAATAAGTTCAAATTTTTAGTAAATAATTTACTAAAATGGGGATAATGTAACACCATAATACTTCAATACAATACTATGTTTGATAGTTTACACAACACACAAAACATAGCTTTAATGAACTATTACTCCCTGACCCCAGTTACCCAGAGTGGGTGCATTATTACATAACATTGGAATGATCACAAAAGATCAAGTCTCGAAAGACTGATTAGTTTTGTAGCCTTGGAATCACTAGATACATTCATAAATGTTACATTAAATCATAAAGTGAAAACTACAACAACATCTTGTCTCCACACTCAGATCCCCTTATACTATCCCTACAGGTCATTCGTAAAATACTTTTTCACATCTTGGGAAAAATAAAACATAGAAAAGGGTGAGCTTAAATTCCCAGTAAGGATAACAATATAGTGGAAACTTTAAATAATAAGAAAAAACATTTAAGGCAATGTATAACTAAAAAAAATCCTTCTAAACTTGAACTCCAGCATAATATGGTAGAAGTAAAATGAAATAATTCCATTTACTTATTCACATGGATATTATACTAGTCGAATAATCACATGCAATATCAACAACCACTTTCATAATGATAGAATGCATAATGCCAGACTATTATAACCACATAGTCAAGGAATTGTGCCAAGATTACAAATAAGATTTTGTCAAGGCCTTGTTCCAAGACACTAGTTTGTCTCATGAGACCTACCGATGCATCGAGGAGCTATAGTGGGCTCCACCCATCACTTACTAAGTCCAATGCATTCCTCATATGAATAGGTTTAAACAGAACATAAACATTCGTATTAAAACTGGCATACCAAATGTCAATACTTTCTCCATAAACCATGAATAGTATAAAAACATCACATCCACATTAAAACATATCACAAAACCTTCAATACAATATGGAAGTTTTGTATCATAATAAATCAACTTCAAATAAGCTTAAAATCTATCAAAGGATGTTGACATAGATGAAAAAAAACTATTTGAGAGAAATATCTTTTTTTTTGAAATCATTTAAAAGTCACATAATTATAAAATAAAAAAGATACTTTGAAAATATTTTTATAATCTTGTAAGTTAAGATTAAAAGATTTTATAATGGTGTAAAATAGATGCACCCGCCATATAAGTTAAAAAAGACATTCTTACCTTAATTTTGTCGAAAAGGTTAAAACAGACCTTGTTTGGAAAATGACAGAAAGATTCCTTTATAAACGTCTTATAAAAAGTCAAAAATGGTATAAATGACTTTAACCCATAGTCTGTAGAATAGTAAGAATGATTTGAAATAAATTTTTAAGAAACATGGATGTGGATGATAAAAAGGTCCCAGTAGATAATTACGTATAAACAACCCCAGATAATGAAGAGATTGTAAAATAAACCCTTACCTTGTACATTTCCTTGGTTTAGGGTAGGTTAAAATCCTGTATAACAGTTAAAACATTGTTATTAAATTATAAAATAACCATATACATAGTTATGATATCATATATGATCTTTTAACATTGCTTTTTTAATAATATCTTAGAATTATCGTCATTTCGGGTGTTATCTTACTCGTTTTATTTAATATTTTTTGTTACATAAGCCATTTCTGTTATGTATAGGTTGTATCTTATTCATATACAGAATGATATCAAGTTCTTAAACATTATTTTTAATCATCAAATGAGAATTTGACTTGAATGGATACGATGGGGAATGAATCTCATTGCGTTTGTGGAGACGGTAGTCCGTACGTACGCACGAGCGACAATATCATTCTTTTGATATTAAAATAATATATTATTGGATGTTATATCATATATAAAAAATAATTATAAATTTATATTTATTATTTTCTTCCATTACACATCAATATCATACCCATCCAAAAAATAATATTTTGAATAACAATTACACCACGACGTGAAGACGGTAAGCCGTACGTACGCACATATGGTGACATGTCATTAAAAGGATGGATAAAATACTGAATATGGTTGTACCATATTTATAATAACATCTCAGTATATAGAAGATACTAGATTTTTTGTTTTAGAATGGAAATAACAAAGAAATAAGAAGTTGATGAAGAAATGAACTTGAAAGAGGGTGGTGAATTATTACCTCTTCTTCAGGTTCTTCCTTTTGATTTGATCAAAAGGGCTCCTTAAGTTGGATTTATGAATAATGTAAGGCCTTTAGGATGAAGTGAGGGAGGTTTAAAGGATATTTTGGTAGGGTTTGGATGAACAAAAAAGGCTTTGAAGTTATGAAGAATTGGTTAGAAGTGGTGTCCTTTTATAGGGGGGAGGAGGGGCTCTTTAGGAAAAACTTAAAGTATTAATTTATAATAAATTCATATTCAGTTTCTAATGGATCCAAAGTAGATTATTAAAAGTCTAATGTGAGTATGGGTCAAAATCCTTTCATCTGGTAGATTTTAGACTAGTTTGGGTCACTATATTAACCTTATAATTTATATTTAACTCTTAGTTAAATAGTTTGACATTTACCATGGCACTTTGTATTTTTATATTATATGGTTCATAAACAAACTATATACTTCTAAGAGACCCCCATGTGGTCCATTAATGATACAACTATCATTATAGAGGTAATTTGGCAGAACCTTATATTTTTATAAATAGAATATCAATTAATAATATAATATATGTTTAAAAAACTCATTTATGTCAATTTTGACACTATTTGGTATTTTGTTTTTCTTAAATTCATAACAGAATTATTACTTCGAACCTAATTTATTTAATCTAACCTAACATGTCATATTAACCTATAAAATTCTTGAAATTCATTAAGAGTCTCAAATTATATTTATTTGGGTATTTATAATATCAATTATTTTAATATTTCACTAATAATGTAATTACTGCATAATCATTGTGTCATATGTAAATTAAATTATATAATGTCTAAATATTATAAATAAAATACCATTATGTAGGAAATATTTTTAGTTTTCTAAATTATATTTATAATAAAATTTATCTTATGTATAACCCTATATTAAAAATGTTTTAGTTATTTAACTTTGATTTTATCTCTTTTAACTCTTCTCTGAATTAAATAATAATAAATGTCCTAATCTAATTAAAGTAGACCAAAGAGGTTCATATTTTATTCCTATGGTTGTTTTTAGTCGAAATATACTTAGCCAATAGAATTTTGACATGTTTTAGGGTAATAATAATATCATTTTTTACCCTTAGTTACCCTATTTACTTTTTACCATGGTAAATAAAAGTAAAAAGTTACTATTCACCAAAAATTATTTTTATCTTATTGAACCACATTTTACACCTTGATATTTATCGCGTCTCTCGGATTTTTGAAATTTCACTCACAGAAGCGGTAAAAATATGTTTTATGTGAATTTGAAAATTCTCTTAGGAGTTGGGTAAAAGATGGTGAAAAGTTCAATAAAATTTTAATATATCTAAAATTATTACAAACTGACTCCAATGAATTACATTGAACTTATATAGTTATTATGTATCTATTTTGCCCTAAAATAAATTTAAATAAAATAAATACTTATTTAAATAAAAATTTGGTTTTAAACTACAACTCATTGTTTTTCACTATTCATCAAAAATTGAATGTTTTTAGAAAACTACCAAAATTTCACCCTAGGCTAATTTTGATATTCTGAATCCGAAAATGAAGTCCATTTTGAATGATAAAATGTATAAAATTTCAAAAATTGGGTATTACTATTCATAAAAGCTAGTTTGATTGGTTGTAGTGTGTTATAACTCGAAGTTGCGTACAACACATGCTACTGTATTATTCATAGAGAAGCGTACCATGGAAGCTTAGGGTGTTACATTTTCCCATCCTTCAAAAAATTTTGTCCTTGAAATTTCTAGAATATTACGGCATAAAAAGACTTGGGTGGTTCTTCATCATAAGATCCTCGGGTTCCCATGTTGCCTCTTCCATCTTATAGTTTCTCCATAGAAATTTTACCAGACGATTCGTCCGGTTTCTCTGCACATGTTCTCTTGTATCAAGAATCCTGATGGGATCTTCGCAATAAGAAATATTAGGTTCCAATTCTACTTCCCCATAAGTGAGTACATGTGTTGGGTCATGCATGTATTTCCTCAACAGTGATACGTGGAACACATCGTGAACTTTGCAGAGATTTGGCGGCATTGCCAAATGATAAGCTACAGCCCCAATTAGTTCTAGAATTTAAAAAGGTCTTATTTACCTGGGACTCAATTTACCCTTCTTACCAAAACATATAACACCCTTCCATGGAGATACCTTCAAGAAAACATGATCTCCTACCCGAAATTCCAAATCCTTCCTTCGGTTGTCAGCGTAGCTCTTCTGCCTACTTTGAGCTGCTTTGATGTGGTTTTTGATTACCTTCACCTTTTCGAGCATTTCCTCCACCATTTCCGGGCCTACAAGTTTTCTTTCACCAAATTCATCCCAACAGGTTGGTGTGCGACATCTCTTTCCATATAATGCTTTATTCGGTTCCATCCGAATACTTGAATGACAGCTATTGTTATAGGAAAATTCCACAAGAGGTAAATATTGATCCCACATACCCTGAAAGTCAAGTGAGCAAGATCTCAACATGTCTTCTAAGGTTTGAATAGTCTGTTCTGATTGTCCATATGTTTGAGGGTGGTAGGCAGTGCTCAAACAAAGTTCAGTATCCAAGGCCTTCTGAAGACTCTTCCAGAATCTTGAAGTAAAACAGGGATCATGATCAGAAACAATCGATAGGGGTACTTCATGAAGTCTCACAACTTCATTAATATATAGTCTTGTGGGACGTTCAAGTGGTAGATCCCCCCTTATGGCAAGAAAATGTTCTGAGTTGGTAAGATGATCAATAATGACCCATATTGCATCGTTCCTTCTAGGAGTCTTTGGTAGTCCCATGATAATGTACATCGTGATATTATCCCATTTCTACTCAGGTATGGGAAGAGGATGCAATACTCCACCAGGCTGTTGCCTTCTAGCTTTCACTTTTGGACAAACCACACATCTTGACACAAAATTAGCAATCTCCTTCTTCATGTTCTCCCCCCAGAAATGTTCCATCAAGTCTCTATACATTTTAGTACTCCCAGGGTGTATAGAGATATTGGAACTATGAGAATCATCCAACAATTCCCTTTTTAGATCAGTTATATCAGGAACACAAAGTCTCTTCCCAAATTTCAAAATTCCTTCATCATACACAAAGTCTCTGAATCTCCCATCACTCACAGCATTAATCTTCTTTTGAAATTATTCATCATAGGTCTAAGAACTCTTAATATTTTCTAGTAAAGATGGTTTGGAAACCATTTTAAAAAGCATTGACGTTTCACCTTCCATGGTGATTCCCATATCCATTTTTACTAGATCCATGTATACAGGATCTTTTTCAACTCTCATATTTTTCAAAACCCCATGATACTTTCTAATAAAAGCATCTTCCACCTTATTTGCCTTCCCCATGTGGTAGTGTATCATACAATCATAATCCTTGAGTAGTTCAAGAAATCACCTTTGCCTCATGTTGAGTTCTTTCTGTGAGAAAATATACTTCAAATTCTTGTGATCAGTATAAATCTCACATTTTCACCATAGAGATAACAACTCCATATCTTCAAGGAAAATATTACAGAAGCTAACTCAAGATCATGAGTAGGATAGTTTTGCTCATGACTTTCAGCTGTCGTGATGCATAGGCAATAACTCTATCATTCTGCATAAGGACACAACCAAGTCCTTTCTTCAATGCATCACTATAAATAATAAACCCATCATTCCCCGATGGTAGAGTCAATATAGGAGAATTGAATAATATTCTCTTCAGTTCTTTAAAATATTCTTCATACTCTTTTGTCCATAAAAATTTAACCCCTTTACGTGTGAGCATCATTAATGGGTTATCCGATCGAGAAAAATTCTGGATGAGATGCCGATAATAACCTGATAAACCAATAAAACTGCGTACCTCAGTTATACTCATCAGGGCTATCCATTCTAGGATTTCCTTGGTCTTAGAAGGATCAATAGAGATTCCATCCTTAGAGACAATATGGACAAGAAAAGAGATCTCATGAATCTAGAATTCACACTTGCTAAACATCCCATACAATTCATGTCTTCTAAGAGTCTTCAGGATAATGTGCAAGTGATCTTCATGGTCTTCATAGATTTTGGAATATACTAAGATATCATCAATAAATTGTTCTAAAAAATAATGGAGATATTCCTTGAAAACTCTGTTCATTATATCCATGAAGAAAGAGGGTGCATTAGTCAATCCAAAAGGCATTAATGTAAACTCATAATGCCCGTACTTGGTTTGAGATGGTGTCTTCAGAATGTCTTACTTCTTCACACACAACTGATGGTCTATATATCAAAGGTCAATCTTTGAAAAGTATTGAGCTCCACACAGTGGGTCAAATAAATCATCAATTCGAGGTAGGGGATACTTGTTCTTTATTGTTATATAATTGATTTCCCTGTAATCAATATATAACCTCATAGATCCATCTTTCTTATTAACAAAAATGATAGGGGCTCCACATGGAGAAACACTAGGGTAGATAAATCCCTTATTACTCAATTAGTCTAGTTGTTTCTTTAGCACCACTAATTCCACAATGGCCATTCTATAAGGGGTCTTCGATATGATCCTTGATCCAGGAATTAAATCAATAGAAAATTCAATTTCTCATTCTAGAGGATGTCCAGGTAAATCTTCCGGAAACACATCAGCATATTCCTTCACAATAGGTACATCCTCTATTTCAAAACTACTTTCCTCATCCAGAGTCATTTCATTCTCTTCCTCTCCAAAAATTGAATTTAGTTGAGATACTGGGGGTGGATCTAGGTAAGAATTAGGTGGTGACGATTCTGCTATAAAGATAAGGTGTTCCGTATCATCATCATAAAAAATCGTAACCTCCTTCTTAAAATAAATCATCGAATCATGCTCCGAAAGACAATCCATGACAAGGATTATATCAAATTCAATCATGGGTATGACGATGAGATCAGCAGATAAAGAACATTTATATGCTTTAATGGGGACAGATTCACAGAACTTTGTAACAATGATACTTCCCTTAAGAGTTTTGACTGACAACTCCCTTGTTAAATAAAATTGGAAAAATATAATTTTCTTAGTAAACTAGGATGATATGAAATAATGAGATGATCCAAAATCAAATAAAGAATTTTCTAAACTTGAGGAAACCATTAAATTACCTGCCACCACATATTTCGGAGCTTCTACCTCAGCAGTAGTGATAGAATAATCATGGCCTTGATCCCTTGGCATTTTCTGAAGTAAGTTTCCCTAACGCTTAGATCATTCAATTTCATAATGTCCCATCTCCCTGCAGTTGTAGCATTGAACCTTGATAGATTCTTTATTCCCCTTGCAATCATGAGCATGGTGGCCTTTTTCACCACACTTGTAACAGACACCCATTCCTTTCAAGAAAGTACCGAGGTGTTTCTTCCCATATTTACTGCATGATCGAAATTCAACTTTTCCCTTCATCCCCTTATTTCCATTTCCAGAGAGATCATCATATCTCTTCTTCTCTTACTTTGAATTAAATTCGTAAGACTTAGCCAATTCCTCTTCTGTCATGATCGCACATGAGACAATATCTTCATATGACAAGAAATATTGTGAGACTAATGCTTAATGGAGAAATGATTTGACCCCATCAAATAAATTATCAATCATACTTCTTGGGTTATGTATATAATATGTTGCATTCCTTTCTATCCTTGTAAAGTTATCCTCATACTTTGGGACATTCTCATCTCGATTTTGTCTCAAACTCAGAAATTGCCTTTCCATATCTGCTCGATGGTCATGAGGAAAGAATTTTTCTATGAAAATCTGTTTGAACTACCTCTATTAAATATTTGATACTTCATCATCTTCCTTTGTGTTTTGAATCAATGACCACCATTGATCAGCATCTCCAGTGAGGTGAGAAACTACCATGATAACGTTTTCCCTTTCACTATGCCCCAAGGCCTGAAATATTTTCTCTAGGGAACTTATCCATTGCTCAGCTACTAATGGATTTGTAATCACATTGAATGTTGGTGTCTATTGCCTCATGAATCGATCTAACATTGATCCTCCATGCTGCGGATCAGGGTGATCCATATGGGTAAGGTTATTATTCATAACCTGAGTGAGTTGTCTCAGTACGGTGATTAGTTGATCATCACCAGTTCCATCACCAGCTCCACTATAATTATCTTGAGCAGGAGAGAAATACCTACATGGAGTGCATTCATTGATTTAGTTTCCATTTCTTCCACAAGGCTCCATTTCTAAACAATGGCATACACTATATTAGTTTATGAATCGAAATACATAAATCCAAACTTGTAAAACAATTAACATAAATTGAACAGTATATGGATATAAACCATAATCATAAAAAATGTTTTCTTTGAGGAATTATATAATCATAAACCCTTCACAATGGTTTGTAAATAAAATGAGAATTATCTAAAGCAAATCCCTTGGGAGTGTCATAACCAAGAGTGCAGCAAGACCCATTGCTGTGCACTAGTTCCCGTTCGAGTCTAGCTCAAAGCGGTGTTTTGGGGGTTTACCCCTAGGTACATCTGTTCCAGATCCACCTCAACCTGCTAATATCCAGACATGGATGTATTGCTCGGAAAACTCACAAAATCTCTACATACCAAAATTCTAGGAAGTTCTTCTATACTAATCCTTAAATTCCATCTTAGGTCTACGTTCTATAATCAGAGTTTATCAAAATATAGCTTCCAAGGTTTGTACTAAACTTCCTCTAATACCAACTGTAATGCCCTGAACCTAGTTACCCAGATTTGGTTCATTATTACATAACATTGGCATGATCTCAAAATATCAAGTCCCGAAAGACCGATTAGTTTAGTAGCCTTGGAAACACTAGATACATTCATAAATGTTACATTACATTATAAAGTAAAAAATACAACAACATCCTATCTCCACACTCATATCCCATTATACTATCCCTGTAGGTCATTCGTAAAATACTTCTTCACATCTTGGAAAAAATAAAACATAGAAAGGGTGAGCTCAAATTCCCAGTAAGGATAGCAATATAGAGAAAACTTTCATAAATATGCATAAATATTTAAGGCAATGCATAACTAAAAAAAAGTCTTTTAAACATGAACTCTAGCATAATATGGCATAAGTAAAATGAAATAATGTCATTAAATTATTCTCATGGATATTCTACTAGTCGAATAATCACATGCAATATCAACAACCACTTTTATAATGATTGAATGCATAATGCCAGACTATCATAACCACATAGTCAAGGCCACGTTCCAAGACTACAAATAAGATTTTTTCAAGGCCTTGTAACAAGACACTAGTTTGTCTCACGAGACCTACTGATGCATCTAGGAGATATAGCGGGCTCCACCCATCACTTACTAAGTCCAATGCATTCCTCATATGAATAGGTTTAAACATAACATAAACATTCATATTAAAAATAGCTTACGAAATGTCAATACTTTCTCTATAAACCATGAATGGTATAAAACCAGTACATCCACAGTAAAACATATCACAAAACTTTCAATACAATATGGAAGTTCTGTATCATAAATAATAAACTTCAAATAAGATTAAAATCCATCAAAATATGTTGACATAGATGAAAACAAAACTATTTGGGAGAAATATCTCTTTTTTGAAATCATTAAAAAGTCACATAATTATAAAATAAAACATTTACTTTAAAAATATTCTTATAATATTTTAAGGGAAGCTTTGATGATTTTATAATGGTGTGAAATAGCCGCACCCTCCGTATAAGTTAAAAAAGACATTCTTACCTTAATTCTGTCGAAAAGGTTAAAAAGGACCTTGTTTGGAAAATAACAGAAAGATTCCTTTATAAACTTCTTATAAAAATTCATTAAGGGTATAAATTAATTTAACCCATAGACTATAAAATAGTAAAAATGATTTGAAATAAATTTTTAAGAAACATAGATGTGGATGATAAAAAGGTCCTAGTAGATAAGTACGTATAAACAACCTCGAATAATGAAGAGATTGTGAAATAAACCCTCACCTTGTACTTTTCCTTTGTTGAGGGTAGGTTAAACTTCTGTATAATAGTTAAAACATTGTTATTAAATTATAAAAGAACCATATACATAATTATGATATCATATATGATCTTTTAACAATGTTTTTTTAATAATATCTTAGTATTATCATCATTTCGGGTGTTAACTTACTCGTTTTCTTTAATATGTTTTGTTACACAAGCCATGTTTTTTGTGGATAGGTTGTATCTTATTCATATAGAGAATTATATCAAGTCCTTAAACATTATTTTTAATCATCAAATGAGAATTATAATTTAATGGATACGATGTGGAATGAATCTCATCGCGTTTGTGGAGATGGTAGTCCGTACATACGTACGAGCGACAATATCATTCTTTTGATATTATAATAATATATAATTGGATGGTATATCATATATAAATAATAATTATAATGTTTTATTTATTATTTTCTTCAATTAAACATCAATATCATACCCATCCAAGTAATAATGTTTTTAATAACAATTACACCACGACGTGGAGACGGTAAGCCGTACATACACACGTATGGTGACATGTCATTCAAAGGATGGATAAAATACTGAATATGGTTGTACCATATTTATAATAACATAAAACTATATATAAGATACTGGAGTTATTGTTTTATAATGGAAATAATAAAGAAATAAGAAGTTTAATAAGAAAGGAACTTGAAAGAGGGTGGTGAAATTATTATCTCTTCTTCGGGTTCTTCCTTTTGATTTGATCTAAATGGCTCCTTATGTTGACTTTCTGACTAAATAAAGGCCTTTAGGATGAAATTAGGGAAGTTGAGAGGATATTTTGGCAGGGTTTGGCCGATCCAAAAGGCTTTGAAGGTATAAATAATTGGTTAGAAGTGGTGTCCTTTTATAGGGGGAGGAGGGGCTCTTTAGAAAAAACATAAAGTAATAATTTATAATAAATTCATATTCAGTTTCTAAAGGCTCGAAAGTGGATTATTCAAAGTATAAGGTGGGTATGGGTCAAAATACATTCATATAATAGATTTTATATAGGTTTGGGTCACTATATTAGCCTTATCATTTATATTTAACTCTTAGTTAAATAGTTTGACATTTACGAGGTCACTTTGTATTTTTATATTATATGGTTAATAAACTTACTATATACTTCCAAGATACCCCAAAGTGGTCCATTAATTATAAAAATAACATTATATAATTTCTTTTTCTAAACCATAGATTTTTAGGAATATAATATCAACTAATAATATAATATTTGTTTAAAAAACCCATTTTTGTTAATTTTGACACTATTTGGTATTTTGTTTTTGTTAAATTCATAACAGCATTATTACTTCGAACCCAATTCATTTAATCAACGTTAACATGTAATATTAACCTATAAAATTCGTGTAATTCATTAAAAGTCTCAAATTATATTTATTTGTGTATTTATAATATAAATTATTTTAATATTTCACTAATAAGGAAATTACTATATCATCATTGTGTCAAAAATAAATTAAATTATTTAATGTCCAAAAATTATAAATAAAATACCATTATGTATGAAATATTTTTATATTTCTAATTAATATTTATAATAGAATTTATCTTATTTATAACCCTATATTAAAAATGTTTTAGTTATTTAACTTTGATTTTATCTCTTTTAACTCTTCTTTGAATTAAATAATAATAAATGTTCTAATCTAATTCAAGTGGACCAAAGAGGTTCATATTATATTTTTAAGGATGTTTTTGGTCGAATTATACTTATCCAATAGAATTAGGACATGTGTTAGGGTAATAATAATATCATGTTTAACCTTAATTACCATATTTACTTTTAACCGTGGTAAATAAAAGAAAAAAAGTTACTATTCATCAAAAATTATTTTTATCTTATTGAACCAAATTTTACTACTTTATATTAACCGTTTCTCTCGTATTTTTGTAATTCCACTCACAGAAGTGGTAAAAATAAGTTTTACTTGAATTTGTAAATTCCTCTAGGAGATGGGTAAAAGACGGTGAAAAGTTCAATAGAAGTTTTATATATCTAAAATTATTATAAACTGACTCCAATGAATTACATTTCACTTATATAGTTATTATGTATCTATTTTGACCTAAAATAAATTTAAATAGAATAAATAATAATTTAAATAAAAATTTGGTTTTAAATTATAACTCAGTGTTTTTCATTATTCATCAAAAATAGAATGTTTTCAGAAAAATACCAAAATTTCACCCTAGGCTAATTTCGATATTCTTAATCCAAAAATGATATCCATTTTGAAAGTCAAAATGTATAAAATTTCAAAAAGTGGGTATTACTATTCATAATGGATAGTTTGATTAGTTGTGGTGTGTTAAAACTCGAAGTTGCGTACAACACACGCTACTGTATTATTCAAAGAGAAGCGTACCATGGAAGCTTGGGGTGTTACATGAACCAAAATATATTATTATTTTATAACAATTATATAATAAAAATTAAATTAGAGGGTATGAATATAGGTAACAAAAATATGAAATATATATAAAGTTATTAATCAATAAAAATTTATTGATAAATTATTAGTAAATAAGCACTCAATTTTTAGTAAAGTCATTTTAATATTCAAGAAATTTTTTTTTGAAAAATGTTTTTATTGAAGTCTAGGAGTGAATATTATAAACTATTTTTAGAAATTTTTAAAAAAATTATTTGAAAAAAATTATATCATTTTTTAAATAATAATATCAAAATTATCTTAGGGTGAAACTTTTATATTTTTCTAAGAAGATTGATTTTTCATTTTATAGTGAAAAATACAGATTTCTCTAAAACTATCATTTATTTTCATTAAAAATATTTGTTATACATAAAATTTGATATTAAATTAAGATAAGAATCCATTATTTAGAATTAAAATAATTAATTACATATGAATTATCTTCATACTTTATTTTAGTATAAGCTCATTTTTGGGCTCAAAAAAACATTTTTCTAAAAATAGAGTTTTCATTGTGATTTATACATTTATATTGAAAATTATATCTGAAAATTATTGGAATTTTATTTTATTAAATAGTATTAATTTTTAGATACAACAATAAAATTTCTTCTATTATCAATTTTTGTGATTTTCTGAAAAAGTTATTTTTTTTGAATAGTAAAACATATAATTTTTATGAAAAAAATATCTTTTTTATATATCTAAGTCATAAATATGATATAAAAAAATATTAAACTTTTGGAAAAAATTTAAGAAATTATAATATAAATATCATATAAAAATAATTCAAAATATGAAAATTATAATTTATTTTAGGATAAACATGAAAATCATTTTCAAAGTCGATACAATGTTTATGTTGAACTGGAACGTAAAATTTATTATCTTAAGGATAATAATGAGGTAAAAGTCTTTGAATGATTTTTTAGTAAATAGTACGTATAAATGATTATTTTTATTGATATTTTCTAATTATGGAGTTATATTACAAGAATTTTATCCAAATGCTTGTGTAATTCTTGCACAAGGCTAAAAAAGTAAAAATAAAATATTATATAAATTTTCATCACATATATTTGAGTAAATATAAATATTGAAAGAATATAAAATTTTATTTTTAAATTAATTTATTTATTATTATGATTGTGATTTATTTTTAATTTTTAGTGATGAAAAAATTTCATGAAATGGTTACGCAACACTAACACAGTGTTTGTGCAAGTTGTAGAAAAATCAAGTAAATGATTTTAAAAACTCTAAAAGTAATTTGGTTTGTGAGATTAATAGTGTCCCATGAATTTTATAGATAAATATAACATATAAGTTATTTTTTAAAGATATATATTCTAATTATTTTTCTATAATGTTGTTTTCAAAGTCAAATTAAATGAAAAGTTTTAGAAATGACATTAATGAAATTTTATAATAAAGAATATTTTATTAAATGATTTAAAAGTCATAAATATAATATCATTATAAAAGTGAATGAGATATGGATATATGGTTTTAAATTTTATCCATGATCCAATTATGGGTAAATTTTTCTTTTATAGTATCCTTAATGACCTCTAAAGAGTAAAATAATTGTTATTGCGGTAATTGTCAAATGAGTTAATAGGGGGTTAAAACGATAGATAAGGGTGAAACAATAATCGAAACTTGTCCAAATTTTATTTTATTTGTTTATTTAAACACAAAATAATCTTATCTTCAAATTATATCAAATTGGATCCACATTTCATTGAAAAATAATTTATATTAATATAATATTTTAGGTAATTCCAACAGAGCCCCTCCCTTCACTTTTAAAAGGGCATCTCTTATCCTTCATTATTCACACCATTTAAGATTTATATATTGGTAAAAACCATCCCTAATATTACCCTATTTCCTTCAACATATCCTAGAACTTATGGTATTACTAAAATACTATTATTTCAAGGCTTAAGGTGTAATCCAAAAGTTGTTTTTTCAAAGGAGAGGTATGACTCTTAACCTAGAATTTGCAATTTTATTTATTTTTTACCTCCATAAAATCCATGGTATCAATATTAAAATATTTAATAAATTATATAAAATAAAATTTTTAACAAATGAGGTATTTATATAATAATTTATTTTCATTCTGGAATTAAATTCAAAATTATTTCAAAATATGTTACGTAAATTCTTAAAATCAAAAAGGAAATAGTTATATTAAAATAATTGCATATTTTAAAATTATAGAATTTTAACTTTAAAGAATTAATTAATTTACATAATTAAGTAATTATAAATAATCATATAATTATTTTTTTAAATTTTATGAAAATATAAATTTTTCAGTGAATAATGAAAAATATAGATTTTTTGAATTACATTTTAATTTTAAAGGTCAAATTTTGTTTTGGATTTGTTTAAATTTTAATCAGTTAAAATTAAATTGTAATGGTTGAATTTTGGTTTTTTAAATATATTTTATACTTTATTTCTATATAAAAACGTTTTTATATTTAAATGAACATTTTTATGAAAAACTATTTTTTGTTTCATTTTTTTGGTTTAGTTTTAAATTAACTTATGAAAATTCTATTTTTTTAATTATATGATAAATATTAAATATTTATAATCATTAGGTTCAAATTTTATAATTAATTCCCTTTTTTGGTCAATATGTATAGTTATTGTGGTAAAATTTATTACCATGATAAAGGGTTAAATAAGTGAATCTGGATTAAAAATAAGTGATATGACCATAATATTTCTTCATAATTCTTATTAGATGATGCTAATTACACACCTAACACATATGTTATGGAATTTATTTATCTAACAGATCATTTTCCTTGAAAATAGCTTAGATATTACTAAAATCAAAGAGAGTGACAAAATTTTACTCTCTTATTTTAAATAAGAATTGTATTTATAATACTGGGCTAACCAGAATATATATTAAAACATGGTTATTAATTTAAAATATAAAATATTTACCTTTATCATGAGATTTTTTTTAATTTTTAGTAAGGAAACAACTACTTAAAATTCATACACAACGTTGGTGTAGTAAAACTTTTATTAATGGAAATATCAAATAAATTTAGTAAAAATATTAAAATAAATATAATTTGTGATAATTAATGTGATCAATGAATTTTTTTATATTAAATATAAAATTTAGTTATGTAATTAAATATTTGGTTCAAATTTAGCATGATATATTGATGATTTTAAAAGTCAAGGTCGTGAATAACATCAAATTTGGAAGTAATGATATTTTATGGGATTAATATGTTATTAACTTTTTTAAAAATCATAAAAATATTTTAAAAAATTAAAATTTGTTTTTATATGTCTCAATTTTTATAAATTTTTCATTCACGGTTCCAATAACACGATATAAGAAAAAATTACCACTATTTAGTAAAAATATTTTGTTATCTTAGTGAAGATTAAAATAGGTTAACTAAGGGTTAATCAAAATGATAAGGTTTAAAATAAGACCAAAACATGTATAAAATATATTAGATGATAATATAAAAACCTTATATTATATTATATTTTATTCCACATCCATTTTTTGGTATTTGGATAAAAATAAATCTATTATAATTTAATCTTTTGAGAATTTCCAAAACTGCCCTCCCCGCAATTATAAAAGGGAATCCCTTCTTTCCATTTCCTCACACTTCAAAAACTTTTTTTTAGTTAATCCAAACCCAAATAATTTCCTAAAATCAAACCTTATATTCTAGATATCTTTGTTTAGGTATAATACTAATCTTTTTAGTCATAGGGTGTTAATAAATTGGGGACTTCCAAAGAAGAGGAAGATAAAGATTATACATGACGAGTCTGACTCAAGGTATCCAAATTTCTATTTTAAAAAAACATACTATCTTAATATTTATTTTTTCAAATAGAATGTTTTTTAACTTATACAGAATGATAATATTTTCCTCCTTTTGTGATTTATTAATGTTTTAAAGGTTCCTTTATAAGATTATGTCATTATTTTCAAAGAATTATTTTTATTTGTATCAAATCAGGGTTTAGATAGCCTTAATGGTTAAGATAATGTTAATAAAATACCATTAAAAGATATTACAAAATAAAATTATATATAATTTTATGATTACCATGTTTCTTCATCTAAAATCTGTCAAATTAGAATGGTTTCCTATAGATGAAACATGGAAGCTATAATAGTATGGATTCAGGAGGAGAGAATCCTTCCAAATAAGCATCCCGAGATGGTTGGAAGTAGAAAAGTGATATTTTTCATAGTATGAGCTTAGTTTAAACAATCCCAACATTGTGGTGGTATAAATTTTAGAGTGAACCCATATCTAACACAAAGTCAGATGATGATATTAGGACATTTTTTAAGACAACAACATCCTATATTTAGTGTATCTTCTGACCCAATAGTTACTGAGGAATGAACTAAATCTTTAGAACAGATTATTGATATCATGGGGTGTCCTGATCAACAAAAGTTTAGTCTTTAAATTATTGTTTTGAAGGTTAAGTTGGCTAGTTTTGGTCAATGGTCACGAATACAAGGGAAACAGAAAATATTAATTCATTGGAATGGGATTAATTTAAGAATATATTTCTTGAGAAATATTTTATTAAGGTAGTTTGAAATGGGATTTAAAAGTTATTACTGTAATTGAAAAGAACAGAGTAAGATTCAATGGATGTATAAGAAGAAAATTTCACTCAATTTGAAGGGTATGCAAAAAATATTTTTTGGGATCTGGATCGTAAAATATATCCTTTTTAGTCAGTATTTAATCCCAGATATCTAAGAAAATTGAATTCTAATGAATTAAAAAGTTATAAGAAGCTTGTTAAATGTGATGAGATGGTAGAAATGGATTTTTACAATTACCATGTATTTTATGAAAACAAGTTGAAAAGACGAACAAATAGTAGGAAATGGGTAAGCACCAATCAAATAATTTTGAGGGTAAAAAAAATCCAGTTTCTAATTTGTGGAAAGTGTTGTAAAAAGAACCATTTTGAATGCCATAAAAAATATGTAATGTTATTTTAATGTAGTTTTTCTAGGCATATGGACCATTATAATATTTAAAAATATATTCATTTTGATTTGTTTAATTCTAATAAATTGGCTATAAAGTGTTTTAAATGTGGTGAGATAGGTCATTGTACACATAGTTTCTCAAAGACAGACCCAAATGATGGGAAGAAGCTAAAATATAAATAGAAAGGTGTGGTGAAATAATTTTAAACTACTTCAACATATAGGTTTTATAAAACTATGTGGTATTAGGTATATTTATTGTTTTCCCAAATTATTCTAATTCATTGTTTTATTTGGAGTCTATAAATTCTTTCATATCTTAGAAATTTTATTGTAAATTATAAATTTCAATTCAATAAATGGAACTTGATCTTATATTAAAAATACCAGGGGAAATATTATAGAAATACGAAATTATAAAAATCTTCATTTTATTTTACATGAAATAATGTTACTAAAAAATCTTGTAGTATTTCCCTCAATAGAGTTTGATGTTATTTTTGGTATGGATTGTTTTTTTTACCATTCTAAGATTTATTATAGAGTTAATTTTTTTAGAAAGAATATCATTTTGAATACAAAAATGAACGTATACCATTGATTACATATTAGGAAGCCTGAAAAATGTTAAAAGATGGAAATGAATGTTATATTGCACATATTTTTGAAATTAATGGAGCTCTACAAATTAATGATATACCAATAATAAATGAATAAATGGATGTTTTTTCTGATGATTTTCCTTTTGTTATTCATTATCGGTAGGTTGAGTTTTCTATGCATTTATTCACTAATGATAAACCTCTTTAAAAACCCATATATCAAATGGATTAATTAAACTTTTCTGAATTAATAAATAAATTGTTGTAGTTTCTAGATAAGTTTTTCATTAGTTAGAGTACTTCACCTTGAGGTGTTGTGGTTTTGATATTTAAATAGAAATATGGTTATATGAGTATTTTAATTGATTGTAGATAATTGAATAACATCATTGTCAAGAAGAAGTTTCCATATCCTCATATCAATTATTTTTTTTGATAAGCTCCTAGGGCCACATTTATTTTCGAAGATTGATCTCATGTTAGGGTACCATTAACTGAAGGTGATAGAGGGGGATAATAGGAAAAAAAAACTATGATCTCAATATGGTAATAACGAGTTTATAGTTGAAGTGCATTGTGTTGCATTTGTTGTCAATGAGGCATGAAGTTGTCTTGGAATGAATGGAAGTCAAGGAATTGTCAAGATGTGAATGCCAAAGGGTGTGATGGTGATGGTGATGAAAAGAGAATGTCCATAGTACTAAGAGGCATGTCACTTAGGAGATTCACTAAGTGACATAGGAGATGATGGTTGAAACATTCTCTAAGAACATCAGACGATTGTTGAACTGATCTTTAAAGTTCCAAGAACTTGTATCAACTGGATACAATGTCACAACAAGCTTTAGAAGACCATGCATTGTATTGACAATGCATGAGGAGATGAGAAGAAGATCCATCCACAAATTCTAAGTGGGTGAAGTGGTTTAATGAAGTCCATGCACTAACACTTAGTGCATGTGAATCTGAAGAAGTCCCAATTTGATCTCTGATTAGATCAATGAAGCACATTGAAGAATTTAAGTGATTTAGGAGCTCAGTTGAAGATGAAGACCCTTCGTGAATTCCATTACAAAGTGATGAATAAATGTTGAAGAAGAATGGAGGAATTCTAATGAAGAAGAAATAATTGATCAAGTAGCTCGGTTGATGAAGATCCTTGAGAATTCTCTCCTAAGTTGAAAATGAGATGGTGAAGAAGAATTATAAATTGAGGAGTTGTTTTTAATCAAGAAGATTAATGTTTGAATTCTCAAGAAGAAGATGAAGGAAAAGAATGCCTTGAAGGGCAAGTGGCACTTGGCATATTTTACATGGAGGACTTTGTTTTTACAAAGTCTTATTCAAGACTTAGCCAAAAAATTGGCCTGCCCATGAGAACCTTGTGGGTTCAACCCCAAGGCTCATGTGGTCCTAAGGCGCCACGCCCAAGGGGGAACCCGTGGGGCGAGCTCAGGGCGGCAGGGGCGCACCCGCAGACACCACAGAGGCGCTGGGGCACGCCCGGAGGAGCGCAGGGGGCCGTGTATAAGCCCCCGAGGGCACGCGGTGGTGAAACCCGCGTGCCGGAGGAGCATAGTGGGCGCTAGCAGCGCGCCCGCAGGAGCAGAGAGTGGTCGCAGAGCGCGCCCGCAGGGAGAACACGGTGCGGGGCGGCACCGTGTTGGGAGAAGATTCAACTGGCGCGTTGAGGCCGCGCCAGGGTTATAAGCCGCGGCAAAATCCCGCGCCGTTTCGATGTGGGACGCGTATTTTTCACCGGGAGCAAATCTCCACCGTCCGAGCAATCGCGCGCTCGATCTGGACCGCTCATCTAATCTGCCGCGCGCCGCGATCGATCCAGCCGTCCGATGTCTTTCGATCACCTGATCCGACGGCTGCCGCATCGTCTCCTCCCTCGAGCTCGACCGAAGCCTCCCGCGTACCTCCTTCGAACCAGAGGCTTCCCGAAGATGGATTTCGAGTTCCCGGCCACCTCTAAAGGAAGTAAAACGTCCATTGAGATCGTCTGGCCACACTGAATACATCCATGCCTTAAAATTGCCTTGCATGCAAGAAATGAGGAATTTCGGTCGAGGCCGAGGCAAGCAAAGCTGCCGAAGGCCGTGGGGTGTTTATGCGTGCATGTCATGGATCAGAAGAAGGCCGTGCATGCGTTCTAAGTCGCATGCACGTAGAGGAAATTAAAGAAGAAGATTCCTCGTGAAACAGAGGAAAGAAAATAAATATTTGGAAAGTTTTTAAAGATCCGAAGATCTCGGGATTTTGAGATTTATCACGCGGATTGAACCGCCTCTCCTCTGCCTATAAAAAGAGAACCCGAAGCACGATAATGCTTGCTGAAGTTCTTTTTGAAGATTTGTGTCCCGCGAAGCCTCTGCCTCGTGAAGTTGAAGCCCCGCGCAAGGTATTTGCGCGGCTGAGTTCCTTGCGCGCAACATCTTTGTGCGACAAGAAGAAGGAGTTGGAGGAGTCCCCTGTGCGCATTATTTGCGCGACAGGAAGAGCTCTCCCTGCCCGCATACTTGCGCGGCAGGAGAAGCTTGCGCTCCCAAGGTGTCTTTGCACCCTTGTGGCTTGCGCACCTCGTGGTGTTGCATACTGCACACCCGAGTGCTTGTGCACCCAAGTCCTTGCACGATAAAAGAAAAGAAGTTGGCTGCACCCCTTGCGCGCCTTCATTTTATATTTGAGCAGTGGGTGTGCTGAAGAAGACCCGAGACTTGTGCTTGTGTGCCAAGTGAAGGAGGAAGACGGCCGAGGATACCTTGGGTGTGTGCAAAGAAGAATAAATGAGTAAACCTTGTGTGCCATGAGAAGTGGAAGGCCGTAGCCACATTTCCCCTTGTGTGTGTGCTAAGTGAAAATAAGGGCAGTAGGTGTTCGGGTGCGTGTGCAAAAAGGGAAGAGAAGGCCGAGCCTTAGTGCCTTGTGTGCCAAGTGAAGTGGAATACCACACATTGTGTGTGAAGTGAAAAAGGCCGAGAGGAAGTGTGTGCAAGTGGAAGAGGCCGTTGCCTTGTGTGTGCACACTATTGAAGAACAACTAAAAGAACACTAAAGTGTGTGTGTGCAACAAGAAGAGGAGGAGGCCAACTCATGAGTATGCTAAAGTGAAACAATTGTGTACAAATTAAAGAAGTGGCCGAACCTAGTGTGCGCACTAAAAGTGTGTTCACACTTAGAAGAAGAAAGAAGTGAAAGACCCACACTAAAGTAGAACACACTCTAAGTGTGTAAACAAATTGGATAAAGTGTGTGAAGTTCAGTGAAGGTGTGTGCTTAAAGTGACTACACCCTTTGTGGGTCTACTGCACCAAGAAGAGGACAGGAGAAGTGCATGCATGCATGCATGCACATGCACACGTGAACAGTGCCAAATCAGTGGTGTGCATTCTGAGTTGTCCAAGACTTGAAGTTATTGAAGAATTGAGAAGGCCATGCTATTAGTGCATGAGGATGAAGAGCTGCCATGCACTCAGTGCATGAAGATGTTTTGAAGTGAGACTGAGCCAGACTGAAGTGAAAGATATTGTTTGTCTGAGTTGACAGTAGATTGAGAAGATCCTGATCAAGACAAGTGATCAGAAGTTGCTGAGCAAGACCAGCAGTCTTTATCCCAGACTGCTGAGGATACTTGAAGAAGCTTAAAGAGAAGAAGAGCTACTCGTGTGACTCGAGGAGCCAGGAGAAGACCCTGTGGGACTCAGGGAGAAGAAGTCTTCAGTGGGATTCTGGAGCAGGCCAGTGGGACTCTGGTAACATTGTGGGACGCAGTATAAAGACCCTCCTGTGGGACTCAGGAGAGATACGGTGGGAAGCTGTATCGACCATTGTAATTTTAACAGGTTATAATGGAGAATCCATGCTGGGAGAGCATGGCAAGGATGTAGGCCTTTGGTGCCGAACCTTGTAAATCCTTGTGTCCAGTGCCTTTACATTTACTGCATCATTCGTGGAAAGGTGAGAGATACAAGAAGAGTGGATCGAGGCTTTAACCATCCATAGAGGTTTAATTGATTAAGAATCAATTAGTAAAAAGTTTTAAAGGATCACTGATTCACCCCCTCCCCCTCTCAGTGATTCACACTGATCTGGGCACTTCAATTGGTATCAGAGCGAGGTTACCTCTAAAAGATCCAAGGAAGCCTTTATGGAGTGCAGATTTGAGGAAATGAGTGACCAGACTCAAATGGAGATATCTGCCAAGACTCAGAAAAATAGAAAGAAGAAACAGGCAAAGAAGATGAGGAAGAATGTTGCTGCAATCAGAGAAACTCCTTCTATGGAAACAAATGTGAAAGTCACATCAGATGACAATTCCTTTTATCATTCTTCTGATGAAGCCTGCTCTAGCTGTGATGAAGATGTAAGAAATAATGATCTTCTAAATGCAATCAAATATCTTCAGAAGAGAGTCCCCAAGGAAATTGCAATGTGTATAGCTACAGGCCTCCTTGATCTTCAAGAAGAAAAATTACAGCTAGAAGATGAAGCCAATTCTCTGGAAGTCCAATTAGCAAAAAGGGTTGGCATAACCAACACTCTCAGAAAGCTGGTGAAGGCTAAAGATGAAACCGTTTCTCTTTGCAATGAAAGATATGAAGACACTACTGAAGAATTGCAGAGAAGACTTTCTGAGAAAGAAATCTTTAAAGTAATAATCAAAAATGTTTACCATGCACTGGAGAAGAGGCATAGAGTTTCAATGAATGTCAGAGATGCTCAACTTGAAGACAAAGTAAACAGGGTGAAGGAGCTTGACAATTCATTGCTTGAATTGAGGACAGTGCATGATGACCAGATGAATCAGCTGAAAGAAAGTTGGGAAGGAAAGCTAAGAGCTGTTGAGGATGAGAAAAACTCCCTTAACATGAAATGCTTAGAACTAGAGGTGATATTGAAAAATCAGCAATCACCCAAAGCCAAAGCCTCCCAGTCAACTGAAAGGAGAAATGTTGCTACACAAGTATGCATTGAGAAGGATGATTCTAAAAGAAAGACATCCTCTAGTGAAAGTGAAACAACTTCTAAAAAGAAGGTACCATCCATGCCATATTGTACTCATGCTTCTAAAAGTGTTTCTACTAAAAGTGCAGGATGGAAGAATAATTCCAAACAAATATGGATGAAGACAGTAAAGAAGCAGAGCTCTCCTGAAACAGCACAACAGGTCAAGAAAAGTACCCTACAATCAGAAGGACTGAAGAGGTCAAGATTCGTGGGACAATGCTGGTGTTGTAACAAGTATGGGCATTGTGCAAAGGATTGTTGGGACAATCCACTGAATGCCAAAGCACAGAGGAAGCCCATTCCTAGGGGGAGCAAGCCAGAAGTAAAGAAGCAGCATCCACAGGTCCAGAGACATCTGTTTACTGCAAATAGATTTGGATTACTTGACAACATCTGGGATGATTGCAAAAGTGGTCAAAAAGATACATGTCAATCTCCAACTGTATCCAGAGCTCAAAAGAAGAAAAGATCACAGAACCTGGCTCAGAAAGAATCCTTGGGAAGCAAGCAGAAGAAAGTGGAAGATGCTCCCAAGAAGATTATGAAAAATGAAGAGAAGACCTTGGAGTCTAAATCCAAGAAGGGTGAGTCATCCAGTAGGACCACCAAGAAGACATGCTTCTACTGTGGAAAGATTGGTCATACCATGGATCTTTGTAAAGAATCCATGAAATTCAATAGAGGCAGACTGAACTCCAAAAGACAATCAATCCAGAAGAAGAAGGGATTGATTGAAAATAAGTTACCTAAGAGAGGTAGCTTAGAAGCATCCAAAGAACCATGTGGAACTTCCAAAACTGAGGCCACTCTTCCAAATGATTTACTAGTCATATGGCCAAATCAGTTGCAACTTGCCAAAGATCTACAAAGAGCTGAAGAGGAAGTACTGGCAATTGCTAAAGCAAAAGAGAAGAAGAAGATTTCACATGAAGATGTTTTGAGAACCACACCAGCACAATCATCAATGAAGATCAAATGTGCAAGTGTGAAGACTGGTGAAAATGGGACTTCTCGGTTGAGAGAATCTTCTCAACCTTGTTGTTCACGTTTATGAACCAAGGAGGTTCCATCTTATTCCCTTATACTATTGGTATTTAAATGTGCTGACATTACAGGGAATTAAAGATGATGATCATTCTCAACTGGAGGATGGTTTGGACAGAATGGAGTGCACCCCTTGAGGGGGATCCAATCTGGAGAAGATGATGTTCTAAAATTAATATCATCTTGGGAAAGTGAAGGATTCAGCAATTCATTGAATATCTGAAAAAATTTCAAGCCCCTTGAAGCATGATCTCACATGTTATAGTGAATGTGGACAGCATTGAGTTCCTTGGTCACATCACTCTTGTTTTCTACACCGGGTTAGCCCAAGTAGACTTAGAGCTGATTTACTAAAGGTTCATTGCTCAAGTGAACATGTGACATCATCCCTCTCTTAGTGCTTTTCAAGAAGATGCTATTCGAAGGGAGGAAGAGTTATTTGTGAAAGAATACCACACCACACCTTTGCATTTGATTGCCAATAAGGGGGAGAAAATATTGGCACACATATTGACCCATTCATATGTGCTAAAGGAGTGTATTGACAACAAATACAAAGGGGGAGATTGAAGTGCATTGTGTTGCATTTGTTGTCAATGAGGCATGAAGTTGTCTTGGAATGAATGGAAGTCAAGGAATTGTCAAGATGTGAATGCCAAAGGGTGTGATGGTGATGGTGATGAAAAGAGAATGGCCATAGTACTAAGAGGCATGTCACTTAGGAGATTCACTAAGTGACATAGGAGATGATGGTTGAAACATTCTCTAAGAACATCAGACGATTGTTGAACTGATCTTTAAAGTTCCAAGAACTTGTATCAACTGGATACAATGTCACAACAAGCTTTAGAAGACCATGCATTGTATTGACAATGTATGAGGAGATGAGAAGAAGATCCATCCACAACTTCTAAGTGGGTGAAGTGGTTTAATGAAGTCCATGCACTGACACTTAGTGCATGTGAATCTGAAGAAGTCCCAATTTGATCTCTGATTAGATCAATGAAGCACATTGAAGAATTTAAGTGATTTAGGAGCTCAGTTGAAGATGAAGACCCTTCGTGAATTCCATTACAAAGTGATGAATAAATGTTGAAGAAGAATGGAGGAATTCTAATGAAGAAGAAATAATTGATCAAGTAGCTCGGTTGATGAAGATCCTTGAGAATTCTCTCCTAAGTTGAAAATGAGATGGTGAAGAAGAATTATAAATTGAGGAGTTGTTTTTAATCAAGAAGATTAATGTTTGAATTCTCAAGAAGAAGATGAAGGAAAAGAATGCCTTGAAGGGCAAGTGGCACTTGGCATATTTTACATGGAGGACTTTGTTTTTACAAAGTCTTATTCAAGACTTAGCCAAAAAACTGGCCTGCCCGTGAGCACCTTGTGGGTTCAACCCCAAGGCTCATGTGGGCCTAAGGCGCCACGCCCAAGGGGGAACCCGTGGGGCAAGCTCAGGGCGGCAGGGGCGCACCCGCAGACACCACAGAGGCGCTGGGGCACGCCCGGAGGAGCGCAGGGGGCCGTGTATAAGCCCCCGAGGGCACGCGGTGGTGAAACCTGCGCGCCGGAGGAGCATAGTGGGCGCTAGCAGCGCGCCCGCAGGAGCAGAGAGTGGGCGCAGAGCGCGCCCGCAGGGAGAACACGGTGCGGGGCGGCACCGTGGAGGGAGAAGATTCAACTGGCGCATTGAGGCAGCGCCAGGGTTATAAGCCGCGGCAAAATCCCGCGCCGTTTCGATGTGGGACGCGTATTTTTCACCGGGAGCAAATCTCCGCCGTCCGAGCAATCGCGCGCTCGATCTGGACCGCTCATCTAATCTGCCGCGCGCCGCGATCGATCCAGCCGTCCGATGTCTTTCGATCACCTGATCCGACGGCTGCCGCATCGTCTCCTCCCTCGAGCTCGACCGAAGCCTCCCGCGTACCTCCTTCGAACCAGAGGCTTCCCGAAGATGGATTTCGAGTTCCCGGCCACCTCTGAAGGAAGTAAAACGTCCATTGAGATCGTCTGGCCACACTGAATACATCCATGCCTTAAAATTGCCTTGCATGCAAGAAATGAGGAATTTCGGTCGAGGCCGAGGCAAGCAAAGCTGCCGAAGGCCGTGGGGTGTTTATGCGTGCATGTCATGGATCAGAAGAAGGCCGTGCATGCGTTCTAAGTCGCATGCACGTAGAGGAAATTAAAGAAGAAGATTCCTCGTGAAACAGAGGAAAGAAAATAAATATTTGGAATGTTTTTAAAGATCCGAAGATCTCGGGATTTTGAGATTTATCACGCGGATTGAACCGCCTCTCCTCTGCCTATAAAAAGAGAACCCGAAGCACGGTAATGCTTGCTGAAGTTCTTGTTGAAGATTTGTGTCCCGCGAAGCCTCTGCCTCACGAAGTTGAAGCCCCGCGCAAGGTATTTGCGCGGCTGAGTTCCTTGCGCGCAACATCTTTGCGCGACAAGAAGAAGGAGTTGGAGGAGTCCCCTGTGCGCATTATTTGCGCGATAGGAAGAGCTCTCCCTGCCCGCATACTTGCGCGGCAGGAGAAGCTTGCGCGCCCAAGGTGTCTTTGCACCCTTGTGGCTTGCGCGCCTCGTGGTGTTGCATACTGCACACCCGAGTGCTTGTGCACCCAAGTCCTTGCACGATAAAAGAAAAGAAGTTGGCTGCACCACTTGCGCGCCTTCATTTTATATTTGAGCAGTGGGTGTGCTGAAGAAGACCCGAGACTTGTGCTTGTGTGCCAAGTGAAGGAGGAAGACGGCCGAGGATACCTTGGGTGTGTGCAAAGAATAATAAAAGAGTAAACCTTGTGTGCCAAGAGAAGTGGAAGTCCGTAGCCACATTTCCCCTTGTGTGTGTGCTAAGTGCAAATAAGGGCAGTAGGTGTTCGGGTGCGTGTGCAAAAAGGGAAGAGAAGGCCGAGCCTTAGTGCCTTGTGTGCCAAGTGAAGTGGAATACCACACATTGTGTGTGAAGTGAAAAAGGCCGAGAGGAAGTGTGTGCAAGTGGAAGAGGCCGTAGCCTTGTGTGTGCACACCATTGAAGAACAACTAAAAGAACACTAAAGTGTGTGTGTGCAACAAGAAGAGGAGGAGGCCAACTCATGAGTATGCTAAAGTGAAACAATTGTGTACAAATTAAAGAAGTGGCCGAACCTAGTGTGTGCACTAAAAGTGTGTTCACACTTAGAAGAAGAAAGAAGTGAAATACCCACACTAAAGTAGAACACACTCTAAGTGTGTAAACAAATTGGATAAAGTGTGTGAAGTTCAGTGAAGGTGTGTGCTTAAAGTGACTACACCCTTTGTGGGTCTACTGCACCAAGAAGAGGACAGGAGAAGTGCATGCATGCATGCATGCACATGCACACGTGAACAATGCCAAATCAGTGGTGTGCATTCTGAGTTGTCCAAGACTTGAAGTTCTTGAAGAATTGAGAAGGCCATGCTATTAGTGCATGAGGATGAAGAGCTGCCATGCACTCAGTGCATGAAGATGTTTTGAAGTGATACTGAGCCAGACTGAAGTGAAAGATATTGTTTGTCTGAGTTGACAGTAGATTGAGAAGAGCCTGATCAAGACAAGTGATCAGAAGTTGCTGAGCAAGACCAGCAGTCTTTATCCCAGACTGCTGAGGATACTTGAAGAAGCTTAAAGAGAAGAAGAGCTACTCGTGTGACTCAAGGAGCCAGGAGAAGACCCTGTGGGACTCAGGGAGAAGAAGTCTTCAGTGGGATTCTGAAGCAGGCCAGTGGGACTCTGGTAACACTGTGGGACGCAGTATAAAGACCCTCCTGTGGGACTCAGGAGAGATACAGTGGGAAGCTGTATCGACCATTGTAATTTTAACAGGTTATAATGGAGAATCCATGCTGGGAGAGCATGGCAAGGATGTAGGCCTTTGGTGCCGAACCTTGTAAATCCTTGTGTCCAGTGACTTTACATTTACTGCATCATTTGTGGAAAGGTGAGAGATACAAGAAGAGTGGATCGAGGCTTTAACCAGCCATAGAGGTTTAATTGATTAAGAATCAATTAGTAAAAAGTTTTAAAGGATCACTGATTCACCCCCTCCCCCTCTTAGTGATTCACACTGATCTGGGCACTTCAATAGTTATGACCTTTGGTTTGAATAATTATCCTGGTGCATTTATAGATCTTATAAATAGATTCTTTTGTGAATATTTGAATATATTTTTGGTTGTTTTTATTGATGTTTTTTTGTTTTATTCAATATTTTTTGAGGATCATGAAAAAAATTTAAGGATTGTTATACAAACCATTAAAGAAAATAAGTTAGTTGGGAAATTTATAAAATGTCATTTTTGGTTTCAAAAGATTTATTTATTTTTGAACATTGTATGTAAAGAAGAAATTATAGTTTATCATGTAAACAAAGTGGTTGAGAAATGGCCAAGACCAACAGATGTTACTAAATTAATTTTTTCAGGGATTTGAAGGAAATTAAAGATGGTTTTTTGAAAACTCTACTTGGTGAACGAAGATAACATGAAAAGAGTTAAAATTAATCTTGAAAAAAATGTGACGATTGTATCGAGTAATTAAAAATGAGGTTGGTGAATGCTCCAGTTTTGGTACTACCCTCATGAAATGGCGACTTTGTCATCTAGAATGATGATTCATTGAATGTACATGGATGCGTTTTGATGCAGAATGAACAGGTAGTTGATTACACTTCAAGTCAACTGAAACCTCTTGAGTTAAATTAACATACAAATGATTTTAAATTTTCTTATGTGAAATTTTATTTAAAAAATTTGTGGCAACATTTATATGAAGAAAAGTGTGTAATATATACTAATAATAATAGTTTTAAGTATATATTCACTCAAAAGAAATTGAACATGAGATAGACAAGATTTCTAGAAATTATAAAGGATCAAGATTTCATAATCAATTTCCATCCTAGAAAAGAAAATAAATTGGTTGATTCCTTATGTCTAAAACATCATTCACGTTTAACCATGATATGTATATAACATGACCCTTTTATTAATTATTTGATTAATTTTTACCTTTAATTATTGTTTTTAGGACGTTAATCTATTAGTTTTTAGGTCTTTATTCTAATATCCCAGTCTAAGAGAATTAAGTAGGCTCACAAGGAAGATCAATTGTTATGAAAAAGGTAGAATTGGTTAATAAGGGCATGTTTCTTGAAATTAATTTTGATAAATAATTTGTCTTGAGATTTGGAAAATATATTATGTGTGCCTTGTGATTCTCAACTGAAGAGGGAATTGTTATATGAAGCTCATAACTCTATGTTTTTCATTCATCATGTAAGTACTAATATGTAAAAAGATCATTGGGAGTATTACTGGTGGTATGGAATTAAAAGAGACATTACTATCTTCACTATGAAGTTTTTTACTTGTTAAGAAGAATAGAAATTACCAAAGAGGGTGATTCAGCATTTACCAATGCCAAAGTGGAAATGGGAAAATATATACTTAGATTTCATAGTGGGACTACCAAAGACTTCTTGAGGTAACAACATAACTTGGGTTATTGTTAATATAATAACTAAATATTAAAACTTCCTTACTATTTGAGATACAATGTGTTTTGAACAACTATCTCCACTACACATAAATGGTATTTTTAAATTAATATGATTTTCTGTCTCTATTGTATAATACAATGATCTAAGGTTCACTTCTAATTTGTGGATTAGAATTTAGAAGTCATTAGTTACTGAATTAGATTTTAGAACTACTTTTTATCCTCAATTTTATGGATAGATCAAGTGAACAATTCATACTTTGGAGGTTATTCTTTGATCTTGCTAAGCGGATTACTAGGTATGTTGGGATCAATGTCTTTCTTTAGTTTAATTTTCTTATAATAACTATTTTAATTCTCGTATACAAATTAAATATTTTGAGACATTATATAGAATTTGGTTTTCAGCTCTATCAATTTGAGATGAACTATTTTAAAGGATGTTGATGAGACCTGAATTAGTAGAGGTGGTGGATGAGAAAGTGAGTATAACCCAGTACCATATGAGGATAGATCAGAAAAAGAAAAAAAAGGTATACAGGTAGCGTGAGAAAAAACCTTTCATTCAAGGTAGGTGATCTTGTTTTCCTTAAAATATATAAATGTAAAAGTGTTATGTGTTTTAATAAGCATTTAAATCTATGTCCACAGTTCATTATATAGAATTAAATCCTATATAAAGTTGAATAATTTTCATATCGATTGGCTTTGCATCCATGTTTATCTCAGGTACATAATGTATTTCATTTTTCGATTTCAAGGAAAAATGTTTCAAATTCATATCATTTTTGGATCCCTAAATTAGTTCTGATATAAAATATTATTTATTATAAGGATCATCCTATTTTTTTCTTGACTGTAGAGAGTAATCATTTCCTAATAAGGTAATTCACTATGTTATGGTTTTGTGGAGAAACTAAATAGTTAAGTAAGAAACATGTGAATATGAAAATGATGTTAGGGAAAGGTATCCTCACTTGTTTAATAAGTGAATACAATTTTAAGGATGTGATTTCCAAAATATGGTGTGCCTGTAAGAAACTTGTTTCATATAGAGTAATGTTTTTTTCATTCTCGAATTAAATATTTAAATTTATTACAAATATGATAATTAAATTATTAAAATTAAAAAGGAAATGATTATATTAAAATAATACCTTATTATCAAATTATAGAATTTAAAATTGAAAAAATTAATTACTTTATTGAATTCAAAAAGTAAGAATTAATTTTAGAATTAATTTTTGAGATTTTTCTGAAAATATGGATTTTTAGTGAATTTTGAAAAATAACGATTTTTAAAATGTATTTTTGTTTTAAAGGTAAAATTTTGTTCTGAATGAGTTTTAAATTTTATTTTTTTCATATTCAATTATAATAATCCAATTATGATTTTTGAAATGGATTTTACACTTTTATTCAGTATAAAAAGATTTTTTATATTTTAAAAATGGATTTTTTTCCAAAAATCTATTTTTCATTGCATTTTTTGGTTTAATTTTATGTTAAATTCTAAGACATTTGTGTTTTGAATTATATAAAATAAATTAAATGTTTATAGTCAATATTTTGGAATTTGGTAATTAATCCCCTTTTATTTTTTGCTAATATGAATAGTGACTGTGGTAAAATTTATTACCTCAATAAAGGGTAGAATATGTTAATATGGATTCAAAATAAGTGATACGTCGATACATTTTCAACCTAGTTATTATTTTATGAATTTAATTTTTCCCTTAAAATCTTTTTTTCTAAATTGATTAATTTAATGGACACTTATCAATGAAAATTTCTTATATATTATTAAAACCATAGAAAGTGACAAATTGTCACACTATTATTTTTAATATGGGCTTAGCCAGAATATATATTCAACTTTAAATATTCATCTTAAATATAAAATATTTACATCCATTAAGGGATTTATTATGAGTTTTAGTAAATAAACGACTACCTTAAATTCTTACACAACATTGGTGCACGAATTATTTTATTAATGAATATATCAAAAAATGTTATTAAAAATTTTCAAATAAAAATAATATCAACTAGTTGATGTGATCAATAAATATTATCGATGAACATGGGATTTTATGTATTTAATTAAGTTGTTGGTTTGAATTTTACATAATGCCATTATTTTTTTAAATTAAAAGTAGTGAATAGTAACAAATTTGAAATTAATGATATTTTATGGGATTAATATTTCATTAAATTATTTGAAAATCATAAAAATAATTAAATATATTAATTGATTATGATATGACCCCAATATCATAAATGGGTCATTCATAGTCTAATTTATGCCATATAATAAAAAAATTACAACCTTTTAATATTAAAACATTGGTCTTCATGGTTAAAATTAAAATAAGTTAACTAATGGTTAATCCAAATGAGATGGTTCAATATAAGACCAAAGATTTTATGAAATCTATTGTTTGATGAGATTAAAAAAGTATATTATATTATATTTTAATCCATGCACATTTTTCAGTATTTATATATCAAATGATTTTTTTTATAATTTAATTTTTTTATAATATTTATAAGTACACTTCACCTCAATTATAAAAGGCATCCCATTTTTTCCATTTCATAACACTTAAAAACCCATTTGGTTCCAACAAGAAATTCAAAAACCCTTTCTTATAACCCCTCCCCACATTATGAAGATAATTTTTTAGGCAGAATACCATTCTTAGTAGTCTTAAGGTTTTCATAAAAGGGGGGTTTCCAAAGAAAAGAAACATTAAGATTAAACATGACAAGTAAGACTCAAGGTAAGATACATTATTTTTTTAAAATATACTATTTTAATGCTTATTTTTTTCAAAAGTAATGTTTTATTAAAGTTATATATTATGAAAATACTTTCCCTCTCTCACAATGCCTTAATATATTAAATGTTCCTTAACAAAAATACATGATTATTTTCAAAGAAAGTGTTTTCTTTTGTATGTGTGAATTATTATTTTTAATGAGTTATTTCCCATAAGGGATCTTCTGATGATGAAAGAATTCATGTTTTTTTATTATGTTATAGTTATTGGGATGTTTTTTATGATGATGGCTGGTTCCATTATAATCCAAATATGGGTGGGTCCTTGATAGACCTCCAATTCATTAGTTATGTTGTAATTTGACCGCAATGGTTATTCCATCTGCAACTACAATGGTTACATTCAAGTACAAAAATTAGGGTTTTTCATGGTAGTTGTGAGGGTTAAAATCATATGGTATCTATGCACATTCCAAAATAAGTATGTATGATAAGAAAATGAAAGCCCAAGTTACATATATGATTTTCTTATTCTTGATATGTTTTACATGATTTTTTTGAGAAGGCAAATTATTGATTTTATGTTAAAAGGAATGATAATTTTAAATAACTTTATAAAAAAATTCCCGTGTTTAATTTTTTTTCAAATAAATCTATATGGATTTTAGTTTTTCATTTAAGATTTCATATAAAATTTTTTATGGAATTTTTTTGGGCATAAAATGTTATTTTTTTTGTTAATATAAGTTTAATTTTGAGCCAAATTATTATTTCTAAAAAAGTAAAAATTTTAAAACTATTTTAAAACTAATGATTTTTTTTATATCTTTTATTGAGATTATGTGCTCATCCAAAGTTCCTAAATGTTTTTCGTAGGGTTTTTGGGAGATTAAGGAAAATAATGAGGTCGTGAATAAAATATTGAAGATTTATCATGAAAAGAAATCATGTTTTATTTTAAATAATTATTTTAATGAAAAAATTGATACATTATTGAAGTTTACACTTATAATGTATGGGTTTAGTTTGTAAGAGTTTGTCTTAATTATCTAAAAATATTTTCCTAAATGTTATTTTGAAAAAAAAATAAAATGATTTCTTGTAAAAATTAAGTAGAATTTGTGATGATTAAAGATGACCCCTTATATAATTAACTGTTATTATAATGATGTTACAACTGTTATCCACCTTCAATCCATCCAATATAACACAATTTTTTTATGTTTTTACATATGACATACCATCTCCATATAGTGTTTTAATTAATTTTTAAACAAAATTGTATATAGATGGTCATTATGATGGGTTTAATGGTAACATATGATATTTATATATAACTTTTCTTTTATAATTATAATATCTTATCGACCATATTTTCATACAATATTTTGGAAAATTATTGTGTTGCTTAAGAGTACGTATGGACTATCGCATCCATGAAGTTTTTGATTCTTTTTTCATTTAATTTAACATTGATATTAATAAGGATAGATTTAAAGACCATGTATGATATATATGATATAATAATAATTATTTAATGGAGAATTATTTTGTACCTTTATTTTTTTCCATCCATTTAAATGTGAAAACAATGATCATGTGTACGTATGACCTACCGTCTCCATGAAAAGTGTAATTAATTTTTTATCTCAAACTTTTAGGAATGACTCTAAATAAATAAATATATAATGAATATATAAGATATTTGTATCATGATTAAAACTATTGATATTATGTAATTATGATCAATGTACAAGGGCTGGGATGCTGAACTGAAACATACATGAGAAAAAGAATAGTTATCACTAGGACAAATGTTTTAATAAAAAATTGTTAATAAATAATAAATAAAATAATGTAAGTATAAAATATATGTAATGTCATATATTTGAGTATGGTTCTATAATAAATTTATAATAAATCTATATTTATTATACATGATGCTCAAATGTGAATGAAGAATGAAAAGACTTTAGTTAATGGATTTATGTTTCAATACAATTTTAATCAATATTACCTCTGCTTGAATTTACATTGAGGAAATTATATGATCCTTATTTAAAAAATACCATTTAATTTTATTCTATAATGTTTATTCATGTAATTTTAACACAAAAGTTCCATTTTCATCTCTTTTTCCACTTAAAATGATCGGAAAAATGTTTTTCATAAAAATAAACTTTACCTTTTCTTTGGTTAAGAATATTTTTCTACCAAGTCTATGTTTTATTTAAAATGATTTCAAGAATGTTTTACTGTTATCCTATGATTTTTTAAATTAATTTTTACACATTTTTAATCTTTTATAAAAATATTTCAATTTATTTTATTTCATTTCCAAATGAGTTACTTTTTTAATTTTTACAAAAAATATGAAACGAATCTTTGTTTTAACATATATAATATGAGAAGAATTTTATTCCATCATGACCACTGAATTATTTGGAGATTATTTTAACTAATTCAATGGTTTATTTAAAATATTTTTCCCTTAATATTTATTATATATATTGATTTTATATAAGTTGTTTCAAAATGAAAAGGGTAATTTCTTCAAGAAATGTTCTATGTGATATTTTAAAGGAATTTTCATCAATGATGATATCCTTTGATGTTAGTTGTGTTTTACATGGGATATGATTCTATGATACCATCCTCATTATTTTTCTGGAGTGTTTATTTTTATAATTATAAGATGTTTCCATTGATTATGTTATGATGAAATATTAAATGTTTCATGATATTTTGGAATACATATGAATGGATTATTATTCTATGATAGGTGGGTCTGTTATATCCCTCTAATGCATTGGGTAAATATTTATAACTCAGGTGATAAATATGTCATTATGTGAACCTGATTTCATGTTCACAATTTTATGCATGTAAATGGTTATCATTCTATAAGATTATGTGAGGACCATTTTTCATGCCCATAAAATTATGCATGAACCAGGTTTTCATGTCTATAATATTATATATGGACCTGATTTCATATCCATAAATTTATGCAAGGGCATGAGTACATGTACTTAACAGTTTAAGTGAACCTATTTCTATTTATATATGTTCAGAATAATATAGGCCCATTTTTTTCCACATTCCTTTGTCCATGTTATGAAATCATGGATAATGACTGATTATTGATGATTTCAATCACTTCTGAATACTTTATTTTATTATCATAATGTTTTATTCCATGACTCATGTTTATAATATATGATATATTGGGTAAAACATTTGTAATTTATGATCATGATCTTATACCTTTATGCTTATCTTATTCTCATGGATGATCATTGATTGATATCTCCCATGTTTACCCTTACTAAGCATATGAAATCACCATTTCTTTTATTTTTCCTTCCCCAGGTTAAGGAGAATTGTTCTAAGTAGGGTATAACTAAGAACTATTCTATGTGGGACACAATGGATATCTTTTATGAAATAAAAAGATTATGTATCTCATCTCTAATGACACTAAACCTTTAATGTTATGAAATGTATCATAATGTTATGTATTGAATATTAATCTAAAGAGATGTAATATTTTTATTTGTAAATCATAGGTCACCACACTCTAGGTGATTCGAATGTCATCCAAGGAACCCATTGCTTATTTTCTACGTGGAAGCATAATTTTTTTAAATCAAGAGATACAAACTACTTTATATCACCTACCATATTCCATGAATTGTAACTTGAGTTGGAGAGTCTTATAGTTCCCTTGGCATTGAATACACTTGTTAGAGGTCAATCATATCTGAATGAAGTTTGTAGAGACTATGATCTAGTGATGGGGAAGCACCACTCTTGGGGATACTTCTTATGTTTTAGATACTTCCTTATGATATCATCATCAGTATGGATTGATTATATTTAGTCCAGTATATTATGGATTGTGTAACATCTTGAGCTGACTCACCACCAAGACCAGGGTCAGACCAGTGGGTCACATGGCCTCAGGCATGCCTCCTCGTATGCAAGAGGCTGCTGACTAGCTGTGAGGGTGTAAAGAGATGATATTAGGGAGACAATACCCTCATGTTAGATTATAAAAGTGGTTTATCAGATAATAAATAGAAAGAAACAGTTAAAGAATTATAATAAATAGAATATAGATAGAATAAGAAGACTAAAATAACTAAATAAATGTAAAATGGCCAAATTGAAATTCTATTTAATGATGTTGGCAATATAAGGTGTCACTAAAAGGTATAAGTAGTTAAAAATAAAAAAAGAAAAGAAACAACCAACAATCAACTCCTTGAACATCCTAAGCAAGAGCCCAGTCATGTGCTCCCTAGGTCCCATGTACACAACACAGTATAAGAATTGAAACCAAATACCTATGACCAAGAAGATCTACTCGGGTAACAAATTATACCTAATAAGTGTGTGAGAAATTAATCTCAGTAGGATGATATCCATGGTGTTTAACCCAATTGATTACTTGACAAATAATGTAATGTAATGTGCATGTATAAATACAAAAAAATAAATAAGTGGTGAAGAATAAAAAAACCCACCTAGGTTCCTAAAGGACACCTAGAAGTTATACCAACTTAGACA
Organism: Viscum album; assembly: GCA_963277665.1. Classification (NCBI taxonomy): domain Eukaryota; kingdom Viridiplantae; phylum Streptophyta; class Magnoliopsida; order Santalales; family Viscaceae; genus Viscum; species Viscum album. Next base: position 2,081,362,807 of record OY728152.1, on the reverse strand, counting down.
CCATTTTTGGTATCTATTTATGTGGATAGATCCTCTAACACCTAGATGGATCACCCAAACAATAGAATATTCTCCATCTGAGGAAAAATCACTTAGAAAATACCATAAACATACAACCTCTTCCCTTAGGATATCAAAAATACAACGCTTAGTAATAAATAGAATCTTTCTTATATGCATCATGTGACTATGAATCTAGCACTCAAGAATCAGAAAAAATCCTCTATTATTCCATTAGGCATTCAGTACCAATGTGCCATTCCCTCAAGAGGTAAAAAATGTACACCAATCCCTTACCCATCAAAACCAATCATGAGTCCTCATACATTCCATATAACCATATAATCTTCCCTTGTGTATCAAGTACTTATACACCTTTCCCTTAGAAGGTATTGAAGAACATGCCCCAAGCTGTTAGGCATCCATATTAAACATGAGTTGTATCTAGATAAATTCAACATGATAATCAGTATCAAATACTCAGGTATCAATCATATCAATTTCGCATAACCTCAATATAAAGGGAAGTAAAGTCACATTTTTGGTATCAACATACCTAAATTATCAACAAAAAACTAAATGACCAATTTATAAAAATTTTAATTTGTTAAAACAATTCATTTCATTAATCCATTTATCTAATTATCATCATAATTATATCAAACCTTTTTAATACATTATTCAACCCTTTATTATTTAATATATTAATTAACCAGTTTATCCATGGTGATTATACCATAATAAATCACACAATTTATTATTATGATAATTTAAAAGTCTAAGGTAGCATTCATTCAAATTATCAAATTTATTATATGGATTTAAAGTCAAACATACCAAGTCTTAATAATGTCCAACTCTGATACACCAATCGGGTGGACAGAGGGCTGAGTCTCCATTCCTATAGACTTAAAGGGATCCAAGGGACAATTTGATAATAAAATATTATATATTAATTGTTATTATCCAACTAATCTAGCTATACCCACATATTTTCGGCACGATCACACATATCACAATTACAATAAATAACTGTATCAGATAAAAAAGGATTTAGTTTATACCACCCCAAGTAATTATATTTAATTTATTTCATTTAAAACATTTAAGGAAGTAATTATATCATGTCAATCCATTCCATTCAATTCCTTTAATTTAATTAAATAAGTGAAGGAAATTCATTTATCAAGGTTTAAGTGGTACTTAAAAGGTACCATGGGAAAAAAGGGGAAATGCCTATGTGAGGATTTCCTTTTTATAAAGCATTCCTTATTAATAAATTTATATATGGTCGAAGAACATAGATTGTGCCTTGGTTCCTTAAACATTTTAAAAATTGAATTTTATTTTCTAATTACATTATATAAAATATCCTAAACATTCCATATTTCAATCATAACCACCACATATAAAGAAACACCAATGTAATAATCCTAGAAATCATAAAGGTATAATCACTACTTTTTAGCTTAGAAAACATTGAACCTCTTTTGGAGGGGGTTTATTATAAAAACATGACTTTGTTTTTCAAACAAATCATTTATCAAATTTAAGTATTCCATTCACAGTCTCAAATTAAATTTATCAAAATAGAACATAATTCAACTTATTTAAAGAATAAATTTAAAACTTCTAAAAATTTAAAGGGTCAAGGATAGGGATCCCACATTAATGGAATAGAATCAAGACGAATACTTGGAACATTACATTTTAATTGGTGAAAATTTAATCTAGTCCTTACACTTACTCCCAAATGAATATATATATATATATAATACCCCTAGTTACATTCCACATTTTCCCCTTTCTAGGAGGGAATATGTAAAAATATGATATATATATATATATATACATCTTACCACTTCACATGCGTGTAATTTTTCCTCACATGTAGAGGATAAAAACACATTTAAAATGTTCCAATAACTCAGAAAATAAAAAAACAAAATATAAATTATGAAATAGTGAAGATAAAAGTAAAACCTTTCCCCAAATCAATAGAGTCGAACCAAATTGAACCAATCAACTTCACATTAGATTGTGGATGTTTAAACCTTAACATGGTCAACCCGAGAGACCCTTCACATAACCGATCATTAATGGAAAACACCAAAATCAATTAACCCCAAACCATAGGGTTTTGGAAGAACAAGAGGGGTGACATTGTTTCCGACGCTTTCGCAGGGGCGCGCGCATCCATCTGTGAGGACGCGCGGCTGTGTTGCCCCGCATTACCGCTTTCCAAAGGTGGGCAGCATTCATTCCTTGTTCAGGTACGTCTGCTCCTTGGTCGAAACGGGATGATGGGATGTCGGTTCTTCCTCCTGTGGATTCCTCCTCAGAACTCGTCAACTAGTCCGGGTCTCCCTCATAGATTTAATACGTTGTTCGTGAATCTCATTCCCGGTGCCATATTGTCATGGACGCCGGTTAATTACACTACTTCCATCAAGACTTTCCATAGGGTATTGACATGGTAGAGACCTTCGGTCGGAGTAGACGACAACATCAGGAATGTCGGGGCATCTATGGGTGCGTGGACATTGGGGAACCTATATTCTTCCTCATAAGAGGGCATCTCAAGGGTACAGAACCCGAGGCGTACATCTGAGGTTTTCCTCAGCTTCCTGTGTTTAGCACAGGGTATGTTGGAAGATTAACGTCTAGCAGAGACGGTTACACCAAAGGCGTTCCATCCGAGGTTTTCCTCAGGCATCTCATGTTTATCACGAGGTAGGCCGCGAGTTTAACGTCTTGCGGAGACGGATGAGAATTAAATGGGACCATCGCAGGGGGGTGACAGTGAAGTTGGGCTTGAGCCTTGGAGAGGCTTCCTACGTATCCCCGTGGCAGGGAATCAAAGTCCGCGTAGTTCGGGATGGTGCCGGTAAACCGACGTGAAGTTGGACCTTGGTCCGAGGGGAGTTGGGCTTGAACCTCTGGGAGGATTCCTACGTACCATGCCTTAACATGGATCAAAGTCCTCGTAGTTCAAATGGTTGGGTCGCAATGGCTTACCCTGGACCAGATTGTAGTTTAACGTCATGCTGGACGTAAGTGTGCAGTTTAACGTCATGCTGGACGGTAGTGAACCCTGACATGAATAAACGATGGGTGGGCTTGAGCCTCGTGGAGGCTTCCTACGTACCATGCCTTGACATGGATTAAAGACCTTGTAGTTCAGAAGGGTCACAACGGCTTACCGCTGGACTGGAATGGGACCCTACGTGAATGAGCGACGAGTGGGTGTGTCAGTGAACCGACGTGAAAGTAGACCTTGGTCCACTATTGGTGGGGTTTCTCCGGTGAACCGATGTGAAAGCAGACCTTGGTCCGCTAATGGTGGGCTTGAACCTCATGGAGGCTTCCTACGTACCATGCCTTGACACGGATCAAAGACCTCGTAGTTCAGGTGGGGTTTCGCCGGTGAACCGACGTGAAAGTAGACCTTGGTCCACTATTGGTGGGCTTGAACCTCATGGAGGCTTCCTATGTACCATGCCTTGACACGGATCAAAGGCCTCGTAGTTCAGGTGGGGTTTCGCCGGTGAACCGACGTGAAAGTAGACCTTGGTCCACTATTGGTGGGCTTGAACCTCGTGGAGGCTTCCTACGTACTATGCCTTGACACGGATCAAAGACCTCGTAGTTCAAAAGGGGATGTAGTTTAACGTCATACCAGACGAAGATGAGACCCGACGTGAATGAAATGACGGGTGGGTGTGTCGGTGAACCGACGTGAAAGTAGACCTTGGTCCACTATTGGTGGGCTTGAACCTCGTGGAGGCTTCCTACGTACCATGCCTTGACACGGATCAAAGACCTCGTAGTTCAAAAGGGAATTCGCCGGTGAACCGACGTGAAAGTAGACCTTGGTCCACTGTTGGTGGGCTTGAACCTCGTGGAGGCTTCCTACGTACCATGCCTTGACACGGATCAAAGACCTCGTAGTTCAGGTGGGGTTTCGCCGGTGAACCGACCTGAAAGTAGACCTTCGTCCACTATTGGTGGGATTGAACCTCATGGAGGCTTCCTACGTACCATGCCTTAACACGGATCAAAGACCTCGTAGTTCAAATGGGTTTCTCCGGTGAACCGACGTGAAAGTAGACCTTGGTCCACTAATGGTGGGCTTGAACCTCGTGGAGGCTTCCTACGTACCATACCTTGACACAGATCAAAGACCTCGTAGTTCAGGTTGGGTCGCAATGGCTTACCACTGGACCGGAATTGGACCCGACGTGAAAGAGATACGGGTGGGCTTGAACCTCGTGGAGGCTTCCTAAGTACCATGCCTTGACATGGATCAAAGACCTCGTAGTTCAGATGGGTTTCGCCGGTGAACCGACGTGAAAGTAGACCTTGGTCCACTAATGGTGGGATTGAACCTCGTGGAGGCTTCCTACGTACCATGCCTTGACACGGATCAAAGACCTCGTAGTTTAGGTTGGGTCGCAATGGCTTACCACTGGACCAGAATTGGACCCGACGTGAAAGAGCGACGGGTGGGCTTGAACCTCGTGGAGGCTTCCTACGTACCATGCCTTGACATGGATCAAAGACCTCGTAGTTCAGATGGGTTTGTCAGGGTCGGTGCTCACTCTAAGCTCACGTGAGTCATGCTCGGTGTGAGAAACAAGAGGTTGCAAGGACCTGACGATCACGTCGCGAACGGTGCGTCCGTGAGAAGCGAAGAGGGGCTTACGCGTTGAGCGGCCCATGGTGTTGGGACTTACTCCAGGGTGGAGGCCCAGAGGGGGTGCCTCGTTCCCTATCACGTCCTCCGCTGACCTTGGTAGTGGGGAAGTACAGAGATGCACGGGTGCAATCATCCGTACCAAAGGTTAGGGGCTTACGCTCTGAGGCAGCCCTTCCCCTGTGAACATACACCACTCCGACAAGGAGGATCTCATTCCATGTGCGGAAGAGTTCCATTCCCGTGGAGACGAGTGGTGTAATGAATGCTCGAGATGGGGGGACCCTTCGTGAGGGAGACGAGGTTGGGTCACAGTTTAACGTCATGTGTTGAGGACGTGGTGCTTGGCAGTTTAACGTCCTGCAGCTCGGACGAGGTGGGTTTACTCCACACCCCTAGGGCTTACATAACCGGTACCCTCTGGTCCTTGGGGAAGGGAAGGTACCGGTAAGGCCATGGTAAATGGGGGTCGAGGGAGGAACTATCGAGGGGTCCACGTTAGCGTGGCTATGCGAAGAAGGAATAGCCGTTAGCGTGCCTATGCGAAGAAGCATTAGGCGAAGCAATGCTACGGGAGGTGTTGTCCATGGGACTTTGAAATCACATCGTGCAAACCTGGAGGGTCGCACGGAAAGAGGAATCGCTAAGCAGAGGAGTGTTCTTTGCGAAGTGGGGTGCCTTGGCCTTAGAATGGGGCGTAGGTGGGAGTGGGAGGTGCTTCGTGAAGTGGAACAGTGTTCGCGGAGCACTGCCTCGCGAAGAAGGTGTGGTTTGCGAAGGAGGGTCCTTCCAAGCAATGTGCTTCATGAAGTGGAGCAATCCTGCCTTAGCATAGGGATTACTCGTATGGGTTGGGTGTTTCGCGAAGCACAAGTGCTCCGCGGCTGCCCGGGTTCCCTTGGGAATCCCCTTCCTTTGCGAACGCCCTTGAGCTTCGCGAAGGGCATCCCTCTCGGAAGAGGGGCTCAAAACGAAACAAATCAGAGTCGTCTCGCGAAGTAGAAATACCTCGCGGAGCTCATGATTCCCGGGGCAAAGCTTGCTTCGTGATTCGGGAGAGGAGAAGCCGAAAGGTCGGATCGTCCGTCCTTGGTGTTGGGACTTACTCCAGGATGCAGGCCCGGAACAGCTTACCGCTAAATTGGGTCACAACGGCTTACCGCTGGATAGGGATGTCAACGACTTACCGCTGAATGGGGGTCACAACGGCTTACCGCTGGATTGGGTCACAACGGCTTACCGCTGGATAGGGATGTCAACAGCTTACCGCTGAATGGGTTCACAACGGCTTACCACTGGATAGGGATGTCAACGGCTTACCGCTGAATGGGGTCACAGCGGCTTACCGCTGGATTGGGTCACAACGGTGAATGGGGCTTACGCTAGGAAGCTGCCCGGGTGCCGCTAAGGAGCGGCAATGGTGAATGGGGATTACACTAGGAAGCTGCCCGGGTGCCGCTAAGGAGGGGCACTGGTGAAAGGGGCTTACACTAGGAAGCATCCCGGGTGCCGCTAAGGAGTGGCACTGGTGAATGGGGCTTACGCTAGGAAGCTGCCCGGGTGCCACTAAGGAGTGGCACTGGTGAATGGGGCTTACGCTAGGAAGCTGCCCGGGTGCCGCTAAGGAGTGGCACTGGTGAATGGGGGCTTACGCTAGGAAGCTTCCCGGGTGCCACTAAGGAGTGGCACTGGTGAATGGGGCTTACGCTAGGAAGCTGCCCGTAATGTCTTCCTCATGTCTGGCCATGAGGGCATCCCAACTCACTGGTGAATTGAGGCCTTCACCTATGCACTGGTGCACAAGTGGGAGAATGCCAAGGGGCTTTGGAATTATGCCGTTGTAATCATGGAATTAGGCATCTTATACTTGGAGCATAAGGCATCTCTTATTTGGAGCAAGAAGAATCCTATGTTTGGAGCACAGGGTTTACTACAGTTTATAGTCTATAGAAAGGACTGTTAGCATCTCATGCTTGGAGCATAAGGCATCTCTTGTATAGGGCAAGAGGCATCCTATGTGTGGATCATAGGGAGAATACTACAGTTTGGAGTCATGTAGGTAGGACTGTTGGCTTCTTATACTAGGAGCATAAGGCATCTCTCTTATAGGGCAAGAGGCATCCTATGTGTGGACCATAGGGAGAATACTACCGTTTAGAGTCATGTAGGTAGGACTGTTGGCATCCCATGCTGGGAGCATGAAGCATCTCTCGTTAGAAGCAAGAGGCATCCTATGTTCGGCACATAGGGATTACTACAGTTTATAGTCATGTAGAAAGGACTATTAGCATCTCATGGTAAGAGAATGAGGCATCTCTCGTTAGAAGCGAGAGGCATCCTATCATTTGTTAGATAGGGAGTACTACAGTTTACAGTCATGTAGATAGGACTATTAGGCAGAAGGTGCCTAGAAATGGTTGGTGTTGGGACTTACGCAAAGCAGCCCTTTCTGGTTCAACCTGGCATAGGAGCCAAGTGATCGGGTTTGGAGGAGTTGCCTGAGGGATGGTTCGACTCGAGGTACTCGGGGAATTGATGATGAGAATCTCGACTCACGACATGGAATGAAACCCAGAGGAATATGTCGACTCTAGGTGTTCCACGGTGTGCGGAGGAGTGTATCAAATCATGGTATTCCATAGGTGGAAGGTGGGAGCGCATAAGGGCGCAATGGAAAATCCCGGCATCCCGTCCCGAAAAGTTCGCGGTGCGACTCTCCATTTTTCATGGGGGTCTGTGACGGTAGCGAACGGACCGGCCCGGAGGGACGGGACCGCAGCCCGGCACTGACCCCGAGCGGGGGTGCGGGGGCGCGCCCCCGCGGTATGGACCGGTGGGCGCGAAGGTAGGATCCTCACGAAGGATGGGTCTTCGCGAAGTAGCTTCGCGAAGCATGGCCTCGCGGAACAATAGTCTCTCGCGGAGCAAAGGGGTCTCGCGGAGCAAATGGGTCTCGCAGAGCTTGGTCTCGCGGAGCAGCATCGCGGAGCATGGGATCTCGCGAAGCATAGTCTCGTGGAGCAGCATCGCGGAGTAGCATCACGGAGCATAGGCTCGCGGAGCATGGACTCGTGGATCCTCCGCTCGCGGAGCAGCAACGCGAAGGAAGCTGCTCGCGGAGCATGGCTTCGCGGAGCCGCAATGCGGAGCTCCGCTCGGCCGCCCAAGGGGCGAAGTGGCCGTGGCCGTCCTCCGGAGAAGGGGGTCAGCTGGGTATTTATAGGAAGGGGTGCCGCGAAGCAGAACTTCCATGCCGCCTCAGGAGCTTCGCGGCGCGCTCGCGAACGTCAAGTTCGTTCGCGGAGAGGTACCGCCTCCGGAGCTTCGCGGCGGCTCGCGAACGTCAAATGCGTTCGCGGAGCATCACCGCCTCTGGAGCTTCGCGAGGCCGCGATGGTCGGGGCGCTTCGCGGCGGGGTTTCACGGGACCGCGCTGCACGGGTGCTTTGCATTGGTGCTTCGCATTAGTGCTTCGCGAGGGGTCTTCGCGGCGCATCGCAAACATCAAACGGGTTCGCGGAGCCTCTCGCCTCATTGCTTCGCGGCGGCGCTCCGCGATCACGGAGGGGGGCTTCACGAACCAGATTTCCAGCCCAACTTCAAACATCCATAACTCCTAATCCGTAACTCCGTTCGGGTCCTACGACCTACCAAATCGAATCTTGCGAAATGGACTACGATCTTGAATCGTGTATGGAATCATTTGGAAAATTTTGGGGACGCGTTTTCCGGGGTCTACAGACATGGAGATAAAAAATCGGATGGAAAAGAGGAACTGGGGGAGGAGAAGTCTTTCCTTGAGGCCTCAACCAAGAACCTTAAAGATATCTAGGTAAAATCGTCATAGAAGGAGGGAGCTAAGAGGCAGCTCGCGCGCACCCTGGGTGAAGGCAGCTGCATTGTGATTGAGGAGATCCCAAATGGAGGTTTCATGGGGGCTAGTTAAGGTGAAGGGGAGATAACTATTTAGGTCTTTATTAAAAACCTAAAGAGTAATAATAATAATAATAATGATAATGAAAAAAAGAAAAATAAAAAGAAAAATATTATTATTAAATAATTGAATAATTAATTTATTTTTATTTATTTTTATTTTAATTGAATTTCATTTAAAACACATCAAAGTGTCCCCAATCTTAGAATTACTCTTCAAATCTCGGTTTTAATATTAATCGGTATAGTAAACATGAAAAATTCAGACTCATTTGGATTTTCTTCAAGTTCAAAACACAGTACGTTAAAACCTCCCCACCTTAGAAGTTCTTATCCCCAAGAAACCTTCAGGAATAACGAAAACTTCACCCAACCTATTGGGGTCATGATGTCTTTCTCTAATGGTTAAGTTTTACTTCCAAACTCCAATCACACCTTTAAGAATTCATTAAGAAAGCATCACTCAATCCATTAAGAACTAGACAAAATTCATTTTCCAACAGAAACATGAAAACAATGCTTATCCGATCCCATTAAGATAAAGACATGACCATGTCATTATCTCTTGAAACAACTAACTAGTGGTTATCCCCACAATAGGTCTCAAACTTTAAAAAAGGTTGGGTGGGGGGGGGGGAATTCTGAGCCACAACACCCCCACCCTCGAAATTTCTTTACAATGAAAACCTCTAGGTGTTTGAGTGATGCTCCAAGATTAATTTTTTTTATATAATGAACATGACCACTTCCAAGGTCATATCAGGGACCCCATAATAAATAAATTGTTGATTTATTGATTGAAAAAATAGAACTGGTCACATAAGATTTACAAGAAACAATTTCAACCTTCAAACCACACCCACCTTAACCCGATGACATGCTTCAAAATGGTTCCCTGTGACTATTTACCTCAAAAAAAGATAGAAAACCAGTCAAAACCCTATGACTGACTCATCTTGAAGGTTCCCGACCATGAAAACCAAAAAGTTTTAAATGGAACTAAAATTATTTTCTCTATGTTATATTGTATTTACAACTAACTCGCTCACCGATTTACATGTCCGACTTCTAGTGATGTTCTCCTATTAAAAGAATCACCTCCGATCCCGACGAAAAGTCTGGGAGAACTTAGGATTGAAATGTATGGAGTCTAAGGATCCAACAAAAGGTAGTCCATACTTTATGTTTATAGGTGAGATATTGGTAAAAAGACAAGGCCTCCACAAAAGAACAATGAATGGGATCAAAGAGGCATCTGTGTAGAGGTCAAGTCAGAAGAAAGAGTTGGTGTTTAAGATTCCATCCAAGGCATTATTACCTGGGATTCCAAGGTTCACTCGAGACGAACCAAGCCTTGATAAGAACCATGCATTCATTGTGATACACCAGGAGACCACTTAATCATCCCAATAAAAATGTAAACTACATCATGATGTAATACCAACTCTCTCTTAGTGTATCAAGGATGACATCAAGATAGGGGAAATGATCATCTCTCAAGGAAGAGTACACTAATAAGATTTTAAATATTAAAATAATGAAAGTAGCTGAACCACTACTTATCAACACCATATAATAAATTCATATTCACCTATTAATTCACCATCATTAATCGATCACCAAGCCTTTACCACCTAAGGAATCCTGTGATCATTCAATATTATCAACCAAATTCCTCCCATGACTAATGAAATTTCTAAAAGGTTGAATACACCACCAACCATGCCGACTTAATTCTTTTGAGAAAGAACTAATAAAATTTAATTTTCACAATCCTCAAAAGCATTTAAGAAAGCCCGACCATTCTCTAATAGTCCACTTTGGTTGTGTTCCTTCTACCTGAAAGGACATATATTTAACCGAAATGACATGGGACTCCCAACCTTAGGAGAGTCCAAATCATAAAGGAAATAGATAGTCTAAAAACTCAAAATATCGCTGGGTTAAAACTTCCATAAAAGAAAATTTTTATGCTGTTGGAATGAAGACCAAAACCAAACCATCCAGAATGTCAAAATACTTGAGTCTCTTGGATGTCATCCCAAGAATTGGGGCAAACTTGATTTCCATTAACTCCTAGGTTACTCTACTCTAGAGATGACCCAAGACCATACCCAATAGCCCAAGGCTCAAAAATTTCACCGAAATCAACTGGTATTTTACCATATTTAGAATCTTGATGGTGCCACATATGTGAAAACTTACTACCCTGAGGCTTTAGAATCAAAAAATACATCCTGAATACTATCAACTAGCTGTCATTCCTATGAATTCAAGTATTAGAAGGACCATACAATAAATTTAACCCAAATCCATACTTCCTAAATGACTGTGAAACAACTAGAGACTTTCTGGGCTGCCCAAGGAATGTGGGAAAGGTACATGAAACCTGTGAGATGGACAACACTTCATAAGGTATGTATAACCAACAAAAATCGAGAATTACTCGATGGTCATTACCATAGTAAAGGCCAATGTAAAACATGATCACCCATACTAACAAGGGTTTAATTTATAATCTAAACATCCTACAAGGTAAAATGGAACCCAAATGACATCAAGCATTAGAAACTCACAGTATTATCAAGTAATTTATGTTCTAAGGGTGATACCTACCACAATTTATCCCCTTAATAGAGGATAAGAATCAACTATATAACCAGGTCATTCCAAAAATAAATTCACTATAATCAAGATCTTACCATCTAAGCAATTTATAAAAATGGAGGCCTACAGAAAATGTTCAATTTTGTGTTCCATGGAAACTTAAAAAAGAAAATCTCAAGCTACCATTTCACCAGAGTTTAAAAAAAGGACACCATCGAAGTTTCCATTTTAAGTCCATTTAATTTATTAACATTTAAATATTTAATCATATAAAATATTTAATTCAAAACATCAAGTAAAATTTTAAAACAGAAACACTAGGAACTTTATTTTAACCAACACACTAGGGAAAAAATGGAAGGTTATATCAAACTTACTTTTTAACAATAAACATTCATTGAAATCCCATATTTATTAGGAAATTTATCAAATAAATTCATTTCTAATTGATATGCATACCTATGAGGGTAAAACTAAGTCTACCCAGGTTCTTTAGAAAGAAACCCAATAATAGTTTCTCAATTTATAAAAATTTTAAAACACCGAAATATGTCATCTCATAAGAAATATATCCCAAATAGCCTACATGGGTCCAGTTTCACATTATAGAAGGTATAAAATTTCATTCATAGTAAATTTAACATTCATTAACATTTATAAAAATTTAAAAAAATGGCCATATAGAATAGTTTGAATATATAGGTTTCTGTTATCTATACTATAAAGTTCCCATACACTTTATAAACCAAAGTCTATCTCTCATTTATTCACAACCCATATATATCCAGCTGATTGAGCCAAATAAACAATCAAAATGAAAGTATCATGTTATCGTAAGTATTAAACTCCAAAAAATGCTATAAAAATTGAATCAAAACATATTAACAGGGAATGCATGTAGTTTAAACACAATCATAGTATATCACCTAAAGAACATAATCAAAACAACTAGATACCTACATATTCAACTACATGGAATAAAATATGCATTGAATGTGTATTCTCTATGTGCCTAATATGATGCATGTAATGATTCATCCTTTCTTTACTAGGTCAAGTGTAAAATTTAATAAATTTACATAAATCATCAGTATTAGAAAATACATCATTCACATAAGTTGAAATCATATCAACTGTAATAACAAACAGCTTGAACAAAAATCCTGACCCTATCCACATACTTAATTACCATTCATGGATTGATTAATCGCACGAATGGCTATTTAACAAGTTCTGACACATTCATAGTATCATGTATATACACCCCAAATAGTAATACAAGGAAAAAAGAAAGCTATGATACAACTTTGTAACATCCCAACCTAGTTCACCACTAAGACGGTGGCCAAACTAATGAGTCACATGTCCTTAGGACCACCTCCCCATATGCCAAAGGCTACTAACTAGTAGTGGGGGTCTAAATAGGTGATAGTGGGGAGACTATACCCTCATGTATGAGTAAAAAATTGTGTTATCATATAATAAATAGCAGTAACAAATTGAATTAGTATAATAAATAGAATACAAATAGTAGTTGGAGAATAAAATAATTAAATAAAATTAAAATGTCCAACAATAATTCCATATAATGATTCATGTAATGTCAAGTGTTACTACAAGGTATACAAAGTAAAAAATAAAAATAAAAGAAAAGAAAAACCCAATGGTCAACTCCTCAAGCATTCTAATCAGGAGCCTAGTCTTGTGCTCCCTACCTCCCATGTAAAATACCTGTCACAAGTAATGAATCGAAATACAAATGAGAAAGAATATATACTTGGGTAAAAAATGATGCATGATCTGGGTGTGAGATAATATCCGCATTAGGCTGGCACCCATTGTGTCTAGCATAATCCATTACTTGATATATAATGTAATACATGAGTTGGTATAAATAGAAAAAATAAAAAAGAAGTGCTGAGTAAATAAGGAAAAACCCACCTAGGTTACTAAATGGAACTTGGAAGATATACCCCCTTCATCACCCTTTCAGGTATCTATGTATGTGGTCAAATCATCCTACATCAGGATGGATCACCCACATTAACGGTAGATTCTCATACCAAGGATGAATCACTTTGAAATTACTATAAACATACAACTTCTTCCCTCTGTCCATTCAAAATATCACCCTCTGACATAACTAGAAACCTTCCCTTAGGCATCATGTGACTATCCATATAGCCCTGAAGAATCTAACATAATCATATATACTTCTCTTAGGTATTCAGTACCTGTGCACCTAGCCCACAGGCTGTAAAAAAATGTGCACCAAGCCCCCATGAATAAACACCTGTCATGAGGCCTCTTTGATTATATATAACCATATAATCTTCCCTTAGACATCAATTACATTTTTTCCTTTCCCTCATACAGTACATAAAAACATGAACCCATTAGTCAAGTCTCCATAATAATCATGATTCATATAAAAAAACTCAACATGACAATTGGTATGAAACCCTGAAGTATCGATCACATTGAAATCACACAATCTCAAAAGATAATAAATAAAAATCACATTTCTAGTATCAACATACTAGATTTATCCTCATAAAACACAATGATAAATTTATAAAAATTACCATCAGTCAAACTAAATCATTTCGTTAATCAATGTTCTTAATTATGACTATATTTATATCAAACTAGTTTAATAAATCATTCAACCCTAATATTGTTAATATATTAATTAACTAGTTTATCCAAGGTGATTGTATTATAAGAAACCATAAATCTTTTTATTATTTCAATTAAAAAGTCTAAGATATCATTCAATCAAATTATCCAATTTATTATAGGGATTTGAAATCAAATTTATCAAGTCTTATTAGTGTCCAAAGCTGACATGATAATCGGGTGGTCATAGTTCTGAGTCTCCACAAATATAGACCCAAAGGAATCCAAGGGATGATTTGAAAATTAAATATTATAGTTTAACATGGATTTTCCTATTTATGTAGTTATTCTAGCAGTATGTCGACATGATCACATATATCACAATTACTAAAAATAACTGTATCGGGTAAAAAAGGATTTAGTTTAGACAACAAAAAATAATTCCATTTAATTTAATTCGTTTAAGAAATTTATATAAGGCATGCCACCATGTCCAGAAATTATTTTTAAATTCATTCCATTTAACTAAAAAAGTCAAACCAATTCATTTATCAAGGTTCAAGTGGTACATAAAAGGTACCATGGAAAAAGGAAAAATGGGTACAGAGGTATTACCTCTTTATAAATAATTCCAAGATAATCATTTTATAAGATGGTCAAATAATATAAACAATTCATTGTTTCTTTAAAAAATTTCAAAAGGGAACTCTATTATCCACTACCATCAGAATGCATATCTATAATGACCTAGAATTATTTCAATGTGAATTACCTTATCCTAATTATGTTATAAAAACGACATAAAATCACATTTTTAACACAATAAAAAATTTATAAGTAAATAATAAATGAAATAAGAAGTATTTCTAGAGGTTAAAGAACCTATGCTGATGAAATAGTAACTTGGCCTTAGGAATAGTAATATAACCCATAGGAATAGTAAACTGATCAAATGAATAGTAAACTCAGCTAAGAAAGAATAAATAAAATTTATGTATCTTATAAATGGTAATATGGTATAATTATATCATAGTATAAGTAAATAATTGTTTTAGAAATTATTAGTTAAGTGTGGATATTTTTATAAAACAAAAGTATTTATTTTCAATTTAATAATTAATATAATGTTTAAAAACAATATTTATTCTTAAAAAATTTATTCTTACATTAATATTTTCTTGTCATATGATTTTAAGATAATTTTATGGGACCTTAATTAATTTTTCAAAGTGTTATAAAATCAATTATAATTTTAAAATATGTGTTTTTTGAGTAAATGATGATTTTATATAAAAATGAAATTTAATATATTTAGGAAATTATTTTCATAAAATAAAGGTCATTTTTAAATTATACACATTGAAAAATGGTAAGGGATAATTTTTGTTATTTGTCTAAAATAGTTGATTTTTTTGTGAATAGTAGAATAAGATAATTTCTGATAAAATATAAATACATGAATTATGGAGTCATAGATGATGTAAGGCTGATGTAAGACCAAAATCTAGAACTATAATTCATTAGTTTATTATATTTTATGATAATTCTCAAACTATTCATAATATTGAGCCAAAATAAAAAATTATTGAATAAAATAATGAAAAAACACCCCCTCTTACAACATAAATACCACCCATCACCACCTTTATTCCTCACACCAATCAATCCTTTAACCTTTTTCAAATTATTCTCAAATATCCTCCCAATACCCTCCCCTACATCTAGTATCTTTAGGTCTTAACAAAAGACCAAAACCAATCCTCTATTGAGGTTCTCAAGAAGAAGGGATCTATAGGTAAACCAATCTTCCTTTTATTTTAATTTATTTTCATGTTCCTTTTTTTTTTGTAATGCCCCGACCACAGTTACCTAGAGTCTGTGCATTATTTCATAACACTGGCACGATCACAAAAGACCATGTCTTGAAAGACCAATTAGTTTAGTAGCCTTGGAAACACTAGATACATTTGTAAGTCTTACATTACATCATAAAATGAAAAACTAATAAAACATCTTGTCTCCATAGACCACACTCATATCACCTCATATTAACCCTACACATCATTCATAAAATACATCTTCTCATCCTGGGAACAATAAAACATAGAAAGGGGTGAGCTCAGATGCCCAGTAAGGATAACAATATAGTGAAAACTTTCATAAATAAGTATAAACATTTAAGGCAATGTATAACTAAAACAAAAGCCTTTTAAACTTGAACTTTAGTATAATATGGTAGAAATAAAATTAAATAATTCAATTTACTTACTCACATGGATATTCTACTAATCGTACAATCACATGAAATATCAATGAACACTTTCATAATGATGGAATGCATAATGCCAGACTATCATAACCACATAGTCAAGGCCTCGTGCCAAGACTACAAAAAATATTTTTTCAAGGCCTTGTGACAAGACACTAGTTTGTCCCATGAGACCTACCGATGCATCGAGGAGCTATAGAGGGCTCCACCCATCACTTATTAAGTCCAATGCATTCCTCATATGAACAGGTTTAAACATAACATAAACATTCATATTAAAACTAGCATATGAAATGTCAATACTTTATCCATAAACCTTGAATGGTATAAAAATAACACGTACACAATCAAACATATCAAAAATAAACTTCAATATAATATGGATGTTTGGTATCATAATAAATCAACTTCAAATAAGCTTAAAATCCATCAAAGGATGTTGACATAGATGAAATCAAAACTGTTTGAGAGAAATATCTCTTTTTTTGAAATCATCTAAAAGTCACAAAATTATAAAATAAAACTTTTACTTTGAAAATATTCTTACAAGCTTGTAAGGGAAGCTTCTAAGATTTCACAATGGTGGAAAATAGAATCACCTGCCGTATAAGTTCAAAAAAGACATTCTTACCTTAATTTTGTAGAAAAGGTTAAAATGACCTTGCTTAGAAAATGATAGAAATATTCCTTTATAAACAACTTATAAAAATTAAAACAAGGGTATAAATTAATTCAACCCATAGTCTGTAAAATCGTAATAATGATTTGAAATACATTTTTAAGAAACATGGATGTGGATGATAAAGAGGTCCCAATAGATAATTACGTATAAACAATCTCGGATAATGAAGAGATTTTGAAATAAACCCTTAGCTTGTAATTTTACTTAGTAAATGGTATTTTAACCTCCTGTATAATAGTTAAAACATTTTTATTAAATTATACAAGAACCATTTACAAAATTATGATATCATATATGATCTTTTAACATTTCTTTTTTAATAAAATCTTAGTAATATCGTCGTTTCGAGAGTTAACTTACGCATTTTATTTAATATGTTTTCTTACATAATCCATGTTTCTAGTGTATAGGTTGTATATTATTCATATCCAGAATGATATCTAGTCCTTAAACATTATTTTTAATCATAAAATGATAATTATACTTGAATGGATATGATGGGGAATGAATCTCATTGCGTTCGTAGAGACGGTAGTCCGTACGTACGCACGAGCGACAATATCATTCTTTTGATATTAAAATAATATATAATTGGATGTTATATCATATATATAGAATAATTATTATGTTATATTTATTATTTAATTAAATTACTCATAAATATCATACCCATCTAAATAATAATGTTTGGAATAATAATTACACCACGACGTGGAGATGATAAGTTGTACGTATGCACATATGGTGACATGTCATTCAAAGGATGGATAGAATACTGAATATGGTGGTAACATATTTATAATAACATCATAGTTTATATAAGATACCGGAGTTATTGTTTTATAATGGAAATAACATTAAAAGAAGAAGTTTAAGAAGAAAGGAACTTGAAAGAGGGTGGTGAAATTATTACCTCTTCTTCAGGTTCTTCTTTTTGATTTGATCAAAAGGGATCCTTATGTTGGCTTTATGACTAAAGAAAGGCCATTAGGATGAAGTTAGGGAAGTTGAGAGGATATTTTGGTAGGTTTTGGCTGAACCAAAAGGCTTTGAAGGTATGAATAATGGGTTAGAAGTGGTGTCCTTTTATAAGGGGGATGAGGGGCTCTTTAAGAAAAACATAAAGGATTAATTTATAATAAATTCATATCCGGTTTCTAATGGCTCCAAAGTGGATTATTCAAAGTCTAACATTTACCGCATCACTTTGTATTTTTATATTATATGGTTAATAAACATACTATATACTTACAAAATACCCCCAAGTGATCCATTAATGATCTATATAACATTATATAAATCCCTTGGATGATCCTTGGATTTTTTGGAATATAATATGAATTAATAATATAATATTTGTTTTTAAAACTCTTTTATGTCAATTTTTACACTATTTAATAATTGATTCTTGTTAAAGTCTTAACAAATTTATTAATTCAATCTAAATTCATTTAAGCAATCCTAATATGTCATATTAATCAATAAAATTCTTTTATGACATCAAAACTTTCAAATTATATTTATTTTAATATTTATAATACCAATTATTTGATTCTTTCATTAATAAGGAAAATACTGCATCATTATTGTGTCATAAATAAATTTAAGTATTCAATGTCTAAAAATTATAAATAAAATACCATTATGTAGGAAATATTTTTATATTTCTAATGAATATTTATATTTGAAAATATAACATATATAACTCTATGTAAAAATTGTTTTGATAAAATATATATGCCTATGTCATTTTTGTTTTTACTATAACTTAATTAATATAAAGTGTCATTATCACTTAAAAGTGGATCCATGGGGTCCCAAAATCGACCCAAAGATTCCCATGGTCGGAAATGTATCAAAAAATAGGTTTTGGACACGTTTTAGGGTAATTTATTATTATTATAATATTATTTTTTACCCTTATTTACTGGATTTAACCTTTAACCACATTAAATAAAATATTTACCGAAGTAATTATTCAAAATCTCTAAAAATAATAGTTACCTATTTACAAAATCTCGAAAACCCGATTCTAAATATGTAATCTATTTTTCTAAATTTGAAACATAGAAGTCACAGTAATTAATTTAAAATTAATTCTCATTGTTAAAACAAAATGTCTGTTTTTAAGAGATAATAACTATCAAAAGATTGACACTTTCTTATGTCCAGTTTAAATGTGAATTTATATCCAATGAACAAAATTGGATTAAATGGTAAAAATATAATCTAATTATACTCTAAAATCACTCAAATTAGTAATTTATCACTATTAATTATTTCGATTAAAAAAGTTGTTTTTAATTAAAATTTAGTAATTTTCCCTATTCATCAAAATATGAAAGTTATAAAAAAAGTACCAAAAATTTACCCTAAGATAATTTCAATATTCCGAATCAAAAAATGAAGTTAATTTTGAAATATAAAATGTATATAATTTCAAAAAGTGGATATTACTATTCATAACGATAAGTTTGATTGGTTGTGGTGTGTGTTAGAACTCGAAGTTGCGTACAACACACACTACTGTATTATTCAAAGAGAAGTGTACAGTGGAAGCTTGGGGTGATACATTGTCCACTCTTTCAAATAATTTTTTCCTCGAAATTTCTAGAATACTACCGCATGAAAAGACTTGGGTGGTTCTTCATCATAAGTTCCTCGGGTTCCCACGTTGCCTCTTCCATCTTATGGTTTCTCCATAGAACATTTAACATACGAGTGCTCGGGTTTCTCAACACTTGTTCTCTTATATCGATAATCCTGACGGGATCTCCACAATAAGACAGATCAGGTTCCAGTTCTAATTTTTCATAGGTGAGTAAATGGGTTGGGTCAGGCATGTATTTTCTCAACAGTGATACATGGAACACATCGTGAACTTTGGAGAGACTTGGAGGCATTGCCAAATGATAAGATACAACTCTTATTGGTTCTAGAATTTCGAAAGGTCTGATGTACCTAGGAATCAATTTACCTTTCTTACAGAAACGTATAACTCCCTTCCATGTAGATAACTTCAAGAAAACATGATCTCTTTCTTGAAATTCCAAATCCTTCCTTCGGTTATCAGAATAGCTCTTCTACCTGTGTTGAGATGCTTTGATGTGGTTTTGGATTACCTTTACCTTTTCCATCGTTTCCTCAACCAGTTCTATGCCTACAAGTTTTCTTTCACCAAAATCATCCTAACAAGTTGGTTAGTGACATATCTTTCTGTATAACGCTTCATATGGTGCCATCCGAATATTTGAATGAAAGATATTATTATAGGAAAATTCTACCAGAGGTAAATATTGATCCCACATACCCTGATAGTCAAGTGAGAAAGATCTCAACATGTATTCTAAGGTTTGAATTGTCTATTTTGATTGTCCATCAGTTTGGGGGTGAAGCATAGGTCAAACGAAGTTCAGTATCCAAGTCCTTCTGAAGACTCTTCCAAAATCTTGAAGTAAAACGAAGATCAAGATCATAAAAAATCGATAGGGTTACTCCATTAAGTCACCCAACTTCATTAATATATATTCTTGATAGATGTTTAAGTGGTAGATATTCTCTTATAGCATGAAAATCTGCTGATGTGGTAACACGATCAACAATGACCCATATTGCATCGTTACTTCTAGGAGTCTTTGGTAGTCCCATGACAAAGTCCGTTGTGATATTATCCCATTTCCACTCAGTTATGGGAAGAGGTTTCATGACTCCTCCAGGATGTTTCCTTCCAGTATTCACTTGTTGACAAACCATACATCTTTACACAAAATCATCAATCTCCCTCTTCATGTTGTCCCACCTAAAATGTTCCCTCAAATCTCTATACATTTTGGTGGTCCCAGGGTGTATAGAGAAATTGGAACTATGAGCATTATAAAAAAATTCCCTTTTTAGATCAGGTATATCGGGAACACAAAGTCTCTTCCCAAATTTCAAAATTCCATTTTCATATACAAAGTCACTCAATCTCCCAACATTCACAGCTTTAATCTTCATTTAAAACTCTTCATCATTGGTCTGAGGACTCTTAATCCTCCTTAGTAAAGATGGTTTGGAAACCATTTGAAAAAGTATTGATGTTTCACCTTCCATGGTGATTCCCATATCCATCTTAACTAGATCCATGTATATAGGATCCTTTTGAACTCTCATCTTGTTAAAAACTCCATGATAATTTATACTCAAATCATCTTCCACCTCATTTGCCTTCCCCGGGTTGTAGTGTATCGTGCAATCATAATCCTTGAGTAATTCAAGCCATATCCTTTTCCTCATGTTGAGTTCTTTTTGTGAGAAAATATAATTCAAACTCTTTTGATCAATATAAATCTCACATTTCTCACCATAGAGATAGTGTATGAAAATCTTCAAAGCAAAGATTACAAAATCTAACTCAAGATCATGAGTATGATAGTTTTTCTCATAACTTTTTAGTTGGCATGATTCATAGTCAATAACTATATCATTATTCATAAGGACACAACCAAGTCCTTTCTTCGAGGCATCACTATAAATAAAAAATCCATCATTCACCAATGGTAGAGTCAATATAAGTGAATTGACTAATATTCACTTCAATTCTTCAAAACATTCTTCACACTCTTTTTCCAAACAAATTTAACCCCTTTACGTGTGAGCTTCATTAATGGGTTAGCCAATTGGGCAAACTTCTAGAAGAAATGCCGATAATAACTTTCTAAACCAATAAAACTATGTACCTCATTTATACTCATCGGTGCTGGCCATTATTGGATTTCATTCATCTTAGATGGATCAACAGAAATTCCATCCTTAGAGACAATATGGCCAAGAAAGCAAATCTCAAGAAGCCAGAATTTACACTTTATAAACTTCCCATACAATTCATTTCTTCTAAGAGTCTTCAGAATAATGTGCAAGTGATTTTCATGATCTTCGTAGCTTTTGGAGTATACCAAGACATCATCAATAAATACCACCAAAAAATCATTGAGATATTCCTTGAAAACCCTATTTATTAGAACCATGAATACACTGGGTGCATTAGTCAGCCCAAAAGGCATTACTGTAAACTCATAATTCTCGTAACTGGTTCGAAATGCTATCTTCGAAATGTATTCCTTATTTACACTCAAATGATGGTATCCAGATCGAAGGTCAATCTTTCAAAAGTTTTGAGCTCCATGAATTTTGTCAAATAAATCATCAATACGAGGTAGGGGATACTTGTTCTTTATTGTTATAGCATTGATGTCCCTGTAGTCGATACATAACCTCATAGATCCATCTTTCTTCTTAACAAAAAGGACAGGGGCTCCCCATAGAGAAACACTAGGGAGAATAAATCCATTATTACTCAATTCCTCTTGTTGTATATTTAGTTCAACTAATTCCAAAGTGTCCATTCTATAAGGGGTCATCGATATAGGTCTTGATCCCGGAATGAAATCAATGGAAAACTCAATTTCTCATTCTGGAGGATGTGAAGGTAAATCTTCCAAAAACACATCTACATATTCTTTCACAATAGGTACATCCTCTATTTGAACATTCATTTCCTGACCCAAAGTTATTTCATTCTCTTCCACCATGAGAATTGAATTTAGTTGAGCTAATGGGGGTGAATATAGATAAGAATTAGGTGGTGACAATTCTACTCTAAATATAAGAAGTTCCTTATCGTCATCATCAAAAATCATAACCTCCTTCTTCTTTCAATAAATATTTGTATCATGGTCTGAAATCTAATCCATATCGAGGATTATATCAAATTCAATCATGGGTATGACTATGATATCCACAGATAAAGTACATTTATATGCTCTAATGGGGACTGATTCACAAGAACGTTTTAGCAATGATACTTCCCTTAAGAGTTTTTACTGACAACTCTCTTGTTAAAACAAATTGGAAATATCTAAGTTTATAATAAAACTAAGAAGATATGAAACAATGCGATGATCCAGAATCAAATAAATCATTGGATAAAATTTAGGAAACCATTAAATTACCTGCCACTACATCTTTCAGAGCTTCTACCTCAGCAGTAGTGATAGCATATTCTTGTCCTTGATTCCTTGTCATTTTCTGAGGTATGTTTCCCTAATGTTTAAGTCATTCATTTTCATAATGTCCCATCTCCCTGAAATTATAGCATTGAACATCGATAGCTTCTTTCTTCTCCTTTCAATCACGAGCTTGGTGGCCTTTTACAACACACTTGTAACAGACTCCAATTACTTTCAAGAAAGTACCGGGGTGTTTCTTCCCACATTTACTGGAGGGTGGATATTCAAATTTTCCCTTTATCCCCTTATTTCCATTCCCAGAGTGATCAACGTATCTATTCTTCTCTTACTTTTCCTTAAAGTCATAAGACTTAGTGAATTCCTTCTCTATCTTGATAGCATATGAGACAATATCTTCGTATGAGGAGAACGATTGTGAGACTAATGCTCGATGGAGTAACGTTTTTAACCCATCAAATAAAAGATCAATATTACTTCTTAGGTTACGTATATAATCTGCTGCATGCCTCGCTAACCTTGTAACGTTAGCCTAATACTTTTTGACATTCATATCCTCCTTTTGTCTCAAACATAGAAATTGTCTTTCCATATCTTCTCGACGGTCATGAGAAAAGTATTTTTCTATGAAAATATCTTTTAAATCCCTCTATTATATATTTGATACTTCACCATCTTCATTTGTGTTTTGAATCAATTACCACCATTGTCAGCATCTCCAGTGAGGTGATAAACTGCCATGAAAACTTTTTCCCTTTCACTACTCCTCAAAGCCTGAAATATTTTCTCTAGGGAACTTATATATTGCTCAGCTACTAATGGATTTGTACTCCCATTGAATTTTGGTGGTTGTTGCCTCATAAAATGATCTAACATTGATCCTCCACACTACAGATCTGGGTGCTCTATATAAGTAAGGTTATTATTCATAACCTGAGTGAGTTGTACCAATATAGTGATATGATGATCAGCACTAGTTGTATCACTAGCTCCACTATAATTATCTTGAGTAGGAGGTCAATCCCTACATGAATTTTGTGCATTGATATAGTTTCCATTCCTTCCACTAGGCACCATTTCTAAACAATGGCATAAACTAGATTAGTTTATGAATCGCAATACATAAATCCAAACTTGTAAAACACTTAACATGAATTAAACAGTTTATGGATATAATACATAATCATAAAAAATATTTTATTTGAGGAAATATATACTAATAAACCCTTCATAATGTTTTGTAAAGAAAATGAGAATTATCCTAAGCATATCCCCAGGGAGTGTCGTAACCAAGAGTGCAGCAAGCCCCATTGTCGTGAGTCTAGCTCAAAGCAGTGTTTTCAGGTTTTACCCCTAGGTATATCTATGCCAGAGCCGCCTCTACCTGCTCGTATCCAGACAGGGATGTATTTCTCAAAAAACTCACAAAATCTCTACAATACCAAAATTCTAGGAAATTCTTCTACACTAATCATCAAATTCAATATTAGGGCTATGTGCTCTAATTAGAGTTTATCTAAATCTATCTTCCAAGGTTTTTACTAAACTTCCTCTGATACCAACTGTAACGCCCCAATCCCAGTTACCTAGAGTCGGTGAATTATTACATAACATTGGAATGATCACAAAAAGATCAAGTCTCGAAAGGCCGATTAGTTAAGTAGCCTTAGAAACACTAGATTCATTCATAAGTCATATATTACATCATAAAATGAAAAACTAAAAAAACATATTGTCTCCATAGACCACACTCATATCCCCCCATACTATCCCTGGAGGTCATTCATAAAATACTTCTTCACATCTTGGGTATAATAAAACATAGAAATGGGTGAGCTCAGATGCCTAGTAAGGATAACAATATAGCGGAAACTTTCATAAATAAGCACAAACATTTAAGGAAATGTATAACTGAAACAACAACCTTTTAAAATTGAACTTCAGCATAATATGGTAGAAATAAAATGAAATAATTCCATTTAATTATTAACATGGATATTCTACTGATTTTATAATCTCATGAAATATCAACATCCACTTTCATAATGATGGAATGCATAATGCCAGACTATCATAACCACATAGTCAAGACCTCGTGCTAAGACTACAAATAAGATTTTGTCTAGGCCTTATTCCAGGACACTAGTTTGTCTCATGATACCTACCGATGCATTGAGGAGCTATAGCGGGCTCCACCCATCACTTATTAAGTGCAATGCATTCCTCATATGAAAAGGTTTAAACATAATATAAACATTCGTATTAAAACTAGCCTACGAAATATCAATACTTTCTCCATAAACCATGAATGGTATAAAAATAACACATCCATAGTCAAACATATCAAAAAAAAAACTTCAATACAATATGTAAGTTTGGTATCATAATAAATCAACTTCAAATAAGATTAAAATCCATCAAAGGATGTTTACATTGATGAAATCAAAACTGTTGGAGAGAAATATCTCTTTTTTGGAAATCATATAAAAGTAACATAATTAAAAAAGAATAAATTTACTTTGAAAATATTCTTATAAGCTTGTAATGGAAGCTTTGAAGATTTTATGAAAGTGTAAAATAGCCGCACCCACCGTATATATTAAAAAAAGACATTCTAACCTTAATTCTATCGAAAAGGCTAAAAAGACCTTGCTTGGAAAATGAAAAAAATATTCCTTTATAAACTTCTTATAAAAAGTCAAAAAAGGGTATAAAAGACTTTAATCCATATTCTGTAAAATATTAAGAATGATTTTAAATACATTTTTAAGAAACATGGATGTGGATGATAAAGAGGTCCTAGTAGATAATTACGTATAAACAATCTCGGATATTGAAGAGACTGTGAAATAAACCCTTACCTTGTACTTTAACTTATCCAATGCGATGTTAACCTCCTTTATTATAGTTAAAACATTGTTATTAAATTATACAATAACCATATACCTAATTATGATATCATATATGATCTTTTAACATTGATTTTTAATAATATCTTAGTAATATCGTCATTTTGGGTGTAAAGTTACTCATTTTCTTTAATATGTTTTGTTACATAAGCTATTTTTGTTGTGGATAGGTTGTATATTATTCATATCCAGAATGATATCAAGTCCTTAAACATTATTTTTAACCATCAAATGAGAATTAGACTTGAATGGATACGATGGGGAATGAATCTCATCACGTTCGTGGAGACGGTAGTCCGTACGTATGCATGGGAGACAATATTATTCTTTTGATATTAAAATAATATATAATTGGATGGTATAGCATATATACATAATAATTATAATGTTATATTTATTATTTACTTCAATTACACATCAGTATCATACCCATCCAAATAATAATATTTTGAATAACAATTACACCACGACGTGGAGACGACAAGCCGTATGTACGCACGTATAGTGACATGTCATTCAAAATATAGATAGAATAATGAATATAGTTGTACCATATTTATAATAACATAAAATTATATAAAAGATACTGGAGTTATTGTTTTATAATGGAAATAAAAAAGAAAGAAGAAGTTGAAGAAGAAAGGATCTTGAAAGAGTGTGGTGAAATTATTACCTATTCTTCGGGTTCTTCCTTTTGATTTGATAAAAAGGGATATTTAAGTTGGATTTGTGACTAAATTAAGGCCTTTAGGACGAAGTGAGGGAAGTTGAGAGGATATTTTGGCAGGGTTTGGTGGAACTAAAAGGTTTTTAAGGTATGAATAATTGGTTAGAAGTGGTGTCCTTTTATAAGGGCGATGAGGGGCTCTTTAGAAAAAACTTAAATTATTAATTTATAATAAATTCATATTCAATTTCTAATGGCTCAGAAGTGGATTATTACAAGTCTATGGTGGGTATGGGTCTAAATAATTTCATATAACAGATTTTAGATAGGTTTGGGTGGCTATATTAACCTTATAATTTATATTTAACTCTTAGTTAAATATTTTGGCATTTACCATGTCAATTTGTATTTTTATATTATATGGTTAATAAACTTACTATATACTTCTATGAGACCAAAAAGTGGTCCATTAATGATACACCTATAATTATATAAGTCCTTTGGCCAAACCATTGATTTTTAGGAATATAATATTAATTAATAATACAATATTTTTTTTAAAATCTCTTTTATGTCAATTTTGACACTATTTAATAATTGATTTTTTTTAAAGTCATAAAAACTTTAATAAATCTAAAACAAATTCATTTAAGCAATACTAACATGTCATATTAATAAATAAAATTCTTTTATGGCATCAAAACTTTCAAATTATATTTCTTTTAACATTTATAATACCAATTATTTGATTCTTTCATTAGTAAGGACAATACTGCATCATTATTCTGTCATAGAGAAATTTAATTATTCAATTTCTAAAAATTATAAATAAAATACCATTATGTAGGAAATATTTTCATATTTCTAATTAATATTTATAGTCAAAAATATAACATATATAACTCTATGTAAAATTTGTTTTTCTAAAAGATATATGCTTATGTCATTTTTGTTTTTACATTAACTTAATTAATATAAAGTGTCATTATCACTTACAAGTGGAACCATGGGGACCCAAAATCGACCCAAATATGACCATGGTCGGAAATATTTCAACAAATAGGGTTAGGACACGTTTTATGGTAATTTATTATTATTATAATATTATTTTTTACCCTTATTTACCGGATTTACCCTTTAACCACGGTAAATAAAATATTTACCGAAGTAATTATTCAAAATGTCTAAAAATAAAATTTACCTATTTAAAAAATTTGTAAAAGCTGATTCTAAATATGGAATCCATTTTTATAAATTCAAAAAATAGAAGTGGTAGTAATTAATTTAAAATTAATTCCCATTGTTAAAACAAAAAGAGTGTTTTTAAGAGATAATAACTATCAAAAGATTGGCAATTGCTTATGTCGAGTTTAAATGTGGATTTATATCAAATGAAAAAAATTGGATTAAATGGTAAAAATATAATCTAATTATACTCTAAAATCACTCAAATTCATAATTTATCACTACTAATTATTTCAATTAAAAAAGTTGTTTTTAATTAAAATTTTGTAATTTTCACTATTCATCCAAATATGAAAGTTATCAGAAAAGTACCAAACATTCACCCTAAGATAATTTCGATATTATGATTCCAAAAATGAAGTACATTTTGAACGATAAAATGTATAAAATTTCAAAAAGTGGGTATTACTATTCATAACAGCTAGTTTGATTGGTTGTGGTGTGTGTTAGAACTCGAAGTTGCGTACAACACACGCTACTGTATTATTCAAAAAGAAGGGTATGATGGAAGATTTGGTTGTTACATTTTTTCTATCCTCCTATTCCCTCATACAAATGGTATTAAAATTACAATACCTCAAAAATACTAGAATTTTATTATGATAATGGAATAATCAATCATTAAACCCCAATCTTCTCTATTTTATTCTA
Source organism: Viscum album (assembly GCA_963277665.1). NCBI lineage: Eukaryota > Viridiplantae > Streptophyta > Magnoliopsida > Santalales > Viscaceae > Viscum > Viscum album. The sequence goes on along the minus strand of OY728152.1, from coordinate 2,081,334,524 downwards.
GTAATGAAAAAGTCATTCCTGACGTGTTAATTTATCACCTTCAAGGATGAAACATTTTCATTTTACATTAACGTATTCAATTATGGTCATAAAACCATTAATATAGTTAGAAAAATTATAATATATGTATTATACATTATGTAATGTTCTAGAATCAGAATATACTCATGACGTTAATTAATAAAACAAAAGAAGTTTACTGTGAGCGAAAATGACCCAAAAATAATCCAAACGAATATCCATATCATCTTATCTAATAATTCATCCTCACCCAAAATTACCAAATGAATTATATAATCATTTATCCTTCTATATGATCATTAATAACTTATAACTTCAATTCTGGATCTCAGTTTCTATTTTACATGAACATCCATACTTTTATATAAATTACCAATTCATGAAAACTAAGCAAGCTAGAACTCCGTAACAATGAAATTAAACACTACAACTCATCAAAATGTCCATAAATTAACATAAAAAAATTATAATAAATCAATTAAATTTATAAAAGGTACTGGAACTATTTATTAATGAGTCTAATTTGGTTATTTATTAAATTAAAATCATGTTTAGAACAATTTTAGACATAATGTAAGGAATTATAGCCAAACCTCCATTTTTTCCTTTGGGTTACATTCTCTCACTCTTTAAAATAATGTAAATATTATTTATATTTATATAATTATTCAATATTATATTTATATGTTCCAAAATCATGTATCCAGAACATTTTATCCCTTGTTTTTTGGGATATACATGTTTTAATATGTTTTGATTATCAATTCTTTCTGAAAAAGCAAGCCTGATTAATGAGAACTTCTTGAATTATAACCCATTTTCAAGTTCACTCCATAATAAGTTTAAATCCACCATTATTTTTCTAAAATAATACTTTTTATTATGAAAAATTTCAAAGTTAATTTTTGGTTTTATATTAAATATTATTCTCTTTTCCTCTTTAAATTCCCATTAATATTTTCAACAAACCTCAATAAATGTTTTTATTTATAAAGTTTATTAAACACTCTTTTTATATGTTTTCACTTAGGTTTGAGATAAATTACAATTATATATTCCTATTTTCTCTTATAAATTTCCACATAGGACTTGAATCCATTATTTCATATACAACATTATGAAACTACTTTTTGATAAGCCTTCTGACATGACTATTATACCTAATTAATTCCATGGGTAAACATTATTTTTGATTACTAATATATGATTCTTTATGTGGAACACATATTCACGATGGGTTTTCCCAAATAATGCTATAATTCATTTGGTAATCTTTAGTCTCATGAAATGTCACGTGCCGTGGTCTTGGTGGTTATCCTTGACTTGTGCTCCATGCACAATGGTGTAGGTGGTCAGACTTGACTAGTGCTCCTCCATGAGCAACGAGCCTTAAATCATGCTAAAGTCATGTTTATTGTTTCTTCCAAATTACTATCATTATATGATCCCATGTTCTATCTTCTATGATTTTATATATGTATTCATTTTCCATGCCTTTTTATATCATTCTATTATAAATTCTAACCCTTGTCTTAAGCTTTATTTTAATCTTTATTCCCTTACTAGGATTTTTAGATCATATATTTGTTCATGTTATCCCTTTATTGTCCTATGTAGATGTAAGGTATCAAATTAATTTAGGAGATCATAATTGATGATATGAAAAGATATGTTTTATTTAGTTCCATGTTTTCAGTTTTATGTATCCAGTATTCCAAAGACACTAGACTATATGATCCTTGGTTTGTAATTTGATAGTTAATTATTTTTAAAATAATTTAATCATATGTGAAAAAGGATAGGGTCACTAAATTATCCTAAACATTCTATATATCAATCATAACATCAATTCATAAATAAACAACAAAATAATAATCTAAGAATGCATAAATTTATAATCACTACTTTTTAGATTAGAAGACAGAGAACCTCCATTTGAGGGATTTTATTATAAAAACATGAATTTGTATAATTTATTTTAATATTTAATCATTTAATTAAGAGTTTGTAGTTCAATTTAAAAAATGAAAAAAATAATTCAACTTATTTAAATGAAAACTTAAAGTATTCTTAAAATTTAAAGGGTTAAGGATAAGGATCCTACCTCAATGGAAGAGCATTAAGCCGAACACTTGGCACATGATATTTTGAGCCGATATAACTTGAATTCGGTCAATACACATACACATAAATGAATATATATATATATATATATAATACCTCTAGAAGCATTATGGATATTCCCCTTTCCATGAGGGAATATATACAAACAGAGTACCCACAATGATATATATATATCTTACCCCTGCACATGTGTTCAAGTTATACTCATGTACGGGGGATCAAAACACTATAAATAAAAGTAATCTTAACTCAAGAACTAAAAAACCCTAAATATAAATTGATAGAAAATTAAGAACAAAGTACGAACTTACCCCAAATTGATGACTGTGAATGAAATAAAACCTATTTGCTTTTCCTTTGGTGGTGGTTTCTAGAAAATGAAAGTTTTTGACCTTGTAGACTCTTCAAATAACCTAAAATCGAAGGAAAAAAAAACAAAAATCAATTAACCCAAAACCCTAGGGTTTTAGCCAAACAATTGGGGCGATAGGGAGAAAAAAATCTGCTGGAAGAGAGGAAGAGGATGGAGTAGAAGGCTTGCCTCGATACCTTAACCAATAATATTAAAGAGACTCTGGAGAAATCATTATAGAAGGAGGGAGTTGATAGGAGGCTCTCACTCACCATGGGAGAAGGGGGGGGGAGGTGCATCACGATCTAGAAGATCCCCAAGGGGAGGTTTCAGAAGTGTTAGGTAAGGGGAAGGGTAGGTAACCCTTTTGGTTTTAATTAAAAACCTAAATAATAATAATAATAATAATAATAATATAAAATCATTAATTTAATTTAATTTTAATTTTAATTTAATTTAATTTAAATTTAATTTAATCTCTTTATAAAACCTTATTGAAGTGTCCCCACTCTTAAAATAATGTTCTGAATCCTAGTTTTAAAAACTACACATCCAGTAACAGTAAAAAACTCAAATTCCCTTAGATTCTCATCTAGTTCAAAACATGGGATGTTACAAAATATGGTTGTGGAATTCCCACATCAACATATGGGGAGCACAGAGCACCCCTTTCAATAGTGGTGTGGAAAAATCTACCATCATATGGTATTTTCATAGGTTACTCCTGAGTTTTATAACCCAGGGAAAGAAAAATATTGTGGCTAGTCCCATAGAAGAAGATATCAGGATCATGGGTTGAACTATGCTGTTAAAAATGGTATCAGAGATAGGTTGTATTCGATATGCTAGCAAGGAGTTGGGTTCTTCTAATAGAGATGATTATGGAAACCCCACATAAAAGGAGAAGGATTATTAAGCACCCATTTATAATTTAGTGTGGTTTAATCTCCCATCATGATGCTTTTTCTAGGGGCATGCATAAGGGACAAATCCCAGAGAAAGAAAACCTATGTGGGCTAGAAACAACACGGACAATATCATGATAATTGGATGGGATGAGCCGTTATAGATTGGTTTAGAAGAAAAAATGGGTTCAATGATGAAGATAGGGAGTCTTCCATGTTTTTTTTCAATAAATATCCTCAGATGATTCATATACATGTTTCTTCCCTATCTTCCTTAATGGTTGAGTTAATGTTAGTTTTATTGAAGTTTTAACCAACATTGTTTCCTAGGGTCATAGAAGAGTACCCTGATGCCTTTGTTAAGGTGGTTGTGGAATTACCCACTCAATGAAAGATTGATTTTTGGATAGAACTACATATAAAAACATCCCTGATGATGATGTATCCATATAGGAAGGATCCATTAGAGTTTTGGGGCCTATGGGTTTAGATAAATGATCTATTACTGCGTGGTTTTGTTTTGTTATGTGTGTCATCTTGGGGGGAACCAGTTATATATATAAATAAGTATGATGGTATTATTAATCTTTTTATTTATTATTATTTCTTGAATTAGGAGGCAATACAGAAATGATACCCATTACTTCAGATTTATAATATTTTTGATTAAATGAAAGGAGATAGCTGGGTCTCGAAGATTGATCTACGGTTAGGATACCATCAGATATAGGTGGAGGATAAGGATATTATTAAGACCACTTTCTAATGTTTTTATGGGAATTAATAACTTTTTGTGATAAAATTCAGTTTGAGGAACACTCTACGTGTCTTCTAGGGTTTAATGAATATAGTTTCACATTGTTCCTAGATTGGTTCATGAGGATTTTTATCGATTAAATTATTATATACTCTGTGTTTGAGGAGGACCATGGAAAGAATATGTGGGAAGTTTGGGGGGGGGGGGGTTCTTCATCATCAACACCTATTTGTGAATTTTTTGAACTATGATTTTTGGGATCATGACGTTTGTTTTGGGTAGTTGTGGAGTTTTAAAAGATTAAGGAAATCATTTATTGGGAAACCAAATATACATTTACAGAGGTGAAATGATTCCTTGAACTTATCAGATATTATAGGAGGTTCGTACCAAAATTCTCTCGAATGGAGACTACATTGACAACCGTGAACAGAATGGAACATACATTTTTCTGAACTGACTGTGTTAGGAATCCTTTAAGTATATTAAGGAGATCTTAGTCAATGATCATATTCTCTGTTTTATGTTAGAGGTTGTTTAGTTTTATGTTTTCAGTGACACATCATTTCTTGGCCTGGGAAGTGTATTAAGGTAGAAGATATCAGTTCTTTCTTATGGTTAATGACAATTATATTACCATGTGTGTAAATATTCCACCATGTTCCCAAGTTGGTGGTAGACATGTACTCCTTGAAGTAGTGGTGAAATTACCTCATCGTCAAGTGTTTTTTTGTCTTTCATCCATAAAAATATCTTGAGGTATGTATTCTACCATCATGAACTAAACAATGATGATGAATGTTGATGGGATTATTATGGGACTAAGACATAAATATTTCGTATACACTCATCGAGGGTAATGTTTTAGCAGATGCGAGGAGTCTCAAGTCATGTAGTGAATATGTTCATGAAATTAGATATTCTTAGGGAGTGAAGAAATAAATATATGTAGTGTATCTTGATATAGGGTTGGATGGTGGAATATGAATTTATTTTCATATGAAGTTGTAGTCATATTTTTTTAAGTGTGTGGAGGAGTACCACCTAAGGGATTCGGAGGTGGTGGTATAAAGAGAACAAGTGTATTTGGTGATTTACTTGATGGTTGGTATGAGGATGAACAACACTGGGTGTTATTCAATGGGAGTATTTTCATTTATTTGGTGATGCATGATGTGGTTCACTAAGGGTTTCCCAACATACCCTTGTAAGTACTTTTTTGCTGTGATGAAGATGTATCATTCTATGATAGGTTGGTTTTGGTGGCTTGGGTTGAGGTGTTTTATTTTAGAGTCTGTGTCCTGATGATTGTTCTTCCATAAGGGAATGGTTGAACAACATGTTTCTAGTGGGTTTCTAAATCCATTATATGTTCTCAGTGAAAGTGATAGGAAATTTTGATGGAATTTATCCCTAGTTTTCCTCATGATCAAGGAGTCTATGATACTATTTTGGTGATAGTGGAAAATTTTATGAACTTGTATCACATATTTTCCATTGAAAAGTCAATACAAGTGGAGTTTTTTTATTAAGTCTATATCTGGAAGAGGTGGAAAAAATACGAAAATTCTATAAGATTATTATCTCTAATCATGAAACTTATTCTATATTGAAGGTATAGAGAGGCCTTCAACATGTTTTTGGGATATCAATTTTTTCTTAACACATATTTTCATCCATAGACTAATGGTTAAGAAGAGTAGACTTTCCATAATCTTAAGGAAATGTTTCATGCTTGTGTCTTAGATTTTAAGGGGTTTTTAATGGGGGACCAATATCTGGTTATGTTTTCTCATAAGAATAGTTTTTACTCCACCGTTGGTACGGTATCATTTTACTTTTTTATATATAAATTTTATTTATACATTTTACTAGATTGGGGTCGGAGATTCTTCATTTTTTTGGCCGAAACAAGTGAAGTTCATGACCAAGATGGTTCAAGTGATTCCTGAGAGGATGAAGGTTATTCAAGACCATCAGAAGTCATATACCAACCATTGGGGGTTACCACTAGAGTTTTATGTTGGATATCATGTGTTCCTTAAGGTGACACCTCATCATGATAAATTATGTTTTGGACATGGGAATAATCTTTCTCCATTATTTTTCTAGCATTTAGAGGCGTGGTCTCATATTGGATCTATAACGTATCAAATAACACTTCACCCCATAGACGATCTAGATATATGACGTCTTCTATATTTTGTAGCTACACCACTACATTCCGGATGAATCTCATTTCATAGATCGGTGAAATATCAATATTTATAAATGATGAAACTTTTGAGGAGTGAATCATAGAGATAAAATACCATGAGGAGAAAGTGTTGTGTGTGCATGTTATTACCTTCATTTGTGTCTTATGGTGACATGATGGTAAGGATGATTTTATATGGGAATTTGAGTCATAAATACACACTTATTTTCATGATATTTCTTATCTTTGACACTCTTTATTGATTTTCTTGTGAATATTGACCATTATCTAGTTTATGAGATGGTTTTTTCTTCTTTGATGTCTTTTTATGGCCTTAATATTGTTTGAGATGTGAATTCATTGAGATAATTTTTGGGAGAAGGTTATTGGTGTTGAATAATTTTGTGCCTTTTTCCTTTTAGGGAGTGGTTATACTCTTATGATGGTGAGATTTTTGAGAGGTATCTCCTAGGGTGATTATTCAGACAACCCATTTTATTTTCCTTCTCTTTGGGATTAATTTTAAATTCTGAAGGATGATAATTCTTTGAGAGGTATATAATGTAGTGGCCTAGAACATACCAACCTTACATTTATTTAGGATGCTTGGTAGTGTTTTTGAGGAGTTTGGAGGTGTTTTAGAGGCTTAGAGAGTGTGTTGGGAATTTTTTGAGGTCACCACACCAAGGTTGTGGGCATAGTGGTGGGAGTTTTGGTTGGCCATATAGTGTATGGTTCACCCCAACTAACCCCACAACTTGACGATCTGTTGTGGAGGGAACTTTGGGCTTGGTTTGTTCATCCTTTATGAAGCAACCTAGTAAAAATTCCCAAGGTGGTCATGGTGTAGGGAATTGTACTTTAAGGTTCCTTCAATCTAAAATTTTCAGTGTAAAAGGCTTTATAAGATGTTTTGGAAGTCGTGTTAAGGGGGAAATGGTTTTGATATGTGAAACATGAAGAGGGGTATTCCATGCCAAGATTATGATCTCATGAACCGCCATTTCCCTGGATAGGACATGGTAGAATTCATGGTGTTATTCGAGATAATTTTTAAATAGCTGAAATGTAAACCGATCCATGTGGATCTCAAACTATTCAAAAAAGGAAACACTCCAAGATTAAAGAGGGGTATTACATTTTTTTAATATTAATTCTTCCTCAATAATATTTGATGTACACTCATCCTCTTGAATTACTTTTATTTTATAGATGCAACCCTGAGTTAGGTCTTTGTTAATCATTTTCTTATGTGGAGGACTAATTTTTGAAATTTTCTACTAGGTAATGGTTTGTTCTATCTCCCTTAATTACCCTTCATTAATTCCATGAGTTTCTAAATCAAATCACAGATAATCGATCATCTTTGGCTCAAGGTAACCATTTCATCCTTTTTTCATTTCACCCTTAATTACTATTTATCTCAAGTTGTCTTTTGTTGTAATTATATTTGTTTTAGGGATTGGTTTTTAATGTGGTTTTTGGTGGTTTTTGAATTCAGGGTTCCATTTTTTGTACATTTAAATTGTTGGTGTTTCTTTAGATGGTGGCTGGACCTTGATAGTCAACTCTTGTGCGAGGAACATTGAGATTATAAATTGAGGTAATCAATACATTACTTCTCTTTCCATTTTATGTTAAATTATGAATATAACATACTTTATTCATTTGGATGATGGTGGAATTAACCTTAATAAATAATAATATAGAATAATTAATAGAAATGATTTATGGTTATAGGCATCACATGTGTTTCCACCCTGATAATAGTTTCCATCATGTTTTACTAAATAGTGTTCTATCTATGTTTATGATTTGGTTATCATGTTATTTATTCCTTGTTTATCATGTTTCTATGTTTAAAATGGTTAAAGATCATAAAGATAGTAATTTTGGTTGGATAAATAATTTAAGACGTACATTTAAATGAATCAATTATTCTTATAATTTGTTGGAAATAAAAATATGCTTGTGGTATGTTTAATATAAGCATTAATCCTTATGTTAATGTTGTATAACTATAGAATTATAATTTGGTATGCTTTTTGATTAAATAATAAAAATGTATGTTTAATTAAAATTTTCTTCCTTATAGTTTGTTGAAATTTCAAGTTATGCTTGGAAGAATGTTTTAAATAATTCATAGATTTTAATATCCGATTCCTGAGGCTACACGAGGTTATAACCTATGATAAAATAATTAGATAATCAAAGAAATAAAATAACTATTTGTTTTAAATGATAGATGTTTGTGGATGAGTGATCTAATTTGTTGTAAAGGACGGATACCATGATTTTTAGGGTCTAAATACCAAGTTTACCCAATTTGATGTATCCTTACATCCTTTTTTATTTCTCTGTATATGATATTTGAAACGTGACATGATGTGATCTAGGTATGGATGATAGTTCAAGATACATGGGTGAGGAGGTATGGGTTTATGTTAGTAGTTGATTCTTGTGATATCAAATGTATAATTATATATTTGGGGATGTTGGGGATGGAACTGTAATTGATGGAATGGGTTTAAGCTAATATTTTCTATTATTGTTCTAGAATATGAGATGGGTTATTGTTAATGAATAATATTTATTGGCTATATAGAAAGGTTTTTTTGTTAATATATTATTTTCCCCATTTTTTAGGATTTATTTTTTGTGTTTGGTTATGCATCTCTTTTATGGTTCGGATGATTCTTAGATTACCTATAATTATAGAATGATAAAATTTAATAAAAATATTAACCCATGGGTTTAGGTCTAGAGGGAATGTGGAAGAAATGATAATCTCTAGAAGCCGTGGTTTCAGATGGTTTAGCTTTATTGGCATGGGAATTAGTAAGTAATGATGTTAATTAAAAATCAAGCAATGTTAATTGTTAATTGAAGGAATTGAAATAATTTGAAATTTTAGTTGAGAGAAATAATTAAACGAATTTATTCATGGATTCTTAAATGATTAAAATGTATCTATTCCTTAGTGGTGGAAGTTGGGTGTTGGAGTGATGAGAGATTTAGTTGATCCTAATACAAGGTTAATTATTGTCGTGTAGATATTATCTATATATATCTTGAATGTTATTTCTATTCACATGATACGTCACCCATTTTTTTAGGGGGACTGACACATAGTTGACTTTTGAAGGATGTTTTCTCCAACATCCTTGTAAGAGAGGAATAAATTTTTAACAACCCCTCATTCCTCACTCTATTCTCCTAATAATATTATGTGGTGGTATTCATGGTTGTTTCCTTCCCCATATATTATTGTAGAGGGATATAATACTTAACATAAAGGTTGTAGTGGCTCCCAAAAAAAACTCAGTTACTATATAGTGATGTGGAATGGGATGATGGTATGATATGATGCATGATGTTCATGTTATAATGAAGACTCTATGATACAGAGGATGCATGTTATGATACTATATCCCAAGTGTCTTTGGGATGACATAATATTGAATAGAGATGGATCAAGATGTATGATGTTGGGGTAGTGTGGAAAACCAGTGGGGAAGTGGTAGTGATGTAACATATTTTTATGTTATATAACATGGTATATTCTATTTGATAATTTTTTGGTGAGGCTAATAATGTTATCTAATGACCGGAACTATTATAAATAATACCCCCTTTTGAAATTAATTTAATGTATTATTATATAATATGGTTATTAGAAACACATGCACTTATTTTGTCTTATTATGTTCAATTGTATTTAATTAACCATTAAGAATAATTACCATTGATAATATAGTTGTTGAAAAGTGATCACATGATTAGTTTAAATAATGGTTTTTAACCAATCCAATTGTCAAAGACCAAGGAAGTGATGACCTCAACTAGTAGGATCATAACCTATGAAGCCCATTTATTAGATATTCCATGGGAGGAAGAATTTATAGTATTTTCCCTTAACCAATACCAAGATGATATCCGATAACTTATGCATGAGAGAAACTATTTACAAGAGAAGTTCAATCTCATCAAGAACATGAGACAACCAATGTTCACTGAACCGCCCAATGAAAGTCCCACCATCACACACCTTACCATTAGTACATTTTATGGTGTATGAAAGGGATATATAATAAGACCCTAGAAATATTAAAATTTATATATTTTATATAATTGTAATTATATTTCAATCCTATTACTGATACTTTATAATTGATTTTATTTTTGATTGAATAAAACAAAAATAGTATTTTTGGTTAATATTAAAATTTAATTAAGAAATATATTATTGATTAATTAATAGATTTTTGAAATAAATAACATTTTAATAAAATATTATTAGTAAATAATTTTTATTATATATAATTAATCATATAATTTTTTTGAAGTCAAACGTAATTTTTATAATGGTTCAATTTTTTTTAAAACACATTATTTCCAATAATTGTCCTTTTTTATTTAAAATGTGAAAGTTTACATATTTATAAAATTATTTAGATAAAATTACTTCTATTTTTTAGATGTAGGGTGTCAAAGTTATCCGATGATGAATTTTCAAAATTTTCTAAGACAGTCGAGTTTTTAGGTAAAAATTAAGTACCATTTAAATATATTTTGTGTTTTATGACACCATAATGTCACAAAAGTGATGTAGTAAGTAATATAAATGTGATCCCTAAAAAGTATATTTTTTCCTTTTAAAATAAATTTATTTTATGTTTATTTCATTTATTTTTTAAAGCCAGTATGAATCCTCCATGACTTATAATATATTCTAATATTTTAAAATCATTTATTTAAGAGTGTGACTTGTGTCCACATCACCAAGAGTAATATATTAATATATTATGACCTTGGACTTATAAAATAATTCATACCACTCCCATTTGGAAGTAATCATGGGAAAACCCATGGTATGGTTTTAGTTCAGGATATTTTATTATGATCAATCCAAAACCAAAATAAGAAAGAAATCCCCATAATTTATTATATTAAACCACACAATATCCCATTTATCTTCACTAAAACATCTTAGATCACATCCATATTCTGATATCTTATCCCTATAGTCCTCCCAAGGAGCCCACAAGATTTCACGAAGCCCCTCCTAATCCTTTAGAGTCACACACTCAAGTAAGATATATTCTACTCTCCTCTTTTATCAAGCACTGTTTTATGTTATGTCTTTTACTTTTAATTTTATTATGATGGGATATAATATTAAATATTACCCTTACATTAAATTTTATTAATAAATTATTATATCTTCTTTTAACTCTCATCAATATTCTCATGATTATTTATTTACACATGTGACCAAGATGAAATTTCATAAGGATTCGTTTCTCTATTCATGTTTCTTCATTACCTAATGCCTTATATTCCAAATTTCTAATGTTAGGATAGGACATGTTAATTCTAATTTTATTTAATTGTGATTAGATTCCCCTTTATCTCTCATCAAATCATTTTTAGGAAACCTTAATTGACGTCATTATGCTACCAAAATTGCAACATGATTTTACATGCCAAAACAATTGTGCAGTGTATACCATACAAATATCCCATAAAGGGTATCCAAATTCATGAACATATACTTTTTTTTGGAACATCATTATATGTATTACACAATCTTAAATTTTTGAATATATTATGATGATGAATGAATCGATGTTGTAAGATCTATGGTGTACACTAATGTTTGAGAATGAAATGAATATGATGGGTGAACCCATATAATGCTCCAATGCATTGGGTAATATTTAATATCATGATAAATCATGTTTGAATATGGTTGAACCTAATTAATTTAAGTTAATTTTTCTACCATGAAGTTCTGGTGGTTTTTCCTTAACCTATGTTTATGATTTCTGTGTTTTAATTCATTGCCACATTTCCCATTTTATGATTATCATTCTATATTTTCCTTATTATTCAGGTTCCTTTTATTCCTCATTTATATTCCTATTTTCTAACATGTATCACTTATTCCATGTTTATTCCCTAACTTGTATTTATATCTCAGCCCTTTCTTATGCATGTCCCAATGTTATCCCATGAAGTTTTATGTTTGAAGGAGTATTTTGATCATGTTAAAGAAGTTTTTAATAAAACATGTTAAGGATGTTTTTAATAATGTTATTTTATCCCATGTTAAAGATGTTTTGTTTTGTAACTACATCCCAATGACACAAGATTTATTTATCTTTTGGATTTCATGAAGATTAATTTTACATAATAAATCAAGTATTAAGTTTTAATAAAGTGTAGGGTTTTTATTTTTAGTATCATAAGAAAGATTAGTTATCTTTGGGATTTGGATTATAAAAAACTAGTGAAAAACAATAGGGATAAGATTGAGTATAAGAAAAAATCCCTAATTTTTTTTTGAGTATATAGTAAATGGTTTATCAAGAAAATACATACCTATCTGGATACTACTAGTGGATGTGGTTCTGTTATAGATGTTACTAGGATTAACAACTCCAAAAAGGTGTTGTAGGCCTGACTCAGGGTTACATGGTACGTGACAACAAGCCTTACTATGCACGCAGTTTGAAACTACCAGTGAATATGCTTTGGGAAATTAATAATCTCATTATAAATCATTATTAAGGGAATAAACAATTACCATATGATTATATGTTAGGAAATATATCATAGATAACATATAATGAAGCCTCGATACTCATAGAAGAAGACAATAAATGTAATTTATAATCTATTCTTTTAATTTCATTGGATTATCATTTATATGTTTAATACTTTAAAAATATTCATCCCTCATTTTCCATTTATTCTAGACAATGGCTTGAAATGGGAGGAATCAGGTAAACAATCAATGAGACAAGAAATGTGATAACTTCCCTATAGAGATGCTGAATCCTATGGGAGTAGGAATCACAAAATATTTCTTGATACTCTCTCAACTAACTCAATTTATGAATAGAAACCTGGATTAGGAGGAGTTCCCAAACCCGCCTAAGAGAGAACAAGCCAGAATCAAGATCTTCTTGAGATGAATGCATCCTTATTTCAATGAATCATATAATCCCTTAATCACATAATTATGGATAGATTGTATTGAATAGATATTATCCATCCTTCAATGTTCTGAACAAGAGATGGATCTTTTTCCTATTTACCATATGGAGGAAGAAGCTGATAAATTGTGGAAATTGATCAGGATTATGAATTATAAAGAATATATATAAGTTATGGAGTGGAAGCAATTCGAGAAAATGTTTTTAGATAAATATTTTCCCCACAACCTTCTTCTTAAAATGGAATGTTATTTCATTTCACTCAAGAAAAAAGATGATGAATCTATTGGGGAGTATGAGGAAAACATCACGATACTTCCAAGATATGCCTCTAGTTTTGTCATTACCCCAAAATTCAAGGATGAACACTTATTTGTTTTTATAAAACCTAGTCTTGGAAAATCCATGGTGATCCATGTCATTTATAACAATGAGTGAATTCTACGATGTGCACTCATAATTAAAATGGAGATTAGAAAATACCTAGGGTATCATGGGGATATGAAGCAGAATGTTGAGTTTAATTTTGGTGGTCTGATCGAGAAATCTAATTGTGCTGTGAAATTTCAGAATCCCACCTATCAAAGGTGTGGGAAGAAACACCCAAGAAATTTCATAAGGGGGAAAAGAAATGTTTTAGGTTTGGAAATAAATGACACCTAGAAAATAATTGATGACAGGAGAAACTCGATAATGAGATGGAGTAAGGGAATGCTCCAATCAACCCTAAGTGAATTTTTCATCACTAAAACTGCAAGGAACTAGGGAATTTTGCAAACTAATTTCCTAAGACAAGGGTTTTTGGTGGAAAACAACAATCTCTATGGTATAAAGGACAAATTATTTACATCACTATCGGAGAAGTGAATCCTGACAGTGAAGCAGTGACAAGAATGTTATTTATTCATTAAATAATAGAGAACATACCTTTTGATCCTGGTTGTACACATTCTAGCATATTATGAATCCTTAGTAGAACTATTCAAACACCACCACAAAGCATGGATGTAGACATGTCAATGAAAATGGAAAATTGGGAAATTATTTCATCCCAAGTATATAAATCCCCCTATCAAAATTTATGGGATGAATTTCCCGATGAACCTTATCATACATTATTTTGTGGAATTTGATTCAATTATTGGAATGTATTAGATTTAACTATATAAAGGAAACATAAATTGTCACAAGAAGGAAATCCCTCTCCATATTTTTAATTGACACTCGCTTATTTACAATTGAAAGGAGGAGGAAGAATATTATTTATCACCAATATCTCAATAATGGTTATTAAATCCCTATGATAAAGCATATGTAGATCAAATGATAATGTATAAATAAGGAAAAATACTCAACAACATTAATTTTTTGAGGGAATATGCTGATGTGTATCCTCAGTAATTATGAGGTCTTCATCCTATATGAGATATTGAATTTTCAATTTATCTTATATCTGTGGCGTTTCCAAAATCCATGAATCGATATAGGATGGCTATTGTAGAACTAAGGAAGATAAAGAAACAAATACATGTGAATATAGATAAGGGGTTTATATTCCCAAGTGCTTCACCATGGTGCGCACTAGTCCTCTTCATCAAGAAGAAGGATTGGTCAATGCACCTTTTCATTGATTATTTTGAGCTCGAAAAGATCATGATAAAGAAAAAGTATCCTCTACCTCGGATTGATGACTTGTTTGATCAACTATGTAAATCATAGTACTTCTCAAAGGCATATCTTCATTTGGGATATTATTATGTAAGGTTTAAGAAGGAAGATATCCTAATGGATAATTTTCGAAATAGGTACGAGCACTTTGAGTTTATAGTGACTCCATTTAGACTCACTAATGATCCAAAAATCATCATGGATTTGATGAATAGATTATTTGGAGATTACCTTGAAATATTTGTTTTAGCCTTTTTATATGATATTCTAATATACTAAAAAATAATGGAGGAGCATGTGGAGCATTTGATTATTATTCTAAAGACCTTAATAAATGATAATGTTTATTCCAAGTACAACAAGGGTGTGTTCTGGTTGAATGAATTATCATTTTTTGGGAATATCATCACAATAAATGGAATATATTTAGACCCTTAAAATAAAAAAGGAATTAAAGGATGGTCAAGGAAAATATATATGGTAGATATTCATAGTTTACTAGGGTTCACTATGTATTATCACCAAATTTTGAGAAATATCTCATGATTTTAGAACTCTATTACCAAGACAACTCGAAAGAGTGTCAAGTTTTCATGGAATAATGAATATGAAGAAAGATTGAATGAGTTAAAAATGAGGATTATCACTACCTTTGTGATCACACCACCCCAAAGTAGGGAACATTTCATAATATTAATGTGATGCTTTTGAGAAGGGATTGGAGTGTGTGTTGTTGTAGAATAAAAAAGTCATAGACTATACTTTAGGGCAGTTGAATGCTCATGAATAGAACTATCCAATAAAAGACCTAGAGTTTGTTGCAGTGATCTTATCTTTGAAAATATTGAGGAATTATCTCTTCTGGGATAAGTTTGAAATATATGTGGGTCATAAGAGACTAAAATATATATTCAAACATAAAGAGTTTAATATGAACCAAAAAAGATGGTTAGAATTGATAAAGAACTATGACTATTCAATTCACTTCCATCCTAGGAAAGAGAATAATGTAGAGGATTATCTAAGTAGAAAGGGTCTATCAATTTTATCATTTATGAGATATGAGAAGGATGTAATATTCCAAGAATTAAAGAGTATGGATATGGGAATCATAATGTAAAGAAAACCATCAATCCTTTCACAGATGATTTCACAATTATATCATCTTGAAGAGTTAAAGAATGCTAAAAAAGATAATGTCGGAATTCATAAGAGAGTGAAAACTATGATAAAAGGGAAATCATCCGGTTTTAATTGTAATGAAGAAGGAATTTTGAGATTTGGATCAATATTATGTGTTCCATCAGATCATGAGTTAAAGAAGGAACTATTAGATTATGCACATAGTTAGAATTCCCACAATCATACAAGAAACAAAAATATGTATTGAGATCTCTAAGATCACTATTGGTGAAAAAATATAGAGAATTAGATCACTGAATATACATAAAAGTTCTTGGTATGTCAAAATGTGATGGCTTAAAGGAGGAAGTCTAAGGGGGTGATGCAACCATTACCTATACCAAGATGGAAATGGGAAAAAACCACCTTGGAGTTTTTCACTATACTTATGAATAAATCCAAAGGAAATAATGCAATCTGGGTTATTGTGGATATTCTTACAAAGGCTTCAAACATTATTGTGATTCTAGATGATTTCTCAAGAGATCAACTTGAACATATTTACATTAGTGATGTGGTAAGGATGAAGAGATTACCAATATCAATTGTATCTGATAAAGATATAAGAATTGCCTCTATTTTTTGAAAAAGTATAAAACATGATCTTAACACTAAGATTAACTTTAGTATGACTTATCACCCTCAAAATGATGTCCAATCTAAGAAGTCTATCAAAACCCTTGAGGACATGTTTCAATTTACTTCAAAAGAGGATACAATCAACATCTTCCTTGGGTCAAATTATCTTACAACAAAATTTTCCACTCGAGTATCAAAATGGATCCCAATGAATCCCTTTATGGGAAGAGGTGAATAACATGTTCATGTTGGGATGAATTGGGGAATGAAAACAAATAGGTCCTGAAATGGTCGAGGAAATGTTGGAGATGGTTAAAACTATTCAGCAATATGTCAAAGCTACTCAGAGTCAACATAAGAGCTATGATGAGAAACATCAAAGAGACCTAGAGTTTGATATTGGAGACATGGTATTCTTCTATATATCTCCATGGAATAAAGTGATGAGATTCGGGAAGAAGTTAAATATTAGTTTAAGGTACATCAACCCTTTTGATATCCTTAATCACATCAGAGATGTGGCCTATTGACTAGTACTCCTTCCAAACATATCTGAAGTACACATTGATGAATTATATACCAGAACCATCACATCTACTAAATCCATAGGTGGTACTATTGGATAATTAACTTTCATATGATAAACATCTAGTGAGGATCTTAGATTATATAGAAAAAGTTCAATGAAATAAGACATTACCCCTAGTCAAAGTATTGTGGAGAAACCACAAGTTTGAAGAAGAAATGTGGGATCTAGAGGAAGTGATGAATAATAGTTACCCTCATCTATTTTAGTGTGGGAAAAGAAACATTTGAGTGAGAAATTTTTTAAGGGGTAAAATTTTAATGACCCAAACTATTATAAATAGAACTCAAATTTCAATTTAATTAGATGTATTATTTTTTAATATGGGTATATAAAACACATGAAATTATTTTGTTTTATTATATCTAATTATATTTAATTGAATGTTAATAATCATTACCATTTAGAGTATAGTTTTGAACATTTATCACATGATTAGTATAAATATAGGGGTTTAAAAAATCCAATTATCATATACAAAGGAGGTTATGGACTCAACTAGTTGTATCGTACCCTATAAAGACCATTTATTGGAGATTCTGAGGGAGACATTATTTCTGGTATTTTCCTTTGACCAATCCTAGGTTGAGATCAAACAAAATAAGCATGAGGGAAACTGTTTACAAGATAATTTCATGCTCATCAAGATCACGCCCCAAACCATGTTCACCCGACCACCCCTTAAAAGTCCCACCATCGCACACCTTACCCTTAAGATGTTTTATCACGTATAAAGGGGATATTTAACTTGACTAGAGAAATATGATTATGAATATTATTTTTTATATAATTATGATAATGTATCAATCCTATTGTTGTAACTTTATAAATTATTTTTAATTTGATTCAAGAAAACACAAATTACAATTTTGGTTAATATTCAAATTCAATTAAGAAATTTTTTTTGTGAATTAGTTGACTTTTAATTAAATAATTTTGAATAATTTTTTATTAAATAAAATTTATTAAATATAAATGATTATATAATTTTTATGAAGACAAATTTTATTTTTCTAAGGCTTCAAAAAAAGGCTATTGTAAAAGAATCTATCATTTTAAATAATTATAATTTTTTATTTTAAAAGTGAAAATTCACATATTTAGAGAATTATTTATATAAAATAAATTCTAATTTTGTAATCGTTATGTTGAAATTTTCTAATGGTAAAACTTTCATAATTTTTTGAGATAGTTGAATTTTCGAGTAAAAATTATATACCGTATAAATATACATTGTGGTTCATGTCATCAGAACGACCCAAAAGTAATGTAATAAGTAATATAAGTGTGATAAATGACTTAATATATTTTTTCCTTTAAAATAAAATTATTATAAAATTATTTGATTTATTTCTTAAAGCCATTATGAATCCTCCAAGACTTATAATATATTTTGAAGATTGTTAAATCATTTCTTTAAGAGTGCGACTCACCTCTACATCACCAAGGGTAATATATTAATTAATTAGGAACATGTACTTATAAAATAGTGTATTCTAGTACCATTTGAAAGAAAACATGGGAAAACCCATGGGATGGTTTATGGTATTGGATAATTTATTCTGATTAGTCCAAAACCAAAATAATAATGGAATCCACCAAATTTCCTATATAATCCCACCATTCTCCCATTTATATTCTCTAAAATCCCTTATTGCACGTCAATATTATTACCTCTACTCCCTATCATCCTCCCACGACATATAAATGCTGTTTAGAAGCCCCAACCATGATTTTGGAGTCACACACTCATGTAAGGGATCTTACACTCTACTCTTTTATCAATCACTCCTTTTATGTTATGTTTTTTATTTCTAATTTTTTTATGATGGGATATGATATTCTATATTCTCCTTACTATAAATTTTATCTATAAATTATTATATTTTCATTTTACTCTAATCAAACCTCCCATAATCCGTTATGTACACCCACTACAATGCCAAAATTTCATAAAGATTTTTTTCTTTATTCATGTTTATTCATTACCTTATACCTTCTATTCCAATTTTATAATGTTGGGATAAGATTTTACATTTCCCCATTACTAACAATTTTATTTCTATGTGATGATACAACCATTTATCTCTCATAAACCAATTTTTTCAAATCTCTATGTGATGTTGTTATGATGTCGAAATAGCACCGTGATTTTCCATTCCAAAAAAATTGTGTACTGAATACCATAACCATTTTCTTTCAAGGGTGTTAAAATTTATTAACATATTATTTTTGTTAGGGTACATACATATATTTTTTCCAAACTCCTTAATCATGGAATAAATTATGATAATGAATGAATCCATTCTGTATGATCTATGTGGCACACTTAAGCATGAGAATGAAATGAATATGATGGGTGTTCCCAAATAGTGATTCAATGCATTGGGTAATGTTTAGTATCGTGATACGTCATATTAGGATAGATGTGTACCAGATAAATTTATTGTAATTTTTTCACCATGATGTATTGAAGGTTTATCCTTGACCTATCTTTATGATTTCAGTGTTTTATGTCATTGCCACATTTCTCATGTTAAGATTATCATGCTATATCATTCCTTATTATTCATGTTCATTTTATTCCTCATTTATAATACTATTTTCCAACATGTATCACTTATTAAATATTTATTAACTTAAAGGAATTTATATCTCACACATTTCTAATGTATGTCCCTAGGTTATCCCATGAAATTTTAAGTTCGAAGGAGTATTTTGAGAATGTTAAAGATGTTTTTAGTAAGTAACGTTAAGGATTTTTTTTAATAATGTTGTTTTATCCCATGTTAAAGATGTTTTTATTTGTACCTAATTCACAAAACACTTTTCTTATTGATATTTTGGGTTGTATTAAGTGTAATTTTATGTAATTAACCATGTTTTAATGTGTAATAAATTGAATGGTTGTCATACGCAGTGTAGTGTGGCTTGCTATATAATATACCTGTTTAGGTGATGAGTTAGCTTCACTTATTTTTCACTAGGATTTAGTATTATTTATTTATCATTTTCACAAGAGGATTCTAGGAGGATACAAATCAGTATACCGATTATCCACACTCTATATTTATATATACTATTTTTAGGTTATCCATTGATGGTTGGGGATTATGATAGACTTTATTAGGTTGTTGAGATTTTTTAAGTGATTTTGGGATCAAAGTTTGTTTTTGAGAAATATCATTTGGTAATTGTAGTTTCCCTATGGGTTTTAAGTTATATGAAATTACACACATGTTTTTGGAATCTTTTACTTCTATCTTTTGTAGGAGTAGTTGGGTGTTTTTATCTTATCTTTCATTCCTTGTGTTCTCATAGAGGCTAATTGTTTCCATATTTGTGTATGATATATGTTTATTGCCAACCAAGGGCCTATTGGAGGTGTGATTTAGGCTAAATTATCTCCCTTCTATCGTTTCCTTCCTCGGAGGGATACCTTTGGGGGGAGGGGGTAGTAATAGTGTAAATTAAGTGAAAACATAATAGAGATGGGTTATTGATCCTCTCATATAAAAAATTTATAGATAAGTTTTTATTATATTTTAGGTATTTACAATTTAATTTAACCATTTTTACCTCATTTTACCATTACCATGGTAACATAATTTTTCCCTCAATAAGTTATTTATATATATAATTAATAAATTAACCTTCTTATCTAATTTAAATGTTCTAATTACTAATTTTTATTCTATTTAATATAATTGAATTACTAAATATGATATTTTTAACTATTAAATGAAAACATAAAAAATGATTTTTTAAACATTATGTGTAACTAATCATATTTCATACCAATAATTAATTAAATGATGGTTAATCTATTTTTTGATAAATTATAAATTTTAATTATAATAATCCTTTAAAAGTGATAAATTTAAAATATGAATATAAAAATACACAATACCTAAAAAAATTCTTTGATACGAAATATCCGTTTTCACAATAAATTATTTCAATCACATCCCATCTAAAGTAATTATTTATCCTATAACCATTAAAAGTATATGAATCATATGGTGTTATAATATTTATTAAAATTTGTTAAACACAAAAATTCATTATTTTTAATCAAAACAATATTAATATGTAAAAAAATAAATCTTATAATAAAATATTTGAAATAATTATTTTTTTATTATCGAATTATTTATTATTAATGAATTGTATTACTTGTATTTTTTAATAATAATTACACAACATAAATTTACCTATTTTATACTTGAATTTATGATGATCATATTATTGTCCTAGTTTTAATTACACAATCACTAAGGGGTGGGGTGGAGGTGAGTTGAGTTTTTAAAATTTTAAACCTAATTTAAATCATCCCTCAATATTTTATTTAGTATTTAATTATATATTAAGTGTAAATTAAAATATAGAAAAAAAATTAAAAAATATGATTTATAACGATTTAGGGAACAAGGATCCCCTTGTCCACTCCACAAATGCTATCTCTTTGAGTTTAGTGATTTTCATGATGTATGTCTTTTTCAAGGGGCCTGAACAATTGAGGGTAATAAAATGAAAGTTGATACAAATGGATAAAAGATTTTTTATAGGGATAAAAAATTTTAAAATACCGATACAAAAATGTAACACAAAAAAAGAATATTTTACTCTACAAAAAATAAAATAATGTAGAAATGAGATTCATATTCAGCACACAATTTCCAGAAGAAACCAGAAAAAAGATGAGAGGATATTATAATAACTGAATAATGATAAAATGAATATAATTTAAGTATCTTTTGATTTTATATGACATTTTCTATAAACCATATCAATACCAAGTTCTTATTCTCCCAAAAAATAAAAAAAAATTATACATACAGGAAAGAGAATTTTCATTTTTGTTCTTTAGATGGTACTCTATCACTCATGTATTCTTTATTGATTTTTTTTATGAATGGAATTATATATATTCTCCAATGGACAAAAAGAAATATAATAATCCAAAAATTCAATATTAGTTCGTTTATGTGACCTTAATTTCTAAAAATTACAAAAGTGGATATCATTGTTGACTATAACTATGGTCTTTATTGGAACTACATGAATTCATGAATAAATGAGTATTATTTAGTTAATATTTCTTTATCCTACCATCAAAATTTATAAAAAATTAAAACTAGGTGTGGAATTCACTCTAATTTCTAAAATGGTAACAGATTCTTCAAAATATAAAATAAACACACCTAAAAATACATACTTTCAATAACTGTAGATTCAAGGGAATTTATCTTCCTCAAATGTCATTTTTTTCATAAAAAATTAATTAGTCTTCAGCATTATCAAAATACATAGATTATAAATTCATTTTAACTCTATATAGTATTCTTACTTGTAAATAAATCTTCAAATTCATAATATAGTCCTATCATCATAGGATAAAGAAACTAGAAACACTATTTAATAAGATAATTTGAGTCATCATATGATATTTTTGATCTAAATATGATAATTATAAACTTTGTCTGATATTTTACGTTATCAAATATCAGTACTATGAATTTATGAGCTCATGGGATGATCTAACACTTTTTTGGTAATATAATAATTTCATGATAAAATACTTGGACAAAAATCACTACTCATACGAATTTATTCTACCTCATACGATAAATATACTATGTAAAAGTTTCATAGGATATTTTACTTAGCCAAAATTTAAAATCCAATGAAAATAAGTTCTTCTATATATAAGTAAATTTCATTTGATGGAGAATTTATTTCCTGAAATCATATGATAATTTGATAGTTTCTATAAAAAATTATATTATCATAGGATAATGTATCAACTCATATAATATTTTCTTTAATAATATTTATTCAAAAATGATGACTAAATATTTATCTAAAATACTCATAATGAAATATTAGTTAAAAAATAACTTAATTTTCTAAAAACACCTAAGTTGAATTAATTATTAAAATAAATAGAAATTTTATGAGCATCAAAACAATTGAAATATTTAGATATATTAGAATAACATTAGTATATCTAAAAATATCATTCCTTTCTTAATTAAGACCCCATAATAATTTAAAAAGAAAATTTTATAGGATTTAATCTTTAAAAAGATAGAATCATGTAATATTCTATCATGCTTAATAAAATTTATGATTAAACCATAATATTTTGTTTCTACTCAGATATTCTCCCCCTATTGTGATATAAAAAATAAGAACAAAGAAGTTATATAAAACACATTCAATATAGGATACTAAAGTAGGAATTGGGAGAATAGACATTACATAAATGAATGGAATTTTACATAGACATGGAGGAAAGTGGTAAAAATATAAAATAAACATATGTGAGGAGGAATAAATTTTAAATATCAAATAAAAATGGTAAAAAAAATATAAACGTAATTTAATTCCATTAAGTCTATGAATATAATTATATTATCAAATTATAAAAAATCTTAAATAAATTTTCCTTGTTGCTTCAAGTGAGGTTTGAGAAAGGTAGGTCCCGGATAAAAGTTACAAAGGTTTGGGATAGACAAGAAAAGATAAGAACAATCTTAGCCAATAATTTTAAATTCATTGAATGTTTTATTAAGAATAAACATAATATCAATATATAGCTTTTTAGCTCAATGATCATCAAATTTATCATCAACAAACTTTAGAAAGTAGAATCTGGTGAAAGGAATACCTAGAGTAGATGAAGATGCTTCTTATTGGACTATTGTATCCACTACAACATTGTCCCTCAAGCTGAAATTATGAGGAGGAAATAGATTTTTAAGCATATAAATGAAATAAAAAATAAATAAATAAGGGGATTCTACCTCAAAGGAATCATCCATAGAAGATCATAAAAGGTTTTTCCCTATATTTTCATCCCTGTGACAAGAGTTTCCAAGAAGAAATCCAATAAAGAAATGAATACTTTTTTAATCTTAGCCCCGAAGTACTATTGAAAATTGGAGTGATCATTGATGGAGACTCTTTGACTTTTCTTGAATTTATTATTCAAAACTCCAATGCCTTTACCATTGAACAC
Source organism: Viscum album (assembly GCA_963277665.1). NCBI lineage: Eukaryota > Viridiplantae > Streptophyta > Magnoliopsida > Santalales > Viscaceae > Viscum > Viscum album. The sequence continues at coordinate 2,081,310,128 of OY728152.1, read as the reverse complement.
CAATAACAAAACTAAGTTTTGAAGCACCTAAATGCCACTATCAGGAATAACTAGTTTGGAGAAAGATTTCATAACTTTGGAAGTAACTATATAGACTTTCATAGTCCTATTACTCTTCTCAAATGGTGGAAATTCACTATTAAAAAAGTACAGATTCAGAATTAGAAAAATTAATAACTTTTACTTCCTTCAATATTTAATAAAATAAATATTTTATTGATGGTGGGTTGATGTTTAGAGAATATTCCCATTGTCCAATTAAGGTTACAAAATTCCATATTAGATTCTTAGTTATAAATTATGTTTACTTTAGAGAGGAAAATAATTCATCCAGAATGAAAATAAGATCATTAATCCTTTTAAAGATTCCATATCTACATTTTAGAGAATAATTTTTGACAAGATTAACTTTAGATATGATATATTTTCATTGCTCTAGAATGGTTTCCAAATTTTCCTGGTCATCCGCTCTTGAACTCTCCCATATAACACAACTAAATAGGATGAAAAATTATTTAATTGTTTTACAGTAATAATGAATTCCTTTTTCAACTGTGGATGAGGTAGTATCTTTTGGAATCCTCTTCATGAACACAAATCGATAGAACATTGTCTTCTTCAAATAGTCAATATATTTTCTAATGGACATGGTTTCTTCCAAAACTAAAATAGTAATAAATTAATAGAAAATGTGTATATTCTTTATTATTTTTATTGATCTTTTAACACCTCCTTAAGATATTTTTTTGAATTTAAAATATAATTATTTTCTAGATGTACAACTTGACTCTTTACCCCATTAATTTTAGAATTTATAGAATTAAATTTATAAATAACTATACCAGTAATGTTCTACACTATAGAAAATGAAATCCTCATATACAAAACAACATGATATGGTTCCTATAGAGGCCGTCCTTTCCCATCCTTTTATATCTAATGATGGTTCCTTATTAGCTTCTAATTATGAGGTGTGGTGTCTCAAACTTTTTTCACTTATAAGTAACCAAATCTAGTTGTCAACATGGCCTCAAGAACACTTCCTCATATGCCAAAGGCTGCATACTAGTAGGGAGGGTCTTTGGTGGTATAGTGGAGAGAATGTACCTTCATGATCACATTTTAGAATAGATTTATAAAATAATTAAAAGAAGAAAAATTATTAATAAAAATCAACAGTACAATAATAATTCATCCACATAAAATAAAAAGTTGGAAGCAAAATCAATATCATATACAAAAATTATGGTCCTTTCATGATGATAATATGAAGGTGATATATATGGGATATAGAGGTACATGCATATACATCAGGATATAAAAAATAAAAAAGTCCGAAAACTATCTTGACTAGCATCATGATCACATTCTTGGTCATCTTATCCCTTACTTTATCCTAGGACTATAAGTCAGGTTTACCAATTTGGTTGCTTCCCTTTATCCCTATATACATCCATAAGGTTTGTTTGGGTACCAAACAGTAGACATAGCAGGACATAAGATATAATCATTAGTCCCCAAATAATATCTTTAATAACTCTCCAATTATTTAATATAAGACAAGTATTGTGCAGGTGATTATAAATTTATGATAGTAAAAAGATAAAACACATCGAACTGGGTTCCCCACGCGATATCCAACTGAAACCACCGACTTTGGAATTAAAGAAATTTCTATAAATAAATGTTTCAATGTATGTATATTCATATATATATTTATATAGGTATATATATATATGCCTTATATACATATAGACATATATGTTCATATATATATATATATATAGTAATAGTCAGGACCTGAGGTGAAAGCACAAGGCGTCCAAACATACATACAAAGGGCCTCATAACTCATGTGGCATACGAGCTTGGAGATATAACTGGGCCTTCATAAAATTCAGGTATATAGAATGGGACTATAAGGCCCCACTATTAAAAATTACATAATCTTGATTTATGTTCAGAATTCACATTGAGGATATTTTTAGGTTTATAGTTTTAGAGAATTAGGCCATAACTATTACATTTCATTTTAATATACCAAGGTAAAAACTTCTACTCTATCCAATTTTTTCACTAAAAAACAAATTAAATAAAACAAGAATTACTTTCTTTATATAAATATTCTTGAATACTTCCTTTCCCTTACCCTTCCTTATAACCTCTGAAAAAAATTTCAAAAACTTAGGATGTGCATAAAAAGATCTGTAAGGGTTATAAAACAAAGAAAGAAAAAATTAGTCCATCAATGAATACAAAACATAAGATCTTTAACATACCTCATGAAATAAAAATAATTATGAATAACAGATAGTAATAATAAATCATAAAGGTAACTTGTGGTATCCATATCATACTTACATTGTATCTTTCATAACTATATATGGAGTTACATTTGGAATACCCATCACGGTACATTCCCTAAATCGCTTAGGAGAAACATTAACATTTACCTCTATCATGGTACTAAATTCATTGGAGAGCTATATCAGGCTCACGTTCCCAAGGTTTATCATGGAGCCGCTCATATACATAAACAATGCCCAATAACTATAACATAATCATAAAACAAGCATTAAGGAAAGATAAAATTTCCATATCACAATCACAAGATATCAGATCAAGATATTGAAAAAATAAATCCATTATCAAAACCATTTTAAATACCAATATACATAAAAAGGTTATATGGTATTTATTTTCCTTTTAAAAACATCATGGCCTGTAGAGGAATCCAAATATCAAATAATGCTCATGGAGACCGAAAGGACGTTGTCACTGCGTACGTTAAAAATAAGCATTCAATTTATGTATTAAAACTCTATGAAGAAAAAATATTCCCTTTGAATGAAATTAAATGTTAAAAGGGTTTATACACCATATAAAATCATGTCATGTACAAATCAAAATATGCCTAAAAGAAAGGATATTGAGACGAAGTCCATTACCAAAATAATTTTGTAAATAAAAAAGATTGATTATGTGTATTCAAAATAAGTACACATAAAGAAAGTATAAATACAAGATAATACATAAAATTTTCATTCTCATATAATCATATCACAACATAATCAAGAAGTATAATATTAACCCAAAGAATGGACATCAGGTTAAAAAGTTCCCTTACAAAAATTCAGAAAATGATTTGATAAGAGAAAAATGGGTCACTCATCATTTGGAAAAAAATGTATAGAAATACGGATATAGAAGAAAATATCCCAGAATAATAAATTAAAAATTAAAAGACAGAACATAAAAGAAGTCTCTGACTAAAAGAGAAAGGTGAAAGGATCCCTTAAAAAGATCTTTTGTAAATAAAAATAGATCGATTATGTGTATTCACTATAAGTACACATACGTAATGTATAAATACAAGATATTAACTCAAAGGATATTTCTGACATAATAATATCACAAATTAATAAAAACTATAAGATTAAACTAATGAATGGAAATTGGGTTAAGAAGTTCCCCTATGAAAAATCAGTAGCCTAACGACATCACTTGAAAATTCAGAAAATGATTTGATGAGAGAGAAATGGGTCTCTCATCAATTGGATATAAAATTTAAGGAAATAAACATATATAATAACAATTCCCAAAATAAGAAAATGTAAATTAAAAGAAATAACATAAAATAAGTCTTTGACTAAAAGAGGAGGGCGAAAGGTTCACTTGCCTTGTGTCTGACTTGTCTTGTTCGTTCTTTATCTCCTTGAATAATAAACTTAAGTTAATGATACATGATTCAGAACCTTTTTCAATTTTATTATTCCTTTATATCACTTAATACATTTCTATAACAATCATAACATTATTTATTTTCATACCAGTCTTTTTGTTGATGTTTGGTACTTTAGTCAAAAATAAACTTTTTATAATTACTAATTGTCCATGTGGTCAAAAGTCTGTTATATCCAGAATAGTAATAATGATTTAAATTTCATATATAACTAGTATATATGTATTTATATCCAGTATATATTTATTTATAATAGTCCATAACATTTGGATATAAGAAAATGAAATGCACTGTTCATGGAGACAGTAAGCCATACGTACGCATAAAAACTACTTCCATTTCTTTTCCATATTTAAAGTAATGAAAAATAAATGATAAATAGGTATAATATAATTCTATTATAATATATATTTTATATATGTTACATAATTTCATTAATTACATCCTTTATACATTCCTTGTATAGTATGAAAAATTCATATCACTTTGAGGGGGCGTTGGTCCGCACTTTTCTCAAATGAAATTATCGTATTTACACATTATGGAAATAATAAAGGTATGATTAAAATGAAAAATACAGATGAATAAAAATATATATAAATATAATATATACCATATATAAATATATTTCCATCATAATGGACACCATGAGAGGTGGTAGGAGATAATTGAACAATCATCGTTTTGTAAGGCAATAGTTCGTTGACCATAGAAATAATATTTTCTAAATCCATTAGATAGAGTTGTGTGTGAGTGTAAGTAGAATAATTGGAATAAAAAATACTAGTATATTTAATATATTGGTATTTTTATAAAATAAATTTAATAAATAGAGTTATGGGGTTGGAGAAGGGAAAATAAATGAAAGTAGTTTGAGAGAAGACATTACCTCAAATCGGGTAACTCCTTTTAATTTAAGATAAAATGACTTGTTGAATTTCTTTATGCATGATGTAAGGATTATATAGGGAATATAAGAATGTTTGGAGCTTATTTTTTCAGAGGTTGGATGATCCAAGGGGGCTTGAGAGGTGTGAGTAAGGGTTAAAGGTGGTGGCCTTTTATAATAGGGAGGAGTGACACTTAAAGAATATCATGAAATATTATTTTATTATAAATTATATTTTGATTATAAATGATTATAAATTCATTATTTTCTAAGATAAGATGAATATAAGTCGAAATAAAATCATCCAATAAGAATTATATAGGTTTTCGATATTTTTTAAACCTTATCTTTTTTATTTAACCATTTTTACTCTTCTAGTTTTATCAAGAATTTATCAATTTGAGAATCAAAATAATTAACAAAACATGAAAAATATACAATTAAAGAGTAAATTGAAAAATTTTAGACTTATGAAAAATATTTGGACGAATGTTATATATATTTTTATTTTATAATATTTAATAAAATATTAAATATTTTAAAATATGAATTATGTCAATTTCTACACTACTCATATCATGAATTTTTTAAAAATCCATAACAACATGATTACATCAAAAAAACTTCATTAATACAATTATAACATGTAAAAATAATCCAAAAAATTATCAAATGACATAAAAATAAAAAAATTACATGTATATTAACATTTATAATATCATTTATTTGAATCCTTTATTAATGAAGGAATCACTGCATCATCATTGTGTCATAATTAAATTTATTTATTTAATGTGTAATAATTATAAATAAAATACCATGATATAGTAATTATTTTTATATTTTTAATAAATATTTATATTGTAAGTGTTAAGTCATATAATCCCAAATAAAAATTGTTTTAGTAAAAGATATTTTTTTGTTATATTTTCATCAACTTTAAAGTAAAAATAATTAAATGTTATTTTCTCACAAAAGTGGTTACATGGGTTCCTGAAATAGAACCAAGGATTTCCATAGTTGGAAATATCTCATGAAATAGTATTAGGACATTTTTTAGGGTAATTTAATAAAATTATAATATTATTTTCTTACCCTTATTTACCATATTTACCCTTTAACCATGATAAATAAAATATTTACTCATGTCACTATTCATAATGTATGAAAATAAAAGTTTACTATTTAAACAATTTTTAAATACTTATTATAAATATGGAATCCATTTTTCCAAATTAAAAAAACATAATTGGAAGAAATAAATTTAAAATTATTTCCCATTGTCAAAACGAAAAAGCGTGTTTTGAAAAAGTAAAAACTTCCAAAAGATTGACACGTGTTTATGTCCAATTTAAGAGTGAAATTACTTCTAATGACAAAAATTGGATTAAGTAGAAAAAATATAATCCAATAAAATTTTAAAACTAATTAAAATTACAATCTAATTATATAAATAAATTATATGAAAAGGCGGTTTTGAATTAAAATTCAGTATTTTTCTCTATTTATTAAAAAATAAACTTTATCAGAAAAATACAAAAATTACATCCAATATAAATTTTTATGTCCCAATTCTGAAGTATAAGATTATTTTGTAAAATATAACATTTGAAAGTGATAAAAACTCTATTTAAAAATGGTTCCCCATCAAAAGGTGGTAAAACGATCTTTTAAAAATGTTTGAGTTTTTCATGCTTAAAATCAGATTCATTTTTATTTTAATCCTCTAAAATTAATTGGATATGTTTAAAGACATTTAATAGTTCTATTTTAGTTAGTTCTGTTCATTCTTAATAATAAAATATCTATTCATTAACTATCATTTAAAATAATAATATTATATTATTTTTGTGGTATAAATCAATGTTGTGTGCAACGTATGATTTAAAAGAAACCAGTTGTTATGTGTTGATTACGCTATCAGACAAAGTGTCCTCATTAACATAAAATTAATATATTATGTGAAAATATTAATTGATATTAAAATGTATTATTCTATAAATACCTGGGCCGTTACAACCTTCCCCCCTTTTTGAAATTGGTTCCTTACAATTTTAAAATTGGGCTTGGAAACTTCATTGACAGTTCTATATCGGAAAAAGAGTCAATAAAAATACCACATTAATAGAAAGAAAGATAATTACAATGGTCACTTAAGATAACCAATACTAGTATTACATGTAGGAAAACATGGATATAGAAGAGAAATAAACCATAAAGTTCTGATGGATAGTGGTATAAAACATGATTAGGGGAAAGTTAACCACCAAGAAATCACAATCTTATGATAGGATAAACAATCATTGATTCCCCTATTGGAAAAGTAAACGATTTTTTTTTGTTTTAAGTTCCTTTTCCTAAATATGAGGAATTATTTACTACTTAAAATAAGAACATAGGTAAATATACTTACTTTTCAAGTAGAGTTTTATCCTTTAATATATTTCAACCACAAACTCATCTTTTCTCCGAACGATGAATATTCAAAATGAATTAGTCACACCTGATGTGATAGAATAAACTTTTATAGAGAATCACATAATCCAAACAATATGAAGTATATATTTATACTATATTTATACATTAACCAATTCCAAAATGGTTAGTAAGAGATCAGATAATCCCCAAAAAGGACAATCCTTTATAAAAATAAATATTACTATTAATCTCCAAAATTGGACAAACAATACCTGAATTTCAGAAAAGACCATTCAATAAACAATTTCACTTAAAATTCATTATAATAATCCAACTAAGGTTGAATCCCAACATTTGGATGGATTTTATCACATGGCCTTCCATGAAAAATCTTAAAATTTATTTTAAAATACCATCGACTACTCTTAAAGTATCATGCTGAAAAGTAATTTACCTAATCAAATATTTTCTATGATAGGTTAATCATTTCCATAAATAACCAAATATCCATATGTCCAAAAAAATTGATTCTTCCAAAATAATATTTCAACCATTACTCCACAAATTAAATCTCATAGTATTCTATTTTCCTTAGGCATATACTTTTCCCAAGAGAGAGAACATCCTCTAAAATAACATTTATCACTTAATCACCAAATAATTATATTATACTAAAGATATCCATTTAGTAATACATATGTTCCAAAAATATACTTAATATTGATATATAAAATCATTTAACAAAAAATAATAAGTCATAATAACCAGGGACTTCACATAGGCCGATGGTAGGGGATGCACCCTTATCGACCTTTAGTTGTGTGTTCGATTCCTGTGGTCTTTCCGGACGTGATGGGTTGTCACCCATCCTATGAGTTTTCCTTTTTCTAAATCCATATCATTATTACATCATTCTAAAAAATAATATAATTTCCTAAAAAATTACCATACCTTGATTTATCCTCAAAGATTATCTAATACCTTTAATTTTTCATCACAAATTGTAATAACCATTAATCACCTCAAAAACAAAAGATCACATGAACCCCTATTGTTATCCATTATGTCAACATAAGAAAAGGAAACTCTTCCTTGACTAACATTTTTACATATCAAACATCAAGGTTACACATATTAGAAAACTTCTTCACAAAGTAATCCCATCAACAAAATATCCTTAATACTTTTAAACATTTCATTATCCCACAATCATACATAACCCTTGAATCATATATATTTATTACTCATTTAGTGCTATTCATAATCCATTAACTATGCATTTCCACCTTTTTTAATACATCATTCTTGTAGATCATATATCATCATCATTTATAAATATCAATCTAAAATTCTTCATTATTTATAGATATGGAAATAAATCATACCTTGAATCCAGATATCACGATCTTTAGGATGTTCCATTTCTCTTTCGGCATGTTTTCATATTTTAAACAAGTAAATGTTCGCTCCACTTCTATAATTTCACATTTAGATAGAGTTGGAAAATTTTAGAACATGAAATCATTTGAAAAATATACCATGAACCGTAAAATTATTTTAGAATTGAGTAGGTTTTGGATAACTCAAACAATTTCTTGTAGGTGATTTGAATACTCAATAAGCTGTCAAAATAATTTGAACATAATTTTTCTATAATAGCGATGATCAAATCGTCGGGGAGGGATAAAAAGGTTGTGAAAGAACTCTTTCCTTCCATAATGACAAATGACCCTCAATTTTCTGAAAATAATCAACACTTAAACATGAAATGAAATATTTTTAAAAAAAGAATCCTCTATAGGGTAAAGATAACATAAATACTTTTATATTACTCTAAAAAATCATCCTACTTATATCTCCTTTTTATGTTTTTATTCAAACAAACTATTTAAAATTAACCATCGAAAAGTTTCCATATGATAATAATCCTTTGGGTTATATAGGTTTTTTTAACTACACCTTAACCCCTAAAGTAATCTAAACCTCCCTTTGATAACAACTATAAGGCCCCAGCCTTAAACATTACATAATATTGAGTTAACTCAATAATACACATTGAAGATATTTTTAGGTTTATAGTTTCAGATAATTGTACATTACTATTACATTTCATCTCAATATTATAAGGTAGACACTTATAATATATCTATTTTTTTAACCAAAATTAAACTCCTTAAGTAAAACAAGAATTATTTTATTGATAGAAAACTTATTGAATACTTTCTTTCTCTTACCCTTCTTTATACCCTGTGAAAAACATTTCAGAAACATGGGATGAGCATAAAAAACTCATTAAGGGTTATAAAATAAAGAAAGAAAAAAATAGTCTGTCAATACATATAAAACATAATCTCTTTAACATACCTCATGAAATCATAATATTTTTGAATAATTCATAATAATCATAAATTATAAATATAACTTGTGGATTCCATATCATACTTAAATTGTAGCCTGTACAACTACATATAAATTTATGTTTGTAATAACCATCATAGTATATTCCCTAAATATATTAAGAGAAACATTAACGTCTAACTCCGTCACGTTACCCAATTCATTGGATATTTATCCTGTGCTCACCCTCCCAAGGTTTTTCATGGAACCACTCATATACATAAAAAATGCCCAATATCTATAACATAATCATAAAACAATCATAAACTAAAGATAATATTTTTGCATCACAATCACGACATATAATTTCATGATATTGACATAATAAATCCATTATCAGAGCCATTTTCAATAAAAATATATAAAAATGTTATATGATATTTATTTCCATTTTAAAAACAATAAAACTTGTAGAGGAATCCAGATATCAAATAATTCTCGTGGTGGTGGAAAGGTCCTTCTCACCACGTACATAAAAAGAAACATACCCTTCGTTTAGTAAAAAACCATATAAAAAAATATTCCCATTGAATGAAATTAAAATTAAAAAGGGTTTATATAACATATAAAATAATGTCAGGTATAAATAAAAATATGCCTCAATGAAAGGAGATTTAGATGAAGTCCCTTACATAAATAATTTTTTAAATAAAAAAGATTGATTATGTTTATTACCAATTAGTACACATAATGAAATTATAAATTAAAGATAGGAAATATAAAGTTATTTCTCAAAAAATCATAGCGTTTCATAATCACGAAGTATGAGATTAAACCAAGTAATTGTAATTGAGTTAAGAAGTTCCCTTATAAAAATTCGGTAGCCTAACAACGTCACATAAAATTCAAAAAATGAGTTGATGAGAGAAAAAAGGCACTATCATCATTTGGAAAAAAATTTATAGCAATAAGGATATATAAGAACATATCACAACATAAGAAAATGTAAATTAAAAGACATAATATAAAAGATGTTTTTGACTAGAAGAGGAAGGTGAATGGTTACCTTACAAGTATTATTTTTTCAATAAAATAGATCGATTATGTTTTATCCCAATAAGTACAAATAAGTAATGTATAAATACAAGATAATACATAAAAAATTATTTCTTAAATAATCACAACATGACATAATTATAAGTTTAAGATTAACCTAAATAATGGAAATTTGGTTAAGTAGTTCCCTTATGAAAATTTAGTAGCCTAACAGCATCAAGTAAAAATTTAGAAAATGAGTTGTTGAGAGAGATATGAGTCTCTCATCACATGGAAATAAAATTTATAGAAATAATTATGTAGTATAAAATATCCCAACACAAGAAAATGGAAATTAAAATACATAACATAAAACAAGTTTTTGACTAAAATAAGAGGGTGAAGGGTTCCCTTACCTTGTGTCCAACTTGTCTGGTTCATTATTTATCACCCTTAATAATAAACATAAGTTAATTATACTTGATTAAGAACCATCACTACGGGAAAAAAGGGCATTTGCGACGGGAATAAATCCCGTCGCAAATAGTCCCGTGAAAAACTTATTTGCGACGGGGTTATTTGCCCGTCGCAAATAAGTAGCCTTTTGCGACGGGATATCTTTCCCCGTCGCAAAAGGACTGGCGCGGTTTGCGCGCCAAATCGCGGGAAACTTATTTGCGACGGGGGAATATTCCCGTCGCAAATAACCGGCGGCGGTAAATGGTATTTGCGACGGGAATATTCCCCCGTCGCAAATAGTATGTCGGCAGGTGGTTATTTGCGACGGGTCCCGTCGCAAATAACTATTTACCCGTAGACCGTAATAAATGTTGGCTAAGGTATTTGCGACGGGTACCGTCGTAAATAATCTAACCTATAAATACCCCCATCCATTTTTTTTCATTTCATTCTCATTCTCTATCTTCTCCTTCTCTCAAAATTATATTTCTAGAGTTCAGTTTTTCTCCAGTTTAATTTTTTTCTCCGGAGCTGATATTAAAGTTTTGAAGAACGACCAGAGCAGATCAATTTTCAAGGTATTTATGTTCATTTTAATTTAATATTTATTTTTAATTTTTTATTAGTTTCAATTATTCTTAATTAGTTGTAATTTAATTATGTTTACATTGTTTTATTACTTAATAAATTTAAATTATTAGTATTGTTCATAGTTAATGGTAATTAGGAATAATTAGTAATAATTTTTAATAATTAAGAATAAATATTAATAATTAGTAATAAATACCAATAATTAGGAATAATAACATTATTACATTATTAGTCTATTTTATTATTAATATTAAAATAATATAATTTTTTATATATATACAATTCTCTTTTCATCTGTGTGTTTGCTGTCTTCACATGTATTATTTGTATGTGGAGATAGAAAACGCACAGATGAAAGGAGAATTGTATATAAATTAGAAAATTATATTATTTTAATATTAATAATAAAATATATTAATAATGTTATTATTTGTAATTATTGGTAATTATTTATAATTATTGATAATTATTCATTTAATTACTAATAATTAGGAACAATTATCAATAATTATCAATAATTAAGAATAATTAGTAATAATTAGTAATAATTACCAATAATTAGTAATAATTAGTCATAATTATCAATAATTAGTAATAATTACCAATAATTAGTAATAATTACCAATAAGTAGTAATAATTACCAATAATTAGTAATACTTACCAATAATTTGGAATAATTACCAATAATTAACAATAATTAGTATTAATTAGTAATAATTACCAATAATTACCAATAATTACAAATAATTAGTAATAATTAGTAATAATTACCAATAATTACCAATAATTAGTAATAATTAGTAATAATTAGAAATAATTAGTAATAATTAGTAATAATTAGGAATAATTAGTAATAATTAGGAATTATTAGTAATAATTAGTAATAATTAGTAATAATTAGTAATAATTAGGAATAATTAGGAATAATTAGGAATAAATAGGAATAATTAGGAATAATTAGGAATAATTAGGAATAATTAGGAATAATTACCAATAATTACCAATAATTACCAATAATTACCAATAATTACCAATAATTACCAATAATTAGCAATAATTACCAATAATTAGCAAAAATTAGGAAAAATTAGGAAAAATTAGGAAAAATTACCAATAATTAGTAATAATTAGTAATAATTAGTATTAATTACCAATAATTAGTAATAATTAGTATTAATTACCAGTAATTAGTATTAATTACCAATAATTAGTATTAATTACCAACAATTAGTAATAATTACCAATAATAAGTAATAATTAGGAATAATTAACAATAATTAGTAATAATTACCAATAATTAGTAATAATTAGGAATAATTACCAATAATTAGTAATAATTACCAATAATTAGTAATAATTATTAATAATTAACAATAATTAGTAATAATTAGTAATAATTAACAATAATTAGTAATAATTAACAATAATTAGTAATAATTACCAATAATTACCAATAATTAGTAATAATTAACAATACTTACAAATAATTACCAATAATTGCCAATAATTAGTAATAATTGCCAATAATTGGTAATAATTTCCAATAATTACCAATAATTGGTAATAATTACTAATAATTCCCAATAATTAGTAATATTTAATAATAAATATTAATAATTACCAATAATTATTAATAATTATTAATAATTAGTAATAATTACTCATAATTAGTAATAATTACTAATAATTAGTTATAATTACTAATAATTAGTAATAATTATTAATAATTAGTAATAAGTACTAATAATTAGTAATAATTACTAATAATTAGTAATAATTATTAATAATTATCAATAATTAGTAATAAATATCAATAATTAGTAATAATTAGTAATAATTAACAATAATTAACAATAATTACTAATAATTAGTAATAATTAGTAATAATTAGTAATAATTAGGAATAATTAGTATTAATTACCAAAAATTAGTATTAATTAACAATAATTAGTAATAATTACCAGTAATTAGTAATAATTACCAATAATTAGTAATAATTATTATTAACTACCAATAATTAGTATTAATTACCAATAATTAGTATTAATTACCAATATTTAGTATTAATTACCAATAATTAGTAATAATTACCAATAATTAGTAATAATTAACAATATTTACCAATAATTACCAATAATTACCAATAATTACCAATAATTACCAATAATTAGTAATAATTACCCATAATTGGTATTAATTACCAATAATTGGTAATAATTAGTAATAATTACCAATAATTAGTAATAATTAGTAATAATTACCAATAATTAGTAATAATTACCAATAATTAGTAATAATTAGTATTAATTACCAATAATTAGTATTAATTACCAATAATTAGTATTAATTACCAATAATTAGTAATAATTACTAAGAATACAGCGACAATGATGTCATGGCATAAAGAGAATATTTCAACTGATAAAAGCTTGAATCATCCAGCCGATGGTGATTTATGGAGACATTTTGATAGAGTGCATCCATCCTTTGCTTTAGAAGCTAGAAATGTTCGACTGGGCCTTTCCAGTGATGGTTTCTGTCCGTTTGGATTTTATGGTAGTCAATATTCATGTTGGCCTGTTTTTTTAACTCCGTACAATTTACCTCCATGGATGTTGATGAAGGAGCCATATATCTTTTTGACTTTACTAATTCCAGGACATCCGAAGAAAAATATTGATGTTTATTTGAAGCCATTGATTGATGAATTAAATTTATTGTGGAGTACTGGTGTCAGTACATATGATGTTGCAACGAAACAGAATTTCATACTGAGAGAAGCATTAATGTGGACAATAAGTGACTTTCCAGCTTATGGGATGTTATCTGGCTGGAGTACACATGGTCAGAAATCATGTCCTTACTGTATGGGAGAGAACAAAGCATTTATGCTCATTTATGGAAAGAAACCTTGTTATTTTGACTGTCATCACAGATTTCTTCCAGCTGATCATCCTTTTCGCAGAAACAGATCTCATTTCAGAAAAGGAACAGTTGAAAGGGATGGACCTCCAAAAATGCTATCAGGTTTGGAGTTAAAATCAGTTGTATTTTCATTACCTCCCATCACTTTTGGTCCCACAATAAATCAACAGAAAATTTCTGGTTTTGGGAAAGAACACAATTGGATTAAACGTAGCATATTTTGGGATTTGCCATATTGGTCTGATCTGTTGGTCTGACACATGTTAGATGACATGCATATTGAGAAGAACTGTTTTGATAATTTGTTTCATACAGTTTTGGATACGTCAGGAAAGAGAAAACACAATGTAAATGCACGCTTAGATCTTGCCCAAATTTGCAGGCGTCCAGAATTGGAACTATTTGAGAATGTCAGAACATAAAGGTTAGTGAAACCAAAATCATCTTATATACTGTCTAAAGAAAACCGTTTATTATTTTGTCAGTGGATTGCAGATTTGAGACATCCAGATGGCTGTGCTTCTAATTTGGGTAGATGTGTAAAGAATGGTCATATTACTGGATTAAAAAGTCATGATTGTCATGTTATAATGGAGAGACTTCTACCCATAGGATTAAGAGGTCTGTTGAATTCTGTGATTTGGGATTCCATAACAGACATGTCTCATTTTTTTCGGGAAATTTGTGCGGCTACGGCAGATTATGATGCTCTAGGAAAACTTGAAAAAGATATTGTTGTAATTATATGTAAACTGGAAAAAATATTTCCGCCGTCTTTCTTCGACTCAATGGAACATTTGATGTTACATTTTCCATATGAAGCCAAATGTGGGGGTCCGGTACAGTTTTGACGGATGTACCCATTTGAAAGATGCATGCAAAAATTGAAAAGAAAAGTACGTAACAAAGCATCTGTTGAAGGATTTATTGCAGAAGCTTATTTGCAAGAGGAAATATCTTTTTTCTGCTCCCATTATTTTGAATCTGAGTATCCTTAAAGAAACAACCAAATGGGACGGAATGAGAGGAATATTGATGAAATCGACAATCAATTATCTATTTTCAACCAGTCAGAGATTGGTTTTGGTGGAGTTTATGAACGCTGGCTTTCAGATGATGAACATCAGAGAGATCATACGTATGTTCTGCTCAACTGTGAAGAGATGACATCAGTTGTACTGTAAGTGTTTATATCACTTATTCTATCATTTATGTTACAGTAAATAACTTTGGTTTTTATAGGTTGTATGATAATCATATCAAGAAACAAATTCCACAAATTACAGCAGCTGCTCTCGGAGAACGTCGACTGAAAAATTTCTCTCAGTGGTTTCAAAAACTGGTAACATAAATTCTTTATCTTTTAGAAACTCATTCAATGTATATTTTACTATATTGATAATTATTTCACAAATTTTCAGGTGTCTTGACATGCTGATAAAATTGACAAACGGCTGTGTGTATTGAGTAACCCACATTCCAAACTTGTTAAAACTTATAATGCATATGTGGTGAATGGATTTCGATTCCACACACATGCATATGGGGAATAGAAAAAAACAATGAACAGTGGAGTTAGCTTGAGAGGATCTCATCATCGAGAAAATGAAGTTGACTTTTATGGCATACTTGATGAAATCATTGAACTCTGTTATCTTGGACAACATTACATAACCATGTTCAAATGTCGGTGGTTGGATACAGAGAGAGGCGTGCATGTTCATCCGAATCATGGAATCATCGATATTAAATGTAAAAGTGTTCTCGTAGTAAATGAACCATTCTTATTGGCTCAACAGGCATATCAAGTTTATTATGCAAAGTACTGTGCAACATTAAGAGACTTGACTGATTGGTGGAGTATAATAAAAATCAAAATTCGAGACAATCAGTTTAGTCAAAGTGAATGTGCTTTCACTGATGTGCAAAGAATTGAAGTTTTTCAAGAGAGTACTCAAAATCAATCTTTTTTACAAAGAGACACGAGGATCGA
This sequence comes from Viscum album, assembly GCA_963277665.1. Lineage (NCBI taxonomy): Eukaryota > Viridiplantae > Streptophyta > Magnoliopsida > Santalales > Viscaceae > Viscum > Viscum album. The sequence goes on along the minus strand of OY728152.1, from coordinate 2,081,293,738 downwards.
TGACGACACCCCACATTTAAGAGTCGGTGATGACGATGATGTTAATGATGTCACATAAGAATTTGAAATGGTAAGAGATGAATCAACTGTAACTCGAATGGATATCGATGATGTTGAGGAGGAATATGAAGATGACATTGACATATATGAAGATGATGATGAAGATGAACACTGATAGCATTCCATGGTATTTATATACAATCACAATATGTATATATGTATATATGTATATATAATAGTAATTATCAATTATTTGCTAACATTAACATTTTCTGTTTCAGATGGACGAGGCCACATTTCGTGAGTTAGCGGATGCTGACCTGACTTTCGATGCGGATGCGTTGCTGACAGATGACCCTCAGCCTGAAGGCGCTCCAGGGAGTACGCGGAGGGGGTGCGATCTTGCATGATTGATGATTCCTGACCCCGTCCCTGAGCGACGTCCACGTCTTGGGTTTGATCCACGCACACGGAGGTGTGATAACCTGTGTGATAACCTGTGGATTTGACTAAGATTTCATTAATCTATTCACATAATAAATGTTTATTATTTTTTCAGTTTTCCGTATATATCAGTCGGACAGGGCAGAGCTATTTTGCGCAACTATTTCTCTCAGCCGTGGACCACATGGGAGCAGATTCCCATTGATGTGCAGCAGGCCATGTTCGGCCATTGGTTGGTACGTACGTAAATAAATAATTTTTATTTTGAAAATTATTTCATTTATAACTTGATATTTTGATTTATTTGTAGGGTTTATGGTATCCGATCGAGGATACCATGCGTGACGCCATCCACGAGGCATGGGAGGTGGCCATGCGTGATCGCCTTCGTCAGTTTTTGCACAATTTAAGAAAAGCTGCGATGAAGAAAGTAGGAGTGTCAGATTTTGAGGAGTCATGTAGAGCACACCGACCAGAGTATATTTCATCCCATGTATGGGATGGATTCTGTGCGCACTGGTTGAGTGGTGCCTTTCAGAGGAGATCATCGGGGGGGAGGCAGAATCAGGGGAGACAGGAGGTGACTCATCGAGCTGGAAGTCGTTATTTCAGTACTCATAGACAGCATCTGGTACATACATTATTTATAAATATTTTATATAACTATAAATATTAACAGTTTATTTTTTATTCTTATAGGCTGTCGAGCACCCCGATATTACAGAGTACGACGTATATCGGAGGATTTATAGTGATCCTGCTACTGGGGAGCTCAGAGGTGATCGTCAGCATCACATCGTGGTCAGTATTATTTGTTTTCAAGTTTAAAAATTAACTGCATATAATATATTCACAATTTTAATTTTAAATTGCAACTATAGGAGTCATATGAGGCCGCAGCGTCACAGGCCTGGCCTGAGAGTCAGGCCGATTCATCAGATCAGACCACTGCCCGTCAGTTTGAGGAGGCGGCATGGATGCAGGCCACCCAGTATGCCTTCGAGAAGGGCCAGGTAGTTGGTATCGGCTCTCGACTGACTCCCGGAGATTATTATGGCAGTGCTGCGATGTCGGCGTCCAGCTCGAGAGGAGCTCGTGCATCTTCTTCTACTACACAGTATGAGGATCAGTTGCGATCTCAGACTGCACAGATAGAGAGTCTCCGACAGGAGCAGGAGCAGATGCGTCAGTAGCATGAGGAGGAGCGTCGACGCCAGCAACAGTTGTACGAGGAGCAGACGAGTCGGTGGCAACAGCAGCATCAGGAGCAGATGGAGTACATGCGCCGACTCACTCATGCTTTAGGGATGGAGTTTCCTCCACCACAATCTGTAGATCCCCCACCTCCCCCCTCCTTCAGATTAGAGTTTGTATTTATGTTATAAAATTTGGGAAATCAAAATATTTTTTTTTATATCCTTAGTTTTTGTCTCATTATAAAATATTAATAATATTATATTTTTAAATAAAAATATTAAAATGAATAATAATATTATTTATATTTTATAATATTAAAATATATATATATATTAAAATTTTATAATATTATAATTTAATTATATTTTTTGTAATACTTGAATTATTTTAATATTTGGATGTAAAATAATTCTATTATTTTTATATTAATTAAAATAACTTATTAATATTTTTTTTATTTATGAATTATAATTCTAAAATTATTATATTAATTAAATCATTTATTAATATTCTATTATTCTTTATTTTTTAATTATAATTCTATTATTATTATATTAATTAAAATAATTAATTATTTTTATTTGTGAATTATAATTCTATTATTATATTAATTAAAATAATTTATTAATAATTTATTTTTTTTTATTTTTTTTATATTATTTGCGACGGGATACTATGCCCATCGCAAATACTAGTATTATTAATAGTTTTTTATTTTAAAAAAAAAATAGTTTTTGCGACGGGTCCCGTCGCAAAAACTATTTATAGTATTTGCGATGGGATACTATGCCCGTCGAAAATACTAGTATTATTAATAGTTTTTTATTTTTTTTAAAAAATAGTTTTTGCGACGGGTCCCGTCGTAAAAACTATTTTAAAAGTTTTGTACAAAAAAATGGAATACTATTTGCGATTGGGAGAATGACCGTCGCAACAAAAGGCTTTAGCGACGGGCCCGTCGCAAATAAGTGTTGTTGCGACGCCGTTTTCAGCAACGGGCTATTTGTGACGGGATCCCGTCGCAAATGCCCCGTCGCAAATACCTGTTTTTCTAGTAGTTCATTTTCATGTTTATTATTCCTTTTATATCACTTATTACATTTCTATAAAAATCATATAATTATTCAATTTTATATCGGTCTTTTTGTCGATGTTCGGTACTTGAGTCAAAAATGAACTTTTTATAATTACAAATTATTCTTGTGATCAAAAGTCCATTATCTTCATAATTTTATTAATTATTTAAATATAATATATATCTAGTATTTAGAATATTCTATAACATTTTTATATAAGAAAATGAAATACATCGTTCATGGAGACGGTAAGTCGTACGTCTGCATGAACACTACTTTCATTTTTTTTATTTTCAAAGGAACGAAAAATAAATGATATATAGGTGTAAAATAATTTCATTATAATATATATCTTATATATTTTAAATAATTTCATTTATTACATCCTTTATATGTTCAATGCATACCATGAAAGAGTCATATGAATTTGAGGGGATGGTAGTGAACACTTCCTCAAAATAAGTTATCGTATTTACGCATTATGGAAAGAATAAAGGTATTATGGAAATGAAAAATAAATAAGAATAAGGAAAATATAAATATAATATATACCATATATAAATATAGTTCCATTATAATGGCCACCATGAGAGGCAGGAGAAGATAATTGAACAATCATCATTTCGTGTGGTAGTGGTTCGTTGTCCACGGAAACAGTATGTTTTAAATCCATTAGATGGAGGTGTGTGTGAGTGTAATTAGAAACCTTGGAATAAAAAAACTAGTATATTTAATATACTATTTTTCTTATAAATTAATTTGTAAAAAGAGATTTATGGGGTTGGATAAGGACAAATAAATGGAAGAATCTTAAGAGAAGTCATTACCTCAAATCGAGTAACTCCTTTTGATTTAAGATAAAAAGACTCCTTGAATTGCCTTATACCCAAGGTAATGCCTCTAGGAGTAAGTTAGGGATGTTAGTAGATTATTTAAGAAGAGTTTGGATGAGAAAATGGGGATTGAGAGGTATCAGTAGGGGTTATAGGTGGTGGCCTTTCATAAGAGGGAGGAGAGGCACTTAAGGAATATCTTGAATTATTATTTCATTATAAATTATATTTAGTTTATGAATGAGTCCAAATTCAGTTAGTTATAAGATAATATTAATATAAGTCTAAATAAAATCATCCAATAATAACTATATAGGATTTGGATAATTTTTAATCACGATCTATTTTATTTAACACATTTTTACTCTTACCGTTTTATCAAGAATTTAACATTTTGAGAATCAAAATAGTTACCAAAACGTGAAAAATATCCAATAAAGAGTCAATAATAAAATTTTATACTTATGATAACTATTTGGATTAATATTATATATTTTTTAATTTTATAATATTTAATAAAATATTTTAATTTTAAAATATGAATAATGTCAATTATGACACTATTCATATCATGACTTTTTTAAAAATCCATAAGAAATTTATTATTTCAAAAAACATGATTAATAAAAATATAACATGTAAATATAATCCAAAATGTTTGTGTATGACATCAAAATAACAATGATACATTTATTTTAACAATTATAATATCATTTATTTGACTCCTTTATTAATGAAGCAATCACTGCATCATCATTGTGTCATAATTAAATTTATTGATTTAATGTATAAAAATTATAAATAAAACACCATGATGTAGAAAATATTTTTATCTATATATTTAATATTTATTGTCAAAGATATCACTTATATAACCCCATATAATGTTTTATTAAAAGATATATGTTTATGTTATATTTTCCTTAACTGTAAATTAAAAGTAATTAAATGTCATTTTCACACACAAGTGGCTCCACGGGGTCCTAAAATAGACTCAAGGATTCCCATTTTTGGAAAAATCCCATAACATAGGATTAGGATAAGTGTTAGGGTAATTTAATATTATTATGATATTATTTTCTTACCTTTATTTATAAGATTTACGCTTGAACCATGGTAAATAAAATATTTACATAAGTTAATATTCATAATATCTAAAAATAAAATTTTCCCATTTACACAAGTTGGACCTATTGATTCCAAATATGGAATCAATATTTACAATTTCAAATCACATAATTGGTAGAAATTAATTTAAAATCAATTCCCGTTTCAAAATCAAAAAGCGTGTTTTTAAGAAGTAAAAAACTACCAAAAGATTGACATGTGTTTATATCCAATATAAGAGTGAAATTACTTACAATGACAAAAATTAGATTAAATGGTAAATATATAATCCAATTTCACTTTAAAACCAATTAAAATTACAATCTAACTATATAAATAAATTATATAAAAAGGTAGTTCTGAATTAGAATTCAATATTTTTCACTATTCCTTAAAAAAATGAACATTTTCAAAAAAATACCAAAATTTCATCCAATGTAAATTTTGATGTCCTTATTATAAATAAGAATATTATTTTGTCAAACATAATGTATAAAAGTGAAAAAAACTATATTTAAAAAGGGTTCTCCATCAAAAGGTGGAAAATGAACTTTTAAAAATGTTAGAGCTTTTCATGCTTAAAGTCGGGTTTATTTTAATTCTAAGGCTCTAAAATTTATTAGATAAGTGTAAAGACATTTAATAATAATATTTTAGTTAGTTTTTTTCATTACCGACAACACAGTGACTATGCATTAACTATCATTTAAAATAATAATATTATATTATTTTTTGGGTATAACTCAATGTTGTGTTCAATGTATGATTTCAACAAAACATGTTGTTATGTGTTGAATATGCTATCAGACAAAGTGTCCTCTTTAACATTAAACTAATATATTATTCATAAATACTAATTGATATGAAAACTATTATTCTATATATACCTGTGTCATTATTGGAACAACCCAAACATGTGCTTTGGTCTAGGAAACACATCCTTCGTTTTCATTAATTGGAATCCTAGTCCCACCCAAGGTACTTTGGAAAAAGGAATAAAAGTATTTTTCTAGGTGAAATATAAAATCAATCACTATAGGATTCCATCCAAGTAATTCCATATAGGAAATACAAGTATCACTATCAGCATATTATATAGGAAAAAACCTTTGATTCCATCCAAGGAATATCACATAGAAAACTAGTTATCTTTTATGGAAGGTATAGAAACATTTCCCATCAAGATATTTCAAGGTAATCCAAATAAGAACTCGGTATCACTCATGGGTAAAATAAGGAATCCACCTGGTAATCCTATCCATGATATTCTATAAAAGAAACCATATATCACTCTTGATAAATTGTAATTCAATTAAAATTCCTAATTGTTCAGCTTGAGGAACCTATCCAAGGAATCCGTAATCAGTACCCTTGTGTCTCCCTCAACATGGAGTAAGGGAATGGTCAAAGCTAGAGTTAAAATCATACCATTCAGAAAATAAATTTTAGTAATGTTTCTAATTCATTTAATGTCATTGATTATAGCTAAAAAAATAAGGGAAATGGTCTATAAACTTGGCCTACCCATATCCTTTGAATCAATGTGAAATCCATAACATTCACAAGGGGTAATTCACACACCTCAATTATTAGTTCCATTTTACTCCAAGGAATGAGGATCTACTTCCTTAAATAAATCCACACCCTTGTGGGTGGATAATATCTATATGGTCATTTTTTGATATTGATTCAAGGGTTTCTATATCTATACTAAGAATGGAAACATCATTACACTTTTTTAATAAGTAATTTTGGAGGCGTTGTTAGAAGGTTCAGTGGGAGGCATAGAAAAAATCATATAAATCAATGGTATTTTAGAGAAAAATATTTATACCAGCTACCTTAGGCTGTTAAATGAGATATCATATGTTATCGGCTTCAAATTCGAAGTAGAATGGTAGAAATAGAAAAAATAGACAAATTTCCTAAAGATAAGGAATATTATCTCCCACCAAAGTAGTTACAAATATGAATATATAAACTATGAAAGGAAGGAATAATAATTATGAGGATACCATTGGATATCCAATACAATTGATAGTGAAGGAATTTGAGACTGAATGAAGATCCGAGCTAAAATACTTTGATCGAGTAATATGAAAAACCTCCCACGGTTGGGAGTGTACATTCACACTAGTGGGGATGAAACATAAGGGAGAAAACTCAAATTAAGGAAGGGTAAATATTTTATTCTCATAAATTTTAAGAGGGAAAATATTTGGACACATAGTTTTCCAAAAATCAGACTGAAACTGTGATGCAGCATCAGTTAATTGGGAATAATCTTGCAGCCTAGGTAACATAGTTTGGACAAAATGTGTGGCCCCTACCAGCCCACCATAGTACCCCAAAAAACCATGTGGCCTTAGATACATAATTATAAATAACCATGTGCCCCTATATAGTTTACTATAGCATCCACATATTTGAGTTGCATGGTTAAAAATAACCATATGCTAATTGTGAGGCACAGTTAGTCCGTCCAACATTTGGAGCTCTGAGCTCTGATTGAGCCCCAAGCACTCCTGATCCACTCCAAAGCCCCTTAAGAGAATTAATATCATTAAAAAGTGATTTTTATAGAAAATAAAGTATCCTTACATATTTGAAAAATCTAATATGATATACAATCAAACATTATTATAAATTTCTAGACTTTACACTATTTTCAACTTTAACAACTTATGGAGATTTATTAATTGGAAATTACTCAAGATAGTTTCGTATAATAGGTCTATAATCTTCCAAATATGGATAATAATGATTTGAGTAAAAATGTGTGTAAATGTAAATAGCTCTAGATACAAAAAAAATCTATATACACCACGTTTTTGAGTTCATCATCAATAGATAATCTATCTTGGGTCATTAAAACTCAACATTATTAATAGAACTATAATTAATATTTTACCATGGTGAATCAACCACAATAGAAGATACAAAAAGATCATCCTGGGTATTAATAGCTATATCGACTTGCAAAACTTCAGATTCATCATAAGATTTTTAATTAGAAGTAGGTTAATCCTCAATACTAACTAAAGAAACATTTGTAGAATGAATTTATTTAGATAAAACTATTTTTCATATTCTTCTCATACCTAAAGGATCATAATCCATTGATTTCTCCATTTCATCCCCAATTTCATAAGTAACATCATTTTTAACAGGATTATCCACCTCAATATGAGTAGTGATTTCCTCTATCTCGTCAATGCCATATGTGCATAAATTTTCATAGATAATGGTTTTAAAAGTAGCTAATCTTTTAAAGAAGTCCATATCCTAGAGTATTTATCCCATTAACCATAGATTTCATAACCTTACTTGGATCTTTTTTAACATTCTAAAATGGAAACATGATAATTCTTACAAAATGATAAATAACCAAGTTCTATGGTAATAATGATATATATATATATATCTAAATATTTAGCTCAACAAGTTAAATTTCTTTTTAAAAGATAATATATAATGAAGATTAATATCTGACTAAAACACTTTATCAAATGCACCATTTCCTTGAGAGAGCATGGTTTGGATAAATTTATATAGAATCATTATTTTAGCCTTTAAATAATTGATTAGATTTTTCTCTATAATAGAAGATTCAAAAAATCTATTTCAAAATTTCAATAGTCTTCAAAACCATCGATTCTAACTAATAACGAGTTAAAATCGATGTTTTTTATGTAGGAAGTAAATAACATCTATAAAAAACATTGAAGATAGTGAGAAGATCTTCCCATTGACTTTTAAAATGACTAAATATTTATAAACCTCAAAGCTAAAATCTAAATTCTTATAAATATATATAAAGTTTTTCATAAAATAGAACTCAATTCTCCTTCCATCAAAGATAAACACTTTTTCTTAGAAGTTTAATATATTTATTTATAATAAGTATTTTTGTTCTAGCTAATAGAAATCTATAACATTCCCATTTGAAATTTTTGAAAAACCTTTGTTCAATTTGAAATTTTTGAGACATCATGATTTACTCATATTGACATTACCATTCTCATTAAGAATTATTTATCTCGTATTTTGAAAGGTTCAGTTTGGGAAAGAGGGGTTTGAATTTGAGAGTGGATGAGTTCACAGGTTTGCTAAATCTCATGTTTTTTAGCCAAGAATAAATATTTTCTATGAAATTTGTAGGTTCTTATTACATGTTGACGCGATTAAATATAATAAAGAAAATTTGAAAATATTTTAGGGTTGTTTGTAACCTTATTACATGATAAACAAAAAAAGTAATTTTAAAAATTCAATGAAAGACAACTCCTAAAATACTAAAATTCAAAGAGGTAAATTTTTAAAACCTGAATTAAAATACTTAAATAAAATTAAATATTTTAAAAACCAATAATCCAAATTAAATTTTAATAAAATAAAATCGATCATTAGGCGGTGGATTTGTAAAAATTTCTATAAATTGATTTTTAGTACAAATATATTCAAGGGAAATGTCACTGTTTTGGGTACATTATATTAATATAAGATGTTTTAAATCTATATTATTGGTAATCAAATGGTTAATTAATTTTTTTGAAATGTTTATAGAACTATTATAATATCATTTTATTGGGAAATGATAAAAATTAAATCTTAAGTGCATTAATGTGTCTTTTATCCAAAACACATGAGCAAAAAAACTACAAGATGCAATGTTATCAGTTTTAATAGTTGATAATACAATAATATGTTACTTTTTTTATTGATCAAGAAAAATTATATTTTCTTAAAAAGTGATATATTAAATATGTAATTTTTCCTATTTAGTCTGCAACCACCAATATCATTATCAAAAAAATAAATTAAATCAAAAACAAAAGTTTCTTATAAAAATCATAGATAATAAATTGTTCTTATTAAATACATTAAAATTATGTTGGGAGCTTTTAAATGAAATTCCATTTGGTTTTATTAAAAGATTTTACATAAAATCACTGAGAATATGATCTCTTATATACTTTTAGTTAGATAAATTAAGATCCTAATTATTCTACTATATAGATTATTCTTATCCAGTTTCATAGTGTCATGAAACAATGTGTAATGGTAGAACTCATGGGATTTGAAAAAGTCTTACAAATCTTGAGTGAAAACCATTTTAATAAATCTTGTATGTATTTAATTTGGTTTAAAAATGTGAAAAATCGTTTTAGAAAATTTTGAATCCAAGGAAAAATTCATGTCACTCACCATGCTCATTTAAAATTCATTTTGCATGAGTTTTGAAAATATTTTACATGTTTTTGGATATTTGGAGCCAAAAATAACACCATCAACATATATTTTAAGTAAAAAATGTCCATGACTGAAGTTTTCTAAAAACGTTTTGGGTTTTCCCAAACCATAGTAAAAACTATTGGAAAAAAAGTGATGAACGTTATCTTTCATACCAATATCAAGGTGATTGTTTAAGACCACACATTTTTTTATGTTTGAAAAAAGAATTATAAAAACGAGGGTATTTAAAATCCAAAGGATGTTCAAAATAAACTTCAGCCATTAAAAATACATTATTAAAGGAACATTTAATATACATATAGTGTAATTTAAATTTTATAAAATATATAAATTCTAAAAGAATCCTAAATACTTCTAACATAGAAATTAGGGAAAATGTGTCTTCAAAATATATTTAATATTCTTGATTAGAACTTTTTATAACTAAAATATTCTTATTATTAATGATTACACCACTATATTCCTACTTATCTATAAATACCCACATAGTTCCTATGAATGGATAATCAGAGTGTATATCAACTAATTCCCATTAAATTTTCCTCTTAAACTAGTTTAATATCTCTTGAAAGCAATATACATGATACCATTAATTATGTATTCCTTAATTTTCTAAGGTTAAATTTGATATAAAGGAAGAAAACTAATAAGGATTTCTTACACTTATTCTTGTTCTATCCTCATTATCATGGTTTCCTAATACAGTTTCTAGAGGGTGGTTTTTAAGGTTCTTTGGCTATACAAGTAGAACTCTTTTAGGATAATCCCTTTCTTCCATTATAGGAATTAATTTTCCATGATAATGTACCATTTACTCATATTTGTTTCTATTAAATATATCCTTAAGACACAAATGTCCCATTTAATCACTCAAGTAATCAATTATTGTTTTTTATGATCAAAGTGATCTCTTTTTTCCAATACCATTTGAGTAGATCCGTCAATTGTCATTGAATTTTGATTGAAAAGTTTATGGGATTAGGAATTTATAAAATAACTTTGGAAGATTTATTTATAAACCTTTATATTGAATTTATCAATATTATCCATGGTGTTATGAATATATATTTTTAATCTAAATACATTAAAGAATCATATATTTGGTTTTTAATTATTCTATTTCTCATAGGGAGTTTTATTCAAGATATGCCTTATTTGAATTATATTGATGACATAGCATGTTGTATTAAAAACTTCATCAAAAAATAGAGTGGTAATTCCATATTCCCACAATACAGTCCTTGAAATTTCAATTAAATAATTATTTCTCCTTTCAAAAGCATCATTCTAGTGAGGTCAACTAGGAGTATAGAGAGTATGTCTAATTCCATATTTTGAGAAAAATGGATTGAATTAAAAATTATGAAATTATAATGTATGATAACTTCTCAAGAATAAAATTCTAGAACCTTTCTCATTTTTTACAAGCTTAAAAAATCAATAAAAACAATATAAGCTTCACATTTTTGTTTTAAGAAAAATACCCAAGTAAATGTTGAAAATTATTTACCAAAGCATAAAAAATGATTAACCACTAATATTTTATATCCTAGAAATACTATAAGGATCAATGTAAATAAGTTCAAGTGGTACAGATGGGGTAACTACATTATTTGGTTTTAAAGTTGATTTATGTTAATTATCCATTTGGAATTCATCACATTGCTTTTTCTTTCAAAATTGAATTTGGGAAAATAGGAAATTAAATCTTCCTTAGAAAATTTATTCACTGAATAAACATTACAACATCAATGAAACTTATAAAAAATTTGTGTATCATTAATCATAGAACTGAAAATGTTTAATTTGTTTAGAGGGGTAATGAACATCTAGCATGTGGAAATTTTCAACTATTGGTGCACCAAATTTTAGAAACTTATAATATTAAAAAATAACTGAAATTATTAGAGAAATATATATAAAATCAGTCATCATGGAGTTGAGAATTACCTATTAGGTTGTACTTTAAGTGTTCAGTATAAAGTACTTAGTTGATGAGGATTGAATAAGGTTATCGAATAAATCCATTTCCAATAATTTTTCCTTTTGAATTTCCCTAAATGTATCATATCCTCCATATATTTTAGATATTTTGAGAAATTTATAAAAATATCCACTAATATTTCTTTAATGGACACTATTTATAAACCATCTATCATTACTTTATTTGTGGCCTTTTCCATAAATAATTAATCATGAAGATATTTTGGTTACCAAATTCTTCTGTTTCCACAAGTGTTAACTATAAAATATTTTAGAACACAAATCTATTTATACTTTCTTGAATGTCTTGAATTTTTCGAATTAAAATTATATACTTTTTTTGAAATAAATTAATTATTTATTTCATATATCTGAGGATATCTTTGGGAATGATAATTTTCAAAATGAAAATTTATCCCATAGTATAAAAAGTGATATTAAGTATGTTTTCACTTTTGTAATTACACACAAAATAATATTTATATAAATTTGGTTTCTCTCCATTACTGCATATTACTTTTTTACCATTTCCAACATGATACTCCAATTAATCTAATATAGAAAATTATCTCCCTTAGTAAAGAAAATAGTTGCATTCTTTATATATTTGACTTCATCCATTAATTTTTCTATTAAGTTATCGTAGATAAAATAACTATAAGAATACTCATCTATTTTAAATTTTTAGTTCAGAAATATGTTTATTTATAACATCTTTTTCATTAGAAACAACATCATATGAATATGTAAGAGTATTTTAATTTTTCATTATGAATTTCTCATGTTCCTATAACATTGAAAAATACCCATTTAAATTCTTGAAAGTTCAATTTTCATATTCATATTAAATAGAAGAATAATAAATAGGATGTACCTCATTAGTTAGTTCCATAAGCACATATTTTCCTTCTGATTAAATATATATGATTCGTAATTAGAACATGATTCATCACTAAAGTACTCTGTGGAAATATATATATCCGTCATTTAATTCTTCTCATTTTTATTTTCATATATATTATTATTATTCTTTTTAATTAATTTCAATTCCTTAAAATGAGGGAATACAAGCTTGATATGAGATATCTTCTTGTAATCATAGCATATTACTTGTTTTGTATTTACAAAAAGCATTTTATAAATGTTAATGTATTTTCTGAATACTCATCTATCATTGTGGAACATATTTAAAATTCTTCAAAAATTGAGTATGCTCATCACTGAAATCTATGTTTTTTAAATTCTATGCATTATATGATCATGATAATGATGTATTATTCTTAATTTCCTCATTTTTTAGGTGGATGATTTTAAGAAAGAATTATCCTTTTTTATCATCTTATGATCTCTTTACTTAACTGCTACCCTAGTCTCATACATCACAAGTCTTCCAATGAGATATTTTATTATTAAAAATTTATATAGTAGTAGGCCACATAATAACAAATCGAATTTGATTCCATTATGTGGGAATAAATATGAGAAAACCGAGAGCTCAATCATGTCTAGGAACATGAGTTCCTAAGGTAGCTAAATTGTTAAATAATTTCAGTCAAACTTCCATTTATTAGAGATATTATCTCACCATAAATAATTATTAACATATATAAAATTAATTTGGTTGGATTTTTATCTGATTTTATTTATATTACCAGTAACTTAAATTGAAAAATTATTGTATTCCAAATTTCATGTGTGGTATAATGGCCTAGGAGTTAAGGTCATATTCTGCTTCTACAGTAGTATCCCATTTCACTAGTTCACTTTCTATAATTTTATAATTCTTGAAATACTTTTAATAAAACTTTAGAATAATATTTTTCAGATTAATAATCATTTTATCCTTTCAACACCCATAGTTATGTCAATTGAAATAAGGATGCCTAAAATTTTACATTCCATTTATATTTTTACCCATTAATACATTTAAAAAAATATATTTATGACCTCAACCAACTATTGTTGAGAAATCAAGAGCCGAGATCACTGATCCGAATTATTTTTCTAGATGGATTAACATAATGAATCAGGGGGGGTAATTGAGTTCTTAAATTTTTAACCCCAATTAAAGTTTTTCATTGATGTGTTCTTTACTCTTTTATCTGATATGAAGTGAATATAAAAAAAAAGAAATGAAATGTGTAGACCATAAAAGATTTATAGTTGTTTTTTGAATAAGGATTCATTATTCCAATCCGTCAATGATATCTCTTCAAGATATGTGATCTTTCTTATGTAGGTTCTTTTTCCTGGGAAATCTATATTTGAGTAAAAGAAAATGAAACTTGATACAAAAGTTTCGAAGAGATTTTAATACTATTTCCCATTTTATATGGCTTATGCATGTACTTTTTACACTCAAAACATGTTATGTTCAGTATATAGGAAATTAAATATTTTATAAATGATATTTAGATTCAACTCATTGTTGTAAGAAGAAGCATAAAAAAGTGGATAGTTTATCCCGATAAATGAATAAGGATTTATTGAAATGATATAAAATATCTCTTGGAAATAGTTGATGTGTACTTTTAATTATAGGGACAAAAAATTATTATTCACTATATAAAATAAAGAACAACTTGTATATGCATGATATCTGAGTGTCACTCATATTCTTTAGGTAGTAATCCATTAATCATGTGCTATTTCTTTAATTATCTATTTTTTTGAATTAAAATTGTATATATACACTCCAACAATCAAGTTAAAATGGAATAATATAAAAATACAAGCTTTTATCTTTTATTTGATCTTCGTTTCTAAAAATAAAAATCAATGATCACTATTGACAGTAACTGTGGTCAATATTGGAAATATAAAAATTAATAGAAATATAAATATTATTTAAGTCATATTTCCACATCCATTAATCATAAATTTTGGAAAAAATAAATATAGGAATTAAATTCACTCAAATGCTGATAATTGTAATAAATTATTGGAAAATAAATTAAATACTCATAAAAATACTCACTTTTAATAACTAAAACGTCCTGATAATTTATCATCCTCATAGCTCATTTTTATCTTTAAAATTTTATATGAATTTATAATTATAAAAATACCTAAATTGTAACTCCATTGTGTATACATAGAATATTTTTACATTGAAATAAAACTTCTACTTCATAAAATCATCTTATCATTATAGGGAAGACAAACTGGAAATAGTGTTCCATAAAATAATTTCAATCCTGATATAATGATTTTGAATTATTTATGTTAATTCTGAACATTTTAAGACATTTACCTTTATCCAATATCATTATGAATACTTTATGAGATTATATGATAAATCAATTCTTCAAATAATAATATAATTTTGACACAATAAATAACTTGTCCAAAAATCATCGCACATATGACTTTACTTTACCTCATACAATAATTATTTTATATGAGCACTTTATGGGATATTTTATTTATTAAAACTCTAAAATCATGTGTGAAGTTGTATGTATGTCCATAAGATGATCTATTTTAATATATAATTAATTTCTTTATATTATATAATAATTTGACAACACAAATGAAAAATATTATCTCATATGATAATTTATCATATCATATAAAATTTTTATTAATAGAATTTCATCATACTTCAAGAACATGGATTTATAAAAAACACTCCAAATAAAATATTATATAAAAAATAACATAATTTTAAATAAAAAATTAAGATAAATTTATTAGTAAAAGAAACCAGGATTTCGAGATCATAAAAAATAAATGAAATTTTGATATCTTTTAGAATAAAATTATTTTCTACAACACCTAAATCTAATGGATATATATCCAATGAACATATGTGAAACAATATTGTATATAATTTTCATTCTACATTTCTATATAAATATTTCATAAATATCTCAAATATTTTATAATATTTATTTAATTTATTCTAAAAATTTGTATTTTATTTCTAATGTTTTTGGTTTTATATATAATTATAGTTTGAGGTATGATATTCAATGAAAGCCATTAGGATACATATTTCATGTTATATATTTTTTTGTTTTTCTATTCCTATTAAAGTATTCTCAAAGATTTTTCATAATTCTTTATCATAATGTATTAATATTGATCGTGCGTTGTAATATTTTATCTTAATAAAATATATCATGGTACATTTTTGTCTAGTGTTTTGTATATTATAAGCTATTAAAAATACAATATTTATTTAAAGGGATATACATACTAAAATATTTTGGTTTTATATTCTACCCACTTATGAATAAATTTTCCCATGAGATATCATTACCCAGATGAAAAAATTTGGTAATTCTACCCAATTATATCTTTAGGTTCCCATATAACATTTTCAGACATAGGATTAATCCATAGAACATTAAGTATATAAATGGTCATGTTTTATAGTATGTTACCTATATAATCCAAAAATTCTATAATTTTCCCCCAGAAAGAGGGATCATGATTGATTTTCACTACATATGAGTTGTTTATATATGAAGGGTGTATGGAACTGAACATTTACAAATAAGATCCCCTCTAGATTTAATTAAATTCATTATTATATAATATACATATAAAACACATATGCCCTTATAAAATTTTATTATATCCTATTATATTTAAAATACTCTTAGGAATCATTGCCAATGATAATATATCCATTGAATAGTGATCATATGATTGGTATAAATATTCGGTTTTAACAAATCTAATTGACACCGACAAAGGAATTGATGACCTCAACTAGAAGGATCATACCTTATGGAGCTCATTTATTAGAAAATACAAGGGAGATATCATCATTGGGATGTTCCCTTAACCCATCCAAATATGATATCTATCAACATAAGCATGCATGAAATCGTTTATGAGATAAGTTCAAGATCATCAAGATAATGGCCCAAACCATGTACATTAAACCAACCCATGAAAGTATCACCATCGTGCACCTTATCCTTAGGGAATTGTATGGTTTATTAAAGGTATGTGCATCAATATCGTAATAATATTAATACCGATATTTTAATTTCAATAAAATATTGTTTATAGTTTCTTCTTATCGTTACGTTATAAATGATTTGGATTTTTATATAACAAAAAAAATTATATTTTCGATTAGTATTCAATTTCAATCAAGACGTTTATTTTGATGGAATAATGAATTTATGATATAAATAATATTTTAATAAAAAATTATTGTTAAATAATTTTTATTAAATATAAATGATCATATTATTTTTGTGAATTAAAATGTAATTTTTATAAGGGTTCAAAAACTATTATTGTCAGAACACCAATAATTTCTATATAATTTTATATTATTATTTTATATGTTAAAATAAAAAATTTAAAAAATTATTTTGATAAAATTAATATTATTTTTGGGATTAATAATGTCCAAATCATCCAATGGTTAGTTTTTTCCTAATTACATGAAACAGTTGAATTGATGAGTTAAAATTAAATACCGTATAAACCTAAGGTGTGTATCGTGACATCATAATGACCCAAAACTCTGGTAATAAATAATATAAATGGTATACATGACTAGATAAAATTCACCCCTTTAATATATTAGGATTTTATGATTATTTGATAAATTTTATTGATCCTTTATCAATCCTCCAAAACTGTTAATATATTTTAAGGTTTTAAAATCAGTTTTTAATAATATGACTCACTTCAACATTATAAAGGGTATTATTTTATTATGTTTGACCCTTTTACTTATAATATAATGAAATCCACTCTATTTTAGAAGAAACCATTTGAAAAATAATTGTATGGTTTTTGGTTTCAGTTATTTTATTATATAGAGTCAAAAACCTGTGTTTGAGAAATGATAAAGAATTCCCCACTAATTTCCTATATTATCCACCCAAGAACCCATTTATCTTCACTAAAATTTGTGTATCACATCCTTTCTCTATCCATACTCCCACCTCCCTCAATATTTCTCCCAAGTATACCCCATATCTCAAGCATCCCCTCCCAAGAATCTAGAGTCACACTCTCAAGGTAACGATTCTTTTGTTTCTCCTATTCATTCAAGTACCTTCATTATCTTATGCCAATTTTCTCTAATTAATAATTTTGGGATATGTTCTCTCATATCCCACTTAATTACCATTTTATTTCTATATGATTATAGAACCCTTTTTCTTTCATTAATCCCTTCAATGAATATTTATACTCCACTGTTATGCTACCAAAATTCCACCGTAATTTTCCATGACAAATAATTGAATAGTCAATACCCATACCCATTATATATCAAAGATGTTGGCCTTTATGAACTTATAATTTATCATTCAACACTTATTTATCATGGAATAAAAAGTGATGAAAAATGATTCCATGTTTTATGATCTATGTATCACACTAAATCATGAGAATGGAATGAAAGTGACGAGTGTACCCAGAATTATGTAGAGATCCAATGAATTGGAAAATGCTTTCGCCTAATGAGACATCATGAAAGGGTTTATAGAGTGAACCTAATCCATCATGGGAATTTTTACATCATGATTTCATTTCATTTATCCTGGTCTTATGTTTATGATATAGTGTTTTATTTTGTTACAACATTTACCATGTTGCCTCTATGTTATCATGTAATATCATAACTCATTGATCAAGTTTTTCATTGTCACTCCTTTTATGGAATATTGATATCTCTATTGTCTAAAATGTTTTAGTTTCTTCATGAAATTCCATTTTTATTACCGTACTGAGAATTAAAGATCATCCCTTTCTTATGTATGACCTCAGGTTATCTCGGGCATTTTTAAGCATAAAGTAATATTATGAAAATGTTAAGGTTTTTTTAATAAAAATGATATATTCATTTTTAAGTTGTTATGTAATGTAAATAACTCCAATATACACTATACTTAAGGATATCTTATTTTGTATCATGTGTAATATTTTTTAAATAATCATGAAAGAAATATTAGGATTGTTATAGTTGGTATGAAAGGAAAATTTATGTTTTTTTGGGATTATGACTAAAAAAATATAGCGAAAGCCTTAGGGATAAGAATATGTATAAGAAAATATACCTATGTTTTGGTAAGTATATAATAAGTGGTTTATCAAGAAAATACATACCTGACTATATTATATAAGTGGACGAGGCTCTGTCATATCTATATATAGGGGTTATACCCGAAAACATCACATTTAGTGAGACATGACTGTAAACTGGTGCCTGATAATGAAACTTGTTACATATATGTTTTGACACGCACAAGGGATGTGATTTAAAAATTTCATAATACCATTATGAACCATTATTTAGGGAAAAAATACCCATAAGAATATATGTTAGGAAATAGATCATGGATAACATATATTGAAGCCTAAAAATTCATAAGTTAAGGAATGAATGTTATTTATATGTAATACATTTAATGTCATTGGATTCCCCTTCATGTGTTTAATAGTTTAATAATACCCATCCCTAATTGTTTCCTTTATTCTATAAAATGGATAGAAATATGAGGAATCCAGTAAACAACCAATGTGACAGGAAACGCGATCACTAGCCCAATGAGATGACCAACCTGATTTGAGTAGGTATTGTGAAATTTTTTGGGATACTCAATCAGTTGAATTAGGGTCTGAATAGACTCTTGGATAAGTAGAGTCCAAATCCCCCAATGAAATAACATTCTACAATTAATAACTTTATGTTCCAAAGGCCTCCTTCATTCAATGGATCATAAAATTACTTAATTATGGAATATCAGATCAAATCAATTAAGTGGATCTCCTCCAACCATCAATATTCTAAAAAAGAGAATATTATGAATATTTTTACTCACATGGGGGAAGAATATTATCATTGGTGGAAATTAATAAAAAAAATTGAATTCTGAGGAAGAGATCAAAGTGATGGTATGGAAGGATTTTTGAAAAATGAATATCGATAAATATATTCCCCATATTATTTGACTAAAAATGGAAATAGATTTTTTTCCTCAATAAAAAAATAATGAATATATTGGGGAATATGAGTAAAACATAATACTAATTTCATGATACACATGCATCATTTTTCACCCATAATTGCATGGTCGACCACATATTTGGTGGGATAATATCTAGTCTATGAAAATCCAGGGTGATCTGAGACATTGATAGCTATGAGAAAATTTTCCAATATTCCCTCAAATATAAAACACAGATTAGTGAATATCAAGGGTATCATGAGGATAAGAAGCAGAAATTGGAGTCTAATTTTGGAGTCCTTATGGAAAAATAAAATAGTAATAAGAAATTTGAACATTAAACTTGTCAAAGTTGTGGAAAGAAGAACCCTTAAAATTGCTTAAGGGTGATGAGGAAATTATTTAGGTATAGGAAGAAAGGAAACCTAGCTATTGATTCTAAAATTAGAATCCCACTAATGTGTTGGTTGAGCATAATTCTACAGCTATCCATCAATGCATGGTTAATTTACTCAACTACAAGGAACCTATACAGTTTTCAAACCAATTGACTTATCTAAGGGTGTTCAGAGACAACTAAAAAACTCCAAGGCAGTAAGGGTGAGATGTTTTCTTCACAACTGGTAAGGTGGGTCCCAACGTCAAAGTGGTGACCTAATGCTAATTATTCATTCAATAATAGTGAATTTACTTTTTAATTCAATTTATATTCATTACTTCTTATCACAAATGTTTTGTATAAAACATCCAAAACCACCAAAAATCTTGGATATAGATATATCAATAAAAATGGAAAATGGGGTCATTATTGATTCGTAAGTATATAACTCCCCATCTAAAAAAATTTGTGAGCTGAGTATATGAGTAAACTTTGTGATACTCCTTCAGTGGAATTTGATGCAATTGTGGGTATGAATTGGATTTCCCTATACAGAGAAAAATTAAATTTTCTTGAGACGGAATTCACTCTTCGTATTAGGAATCAACCCACAATTTTGTACAAGTTCAAGGAAGAGGATGTATCTTATATATAAACAATATCTAAATAATAGAAGTTATTATAATATGTGTAATAATATCAATCTTAAATGATTTATTCTAATGAAAATTCATCATTGTAGTCATTCCCATTATAAGGAAACAAACGTATGTTTTTCCTAAGGAATATCATGGTATTCCTCTTAGATGATTGGTTATATTTTCAATTGAGCATATACTTGGGGAGTTAAAATTATCCATGACTCTATATAGAATGGATCTTATAGAAATTGGGTCGCTAAAGAAACAACTACTTGAGAATCTGGATAAAGGGTTCATATTCCCAAGTGCTTCATCTTAGGGTACACCTGTCCGCTACATAATGAAGAGGTATGGGTCAATGCACCATTGAATTTATTTTTATGAACTTAATAAGATAATGATAAATAATAAGTATCATCTACCATAGATTAATGACTTTTTCAATCAACTATGTGTCTAAAATAGTCATCCATGATGGATTTGAGGTTGGAATTTTACCATGTTAGAGTGAAGGAGGATATCCCTAAGACTGGTTTTCATACAAGGTATGAGTACTATGAGTTCATAGTAATTCCATTCAGACTCACTAAAGCTCTATAAAAATTTACAAATTTGATGAATATATTATTTAGGTTTTATCTTAAAAAATTGTAGTAGTATTTATTGAATGTATTATAATATAATCCAAAAGTAAGGGGGAGTATGATGAGAATCTGAGTATTGAGCTAAAAACCTTATGAAAGGAGAATATTTCTTCCATGTAAAGTAAATGTAAATTCAGGTTGAATAATTTCACATTAATGGTGAATATTATCACTAGAAATAGGATATTTTTGGAACCTTTAAGTAAAAAATCAATTGAATGATGGCTGAGGCCAACATCTATGAAAGATATCCGTAGTTTCCTTGTATTTTTTGGGTACTATCATTGATTTGTATGAAATTTCTATCAATTTTCAAACACTATAAATAAGGTAACATATAAGGGAGTAAAGTTTAATAGGAATGATGAATGTGAAAAGAGATTAAAGGGGTTGAAAAGGAGGCTTATCACTGCACCTATACTCATACAACCCACATGTGGAGAACTTTTTGTGGTATTCAGTGATGCATTTTAGAATAGATTAGGATGTGTGTTATTAAAAAATGAAAAAGTTATAGCCTATGTTTCATGAAAATTGATGTTTCATGAACATTATAACACAATTCATGATATGGAGTTGGATACAATGATCTTCTATTTGAAAATATGGTATAATTTCTCTTTGGGGAGAATTGTGAAATATATACGGATCAAAAAAGCATCACATATATATTCACACAGAAGAGGTTGAATTTGTTCCCACAAGGATAGTTATAATTTATCAAGAACTATTAATGGTCAATCCAATAACATATTGGGAACAAAAATATAGTGTAATACTCTATAAATATAAAAAATCTCGAAATTTTACCATTCATGAAAATTGAGAAGGATCAGATCTTTATAGATTTGAAAAGGATGAACATGGTAATCATAAAGGAGGAAACATCATCAATAATTTCCCAAATTATTTCTCAACCATCCATAATGGATAGGATCAAGGATTCTCAAATAGGTAAAATGTTAATTTAGAACAAATTTTAAACTATAATAAGAGTTAAATCCTTATATATTGATATTAATGAAGAAGGAGTTATGAGATTTGGGTTAAGACTTTATATACCATTAAATCATGAATTACAGAAGGAGTTGTTAAAGGATGCACATAACATAAAATTATATATCTATCCTGGAAGTGAGAATATGTATTGATATCTATGAGAGCACTATTGGTTGGACAATACAAAGAAGGAGATCATAGAATATACATCAAAATATATTTTCTGTCAGTAAGTGAAGGAATAATGGAAAAAAATCCAAGGGGATGATGAAACCATAACCCATACCTACATGGATATGGGAAAACATCACTATGGACTATTTCATTGGTCTTATGAGGAAATCAGTAGGAAATAAAACTACATGGTCTATGATGGATCATCTTATGAAGAATACTCACTTTTTTACAATTAGATAGGACTTCTCACATGATCAACTTACAAAGATATACATTAGATAAGTGGTGAGGCTATATAGAACACCACTATGAATTGTATATGATCAAGATCCAATATTTACATATAATTACTAAAAGATACTCCAACATGATCTAAATATTGATTTGAACATTAGTATGGAATTTCACCCTCAAAAAAATTCCTAATCTGAGTGGACTATCCAGACACATAAGGATATGTTGATAACATGCACAATTGACTTCAAAGGTGCATGAGATCAATATCTTCCTATAGTTGAGTTTTCATAAAATAATAGTTTCTAATCAAGAATAATTTTTCCCCAATGAATCCCTTTATGGGAAGAGGTGTAGAATTTCAGTATTTTGGGATGAAGTTGGGGAACACAAACTGTTAGGTCCTAAAATGGTTGAGATATTGGTATAAAAGGTTAAGGCTTTCAACATCTTATCAAGGATTCTCAAAGTTGAAAAAATAGATATGATGATCACCGATAAGACCTATAGATTGATGTTGGAAACAAGGAATTCTCCCTCATATATCCATATAATAAAGTCATGAAAATTGTATATGAATTAAATCTTAGTCCAATATACATCGGCCCCTTTGAGATCCTTTTTCGCATTAGAGTGATGATTTATCGACTAGAACTCCCACCTCACCAATATTAAATAATGATTTATTACATTTATCCCTCTTTAGTCAGTACATAACTGACCCCTCACATGTTCTCAATCTAGAGGTGGTACCTTTGGGGAATTTTCTCTCATATGATTAGAAACCAGTGAAGATATTATATCATAGTGAAAATTTTATATGATATAAAAGAATTCACCTAGTCAAAGTGCTATGGAGAAATCAAATTACGTAAGAAGAGACATTGGAACTAGAGGAAGTGATGAAATAAAATTAACCTCATCTATTTTATAGTAATAAAAGAAAATATCGAAAGAAAAAAGTTTTAAGGGGGGAAGATTGTATCAACCCAAACTATTATAAATAAGATTTTCCTTGTGATTTAATTAAAATAATTTTTATATATTATGGATATTGGAAAAAATAGAATTTTTTGGTTTTATTATATCCTATAAAATTTAAAATATAGTTAAAATTAATTTCTATTGCTAATATATCCATTTAACATTGATCTTATGATTAGTATAAATATAGGGGTTTAAAAAATTTAATTGAAACATATAAAGGAATTGATGACCTCAAGCAGTAGGATCATACCCTATGAATCCCATTTATCAAATATTATATGGGAGATAGCATCAATGTGATTTTACCTTTTCCAATCCCAATTTGAGATCCAACACCTTAAGCATGAGATAAACTTTTTATGGGAGAAGTTCAAGCTCATCGAGACCATGACCCAAACCATATACACTGAACCACCACATGAATGTATCATCATTGCACACCATAACCTTAGGGAACATTATGGTGTATTAAATGTATATGTTTAAAAACTATATTAATGTGAATGTTTATATTTTATTTTCAATTTGAATAATGTTTATATTTTCTTCTAATTATTAATTTATAAATGATTTTTATCTTTAAATAATAAAACATAGAAATTATTTTTAATTAGTATTAATTTTCAATAAAGACATTTATTTTGACTAATTACTGGATTTTTGAAATAAATAATATTTCAATAAAATGATATTATTAATTAATGTTAATTTTATATAAATTATCATATAATTTTTATGAATTGAAATGTAATTTTTGTATGGGTTCAAAAATTGCTATTGTAAAAAACCCTTCACCTCTCTATAAATATCTATTTTTATTTTAAAAGTCGAAATAAAAATTTTTATAAAAATATTTTGATAAAATGAATATTATTTTCTGCATCTGATTGTAAAAATAATCCAATGATACATTTTTTTATAATTTTATGAGGCAATTTGATTTTCAAGTAAAGTGTAATTTCTATATAAAAATACGGCCCATATTATGACATCATAATGTCCCAAAAGTTATGAAATAAATAATATAGATTGTATCCATGAACAAATATATGCTTTACATTTAAAATAATGTAATTTAATTTTTATTTGATTAATTTTATAAAGTCTTCATGAATCCTCCTAAATCATTAATATATTTTATGGTTTTTAAATCATTTATTTTAGAGTATTACTCACTTCCATATCGTCAAGGGTATTATTTTAATAATTTATTCCATTGTACTTATAAAATAATGAAAATCACTTTCATTTGGTAGAAACCATTGAAAAAAATCATGGAAAGGTATGTGGTTTTGGTTTTTTTGTTATATAGAGTCCAAAACCTATGTTTGATAAATGATAATGAATTACCCACTCATTTCCTATATTCAACCACCCATGATTCCATTTATCATCGCTCAAAATCTTTGGGAAACCCCGTTAGAGTCCTCCAATGGTTCCCCCAAGCTCTCAGTAATCCCCCACCAAGCATTTGGAGTCACACTCTCAAGGTAAGGGTTCCTTTATTTCACATCTTTATTCGATTGCCTTCATTATCTTATTCCATTTTGAACAATTACTAATGTTGTGATGCTTTATTTTATATCCCCTTACTAAAACTATTATTACAAAATAATGAGAGACCCCTTTCACTCTCATCACATGCTTCTATGAACACTCATACACCCTTGTTATGCTATCAAAATTAGGCTGTTATTTTCTATACTAAACAATTGTGTAGTAAATAAACATACCCATTTCTTATCAAGTGTGTTCAACATTATAAACTTATACTTTTTATTGGGTAATTACATATATTTATTCTAAAAATATTAGTAGTGGAATAAAAATTGATGAAAAACAATACCATGTTTTATGATCTATGTGGCACACTTAAGCATGAGAATAAAATGAAATTGGTGGGTGCAACTAGAATTATTTATAGCTCCAATGAATTGGGTAATGTTTTAGTGTCACGAGACATCCTAAAAGAGTTTAGAGAGTGAAACTAATCTATTATGGGACTTTTTTCATCATGATGTCTTTGTAGATACCCGTAACCTATTTTTATGATGCAATGTTTTAAGTTGTCCCCAAATTTCCCATGTTGCCTTTATATTATCATGTTATATTATGCATCATTTTTCATGTTTATGATTATCACACCTTTTATAACCCATTTATATGCCTATTGTCTATCATGTTTTACTTTCTTCGTGTTATTCTAGTTTTTTCCCTTTCTATGATTTATAAGTCACCCATTTCTTACGTATGTCCCCAAAATGTTAAAGAGTTTTTTTAATAAATGTGATGTATTCCTTGTTTTACATTTTTATGTAATTTACCTAACTCTTAAAGACACTAGTATTATCAATATTTAGGGTTTTTTATGTGTAGTCTTATGTAATATATCATGAATGAATGTGTAATAAAGAGAAGGAATGTTTTAATGTGTATGGTATACACTTCCTTAAAAGTGATGCATGGATCAGATCAAGCTCTTAGGAGAGGTTTTTTGAATTTAAAGATGATACATTGTCATCCCTATATGATTTAGAATTTATAAAGGACCAATTTACCTATTGATCAAATTTTTTCCTTTTCAAAAAATTTATAGCCCTCTTCCATGGTGATATTTTGAGGAATACCTTTTCCCTGACTTCAAACTCTAGATCTCATAGATAATTATCATCAGAGTTATTTTGTTGACTTGTAGAAATTTTAATTCTCTACTGAAAGATTTGAATATTTTATTACATATCCTATGAAAGATTTGGACTAATAATATTATGAGAGGTAATTTTATCCCAACATATTGAAGTTATGTACCTTTTACAATATAGAGCCTTATGTGGTTCCATTTGAATTCCTAAATGGGAACTGTTGTTATATGATAACTCTATTAGGGTAAGGTGTGGAAACAAACCTTATATGAAATATATTGAACAATATCTCAACTTATCCTCAAGAGTTTGAATGGCCCTTTTAAATTGACCATCATTCGGAGGATGATAGCTATTTTAAAGATCAATTCTATATCTAATGATTACTGAAGACTTATGGATAATGTAAAGGTAAATCATGGATATCTATTAGATAAATAGATATTGTTAATCCTTGTAGACTTACAACTTACATTTTGTATATATTGAAATGTTTATCGGGTGA
The DNA here is from genome assembly GCA_963277665.1 of Viscum album. Classification (NCBI taxonomy): domain Eukaryota; kingdom Viridiplantae; phylum Streptophyta; class Magnoliopsida; order Santalales; family Viscaceae; genus Viscum; species Viscum album. The sequence continues at coordinate 2,081,266,706 of OY728152.1, read as the reverse complement.
TAAATCTTATTAAAGAATAATAAAATTTGATAACTTTATAAGCAATAAAATACAACCCAAATAGAATTATATCATTTAAACATCTTGGAAAACCCTACAATTAAAAGCATGATGATGTTATCCCATTGAAATATAGTCAGGGGTAATGGTTTCATCATACCCTTATACTTTAGATGTTCAACTTTAACTTACTGGAAAATCACTCATCAAGATATATAATCTTCAATATATCTCTTTATGTTTTCACACAAGAATTTATTTCTCAAATAACTGTACATATTTTTTATTCCTAGATGGATTGATCATGATGGGATATGTTTGTAATTTTATAATTCCTTCTTAAATTTTGGTATTTTACTTACACATATTCATTTCTTGAATATTATAATTCTACTATTATTAGTGTTAAACTCTATAATATTTTATACCTTATTATATAGCTTCATATAATTTTTTTTCACTTTCATGATCTTAACATGACTGGATGATTGGGAATTTATTTAGGAAATTTGGGATTCATCCCCATAATATATGATTTCAATGTCCATCCTTTGAAAATCCTTGAGTCTTGGGTCTATTTCAATACTCATCTTGGACAAGGTAGAATGATCAAAACGTTGTTTTCCTTCCAAGGATGGTAATGTATTGACCCATAATATTTTTTGTGTGTGAATATATACGTAGAACTCTTATTATCAATTTATATTTGACACCTTTCACTATATAAGTAGTGCCTTTGTATCATTAATGAAAATATTATCACAGGTAGCTCCAAATCATGAGTTAGGTAATTTTTCTTATAGTCCACTAATTAATATGATACAAATGCTATAACCATGTATTTTGTCATAAGAAAACATCCTAATCCCTTCTTTGAGGCATCAAAATATTTCAATAACCGTTATTTACATTAGGTTAGTGTGATTATAGGTGTTCTGAATAACCTTATCTTAATATCCTTGAACTTTTCTTCATCGTCATCTATCTAGATGAACTTTAATCCCTTCTATGTTAAATTGGTGTGTGGATTTGACAATCCGGAAAAATTTCTCACAAAGTGTTGATAGTATCTAGTTAATCCAAGACAATATAATATAACCTTAATTCTTATAGGATACCTTAATCCCCAACATGACGTTTAAGACTTTTTGGAATATATGTAACTCTGGTGTAACCCTTATATACTCTAAGGAGACTTTAAACCATAAAGATACCATTATCCTTTCTTGGATAGATGAAATGTCTAGTGTATTCTTAAGTATTCATGAGATACATTAAACCCAATAATATTCTTTAATACTTCTTGGATGAAATTAAAATCTAGAATAATCATAAATATTATTGGGTGGACATAAACTAAAAATAATCATTATGTCTTCTCAAATATCATAAAACTCTAGTTTATCCTAAATCATTCTTGGATGACATGAAACATTAGTGTAACCATTAAACCTTCTTAGATAACATGAAACTCTATTATAACATTAAATACTTATATTCTTCCTAAATTGAGATCCTCCTTGATTCAATAAACTAATTGGTGATGAGTCAATTAGCCTCCAACCTTGGGTGATGATATATGGAACCCATATTTACGTATACATGATGAGTGTGAACATAAAATCCTTAGATCATGCCATCTTGGAGGAAATTAAACTCCAGAATACCATTTGATATAGATTTAAAAAATAGAAAAACCCCATACACACAAATTCACTAAACATTAAGGTGATATGTATTATGAAACCTAGATGATCCAAATAAATTTATTTTCTTTTTGAATGCACACATATTTAGTTAATCCCTTTTTAACAATTTTTTCCCTCATAAGGTATGAATAAATATAAAATATTGTGGTATTGCTACCTAGAATGATTTCAAAATCATATTATTAAATCTATAATTACATACCATACTATGAAATAAAGTCGTTACTGAGATGATATAACCTCCCATCCTCTCAATTTTGATATATATACCTGACCAATGTGAAAAAATATAGGTTGACATAAATGTTAGAAATAATATTCTAAGGGGTTATATTGATTTATGGAAGTTATTGGATCAAAAAACTAAGAAGAAATAATAGATGAAAATTATAGAATAGAATAAGTTTAAAGAAATACACCTTATGAAATATTCTCCTTTATAAAAATAAGCACATAAGGATGTAAATTAATATATATATGAAAAAATGAGGAGTAAATTATTACTGAGTATAAGGATAAATTTATAAGGTTAGTATGACATGATGAAGATATGTAATTTATCTAGAATGAATGATTGATAACTTTTTATAGAATAAATAAAGTCCATAAAATAAAGTCATCTTAATAAAAAAATGATAAATGAGGTGATAAAAAAATATTTCATCAGGTTTGTGATTAATTTCACTATATTATATATTTTAATGAAAATATAGAGAAAAGTGGAATAATATATCCAATACAGATTAAAATTTTAAAAAATGTGAATAAGGGAAGGTTATTATGTAAAATAAGAAATAATTATGCAAAGAAACACCATGGGGATCTCTTAAAGGTATTTTGTGGAAATAAAAGAGGTAAAAATAACAACTAAAAAAGGAAAAGGAGAAGCTATTAATGTATTACACTTTATTTTCAAGTATTTTTAAAATAATATACTTCTCAAGAGGTTGATGGAGAAATGTTAAAAAATGCAATTAATAAAGAAGTTATTGATTTCCCACACGATCTGACATTATGTACTTTTGTAAAGACCCAAAATTTAAATATAGGGAGTTCGAAATAATTTATGTATTTTTGGTCATGAAGGGAAAAATTATAATTTTATGGTTCTCAAATTGAAATTTTGTATGCACCATATAATTTGGGATGTGATCTTTACCATTGAGGGGTATTTTTATAATTTTATATGGATTTTAAAATTTTCCCCGTTAATGTTAGGTGTCAGTGGGAATTTAATCGATTATTTATTTATTACAAAATATCATATTTTATATAGATTAATTTTATTAAATAAAATATAGGAATAATTAATAAATTTTATCTTAGGGGTTATATATACTACATGATTGAAAAATATTGGTGATTATTTCTAGGAATAGAATATAATTTAACCACCTCTAAATAATTTCATGATTTTTATTTAGAAAATCATTAAATGGACTTGTATTATAATTTTCATGAAGGGTTTCCTTTTCTCAGGATGGTTTAGTTATTTTTAATGTAATCTACATTTACTAATGTGTTTTCCATAATTTTTGGTGGTTTTTCTGAAGTGAATATTTTACAGCGGGTTCTCTAATTAGCAGTCATTATTCTTGGTAAGAAAAATTTAGTAGTGTTTTTTCATATTAGTAGTAGTATTTATGAATAGAAAATATGTATCAATAATTTTAACTGAAATTAGATATGGAAACATATAAAAATTTTATGTGGTTTAAACTGCCTATAAAAGATTCATGGTGGTCAAAAATGCCACTAATTTATTAGAGGTAGTTAAAAATATTGCTAGATTGGTTGTTTTAAAAATTGGATATCAGATTAAAAAATTTACCAAAAATATGATACACAAATATTATATGAAAAATAGGGAAACCTTCATAGTTTTCCTAACATTATTACATAAAATACATCACCATTTAATTATATATAATAAACCATTTTTTATAAAATTACATTACAAATATTAGTGATGGATATTCTACTCAGATACATGTACCTTTCCCAGTATTAAAACTTTATGCTTATTCCATTAAATACTTCCCCACTTTCAAACATTGGCACATGAAATTATAATAGTTAACCACAGATAATTAATGAGCATATTTAATGAATAACAAATTCATTATAATTCAAATGGAATATTATTTTTTCTAAATTCAGTTTTATGTACTGGTATAATAATAAATAATCCTATTTGGACCCACATAGATTATTTTATCAAATCTCTAAGTATTTTATGATAAAGAGTAACCCCAAATATTATTATTAGGAATTCATAATGTGTATAAATAATTCAGAAAATCCCGTTTTGGAATGCCATAATACTTCACCATTGAATAAACATATACTCATCTCATGTTAATCTATGAATACCAATTTGTTCCCTTCTGATGTAAAGTAATAATTTATTTCTGATAAAAGGGTATTTATTGTTTACTATCAATTGGTTAAAATTTCAGTAGTAAAAATATAAATGTAAATTACTATCAATATTCATGGAAAATAATTATGGAATTATTGGTTGATAAACACAAAATTTAATAAATACATTTCTCTCAAGATCATCCAATTTCACCTTAATTATCATAACCACATAGATTCCATTCTAAAAGAGGGTAAAAAATTCTAGTTTAAGGTAAAAGGAAAATTGAAAATTCTTAGTTCAAGGTAAATGGACAATTTAAAATTATTATTGATCGCCTTTAAAATTCCTAAACTGGTCTTTCTATTTAACTTGATTTAGAGAAAATATCATAAATAATTGGTCCATTCCAACTTCAACTTGCATCCCACTGATATTTAAATCTTTAGATAACTCTATATGACAAGATAAAAATAAACCATTAACTATAATATTTCATATCATCCTAGTATATTAGAAAACAATCCATTATTATTATAAGGTCACATGTTTCCATCTAAAGGATTTTAAAATCCAATGAGATTTAAACATCACTTATCATAATAGAGTATGAGGGGAATTTAAAACCTTTATCATTCCCCTAAAATAATAGTGTATCAATTCTAATTGAATAAGCCACTAATTCAATTTTAAAATCTAACTGATTTACTACATATAAAGAATTAAAAAATATATGGTTGTATCTTTTTTAACTCCTATCTATTCTTCCATGAGTTTATAAGCATTAATATATAATTCTATTAAATATAACTTCTAATCCCTACATCATTTATTATGTTTATCCAGTATCCCCTTAGGTTAAAATTTCCAAAAAAATCTTTACTTGATGTTTTTTTTGGATAATGGTAGGCCCTGGTTGAAATTTTTTGTTGTTTCTTTAGATAGTCTATTCGACGAATTTGATAACATATATTTGAGTAATTTTTTTTGAGAAAATACTTAATGGAATCCCCAATTATTTCAATTTGAATAAATTTATTTTCAACTTCTATCTAATTCATGAACATTTTACCCCACTAGGCTGTAAATAGAAAAAAATAATGATATAAACTCCTTCTATATAAAACTCTATGATTGTAGGTTTTATAACAACCTCCACAGAGGTATGTAAGTTAAATAGTATCATCTTGAACTAAATCATTAATCAAATCCTCATCTCAAAAATATGATCCTTGAGATTTTCATTATTTACCAACTATGGTTTAAAATGAATATGATTTAAAAAATAAGAAACTTAATCTCTAACTGATAAAACCCCTTACTGTTAATCAGAAAACATGTAAAAATTTATAAAAATTCATCACTTATGGAATAAATTGATAATATTCTAAAAACCCACCTAGAAAATCCCCTCATGATACATAAATTTTCTATTCATCTTCCTCTTTGATTTATCTTATAACATACTTATTTAGTTTATAATAATAGAAACAAAATTTCAGAAGCTCACATAATCTTATGTGTTATCAAAATTATTATGAGATTGTGATGTGGATTATTTTATGAATTTAAAATATATTTTAATATGATATACTAAATAAATAATTAAAGTAATTTAATTTAGAATATTCATTGAACAAAAAATTAATACTAAAATAAATAATATATAGGAAAATTTGAAAAATTTAACACTTATGAACCCCTGATAATGGTTTGTATTTATTGAATAATAATTTCATCAATCTTATGAACAAGATATCCAATTCACTCTATAATAATGATACCTAAATTTTTTTTGTGTTAACAAGTGATTCATGATCTTTAATGGCATTATTTAATGCATCAGTTTAATGTTTTTGCACCTGGATCACCAAAACGTTATTTTCCCCACCTGCTGACATCCTCTAGGAAGATATATGTACCTTATTGAACATCACTGATGGAGTTAGACAAAAATCCCTCCCCCTGACATGATCATAATTCCCTTTTCCATTAATTAAATCTTAACATCCTTTTATGATACTGAAACTCAAAATGTTGTGATAGAATCCCGTGATTTTTATTTATTTTACACATTAAATAGAAGAATATAATATTTTAATGAAATTTAGTAAGGTGACGTAATAATTTAAATTGTTTATCCCTATATTTTCTGTAGGGTTGTTGAAATAAATGACATAATTTTTTTGTGAACATAAAACCCCAAATCCTTCCTTCCAAGAGAGTGACCTACCACCATTTCCTATTTGAATATATTAAATAAATAATATCTAGAAAATATAAACTAATTAATGTTTTATAGTTAAATATTTCAATAAATATAATGACACATTTCTATTTTATTTAATCATGAATATAATTGATCTAGAAGTGGATGTAATTTGTTTCTCCTCTCAATTGATATAATTACATATATAAATCAACTAATGATATTATATATAAATAAAACATGAAATTTTATTAATAATTTTCTGTTAATCTACTAAAATTTAATAAAATACAAGGGATTCACCACACTTATGGTCAATGAATGCTTTCCATTGGTCCCTAGTCATTTTTATGGACCTTCTAATATATATGTGATACTGATATAGATGTTCTATTGAATTCATTCCCTAATCACCACTTGAAGTCCGTCATTGTTTTCCTAATTTTTTAAGGTATAGGGTTGTGAAATGACATCAGGTACATAAAAATGCGACATCATCTATGAATAAATTTATAAAATTCATCAAATTATTTATACATTCAGTAACAATGTTTAATTTCATCATATATGAATACATAATAATGATACTACCTTTATTTGAGAATCACACAACTCATTTTTCAAAGATGATTGAATGTGTCTCCAATCTATATAATGAATAGGGAGATATACTGATTCACTTGATAAAAACCCTAGGAACTACCCAAAAATGTGTGTCTCATCCTGAGTGGGTACGACATTTTCATCGAAATTAACAAAAAACATTACTTTAGTAAAATTACAATCATTATAACATTTTTATGTATGTAACCATTTTATTATTATTTTCATCTGTTTTACATTTTTAATTAATAGTTAGTACCAATATTTTTGAACATAATATTGTCACATTAAATTACATACATATGACTATGACCAACAAATAACCACTCTATGGAAACTCACTGTCAGCCATATTACCAAAAGGATACGTCATGGGTGTCCTATCTAATTCCTTGATATCATCAATAAAAGTCTTACCTATAAATAAAATATTATTATCATAAGATGACAGTGTATCAAAAAATTGTGCGAGGTATGTGATGAATTATACCTTGTGTCATAGAGGGATAATGAGAACCATGTGACCTAGAGAGGGTATTATCACTAAACTTATTCTGACGCAGCATACCTATAAAAAATAGTCCACATGTACTTTATCTCCAAAATTTTTGTATACAAAATATAATTATATTTTTATATATGAAAATAAAATAAATTTAATATAAAAAATATATAAAATTAGTTTTTTAAATTAGGATAAACATATTATTACACATAATTTAATAATTCACATGAAAATTTATGTTTAAATTTATATTAAAATATTATATTACCAATAGAAGATGAAATAAAGTGTTTTTATAAGTTATACACACAATGTTTACCCAAATAACACATTAATCTGAAATATTAAAACCATTAATGGATAATTAGAATAGTTAATTTAATAAACCTAACAAAATTGCATAATTTTACCATAACACAGAGTAAAATATAAATTAGTAGTGATTAGAGTAAACAATATATAAGAAATTTCACCCAAATCATGATGTGGGACTGGTGGAATAGAGGCATAGAATAGTATGAAGATTTTGTTCTATCGTTAAGGACATGTGGGAAGCCACTCTGACATTGATCAACATCGAGGTGGATGACTAAAGGGGTTCAGACACTATGTAGCACTTAAGGGAAGGCCTAGAGAGGTTTTCTGTGGAATCATGGAGAGGGGGAATCCAAGGTACGGTGGCCTCAGACTAGAATCAACTAGTTGGGATGGGGAGATTTGAAGTGGCCCATACCAGTGTCGAGTGACTATGATCATCCATGAGGGTTTTAGTTGGTGAGTTTTAGGAGTAGGGGATATGAGTTTGTTTAAAAATCTAGTGGTTGTTTTTATCTAAAACAACTACTAAATACCAATTATCTAAAGAAAGTACTGAAAAATGGGTGTGGTATATTGTGTTTTCATTTAGCAGTGGTTTAAGGAACAACCTCTAAAACCCTAAAACCCTTTATTATATTTCATTTGGTGGTGGAATAATAGAGTATATGAAGACTGGAAATATTATTATACTAATAATTTTACTTGTCATTGGAGTAAATATTGTGTTAATGGGGGTTAAATTTTTAGAATTAATGGAAGAGAGAAAAATTAAATAGTGGAACTAATGGATACATTAAATGAATTTAATGGGAAATATTATTTTTTCAATCATCAATTTTTTTGGGGATCCCTAAATTCTCATAGGAGAGATACCATTGGCATTGAAGTGTTGTGGTGAATCAAGGAAAATGAAAATGAATATAATTTCAATGATTTATCAGTGAAAAAAATAAGAGGATTGAGATATATGTTCATCATGAAATTGAGGATGATCACTCAAAATTATCACCCTTGAAATAATCCTTGTGAATATAACACTATTTTTATTTTTTGTGATGGGTTAATAATTCTTAAAATATATATTTATGAACATGTGGTAAATGGAAATTGAAAAAGATATATGGACATGGATTTGTTGTAATAAATATTCAAGAAAATATATTTTGTGACAACATATCGTCTTATAAATGATTATTGAAAGGAAATTAATAGTGGTGGAAATGAAATTTAAAAATTGTTGATAATACAATTATATGATAATATAATTTTTATTGATAGATATGGAAGTAGATAGATGATGGAAACAATAAATATTGATGGTATGTCTATAAAATAATTCAAACAATCTATCTTATTGTTTATAAATCATGTATGAATTATTTGATATGTTTTTTATAATGAAAAATATATGTTGATTGTTGTTTGTGAATAATTAATAAATATTTGTTAATTACACATATTAGACTTTGATCTTGAAGTGATTAAATATAGAAAAGAATGGTTGAAGTGGTTAAAGGGGTTGAATTATGACATTTTCCACAAGCCATCCAAGTTTTACATGGGGTTCATTCCACAAATTGGTTAAATATATAAAATTGTTAGTGATGGTTGATGATGAATTGGAATTTTATTACACCTAGACTATGCCACATATGAATGGGGCTCTGACACATTGTAGAATGGGGGGGGGGGGGGGGTTCTAGAAAAATATTATATGGGGTGGTGTAATTTATGCATTAATAATTGAACATTAGTATAAGTCCATGTTGTAATCCACAAAACCAAGTCTACTCTATAGTTCTTTGACTGAATTTCATACTCAGCCTTATTCATCCCTCCCCATGTGCCAAAGGTTGTTGACTTGAAGTGAGAATCAAATGTGTTACTATACGGAGACTATACACTCATATCAAAGTGATGAAATAATGAAAAATAAACAATCCTAAACCATAAGAATTAATCAAAGTATAAAGAATCAATAAAACAGATATTCTATATAAATTAGAATTAATAAGAATAAAATTAAATATCACAACTGATCACCCACTATTTCGATCACATATAAAACTAAAAAAAGAAATAAAATACAAGAGGAGATAATACCATGCAAAATCCACATAAAATTGCAGTCTCTAGACTCCATAATAGTTGTCATGCTCAATCACAAGACACTAAGCCCATGATATATTAGAACCTATGAACAATGAGGTTTTCTTTTTTTTACCAAATTTCCATGGTTTCCCAACCAGGGTTTTAATAAAACTCAGTAGAGAATCGCTAATGTGGTCCCAAACATAACTAGTAAATAAAAAGTATTCAAATGTGATAATATGAAAATAATTAAACAAACTACAAAATTATAATAAATAATCACTATCAATCCTAAGGTTCTAATGTGACACCTAATACCGAACATACTTGTTTTTAGCAGAGTCATATGTTTTTCAGAATGATATATAATATCTAAGGGATAAAATACCTACCTTAAGATTTCATGGATATATACACATCAGCTGTAAACACTAGATCCTAGGAATAATTTTAGCCATCTCATAATACTAAGAGCTACCATTAGATCCCCTTGTAAGTATCCCAGGAATATCATTATATTAGGATAAATCAGTAGACTCTAAGATGTATCCTAAGAATCTCATATAATATATGGTGTAAACACTAGACCCTAGGAAGCATCCTAAGAATCTCATATAGTAGTAGGTGTAAAATATAGGGACTAGGAATGATCATAGTAATCTCATATAATATAATGTATAATCACAAGATTCTAGGAAACATCCTACACATCTCATATAATATCACGAGTAAGCGTAAGATCATAATAAAAAAACTAGAAATCTCATATAATAAAATTTTGGGTAAAAAACCCACCCATTAATCTCTCATATAATCATTGGGGTCTAGTATCAACCTAGAAATCCTTTATACAATTGTATATATCAATGGGATCGGCTATCTGCCCAAACTAATCACATATAATCAGGTTTTGTGTCTCTATTGTTTGAAATATCATTTCCACTAAAACCATTCTAGGATTTCCCAATAGAACCTTATCTTATAAGGTGAAACTTTATATCAATGATTCCTTCCCTCCTCTACTAACCTTCACTAAGGTCAATATAATACAAGTCCACTTACCAATGTTGATGTGACTTGAGCACAAAATACATAAATATTATATAATTCTAGAGTAATATTAAATAAATATCACAATTATACACACAAGATAAATATAAATTTATATTGTATTTGGATCGTAAATACATAATCAATTTATTCATTTAAATATATTCAACATACCCCATAAATATATTAATATTTTCACCCTTCTAGAAAAATCACACATAAATCATTCCATCAAAACCCGAGGAAGGAAAACATAAGAAAGGGTGATCTCATATGCCTATTAAGGGTAAAAATGGGAGATATCAATCCTAAGGGAGAAAAGGATGATCATAAGGGTATAATAAAATAATTATGTTCATGTTCTGAACCTAAAACAGTCATCCCAATAAAATATTATATCACAAACTCCAAAATCAATTCATATCTCGAAGCATGATCAATAAGGGTTCCCAAGAAGTAATAATCAATTAAGAGTTATAACAAGATCATGTGGACTTATAAGAATAGAAAATAATAATATTGTGAAAATGGATATTCTAAATAATGTCCACTCATAATATATTGAGCATAGCTAAAATCTATGATACTCATGAATTAAAATGTGAACATACCTATTCAAAATGATGTCCACACATAATATTGTGAGTATAGCTACAGGAAATCACACTCACACATCAAATTGTGAAAAAATATATGCACATAAATTTATAATCTTATCATAATTATCTAATTATATATCAATATCACATTACCCAATTTATTGAATGGCTATAACGGAGCCAAACTTCTCATTATTTTAATCCATTTATATGTATGCCACATCTTGATGAAAACAGTTATCATTTTGTTGTAACATAACATGTGGAAATGAAAATGGGATTTATCAAGATTTAATTTTCATAATAATTAAATCATAAAAATAAATTATATGGGTAATATCATAGGATCATATCCATAGTTAAGAAAAAGTAACATGAAAAGATGTTGTCATAGATGAAAAATTTATTTAAAAGGTCATTGGGATATATCATGAGGAAAAGTATCATTTCATTTTGAAATTAATTATAAAATTTATAAATTTTTTTATATATCATGAAAAAAATATTCTTTGAAAAGATTCATGGAATATTGAAAATAAATATTCAAAGAAAATAGTAGTCATGATGGCTATAAAATTCGTTTGTGCAGCATATGTCAAAACAAAGATTCTGTTCAAACATTTGGTAAAATGTAACTCATTCAAAAAATGAAAAGAATATATAAATTATAATTTTTCATAGAAATTAAAACATGGTTAAAAATAAAATTTTATCAATAATTGGAGAAAAGTAAAAATATTCTTGAAAACATTTTAATGAAAATACATATATGGATGAAATATTTCATCAACAAAAGAGGAAATAAACTCTATTTTTATTAAAAACATTTTATCAATCATTTTAAGTACCAAAGATATAGAAATAGTAATATTAAATAAAAATTAATTTAATAAGAAGAGGATAATATAATATAATTTTTCTAATGTAGAATATCCTATAATTTCCTCCAATTAAAATTTAGTATAAAAATCCAAGAAAGAAATGAGACTGTAACACAAATCCCTTACCTCAAGTCCCATATTTTTTCACACATGTTAAAATATAATGTATAATAAATATATATTATATAAATTAAAAAAACATATTCATGCATAACTTACTATGAATATTTCCTTTATAATTTATAATTTTTCTTATATAAACATTTTCTTCATTAAAATGAGAATTTGTGTGCAAACTGGTCCTTTTTCCATCCGTGTCTCAATTAGGCAGTTATGTTACTTGAACCAAGTTCATGGTTTCATAAATTTATAATATTACTCATTAAATAATTATCATATTTTTTCATCATATTAACATTTATAATTATTCACATTAAGAAGTTTTGAAAAATGAATCACATTGATTCATAGAGGTTGTAGTCCACACGTATGCACGCGCGGTGTTATCGTTTCCCAACGGACGAGATGGTAAGAATATAGATAATACATTATAATTTTATAATAACAATTATTTAATAAATACCATATAAAAACCTTAAATATATCATAATAAATATCTATGATTGATGGTGATAGAAAATGAATTATATTGTTGTGTGGAAGCCATAGTCCAGACATACACATGAGTGATAATATCATTTACCATTCAATGGAAATAAGGTAGAAAATGGTTATTAAATCATCAGAATAAAATCTAAATTTATTTATTATACTATATTAATAATTTTATGATAGATAAAATAGGTTTATATGGGGTATATGAAAAATAAATTTTAAAGAGCACAATTGAGAACTATAACTCTTTTTTCAACAACATCCTTAAGTTTACACCTAAATACTTATTAAGGTAGTATTATGATGTACATGGAACTATAAGAAATGAGGTGGTATATTAGTAAATTATGGTTAAGTATTTACCAATCTATGAGGCTCTTGATGTTTGGAAAATAGAAGAGTTGTAGTGTCCTTTTATATTGGTGGGAGTGTCCAAACTTGAAATTTCTCAAAATATTAAAATATATTAATGTATTATTCAATCACAATGGATAAAATATGACTCAAATTCAAATAAGAGATAATACAGGGTTGAAATATGAGCGTATAAATGGATTTATAACATTTTTATGTTTATTTAGATGCCTATCATTTTATTTTTAACCCTTTTTACTCTTTTTAACTCTTACTATGGTAACTGACTTTTTACCAAAGTTCTTATTCATAATGAAGAAAAATGAAAGTAGTGTCGTTACCAAATCGGGCTATGATAATTAAAATTATGAAATTAATTTTTTTATTTCTATTTATAGAATTTTATAATCTCAATTTTAAAACAAACATACAAAACATGATGAAACATGTATAATATTGATTACTACGTAATTAAACCAAAAAATAAACACATACCAAATTATTTCTAATATTGATTACTGTTTAATTAATTAATTAATTTAGAATTAAATGAGTATTATATTTCATTATTTTAAAATTGAAAAATAAATTTTAATTTTAAATTACTTATTTAATGAAAAAATGAAAATTTTACAAAAATATGTATTTTCACCATTTACTTAAAAAATAATTATTTTCAGAAAAACCCCTAAAAATTTACCCTAATATGATATCGACGATTTAATTTCAAATAATAGATAAATTTTCTAAAATGGTAGAAATTAATTATAATGTCTATGCCTAAAATAAAATAAAACCCATTTTTGGAGAAAACATATTTTTGAAGCATAAAATGACATTACTATAGATTGAGAACTTATTTATTATACATTATAATTTATACATATTTTTCATATTTTTATTAATCTTATTCATACCTTAAATTCCAACGGTGAGGTTACAATAGTAATCTATATTCTGGACCATTTAGACTCAGCGTTTCATGTAAAACAAGAAGTTGATTACTTTGGGTTAATTTAAAGGAATAACTATATATAAAATTTCATGGTGTTACATTATACCGGCTTAAAATAATTTATCCATTTAAATTAATTCACTATGATATAAAAAATGAAGATATTTCTTACTATTTATATCTTTTTTGTTCCAACAAAGGTAAAAAAAATTACGGTTTCTCTACAAAACATTGAATAAGTGAGTGGTATTATTATGTATCATGTTTATCTTTAATCTTGAATATTAATTTATTTACCCATATAATAGATATCAGGATTTAATGGTACAACCATTGAATTTTGAATATGATAATTATAATTTATTAATTTCAATGGGATACATATATAAAACATATCTTTAACTTGAGATAGATTAGGTGGAAGTTCCAAATGATAAAAACCTGACCTGATACAATCAAGAACTTGGAAGAGACTGATATATATTGGTATCATCCTTATAACATTTACAAATCTAATAACATTTTTCCAAGATGATATTTATAATAATATATTATTACTAACTTTCTACTCTATATATCACCACTGGTTATCAGTATAATGTTTCTATAAACTATGAGATTCCATGATGTAATTATAAATGGATCTAAACACATATTCTATTTACTTAGAAAGATCAATTAAAAATAGCTTTCTTTCTCCAATTTCATCCCAAAAAATATGAGTAATTCACTTCCTTCAATAGATGTATTTATAAAGATCCATTATAATTATTGAGTGGAAGATATTATTGTTTGAAAACTAAACAAGAGAAATGTGTTGATCACAATGAAATTTTAAAGGAACCTAATATTCTTCCAAAATATCTATAAGAGTTATAATGGTCTACTCATATTGAACTTGTGTATGGGGATGATATGTAGTGCTAAATTTCATCTTCAATTTCAATTCCATCTAAAATATTATATTGAATTTTTCTATAAACCTAAAATCTCTATAAAAAATGATAAATTGAGGCACTCCATGAAATCTTACCACTACCTTGATGTATATCCTAGAAATCCAATAAAGAGAGAAATATTATCTTATTGTAATTAAATTTTATAATATCATAAGTGAATCGACCATAACCCAAATAAATTTTTCCTTTTTTTGGGAGTCTAATGATGAAATCCCTTATAACATTTTCCCATTCCTATTCTGGTGTTGGTAATTGTCATAACATCCCCTTAGAATTTTGTCTCTCAAACCTAATTTTTTGATAAATTGGGAATTGAGATACATTCTATAAAATACCACTTTTAATGTTATCCCACCATAAATACTTATCCAGATCGTTATACATATTCATTCTACTAGGATGTATAGAGATGATGAATTATGATCTTAACCCAATTGTTCCGTCTTCAAGTTTGGTATTGATAAGACACATACTTAGTACCTAAAAAATATCCCTGAATTATAATAATGATTAAAATTAGGATGATTTATCACCTTATTCGGTATTTCCATATCCTTCTTACCTGCTTCATTAATCATTACATGGATAGATGGTTGAAAATTCACCTTAGAAATATGTGATATGCCCCCTTTCCACATGATTTAATTTTACATATTCTATAAATCCAGAAAAACTATAATTCTTTCAATACTCATAATGGAAAAGCTACTTGATTATTCAGTGTCAGATTATCTTCCATCTTTTCACCTTACTAGGGTGGTATTTTATTGAGAAGTTATAATATTCAATCAATTATAACTTCTAATTTTGTTCATAATAATCACTTTATACGTTAATATATGCTTTAAGATTCAATTATATGTATATTTATCACATATTTCACCATAAAGATAATGCACCTATATTTTCATCACTAACAAAACCACTATCAGCAGCAAATCATGAGTTCGGTAATTATTTTCCTAAATTTTCAATTTATGTGAGGAATAATCTATCACATTGTAATATTTCATGAGTTTACATCCCTATCCCTATTTAATTCATAGCTATAAATCCCAAACACTTATCTACATTAAGTTTGTGTGAGAACAAGTGTATTGACCAACTATATTTTTAGCTCTTTCAAATTCTCATCTCATTAAACTATCAATATAAACATATATCACTTCCCCCTTATAATTTTTATTGGATTATATATCCATGAAAAAATATTCATAAATAATTGACAATATCTATCCAATATAAGACAACTATGAATATTAGTCACATTGTTTGTTTTAGGACATTTTTCAATAAATTTTTTATTTGAAGGATCTACTGATATACCCTCACATGAAATTATATAACCCAAGAATGGAAACTTATATTGAAAAAATTAACTCTTTGTAAATTTGGAATAAAACATCATATTCCTCAGGGTCTGAAACACAATCTTAAAATAATCTTTTTTCTCTTAATTTATCTTTTAAATATATTGTAATATCATTTATAAATACTACCACAAACTAATGATGTTAAACTATAAATACCATATTCATTAAATACATGATCATCACATGGGAATTGGTAAGTTAAAATGACATCACTATAAATTCATAATGACCATAACTCATATAAAATGCTATATTGGGTATAAAATCATTTACCCTAAGTTTATGATATCCTGATTGATGTTTAATATTTGAAATTTATTGAAATCAATGTAGTAGATCATACAAGTCATTAATATGAGGTAATGTATAGTTCTACTTGATATTCATATTCATATTCTTTCGATAATAAATGAGAATATTTATTACAATGTCTCTATTATTAATAAAAATAACCAGTGTACCGCTTGGTGACACACTGGGGTGTATGAATCCCATAAAAAGTTTCTTATTCAATTATAATAACTCATTCTGGGCTATTCTATATGGATTCATTGAAATATGAGTTTCAATAAGAATTATTTCTATTGAAAACTCAACTTCATGATTGAGGGTAATAATAAGAAAATATTTAGGAAATACATCAACGTAATACTAAAAAATAGACACATATTTAATGTTATGTTTTTTCCTAAATATTTGAGATAATTATCACTTATATGTAGAAGTAATAACCATAAAATGTAAGTAATTTCCATTGTAAACTTATAATCATCCTTGCATTGATAAATAATTATATTTTTATTCATAATATCAAACTTTAATTCCCTTCCTTAGAAATTATTACGGGATTTGTATAGTGAAATTCAATATTTTCTAAAAATTAGATAAAATTTAACTAGAGGGAGAATCACAAGATTTGTAAGAATATCATTCCCAAAAAATTATATTAGAGAGGAGATATAGACATGTGATGCGATTATCATTCCATTAGTGAATTTTACATCTATCTAAACATTGAATTATTAAGGTAGTGATATGATATTATTATAAAATTATTTATATATAAAAGAGTAGATATATCTATAATGGAATAAGACATTTGTACTTATTGAGTGTATAACAACTATACCTTTTACTATATAATTCTACCAAGCCAAATCAGTAGTGTTAATAAATGATTTATCTATATCTTTTTTCCTAGGCTGTTTTTAATGCCTTCCATCCCCATTAACCATTAGATTATGGAACTGATTCAAATAATTCACATTCTACCTACATACAAAATTGGGAAAATGATTGGTGGAATCCTTATTCTCATATATTTCATTTAAAATAATTTCACCCCTATCAATAATCACTAGATTGATGTCGAATTTTTTTAAAATTGAATCATTTTACAATTCTTTTTAGTGAATTTCTTATGTTATTCACTACTCATTTTTGACTTATAGGTGGTTGAATTTTTTTCGTCAATGGTATTTACCAATAGAGTTTCTATAAAGCTCTATTTTTCTATTATTTTCACCAAATAAAAAAAATAATTAGAGTTACCACCCACCATTTGTATCTTTGTAGCATATTTAATGATTTCAACATTGTTACGAAAGTCTCTAATGGATAATTTCACATGAACAATTTATTTAAAGCTACTAAAAAATAAATAATTTTTTCTCATAGGATAAATTATGAAGAAAGAGTCATACCTTTAAAGACTTGTAAAGGTTCCTTCATAGGTACCAATAGATTCATCATCATTATTTTTCAGCTATAGAAATACTGTTTTCATCTTAGAAAAAAAATTTCAAGGAAAGTATTTATTGAGAAATAACCTCTTAAACTACTCTCATTCAATAGAGTTTATTTCTTCATATTTACTTATATTCTTGATAAGATTCCACCATTAATTAGCTCCACCTTCCAAGTAATAAATTTCTATAAAACAATTATCATGGTTCAAGAATAAAATAACATAAAACAACTTTTACATCACATTAATTAGTTACTCGAAAACCAGTTGACATGAAAAACAAAAAAAAGGATCAATTTTATCATATAAAAGACTGAATATCATATTTTACCTCATTATTACATTCTATAGATAAAAATTGTTCACATTATTTCTCATATAATGAAAAATTTGAGCAAGAATAGTCACAAGATATCGCATCTGAGCTCCAAATCCATTTTCTTTCTCACATGGAAGATCACTTCATTTTCGATCACATTTTTTATTACCTATTTTTTCATCCATTGACTAAAACAAAAAAATACCTAAAATAAGTATTGAGAAAAAATAGAGTCAACAATAATAAGAAAACAATTCCTAAGATGTCATAATTTATGAAACGTTCTTATCAACCTATGACTCTTAGTTTCATCCTATGCCATTTTTGGTTCAAAATAGGTTTTATTAGGTTTGAACCATATATTTATCATAAATTAATCTCCAAAAATAACTAAATAATATTTTAATACCAATATTGGTGACCTGATCATAATAAAAAAAATATTATATCATTTTAGATGAATATTAAATACATAACAAAAATGTTCACTCTTAATCACGATAAAGGTTTAGTGTATTTGGATACTAGATACATAATAAAAATATTTATTAAAATATATCCTACATATCTAAAAAATATAACTATATTTGTTCCATTATAGTAAAAATATACCTAAATCCTTCTATTAAATCATGGGGAAGGAAAAAATTAGAAAAGGAATGCTCACATGTTATGTAAGGAAAAAATAAGAGATATAAGTCATAAGAGTGTATAAGTTGATCATAAGTGTATAAAAAAAATAAAGTTCATAATCTCAAAATAAATGTTTCATAACTAGAAAATCATAGATCGTAAAATCCAAAATCATGTCATATCTTGAAGCATGGTAAATATGAGTGTCAAAGGAGTAATCGTCATTCAATATTCATAACCTAAGAAAGTGGTATCCATTGTATTGGAAATAATAATCATGTGAACATAAATATTAATAATAATTTCAACACATAATACTGTGAGAATATATATATATGTTATAATACTCATGTATGAAAATGTAAATGTATAATTTTTTGATCATTCATATATATAATCTTGTGATAATTTATATAAGAAATTATACACATTCCTAAAAATATGAGAAGAGGAATTCACAATCAGGTCCATTTTTATCATAATCAACTCATGATATATAAATATCACTTTCACCAATGCATTGGAGTGATATAATTGAACCATAAATCTAATCATCACAATGAATTCATATATATTCCTCAAGAGAAAGAAAGCACTTATAATTTCTTCATAACTTAACTCATAGAAAAAATAAAATGATATTAATTAAGATTTCATCGTCATACACTACTAGAAAAATAGGTATTTGCGACGGGATCCCGTCGCAAATAGCCCGTTGCTGAAAACACCGTCGCAACTACACTTATTTGCGACGGGCCCGTCGCTAAATACTGTTTTTGCGACGGGCATTCTCCCCGTCGCAAATAGTATTCCGTATTTTTGTAAAAAACTTTTAAAACAGTTTTTGCGACGGGACCCATCACAAATACCTTTTGCGACGGGACCCGTCGCAAATAGCTTTAGCGACGGTTCCATCGCAAAAACTATTTTTTAAAAAAATAAAAAAAATTAATAATACTAGTATTTGCGACGGGAGTCGGGACCCGTCGCAAATACTTTTTTAAAAAAAATAAAAAACTATTAATAATACTAGTATTTGCGACGGGCATAGTATCCCGTCGCAAATACTATAAAAAAAATTAAAAAAATAAATTATTGTAATTACTATAATAATAGTAGAATTATAATTCAAAAATAAAAATAATAGAATATTAATAAATAATTTAATTAATATAATAATATTACAATTATAATTCATAAATAAAAAAAATATTAATAAGTTATTTTAATTAATATAAAAATAATAGAATTATTTTACATTCAAATATTAAAATAATTCAAGTATTACAAAAAAAAATTAAATTATAATATTATAAAATTTTAATATATATATATAATTTTAATATATATATATAATTTTAATATATATATAAAATTTAATATTATAAAATATAAATAATATTATTATTCATATTAATATTGTTATTTAAAAATATAATATTATTAATATTTTATAATGAGACAGAAACTACGAATAGAAAAAAAAATATTTTGATTTCACAAATTTTATAACAGAAATACAAACTCTAATCTGAAGGAGGGGGGGGGGGGAGGGGGGGGGGGAGGTGGGGGATCTGCAGATGGTGGTGGAGGAAACTCCATCCCTAAAGCATGAGTGAGTCGGCGCATGTACTCCATCTGCTCCTGATGCTGCTGCTGCCACCGACTCGTCTGCTCCTCGTATAGCTGCTGCTGGCATCGACGCTCCTCCTCATGCTGCTGACGCATCTGCTCCTGCTCCTATCGGAGACTCTCTATCTGTGCAGTCTGAGATCGCAACTGATCCTCATACTGTGTAGAAGAAGATGCACGAGCTCCTCTCGAGCTGGACGCCGACATCGAAGCACTGCCATAATAATCTCCGGGAGTCAGTCGAGAGCCGATACCAACTACCCGGACCTTCTCGAAGGCATACTGGGTGGCCTGCATCCATGCCGCCTCATCAAACTGACGGGCAGTGGTCTGATCTGATGACTCGGCCTGACTCTTAGGCCGGGCCTGTGCCGCTGCGGCCTCATATGACTCCTATAGTTGCAATTTAAAATTAAAATTGTGAATATATTATATGCAGTTAATTTTTAAACTTGAAAACAAATAATACTGACCACGATGTGATGCTGACGATCACCTCTGAGCTCCCCAGTAGCAGGATCACTGTACATCCTCCGATATACGTCGTACTCTGTAATATCGGGGTGCTCGACAGCCTATAAGAATAAAAAATAAACTGTTAATATTTATAGTTATATAAAATATTTATAAATAATGTACGTACCAGATGCTGTCTATGAGTACTGAAAGAACGACTCCCAGCTCGATGAGTCACCTCCTGTCTCCCCCGATTCTGCCTCCCCACCGATGATCTCCTCTGAAAGGCACCACTCAACCAGTGCGCACATAATCAATCCCATACATGGGATGAAATATACTCTGGTCGGTGTGCTCTACATGACTCCTCAAAATCTGACACTCCTGCTTTCTTCATCGCAGCTTTTCTTAAATTGTGCAAAAACTGACGAAGACGATCACGCATGGCCACCTCCCATGCCTCGTGGATGGCGTCACGCATGGTATCCTCGATCGGATACCATAAAACCTACAAATAAATCAAAATATCAAGTTAGAAATGAAATAATTTTCAAAATAAAAATTATTTATTTACGTACGTACCAACCAATGGCCGAACATGGCCTTCTGCACATCAATGGGAATCTGCTCCCATGTGGTCCACGGATGAGAGAAATAGTTGCGCAAAATAGCGCTGCCCTGTCCGACTTCTATATGCGGAAAACTGAAAAAATAATAAACATTTATTATGTGAATAGATTAATGAAATCTTAGTAAAATCCACAGGTTATCACACAGGTTATCACACCTCCGGGTGCGCGGATCAAACCCAAGACGTGGACGTCGCTCGGGGACGAGGTCAGGAATCATCAATCGTGCAAGACCGCGCCACCTCCGCGTACTCCCTGGAGCGCCTGCAGGCTGAGGGTCATCTGCCAGCAACTCATCCGCATCGAAAGGCAGGTCAGCCTCCGCCAACTCACGAAATGTGGCCTCGTCCATCTGAAACAGAAAATGTTAATGTTAGCAAATAATTGATAATTACTATTATATATACATATATACATATTATGATTGTATATAAATACCATGGAATTCTATAAGTGTTCATCTTCATCATCATCTTCATATATGTCAATGTCATCTTCATATTCCTCCTCAACATCATCGATATCCATTCGAGTTGCAGTTGCTTCATCTCTTACCATTTCAAATTCATGTGTGACATCATTAACATCATCGTCATCACCGACTCTTAAATGTGGGGTGTCGTCATCGATACTCATGTCTCTTTGTAAAAAAGATTGATTTTGAGTACTCTCTTGAAAAACTTCAATTCTTTGCACATCAGTGAAAGCACATTCACTTTGACTAAACTGATTGTCTCGAATTTTGATTTTTATTACACTCCACCAATCAGTCAAGTCTCTTGATGTTGCACAGTACTTTTCATAATAAACTTGATATGCCTGTTGAGCCAATAAGAATGGTTCATTTACTGCGAGAACACTTTTACATTTAATATCGATGAATCCATGAGTCGGATGAACACGCACGCCTCTCTCTGTATCCAACCACCGACATTTGAACATGGTTATGTAATGTTGTCCAAGATAACAGAGTTCAATGATTTCATCAAGTATGCCATAAAAGTCAACTTCATTTTCTCGATGATGAGATCCTCTCAAGCTAACTCCACTGTTCATTGTTTTTTTCGATTCCCCATATGCATGTGTGTGGAATCGAAATCCATTCACCACATATGCATTATAAGTTTTAACAAGTTTGGAAGGTGGGTTACTCAATACACACAGCCGTTTGTCAATTTTATCAGCATGTCGAGACACCTGAAGATTTGTGAAATAATTATCAATATAGTAAACTATACATTGAATGAGTTGCTAAAAGATAAAGAATTTATGTTACCAGTTTTTGAAACCACTGAGAGAAATTTTTCAGTCGACGTTCTTCGAGAGCAGCTGCTGTAATTTGTGGAATTTGTTTCTTGATATGATTATCATATAACCTATAAAAACCAAAGTTATTTACTGTAACATAAATGATAGAATAAGTGATATAAACACTTACAGTACAACTGATGTCATCTCTTCACAGTTGAGCAGAACATACGTATGAGCTCTATGATGTTCATCATCTGAAAGCCAGCGTTCAGAAACTCCACCAAAACCAAGCTCTGACTGGTTGAAAACAGATAATTGATTGTCGATTTCATCAATATTCCTCTCATTTCGTCCCATTCGGTTGTGTTTTGAAGGATACACAGATTCAAAATAATGGGAGCAGAAAAAAGATATTTCCTCTTGCAAATAAGCTTCTGCAATAGATCCTTCAACAGATGCTTTGTTGCGTACTTTTCTTTTCAATTTTTGCATGCATCTTTCAAATGGGTACATCCATCGAAACTGTACCGGACCTCCACATTTGGATTCATATGGAAAATGTAACATCAAATGTTCCATTGAGTCGAAGAAAGACGACGGAAATATTTTTTCAAGTTTACATATAATTACAACAACATCTTTTTCAAGTTTTCCTAGAGCATCATAATCTGCCGTAGCCGCACAAATTTCCTGAAAAAAATGAGACATGTCTGTTATGGAATCCCAAATCACAGAATTCAACAGACCTCTTAATCCAATGGGTAGAAGTCTCTCCATTATAACATGACAATCATGACTTTTTAATCCAGTAATATGACCATTCTTTACACATCTACCCAAATTGGAAGCACAACCATCTGGAAGTCTCAAATCTGCAATCCACTGACAAAATAATAAACGGTTTTCTTTAGACAGTGTATAAGCTGCTTTTGGTTTCAGTAACCTTTCTGTTCTGACATTCTCAAATAGTTCCAATTCTGGACGCCTGCAAATTTGGGCAAGATCTAAACGTGCATTTACATTGTCTTTTCTCTTTCCTGGCGTATCCAAAACTGTATGAAACAAATTATCAAAACAGTTCTTCTCAATATGCATGACATCTAACATGTGTCGGACCAACAAATCAGACCAATATGGCAAATCCCAAAATATGCTACGTTTAATCCAATTGTGTTCTTTCCCAAAACCAGAAATTTTCTGTTGGTTTATTGTGGGACCAAAAGTGATGGGAGGTAATGAAAATACAACCGATTTTAACTCCGAAACTGATAGCATTTTTGGAGGTCCATCCCTTTCAGCTGTTCCTTTTCTGAAATGAGATCTGTTTCTGCGAAAAGGATGATCAGCTAGAAGAAATCTGCGATGACAGTCAAAATAACACGGTTTCTTTCCATGAATGAGCATAAATGCTTTGTTCTCTCCCATACAGTAAGGACATGATTTCTGACCATGTGTACTCCAGCCAGATAACATCCCATAAGCCGGGAAGTCACTTATTGTCCACATCAATGCTTCTCTCAGTATGAAATTCTATTTCGTTGCAACATCATATGTACTGACACCAGTAATCCACAATAAATTTAATTCATCAATCAATGGTTTCAAATAAACATCAATATTTTTCTTCGGATGTCCTGGAATTAGTAAAGTCAAAAAGATATATGGCTCCTTCATCAACATCCATGGAGGTAAATTATACGGAGTTAAAAAAACAGGCCAACATGAATATTGACTACCATAAGATCCAAACGGGCAGAAACCATCAGTGGAAAGGCCCAGTCGAACATTTCTAGCTTCTAAAGAAAATGATGGATGCACTCTATCAAAATGTTTCCATGAATCACCATCGGCTGGATGATTCAAGCTTTTATCGGTTGAACTATTCTCTTTATGCCATGACATCATTGTCGCTGTATTCTTAGACATGAATAAACGCTGAAGTCTGGATGTAAGCGGAAAATATCTCAACTGTTTTACAGGAATCAAACCAGACTTCCCGTGTTGCCCTTCTTTATATCTCAGTTGCCCACATGTGGGACAACTATCCAACGACTCATTTTCCCCTGAATATAAAATGCAGTCATTTGAACATGCATGAATCTTCTGACAAGTAAGTCCCAAATTTCGAACCAACCTCTTACTTTCATAGTAATTTGCAGGTAAAACATTTCCTTCGGGTAACAGTGTTTTCAGCAAAGAAAATATCTTGTCAAAACAGGTGTTTGACATTCCATTATCTGATTTGATAGCCATAAATTTTGCAACTGCTTCTAATTTGCTCATCTTGCAGCCAGGATATAATGCATCCTCAGCAGACTTCAACAACTCATAAAATTCAGACGGTCCCAACTCAGGATTTGAAGCTATATCAGCCGGAGTTTCTGTATGTTGAACAGATGAACCTGCAACATCATGTACTAAATCTTGAAACTGGGATGGATCCAGAATCAAGTTGGTATCACCTGCTCTGGAACTGCGTTCACCGTGTTGATACCAAAAAACATAATCTGCTTGAAAACCAAAACGCAAGAGATGTTCCCCCACTTTGTCAAACGTGTCAAACGTTCTCAATGCACATTTTCTACAAGGGCATTTTATCTTTCCTTCTGAAACAAATTCTGGATTTGATGCCGCAAATGATAAAAAACTCTCTACACCCTCTATATATACTGGATTTAAACCAGAACCATTTGGATTTCTACGTTGATTTATCCATATGCAGTCATCTAATAATGACTGTTGACGACCTCGTTGTTCCATATTTTTCTATAAAATAAAAAAGCAATTCTGGTTTTGAATAATTGGTTAGAAAAAAGACAAGCAAGGATTGAATATATCGAGAATAAAGCAAAACCTGTTACAAATATTGATAATTTTAATATTATATTGATTTTTTATTTTTTTATTAATACTAATATAATTTTTTTCATAAATATTAATTATATAATAATAACATCATTACATTATTAGTATATTTTATTATTAATATTAAAATAATATAATTTTCTATATTATATACAATTCTCCTTTCATCTGTGTGTTTCACATTCTGTCTCCACATGTAATATTCGCATTCACTTTCACCTCTCCATTGGCGAGTAGGTTGATAATTTTGAAAAAGAATGCGAATATTACATGTGGAGACAGAAAACACACAAATGAAAAGAGAATTGTATATAATATAGAAAATTATATTATTTTAATATTAATAATAAAATATACAAATAATGTAATAAGGTAATTATTCCAAATTATTGGTAAGTATTTCAAATTATTGGTAATTATTCCAAATTATTGGTAATTATTCCAAATTATTGGTAATTATTCCAAATTATTGGTAATTATTCCAAATTATTGGTAGTTATTCTTAATTTTTGGTAGTTATTCCTAATTATTGGTAAATATTGGTAATTATTGGTAAATATTGGTAATTATTAGAAAATATTGGTAATTATTGGTAATTATTGGAAAATATTGGAAAATATTGGTCATTATTGGTAATTATTGGTGATTATTGGTAATTATTGGTGATTATTGGTAATTATTGGTGATTATTGGTAATTATTGGTGATTATTGGTAATTATTGGTGATTATTGGTAATTAATACTAATTATTGGTAATTAATACTAATTATTGCTAATTAATACTAATTATTGGTAATTAATACTAATTATTGGTAATTAATAATCATTATTACTAATTATTGGTAATTATTACTAATTATTCCTAATTAATACTAATTATTCCTAATTATTTCTAATTATTACTAATTATTGTTAATTATTACTAATTATTGTTAATTATAACTAATTATTACTAATTATTTCTAATTATTACTAATTATTTCTAATTATTACTAATTATTGCTAATTATTAGTAATTATTGCTAATTGTTACTAATTATTTCTAATTATTATTAATTATTGATAATTATTAATAATTATTGATAATTATTAGTAATTATTGATAATTATTGGTAATTATTACTAATAATTGTTAATTATTGGAAATTATTGTTAATTATTACTAAATTATTGATAATTATTGGTAATTATTACTAATTATTGTTAATTATTGGAAATTATTGTTAATTATTACTAAATATTGGTAATTATTACTAAATATTGGTAATTAATACTAATTATTGGTAATTAATACTAATTATTGATAATTAATACTAATTATTGGTAATTAATACTAATTATTGGTAATTAATACTAATTATTGGTAATTAATACTAATTATTGGTAATTAATAATCATTATTACTAATTATTGGTAATTATTACTAATTATTCCTAATTAATACTAATTATTCCTAATTATTCTTAATTATTACTAATTATTGTTAATTATTACTAATTATTGCTAATTATTACTAATTATTTCTAATTATTACTAATTATTTCTAATTATTACTAATTATTTCTAATTATTACTAATTATTGCTAATTATTAGTAATTATTGCTAATTATTAGTAATTATTTCTAATTATTATTAATTATTGCTAATTATTATTAATTATTGCTAATTATTATTAATTATTGATAATTATTAGTAATTATTGATAATTATTAGTAATTATTGATAATTATTGGTAATTATTACTAATTATTGTTAATTATTGGCAATTATTGTTAATTATTACTAAACATTGGTAATTATTACTAAACATTAGTAATTAATACTAATTTACTAATTATTGGTAATTAATACTAATTATTGGTAATTAATACTAATTATTGGTAATTAATACTAATTATTGGTAATTAATACTAATTATTGGTAATTAATAATCATTATTACTAATTATTGGTAATTATTACTAATTATTCCTAATTAATACTAATTATTCCTAATTAATCCTAATTATTCCTAATTAATTCTAATTATTCTAATTATTCCTAATTATTCCTAATTATTACTAATTATTGTTAATTATTACTAATTATTGTTAATTATTACTAATTATTACTAATTATTTCTAATTATTACTAATTATTTCTAGTTATTACTAATTATTTCTAATTATTACTAATTATTGCTAATTATTAGTAATTATTACTAATTATTGCTAATTATTATTAATTATTGATAATTGGTAGTAATTATTGATAATTATTGGTAATTATTACTAATTATTGGTAATTATTGGCAATTATTGTTAATTATTACTAAATAGTGATAATTATTGGTAATTATTAATAATTAGTACTAATTATTGGTAATTAATACTAATTATTGGTAATTAATACTAATTATTGGTAATTAATACTAATTATTGGTAATTAATACTAATTATTGGTAATTAATACTAATTATTGGTAATTAATACTAATTATTGGTAATTAATACTAATTATTGGTAATTATTACTAATTATTCCTAATTAATACTAATTATTCCTAATTATTACTAATTATTACTAAATATTGGTAATTATTACTAATTATTGTTAATTATTGGCAATTATTGTTAATTATTACTAAATATTGGTAATTATTACTAATTATTGGTAATTAATACTAATTATTGATAATTAATACTAATTATTGGTAATTAATACTAATTATTGGTAATTAATACTAATTATTGGTAATTAATACTAATTATTGGTAATTAATACTAATTATTGGTAATTAATAATCATTAATACTAATTATTGGTAATTATTACTAATTATTCCTAATTAATACTAATTATTCTTAATTATTACTAATTATTACTAATTATTGTTAATTATTACTAATTATTGCTAATTATTACTAATTATTTCTAATTATTACAAATTATTTCTAATTATTACTAATTATTTCTAATTATTACTAATTATTGCTAATTATTAGTAATTATTGCTAATTATTAGTAATTATTGCTAATTATTATTAATTATTGCTAATTATTATTAATTATTGCTAATTATTATTAATTATTGATAATTATTAGTAATTATTGATAATTATTAGTAATTATTGATAATTATTGGTAATTATTACTAATTATTGTTAATTATTGGCAATTATTGTTAATTATTACTAAACATTGGTAATTATTACTAAACATTGGTAATTAATACTAATTATTGGTAATTAATACTAATTATTGGTAATTAATACTAATTATTAGTAATTAATACTAATTATTGGTAATTAATACTAATTATTTGTAATTAATACTAATTATTGGTAATTAATAATCATTATTACTAATTATTGGTAATTATTACTAATTATTCCTAATTAATACTAATTATTCCTAATTAATCCTATTTATTCCTAATTAATTCTAATTATTCCTAATTATTCCTAAATATTACTAATTATTGTTAATTATTACTAATTATTGTTAATTATTACTAATTATTACTAATTATTTCTAATTATTACTAATTATTTCTAATTATTTCTAATTATTTCTAATTATTACTAATTATTGCTAATTATTAGTAATTATTACTAATTATTACTAATTATTGCTAATTATTATTAATTATTGATAATTATTAGTAATTATTGATAATTATTGGTAATTATTACTAATTATTGGTAATTATTGGCAATTATTGTTAATTATTACTAAATAGTGATAATTATTGGTAATTATTAATAATTAATACTAATTATTGGTATTTAATACTTATTATTGGTAATTAATACTAATTATTGGTAATTAATACTAATTATTGATAATTAATACTAATTATTGGTAATTAATACTAATTATTGGTAATTAATACTAATTATTGGTAATTAATACTAATTATTGGTAATTAATACTAATTATTGGTAATTATTACTAATTATTCCTAATTAATACTAATTATTCCTAATTATTACTAATTATTACTAATTATTGTTAATTATTCCTAATTATTACTAATTATTGGTAATTAATACTAATTATTGGTAATTAATACTAATTATAGGTAATTATTACTAATTATTGTTAATTATTGTTAATTATTACTAATTATTGTTAATTATTCCTAATTATTACTAATTATTGGTAATTAATACTAATTATTGGTAATTAATACTAATTATTGGTAATTAATACTAATTATAGGTAATTAATACTAATTATTGGTAATTATTACTAATTATTACTAATTATTCTTAATTATTGATAATTATTGATAATTGTTCCTAATTATTAGTAATTAAATGAATAATTATCAATAATTAGAAATAATTACCAATAATTACAAATAATAACATTATTAATATATTTTATTATTAATATTAAAATAATATAATTTTCTAATTTATATACAATTCTTCTTTGATCTGTGCGTTTTCTATCTCCACATACAAATAATACATGTGAAGACAGCAAACACACAGATCAAAAAAGAATTGTATATATATAAAAAATTATATTATTTTAATATTAATAATAAAATAAACTAATAATGTAATAATGTTCTTATTCCTAATTATTAGTATTTATTACTAATTATTAATATTTATTCTTAATTATTAAAAATTATTACTAATTATTCCTAATTACCCTTAACTATAAACAATACTAATAATTTAAATTTATTAAGTAATAAAACAATGTAAACATAATTAAATTACAACTAATTAATAATAATTGAAACTAATAAAAAATTAAAAATAAATAAAAAATTAAAATGAAGATAAATACCTTGAAAATTGATCTGTTCTGATCGTTCTTCAAAACTTCAATATCAGCTCCGGAGAAAATAATTAAACTGGAGAAAAACTCACCTCTAGAAATATAATTTTGAGAGAAGGAGAAGATAAGGAATAAGAATGAAATGAAAAAAACGGATGGGGGTATTTATAGGTTATATTATTTGCGACGGGCCCATTTGCGACGGGAATCCCGTCGCAAATAGTATTATTTGCGACGGTACCCGTCGCAAATACCTTAGCCAACATTTATTACGGTCAACCGGTAAATAGTTATTTGCGACGGGTCCCGTCGCAAATAACCCCTGCCGACATAGTATTTGCGACGGGGGAATATTCCCGTCGCAACTACCTTTTACCGCCGCCGGTTATTTGCGACGGTAATATTCCCCCATCGCAAATAAGTTTCCCGCGATTTGGCGCGCATCGCTGGAAAACTATTTGCGACGGGGAAATCATTCCCGTCGCAAAAGCCTCCTTATTTGCGACGGGGAAATACCCCCGTCGCAAATAAGTTTTTAACATGACTATTTGCGACGAGATTTATTCCCGTCGCAAATAACCCGTCACAATTTCTCATTTTTCCCGCAATGATAGTCATTAAAAAATATATATAAATAATATGGATATTATCATAATATCATACCCCAAATGAAGCATATGCAACATCAATAATTTTATAATATTAATAACATTCTTGAAAACATTTTAATGAAAATATGGACATGGAAAAGAAATTTCATCAGCCAAATAGGAAATGGAGAATGTTTTTATTAAATACATTTTTAAGTAATTTTAATAACTGAAGAGAGGAAAATGGTTCTTTTAAATGAAAATTAGATGAATAAATAAAGGATAATAAAATTATTTTCATTTAAAACATGATATCAAAAAATTTACCTTAATGGAAATTTAGAACAGACAATCCCAAAAAAGAAAAGTGCTTGTAATATAAATTTCATACTATATATCCCATTTAACCATGTATGCATTAAAATAACCTATTTAATAAATATATATTTATTATAATTATATTAAAAAATAATATTAATAAAAAATTACTATGAATAATTCTTTTTTATTTCGAAATATAATTTTACTAAAAATTTCTTTATTAAAACGAACATTTGTGAGAAAATTGGTATATTTTCCATCCATTTTTTAGTTTTATGATTCTAGTACATGAAAATTGGTCATAATTTCATCATATATAGAATATTAATCATGAAATAATTATCTTATATAAAATTTTATAATATTTAATATAAACTAGTGATGATTAATTAAACACATCACATAGTGGTGGTTTTCGTCTACATGTACGCAAGAGCGATGTTATCATCTTCTAAAGGATGGAAAGATTACAAGGTAGAGATTATATTATAATTATAGAAAAATTAATATATTTTAAATATAATATAAAATATTAAATACATTATAATAAACAACCATAAATAGAGGTGATGGAAAATGAATTTTTTCACTATGTGGAAGTGGTAGTCCATAGGTTCACATAAGCGATACTTCCATGTCCCATTTAGTGGAAATGAGGTGGAAACAGTTATTCCATTATTCTATTAAATTAAAAATATATTTATTATACTATATTAATCATGTTAATATATATATAACAATTTTAGAAGAATTAGAATAAGAAATAAAATTTAATGAGATTGATTAAGAACTATACACATTTATCATAAAACCTTCTTTGGTTAATAACTAAATCCACAACAAGATTGTATTGTGATCACAACAAGACCAATAGGATGAGAGAAGGGGTATTATAAATGTATTTTGGAAGTTATTTTCCATGATGAGGTTCTCTCTAAGTGTGGAGTATATAGGAGATGTTGTGTTCTTTTATAAGGGGGAGAGAGGACACACTTGAAGTTTTTCAAAATATTTAAAGATATTAATGTATTATTCTATCCAAATGTATGAAAAATGACCCATATTATAATAGGAGATAAGATTGTGTAAAATTGTGACCTTAAAATATGATTTACATAATATTTTAGTTCATTTTAACCCATATCATATATTTTTTCATCCTTTTAGTCTGTTTTAAATCTTACTATGGTAACTGACTTTTTATGAAAGTTACTATTCATAATAAATAATATTGAAAGTGGAAACATTAAAAAATTTGGAAATTTTTATTCCAAATATGAATTAAATTTTATCAAATTAAAATTCTCAAAGTGTAATTTTTTAATATTTAAACTAAATTACAAGATATTACGAGATTTTTTTTTTATAAAAAGGTGTTTTAAACAGAAAAATGAACTTATATCAAAATAAAGTATAACTTTTAATACAATGTGACTAATTAGATTTTTTATAGTAAAATGAGAATTAATTTTCATTATGATAAATTTTTAAACATAATGGGACTTATAAATTACTTGATTTAATGAAAAAATGATAGTTTTAAAAAATTAACATTTTTCACTATTCACATAAAAATAAATCTCTTTAATAAAATAATAAAAATTCTCCCCAAGTTGACATTTAAACGACGATTTAAAAAATTTAATTCATTTACTATAATATAATATCTAAAAAAATGTAGAAATTATTTATAATTCATGTACACAAAATGTAATAAAAACCACTTTTGATGAAAATATATTTTGGAAGAATAAAATGAATTTAGTGAAGATTGATTAATTATCTATTATGAATTAATCTTTTTAAATATTTTAAAAAATGTATGTGATGGTATTGATATCCACTATTCTAATGGAAAGGTCATAATATTACTCTATTATATCAACCAAAGATTTTGTGAAATATTTCTTTCAAATAAATTTAACCCCTTCGATTTTTTCATTACACACAATAACCACTTTATATTTTATTACACAAAAAATGAGTTTATCTTTTATTTCACATAACTCAGACTTTTACTTGTTTTATATACAACACTCAGTTAAAATATAAAGTGTAATACTATTAAAATAATATTATTTAAAAGGATAGTTATCTTCTAACTGTTGGAATGGTGGGTGTGAATTGGATAAACTAAATTATGAACAAAATTGGTTTAAAAATGTGTATACAATGAATTATTTGGATACTAATTAATTTAAAATGAAACTAAAAACTATTTTAAAATAAAAATGAAATCTAATTAGGAACAAATATTTTTATGAAAACAAATAGGTTTTACCTCAATAAATTCAAAAAAATTGGGTGAATTATTTTAACAAAATATATATATTATATATTCAATCAACTTTTTAAAATTTAACTAATTTATTTTCTATAAAATAGAAAAGTATAAATCTATTGTTACACTTAAAACCTTATTTTTTATAAAAACGTATTTCCACCTTTTTGTGCACAAAATTTAAAAATAATTTTTGACACTTAAAGAATTTTCTTTTAGAAAAATAATCATTTTTGAAATCATAATGTCAAAATTATATACAGGTTAATTATTTAGAATTTTCTAAAAATATTATTTTTTTGATGAATGCTAAAAAATAATAAATTTTAATTGAAAACATCATGTTTTTTAAAAAATTTCTAAAGTTGAAATAATTTTTAAATACATTTTAATGTAAAATTTATTAAATTATATATAAATAAATCTAATTTATGTCATTTTAATCATTTAAATATTGAAAATGTATATACAAAAATTATAAACTTTTGAAGATTTTTTCTTTGAAATCCCTCTTTCTCGTTATATCTGCAGGTTTAATTTTAAATTAAAATTTTATAATTATATGAACTTAATTTTGAAAAATGATTTAATATTTTGAATCATAATAATTTACATTATCTAATAATTTCAACTTAATTTTTACCAAAATAAATAGTGAAAATATTAAAAATCAATTACTGTGGTTAAGGGAAAAATGGGTTTACCCAAGGTTAAACTAAAAATAAGTGTTAAAATGAAACAAATAATTTTCTAATATATATTGGATGGAAATATTTCAAATTTATCAGGCATATAGATCAATATTGGTCCATTTTTGAGGCTTTGGTCATCTGAAAAACAATGGTACACCTTTTTATTTCAAAAAAATTACAAGTTTTACACTAACCTCACTTATAAAAGGCCACCCCTATCTTCTCTTCGTCACACCATCAATTTTTTTTATTTAGATTATAACATTCCAAATAACTTCAAAAATTCTCTGTTGGATTTTTATAAGCCTTATTTTGGGTAGAAATACAACCTATGATGTTTGATGGTGCACACATAAGGAGGCTAGCTGAAGAAGAGGTAACATTTTTCATCCAACGTTTTTAGTTTATTTATTCCTCAACATACTTGAATTCCTATTAAACTATTATAATATAATATAATAAGTAACTTATATATTCATATATGTTTTTATATTAATTTAATTACCTAAAACTATCACTAATTAATTTAAATGAGTTACAAAATCATCTTTTGTGTGTACAATGGACTACCACCTCACAAACTAATGTGATTCATTTTTTCATTATAACCAATCCCAGTTGCGTATGATGATGGATATATGGTATATATATTATATTTATAACATAACTATACATATTTATTAATTATATTATATATAAATTTTTAATTTCCATTCCATAGGGGACATGATAACGTCCCTCGTGTGTACGGTGGACTACAACCTTGTGAAGCGATGTGATTCATTTTCACTAACAATTTACATAAAAGATAATAAAGATAAAATTAATAAATATGAGTGATATTAATGAAATTATTATGATATAAATGAAATATTTATCAATATTAAATGATAATATTTCATTTTCTTTCTCACCTTTATCTTAATGAAAGATAATAACATTGTTTATTTATATGTGGACTACAACCTTCACGAAGAGATATGGATCTCTCTTTTTACAACCAAACCACATGGATGATATGTCTAAGTATATTTAAGGAAATAATATTTTATTTATGATATAATAATAACTATATAAGGATAAAATCTTACTAACCATCTTTCTATAATGATCGTTTAAAAATGAAGGCTTTACTCAGGAGTACGTATGACCTACCATCTCCAAGATCCTAACACACATCATTTCTCAAAAAAAAAATGGAATTAAATGTAAAATTGATGTATAATTATTATAATTATGTCATTTTTTTATATGATGAAACTTGATAATACAAAAAAGAACTAAAACTTTCATGACAAAAATTTCAAGGAAAAACAAGTCAATTAACACTCGAAACAATGAAAATAATGAAAGATTAATAATGAATGGGTGATAATATTTTATATTATATTAATGTATGATATTATAAATATTAATATGATTATTTTATAAGTAAATAAAATGTATAAAAACACTGTAAAATAGGCTCTAATGTGTACACATCAAGTCGATACTTAAGGTAAATCATTTCTAGCCTCTCTTTTATTTCTAGGAGACATATACAAATTCACCACTCATTTATTTTGTGTAATTTATGTACCAACACTATGAAATTTAATATAATTATTATAATTATTTTCATAATATTTAATGTTTCATTTGATGTTGTGATTTTTTGGGGATTAAGATAGAAATTATTACTAAAGTGGTAAGGAATTTCCATCTCACTTTTTTATATCTATGAGATACATGCCATATTCACCACTTTTTTTATATCTGGTGTATATAACATAAATGAATTTATTTTATATTGATTAAAATGAATATTATTTGGATTTATCTATCCATTTTATGATCTATTTTTCAATAGGTTTACAGTTTAAAAGATACCTAAGTGGTAAGGGATCTTTTTCAGAATTATCCTTCATTGGGACATATATAATGTTATAAACCTATATTATTTATGACATATATGTATATATAGACCCTTTGAAATTTAATATCATGAATATAATTATTATAATTATATTATAAAATTAATTTAATGTTATTATTTTGTGGGTCTTTTGATTCAAAACTACCAAATTGGTAAGGTTTTTATGTTGCAATCTCAACATTTATCGAGATTTCTCATGATTATGATCCCATTGATGAAAATTAAGTTATACCTCTCATTAATATCATGTATTTTATTACAAAATTTTTACTCTATAGAATAAATTTTTTCACTTTAGTTAACACTTTTTATGTAATTAGTAGTTCAAAATAATGTTTTTAAGAAAAATCATCTTTATTTGTCTCTTTAGCTGAAAATCCATTTTCTTCCAAAACCATGTTTTCTAAAAATGCTTTGAAAAATGTTTTTAACATTATTAAAATGAGTTATTAAAAAAATTATCCTTCATGTTTTAGTTTCTACATAATTTTTTTAATGTAATCTTCACGTGGTATTCAAAATAATACATATTTGACTTTTATCGAAAAAGTGAAAGAAAACATTGTTTTAATTTGTACAAAATGAAATGAATTCGTCACTACATTGAACATTAATTTCATTAAATATTACTTTATATTTTTTGAATATATTTTCACCAAAAAGTATTTTTAAAAATTCTAATGTCTAAAAATGTTTTTTAAGAAAAAAAGGATATCAAGAAACGTTTTAAATGATTTTTATAGATTCCATTATAAGTTTTCTTGGATATTTTCAATGAAAAATATTTTAAAAATGTTTTAAACTGTTTTTTAAAATAGGAATAGATATCTTACTCATGAAATGTTTTAAATTACATTTAAATATTCTTTTATATGTTTTCGAAGTTATTTTGAAAGAAATTTTATTTTCTTCAATAAGTGTTTTAAATGATTTTTAATACTTCCTTTAAATATTTTCAATGCTATTTTAAAAGAGAAGTTATTTTTATCAATAAATATTCCAACTTATTTATCTTTAAAAGTCATTTTTCTATCCAGGATGACATAATTTGAGTTAGTTTTTTCTTTTTTGGTGATATGATTCAAGGATACCATTCTTATTATTTCTCTAAATGGTTTATGTTTATGGTGAAAAGATGTTTATGAAACCTGTTTCTATTCCACAGGTTATACCATGATTAAATTATTATGAAACCCACTTCTTTTTCGATTGGTTATTATATGATGAAATGATTAAATGATTATGAAACATTTATATTTTATAAAGGTTATTATTTAATTAAATATTTTGAAAACCTAATTTATTTCACGAGTTAAGATAAGATAAATGTTTTATGATAGTGTGGAATCAATATATATGATTTCCATTATGTGATGGTGGTTACATTATAACCAAGAAAGGTGGATACATTATAAACTGGGATAGTGGTTATGTTATAGTGAAATATGTATGGGAATTATATCTCCCTCTAATGTGTTAGGTAAATATTTAAATCTCATGAGATAGAAAATACTAGAACAAGGAGTGATTATGGTTTAGTAAAGCACTTTTTTTTAACTATGATGGTCTTGGAAGTCATCCTTGACTACAATGATGGGTTTGGGAGTGAAACCATTCCACTAAGATATACATGGATGTTATCCCTTAATACTATGGAAATGATATTCTATACTTATTGTTATGTCAAAATTACATATATTATGCCACTATTATGATCTCATGGATCATGTTGTTTGTTTTTCTTATGATTAATGTCTTATGAAATGACAATTTTAATTGAAAGACTCAATATTATTATCTTTGATTAGTAGGGTATGGTTTGAAAATGTTATTATCATATTCTTATACCTATATTCTTATGTTATATTTATATATCTCAATTGTTTACCCATAATAAGCATCTGTGCTCACCCGTTATTATGTTTCCTTTCCTTAGGTTATGTTGAAAGGGTTATGTTGCATATATATGTGAATAGTACTAATGGGGAAGATATTATAGAAGAAAATAAAGATATTTCACTAAATTTATAATATTATGTTCCAATTTTCCAAAGGAAATAACCTATTACAATAATCTTTATTGAGTTTAAATTTATAGTTTCTACTTATCCTTTCCATAGTTTTGAAAATCAAAAACACTTTAACACTATTAAAACACTAATTTTTTAACTTTATATATCCCATGTGTTTTAGATTTTTTTTGAAATTATTTTCTACCTAATGTAGAAATAGTATCTATGTAAATGAATTTATAATTTTTCTTTAATACAACCCATTAGACTACCCTAGATTTTTTTAAATTAAACTAAATAGTGTTCTGTACATTGTTATGACCAAGTATTCTATCCATCAAAAATACAAAATTAATATATATTAGACATACAATATTTCAGATCTATCTGACTAACTATAGTACCACACATCGAATTTATAATCAATAGTATAGTCCATTAGTCTGTGAGAAGTTTATAACCAAAGTAATTTGAATTATATCTATCACACATAATTCATAATTACATTATAATGGTGATAAGAAAAATGACATCAGATGGAATCATTTTTCCGAGAAATGAAATGAAGAACAACCAAAGCTATTTCAACCAACTCCAAGATTCTTGAAAATATAGCTATTAGAGGGATTCCTTTAAATTTGAGTTAATTCAAGGAGATCAGAGTTGATGAATTTTCAACTCCACAAGTCTAAAATTTTTCTCTACCTGAACATCTTATTCTTATGATTTAATTTTTTATAGGTTTGTGTTTCTAAGGAATCCCTGTGATGAATTGTAAAATCAATAGACCTATTTTTTATTTTCTATTCATCTATCTGATCTTATATTAGATCGAGGGATTACAATGATAAAAAGGAAATTGATTCAAATCCTTCAAATTGAGGGATTCAGGGTATATGAAGATAGATGAAACATATCATCATATTGACGGCTTCTAGGGTATTGGAAGAGAGAGTTATTCAGATCATCATATCAGGAGATTTTATGGTGTGGAATGAAAAAACATTAAAATTATGTTGAAAACTCTATAAATCTCAATTTTGGACTTTAGAATTCTAAAACACTTAATGTTAAAGTGTATAATTACTTTTATAAATATTATAAGTCATTTTAACTTTATTGTAATATTTTATATGTCTTTTTTACAAGGTTTATATTCTAATGAATTTATATAAGAATATTTTTATTAATATTTATAATAATTCTTTTATTAGAATATTTAGGATTGAAATTAGAAAATCTATTTTATCAGATGATTTTTTAATACCATACATGTACTATGATCACTAGATGAATCTGAGTAAAATATTTTCAACTGAAGAGGTTTGGGGTTTTGTGTTTATTTAATTTTATAAACTATAATTCTCCCACCTCTTTTAGACATCATAAACTCTTACAATAAAACAATTAGTATCATCGGGGGGGGGGGGGGGGGGTGGGGTCTAATACTATACCTTTTGTGTTTTTTACTTTTGTATCTATGACATGTTTATTATGTTTTTATAAAATTTTTGTTTAGAAAATACTGTCACACTAATATATTTTGTATTAAATAGTTTCCATTTTCTATAATATTGTAGGTTTAAATGACAGTACCCTTTAGAATATGAATCTAAGTAGAAATATTATTTTTTATGGGAATGATTATGAATATTGGAGAGATAGAATGAACTTTTTATAAACACTATAGTAGATATGTTTGTTATGGTAAATAGAAGCTATAAAATTATGGAGGAAAAGGTTTTAGCTTGTACTCATCAAGAAAATAAGTAATATATTCTGAATTACATAGTTGAGAATTCTCTATTTTATTCTATGATAAGAAAAAACTCTAATCAGATTTCATTATGTGATGCTACAAATAGTTTTTGGAAGAAAATAGTTCTAACTCATTTTGGAATGTATAAATTAACTGAGATAAGTAGAGATATAAAATGATCTAATAATTAATATTTTCGTTTTCTTCTTAGAGAGTCATGTGAAAAAATGAACCAATGGTTTATGGATATTATACATAGTTTATAATATCATAGAGAGAAATATATTGAAGATAATATTTAAGTTGAAAGAATTAATGAGATCATGCGAATTTATTGGGAAACCTAACAGACTGATTTAGATTCCTCTGGATGGATTACTAATCTTACTCTAGATGACCTTATTATAATCCTTATACAGTATGAGAAAGGAATAATTAGGGATGATGAAAAAATATAAAATAATAATTGAGGATATTATTTTTCCACAACTTTTAATGTTTTAAATAAATATCAATCTTCTATGAAAGATTTTACATCTTCTAAAAATAATAATGTTTTTATGGATTCATATAGTAGTTCCTCAAAAAATACTAGAAATGTAATAGATAGTCATGATAAAATAATGAGTAAAATCAATAGTAAAATGATTTTTAGTATTGATAAAATAAGAGTAATAATAAATAAACTGATAATATGGGTTCTATTGAAGTAATATGCCATAATTGTATTAAATCATGACATATCATACTATATTTCATATGATAAGAAAGAAAGGGTAAGATAGAAATGAATTATGAAATAAATACCAAGATGTATTATAAGAACAACCAAAATTAAAGTATGATACCATAAAATATTTAGAGAATAAGTGGGGGAGATAGTTCTTATGAAAAATCATCTAACAATGAAGGTTATAGACTTAATAATATCATATTTATTTCAGAAATACTGAAGGCTAAAAAATACTTCATCTGTAAGGCAACTAAAAAATCTCTTACAAACTTTAATTTACATTTTAACTATCAAGATAGTAATGATGATAATGATTTAATATATTCTAATGAAGAATATACTACATCTCATGAGGAAAAAAATACATACAAAATTTTTAATAGGTTTTATATTTAGAAAAATACATGGAAATGAAAACTGTATGATTTCTTAAAAACATGAAAATACTCAAGAAAAAAATGTGAAAGAATGTTTGGAAAT
Organism: Viscum album; assembly: GCA_963277665.1. Classification (NCBI taxonomy): domain Eukaryota; kingdom Viridiplantae; phylum Streptophyta; class Magnoliopsida; order Santalales; family Viscaceae; genus Viscum; species Viscum album. The sequence continues at coordinate 2,081,225,032 of OY728152.1, read as the reverse complement.
GACAACTTTAACTTCTAAGGTATCATATCTTTCTAAATAACATGGTAAATATAATTTTATAAAAGGAAGTATTTCAAAATATCTTGAAAAATGTTATTTTTAGAAGACTATTTGACAAAATGATATTATAAAACTTAGCTTGAATAGAAATTCTAATGATGACAAAGATTTAATCGTTAAACTATATTAAAAAATTTCAAGGTTGAAAAATAGTTGGTTGAAGGTTACCACTGACAAGGAAAAATGGATTAAATGTATATGAAAATTAAAACTCATAAAGATATTTCTGAAATGATATTTACTAATAAAAAACTAGTTTTTATTAGTAACTACTTTGTTTGAAAAAATGCACTATTCTGTACTAAATTTCAATGTGGCGTTTACTAAAATAACAAATTTTCTTTTAAAAAATTTAATCAGTATTATTTCATGAAGCATATTTTCAATATAAATGAAATTTCTTAAACATACTAAAGATGAAAAAATTTGAATACCTAAATTTTACTTTATGATAATATTAGACACAAGAAGGTATGAGTTTTGAAGTTATAATTCATTTATTTTTTGGAAAATAAATAATATTCCAAAAAAATATCTGGTACATGAATATTAGTTCTTTCAGACATATTATTTCCAATAAAGAATTATTTGAGAATATTATAATGATGAAATATATAAAAGTCACATTTTGAGGTAATGATTATGGATAATTTTTTAGTATTGGTAACATTGTTATTCTTGGAAAAGATTCAATTTCAAATATTTTATTTGTTTTAGGACATTAGTACAACCTTATTAGCACAAATCATTTTTTGTTGAATTTTATCTTGCGAACATTAGGAATGAAAAATGTATTGTTCATAGTTATAAAAATGAGTTTTTTCTTTCTACCAATCAGCTTGATAATGTCTACACATTAAACATAGAAGACCTTATGATCCAAGATCTACCTTGTCTTAGTAAAATGGAAGATCAATATTTTTTATGACATAGTATATTTGGAAACATCAATCTTAGAACATTAGCTAAGTTATCTAATAAATTACTCTTAAAGGATCCACCATACCATAGGTTTGATACTTCTAATGTCTTTGATCATTGTTAATTTAGATTACCAAATATGTCAATGTTTAAATCAATTAGTGAACTTTAAACAACTTATTATATACATTTATTTCACATGGACATGTTTTTTCCTACAAAAAAATTATACATCCGTGAAAAATATTTTTTAAATGTTTTAGTTGATGATTAAAAAATATATACATGGTTTTTTTCTCTATAAAATAATTCTGAAGCATTTTGTTAATTTAAAGATTTTGTAGCTAGAATAAAAAATTAAAATACTCATACTTGGTAACTTTTCATAGTGATCACTGTGGATAATTTATAAATACAAATTTTGAAACTCATTGTAGTAAAAAGGTAATTATACATAAACTTTTAGAACCTTTAACACCACAAATAATGGTGTAGTTGAAAGGAGAAATAGATTTCTTGAAGAGATTTCTAGAACCATGCTAAATAAAAACCCAGGTGCTAATTTTTTTGGATGAAACAATTAGTTTTACCTACTATAATATAAATTAATATATAATAATATATTTTATTAACAAAAATATTTATGATTCGTGGACCAAATGGGAAAAAAATTATTACTTCAGGGTTTTTGAATATAAATTATACATTATGATTATGAAAAATAACTTATATAATTTTAATCCAAACCTTGATGAGGGAATATTTTTAGGTTATTATAAACCTAGTAATAATTAAGTATTTTTAAAAAAGAAAAGTACTATTGATGAAATAATACATGTTAAATTTGATGAAACTAATCATCTTGTTTTTAAAAAAACTCAACCAACATCTTTCAATGGTATTTCTAAAACTAATTTTCAAACATTGTTAGATAGTTCTTCTCATCAGACAATAACTCAAGAATATATTTATAAAGTTATACCACAAGAATAGTTTCAACATGTTGTTGAAAAGTAGAGTTTTGTAAACCCAATAAATTAATTGTTACTTAGTAATCATACCAATGATAATATCATTGGTGATGTAGAACAAAAAGTTAGAATTAAAATATTTTTATGAAATGAAATTTAACATTTAGAAATTTTATCTCAATTAGAACCTAAGACTCTTTATGAGGCTCAAGGTGATGATGATTAGATAAAATCAATTCAATATGAAATCAATGAATTCAAAAGAAATCTAGTTTTGACATTAGTCGAACGACCTAAAGATACATATATAATTGGTGTAAAAGGGTTGTTTAAAAAAATGAGATAAATATGGTATAATAATTAGAATAATGATAGGCTTGTTTATAATGGATATAATAAAAAATAGGGAATTGATTATATTGAAACTTTTTCACTAGTATCTAGGCTTGAGTATATTCAAATATTCTTGGTAATGTAGTATTCTTAAATTCTAATCTATTTCAAAGGGATAATAAGTATTCATTACTAAAAAGATATGTAATATAGGAATTTTATATAGAATCAAATTATGGTTTTGAAAGAAAAAAACATCCATAATTTTTTTTAAACATACAAATAATGTTTTTTCAGACTCAAACAATTCCATAGAGACAAATATGATAGATTAACTGGATTTTTGTTATAGAAAATTTTTGTTAATGGAGATATAGATCCAAATATTTTAACTAAATAAATTTATAAAAAATATTATTATTGTACAAATCTAGGTTTATGAAATTATATTCTGTTATACTCAAATATAGTTAATATATTCCATTTTAGATCTTATGAATTCTGAATTTAAATTGAGTATAATGGGTGGGTACATTTTGTTTTCAAGGTTTTCTACTTTTAAAAAAATCTGAAGGAATCCTCATATCTGAACATACGTATATAAAATATCTTCTTGATAAATTTGAATATGAAAATACTAAAAGTATTAGTACTCTTATCAGAACCTCAAACACTTTAGATATTGATGACTTTTAGAAACTATTAGATCAAGATATCTTAAGAGGAATGATTGAAAGTTTACATTATTTGGCATAGATGAATCTGAATTTTATGTTTTATGTATGATTAATTTATATATATGAATAAAATAAAAAATATTCCAACTTCAAAGTAGTAAAAAAAATTCATTATCTTAAGAGAACTATGGATTTAAGTTTATTTTACTCTTCTGGACATTATTTTAAATTAAAAAATTTGGATGTTGAATTTGGTGGTTGTAGAATCGATAAGAAAATTTATTTTAGAACCTTTCATGTATAAATATATAATTTAGTTTCTTGGCCTTGTATGGAACAATACTCAATATATCTTTCAATTGTTAAAGCTGAATATATGGAAACTGAGATTTTTTTTCTCAAGTGTTGTGGATGAAACACACAATCACTAAATATGGAATACACTTTACTCAAACTTAAATATTGTGTGATAAATATAGTGAAATTTCATTAAGTAAAAATATATCCCATCACTCATGTTCTATGAACATAGATATGATATACCATTTCTTTTATAATCACACACAAAAAAGAAGATATCATTTTACAATTTTTTGGAATGTAATATAAATTTAGAGATATTTTCATTAAAAATATATGTTTTGATATATTTGAATATATAAAACCAAATCTATTAATGATAAATATCAAATTATAATTCATATCTACTTATGTATACCAATCTCTTTACAATAATAAACACCTTCTAAAAGGGCGAGTTTATATATTTTAGTTTTCAAAAAACAACTGTTTTTTTAAATTTTGTTTTTCTAAATAATTAGGTTTTCTAAAAACTATTTTTTTTATGAATTTTTTCCTAATATTTTTTTTATGTTAATTTCTTTGTAGTCAAAATATGTTACAAAAATTTTAAAATCATTTTTTTCAGAAAAATATGTTGATTTTTTTTTTCAAACATTAAAATTGTTATAAAAGTTTATCAATCACAACTTCTATTAAAAACCCACAAAGAAAAAGTCATTGTATATAAATTTCATATAGAACATATATTTCTACTTTTAGTGGTATTCTTCTATTTTTTAGTTTTTTTTATCATCCATTACTTTAACTTTTCTATGTTGTTATATAAGTTCTTAAATTTTTTTAAAAAATTATTTTGTTACAAATATAAATGTTTTATAATCAGACTTAACATTATTCAAATAAATCAATTTTCTTAAAAAAATTAAGTGTTTATAATAATTTTTAAATCATTCATGGATTTAATATAATTTATTATTTGAAATTTTTGGATTTCAATATGATCAGTCGAGTTTTTAAAAGAAAAAGGGTCTCCCTCATGCCTATATATAAGGGGTGGGCCCACATTGTCACACAATAGATTTCAATATTATTTCTCTCAAACCTTGGTACCCTATTTATTGTTCTATATAAAGCTTTTTCATTCACCTGATCAACCTCTTCTGTTCATTTTCATCATCATATTCTTTTAGATGTAATCTTTAGAATATTTCTCAAAGAGGGAAGTTATTATAGATTGAATTATTAAAAGAACATTGTATAAAAAAAAAATATTCTTTTCTCAAATGGCTATTACTTTTCAAGGTGGGAGAATATTTTTTTGGAAAAAGATGATGTTGAAAAATAAAAATTTTAAAATTTAAGATAGTTTGTTTCTTTAGTAGAATGTAACAAATAATATGATAAAGAAGTCACTATTTTGAATCTTTTAGTTGAATGTTTATGTTATCATATCAAAAAGTCACTGAATTAGTTGAAGTACCTATATAAGGTGAAGTATGTATTTCTTCACATAATATTTCAGAGAAAATTGGGAGTTTTTTGAAGTCAAAAATAGAAGCCAATTTGTTTACTTATTTTGAAAGGGGTGGGAAAGTGTTTCACCACAATCATAATGTGAGAGTGGTAAATATTTGGATGAAAGGCTATAAAATACATATAAAGGGATAGATGGATACTTTGAAAGTCCTCTATATTTTCATAGTAGGATTTCTTGTAAAAATTTGGCTGAAACATTTAGGTAAATTTGTCTTTGACTCTATAAAATCTGTTACAAAGGCATATATAAGGTATATGATTTTCACATACCCTTATTTTATAAAAAATATTTTGGTAAATTTCATGGAGGTATTTCAAATAAAGAATCAATTATATGATTTGGTAGAAAATATTTTTCTCATTGTAGAAGAAATAATGTCCTGGATGATGTTTGTTTTTAATCCTATGTTGAATAAATTTATGGAAAAATAAGACAACCCAAAATCAAATATTGATCTAGTTAAGAAGAATGGAGTAGTAAAAGAGAAGAGAATAGATGCTAGTTCACCTATGCAAGTACAAACTAAACAAAAGGAAATTTTAGATGAATGTTTCAATAATCTTAAGGATCATAAAGTAAAAAAGAATACACGAGACCCTTCATTCAGACAAGATAATTTTAAATATTTTGAATTAATGATATGAAAAAACCGATGAGTTGAAAGAAGTAGAAAATTAGAAGAAAAAAATTAAATATTATCTAAATAATTAATTATTGAAATATTAATAAAAATAGTGTAAAGATCATCATAAGACCCACTGATTTCAATATCTCCTTTATTAGATTCTCAACCTATTCAAGGTTATGAAATTATTCCTAATGTTTGATTAGAAATAGTTTCAAACTCTATTATTCCCATTGTTGGTGAAAAGTTAAAAGGTAAAGAAGTTATTGAAGGGTTTTAAGTGGAAAAGTCATTTTAATAATTGACACAAATCTCTGTAAATAATTTAAAGATGAAGAATGTTCAAAAATCATTTCAGAAGGTCGGTATGGAATTGGGGTGTCAATAACTAAAATGCTCTCGAAGAAATAAGTAGAAGAATAAGGGAAGAAAATTAAGTGGAGGTGACAGAAGAAGAAGAAGAAGAATAAGGAGAGTAATGATCATCTAATTCATATTTATCTTCTACTTCCATTTCCACTCAATATGATAAGAACCTTACTCATGATGTATCAGAGGATGTTCATTAATCAAAATGAGAATCATAATTTGAATCTGAACATTCAGAATCAAAATTATCAGACAAGGCTGATACTGATAAATAATTTCATATTGTAAATCTTTTTGATAATGAATGATTTGAAGTAAAAGAAAATCCGGATATCTACCTATCTCATTAACACATTAAATTCGATTCCTAAGAGTTAACATACAAATTGGCCACCAAAACATAGAATAGTATTGACTATATTTTCCAAAATTTGAAACAAATAACTAAATCAATGACATATCTTTCTACCATTGAAGCTAGATATAAAAATATTCAGAACAGTTTGAATGAAAAGTTAGAATCATTGATTTCATTTATAGAGTTAGTGATTTAGAATGAAGACGGTATCAAAACATAAAAATTTAAGTATAATTCCAAAAAATGAATATTCAATAAAAATTTAATGTGAAAAAGACAACTTGATGGAGATTCAAAGGATCATGATGATCAGATATTTGAAGTCATGAAAACTATATTTAACATTGATTATTTATATGAGATGTCATATTATTATGTTTTAGATAGACTAAAGTTTGTCAAAATAGTTTATAGATATGAATGATTCTATGAATTAAGAATTCAAATAATTGAATGAAGAAATTCAGAAGTCGATAGAATAAAATTTGAGATTATGGTCTTTGGAAGAAGAGTTCTGAATACTGAATATGGAAAATAACAAGATAAGTGTTCTTAAAGAAGAATTTTCTTGTTTAATATTAGAGAATAAGAGGAAATCAATAATAGAATAGAAGATAGTTAAGGTAAAATATTCAATAACAAAAACCCAGAAGGATCACAATGATTTAAATAACTTAAAGGCGATTATCAAGAAGATTTATAAGAATGAATAAGAAATTTTCATCTAAACTCATGATTTATTTCATTTTTAGTGAAATATTTGTTTGAATGACTTATTATAAAAAAGAATATCTGAATTTTTTCCATCTCCAGTTGGAAGAATGTTGTTTCTTAGTATCTTAGATAAATAGTTATTCAAACAAAATAATTTTGTATATCGTTTTTCTAAAATTTTATTAGTATGCCTCACATTCAGTATTCCTTTTTGAAAAACACCAAGGGGATAAATTTTGGAGATATATTTTAAGGGAGATATTTTATCTAAAGGGTAATAAATAATCAAAATTGGATTAATCTATCTAAGGGAGATAATTTTTTGAGAGGGACAATCTAAAGTAACCATATTTTTAATCCATCAAGTTTGATAAATAAACAGAATATATAAAGTCATGGGGTTAAGATAGAATAAGAGAAAATATTTTCTATGAAGATTATCTATAAATTTAATAAAATAATAAAGGGTTGTATATTTATTAAAGTTTATATATTTTTAATTTTTTTTCTCTGTTTTGTTCTTTACAAATGGAGGGAGATTATTGAGTTCAAAGTTATACTTTCTAGTTTTCATTTCCTTAGTTTTGAAAACCAAAAACACTTAAGCACATTCATAAAAACCCATTTTATTAATATTATTTGTCACAAATTTTGTAGATTGTTTTATAGAGAAAATAATTTTTTGTATCAAATGTAGATATATTTTCTATGTAAATAAATATACAATTTTTCTTTAATCTGATCCATCAGACTATGATATAGTCTTGTCCATCAGACTGGATAGTAATTTTTCTATCAGTTTTACTATGTGTTCTGTCGATCATAATAACACAATTCATATTCATCATACAAAAATTAGATTAGATCAATCATAATGACTATAGTTTATTTCATTGAATTGATAAATAATATTAGTCTATCAGACTATGAAAATTTTATAATTCATGTTATTAGAATTATTTCTATTAGAATGAATTCAAAATAACATTATAATGGTCCTAATAAAAATAGCATCAGATGGAATCATTTTTCTACAAAACCAAGTGAATAATATCTGGGGATGCTGGAATCAACTCCGAGATTCATGAATATATAAATATTGGAGGGATTATAATAAATATAATTGAATTTGAGGAGATGGGATTTGTTTTATTTGAAACTCAACGCGTCTAATATTTTTATCTACCTGAATATTTGATTATTTTATTTTGTAAATTTTTTGAGTTTTTTGTTATAAATAATCCTTTTAGTAATATTAAAATCTTTAGAACTATTTTTTATTTTGTTTTCAACTTCCTCACTAAGGTTCAGATAGAAGGTTTCTCAGGATAGAACGATATCAGATTCCGATCCATCAGATCAAGGGATTCTCGGGATAGGATGATAGATTACAAGGATCATTTTATCAAAGGATTATAGGGGATTAGAAGATATATTTATTCCAATAATTGTATCAAAGGGATTTATAGGTGTGTAAGGAAATACATTTATAGTTAGGTTGAAAACCGTGTATATATTAAGTTATGTTTTCCGACTTTCTTATCTGTTATGTTTAAGGAGTATAATTACTTTTATTATCTTGTAATTAATTCCCAATTTTCAATAATATTTTCTATAACTTATTTCTATATGTTTTATATTCCCCTTCATTTATATTTTAAATGTGTTTTGACTAATATTTATAATAATTAATTTATCAGATTGTCTATGTGCCTGATGAACAAATCAATTTTTTCAAACAATTTATGAATCTGATACTCATGGTCTAATCATCATATAATGTCTGATTATGATATTTTTTAATAAAGAGGTTGTGCGTTTTGTGTTAGTTTAAATTTTGAATCTAAAATTCACCCCTCTTATAGCCACTAAAAACCGTCTGATTCAATACTCAAATGTGTATTTGTGTAATGTATTGAATAACAATCTAAAAGGATATAATATAAATGTATCAAAAAACTCTGTTACTATAGTTGGTATCAAATGATATTTTTAATTAACCATTTGAAACTATGATGAGAAAACATTAGTGAGATCTCTAAAGACATGTCTCTATGGATATGTTTGATGACGATTCAATGAATAAGAAAATATCCAATAAGTTTGGTAAAGGACAGAGAAAGTGTTTTCCAAGTAATTACATTCCTATCTAGACAATTCAGTTGTTTGTGGATCTGGCAGTAAATAATATAAGGGTAATAACTCTGAAATGGGAACATTTTCCAAGAATATATCATCACAAGGTGCATGATAATAGGCCTTGCTACACACCTAGTTTTACACTACTAGGGAATATGATTTAATAATTCTCAATCATTTATTAACCATCATGATCGAATTAAATAGATGGTGATTATTAATGACCAAATATAAACCAAATGTTTCAAATATTAAAAATTATGTGTTCTGATTTTGAAATATTATAAGTGATTTTAATTATTATTTTGTTTCCCATTATGATTAGTGTATATCATACTTAAATTTTGGATATAGTCAATAGTGTAAGCTAGAATTTACTAGGTTAACATTGAATGTGATAGAATATTTTCAAATGAACAGTAAAATGGGATGATGATTAGAGTGAACGATATTATGATTATTCGTAATCAGTTATAATGAAACATGATTAATAATGTGAACCTTAACAAACTCTTGGACCCACCAAAGAATAAAAGGATAGATTATACTGAGATTTCAGGTAGGGAAACAATGGAGGGAAAATATTCATTTTCTTATAAGTAGAGATTGTGGTAAATAATAATAAATAGAATGACTGAATGGGATGGGAATATGTTTTTTGTTTGTAAAATATGTAACCAAGGAAAGTAACTACAAAGTATATAAATGAAAAGTTTTATTAACAAAATGGTTGATAATAATGGTATCATGAAGGTGTCATCGACCTTTGAAAGTTCAAATTATATGAAATTTGGGAATTATGAAAATATATGTCTTATGGGGAATGTCCAAGAAGGGAATTAGAAAGGTGATATGTGTAATGGTTATAATACAGATGATTAGGAGACTAAAAATGACACTTGAAATGTACGGGTTGTTATAACAGTATTTGTTATGTTTAACATGAGAAGCATGGATTAATTGAGGTGGATAAATGTCAATACATGGTTCATATTTCATATTGTAGGAAACAAGTATTAATGAGTAAGACAATGAATCCTAGTTAATTATTTTATAAGGAAGTGGGATGATTAATGTATTTAGTTATTAGAATTAAATGATTAGGTTATATTAATTATGACATATATATGTGTCATTCATTATAAGTTTTTTTATTGATTTTAAAAAATATGTTAAATGAAATTGATAGACTTGAAAATTGATTTAATGGTAAAGTGATATTTTGATTAAGGTAATATAACACTAATTTGGCTATTGAGGATGAAAAAATGGTGTTTAGTTTTTATAAATAGATGACTGATATGGATATAGTAAATTGGATATTATTAATGACCTTGGAACTAATAAATGATTTTTAGAAATAATAGTTTATGTTATCAATGAGGGGGTTTACACCATTGTAGGATTTATGTAATATATTTTATAATCTATTGTTTTATTCATGGAATGAGGAAACATGTATATTTTTAATAAGGTTTTATGGTAATTTCGGTTATTACCATATATCAAGAGAATACACGATGACGGTATTCACATGTTTGGTATGTGAAAATTAAGAGACACTTCATATTGTTTGGAAAATTAATGATAAGATAATTTTAGAAATTTGGTGACTTCCGCTCTATTTATTTTTTATTATAATATTTTTTAAGGGTTATAAGGTTAACCCTTTATGAAATTTTTTAGGTTGAATATTGGATGTTCTTATAGAAATTAATATATTACTTCACCATATAAAGATTTATCTATATTGGATAACCAATGCTAACCATTTGTTTTATAACTAGAGATAGAAAGAATAATGTATCATTATATTAGGAATATTATGATCCAGTAGTGTTTTAGGTATAAAATAATCCATTATCATTTGATTGAGTAAGAGATGAAGTAGATGTTTATTTAATCACAACTAATGGATGAAATTGTGCTTATTATTCGAGAAAATATAAGACCAAGGTATATCAATCCTGTATAAATTATTGATCATATCAATATGGTATCCTATCGATTGACACTTACACCAAACCTATCTCAGTTTCATGTGTGTTCCATGTATGTCTCTTGGGGAAGTAAAAACCTGATCCATCACATATATTAAATATATAGGACGTAACATTAGAGCAAGATGTTTCTTATGTGGAAAAAACTATAGAGATTCTAGATCAAATAGAGAAGGTTCAATGAAACAAGACTAGTCACCCAGTCAATGATATTTTGTAATGCCACAACATTAATGAATTTATGTGGGAACCTTAAGATATAATGAGGTATAATTATACTAACTTTTTTGGTAGCAAAATGATTAATTTCAAGGAAAAATCATTTTAAGGGGTATATAATGTAACTCCCTGAGATTCTTTAAAATAATTTTTATATAATAAATTTAATTCATTTGATATTTACACTATACGCAACAACATGTTTATATTTCAATACATGTAATAATTATTTTATCTACCATTATATGTAACACTATGTTTAGCTTGTGTTACACACAAAAATAAGTTTAAACGAAATGTGTCATACTATTAGAATATTATTATTTAAAACTACAGTTATCTATTATCCATTAGAATGAAAGGTATGAATCGTATAAAATAAATTATTAAAATATATGGATTAAAAATGTTTTTAATATAAATTATTTAGTGAAAAATAAAGTAAAAAATTAAAATTATAACTATCTGAAAATAAAGGAAATATTTTTCTAAAAAACCATTTTTTTAAAACAAACATGTTTTACCATATTGAATTATACAAACCACTTTTTTTGAAATATTTTAATGAAATTAATATATTTTATATTCAATAAAATTTTCAACATTAATTTTATGTGTTTTCTAGCAAATATATAATAATACATCCAATTTTAAACTTGAAATATAATTTTTCTAAAAAATATTTTTGTTGCCACTTTGTGCACTTATTTTAAAAAATTATAACACCCAAAAATAATAAAATATTAAAATTGTATTAAATAACATGTATTACCAAAAAATTTATTATAATAAAATTTTACACTCTAATAATTAGATTTCATTTCATGCAATATTGAGTTTCTCTTGTGTTAGATGCAACACTGAGTTTATTTTCTATTACACACAACACTAATTTTAAATGAAATTTGATATATTATTAAAATAATATTATTTAACATGATATTCATTACCTAGTTATTTAAATTTTGTTCTTGAATATTATTGACTAAATTATGAAAATTATGGTAAATTAATGATTTCAAATACAAAAAGAATAATTTAAAAGAAAAACGAATGTTTTCTAAAAAACTATATTTTTATAAAATAATGTTTAGTTGTGATTTGGGAAAATAACATAAATTTAATTTTCACCAATATTATAAAATTTAATTTAAGAAATGAAATTCATTTTTTAAATCATAATATTAATCTTATCTTAAGGTGAATTTTTGAGATTTTTCTGAAATATTCTTTTTTTATGGATACTGAAAATACCAAATTTTAATAGAAAAATGTATTTTTGAGATTAAAATATATTTTAAATTAGATATAAAGTAACATTAGTTCAATTATATTTATATTAATTCAGTTTAGTTAATTTCTATAATATTTATATTGATTTTTTTATAAAAATATTGAAAACCATTGAACATTTTCTCTTGGAATACTTGTTTTCTCGTCACGCCTACAGTGTTAATCCTAAATTATTTTTTTTCCACTTTTGATAATGGAATTGTGAAAAATGGATTTAATATTTGAAATCATAAGAATTTATATTATCTAATAAGGTTAATTTAATGTTTTATCAAAATTAATAATGAATATTGCAAAAATTATTTACTCTGGTTAATGTAAAAATGGATTTAATGAAGGGTGAACTAAAAATAAAAGGGTAAAATAACAAAAATACTTGTATAAAATCAATTTTATAGGAATATTTTTACTATATAATTAATAATCCTCTAAAAAATCATTTTTGACTCTTTTTAATGTGAAAAATGTTGGTACACCTATTTCTTTTAAAAAATCACAAGTGTTCCACTCACCTCACTTATAAAAAGGACATCATATCTCTTCTCTTATTCACTCCTTAAAAACATTTGGTTTTGTCCAATACATTCCAAAATAAATTCCCAAATTCCATATTCCCATTATAGATTAATTATTTTTAGAATTAAACTATCATTGGATTGAATTTGGGAAAACCTATGGAGTTTACCTGAAGAAGAGGTATCGTTCTTCTACGAGTGTTTTTATTTTTTTTGTTCCTCAAACCGATGCCATTCATTATTCCATGACCACATATCAATGTTGGTTATTATTATGGTTATAATATAAAAATATATGATATTTATAACATATTTATACCTATATAGACAAAATATTTTACATATCTTTTTATGTTCCACCGTGTAGGGGAGAAGATAGTGTCACTCGTTTGTACTGTGGAATACCGCCTCGTGAAGTGATGCAATTATTATTTCACTAAATCAGTACATGGAAGGTGATAAGAAAATATTTAATTAACATATGTTATATAAAATTCATAATTATTATATTAATTAAATATTTAACATTATCAAAAAATATCAGTTTCTTTTTTACACTGATAGATGATAACATCTTTCGTGAACATGTGGACTACCTTCTTCACGAAGTGAAGTGACTCTCTTTTCATCACCACACACAATTAATGATATATATAATTATATTTTAAGGAATAAAATGATATCACTATCATTATATAAGGGTAATTTATTACTTAAGTCATTTCTATAATTATCCTTGAAAAATGAAAATGTTACTCATGCGTACATATGCCCTGCTGTCTCCATGATCAAAACATACTTCCTTTATCAAAACAATAGTTCATGATTAGGTTTAAAAGTATAATTGATTTAAAAATATGATTATTATTTCATGAATATTATTATATGGATTATTGAAAAATATACTATTAAGATGAATCAAAACATTCATGACAAACCATGAATGAGAAAACAAGGTAATAAACACCCGAACCAATTAGAATAATGAATGATTACTAATGAAAATGTGACAAAATGTTATAAAAGGATGATATATGATATTATAAATATTAATATGGTCATATTACAAGTTAATAAAATATTAAAAATTTCTATAAAATAAGATAAATCACATTAAACCAAAACGAAATAAGAGGTAAGATATTTTAACTCAATTTCATTTCATTGAGGCATATTTGTATATTATACACCAATTTATTTTATATGGTGTCTATAAATCCCCTTTGGAATCTAATATTTGGATACCTTAATAATTCATGGTATATAAACTCTCAATTTTAATTATTTTATCCATGTGGATTTTACTTAATATTATCATGTGGTAAATATTTTAATAACTCAATTTCATTTCATTGGGGTATATTACTTATTAATTTTTATTGATATTTTTTGATTATAAGTAAAATGAATATTAATTATATTATGTTTTATTTTACATGATTTACTTGATTTATATTTTATACATATGATATATTCATTGATTAATTCTCACTTCTACATTATGGTAAATTTAATGGTTTATTTCACAATATCATTTTAATCAAGAATGTATATTAATTAATTTTAGTTGAAGGAAATTATTTTTAAAATATAATAACAATACCATTTCAATTTATTCTAATATTTTTATTCCAAATATTTACCTATAATATTACCATATTCACAGTCATTTGAACTTAAATTAATTGGGAAAATGATTTTAAGAAATCCCGACTTCATTTATCTCTTCAACCAAAAATCTATTTTCTTCCAAAACCATGTTTTCTAGAACTATTTTAAAAATTGTTTTTATCATTTTAAAAATTATTTACTAACGTTATTTTTACCCATTTTTTTAAACAAATTTTATTGGGAGTCTTCATGTATTTTTTAAGACAAAGTTTTTTTTTGGGTTTTAATGAAAATATAAAATAAATAGTTGTTATAATTTATACAACATGAATAGAATATCCATCTTTCAAGACCATTAAAATGTTTTAAATATTTATTTATAATTTTAAAAGATTATATTCTATGAAAACTATTTTCAAAAGTGTTTTTGTAATTTTATTTTTAAAAATTTATTTTCAAAATGAAAAGGATATAATTCTATAGAATGTTTTGAAATATCATTTTATGGTATTTCTATTCATTAATAAAAAACATATTATTATTAATCTAATGGGTATATGTTGTAGTAATATCATACTTATTCTTCCTCTCTATGGTTTATGATCATTTTTACGAAGTAAAATTTTGAAATTCCCTTTCTTGATTCATTTTAGTAGTCATTAACTTTCTATTGAATTATTCATTTTCCCATGGAAATTAAAATTCCATTAAATATCAATATTATTTATCATAGATATGTTATTTTGGAAAAAATACTTAATTTTTATGTTTAATTTTCTATGTTGAATTTTATTTTTTATTTAAGGAAATATTAATAAATCTTTATTCTTTACTCAGTATAGATATTTTAAAATAAGGAAAATAATTCAAGAATTAAATCGATTATTCGATATATGAGGGATGCTTTGGACATGGTGACATGGGTGGGTCGTCGTTATAAATATCCCCTTGATGTGTTAATAGTCTCATGGGGTGAATCTGTAAGCTAAGATAAAATTAGTTGGCCAAACTCAATGGGTTTCTTCCCAGTAGTTTTAAACAGCCATGAGAACATAACATGATGACAGAGGTATCATGCACCTAAGACCTGATTTACAATATATAAGAATTTCCTTCATTCAAAATTTACTTATTATTATCCATGAAAATTTCAAAATGATACTATCAATGGATGTACTTCTTTCTTAGTTAGTTGACTACATGGAATGTGTATCTAGTTATTTACATTTCTATATTGATTATGTCACATATTTACATGATAGAAAATTTATTGAAATGGCATGTTTGATCAATTATTTACCTTACCATATTCCATGATATTTTGGTATTTATATTTTATCTGAAGTCTATTTTCATCTAATTTTATTGATTTCATAGATTGTGTGTTCAGTTATTTATCTTTTCATATTGATTATTCTTATTGATCTATGATAGCTTCAACTAAACTTATGACTTACTAAATATTTGATCTCACCCTTATTTTTTTTTATTTCCTAGGATTCTATGATGTTTAATTTTATTGATTTGAAATAATATACTTTAGGGAATAATTTTATTATAATAAAATGTGTTTTAATTTATATATTGAAATGTAATTTAAGAATCATACATGTATCTAGTCTACCAAGACAAAAAAAATATTTGGTTCTATAGGATGAAATTCCTTTTACCAGAGGAAAATTTATTAAAGTAGACATCATCTTCGGGTTACTGCATTCGGGGATGCAATAGTTTGTATTAGAGGATGTTCAATAGAATCCTTGGGAAATAGATTAAGGAAAAATATTTTAGGGATAATGACCTAATGATATAATTTGAGGATAATTATAAAAGAACATACTATAGTTTTATTTTTCGCATCATTACATTAATTGAAATTATTCTTATGATAAATAAAAATATAAAGTATTTTTTGTCATAATATCCATAGGTAATAAAATAATTCCACAAATTTAGGAAATAGATCCTGAAACAAAACTTTTATCCTATTTCATTCATATCTGATGAAATATATGATCATTTAAATCATCACAGATTAGTAGTTTTGAGACCCATTAATTTCCATTGATAATTCAATATCTTTTGATCAACAATCTCTATAATTATCTATAATTATCTATTCTTTTATTCTGTGTCCATATATTCACTTACTACCAATGTTTTCCATCTTAAAATCCTATTTATGTGTTATTTCATAAAACATTTTCACATCCCTTTTTCTCTTATTAATTGGATATTTTATTCATCCCTTTATGATGTGGCAATTTCAACAATGGTATTTACAAATTCTAAAACCCCTGATTACCAAGATAATGTTTAAATTTCTACGATGTAATTTATCTATGGTGGGGTGAAATTCACCCCTTGAAATTCTAAAATAATAACATTGTATCTGAAAAAAGGTATAATATGGACTATAATAAATCTAACCTATCCCAATGGTTTTAGAATCCATTGGAATGTGTTCTATCTATTTATACCTATACAAATGGTTCAGTGTGAACTATTGGTAAAGGGTAGTTCAAATTTAAATATTCCAATGGTTTATTATGAATTTTAGGGATAGTGGTATGCCAATGGTTTCAAAACATTAGAAAATCTCTATACCAACAGTATAAACTATTTTTATATCTCCCTCCCAATGGTTTAGAACCATTGGTAAATTTCTATACCAATAGTTCAAATAGAACTATTTCTATTGGTGATGGAATTATGTTTCTCTAGCAACTCATCTTGAACTATTAAAATAGTGTTATAACTATAGTTCTCAAGCATTTGTATAGATCTCTACAAACAATTATGAACCATAGGAATATACCTATAAAAACAGGTCAAAATGAACCATTAGAATATTTTGGAGGAATTATACAGAGAAATAAAAATGATTTTGAAACTATTGGTATAAACCACCAAAAAATTTCACAAATAGAACCTACAATCAAACAAACGACAATCACCTATAACCTGTAATCACACAAAAAAATACACTATAATCACACAGAAAATCATGAAAACCTACAATCAAAAACAAAAACTGTAATCAGTTATAACCTATAAACTCACTGAAATCATTATAACCTAAAAAATCACTATAGTCAAACTCTCCAGCCCACTGCCCACCCAATGCAACTAAAACATGTAATAAAACAAAAAGGAATAAAAAAACTAAAATCAACCATTATAAAAAAAATGAATATAGAACAGTTGTGATAAAACACTAACACACAATCAAACACATGATATCTATAATGAAAAATAGAACACCATTAGTCCTCAAACACATAAAATTGCTGCAATAAAAAACACCACTAATCCGTAAGCACCTGCAATCAAACACTCAAAATTGAATCACCTAATACCCATTTCACCCTACCAACACATGTAACATAATAATTGAATCACCTAATTACCTAAATCCCCCTTCCCTTCACCTAGAACATCATAATTAAATAACATAATACCCCCCTACATATTCATCCCCCACTGAAATTCCTAAACATAATATATATTAATCACATAGAATATGCATCCCCCAATTCCTATTCTGGAGGGCATACTCAACATAACAGAACACCTACAAAGAGTAAGTCAATTGATGCATTTCACCAATGATAACCAATATATAAAATATCAAATATATTCATTCACACTATATAATCAAACAAAAAATTTCATAAATCAGTCAAAAATGTAATGTATTAATAGGTCCCTCGTCATGATCAGTATATTTAGTGTCATCCTCATCATCATCCTCTTCCTCATCATCGACCCCACCATATTCCTAAACGTAATCCCCGACCACATCACTTCCATCATCCCAACCGTCTTCATCGTTATCATCCTCACTATTACCATCACCAGGAACATCATCATCCCGACCATGTATAGGACTACTTCCCTATGCACTATAAAAAGTATACATCCTCGACATATATGAATCAAAATATATTGAATTATTTGGTGAATGTGATGGACATAATAATTCTATCTGTTTCAGAAAATCACCTTTCCGAATTTCAAAATATTCTTCCACTTGTATAGAACTTTTTTGGACTTTTCAAACTTTTTCTCTACATGTTCTACCTCTTATAAATTATTGTTACTAGAAACTGCAATTAAATTGGTCCAATACTTTATTGGGACAATACTTTTCCCTAGTCAACATCTTACTCTTCATGTTGATCATCTCCCAAAAAAAGATGCATGTGATAATATTTTCTAAAGTTTTTTGGTTTTTAAAATTAATGGGTTTCCAAAGTATATTGTTAAAAATATAAATATAATTATATGTTGAAAATATTATTTTAAAATTTAAATCCACAAGTAAAACATACAATTCATTGTTGTCTAGGTTCATTTACTGCGGTACTATTTTTTCCTTCTTCTTGAGAAAAATAGTTTTTTCACAAGGAACACATCCTTAAATATTTAAAACCACCACCTAAAATGACATTATTATGGTAATTTTAATCATATAAAACAAATAAAAAATATATTCAATATTTTAATATAATAACATTCATAAAAAATGATTTAACAGTGAAAACATAATCACTATATCTATGTTTTGTACATACTTTTTCTCATGGTCTGGAATTAATGTCTTCCCCAAAGTGTATACATATATCATATAATAATGGTTTTTTATTTTTACATGAGTATTTCTAAAAAAATATTTAATAATACCAAAGTATGTATTAATGAAAATCAGGGTAATTTTCATTTAAAAAGCTCAAATTTGAATAATACCTTGAACTATATAGTCATCCAATGAATAATAATTTCATGATAAAATTATACTAGGATGTCATCCATAAAAGGTGTGGCCCCTAAATCCATTCCAACAATAGAATTAGATAGAATAAACAATTCATGATTATTTCCTTTCTAGAGCTCATTTAATTCTATAAGTTGTTCTGATCTTGTAGCCTCTACATCAGAATATTAAATTGAGGCTTGCACCAAATTATTAATTCAGATAAATAAAATCATAATATAAAATTAAATATAAATAAAACTTTTACCCATATTTGTACCCATGTTATATCCTTTATTTGATTTCGAATGTGACTCCAAGAGAGTGGATAGACGAGATCGATTTCAGAGTATTTGGAAAAAAATTCCAAAAAACTCCTACATTTCTGTCATATTTTCCCACCATTTTATTATCTTTATTATACTCCACCATCAGTTGCATGAAGTGGTTCCACACTACACACATGCATGTAAAACCATGCCTATTTTTTTAGATCCAATAGACTAGGATAAATTAAATATTATATCAAAAAAGATTTTAATAAAAATAAATTCTGATATAAACAATTACCCATGTTCTATAAATATACCTTAGGTAGTCTGATCAATAGGAAATAATGGATCCCCATGCATAGAGGGAACCTCAACATGTGAAGATGTATTGTGTACAATTGTATTCTGTATAAGGATATAAGGTTTCATAGTAACAATTAAAGAAGAAGAAATATAGTAGCTCGAGGAGAAGAAAGTATAGGGAAAAAATGGTACAGATGGCTGTGAAAATGAATAATAAGGCAGAGGAGTATGAATCATCAATGGGTGTGGAAAAGATAGGTGATAAGGTTTAGATGAAAATAGAGGCTCAAACATAGGTGGATTAAATATCCAAGATGTCTATATAGACACTAAAAGATTAGAACATCTTGTAGAAGGTATATTAGGTGGTGGGGCGAGGTTTGATTGAGTATGACCATGCCTAGAAATTGTTCCAGGCCCTTAAATCTCCAGCCTGAGCATTCAGAGCACAATGTTAATCAATGAACAACTAATTCCTTAGTGGTAGAACCTCATTAAAAATTATAGAAAAATAAAATGTATGACATTATATGTTATTGATATATATTTTTAATGAAATACTCACAATGAGAACTGGAGGAGGGACTCCCATCTCACCCATTGGGAAACATTTGTGTGCCATTTTTTTACCATGTCACTCCTAAGTGTTTTTCATTTCCTACATTTTAAAACAAATGCAGAGTTAATTTGAAATCCATAACTAATGTGTAATCGAAACATGAATGAAATATATGGAATGACTTAATTATAGAATATTACTTGTGAAACTATGTACATGATATGCACTAATATAAGAGAAACAATTTTTATCTAGTGGGAATAAAATCAAAATAGAATTCATGTCATAAAAATAACAATACATTTAAATTTACATGTTTAGAATGAGAAGTCGTATATTTGTAAAACCTTTTAATTTATTAGATTTGTTTGGAAATTGAATTTATTTGGGATAATTAAAAAAATATTTCAATTTGATTAATATAGGGAAGTTGAGAAATATAATAAATAATTAGAAACACAATTAGTAAACTAATGATAATTTTTTATATACCACAATTCATGGAGGTAGTGTTATAATCTAAACACTAACAATGTTAAAGATCAATGAAGTGAATACATGATCGAGATAAGGTGGGATACATTGGATATCCTATAGGCCATAGCCTTAATGAAGACAAATGTGTTTAGTTACTAATATTAAATGATGAATAAACACCTCCTAATCATAATAAATTCTTATTACTGGATAAACTATTTGTATTGTCAAATACATAGACTTATAATACTTCCATGCTTTCTAATTTAGGCCAAGTAGTGAGTGTTCAAGTATTAAAATGGGATGTTAGAAAAGTGATGTTAAAAAATAAAATAAAGTGTTAGAATTAACATTTTATAATTATAAGAAAAATGATAACATGAATTATTATCGTCAAAAATTGAAGAAATAAAAGAATAGAATGAAATTTAATAAAAAAGATAATAAATAATTTTTATTTGGATGGATTTTTGTTGAGGGATCACACTCAACTGATATTTATTCATTAGGTTGTTACTACTGAACAAAAGTTAGGTTAAATTGGTTTGGTTATGACTCTAGATCGGAAAAAGGCAATGTATGTATATAATTCTCACATCTTTCAAAAGTCTGTTCTTGATCCCCTTTGCTGTATTATAACCCCATATGGGGACATTTCTTATTGTTTAGTGTGAACTATGGATTGAATTTCATGTTTTATATTTTATGAGATACAAATGAAATTTGAAGGGGATTTTTCTTGAGAGGGTGTAGGAGGTGAGATGAAAAATACTACTTTTGATATATTGATTAATTTAATTGTTCACATATATTTAGTATATGTCATTGGAAGTACTTGGGGACTATATAGATCTTTGGAGGAGTGAAATCCTTAGTTAGATATTTTTATAACTAGTGAGAGTGGATCATTAGATAGAATGATTTAGAAGAATCTATAGTGACCCACTAGAAAAAGTTATCTAGATGGAAATATTGTGTCCCATAGTTGTGTTATGCACCCAGGATGTTTATCTCTTTATGGTTAGGTCATCTTATGAGAACATTATAGATTCAATACTTCCATAATTGGGATTAGTTCCCCAGTTTATATATAAATACATGAGTCCAAATATGTTTACCCAAATGATTTTATCCATTTTTGTATGGAAAGAGGGTTTCAAAAGTATATGAGTTTTATTTGAATCCCTCATCCATTGATTGGTTTGTTGCACCATTGTATCGTCTTTCTTCTTCCATATGTTTTGTTTATTTTGGGTTGTATTAGTATTTACTCTTTTATGAGTGATGTTTTTTTCACATTAAAAATAATTTTTAAAAATGACTTGGTGAGTGATTCGAAAGTGAAAATGGTGTTTTTAGTTTTTTTCGCAGTTCTAAAAAATGATACACATTTAGTGACTCATTTTTTTATGAAAAATAAATGGGTTTTCCAAAAATCTTTATATTCAAAGATGTTTAGAATGTTTCCTTAAAAAAATTATCAAGGATTAAGAAATGGCTTTCAAGTGAATTTTTGTTCAATAATCTAAATAAGTGGATTTCATTTTGATATTTATTAAACTGAAAATTGGATTCTATAAACATTGGCATGGAATCTCATTTTAGATTTTATTTTTAAAGTATCAATAAATGGATTATCTCATGTAATAATTATAGAAACTCAATAGTGGTTACCTACATGGCTTAGTTTTAATCACAATCTACATACACCACCTTATGTATATAATTATTTTGATTTCAATTTAGTTTACTTGGATTTGGTTACCAACTATTGGGGATGTAGGTTGTTAAGGATGTTTTTATTGCGATATATAGAGTGATAGAGGGCCACATAAAGATCATGGAAAGAAATTTTACTTTTTTTTCATTTTATATATATATTTATTAGCTTTGTATTTTTCCCTTATACTTTAATGTGTTAATTTTAATTCATTTATATACTGCTTCCCAATTATGTTCAATTTGGTTCTGTATGTGATAGTTTCCCATTTTTTTCCAAATTTTAGGGTTGTCTCAATGGAAGGGGAGATAAATATTCTAATAATAAAGATTTTAGCACCCCTAGAACCCAAAAATCACCTTCCTACTGAAGGAATAAGTGTCCTTATAGAAGAAACTACAATATAGAGAGAAAAAAATTGTTTTTATATCACAATAAATGATTTTTATTGTCCAAAGAATGTATTTTTTAGAATTAGTCGAGACTATATTCCTCCCACTATTTAACCAAAATCCCAGATTCCTAAATGAGAGAGGTGATACATTTAAAATGGTTGGGTTTTAGAGAGTTGGTGTCAAAATAATATAATATTTAATGGTGACTAAACACCTATTACACACACTGGATACTTATTATTGGACAACAAGTGGTGGTTTTGGATGATGAACTTGGGACTTCATGTAACTGCCCAAACAATCCTTAATGAAAATCCCTCTTGATATAATTAAATGTCTATTTATGTAAAATTCTTATATAAAATGTAGAATTATTTGGTTTTATGTTAATAATTGTGATCGTTTCTAATATAGCCATTGAACAATGATCACATGATTAGTATAAATGTAGGGCGTTAATAAAACCAATTTTTTCAGACAAAGGAAGCGATGGCCTCATCCAGTAGACGTGCCCCATATGAAGTCCATTTGTCAAATCTCGGAAAGGGGGTTGCGTCATTGGGATTACCTCTTGACCAAACCCAATATGAGCTTTAATATGTTAAGTTCAAGCAGGACCGCCTCCAATAGAAGTAGAAATTTATAGAGATTACCACCCGAACAATGTTATCTGAGCCACCCCAAGAGGTTGTCACCATCGCACAACTTACTCTTCGGTCTTCTATGTGTTTTATAAGGGGTTATGTAACAAGACCCTAGTACTATGGTTATGTACATTATTTTAGTATATAATAAGGAATATACATTCATTTTATTATTGTTACCTTTCAAATAGTTTTTAAAGCACAAATGGTATTTTTAGTTAATGTTCAACTAAGAAATCTATTTTGATGAATTAATGGAATTTTGAATTAAATAATATTTTAATAAATTTTATTATTATTATCAAATTAATTTTTATTAAATATAAATGATCATATAATTTTATGAATGCAATTGTAATTTTTATTAGTGTTTAAAAGCCATTTTTGTCAAAACCCATGAATTTTATATAAATGTCGGTTTTTATTTTAAAAGTGAAAATTAAAATATTTATAAAATTATTGAGATAAAATTAATATTATTTCTGTAATTAGGATGTTGAAATTATTCAACGGTGAATTTTTCATAATTTTCAGAGACAGTCAAATTTTTTGGGTAAAAATTAAATACCTTTTAAATATTTAATGTGCTTTATGACATCATAATGACCCAATAGTGATGTAATAAAATAATGTCAACTTTATTTTAGGTAAATATATGTTTTTTAATTAAAATAATGTGATTTTGGGTTTGTTTGATTTATTTTAAAAAGCTTTTGTGGACCTTTCAAGACTTGTTAAACATTTTTTCCTTTTAAATTGTTTTCCTTGAGAGTGTGACTCACCTCCACAATAGCAACCCCATTATTTTAAGAAGTTAGGAATTTTTCCTTATATAATATTTATTTACACTTCCCTTTTCCAAAAACCGTGGGAATGTCTATGGGCTGGTTTATGGTTTGGATTAGATTAATGTGAGATGTCCCAAACCTAAATAATAAAGAATTCCCTCACATTTCCTATACAAACCCTCCCAAGCTCCCACTTACCCCTCAATCAAAGCCTTTTGAGTTCATACATCCTCTTACCTCCTCTCTCTAGAATCATTCTATGGTTCCCCAATCTCCCAAGAATCCTCTCTCAAGCCTCTCTCAAGCCTTTCGAAGCACACTTCCATGTATGGGTTTTTTATCCTTTCCCATTTTGTCCAATATTATTTAAATTGTTATGCACTTTTAATTTAAATTATAAATATTGGAGTATGGTTTCTAACCTCCCACATACTGCCCTATTTATTTTTGAATTATTGGATACCCCTTTCTCTCTAAATTCTTCCCATGTACACCTGTTACTATGTCAAAATTCCGAAAGGAATTTATCTCTCCTCATTTACATTCAAGAAAATATTTTGTATCATGATTTTAAATTTAATTATATTTTTTAGGACACTGTATCTATATGACCCCTTTACTATCCTTGTCATGTAAATATTATGAGAAACCCCTTTCTCTCTCATCAACCATTTTTACGAGTTCTTATGTCATGCTATTATGCTCCTGAAATTTCATTGCGCTTTTCCAAGCCAAAGTCATTCTGTAGTGAATACCATGCCCATTTCTCTATCAAGGTTATTCACCTTTATGAAAATTTAATTATTGTTTAGAGAGTTTCATGCATCTATTCCACATTATTTTATCATTGAATATAATATTATGTTGAATGATTCAATGTTTTATGATCCATGTGGCACACTTATGCATGAAATGAAATGTTTAAGAAGGGTGTGCCCTGATAGTGCTCCAATGAATTGGGTAAAGTATAGTATTATGATACGTCATGTGCAATGGGTGTTTACTCATGATAATTCAAGTGCAACGATGGTTCACTCCTGGTTCATGTGCAATGATGGTTTACTCATGCTCCATGTGCAATGAGCCTTGGCTCATGCTAATTCCACGTTAAATGTTCTTGCCACATTTCCATGTTACGATTATCATTATTTATCATGCCTTTATGTTTATAATTCTCTTGTTCTGTATTGATATGCATATTTTCTAACATGTATTGTATTCTACATGTTATTCCATGATTAATCCCTTACTGGGCTTTATAGATCACCATTTTTTTATTTATGTCCTCAGGTTATCCCATGTAAGGAAAAGTACGGGGGAATGTAGTGGTCATGTAAAGGAAGTATTCAATAAAGATGATGTTTTTCATGTTTTAAATTGTTTTTTAATGATCATAAGTTCTAAAGACACTATACCTCTTGACCTTCTATGTTGTATCAAATGAATTTTATGTAATAAATCATGTCTAAGTGTGTAATAAAAAGCACGGTTTTCATAGTTGGTATCAGAGGATATGTTTAGTTAATTTTTGGATTATGAATAGAAAACACTAGTAAAGCCTTAGAGACAAGACTAAGTATAATAAAAACATCCCTAATTTCTGGTGATTATTGAGTAAGTGGTTTATCAAGGAAATACATCCATGTTTAGATATGATCAGGTAGAGGCGGCTCTGGCACAAATGTATCATAGGAGTAAAACCCGAAAACACGTCTTTGAGCTAGAATCGAACAAGAACTAGTGCATTAAAATGGTCCTTGATTCACTCTTGGTTATGACACTCCTAGGGTATATGCACTGGTTAATTCATAATCTTAGTATGAACCATTATTAAGGGACAAAAAAACTCTCTTAGAATATATGTTAGAAAGAAAATCATGGATAACATAGACTGAAGTCCATAGATTCATATGTTAAAGAAATAAAAGTTATTTATTAGTCATCAGTTTTGTACTTGGATTACCCTTTATGTGGTACCCATAACTTTAATTTTATTCCAGCCAATGGACAGTAATAGGAGGACTCGGGCTAACAACTGATGTGAAGATCAATGTGATGATTGTACTAATGAGATGTCCAATCCAATGGGAGTGGGAATCATAAACTGTGTCACGCATCTCTCTCAGCTAACTCAAGATTTGAATAGAATCATGGGTCAAGAGGAACATTAAAATCCCCCTAATAAAGAACAATTCGCTATCAAGATCTTCCTAAGACAAAGGCCTCCTACTTTTAATGGATCATCTGATCCCAAAATCTCTAAACAATGGATCAACTATATTGAAAAGATCGTATCCATCCTTCAATGTTCTGAACAAGAGAAGGTTCTTAGGGCTACTTATCGTATATAGGGAGAAGCTAATAAGTGGTGGATGTTGATCAAAAATAAAAATCCTGAGGATGATATTGAGGCATTAGAATGGAAGGATTTCTAGAAGATGTTTTCTGAAAAATATTTTTTAAGCACCCTTCGGCTTAAGACGAAAAGGTACTTCCTTGCCCTCAAGAAAAAAGATGATGAATCTGTTGGAGCGTACGAGGAAAAATTCACAAGGCTTTCATGATATGCCTCTAGCTTTGTAATTACCCCTGAATGCAAGGTTTACCACTTCTTTGGTGGGTTGAAACCTAGCTTACAAAAATTGCTAGCGATCCATGTCTTCGACAGCTATGAGAAAATTTTCTGATGTGCTCTCAGGGTCAAAATGGACATCGGAGAATCTCAGGGGTATCATATAGACAAGAAGCATAAGGTGGACTTCAATGTTGGAGGTCCTATGGATAAATCCAATGGTGTTATGACGATCTAGAACCACACTTACCAAAGGTGCAGAAAGAAGAACCCTGAAAATTGCTGGAAGGGGATGAGAAAATGCTTTAGGAGTGGAAGAGAAGGGCACATGGCTATTAACTGTCGGCAAGATAGACCCACGACTGTGAGAGAGGAGAGAACTCTCCATTTTAACCTCAACACGTGGTTAGTTTCTACAACTACAAAGAACTAGGGCATCTTGAAAATCAGTTCCCTAAGCCAAGAGTTTTCGGAGGCAACCAACTACATCCAAGGTAGCAAGGGTGAGAATTTTCCATCACTACGACCAAAGGGAACCCCAACAACGAAGTGGTGACAGTTATGCTGGTTATTCATTCAATAATAGAAAACATACTTTTTGAATCATGTTCAACGCATTCTTTTATATCTTGAATGTTTAGTAGAATAATCCCAGCACCACCACAAATCAGGGAAGTGAATATGTCAGTGAGTACGAAAAATGGGGAAATAATTGCGTCACATGAATATAACTGCTCCCCTGACGTAATATGTGGATTAAAATTCCTATAGAACCTCATCGTACACCCTCAAGTAAAATTTTATGCGATTCTTGGCATGGATTTGGATTTCCTTATATATAGCCAATATAAATTGTCATGAGAGGTAAATCACTCTCTATGTGGGTAATCGACCCCAGAATCTAAACAAGTGCATGGTGGAAGATGGATCTTCATTAGATCTATCATATCAAACGTGGATATTACTTCCCTATGATCACACGTATCTGGATCAGAAGATTGATTCCAAGGAAGCAACCATCCTTGAAGACATGCCTATTGTGAGGGAATTCATTGAAGTGTTTTCTGAGGAATTTCCTGGTCTTCCTCTTAGAAGTAATGATGAATTATCAATTAATATTATACCTAGGGCATTTCCAATATCCAATAATATATATATAATGGCTATTTTGGGGCTTTAGGAGCTGAAGAAACAACTACAAGAGAATCTAGATAAATAGTTTATATTCCCAACTGCTTCACCATGGGGTGAACCAGTCCTCTTCGACAAGAAGAAGGATAGGTCAGTGTGCCTTTGCATTGATTATCATGAGCTCAATAAAATCATGATAAATAATAAGTATCCTCTCCCATTAATTTATGACTTGTTCGATCAGCTTCGTGGAGCACAATACTTCTTGACGATTGATTTGCGGTCTGGATATTATCATGTAAGTGTGAAGAAGGAAGATATCCCCAAGACTGCTTTTCGTACAAGATACGGGAACTATGAATTCATAGTAATGCCTTTCAGACTCACTAATTCTCCAAAATTCTTCATGGACTTGATTAATAAAGTCTTTAAATATTACCTTGACAAATTTGTGGTAGTCTTTATAAGTGAAATTCTGATATACTCCAAAACCAAGGAGGATCATGAGAAGCATCTAAGAAATGTACTAGAGACATTGCAGAAGGAGAATCTCTATGCAAAGCACAACAAGTGTGAGTTCTCATTGAAAGAGGTCTCATTCATGGGCCATATCATCACAAGCAATGGTATATCTATGGATCCCTCCATAATATATGCAATTGAGGGATGGATGAGGCCAACACCGCTAACGAATATCAATAGCTTCTTGGGGTTAGCTGGATATTATTGAATATTTGTGAGAAATTTCTCATGATCTTCCAACCCTCTTACCTAGCTAACTCAGAAGGGAGTAATGTTTTATTAGAGTGTTGAATGTTAAGAATGCTTCAACGAGTTGAATATCAAGCATATCACTGCACCCATGCTCACTTTACCCCCCTAGAGGAGAAATTCTTGTGGTATTCATTGATGTTTAGAAGAAGGGCCTAGGATGTGTGTTGATACAAAATTAGAAATTTATTTCATATGATTCAAGGAAATTGAATGTTCATGAATAGAACTATCCAACACATTACCTCGAGTTGGCTGTAGTGATCTACACTCTGAAAATTTGGCGGCATTATCTCTTTTTAGGGAGAAGTGTGTAACATATACTAACCAAAAAAGCCTCAGGTATATATTCACACAGAAAGAGTTGAAAATTCACCAATGAAGATTGTTAGAGCAGATCAAAACTATGACTACTCAATCCATTACCCCTTGGGAAAGAGAACAAGGTCATGGATGCCTTAAGTAGAAAGGACCTTGTGATTCTATCATTGATAAGAATTGAAAAGGATCCAATCTTCTTTAATTTTGATGAAGATGGACATGATAATCATAAATAAGGGAACATTATAATTCCTTTCACAAATGATCTCTCAACCTTCACTTTTGGAAAGGATAATGGATGAAAAAATGGATGATGTGGGAATTCAGGAAAAAGTGGAAGATATTGAAAAAGGGAAATCCTTGGAGTTTAATGTTAATGAAGAAGGAATTGTGAGATTTGGGAAAATATTATGTCTTACATCAAGTCCGGAGCTGAAGAATGAACTTTTGGATGATTCACACAGTTAAAATTTCTCTATTCATGATTTCCCAAAAGATAACAATTTATTCTAGGAGGAAACTAATGAACAAAATGATGGGTTAAAATGTGTCACAACCTGCTGGAAGCCAAAAGATGATGGAACACCATTCCGTGTTCCATAGAAAGTAATGTGGTACTTTCCATTGATCCACAGACTCCAGGATATTTTTATGTCGGATGAAATATCAATAAGAATGTGATGGAATGATACTGACATGAAGAAAAATAATGATGAATTGGTTCACCCTGTAGATGTATTTTCAGGGTAAATATTTGATGCTTGATATCATGATTTTGCAGATAACATGTGTGATGTGAGGCTGGGTCTTTCATGTGACGTTTTTAATCCATTTGGTCTGATGATTACTTTGCATATCACATGGTCGGTTTTTATACACATTTATAACCTTCCCCCATGGTTTTGTATGAATAAACCTTTCACTTTCATGAGTATACTCATATTTTTCCCTTATAATAAAAAAATTATATAGACATGTACATGAAAACATTAATATAATATTTGAATCTTCTTTGGGATGTGGGTGTGTGCACATACGTTGCATGTTCGAAAGATACATTTCAGATATGTGATGTGATTATGTGGATGATCAATGATTTTCCTGCTTATGAAATGATGTATGGATTTATCATGAAGGGAAAACTATAATATCTAGTTTGTATAAAGAATACACAATACAGAAGACTAAAACATTGACGTGGTTTCTGTTTTATGGGACATCGAGGATTCATTCCATTGTACCATCCAAATAGAAATAATCATTGAATATTTGACAAACCATGGAGACCAATGATCCACCTCAGCGTATATATATAACTGATGTGATTAATAAATCGAAAGATTTCATTTTTTCATTCAAGAAGGGTCATATGAAATATGGAATAAGAAAGAATGTTTCCACTGAAACCTTTTACAATTGGAAGAAGAGAAGTAAATTCATTGATTTTCCTTATTGTTCAACCAATTTGTTACCTCATTTCTTAGACGTAATGCACATTGAAAAAATATATGTGAAATTTTTCTTTTGATTCTTCAAAATGTTAAGGCAAAGACAAAATATGATTTATGGTAACGACGTGACTTGGGGTATTGGGGAATTAGAGCAGAATTTCATCCTATGTGTATCATTGAAAATAAATAGAATGTACCATGTGATTTTTCTGTGATAAAACCTACATAAAGAAAGAAATTTCTAAGTTTACTAGAGACTATTAATGTTCATGATGGCTATTCAATCAACATATCTAAACATGTTAACAGAAGAGTGTTGAAGGTAAAATCATTGAAGACTCATGATTATCACATCCTTCTACATGAGTTAATTCCAATAGAAATCCATCATATTTTTTCCAATAACGTAAGGGTATCTCTTATTCGTTCATTACATTTGTTTAGAGATCATTTTTCTAAGAAGTTGTCCAAGTATTTCTTGTAAAAAATGATGGTAGATTCCCCATTAATTTTGTGAGAGTTAGAGTAAATATTTCATCCATCATTTATCTCATGCATGCTACATATGATTATCCATATTCCAAATGAAATACATCTTTGAGGGTCTATTTCTTTATGTTGTATGTATCTAACTGAATGAAATATGTACACATTAATGTATTATGTTCAGAATAGGAATCATCCCGAAGGTTCTACCATGAATTGTTACTTGGCTCAAGAATGTATGGATTTCTACTCTATGTGTTTTTCAAATCATACTAAAATAATGAACAGACCAATAAGGAATAAAGAATAACATTATGATAAAATGGAACCCCATTTTCCACCACTTCCCAAAACATGAGGAATTCCTGGAACGTATACATTGATGAAATTAATCCTTGAAGAGCAGAAGATAGCACATCACACAATTTTGTTCGACTGGGATTTTTTTAATGACTACATCTGGTAAGTAAATTGAATATGTATATCTTATATATATATATATATAAATGATAAAATATTCCTATTTTTATCTACATGGAACATAAAGTTATGATAAATAGAAATCATCATTTTTTATCTTTGTGAAGGAGGGATACTTTTCATAACAAAGAGTTTTCTACTTTGTTGAAATTGAATTTAATAAAATTACCATTTAATATAATTAAAACAAAATTTAATGAATTTTAATTTTAATTTATATTTCAGGTATTCAGTTTTCCCACTGACTATGTCTCAGAGGAAATAAGTGATTTGGATTTTGGTCCTAATACCTTCAATTGTGACTGTAAATAAATTTTTATCAATGGGTACAAATTTATTATCACTGAACAAGTAAAGAACACGAGAAAAAAACATGATGTTCTTATGGTTAACGCAACAACACACTTTTATTCTAGTGCATCATATAGTAGACCATGATTTAAAAATGTAGGCTATTATGGATTCATTGAAATAATAATTATATTGGATTATTAATCTCATGGACGTGTCACGATGATAAAATTCCAGAGCTTTGATTCGATGACGTGGAATGGAACATTTATTGATGATTTTGGATTTCAAGTAATTGATATGACTCACACTCTTACTATGGATGAACTATATTTATTGGAATCAATGGAGAAAGAAGTTTTTTAGGTCAAAGACAATATCTGACTAGAATTTGGTGTCATTATTGAAGTAACTCCATGACATATTTTTTATTATGTAATTGACACCATCCCTAATGCCATTGGAAATGATCCATTTATTACTTTTGATGACTCCAATAGCTCAATTTTTAGAGTTAACTATGAAACTGAAGTTGTGGTTAGAAATATATAGAATCATCCATCCATGTTCTCAATTCTTTTGGTTTCACTTGACTAGGGTTGTTATGGTTGGTACTATTCAAATTGATTTAATATTGATTACAAATATTCACTATCTAACTTGAACATTATGTGAATTTTCAATGTTTATTGGTTGAAATTTTATTTGAATCTAGTAGATATCCTATACTTGTTCATATATGTATATCATCATTTCCAGCAATCTTAAGGGTTTAATCATTGATAATATATAGACTGATGACACTTAGTAAATAACTATCCTACTCAAAATTAATTTTTTTATCACATCTAGTATGATTTATTGATTTCATTATATATCCATTCAAGCTCACCTAAAACAATGGATAGTTAAATTATCCATGAATCCACCTATTCCCTCTCATGTATTTTGTTTTTTTGGGTTAAACATTAGTTATCCTTTTCTAATCACTTCCATATTTGTTTTGAAATGTCGAAAATGAGACCAATTGATGAGAGGTGATGAAAACAGATGATGGACAACAATCGTCGCATGGTTGAGATGTGAATTCCACCACTAGTGCATGTAGTGAGTATTTTATTTCAAATATATATTTAAATAATATATAATGAGTTGTGATTAATTTTTTTAAACATTTTGGCAGGACACGCCCCTTATGTGAAAGTTATTTGATAACCAGCCTAGTAGTGGTCCCAGTACTAAGTGTGTTCATATGGCGGGGGGGGGGGGGGGGTATGAGAGCTAGCCGATCTAGTTGGAGTACCCGATTAGACCCTTCCCCTCCCACTGACATACCATCTATCCCACATTTTGATACTGGTATGTCGTTAGGGGAACACAATATATTTAGTCCTACCATGTTTTCACCACCCTTTACATCTATGCCTCCTCACCCATCTTTACCATATTTGATGACAATTCCCACTACCCATCCATCATTTGGTCAGCCATCCATGTCTGCTTCTTTTACATCTACTTCCTCTCTTCAATATTTTATATAACATCTTCTTCAACTCCTACTCCACTAGAGTCTATCCCCATGAAGTATACATTGGGACCCACTCCACTTATACAGGGTGTTCCTTTAGTTTCTGCGGATCCAGTGATGCCTAATGATATGTCTACCACAAATATATTTATACAACCATAAAAATTTTTATATAAAAGTATTTATTTTCATTATAACATGTATTGATAAAATATTTGTTTTTCTATCATAAAAAATACATCTACTAATATGAGGTGGGGGAGTTCATGCATGTGTGCGGTGTGGAACCACCACACGCAGCTGATGGTGGACTACAATGAAGACTGTCAAATGATTGAAAAAAACAAGGCCTATATGTCAGAGTTGTTTGTGATGCTTGCCAAATACTCTAATATCAATCTTTTCAGCCCACTCTCATGGATACGGTTACCAAATGAAGTAATGGATGATTCATGGGAAGAGATATGGGTAAAAAACAGTATGTTGTATTTATTGCAATACAGTTTTTTTTGTATTTATATGAATTAATATTTTAGTGTTAGCTTTAGATTAATTTCCCCTATGGTGAGGGTGCATGACCAGAACGTCTAAAGGATTCAGGTGATATTTGGAGAGCCTATAAGAACGAGTTGTATCTTGGCTGGCATGTTATTGTTGGCACAAAGTTAGAGGTGGTCCTTGTTATTGATGATTGTCTATTAGAACAGTATCAATAGATGATTACTCATTAGATGACCACACAGTTTAAGGTATTAATCTCTTTTTAGGTATTTAAATGAAAATTTCTTTGTTTTTCATTAATACTATATTTTATATTATTTAATTTTATTTTTGAATCATCTAGAGGAAATAAAAAAACATTGAACCTAAAAAATACCACCACACATTGGGATGCACTATGATGCCGGATCATGAGAGGAAGCCTGTATGACATTTTTTATATAATTTTTGTTATGAAATTAATTATTGTTAACCTATTTTTAATTATGGGTTTCTACATTCAATGTCATTATAGAAGAAAAAATTAATATTGAAGGATGTGTACATCGAGCAAAATAGTTTTGCTCGAGTAGAAGGAATAAATATGGAAGTGTGGTTAATGAACCAACTCAGCAGTATATTTTAAGTTTTACATTGTTGAATTCAAATTTTAATATCTCTTTTGTTTCTTAATAATAAATTTATATTTATAACAGGCTGCTTTAGAGGCCCTTCATGCACAAGAACCTGAAAAGTTTGTGCCAAATGATCATTTACATCAGGTGTTGGGAGATGAGAACCCCGGCAGAGTATGATGCCGACTTGGGAAGAGTATAGTACCAACGAGGTATTAGACCTCTTCAGGAATGAATTTTAGTGTCACTGAGTTCTAAAAGGTTAAGTCAATGGTGGAAAAGGTGGAAAATTTTTCCATAGAGATGGAACAACAGTCTGTTATGGAAAACACTACATTTATGAAACTGATTGAAGTTTTACGTCCAACACTTCCAGTAAAGGCCAGCACTGCTTGTGATGAATATGTGTCATTTATGAATTCTATATATTGTGAAAAAGGT
This sequence comes from Viscum album, assembly GCA_963277665.1. Lineage (NCBI taxonomy): Eukaryota > Viridiplantae > Streptophyta > Magnoliopsida > Santalales > Viscaceae > Viscum > Viscum album. Next base: position 2,081,189,886 of record OY728152.1, on the reverse strand, counting down.
GTCAGTTCTAGAGGTGTTCATGATTATGGTGATTAGGAGGGTGAGGTAGAGGAGGAGGAGGGCAAAGAGGAGGTCGAGGTAGAGGATGAGGGCGAGGAGGAGGAGTAGGGCTAGGAGGAGGCTGAGACGGAGTACGAGGGTGAGGATGATGGCATTGAGGAGGGTGGGGATGATGATGGGGATAATAATGAGGATGGTGGTGAGTAAGATAATAATGGTGATGATAGTGATGGTGATGAGGGATAGATTGATCCTTTACATTTTTTACTGATATTACTGACATTTGATGTTTGAGGATTTTTTGTGCCTGAATGTGTGTGGGATTAGGTAGGTCACAATACCTTTATTTCTTTATCTATAAATAATAAAACATAACTTGAGTATTTTCAGTGAATAATTCAACCCTCCCATGGACACCCCCACCCCAACACCCCCACCCTTGGACACCGCACCCCCTAGGACATCCCCCACACACCCCTGGACAGCCCTCGAACCCCTGGTCACCCCAACCCTAGACAACCGCTACCCACTTGGACATCCCCCAACCCCCCTTGGACACACCACCCTTGGGATAACCCCCCCCCCCCCCCCCCGACACTCCCTACACCTGGAAACCACCCCACCCCCTAGACACCCCCACCCATATGGACAGCCCCCCAAACCCTGGGCAGACCCCCACCCTCAGACACCCTCTTCCCCCATGTACAACCCCAACCCCTAGACAGCCCACCCACACCCCTTGGACACCACCCCACCCCCTGGACACCCCAACCCACTTGATAACCTCCACCCCCTCGAAAAACCCCACCCTCGGACACCCCTACTTCCTGGACATCCCCCAACCCCCTGGACAACCCCTATACCACCTGGACACCACCCCACCCCCTGAACACCCCCACCACCCCATACACTCCCTGATCCCTTGGACAACCCCACCCCCTGGACACCACCCCACCCCTTGTACACCCCCACCCCCATTGAAAGCCCCCACCCTAGGAAACCACCCCACCCCCTGACCACCCCCACCCCCTAGACACCACCAAACCCCTAGACAGCCCCCATCCCATTGGACAGCCCCCTCCCCACTTGGACAACCCTCCAACCCCCTAGATAGCCCCTCCAACACCCATGGGAGTCACCATAACCCATGGACACCACCTCTATCCCCTAGACACCCCACCCCCATGAAAAAACCCCACCCCATGGACAACCCCCACCCCCCGGACACCCCTTCCCCCTTGGACATCCCCTAACAATCAAGAGACCCCCAACCCCTGGACAACACCCCACCCATGGACCCCCACCCCTAGACACCCCTACCCCCTGGACATCTCCCACCCTCTGGACAGCCCCCCCCCCAGACACCCACTATTCCCTTGGACTACCCCCAACCCCTGGACATGCCCTCCATGCCCCTTGGACACCACCCCACCCCCTACACACCCCTCCCCCAATGGACAGCCCCCACCCCCCAGACAGCCCCCACTCCCCAGACACCCCTCCCCCCTTGGAAAACCCCACCAGAAAGTATAGACATGATGTTTGATATTTCCAACACTTTTAAACTATTAGTAAATATTTATTCCAATGGTTACATGAAACCATTGGTATATAATCCATTTTCCTACCATATCCCAATAGTTCTCAAAGAACCATTGGGATATTTTTATCCCCATGGATCCACAACCAATAGTTTGGACAACCATTGGTGTAGTTTATAACAACAGTTGTCCAGCCTTTTCCAACGGTTTGAAACCATTGGTAAAGGATAAGATTCATGTAGTGATTTCACATCATGAGTAATTGGTACACAACATGTATATGGTCAAAACATAGATTTTGGGTGAAATATATTTGGATAAAAATTATATAAAAAACTACATAGAGATTAACATGTATAGATGGTTACACGATGGATAATCCATTACACATAATGACTCATTTTTCCGATATATACACCCACCTAGAAGAGCATTAGAGAGGATCCCAAAGCAGATACTTTTCCAGTATTTTGTTCTATTTGAGCATTGTTAGGTCCACTAGGTTAAATACCCAAGGGAGTGATTCAATGTATGATAGATTAAAACTAATTCCCAATAGGATATTGATTCTTAATTAAAAAAAACACATTTATCTCTCTCTCCAATAGCAATATATGAATAGAAATGAAATCATGCACATGAACAATGATTTTACTTGGTTCACCCTCAATGGAATACATCTAAGGAGCATAAATGAAATTTTCCTGATGCACAAAATCCACAAAATCTTAGTATTAATTACAAGGTTCAGGGTAGTTCACTTCTATTCTTAGGCTCACTGCCTTTAGAAGATTTTGGGTATTCTAACTGCATTTCCAAGGTTCACTCCCTATGTCTCTTTCTTTAGATCACTAATGCTGGAAAGGATCAACATCTTCCTCTTCCATTACTCTATACTATTAGAAGGAATCAACTTATTGTTTATGTACTTATAGGACCCTTAATTTTCATGAAATAATGCATCCTCAATTATAAGTGGATGCTCTGTTGAAGTCTAATTTTTACCCATAGATGAATTCCAAATTGCCACATACTATTAGGTTTTCTAAAAATTTCCTTCGTGAACTGTTCTATTTCTTTTAAAATCTTCCTTAAGTCCTCTGTGAACAAAATTTCTTATTCTGCATACTATGTAGTGGGTATTATTAATGGATCACCTCTCTATGGACTGCTTATTATTCGATGAACTATCCTCCTTTGCGTATTGCTTCTCCTCATCTTTCACATACCACCTCTGCATACTATCCCAGCTTCCATGTACCATTTTTTCTTCCACATACAACATGATGAGTTCCTTCTTCCACGAACCACTTCTTCCATTGTGGGATTTTTTTCCTCACTAAATCCTTTCATGGAATTACTTCCATGAACTGCTTCACCCTTCGCGAAATCACTTCCCTTTGAACCCCTCATCCTTCTAGAACTCCCTAGAAGCTCTTTCATACATAGCCAAATTCTCAGAGAAAATATGTTTTCTTAAGAAAGTATCTATTATGTTATTAGGGGATTTGCACTACTTATATAAAAAAAATAGATCTGAAAATTATGCTAATATTATATTTCCCAAGTCTACACCACATACTACTCCATCCAAGAATCGTTCCCCTATGCAGTCTATATATTGCCTTTCTTCCTTTATGACGGCCCAAATCACCATATTGTTTTCACCAATGAATCCCTTCATGACTTCTCAAATCACCACATAAATTCTGAGAAGGAAAATCCATCTTGCGTACCACAAGCCTCATGTGAACCACATTCCATACCACAAACTGCTTCAACACACTCTTCACCTTTTGCGAACCACGAGCCTCCCCACAAAACTTTTTTTCTTCTATGAGCCATTCCATGTACCTCTTTTTCAATCTTAGAACTATGCATCATAGTTCATGTACTGTTCACTTATATTTGAGAATATTCCACTTCAAAAAACAAAAATCTCAATTTTATGGCCCAAAAATGTTGAAATCACTTGGAAATTGCATCACCTAAAAAACTGGATTTCGGTATACACTAACCTAACTTTTTATAGTCATGTAGCTTTGTTAACAAACAAAATCGCACCCAAACCATATTGAGAGAATTTCATGAGGGATTTCTGGTCCACTATATTCCCTCATACCCTTCCCTCTAAAACCCAAATTAATTAAATGTTTTATATTTTATTTCAAATCAATGATCCATGGATTGTATTTTTCTTCAATGCCTTCAATTCACATCATATCACATCCCATTGTTCATCTTTTACTTCTAACAGACATGTGTTAAATTCAATTCTTATTTTAATTTCACATAATATTTTTTAATAGAATTGTTATTTTTAATTTATAAACCTCGATCGTATACTCATTTTACTTTTAGTAACTCCAAACCATTGTATGATTTAGAATTTTTTTATTTTAAATCAATTCAACATGTCAAGAATGATTTCTAGTAATTTATTATTTTCATGGGATATTCAAATGGAATACCCTATCTCGATTAAAGTAGAATATGCTACAACCATTAACCTAGGATATTTTCTACCATATAATACTAAATTAATGAACTTAATATGTTACTATCTCCTCATCATGGAATAGTCACTTCCCATGTTGAACTAGGTGACTTGACCAAAGTCAACTAGAAACTGCCGTTTTCTTCATAGGCTAAAAACATAAGACTTTTCCAAGATTAGAATTAAATTCAAAATTGATACCAACCAATATTTTATCATTTAAATCTGGTTCAGAAATAGATTTAATAAATACTAACCATGAAACTCTAATAGACTCCTATCAAAGGGTATCAAGCCATCTGCTTTCAAAGAGATAGCTTTCTCCTCATAGGATCAACCCCACACTACTATGCTACACCTGAGTAGTAAATAATGTTGGGGAAAAATAATAAATCTAATTTAACTGTAGACCAAACAAATTTGACGATGAATGAAGCCACATCAAATTCTATGGCTATTTCGGGGAAGCAATGATGTGATTTTTAGAACCCTCTGGAAGAAGACCCATGATTACCATTCACTCAGCCCTTTATTTCCTTCTCTTTCGAGATGCCCATGTGTCCACGTTTTTCCATGGTATACTTAATGTACCAAGGTCCCTTGACTTTGTAGAGACCCGAAGCTTGACGTACATGGAAATTACATTACATTTGCGGAATAATTAGTACATAAAAAAAACACACACACAAGGATTGTAATAGTTTAGTGTCTTTGGAAACTCGGAACGTAATCTTCTAATCGTGGTGAAAGATCTTCAATATCTCCCATAAAGATCTCCCATTTTTTTTACCTAAAACCTTTATTTATATCCTGGGGAAAAGAAAACATAAAAGGGTGAGCTCAAATGCTCAGTAAGGGTATACAAAAGAAAAATCAATCACATCATATTCATAAGAACATAACTTTTGGAAATCTTAACCTACAAAAGAGATCATAATTTCATAACATGGGATAAATCATAGTAGTGAAATGAAATCCCAATAATCATAACTTAAAACATGAAACTTTGTTTCATACACACATAATCATAGAGAATAATTTCTTGTTAGTCAAGACTCATTGCCAAGACTATCTTAGTGGACGAAGTCCCTTTCTGAACCGAGTCACCCTCGTTTCAGTCCTGTTTCACTGAACCGGTATAACCTACCGTTCCAGCCATGTCTATCTCATGAGATATAAAATCTTTACCCAATGCATTGGAGGGATATATAGGTCCCACCCATCTTATAATGAATCCTTTCTTATGTGTGCCACATAATCATTAATCATACATCATCGCATAACACATGTAACAAAAATGGGATTCTTGAAACATCATGAAATCATAAAACAAATAATATAAGGTAAATGACTTCATAAAAATAATTCCCTCAAAACATAATCAAATAAATGTAATAATAGGGATAAAAACAGAACCCTATATTATATTAGATGGAAAGTAATTTTGATAAAACATTTGAACTCCATTCTTGAGGAAAATATCCATTCTGCTTCAAAAACACTTTTCTTTTATTAACATGTCATACAATTATAAACTAAAAGAAGTTGATTAAAAATAAAATTGAAAACTTATAAAGGAATATTCTTGGAAATAATTTTTTAAAAATACATTCTTGTCGTATAAGTTAAAGAAACATTCTTCGTACTTTTGTCAGAAAAGTCAAAAAGTACCTCGTACGAAAAACGACAAAAGATTCCTTTCGTATCTTTTACTAAAAACTCACCGAAGGGTAAAATTGGATTTGAAAAAAATGTAGGTGGATGGAAATAATATTACATATTTAGGAAACATGGATGTGGAAGATAAAATACACCCCATTAAATACCAAAGTATAAACAATCTCGGATAAAAATGAGATTGTGATATTTCCCTTACCTTAGGTCTGATTTGCTTCGTAAGTGTCCGAACCTCTTGTATAATGATTTAAATAATGTAATTTACTTATTAAAGAATCATATTAATTGTTATGATATCATATATGGTTCACTTATGACTTTATATTACCCGTTCTTTTGTAAATTCAATGTTAAAGAGCGTTTTGGGTAAAATTGTTTCATTTGTCGTCCGTGTTTTGACTTGAAATTATTAATATGATTACTTAGATCATGATTACTTAATTCCAGAACATAAAACATGATTTATATATATATATATTCATGATATACATATATATAATAAATCATTAAATGGAATGAAATACACCGTTCATGGAGACGGTAGTCCGTACGTACGCATGAACGCTGTTTTCGTTTCCTTATTGAATTGAATGGAATTAAGTAGATGACATACATATAAATATATAAATAAATCCAGTGTCATATATTTCATTATTACATATTATATATACTTTATAATCATTCATGAATGGTTAATCATTGAGAATGAATCTCATCGCGTCGTGGAGACGGTAGTCCGTACGTACGCACGAGCGATGACATCGTTCCCATGGTTGTGGAATTGTGTTGAAGTGTATGTATACTATTTCAGTATCAATATCACTCTATAATAATCATATATAGTTACTCATTACACCATTATACTCATCCTTGTAAGGTGATGGTGGAAAATAGATTACACCACGACGTGGAGACGGTATTCGGTACGTACGCACGCACGGTGATTTCATTTTTCTGTAGGATGGATAGAAGGTGAATTAGGGATGTTTCATATTTATAATAACATATCAGTATGTAAGTAATACTTATGTTATTGCTTTATCATGGAAAAAATAAAGAATAAGAAGTTGGAGAAGAAAGAAATTAAAAAAGATCGGTAGTGGATATTACCTCTTTTTTGACGCGCCTTTTCTTAACCTCCACTTAAAGAACTAATGATGGTCTTTGAAGAAGACCAGGACCTCTAGGATGATACTAGGGAAGTGGATAAGAGATTTTGGCAGGGGTTGGACGAGCTTGAAGGCTCAAAGTTGTGTGAGGAAGAGAGGGAGGAGGTGCCCTTTTATAAGGGAGGAGAGGGGCACCTTAGGAATATCTCAAAATATTATTTTATATTAAAGTCAAAATCGGTTTATAATGGTTAAAAAGGGTCTTATTTCGAAAGTAAAGTGGGTATGGGTCGCAATAATATCATACAATAGGATTTAGACAAGTTTAGGTTATTATTTTAACCTTATCAATTAGATTTAACTCTATGTTAAATAATTTAACTTTTACCGTGTCTTTTTGTTTTCTTACACCATATGGTTAATAAACTTACAATATCAAGCCAAAAGAACCCCAAGTTGTTTATTATTAATACATATAATCTTATCTAAGTCATTTTTCCGAACCTTAGATTTTTAGGAATAAAATAACAATTAATAATATAATATTTGTTTTAAAAAACAATTTTATGTCAATTTTGACACTATTTGGTACATGATTTTTATGAAATTTATAACAGAATGATAAGTTCGAACCAAGTTACTTAAATCAACAATAACATGTCATATTAACCTAGAAAATTAGTGTAAGTCATAAAAAGTCTCAAATTACATTTATTTGGGCATTTATAACATCAATTATGTCAATATTTCATTAATAAGACAATTAATGCATCATCTTTCTGTCATAATAAATGATAATTATTTAATCTCTAAAAATTATAAATAAGTTCCTATGATGTAGATAATTGTTTTATATTTCTGTAGACTATTCATGTTCGAAGTTTCATGAAGTTTATCACTAGATTAAAATTATTATACTTATAAGATTTAAGAAAGTGAATTGTTGTCACATTCTTTGGTTTTAATAATAATTAAATTATTTTCATTGAAAAAATTTAATTAAATTAATCTAATACGACCCTTAGGTGATATGGGTCGTTTTTTAGTCATCCAATAAGATTTTGACATTTGTTAGGGTAATTTTAAAATATTATATTTACCCTTAATTACCTGATTTACCTTTAACTATGGTAAATAAAATTTACCGTAGTTACTATTCATAATTCCCAAAAATAAAAAGTATCCTATTAACATAATTTGGACCCAATGATTCCAAATATGGAATCCATTTTTTAAAATTCAAAACACATAAGTTTCAGAAATTAAATTAAAATTAATCCCGTTGTCGAATAAAAACGGGTTTTTGTTTAAAACATTGCAAAAGATTGAATTGATTTAACCTACGAATTCAAGGTAAAATCAATGCTAATGACATACATTATATTAAATGGTAAAAATATATTTTATTTATACTTTAAAACCATTCAATATTATAATTTAACCACATAATATATTATGATGAAAAAAGTTGTTTTTAATTAAAATATAGCGTGTTTTTACTATTCATTAAAATGTGAAAGTTACCAGAATAATATGAAAAATTTATCCAAAGTAAATTTTTATTTCTTGATTCCAAAGAAGAATTTTATTTTGTCAAATTGAACTTATAAACATGTCAAAACACAGATTTAGAGTCGGTGCACCATCAAAAGGCGACAAAACTGCATTTTTTTAAAAATACTTATTTTACACGAAAAATTTATTTTGTTCTTATACAATGTTCTAGAAATGTGTAAGATGAATAATAATGTTATAAAATTCAAAATTTAGTTAATACTATTCATAATGGCTAGTTCATGACAGTATTATAATAATATAACATTGTTTATTAAAACCCGGTATTGCGTACAACACACGCTATCGAGGAAGGTCGCGATTGCGTGTAATGCAAGCCAAATCAGAGTTGCGTGTTGTGAAAGAATCCTTCATTGTTTCGTATAACAGAATCCAACCATATTTCATTTATACATTTAATATATATATATATATATATATATTCTCAATGTTGCGTAGAATAACTATTATCAAAATTATGTGTAACACGGTCCAAGAATAGTGTTGCGTATACTGCAAGCTAATACGGTGTTGCGTATAGCGCAAGGTAATCTTTGTGTAGAATAAAACATAAGACATTAATGAAATTCAAATAATATTTTTCATAAAATCTCGGGGTGTTACATTCTACCCCCCTTAAAATGAATTTATCCCTCGAAATTCGTCGGGGTTATAAATGGTTTACTATTTGAAAGTTTCTTTGATAGAAACCCACATCGTAAAAATGAATACCAAAAATTATCTTTAAAAACAAAAGTATGAAACGTAACTGTTACCCAAATAAACTAATCACTGGGTTTCCACATAGGTGATAATATGGATATGGAAGAGAAATCTAACCATCATGTTCTGATGGGGAGTGGTAGAGAACATGGCTATGGAAAAGCTAGCAATCACAAAGCCATAAATTTGTGATGATCTAAGGTACCATCTGAGTCATCAGATATAAGAGCACTAAGAAAACATTTTTGGTTTTCAAGATCATTTCCCTAAAGTTGATGAAATTGGAATTAGAAGAAATACATTTCTGATTTTGGTATAGTCTCACCGTTTGTCGTTCTTTGGACAATTTCCACTTCATCTCTTAAAGAAATGAAGTTGAATTTGTCATTCGTGATGTGTTAGCAGATCATGTGATAGAATGATGGGTCATTCCATCTGTCTCAAACAAAAGGTTAGAAAAGTTATCAAAAAATACAGAAGTCCATCTATAGTGATATTAATCATATATGGTTCCTAAAATTAACTTATACTTCACATATCATACTGCTTAATATAATAAAACTTGTTTCTACTAAACAGGGACTTCCTGTAGGTCAGTGGTAGGTGATAAAGGCCAGTCGCACTTCGGTTGTGGGTTCGATTCCCACAGCCTTGTCCGAAGCGATGGGCTGTCGCCCGTCCTGTAGGTTGTTCTTTTTCTAAAACTACATTACTATAACATCACATAAATAATATCAAAAAAAAAGTTCTATACCTAAACAATACTATCTTATGGTTAACATAATCCATTACAATATTTAGGCTTATCTAAAATACTTCGGTTCAAGCTCATTGTATAATGAAAATGATTACATGAAATGTTACCAACCAAGCATGTGAATACCATCATTTATCCCCCATATATCTTGTTGGTCACATTCCAATCATGCGAATACCTTAATGATGTATTCTCTTGAAAAAAAAGAATACCCATTAAACCGTAGTGAAAACATGAATGCTGTCAAAAGTTAACTCTTTCCACATACCAAAATCCAAAAATTCTATATACTCAAACCATGATATAACCTTCTCCTTATATCAGTCATGAGCTCATGAATACTATCAAACATTTAATTTTCTCCTTATCCCTTCATTATGCGCATATCATCTACATTCCAAAAATATCTGAATAACCTTTCATGGATACTGGTAACATTAATCAGAAAACAGTGTAACAATCCTTACATGTCTCTTTATTCCATAGTACCATGAGATTACTTATACAACATTACACATGATAAACATGTAATCATTCCACTACATTCTTAAACCATTGACCGAGCTTCAAAAATTATTTCATCTCACATATCATTTGTAGTCTCTTCATCATCATCCACATAAATACTTCCCATACGACCATACTGATTATCTTCATGAGACTTTCCCTTAGGGCATTGGTTTGCATAATTCCCGTACATTCCACATTTAAAACATTTAACCATTGTTGATGTCGTAGCAATACCATTATCCTCATCCATGTTGTTAACTGAACCTTTTCCTTTGCATTTACTTTCTTTGTGTCCTTCTTTTCCACACCCAAAGCATCTTCCAGTTCCTTTGAAATATTCTCCTTGATGCCTCTTCCCACATGATTTACATTGGGGAAATTAAACTTTCATTCATCTATGATCATCATGAAACTCCATCATTCTATTATTAGCCGAGTCAGGAAACTTATCAAATTTTATTTTATTGATCATATTATGAGATTTATGATTCGGCATAATAATGATGTTTGGACTTCCAAATCCCATTTCATTATTAAGAATATCATTCCATTGTCCATCATATCCTCCATTATCTTGAATCATCTTGTTTCCATCCATTTTCTAAAACCCAAAAAAAGAATAGTGTGAGAAGAAAAAATCATGCTAGGGAAAACAACATAATAAAGGGGGAGTACCCTCAATATCTAACATCTTATGTTAAATTCTATGATCGTTACCGTAGTTCTAGGACTGTATCCTATACGTATACTTATCCTTAGGGACATCCCTAGACATACCTTATAAATATCTCTAGGGATCTCACTAAAGTTCTCGCATCCTAGTTTCCAAAGGTTGACTAAACCTTTCCTCTGATACCAACTGTAGAGACCTGAAGCTTGATGTACATGGACATTACATTACATTTTCGGAATACTTAGTACATAACAAAAACACACACACAAGGATCGTAATAGTTTAGTGTCTTTGGAAACTCGGAACGTAATCTTCTAATCGTGGTGAAAGATCTTCAATATCTCCCATAAAGATCTTCCATTTTTTTACCTAAAACCTTTCTTTATATCCTGGGGAAAAGAAAACATAAAAGGGTGATCTCAAATTCTCAGTAAGGGTATACAAAAGAAAAATCAATCACATCATATTCATAAGAACATAACTTTTGGAAATCTTAACCTGTAAAAGAGAGCATAATTTCATAAAATGGGATAAATCATAGTAGTGAAATGAAATCCCAATAATCATAACTTAAAATATTAAACTTTGTGGCATACACACATAATCATAGAGAATCATTTCTTGTTAGTCAAGACTCATTTCCAAGACTATCTTAGTGGACAAAGTCCCTTTCTGAACCGAGTCACCCTCGTTTCAGTCCTGTTTCACTGAACCGGTATAACCTACCATTCCAGCCATGTCTATCTCATGAGATATAAAATCTTTACCCAATGCATTGGAGGGAGATATAGGTCACACCCATCTTATAATGAATCCTTTCTTATGTGTGCCATATAATCATAAATCATACATCATCACATAACACATGTAACAAAAATGGGATTCTTGAAACATCATGACATCATAAAACAAATCATATAAGGTAAATGACTTCATAAAAATAATTCCCTCAAAATATAATCAAATCAATGTAATAATAGGGATAAAAACAGAACCCTATATTATATTAGATGGAAAGTAATTTTGATAAAACATTTGAACTCCATTCTTGAGGAAAATATCCATTCTACTTCAAAAACACTTTTCTTTTCTTAACATGTCATAAAATTATAAACTAAAAAAGTTGATTAAAAATAAACTTGAAAACTTATAAAGGATGATTCTTGGAAATAATGTTTTAAAAATCCATTATTGTCGTATAAGTTAAAGAAACATTCTTCCTACTTTTGTCGGAAAAGTCAAAAAGTACCTCGTACGAAAAACGACAAAAGATTCCTTTCATATATTTTACTAAAAACTCACCGAAGGGTAAAATTGGATTTAAAAAAAATGTAGGTGGATGGAAATAATATTACATATTGAGGAAACATGGATGTGGATGATAAAATACACCCCAGTAAATACCAAAGTATAAACAATCTTGGATAAAAATGAGATTGTGATATTTCCCTTAACTTAGGTCCGATTTGCTTCGTAAGTGTCCAAACCTCCTATATAATGATTTAAATATTGTCATTTACTTATTACACAATCATATTCATTGTTATTATATCATATATGGTTCACTTATGACTTTATATTACCCGTTCTTTTGTAAATTCCATGTTAAAGAGTGTTTTGGGTAAAATTGTTTCATTTGTCATCCGTGTTTTGACTTGCAATTATTCATATGATTACTTAGATCATGATTACTTAATTCCAGAACATAAAAAAATGATTTATATATATATATTCAGGATATACATATATATATAATAAATCATTAAATGGAAAGAAATACACCATTCATGGAGACGGTAGTCCGTACGTACGCATGAACGTTGTTTTTGTTTCTTTACTGAATTGAATGGAATTAAGTAGAAGAAATACATATAAATATATAAATAAATTCAGTGTCATATATTTCATTAGTACATATTATATATAGTTTATAATCATTCATGAATGGTTAATCATTGAGAATGAATCTCATCGCGTCGTGGAGACGGTAGTCCGTACGTACGCACGAGCGATGATATCATTCCCATGGTCGTGGAATTGTGTTGAAGGGTATGTATAATATTTCAGTATCAATATCACTCTATAATAATCATATATAGTTACTCATTACACCATTATACTCATCCTTGTAAGGTGATGGTGGAAAATAGATTACACCACGGTGTGGAGACGGTATTCCGTACGTACGCACGCGCGGTGATTTCATTTTTCTGTAGGATGGATAGAAGGTGAATTAGGGTAGTTTCATATTTATAATAACATATTAGTATGTAAGTAATACTGATGTTATTACTTTATCATGAAACAAGTAAATAATAAGAAGTTGAAGAAGAAAGAAATTAAAAAATATCGGTAATGGATATTACCTCTTTTTTGACGCGCCTTTTCTTAACCTCCAATTAAAGAACTAAAGATGGTCTTTGAAGAAGACCAGGACCTCTAGGATGATACTAGGGAAGTGGAGAAGAGATTTTGGCAGGGGTTGGCCGAGATTGAAGGCTCAAAGTTGTGTGAGGAAGAGAGGGAGGAGGTGCCCTTTTATAAGGGAGGAGAGGGGCACCTTAGAAATATCTCAAAATATTATTTTATATTAAAGTCAAAATCGGTTTATAATGGTTAAAAAGGGTCTTATTTCGAAGGTAAAGTGGGGATGGGTTGAAATCCTATCAACCAATACAATTTAGACAAGTTTAGGTTATTATTTTAACCTTATCAATTTGATTTAACTCTAAGTTAAATAATTTAACTTTTACCATGTCTTTTTGTTTTCTTACACTATATGGTTAATAAACTTACTATATCAAGCCAAAAGAACCCCAAGTTGTTTATTATTAATATATATAATCTTATATAAGTCATTTTGCCGATCCTTAAATTTTTAAGAATACAATAACAATTAATAATATAATATTTGTTTTAAAAATCTATTTTATGTCAATTTTGACACTATTTGGTACATGATTTTTATGAAATTCATAACAGAATGATAAGTTCGAAACAAGTTACTTAAATCAACAATAACATGTCATATTAACCTATAAAATTAGTTTAAGTCATAAAAAGTATCAAATTACATTTATTTGGGCATTTATAACATCAATTATGTCAATATTTCATTAATAAGACAATTACTGCATCATCTTTCTGTCATAATAAATGATAATTATTTAATCCCTAAAAATGCTAAATAAATTCATATGATGTAGATAATTGTATGAGCTTTCTGGAGACTATTCATGTTCTAAGTTTCATGAAGTTTATCACTAGATTAGAATTATTATACTTATAAGATTTAAGAAAGTGACATGTTGTCACATTCTTTGGTTTTAATAATAATTAAATTATTTTCATTGAAAAAATATAATTAAATTAATATAATCCAACGCTTAGGTGATATGGGTTATTTTTTAGTCATCCAATAAAATTTTGACATTTGTTAGGATAATTTTAAAATATTATATTTACCCTTAATTACCCGATTTACCTTTAACTATGGTAAATAAAATTTACCGTAGTTACTATTCATAATTCCCAAAAATAAAAAGTATCCTATTAACATAATTTGGAACTACTGATTCCAAATATGGAATCCATTTTTTAAAATTCAAAACACAGAAGTTGCAGAAATTAAATTAAAATTAATCCCGTTGTCGAATAAAAACGGGTTTTTGTTTAAAACATTGCAAAAGATTGAATTGATTTAACCTACGAATTCAAGGTAAAATCAATGATAATGACATACATTATATTAAATGGTAAAAATATATTCTATTTATACTTTAAAACCATTAAATATTATAATTTAACCACATAAGATTTTACGATGAAAAAAGTTGTTTTTAATTAAAATATAGCGTGTTTTTACTATTCATTAAAATGTGAAAGTTACCAGAATAATATGAAAAATTTATCCAAAGTAAATTTTTATTTCTTGATTCCAAAGAAGAATTTTATTTTTTCAAATTTAACTTATAAACATGTCAAAACCTAGATTTAAAGTGGGTGCACCATTAAAAGGCGGCAAAACTGCATTTTTTTAAAAATAATTATTTTACCCGAAAAATTTATTTTGTTCTTATACCATGTTCTAGAAATGTGTAAGATGAATAATAATGTTATAAAATTCAAAATTTAGTTAATAATATTCATAACGGCTAGTTCATGACAATATTATAATAATATAACATTGTTTATTAAAACTCGGCATTGTGTACAACACACGCTATCGAGGAAGGCCGCGATTGCGTGTAATGCAAGCCAAGTCAGGGTTGCGTTTTGTGAAAGAATATTTCACTGTTTCGTATAACAGAATCCAACCATATTTCATTTATACATTTAATATATATATATATATATTCTCAATGTTGCGTAGAATAACTATTATCAAAATTGTGTGTAACACGGTCCAATAATAGTGTTGCGTATACTGCAAGCTAATACAGTGTTGCGTATAGAGCAAGGTAATCTTGGTATAGAATACAACATAAGAAATTAATGAAATTAAAATAATATTTTTCACAAATCTCGGGGTGTTACAGACTTGTTCAAGGAACCTTGAGTTAGAAGAAACTATAGCCTTTTATCCAAAGATAAAATGGTATATTTTCTCACACCATCATTCTACAGTGGCCAAACGACGTCATCTAAAAGGACCCAACCCACCAAACCATTATCAAGTAATTACAGTGGAATTTCTGATGCAGCAAGATAAAACCATCATGGATTATGTCTACAAATAAATAAATGGTTCAAACCCAAGCATCATGGAAGGCCATTCATAGAAACAGGGAAGGCTTTAATTGATGTGAAATAAGGACACATGATATTTTACATTAGAGAAGAACAATTAGTATTCAACCTAGTTAAATCTGTCAAACAATTAAATGATTTTGTTGACATGAATGTTATCTATTTCACAAGAAAGAAGATGTATACCAAACCATTGAATAAGAAAGTGATGTGTCACTATCAAAGACAGAAGAAGAGTATGATTTTGAGGTTGTAAGATTCGTTGAACCACTCAGGAAGGATACCTTGACATCTTTCATCCACTCCATCATTCAAACACTCTAATTGGTACTCAAAACACTACCCATTACTCTAATGTAATCATATTTAAGTGTGTCATCATCTGTACCCATCATTATAAACTCTGAACAATCTCAGGTACAAGAATAGAAATTGGTTGATGTTTTGAAAAGAAATAACCAAAAACTCTATTAGGGAGTGGGGACATCAAAGGGATAAATACTACTAAATTATCTCACAGAATCCTTCTCAAAGAATATGAAAAGATGAAATGGAAACCTCAAAAGTGGATCACTCCACTGATGAGGGAGGTTGTTAATAATGAAATGCTGAAACGTATAGATGCTGGAAAAATATTTCCTATTATAGATAGTGAATGGGTGATTTCCCTACAATTTTTTCCAAATAAAAGAGGATAAATAGTTGAAATAATAGATGATGACAAATTGATTTAAACATGCACCGTGACCGATTGGAGAGTCTACATGGATTATAGATGGTTGAAAGTGGAAAAAATGATCATTTTCCATTACGCTTCATGGACCAGATTCTAGAAATACTTACATGGAATTAATTATACTATTTTGTGGATGGTTATTCACAATACAATCAAATTTCAGTCAACCCTATTGATTATTGAAAGACCACATTCACATGCCTATTTGGTACATTTACTTACCGAAAAATGTCATTCAGGATGTGGAATGATCTGGTAACCTTCAATGATGCATATAAACATGTTTTTCATGACATAGAAGAATAATTACTAGAAATAATAGATGAAGTATCAGTCAATGAGAGATTATTTGATATATTTCTAAGAAATCTAGAATTAGTCTTGCAATGCTGCAAAGAGAATTTCTAGCCCTAAATGTGGATAAATGTCATTTCATGGTAAAAGGAGGAATATTCCTTGTCCATAACGTCTCCAAGGAATGAGTCTATATAGTTCCAGCTAAAATAAAATTCATTAAGGATCTTCTAGAACCCACAATTGTCAAGGGTATTTGATGTTTTTTGGGACATGCCAGATTTTATAGATGATTCGTGAGAGATTTTGATAAAGGTTCCCATACATTGACACATTTGTTGTCAAAAAATTTTTCTATAGAATTCATGGAATACTATAGGATATCATTAGATAATTTTAAGATGAGTCAGATAGTATCACCAGTCATCGTTTCACCCAATGGGACATGGAATTTGAACTAATGTGTGATTCCATCAACCTCGATGTTAGTTCTTTATTAGGATAGTCCATTGGAAATATATTTTGTCTCATATATTATCCTATATGCATTCTATTTGAAGCTCATGTAAATTACAAGACTATGGAGAAAGAACACTTATCCATTGTATATTACTTTGAAAAATTCAAGTCATATCTGATGTTATCCAAAGTGATTGTACACACTAATCACACTACTCTAAAGAACATGACGAGAAAGAAGGTTTCCAAAATGAGGATGATACCTTGGATCCCCATGCTATATTAATTTGATATCGTGAACAAGGATACTAATGGAAATGATAATTTGATTTATTATCATTTTCTAGAATTCCTATATTCATTATTATATATTATGAAGAGGATGACATTGAAAAGACTGTTTAGATGAAACCCTATTCAGTATAAAGGTTCAACCGTGGTTCTTTGATATTTCCAATTATCTTACAACATAATTGTTTACATCAAGACCTATCATACCAACATAAAAAATGATTGTTATTAGATTCTAAGAATTACATTTGGGATGGGCCACTATTGTTCAACCATTACACTGATGGATTATTAATACAATACATCCCTGAAGTAGAAACCCATAATGTGATTAAGATGTTTCACACATCACTAACTGACGGACATCATGTACATGAGTGTACAATAGAAAAAATTATATGAAGTGTATTTTTATGATCCACACTACACCAAGATGCAAGGAAATTCTATAGATGATTTGACATATGGTAGTAGGATGGAAATATGGACAAGAGTAATGTGATTACACATAATCCCATCATGGAAGTCGAAATCCATGATGTTTGGGGAATATACATCATGGGTCTGTTTTCTACTTCTTATGAAAAATCCTAAATTTTGGTTGTCATTGAATACATCTCAAAATGGCTTGAAGCTAAAGAAACCTCACATGACACAACAAAAGTAGACCTCAACTCTCTTAGAATAATGCCTTTACGATATTTGGATTCCAAATATTACTCATTAGTGATCATGAAACACACTTCACAAACTGATCTATGAGAGGATTTATAAAAATGTATAGAATCTGACATAAAAATCGAACTCCCAACCACCCACAAACAAGTGGGAATATCAAATTGTAAAATATTAAGGTAAAAAAAATTGGAAAAAAATGTGAATACTAATTGAAGTGATTGAAGTCTCAAACTGCACGATGCACTATGGGTATACCAAACTATCTACAAGACACCCATAGGAACCACATCATTTAAACTTGTTTATAGGAAACCATGTCATCTCCCAGTTGAGCTGGAACATCATTCATCTTGGTCAATCATGAAAATGAATTTGGATTTGGATAAGGCTAAAGAAGAAAGGATGTTACAATTAATCACATTGGAAGAGATAAGTAAAGACACATATGAAAATGTGAAGATATATAAAGAAAAAACAATGAAATGGAATTATCAACATATTTCATGGCATATATTTATACCTGAGAATAAGTTTATTTTGTTTAACTCAAGATTGATATTTTTTGGGGAAATCTAAAGTCTCGATGGATAGGCTTAGTCGAATTCACTCAAGTCATTCCTTATGGAACCATAAAAATCAATATATATGGTGGAGCAACATTAAATGTTAATGGCCAAGGACCTAAAAATTTTCATGAACTTTTTTTGTTGGCTGTTTCATCAACCTAAATTTCAATTAAGCATTAATTGATTTAAGATCTCAACATAAAAATGCGCACTAACTTGGAGGTAACCAATGGAAGGACATCATAGAATAGATTATATTAGGATAGTCTTAGTATATTTTTGGGTAGGCCAGGAACTGATGGAAAGGATTGATTTTTTTTAGCTAAAATAGTTCATTAAACGTCGTATACTAGTCATCCATGACGTGTAACATTTTTCAAAAAATATTCATTTTAATTACTAGTACACGACGTGAACCACTGGTACACATTGTGTAATATGTAGTATCTATTTTAAAAAATCCAAGTCCAAAATGCTAGTGTCATGACCCATACACACACCCGAACCCTCATCTCACTCCTCCTGATTGGCTACACCCGAAAACCTCAACCCCTTGCCCTCACATCCTACCTCTACCACCACACTCCCTACCTTATCCCTTCACCCAACTACAAAAACTTTTCCCTCTTCCCCCCCTCCACCTACGCCCCCTCTAAGAGGAATCACCGTTCACAAACATGACCCTCATTATTTACCCTCGATACAATCAACCCACACCCCCTTCCTTCATATCTCGAAGAAATAGACCGCAACTATCCTCATCATCCTCCTACAAATCCTCAGCCTTCGCAGAATAGCCACCGGACAATCGTTACCATGGAACCATGTTCATATCTACTACTACACCTTTTACTCACCCTACTACCCGATCTATGTCATCATCCTCCTCAGATGATTCCTCTAATGATGATAACTTTAACCTATAACCTTCCCACTTTTTCACCATCCCACAACACTGAGTCAATATCCAACAGTTTTAGGCTAAGACAATGTGTACAAACAACACTATAGACTTTAGCATCATAGTTAGGCTGAATATCAACAATTTAGTCCTTGGTCTCCTAGATTCACTCCACATTGACACCATTCTTGAGGTTTGTGAGGAGACCTTTAAAATAATTCCTCAAGTTCCTATCCACTTTTAAGATAACCTATGACCACCTAAAATTCCTCTTGGGTGGAAGGCCCCATGAGTTATCATTATAAAAGTCTGGCATCTTACAATGCATTTACACCGATGAGTTTTTAACATCTAATATTTTTTCTATGCTTCGGCTACAACCACCTCATGAAGATTATCCTTAGTGTGTGGCAGATGATTTCCCACAACCCCCAGTTTCACCCTTACCCATGTATCCAGAAATCTACTTAGCTATGGGGTCCATCATTGCATATCATTCATAGAGACATGATGAATTTATTGTTCATCGAGATGAGTCTCATGGGAGAATTATCAAGATGGGCGTGCTTATCCAATAGTAGCCATGGGTGGCCTATCTATCAACATTGCTACCCAGTTAGCCCATTATTACAAAGCACATTTTCAATGACAACATGAAAATTTGATGGGTGGATCATTATCACTCACCTGGACCGAAACTTTGTTGTTTTCAATATAACATTTCCTATCACATCCGTTGGACCTATCAATCTCATTAACGTAATGATGCTATAGAAAATGGGTCTTATTGTGAAGGAGGATGATTTGTACAGTTGGGAATTAGGAATATAGGAGGTCGTTCCACTCGAAATAACCTCACCATAGTAGTCACCACAACCGATATTAGCATATCCAATAGTGGATCCACACACCACCTCTCCACCTATACCACCCATTTCATATACCCCACCTACACCCACCCTACCCACACTAACCGTGATCTAGGGTTCCCAGTGGTGCATCATGGAAAAC
Source organism: Viscum album (assembly GCA_963277665.1). Classification (NCBI taxonomy): domain Eukaryota; kingdom Viridiplantae; phylum Streptophyta; class Magnoliopsida; order Santalales; family Viscaceae; genus Viscum; species Viscum album. Next base: position 2,081,169,160 of record OY728152.1, on the reverse strand, counting down.
CTATGACTGATTTCAGCTCACCTTAATCTACCCTTAGTTGAACCTTTAGTGTTAAACACACTACCACCACCCACCCCTATCGTTACCTCATCTTCCACTATTACCACCCCCTACAGTCCTCCCCAACTTTTCTTCAGATCTTACTGACCCTGCTCCGCAGTGGGAGTACGTTAAAGAGAAGGACCAACGAGGAAAGGGGATGATCATTTACTATACCCTAGAGGTACTTTTCTTGGATCCAGCTACTAGACACACAACCTCATTATGGATCAGGACATCTCCATCACCCACCCATCCCATTTACCAAGATTTATGACACCACTATATACCACTATTGCTGTTTCTCTGCTTGATTTTGATGCTGCGGTAGATATTGACCCAACTAGAATGTTTTTGTCACCACCTGATTGTAGGATGACATCAGAGGGGATCTTTGGCCCAGAAACTGATTTTTCATTTGTATTTATTTTTTGGTTGTACACATTTTTTTGGTAGGATTGGGCATTTATTTTTATCATTTGTTTATGACATCATTTTGTGTAATTCTTATTCATTTTTATTTTAAATCCCTAGAAATTCCTTGTAAATGTTTTTAATTAAATTTAAATTTTCTGAGTCTGTGAAAATTGATGACATGTGATTCGGAGGCCTGGTGTGCCCAGAGTTAATTTCTAAACTTTTTTTAGGTACGTTCAATAAATGTGTGAGAGGGTTTCTGTAACTTTTGAACTGTTGCTCGAAATTTAAATGCGAGGACACCATTGGACTCACATGGCCGGTATTCATTTTTGGATACCTTTACTTTGACCATAGTAGGTTGAGGGTGAAAGATAATAGTGCACTTTTTTTTGGAAAATGAAAAAGAAAAATTGTTTAACATTTTTATTTTTATTTGAAACTTCCATGTGGATGTTAAGAGGTGGGGACCACCTAAACTAAAATCCACAATTCAAATCCATGGTGGTAGGGACCACCCGAACCCCACCTTAATGGAGAAAACTTCTAAACTCCCCATTAATTACTCCTCCAATTTAATTGAGTTAATTAATTATGCCAACTCTCCTTTTAATCCATAGTGTCATTTAATTATGGTGTCAACTTACATTAAACCTATTTTAATTTATGTTGGCATTTTATCTCATGAGATTTTTTGGAGAGAGCTGGAAAAAGGGAGGAGCATTAGAGTATCATGGAGAATTAAATCCTCTAACGAAGAACACACTCCGGAATTGAAAAATAAGGATGACGTTCGACCTGACATTGGAATCATCTAACAGAAGCGACAAACACCGACCCAATTATCCCCAATGACTTCATCTCCTTCCTCACGACCTCCATCAACAAACCTTCGAGGTAGGGGTTTAATTATGTGTGATTATTTATTTCCAAGTTCTTCCCTTCTCAACAAAGAATGCGGATCACCTCTCTAACTAGTTGATCTGCGGATGATTTCTTTTAGTGGGTTTGGGAATAGTAATTTTCAGAGGTTGTAGGGTTTGGATTTCATCATACAATTTTTATTAACACATTTCTACCACCCTAACATGGAGGGTGTGCTCCAAATGAACATATCCCGACCTCTTTGAAATTTCTTGAGTTTTTGTTGTGGTCCTCTCATTGGAGGAAGGTAGTGACCAGTGCCGTTGAACGGTACTAGTGGGAGTCAAATACGGTGGCCGACACACCATAGGCCATGACAAAGGTGACGTCATAGCCACAACCTCCCCACCACAGTGCCCCCGCCACACCATGGCCCTCGCACCGCCCCGCAACCCACACACTGCCCTGTGGCCCCTGTGTTCCTCCGCAGCCATCACATCGCCCCAAGACCCCTGCGCCGCTCTTCGGATCCCCGTACTGCCCTGTGGCCCTCGCATTGCCTCACGGTCCCCACACCATCTCTCAGCCCCTACATCGCCCTGTGGCCCTCACATAGCTCCACGACTGCTCGACTGCCAGGTCGGGCCTCCCAATGCTGGACGGGCTGCAGAGCGCTGGCCAGGCTGCCTAGTGCAGGCCGGGCCAGGTCGGTCCGGTCGGGTTGGACCGAACTTAGACCAGCTCTAACCCATTACCACTCTGTTATCCATAACATAGGCACCAAGTGTCCATTTGAAGAACCGTATGCGTCACTATAATCCTTGGAGTGAGATGGTACCTTTGGTAAACCCCACTAGAGATTTGGATAAATTTGGGTTATGGTCAGGTTGGATCGAGCACGAATACTACCGGGCCATCGAGACTAAAAGATTAATAACATACAAACTAGGTGTCCGATTGATGAATTGTCTATTGCGTTAAAACACATATGATGTGTTAGTCATTTGAGATACTTCTTCATGTGAATTAGTGGAAATTGAAGTATCGAAAAATAGCTTGAGGAGAAAAATCTCCCAAATACAAGCGAGCTTAGTACGGGTACACTGTTGCAGGCTATGATGATCTACTGTGATCTTTTTTGGGTATGAAGACGTAATGGCGATGTAGTAGGATCCTGTGTGGGTCTGACAATGGATTGGAAATGTACTAGGATCATGTGTGGGTCTGACGATGAACAGGTGATGTACTAGGATCATGTGTGGGTCTGACAATGTACTGGAGAAGTACTAGGATCCTGTGTGGGTTTGACGACGTACTGGTGATGTAATAGAATTTTGTGTGGGTCTAATGACGTACTAGAGATGTACTAGAATCATGTGTGGGTCTGATGATATTCTAGAAATGTACTAGGATTCTGTGTGGGTCTGATGATGTACTGGTGATATACTAGGATCCTGTGTGGGTATGATGAGGTACTAGGATCCCGTGTGTGTCTGAAGATGTACTAAGACCCTCTGTGGGTCTGATAATGATTAGGATCTTTCGTCGGTCTTCCCCTTAACAAAGTAAGAGGATTCAGTAGTTACATCTAATCATCTCTACTCAAGTGCCTATGATATACCTGGTGTGAGATGAGTTCGCACCAGTGTTGTACTTTCCATTTGTGGTAATACCGTGGTTGTATTCTTCTGTGTGGCTTACCTGTGTGGTACTTACCTTTAGGGTACTTCTTCATCTATGGAATAGTTGATCTTGGGATTTTTGATTTGGAATATGTGTTTATTCGTGGTTGAAATGGGCATACTTGGTAACTAAGGTATATGTATGGGTATATACCTTAGTAGGGTTGTTAGTTGATTTTAGGCTTTTTAGTTTATCCTCTATGGATTTTGTGAGACCTTGAGGGTCTTAGGGTGCCTACTGAGTATCTTTATACTCAACCCTATATTGGTTATGCCCGAAAATTATTGCGTTTTTTGCAGACAACAAACAATGCTGATTGAGGATGAGGGTATAAGGACTGGATAGTTCCCAGAGGTGGACCATATGGCATGTTGGTATGAAGAGGAGAAGGGAGGACATGGAGAGATGAGAAGGCGATCTGTACCTACCGTTCCGGTAGGAACCATGGAGGAAGACCTAGTAGCTGTCTTTCACTTCTTTAGTGGTATTGTATTTCAGTTATACTTGTACCTTTAATGTTGGGTTTGTATTCTGGTCCCTCTTACTTTCAACACTCTTTTTTCTATATAGTTTACTCGTGTTCGTATTTATATGGGTTCTTGGTTGTGTGTGTTTATAGGTTATAAAGTAAAATCCTTACCGGTTTTAGGGAATACGCCTTTAGGTGCTAGTCGCCAGCCCCTGGCCTATGGAAGGTGGGCTTGGGGTAGTCCTGGCATTGGCCTCGGGGGACGGGTCATGACAAATTGGTATCAGAGGAGTCGGTTCTACCATAGAACATAGGACTATGATCTTTTAACAGAAATAGTGTTATGTGTAGTGAGTATTGTTATCAGTTTAGGGAATCCATTGTTGGTGCGGCAAACGATGTATCCATACACAAGGACCCTGACATCTAATTTTGACTCAGTACACAAAAACACTGATTGCGTGTGTTTGTTTTCAAGAGTTTTCTTTGTGATCTATTTGAGTCAGCTCACTAGGTTTAACCTATTTACAATGGCACACCTGTTTCTTTTCAGGATGCCTCCACGCAGACAACCAGCTGGGGTTCCGGATATAGTACACCCTAAGATCCCACCGAGCGATGAGGCCTTGCTGCATGGACCTCTTCCAGTAAAGGAACCAGCAGAGTCACCAGTGGTACCATTACCTGTTGGGACACCGATGCCACCAGCACCAGTAGCAGAACATGCATGCTTCTTGAGCACGTTGCATGAGTTCTAGTTCCATAGGCCACCTAGGTTCATGGGAGAGACGGACCCACAAGCAGCTAAGGATTGGTTGGAGGCCGTAGTGAGAGTCTTTCGACTGGTAGGAACACCATCTAATCTCCTGATGATCCTTACCTCCAGCCTTCTATAGGCAGTAGTAGGAAGATGGTGGAGCTTGATGCTCTAGGTTCAGGACGAGTTGATGCTTCTCTGGGCAAACTTCAAGAGCCTGTTTCAGGAAGAGTTTGTTCCAGTGACTCTTAGCGTAGTGTGCATAAAAGAGCTTCTTCATCTGCAGTAGGGTAGATTGACTGTGGCTCAGTACTAAGAGAGGTTCACTGACCACTCATTCAACTCCACTGATATGGTGCGAGACCCGTTCTCTAGGGCCCGAACCTTCAATCAGGGGCTCAGGCGAGAGATCAGGGCATTATTGATTTTTCTTATCATCCCGACGTAGGTGGGATTGTTAGAGAGAGCCCACTTAACGGAGGGTTTTCTGGCTAGGAAGTCAACTGTAGGGAGTCTTACCACTGAACATCATGTAGTGGAGACTTCTGTAGCTGGAAACAGACAGATTTCACAGAGGTCCAAGAGGACTAGTCCTATAGGTGGACGACTGCATGATTCAGGGTCGGTTGTGCGGGGCACCCGAGACAGAACCATTTATGCGAGGAGAAGGAAGTGTTATGCATGCGGCGGGCATGGTAACAAGGCTCGTGACTATCTGAACCGTAGAACAGATGATCAACGGATGGTCGAGAGACTACCCAGGCAGAGATAGAGGTTCGACTGAGGAGGTCTGCCGAGAGTAGGTGGACGTGGCGGAGGAGCTGGTCGTGCAGCTGGTGGTGGGAGACGATTCGAGGTGTTACTTCCACCACCACCAGGTGGTCCACCTCGACCATAGGTAGTAGGTGGATAGGGGTGAGCTCATCTCTAGGAAGATGAGGCCTATGACCATGGAACTCCGGATATGATACAAGGTACGATCTATGTCTATTCCACCTTAGTTTTAGTACTTATAGACACATGTTCCAGTTATTCTTTTATTTCCACTACCCTTGTTCGGAGCTCAAGGATTCCGATGGAGCTGTGGGCTCAATCCTTACATCTAGAGACTCTTATGAGAGAAGATTTGATAATTACACCCTAGTGCCGATAGTGTGAGCTTACTCTAGGAGGTGAGATTTTTGGGTGGGATCTCCTAGTAGCAGCGTCGATGCCTTACGACATCATCTTGGGTATGGACTGGTTATCTGCAGTCCATGCACATATTGTCTATATCCGTTTCAAAGTGTTCTGTGTCCACATAGATGGGACTAGTTTTACATTCACCAGAGAGATAGGATCCTTTGCAGTATAGGATGGACTTACCCGTAGGAGAGTGCTGTCGATCACTCATCAGTTGGCTAGTCCTACCCTCAGAGCTGTTGATGTGGAATGTCCATGTTATCCTATAGTGGTGGACCAATATGTGGATGTCTTCTCTAATGATGTTTTGAGTCTACCTCCTCGCAAAGAGGTAGACTTTTTCTTTGACTTGTACCCCAAGACAAAACTAATATCCACACCAGCATATCAGATGGCTCTTACAGAGCTTCGTGAGCTGTGGGTATAGTTGGAGGACTTATAGGGGAAAGGGTTTATTCGGACCAGTGTTTCCCCATGGGCCACCCCGATTTTGTTCGACAAAAAGTCAGATGGGAGTTTGAGGGTTTTTATTGACTATTGGCTCCTGAACTAGGTGACTGTGAAGAACCAATACCCACTCCCAAGGACTAACAACCTCTTTGATCAGGTGAATGGAGCACGATGGTTCTCAAAGGTAAACCTCATATCAATAAATCACCAACTCAGAGTGCCAGATGAGAATGTGCATAATACAACATTCAGATGTCGGTACGACCCTTATAAGTTCTTGTTTATGCCATTCGGCGTAACCAATGCTCTAGAAGTGTTCATGGGACTCATGAACAGGATCTTTCAGCCATACCTTGATCACTTTGTGGTGGTCTTCATTGATGACATTCTGATCTACTCAGTTACTGAGGAGGATCATGCCTATCATTTTCAGATAGTTCTAGACACACTCCGAGAGCACCAGATTTATAGTAATCTATCGAGGTGCCAATTCTGGATCCGAGAGGTTCACTTTTTAGGAAATGTCCTCTCGGTGGCTGGAGTTGGAGTATATCTAGAGAATATTGAGGCGGTACTTTCTTGGGAGCCACCCAAGAGTGTGATTGAGGTAGGGAGTTTCCTGGGTTTAGCTGGATACTACCAGAGTTTCCTACGATAGGGACTGAGTTGTAAGACTTGAGTTGGTTTATCATGACTAAATATAATCCTTTATTCAAGATTGTTCAAGAAGTACCCCTCTTCCAATTATGTTTAAAAATTATTAATTATGTTAATGTGATATAGGGTTAAGGGGGATATATTAGAAAAGTGGTAAAAATAATGTAAAGAATGAATAATATGGAATTGGAAAGCATGTATTATAACATATAGGTGGACATGATCTATTGAATAATTTTTTACTAAACTAAAAAGATAAAAAAAATTTCAATAATATTTGTGGTACCAAAAATCATTACAAGTAGAATCCACTAAAATTACATTCTAGTGAAGATAATATATCATTAAAGAAGTAGAAAAGTAAAATAATATAAATAAACAATATCATTAAATGAGGAATTATAGATTTTTATTTTTTATAATTTTATTTTATTTTTTAGATATATTGGTTGACTAAAGAGGAGTGACTCCAAGGATGATTATCATTATAATTCTAGTTTTAGACATTGGAATCATGCTGGAGTGTTTACTAGATTGATTCAAGTGAATCATGTTATATTTAGAAAATAATGGACATTTTGTAAATAAATGAAAATGTATTTAACATGTGGTATTTTTTAATAACATTTTATTTCAGGATTATACTCTAATGGTTTTTTGGAAGTGTGGTTGAATAACGTTAATGAGTTATTAATTGTAAAATAATGTTTAATAATTTTATTTATTATGGGAGTATGTGATCTCAATGAATAACATAGATGTTATTATTTTTTATCTTACTTCCTTCTCTATGATTCAACACATTAGGCTTAGAAGATTTGTTGATAAATCATTCCAAAGTGGTAATTTTACTATGTAATAAAATCATGAATATTCCGAACAAATTGTACGGGTCATAAAAGAATATTTTTATAGAGTGTACAATTTTTATTTAGTTTGAAATAATGATAATTTTCACTATATATATTTTTTGTCTTTTAACAGATATTTACATATAAAGTGTATAAATATAGAGACAATTTCTCTATAGGAACTCATGATATTATACATCATTTGATAGTGAATAGATTTTATTTTAATGAATACAACAAAACTCAATGTGGGAGATTGTTACAACCAAGCGATTGGTCTTTGATGGAATTTTTATTAATAGTAAGATATGATTTTATAGGCACAAATGAATTTTTTGATAATGGTAAAATAATATTAAAATAAAGAAGATATACACCATAAATGATAAATAATATAATCATGCTTGGGTAAGAAATTAAAATCAATCATTACATGGTAAAAGTGGCGAATATGTATATGCATGGTATTGATACATTGTGAAATAAGTGATGAATATTCATGGAATTAAAGCATGGAAATTTCTAATAGATCATATTGAATTCTCCATTACCACCATGGAATCTAGAAAAACATAACATGGGAGGTATATGGATTTTTTAAATTAATGTTAAATAATGAAGACTCGATATCTAGCTAGGATGTCTAAATTAAATATTTGGATATTGAATATATAGTCAGGATTATTCAAATTAATTAATTTTTAAAATATGAATTATTGTATATGGAATACCCCATGTCATCATTTAATGAAATTTAAGGGTATATATTATGTATTCTTTGTAAAAATAAAAATAAAATATTACAAAAATAATGCGGTTTTGAATATGGTTCAACAAAGAAATTAAACAACTAATCCGAACAGCATGATTTCACAAAAATGGAAGATGGTTTGAGAAAAAAATTAAAAGGAGATTATTTAAAAGATATTGTATATGTTATTGAGTTTATTTATCTAAAATAGTTATTTGATTTAATATAATTCAATAGTTCAGGAAAACTATGAAATTCATAATCCTCAAACCCTTTAGAATAATACATATAGAACCATACCATGACCTAAAAATCCTAAAGTCAATATTAGATAATTTTTATGGAATAATGTAATTCAAATTATAATGTGATACAATGTTATTATGAAGGAACAAGTTCATATAAATATATAACCAGAACAACAAAATTTACACACATAAAATATCAAAATAATAATTTTTTAAATAAAAAGGATTTAATTCAATCATCATAAAAATTAAATCAAATCAAAAAAATTTATGAAGATAAAATCAATGACAATTTTTGTAAACCACATAATATAACCACTAGTAGAAAAAATTTCCAAAATTACCTCTCCATGTTTTTCACTCCCTTGAAAAGTCTACCCAATACAAATATATCTATGGGGAGGAGGGTGGGGCTTGGTTGGATATATATGATCATTTCAGATAAACCAATGAAGATAGGGATCTATAAAATATCTAGCAGGTCGGAATGAACCCTTTTTACTCTATAAAATAATAAAATCCACTTAGATGAACTCCTAAAATGAGGTACCTATGGTTCACATTTATAGCCAAAGGGTGATGGGATTCTGGAATATTAGCTTGTAATACCACTTCAAACATATATTTTATAAAGGTTATATAGGTATCTCAAATTAAATAAAACTAAAAAAAATTATAATATTTTATTGGTTTTCTACCAATATCATTTTGTGGAAATTAGAGTTCTAAACTTGAAAATATGACCAAGATATAGAATTTACCTCTAGCTTTTTAACATTTTTAGATTTATTTAATGTTAACAACTTTTGGGTATCAATATGGATGATATTGGAAAAGGTATATTACATATAAACCTGTCACACTTATTCATTGATATATATAATTTATTTAATCCAAATTATATGATATTATCTTTTTATATGGTATTTTAATCCATTAAACTATTTTGGATTGTACATAGTTTGGCTTATTTATTCTATTTTGATCACGAACTCTACAAATCACGTCCACCTAACATAAAATTCTAGAAAATTATAATTTGGAATTTTTGAAAAATTCAACAATAATTAAAATAATTAAATAAAATGTTTAGTTTATTTTTATATTAGAAAATTGCATCCTAAAAGTTGGTTAAAATACTGTTATAAGGGTACAATGGAATGGTTAATAATAGTGTGACCATGCCCCCACACCTAAACCATTACACTCATAGAAAAAACATTCAATTAATAAAGAAAATATATGAATAGAGATAGTGTATGATTTATAATGTTTTACAATAAAAACAGATTCTATTCATGGTATCAATGTGAAAAAAAAACAGAAAACACACCAAGGGGTCGGTCTTAATATGCATTGGAAATAAGTGTCTGATTGATTTTATTATAATATTATTAAAGGATACGAATGATTTTAATACTATATAGGGTATTTATATGTCAAAAACACTACTAAATCTCTATGTGTGTTTGATATAATTATATCTTTCTTATCTTTCCACATTCATTATATAAAATATAGGTTAATTAAAATCATTTCATGCTACCTTTATTCTCTCACACTAAAGTAGTTCTTACCATTTAAAAACATATTCTTAATATTCACTAACTTAATTATTATAATATATGAAAAATATTTGTCTCATACAAAATTATTTGTTTTATTATTATTTTCGTTTTATTTTTTAAAATAATTTTCATGTTAATGAAAACATTTGGTTTCAAACATAGGTCAATATCTTACAGTTAAAAAATTGTTCAGATAAGAAATAAATGTGTGGGAAATCATCAATTTAAATCTAACTAAAATTATCATGACTTAAATTTACCAAATATTTTATACAAAATATTCTTATTTCCTGATTGTGTATCATGATTTATGTATATGTTAAATGATATCATTCACCAGTTAAATATCATAGTAAAATAATATATAAGTATTTTACATAAATATTATTAATGTTAGGATAAAACATAGTGGATCATGGAAAAATAATATATATAATCCATTATCTAATAGAAAAATTGGTTTAATTTAAAATGTTTTAAAATTTTGTTTTTTGAAAATCTTCTTAAAGTGGAAACTGATTTTTATTTATAAAATCTTTCATTATAACAGCACCCAAACAACCCTTTTGGGACTTTAACCTATTTATAATAAAAAATTCACACTATACCTTCACCATAATTCTTATCACATGAACCTCGCTAAACATTAAAAATTTACCCTCTCTTAAACCCCTAAAAGAATAAAAAACTATAAAGCACGCACTAAAAAACTAATGATTTTTCTAAATTCCAATCATTACTCCAAGATCAAATTCTCTATACTAATATAAATCACTAACCTAATCACCATACAATGAGATAGACTCATTAACATATCTTAAACTTGAAATCTTATTAGAATTTATTAGATACACAAATGAATAAAAAACTCAAGAATTAAATTAAAGGAAATTACCAAATGGATTAAATGTATCATCTTAGGTAAATAGAAGCAAATGATTATGAATTAATGGGGGTATGATAGGTAGCTTATGAAAAAATAAAAAAGATGAAATTTTAAAAAGTAAACTAACCAAATTATTTAAACGAAGATAATTATAAGAATGAATCCAATTGATAGTATGAAAGAATAATCTAAAGGCATGTTTGATGAAAAAGTTATTTAATAAGAAAAAGTATAACCTCCCAAAACATTAAACTATATATAACTTATTATCTAATTAAAACATATCATAATAAATGTGATTTATATTCTCATATTTTTTTCTTTTAAACCCATATATAATTTATGTAAATTAATTTGAATAAAATAATAATAAATATTACATTTTAAATCCACTAACCCAACCCTTAAATTCCCACCATGAAACCTCTTAAACAAAGTTTATGGGTTACTTATTAACACACAGAAGGAAATTATTTACTTTTCAATTATAACAGAAATCTAAAAAAATGATAAATAAAATATATATATATATAAAATTGAATCCTAGTTCAATAAATAATCAGAACCGATGTGTGAAATAAACATAAATAACCAAGGGGATACATAGAATTATAACCATTCAAATTTTAAAGATCCGATTTTTTTATTTGTTTGAATTTGACATATTTCCGCATATATTTTCATATCTATGTGCTGAGACAATGTACGATTCTAAGGCCCAATGTTCTCTGAATTAATTTTTACAATATAATAAAAAAATTCTATTATGCATGCATAGTTTTCCAACAAAAATTTAATAACTCCTAGTTGGAATCTTGAATCAGAAATGTGAAACCATAGTTGAGTCTAAAATTCGATGTTTACAGCAGGAATGACCTAAACTAGGTTAGTATGGGTTGTTCGGATAAAATGATCATTGGAAGTATGTTTAGTGAATAAATTAAATTATTAATTCAATTTATTCACTAAATTAACGCAAAATATTTCATCTACAAATTCTCTGTTATGGAGAATTTCATAGGGTTAGCTGCATAAACCCTAGGATAATTTAGATAATTTTTAATCCATCCATTGGTAAATCAAATCAGATGACGATGAGCCTCTATATTAGATCAGATCGTAGTTCAGTGAACAAAACAACTCCTCTAAATCATTGGTGAGTGTGTTCCTTGACAAAAAATGATCTCATCTCTAGGTAGGACTCATGATTTGTGGTATCTACCTCATTTGATTAAATTTTTGAGCAAGATCAATCCATTTCTTTTGTCTTCCCCAAATGTGGACAATTTTATGAGCATATGTGTTGATAAATAATTGATTAATCAATTTTTTAAAAAATTTGGTTATCCCCATTAATGATCATTGTCCAAGAATACATCAAAAATATTGATATAACATTTTTATGTCCTTATCTCTCATTTTATTCGTGTTAGTCCTCATTGGACCATGGGGTCACACTTTGACGTTTTAGTGCGGAACCAATCCTGATAGGATGCACAGATTCACAATTGTTTCATAGGAGAGGGATAATTTTATGTGGCTTGTGTGATTTTGTTGAACCATTTGATGATCAAAATTAGGTTTAGGGATGGTGTAACATGGAGGAGTGGTTGTGTGCATGTGATATCTCATGGGAAGATTTAGGATTCTAATTATAGCCACCAAATGGATGGAATACAACATTTAGAGTTAGATACACAATTTTTTAGAGGAAATGATTCCAAATATAATGGTGAAAAACCTGAATCTCAAGCACAGATATCAGATCTAATGTTCTGCAAAAATCCCAACTACACTCTATGTAGTTCCAAAGAACACAAAGCATGTGACGATAGGATAGAGTGGCTAGTGTTTTGGGGAGAATATAAGGATGGAATGGTGTATAGGCCACCTACACACTCTGTACCCCTCCTTAGGTGAAAATGTTGTGCGGTGAAACACACGAGAAAGACCCCATTCAGAGGAAATGGAAAGGCGTATTCCATGTATTGAAGTACACAGACACATCTAGACGCATGCCATGTACTGTAGTACATAAACACGACCAAGGTACATGGGTTGGGACTCTATGTGGCTTAGACATGGTGTGTAAACTCCATACACGCCATGTTGTGCTACAAAGTTTGTGATCCATATACTTGAAGGTACATATCCAAGAAATGGATTAGAACCACACACTCTGTGGGTCCCCTCACATGCCATGTACCCCTTGATTCATTTTAAGAATACAATTAACTCTCATATAACTTTTTTTTGGACTCACATTTTTCTCCTAATGTTTCCTCTCCTGAGTATTTTTTCTCATAGAACGAGATGGTTCCCTCAATTGTGGATTTTTGGATATGATGTTAGATGTTTTAGGAATGATGTTGATTTAAGCAATTCTCAACGATGATAATGATCTGGAAGGATCTACAGAGGCCACTAAAGTAGCACCCTTCTACTGGGATAGGGTATGGGTCATCTTCTTATCTATAGAGTGGAACCCTATATATGGGACAATCATTGGACCTATATCTATATTTCAAGTGGATCCCCTTCCCAGGGCAGGTCATGGGTCCTCCACCGACTATTAAATTTTCACCCTCCTACTAAGAAGGTTATGGTAACTCTATATACATCTGAGTGGCACCCTCATACTGGGTAGGGTAAGGGTCCTTGATTGCTAGAGTGGAACCATTCAATTAGGACTAGTCATGGTTCCTCTACTGACTACAAGAGTGTCACCCTCGAGAAGGGCTAGCCATGGGTCCTTTATCGACTATTGAGTGGAACCATCCTATTATACCAGGGAATGGGTCCTCAACCATCAGAGTGGAACCTTCTTACTGTACTAGGTAATGGGTTCTCTATATAAAATTTTTTCCCTAGGATACATGGCACAATGGTGAGGTGTGGTGTCACTTGGATATTTTATGTTGGGAATACGTGCGAGATGTTTGGTATTATTGATGGAATTTAGGAACTAATAGTGATTCTTTCCCTGGGTTGGGCTGTGAGATGGAGATCCCCTTCTCTCTCATCTGGATTTCTATGGATTTAGAATATATATATATATATATGTATCTATGCTCATGTATTTCTCTACCCTCTTGGTAGGGGTTTTATAGACACTATGTTTATCCAACCTACATAATGTGTTGAGCCCCTTATGTTTGGATGATGTTTCTTTCTTATATTGAGTTTATTTGTTCATTACATATTGTTTATTCTTATTTTGTCAAATAGTAATCACCCTTTCAACTTTTGTGGTGTCCTACTGGGTTTTTATATACTCCCCCATGTAAGGGGTTTTCTAGCTTGTTTTGTGTCTTATGCAGATGATTGATAGGTCGGCGGTGATAATAAAAGAGCTTAGGGATACATGGTGTATTGGTCCACGTACGATAGTCATATATTGGAGATTGGGATATGGGATCTATCAACATTTTATTTTTTGTTTTTTTAGGTTGGAACATATTTTTTGTTGGGCATGAATTTTCTCTTTTACTTTTCATTTTTCGCTATCGTATTCGTGTACACCCTATATGGTTTTCATTCTATGTTTACAATCTATTTTCTAAATATCTTTATTATTATTACTCCTTTACAATTTCTTATTGATATGATTTGGTGTTCTCATATAGGTACATTACCGAAATTCCTCCCATTTTAGATATGCCTTTCAATGCTTTTCATCACCCTCTAGCCTATGGAGGCTGACATGGGGTAGTCACGGCTCTGCTCCAGTGGGCCGGGTCAGGATAGATTTGTATCAAAAAAGTTTATTCCTCGGGATGGTGTTTGGTGTAGTCCCATAAAAGGATTTGGTTAGGATTAGGGAAACATTTCCAAAGTGTCTCAAGTGTGTCTCTGAGGCCAGAGAACCCAGTGATGGTATGGGGTCCGATGTATCCATTCACCAGGACCATGACTACCTCCTTGTCAACTCAGAATATCGAGAAATTTGTTATAGGGATAAACATTAAATGCATTATATAAGATTCATTCTTGGACTTTACATCTTTAGTCATATACCCATTGTTATATATATTCTCATCTAGTCGTGGTATGTCTTGACTAAACTTTCAAGTTTCCTTCACGATAAAATCTAGCTAGGTTACTAGTTGTGGATCATAACGATGATCCGATGAGAGATGAGGCCTAAGATCAAGATCCATCTCATTAGATTATTCCTGAAGGTGGATAGGTAGAAACACCCCAACCTTTTGAGTCTAATACCATACCATTAGAGAATGTTGAGGTCACCCATTGTCTTAGAACACTGCACAATTTCTAGTGCTAGAGGTTGTTGAGATTCTATGGTGAGCCAGATCCTTGGGTAGGGGAGGATTGAATAAAATCGTTAATCCATATCATTATTATTATCTAGAAACTGATGGATTAAATGGTTTCACTAGATATATATCATTTTCCACAGAGTATTTGGGCAGTGGTAGAGTTTTCTTACCCTGATGCACGATGAGTTGGAACTATTATGACCTGACTTCCAACAACTATTTCATGGGGAGTACTACCCTTCCCATTTGTGCCTTTTAAAATTCAGGAACTTTTAGAGATATATCTAGGAGGGAATATAGTATTTGTGTATGCAGAGTGGTTTATCGACAATACACAGTACTCCATTGACATGATTCGAGATGGATACTTTCGATCATAGAATATTGAGAAGGGGACCTATAGAGAGATTTGTTCTAGTGTTGTACCAATGTGTTTTTCTACCTACGATGGAGTGTTGGAGTGGGCACTGAAATTGTTGATTTTCCTATTAGTGGGAGTCCAGAAATTTGTAGCTGGCACTAGGCTTTATAGACTGGAGTCACTTGTAGCTGCTATCAGATGATACTCCATATGATACTTGTGTAAGAGATCTTCTTAGGATCAGGCTTGAGCACATGGCCCGGGATAGAATAGAGGACCAGAGCGTCCAAGAGGGGGTGGTTCTATTCTTGTGATGATATATGTCACATAGCACATGATTTTTTAACCCAACGTGCCAAGGAGTGAAGAAATACAGTTAAATACTGGACACAATAGAGACAAGTTCATTATTAAGTATCCCATAGGTAAGGTTAGGGTGGCCCATAGGGAGGTAGATATAGAAGAAGAGAAGAAGGATATACGGGTAGTGGAGGATGCTATGAAATCCTTCCACCATCACCACCAGTATGCCCACATTAGGGTTAGGGAGATAGAGGCCGTGGCCACAGACAGCTGTAGGCTATGGAGGCTTATGACCCCACAACTCACAATATGATCGGAGGTATGATATGTGTTTTCTCAACACATTCTTTCAAATTAGTAAACATAGCTGTGACTCATTTATTCATCTCTATACTTAGGGAGTAAGATCTGGATCTCCTAGTTAAATATTGTTTCTTTGCAACATCACCTTGATGTTCCTATGAGGAACACATATTTTTTACCTTGTATTTTCCAATAGTGTGAGTTATTGCTTGGTGGATAGAGGTTCACATGGGTCCTTTTAGTCATCACGATTGGACCCTATTATGTTTCCTTAGGTATGGATTGGTTTCCCATGGTCTGAGACAAGATTGATTATAACTACATACATGTCAGATGAGTTCAAACTAATGGGATGAGATTCACCTTTAGGGGTGATAGTGATATCCTAGTAAGATGAGTGGGTACTTTGGGTAGAAGGTGGAATCCAATCACCCATCATTTGGTGAGTTTAACCCTCAGTGTATAAGGATATTAAGGAATATATATTCCATAATACATGGAGGATTTTATGGAATTATTCCTTGAGGAAGTCTTGGGACTACCTACAAGGTTGTAGATGGATTTTTTTATCGACATACAACCTCAGACCACTATTGCACATTCTTAGGAATTTTCGTAAAGCCCTTATCGATATTCAGGGGATGGATTTTCAGTTGGAATATCTTGGAGGGAAAGGTTACATTAGGCAGAGTGTATCCCACTAGTAAGCATTGGTGTCGTTCAATAAAAAGGTAGATGGGAGCTTGTTTATTTTAATGGATTATCATCACTTGAACCTAGACACGACAATGAAAAGGTGCCCCATTACAAGAATTAATGACATACTTTACTAGTTACGAGGTGTGAGGTGGTTCCTGAAGATCCATACCAGGTCTGGATAACAGTAGTTTATTGTTTGGGAGGCTGGTATTCCAAATATGACATTCTAATGTCCCTACAGACACTAGGAGTTCTTGGTTATTCCTGTTCGTGTGATTATCACCCCCGGTGTGCTTATGGATGTGATGAGAATGGTTTTCTATCCATACTTTGACCATTTTGTGGATTTTTTCATTGAATACGTATTAATCTACTCTGCATCAAAGGAGGTTCATGCAGTGCACTTGAGTATGGACTTATATATTGTTTGGGAGCACCATATGTAGGGTAAGCTATTGAAGTGTAAGTTATGGATTAACAAGTTTTACTTTTTAAGGGATTTCATTACTAATCATGGTTAAGCTACGGAATCAGTGATGATTGATACAGTTATTAATTGGGATTCTCCAAACTGAATGTCATAGGTTCATATCTTTCTTGTGTTGGAGGGGAACTAAATTAGATTTTCAGAAAGCTTATCCAGGGTGTCAGCCTCTTTCACCACCCTGACATGGAAATGGAAACCCATTTCATGGATAAAGCAATTCCAAAGGACCTTCAATTCATTGAGGTTGAGGATAATGAGTGATCAAATATTGATACTATTAGAGGAGTGAATGGAATATGTAGTTTATTTAGATTCCATGGGAGTTGGGTTTGGTTTCTTGTTGATGAAGTGGTAGGAAATTATCATATACAATTCGAGGTAGTTAAGACTCTTCACACAGAACTACACAACTCATGAATTGGATCTAGAAATATTATCCTTCACTCTAAATATGTGGAATAATTATGTACTAGGAGATCACTTTGTGGTTTACTCATACCATCATAGTATCAAGCATGTTTTCATGCAACGAGACATGAACCTAAAAAATAGTTCTAGTTCGAGTTTATGAAGGACTATATCATTGAGGTAGTATATACTCTATGAAATAATAACATGGTAGATGAATAACTTAGTAAGAAGTCCCAAGATCACATTTTTAGGAGGGTTCTAAGCAGTTAACGTCTGTATGGATGACCCCAGTAGAGTAAGAAGGTACAAATTTTCTTTAGTCAGTGGTGTTGAATCCTCCACTTCTTGAGCATGTGAGATATTCCAAGATGGGATACATGTAATTTGAGATCTTATATGACCATATATCTATAGAATATTCACCGTATGGATATTCTAAGGGAGGGAATCATGTCATCTATTTTCGAGAACATACAGTGGTCCCGGAGATAGGAGGTGATGTGAGAGTTCTACACATCTCCTTTGTTTGTATATCATAGCGTGGGGAAGATTTATAGAGACCATATGTGGTTTTTTTGGTCATCAAACATGATATTGAGTGTGGATTAGTTTATTTAATGGTGCCTCACCTGTCTGTAGGTGACTTCTAAGAACCAGGTTCTGGATGGTCTATTACAGCTCCTTGAGATCCTAGAGAAGAAATGGGATGGAATATTCATGAACTTTTCGGTAGAGAATTTGTGGATAGGGAAGGGCCATGAAACCATATGGGTGATTGTTGACTGACTCAAGAAGTTGTCACACTTCCTTGATAATAGAGAGTCTAGTTCAGTGGAGCGTTTGGGATATATGTATGTATGGTAGATTATTCAAATTGATGGGGTTCCCTCAACTTTTTTTCCTAACATGATGTGTGATTCATATTTCATTAGTGGAGAGGATAGAAAGAGGTATTTGGGACCCAGATGTGGAGGAGTGTAACCGTTCACCCCTGCGCCGATGGGAAGACCAAGCGTACTACCCAAGTGTAGGAGGATATTCTGAAGGCATACATGTTATACATTGGCTAGATCTGGAGGATAAATTACCCTTGGTATAACTTTCCTAGAAAAATAGAGACCACTATATTATCAGTATGTAACATTTTGAGGCCCTGTATAGGAGATGTTGCAGGCCACCCTTGTGCTAGATAGAAATTGGTGATGCATCTCTCATGGATATAAAGATGGTGCATGTGATTATAGAGAAGGTTCGGGTTCTCCATGAGAAGATAAGGGCGGCCCTAAGTAGATATAAATCTTTCATAGAT
This sequence comes from Viscum album, assembly GCA_963277665.1. Classification (NCBI taxonomy): domain Eukaryota; kingdom Viridiplantae; phylum Streptophyta; class Magnoliopsida; order Santalales; family Viscaceae; genus Viscum; species Viscum album. The sequence goes on along the minus strand of OY728152.1, from coordinate 2,081,150,185 downwards.
CTATGTTATAGTCCCTTGGAATTTGACCAGGGAGACCATGTTTTTCTGAGAGTCTCCCCATGATGTAGATTATGGATGTTCGGATGGGGTGTCAAGCTATCATTGAGGTTCATCAGGACATTCGAGATTGTGAAGAGGGTTAATGAGGTTTTTTACCACCTCTCACTACCCCCATGGTTAGATTGGGTGCATGATATCTTCCATGTGTTACAGCTGAAGAGATATCTGAATGTCCATATGCACATTTTTGACTGGGGTGGGAAGGACATCGTGGACGAAGTTACTTTTTCAAAGCACCCAATGGTGATATGGGATTAGCATAAGACAACCCTTCTTGTACATACCATCTTATCGATTCGTATGTTTTGGTAATATGGTAATATGCATGAGAGCTTGTTGGGACCAAGTCGGATGGAGAGGAAAGATTGAAGAGTTTTCTTTTGGAGAGTGTTGTCTTTTGTTTTCAAAGAGGATAAATCAATTCACTTTGTAAAATAATTGGAAAAAATTGAAGATAATTTGATTATTTGTATTTCAAAAATATCATAAGTTTAGAGGACTTGTGATGCAGGCCTAATGATGGATAGGGGGAGAAAAGAAGTTATTTTTGGAAAATGATAGAATGTGGAGATCAAGTATATGTGGTGCACAAGTATAAGTAGTGGGAAAGTGTATGTTTCATGCATGTCATATTTCAAGATAATCACATCAAAATATGAAAAAGGAAATAAATTGGCATGCCAGTCAAAAAGCGGCATAAAGGTGTGGTGTTCAAGTATAAACATCACATAAGTGTATGTTATGTAGAAGTAATATTTCAACATCGGCTTATAAATATATGAAAAGGGATAGAATGTGGTGCACTAGTAATAGAGAGGCACACAAGTGATAAAGTGTCACGCAAGTAGGAATGGAGTGAAAGTGTATGTAGCACACAAGTCACCAAAATGACAACAAATAGTTGGATACATTCTTCATTTTTCTATACTTAACACTTAACAGAAAATTTGAGCTATAATCACAGAAGTAGTAGAATGTGGTACACAATCTGAAGTGTCGCCGAAGTTAAGGGTTATTTATAAGGCATTCAAGTAGGGAGGTGCACATGCAGTGTGGCGTGCAAGTAGAGTGGTGCACCAACAGAAGTGGAACACATGTTTTAAGAGGCACGCAATCGGGGAATTGTGTTCAAGAAGTGTATTCTGTATAAGCCAAAGGTGGTGCGCAAGTTGTTAGTTGTTCACAATAGTGGTGCACAATTAGTAAGTGGTGTGCCAGTTGGTAGGTGTGCATGATGAGTGGCACACAACTAGGTGGAGTGAAAGTAGGGAGGCGAGCAAGCAGGGTTTGGCGTGAAAGATTTTTGCACCCTGAGGCTTTTACCATCTTTTGGGTAGGAAAGTGGAGAATTTTTTTTGAATGATATTATTTTTTAAAATTCACTAAGAAGCAATGAAACATTGTTTTAACTAATTTGGGATAATAGGAAACACATACACTATTGTATTGTTTTCAAAGTGCTACCTAAGTTTAAGGGAATATCCTACTCATTGTTTTCCACATAAAAGGATTGTTTTCTAGAGGATTGTGTGGTACTATATTGTTTCTGTACCATAACAAGTACATATCTACTCTTGTTGAGTAGCGAACCTTATAAATCTTGTGTTTCTTTGGTTGTGTGTGTTAAACAAGGAATAAATTCTTTAATAGGAGGCGACGGTTGTTTCAAAAATAAGGAAACCTAAAATGAAAAATATATCCCTGATTCACCCCCTCCCACTCTTAGTGATATTTGGATCCTGACTGGGAATATAAATTGGTATCCGGGGGAGCTTCCCTTTGTTTGTTCATTTCTGACGTTTGAAGAGAAGTTGTGATGTAAAATCTATATTGTGTGAAAAATAAGTGGATTCTGATATTTTATGGAAAGAATTATGATATCTAGAAAGATAGAACGATTCCTTATCTTCTATCTCTTGGGTATGACGTTCTTGAAACTAAAACTGATGAATTTACTCCTATGGATGATAAGGTTCCTCTTATACTTACTAATAAGAAGAATCTTGAAAATGAAGTAAGAGATAAAAATACATTACTCTCATCTCTTTCGGAGAGTGATTTTTTTGATTGAAATGTGTCGCTATAGCTAAAAGCATCTAGGACAAGTTGAAGAACATCTATGAAGGAAATACAAAAGTGAAGAAGAAAAAACTACAAATCTGGAGGCTGAAGTACAAAGACATGAAAATGGGAGAATCTGAATCTGTTGGGGGCTTATTTACCAGGATAAATGAAATTTTCAGTACAATCCGACGTCTTGGTGAAAATTTAGAATATTATAAAGTTATTGAAAATATCTTAATAATTGTGCTCAACAAGTTTGATGATCTAATGTATTCATTATAAGATAGAGACCCTGAAACATTATCTCTAGATCATTTTCCTAGCAGTCTCATTACTTATGAAATGAGAATGGAGAAGAATATGAAGAGGAAAAAAAGATGATAGAGAAATTGCTTTCAAGGATGCAAAGAGTGAGAAGTCAAATAATAATTCTATTGAAGATGATTATGGTGAATCCTATTCTAAAGATGGGGTATGTAAATATTTTGATGAAATTTTATCCTTGTTTTCTAAGAATGTGAGAAAAGGTATAGTGAAATACAAGGGTAAAAATCCCTTGAAATGTTTTGAGAGTGGAGTATTTGGTCACATTGTGTATAATTGTACTAAAAATAATAAAAAAGAAGACACTAATGATTATAAAAAAAGGCCAAGGAGGTCATGGAAGAATCACACTGAAAAAAAATAAATATTTTTCAAAGGGGAATGATAAAAATTGGTCAAATTAAATAGAAGAATATTTTTATCGAAAGATGATGATGAATAAGATAACATTGATGAATATGAGAAATAATTTTATGAAAAAAGACTAAACATAATAACTTTATTGTAGTAGTTAATAATGATGATTATTGGAGCCACAGTTCAGAAAAAGAATAAACTCAACAAGAATATCATCTGAAAGAAGAGTTGAAAGATAGTTTAAGGAAGATCAAAAGGCTCGATAAGGAAAAAAATATGTTGATAAATGAAAATTACACATTAAACAATCATGAAGGTTTTATTGAAGAGAAAATCATAATGGAAAATGAGATTTATGATCTGAATAATTCCCTTGAGAATGCAAGGAATCATAATGTTCATCTTGAAGTAAAGTTGATGAAAGAAAAAGAAGATGTGGAACTTGTCCAATAAAAACTTTCTAAAGATAAAAAATAAATATCAATTTCAAATAATCTATCTCAAAATTTTCTGAATTTTCTAGTAAAAATGACCAAAATAAGTATATAAAAAAGTTACCTTCAATGTTTGAGAGGAAAGAATAAACTGGTTCTGATAAGAACAACGATAGAAAGACTATGTATGTGACCAAAGTCAGAATTGCTGGAAAATAAGTAGTACATAAAATTATTGATTCCAGAAAGATTTATAATACTTATGGTGCTGATAATTATGAACATAATTCTGAGATAAAGATGAATGTTACTGTTGAAAATAGGATGGTTTATGGTCAGCATAGTTCTTCTAGGAAGGTTTTTGAGAAGTATGTTCACAACTCTGGTTAGTATAGATGTTTTTGGGGGAAATATTCATTATATGGTTAATGCAGGTGTTATGATAGATTTAGACACACTGCAAACATGTTTTTTTTCAATAAACAACATTACAAATAATCCACAAATTATGGAAGAAAAGGTTTGAGGGGGAGTCAATCCTCTTAAAAAGGGAATTATGATATGGATTTTCAGAATAAATATGAGAAGGCTGGAGTGAAATATTCATCCTGTATATTCATCTGTATATGAGGCTAGTGTTAATCCTCTTAAATATTCATCCTGTATATGAGGCCCCTATCATCATAGGGAATAATATAATAAAATATAAATATAACCATCTATATAGATGGTAAAAAAATATTAATCCAAAAATCTATATTATTTAGGCTTTTAATACCAATGTGTGAAATAAAAAATATTTAGTAAGCTATATAAGTACCAAAAATTGTACATAAAATTTTCATAATCATAGAAAAATTTAAATAAACAAATAATAATGTTTATATCATGAATAATAAGTAAATAATTATCATATAACTAAATAAAAAACAATTTAAAGGAATCATATATTTTAAGAAACCATGTATCTAGTAATTACATATTAGGAATCAATAAGATTAATTTAAATAAATATATCATGGTATAATTAAGAAATAAAAATCTATAAATCATGTATAAAAAATTATAATTTTTTAAGGGAAAAAATTTTTAGAAGGATTTTTCCAAAGAAAAAATTATCAGGTTATTTCCCATTATACCCATTCCACTATTATGAAGATATCAATAAATCTATGAGATAAATTAAAGGGTAACCTACAATATAATATATTAAATCTAAGAATAAAATCCACAAAAATGGATATGAATCTCCTATAACAATTAAATAATTATATGTTCATGGAAAATATGATTTTAAATCTATTCATAAAAAAGAAACGAAATTTATGTGTAAGAGAATATGGCTAGATTGTTAATATGGGCCTCTAAAAACCAACTAGGGTAAGAATGATAAGTTTAGAATCAAGATTTAAAAACCTATATAAATAAGATATTAATGATTCATATTAATTTAAGAAACATAGAATAAAATATATTATAAGAGGATATATTTTCTTAACTTGACAAAAACCAAAAGTCTACCACACCTAGAGATTAAAACTTGATGAATATCAATGCTTTGAAAAAGGAAATATAAAACCGAGGGAGTAATGAATACTCAATATTTCTAAAAACATAAATGATATTGGTAGGGTGGAATTCCTAAAAAAATGTTTTTAGGGTTAAAAGGAAAAAATGGAAACTTTTAATTTAAACGTTTCTAAATAAACCTAAAGGAATCCACTAAAACTCTATTGGGTATCCACATGACTTTTAGTAGAAAAAGTGTTCCACCAGACATCATGGTTAGCCACCCTAGTTTAAGTTCATTGTCTAAAGCCTACCCCTTCACCCTTATTCCACCTTTCTCCACTAAATCCCATCCACTTTGGTTTTAAATCCTTTAATATATAAATTTCAACATTGTAATAATCCAAATAATAATATTTAAAATGAATAAATCACCCAAATGAAAAGTTCATTATGGAAAAAGGTGGGGATATGGTGAAGAAAATAATGTATAGGGAAAGAGTTCAAATGGAACATAAATTTACTAGGGTAAATAAAATCATTAATAAATTTTATAAATTTTTGGTAGAAAAACAAAAATTATGGTATAATTTAAAAATATAACTAGTCACACCATGTTTATAACTAAATATCATTGGCCACTTGATGCCATATTTATGGGGTGTTTTATACTTGGGAACTAACCAAAAACTCATTCAAAATAAAATTAGTACCTAATGGCTTACCATAGACACCAAAAAAATGTTATTTCCATCAAAACTCTAAATTCTTATACTTATATTTTAAAATTAGTGTAATTTATCAAAATTTAAAAAACGAAATTCCAAAAAAATAACACTCCAATTATCTTATTTCATAGTGACAAAGGGTAGAAATTTGTAAAATGTATGTGTTTTACACACCCTCATTTATTTAAAATTTTTCTTCCATTGTGCATAGTTTACTCCATACACTTCTTATCTCATCATCAATGTTTCCCTTAGAGTGTAGATTGATATCCATACCTCATTTTATAGACCTCTATGGTCCTTGAAATAATAATATTAATATCCTTTCCTCCATCTGACCTCACTCTTCTATAACTTTCTTATTTATAGAAGTTTATTCCCTCCATGGTTGTTGGGGTCCTATCACTAGTTTCTACTATTGATCTGGGTAAAGAATTTTCCATAAGGGTAATTATATTTGGTAATTCCCTTATCTAATTAATGGATTCCTTAGACAATTTTCCATCCTTGTTGAAATTATATGATCTTTCATTCATCCCAAAGATCCCCTAGAGGTCATGGTTCTAGTGTGTCTCTATAGATGATGCGACTTTAATCATTTTCATGATTTTCACATCATTTTTAATGGAAATACCATCGTCTCATGACAAAAAATTATTTTATGATCATTTACTATGTTTTGAGATTCTCGAGTTGAAATTCAAATTCATTATGTTTTGGGATTAAAGTATTTAATGTTGGATATCAAAAGAATAGTTTTTCTTTATAGAGAATGTTCATTTGTTTTGTGGGATAAATTTTTAATGTTCTTATTTGAATGTTCTTTGCAATCAAATATTTAATATATTTAGAATATTTTGGATGATTAAATTTTAAAATGCCATGTTTTTATTTTTTAAATTTAATTTTCAAATTTAATTTTAGTTTTTTGATATTTAATTAAAATAGATATTATGGAAAATTTTGGGAACAAAATATTGTTTAGTTTTAAGATTGATTTTTCACTTTAGAATTAGTATTTTTATTGAATTGTTTTCATCTATGTTTAGAATTTCCCACATATCAATTTTCCTACATGGTAGAAAACCACCTTGATGAATATTAGCTCCATTAAAGTATCCAATTTTTTATAATTGACATAGAAAATTATTATAATACACTAATGTATGGACATCACATATCCAAATAAAAGAGGAATTCTTACAGCTGAATTTTTATCTTTTATATAACTAATTAATCTTCTGATTCAAGTATCTGGTCCGGAATCCATTAACATATATGTTTTTCAAAGAACCCACATATGTGTTTTCTAAAAAAAGAAAAATATAACTCTATGAGAACCAATCATTATAATTTTTCCACTCTGGAAGCTTTGTAGTTCCCTAAAAAATCTGAGAAGCAATCAAAGCCATAATCGGAGACTTGATCGAACCATTCCAATCCACATTCTATGGATCCTATCGTTGGCTTTTCTCGATATATGTCATCGAGCCTCCACCACTATTTCAATGATTCAAAACGCCATGGATATAGAACCCGTTATATAAGACGATCTAGTATTGTGATTTGGTCGATCATGAATGGAGAGGACTAATAAAGCTGTCGTCTTGGTTATAGATCAGTTCCAACTAGTACTAATTCCCTGATTCATTCACTACTATTCTATCCAATATCGCAGATAGGAATAACCAGGGACCCCTTTTAATCCTATTTTAAGATGTAACCACCTCCCATCCAAGATCAATAAATAAATTGAAGAAGACATCAAAATTAAAGATGAATTTGTGACCTAATGATGAAAATGGTCCAATCTTCACATTCAAGTAATCATATAATGGAAGCTCAAAGGCTATGTAGAAAAATGAACTTCACCAGAGAAAAATTGTTCATGATACCAATCATTTGGTTATGGAATTTTTGAACATGGAAAGTTCGATTCAAACAGCGGAAAACTTATCCAAGGAATATTGATGATGCTTCATTTGATTTCACGAGCAGTCAACATCAGGACTGTAGTTTCTTTTTTGGGACTAGAAGACTTGTTTTTGTGATGTGATTTATATTGTTTGGATCACGTTTAATTGATTTAAATGATTGAATGTGTTTTTCAGGAGCCTCATATCCTTCAACTGTTGTGATATTTTTTTGGTATGGAACCCATGTTAGGAATTTGAATAAATTTCCCAAAGAATTCATTGGTTTGATGATCCTCATCTACATGGGGTAATTATTCTATCAAAATTCGGTCCAAAAAAATATAATCATTTCTATGATTTTTAAATCCTAAATTCAAGGAAATTCAGTGAAAATGTATATAATGTGAACAGGGAGGAGAATTTTTTTTAAATTACAGTGTAGTGATAAAAGATTGAAAATATGAAAAGACCCTCATCCGGGAGTAGTGAGGACCTATATGTAATTTTAGAAAAAATAAATTCTATGGAAGATATTTTTTTGATGGGAAGAAAAACAGTTTTAAAGGGATTTATTTTTTCTGAGGCCATGGGGAGACATCATAGATGTTCATTAGTAAGGTAGGCGATGAATACATTTGAAAATCAAGGAACTGTGGAAGTGAGTGAAGATAGAGATCAGAGTTTTGAGTTGAATCATTATATAAATCCCCTATCCTAAAATTCATTTTCTCACTGATCATATTAAATTCATTATTTTTAATAAATCTGATATTATTATTTGATAAATTCATAAAGGTGAAATTAAATTGTCCAATTTTTAATAAATTTTACACCATTCATTTTCTTTATTTTTTTACTTCAGTTTATTTTCATTAACATTGAGTGATAACTTGATTTTTCAAAACATTATTCAATCCTTTCTCTAGATTAATTTTTTAAAGTTTCAAAGATCTTTAAAATCATCTGGTAAATCTATTTTACCATTTAAAAAAGGTTTCATGACCTACATGAATATTAAATATCTCATTTTACATTTCTCTAAGAAATAATTTATTAATAAATAGGAAATCTAAGATCCCCCTTTATTATCAATTATTCTTTTACCCTCTTATCACCAAATAAAATAATTATGTTATTTTTATATCTTTAAACTTCTTATCAATCTTTGTATATGACATCATATCCCATCACTTCAACCATTGTTTTTGTTATTTTCAATTTTTTGTTTTAATTTCCATTTTCTACATAAAACATCCATGTGGGTTCGACCCAACATCCACTACACTAGTTTAAGTGTGTATAAAAATAATTAATTTTGTCATGTTCAATAACAATTGCATAAATGGATATCCATCCATTTCCATATATATGATTGAACTTATTTCATCATCAGAAAAAAAATCTCTCATGATTCTTTTGGTGGAGACTATTATGATTTATAGTTCTTTTAATTCTTCATCACATCCCGAAATCATACGGCCCTAATAGTTACCTCTAATCTCACGTAGAGTTATTTCGATATTCATCACTTCGTGGGAGATGATTTCAAGGTTTCTTGATGAAATAATTATAGAGTATGTGCTATAAGTATTTTTATCCTATTTTTTGGATGGTGTAGATCCGTGAGGGAAGAGACCCTCTAACAATGATTTTGTGGCTTAGTCTCTCCACACTCCCACTATATTTACTTAACGAATACATAATGGTGAGATTTTTAATATTTTGGGTAATTTTATTTATGCAGATGTGAGGAAAATATTTATTAGAGATAAATTTCCCCCTATATTTACCTTATTTAATCTTCTTATCGGTGGGGTCATAGGTATCCTTTTATAAATATAACTTCATTTCCTACCTAGTCAGTGAATATATCAAATAATATCTCTAGAGTCATATAGTTTCATCTTATAAGAAAAGAATATATGCACCGATTGAGGATCAAACACTCATGGAGATTTTTTGGGAATTATTTTATGTATTGATGATATTCAAGGAATGATCTATGTCCTCTCATCTTGATATTGTGTCTTGTAGGAATATATTTCCTATGATACCACTGATTGGTGTCTCCCTTATTGGTTTTCCAACTTTTTCTATTCCCCTATTTTATCATATTTCGAGTCTTCTTGGTGTATGGTCCACTCATGTTTTAAAAAAATGATGTGTATTGGTTGATGTTTCACATAATTTATTTAATTTTGACTCTAATCTGGACCATCCTTTGGGATATGTTCCTATATTAGTTTTTCATGATAAGACCCATTCCCCTATTTTCCTTCATAATTATCACCCATATATTACAACATTCTAGATCCTCAAGAGAGTCTCGATATTCCCCCTATTAGAGACTCCAGGAGCACTTCACTGACTCCTCCACTAGTCTGTGTGATTCTGAAGGAGGTACATTTAGAGATCATCCCTTGAGGTTTTAGGTGAATATAAACTTCATGTAATAATTCCTTTATGGTGTTTCCCCTTAGTCTAAGGATCAATAGGGGATTCTTCTCCTAATATATATGGTATTTTCTTGAACTTATCACACAACTATTTTGGATTTCTGGATATTTAAGGACATGAAGAGATCTAATGTTCTCCCCCATATGGTTTCTATAAGATTTATAAGAAGGTATAATATTTTTAAGGGGATATGGATACTCGATCAACATCAAGATCCTTGTTGAATTTTATGGTTTCCCTTTTCTCCAAAAACACTTCCAAGATCCCCAACCCAATTTTTAATGATTTCTTTGATAAATTGGAATTATAGTGGACTCAATTCCCAAGAAAATTGTGATTTCCAATATATATAATTATTTTCCAATAATTAATCTTTTATCATAGTTCTTAAACTAATATATATATAATTGATAAAATAGTTCATCAAAACACCATGTGGAATCTATCATGATTTCATGCCCAAAGAAAAATCTTGCGTGTTTATTCTAAAAAATAATATATAAGTGTACATCATCCACTATTTCTATATTCATTCAGTAAAATATTTAAAATTTGTCCATTAGGTGGTGACTTCAATACTATTTCTAATTTGGAGGATAGGGAAGGTAAAAATAGGTTCCCTTTGAGTGAAATATAAGATATTAAATCTTTTATATCCGAAAGAAACATGTTAGATCTCATATTTTTAGGGATAAATAGACTTGGTGTAATAATATATAGGGGACTAAATGATTTGGTGAGTATTTGTTTACTAATTATCTCATATGAATTGGATATCCTCCCTACCTAAATATTACATTTTTCACATGGAAAAGAATTTATCAAATCACCATCTAATGCTAATAAGTTATAACATTATGAAGGAAGGTAGACATATTTTTTTCCTCTAAACAATTCACCTAAGTGATTTATTTCATATAGGTGATTTGGGAGTCCTAGAGTACCCCCTTAGTTGTACAATCATGTTCATCCATTTATAAAAAACTCATGCACCATCAAATTGAATTCATAGAATGGGGGGATTTCCCAATAAATATCCAATCCAGTATATATGATCATAAATCTAAATTATTCAGGTTAGATATTAATTTATTAGATAGATGAGAAGTAAATAAAATTTTCTAATTATTAAAATAAATATATTTTATAGTAAAAAAGATACTAGATGTGGGGAAAATAATATGATACATACATAGAAGTATTAATTAAATAATGAGATAGAAAAAATATTTATTTTCATACATACATAAAATAATTCAAGTTCATGTGGAAAATTAGTGTCAAACTTGAGGGAGGATCCTTTTCAGTGATATTGAGGTGGTTATAACACATGGAATATCACTCATCCTTAATATTATTATAGGATAATTGTCTATGAAAAGTGGGGGAAACTACAAGTATGGTGAATACGAAAATAATTTCTTAATATCATTCCTCAGGGTGCAGAGAATCAGATAAATTATTCTATGGAAGTAACTCCCCCAAAGAAATAAATGAACAATTCCAGAGTATCCTTGATCCTAATAGTTCACTAAAAAATGATGTTTTTCTAGGATTCTTCTACATCATCGCTTGGTACATCATAAAAAGTGAGGTTTTGAGGTAGTTAAGGAGTAATTTATAGGTGTCTTTATCACTTATTCCACATAATCTACAACACCAGTGCTCATACCAAACATGAAACAATTGATCACATTTCAATAGTATTCACATATTAGTCTATGTAATTTCACTTACTTAATTCATTGGTAAAATATTGAAGGATAAGATGTCTCATATTACTACCTATCTGTTTTTTAATATTATGATTTATTATTTATGGGTAGAAGTACACAAGATTCTCTAGGCCTAATATAATAGGTGATGAATTTTTTTGATTTGAAGATATTTGTCATAAACATCATTGTAAAAATCAATATATAAGTGGCATATGATATGATGTAATATAATATTATTTTAAATGAAATTCCCATATTCCAATTTCCTGGATCTATTGTATTAGTTTAATACATTGGCATGATTAAAAGGAATCAAATCATAGTGGACCGAACAATTTAGTATTTTTGAAAAACAAGATACAAATATAAGTTCAAAATTACAACTTAAAATTAAAGACATTATATAAATTACAACGGAAACATCCATAACTCCAAGATTATCCATGAAATTCATTCATAATATACTTCCTCACATACTATGGAAAAATAAAACATAATAATGGGGTAAACATGGATTCTCGGTAAGGGTACGAAATATAGAAAAATATATCATAATCATGAACATTAAGAAAGGTTAATAACTAAAAACACATTCCTTTAAAATATACTTGAACATAACATGGTAGGAAAAAGATCTAAATAATTAATTACATAATAAAACATATCCATGAGTATTATACTTATTGAATTACCATATGAAGTATAAATGAATCATATCATTATGGAATATTTCATATGATGGACATTCTATAACATATGGTCAAGGCCTCATCATAGACATCTAAAAATGATTAAGGTCATGAAGAAAAACATATCTAAAAAAGGAAAGGCCTCATCCAAGTGAAAAATTGTTTTGTCTCATAATACCTACCAAAGAAGGAAGGGGACATAGTGGGCCCCACCCATAACTTTATAAGTCCAATTCATTCCTCATATGAGTGGGTTAATACATAAACATCATATACATATGCAATGTAAATAACATTCCCCAATCTATAAACATAATTACTAACCATTCAAAGTAATATGGTGAATGGAATCAAGATAACACATCCACAGTCAAACGAATTATGAATACGTAAACAAAATATTTTAGATGATATAATTATAGAAAACCACAATGAATTATATGGTTCAAAAAATGATATTGTCATAGTTGATGACACATTTAAATGATACCATTGAAAAATTCTTATGGAAATAATCCTTAAACATTACAAAGATTCGCATAACACATTGAAACAGTCAAATCATATTATCTTATAATATCATGAGAATAATGAGACACATGATAGGATATATAAAGGGTAATTACAAACACCACATTCAAATAATAAGGGTTGAACAAGGCATATTTCTTATAAAAGTTAAACTGAGACAGGAAAATTCATTTTTTTACTTTGGAAAGAAGAGTTCTTTTGGAAGTAACTTGAATTTTCCATAAAATCAGATCATAAACATGTATATCCCAAAAGATAAAAGGGATTAACATTTAAATTTTATTTTAGGCATAAATATTTTCCCACTTATGTGTAATAATGTAAAAATAATTTCTTAAAGAATCTTCAGAAGTAAAACATTTTCGTGCGGTGTAAGGGAAAATATTAAATAGATTTTAAAGCATAAAGGAATGATTGTTTCCATAAAACCATAAATGAAACAAGATATGTTTTGATGATAAATGTATAAAATTTTTAAATATAATCATGTATTAAAACATAATATACATTGCACTTTAAAGTGGGTAATAATTTAAGAGGGTCCCTTGAATTGAGTTTGTTTATCGGGAAGAATTAAGAAGGGAACTTTTAGAAAACATATAATCACCATAAAATAAATATAAAAATATAAAAATATATGATTTTGGAACATAAAAATTATATAATATTTAAAAATATATAAATAAACATTATATTTTGGGTATGCATAGTGAAGGAATAACATGAAGGAAAAAATGATGGTTTGGGTGGAATCCCATACCAATTTGTAATCAACAGAATCATATAACCCAAAATTAATAATCATCAGATGAAACATTTAATAAAATGAAAATAAATATATTCAAGATTTTTTACATCAATGGTCTATAAAAATACATTATACACAATAAATATTGGTGGATAAAGAATATCTTACAAAAATGGAAGTGAGATGAGAAAACCCTTACCACGTTGTAGTCAATCAAAGAGTATGAACAATAATTAATATTTATCAAATGAATATTTTAATACCATGAAGATAAAAATATTCATAATATTATATATCTAATGAAATTATACATAAACCACATATATGAAATTGGTGGTGAATAATTGAAATCTCATTAAAATGAAAGTGAGATGAGGAAACCCTTACCTTATGTCCGAATGTATTCTGCACCTGACCTTAATGCCCTGGATAATCAAATTAAATCCATTAATTAACCAATTAAGTACCTTATATAAATATATTTTATTTATTATATTTTTTAGTTTCATATATGTCCTTATTGATAAGTTATAAGATTTAATTTCATCTTTACGTTGTGTTCGTTTCCTTGATTTCATGGCCGGTTCGCTTGATTATAAGTAATGGAGTTCTTGTATAATGGAAATAATTCTCTAGAATTGAAATTATATATTATTAATGAACATCCATAACTTTAAATGGTTATATATATCATTTTTTATAGTATGAGTTTTATTTATTAGATAGAACATTAATGATAATCATTTAGATTATTTTGGAGATATTTTGATTGTTACGAATTAGTTTTGTCATATCTATTAGTATTATGTATATATACTAGTTATAGAACATTGAATAAATTATAATACATATATTATAGTATGTGTAAAGAATAAAAATTGTTTCATGACTATCCTTGATGTCTAAATTGAATAACGTTGGTTCTTTGTCCATGAAAGTTGTATTTCAGCACCTCCCAGACGATGATTTCATTTTTAAAATAAAATAGATAGATATAGTAGTTTGAGGAAGGATATCACATTAACATGATATAATTCCCATATATAGATGATATTGGAGTTATCGTGATCATTTTTATAGAGGAGGTGAGGAGAAGATATTTAAAGAAAATAAATAGAAAATGAAATTAAAAGAAAATGGAAAAGGGTTTACCTTTGGAAATATTCTCCTTAGGAACATCCTTAAAGAAAGAGGTTTTGGTATTTTGGAAAGACCTAGAGATCTTGGATGTGGGGACAGACTATGAATTATTATTGAAGTAGAAATTTTATACGATTCAAGATTAATAGGAGTTATGATAAGTGGGGGAAAGGGTTGGTTTTTATAGTAGAGGAGAGGAGTATTCTTCCATTATGTTAATCATTATTTTATTATTTTGGATCAAGACTATGAATATTATTGATTATTGTGTCTAAAAAGAGTAATAAGTTCATGTTAATTTTAAAAAATGGCCATTTACATCATCCATTAATCAATCATGATGCATAAATTCATTTATTTAGTATATTTCGTAAATTATCGAATTTCACTTTTCACTAAAAATTAATATATTTTCGTAAAATCCCAAAAATTCACCCTAACCATTTTTATGTGTATAATTCAAAAATGAACTCCATTTTATCATAATTATTTTTCAAATAATAAGAATTAATTTTTTAATTAAAATAATTATTTAATGGAAAATTACATATTATAAATTTTAAATTTATTTTATAATATTTTCAAAAATTAACTGATTTCTCATAAAATTTTCATAAAATCACATGACAAAAAAAAATTTATTTTGGAATAAATTTAATGATAATTAATAAATTTACAAATTATATAATCAAAATTAAATATTTATTACTCACAATATACCAACACTTAATTATTAATTTTTAGAATATTCTATTTCATTTATTTGGTGCCAAAATATAATTTATACTTTCATGGGTTAGGTTTCAATTCATAATGGTGATATTACTATTCATAAGGGTAAAAATACTATTTATAAGGGCATATTACTATTAATATGGGTCATGTTACTATTCACCAAAAAAGTATGGTGATCTTATCAAACCCTAAATATCTTTTTGAATGTAACTGTTTATGTCATTTTTAAAAATTCAAATCACAAAAGAAGAATTTTTTTTATTGGCTTGGTAATAACAAAGTGTTTTTTCGTAAATAATTTTTGTTTTATGCATTACATAATATTTTTTTTTAAATATTTGGGGTGTTATATTCTCTACTCCATAAAAAAATCTCATCCATGAAATTACATAATGTTACCTCATAAAAATATTTGGGTAGTTCCTTATCAAAATAAACTCAGGCTCCCATGTTTCCTCTTTAATTTTATGATTTTTCCAAAGTACCTTTACTAGTCAAGTCATCTAATTCCTCAACACCTATTCTTTACTTTCCATAATCTGGAGAGGCACCCAAAGTAAGATTAGTTAGGTTCCAATTCTATACCTTTAGAATTAAGAAAATGCGTTGTGTTTTACATGTAATTCCTTAACAATGAGATGTGGAACACATTGGGTACCTTAGAATGGCTAGGCATTATTGCCAAATGTTAAACCACATCTCCAATTCTCTTCAGAATTTTAAAATAACCAAGGTATCTGGGGATCAGTTTCCCTTTATTTTGAAATCTTATAACAAACTTCCTTGATAATTCCTATATCTATCCTTGGTAAATCCATGTACACATGGTCCATAGAAATCCTCATTTTCATTATAAATGCATGATAAATTTTGATCAATGCATCAACTACCTTATTTGTCGTTAATCAACATGAAGTAGCTCTAAATTTTTACATTCCAAACATGTGAATAACTTCATCGTGTGTCCTCTTGAAATATGGTAATAACTAGAATTACCATAAATATTATTGGAATCATTCATTAATCCTAACGCATTTTATTTCATATATTCCTTATATCCCAATTTGTTATAAATAATATCAATGATAGCATGGACCACTTGTCGAATAGTCGTTAATTATTTCCAAGGTAGTCATCACTTATCCAAATCAATCATTTTTTTTGTCATTTTCTCAACATCAGGAATATATTTAGGGTTTTATTTCCATTACTAACACATTTTCAAAAAAATTTGTCATTCAAATAAATATATTTTCTTGGTACCATTAAACTTATGGCCTCAAATCATTAATGAAAAAGTACTACAGTCCAATCATCATATAATTCATTATTCTTATAACCAATACATTTTAATAAAATATTCAAATGAAATGATTATTGACTAGGCATATTAATCATTTCACATCATCAATATAATTATTATTACTTTATAATTATCATGTCACATAATTTTGGGTATATTCCATTGACGATTAAGACATTGATTTACATAGTGTCCAATCTCCTTTATTTTGAAGCATTATACATTGGAAACACCTTTCTTACCCTTGAAATCAAGAAATTGGTATCATTTTTCTCTACACATATAAAAAACTATCATTCCCTTTATGAATTTACCAAGGCGATTCATTCCATAGTTATCAAATGTTGAAAAACCCTTCTTTACCTTCTTTAATTTATCCATCTTTTTCTCTACCATCATCTTGATCTCTTGCTTCCCTTTAGTGCCAATGGACTAAGAGAATTATTTATACATATTTTCAACACATGATACTATTTTCTCATATTATTAGGATACATGGGAGAAAATATCTATTAAAAATGATGTCTTAAGACCATGAGCGATATGATCATTCTTACTCTTTGAATCACATGTATTAGTGATGTTCTTATTTCTTTTGTTTGGAGCCATTTATAATCAACGACATATACTATATTATCTCATAAAATTATGAAATTTACATAAATATAAACATGTTATGGAACATAACATAAATTTATCCATCATAAATCCTTGAACCATATACTTAGATTACTTTGGTTGCACAAATCATTCATAATGGTGGGTAAATTAAATATGAATTTTCCTAAGAATATCCCCTAGGATTTTCATACCAGGTGTGTAGTAAGCCTGGTCATCATGTACTAGGTTATCTTGAATTAAACCTGGAACTCTATGTCTGATTCTTTACTCCTATGTATATCAGTGCCCGAACCACATCCACTTGTTATATCTAAACAAGGATGTATTTTCTAAAAGGATCCACATAATCTCATTCTTACGAAAATTAAAGGACGTTCTTGTATGATTATCCTTATATTTTATTTTATGGTTTTTCCAAAATCTAAATTTTCTAAATCTAGTTTCTATGTTTTTTACTAAACTTCCTTTGATTCCAACTGTAACGCCCTGACCCTTGTTTCCTAGAGATGGCCCGTTTGTTTATTACATTAGCATGATTAAAAATAATCAAATCCCAAAAAACCAAATAGTTTAGTAGTTTTGGAAAATGAGATACATATATAATTTCAACATTACTACTTTAAATTAAATAAATTATATAAATTCCTCTAGAAACTTCTAAAACTCCTAGATTATCCCTGTAATTCATTCATAATATACTTACTCTCATCCTAGGGGAAAATAAAACATAATAAAGGGGTAAAATCAGATGCATAGTAAGGGTATGTAATACATCATATTATATCATAGACATAAACAATAGAAATGGTGAATAACTAAAAACACAAGCCTTTAAAATATTCGTGAACATAAAATATCATGAATAAGAGATCAAAAAATAATATCGAAATAAAACATAACAATTTATATTCTAAAATTATAATAACCACATGGAATATAAAGTTATAGTTTAGAAATAAGGTAATTAATATATTAGATATACTGTAACATATCATCAAGGCCTCAGTCGTGACATCTGAAAATGATTAAGGCCTCAACCAAACCATATATGAAAATCGGAAAGGCCCCGGCCAGATCCATATCTGTATTGCATCATGAGACATACCAATGCATATAGGGGATATAGAGGGACCCAAACTTCACTTTCTAAGTTCAATTAATTCCAAATATGAATGGGTTTATACATTAACATCATATACATATGAAATGTATATAATTTTCCTCAAACTGTAAACATAATTTCTAACCATTTAGAGTAATATGGTGAATGGATTCAAGATAGCACATCCACAGTCAAACTAATCATAAATCTTTAAGAAAAATATTTTAGATGATATAATAAGAGATAAAATTTAATTATGTAAAATATTCAAAAAATATATTGGCATAGATTAAGATTCATTTAAAAAATACCATTGAAAAATTCTTGAGGAAATAATCCTTAACTTTTCAATGTGTCTCGTACCACTTTGAAACATTAAAAAAATAATCCCTTATAATATCATGAGAATATGGATAATATTGATATTATATATAAGGGGTAATTACATACACACATGCAAGGAATAAGTAGTGAAAAATGCATATATCTCATAAAATCTAAAGTAAGCTGAGAAAAATCCATTTTTTTACTTTGGAAAGAAGAGTTCTTTTGGAAAATCAATTGTATTTGTCATGAAATAAAACTGTAAAATTGTATGTCCTAGAAATGAAAATTTATGTAAATTGAAATTATATTTTAGGCATTAATTTCTTCCCACTAATTTGAAATCATATAAAAAGTGGTTTCTAAAGAGGCTTTATATGTAATACATTTTAGTGTGGTTTAATGAAAAATGTTAAGAAGATTTTAGAGTGGAAATGAATTTTTGTTTTCATAAAACCAAAAATAAACCTTGATATTTTTTCATGATATAATTTTTGATTATATAAAATTAATCATGTCTTAAAATATTTTATATACTACACTTGAAAATGGATAAGAATATGTGAGCTTCCCTTGAATCAGGCTTGTTCATAGGGAAGAATTAAGAAGGGAACTATTATAAAAAATATAATCACTATAAATGAAACAAAAAATTAAATGAATATATTATTTGAGAACATAAAAATGGAATATATAATATAAAAAATAATCAATACATTTGGGTATGTATTGTGAAGGAATAACCAGAAGGAAAAATAAAGATTCGGGTGGAATCCCTTACCACTTTGTAATCAATCGAATCATATGAACCAAAAATTATAATAATCAGATGATAAATTGAATTCCATGAAAATAAATATATTCATGATATGGTAGATCAATGTCCAGTATACATACACCATACTCAATAAATAGTGTTGAATAAGGAATATCATAAAAAAATTTAAGTGAGATGAGAAACCCTTACCACTTTGTAATCAATAGAAGAGTATGAAAAAAACTAATAATTATTAAATGAATCATTTATTGACATGATTATAAATATATTCACTATATTATATATAAAATTGAAGTATACATACACCAAAAATATAAAATATGTGGTGAATAATATAAATATTGTTAAAATGCAAGTGAGTTGAGGAAACCCTTACCTTATGTCTAGATTTATTCTACAATTGAACTTAATGTCCAAGATAATCAAATTAAATTAAATAATTAAAAATTTACTAACCTTATCTAAATATATTTTATTATTTTTTTTAATAAGTTAATTTATATCCTTATTGATAAGTTATAATATTGAATTTTGTCATTCTGGAGTGTTCATTTACTTGATTTCATGATCGGTTCGCTTGATTATAAGTAATGGAGTTCATGAGGAATGGATATAATTCTCCAAAATTGGACTTATATATTTTTAATGAACTTATAGATGTTTAAATGGTTATATATATCATATTTTTCATGGTATTGGGATGAGTTATTAGTGAGAACATTTGTGTTAATCATTTTTATTATTTTGGAGATATTTCAACTATTATGAACTATTTTTGTCATATGAATTTGTATTATGAATATATACAGGTTAAAAAACATTGAATTGGTTATAATAAAAAAATGAAATTCTCTTCAAACCATAAAAATGTGTTCATTACCATCCATGAAGGATAAAGATAAGAACAAAGGTTCCTTGTCTATGAAGGTTGTAAATCGACACCTCTTGGATGAGGATTTTACTTTTTTAAGAGATATATAGTAGTTTGAGAAAGGATATAACATTAACATGATATCATTTTAGTATATTTATGATACTTTAGTTATTATTATTATTTATATAGATAATTCAGGAGAATATAAGACATGAAAATAAATTGAAAAATTAAATTAAATGAAAAAGGAAGAGGGTTTACCTCTTAAAATATCCTCTTGAGAACCTCCTTAAGGGATGAGATTTTGGTCTTTGGGAAAGACCAAGATCTACTAGAAACTGGGATATAATAGGGAAGAGTATTTGGGGAGAAAATTTAGAAGCTTCAAGTCTTAGAGGAGTGAATTCAAGAGAGAGTGAGGGGTGGTCTTTGTAATGGAGGAATGAATGGTTTTTCCATTATTTGATTATTTTTGATCAAGACTCTGAGTGGACATGATTATTGTGAGTAAAAATAGTAAGAAGTTCATGTGAGTTCAGACCAATTTCCATTTACATCATACTTGACTCAAGCATGACACAGGAGATCATTTATTTAGTATATTTCGTAAATTATCGAATTTCAGTATTCATAAGAATTCATGTAATTCATAGAAATCCAAAAAATTAACCCTAAGAATTTTTTATAAGTATAATTCAAAAAAAATCCATTTTATCAAAATAAATTTATAAATAAGATAAATTTAATTATTAATTAAAATCATTATTTACTTAAAAAATATAGTTTTTAAATTTAAAACTAATTTTATAATACTTTCAAAAATTACCTGAGGTTAGAAAAAATTATCATAAAATCATAAAAAAAATATTTAGGAAAACATTTTAAGAATAAGAAAAATTTTATTAAATATAAAATTGTAATTAAATATTTATTACTCACAAAATCCCAATAATTAATTTTTAATTTATAAAATATTCTATTTCATTTATATGGTGCCTAAATTTTATTTATACTTTCAGGGGTGAAATTACTATTCATACAGGTGATATTAATATTCATAAGTGTAATATTACTATTCATAGGGGTATATATCAATTCATAAGGGTCATGTTACTATTCCCCAAAAAAGAAAGTCAAACATTTCATACTCTAAATATCTTACTGAACGCAACATTGTATGAAAGTTTTTTAAAATTAAAATATGAAATTAGAAAAATTATGTCAATTAGATAGGTTATAACAAGTTTTTATTTAATAGATAATGAATTTTTCATTAATTCTATATTAAATTTATTTTTAAATACTTGGGTTCTACATTAAAGGTCACGAGATGTTGTGGATTCTTAAAGTGGTTGTGTGACCTTTTTTCAACAACTAATCCTCTAGATTATTCTGGATTATACTGAAGGGAAAGTAGTTTATTTTATTCAATTAAATTTTATGAAATCACCGGGGATACCTTATATTCTCCAATCCCTTTGTCCTATTTCATGACCTACTATGTATGAATTATAATATGACCATTTTTAATTCAGTTATTTTTCTACTCCAACAAAAATAAAGGTTCAAAGGTATATCTGATCAATTGTTTATAGAAAACACTATATTTTATATGAAAAGTAGGAACTGCTTCATCTGATACTTCTTAGACCTACTGGATACTTATTCCTTGAGTAGTGGCTAGATTATAATATAAGAAAAAAATCCATGTGATAATGTATAGAATCTATCCAATAATCCATTACAATCTCATAGAAATATGGCGGGGTTTTCAAATTTTCTCTTCTAATGAATTACATGGGAACGACACTATCAATTAGATCTGTAATCATTCATTATTTTAATAGTATGATGGAAAGAATCATAGGAAAAATTGCAATCATTAAAAGGCGGTGTTTATATTTTTATTAGAGAAACATTCTTATCAATAGTGTTCTGTTTTTTATTCCCACTCAAATATTATGCAATATTTAATCTCCCAAGATAGTCATTCGAAGTATTTAAAACATTATTAGTGGATTCGTATGGAACTCCCACCAGGAAGGATTCTACCACTGGGTGAGATGGGCCAAATAAGGCTCTTTATTTGGGAAAATAATCATATATATATATCCTTTCTATTAAAAACCATGTTTTAATTTAAAATACCAAATTACAAAATATGAGAATCCAATAAACACGATCCCACAAAAATATAAACATATTTATGAGTAATTTATCATCAAATATCATGGAAAGTATAACGATAATAAATTATAATCAAATAAATTAAGATTTTTATAAGGAACCCCATAAAAGACCAACAAAAAAATCTAACAAAAAATAACTTAAATCCCTGAAGAATACCAAGTAAAATCAAATGATTTTTATAAAATCTATTAATTAATAATTTTTTATAAATAGACTCTTTTTCTTTCTTGGTAGAAAATAGTGTACAAATTTTTTTTCATAAGAAGTATAAAGATGGAAATCAATGGGAACAACATGTTTTAAAAGAATCAATGATATTATAACATTGAAAAATAATTTATTTATTTGATAAGTATCATTAAATAAGAATTATTTTTTGTGTAAATGGATTAATAAAACTAAATAATCAAATATATTATCAAGAAAAATAATTCACATGAAAAAAAACTCCAATCTGAAGGAAACATGTCTCCATTTGGGAAAATCGATCGATTAGTTTTTTAAAGGCCCTTTAAAATCCTTAGGAATCAAAAAAATAAGGTTAAGTCAATCCCTCCTATAAAAATTCCACCATTAACCAATGAATTAAGAATAGGATGAAAAAATTAATCATTTTTTGATTGTAATTTGAATAAGGGAAACAGGGGTTTAACCATGACGAACTCACATAAAAATGAGGAGCTCCAAATCCATTCGAAATAAATGAGAACAGATATATGTATATTCATATAATAAATATGATTGCATGGGAGGAAATAAAGGTCTCAATATGGTATAATTAGAAGATTAAAATAATTAAATTTCACAAAATTATAAACTTGGCAAGCTGTATGGCTTGGATACGCAATTCCCAAAACTTTTCACCGATTGTGAAACCATTACCGGATAAACATAGGATATTTAACATTGTTTGGGTACACTATTATGAAACCATGGCACCATCCATTCATAATGGTACCATGAATAAGGATCTAGTTGCACAATTTCTTCTAGGATCTATATGGTTTACCCAACAAAACCATGCCATGTATTGGGAAATCATGAACCAAGCCACCCCAAAATCTCAACACACCCAGAGCCGCTATCTCACTAAAAATATAAACAAATTTATTATTAATATTTAAAATTAATTATTTAATATATATTAATTTGGAATAATCTCTTAAAATCCCACTATGTGACAAAACTAAACTTGGAACCACGACCAATGATGTATGAGAGGTCCATGACACCCCCTGGCGCCTCTAAGAGAAAAATACCTAACATCTAACACCTAAAAAATCACCAATTTAATTAAATTATATTTAATAATAATGATAATATTTCAAGAAATCATACCTCTACATAATTTTTGAAGGAAGTTATGTTTTCATCATCCCAAGATTTCCTCCACCCAATGTACAAAAAATCTAAATCACTTAAGATGATTACACTATTTCCCAATGAAACATTATAGAAAAACATAACCAAAATCACAAAAATAATTTTGAAGGCGCATGAATTTTGAAGGAGGGAAGATTATAATATCATACCTAAAATGTTGATGGAAAACAAACCAGAATCCTCCCCTCTTCACAGGGGATCAATGTGAGGGATAAGAAGGGAGGACCCAATTTAATGGACGTACACATTCACCCTTTCCATTTTAAATATCAAGATAGTATGAACCTAAAAAATATTGGCATACCCAAATCATAAATACTAGAAAAAGGACCATTATAATTTAGGCCCTAGTATCATGGTGTAACACTCTTATTTAAGGGGTTCTTTATGGCATGGCATACTAGATTTCTATGAAACACCTACCCACAACCATCAACTATGACATAGCCCAAGGCTCTATGGTGTTCCCAACCACCCAAATAAACATGATACCCCCAATTCATGATCAGATGTCACAACGCATCTCACTAATGATAGTTTTATCCATACATTTTGAACAATACTCATATAATTACTCATGTTATTGTGTGATCCCTTATAACTCCATAATTTTAATCTTATATAGAGGGTTTTTGGAATTATTCCATTGAATCATGGAATAAAAATATCCCTTTTTAAAAATATTTTATCACATTAAACACACATAACACAAAAATACTCTCTAATTAAAGCGTGATATATCTCGTGTATTGGATTTCTACAATAGAGTCACCACAAACTTGTTCTGATGGTCACCCAATCGCCTGAGAAACCACCCAATCCTCTAAACACACCTAAAACCACATCTTATATATGTTTCAACTCTTAAAACTCCATTATAAATATTAATTCTCTTCTCACCTAAACTCTAAAATAGAAAAAAAGTCAAATTCCCACAAAATTTAATAACCCTTAATGACATGGGTTGTTATAATACCTCAATATAAATTTCCTTATTATTATTTTTATAAGGGAATAAATTCCCATGTCCTATAAATTATACTCAAAAGTAGTCAATGGGGATTGAATGAAATGGAGTGAAATTTGATAGGTAGTGTGTAATATCTAAACCATTTTTAAATGTAGTTACTCCTTGTGATAATGAAGGATCTATATTAAAACATGTCCACATGATAGTTCATTATATTTAATTTTGGAACATTAGTAAATTATTGATGTTCACTCCTTGGATATAGCCAAGTGATAATGAATAATGTAAAATCTATGTATCCTAAAGTTCGTTAAATTCTTTATATTTTGACATTCATTGATTACTATAAATATCAAACCATTGTTCCTAATAAAATGGGATCACATATTAGTATAATGTATTACTAAAAAAATTAAATCTATGAGAACCGTAATTCACCCATCTAATGGTATGAATAATTTATTAGGATATATTTTGGGCCTATGGTTCTAGTAGGTTCTATTAAAGTCAAATTATTATGAATTGTATTTATATTTTTCAAATGATTTTTAGATTATTTATTACATTTTTATTTATATTTGAATACTTCTTTTTTTGATGATGATAACTATAAATATAAAATTTTTAGGATATTTTATTATCTATATGATTATAGAAATGATTTTATAGAATGTGTTACTCATGATGTTAACCTGAAAATACATAAGTAATGTTTTGTGATCAAACAAACATGATGATTATGGTTATTATTTTAATAAAATATTATTTTTTTACTCTTTATTCCACTAAAACTATTTTAGATTTAGGGTTTTTTAAATAAGATCTCTGGAAACCCTATGTTAAAGGAAATAGTTGTAGCTTCATCTATAATTTATTAAATAAAATTAGATGATAAAACTTTTGAAGATAAAAAAATCCTAATACCAAAATTTATAAAGAAGAGGAGGGGAAAGAAGAATAAGAAAAAAGTGTCAACAAATTTGGTAACTCTGATTGAGTTTTAAATAATTTATTTTATTGTTATATATGTATTTAACTCTATAGTAGAATGACCTGAAAGGAATGGAATTTAATATATTTCCTTAGCAATTGAAAGTGATATTGAGATTCATATGGAAGTGGTAGAAACAAAATTGAGTTTTAGACCAAAAATATATTGTTAAAATTATCAAAGGAAGGTTTAATAATTGTTAATATATATTTAATATATAGGAAAATAAAAGAAAATGATATTATAAATATATTTTAGTTATCATAAGAGAATGAAGGGATGAAATAAGAAGAGTATACCATAAAAATATCCATTGAATGAATGAATGTTATGATGAATGAGTAAAGTGATTTTCTATGCTATTGTGCCCATGAATTGGAGAAAAACATGTATAAAGATATGTAAATTAAATTTTATGTATTTTACATCCAGGGATACTCGAATATAAGGTCAAATTTGAAGAAAACCAAGTATTAAAATTGGAGAATAGGGATTCTCTATTAAATGAGATAATTTTGAAGAACGTGTCATTTGATGAGAAATTCAATTAATCAAATTAGTACTGTTGACATAGTCTTAATTAATATTACCACATCGTACATCAATAAGTTGTAAAATATGTGGTAAAATTTGAAGACAATAAATAAAATGACATTAATTTAAATATCCAAATTTAGAAATTCACATATAATTGAGATAAAAAACATTTAATGTTGTGGATGTATGATACACACCATGTGTGTTCTTATATAAAAAATATATCTAGCAAAGTAAAAATCATGAAAAATTATCTTACCAATGTAATTAATATATTATGTATGAATCCTTTGAATGATGTATTATTTTTTATAAACATGGCCATATTCAATGTTAGTGTGATAATGTAAATTTTAAAGGATCCATGAGAAAAAAGATATTTTTTATTACATAGGGATGTTGAGAGTATATGGAAGAATAATTTCTTATATTGAAAAATAAATTCATAGAATTGGAGGAAAGAAAAATAAGAGGTGTGTACTTAATTACCCAATGGTATTTATTTATGAAAATCCTCATGAATAAAAAATAAAATATATATTGAAGATAAAATAATAATAATATATTTATCATGAAATGTGGAGGAATTACAGAATAAGAATTTAAAAAGGCTAAAAAATCATAGTTAATCTTAATAGTAGATAATAAAGTTGAAGAAGAGTCAAGAAATATGTAGTTCATTAAAGTTTCTATAAGGAAATAATTTATCATGGTATGAATTAATTTTTTTTATAGAAATAATTAATCATAATGATATAGTCAAGATTGAACAAAATAAGATATATTCATACGAGGGGAAACTACAAATTAAATGAAGATATAAAACCGAAGGTTAAGGCAGATAATGTAAAACAGAAAATAAAAAATAATAATTATAAACAATTTGTTTTATTAATGAATCGATAAATACTGGATGTAAATCATAGGATTGGGACTGAGGTGAAAGAATTGAGTTTTTTATCATGAAGAAATAGAATCGTCTACTTGATAATGTTCAATAAGTACCCCCCTTTTTATTACATTTAAAAATAATAAATTTTATTGATTTGATGTAGGATTTAGGGGGATATAAGATCCATGGTGTGAACACAATTTAAAGAATTATTAATATGGAATTGAATATCATGTATTATAACATATTGGTGGAGAAGTTACATTGAATAATTTTTAGCCTAATTGAAAAGATAAAAACTTTCAAAACATGTTCTATAAAAATTTTGTGGTACCAATCATCATTACAAGTGTAATACAATGAAATTACATTCTAGTGAATACAATATATCTTTAAAGAGGTGTTAAAACAAAATAAGATAAATATAAAATATCCTTAAAGAAAAAATGTACAAATTTTATTTTTAAATATTTTATTATAATTTGTTTAGATACATATGTCTACTAAAGTGGAGTGATTCCTTGGTTGATTATCATTTTAATTTTGGTTTTATACAATGTAATTATTCCAGATTTTCCACTAGATATATTTAAATGAATCATGTTATATATAGATAATCATGAAAATTTTTTGAAAGAAAACTTTTTTTTCAAAAAGTGGTATTTCTTACAAAAACATTACTTCATCTTTATACTCTAATGGTTTTTTTCGAAGAATGATTAAATATATATGGGGAGTTATTCTTTGTAAAATAATATTTAATATTTTTATTTATTATATAAGTAAGTTAGCTCAACGAATAACATATATGTTGTAATTTTTTTATCTTTTTCCCCTCTATGTTTCAAATAGGTGGGATTTTAATTTTTATTGATAAATATTTTAAAAGTGGTAGGTTCTGTAAGTAAAAAATGTTGAATATTTCGAGTATGTTTTATGGGTTATAAATTAATATTTCTTTATAGAGTTTAAATTTTTTATTTAGTGTGAAATAAGGAGATATTGTACTGTAAATATGTTTTTGAGTTGGAGGAGATATTTACATTAGAATTGGAGTAATATGTACAATGATTTTCTATAGGAACTCAAGATATCACACATATTTCTATGGTGAATATTTTTTATTTTAATGATTATAAAAATATCAATATGAGAGACTATTATAATCAATGTATTAGTTTGTGTTGGATTTTTTTATCGAATATATGATATGATTTTAGAGACACTACTAAATAAGGCTATCAAAGTAAAAGGACATGAAAATGGAGAAGGTAAACATCATACATGATAAAAAATAGAGTCATTCTTGCTTAAGAAATTATAAACTTATATGTGATGACCTATGTGGTGAATAACAAGATGCATGGTATTGATACATTGAAGATAATGTGACGATGATTCAGGGAATTAAAGAATGGACATTTATAATAGAATATATTTAATTCACCAATATGAAAATGAAAGCCGGATAGAGGTGACCTTAATTGTATATGGATTTGAAAAATTAATTTTAAAGAATGAAGACTTGAGATCTTTCTTGGATGTATATGTTTAATATATATACCTTGAGTATATAGTCATGATGAATCAAATTAATTATTTTTCTAAATATGATATACTATATAAATAAGATCTTGTTTCATATTTTAATGATATTTCTTGGTATAAATGTAGTATTTTAAATTTTTTTAAAAAAAATTAACTGAAAAGGGGGGTTTTGAAAATTGTTCAATAAAAAAATTAAATAATTAATCCAAAGAATGTGATTTTAAAAAAATAAGAGACTATTTGAGAAAAATATTAAAAAGGTATTAATGAAAGGGTACTATAAATATAATTGATTTCATTATTCTAAAATGGTTATTCAATTTAATATCATTCTATGGTTGAGGAAAATCAAGATCATCATAATCCTTCAATGCTTTCAAATATTAGAAGTAGAAGTAAACCTTGACATAAAAATCGTTTAGTAAATATTTAATATTTTAATGGAATAAGAGATTCTAAATAATATTATCATATTATTTTTTTAATGAACAAGTCCCTATTATTGTCTAAGAAAAACAACACAAGTTACACACATATAATATCAAACAATTTAGTTATTAAATAAAAAGGATTTCAATTAATCATATGAAAAATATATTCAAATCACAATAATCATGATAAAATTAAACACATTTTTAATACCAAATAATACAAAAAACACGTAGAAAAAATAATTAGAACTACCTCTCCACATGTGAAACTCCCTCATAATATATACCCAATTTATAGATCTATATGGGTAGGTGGATAAGTCTTTATTGGATATAAATAATAATTTTTTATCTATCTATGAGGATACGGAGCTCCAAAACATCTTAGGAGTTACAAGGAACTGTTTTTCCTCTCTCAAAGATAAATTTTTACCGCATGGACGAACTCACCAAATGTGGTACCTAAGGTTCCAATTTATATCCAGATGGTGAGGTGATTTTGGAAAATTGGTTTTGTAAAAGAAGGTGGTTAGTCCAAAATACTCAACATTCATCTTGACTTTGAGTAGATTTTGTTTTATTTAAAGATAAAAAATTTTGGGTCTCAAGATAGAGGATTTAGTAAATCTAATATTATAAATAAAACTATCCCACTTATTCAGGGATATATATAGACCTTATTTAAGCCTAAATATATGTTCTTATCTTTAGATACATGAGTTTTCAACCATTTAACCATGTTGGATTGTTTTTATATTGGATTTTTATATCTTTGTTTCAACAAAGACTCTCCAAATCACTTCCACCTACTATGAAAAATGAAAAAAGTGAAATTTCACATTTAAAAAAAATATAAAAATAATTAAATGTATTAAATGAAATTTTTAGTCTATTTTTATATTTGAGAATTTTAAAATAATATTTGTTTAATATTTTGGAATAAGTTTGGAAAAGAATAATGAATCATGGTGAAATCACACCCCCAGACGAAAACCATTGCACTCATAGAAAAATTAATCTTAAATAAATAATTAAAATATTTGAATGAATATAGTCCATGGTTTATAATGTTTTAAGATACAAATCAATTTAAATTCACGAAATCTATGTGAGAAATACAAAAAACACACAAACGGTCAGTCTTAGTATGCATGAAAATAAGTGTCTACTAAATTTTATAGGAATATTTTCAAGGATATGCATTATTCTAATACAATAAAAAATATTTAGGAGTCAAAAACTCAACTAAATCACTATGTGTGATTGAGATAATTATATCTTACTAGCCTTTCTTGTAAAGACCCGTAAATTTCAAGGAATTTTTTTTTCTTAATTTTCTTTGGAATTTTACAAGAACGCAGTTTCTGACAGCACCTGATTCCGAGGCCCGGTGTGCCCAGAATCATTTTTTGAAGTTTGGCTCGGGTACGTTCAGTGAACGGACGAGCGGGTTTTTCTAACTTTTGAACTGGTGTCCGAAATCAAATTCCGAGGGCACCGATGAAATCGTAGTGCCAGTATTTTCTTAGAAACGCCTCTTCCGGAGTTGCGTTTGCTCGGGTGTGGTTTTTAATTTTTGGGCTTAAAGTTAAGAAATAAAATAATTGTACGACAAACATTATTTTATTTCACTTAAGCCACTTGGAAGCCACTTGAAGCCACTTAAAAGAGGCTTAAGCTGAGTTGATACGGATAGGATGCTATCCAGAAATATCCTACCCTCTTGGTAGGATATTTGTGAGGTGGGGCCCGCACGAGCCCCTCCGTTTCTTTTCCGCTATGTAACGCACCCACGAAAACCCGTCATTATGAAAGTCAACTGATGCATTTTCTTAAATCCTTAACACACCATTTAAATGGGCGGTTTGTTTCGTGAATTAAATGGGCGGTTTCATTCATTGAATTAATTCAACAAATTGATGGGTCGTTACTTACCTTTTTCGTTTGTTGGCGTAATAATAAAATAAGACCAACACGACATTTGGAGGATTGCATGTTGAGAGGCTTGACAGAGTTCTTGAGCCCTCATCCTCCTTCACGAAGAACGCAAAAAACGCGAAGAACCTGAAGAACGCCGTCACCCTCAGAGTTTGACGACGCTCCATCCGAGACGTTCTTCGGCGACGTTCCTTCCTCCACGACAAGATCCTTCGATCTTCCTCTGAGGTGAGTGTTTGTGATTCTTGAAATCTCCTTTGTAGTTTTTTAACAAAACACAGATTTAATTATTTATAATTAAACCTGTTGTTTCTTGGTCCGTTGAGTTCGTCGACGCGACGCCGGATTCCGCGACGACGCGATGCCTTTCCGCGATGACGTGACGACCCCCTCCTTCTGCGACGAACAAATCCGCGAAGAACGTCTGTACGACGACGACTACGAGGTAGGGATTTTTGTTTTGGAAATGACCTTATTCCCGTGAAAGTTTCTTTAAAATTAAAGTACCGGATGCAAGTGAACAATTTTAATTTATTAAAATCGTTGTATAATGTGTTGATTTATTTTCTCCCGTTGTTTTTATCTAACGCGGAGGGTGAGGGCCAATCGAACACGGCCCGACAACCCTCTTCTGTTCGTCGTGGTTGTGCGGCTTTGCCTGGCGACGGAAAATCCTGACGCAAGGGCAGTTTGTTGATTCCGCAGTGAAGAACGGAACCCGGGAGGAGCACAGGCGCAGACGAGAAGGAAAACGGACCACCGGGGCATCTCCAGCGGCCAGCGGAAGATTCCGGCGGCGCGGGTCGCCGGCGCGGCGGCACCGGCAGCTGGAGGCGGTGGTGCCCTGGCGCACCGCCGGACGAGGCCGCTGCGGCTGAAGCCGCGGCGGCGGTGGCCAACGGACCCGCGGCCGCGCGGGTCCGGTTCGCCCGCACGGGACGCGGCAGAAGCCGCATCCGCGGTTCTCCAGCGCTGCCCACGCGGGGCCGCGACATCTCCAGGCCGCGGGGGCAGCGCCCCGCGGCGCACGGCCGTTCGGCCGCTCGGCCGAACCGAGCCAGGCCGGCCCGCGCCCTGGCCGGACCGGACTGGGTCAGCCCGGGCCCGGACCCCCCGTCTTCGGACTGTTTTTGGTCAAATGCCCGTAACTTGAGCTACGGGCCTCCAAACGACACACTGTCAGCGGTAAAAAGATCCCTGGATTGAGACGGTCTTTTTAGTATATCGCACTCAAGGTTTCAGAATACTTTGAGTTCGGCCGGGTTGGTTCGTACACGAAACCAACCGGGCCCTTGGAGCGGAAACGCTCTTATCTTGAGCTACGGACGTCCGATTGACGTGCCGTCAGCTTTGTTGATTTCCTCTAAGTGAGACGGATATTTTGGCTCACTCCTCCCGAGGTTTGGATGCAGGTGGAGTATGGTCGGATTGGTTTTGCCTTAAAAACCAACCGGGCCCCTGGGACGAAAAAGCCAATAACTCTCAGACCGGGCGTCCGATTGACTCGCCGTCTGTGACGTTGAGTTCCTGTTGACGATACGGAACTTTTGGATACATCAACTTCAGAAATTGTGTCAGTTGATGTATCAGCCTCTCGGCTCGTGGAGCGGACCCTCCTGAACGAGATTGCTGTGTGCGAGAACCCTAGTGCGGGCTGCGACTACTTCTTCGACAGCGACAAATGTGCAGAGATCCTCAGTGGACTCCGACGAAGACTGTGCAGAGATCCTCAGTGGACTGCGACGATGACTGTGCAGAGATCCTCAGTGGACTGCGACGACTACTGCACTCAGCGATCCTACGTGGATCAGTGCTACATGTCCTGTGTGGGCCCGATCCTGTGTGGGTCAGCGCTCAACGGTTCTGTGTGACCCAGCGCCTACAGGTCCTGTGTGGGCCCGATCATGTGTGGGTCATTGCGGGGGTTAGTACCTGTCGATCCTTTGTGGGTACGACGACTTAGATGGATCAGTGATCATCTTCATCGTCATCCGAAGAAGTATACCTGTGTGAGCTGAATCTTGTGTTACTCTCCTTTGTGGATTGTGTTGAGCTATCCTGTGTGGATTTACTGTTTACTCTCCTTTGTAGATTGTGTTGAGCTATCCTATGTGGATTACTGTTTACTCTCCTTTGTGGATTGTGTTATACTCTCCTGTGTGGTTATACGTTTTCTTTCCTGTGTGGACTGGGTTGTGCTTGGGCTCGAACTTTGGAGCCGAATGGGAATTGATGACTTAGGTATATGTATGGGCATATACCTAAGCAGTGTCGGTTGTTGCTTTGTGATTGCATCTTTCCTTGTGGTTTATCCTTTGTGGATTTTGGGAGACCTTAAGGGGTCTCGGGGTCCCTACTGAGTATATTATACTCACCCCTACATGGGCTATGCCCGCACTATGTTGTGTTGGTTGCAGACGACGGACAACGCTGATCGTGGTGAAGGCTTGCGGAGCAGGACGATACCTGGAGGTGGAACACTGTGCGAGACATACTTGGAGCGGTCAGGTGGACTCGAGGAGCAGTGGAGCTATCTGTACCCACCCTTCAGGTGGGATTTCCAGTGGACAGCTCGGTGTAACAGCTTTTACTTTTCAGTTGCTGTTTTCCCCTTTTAGTTGTACTTTACAGTTGGGCTTGTATTTCCGGCCCCTTTTTCTTTCAGCACAACTTGTTACAGTTTTTACTTAGTGTTTACTTTTCCGCTTGCTTACTCTATGGTGCTTGTTTTCTTTTCAAAGGCAATGCCTTCACTTTTGTTGGGATTTACGCCTTGGTGCTAGTCGCCAGCCCCTGGACTATGGAAGGCGGGCTTGGGGTAGTCACGACACGGGCCCCGAGGACGGGTCGTGACAAATTGGTATCAGAGGTGGTTGGTTCTATCGCAAACTCTGATCTTTTTTCTATGTGAAGCAATAGTGTTTAGCGTATTGGGTGTGGTTATCAGTCCAGGGAGTCCAGTGTTGGTGTGGCGGCCGACGTATCCGTACACCAGAACGCTGACCCCTGATTTCCGACTTAATGCAAGAAAACATTGATTGCATGTGTGTTTCAAGTTTTCTTTGTTATTACTTGTTTCAGCTCACCAGGTGTACTATTCTGACCATGGCGCACTTGTTTCCTTTTCAGGATGGCCTGACGACAACATCCAGCTAGGGTTCCGAGAGTAGAGTGCGATGATAGCCTGCCGAGCGACGAGACCTCGGTACAGGGCCCGTTGACAGCAGAGGCACCGGCGGTACCTTTACCTGCCGATCCCCCGATGCTTCCAGCACCGACTGCTGACGATGCACGACACCTTAGAGCTCTTCAATAGTTCTAGCGCCAGCGACCACCCAGGTTTTGTGGGGAGACGGACCCCCAGGCAGCTGAGGACTGGCTGGAGGCGGTCGTTCGAGTTTTCAGGCTAGTGAGGACACCAGCAGACCTCATGGTGATCCTCGCTGCGAGCCTACTGCACGCAGAAGCAAGACGATGGTGGATCTTGATGCTCTAGGTGCACGATGAGGCCTCTCTCATCAGGATGGAATTAGAAATCCTCTTCTTCTCAGAGTTCTTCTCAGCCACCCTCCGTGCGGTGCGCATTCAGGAGCATCTTCAGCTGCGGCAGGGCAGCTTGACGGTCGCCCAGTACGCGGCGAGGTTCACCGATCTTTCTCGATACTCGACCGACATGGTATGAGACACCTTCTTCTGGGACCGGACCTTCAAGAAGGGATTGAGACACGAGATCAGGGCATCGCTGATCTCCCTCAGCATCCCGACCCAGGAAGGAGTGCTGGAGCGAGCCCTTCTGATCGAGATCTTTCTAGCTGAGTCTACAGTGAGACCTACCGCAGGGCGGCAGGTGGCGGAGTCTTTGGCAGCAGGTAGTTGACGGATGACTCAGTGTTCCAGGCAGACCAGACCCTCTCGTAGACGACCTCAGGAAACAGGCTCAATAGTGCAGGGCTCACAGCGTGGAGCCAGTCTTCCGAGAGGCAGGCAGTGCTACGCCTGCGGCGGGCAGGGCCACATGGCTCGTGACTGCCCGACCTGCCTTACCGAGGAGTAGCAGACGGTGGAGGGGCCACCCAGGCAGAGGCAGATGGTCGACCGTGGTGGTCCGTAGGGAGGAGGCGGACGAGGAAGAATAGTTGGCCAAGCAGCGGGTGGTGGACGACGCTTTGTGGATCTACCACCACCACCAGCAGAAGGTCCGCCCCGACCACAGGGAGCTGGTGGGAAGAGACAGGCACAGCTCTAGGCAACGGAGGCTTACGACCACGGCGCACCAGAGATGATTCGAGGTACGATCTGTGTCTATTCCACCTTTTCTGCAGTTCTTATAGACAAAGGATGAAGTCACTCTTTCATTTCCACTACCCTTGTTTGGAGCTCGGAGATTCCGACAGAGCCGTTGGCTCGATCCTTACGGCTAGAGACCCCTACGGGAGCAGAATCGACAATTACACACTGGTGCCGGCAGTGTGAGCTCACTCTAGGAGGCGAGAGCTTCGGCTGGGATCTTCTCGTAGCGGCATCGAGGCCTTACGATGTCATCTTGGTCATGGATTGGTTATCTACAGTCCTTGCCAAGATTGACTTTTTTAGGCGCAAGGTGCGATGTGTGCACACCGACGGGAGTAGGTTCACCTTCACCTACGAGAAGGGAGCCTTTGCATCACAGGATGGACTCTCGCAGAGGGGGGGAAAACCTATCACTCATCAGTTGGCTAGCCTCATCCTTGGAGCAGTTGACGTGCGGAGTCCCAGTTTTCCTGCAATGGTGGATCAGTATGCGGACGTCTTCCCCGACGACGTTCCAGGGCTACCTCCTCACAGAGAGGTAGACTTATATATTGATCTATACCCCGGGACATCCTCGATATCCACTCCAGCGTATCGTATGGCCCCCGTTGAGCATCGTGTGCTGCGGGTACAGTTATAGGACTTACAGGGCAAGGGGTTCATCCGACCCAGTGTTTCAGCCTGGGCTTCCCCGATATTGTTCGCTAAGAAGGCGGACAGGAGCTTGCGACTGTGTGTTGACTATCGTCGCCTGAACCAGGTGACAGTGAGGAACAAGTATCCACTATAGAGGATTGATGACATCTTCGATCAGCTCAAGGGAGCACGACGGTTCTCGAAGATAGACCTCAGGTCAGGCTATCATCAGCTCAGAGTTCGAGACGAGGACGTGCAGAAGACGGCCTTCAGGTGTCAGTATGGCCACTATGAGTTCTTGGTTATTCCATTCTGTGTAAACAATGCTCTAGCAGTGTTCATGAGCCTCATGAACAGGATCTTCCTGCCATACCTCGATCTATTTGTCGTGGTCTTCATCGACGGCATTTTGGTGTACTCGACCATGGAGGAGGAGAACTCCTACCACTTGAGGGTTGTACTAGACACACTCTGAGAGATCCAGCTTTATGGAAAGCTCTCGAAGTTCCAGTTCTTGTAACATGAGGTCCACTTCTTGGGGAACGTCATTTCTGAGGCGGGAGTTGCAGTGGATCCCGCGAAGATCGAGGCAGTGCTAGCTTGGGAGCCACCCAGGAGTGTGACGGAGGTGCGGAGTTTCATGGGTCTAGCCGGATACTATCAGAGATTTGTGCCAGGCTTATCTAGAGTTGCGGCACCACTCTCAGCTTTGAAGAAGAAGGGGAAACCCTCTGTGTGGTTAGACAGATGTCAGCAGAGCTTTCAGGAGCTGAGACAGAGATTGACCAGTGCACCTATCTTGAGGTTGCCTGAGGAGGGAGTCGGATACGTAGTCTACTGCGATGCATCAGGGACCGGACTCGGGTGTGTCATGATGTAGGAGCGGGCCGTGATTTCCAATGGATCACTTCAGTTGAGGTCGTATGAGCAGAACTATGCTACCCATGACCTAGAGTTAGCAGCAGTGGTCTTCGCACTGAAGACATGGAAACACTATCTGATGGGCGAGCGCTTTACAGTCTTTTTTGAGCACCAGAGTCTCATGTACATCTTCTCTCAGAAGGACCTGAACCCGAGACAACGTAGATGGATCGAGTTCCTCTAGGACTATGAATTTGAGATAGTCTATACTCCTGGGAAGGGGAACTTAGTAGCCGATGCCCTCAGCAGGAGGATGGGAATTCACCTATTTGAGAAGGCGACCGAGCAGCTAGCCACCTTCCAGATATTCTTCGTGGATAGAGATGGAGCAGCCTTCCTTCAGTCTCTCACAGTCACCCCTCCACTACTGCAGCGGGTCAGAGAGGCACAGCGTGAGGACGCTGACTGTGAGACGCGACATGCACAGTTATCCTCAGGACAAGCACCTGATGGTTTCTCCCATGGAGCAGAGCACGACGTCCTTTTCAGAGGACGTACCCTGGTACCAGTCGCTTTAGGAGAGGAGGTGCTGAGAGAGTTTCACACTTCTCCTTTGGTGGTATATCCTGGAGTGGCGAAGATGTACCAGGACCTCAGACGACAGCACTGGTGGCCGGGCATGAAGAAGGTTGTGGCAGAGTTCGTCTCACGGTGCCTCACCTGCCAGCAGGTGAAGGCATATCATCAGGTACCAGCAGGCTTGGTACAGCCCATGGAGGTCCCGGAGTGGAAGTGGGACGGGATATCTATGGACTTCATGATTGGACTTCCACGCACTTCCAGAGGTCAAGACTCCATTTGGGTGATTGTTGACCGACTCACCAAGTCGGCACACTTCTTACCCATCCGAGAGCAGGGCTCAGTGGAGAGCTTGGGGCATCTCTACGTTCAAGAGATTGTACGGCTTCATGGTGTGCGATCGACTATCGTCTCCGATATGGATGCTCGTTTTACTTCCCGGCTTTGGAAAGGGTTGTAGGAGGCATTCGGGACGCGGCTACGTCTGAGCATCGCTTTTCACCCGCATACGGATGGTCAGACGGAGAGGACCATTCAGATTCTCGAGGACATGCTCCACGCATGTGTCCTCGACTTTGGTTGCAGGTGGGAGGACCACCCACCCATGGTGGAGTTCGCGTAAAACAACAGCTACCACTCCACCATCGGGATGGAACCATAGGAGGCGTTGTACGGCAAACCTTGCAGATCTCCTTTGTGCTGGACAGACTCTGGGGAGTCAGCACTCGTGGGACCAGAGATGGTCCGGGCCACAACAGAGAAGCTCCAAGTCATCCAGGAGTGGATGAGGACAGCTCAGAGCCGGCAGAAGTCATATGCTGATAGGAGGCGGAGGCCACTAGAGTTCGAGGATGGCGACCGCGTCTTCTTGCGAGTCTCTCCTCGACGTGTTTTACGGAGATTTGGCCGAGGTAGAAAGTTGTCTCCACGCTTCATTGGACCATTCCAAGTCATCAACAGGATTGGCGAGGTGGCTTATCACCTGGCTCTACCAAATCAGTTGCACCGGGTGCATGACGTCTTCCACGTATCTCAGCTGAGGAGATACGTGC
The DNA here is from genome assembly GCA_963277665.1 of Viscum album. NCBI lineage: Eukaryota > Viridiplantae > Streptophyta > Magnoliopsida > Santalales > Viscaceae > Viscum > Viscum album. Next base: position 2,081,111,475 of record OY728152.1, on the reverse strand, counting down.
ACGACCCGATGCACATCATTGACCATGGGGAGCTAGACGTGGATGATGGAGAGACTTTTAAAGAGGTCCTGGTGGATATAGAGGATCGGCAGGAGCGAGTCCTATGTGGGCAATCGATTCCTCTTGTACGCACCAGATGGAAGAACAGGAACCTCCAGGAGAGCACTTGGGAGCGGGAGGCTCAAAAGCATGCTCAGTACCCACATTTGTTTCCCTAGTTTATGATGTATCTTTACGGGGATGCAAATCCCTGAGGTGGGAGTAATGTAAAGACCCGTAAATTTCAAGGAAATTTTTTTTCTTAATTTTTTTTGAGATTTTTGCAAGAACGCAGTTTCTGACCGCACCTGATTCCAAGGCCCGGTGTGCCCGGAATCATTTTCCAAAGTTTGGCTCGGGTACGTTCAGTGAACAGATGAGCAGGTTTTTTAAACTTTTGAACCATTTCTCGGAATCGAATTCTGAGGGCACCGATGAAATCGCAGCACCGATATTTTCTTAGAAACTCCTCTTCTAGAGTTGCGTTTTCTTGGGTGTGGTTTTTAATTTTTGGGCTTAAAGTTAAGAAATAAAATAATTTTACGACAAACATTATTTTATTTCACTTATGTCACTTGGAAGCCACTTGAAGCCACTTAAAAGAGGCTTAAGCTAAGTTGATCCAGATAGGATGCTATCCAAAAATATCCTACCCTCTTGGTAGGATATTTGTGAGGTGGGGCCTGCACGATCCCCGCCGTTTCTTTTCCGCTAAGTAACGCATCCGCGAAAACCCATCATTATGAAAGTCAACTGACGCGTTTTCTTAAATCCTTAATGCACCATTTAATTGGGCGGTTTGTTTCATGAATTAAATGGGCGGTTTCTTTCGTTGAATTAATTAAATGAATTGATGGGTCATTACTTACCTTTTTCGTTTGTTGGCGTAATAATAAAATAAGACCAACACGACATTTGGAGGATTGCATGTTGAGAGGCTTGACGGAATTCTTAAGCCCTCATCCTCTTTCACGAAGAACGCGAAGAACGCGAAGAACGCCGTCACCCTTGGAGTTTGACGACGCTCCATCCGAGACGTTCTTCGGCAACGTTCCTTCCTCCACGACAAGATCCTTCGATCTTCCTTTGAGGTGAGTGTTTTTGATTCTTTAAATCTCCTTTGTTGTTTTTTAACAAAACACGTATTTAATTATTTATAATTAAATCTGTTGTTTCTTGGTCTGTTGAGTTCGTCGACGTGACGCCGGATTCCGCGAAGACGCAACGCCTTTCCGCGACGACGTGACGATCCCCTCCGTCCGCGACGAGCAAATCCGCGAAGAACGTGCGTACGACGACGACTACGAGGTAGGGATTTTTGTTTTGGAAATGCCCTTATTCCTGTGAATGTTTCTTTAAAAATAAATAACCGGATGAAAGTGAGAAACTTTAATTTTTTAAAATTGTTGTATCATGTGTTAATTTATTTTCTCCCGTTGTTTTTATCTAACGCGGAGGGTGCGGGCCAAACGAACACGGCCCGACAACCCTCCGTCGTTCTTCGTGGTTGTGCGGATTTGGCGGGCGACAAAAAATCGTGACGCAAGGGCAGTTTGTTGATTCCGTAGTGAAGAACAGAACCCGGGAGGAGCACCGGCGCGGGTCGCCGGTGCGGCAGTGCCGGCAGCTGGAGGCGGCGGCGCCCCAGCGCGCCGCCGGACGAGGCCGCCGCGGTTGAAGCTTCGACGGCGGTGGACAACGGAACCGCGACCGCACGGGTCCGGTTCGCCCGCACAGGACGTGGCAGAAACCGCGTCCGCGGTTCTCCAGCGTGGCCCACGCGGGGCCGCGACATCTCCAGGCCGCGGGGGCAGCGCCCCGCGGCGCACGGCCGTTCGGCCGCTCGGCTGAACCGAGCCAGGCCAGTCCGACCGGTTGGGCCGCGCCCCGACCGGACCGGACCGGGTCGGACCGGGTCGGGCCGACCCGGTTCGGCCGACCCCGGGGGGGGGGGGGGGGGTCGGGCCGGGTCGGCCCGGGCCCGGACCCCCGTCTTTAGACCGTTTTCGGTCAAATTCCCGTAACATGAGCTACGAGCCTCCAAACGACAGGCCGTCAGCGGAAACACGATCCTTGGATCGAGGCGGTCATTTTGGTATATCGCACTGAAGGTTTCGGAATACTTTGAGTTCGGCCGGGTTGGTTCGTACACAAAACCAACCGGGCCCTCGGAGCGGAAACACTCATATCTTGAGCTACGGACGTCCAATTGACGTGCTGTCAGCTTTGTTGATTTCCTCTAAGTGAGACGGATCTTTTGGCTCACTCTGCTCGAGGATTGGATGCAGGTGGAGTACGGTCGGGTTGTTTTTTCCTTAAAAACCAACCGGGCCCCTGGGACGAAAAAGCCAATAACTCTCAGACCGGGCGTCCGATTGACGCGCCGTCTGCGACGTTGAGTTCCTGTTGACGATACGGAACTTTTGGATACATGAACTTCGGACTTTGTGTTAGTTGATGTATCAGCCTCTCGGCTCGTGGAGCGGACCCTCCCGAACGAGCTTGCTGTGTGCGGGAACCCTAGTGCTGGCTGCGACTGCTTTTTCGACAGCGACGACTGTGGAGAGATCCTCAGTGGACTCCGACGACGACTATGCAGAGATCCTCAGTGGACTGCGACGACGACTATACAGAGATCCTCAGTGGACTGCGATGACTACTGGACTCAGCGATCCTACGTGGATCAGTGCTACAGGTCCTGTGTGGGCCCGATCCTGTTTGGGTCCGATCCTGTGTGGGTCAGCGCTCAGCGGTTCTGTGTGAGCCAGCGCCTACAGGTCCTGTGTGGGCCCGATCCTGTGTGGGTCATTGCGGGGGTTAGTACTTATCGATCCTTTGTGGGTCCGATGACTTAGATGGATCAGTGATCATCTTTATCATCATCCGAAGAAGTATACCTGTGTGAGCTGAATCTTGTGTTACTCTCCTTTGTGGATTGTGTTGAGCTATCCTGTGTGGATTTACTGTTTACTCTCCTTTGTGGATTGTGTTGAGCTATCCTCTGTGGATTACTGTTTACTCTCCTTTGTGGATTGTGTTGTGCTATCCTATCTGGTTATATGTTTGCTTTCCTGTGTCGACTGGGTTGTGCTTAGGCTCAGACGTTGGAGCCGAACGGGAATTGATGTCTTAGGTATATGTATGGGTATATACCTAAGCAGTGTCGGTTGTTGCTTTGTGATTGCATCTTTCCTTGTGGTTTATCCTTTGTGGATTTTGGGAGACCTTCGGGGGTCTTGGGGTCCCTACTGAGTAGCTTATACTCCCCCTTCACGGGCTATGCCCGCACTACGTTGTGTTGGTTGCAGACGACGGACATCGCTGATTGTGGTGAAGGCGTGCGGAGCAGGACAATACCTGGAGGTGGACCACTGGGCGAGACGTACTTGGAGCGGTCAGGTGGACCCTCGGAGCAGTGGAGCTATCTGTACCCACCCTTCAGGTGGGATTTCAGTGGACAGCTCGGTGTAACAACTTTTACTTTTCAGTTGCCGTTTCCCCTTTCAGTTGTACTTTACAGTTGGGCTTGTATTTCTGGCCCCTTTTTCTTTCAGCACAGCTTGTTACAGTTTTTACTTAGTGTTTAATTTTCCGCTTGCTTACTCTGTGGTGCTTTTTTTCTTTTCAAAGGAAATGCCTTCCCTTTTGTTGGGATTTACGCCTTGGTGCTAGTCGCCAGCCCCTGGCCTATGGAAGGCGGGCTTGGGGTAGTCACAGCACGGGCCCCGAGGACGGGTCGTGACATTTCTACCTTTAATTTAGTAAATGTAGGTTAATTTAAAACTTTTTTGGCTACCTTTATTCTCTCACACTAAATCAGTTGTTACCATTTAAAATCATTTTCTTTATATTCACTAAATTATTTATTCATAAATGTTAACATTATCTTCATCCAAAATGATTTGTTTTATTATTATTATTATTATAATTTTTTTAAAGAAATTTCTTTTTAATAAAAACATTCGGTATTAAGAATGTGTCAATCTCTTATAGTTATAATATTGTTCATATGAGGAATAAATGTATGATAAAACCTTCCTTTAAATCTAACTTAAGTAAACATGGATAATATTTATAATCAATTATTTACAAAATATTCATATTTCATGATTGTTTGTCTTGATTTTTGGATAATTTAAATGATATAATTAACTCATAAAATATCACATGAATGGTGTCATCATCGAAAGGGTTTCATAATTATAAAATTATTCTTACAATTAATATAAATCCAATTTTTGTAAACCAAATCATCAAATTATAATTCATGTACACACTCACATGAAACCAAGGAAATAAATTCACTTTAAATATCTAAATAAATTTTTAAAAGGGAGATTCAAAATTATTTTTAATTAATTTTCATGTTTTGGAATTCATATAATTTTTATATAATTAGAGAGTCTACAAATGATGAAAAAACAAAAAAAGTATAAAATTATGTTTATTCCTTTCTTTTTTTTTGAATTTTTTTACACATGATTTTTTATCTAACACAATAAATATCTCCCAACACACCTAAAATATGAAGTCTCCTCAGTTCAATTAAAATAAATAAATTTTATTATATAGTAGAAAAAAACATGGTGGTTTCATGAATATATTTCATCTTGAAGTTGGATGTCCTCCACTATGGGAAATGAAAGAATTTCATGGAAGTGCATTAGTTACATAATATTGGTAGTGAATGAATATTTAATATCATTATTATTAAAATTAATAACCCCAAAATGATATAAACTAATAATAGTGTATATGATATAGTAATTGGAGTGAATCTTACCTATGTTAAACATCATCATTGAATCATACAAAATGACATTCCAACAAATGTGTAATAAATAGTGAATGATGAGGCAGTAAATAGAGTCTCTGGTTCTATCCTTGTTGATTTAGGATTTCTCATGTGTGTCTTATCATATTTTATGAAACTCCTAAATTTGTAATATCCTTAAATCAACTACATCAGAAAGGTTAGAATTTTATTTTTTATAGAATATTAATCTCAATGCATGATCTCAATGGGGTTGTGAAAACTATTTCCAAATACAATCTAATATGGTAACATGCTAATATGAGCTTTGAAAAGTAATGTGATCGGCCTGGAAAGCATCATCAGGACTAAGACTCTAATATAAACCATTGGATATGGATAATTTTTTATGTTTTTATGTTAACTATTTATTAAATGAATCATATTGACTACTATTTTCGTTGGTATATTCAGTGTAAAATTGATACCTAACCCCATATTGACATAAAAGTGATTGTATTGTGAGGTTGTATAAATGAGAACCCTAGTTCTTAATGATAAATCACGGAATTATAAATTTTAAAAATATTTGGGTTCTAAAAAACTAAAAAATTATCATAGATTCATGACACCTTATTCCTCATGATTTTACAAATTTCTATATACAGCCCACCCTAATATTAATGAATACGTTAATAAATAAATTTTCAAACTGTCCAAGAAAACTCGATACCCCAAAAATAGAAAATTTCATGGAATATTGTAAAATACCCCACAATTTTAAAAGAATATCATTTTATTGAATATATTATTGTATATGAAACACTGAGTTTATCTTTACTCTCATTCAACAATGAGTTTCTTTTATAACTTACATTATATGCGAGATCGAGTTTTATCGAACAAACATATACTATTAATGTTATTTTTTAATGTGATAATTATCACCTAGAAGTTAGATTGGAGGTAATGAATATGATTAAATAACATATGCAAATATATTTATATGACACATTTTTATTAGTTAAATATTTATTATAAATAAAATAAGGATCATTTAAATTAAAAAGAAATGTTTTATAAAAATTTCTATTTTTTCAAAAAGACGGTTTAGTATTTTTTTGCCCGCATAATTTACCAATAATTTTTATAAATTTTATAAAATAAATTTAATTTTAATACTATTAATAATTTAATTATCTTAGCATAAATGTTTATATTTTTTTAAATTTTTTTAATTTTTTTAGGAATAGTGAATAACAATGAATTTTAATTTAAAACATGTTTGAATTTGAAAAGTTTATATGTTCAAATTAAATTTTAGTTAATTTTTAAAGTAAAATTCCATAAATATTATATAAATTAATCCAATTTATGTCATTTTAATCATTTTCATATTTAACTTTTATATAAAAGCATTGTAAACTTTCGATCATTTTCACTTTAGAAACCTAATTTCTTACCACATTTGTGAAATTAATTTTAAATTAAATTGTTACACTTATATGAGATTTATTTTAGAAAATTGATTAAATATTTGTAATAATAATAATTTATATTATTAAATAATGAAAACATGATTTTTTACCATAATTATTAATGAAAATAGTTAAAATTAATTTTCGTGATTAAGGTAAAACCGAGTTTATATGGGTGTGTTAAACCTAATATTTAAGGGGTAAAATGATGTAAAAACTTTTATGACACCCATTGGATAAACATATTTAGACCTTTATCACATTATGATCTATTTTTATTTGTTATTGGGGAACTATTCAAAGAAAGTGACCTATATAATAAGTTGAGTAAAGAGAAAGACAAAAAAAATAATCTTCTTTGCAATTACTATATATGAATCATTGGGATAGGGAAAAGACATCATAGATTTGGTTATAAATATTATTTTGAAATATAAATGATTTGTTTATAATGATAATTTATTTTAATTTTTTAGAGATGAAATAATTACTTTATCTTCTTAAGAAGCGCAAATATAAGAATTATTTATTTAATAATTATATTGAATAAATGATACCAAAAATATTAAAAGTGTTGTAAATGGAATAAAATTTTAGTTAATTTAATTTTTTCAATGATTTTATTATGTTACACTATTTTAAATATAATATATTTTAATTCCATAATTGTATTGATATTTTTAAAATTAAATTTATTAAATAATTTCAAAATTTACATTAATGTTATTTTATAATAAATTATATTTTATTAAGTTATTTAGAATTTAAAACATCCTATATAATTAAAAGGTATTTTAAAATGTTAATAAAAATCAACTATGTTCTATTCATTGATAAATTTTATTTTAAAAAGAATATACCAACTGTTAAATAGTAAAAACATTGTTAGTACGGTTAAGGATAATATAGTGTTACGTACGTTACAAGAAATGGTGTAAAAATAATTTGAAACCCACATGACATTTTCGTTTTATAAATTTTATTTTATATTTAGAATCATTGGTTCCAAATTATCTAATAATTATCACTTTTATTTAATCTTAAAGGATAGATTACATAGGATAGAAAAAAATTTACAATGGAATAAACAAAAATATTAAAATTTAGTAAACTTAAAGTCTAAGGAATAACAATTGAAAATGGATTTATTTTTGTTTAGTGGACATTTTTATTGAAAATATAAATCCTACCCTCTATTATTGATCCTTTTGTAGGAAAATGAGATATGAGAGACCTCCCAATAGTGAATACATTTGAGTATTTTCAAGAATGTCACTCGTCAACTATAAAAGGTCACTCACTCCCCTCACCTATTTTCACCTCTCAAGAAATATGGATCAACCAAATTATATCCAAATAACTTCCAAAATTCCATCCCCTCATCCTATAATCCTTATTTTTGAAAAAAAAACAACATTTTAAGGATTTAGTGCAAACCTAAGGAGGATACCCAAAAAATGGTAATGTTCTTCAACAAGCGTATTTATATTACTTCTTTCTCCACCTCCAATATTTTTTATTAAACCATAATTACATAAAAAATAAATTTTCATATATATAATGGGATGTTGTTATAATAATATGATGACCTAAACCCATTTCCACTTCTATCAAATGGGTTACGAAGTCGTTGTTCTTGTGTACTATAGACTACCACCATGTGTACCGATGTCATTCATTTTTTCATTTCCACCTCTCAAGGTTGGGAGTGATGATGGATATAAAGTATATATAATATATATAATATATATATAATATATTTATATCTATTTAGTTATTATATCATATATACAGTTTTACCTTCCATTCAATATGATATACGATAACGTCACTCGTTTGTATGGCAGATTACCGCTTCACGATGCGATGTGATTCATCTTTCACTAATGCTTCACATGGAAGGTGATAAAGATAAATTTAATTATTATATTTTATATAAAATAAATATTAATAATTCTTAAAATATAATATATCATTTTATTCTTTTAAAAATTAAATATGATAACATTGTTCGTGTACATGTAGACTACCGCCTTCGAAAATAGATGTGGCTATCTTTTCATCACCACACAAAATAAATGATATATATTAGTATAATTAAAAAATAATATGGTATATATGATATTATTAAATTTTTTAAAAGATGAAATATTACCAACTCCTTTTTATAGTGATCATTGAAAAATGAAAGATGTTACCTAGGCGTTCATATGGTCTACCGTCTCCATGATCGTAATATAGTAACCATAATTCATGATAGGTCTTAAAAGTATAATTGATGTAAAAATATTATAATTATTTAATGATTATTATTATGGATTTGATTCAAATATATAATATGTGCAATAAATTAATATTTCATGACAAAACATGCATGAAAACAACGACAGTTAACACCTGAAATAGTGGAAATGATGAAATATTATTAACGAACAGGTAAAAAGTTGTTATAAAAGGATCATATATGATATTAAAATTTTTAATATATTTCTAGAGTAATTTATTAACATATATAAAACCACTATATGGCAGTTTAGTTCATGTTCAACCAAAATTAATTGTTCGGTAAGGGATATCATCTCAATTTACTTTCCATTGAGACTTATTTGTTATTATGTAGAAATTCAATTTTATGGGGTGCATATACTACATGTTCAACATGTTATATCATGATTCATTCATTCATAATATTTTTTTTAATGTATCATGGCATATAATAAGTTTGTGATGGTTCATTCAAAACTTACGTTTTGTCACGATTGATGATCATTCCGAGATTTAAACATCAATAATCATCATAATCAATGAAATTGAATAAAAGAATACATAAAATGGATGAAACATTGAAACTAGAGTGTGGGATCCTCAAATATTATTGTAATTAATTTAATGAAATAAATAATTATATTGGGAGAAATTATTTCTTCATTGATGGATTCAATCATGGATCTACATTGTATCGTCATTGTATTCTAGGAATCAAGAGCAGATTCCCTCTAGTGGTGATCCACATGTGTTCCCCAAATCTCAAAAGTTAATCAGAATAATATTTTGATGCTAACATTGTAAATACTAACACCGTTATAATTTTACTTTGATCTCTATGATAAGTACTTCCAAATTATTATCCTTGATTTCTCCAGAATCGATATTGGAAGGTGGAGGAACATCACTCTCTATTCTTGGGATATTTCTTTGATAAGGGAGCTCTCTATAACTTTGATAGGATCCTATGAATTTGTTGTGAAAAAAAAATTAATTGTATCACAAGATAAATAATATAATTGTATTTATATACTACAAGGTTTAGAAATAAATAATTTCACAACATCCCTTTATTAGTTATTTAATCCCTATGAATCCTCATGTTTGTAATAAAAATATTATTATTATTTCTTGACATGTGCTAAAATCAAAAAATTAAAATTAAATATTATTTAATCTAATAATATTCCATTTATATTATTTCTCACCAGACCATTAATATTTTTTCATCATTCCTCCATAATATTTATCAGGTCTTGAATAATTACAATTTATTTAATAAAAGAATATCACTACATTATTCTCTAATAAATAAATAAATATTATCTTTACTAAATAGAAAATAAATAATTATTATATATTTTGATCAAATTATATTATCTCAAATAACTAGTGGTAGAATATATGTGATCAATAAAATATGAATAATAATTAAATCACATATAAGAATAACCTTTATTCAACTTGTAAAATAATAAATAATAGTATATTATTTGACTGATATTTTGGGTACATTTAGTACATGACCCTAGAGGCCTTTTTCTCTGTGTTATTATGTGAAATTGACTAAAGTCCATTTTTATTGTCTATAAACACACAAAGGTATCCATAGAGGATGAATTTAGTGCTGTAATAAAATAACACCTTGTATAGATGCGCACTGTGTAATATAATCCCTTTACCATGATATTTCTAATCATTCAGATTGAATGCTCTTGTCATCAACCAATGTGTTTGATGTCTCTTTCTTTGAATTTTAGGAAATAAAACTTTCCTATAAAGGACCATGGACATTCATTTATTTAGGATATAACATTTCCATGAAGGGGCCTAGGATATCTACTTCCAATGAAAATATAAGGGATTAATCCTTTCTTTCATTATTCATTAATGAAATATTACTCGTGATGCACCCAACGTATCTTACTTTGGTGAGAACATACATTATCATAGTTTTCATCAACATATCTATGTATTCATCTTATAGAACGCATTGATAATAATATTAAAGTCAAAGGATCAACAAAAAATACATAGATATGAACATCCAATGAAACATATAAATGAAAAAATACTGATGAGTCTCATTCGAATAATATTCTACACTGGATATTACTAAAGGTGTACACCAGGAGAAAGTGCCTCAGAGTCCTATGAGTCTCCACCCCTGATAGCTAGTAATATTTGTGTCCATAATAATTTATCATATGTCAATATAAAATGCATTTAAGAATACTTTTATGTCCATTATGATTCCTCATCATAGTGGGGAACTTCTATGACCTTTTAGTGTGTAATATACACTTATGAAATTATCACATTACATGACACACATAAGAAAAATAATCATGTGATAAAGATTTTATTAATATTCGAAACTACTGATACATTTTATCATAAAGTACATTAAAGTTGGTTCTATGGAACTAACTCTAACATACTCCCAGTTTAACTAGAGACAACTTCAAACAACTTTCAATCCACTAGCTCTCACATGATACTCATTATTCTACATTGAAATTTATTTAGTCAAGGTGTCTACCAAATTTACTTCTATGGAAAATATAACTATTACAACTTCAACCCTCTGAGAAAATACCTTAATATGTGACAAATCCATAGTATGTTCTTTGTCTGTTTCTATGACCTTTTCACTTTGGAAAGATGAACCATTATAGTATTATCAAAATACAATGTGATAAGGTCTTTACCTCTAGGCACCACATCAAGCTCCTAAACAAAGTTTCATATCTGGAGGGCTTTCTTCGAAGTATTGGAAGTTTTTATATACTTAAACATCACTATAAAATTCGAAAAATCTAGCTTCTTTGAATTCTTCCTACTCACAGTTTCACCATTGAGATAGAAAATATATCCTACTATGACATAAAATCAATATAATTTGTTTGAAAACAAGAATTATTATAACTCATGATGAATATATCCCCATATCTTCTATATATTAGGAACATATCCTTAGTTCTTCTTGTATACTTGAGGTTAGTCTTAACAACAGACCTATTCTATTCTCTTGGATATTCTTAATATTTGTCTACCATGATCAATGCCAATATAAAATTTAGTACATAAGATGGAATAAATTATTGATCATATCATTGAAGAATAAAATATCATACTCATTCTCTATTTCTCATGTTGTGTCTGAGGAAACATTTTCTTTGAAAGAGGTATATCATGTGATAATGGAACTAATCCACTCTTGGATTATGTCATACTACAACTGTTTATTAATTATTCAATGTATGTACTTTATCTTAGGCCATTAATCCTCTTGTATATATCATTTATGATCTTTATCCCTATAATATAGGCTAATTCACCTAATTCATTCATTAATAAACAATTGTTTAACCAGTCCTTAATAGACTGTAAGACTGGTATGTAATTTCAAATAAGTAATATGTAATAAACATATACTATAAAGATGATGATTTTATTCCTAATGAATGTATTCTAAATAATTTCATTTCATTACTTCTTAATGTAACCAAGTTTTTTTATATCGTCAAAAAAATGAATGCTCCAGGACCTAGATGATTACTTCAATATCTAAATAGATCCATATATCTTTTAATTCTTTTTGTAATTACCTAGAGTCAAAAACACTCTTAGTTTGTTATATAGACATCTTCCTGATGGTTCCCTTTTAGAAAAGTTGTTTTTATATCCATCTTCCTAATTTCTTAGTCATGGTATGATATTATAGTAAGTATAATTTAAATGCATTTAAACATGGAAAATAGTTAAAAGGTTTCATCTTATTCAATTTCTTAACACTGTTTAAACCCTTTAGTCATTATAATTTCTTTATAGGTATTTAATTTAACTTCCATATTTTTTTCTCTTGAATATCCATTTTCAACCTACTGGATTTACATCAATTAGCACATCGACCAAAACCCTAACATAGTTATGATAAATGGAATCAATTTCATTATTCTTTTCATATTTCCAAATTATATATTATTAGATCTCTAATTCCACTTTTTAGGAGAGTGGTTAATCATTTTCATTCAATAATGATTCACCATATTCAGTGACTATAAAACCATATATTTCTGGTTCTCTTACCTCTCTAGTGCTCCTACACAATACATACATTCCATGAACTACTTCTCCCATAGGGACCTATAGAATATATTCATATACCAACTCTTGTGTATCTTGGGAATCAACTTCATCAAAGTCATTCATTCTACCACTATCATTTGTGAGTATTCAATCCGTCTTAATAAAACATCTTTTCTATAAACATTTACCTTCTTATCTGAGGGGTTTTAAAGAAATTATCCATTTATTTCCTTAGGATACCCTATAAAGATACACCTTTTTCTTTAAGGTTAATTATTATTTCTTGATAAGGCCATAACAAACTTCTCACAACCCCATACATTGGTATGTGACAAAATGGGATTTTTTCTACTCAGTAAGTCAAAGGGGATTTTGTTTTCTAGTTTAGTTGATACTCTATTTAGTTTCTATTTAATAGTTTGTAATACATATCCCCCAAAAGATAGTGGATGATATGTATTACTGATCATCTAATATACCATTTATAATCATGTATCATTCCTCTGTTCACCAAATGAATTACACTGTGGTGCGTAGGGTAGATTGAGTTGAGATAGAATCTCATACTCCTATAAAAAATTAAAAAAATATTGGATAATATATTCACCATCTCAATTTGAACTAATCTTTTTATTTTCCTTCCTAGTATATTTTCTACATCATTATTAAATTATTTGAATTTCTGAAATGACTAAAAATTATACCTCATTAAGTAGATATATCCATATCGACTCAAGTCATCAGTAAAAGTTATGAAGTAAGAATACCCACATCTAGCTTCTACTAGAAATGGTCTCACACCTTAGTTTGTACCAATCCTAAAATAATTGTGTCCCCTTAACCAAATCCACTAAAATGTGGTTTTGTTATTTTTTCTTGTAAAAAGTAATGACATCATTCAAGTGGTTTTAGCTCAGATGATTCTAAATAACCATCTTGATGGAACTTTATTAAACACTTCTTTATATTATAAATAAGGTGATGCTATAGCTGGGTGTTATATGAGTCATGTGAACAAGTTTTTTTATCTATTTCCAATACATGTTGAATGAAATTTAATACAAAAAGACTTTTATTTAAATTCTCCATAGTATAACATATGTCATCTTTATAAAAAACAACTTTTATTCACAATGAAAATAAAACCATATACATTTAGAGTAATAAAAAATTGTGTTCTTGATAATTGTGATAACATAATAAAAATACCTTAAAACAAAAAACAATCATGATTTCAATGAATGTTGTTAGACAACAATGGCTATAGAGGGTAGATTTGCACCATTGGAAGCAAGAAATTCCTCCTCTCTTCTGAAAATATTTTGAAATCTAATTAGTTCCGTTATTTGGATATAGATGTGAGAACAAAAAGCATTATGTAATAACTAATATGTAGATATATATATTGCACTAAATATAAGATTCACCTTTAGCTTCCTCTTGATTTTGTGTGTAGTTATTTTTCTAGTGGCATTTATTGCAACATGAAAAAAACATTTCATCTTTTTCCTTACCCTAATAGTGTATCTTCCTCTTCTTGGAAGGATGATCCTCTAGATATATTTATTGTTTATGAGTCATGGGCCCCTTTACCTTGTTCTTACTTTTCTAATTAACAATAACGGGCGTGAGTTTGTCACTCCCCATTTTCATATGCACATCAAGAATCAATGAAAAAATCTTCTTAAAGACTCTTCTCATTACTTCTCATGTTATAATTAACAATAAAACTGGAGAACATCTTGGGTAATGAGGAAATTATGAGATCTGTGTGCAAATCATACATGAATTTAATCCCTAAGATGTATAATCATTCAATTAAACCGGTAATAATGACTACATGAGGCCTAGCAGGCATAGACTCTCTAATAATTATTATAAACAAAAACTTAGAGATCACATATCTCTTTTTTGTTTCCTTCTATTAATATAAATCCTGTAGGTGAGATATCATGATATACGCAAATAAAACCCCAACCATGACAAGTTAATTATTATTTTTTAATAATTTAAATATTTGTAGCCTTTATTTTTAGTTTTGTTCTGAGTTAGTTTTTAAAATTTAAATTTAGGAGTTTTTTATCTAGGCGTATTGTTAGCACATGGTTAGGGAAAACTGTGTGCAAGCATACAAAAAATAGTTCGGCCAAGATAATGGAACTGTACAAGGTGCATAGCTGTGTGAACCTCCCCCTGAGATCATATATACCATCTCCTTTAGGAAAAATTCAACTGTATGATGCCACACAGTCTAGAAGACCATGCATCCAAATCGTAAGGTTTAACAATGGTTTTTTAAAAAAAAGAATAAAAGTAAAATAAAATAAAATAAAATAAAAAATAAGTTTTATAATAATAATGATAATAATAATAATAATAATATTATTATATTTTATTTAACCCTAAATGGGTATCATCCCCCATACCTAGATGACACCCTCCCCATATCTTTACCCTAGTTTGTGACACCCTAAAGCCTGAAGGGGATCCCTGCACATGTAACTCCCCTCCTCCTGATGCATCCCCCTGACCATTTTCTTCTTGGATTTTATGTGTGATATCCTATAGTTTTATTATCATCTCCTCCTACTCCATAATTTCTCCATATTTCATGGTTTCGTCTCTCCAAGGTGATGCACACTACTTAGCTGATCCTGAACCGCCTTTTGGGATATTTTTTTGTCATCACTTGATGGTTAGGGTTAATTGGTCCTATTGAGATAATATTTTTACAAAAACATTGAATGTAGTGGGTTTTACATTGGGTTAGGGTGAGGTTAGTTTCATTATTCAATTTTTCCCAAATATTAATTATGGTTTTTGTGATTTTTTATTTCCTGATGTATTTCTCAGGTGTGTTTCAGACCGCAGTTCGTGAGGGTGACCTAGACACAAATGTATGGGTAAGGTATATATATATAAACACTCTTTGTAGATATTACCTAATGGAAATGAGAATATCTACAATACAACTAATGGTATATATATGTATGCATATATAAATTCATGTGTGTGTAAGAGAAAAGAGTGGTTTTGGGTTACTATCATCTAGAGTCATCATGCTTTAAGGTAAGTTCTATATGCCTATCCCTCTAATATGAGTTTCATTATTTCTTGATTATTTTTAAAAACCTTTTTTTATTATTATATAATGTGTATATGACATGAAAATAGGTTGTGGGTCTTTGAAATGTTATTTTCACCTATTCATCAAGATTTCCCTAAGCCTTAAATGTGGACTTCCTTATTTAATAATGTTTGGAAGACTGTTTCTAAATGTGTGGCACCTTAATTGTTCAAATGGCCTTCTTAATTTTTTTAGAAATTAAAAGTGTTGGGAATTAGTGTATTATAATGTTAAATTATTCCTTTTAAAATGATGATTCATGTTTGGAACCATGAAAATGTACTTTGGGGGTGGAAAAACCCTAGAACCACATTACCTTGATTTATAAATATGATGTGTGTGTTGAATGTGTTATTTGTTATATGTTCCAAGTGAACAAGCTTGTTCTTTGTGGTGTGGCTTGGAAAGGGGGATGTGCTTGAGCAGTGAGACCAGTGGATAGATGTTAGATGTGTTTTGGGTAAAGGAAATGATATGTATTCATGTACAATATTGATAAAAACTCACCAACCTTTTAAATAGAGCCGATTGGAACCCCAATACCCAGGTGGGAAAACTAGGTCTAGTACTCTAGGAAGTCTATAAGGGCTTAGGTCCGGTCCCCCTAGCACTACGGATGCTACAAAACAAACTAAACATTTGGTATATGATTAAAGGACACTAGAGCATGGGATGTAATTCCCCTCTAATGGCTCGTGCATGAGGATGTTATGGGATTTGCTATGTATTCTTCACTAAGGTATGAGGTCCTAGGAACCCACTAAAAATCAAAACCTAGGTATTTCCCATGGAAATTTCTATCTTTTACGCCAATTTGTATATGGTATTGTTTTTTATGCTCATTTCTTAGTTTAATTTTCATGTATTAAATAATAAAAAGAAAAGTTCATTTCCTCTATTTTATGGAACATGATGATTTTGTTTTCTCATTGCGGCTCTTATTTTATTATTTTCTCACTCATCTAAATGATTTATTATAAATATACCATAATTTGGAAACTATTATTAAATGAAATTAACAATGTTTTTTCTTGAAAATGTGTATATGTCACGTTTTTCATAAAATAAAGGTAAAACAAATTTTTGTATCTCTTATCTTCAAACTGGCATGGCAAGGTTCTCTTTTAAAATTTAGGGTATTTGTAATATTTTTTTCGAGAAAGTTTTTTGAGTTTTAATTCTCATAATTATTGCATTATAATTTTTTTGATCTTCTGGTTTTGTTTCCAGGTTGGAACCAGCTGCAATAGAATGACTTTGGATTAATGGTTGGTGGGGACCATCAGGGTCACATGTTGGTATGTGAGGTTTTATTTCTTTTCACTTATCAATGGTTTATTATACATTTTATATTTTTATATTTTTATTATTTTTATGGTCTAAATCATTACTAATGGTTTTATCTTGATGATTGAAAATGGTCTCTATCCCGAGAAGATTAGGAATGCCTCCCGGTCCTTATTGAAATCCTTGTTGGGTGATTGGTTAAGGATAGACTCAGGTTGGTTTGTGAAAAAATGTTATCATAGGCGGTTAGCCATTTTTATTTGGGGATTTCAAATAGTTCAGAGATAGAATTTTTAGAATTCAGGTGACCTACCATAGGTAGGTACATAATAACCATATATTCATAAGGATGCTTAAATTTACAATGTGTCCCAGGATGGTTGTGCCTCAAAATTAAAGATTTTATCTCAGATGTTTTTGCGGTTTTTGTTTTTGGAGTGTTTTGTTTGTCTTTCAGAATTGGTGGATAATTTTCAGAAACTCAAAGGCTTGTAGAAGTTGTTTTCGAGGAATTCAAAAGAATGTGTGATTGTTGTTCTAATTTAAAAAACCATTCATAGACTTTGAAACTACCTCTGATGACTTCTAATGTGCTCACCTGGTAGGCACAGAACCTACCAAACCATGTAAAAAATATATGTGTATTAGTAGTTCTTTTAATATTTTGGTATTTGTTACCCGTTGAGGGGTGGGTATCATATCTTTTTTCTTAAGGTTGTCCTGGGATGTTTTTGTGGGGTTTTTAATTATATTTTAAAATGATGTTCGGTTTGAAAAAAAGGTTATTAGTTTATTAAAAATGGGATTTCAAAAATGAAAAACTGAATAATTTTTAATTTGAAATGGTTTGTTTTGAAAATGGAAGTCATTTTAGAATGTGATTTGAGATTTTGGAAGGGTTTTTTTTGACAATTAGGATGCAGGTTTATTGTTTATTTTAAATGATTTATTTTGATGTGATAAGGTTTGGTTTTGAAAGTATATTAGGCATGTTTTATAGATAATTTTTGAAAGTGATTTTTCCCTTTTGAACCTTGGTATTTGTATCGACACTGATATGTATATATTTACACATGGGCTATGTGTATGGTTATGGGAATGTGTGGATGGTTTCTAGGTACAACATGAGATGTATATATGTGAGGATTCATGAAATACCAATTATAGTTACATAACCTCATAATGTTATTTTTTTTTTCTGAAAATGGTTTTTAAAAAAAAAGAGGGTATTTAAATGTTTTGAATGGTTGTAGGGGTTTTGGTTCGTCCTTTTGTATATGATTATTCCTTTCTGGACCTCTTTCATTTTTACGTGTTAGAATTTTTTTAAAGTGTTGTTTGAGTTGGGTTATTGATTTGTGATTGAGATATAAAATTTTGTCTTGTGATGAAATTTGATTCGTTTTCATGATTCCTATTTTTATAGTATTCCCCAATAGAGTGTTGGTAAAGAGTGATGGTCAGTTTATATATTACCATCCGTGGTTTCTTAAGTGAAGCAAGGTTTTGGAAATTGGTTTTGGTCATTTTTTAGGGGTAGAACATTTCAAATAGATTTTTATGGAGTCTCTGAGGTAATTCGGAACAAGTGTTTATTTTTTTTATCTTATTGAAGATTGTAACCAAAATCTGGATTAATTTATGGAGGTAGATCATTTCCTAGATTTAGACCACACCTAAGTATTCATTTGTTTTTACCACCTTTCTTAGCTGAAAAATTTAAAAATACCTCATTCATAGTTGGATTATGAGAAAATGTTGAATTTTTCCTGGCCACTTGGGTCACCTAAAGGGAGTTCTGTAAGTGGCACTACGAAAAGAGGAAGTTTTTATCCAAGATTTATAGATTCTTAAAATGGGGAATAAAATGATTCAAGACATCAATGATCCAACTATAGGCCTTAGATTAATGATTTTCATATAATAGAGGAGATTACAGGTGTCGTGTATGTGAAACCAACATGTTGTCTCTGATGATGGAGTGGAATCTATTTTTCTTTCCCCTCAATGTGGTGTTTTATTTTTGAAACTCCTTATCAGGACATATTAATGACTTTGTTTTATTTTTATTTATGTGGTTTTTCCTTATAGATGTAAACTTGTGAATGGTTTAATTTAATTTGGAATGGTTTTAGTTTTTTAGGTGTGAATATTTGGAGATTCATTCATATTATATAAATTATGAATCTAGGTTAGGTTTAGTGTTTAATTATACACCCTTTAATTAAGGCCCATTTTATTGGGATTTCATCTTTGCTAATTGGTTTTTAAATGGTAGGGAGACCCACTACAGGTCATGTTAATTTCATCCCTCAAACTAGACATGTGTAATTCATGATGCTAATAGGTCACATTAGTGTTAGAGTTCTTTTCTAGTTTTTTGAGTCATTTATATTTTGAAAAACAATGTTCACCTAGAGTTTTAATATGCTTGGAGACCACCATAAGATGTGTTCATGGAAAACTCAGTCTTCAAGGTGTCCTTGATGGGGAAATTTCATGTTTCTACTCTGATCAATCTCAATCATGGTAATTGGTTGGTTTGAATAGTTGGTATTATGAAAAATGATTGTAGTGAATCTAAACAGGCCCTAATGATTTCTATGTTATGGTTCAAGGTGTTCTATGTGGTTGTTATGGTTGGGGATTTGCGATTCTTCATTGAATCCATGTCGGGAGGATATATCTCTTGGGTCTCAGTTATTCTCCCTTATAGTATGGGTTTGTTTATTTGGTTATAAACTCTTTAGAATTAATTTGGGATCAGGTTTTTGAAAGAATTAAGTGTATTAGGTCTTAGTATTTTGGTTCTGAGAACCTCATCTCATGTTGTGGTTTTCTTCTGTCTAATGTTGTGATCAACTTAATCATTGGGACATTCTGAGAACAGAAAGTGTCATTGTGGTAAGAATTGTCACACCTTGACCCAGACATGTTAATTATTAATTTTTTGTTGTTTATTTATTTTGATCATTTATTTTCAGTTTTTGGATGAGTTAGTTTTTAAATTTTAAATTGTTGTGTTTTCGGCCTAAATGAACGATTGGAACACAGTTAGGGGAAATTGTGCCCCATCCTTATGTAAACTATATATCCTAGACAGTGATACTATCCAAGGAACATTACTAGGAACATGGTCATGTACCATTACCTAGTATCTCGTGTGGTCTATCTCTCTTCAGATAGATGGAACTGCATGGTTGGTGCAAGTTCTCGCAGGTGTGCGGCCAAACTGGGCGATTTTCCAAGGGTTTCAAAAAATGATGAAAATAAAAATAAAATAAAAAAGAATATTGTAAAAATTATTAATATTAATATTATTAATATTATTCTTTTATTTTATTAAACCCTCAGGGGATATCCTCCACCATACCCACAAGGCACCCTCCCTCTCCCTTTCCCTTGGTTCATGACACACCCCTGGCCCGAAGGGGCTCCCCATGTTCATGACTCCCCACCTCTCAGTGATATCCTTCACTATTTTCTTCTCTAATTTTAGGTGTTATCTCCCTGATAATATTTTCTCCTCATCCTACTCAATCTTTTCACCTTTTTTCTCAGTATACTTCTCTCTCAGGTGGTGCACGCAACTAAGTCTAACCCGAACTCCCCTTTGGGGGATATTTATTTTATTTTCTCTTTATGTTTTGGTTTCGTTGGTCCTGTTGAGGATGTATTTTTCCATTAACATTGAAGTCATGGGTTTAAATCAGTTTTGGGTAAGTGTTCTTGTGTTCTTAAATTTTTTCACAAAAAATAATTAGTATTTTCTGATTTTTGAGTTCCTAGTGTCTTTCTCTACAGTTTTTTGGACCATAGTTCATGAAGGTGACCTACACACACATGCATGTGTAAGGAATATATATATATATATCCTCTTTGTACATATTACCTCATGAAGAGGAGAATATATACATTACATCTTGGGGTATATATATATATATGCTTGTGTGTGTAGGCATAGAGAGTGGTTTTGGGTTGTCTCCATCAAGAGGAAGCATGTTTTCAGGTAGATTCTCTATACCTAACCCTTTAAGATGAATTCCATAATTTCATGATTGTTTTAAAAACATGTTTTCATTATTATATAATATGTACATGCTATGAATCTTGGTTGTGGATGTGTGAAATGTTATTTTCACTTATTTTATATTATTTTCTTTCTATTAAAAGGGGAGTTCCTTATTTAAATATGTTTTTAAGATTGTTTCAAAATTTGTGTTGGCTTAATTGTTCAATAGTACTTCATAAGGGTTTTGTTACTTAAAATAATTGGGAATTAGTGTATTATATAGTGAAAGTAGTCCTTTTAAATCTATGAGGTTGGGTTATACCCTTAAAAATGGTTTGTGGAGGCATAAAACCCATCTCGGGCCATGCCCCCTAGATTTAGAATCATAATGTGTGTGTTAATTAAGTGATTTGTGATATGTGCATAGTAAAGAGGCTTGTGCACTATGAGGTGACATGTAAAGGGGGTGTTCTTAAGGATGAATATTCATATTGAGAAATTGTATGGGTTTTCAATAAATGAAATGATATGTTTTCTCATGATATCTTGTTAAAAACTCACCAC
Source organism: Viscum album (assembly GCA_963277665.1). Taxonomy (NCBI): domain Eukaryota; kingdom Viridiplantae; phylum Streptophyta; class Magnoliopsida; order Santalales; family Viscaceae; genus Viscum; species Viscum album. The sequence goes on along the minus strand of OY728152.1, from coordinate 2,081,089,858 downwards.
TTATTAAATATAGTACATGTGAACTTGGGTACCTAGGTGGGAAAACTGGGTCTGGTATGCTAGGCAGTCCTGCAGGGCCAATGCCCTGTTACTCCTTGCAATATTGACTATATAACACTAACTAATCATTTTTTATATGATTAAAGACCACTCGACCTTGGGATGAGATTCTTATCAAGTGTCTTGTGCATGAAGATTTGGTGTATTTTGTTTTGTATTCATCACTAAGGTATAAGGATCATAGGACCCCACTGGCCCTAGTTGCCTACAGATTTCCTATGGTGTTTTCTATATTTTATACCTATCTTTCTCTTGCATTGTTTTAGAAGATAATTACTTAGTTTCCTTAACATGTTTTAAATAATAATAAATACATTTAATTTCCCTTGTATTATGGAACTTGATGATTATATTTTATTATTGAAACATTAACATTATTATTAAATCCCTCTTGTAAATGTTTTTATTTTAAATATCTATTACTTTGGAAAAAATATTGTCAATGAAATGGAAATGGGTTTTTATTAAAATTGGAATATCATATTTTTTAAATAATGGAAAACTGTATTTTATAGACTTTTTTTTGAATTGGAATGCGTTGGATTTGTTTTTAATGTTAGGGAATATGGAATTATAACACCCTAAGATTTTGTGAAGTATTGGTTTCAAAATAATTTAATATTTTGATATTTTTAATTTCACACCACACTGAAAATAGTTTTTTATATTAAATAACTTATTCTATCATTCCAATTACATGGAACTGACTTAGCTATCAATACATGGTACACTAAGGTCAGCTTATGTTACATGGAACAATGACTTTCCTCCATGGCTTCTGTAACATGCATGATCGAGTTTTACGGAATAATGATATAATATTTGATAGAAAAAATCTATTAAATTTATAGTAATAACTATCTTATGAAATATTGGTTTACAAATAATATATTATTAATTCATATTTTAGAAATTAATAAGAAATGAAAACATAAGAACCAATTGAATATAAAGGATATTTTATTATTTTTATGACCACAAAGTTTTTTTCCATTAATATATAAAATTAAATAAAACTAGGGAGTGATATTAATTTAATATATATTTTATATATTCAATAAAATAATTTTGATATTCATTTAACATATTTTATTGATATAGGATAAGAACAAACCCAATTTTATGCTTAAAAAAATATTTATATAAAGAAAGTTTTACCACCATTTAATGGAGAAACCATTTTAAATTGAATTTTTGGATGATTTATTTATTTAATATGTCAAGAAAAACATTATATTTAAAATAAAAACATAAAAATTTTGTTAGGATAAATTTTGGAATTTTTCTATAAGGTTTCACTTTTTAATGAATAGTGATAAATACTGAATTTTAATTCAAAACTGCCTTTTTACCTAATTTATTTATAAGATTAAATTATATTTTAATTCATTTTAAGAGTTTTTTTAGATAATATTAATATAAATTAATCAAATTTAGCTCATTGGAATCAATTTCACTTTGAAATTGGGTATAAAATCTCACCATTCTTTTGGACGTTTTTACTTTAAAAACATGTAGTGTCATCCCATCTACGGGATTAAATTTAAATTAATTTCTTCCAATTAGTTGATTATAATTTAAAAAATGTATTCCATATTTGTATTAAGAATATTTTATCATGTCTAATAACATAAAAATGTTTATACCAAAAATATTAGTGAATGTGATTAAAAATAATTTCGACATTTAAGAGAAAAATTATGTTAATAAAGTAATAAACCTTATATTTAAGACCCAAAAAAACCCAAAATCATTTAAAACACCCATTTTATAGATATTATTCGGCCATTAACCATAAATTATTGAGTTTGATGTGTTTTTATGAATTATTTATGTAAAAAAGTGGGCACACCTAACTTGTTTTCAAAAAATTGCAAGTGTATCATTTCCCTTCCCTATAAAAGGCCGCCACCTTTCCCTCTTCTTCAAACCTCCCAAAAATCATTCGATCTGAAAATATATTCTCAGTAAACTCCAAAAATTCTATCCCTTTCTCCAATTATCATCCCCTTGGGAAGAAATAAATCCAGTGAAGCCTTTTGGCACAAACCAAAAGGAGTTACCTGACTAAAGGCAATGCCTTCTCTCAAACTCCTTTGTTTTTATTTTATTTCTCCACCCCCACTCTCTTTATTGAATGATTGAATACCAAATTGGTATATTAAATATAATTTTTTGATTTATGATAATTTTTCAACCTATACTTACACACAATTCCATATAATGAGTAATGAATATACTGTCTACGTGTACAACGAACTACCTCATGATAAAAGGATAATTATTCATTTTCTATTTACCACTTCTCATTGTTGACATTATTAAGGAAATTATATTTATATATTATAAATTTGATATTTATAATGAATTTATTTCTCTATAATTTTTATTTATAATATTCCTTTATTATTTCCATCTTGTTTAAATATAATAATTTCGTCTGAGGATGTGTGGACTACAACCCCCTCAAAGAGATATAATTCATTCACACACTACATTGAATGTATTAAAGATATTTTTAGTGAAACTATATGATATATTTATATATATATATATAAATAATGCTACTATAATTATATTGTATGCATATATATATATGTCATTTATTTTCTTTCTTTCAATACGTTAATAAAAAGAAAGCAACAGTTGTGCATATGTATGTCATAACATCTTCAGGAACAATGTTTTCTATTTCATACATATATATTATATATATCATTATAATACACATATATTTAATATTAACGATATTTACATCATGTTTTTATATTCTTCAAATCATGATATAAGTATAAGTACCAATGATATAACAAATTAAGACGCATGTGAAAAACAAAGAAAATATTACCCAAAACATAACCTTAACATAGAATTGTTTACAATAATGTAATATAAAGTCATAATAAAAACATATATGGTATTAGATATAATAATATTATATTGTAAACTATATATAATAAACTTACATTTATTATACCACAATCTTGTATGAGTACGAAGAGAGTCAATATATAAGGTAAGGTGATTTCATCTCACTTTTTATTTATGTGAGATAAAATATTTATTCACCACCCATTACTTTTTCATGGTTTATATACTAAACATGAATTTATTATATGGTTATTATTATTAAATTTATGGATAAATTCATATCCATTCTATTATCTTCCATTCAGAAGGGTTATGTTTCAAAAGTTACCAAATCAGTAATATAGTTTTTTTCTAAATTTACCTTCTTTGAGACACATGAAATTTTGTGAACTTATATTTTCATATGAGTAGTACATAATGAATTTGAACTTTTATATCATGAATATAATTCCTTTAATGATATATTATGATTCATGAAATTTCACAATCTTACATGTTGGGTATGGTTGAAAGTTATTAATTGATAAGAGTCTATTGAAACATTCTCATCACTTTTTGAGATTGTTTATGATTAGGATTACTTTATTGAAAAACTATAATACATATATAAAAATAACAATTAATTTTTTTCTCCTTCTATTATTCATGAAATAATCATATACTAGTACCATTCATCCACTCTTTTGTGCATAATATAGTTTATGAAGTGTTTTTAACAAAACCCAACTCTACCCTCTCAGCTGTCGGAAACCTATGTTCATTAAAAACCATATTTTCTAAAATATGTTTCCAAAAATATTATAATATTCTCATAAAATCATTAAAATAAATTTTTAAACATTTTTATTCAACCAATATCTTCCAAGGAATATTATTATGGTTTTCCAAACAAGGTATTTTTCCAACATTTTTACCATAGAAAAGGAATGTTTCTTACCTCGTATGACATATATAGATTTACCTTCCATAATTTATGGGATGCATCCTTTGAATATTTAAAAGTTTATTTTTAAAGAAATTATTTTAAAATTATTTTCAAATAAATTGTTTGAATTTTTTTCCAATCTTCTTATATAAGTTTTCAAGGGAAATTATTTTCAAAATGTTTTCAAGCCATATTTTTATGTTTTCAAAGTATTTTCAATGAAACGGTTTTCAAAACAGTTTCAGTATTTAATTATATGTTTTAAAATATTTTTTAATTCAATATTTTCCAAAAAAAATAATTATTTCATTAAATGTTTTTAAATCTATTTGTAAACAATGTTTTTTTAATTTTTTAATTTTTTTAAAAATATTTTATTCATTTGAAATATTTCATTATAATATTTCAAAAAAATATTGGAAAATTAATAAAAAATGTTTTCTAACTTCTTTTATAAGTTTTTAAAGAAACTTAATTTCAAAATTATTTCATGAATTATTTATAATTTTTCTATTTATTTTCTAATAAATGGTCTTCAAAACATTTTCATGATCTTTTATTAAGTTTCTAGGGGAAATTATTTAAAAAAAAATTCAATATCACTTTATAATTTTTCCAAGAAAAAGGATTCCAAATTTTTTTTAAAGATTAAATTATGTTATTTCATGTTTATTATCAAGAAAGTGGTTCTCAAAATTTTTTTATGTTTTAAATAGATTTTTTTTGATAAAGAAATGAGGTTTTCCCCAATAAATCTTTTTTAAAGATCTTTCAAAACAATTTCCCATCTATGATAAAATATATTTGTGTTACTCATTATTTTATGGGGAAATTATTTAGTGTTTCCATTCATATTATTACTCTGAATAGATTATGTTTTTATGGAATGATGTTTATGATACTCATATTTCTTCCATGGGTTATATGATTTTAAAACACAATTTATTTCACAGGTTATGTATATGATGAAATGACTATGAAACCTATATTTATTTCATGGATTTTGATATAATTACATGTTAATAATAATTATTCTATGTCATGGGTTATGATATAATTATTTATGATCTTTTAGAACATGTATGTATGATTTCATTATGAGATGGGTGGGACTTATATTACCCTCCAATGAATTGGGTAAAAATTTATATACCATGGGATAGGCATGGATGAAATAAGAAATGAACTCAGTTTAATATTACATTACTATAATGAGAAATGAACTTGGTTCAGTAATACAGGGCTTGAATGATGAGTGAACATGGTTTAATAATATTGGGTTGGATCAGGGTGTGATCCCATTTCAGTAAATGACTTTGTCCACTATGTTGGCCTTGGAAATAATTCCTTGACTAAAAGGGAAGTCATTATATATGATTATGTTTCCTCCACATTTCCATGTAATATTCCTATGTTATTAATTCATGGATTATGTACTTTATTTCCTTATGATTCATGTCTTCTGAACTGCTATTATTTATGCCATGGTTCGTTTTTATGATCTTTTGATATGTAGGGTATGAACTTCCAATGTTATGATCAAATTCTCATACCCTTATGATCGTTATTATGATTACATATCTCCCTTGTTCACCCTTATTGGCCATCTTAGATTTTCCCTTTTAATGATTCCTTCTATAGGTTGTAAAGATATGTATTAATTATGATGTGTCTAAGAAGGGTTCAAGTCATGAAGAACATAGTGGTAGAGAATATAGATTATTTTTTGTACCATTGTTTATGTTCCCATATTTTCAAAGAACTAGACTAATATGGTCCTTTTGTGTTTGTTTGTTTAATGTTTTAATAATTCCATAAAATTAATCAAATGTTAATGTAAGAAGATAGAGGATAAATATAGTGGGTATCTAAGAAAATTTTTATTTATCCTTTGTAATATTGGATGTGAAATCCTTTTTGATAACCCTAAGGAAATGTCTAACGATAAGTATATGGATAAAGAGAAGTATAAGAAGATTTCTTGGAATTTTTCTAAAGGATATAGTGAGTTGATTCATAGGAATACATCAATGTCTAGATACGATAAGTGGATGTGGCTCTAGCACAGATGTACCTAGGGGTGAAAACTCTAATAATATGTTCCAAGAATGAATTAGGGTAATCTATTACATGAAAATGGGCCTTACTACATACTTGGTTTGACACACCCAATGGATATTCTTTGGTAATTAACAAACTCTTTCCAAACCGTCATAAATATTTAAATATAATTTGGATATGAATAACCTTGGATTAACAGAGCATGTCATAGATTAAGGAAGGTTTCATGATTCAGATATCCTATAAGTAATTATTTTCATGGCTATGTGGTTTTCGTCTTCGATATGAAATGTTCACACTATGCTTCTAGTTATAATCAATGGAGGGAACCAAAAGAAACTGGATTAATTTTGAATGAGATGGAAGATTTTATGATGAATAGTCAATTGGGAGGATCATTGGAGTGAAATATGTTGTGATCATGCTTAATCAGTTTCCAAAAAACATTATTAACAATGTGTACCTTAATCAACCCTCGGACTCACCAAGAAAGTGAAATAAGAATCTCACCAAGAGTTCAAGTAATGTAACCTTGAAGTAAATAAAATTTGGTTTCCTTTATGTCAAGAATATAGAAAGAATAACCTAATTAAATGTCTTAGAAGATCAAGAAGATGTTTAGTCAGTGGAATAAAAAGGACACAAATAAAGTGACTACAAAGAAAAAAATGAAGAGTTAGTTAATGAAATGTATGAGAATATTGGTATCCCTAATGAATAAATGAAGGATATATGTTTTAAGAGTGTAATAAATGTTCATTATGCAACACACAATACCAAGAGGAACACTCATAAAGAGAATCTGCAATGTGGTGGGAGTAATTGTTATATTATTGATAATGAAGATATTAGAGATTTCATGTTAAAGGAAATGGATATTATGTAATTGGATAAGGTATCCCTATTAATGGATTAATGATGAAGTAATCGATGTTTTTATGTATTTGGATTCAGGAATTATGAAAGTGAAAAATATAATGATTGTTCAATTTATTATCTTTACTAAGGATTAAAAATATTGTGTTAAATGTTTCCAATGGTTTGGGAAAATGATTTAATGAAAATGTAATATTTTCACTAAGGGAAGATAACCACTAATATGTTACTTATGTTAATATATATTTTTAGATAAAGATATGTGGGATATGAGTAAGTAAATTGGATGATACTAGTTACCTTGTTACTAATTCACGACTTATTGACATATTTTTCATGATATCATGTATGATGTTTAAAACATCTTGGATTTGTGGAATATATCCATTAATCAGTATAATAATGAAGAATGCATGTTTTACAAACATGATTTATGGTAATTCATGTTGATTTCAAGTTCCAAGATAATTTACCATGAGGGTATTCACATGTTTTTAATGTGATAACCAAGATATACTTTGTGATATATTGGAGATCAATAATAAGATGATTTCCAGATTTTCAATATAAATTTTTGGATTCTCATCTTTCAGAAGGGTTATAAGGTTACTAAATCATGTAAAGATTTAGTTAAACTTTTGAGGAATTATTTATGTATCGTTATTTTATTGAGAACCTCAGTTAAATAGATATTTAGTGATTAACCTTATTTCCCTGATTTCAATCATATTTTGAAAATTATATTAGTGTTGTTTAAGAAAATGACATAATGTATGTTGGGTGACAATCAATCAATTTTGGAAGGGCCATGGGTATTGAACCCATGACTAATGGATGATAAGGGTTTAACACCTACAACTGGCCCACAAAATGTCTTGGTTATTGTATAATTATTTATTATCAATAATTATTTATAATGAACTAATAGTGTTACATTTTATATTTATATATTAATGTATTAACCATATTTATTTTTAAGAATATTTATATGTAAATAAATGTACCTTTTATTCTTTTATGGGCCTTAATATCTACTAAAAGTGTATTTTAGTGCTTCAGGCATAAATGTTAATTTATGGACATCCATTTAATGATGTATTGGATGAATTAGAAATATTTAAAAGGATAAAAAAGAATGAAACTTTGTTTATTGAAATATATCAAGAATATTTCATTATATTCATGGTCAATAAAAGAATTACTCAAATATAGGTTAATGTTCCAAAAATGTTGTCCTAATGCCTTAATTTTTATTCAACTGATGGACATATAAACCATTACATATTTATGACATTAAGACCCTAAATTTTTTTTATCATTATATTTTGTTTATTTATGACCTCAATCACTCCCTATAAATATTTACATTTTTCTTCTATGACAAATCTTTACTCCCAACCAATGTTCTCATACGTGGAAACCATGTTATATGTTACTTTGGGTAACCATTATGGTTCCAACATTGCATTTTAAGGGAAGTTTTAGTATTCATTTTTTTGATTTGGGTTTCTATGAAATTAAATTTCAAGTATTACACCATTGATAACACAGACGAGTTTTATGGGAAAAATTCATTTTAAGTTGGGTAGAATGTTACACCCCACGATTTTGTGAAATATATTTTTATAATTAATTTAATATTTTGATATTTTTAATTTCAAACAACACTGAATTTCATTTTTTATTAAATAGCTATGTCAAACATTCCTTTTACGTGAAACCAACATAGATTTATCTACACGGCACATCAAGTTTAGTTTGCATTACATTCAATAATGAATTTCCTTGATGGCTTGTGTAATACACAAGATTAAGTTTTATAGAATAATGATATATTATTTAATTTATACTATCCATTAAATTAGTAATAATAACTATATTATTAAAAATATATGGTTTTAAAAAATATAATATGAATTCATATGTTACCAATTAATTGAAAATAAAAATATAAGAACTAATTGAATATAAAAGATATATTCTTATTTTTATCACCCCATTATTTTCTAAAATAATAAAGGAAATTTATTAAAATTACTGAGTGATATAAATTTAATATATATGTTACATATTAAATCAATTTTTTATATTCATTCAATATATTTGATATACAAAAGATAAGAACAAACACAAATTTATGCTTAAAAACAATATCTTTATAAAGGATGTTTTGCCGCCTTTTAATGGAGAACCCTTCCCAAATTTAATTTTTGGGGAATATATTTATTTAATATTTTAAATTAAACTTTATATTTTAAATAAAAACATAAAAATAAGTTTAGTATAAATTTTTGGGATCTTTCATTAAGGTTTCATTTTTTTAATGAATTGTGAAAAATACTGATTTTTATTTCAAACTCGCCTTTTCATATAATTTATTTATAATATAAAATTATATTTTAATTGGTTTAAATGTTTTATTGGGTAATAGTCCTATAAATTAATCTTATTTAGGTCATTATATTCAATTTCACTTTGAAATTGGGAATAAAAACCAATCAATCTTTTGAACATTTTTACTTTATAGACTCGTAGTATCGTCTTGTCAGTGAGATTAAATTTCAATTAATTTATATCAATTATATGATTATAATTTGTAAAAAATAGATTAAATATTTATAAAATAATAATTTATATGTTCTAAAAAAGTAAAATTAGTTTTTGAAAAAAAATATTGGTGAAAATGATTAAACATTATTACAATGGTTAAGAGAACAAATTTGGTTAATAAAGTACTAAACCTTAAATTTACTACAAAAAATGACTTATAAACTTTTCCAAAAATTTTTTTATGAAAATTATAAGTCCATTAACCTTATATTATTGAGGTTTTAATGTTTTTTTGACCATTTTAGGTAAAAACATGGGTATACCTAACTTGTTTTTAAAAATTTCATGTGTGTCCTTTCCCTTCCCTAAAAAAGGTCCCCATATCTCTCTCTTCATCACACCTTTCAAACAACTTTTTTTTGCCATGATCTACCCAATACACATAAAAATATCCATAAATTCCTTCTATAATCATTCCTTTTGGAAAAAAATAAATCCATGGAAGGCTTTTGGAACAAACCAAAATGAGTTACCCGATTAAAAGATAACTTCTTCTCCCAAGATCATATTTTGGTTTTCTTTCTCCACCCCTACACTCTCTTTATTGAATTATTTTATAAAAACACAATTACATTTAATATAATAGGATATTTTGATGCTATTTTATCAACCTAAACTTACACACACTTCAATCTAATTGGTAATGAACATATCGTTTATGTGTACGATGAACTACCGCCTCACGAAATGATGATTGTTCATTTTATATTTACCGCCTATCATAGAAGACATTATGATGAAAATTATATTTATATATGATAAAGAATATATTTATAATATCTTTTTTATTTTGTAATTTTTATTTATAACATACCTCTATTCTTTCCATCTTGGGTAAATATGATCATTTCATTTCAGTATTGTGGACTACCGCCCCCTCAAAGCGATGTGATTCGTTCACACACTACATGGAATGTATTAAGGATGTGTTTAGTAAACTTATATGATATATATATATATATTTGTGAGTGTTTGTGAAATAATAATTATACTATTATGAATATATATATATATATATATATATATACCGATACATATATGTCATTTACATTTTTTCATTCAATACATCAATAAAACGAAAGCTGCATTCATCCATACTTACCATCTGTCGTCTCTATAAATATTGTATTCCATTTCATAATTATATATTCTATATTTTATTATAAAACACATATATTTAATATTAATGATACTTATAACATGGTTTAAATTATGTAAATCTTGATATAAGTATAAATACCAAAAATATAACAAATTAAGACAAAATTGAAAAATAAAGAGATATTATATGAAGCGTATCCTTAACATAAAATTGTTAACAAGACTGTAATATAAAGTCATAATTAAAACATATATGGTATTAGAGATAATAATATTTTCAGGTAAATTATTTATAATAAATATACATTTATTATATAGGAATATTTAACGAGTTTATTGACACTCTGTTCCATCACATATATGAAAAAGTGACAATGGGAAATTCTATAAAAAAGGAGGAGGAAATATATGGATAATTTCAATACTTATAAAGGTAAAAATTTGAGTTCTCCCAAGGTATCCCAAATCATCGGTGGTGTGCAAGTACTTTCACACCCATCACATGCATGCCACCTTATCACTTGTTTGCCAAATCACCTTCGTCCCATGTACCAAATTTTTTTATAAGTAGATACTTGGGGCCATCATATATTTGCAATAATTTCCCTAAAGTCATATTGCTACTATGTTATCCCTAGTGTTTCTCCCATGTTCTCCAAAACCTCCAAGGAAGTTTCATAACACCTAAAGTGAAGGAATTATGGAGGGATTGTAAGAAAAAGATTCTCTAAGTGTTAAAAAATTAACAACACCTTCACACCTCATTCACCCCCTAATTTATGAAAACTTATGCACCACCCTTCCACAAGCCATAAGATATGCAACTCACTTCCATGAATACCAATGAATAATCTTTAAGTCTTGATCCTAGTCTCACCCATTTCTAGTAATCTAGGTTTTTTATTACTTAAGGTGATATCAGTTTGCTCAATCCTACTCGAGTACCCCACACCTATGTGACACTTACTTGAGATCCCTTCTATTATATTCAGCATACCTTTCAGCCTACTAGATCAATCTATTAAGTCACTCTAAAATATATTCATAGAAATTCCTTTTCTTATTTGGATCTCTTTTCTTAAAGAGACCACGTTAAAACCTCCACCAAGACCTCCTAATTTAAAAAATGTTATGGAAATGAACATATGCATGTATCCCATATGGATTTGGATATATATGGTCAGTGGTTTCCCATGATTTTCCAACAATAGGTTAAGTTCCATTGGGTGTCTATTATTTTTTATATCTATGATCAAATAGACCCTTAACCCAGGAATAGTGTTGAGGAGTTCCCAGTATTGGATTCTAGGTATGGGACTCAATCCTCCTCTTCTCATCTCTATGACATGGAGCCTCCACTTCTTGGTAGGGAGGACAGAGATCATACATGATTTTCCATTTGACAATGTATAAGTCTCTCTCTAATTATAGGAGAAATCCAAGGGCATCCATCCTGGTGTAATACCTTAGCCTTTCATGTAGTTGGTTAGAGTCTCAATCCTCTCTACACCATTCACCTTTATTTATTCCATAACTTGGACCCTCGTCCAATGTAAAGAGAATAGGGGGAATTGTCGTAGCCATGGCCTCCTCCACTATAGGATCATCCTCTTCCATTAGGGGAGGTGTAAGTGTGAGGTTTGTTGAATCTTTTACATCCTATTGTTTCTCACAGCTGAGAATGAATCACATGGGTTTAGAGTTATGTAATGATCACATTACCCAAAAAATTCACTTGAATGAATGATCTATGAGAACTCCGATTCCCCATATAATTGAGATATGTAGGAATCCTTCACCCAAGGATTGAGCTCAATGGGCATCCTCCTCACGTTTCCAACCCTAATTCCCTTATTCTGAGAATTCTCCTTATGAGTAATCCCTAAATCAAGACCACCCTAAACCTTTAAGTGTTAAGACATCTCTCATGGACCCTATTAAAACGGAATCCTCATTAGGTTTAATCCCCAACCTATTTCTGTCAAAAGGTCGAACTCTACTATGAGACTTACCAAACTATGTGGGATTTGATTACCATACAAATGAGATACATAGGAAGCCTCCCTAAGGTTCAAACCCATCATTCCAAATCAACCACATTCTCTTCATGTTATATCCCTGGTAGGGTATATTTCAACTTGGGAGCACATATTCTTTCCAGGTTCCTTGGGATTATTTGGCATAAGTCAAACACACTGATTTGAATAAGAATCCTACACCTATATTTCAATACCACATGGCATTAAACTGTGTAGTTCGTTCCATATCACATGAACATAAAAGGTATGATGTGTCCCTATTAAGCAGCACCAAACATTGAGGGTTCTGATTCTTGTCATGAGGATACATATATAGCCCATTTATGGGTTCTATTCCAACATAAAAATAACTTTTTCCTCCCTTAGAAATGATAAAATCTAGAGTAATCTCTATCTACCTAGTTAACAATAAACTCAACAGTAAAATTTTATCTCCCTAGATAGTGATAAATTCCATAATGACATTCATCTACATGGATGACCATAAAATTCTAGAGTGCACCACCGAGTGGATTAAAAACTGACATTATTTTAATAGTAACCAAAGAACCTCTAAGTAGTATATAAGAGGATAACATCAATAGAGAAACTTGATACACACAAATATCTTAATTGATTAAGAAAGTCGAATAAATATGGATGATTTTGAATTCCACATATGCTAATAATTGATTGAAATTTTCTGGGGAAACCTACATAATTCTTGGTAAATTAATAAGTATTAATGAAAATATATTAAATCAATATGAGAGTCACAGAGTGAGTAATAAGTTCCCCTAATAGGGTATGAAATGTTGGACCACTCGTCGTCTTGAACAATGTGAGTTCCTAAGCATTAGGGCTTAAAATTATTAAGGCATAAATGCCTTTAGAAAGAAAGTCCCTTCAGATACAGAATTGTTTGGTGTTTCTGATTACATAAGCATATCTGTTGGGAACCGTTCAGAGATAGTGATTCCTAACTAGAACACACGTTCTGAAGGAAAAAAAAAATGGTGAACCTGATGTGAGAAAACTCAATTATTTCATTTCCATAAATAAAAGGTATGTATAGATTAGTCTCTTTCGGAACAATTTGTTTGCTAAAAAATCCATTTCTGAAGGAAACTAAAAAATTGTGAAACTAATATGAATACTTAACCAAGATGATAGTGTAACCCATCTGCGAGGCCACTATCAATAGATAAATGAGACTTATATAAGGAAATAAATCACAAATATAGTCATCCAAAAATATGAAGCTTTTCCAAAGTCCAATGATTGTATTTTTCATATATAAATGCATTTTTTTCCAAGAACTCCCTTCATTACAAATGGATTTCTTCATGTTTACACCCATGAACACCCAATTTACTACTCAAGATATATCATCATCCAATACAATGACACCTTCACTGACTCATCATATTCAAATATAGGTCTTTAACTCATAGGATTGATAGTACCATCAACACATCACTATTCCAACCTAATAGGTTTCCTAGCATACACTCCAAATTAATAATAATCCCTGATCATCTGTTCAGCGATGACCGGTGGTCCATAAGCAGACAATGCCAACCACCATATTTAAACATTTCAAGAGATTATCCCTAGAACTCAATAACCAATTCCTATCATATTTTAGGGCGGTCAACCAAGAGGTAACTTATGGCCTCATCCGGAAGAGATAGGGGTCGTTCTCGAAGGATCCTTCCAAAAATCACCACCGCCAACGCCGCACGACAATAAAACCACAACATGGTGAGGTTGTTATTTTTGTTTGTCTGACATAGGTACCTCAGAACCGATCATGCAAGAAAAACTGTCTGGGACTACAGCCTGCTAACAGGGTGCAGGTTCCTACCTTTTCCCCCTCTAGAAAAGGCCACCTACCTAGTTTGGTGGAAAACAATAACCGAGCATATACACCGATCCGTTATAATTCCGCCAGCTAATAGGCTTGTCCATAGGAACCCAACCAATACCGGTATCTAAATTTGGTGGAGTGTCGTGATCAGTGACATAAACCTTCATATAATCTTTTAGATATACAGTAAACTCATATAGTTGCATTCAATGATGCTTGCCAACCAAATGTGGCAGCAACATGTAAGAGGAAACATACACTTGCCTGTACTCATCCACCATTCCAACAATAACATTTGTAAGTACTTAAATAATCCCACTAACCACACTTAGACTAAAATAGATAGTAGGCACATACACTTTCCAACATCCATCATGACTGGCAACAATCTTATTTATCAGCACCTGGAGAAGTCATTTAGAAATCTCTGACAACAAACCTAGGGCATACTCAACTCTATTTCCCCACAAACAAGTACATTATGTATCCACTAATATTAATGGGATGATAGACGTAGGTAAATATCAATACATCAAATATTGAATGGACGTATATTCTTGTTCCATATGCTAAAGTAACCAAACACATTTAGGCCACGGTGAATGGAAAGACACAAATTCCAACCCATATCCTAGAATCTATCACAAATATCATAACGTAAACTATAGAAGTGACAGATGAAAAAAGACATAATTCTTTCCTTATACATGGGATAACTCATCAGCATCCCATTACAGAGAAAATACAATCCTCTATTCTAGTCGAGGGTGGTTATGGGGAATACTCTCTCATGTCATACAAACTATTGTATTGGGAACATACACCCATTCCAATTGAGGATAATCAGCATATTCTAATGGCCACTCCAAAGTAGGCACATACACCTTTTCATGAGAACCACATATCCCATCAAGTGGCCCCAACTTCTAGTAAGAATAAATCAAGGAAAAAGAATCATCAAACACAATTGAATAATAAATATTTGATCTCTGATCTGGCTCTTCTTAATGATAAATTCTTGAAGAACACATACATTTATCTATTGTAGTTCAAGAACCTACCCTCTCATTGCCAAATTATGGGAGCATTAGAAGTAATCATGAAGTTAGTTATTGGAAACTTTCTCATGAAGTCTTTCTTCATGATAATTTAGTCAATCTTGAGAACTAATCTCTAGACGAGAGCCATGAAAACCCTCAATGTGGCTAGAAGACTAAGGAAAAAGAGGATTTAACCCTTGCTAGAGTCTCCCATGGTGGTCCTTAGCATAATGGAATTCACTATGAAAGTTCTATCTACAATAGTAATTTTCATTGTTGTGAAAATTCTCTAACTAACAATATAGTGATAAGAAAGACCTACAATCTTAAGGCACATTCAAATACAAGGCTGGTCATCTCATTCCTTTTCACAGGTGGGTTAAGTTATTTCTCAATCAGAAGACATACCAAGGAAACCATCATTTTACAAACCACCATTGGTCTATTTATCTTGCAATTAAATATAGGATCTCTTCACCATTATTGCTGATTTTGATAAAGTGGCTGGAAAATTCCAACTTTGGTCTTATAAAGTCATGAAACCTCTGGAAAAATATGAAGACAATTTGTTAAACATGAGGAAACAACTATATAAGGGTGAAATACTAGTCAATGTTATAGCCTTTGGATACCTCTCAATACAATATTCCAAAGATGTTGAAATAATATTTCATTCATGATATTTGCCTCAACATATGGAAGACTTATCTTCATCTAAAATCAAAATTAATACCTTATGAAGTATATCAAAGTCATTTCATGGTAATAGACGGGTTGTACCACTAAATTAACACGGAATATATCCTGTCTTCCCAACATTCAAAGATCTAGAAAAAATAGGGTTCCCTTCAATATGTATTCCTCGACACATTAATGAGGTTTTGAAGAATCATCACAGATACCCCATCTGGTGTTCATATCAAATGATGGGGTGTACATGAATCATTGCATTTAACTATGCTCCAAAACCATCAAATCCCACCAAAATAGGTATTATGTAATGTTATTTCCTTGGGCCAACTACAACAAGAAAATTATTTTAATGACTGAAGACATGATCTACAAGAACAATCCATGACTAGCTTCCACCAAAGTCGGGCTCAAATAGAGCGAGCTACTAAGATACTTTTTCATCAAGAGCCTGGGAACATCGAGCATGCCTCTCACTTAAAAGATGATAGACATTATATTGTGAAAATTTATGAAATAGAACAATATCCTTCTAAAATATGTTATTTAATTAGGTGTTGGATAATGAACCCAACAAACATTCAGACAAAAATTCGTAAAATTAGAAGAGCATATGTGCTAATATCATCCATAGCAGTTTAGGAGCCACCCCATCCCGTAGGGCTGGGGGATTTTTTAACCCAACCCATGGTTCCAAAAAATAGAGTCCAAAGTGTTGGGAAGTAAGAATACAAATCTCCCCATTCTGTAGGGATAGTGGGTTTTCACATTCACAATCCCATCCTCAGTAAAAGTAATGTTTATACCAATTAAGGAAGAAGATGAAAAATTAATGCACAAATGAACTATATGAGGATTCTATTTAATTTAATATCCACTAAAATATTCTTGGGGAACCATAAAATAGTATAAAAATATCTCTTGGAGGATGAAAAATAAGGTGATCTCACCAAGATACTGACAAAATTCCAGCAATGCATGATGCGTCAATGAATGTCATTAATGTCACCATGGAAGATATAGTAGAAAATTAGTCCAGTTTAGGGGAGTCTAAGGATGAATATATTCTTCATAATAATTTCCACACTGAATCAAATGATGTAGGTGTGCAAAATAGAAACCAGAGGCTATCCTAGAATCATGGTGTCCTCTCAAATAATCAACATCTAACATTTCAAAACGCACCTAACTGGGAAAAAGGAAAAGGTTAGACTATGTCTCACATTCTCCCTAAGGAGGGTCCATCCAATTTGTTGGAAGAAACATTTTCACAACAAGATGAGTATATAATTTATTTTATAAGACTCAATGTAGAGTTACTTTGAGGTAGCACTCCTTCTAGATATGCACCAATGGAAGATCCTCGTCTTTTACTTCCAGTAGGAGAACCTCTAAAAATATGGTTTCTTTCAACTAATAATACAGATTATGAATTCCATCAATTTCACATACAACTAGTTTAGGATCAGAAACATACTTATAGGCATTTCCCAATGGGCTAACCAATGAAAATACCAGCAGTTCCCCCACCAGTGGTCTTACTGGTCATCATACCAGTTCAGGCTTTAGATGTTTTACCTTTATAGGTCCAGGCTCAGCCAAATAATAATAAAATTCTTATGAACAACATTGAGTCACCAATGACTCTATTATAAGCTATTGAATGATGGAATGCACTAATACAACCGAAAAATAATGTTTATCCTAAATAGTTAGATCTGACCCCTCCATTTCCAAATATTGGGAATCCCACATTTCCAATAATTAATGGACCAGGAGATCCATAGCAGGACTTGATGTATTTTTTATCTAACTGTTATCCCATGATGGGGACCCCTAAGAAACAAGAGGAAGTGAAGCTCAGATGTTTTATGCAATCACTATAGGGGCCATCCTTCATTTGGTATACAAGATTATAGTCTCAATAAATTACTTGATGGGAAGATCTATGTTAAAATTTCCAACAATGAAAAATATAATAGTCTTAAATTTCAAAAACTGCAAGGAAAGGGATAATTAAAGAGTTTCATATTTCATTGCTTGGTGGAAAGCATTAAAATTATCTAAAAATATAACACCCCCTCATGAATAGTTTATTCCCATTTGTGCTGAAAATCCTCATGATGAGTTGTGCAAACCATTAACCCCTATGAAATACATAGGAGGGTTATCTGATCTGGCCTCAATTTCTCAAGAGGTGGAGAACTCCATAATAGAGACTACATCTAATCATGAGTAATTTCATCAACTCTAGGAAGAAGAGCAGGAAAGGTAGAGGCTTCTATAGTCATACCTAAGAAATCCCCTATATCTGATCATAATTCAATAAACTCATCATACTGAAGGGATCCACCTCCCAAGTGTAATC
Organism: Viscum album; assembly: GCA_963277665.1. NCBI lineage: Eukaryota > Viridiplantae > Streptophyta > Magnoliopsida > Santalales > Viscaceae > Viscum > Viscum album. The sequence continues at coordinate 2,081,071,368 of OY728152.1, read as the reverse complement.
ATTAATGACTACCACGTCAATATGATTAAAAAAGATCAAAGGAGATAATAGTTCGAGGAGTCCAAAAACAAGTTCAATTGTTTTTAAAATTAACATGACCTGGAATACTTCATCTCATCTTTGGAAAACTACTTAGTTTAGTTTGTAAGACCAAAGAATCCAAACAGATAAGGTGACGAGGACCACCAAAAAAATTCCCTTTCCATCAAATTTTGGGGAACCCCATCCAGGAATGTTTTTAAGGACTTCCAACAAAATATGGTGGACTATGGGTAATTAACACTGAATAATTCACCATCCCCAGTAGCATGTGTTACTGCTATGGATCCAGATGATTAAGGAAATTGGAAAGAATTTAAAAGTAATAATTCTCAAAAATTAAATGATTTCATGGTCAGGAAAGCAATCGACTAAACTCATGCCATTCTATGAACATATTTGAAACAACGTACTGTGTATCTTTCCACTTCTATTACAGAAAATCCATATTTATTAAAATACCACTCCATTGAAGGTCAATCCTAAAAAAATCCACATGTACAGAAGAATAAGTCGGAAGAGGAAGAAGATGAGTTTGTGGCAAGGCCAAAATTTTCCTTAACCTTAACATATTTCATTCCAACTGTCTCAAAAGAAGGGGCACATCCATGCCAAGTGGCACAAAAAAAATGGCATGTCAGGCATTATCTTTGTCCGATGAGGAGTTGATCTTCAATTATGTTAACATTATTAACTTAATGTATCACCAAAAAAAATGATGATTCTAATTATGAACCAGAGTTCCACATACTTTATTGGGGAACTGGGGAAGAGGTCATCAAGGTTTAGGATATAATGGAATATGTGGGCATGCTAGAAGCCACAACTCTAACCACACCCTTGCTCGAACAGTTTATACATCATAAACTCGTAAGAGAGCCCTCCAATGGGCTCATCAATAATAAGTGAATTCTCCCACACATGAAAGTGTCCTTCCAAACATGATCATCTTGGAAGATCAATTAGTGTCTATACCTCCACCTTCTCGATGAGTGGGTAGACCTAGACTACATAATCCACCAAGAGTGGAAGTATTTCTACATTCTATCTTGACAAATGGTCCATCCACATCAGGATCATCAGCTTCCAAGGCACCTAAAATCGAGAATCTTCAAACTATAAAATAAAGACCTCTAGATCAAAAGTATGATTTTTTGAAGCAACTGGCCCAATCACTTTCTAATTTATCGATCCCAGATGCTTGGAATCTTTCAAAAGATCTCAAGGAAGCACTTATTGAGGCTTTGGAAGGACCTCATGATTTTGAAATTGAGGTTACTTCCACCGATGATTACCATATAGATAAGGACCTAATATAATTCCATGCAGTAATATCTTTCATGGACTAGGGTAAGGATGTTATTGTACATTGAAAAATCAAACCCTAGTGTCTATACATCAATATCATTATTATTGATATCCAATTATGCTTCATTGATAATAGATCAAGGGTCAACCTCATTATCATTTTAACACATAACTAATTGTGCCGCACTAAATCCCACTTGTCTCTATCCACATTGAAGTTACAGGGGTTTGAAAAGAATGAGCAAGATCCTCTTTATGAGATTATTCTTAGAACTCAATTTGGGGATCTCACATCTGATTCTATGTTCATGGTTATCTAAAAGGACATATCTTTCATCATTATATTGGGGTGACCTTAGTTACATCATCATGTAGTTATTCCTTCATTGTACCATGAATTTCTCAAATATTGTGTAAAAGGTAAAATTAGGACATTGATCAATGATAAGGCCCCATAAAAAATATTTGAATCCCAGTACATTGATGCAGGGTTCTATCACACAAAGGGAAAACAGTATGTGGAGAATGATGCTACTAGAATCAATGATATTAATGGTTTGTAAATGATATCAGTCAAACCATTCAAGAATATCAGTACAAATTAGGTGTTACCCATTAATAAAATAGTAAGGGTTGAATACCATTTGAGAAATTGTTCAGTAGATTTCATAATTTCAGTTGTGGAAAATGAGCCTGACAGCATAAGAGAATTCATTGACTCGCTAAGAAGTGACGAAAGTTTAAACTAAGAATTTTTCATTCCATAAACCCGACTTCAAAAAGTCTATGATTTATCATTCAGGAAAGAAATAAGTGGTCACACTAATGGAAAAAGATAGTGAAGCCAATTTACATCCCATCATCTTCCCTTCAAAACATCCAAAATACCCTTTAACATCAGTTGGTCCAGAGATGGTTTCATCTTCTTCAAGATTTCCAAATATCAACTCCACTCCTAGCTCTAAAAGTCTATGACTCATTTTTCAGGATCGAATAAGTGGACTCAATCATAGAAAATGATAGGGATTCCAATTCCCATCCCATCATCTTCCCTTAAAAACTTTAAGAAGACCATTCTTCATCAGTTGGTCCAAAGATGGTTGCCTCCTCTTTATGATTTCCAAATACCAACTCCACCACTAGCTCTAAAAGTCTATGCTACAATAGTCATGCTAGAATAAGTGGACTCACCCATGTAAAATGATAGGTATTCTAATTCTCATCCTATCAACTTCCCTTAAAAACTTTAAAATGATCGTTCATCATTTTTTGGTCGAGAGATGGTTTCCTCCTCTTCATGATTTCTAAATACCGACTCCTCTCATAGATCTATAAGTCATACATAATCACAAACCCTTCAAGAATGGGTAGAATAACCAACTCATGAAGAAGAAGAAGTAGAAGAGGAGAAGGAAGGCTTGAGGGATTCTCATTTAGTATTTGTGGAAGGATTCTCCACCACTGTGGATGAACTCGGAAAAATAAATCTGGGCACATAAAAATATCTACACCACAATCTGATTAGTGTTGTCATGAATCAAGAAGAGAAATAGGCGTATACTTTATTTTTGAAGAAAACCCATGATTTATTTTCCTATAATTTGACAGAGATTATATAAATTAATCTCAAAGTGGTGACCCATAATTTGGGATTTCGAAAAGATAATTGGGGATATAAGCAGGCAGGAAGAAGAATGAACCTGACTCACGACTCCAAAATTGTGGGTGAGGTCGACAAGAATGTCAAAGTAGAATTCATATGAGAGGTAAAATATCCAATGTGGGTAGCCAATATTTTCTTGATGGAAAAAAAGAATTATAAAAATAATAGTTTTCGTTGATTTTAGAGATATCAATCGACATTATCCCAAAGACGGCTTCCTAGTTCCAATCACATTACTCTAGATTGATGCAACACCTAACTCCAAAGTTCTCTCCTTCATGAATGGAAATTTTTTTATAACCACAATTTTATGGCCCCTTAATATGAGGAATTTACATCCTTCATGTCCCCTCGAGGAATATTTTGATATCAGTTAATTCCGTTTGGATTGAATAATGTTGGTGCGAAATATCAACGTGAAATGCACCATATCTTCAAACCCTTATTGGGGAAATTTATTGAATTCTATGTAGATGACCAAGTGGTAAAATTAAGACAATGTTTTGATCAACTAATTTACTTAGAGACCCTATTAAGTAAGATTAGACAACATAATCTAAATATTAAGCCCTTGAAATATGCTTTTGGGGTAACCTAGGGAAAAATTATCATTTTTGTGTATGCCATCATGACATCAAACTTGATCCTGATAAGAATAAAGTTATCCAGGGAATTTTTGCTCCACAAAACTTATAAGAGATGAGAGTACATCATGGAAACTTGTCTTACATCTAATTATTCATATACAATCTATATGGAAAGTGTTTTCCCTTCACCAAATTGATGAATAAGGGGGTTATATATCATTGGACCGATGTATCTCAAAAATAATTTGATACCTTCAAGAAATAACTCTTGATTACACTATTATTGATGCCATATGTTGATGGGGAACCACTCATTCATTATGTGACATGCTTTGAGTGATATATGAGTGCATTCCTAGCCCAAAAGAATGATGAAGGGAATTAAAAAAATCCTTTAATATCATAGTTGAATCATGATCGATGTAGAGACTTGATATTCAGATATTGAGAAGATCATCCTAGTATTAATCTTTGAAGTTCAAAATATGAGGAAATAACTATAGTATCATGAGGTCCATCTGGTCTCTTAAAATAACCCTCTTAAATGTATCCTCAGTCATCCTATATTTACATGATGTATGGAACGATGGGCAGTTATTCTGCAGTAGTTGGATAGACATTTTTTTCCTCAAAAAGTAGTAAAAGTCTAAGCCTTGGAAGAATTCTTTACCGAACACCCATCTATAGAAGAAACATCATTGAATACTAAAATTTTGTATGAATAAATATTCTATATATAGTAAAGTACCTGAACCTAGGAATTATAATTTTATGATGCTTCTAGAAGTCCAATGGGGAAGAGAATGGAAGATCCTAAGATTAACAATGTTGTGTTATGAATTATTCTTATCTCCTAAAAAATAGGCAGTGTTGACATATTCATTACTATTATTAGATGGTGGTATAAAAAATGAGGCAGAATATCAAGCTCCCATTTTAGGTGTAGAATCAGAAAGACAGGTACCAGTGAACTACCTAGAAGTTAAGGGTGATTTAGAATTGGTAATGAAACAGATTAATGGGGATTATGCCATCAGAAAAAAGACCTAATTCCCATGTGTGATCTTGTTTGGGGGTTAGTGGAGGGATTTACCTTGGATCCAACATTGTATTATTTCAAATAGTCATAAAATTCTAAATTTGATGCATTGGAAAATGTATCTACATCCATAGTAGATCCAAATCAGGATGAGATAATCATCAAAATTTCCCATCCTCATTTGTTTTCACCTTTTATTCAAATTATAACAGAGAAAATCATTGAAATTAGTCATATTACTGAACCATTTTTTCCGACTATAGGATGGATGAAACCTATCATAGAATAAGTATAAAATTGGGTACATATACTTGATATATCTAGAAAAGAGAAAGTTTGGAGATGAGTGGATAATTTCACTCTTTATGATGGCCTACATCACACGAAGATCCTATATAGATGAGGCTTTGATGAAATTATCCTCAGATTCATTGATGGGGATGAAATAGTGTATGGAATAAAAGAAGTGTTCATATGAGCCTGTGGTGCCCACTAGTCTGGGTATAGTCTTTGTGATCAAATTTGACGTCTTGAATACTTTTGGCCTTCATGGAAGTGGGATTGCATAAATTTCACTAAGAAGTTTCTTCCATGCCAAGCTCATGCCAAATTCATTCATCAACCCCCTAGAGTTTCTATAAATAGCTAAGTAATCTTAGCCATTTTATATATGGGGAATTGATGTATTAGGACCTTATCCTCCAACTACAGCCATGCGGTTCAAATACATCCTTACTGCTACATATTTCTTATCTAATTGGGTTGATGGAGTACCTATCAAAGAAGTCAGATCCAAAATTAATCATATTATGGTAAATGCTAATATCATTACCATAATTTTTTTCCCTTATAACATATTTATAGGAAATGAAACCAATTTCTATTTTTCTAAGGTAGGGAATTTATATCAGGAATATAACAACAAATCCAACCATTCATCCCGCTATCATGCAACTGAAAATGGACAGATATATGGATTAAACAAAACCTTATCAAACATACTCCATTAAATGGGGGATAAAGAAAATAATTATTATCCCGATAGACTCTTACATGCCTTATGGGAATACTAAAATACTACCTATACTGCCACACATTCTACCCCGTACTCATTTTTATATAGAACATATTTATTATTTCCCATTTAAGTTCAATTACCTTCACTCCGAGTCATTGTTTATAATTAGTTATTTATAGTTGATCAGTCTCATAAGCGGATATATGAACTAGACCGATTGGATGAAAAGAGATTACATACCTAGCATAACTTGGAAGTCTATTAGAACCAAATATCATGAGCTTTCAACAATAATATTCCCCTTCATTCATTCCTCTAAGGAGAATTTCTATTGGTCATTAATAGTCCAATGATACCAGGAATGAAACCTATGAAGCATTATCCAAAGTGGGAAGGTCATTATATAAAAAACAAGGTCTACTCTAATAGATATTATTCTTCAATCTGAATGGATGGAGAACTCACTACAACACCAACAAATGTAAGGTTCCTGAAGAAATAGTTTGTGTAATCCAAAAGAGTATGTCATGGTTTCATGACATTAAACTACGTAACAACCAACATCCTAGTAACATGTTGTTAAAATATGTAGAACGATATGCATCTATGATGTATGAGATTATACTTTGTAGCATCTTGGTCCTTGTTGCATGAAGTCAAGCAACACAACATGAGGTCCTAGTCTCCTGACCTGAAACTACAAAACACCATTTGTCATCACCAAATGGCATTAAACTATATGGTTAACATCTCGGTCAATTGATGTTAATAAATCTCATAAGATGCCACAAATTTATATTCTTTTTATTCACTTAAATAATGAGTATCGTTCATGAGTATGAATTTCTCACATCATTTCCACTCCCTAGTGGCACATGAACCTCATTTTTCACTATTTTTGATTCAAATCTACAATGAAATCCATTTTTAAGAACTATGTGTGGTTTGATTGTCATTTCAATGAGATACATAGTGACACCCAGATCTCCTATGTTGGTACCATATACAACCATAAAAGAAAAAATTTCCCATTTCCTTGTATGTGACTTAATTCTATACAAGGAACCATTTCAAGAAATATGGCTAGATTCTCATATCATCTTGTATTTTTGGTCTGACCATTATTCAAGAAAGTATTAAAGACCATGCTTTTCAAATAAACATTAAATTGGTGTGGGGAACCATCCTCACAAACTATGTGGGGCATAATTATCATTCCAATGAGATACTTAGTGATACATGTGTCTTATCCCCTGATTCACCTGCAATATTTCCATCTTTTCACATTGGTACATCTTCGTCCATACCACATGACGTTAAACTGCATTTAACATTTCAAGAAATGCATGTGGCTTAATTATTGAAATTGAAAGATATATAGTGACACCCAGATCTCCTATCATAGGTCCAGTTGTAATTTTAAAATGTACCTTCATCCCCTATGCAAACAAATCAAAACTGTATAGGGAGTGCCTTCAAGAACTATGTGTGGATTTTTTATGCCTTAGCAAGATACGTAGTGACACTCAAATATCTTATCCTAGGCCCAACAATGATTAATAATTAATCCCTATTAATTCATGTGTATGAATCACATCTACATAGGAAACATGTCAAGAACTAGGTGTGGCTTTATTCATTCCCACGGAAAGATATTTAGTGACTCCATGGTCTTATTACATAGTCCAACCATAATATTTCATTCATATTAGGTCACCCATGTCGTTTCCATATAATGATAAACTGTATGGAGAAAACATAGTGTGGACTAATTCTCATTCAAATGAGATACATAGAGATATCCAGATCTCCAATCATGGGCCCATCCTTGACTAAAAAAAACCTTCCTCAATAAAAAATCTAGTTGGTGTATGGAATCATATTGAAGAACTAAGTATGACTTTATTCTCTTCCTAGTGAGATATGTATTGAAGATCATATCTCCAATATTGGATCCTAAGAAATGAAATAATAAATATCCTTCATTCCCTGTGTGTATGTATCAAACCTAGATAGGGAACATTTCAAGAACTATGTGTGGATTTATTTTAATCCCAATGAGATATGTAGTGACACCTAGATATTCTATCTTGGTTCCTACCAAAACAAAAATAAAATTCCCTATTAACTATCTATATGAATCAAAATTTCATAGGAATCAATTTTGGAACTATGTGTGGCTTGATTCTCAGTCCAATGAAATACATAGTTATGACCAAATCTCCAAACCTAGTCCCAACTGTGATTTTGGAAGCATAAACACCTTTCCATTTCCCCATTCATGAGTCAGATCTACATAGGGGTTTCTTATAGGACTTGTGAGTTGATTCTTATTATAATGATATAAATGGTGATGCTTATACTTCTAGATTAATCCAAACCGACATCTTGGAAATTATAAAAATTCATCTTCCCTACATCAAAACTCAATCGATATGGGGAAAATTTTCAAGAACTATCTATGCCATGATTCTATCTCCAAAAAGATATATAGAGATGTCTAGGACTTATACCAGGTTCCTCAACCACTATTTAATTATCACACTATTATCCTTCACTTATGTTACCTTTTTGTTGTAGAATAAACCTTTCCCGCTCCTTGTTTATCACATCAAGAAAAAATCACATGGGCCTAGTAATTAGGTAAAGTGAATATATACCTAAATATGGTTTCTCAATTCCTATCGGGTTTATCGATGGTCCTGGTTATAAGACCTTGAAAATTACACTATATTTCCTTATCGCATGAAAATAAACTGCATGTACCTTAATTTAAGAACATTGTGTGGCTTGATTCTCACCCCTGTGAGAAGCGTAGTAACGTCTAAATTTTCAATATTGGTACCAGCTACATCACAACATGAAAAAGCCTCTACTCTTCTATGTATGTTTCAGATATACAAGAGTAATTCCAATATGATTTCTCACTTTAATCATGGACCCATATTTTTTATAACTATTCATGGCTTCATTCTTTCTCTGACAATATATGTTGTGATTGTTGGACACTATTCCATGGTTCACCTGCATTGTCTTTGGAAATTTCAGGTCAATAAACCTAATTTCCATACAGCATGAGATAAAACTACACATATCCTCAATTTCCATTCCATTTCGTGTGGGGTAATTCTTCATCCCCGCCGCAAAATGTAAAATTTCATGGATAAAGTCATCACTATATAAAGTTAAAATGAACAGTATTCAAGGAACTACGTATGGCTTGATGATCATCTCATTTGAGAAATATATTCAAACAAATCCTTGGATCCTAGTCATATCCACAAGATAAATAAAAATTCCTCCTCTCCTACATACAATCAAAATCTATATAGAATATTTTATTTTGGTCACTCTCCTGAGAGAACCCATTAAGTAAACAGGAGATGTACCCTTTTATACATATGAGTAAGATCTATGTAAGGGACTCTAAATTCATGACCACTATGAGTCCAAAAAAATACATTATTAATTGTTAAATTCTCATTATACACATCATACTCATAATATTGAAATAACTTCAGATATTTCTAACCATTCATCGGATTTTAGTGATAGAATGTCTGATACATAAGAGATCTTTTTTCCTAACTATGTACTATGTTCCCTAGTTTGTATTGCAAAAAATTCTCATACATAATGGGCATTAAAATCTATGGATGCCACTTTTTGGCTATACAACACATTCCCAAGTTTTACATGAATAATAAAACCCCCATAACGGGTTTTTAAAATTGGGGTAACATAGATCTTGGGAGAAGCCTCCTATATACCATTAATCTTTAATGATGGTATGTAGGAGCCCCAAAATTTAAAGTGGTCATCCTTTTTGAATATTCTCATATCTTTCTCTCGAACTAAAATTATATAAGACCATGTATTATGGTTTCTATCTCTATATGTTAAAATCATATTGATATGAAATTGGGCCATTCAACCACATGCCATCCATTATTTCTATAATATTATATTCGTAGTCATATGACCTAAATCTACAGGCACCATACTTCCTACATTTGATTGAAACCTTTGTAGAGAGACTATTTTTCCGATTATTTGGAAATCATGACTGAAAATACTCCGTATGTATTGAAGTAATTTTCTCCACAAACCCGACTCTATAATTGGGAAGATCAGAATACTTATAATTATTCTTTAGATTTGAGAAATATAATGTCATAATTCTTGAACGATCCTTTACCTGACTATGAAGTATATTCCCTAGTTTTCCTTTCATAACATGTCAGGCTTGTCAGAATAAGGATGCAATTGTTTGGATATGCGGCACATGCCCTAGTTGGCCATGTATAATACAGACCCCATAACGTGTTTTTTGAATAGCGATAACTTTGTTCTTGGAAGATAATTTATCAAAATTTAATTAGCCCTTTCCCATGTCATTTCTATAGTTGAAAATTCCCATGTCATAGCTAATAATTATACCACTCCATACCAAAATATGGTTGCACATTTCTTGAAAAATTACCAAGAATTAGAAAACCATAATTTTTTTTCAGAGCTAAAGACCGTAAATTAAATACCCAAAATGTTCTTATTGGATGACATTTAAATACAAATACCTATAATTTCCTTGTTTCATGACATTAAACTGTATAACCCCCCAATGTACTTAATACATGACTTTAAACCTCATAGTATATTATAAAAAACACCTTAATTTCCTTGATATATGACTTGAAACTACTTATAATAATGTCCTTACTATATGACGTTAAACTGCTTAGAAAAGTATCACAAATCTTCTTTCTAAAAAATATGTCCTCCTTCAAACAATAAATTAATGATGGATTGGTTCCTCATAGATGGCCTATATCAGCACAAATGGCCCCCTTTATTTTCAAACACCTTTCCTTGACAAAGCCACCCACTGTGGTCATAAGACATCTAGATATTATACCCCCCTTTTAGAAGTATAATGTTATAATTCTTGGTAAATCCTTTACATGACTATGAAATACATTCCCCAATCGGCCTTGCATAAAATTAACCTTCATAGTAGGACTTCCATCATAAGGATTCCACTATTTGGATATACAGCACATACCCAAGTTGGCCCTGTAAAATGTAGCCCCCATAATGGGTTTGTAAAATAGTGGAAACTTCATTCTTAAAAAAGACCACCTATATTATAATATTTCAAATTTTAGATTTGGTGACCATAAAAATCATGGCTCAAAATTCCCCAAGGAAGTATCTATAAAAATATATTGACCTTCATATACATCAATCCTTGTTTGGGTTCTAATTTCAAAATTCATGGTTAAATCTTTTAGACCTAAAACAATAGATTTATTAGTCCTACAAACATGAATTAAAACAGAAAATAAAAAGAGACATTTTATTCAATTGAATAATAACCCAATAAGGGAACTCTGGACAAAAGTCAAGTCTCGGTTCACTAAACCTACACTTTGTATGGTTTTGGATATATAGAGCAAAAAAAAGTTAAAAGAAAAATATTTTTTTAGTTGAAAAATTAAAAAGGAAAGCCTAAGAAAATTCCATGTTATCAACCACTAAGTCCCCTCAATTTTGGGTTTAGGAGAAAAGTAGGGTAACAACAAAAAATTCACAATTTTTTTAGGGTTATCCATATAACCCAAGAAATAGTAAAACTAATCCCATTAGGCCCATTGTCTTGGGTAAAAAATTAAATCACATTCCATCCTTGTCATTTTAAAAATGATTATCTGGTATGAAAATTTCTTGTTATCTAAAATAGTTTTAACATTACAATTTAAAAAACAGGAATGAAGACATAGATGATTAGAAAAAAATTTCATTTCATCTATGAGCTAATGAAAAGTCTCCAAAGGAATATCAAAAAATTGGATTCACTCCGTTATAAGTCACAAGAGTCCATCGATACACCTTTTTATTGGCTGAATTTCCTCCTAAGACCCATCATTCACTTTTTGAAGTTCAATCTTCTAATCTGCCTCAGTCTCCTCAGCCTGATTATGAACTCCCTTAAAATATATAATGTATTAGTCCACCTTCTTTTTTGGAATCTTCTATCGAGTAATGAAGTTGTTAATGATCTTTAATAGCAGAGTCCAACTCTTGTTGAAGACATGACACTTGTACAATCTTATATTTAGCTAACTACCTGAAAGTTTCCAAATTTATGCTATAATCGGACCTATCTTGAGATAATGCATCTAAAAATTCGTCAATGTTAACCAAATGGTAGTATTTTATTATATCTTTCTGATGTTTTTTCTCTTAATCCTACATTCTAATGGTCTCTTTCACCATAGTATCGATTATATTGTAAATGAACCACTAAATCTAAATATGCTGAAAAATGTTGAATGTCATGGGATTCACGAAGGCAGTTCCTCAAATGGAATCTCAGAAATAAGCTTCCATATGTCTCGCCTATACATTCAACATGAAATTTAGAGAGCATTTTAGAACTCCACATCTAATTAAGAATCTCTATCAAAAGGGGGTATGCTCAAGAATGAATGAACATAATGAATTTCCATGTTATGCTCCCTCCCTAACAGTGGTATCCTTACTTCCTCAAGCTTGTTGAGCTAACGTAGAAGCTTCACCATCATACCTAAACATTGAAGCTAATAAAAATCATTGTTATATTATAAAATAATGGAATTATTGGGAATAATCACAATGGGTAGTAACCCTTACCTAAAAATAGGTCAAACACCTAAGAAGACAACTCCCCAACATTGCCAGTCTTAGTAGTTTATGTTGGCACCTCTTGGTGGGGGAGGCATTCTTAAACTTACCCAGGATTCTCTTGAAGAACCTTAAGAATATTTTCCATTTCAAGGATCACCTAAGTCGTATCCTCCTCAACTGTGGGATTGAAATTAATATCAATGCCTCTTCCAGGATCCATCATGATATAAGCTTCTATAGATGGAGCTAAAAATTCCAAACAATTATGGTTAGGAAAGCAGGAATAATAAGATTTATTGTCCGGAAAATAAAAACTCATGTCCATTTGCTTCTATATAATGAACTTCAATTTCTTCTAGAGTAATTGGAATATTAAAATGTTCTAATACTTCTTCAAAATGCATGTCAAGATTCATCATAACTTCTAATGACATATTAATCCTTGTGTTAGTCACACTGATGGGAGCACTTGGGTTGATTGGTTCATGACCCTCCTTCAACAACTTTAGACCCTGAACAACCTCCTCAGTGACAGATTTAGGGTCATTATCAATCATTGTAGAATTTTCCATTTCATGTAAAAAACCTGAAATATTACCGAAATAGAAGTAAGTTTTTGTTGCACATATCTTCTACTAAATTACTTTTAAAATACCATATTCCTCTTCTATCATGGTAGCAGGGATGGGAGAAATGCATTCTTATAGCCTAGATGACTCTTCAGTCTAAGGAGTCACTTCTTTGGAAGAAATCAGCAGTTGATTGGAAGTTTCTTTTGTGGTTCCCAGAGGCACATTCATAACTTTACTAAGGGAAGAAAAATAATAATTTCCTATAACTCCATGATGTTTTATCACTTTATATGGATAATGAAGAAATTAATACTAATAGGAATACTTACCACTACTAATAAAGTGTTTAGCAGCAGATTTCTTTCTTGAATGTCGCTGCTTCATTGCCTTCTTAGGAGACTTGCATAATCATATCCAAAAACAAGTATTTGAGACTATAAGACTCCCACCATATCATCATAAATGACCTATAAACCTAGATATATCTCTCCCAATTCACGGGGTGACTCTGAAACCCCAATTCGGGCACAACTATGGTTATACCATGGTGATGAAAATTCAATCAATTTTCCATTATCTAGATGCAATTGAATATAGTATTTCCCATATGTAATAATTATTTTACTAAATTAAAATAGAATATAAGAAAATTAAATGAGTTTAATGAAACTTACATCTTCATAATAGTCAAAATCGCACCATTCCTCAAGAGATGAAGGGTATATCCCTTCAGCGGCGCCACCATCTATCATTTTCTTCACTCATTTTTTGTTGGGATTGAATTTTTTGTTGAATATATAAGAATATATAGCTCTCATATATGAATTCTTACATTATTAGTATTATTACCAATGTTAATATCATATTAGTCTTAAAGACGTTATATTCCTAGAATAAGTAACCCCACAAGTAAAATCTCCCACATAGTTTCAACATCACCAAACAAATATTTCCATGCTTATACTGCCTCTGGTCCTATATATTTAGAAAATATTACAACTTTATATTAATATGATACTATAACCATAGACTCTATGATCTTCCCAATATCTACCATCACAGATGATGGATGAGATAATGGAACCTCATTCCCTTCTGGGTGATGACGACTAGACTGACTAGGTGAAACTTTAGTTTGTGTTTCTAGTGTATCCCACTTTATTCTGATGGGTAGATTGTATATTTAATGTGGTTTCTATGGTGATCTAAGAAACTAATATTCCTCTACCTCCAAATCTAAGGAATCAACTTTTAAATGTGATGAAGAACAATCCAAATGAGGGGATTCAGTCCTAATCCTTCTATTTACTTCGTCCTGAGTGACAATATTTTTTAGGACACCATCAGGATATGATGAAATCCAAGCATTAGCATTCCAGATAGTCGATCTTCTCACTTCATCAACTATAGGGAGTGTATACACTGTCTATTTATTCTCCATGGTTTTCAGCAACCATTGTTGTCGAGCCACCATCAAATTCTATTCTAGTCAAACATGCACTAGAAGAGATACATTAATCTTTTGTAGAAATTTGAATTGGTGTGAAAATATGTATAGATCATAATCCTCACATATTATATCACCATAAATCTTAGTGGTGAATACACAATCCCTAAAAGCTGGCACATACACCCTCAAATCTAAATTTTATGTCCCATCATCAACCAATCTTTTCATTAGAGGATTCCCATAAGGATAGAAGTGGAATTCCTTAAAAATACACAACCATGTCTTAAATGTAAGTAGGTGTAAAAGACAGGGGAATAATACCAGAGATATCTTGAAATAAATGGTTGGAATGAACTCCCTATGACTTGGATCCAGCTCTATACAGCATAGGTTCTGATGTAAGTTATTATCATTCCCAACAAAACATGAAATCGTTCATCTTTTATGAAAGGATCCTTCCCTCCATAGATATTCAATAATCTCCTATAGATATTTTCCAGAATAAGGGTATCCAACCCCACCATTTTTCATTTTTCCATCTTGTTAGATATAATAAAAGTTCCATGCTTTACACCTCCCTTGGAATCCTATACCGGAAACAGATAGACATTGATTTGCATGTCCAAAAAACCTGCTAAGATGTGTATTGGGATGAATTTTGGAGTTGAATTCATACACACATGTTTCAAACTATCTTTTCTCTATAGTTTTCCAGAAGGTGTTAGGAACACCCCTCTTGTCCACCCTGGGACAACATTTTGGATTCATGCAGGTGGGACCGATCTCCTTCTTCTTTATATGGAATATTTTTATCCTCTCCTTTGGATGAATATCCCCTCTTTCATGTGGATTTACATTCTCGATCTTATGAGATATCTTACGTAGATCACATGACAAGGCTTTTGTCTTTTAAATATAATTATATGTTCCCTTTGGAGGAATCTATTTATCATACATATCTCTAGCGATTAATGATCCGGATATCTAATAAACATAACACAAGCTAATGCCCACTTTTCTATGCGTCAGATGAAAATAATTCATTTCTTCCCTCCATCAGATTAGATGTTCTGGAACAAAATCATCATTAATATATATGTAGGCTTTACATACACACATAGAATTAGAAAATTTGGATCCTTTATTATCATCATTAAACTCTTCACATGTTTTACGTACCTAGTATGATCTCATCCATGTAGGCCTATCAACCCCCTGGGAGAAAGTCCCAAATTTTTTTCTATCCCTTAGAATGTTTTGTCTGTGAATCTTGGATGATGGATGAATAATAGTATGGATTTAGTTTGACTGTTTGTGGTCACAAATCTAGAGCACACATGTTATGATAAATAAAATAGTCTTTGTCTTCAATTCCATCATTGATATATGTGTCTGCACAAGAATTGTTTCAAGATGAAAAGTTCTTGTACTCTTGAAACCAGGAGATCAGGAGATATCACTTTTGATCCAATATGTTGGATTTACATAGATAACCATAACCATAAAGGGGAAAACATGTAATCTTCAGAAATTATTGGTGGTAATTCATTAAATAATTTTCCAAATCACGAAGTGTAGTGTCATAGATATTGTAGTAATCATGAAATATGATCTCCATCATGTCTTTTGTCTTCTTACTAGCCAATTCATTAGCAGTTTTGTTTCTATTGGGAGTTATTTAAATCTTTATTGAAATATCAATTTCATTTTATAGTTGGTTCCTTTGGAAAAAAATTCAAAAATAAAAAACATTTGAGGCATTAAGGCACACGATTGAAACTATGGCATGAAAGTATGTCTCTCAAGGTTAGGCATGAAAGTATCAAACCTAATGCACTTGTGAAAACATGAAAATATTTAGAAAAAACAAACATCATAAAATTAGACTTATGAGGGGAGAGCCAAGTTTTCTGAATTCTTTGTGATTTTCCCTGAAGTGAAACCCCTGTATATAGACAAGGAATCTTACATGCATGCCAAAATATTTCCTGAAAACCTAGAACATGCATAACACATTTCCTCTTTTCATCCAATTTTAACTTAGTATTAGACACTCTTTTCCTTTGGATCCAATCTTAAGAAGGGGACTTTATTTTCACTTTTTTCCATCACATGGATGAAAAAGTGACAATGGGGAATTAATTATAAAATTTTGGAGAAAATATATAGAGTATTTCTTGATTTTCAAAGGCTCAAACTTGGGTTTATCCAACGTAACCCGAATCACTGGGAGTGAACAAGTACATCTGCACCCGTCACTTGCGAACCACATCATCACTTTTGTGCATGATTTCCTTCGCCCAAGATCCCATATTTACCTATATATAGTCCATGGGCCTTCATTTTTACGGATGAATTTCCCTAAATCTAAATTTCACTTTTTCCTCCCTATTTCTTTTCCCATGTCCTTTGAAAAATTCATGGTAGTTTTATAACACATAAAATGAGGGAATTAAAATGGTATAGTGAGACTTAGGTTCTCCATGTGTTAAAAAATTACCAACAATTTCATGAATCCTTTTCCCAACCTCCCTAATTTATGAACACTTGTGTGCCCACACTTCCTCAAGTTAGAATATGTGTGCCTCAGTTATGGGAATTCCATCGAAGATTCTTGAAGGCGTGAGCCAAGTCACTCACAAGTCTAGTGATCCATGTTATTCATAACATAAGGTGACATCATGTTCACGAGCCAAAATGAATTCCCCATACTTACATGCCACATACCTGAGTTCCCTTCCTTAATGTTCACCCAACTTTTCAGCCTACCCAATCCATCCATTACTCCTCTCTCAAATCCATTCATGGAAAGAAATTTTCTTCTCTGGTTCTCTTGTATAAAATAGAAAATGTTGAAACCTTTACCAATACCTCATAATTTACCAAATATTAGTGAATGTCACATATGCGTGTCTCCCATTTGGATGTGGATATTTACAGTTATAGGTTTCCCAAACTTCTCCTACAAAAGGGTAATGGTACATGGGGTCTCTATAGATATGGATATTTATAGTCACATAGAAACTTATACTAGGGATAGTGTTAAAGAGTTTCTAGTCTTGGATTACAAGGATATGTCTCCATCCTTCCCTTCACATCTCGAATACCCGGAGCCTCTGGTTCTTGGTAGGGAGGATAAGGATCATGATTTCTTTTCCCTTTGATAATGAAGAATTATCCCTCCCCTTCCAGGACCAATCAATGGGAGGTTGTCCGAATATAATCCATTAAACTTTAATGTATGAGGTTTTAGTCTCTCTCTTCTCTACACCATTTACCTTCATCCCTCTTTTACCTTGGACCCACATCCAATATAAAGAGAACTTGGGGAAGTGTCAAAGCCACGACCTCTTCGACTGTCACCCCGACTTCTTCCATAAGTAGAAGAGAAAATGTGTGGATTTTTGAATCATTCATATCCTATTGTTTCTCACAAATGATAATGAATCTTGTGGGCATAGAGGATTGTAATTATAACAAAACCCATAAAATCCACATGAAGGAAAGATCTATGATAACTCTGATTCCCACCATAATTGTGATATGTAGGAAGTCATCACCTAGGGCCCAGTCTCAATGTAAATCCTCCTCTAGAGTCAAACCCTAATTTTTTTAATCTGAGAATCATCCTTATGATTAATCCTAGAATTAAAATGTCCACAAATTTATAGGAGATAAAAAAACACTTCTAGACCCTGTTACAAGGGAATACACTTTTGGAGTAATCCCTAACCTATTTCTCTCAAAGGGCCATACTCCGCTATGAAACATATGTAACTATGTGGGCTTTGATGTCCAACAAAATCGAATATGTTAGAAGCCTCCTTAAGGTTCAAACCCAAAAATTCCCAATCAACATAGTTTAGTTTGGTTTATATCCCAAACAAGGTTTAATTCAACTTGGTAGATTATATTACTTTCCACTTCCTTGGTCTTCTTATGCATAAGTCCTACACCAAGCTTTGACTAGGCTTCTTCTAACAATATGTCCTTACCACATGACATTAAAATTTGTGGTTGGGTACTTATCACATGAACGTAAAAGGTATGATGGGCCCCATTAAGCAGAACAAAAATATGATGGTTCTAATTCCATTTATGAGGATACATAGGTATCCCATCTATGGGTTTGATCCCAACATCAGAACAATTTATTTCTCCCTATATGTTGATAAAATATGGAGTAATATCTTTCTATCTGGAAGAAAATAAACTCTTGAGTAATTTTTTGTCTCATAGGATGATAATAAAGTCCCGACAGATGTTAATCTACCTGGATAACCATAAAATTTCACAGTGCCCCACTGAGTTGCTTAAAAACCATCATTATAGTTATAACAACCAAAGAATCTATAATAATTATATAAGAGGATACCATCAATGAAGAACCTCGATACACACAGATATCTCCATTGATGAAGAAACATGAATATGTACAGTTGATTTTGAATTTCATATATGCTAATAATTGATTTAAAATTCTAATGGAAACCAACATTATTCTTGGTAAATTAATAAGGATTCATGAAAATATCTTAAATCTATAATAGAGTCCCATATTAGGAAAAAATTCCCCTCAAAAGGGTATGATGAGCCTGACCTCCCACCCTATAAACTAGTGTAAGTTCTTAAGAATCGTGGGTTAAAATACTTAATTAGTGCTCCATATGGAAATAAATTCCCTTTTGGATATATAACTATTGTGTGTTTATTGTTCAATAAACAAATCCATTGGAAACCGTTCCGAGATAGTGATTCCTAAACAGAAGACATGATTTGAAGGAAACAAAAAAATGGTGAAACCGATGTGAAAAACTCAATTATTTCATTTACATAAATAAAAGGGATATATTGATAAGTCTATGCCATACAATTCTATTTCAAAAAATAGATTCATTTCAAAAGGAAACTACGTATGAAGAGAGTCAAGATACAAGGTAAGGGAATTTCATCTAACTTTTTATTTTGTTGAGATACTTGATTTATTCACTACCCATTCTTTTTATGTGGTGTATATACTACACATGAATGTTTTATATTATTATTATTATTAAATTTGTGGCTAATTGAAAATCCATTCTATGATCATTCTTTCATCGGTTTTATGTTTCAAAAGGCACCAAATCGGTATGAGTGTTTAATCTCAATTTACCTTCTTTGAGACACATACCATGTTATGAACCAACATTTTTATATGAGGTGTATATACTATATTTGAGTTGTTATATCATGAATAACTTTCCATTAATTATATTTTATGCATCCTTTAATTTGACATTCTTACATGGGGATTGTGGTTCAATGTTACTAAGTGATAATAGTTTATTAAAAAAATATGATTGCTTTTCAAGAATGTTTATGATTATTTTTCTTTTGTTGAAATATTATAATCGATATCTCAGTAGAATTATTGAATTTTTTTATCCACTAGTTATACATGATATATTCATATATTGATATCATTTTCCTATTATTTGGTCTGTAATATAGTTATGAATTTGTTTTTAAGAAAACCATACATTACCCTCTATTTGGTCAGAAACCTGTGTTCCTTAAAACCATGTTTTCTAAATAGGGTTTCCAATAATATTTCACTATTCTCCTAAAATATTTAAATGAAAATTTCACCCTTTTCATATTTTACAAATTTCATCAAAGTAATCTTTTTTCTCATTTTTCAAACTTGTTATTTTTTAATATTTTTTTGTGGAAAAGGAATGATCTTTTTACCTCTCACGACTTGTAAAATTTTTCCACCATCATTTATGTGAAGCTTCCATTGAATTTTTAAAAGGATAATTTGTAAGAAAATGTTTTTAAATTTATATTTAAAAAAATGGTTTTCAAAATGTATTTCAATATTCATTTATAAATTTTCAAAGAAATTGGTTTTCGAAATGTTTTCAATCCATAATTATATGTTTGGAAAGTATTTTCAATGAAATGGTTTTCAAAACATTTTCAAGGTTTATTTACTGGTTTTCAATGTATTTTTAATGAAATGGTTTTCAAAACGTCTTAATTATTTCTTTAAAAATTTCAAAGATATTTATAATGAAAATTATTTAAAAAATTATTGTTGTTTTAAAAATAATTTTAAACATTTTAAATATTTATTTATTAGTTTTCAAATTATTTTCATGGAAAATAATTTTCAAATTTTTTTATGAATATTTAACATTTTTTCAAGGATAATGTATTTGAATATAATTTTAAGCCTTATTTATAAGATTAGAAGTATTTTCAATGAAATGGTTTTCAAAACATATTCAATATAATTTTTTAAGTTTTGAAGAAAAAAGGGTTTCAAAACATTTTCAATATCTCTTTATATGTTTTAAAATAAAAAGGTTTCCAAAAGGTTTTCAAAGCATTATTTTTAAACATTCAAGTTTATTTTAAAGAAAATGGTTTTAAAAGGATTTTTCTGTTTTAAAGATATTATTTTTCAACGAATAAAATATATTTTATTCAAGATATGTTTTTAAAATACCTTTCAAAATTATTTTCATCTATGATATCATCTATAGGTGTTACCCATTCCTTTATGGGGAAATTATTTAGTGTTTCCATTCATATTATTTCTCTAAATAGATTATGTTTTTATGGAATGATGTTCATGAAACTTGTTTCTCATTCATGTGTTATATGCTTTTGTAACATAATTCTTTCTACGGGTTACGTTTATGATGAAATGATTATGAAAAAACGATTTTTTACAGGTTATGATATGATTACATGTTTATATTACCGATATAGTTTTTTGGGTTGTGATATGATTATTTATTATTTAGTGGAACATGTATGCATGATTTCATTATGATATAGGTGGGACCTATATATCCTTCAAATTCATTAGATAATGATTTAAATCTCATGAGATAGATACATATGGAATGATAAATAATGTTAGTTCAGTATTATAGGGCTGGAATGTGAAATAAACTACGTTTACTATTACAGGGCTTGAATAAGGAGTAAACTCTATTCATAAATACAGGGTTGGAACGGGGTGTGAACCTAGTTCAGTAAAGGAATTTTTCCACTAAGATGGAATTTTTTGTGATGCCTTGACTATTATGGAAATCATTTTAAATGCTTACGTGTCTTCCATAATTCCCTTTCTTATTTCTAGGTTATGATTTCCTGTCTTATGTACTTTATTTCCGTATGATTTAATTCTTATGAACTTTCATGATTTATGACATTATTCTTGTTTATAATCTTATGATATGCATGGTAAGATCTTCCATTGTTACAATCGCATTATCGTACCCTTATTATCTTACTTCAGATTACATGTCTCTCCTGTTTACCCATATTGAACATATGAGATACACACTTTTTATGTTTATTTTACCATGTTATGAAGATATTTATTAAGTATGGTAAGTATTATAAGGGTTCTAGTCATGATGAATAGAGTGGGAGATAATGTATCTCACTTTTGTACTGGTTTTTATGTTTCTATGTTTCCAAAAGAACTAGACTAATACGGTCATTGAAAATCTTTTTTTAATATTTTAATTATTATGCAAAAGTTATGTAATGTTAATGTATGAAAAGAAATGGTCATCATAAGAATTGTTTATTTTCTCATTCCTACTATGTTTTAATACACACACCTGTATATTTATCTTTCTTGTATAATTCTTTGTTGTTTCTTGCACAGACACAATCGTCGTAGAGCGATTTTGGTTTAGTAGTTGGTGGTGACCTTCCAAGTCACATAGATGTATGTGAGATTTTATTTCTCCCTAATTCTAGAGTTTATTTTTATTATTTAGTTTATATTATTTTATTTTTCTAAATTATTATGGGATAAATCATTCCGATTGGTTCTATATTGAAGTGTGGAACTATTTTCCATCCTGATAACATTGGTAACGCCTCTTGCGCTTTATAGCAGGTCGGTTTGGGTGATCGGTTTGGGGCTAACCTAGTATAGTTCATGAAAACATTGTACCATAGGAGGATAGAACTTATTATTTATGGATGTTTGGAAGTTAAAATATTTCACTTTTGGAATTTAGGTGGTTAGACATGGGTTGGTGCTTGATAACCACCTATTCGAAATGATACTTGAATTTCCAAGGTGTTCTGGGAGGGTTGTGCCTAAAAATCTGAACATGGACCATGTATGTTTTATATTTCTTTTCTGTTTTATGAAGTGTTTTGGATGTCTTTGAGAATTGATGGATTATTTTGAAAAACTCTATGGATTTGAGGGGTTTTTTCTTGGGGAATTAAAAGGTTTAATGGTTTTTGTTCCTGGTCCGGAAAACCATGTGCATACCATGAAACTGCCTCTGACGGCCTCTAATGTACTCACTTTCTGGTCCCATAGCCTACCAAACCATGTTCCCAATCCTTGTGTAGCAGTTTATGATTTCATATTTTTTTTTATTTTTGATACGTTGATGGGTGGGAGGATTTTATTTGTTCTTAAGGTTGTCTTGGAATGGTTTTTGGGTTTTTCTATTTAGATTTTAAAATGATATTTTATTTGAAAAAATTGTTATGGGTTTATCAAAAATGGTATTTCCAAAAATCAAAACATTGATATTTTTATAATATAAAATGGGTAGTTTTAATTATGGGAGTTATTTTGGAATGATATTTTATATTTTGGGAGGGTTTTTTTAATCATGTGACGGAATTCCCTTGTGGATTTTAAAATTATTTATTTTTAAGTGATAATGGGTGGTTTTGAATATTGATTATTCATTTTTTAAAGAGTGGTTTGGAAAATTATTTTTCTGTTTGACCCTTGGTCATCCTATTGATTCTCACATGAATAGATGTATTCATGTGGTAAAAATATGGTTGTGGTAATATGTGTATGGGTGTTTGAGTCATCATGGGATGTATATATGCGAGGCATCATGGAATACCTATTGCAGGATTTTAACCCCTTAAGTTTGTTTTTTTTGAAAATGGTTTTCAAAAAATAAAAAAGGGTCTTTAAATGTTTGTAATGGTCTTAGTGGTGTGGAGTTTACTTTTTATTTTTGTTGTTTTCCTTTTTGGTCCACTTGGGTTTGGATGTGTTAGAAGTGTCTTGGAGGTGTTGTTTGTGTTCAATTATTTATTTAACATTGAGGTATACATATTTTTATTGTGATTCATTTTGATTTGGTTTCTTTCATCTTTTGTTTAGTGTATGCCCTATATGAGCCTTGGTAAAGAGTTATGGTTGGTCTTTGTGGTACCTTCCATTGTTTCCTATGTGAATGATGGTTTTTGGAATTGCTTCTGGTTATCTTTTCTTGGTTATCTTTTCAAATTGATGTTGTTAGAGTCCTTGATGAAATTTTGAATAAGTTTTTCACTAGTTATTATCATTTGAGACTCTACCTAGAATCTAATTGGTGTAGTGGCTCTAGAGCCATTTTTAACATTTGACTCCAACCAATTATACTTTTTTTCCCACTTTCTTCTTATTAAAAAAAGATGAATACCTCCGTCATATTTGGCTTATGAGAAGTTGTTTTGTTTAGTGTGGCTTCTTGGGTCAATTTAAGGGAGTTCTATAAGTGGATTTTTTTAAAGAGGAAGTTTTGGTCTTAGATTTAAAGATCCTTACTAGGGGGAATCATATTCTTCAAGACATCAGGGATCCATCGATTGGTCTTGGATTAGAGCTTTTCACATAGTGGAGTTGGTTTTGGGTGTTGTGGATATGCAACCAGCATGTTGTCTCTAACGATAGAGTAAAAAAATTTACATTTCCCCTAGGTATGGAATTTTACTTAGGAATATTCTTATTGGGAGATCTTTGTGGCCTCATTTAATGGGATTTATGTGGTGTCACATATATATGTGAACTCATGAATGGTTGAATTTTCTTTGTAATGGTTTTTGTTTTCGAGTGGTTCCTGTTTGGAAACACATGTGTCTTATAAAAATTATAAATATTAGTTTGGTATAATGTTTAATTATAGTATTTTCATTGATCCCCCTTGTGTTGGGGGTTCTTATGGGATAATTGGTTTTTAAATGGTGGGAAAACCCACTGATGTTCTTGATGATGTTTTATCTTAAACTAGTCTGTTAAAATTCTGTATGTTAAGAGGTCACACCAGTGTTAGAGGATTTGTTTCGATTTGGGAGTTATTTAAATTATGGAAATTAATGTTTGGATAGATTCATAATATTGTGGGGAGACCACTATAGGATGAGATCATGGAAAACTCATTGTTCAAGGTGTTCTTGATGGGGAAATTCATTATTTTTAATTAACCTAACCTCGATCATGGTAATTGGGTAACCTAGATAGTGGGTCACATTAAGAATGCTAGTGGAGATCCCAAATTTCCCATGATGATTTCTATGTTAGGGGTTAGGGTGTTCCATGTTGAGGTTTTGTTTGGTTATTTCGGATTCTTTAATGAATCCTTATTCAGGGGCTTGAGTTCTTGGGTCCCGATTATTCTATTTTCTGGTGTTGGTTTATTTTTTTAGATAACCTCTCTAGTATCCTTTTGGGATCTAGGTGTCGAGAGAAGGGTGGGTAATATATCTTGGTCGTTCTATTTCAATAACCTCACATTATTTAGCAGTTTTCTTCTTTATAATGTTGTGAACAACTAAATCATTAGGACTATATAGGAAATAAAGTGTTATTTTAGAGACAATTGTCACACCCCGACCCTGATATGTTAATTAATTTTCATTTAATTTTTTTGAGCCTTGTTTATTAGTTCTGGTCCAAGTCAGTTTTTGAAATTTAAATTTTTTTGTTTTCTTCCTAGATGCATGAGTGGCACATGGATAGGGAAAGTAGTGCACCAGACTAGGCCAAATTGTGTTTCCTAGATAGTGGTATTGTCTAGGTCTAACAGCTAGGTGTACATGAATGTGCATCTCTCCAAGAGGATGTGTGGTCCCTCCACCTTGGGATAGAGGCAACTACATGATTGGTGCATGGTCTGGAAGATCATGCAACCAAACCCGGTGGTCTTCCAACAGTTTAATAATTAGAAGAAATGATAAATAAAAATAAATAAATGTTTTAATAATAATAATAATAATAATATTTTCATCATTATTTTATTTTAATAAACCCTAAATGGTTCTTCTTCCCATACCCATGTGAAACCCTCCCCATCCCTTTCCCTTAGTCTTTGGCATCCCTAGCCGGAAGGAGCTCCCTATGTACATAACATGCCTCCTCCCAACTCCCCTCTTTCATCATTTTCATCTTTGATTTTAGGTGCGATGTCCTCTAGTTAGATTCAAATATCCTCCTACTATAACTTTTCACCATATTTCTTTGTTTCCTTCACTCTTAAGTGGTGCACATAAATTTTGCAAACCATAAACTCTTTTTTTGGTATTTATTTTGTTTTCTCATGATGTTTATGGTTCATTTGTCCCATTGATTCCATTTATTATATTTTCCATTGATGGAAATGGTTTTTCATTAGTTTTAATTAAGGTTTGTTCATTCTTCAGTTTTTTTACCAAATAATAATTATGGTTTTTGTGATTTTTGAGTTTCTATGGGTTTTATCTAGTTCCTTTTAAACGGTTATGCTTGAGGGCGACCTACACATGCATGAATATGTAAGGTACACACACATATATATATCCTTATTATAGATATTCCCTCATGGTGAGGGGAATATCATCATTACATCTAGGGGTATTTATATATATATATATATTTATAAATTCATGTATATGTAAGTGTAAAGTGTGGTTTCAAGTTTTTTTCATTAAGAGACAACATATTTTTTAGTGGGTTCCCAATTCTTAACCCTTAAATTTGAATTCCAAAGTTTCTTGATTGTTTTAAAAACGTGGTTTTTATATTATATAATGTTTATATGCTATGGAAATTAGTTGTGTCTCTTTATAATGTTATTTTCACCTATTTTATATGATTTCCCTATGTCTTCAATGTAGACTTCTTTATTTTAGCATGTTTTCAGGTCTGTTCCTAAATGTGTGGTTCTTTAATTGTTTAATTTGTCTTCTTAAGGGTTTTAGTACTTAAAATCATTAATAATTAGAGTTTTCTAAAGTGAAAGTATTCCATTTAAAATAATGATGCCTAATTAGTACCTTGAGAATGTATTGTGGTGGTGGAAAACCCCTCTTGAGCCATGCCCACTTGATTTATAAATATGATGTGTGTGTTAATGGTGTAATTTTTGATATGTACCCTGTGAAGAGGCTTGTGCATTTTGATATGACATGGAAAGGAGGATTTACATAAGGAGGGAGATCTATGGTGAGAAGATAGATGATTTTTGTATAAAGGAAATGATATGTACACATATGTTAACTTGATAAAAACTAACCAACCTTTTTAAATAGTGAGAATGGGAATTCATGTAGGAAAACTAGGTTTATAACGCTAGGTAGTCTAGCAGGGTTGTGGCCTTGTTCCTCCTAATAGGATTGATGAAACAACACTAACTAAACATTTGATATATGATTGGGGTCCACAAGATCTTGGAATGTGATTCCCCTCTAGTGTATTGTGCATGAGGATGTTGTGGGTTTTGGTGTGCATTCATCAATGAGGTACATGGATCCTAGGACCCCACTATCCCAATATAATAATGGATTTACTATAGTTTTTATTATACTACCCCTATTTTTATATGGTATTGTTTTAGAATCTCATTTCATAGTTTCCTTTGTATTTTTTTAATAATAAAAATCACATTTCCTTTCTTCTGTTTTGTGGCACCTGTTGATTTGGTTTTCTTATTATGACTCTTATTTTATTGTCTTCTCCTTTTTTATATGATTGATTATAAATATATCATTATTTGGAATACATTTTTTTAAAATTGATTTTAATGTATTTTTTCTAGAAAATTGAATCATGCTACTTTTTTCTAAAAATAATGGAAAAACAAAAATTTTAATGTCTTATTTTCAAACTAGCACGACACGGTTTTATTTTTAAAGGTATGGAATAAAGAATTTTGTGTTTAGGCATGCCTACTGAGTTTTAACACTCATGTATATAACATTACTTTTTTTTATCTTTTGGTCCTTCTTCCATTTTGAACTAGGTCATCATTGAGTGACTTTGGTTAAGTTGTTGGTGGTGAACTTCAGGACTATATAGAGGTATGTGAGGTTTTATTTCCCTCTACAGATAGTGTTTATTTTTATTATTTAGTTTATATTATTTTATTTCTCTTCTGTTTTATGGGATAAATCATTCCCTATGGTTTTATCTTGATTCCCAACACTTTTTTTTTATCCTGAGAGGATCAATAATGTCTCTCGGGCCTTATTGTGGGCCAGCTCGGGTAATCGGTTTGGGATGGACCCGATTTATTTTGTGACAACACATCTATGTCCTCATATTGCTATAAAATATCATTGGTCATTCATGATTACATAAAAAAATAAACATATGTATCATCGCTAAAATGTTTCTCAAATAGATAAAACTATTCTTCCCTAGACTTATTACCATGCATATCAAGAATAGGTTCTCCTATCACATATAATTTCCTTTCAAGGAATCGGATAACATGGAAGTTCCTTTTCCACTCTTGGAAATTTTTTACTTATCATAAGGTTATCCTTCTCGAGTATGGATCACAATGATATGTTTGAAGTCAATTTTATGTTATTTTTTAAAAATAATATGAGTAGATATAAATTAATTATTTTTAATAAAATTTAGATAAATACATAAATATAATATTTATTAATCTCTCACTATTTTACCAAAACCCAATATCCCTCACCACGGGCTTTGAAATATCATGTTTCTTGGACATTCTAGTCGAAATAATCCATATTCCCCTTCACATAATCCCATCCTTGAATGGTCAAACAATATTAAGGGTTTTAGGTAGGCATTCTAAACTCCAACTATATTAACTCACTATTCATTGATCTATTGAGTGGACACCCCTATCTTGAAATCCCTGAAATTTAATTTCTTTAACACTTGCCTCTCATTTTCACCAAATCTTTCTTTGGTAGTCAAACATTGACGCGAACTAAATTTATTCAACAAAAAACATCATGTTATAATTCCCTGATAATTGAAGCATCCAAACTTTGGTTGGTTGAGCACTTTCAACAGTGGATCCATTTTAACTGACATTATTGAAGTCTATACCCACTTCATATTTACAATTGATGGATTCGATCTATTATGAATAAATTTCCAATTTTTATCTTTATTGCATGATTTTTAATATTAAGTGTGTTTAAATCAGGGATTAATCATTCCTCCAATAATATTTATGCATAATCCACATTATTTTAGTTCTATCTTGAATGATTTTTAATTCATTAATTCATGTGATCATGAAAAAACATCGATAATGAAATAACCTCCCATCATGGAAGAGATAAACTTATAAGGTGGAATGCTCATGTAATTTTTCAAATGGTTACTTTATCTAGTAGATGATAAACTAACCATTTATCTAGGGGAAACACCTTTAATTAATTGAGGTTTTTGTTATAGCTTTCCACCTGTCCACCTATGAATATCTCTTGGATTTGTTTATCCATTTATTCAAACTTGAACCACATCCACTATATTGGGAGATCCATCCCTTACATATTCTTTTACTCACACTTAGGGTATGATAAGGGTTTTATATAAAATAATGCATAGATACATAGGCCATTACATAATATGGGGAGATATGGAATACATGCCAACAATTTAATTTAATAATAAGTTAAAAGAAAGTGATCAATTACAAAGGACTAGTCTAAGATACTGATCATCCATATGCATGAAACAAATTACACATTTAATAAAATTATCATTCAGTTCTAATCAATCCTTTTAAGATAAATCACACTCGAATAAATTAATTGTCTTCTTTAATTAGTCAATTATTTTATCTTAATTTTCATCTAAATTTCCTTGATCTTCTCATTCATTATAATTTAAAAAAATTGAATAAATTTATTTAGAATTTATTGTGTATATAAATATGCTTTGTAGGCGACACAGTGAGTACCCATCTGAACTACCCAACATGTATTATACTCATATATTGTTTACTCTTGCGACATGTGACATAAACAACATATCATGTACATTCATGATGGGTGCTATCAACTTAATGATTTCATAGATTACATTAATTTTTTGTCATGTGTTATGCATAAATTCATGTAGAGTAATAACAATAATATGACTCATATATGATATTCAGATCCAATCATTTCATGGAAATTAATTAAATATTTATAAATATTAAAACCTATCACACAGAGTGACCTATCAGATAAAATACCACATGCAAGAACATATCTGTAAAGTTTACATGGTATAATAAAATAATTTTAATTCTATAGAATTTGGTATAAGTACATAGCATGTACAAGCCAACTACATGGCATATAATTTTCTCACTGTCTATCTGAGGATCTTTCCTAGGGACTCGACATGTAACCATGCCTCGAAAAAATTTAGAGTACACAACATGTACATATGATATACGTAATGTGGTCTTTGAGTTTCACATACACTATTTAGTTAAGCCATGTAAGAAGATACAAATCCCACATATGACTAACAGACTACATGCTATATATGTAAGTGTCACGACATTTACTTTTGCTGACTGTGCGCTAGGCTGGCCCAGTCAACACATGTTGTATAATTAAATTCTCTGCATGTGATAAATGCACACACCTTGAAATAATTAAAAATTAATTCTCATTTCATTAAACACTATAGAAGATGTGTACTTATGGGTTACATAGCGTGTACACTTATATTTTTTGGCTAGATTCTTCGACACCTCTAGATAAGATATTTGAATTTATTTCATAAAATAAAAAAATCAATTTTTTTATATTTATGAGAAATGAATAAAAAGAATCAAATCTCACAATTCAGATTAAAGAGCGATTAATTTCAAATTGAACCCTAATTAATTATCATTCAATTAATCAATGGTATTTACATAATTGTAAATAATTATGTGACCTTGTTGTACAACTAGATGGTTTCGGGCATAGTGTAAGTGTGTGATGGGTAATTCAAGACTTTTATTTTTATCATGATCGATGATTAATCCAATATTTACTCAATTATCAATTCCATGATCAAATTAATTGAAAAAAAATAAAAAAAATGGATAAAACGTTTGAACCAGGGTGCATGAACATCACATGTTATTTATAACTATCTTTAATAATTAAATAATTACCTTGTGAGAAATTCTTTCAACGTTGATTGATATAAAAATGGATATAAAATTAACACTTGTTTCATTATAGGAATGATGATTTTATTCCCTATAGTAACAATCCAAACATGTTAAAAATATCTTGAAACATCACAATATGAATATTCTGGTGCTAGCATGGTATATCCTATCACTTGTGTCATTCAACTTTGATATCCTTGAAAATGGATTCCAAAGGATTCTCTTTAATCTCTATATACTTGATAGTGGATGGTGTAGGAAGATCACACTCTATTATTGGGAGTGTTCTTGGGGAAGCGATCTCCCTAGGGCTTCGAATGGATTCTCTATATTCGTAGTGCATTACAAAAAAATGAATTTGCTCTCATGAAATATAATATAATTGGGTTTATATACCGCTAGGGTTATAAATAAATAATTACACATGTTCCCTTTATTATTTACATAATCCCTATAGATCCTCATTCTCATGATAATAATAGCAATATTATTTATTCAGATGTGCTAAACTTGTGAATTAATATTACTACTATTTAATCAAATAATAATCAATATATATCATTTCTCACCAGACCATTAAAATTGATTCTTCATTCCTCCAAAACATTTATAGGGCCTTGAATAATGTCTATTTATTTAATAAATAAATATCACTGGATTATTCACTAATAAATAAATATTATATTCACTAAATAAAAAATAAATATTTAATTAATATTCCACTCATGTTATATTCTCTCAAAAAACTGGTGATAGAATGTAGGGGACC
The DNA here is from genome assembly GCA_963277665.1 of Viscum album. NCBI lineage: Eukaryota > Viridiplantae > Streptophyta > Magnoliopsida > Santalales > Viscaceae > Viscum > Viscum album. The sequence continues at coordinate 2,081,040,091 of OY728152.1, read as the reverse complement.
AAGAAATCCTAAATAATTATTAAACTATGTTCAAGAATAATATTTATTCTAATATTCAGATAATAAATAATAATATATTATTTTACTTGGATTCGGGATACAGTTATTATGTGGCCCTTGAGACCGCTTTCTCAGTGGTATTAGGTGAAAAAACCTATCGTACAAGGATAGAATCTACTGATATATCATGATACCCATATAGAACAAAGGTAATGTCGCAATGACATAATACCTCCTATGGTTTATCACTATATAATATAATCCATTTATCATGATATCTCTAATCAATCAGGTTGAATATTAGTGTGATCAACATATATGCTCGATGTATCTTTCTTTGAATTCCTAAAATTAAATCTTTCCATTAGAAAACCATAAAAATGGATTTATTTAGGCTATATCATTTCCATAAAAGGCCCTGAGATACCAACTTCCATTGAATAATATAAGGGATAAATCCTTAATTTAATAATTCATTAATGAAATATTAATAGTGATTCACCGAATGTATTTAGCTTCACCAAGAATATATGTCATCACAGTTATCATCAATACAATAATGTATGTGAATTGTAATACTCATCCATTATAATGTAAAGCATAAGGATCAATAGAGACATACATTGATAGGAACATCCAATAAAAAAATAAATATTTATTTCCACTAACATGTCTCGTTATCATAATATCATACACTGGAAATTACTAGGGGTGTACATCAGGAAAAGGTGCCTCAAAGTAATATAAATATCCACCCCAGATAGCCTATATCATTTGAGTCCCTCAAATGTTATCATCCAACTATAGAAAATATATTTTATAATATTTTCATGGAACTTATGGGTTCTCATAATAGTAGGGAACTGATATGACCTTTTTGTGTGAATGCTACTCTTAGGATTTTATGACATAACATGCCAAGAATAATAACAATCATGATGTGAAAAGTTGTTTATTAATATTCAAAACTATGAATATATTTTATCATAATGTACATAGATGTTTTTAGGGAAACAAATCGAAGAAAAATTTACTTTTTGTAGCAACGAGGATTTTGGCCCTGTCAGACTTTGGATTATTTCTATGAATAATTCCAGAGCTAGGTGCGAAGACGGCGTGCGATTCCGTGGCCCGGTGTGCCCAGAATTAATTTTAAAAAATATTAATTCTTTTTATACTATGCACATGGAGGGGGTGTGATATCTCCTAAACAGGAGCTCAGAACGGGAATATGAGGTCACAGTTGCGTCTGAGACGTGTCGTTTACCTTAGGAGATGTGTAAAATTTGCAGGTGCAGGCCTGCGGTGGAAAACGCCACCAGGGGTGTCTTCATAAATAAGTGGAAAAGTTGGTTTTCAAGTGTCGACTTGAATAACTTCTGGATGGAGTTTCGGATAACAAATCTGAGTCCTCTGTTGCATTTAGAATGACGCGTTTACCCTAGGGGTGACCTTAACTTTTTTCGCATCAAATGAGGAGTCGAAGATGCTTCTTTAACTGCATGTTTTTAAATAAAAAAAGGTAAAAACCCCCATCTCTATCCCCTCCCACCTTCTACGTGTGGTGCCAGATGAACCCACCCCTCATCCTCCGTTTCTTCACCAGATCAGGCCTAAATCTTCCATTTTTTGCGTCGTTCGTCAGCGGATCTAGCTTAAGGGCGTCGCCGGCGTCGATCTTCCCCCGGAGCTTCAGCGTTTCGCCCGCGAGGTAGGCGGTTTTCATTTTAATCCCCCAATCCCAGTTTGGTGTGAATTTCTTCTTTTTGAGTTCTTTTATGGTAGATTGCATCTCGGGGGGTCGCACCGGTGCTTTCGGATCGCAAAACGGACCACTGATTTGCCCTCGGCGGTCCTCGGAAGGTCCGCTAACGGAGCGCGGCGGCTGGTCCAGGCCGGTCTGGCCACTTTTGTCATACGGGCGTCATTAAACCCCCGTATCTTGCAATCCAAGAGTCAAATTTGCATGCTGTTTGTGGAGATGCGACCCCGAAGACGAGGTGAACACTCCGGTGTGGGTTCGAGAGTTTAAGGGTTCGGGACCGTGGCCCGGGAGTTAGAAACGTCATATAAAATATTATTATTTGGTTATTTTATGACTTCGGGCTGTTGTAACTTCTACCCGGAGTGTCCGATTGACATGCCGTCAGTGGAATTGAGACCCTGATGGTACGAAAGACTTTTTGAGATGGTTTCCGGGTGTTGGGACTGAGAATGGTGTGTGGGCCCCATGAGGCCGAGTTTTGGAATTTGTGGAGAAACGCAGCTTTCGCAATAGAAGTCCGATTTTGGCGGATGAATAGTCGATCCTATGTGTTTTTCTAAGAGGATCACAATGGTGCAATCCGTTCGATGTTCTTCGGGATTGAGGTGTGAGCCCCACCCGAGCTGGCATCGGTGAATAGTACCATTTTCACCGGGTGTCCGTTTCAGATGAACGAATTGTCGATTCCGCTTGTTTTTATGAGGGGATCGTCGTGGTATGATCTGATCGATGGGTTCTGGGATCGTTGTGTTAGCCCCGCACGAGCTAACTATGGTGAATAGTGCCTTTTTGACCACTGCTCAGTTTCGGGTGAGTAAGAAGCCAATCATGTGTGATTTTCCACGTAGATCGCGATGGTGGCCTCGGTATTGGCCTTGGAGTTGCGTAGTGTGGCATTGTTGTGGGTCTCTCGGGTTAGCGACGTTTTGGACCAGTAGTGGTTGAGGGTACTCCCTTAGTTCGTTTACACAAGGGTTCGTATGGCATCACATCCTTCGTATAGGTTTGTGATACTCTCGATGGGATGTTTACACTGTTAGAGTTGTAGCATCCCTCTGGTGGGCCCGGAGTAGGATCTTCTAGGATCTTTTCCCAATATCGGGTTCTTGGTATCGCTGTGACCGCTTATTCACGGGCGGAGATCCCCTATCTAGCAGGTTAACCCCGTAGGGTTTGTGGAATCATCAGGATGATGATCCCCTATGTGGTGGGCCATGCTCAGTAGGGTTGTGGCATCATCGGTTATACGATCCCCTACTCAGCATGAGGTGTATAGTAGGGTTGCCATATCATTGGTTATGCGATCCCCTACTCAGCAAGTGGTTTCGGTAGGGTTGCGGCATCATCGGTTCGATCCCCTACATCGGGAGTTATACCAGATAGGGTTCTAGTATCGTCGTGACAACCTTTATATGGGCGATGATCTTCTATCTGAGTGATGTGCTTCTATCGAGCACCATATCGGGTTGTGCTATCATCCAGCGGATCCTGGGTGTGATCCCCTATCTGTGAGAACTGCGTATGCGAGATCGGGTCGTGGTATCCCCCAGCGAACCCTGGGAGTGATCCCCTATCTGTGAGCTTCATGTATTGGAGTGGGTTCTGGTATCCCCTAGAAGACCCTAGGAGCGATCCCCTATTCGATGAGTTTGGTGATTTTGTTGTTTCAGCGAGGTTTCCTCAGAGATGCTATCCAACGAGCGTGATCTCTCAGGTGAGCATCTGAGAGGTTTGTGAGAAACCCAATGGAGTGTATCATTCAGATGAGTGTCATATGGGATGATAGTGTTCTTGTGGTGTTCTCCTGGTTGTGGACATTTGATGGTGTTGAGGTCGGTACCTCATGTGGCTTGTTGCGTGAGCTGATTATATCCGGATTGTTAAAGGTGTATGTATGGGAATACACCTGATCTAAGCTAACGAGTAGTGTTTAGCCGAGGATGGTCACGATATGGAGTTTCTCTCTCATATGGGTTTCCTCTGGCTGGGTAGAGCGGACTGTTGACATTCAGTTGCTCTCTTTGGTTTTGGGTTTTTGGGGTGCTACTGATTATGTTTATACTCACCACTGCACGGGCTTCGCCCGCACATGTTTGTGTCTTGTGCAGACCACATGCCTCTCTACAGAGTCCCTGGAGGACCCAGAGAAGGTAGAGCTGAGTGAGCGAGACTAACTGGGGTGTTTTCCAGTGCGGTGCCAAGGGAGCTTTCCGGCAGTTTTTGTGGCAGCTTCCCGCTTCTTCAGAGCAGGTTGGACACGCTTTGTTGTTTTCTTTTGGTGGGCCCTGTTTTTCCCTTTTGTACTTTGGCTATTGCACTCTGGTTTGGGATAGATGTTTGCATGAATTTACTTTTCAGTTTCTATATCTCTTTATTGTTGCATGCAGGTGTTTGTGGGTGCGTGTGTACAAGTACCTTAGTCTAATGCCTCCCACGTGTGTGATAGCCTACTGGGCACTGGTCCCCAGCCCTTGCAACATTGGAGGCAGGCTTAGGGTGTCGCCACTCGAGCCCCGTTGGGTCGGGTCGTGACAGAGTGGTAGCAGAGGAGGTTCCAACTTTGGGATCTCAGAGCGGAGCTGGTCTAGCTGTGAGTTTGGATCAGGTTGGATAGCGGCAATGTTAGGATGTTTCGGGTTCAGATTTCAGGCCAGAGACTCCAGTGTTGGTGCGGAGGCCGACGTATCCATACACCATGACTCTGATAACCTGCCATTCGACTTGGGAAATTCGTACACTGGTCGCAGGGACATAATGGTACATGAATCATATAGGACTGGGTTTTGGGTTTTCCTTATTTTTATTTATTCATCTCTCCAGATATACTCTTTGACTGTGGTGCGTCTTCAATGTATTTCAGGATGCCTCCACGATGACAGCCAGTGAGGGTTCCACAATGGGATTTTGGTGAAGATCCACCACGTGCAGAGGCTGTGGACCAGGACGTAGGTTCTGAGGCTGGACCTCCAGGTGGTCTGCCAGTTGATCCACCACCTGTCGAGCAGCTGGTTGTGCCGGTAGTGCAGGATGAGGTTGCGTATAGGCTGAGTGCACTGCACGAGTTCCAGAGGCAGCGACCTCTGACTCTGAGGTTCTGGGGTGATCCAGACTCTCAAATAGTCGATGAATGGCTCTAGGCAGTCACCCGAGTTTTCCACCTAGTGAGGACACCTCCAGATAAGATGGTGGTCCTAGCGGCGAGCATTCTGCATGGTTCTGCCAGGTGATGGTGGAGCTTACTAACGCATTCCCATGATGAGGAGACACTCACGTGGGAAGAGTTTGAGTGGCTCTTCAGGGAAGAGTTCTATTCGGTGATGGTGTGGCCAGTACCGATCCAGGAGCTTCTGCATCTTCGACGGGAGGGCATGACCCTGTCGGAGTACTCAGCGAGGTTTACAGACCTTTCACCCTACTCCATAGATATGGTTCAAGACCTATTCTTTAGGGCTCGGACCTTCGAGCAGGGCTTACGCATGGACATCCGAGAATGTGTGGGTTCTTTTTGCATTCCCACCTATGCTGGAGTGCTGGAGCGAGCGTTGGTGGTGGAGAGATTTCTGGCTGAGTAGATTCCCCCTGTTAGTGTTGGGAACGTGAGGGATGAGACGTCGGCATCTGGTAGACGACGATAGACTCAGGGGTTTGGACGTGGTCGATGTTTCAGGAGGCGACCCCAGGATGGAGGATCTGAGGCTCAGGGCTCATAGGGCTCGTAGGCCAGTTTTGGTCAACCGCAGGAGAGGCGGTGTTATGCTTGCGACAGTCGGGGACATCTTGCTAGAGATTGTCCGACCCATCGTGATACTGAGAGGGAGCCGGTCGATGGACCACCTTAGCAGAGGTAGCGTCTTGAGCAAGGAGGTCCGCAGGGCGTCGGACGTGGTGGCGGAGCGGGTGCAGGGGGAGGAGGTGGTAGGAAGTACCACTTGCCACCACCCCCCTAGGTGGTCCACGCCAAGCTTAGGGAGCTGGTGGCCGATGGAGAGGACAACTGCATGCCCTGGAGGCTATTGACCCAGAGGTTCCGCGGATTGATAGAGGTATGCCTTGTGTCCTTTCTACTTTCTGCAGTAGTTTGATATACACTGTTTTGTGGTACCCTTCATTTCTGTTGGTTGTTCGAGTTTTGTTCAGGGCATTGGTAAGACCCTTTGTGTGTGTTTTTCGGTGTGCTTCGAATGCATGAGGAAGAGGGATCCATCCCCCATCGAGACATGTTTTTGGGATGCGATTAAAAAACGTGCGGGTGAGTCAGTGGCACCCAAAGCGGATACTATCGAGGTGTGGTGGATGAGTCCCTTTGACTTATGCATTCGAGCAGGGGTGTTTGTTGGAGAACTCGCTGGTGTGGGAGACCCAGTTGAGAGTCCAGTCGCTTTCCGTGTGCTTATGGCTTTTCAGGGATGAAAAGTTCTAAGGGGGGGGGGGAGGATGTAGCGACTCAAATTTTGGCCCTATCAGACCTTGGATTATTTCTACGATTAATTTCCAGAGCTAGGCACGAAGAAAGTGTGCGATTCCAAGGCCCATTGTGCCCGAAATTAATTTTATAAAAATATTAAGTATTTTTACACTATGCACATGGTGGGGGTGTGATATCTCCTAAAAGAGAGCTCAAAACAAGAATATGAGGGCACAGTTGCGTCCGGAATGTGTCGTTTACCCTAGGCAAGGTGTAAAATTTTCGGGCGCGGGCCTGCGGTGGAAAAGGCCCCAAGGGACGTTTTCGTAAATAAGTGAAAAAGTTGGTTCTCGAGCATCGGCTTGAATAACTTCTGTATGGAGGGTCAGATCACAAATCCGAGTCCGCCATTGCGTTCGGAACGACGCGTTTACCCTAGTGGTGACCTTAACTTTGTTCGCATCGGGCGCGGAGTCGGAGATGCTGCTTTAACAACATATTTTTAAATAAAAAAAATGAAAAAAACCCACCTCTCTCCCCTCCCACTTCCTACGTGCGACGCCGGACGAACCCACCCCTCCTCCTCCATTTTGTCGCTAGATCAAGCTGGAATCATCCGTTTTCTGCACCATTCGTCAGCGGATCTAGCTTCAGGTCGTCGCCGGCGTCGATCTGCCCTCGAAGCTACGACGTTTCAACCGCGAGGTTTGCAGTTTGCGTTTTAATACCCCAATCCCGTTTTTGGTGTGAATTGATTCATTTTGAGGTCGTTGCATGGTAGATCCTGTCCCGGGAGTCACACCAGTGCTTTAGGATTGCAAAACGGACAACCGGGGTACCCCCGACGGTCCGCCCAAGGTCCGCCGGCGCAGCGGCGTGCTGGCAGAGCGAGGCAGCCCGCGATGGATCCACGGTGGCCAGCGTCCCATCGTGGCGGCATGTTGGTGAAGCACGGCGGTGGGCCACCGGCCCGGGCGGGCCGGCGGCGGCGGCCGATTCAGGCCAGTCCGACCACTTTTGTCTTACGGGGGTCTTTAAACCCCCGTATATTGCAATCCAGGAGTCAGATTCGTGTTTCGTTTGTAGCAACGCGACCCTGATGAAAAGGCGAACCCTCCAATGTGGGTTCAAGAGTTTGATGTTTCGGGACCATGGCCTAGGAGTTAGAAACGTCGTATAAAATAATAATATTTTGTTATTTTACGACTTCGGGCCGTTGTAACTTCTACCCAGAGTGTCCGATTGCTGTGTCATCAGTGGAGTTGAGACCCTGATGGTACAGAGGAATTTTTTATATGGATTCCAGGTGTTGGGACTGAGAATGGGGTGCGGGCCCCACGAGGCCGGGTTTTGGCGTTTGCGAGGGAAACACAGCTTTCACCCTAGGAGTCCGATTTTGGCAGATGAATAGTTGATCCTATGTGTTTTTCCGAGAGGATTGCAATGGTGCGATCCGTTCAATGTGTTTCAGGATCGAGGCGTGGGCCCCACCCGAGCTGGCTTCGGTGAATAGTACCTTTTTCACTGAGTGTCCGTTTCGGACGAATAAGTATCCAATTCCGCTTGTTTTTCCAAGGGGATCATCATGGTATGATCCCCTCGATAGATTTTGGGATCGTTGTGTGGGCCCCACACGAGATAACTATAGTGAATAGTGCCTTTTTCACTAGTGCTCTGTTTCAGGTGAGTAAGCAGCCTATCCTTTGTGATTTTCCGTGTTGATCGCGGTGGTGGCTTCGATATTGGCCTTGGAGGTGCACAGTGTGGTGTTGTAGCGGGTCGCTCGGGTTAGCGACGTTTTAGACCAGTAGTGGTTGAGGGTACTCTTATGGTTCGTTTCCACGAGGGTTTTTATGGAATCACAAACTTCGTATAGGTTTGTGATCCTCTCGATGGGACATTTAAACTGTTAGAGTTGTGGAATCCCTCCGGTGGTCCCCGAGTGGGATCCTCTAGCATCTTTTCCCTAGATCGGGTTCTTGGTATCGGTGTGACCACTTATTCATAGGTGGAGATCCCCTATCTAGCAGGTTAACCCTGTAGGGTTTGTGGCATCATCAGGATTATGATCCCCTACATGGTGGGCCGTGTTCTGTAGGGTTGTGGCATTGTCGGGTATACGATCCCCTTCTCAGCATGAGGTGTAGAGTAGGGTTGTGGTATCATTGGTTATGCGATCACATACTCAGCGCATGGTTTCAGTAGGGTTGCGGCATCATCGGTTCGATCCCCTACATCACAAGTTATACTAGATAGGGTTATATTATCATCATGACCACCTTTATGTGGGCTATGATCCTCTATCTGAGTGATGGGCTTCTGTCGAGTACCAGATCGAGTTGTGGTATCCCCCAGTAGACCCTGAGTGTGATCCCCTATCTGTGAGAACTACGTATGCCAGATCGGGTCATGGTATCCCCCAGAGGACCCGGGGAGTGATCCCCTATCTGTGAGCTTCATGTACCTGAGTGGGTTCTGGAATCCCCTAGTGGATCCTAGGAGCGATCCCATATCCGAGGAGTTTGGTGGTTCTGTTGTTTCAGCGAAGTTTCCTTAGTGATGCTATCCGACGAGCGTGATCTCTCGGGTGAGTGTCTGAGAGGTTTGTGAGAAACCTAATGGATTGTATCTCTTAGATGAGTGTCATCTGGGATGACAGTGTTTGTGTGGTGTTCTCCTGGTTGTGGATAGTTTCTGGTCTTGATGTCGGAACCTCATGTGGATTGTTGCGTGAGCTGATTATATCTGGATTGTTAAAGGTGTATGTATGGGCATACACCTGAGCTGAGCTGATGAGTTGTGTTTAGCCGAGGATGGTCACGTTATGGAGTTTCTCTTTCGTCTGGGTTCCCTCTGGCTGGGATGAGAAGACTGTTACCTTTCAGTTTCTCTCTTGGGTTTAGGGTTTTTGGTGTGCCTACTGAGTATGTTTATACTCACCCTGCACGGGAATTTCCTGCATATGTTTGTGTCTTGTGCAGACCACAAGCCTTTTGACGGAGTCCCAGGAGGACCCAGAGCAGGCGGAGCTGAGTGAGCGAGACTGACCGGGGTGTTTGCCTGTGCAGTGCCGAGGGAGCCTTCCAGCGGTGTTTGTTGCAGCGTACCCCTTCTTCAGAGAAGGTTGGACGCGCTTTGTAGTTTTCTTTTGGTGGGCCCTGTCTTTCCCTTTTTTACTTTTTCTATTGCACTCTAGTTTGGGATAGATGTATGCATGCATTTACTTTTCAGTTTATATATCTTTGCACTATTGCATGGAGGTGTTTGTGGGTGCGTGAGTACAGGTACCTTAGGCTAATGCCTCCCACGTGTGTGATAGCCTACTCGGCATTGGTAGCCAACCCCTGGTCTATTGGAGGCAGGCTCGATCCCCGTTGGGTCGGGTCGTGACATTTTCAATTTTAATTATTTCATCCAAGGGGGTGTGACTTGAAAATTACCAAGTGGAAAATGTTATTGAACAATCTGATTTTCATTTTGGATTTTTAACTTTCTCTTAAAACAATTAATTTATTATAATCCTGTTTAATTAGACATTAATTTTATCTTAAATATCCATATTATTTCATTATTGATATTATTACTTCCATAATTTTATACTATTTCATAAATGTGGTGCATACAAGGAAATTTATTAGATTAATTATGGAAATATTGATAAATCTATATCCTTTACCGAATAAGTATATTTTATAATAAGTCATATTTATTCATTAATTAAATCGATCATTTAATATATGAGGAATTATTTGGATATAATGTGAGGGGTGGGTCCCGACATTACATATCCCATTGATTCATTAGTAGGTCTCATGCTACAAATCATTTTACTTAATTAAACAGGTTTTATATGTAATTTAAACAGTGTTATGAATTGTATGTATGGAGAAGGTGTCATGAGAAGAAAACATGACATCTAATAATTAAGAATTTTTTTCATTAAGAGTTCAATTATAATTTTTTGGGAAATTTTCACTAAGATATTATATTTGGATAGATTTAATTTTTTGTTTATTAATTAATATCACGTGTTTTCAACTATTTACCTTTCCATATTGATTATTCTTTATCCAGTTACTTAAATTGAATGTTTTCTTAGTTATTTGTCTTACCATGTTGGTTTTTCTTATTGATTAATGATAGAAACCATTGTACATAACCCTTATAAGTCATTTGAACTCACCCATAATTTTTATCTTTTTAGAGGATATGAAGATGAATTCATGGAATGAGTTTCAAGGATGCATAGATTTTAATTTGGTCATGTTTTGTTTTCTATTCCCAATGTAAAATGGGTAACATGTATAAATCTAGTTCTCAAAAACTTCTAAACTAATCGGTCCTTCCAAATTCAACCCATTGTATTAATTATAATGTAATAAATTACATCACCGACTTCACGATACTGGGTCGAGGTCATTATAGTTGGTATCAAATGAAGCTTAGTAGAAACCTTGATAACTTGATATAAGAAAATTTAGATTATGAAACATAAACCTAAGAAATAAATTGAGGATAAGAATAAAATAATGTCTTAATTTTTTTTGTAAGGAATAGATTATGTGGTTTTCTTAGAAATACATCCGTGTATTGATACTATAAGTTGACAAGGTTTTCGAACAGAGGTGTCTAGGGGAAATAACTCTAAAAAAGGCATATCGGTCTTGACCCAAGCATTACCTAGTAAAAAAAGAACTTATTTCACACCTATTTTGATAGTCCTAGTAGATATGGTTAGATTAAGTCCCATTTTCTTTACAAAACATTATGAAAGTTTTGAAATTAATATATCCCCAAATAAGCCATGTTTATGATTGTGAGATTAGTTTATCTTAAGTATTTAACTAGTCTACAGATTATACATTATGATTTAAAATTCATAATTTTTTGAGCTAATAAAGTGTATGCCATTGTATATAAATAGTACCTAGAAGGAACAAGTGTAGAAATACTTAATGCCAATATATAAATTTACCTACTAAGGGGGATAATATGACAAGTATTGGAACTAAGATAGTTTTATCTATATTAGGGAAGCATAATTAGGTTATAAAAAATAAACAATCCCAGGTGGAGCAACTTATTCCACAATTATATTATCCTATGTTGGATCATATTATGTGATAGAGACCTCCATCATTTAGTGGGACTACTGATCCAATAATAGTTTTTCAATAGATTAAGTATCAAGAGAAGATATTTAAGGCATTGAGATGTGGTGAAAAGGAAAAGGTTATAATCATAGTGTATTATCTCAATGGAAATGCAGGTTAATAGTGGTCATTTATCTAGAATACAAGGGAAGAATAGGAAATAAAACATAGTTAGTGGAATTAGTTTAAGAAGAAATTCATTGAGAAATATTTTACTCATGAAAATGTAGACATGAATAGAATGTTTATTAGATTAAAGAAAAAGGAATAAAAAATTCTCTTTGACTATGAGGATACCTTTACAAGGTTATCTAGGTATTCTACATATTACATTTGAATAATAGAGATTAATATTGACCATTTCATTAAAGTGATTAAGAAAAGTCTTTTAAGGGCACTGGTCGCTCAAACATTTTCTTTATACAATGAATTAGTTTTATGGGATATCAATACAATGAATGAATTATCCATGTTTTATGGATTCCAAGGGAAGCAAGAGAAGAAGATTATATCAACTCAATAAATGGATAAATCAAAAAAGGGAAAAAATTATTTTTCTCCCATCTGATAATTGTGCAAGGAATCACCCTAGGAAATGATTGAATAGATTGAGAGTTTGTTATAAGTGAGGAAAAAAGTTTCACCACACAAAAAAATATGAAATTGAAATAAATAAAACAATAATATTTAGTGTTTCAACATTAAATATATGGGGAACTATGCAAATGAATACCCCAAGCATCAAATGAATATACCTCAGAATAAGAAAAGTGATAAAGGTCAATATTATAGAATTGAAACAACTAAATTGTAATGATTAATGTAATCATGTTTTATTATGGATAAAATTAGTAGTAAAATTATTTTTGATGATGTTATTAATATATGAATTATGAAATGTATAAGGATTTTAATGTAGTACTTTTTTTTAATATTTTAAAGTGTGTGTTGAATGGTATCAATGACCAATAAGAATGATTCAGTGGAAATATAATATTATTAGAAAGCACACAATTATGGGAAAGATAACCCTTAATATGTTCATGGTGTTGAGATAAGGATTTTGGGATAAACAGATGATTGGTATGGATAAAGAAAATTGGATAGTAACGGATACCTTAGAACTAATGAATGATTAATTAATAAGTTATTTTTATAGAATTTATTGGATTTTGGGATTTAAGGAATATATCAAATAATACATATTTTATTTAAGGAATAAGAAATCATTCAATTTTTAAATAATGTTTTTTTGGTAATTCGGGTAATTAACCAGATTCAAGGGAATACATAATGATGTTATTCACATTTTTGGTATGTAACAATTAAGAGCCACTTTTTTTGGGAATATAATATATATTTATCAATATTCCATATCAATTTAAAGAGACTTATTTTGGATGATATTTATGGAGTATTGAATAGATTATGCTAAAATTCATGTGTTATTGGATAAAGTGTGACAATCATATTGATTTTTTTTAAATGTTTTAAGACATATATAAATACTTTTCACTCTTTTATGGGTCATACAATCTGTTAAAAGTGAACTTTAGTAATACCTGCATAAAAATAGCATTTTTTCATACTCATTATTTGGAGTAAAGGGTGAATTGAAAATTTTAATAAGCATAACTAAAGAACAAAATTATTCTTTTAAATTAGAAGCATATATAGTAAGTATGTTTTCATATATTCATAGATATTAAAATATCTTCTTAATATTAGGAAATGAACCTTGAAACAAATATGTTATCCTATTACATTCATACCCGATGAATCATATGGTCTTTTAAATTGTAAATAATTTATGGTTTTTATCCCATTAAATTTTCATTGATCACTCACTTTTTTGTGATCAATGATCCCTATCACTCTTTATTAATCATTTGGCATTTGTATTTTCTTCCATATCTATTTTCTCATTTCCAACATTTGTTCTCTTACATGGATACTCAGTTTTGTGGTTACTTCAGATTACCTTTTTACTTACCAATTCTCTATTATTAATACAATTTTTTATTAACCTTGTTATTATATGGGTTTTTCAATAATTTAATTTTTAAATATTAAACCTTGGATTACTACGGTAATGTTTAAATTATAAGGATGTGATTTATTTATTGTGGGGAAAATGTAACACCAAATTTTTTTTAAAAGAATAAAATTTTATTCAATATCTTATATTACATGATAAACTGATTTTATCTTTCATTACTTGCAATAATGAGTTTCTTTGATAGCGTGTGTTATATGTGAGACCATATTTTACCAAAAAAGATTATACTATTAATATTATTAATTAATGTGATAATTATCGCCTAGCAATTTGAATATTGGGTAAAAATATGATTAACTAACATATAAAAATATATATTTTACACATTTTTATTAGTGATATATATTATAAATATAATATATATCATTTAATTGAAAAATAAATGTTTTATAAAAAACTGTAATTTCTCCAAAAGAAAGTTTAGTCGCGCTTTGCAGAAATAATTATTAATTAATTTTTACCAATTTAATAAAATTTATTAGATAATATAAAATTCATTTTTGAAATATTAATAAAAAAATTATCTTAGGGTGAAATTGTTTTATTAATATTAAAAGTTTTTTTTGATGAATAGTGAAAAATAATAAATTTTAATTGAAAACTGCTTTTCTTTTAAATTATTTAGAATCATAATTTAGATTTTGATTTCTTTTAAAACTAAAAATAGTTTAATTTTATATAAATAAATTCAATTTATTATATTATAAATATATTCATATTTAATTTTGATATTAAGACATTGTAAACTTTTGATCATTTTCACTTTAAAAACTCAATTTATTATCGCGTCTGCGTGGATAATTTTAAATTAAATTATTCCAATTCTATTAGTTTAATTTGAAATAATATATTCAATATTTATAATTATCCTAATTTATATTATATAATAAAGTAAACTAAATTTTTTTATTAATGATTAGTGAAAATATTAAAAATTATTTGTTTTCATTAAGGTAAAAAATGAGTTTATTAGGTTTTAAACATAATAGATAAGGGTTAAAATTACCTAACATCTATAAAAAAACCCCATTGCCTTCATAGGATATATTTTTATTATTTATTGAGAAAATATTATATGAAAATTAACTATATAATAAGTTATATAATGAAAAAAACAAAAAAATGAACATTCCTTACCTTTAATATCTATAAAGCTTTGAGAAAGGAAAAAAAATCATAGGTTCAGTTATAAATACTATTTTCAAATATAAATGAGTCATTTTCATGATAATTTATTTTATGTTTTTTGAGATGAAACAATTTCATTATATGCTTATGAAACACCAACACAAAAATTAATTAGTTAATAATTAAATAGAATAAATTATACTAAAAATATTAAAAGTGATGAAAATTAAATGAATTATTTAGTTCTATAAATTCTTTAGATGATTATATCATGTAACAATGGATTTAACACATTATTTTATAATTCCAAAATTCTATTTATATTTTTAAATTAAAATTAAATAAAAAATGTCAAAATTGACATTATTGTTATTTTATAATAAATGATATTTTATTAAATGATTTACAATTACAAGAAAACCTATATTCTACCAAGTGATTTTAAAAATGATAATTCTTATAAAATAAGATATATTTATGAACTAATTCTACTTTTATAATGATAATAGTTATTGCTAAATAATAAAATCAATGTTAGCGTGGTTCAGGTTAAAAGTGTATTTTTTCACGCCACATGTTCTTGTGTTAAAACTAATTCTCAAGACACATAAGATATTCATTTAATAAATTTGATTTCATATTTAGAATAATTGGATCCACGTTATCTAATAAGGATCACTTTAATTGAATCTTAAGGTAGAAATTATCTAGGTTATAAAAACAAGTAATTGTAGTAAAAACAAAAATGGTTAAATTGAGTAAACCTATTGACTAAGGACTAACATGATGAAAATGAATTAAATTTTTTGTGTTGGTGGTGTTCCTTGACCAAATAAACCCTACCATCCATTATTAATCAATTTTGGAGTCAATTGACATAATTTATACGTCCAAATATTAAATACTTATGATTATTTTCCATAATGTCACTCCACCTCAACTATAAAAGGACACTTGGTCCCCTCACTTCTTTGCATCACTCAAGCCATTTTACTCCACCATCTTCTTCCCAAATTACTTCCTCTATGGAATTGAATTTAAATTGTTATATATTATATCATTAATACATATGTATAATTATGATATAAATATCATATATATATATATACTTTAGATCCTTTATCATACCCATCCATGAGATATGGTAGTGGGAAAACGAATGACATTAGTTCACGAGGTAGTGGTCCTTCGTACACATGAATAATGATATCATAAACCATTTAGTAGAATAAGGGAACAATTTATATTATTAAGTTAACATAATAGAATCTATTTATATGTAAGATAATAATTTTATTATATAACTATCATTTATGAATAATTGAAGGGGTGGTGGAAGAAATAATATAAAAATGCTCTTTGAAAAATGATACCTCTTCTTCAGGTAACTTCTTTTGATTTGCACCAAAAGCATTCATTAGATGGATTTCTACCCAGATTAAGGCTTCTAAGATGATATTAGGAAAGTATAGAAGTTATTTTATCATGTATTGGTTTAAAAAATGTGCTTTTAAGGCATAAAGGGGGGAGGTTTTGTGTGTAGCCTTTCATAAGTGTCGTTAGTGGCAAACTTTTAATTTTTGAAAAGAATGAATTCTACCAAATTAATTTCACATAACAAGGCTCTAATATTATAATTTAATCATTAATAAATTGCATAAGGTTAAATTATGGACATAAAATCTATTTTACACAAGTTTGTAGGTCATTTTAACCCTTACTTATTTATTTTACCCATGGTAAATCAATTTTTACCTTAACTGTGGAAATTAGTTTTTATTATTTTCACTGTTCATTTTGGTAAAAAATTAATTGTCTTATTGAACAATATAAATTTATTTTATGGACTATATAGAACACATTTTACTAATTTAAATTCATACAAGTTTGAAAAAAATAATTTAAAATTAAACTTGCAAATGCGATAAAAAAATAGGTTTTCATGAAAAGTATTTTTTGAGTAAAAGATGAATTTAATATTAAATCTATAACTAATAATACTCATTTTATAAAGATAAATTAATATTTAATGATATATAATCTATATGTGTCATTTAAAACATTCCCCATTGGGGCTTATTTTAATTTATTAAAAGGAAGAAAAATTATGCATTTTAAAGTAGTTTTTAGAACAAACTCATTTTTAAACCCAAAAACAAACATATACTAAAAAACAATATAATGATGATTAAAAAGTAATTATGTTAATTAGATATATAAAATAATTCTTTTATTACCGGAAGTAATATTCCAAATATAGTGTGACTTTTAAAATACTTAAATTAATTAAAATAAAAGATTTTTTTTTCAAAAATCATTATTTTTCCCAATCCACTGAAAAATAAATTTTTCCCGAAGAATCCCAAAATCTCACTATAAGAGAAATTTGATATTATAATTTCTATAAAATGATATTCATGTTATCAGATAAAAATTATAAAATTTTGAAATTAAACTATTAAAAAACCATTTATGAAAAGAGTTTATGCTAAAACTATTAACATTTTTATTTAAATATTTCTTAATAATTTTATATCTAATATAACTATATGATTCATATGAATAAATATCATAATTATTCACTCTATCATTACCTTTTTTATTACACAGTTGACTAGGATGGGTAGATCCCTTGCTAGATTGATGATTTTTGGCCCTATTACCATGAAGAGCTTATCTCTTCATTTAAATATTTATTTGAAGAAGTAAGATAATATATATATATATATATAACTAAATTTTTATTAATTAATTTAATCTATTAATTATTTGACTATTTTTATAAATTTTAATGTTTTTTACAACCTTTAATTATTCAGTCCAGTTTAATTATAGTTAATTATTTTTCTACTACGTGGGTTTTATGGTCATCAAGAGCTGTAAGATGGTATATAAATAAATATTTTATTTAATTTTTATTTTATTTAAATTATAATATACCATATTATTAAAAAATTTTGGTTTTATGGTCTTTTATCAATGATTTCACTGGACCTTCCATACAGGAGGCATGAAATGCTTTTATGAATGAGTGTCCCCATCAATTATATATAACCACTAAAAGTTTACTATGAAGAGAGATTTTGAAACAATATTTGATGAATCTTTCTTGTTCCATTAATCCAAATACATCCCTAACTTTTCATGGGAAGTATTGTGCACCAACTGGATAGGTGATAATTTCAAGAGAAGTCTATCTTTTAGTCAAAAAAATAGATGGTGGAAGGATGTCATGAATATAGATTATATTAATACTTTATGTATACATCATTCAAAGAGAGAAAATAAAATTTATTATTAAATTATATATTGGTATAATAAAATTTATATATTGTTTGGTTGAATTAATTTTTCCGAATATTGATGTGTATAAGATAATTTTCATGGATCATACCATTGAGTATATTTCTTATGAGAGGCAATGATATATAGTTGTTAATTTATATATTTTCATAAAATTAATATTTTTTTTTACTATTTACAATTTATTGGAGTGTTTTTATAGTAGAATTTTGGGTTAGAGGCTTCTCACATATGAGAGAGTTAACATAATTTGAAGGGTGAAGATGATAAGGGATCATGCAAGTGATGCTTTAGAGAGGTGTCCTGGTCATTGGAATCTGCACGTTGTATCATTAATGTATGGATACTCTATATTGGTCCATGATCAACACATGATAGTTACTGTAGTATTTCAACGATATCATTATCTTACTAAAAGGTAGATAGAGTAGAATCATCATTTCAATAGAGTATGTGAAGAGACTAAGATTTTAGGGAAAGACAATATAGACATTGGCCATAGAATAAGAGGATCCATGTCCGTAGTACGATTAATGAAAACAACATGACTAAATTCATGAATACTTGTGATGACTCTTGCATAGCTTGGGGATGAAGTCCCCTCATCTCGATGGTCTACCTTTAACTGATCCCCCTCCTCAAAGATGACTTATATATTATTAGTTTTATCAAACATATTATTTATTAAAAAAAAATTATATTTTTTTATTGATGATTCTTGTTAATTTAATTATTTTCTATGCATTAATCTAGTGAAAAAGTAAGTGAAATGTTTTATACGGATGAATGATTTCCCTAGATATTAGTTAAACTAGAAAATAATTTTCGACAGAAGTCAACTCCATCAAAAATAATTATTTTCAATAAAATATAAATTCAGTCTTAAAAAATATGACATCTCACCTTATTATAAATTATCCATAATAAATAATAATAATTACACCATATTTTTAGTGATGGTTTATTTTCGGTAGGTATAATTTATAGATAACATTTTACTATTAGGGATGATTGTTTACAATTAACTTAGTATGTCACAAATTTCATTAAATTTTATTATGTTTTTAATATAATGAGTAACATGACACTCTCTGAATGATACCATATGACCCTTATTATTCTTCACATATGAGAAAGTGAGTTACATGGGGGTGCTTCATTTGAAATTTTGTCTTTCCATTAACTGGAGATCAAGTACTCAAAACCATACATTCAAAAAATGGTTGTTGCATTGTAACATAACACATACCAAACCAACATGGGTCCATTACAAATATTTAGGATCCTTGTCAAGATCTCAAATTTAATGTTTAGTTTTTTGGGATTAAGAACAACATTCTTGGGGGATATGGATGATAGGGATAAGTGGGAACTCTCATTAAGGTCATTATCATAGGCTATTGTATATAATTTAAAGGAAATAATCTCATGTAGATTTTTTTCCATTACATACCTAAATAGATTTGATTATATTATTTTTTATTGATGTTCTTTTTTAAATTCTAGATTAATTGTGAGATTTTAAAAAATAATTTATGAGAACTTGATTTTATAAAATGATGGTTTATATGGATATTTTATAAATGTAAATTTGGATATTTAATGAAAATCATTAACATTTGGTTTATAAAAACAGACAGTGTTTTCTCATAAAATTAATTTTAGTATGAATTATTTAAATGATTAGTTGTTGTTATGGGAACTCAGAATACCATATTAAATGGATACAATCTTGTAATGGGCTTCTCCAATTAAAGTGTAAACCCATTTTTATTTATAAAATCTTTAATTCAGAAAACATAAAATTTACCCAAAAATTAATTAGATCCTTCACCTAATGATAAGAAAAATACGCAGTATACCTTCAACATAATTCTCATCACTTGATCCTCGCCTAACATTACAACATTACTGTCACAACCCCAAAAACAAAAATAATAAAACACACACTAAAAAACTAATGATTTTCATAAATTTCTTTCATAAACATATATTACACTAGAAACCATATTAAAATTTATCATATATAACAAAATACTAAATAACTCATTAATGAAATGGATTTAATCTCTCATCCCATGTAAAATAATGATAATGATTAAGAAGTCACGTGGGTGAGATAGGTAGATTATGAACTTTAGAAAATTGATGAAATATAAAAAATGAAACCAATAAAATTATATAAACAAGTATAATTTTAATAAGGAATCAAAATGAGCATGTGAAAGAATACTCCAGAAGCATGGTTGATGAAATAGGTATTTAATAAGTGAAAGTATATCCTTAAAAAAAAATCAAGTATATATAAGTTTCTTTAAAAATAAAATGTATCTTAATAAAAGTGATATATGATTTCAATTTTTTTCTTTAAAAACCATATATAATTTAAGGTAATCATTTTAAATAAACACATAAAAATTCATCCATTTCAAATCCTGTAACCCAACCCTTACATCACCACCATGAAACCTCTTAACCAAAGGTTGTGTTTTGTTTATTATCATATAAAATGGAATTATTTACTTTTCATTTATAATAAAAATATCAAAAGAAACATGATAGATAAAGAAAAATGTATACAAATGAATCTTGTTTCAGGATCCAATCACAAATCAAGTGTGAAATTAACATAAATAACCAGGGGTTACGTATAATTATAACCATAAAAATACTTGACCAACATTACATCAATATCAAAATAATAAAAGTAATGTTTCACGTACAAATTAATATATAATAATTATCTTAATCATGGAGGATTATTCATGATATAATAATTCATTATATAATATCACAAGGATAAGGAAAACAACATTTTTAATAGATACTATTATTCCTTCTCTAATAATACTTATATAAAATAAAGATCAAAATAATCAATTTGATACTTTATCATGGAATTTTGAAATGAGCATGAATAATATGGATTTAATAATAATAAAATGTGCTTGATATAAAATGTTTACAGATAAAGGATATTAATAAACCATCCAAGAATAAATTAAAAATTTATACACCTTTCTAAAAAATAACATAACAAAACATTTATAAAATTTTCCACCCATATATCAAGAAATAAACATTTAATCGTATATTATAAGTTGGAAGTCAAGAAGTAGGAAGGTCTTAGGAATAACTTGAATAAACAAAAATTGGGTTGAGAACTAACTCCAACTATAACTTAAAAGTGAACAGAACAAAGATTTAAAATTAAAGTATCCACATATAGATGAAAAATCAATATTCATTAATGATTTATCAAAATTAAAATTCTAAAACAGTAACAAAAAACTGATAATATACTATCCATGATGAAACATTAAAAATCACTAAATTATATAACTATGAAAATAATTAGTTTGAAAAAATAAATAAATTCATATAATAGTTCTTCAAATAACCTACATTCATCGAAATAATGATCTATAGAGTCAAAATGATCTTCATTATCCTCCTTTAGATTAAAAATCAATATCCCCATCTTCCTGGATAGATTTATCCATCCTCTACTGAAATATATCATTAAATAAGTCACTAGATGATTCAAAAATCCATGAATTAATATGGGGATATTCATTGTTAATATAGAGGTAGGTAAGGAAATTTAAAATCTATGCATCACCATTTCGATGAAAAAAACTGCTAACATAATAACGAAATGACACCATTGACTTACTATCATTATTGTGGGTTGTGAATAAACCCAAATCTATATGAATAATGGAAGGTTTGCCTTATCATTATGAACACATAGTCTGGTAGGGAAAATGAAGTGTTGGACCCATTCTGTACGTTCTAAGGATGTACGCAGCATTTGAAGAGGTGGATGTAGATACTCAGTAGTTGAAGAACCTGCTCCATCTGGATGGTTGATCTATTGAGTCGTGGAACCCCAAAAAAGGCAATCTGGATCTCCTATTATTTTATAATTGATATATATTTTAATCATCCTTAGTATTATCCTGTTTTTATCCCTATTCTTTGACTGGAACTTGTGGTTTCTGTTATTCTCCATATTTTGTATAGTGTTTTTAATCCGAAAATAAGAATCTATTCATAAAATGGGAATATTTTTCAATAATGAAATTTGATTTAACATAGAATCATTATTAGGAGAAAAATAAAAGGAATAAATAAGTTCTCTTTCCATAATTTAATGGGATGAATTCATATGGATACAATTGTTGAATGTGAAAATATATTACACCTGAATAAGACCACCCAATGATCCTAGGTGGATTACCAAAAGATTTTAGGTTTACTCCCAAATAAATAAATGAAAGAATACTTTCGATAGGGAAATTTAGAAACTTTTAGAATTGATCTACTATCTTTTTACATTAAAAATATTCAACAAAATCTAATTAAAAATTAGTATAAACTATATATATGTGAGGTCCAAATAAAAAAATTAAAACAATTTTTTAATGTAAAAATAGGTAAACCAGAGGTTCTTAAAATTCTAAGATTAATATAATAATAATATAACATTTCTATATTTATATAAATACAATAAAAATAAAATCTAAAATTCATTCACAGGTAGAAAAAATAGTATTCACATTAGGTTTTTAGCATGTTTTATTTAATCACAATCTTAAAAATATTTTGACGTTATTTTTTAAAAACTGATGTTAAACCATTTCGCAATGGGTTTTCACATAAATTGTAATAAAATCATACTTAATATATAAACTCTCTTTTTTCTCATGGTACTATTTTTAAATTTCCAAAGTATACCTTTAATATTTAAATTCCTGCTTAAAATTTATATTCCATGAACAAGCATCTTGTCATACCATATATAAATCTTCAGTCTCCCTCTTTCTTCATTTCTAACCCATTCCCCTTTTATTTTAATAATAATTCAATAGGTTATTCATTAAATAATCTCAATATTTTATTAATCATTATAATCTCATCATTTTTTTGTGATTGTTTTTATACATCATTATATTTTTTATTGATTTTTTATTGTTGAAGAATGCTTCCATTATTTGAGTTATGAAGAAGAAGATATCACATGATATTTCCCATCTGGATGATAAAATGACTTAGAATCCATTGTTAAATATTCCATGTGATTTATTTCCAAAAACTAATATAAACATCAATAAATAAAAAATACATTTGAAGGACACCAAAATAGGTAGGGAAATAAAGTAGAAACATTAGGTTCATTTTTCATGTTTTTATTTTCTTCATACAAATTTCAAGTTCAATGACTACTCATTTTCTTACAATGAAGTAATGTGATTAAAAATATGGTTAAAAATATTAAAACCTATCTACATTGGTTATTATGATAATCAACATCGAAAATGGCCTTCTACTTTGGTTATCATAATAATTGATTTCTAATGTGATAAGTTTCTCACTTTTGATGGTGGTTACTATAATAACGAACATAAAAAGATAGTTTTAATGTTAGTTTAAATAAAATAATGCTGAAAATAAATGTTACAACATTGGATACATTTATTTTGGATAAAAACTAATATTAAAACATAAAAATAATTTTTTTTTAAAATATCATTCATTTAGTGATACATTCAAAAAACCAAATAATCAAAAAGAAAATCCATACCAGATTCATGAAATAAAATGAAAAAGAGATGCTAGAATAGAAATAAGTGTGTTTTATTATAAGATATATCATCAAAATAATCATTAAACTGTCTAAAAACATAGAGACTACTGTCCACACCAAATCATTATGGTTCTTGACTCTTACATTTATCATCCCTTTTTTATAAGATTTTTTCTTTACCTAGATCTCAAGTAACAATGACTATATACATTCAAAATTAATTCATGTAGGGTGTGATAACATCATACCTAGTAGGAGGGAAAAAACCCACCCTAACTATCTTCCATAAAACTATGATTATATAACAATAATATAAATAAATAAGAAAAAAAACATAAAATAATTGATAAAATAATTTTTTAATACATAACTATTAATTATTTATATCATATTGGATAAATCATGAATAATTATTTATAATAATATTAATAAACCATAATTAAATCAATAAAACTTTTTCAAATCAAAATTTATAATCCAAACAAGTATGTTTGACAAAGAGTGATCCACGAATATCCTCTATAGTAAATAACATTCACACACATAGAGAGAAATACACAAACACTCAAAAACATCAATATCCTTCCTTAATATGAATCCCTAATTCTCATAGGAAGGAATGTATACATATCTAACCATAACCATAACCATATATATATTTTCCCTCTATAAGAGGCCTTTATTCTCACAAGGAGGAATATAATTATATTTAAATATAACCATATATATAGATTGTATATGAATCTTAATTCAAAATCTATATTATTAAGGATTTTAATAACAACATATGAAATATACAATAATTTCTAGACTATATAACTATAAAAAACTATGCAATAAATTTTTATAATCATATAATATTGTAAATAACCAAATAGTGAGCTTCATATCATGAATTACATGCAAATAAATATCATATAAATATATGAATAAATAATTTAAGGAATAATAAAAATCCAGTAAGAATGTATCCAGTAATTAAATATTAGGAATCAATACAAATAATTTAATGAAATATACCCTGGCATGATCAAGAAATAAAAATATATAAATCAAAAATAAAATATGTCTATTAATTGTTTAAGGAATTAAATTTCTAGAAAGGTTTTTCATGAGAAAAAATTCTTATGTTGTTTCCCACTCTACCCCATGCCACCGCTTTGAAAATCAATATAAATATATGATAGAAATAAAAGGGAAACCTACCAAATAATATGTTAAAGCCACAAATATAATCCCAAAGAAATTTATAGGAATCAATTATAGTAGATAAACAATTATATGTTCAAATAGAATAATGGTTTAAATTTATTTCTAAAAAAGAAACTAAAGTTATGTGTTAGAACATCTACCTAGATTTTTAATAGGCACCTCATGTTACCATCAAGGGTATGAATGATCAATATAGAATATATATTTCAAATCATATATAAAGTAGAGGTTTAATTATTTATATTTATCAAATAAACATAGACAAAAATCTACGAAAAGGGGATATCTTGTCTTAACCATACAAAAATAAAAACACCACAACACCTAAGGATAAAAACTAAAATAAGATCCAGTTTTTGATCAATGTAAGATAAAAAGGATAGAGGGATGATCACTCAAGAATGATAAAAACCAAAATTAGTATGGGATTGTAGAACACTTAAAAATATTCTAAGTATTAAAATAAAAAATGGAAAAAGAATATTTTAATTTTTCAAAATAACCAAAATGGAACCCACTAGAACACTATTGGGTATCCCCCAAACATTCATTAGACACAAATGTGCTAATAGAAACTGCAGATATCCATTATGATTTTAATCTATTTGTTAAACCTTACCCATTCTCCCATATTCCACCTTCCTCCTCCAACTCCCTTCCACATTTGTTTTAAATCCTTCAATCTATAAATATCATCATTTTAATAATTTAAATAATAAAATTTAAAATGAATAACTCACCCAAATGACAGGGGAAATTATGGAAGAAGCTAGGGATAATAGGATGAAAAGAGATTATATGTAAAGAGTACACATGAAACATAAAGTTTCTAGGCTGAAGAAAACCACAGAGGGATTTAATATATTTTCGTTAGAAAGACCAAAATTCCACTATAAAAAGTAATAACCAAGTCATGTATATTGTTATATCTAACCAGCCACTTGGTGGAATATCATTGGGTTTTTCCAACATAGAAACTGACCAAGAACAAATTCAAAATTAAATACGTACTTAGTGACTTACCATATACACCAACTAAAAATATCATTTCTATCAAAACTCTAAAATTTCATACAATGATTTTTCAATAAGTATAATAACTCCAAATTCTCAATATAAACTTCCTAAAAATATATAATGAGCACTCCATATATAATTTTTCTAGTGATAAAGGATAAAATTTTCTATAATGAATGTGTTGCACACACCCTCATATATTTTAAATTTTTATTAAATTGTGCATGGTTTACTCCTTCCACTTCCACCCTAGTCATCGATGTTTCCCTAAGAGGGTATGTAATGACCCAAACTATTATAAATAGAATTTACCCTTATGATTTAATTAAATGTATTATGATATATTATAGTTATATAAAATACATAATATTATCTGGTTTTTTATATCATATTAAATTTAATTGACCTTTAAGCATCATTACTATTGATAATATAGTCATTGAATAGTGATCATATTATTCATATAAATATAGATTTTTTAAAAACCCAATTGACATAGAAAAGGGAAGTGATGGCCTCAACTAGTTGGATTGTACCCTATAAAGACCATTTGTTAGAGCTTCTTAGGGAGATAATATCTTTGAGATTTTCTATTGAACAATCACAATCTGAGATCCAACAACATAACCATGACTGAAACCATTTATGGGAGATGTTAATGATCATCGAGTTCATGGACCAAACCATATATGGAAAACCACCCCAGGAAAGTCTCACTATCGAGAACCTTATTCATAGGGTGTTTTTTGGTGTATTAAACTGATATGCATCAAGAAACTAGAAATGTGATTTTGTATATTATTTTTTATGGAATAAGGAATATATTTTCATCCCATTATTGTTACTTTATTAAATATTTTTATTTTGATTCAATAAAACACAAATAGTATTTTTGGGTAATATTATAATTCAATAAACGAATTTATTTTAATGAAATAATAAATTTCTAAAACAAATAATATTTTAATAAAATATAACTACTAAATAATTTTTATCAAATATAAATTATCATATAATTTATATGAAGTCAAATTTAATTTTTTTAAGGGTTAAAAAACTGTTATTGTCAAAAAATCCAATATTTCTAAATAAAAGATGATTTTATTTTAAAATTTAAAATTCACATATTTAAAAAATTATATGGTTAAATTAAATATTATTTTTTTAATAAAAACATCAAAATTATCCAATGTTTTATTTTCCATAATTTTACACAATAATCAATTTTTGGGTAAAAATTAAATATTGTATAAATTTCAATTGTGTATTATGACATAATAATGAACCAAAAGTGTTGTAATAAATACTATAAATGCAATAAAAGACCAAATATATGTTTTCCCATAAAATTAATTTTATTTTAACATAATTTTATTTATTTAATAAATCTATTATAAATCCTCCAAAACATATAATATATTTTACGATTTAAAAATTATTTCTTTAAGAGTATGACTCACATCCACATTAGCAAGTGTATTATTTTATTAACTTAGAACAATTCACATATAAAATAATGAAATCCTATCCCATTTGGTAGAAACCATGGGCAGAAACCACGAGAAGGTTTGTATTTTTGGTAATTTTATTATACAGAGTCCAGAACCTCGGTTTGAAAAATAATAAAGAAATCTTCACACATTTTCTATATAAACCCACCCAATATCCCAATTCACTTAACTAAAAATCCTGTTATAACTTACATAATCTTTTATACCCTCTCTATAGTCGTGCCTTGATTCCTCCCAATCTCTAAATAAGCTCCTCGAAAGCATTTGGAGTCACACACTCATGTAAGGGATCCTTTCCTTCTATTCCATATACATGTTTCTTTATTATATTATGCCTTATGTTTCAAATTACTAATGTTGGGATATGTTTTTAAATATACCTATTGCTCAAAATTTCATTAAAAATTTATAATAATCTCCTTTATCTATCATCAACCCATTATATGAATTTGTATGTGACATCATGTAACGCCCCGACCCCAGTTACCCACAGTCGGTGCATTATTTTAATACATTGGAGTGATTACAAGGAATAAAGTCTTGAAGAACCGATCTGTTTAGCAGTCTTGGAAAAATAGATCACATACATGAATGTTACATTTGCACTTTAAGACGTAAAAAAAATATAAATAATGTTTATGAACGCCATTATTCCCTTGGCTTAACCCTACATATCAATCACATTACACTTCTTGGAATCCGAGGAAAAATAAACCATAGAAAGGGGTGAGCTCAAATGCTTAGTAAGGGTAAGCTATACATCAGAAACATTCAAAAATAAGCATAAAAATTTAAGGCAATGTATAAAACTAAAAAAAAGCCTTTTAAACTTGAAGTTAAGCATAATATGGCCGAAATAAAATGAAATAATTCCATTTACTTATTCACATGGATATTCTACTAATCGAATAATCACATACAATATCATTAACCACTTTCATAATGATGGAATGCATAATGCTGAACTTTAATTTCTTTATCAAGGCCTCGTGCCAAGGCCTAGGGGCTAACTATAACCAGGACCCAACCCGGAGTGCCTCTAATAACTGGTCACCAAGACGGAGTTCCTCTAATAACCGAGCACCAACCCGAAGTGCCTCTAATAACCGGACACCAACCCGGAGTTCCTCTAATAACTGAACACCAACCCAGAGTGCCTCTAATAATCGGACACCAACTCGAAGGGCTTACTTTTACCGGTCCCCAACCCAGAACATACTAGTCCAACACATTCATCTTAAAAAGAGGATGAAATATAACATAATTTTTTTTTAAAACGAGCATGAGAAATGTCAATACTTTACCATAAACCATGAATTGTATAAAAATAATACACCCATAGTCAAATATATCAAAAAACCTTCAATAAAATATGGAAGATTTGTATCATGATAAATCAACTTCAAAAAAAGTTTAATATCCATTAAATAATTTTTACATAGATGATATTGATTTGTAAAACTCTTTGAGAGAAATACCCCATTTTCATGAAAACATTAAAAAGTCAAAAAATTTACAAAAGAAGTAATTTAAAGATATTTTTTAATCAAAGTGTCCCATACCACTTTGAAACTTTTGAAAGGAATTAACATTTTAAAAAACATTCATGTCCATATAAATAAATCCTTAAAAACCATTTTGAAGACATGGACATTAATGTGAAAGATTTAGAAGAATAAATATTTAAAAAATTTGAAATTATGTTTTAGTAAAAAGTTCATTAAAATAATCCCTTTGAAAACTCTTTCATAAAACATGTTCATGGATAATAAATATGTCCCAGTAGATACTTATGTAAAAACAACCTCGGATAATAAAGAGATTGTGAAATTAACCCTTACCAGTTTGGTAACTTACGAAACATACAACCCATGAAAGTGGTATCATAAAATGAATATGTAAATACACATAAATTAAATTTTATTACACAAATAATATAATTATTGGCAGTACATACACCACACAAAAGGTAATAGTGTCAATATGGCATGAATCTCACGGGAATAAAGAGTGAGATGGAAACCCCTTACCTTGCACTTTCCATTAGTCGAGGGTACGTTTAACCTCTTGTACGTCGATCTTAGTATGTTATTAAATTATAACATAACCATATTAATATTTATGATATCATACCTGATTCATTTATGACTTTATATTACCCATTTAATAATAATTTCCATGATAAGTTAACATTTTGGGTAATAATCACTTTCTTCATCGTACGTGTTTTAACTTGTCACTCTTGATTGTATCACTTAGATCACGATTTAAATAATTCCAGAATATAAAACATGATAAATATATCATTTATAATATAAATATGTATAATAGACATATATATGAAATGGAAAACACCATTTATGGAGACGGTAGTCCTTACGTACGCATAAACGTTGTTTCTGTTTTCATATAGTATTGAACAGAAGTAAATGAATAAGATATATGTAAGTAAATAAATACTTATATATATATATATATATATCTCCAGTAGCATTATTATTTAATATATTACATACTTATTAGTAATATATATTTTTAAAATCGTCGATGAATGGTGAACTGGGAAAATGAATCTTATCGCGTAGTGGACACGGTAATCCGTATGTATGCATGAGCGAAAATATCATTCTTTTGATATTAAAATAATATATAATTGGATAGTATATCATATATACAGAATCAGTATCATGTTATATTTATTATTTACCTGAATTAAAAATCATTATTATACCCATCGAAATAATAATATTTTGAATAACAATTACACCACGACGTGGAGACGGTAAGTCATACGTACGCACATATGGTGATATTTCATTCAAAGGATAGATAGAATACTGAATATGGTTGTACCATATTTATAATATTATTAAAGTAAATAGGAGATACTGTATTCATTATTTTAGAATGATAATAACTAATAAAGAAGAAGTGGAAGAAGAAAGGAACTCGAAAAAGGGTGGTGAAATCCTTACCTCTTCTTCGGGTTCTTCCTTTTGATTTGATCAAAAGGACTCCTTAAGTTGGATTTCTGACTAAAGTAAGGACTCTATGATGAAGTGAAAAAAGTTGAGAGAGTATTTGGTTAGAGTTTGGCCGAACAAAAAGGCTTTTAAGGTGTGATGAAATGAGAAGGAGGAGTGCCCTTTTATAAGAGGGGTGAGGGGCACCTTTGGAAAAGCTAGAAATATTAACTTATAATAAATTCATATTCGGTTTATAATGGCTCCAAAGTGGATTATTTAAAGGTTAAGGTGGTTATGGGTCGAAAAAAATCAAACAATATTATTTACACAGGTTTGGGTTACTATTTGAACCTTATCATTAAGTATTAACTCTATGTTAATTAGTTTACTTTTACAATGTCTCTTTGTATTTTTATATTATATGGTTAATAAACCTACTATATACATCCGAGAGAGCCCCAAGTGGTCCAGTAATGATACAACTATCATGGTATAAGTCTCTTGGATGAACCTTATATTTTTAGGAATTTAATATCAATTAATAATATAATATTTGTTTTGAAAACTCTTTTATGTCAATTTTGACACTATTCAGTTGTTGATTTTTGTGAAACTCATAACAGAATGATTACTTCAAAAAAAGTGAACTAAATAAATCCTAATATGTTATATTATCTTATAAAATTAGTTTAATTCAATAAAAGTCTCAAATTATATTTATTTGGGTATTTATAATATCAATTATTTTAATTTTTCACTATTATGGTAATTACTGCATCATCATTGTGTCATAAATAAATTAAATTATTTAATGTCTAAAAATTATAAATAAAATATAATTATTTATTAAATATTATTATGTTTCTAATTCATATTGAAAATCGAATGTATCTTATGTATAACCCTATACTAAAAATGTTTTAGTAAATAAACTTTGATTTTAACTCTTTTAACTCTTCTTTGAATTAAATAACAATAAATGTCCTAATCTAATCCAAGTGGACCTAAATGATGATATTTTATTCCTAAGGTTGTTTTTGGTCAAGATACAATCTTCCTATAGAATTAGGACATGTGTTAGGGTAATATTAATGTAATTTTTACCCTTAATTACCCTATTTACTTTTAACCGTGGTAAATAAAAGAACAAATTACTATTCACCAAAAATTATTTTCATCTCATTGAACCACATTTTACTTCTTGATATTAACTGTGTTTCTCGGATATTCAAAATTTCAATCACAGAAGCGGTAAAATTATGTTTTATGAAAAATTCAGTTTTTTAACTACCACTTAGTAGTTCCACTATTCATAAAAAATTGAATTTTTTCAGAACAATGCCAAAATTTCACCCTAAGCAATAATTGATATTCCAAATTCAAAAATGATGTCTATTTTACAAAATTACAAACATATAATTTGCATTGATTAATTTTATAATTAATTCCCGCTGTCACAACAAATATCGTGTTTTTAAGAAACAATATATATCAAAAGATTGACAATTGTTTTTGTCCAATTCCAAAATAAAATTAATTCTAATGAACACCATTGGATAAAATGGTAAAAATATATTCTAATTATACTTTTAAACCACTCAAATTCATAATTTATCACTATTAATTATTTTGATTAAAAAAGTTGTTTTTAATTAAAATTTAGTAACTTTCACTATTCATCAAAATATTAAAGTTATCTGAAAAGTACCAAAATTTCAGCTTAGGATAAATTCAATACTTAGAATCCAAAAATGAAGTCCATTTTGAGAGATAAAATTTCTAAAATATTAAAAAGTAGGTATTACTATTCATAACGGCTAGTTTGATTGGTTGTGGTGTGTGTTAGAACTCAAAGTTGCGTACAACACACACTACTATATTATTCGAAGGAAAACATACCATGGAAGCTTGGGATATTTCATTGTAAATTTTTGATGTCCCCATTCTAAAAAGTAAATTTTTTAGTCAAATTGAATATATATAAGTTTAAAATATTGGATTTAAAAAGGGTTCACTATTAAAATTTGGTAAAAGTGCAATACTGAAAATGAATTTGTTCTTACATTATATCTAAGAAACTCATAATATGGATTCTAAAATTATAAGGATTATATAAAGTTTAAAATTTAGTTAATACTATTCATAACCTCTTTTGAACGACTTGTTTGGTAAGTCATGGTGTGCTTGAACACGGTGTTGCGTGTAGTGCAAGTTATTGAATTATTTTGAAGTAATAATACACTATGAAATCTTGTGGTGTTACATTCTCCCCTCCTTCAATAAATTGAATCCTTGCAATTTTAAATTGTTCTTCGAAAATAAAAGGTTGAATATAGAAAATATCTTTGTGGGAAAACCCACATCGGAAATTGGGTTGATAAAGTTTAGTCTTAAAATGAGGAAAAGAGAAATGAAAGGGTCACCACCAAATTATGATATCTTTTCGGAGAACAGTGGTGGTAATTAGAGACATATAATTAGAGGAAAAATGTAAATATTTATAGGTAGTTATTGAGGTCATCAATCACAAACAAGTGTAAGATTGAGGGCCTTAAATTCATCAATCTATGATGATTTAAAATACCATCGCTTCAGCAAAACATATGGTATTAAGATAACACATTTTTTAAAGATCCCTTCACTAAAGTATAAGAATTAATTTCTTCATTGAATAAGAGAAGAAGAAAAATATATACTTGATATGTAGAGTCTCAAACTTTAACTATGTTCTACCACAAACTCATCTTTTACTCTAAAAGATAAAAGAACATAAAAATAATATTCTATTTATCCTATTCTTATTGGGCTAAAAAAATGAATTTATAATTCATCTAGAAGAACCATTAAAAAAACGACATTATTTAACCCAGGACATCTTGTGGGTCAGTGATAGGTGATACCCCCTTGTAGCCCTTCGGTTGTGGGTTCAAGTCTCGTGGCCTTGCTGGACGCGATGGGTTGTCGTCCGACCTCCGGGTTGTCCTTTTATGGAAATCCAAAATAATACAAAATAGAACTATCCAAAATACTTCAGTCCAAAATTTATAAGGAAAGTAAACACAATGAAGATCCTTTTTTTCATGTAATAACAAGTGACCACCTTCATCATGTATTCTTTTAAAACACTGCAACATCCTGAATTACCATAAAACCTTATTGATTACATTCATGGTCCCTTATTCCTTATAGAATAATAGATATACTCCTTCAATCCAAAAATTTTGTAAACCCCAACAATGATGGAATATACAAATCATTAATCAGTTTTAAGGTAGTCAAGAATATCCAATATAATTTATCCAAAACAATCATGTATTATTCTAAAATCACCACCTCGGTATCAGAACCATATTATGGTTTATCTTTCTCCCAACCATAGGTTTTCCAAAAATTTAACCTGCTATAGAGTCACTTTTCTTTGTTCCACACAATCTCATGTCCTTAATGAAATAGTACTGCAGTACAATCCTTATATACTCCATAACAAGTACATTGTTGGTACAACACTCAAATGACATAATCAACATAAGAACTCTAATCATTCCTCTTCATCTGTGGTAGTATCGTAACTTTATTATTATCCAATAGCATCATTTGCGGCATAGTCTAATTACTGAGAAATAGGTTCGCGTAGTGTCCAAACTCCTTGCAAATGAAGCATTGTACATTTGAAACCATTTTATTAACCTTACAGTCATGTACTTTGTGCCCTTTTCTTTCACACTTATAACAAACTCCAATTCCTTTCAGGCAAGTTCCAGGGTGTTTCTTTCCACAGTTATCACATATGGGAAAATTCTTCTTTTCCCTCTTCCCTTTATCCATCTTTCTCTCTTCCATCCTTTTCTTCTCTTGCTTCCCTTCAAAGACATAGGACTCAGTAAACTCTTTACTTATCTTATCAACACATGATATTATTTCTTCATATGATGATAATACATGCGAGACTATTTCTCTTATAAATTATGGCTTAAGACCATGAAATATATGATCATTCTTTTTCTTTGTATCATGGGCATTGTTGGAGTTCTCATTCCTTCTACTGGGCGCCATTTCAAAACAATGGCATACACTAGATTAGTTTATGAAAAACAATACCTAATCCCAAACTTTTAAAACACATAACATAAATTAAATTGTTTATGTATATAATCCATAATCATAAAAATGTCTCCTTTGAGAAAGTATATACTCATACACCCTTCATAATGGTTTGTAATGAAAATGAGAATTATCCTAAGCATATCCCCCGGGAGTGTCGTAACCAAGAGTGCAGCAATGCCCGTTGTCGTGAACCAGTTCCCATTCGAGTCTAGCTCAAAGCGGGGTTTTCGGGTTTTACCCCTAGGTACATCTGTGCTAGAGCCGCCTCTACCTGCTCGTATCCAGACAGGGATGTATTGCTCAGAAAACTAACAAAATCTCTACAATACCAAAATTCTAGGAAGTTCTTTTATACTAATCCTCAAAGTCCATCTTAAATCTATGTGCTCTAATCGGAGTTTATCTAAATCATGCTTCCATGGTTTGTACTAAACTTCCTCTGATACCAACTGTAACGCCCCAACCCCAGTTACCCAGAGTCAGTGCATTATTTTAATACATTGGCATGATTACAAGGAATCAAGTCCTGAAGAACCGATTAGTTTAGCAGTCTTGGAAAAATAGATCGCATACATGAATGTTACATTTTCACTTTAAGATGTAAAAAATCAACATAAATAATCTTTATGAATTCCATTATTCCCTTAGATTAACCCTGCATATCAATCACATTACACTTCTTGGAATCCTGGGGAAAATAATCCATAGAAAGGGGTGAGCTCAAATGTTCAGTAAGGGTAAGCGATACATCAGAAACTTTAAAAAATAATCATAAACATTTAAGGCAATGTATAAAACTAAAACAAAAGCCTTTTAAACTTGATCTTCAGCATAATACAACAGAAATATAATGAAATAATGCCATTTACTTATTCACATGGATATTCTACTAATCGAATAATCACATTCAATATCACTAACCTCTTTCGTAATGATGGAATGCATAATGATGAACTTTAATTTCTTTATCAAGGCCTCGTGCCAAGGCTTACAGGCTAACTATAACCGGAACCCAACCCGAAGTGCCTCTAATAACCGGTCACCAAGCCGGAGTGCCTCTAATAACCAGAAACCAACCCAGAGTGCCTCTAATAACCAGACACCAACCCAAAGTGCCTCTAATAACCGGACACCAACCTAGAGGGCTTACTTTTACCGGTCCCCAACCCAGAACATACAAGTCCAACACATTAATCTTAAGAAGATGATGAAATATAACATAAAAATTTGTATTAAAACTAGCATGAGAAATGTCAATACTTTACCCATAAACCATAAATGGTATAAAAATAACACATACACAGTCAAATATATCACAAAACCTTCAACACAATATGGAAGATTTGTATCATGATAAATCAACTTCAAAACAAGTTTAAAATCCATTAAAGAATTTTGACATAGATGATATTGATTTGTAAAACTCTTTGAGAGAAATACCCATTTTTCATGAAAAATTTTTAAAGTCACACAATTTAGAAAAGAAGCCATTTAAAGATATTTTTGAATCAAAGTGTCTCATACCACTTTGAAACTTTTGAAAGGAATTAACATTTTAAAAAAACATTCATGTCCATATAAATAAATCCTTAAAAACCATTTTGAAGACAAGGACATTAATGAGAAAGATTTAGAAGAATAAATATTTAAATCATTTGAAATGATGTTTTAGTAAAAATTAACCTAAAATAATCCCTTTGAAAACTCTTTCATAAAACATTTTCTTGGATAATAAATATGTCCTAGTAGATACTTATGTAAAAACAACCTCGAATAATAAAGAGATTGTGAAATTAACCCTTACCAGTTTGGTAACTTACGAAACCTACAACTCATGAAAGAGGTATCATACAATGAATATGTAAATACACATTAATTAAAGTGTATTACACAAAGAATATAATTATGGGCAGTACATACACCACACAAAAGGTAATAGTGGCAATATGGCATGAATCTCACGGGAATAAGGAGTGAGATGGAAACCCTTTACCTTGCACTTTCCTTTAGTCGAGGGTACGTTAAACCTCCAGTACGAAGATCGTAGTATGTTATTAAATTATACCAGAACCATATTAATATTTATTATATCATACCTGATTCATTTATGACTTTATATTACCCATTTATTAGTAATTTCCATGTTAAGTTAACATTTTGGGTAATAATCACTTTCTTCATCGTACGCGTTTTAACTTGTCACTCTTGATTGTATCACTTTTATCATGATTTAAATACTTCCAGAATATAAAATATGATAAATATATAATTTAGAATATACATATGTAATATAGACATATATATGAAATGGAAAACACCATTTATGGAGTCGGTAGTCCGTACGTATGCATAAACGCTATTTCTGTTTTCATATAGTATTGAACGGAAGTAAATGAATAAGATATATGTAAGTACTTAAATACTAATATATATATATATATATATCCAGTAGAATTCATTATGTCATATATTACATTCTTATTAGTAATATATATTTTTATAATCGTCGATGAGTGGTGAACTTGGAAATGAATCTCATCGCATCGTGGAGATGGTAATCCGTACGTACGCACGAGCGAAAATATCATTCTTTTGATATTAAAATAATATAAAATTGGATGGTATATCATATATACAGAATCATTATAATTTTATTTTTATTATTTACATGAATTACAAATCATTATTATACCCATCTAAATAATAATATTTTGAATAACAATTACAGCACGACGTGGAGACGGTAAGTCGTACATACGCACGTATAGTGACATGTCATTTAAAGGATGGATTGAATACTGAATATGGTTATACCATATTTATAATATTATTAAAGTATATAGTAGATACTGTATTAATTATTTTAGAATGATAATAACAAATAAAGAAGAAGTGGAAGAAGAAAGGAACTTGAAAAAGGTTGGTGAAATCATTAGCACTTCTTCGGGTTCTTCATTTTTATTTGATCAAAAGGACTCCTTAAGTTGGATTTCTGACTAAATGAAGGCCTCTAGGATGAAGTTAGGGAAGTTTAGAGAGTATTGGGGCAGATTTTGGCCGAACCAAAAGGCTTTTAAGGTGTGAATAAATGAGAAGGAGGAGTTCCCTTTTATAAGAGGGGTGAGGGGCACCTTTGGAAATGATAGAAATATTAATTTATAATAAATTTATATTCGGTTTCTAATGGCACTAAAGTTGATTATTTAAAGGTTAAGGTGGTTATGGGTCGAAACAAAATCAACCAATAGGATTTATACAGGTTTGGGTTACTATTTTAACCTTATCATTAAGTATTAACTCTAATTTAATTAGTTTCACTTTTACAATGTCTCTTTGTATTTTGATATTATATGGTTAATAAAACAACAATATACATCCAAGAGACCCCCAAGTGGTCCATTAATGATACACCTATTATGATATAAGTCTCTTGGCCGAACCTTAGATTTTTAGAAATTTAATATCAATTAATAATATAATATTTGTTTTAAAAACTCTTTAATGTCAATTTTGACACTATTCAATAGTTGATTTTTGTGAAACTCATAACAGGATTATTACATAGAAAAAAGTAAATTAAATCAATCATAATATGTCATATTATCCTAGAAAATTAGATTAATTCATTAAAAGTCTCAAATTATATTTATTTGGGTATTTATAATATCAATTATTTTAAATATTCACTATTGTGGTAATTACTGCATCATCATTGTGTCATAAATAAATTACATTATTTAATGTCTAAAAATTATAAATAAAATATAATTATGTAGGAAATCATATTATATTTCTAATGAATATTTACATTCGAATTTATCTTATGTATAACCCTATATTAAAAATGTTTTAGTAAATAAACTTTGATTTTAACTCTTTTAACACTTCTTTGAATTAAATAATAATAAATGTCCTAATCTAATCCAAGTAGACATAAATGATAATATTTTATTCCTAAGGTTGTTTTTGGTCGAGATACACTTGTCCAATAGAATTAGGACATGTGTTAGTGTAATATTAAAATCATTTTTACACTTAATTACCCTATTTACTTTTAACCGTGGTAAATAAAAGTAAAAAGTTACTATTCACCAAAATTTATTTTCATCTCATTGAACCACATTTTACTTCTACATATTAAACATGTCTCTCAGATTTTCGAAATTTCAATCACAGAAGTGGTAAAATTAAGTTTTATGAAAAATTCAGTTTTTTAACTACCACTTAGTAGTTTCACTATTCATCAAAAATTGATGTTTTTCAGAACAATGCCAAAATTTCACCCTAAGCTATAATTGATATTCTGAATTCAAAAATGATGTCTATTTTGCAAAATTACAAACATATAAGTTGCAGTAATTAATTTTATAATTAATTTCTACTGTCACAACAAATGGCGTGTTTTAAGAAACAATATATATCAAAAGATTGACAATTGTTTATGTCTAATTTCAAAGTGAAATTAATTCTAATGAACACCATTGGATAAAATGGTAGAAATATATTCTAATAATAATTTAAAACTACTCAAATTCATAATTTATAACTAATAATTATTTTTATTAAAAAAGTTGTTTTTAATTAAAATTTAGTAACTTTCACTATTCATCAAAATATTAAAGTTATCCGAAAAGTACCAAAATTTCACCTTAGGATAAGTTCAATACTCCAAATCCAAAAATGAAGTCCATTTTGAGAGATTAAATTTCTAAAATTTTAAAATGTAGGTATTACTATTCATAACAGCTAGTTTGATTGGTTGTGGTGTGTGTTAGAACTCGAAGTTGCGTACAACACACACTGCTATATTATTCAAAGGAAAGCGTGTCGTGGAAGCTTGAGATAATTCATTGTAAATTTTTGATGTCCCTATTCTAAAAAGTAAATTTTTTAGTCAAATTGAATATATAAAAGTTTAAAATATTGGATTTAAAAACGGTACACTATTAAAATTTGGTAAAAGTGCAATACTGAAAATGAATTTGTTCTTACATTATGTATAAGAAACTCATAATATGGATTCTAAAATTATAAGGATTATATAAAGTTTAAAATTTAGTTAATACTATTCATAACCTCTTTTGAACGGCTTGTTTGGTAAGTCATGGTGTTCTTTAACTCGGTGTTGCGTGTAGTGCAAGTTATTGAATTATTTTGAAGAAATAACACACTATGAAATATTGGGGTGTTACACGTCATTATGCTACCGAGATTTCAGTGGAATTTTCCAAACCAAAACAATTGTGTAGTGAATAACATACCCATTTCTTATCATGGGTATTCAGTTTTGTACACTTATACTTATTATAATTTGTACTTATATAAATTTATTCCACACTACTTGATCATGGAAAAAATATTATGATGAATTAATACATGTTGCATGATCTATATGGCTCACTTAAGCATGAGAATGAAATGAATGTGATTTGTGCTCCCGAAATTATATAGTGATCTGATGCATTGGGAAATGATTAATATTATGAGACATCATGTTGGGATATGTAGTGAACTTGATTCCATTATAAGACTTTTCCATCATGATTTCTTGGAATTTATCCTTAACCTATGTTTATGATATAGTAGATTAAGTTATTTCCACATTTCCCATGTTTCCTTTAAGATTATCTTGCTATATCATGTCACATTTTTCATGTTTATGATTCCTACTCATTTTATGAACCATTGGAATTCCAACTATATAAAATTTATTATTCTATTTCTTTTATTAAATGTTTATTCTCTTACTAGATTTTATATCTCACCCATTTCTTATGTATGTCCCCAGGATATCCAATGTAGTTTTACATGTGATCATATAAAGGATGTTTTCAAAAAAGTTGATGGTTTCCTATTTCAAATTATTATGTGATATACCTAATTCCAAAATAAAATATAATTCTCTATATTCTAGCTTGTTTTAAGTGTAATCTTATGTGATAAATCATGAATTAATTTGTAATAAATAAGAGGGTTGTTATAGTTGGTATCAAAGGAAATGTTTAGTTATTTTTGGGATTAGGATTTGAAAACTATAGAAAAGTCCTTAGGTATAAGACTAAGTAAAACAACCATAAATTTTTCAAAGTATTGTTTAATTTGATTACCCAAAAAATACAACCATGTAATGACCTGAACATTGTAATTATATTTATTTCTAAAATTTGGGTGTTATTATATTTTATACTCAACAAAACTATATCCATTAATTAATTAAGTGAGTATAATTAAATGAGACTGTTGGGTTTCTAATGTTATATATCCTTTAGTAAATATGATTGTTGGAAACTAAATTCTTAATGTACAAATTATTTTTTTATAAATTCAAATGATCTTGTTTAATTAATATAGAAAGAAGAGTCGATGACATCATCTAGTAGACTCGGGACATATGAAGCCCATATGTCGAAGCTTGGGAAAGAGCTAGTGTCGATGGGCTTTGCTCTGGACCAAGTCCAAGCTGAACTTCAACATGTGAAGCTTGAACATAATCACATAAGGTAGAAGTTCAAGTTGATAGAAATCACCACTCTGGCAATGTTTACTGAGCCACCGAAAAATTTTGTCACCATAGCACACCTTACACTTATGTCCTATGATTGTGTTATAAGGGGCAATGTAAGGAGACCTTAGCTGCTTTGTGTACTACTTTTATATTAATAAAATTTTTATTTCTTATTGTGGAAAATTTTGTGAATTTCAAATATTTTGATTAATATAGGATGTACATTATTGATGAATTTAGGAAAAAGGGGTATTTTAAAATATTTTTGTATTCTTTAAATAATTAATAATGTGAAATTATTTTCAAAAAAATGGTCTTATACTGTTGTGATCAGTGAGAAATTTAGAGTCTAATAAGATCAAATTTATTTGTAATGAATAGTAAAGTATGAATAGTAACATACCCGTATGAATAGTAATTAATAGTAATGAATAGTATGTTGGCCAAAAAATAGAATCTTCACCCATAAATGTATAAATACAATTTAAACCTCTTAAAAGAGAAAAACGATCATAGTATATGTTTTGGTAATTTTATATGTCATAAATATTTTGTTAACAAATTTATAATTAATTTAATAATTTAAAATGGTAATATATTTTCATAAAAGGTAATAAAAAATTGTTACTTTATTGTATTATGGTTATAAAATAATTTTAGAGGACCTTGATTACTTTTTTAAGGTGTTAGAAAATGAGTTATATTTTTAAATTTGTATTTTCTAAATAAATAATTATTTAAAATAGAAATTAAATTAAAAACAATTAGAATATTATTTTCATAAAACGGAGTTCATTTTTGAATTTAGAGCATCGATATTAGCTTATGGTGAATTTTTTGGATTTTTTTGAAACAGTTGAAATGTCTGTGAATTGTAAAAATACAGTTTTGAGTTTCGAGTGTTTAATGACATCATTAATGATGTAATATTTCTGGTCGACCTATAAGTAGTGATATATTATATGAGGTGTCCCAAGTGGCCAATACCATGGTAAAATACCATGTGCAGGACAATGGTTTTTCAAATACAACTGATGAGGTGTCCCTTGGAAATTAATAATTTATCCTCTCACTTTTCCTATAAATACAAAGAAATTTCCCACAATAATTTCATTTAAAAATCCTATTCAATAATTTTGTGGTCTCCTTACCTCCCATGGAGTCCTCTCAATTTTCCCTCATTCCTCACAAGGTCCCGACCTTCAATCTTTCATTGTTACTCTTAAAGGTAAGGGATCCTTTCACACTCCTCTTTTAAGTAATGACTTCCTTTATGTAATATATTATAGTTCCATTTTATATTGAGGGGGATTATTATTATATATCTTTACTAATGTACATTTCATTTCCAAATGATGAGATACCCTTCCCACTCTCATTAATTTATTTTCTGAATTTTTAAGTGACACCGTTAGGTTGCCGAAATTTCTGTAAAATAAATCGAATCTTGTATTTTATTTCGAGTTTCATTTTCATATGGAGTTTCCTTTAAATAACCATACCATTATATTATTTCCTTTTTTTCCATTAACATAATTTATTATGAGTTAATTATGAGTGGGTGACTCTTTTCCCCTCTCTTTTTATTGTTTTCTAAAACCATGGTATGAAGCCGTTATTCTGTAGAATTTTCATCTCAAAATCTCACTCTTTTTCTCAAGATATTCTCTTGAATTATTTATGTGAATACCCAATTCTATTTTAATTTCCTGGGGTATTAATCAATACATTTAATTGATCTATTAGATTCTAGAATCTACATACATATAACCATCACTCCCTTTCCATAGGTTATAAATTACTTAATGATCTTGTTTTTAAGGACTTTTAAAACATCACGATTTTGAAATGAAACCCATTTATTTTATTATATATGGGTTATTTATGAAATTTTTGATTATGATCTATGTGGGTCCCATGAAAATAAAGAAATATTAAGGGTTCAACTTGATATAATTTCAATGCATTGGGTAAAGAATTTAATATCTAGAGATGACAAGTTTCACGACACCTTGGTGAATAACCTTGGTAATTTTAAGACACGTCGGAGAAAAAACTAGGTGATATGTTAATGAATGTCTAAATAAATTTGTTAGCCACATATTCAAGTTATGATTCACGTTCTTTTTATTATAATATTCTTATTCTTCAATTTCTCATACCTTTATGACTATTATCATGTTCTTATTAATATTTCTCAAGATCACATGTCAATTGTTTCACGTGTTTTCCTTACTAAGACTTCTGCTCACCCTTTCATTTGATGTATGTAACCAGGTTATGAGATGTGGTAATTGTACATAATATGAACCTATTATATAGAATTACAAGTATATTTGAATGATTTTTTTATGTTTTTTTCTTGTATTATGTTCCTAATTTACAAGACACTAGATTTTAAAGATCCTCAATTTGTAAAATGTAATGAAAAGTTATGTAATAAAAAGGAAGGATGCCATAGTTGATACCGAAGGATAGTTTTGTTATTTATGGAAATTAGGCTATGAAAACTTTATGAATAATCCTATAAAAAAGTTTAAATATAGGATAAAATCCTTGTATTATGGTGAGTATTGAGTAAGTTTTTTATCATGAAAATACATCCTTATCTCGATACAAGCAGGTATAGGCGGCTCTGGCACAAAGGTACCTAGGAGTGAAAAATATGACAAGGAGTTTTAGACTTGACACAGGGTAACCAGGTACATGAAAATAGGCCTTTCTGCACTCTTAGTTATGACACTACTGAGGGATATTTTTGGTTAATCATAAGAATTTTATGAATCATTATGAAGTATTTATAGAGAAATGTAATTGATTAAAAAAGTTTTAAGACATAAAATCATTTACTGTTAAAAAATTCATAAATGAAATTTTTTCCACTAAGGTTTTATTTTTTAGAAATGGTGGGAAATAGGAGGAACCAAGAATACTGGGACCACAATAGACCATGCGCTGATGACCCTCTAATGGAATCCAAAAAGGAGACATTCATGCGAATGATGAACCAAGTGACTCAAGTTTTGGGAAATAACATGAATCAAGATGAGAGACCAATCTCACCACGATGGGAACAACATTAGGTTGAGTAATTTATGCGTCAATGACCACCA
This sequence comes from Viscum album, assembly GCA_963277665.1. NCBI lineage: Eukaryota > Viridiplantae > Streptophyta > Magnoliopsida > Santalales > Viscaceae > Viscum > Viscum album. The sequence continues at coordinate 2,080,996,260 of OY728152.1, read as the reverse complement.
TCCTTCAGTGGATCGACCAACCCATTGATTTTTGAATAGTGGATCGACTCTATAGAGAAGATATTATTTGTGATCCATTTTTAGAGCCAGAGAAGGTCACCCTGGCTATCTACCGCTTAGAGGGAGAAGCTGATCAGTGGTTGGAACTAATTAAAAACACACGGAAAAGAGTGTTGGATGAATATATAGAGTGGGAAGAGTTTATGGGGATGTTCTTCAGTAAGTATTTCTCTCATTCCATGTGAACAAGAATGAATAAGAAGTTTCCCTAGCTGAAGCAGAAGAAGAATGAATCTGTGGGAAGCTACGAGATGAACTTTACAAGACATTCTCATTACACCTAAAGCTTTTTGATGGATCCTAATAATATGTTTGATATATTTTTTGGTGTAATGAGACCTCATCTGCCAAATAATCTTTTCAACAGAGACTATGACAGCTATGAGGAGATCGTACGGAGTGTAATGAAAGTCAAACTAGAGTTCAGTGACATAAAATGGTCTCATATATCAAATGAAAAAAAGATATCGATGGAGCCCATATTTTGGAGGACCTTTGATCATAGAAGAGGAGGAAAAAAAGTGCAATGTCCCACAAATAATAAATGTGGGAATAAGCATTCAGGGAACTGCCTGCTCGGGAGCGGGAAATGCTGTAAGGGTATAAGAGATGGCCATGTTGCGAGGAATTGTCGTAGTGAGGTGAAACCTCAACTTCCAAACACTAATGACAAGGAGATGATGGTGAAGGACCTACCTGATATCCATTACTTTTAGTGTTCACAACATGGGCACTTTTCAAATCATTATCCAAATCCGAGGGCAGTAGAGGGGAACCACCATCAGCCCCATCAAAGTCCAAGGGAGCAAGGTCATGCTTTTTCTATCACGATAGTTGAATTTAAAGATCCAAATGATGTGGTAGCAGGTACCCTTATTGTTCTCTCAAAGCTAGAAAGTACTTTGTTTGACTTTGGTTCTATGCATTCCATTATTTCCTCCAAGTTTGTAAAGAATTTAGAATCAACCCATAACTTGCTAAAAGTAGAGTTATCAGTCAAGACTCCATGTGGGATTATCCAAGAATCATCAGTGTTTAGAAAATCCAGTATTTACATTGTTGAGCACAATATTATCGCAAATATAGTATTCATTACCATGATATAATTCTACATTAAACCAGGGATGGACTGGCTCTCAATGTATAATGCTAAGATCAAATACAGATGAAAAGAAATCTCAGTATTCTTGAAAGGAAAACCTATAGTTGTCTTCCAAGGAGAGATATCTAAACCTGATATTTGTATGGAATAACCTCCTATGTACTTCTTTATGGAATTTAATGGTGAATATGAAGAAGGAAATGAGACTTTGAGGATAGAAAATGTTCCCATCGTCCAAGAATACATTGACATATTTCTTGAAGAGTTTCTTGGACCTCCCCCAGAAAGAGAGGTAGAGTTATCTGTTAAACTCGTACCTGGATCTCATCCAATATCAAAGACCCCATATGGGATGGAAAATATGGAGCTGGAGGAATTAAATAAACAACTCCAAGATCTTTTGGAGAAGGGGTTTATCCGACTGAGTGTCTCTCCTTGGGGAGCACCTGTTTTCATTGTGAAGAATGATGGATCGATGCCAATATGATTTAATTATAGAGAACGGAATGGGATCACAATAAAGAAAAAATACCCTCTTCCAATAATTGATAAATTATTTGACCAATTATGTGGGGCCCAATTCTTCTCTAAGATTGATCTTTGATCTGGTTATAATCAATTGAGGGTGAAGAAAGAAGATATTCCAAAAACTGCCTTCTGATCAAGATATGGTCATTATGAGTTTGTTATGCCTTTTGGACTAACTAATGAACAAGATATTTTTGTGGATTTTAAGAATATTGTATTTAAGGACTACCTTGATAACTTTGTGGTAGTTTTTATTAATGATTTCTGGATATATTCCAAAATTCGTAAGGATCATGAGGATAATATAAGGGTTTTTTTAAACTCTACGGAAGGAGTGGATTTTTGGAATGTTTAGTAAATGTGAATTATGGTTACAACAAGTCACTATATTGGGGCAGATTATTACTAATGAAGGAATCAAAGTTGACCCTGCAAAGAAAAAATTTATAGAGGAGTGGCCTTAGACTACAACAATAGCTGATATTCGTAGTTTCCTTCGATTAGCAGGATATTATAGGAGGTTTCTGAAAAAAGTGTCAAGAATTTCTAATCCATTAACCAACTTAACTCGAAAAGGGGTCAAGTTCATTTTTACATAGGAGTGTGAGGAATGTTTTCAAGAGCTCAAGAAGAGATTGGTTACTGCACCTATGTTAACTCTACCCTCAAGTGGAGGTGGATTGTTTATTTTTAGTGATGAATATCTAAAAGGGCATGGGTGCATCCTCATTCAAAATAAAAAGGTCATTGCTTATGCATCTCGACAGTAGAAGACTCATGAGAAGAACTATCCTACGCATGACCTAGATCTATCTGCAGTCGTTTTTTCTCTAAAGATATGGAGGCACTATCATTCTAGGAAAAAATGTGATATAAACACAGACCATAAAAGTTTTAAGTATATATATTCACCCAAGATTAATTGAACATGAGACAAATGATATGGTTGGAACTTCCTAAATAATATGATTGTTGAATTAATTATCATCCTGGAAGAGAAAACAATGTCGCTGATGCATCAAGAAGGAAAGACCCAGTTGTTCTATCCATTATGTGGATTCAAAGAGATCCTTTGATCATTGACCTAGTAAAACTAGACATGGGAATTATAAAGGAAGGGACATCATCAACCTTAACCCAAATGATTTATAAACCTTCAGTTCTAGAGAATATATAGAAATATCAGAAAGAATATCCTTTTTTACAAAAGATGTTTGAGCCTGTGAAAAATGGGAAGTTTCTTGAGTTCAATACTGGTCAAGAAGGTGTACTGAAATTTCATACAAGACTATGTGTTCCATTTATTCTGGAAATAAAGAAGGAGATGATGGATTAATCTCATAGCTATACTTTCTCTATACATCATAGTAGCATGAAAATATATAGGGATCATTAGGATCATTATTGGTGGGATAATATGAAAAGGGAGATTGTTGACTACATGTCAAGGTGCCTGGTATGACAGCAAGTGAAGGTGGAGCGATGAATTACTAAAGGGGTATTGCAACCACTACCCATACCAGTATTGAAGTGGGAAAATATCTCTATAGACTTTGTCACTGGTCTCCAAATAATATCCAAATGAAACAATGTGATATGGGTTATTGTGGACCGTCTGACCAAGACTGCCCATTTCATCTCCATTCAAGAATATTTCTCTCTTGATCAACTTGCTAGGATTTACGTGAAGGAAGTGTTAAGGATGCATGGAGATCCAATTTATATCGTATCTGAACATGATCCAAGGTTCACATCAAAATTCTGGAGAAGTATTTATAAAAATCTGAGCACTAAATTGAATTTCAGTACGACCTATCACCCCCAAACTGATGGCCAATCGGAAAGGAATATTCAAACACTTGAGGAAATTCTGAGAACATTCTCAATGGAATTTAAAGGTTGTTGGGATCAACATCTCCCTTTAGTTGAGTTCTCTTACAACAACTTCTTCCACTTGAGCATTCAAATGGAACCCAATGAATCTCTATATGGGAAGTGATGTAGAACTCATACTTTTTGGGATGATACTGGTGAGAGATAGATTCTTGGGCTTGATCTTGTGCAAGACATAACAGAAAAGGTCCATTCCATCTAGTAACACATTAAGGCTGCTCAGAGTCGGCAAAATAGCTACACTAACAACCTTAGGAGGGACATGGAGTTTCATGTTGGTGACAAAGTCTTTCTTAGGATTTCACCTTGGAAGAGAGTCATATGGTTTGGTGAAATGGGAAGCTCATCCCTAAGTACATTGGCCTCTCTGAAAACATTTATCATGTGGGATAAGTGTCCTATCGGTTTACACTTCCTCCAAATCTATAACATGTTAAAGATGTCTTCCACGTATTCCTTTTGTAGAAGTACATAACTGACCCTTCATATCTACTAAATCCGGAGGTGGTACAAATGGAACATGACCTCTCTTATGAGTAGCATCCAGTAGTGATCATGTATTGTAGAGGTAGGGTTCTACACAACTAGACTACCCACCATGTTAAGGTGTTGTGGAGGAACCAAAAATGTGAATAAGCCATAAGGGAACTGGAGGAGTCTATGAGACATAAGTACCCACACCTTTTCTCATCAGAGTTTGCGAGATAACATTCCAGGGATGAAATTTCTTAAGGGGGGAAGAATGTAATGACCTGAACATTTTAATTATATTTATTTTCTAAATTTGTGCATTATTTTATTTTATACTCAACAAAACTATATCCTTTAATTAATTAAGTGAGTGTAATTAAATGATACTATTGGGTTTTGACTGTTATATGACAATTGGTCAATATGACTGTTCGAAACTAAATTCTTAACGTTGCAATTATTATTTATAACTTCAAATGATCATGGTTAATTAATAAAAAAGTAAGAGTCAATGGCATCATATTGTAGACTTGTGTTATATGAATCTCGACCATCGGAGCTTGGGAAGGAGGTAGCATCACTAGGATTTTCTCTAGACCAAGCCCATGAAAAATATTAACATGTGAAGCTTGAACGTAATCGCCTAAGGGAGATGTTCAAGATGATAGAAATCACCACTTGAAAAAATTTGTCCGAGCCACCCCAAGATTCTATAAACATAACACACCTAACACTTAGGTCATATGTTGGGTTTATAAGTGGCTATGTGATGAGACCTTATCTACTTTGTGTAATCCTTTTATATAAATAAAATTGTTATTTATTGTTATGGAAAAGTTTGTGAATTTAAAATATCTAGATAAATATAGGTTGTATATTATAGATGAATTTAGGAAAAAGGGGATATTTTAAAATATTTTTGTATTCTTTAAATAATTAATAATGTGAAATTATTTTCAAAAAATGGTCTTCTACAATTGTGATCAGTGATAAATTTAGAGTCTAATAAGATAAACTTGATTTTTAGTGAATAAAAAAGTTTTAATAGTAACATAATCATATGAATAGTAAATTGGGAAAAAATCGAAACATCACCCACGAAATTATAAATACAATTTAAACATCTTAAAAGTGAAAAAATGCTCATAGTATATGTTTTGATATTTTGGAATTTCATAAATATTTTATTTACAATTTCTTAATTTTTTTAATAATTTAAAATTGTTATATATTTTCATAAAATGTAATCATAAATTGTAAATTTATTTAATTATTGTTATATAATTTTTTTGTGGGACCTTGATTACTTTTTTATGGTGTTACAAAATTAGTTATAGTTTTGAAGTTGTATTTTTTGGAATAAACAATGATTATATTTAAAACTCAAATTAAAAATATCTACAAAATTATTTTCATAAAATGGTGTTCATTTTTGTATTTAGAGAATCGATATTATTTTAGGGTAAATTTTTGGGATTTTTTTAAAACAGTTGAATTTTTGGTGAATAATAAAAATACAGTTTTGAGTTTCAGGTGTTTAACGACATCATTAATGATGTAATAATGATTTATGGTTTATGGTAAACTTATGAATAGTGAGATATTCTATGAGGTGTCCCCAGTTTTCAATACAATGGGAAAATACCATGGGAAGCCTATGGTTTTGCAAATACCATCGATGAGGTGTCCCTTGGAAATTAGGATTTTATTCCCCCACTTTTCCTATAAATACCAATCCATTTATCTCATTCATTTCATTCAAAAATTCTCTTCCACAACTTTCTGCTCTCCTTACCTCCCAAGGAGTCCTCCCAAGGTTCCCTAAAGCCTCCCAAGGTCCCAACCTTATAAATTTTTATGTTACTCTTCAAGTTAAGGGGTCCTTTCCCCCTCCTCTTTTAAGTCATGACTTCTTTTATGTTACATCTAATAGTTCCAGTTTATTATGAGTGATCTTATTCTTATATATCTTTAATACTGTATATTTCTTTTAGAAATTATTATAGAACCTTTCCACTCTCATCAATTTATTTTCTAAACATTTAAGTGATGCTATTAGGCTGCCAAAATTTTTATAATAGAAATCACATATTCTCTTTTCATTGGAGTTTCATTTTCATATGGTATTTCCATAAAATCACCATACCATGATCTTATTTCTTTTTATTATATTTCCATACTTTATTATGAGTTATTTATGGGTGTTTGACTTTTGTGACCTCTCTTTTCAATGATTTCTAAAACCATGTTAGTCATTATGCAACAGAATTTTCATCTCAAAGTTTCTCTCTTTTTCTCAAGAAATTCTCTTGTATTATTTATATGAATACCCAATTCTATTTACATATCCAGGGGTATTCATGAATATATGAAATTGATCTATTTTATTATGTAATTGACATACATATAACCCCTACTCCCTTTCCATGGGTTATAAATTACTTAATGATCATTTTTTTAATAACTTTTAAAATGTCACAATTTTGAAATGAAACCCATTACTTTTATTCTCTTTGGGTTATTTATGAAATATTTGATATTGATCTATGTGAGTCACATGAAAATAAATTCATATTAAGGGTCCAACTTTATAGCACTCCAATGCATTGGGTAAATAATTTAATCTCTAGGGATGATAAGTTTTAGGATAACTTGGTGAATAACCAAGGTAATTTTTATGACACCTCGAGGATAAACCTTGGTGATATTTCCATGAATGTCTAAATGTAATGTTGTATCCACATATTCAAGTTATGAATCAAGTTATTTTTATGATAATATTCCTATTCATCAATTGATCATGCCTTTATGACTTTTATCATGTTCTTATTAATATTTATTAAGATCACATGTCAACTGTTACACAAATTTTCCTTACTGAGCCTTATCCTAACCCTTTACTTTGATGTATGTCTGTAGGATTTATGATGCAGTAATTGTATAAAATATGAACCTATTATGAAGCATTAAAAGTGTATTAGAATGATGTTTTATATTGTTTTCTTGTATTATGTTCCGGATTTCCAAGACACTAGAATTTAAAGATCCTGTGTTTGTAAAATGTAATGAAAAGGTGGGATACAATAATCCATGTCTATAACTACAAGTTCATGTGGCTCTATCATAGATGCACAAAATAGTAAAACCTAGAAAAACCACGTTGAGCAAGACTTGACTGGGAACTGGTGCATGAAAATAGGACATACTGCACACTTAGTTTGATACTCCCATAAGATATGATTTGGTAAATTCAGAATATCATTATGAACCATTATTAAGGGAAAAAAATTCCCATAAGAATATTTGTTAAGAAATAGATCATGGATAACATATATTGAAACCAATAAATTCATATGTTATGGAAATAAAGGTAATTTATAAGTTATATCATTAATTTCATTGAATTCCCTTATATGTGTTTAATAGTTTAAAAATACTCATCCCTAAATTTCCTTTATTCAATCCAATGGCTGGAAAAAGGAGGAATAAAGTAAACAATCAATGTGATGGACAATGTGTTGAGTGTCCCAATGAGACATCGAACATAATGAGAGTATGAATAATGGACATTGTGATGATGATATCTTAGGTGAATCAGGTTTTGAATAGAAACCTGGATTAGGAGAAGCACCCAAATACCCTTAATAAATTACATGCAACAATATAGAGCTTTATATGAAAAAGGATGCCACATTTCAATGGATTATATGATCACTGGATCACATAACAATGGATCTATGAAATTGAGAAGATCTTATCTATCATACCATGTCATGAGAAAGATAAGGTTCTACTAGTTATTTTTCATATAAAAGGATAATCTTATTAGTGGTGGACATTGATCAAGAATACAATGCCTAAAAAAGATATCAAATTGATGGGGTGGATGGAATTTCAGAAAATGATTTTCAAAAAATATTTTCCTCTCACTTTCCAACTTAAAATGGAATGGTTTTTCCTTACCCTCATGAAAATGTATGATGAATTTATTTTGGAGTACGAGGAATACTTCACAAGACATACATGATATACCTCTAGCTTTGTCGTTACCCCTGAATGCATGGATGTCCGCTTCTTTGATGGGATAAAACCTAGTCTACAAAAATACAGTGTGATTTGTGTCTATGATAGATATAAAGAAATTATTTTTTGTTCACTAAATGTTTAAATATAGATTAGTTAATATATAGGGTATCTCATTGAAAAGAAGTAGAAGGAGGAGTTTGATTTTGGCATCCTGATGGATAAATATAAATTTTATAAGAAATTTTAACATCCCACTTGTTAATGGTGTTGAAGAAAGTACACCCATAATTTTACTGAGGTGGTGAGAAAATGATGTAGGATTGTGAAGGAAGGTAACCTTGATAGAAATTACCAAAATGAGAATCCCACCAATGTGATGGAGGAAATTAATTCTCCGATCAACCCTCAACACATTGTTCATTGCTTCAACTTCAAGGAACTATGTCACTTTGAAAACCAATGCACTAATCCAAGGGTTTTTAAAGACAATCAAAAAAATTTAAGGCCTCAACGATGATCTTTTTCATCAAAACAGATGAGGTGGATATTGAAAATGATGATGTTAAAGGTATGTTAGTTATTCATTCAATAATAGAAAACATCATTTTTATTCTGTTTCTATGCATTCTTTCATCTAAAAAATTTTAGTAGAGCTATAAAACACCACCAAAAATAATGGAAGTGGAGTTATTAATGAAAATGGAAAATGAGGAAATTTTTTTATCCCAAGTATATAACTCTTCCTCTATCAAAATTTTTAAACATAACATCCCAGTGACCATTTCATAATCCCTTTTCAAGAATTTGATTCAATTATGGGAAGATATTTGCTTTCCCTATATTGAGACAATATAAATTTTAGTGAGAATGAAACCACTCTTCATAATTCTAATTAACCCCAGATTCTGTACAAGTTCAAGGAGAAAGATGAATATTATTTAGCTCCAACATATGAAGCCTGGATATTATTTCCCTACGAGCAAGCATATCATTCTAAAATTATTGATTCTAATGAAAGGATGTTCCTAGATGGCATTACCATTGTAAAGTAATACATATATGGGTTTCCTAAGGAATTATTTGGTATTCATCCTAGTCAAGTGGTTGAATTATCAATCGAGATTCTACCCCTGGCCTTTTCATTATCCCTGAATCCACATAGAGTGGCTATTTTGGAACTTAAGGTGCTGAAGAAACAACTATAAGATAATATAGATAAAGGGTTCATACACCCATGTGTCTCACCTTGGGATTCACTAATCATATTCATCGAGAAGAAGTTTGGGTAAATGAGCCTTTTCATTAATTATCATGATCTTAACAATATCATGATAAAGAAAAAATTTCATATACCATGAATTGATTACATGTTTGATTAGCTATGTGGAGAAAAATACTTCTCCATGGTGGATCTGTTCTTGGGTTATTACATAGTTGGGTAAAAAAGGAGGATGTCACCAAGATATTTTTTCGTACAAGTTAAATCCCTATGAGTTCATAGTGATTCCCTTCAGACTCACTAATGCACTATCTATATTCATGGACATTATGAATATTGTATTTATAGATTACTTGATAAATTTTTGGTAGTCATTATTTATGATATTCTTATACAATATAAAAGAAAGGAGTAGCATGAGGGGAATCTTATTACTATTTTAAAAACCATACAAAAAAGAATCTTTATTCTAAGTACATGAAATGTGAGTTATAGTTGAATGATGTCCATTTATTAGGGAACCTAATTAAAAATTAATGGGATATTTTTAGACCCTTCAAAGAATGAAAAAATTGAAGAATGGCAGAGTCCAAAATCTATGATAGATATCTATAGTTTCATTGGATTTTTTTGGTACTATCATTGATTGTAAGTAATTTATTGCTATTTTCAAAGCCTATAACCAAGCTATCTTAGAAAAAAATTAACGTTTTCTTGGAATGATGAATGTGAAGAGAGCTTCAAGGAGTTAAAAAGTTTCCTTATCTCTTACCTTGTTCTCATAGTACCCTTAAGTGGAGGATGTTTTGTAGCATTCAACGATGGTTCAAATAAGGGATTGGGTTGTGTGTTCATACAGAATGAAAAATTCATAGCCTATTCCGTAAGGAAGTTTAAAGTTCATGAATATAACTACCCAAAACATGATTTTTATTTGGATGAAGTGATATTAAATTTGAAAATATGGAGGCATGATCTCTCTGGGGAGAAGTGTGAAATATATTTAGATCACAAAAGCCTCATGTATATATTCATACACAAATTGATGAATATATGCCAATAGATATGGGTATAGATGATCAAGAACTATGACTGCTCAATTTACCTTCATCCTCAGAAATAGAATAAAGTCTTGGATTCTATACATCAAAAGGATCCAGCAATTATATCATTGATGATAATTGTTAGGTGTCTAATCTTCTTATATTTATAATGTTTGGACATGTGAATCATAAAATAAATAACATCATCATTCATTTCACAAATGATTGCTCAAACATCCCTTCAAGAGAGGTGAAAGGATGCTCAAAGAGAATATGTTGGAATTCAAAATAAATTGGAATCTATAAGAAAATTTAAATACTTGGATTTAAATGTTTAGGAAGAAGGTTTTGTGATATTTGGGTCAAGACTATGCATACCGTCAAATCCTAAGTTCAAGAAGGTGTTTTTGGATGATGCACATAGCTTAACCTTTCATATGCATCTGGGAAGCACAAAGATGCATCGAAAACTCCAAAATCACTACTGGTGGGAAAATATGAAGAAGAATATTGTGGAATATAAATCAAAATGTCGTATATGTCAGCAATTGAAGGTGTAAAGAAAAAATATAAGGGGATGATGCAAACATTACTCACACCTACATGGAAATGGTAAAACATCACCATATACATTTTCACAACACATCTAAAGATATCCATAGGAAAAAATGTTATCTTGGATGTGGTTGATCATATTACAAGTATTTCACACTTCATTATTATTTGAGAGGTCTTCTCAATAGATTAACTTCCACTTAAATACAACAAAAAATTTGTGAGGCTACATGGAGTACCACTATCAATTGTATCATATTGTGATATAATATTCACCAATATGCTCAAGAAAAGTATTCAATAAGATATAAATACATAGTTTAACTTCATCCTGGATTATCACCCACATAATGATGTTCAATATTATTAAAATATCCATACACTTGATGAAATGTTTAGAGCTTGATCGATTTAATTTAAAGGAGGATGGGATCAGCATCTTAGTATGGTCGAGTTCTCATATAATAACAGTTTCCAATAAAGAATCCAAATGTATCCCTATGAGGCCCTTTATAGAAAGAGGTACAAAACACCAACATATTGGGATAAAGTTAGGGTAAACATACTTCTAGGTCTAGAAATGGTCAAGGAAACATTGGAAAAGGTTAAGACCATTCAGCAGCATATCAGGGCTACTCAGAGTAGATAGAAGAGATTTGTAGAAAATAATTTATGGGAAATAGTGTTTGATGTTGTAGATATGGTATTCCTCCACATATCTCCATAAAATTATTTAATGTGATTTTTGAATAAAGGGAATATTAGTCCAAGAAACATTGGCACCTTTGATATCCTCGATCGCATCAGATCAGTGGCCTATAGACTGGAACACTCACCTAACCAATCTCAAGTACATGATGTATTCCATGCATCCCTCTTGAGAAAGTACATATAAAACCCTTCACATGTACTTAATATAAATGTGGTAACATTGGAGAATGAACTATTATATGAAGAGTAGTAGGTGAAGATATTATATCATATAGACAAAGTTCTACTAAATAAGACAATTCACCTTGTCAAAGTTCTGTGGAGAAACCAAAAGTTTTAAGAAGAAAATGTATGAAATGGATTATGTAATTAAATATAATTACCCTTATCTATTTTAGTGTGGGCAATGAAAATTTTTTAGGTGAAATTTATTAAGGGTGGAAGGAAATATTATAAAGACCCAAACTATTATCAATAAAATTTTCCCTCGTGATTTAATTAAATGTATTAGCATGTAATATGGATAGAGAAAACACATACACTTATTTGGTTTTGTTATATCCTATCAGATTGAATTGAAACTTAAGTATCATTACCATTGGTAATATAGTCATCTAATAGTTGTCATATGGTTTTAATAAATATAGGGTTTTAGAAAATCCAATTGACATGGACAAAGGATGTAATGGCCTCATCGAGTAGGATCATACCCTATGATTCCCATTTATCAGAGCTTCTGAGGGACATAGAATCTATAGGATTTACCCCTAACCAATACCAAGATAATATCCAAAATCTTAAGCCTGATTAAAATTTTTTACGGGATAAATTCAAGATCATCGAGATCAGAACCCAAACCATGTATGTCAAACCACCCCATGAATGTATCAATGTTGCACACCTTACTCTTAGGTAATTTTATATTTTATTAAAGTGATATGTATAAATAACCAAGAAATATGAGTATATAAACTTTTTTAATAAAATTATGAATATGTTTTCATATTATTTTTATTACTTTATATATTATTTTTATTTTGATACAATAAAACACAATTGGTATTTTTGGATAATATACAAATTCAATTAAATTATTTATTTTGATGAATAAATTAATTTTTGAAATAAATAATATTTTAATAAAATATTATTACTAAATAATTTTTATAAAATATAAATGATCGTATAATTTGTATGAAGTCTATTGTAATTTTTATAAGGCTTCAAAAACTATTATTGTAAAACATTCCTCAATAAAATTAAATATTATTTTACAAGTGAAAATTCATATATTTATAAAACAATTTGGTTATCATAAATATAATTTTTTGAGTTATAACATCAAAATTATCCAATGATTGTTTTTTTATAATTTTTTGAGGTAGTCAACATTTTGAGTAAAAATTAAATATGTTATAAATATAAATTGTGTGTTATGAAATCATATTTAACCCAAGGTTCTGTTATAAATTATATAAGGGATAACCATGACCAAATATATGTTTTACCTTTAAAATAATTTAATTTTATGTTTATTTGATTTATTTCATAAATCCATTATGAATCCTCCAAAACATATAATATATTTTAAGGTTTTAAAATAATTTCTTTAATATTATGACTCACTTACACATGAAAAAGGGTATTATTTTGTTGTGTTAAGCCCTTGAACTTATAAAATAATTAAAACCACTCCCATTTTCTAGAAACCAAGGGAAAAACCATTGGAATATTTTTGGTTTCAGTTATATTATTATATAGATTCCAAAACATAGGTTTGAAAAATAATAATGAAATCCCCACTTATTTCCAATATAAACACACGCAAAATCCCATTTATCTTCACTAAATAACATTATATCCCTTTTTACTATTCACTCCCCTCCCTATAGCCCCCCAAGGAACCCTAAATATCATAAGAATCTCCTCCCAAGAATTTTGAGTCACACACTCAAGTAAACGATCCTTTCCTTCTCTTCTTTATTCAAGTTCCTTTATTATCTTATGCATTCTATTTCCAATTAATAATTTTTGGATATGTATTTTCATGTCCTTTTTAATTTCCATTTTGTTTAAAAATAATGATATACCCCTTTACCTCTCATAAATATATTATATAAAGTTTTATATAACGTTGTTATGCTTGTGATATTTCACCATGTTTTTCCATGCCAAAAAAATTATTTAGTGAATACCTCACCCATTTCCTATCATGGGTATTCAAATTTACACACTTTTAATTTTTTTACATGGGACATATATGTATTTATTCCACACTAATTTATCATGTAATAAAATATGATGATGAATGAATCCATGTTGTATGATCTATATGGCACACTTAAGAATGAGAATGAAATGAAAGTGATCGGTGAGCCTACAATTATATAGAACTATAATGTATTGGGTAGTGTTTAGTCACACGAGACATCAGGTTGGGATAATATGTGAACCCAATTCCTTTATGGCACTTTTTTACATCATTATTTCTTGGATGTTTTCCTTTAAATATGTTTATGATGAAGTGTTTAAAGTTTTTTCCACATTTCTCATGTTTCCTTAATGATTGTCATGTATCATTGTTCATGTTTATGATCCATACTCCCTTTATACCAAATTGATTTGCCTACTATTTAAATTTTATTATTCTCTTAATTTTATTCAATTTTTACTCCATAACTAGGATTTATAGATCACCCCTTTCTTATGCATTTCCCCATGTTATCTTGTATTGTTTTAAGTGTGGCCATTTTAAATAAGTTTTCAATAAAGATGATATTTTTTTTCAAATTCTAATTGTCATGTGATGTAACTAATTCTTAAAGACACAATTATTTTAAATATTTCAGGTGTTATTAAGTGTAATATTATTTTATAAATCTTGTACTAATTTTTAATAATGATAAAGGTAGTTAAAAGTTTGCATGGGATTCATATCTACCTTTTCAGACCACAATTGTGGTTGGAGAAGCATGTCATTATCCTTTCCTCCAACTGAACTCACTCATCTACCAATTTCTTATCAATAGTAGTATTTTCCCACCATGGATGTTGGGGTTCCATCAGTGGTGTCCACTATAGATTTTTTCAAGGAGTATTCCCTGAGGGGAATTTTCCTTGGTAATTCCCCACTCTCATTCATGGAGTCCTTGGCACATTCCCCAAACTTCATTCAATTAGAGGATATCACACTCATCCATAAATATCCCTATAGGTCATGGTTCTAGAGTGTCTAGACAAATGATTTTACTTTAATCGTTTAAATGATTTTAATATTAGTTGTTTATGTAAATAATATGTACTAATGAAAAATATTGTTTTACGATCATTTATTTTGATTGGATACTCTAGAGTTGAATGGGAAATTCATTGCATTTTTCAATATTAATATTTACTTTTAGAATTTAAAAGAATAAATTTTCATTGTAGACAATGTTCATATGTTTATTGTGATCAATTCCTAATATTATTGGTGGATTATTCATTTCAATTCGGCATTTCAGATATTTCAGAGATTCTTAAATTTTATTGTTTAAAATACCTTGTTTTTGTTTTTGAAAATTAATTTTTGGAATTATTTTTATTTTTTATATTCCATTTAAATATAAATTTTGGGAATTTTAGGGAAAATTATTTTTTAGTTTGTTGTTTTATTTTTAACATTTAAAAGAGTACTTTTAATGGAGTTTTTTATCTATGTTCGGAATTTCCCAAGAATCAATTTTCTTATGTAGTAAAAAACACATAGCCAAATATTAACTCCATTAAAGTACACAATTTATATAGCATTGACATTTATAATTAAAATAATACACTCATGTATAGACTTCATGTATCCAAATCAGAGTGGAATTATTATAGCTAGATTTGGAGCTACTATATAACTAATTTATGCTAAGATTCACATAATTGATCTAGAATCCGCAACATATATATTTCTAAAAGCACCCACATATTTGTTTTCTAAATATGGATAAATCAAACTATAGGGGAACAAATAACATCAATTTCATCACACTGGAAGCTTTACAATGAAAAAATAATTGAAATACAATTAATGTGAAAACTATTGAATTAATCAAACCAAGCCGATCACGAATCTTAGGATTAGATCCCTGGAGGATCTCATTGAAGGTCATTGAGCCACAATAAAAGATCCTATATTTTTCAGTTATGCATATATCTAATGTTTTAATTGAATTTTTTTTGATTAATTTTTATTTTGGATGTTTGTAGTTTTAATAAAAATAGTCTTAGGTTGCGATTAAAATTGAGAAAATCAGTACGAATCCTTGTGGGGAGATTTTTTGGAGAAAAACACCTAATGTTTTAGTCTCTATTATTATTTGATTAATAGAGTATGTTTATAAATGGGTTAATTATTGACATGGGTTATTGTTAAATTGATAAGTTTAAAAAGGTGTTCGGTTTGTTTATTTTGAGAATGTCCTGAAAAACCATCATCAGAACATTTACACCTCATATGAAGTGATTAGAGGCCATGTCATTATTTGGGTTTTTTAATTAAATAAATAAGAGGTGAAATTGTTTTTTGTGTATTCAATTAAAAATATTTACACAACCTGTAACTATATTACACATCATGTAATTCCACGACCGTCTATTTTAAACATACAGTATAGATGAATTTCAGGTCATTCCACTACAACTCTTCTCTTGTAAACCCTAGGGAATCATCTAGGATAACGTAGAGTACAAACCTCCTTTTGGATGTTGAACATACATGATCAATCCCTAGTAAGTCATTTCAGTAAGGATTCTTCCTTCTCTCCATCTTCTTTAACTATTGTGGTTAAATCCTTTTACCGATTCCATTTTTTCTTTTTATCTTGACTGGTTTAGATCTAGGAACCTCTTTTTAATCATCTACACCATCGCCCTTGTGGGTGTTTTTCATTTAAAGTGTTATTGGATCGTCAGTTAAAGGTAGCGGGTCTAAATCTTTACCCTATGGTATGATAATTTCAAAATTTTATGCGATATTTTGATTACACCAATTTAGTGTGCACCCAAATCAATTAAATCAACGAATGGGATTGTTACTTGATGTATTTTTGGTTCAATTGAATTATAAGATTGATTATAGACATTTTTGGGGTGAGTGAACCATGAATATAATTGAATTGGATAAAATTATTAAAGTGTGTTAAGCATGACATGAGACCGTTGGTTATTACTTGATATAGAATCCCTATGTTGTGGAATATTTTTTATTGATACAAATTTTAATCAATTTTGATTTAAATTGAAAGTGGTATTTGAAAGATAAAAGGTAATATTATTAATTAACCATGGATATATATGATGTGATATTATGATGTCCATGTTTTTTGGAAGGACTTGTGATCCATACTGAAATGATTATATATCAGTCTCAACCCTGGAACATGCACACTTATATATTGTAATACAGATATTTAATGGGATTGAACCCATCCCATGATGTAATTCTTATAGAAAGTGGGATATGAAAAGTCCCACACTATAATTCTTATAGGGATTTGACCCAGAAGTTTAAATACTTTTCGGGATTTGACCTGGATTTTTGTAGCTACACCATTGGTATATGGTTATGGTTGGAATGGTCATAATACATTCTTTGAGATATTATGGCATGGATCTAAAGCAGTTTATTTTACCTTAGTAATATGGTTGTGGTTGGAATGGTTGTAAGACAATCTAAGAAATATTCTGGAACTAAGTCGTAGGATGTTGTTTGGTATTTTATTAATTATTGAATTAATTTATACACATGTTTGTTGCTTTATTGCATACACATATTATCATACTGGTTAGTTTCAACATGGTGGTGTCAACCAACTTAGTTATACTCACACCCTCTTCAGAACGTCGCCTGCTACCAAAGCAGATTATGTGGATGTTGGTTTGGAAAATGGTAAAGGACTATGTAGATGATTACTTGTTTGCGGGATGGGCTAGATTATGGAAGTGGGACTAGTGTGGGGTTCTAGACTAAGGAATTTTGAGTCTTTATTTTAGTATTCTACACTTTTTCTAATATTTTATCTTTCATGACATTTACTTACATTCCATCACTTCATTACATTATTCCTTATTATTTATTGGATTATTAAGTTGACTCTTATTGTCGTCTTATACTTTTTTACACATTGAATTTATTTTTTATATGATTTAACTATTATGTTAAGAAACATCATACGATGAGGTATAATTTCCCCACTATACGTTTCACACCCTTGCGACTAGTTAGTAGCATTTGGTATACAGGGAGGAATGCTTGAGGTATCATGACTAACCCTTTTCATCCATGTGAGAGAGTACTGGATTAGGGGACATTACACACCACCACCATTGTATAGTTTCAATAAAACAAGAATACAAAACCCATTAGATTAGATGATCCAGTACTGATATATCTTTGATCCTGAATAGAGAATTCCAATGAATCCATTGTCTTAGTGGTAGATCAGTAACAACTGGTACTAATGTCATGTAGGTGTGGCCACTATTTTATCTATTTTTATAAAGAGGACAGACTAGAGACGCATTTTTGTATAATATTAAAATTTACCAGGATCCTGATCAAGATCAACAAATAAAATGAACTAAACATAATTCATGGAGATGAAATTGTGAACCAATGATGACAGTTAGTCAAGCATCAGATTTTAATCTTCTTAAGACTGAATCTCGAGGGTTCCTTAGCTAAATGAACTAGGCTGGAGAACACTGGTTCATGATATCATATGACCAATAATTTTTTAAGGAAGATGATGACCTAGGTAGTTTGAATCAAATAAAAAGGGATTCACTTTTTCTAAGGGAATGAGGATACATCATAGAGAAGCATTAAGAAGAAGTAAAATTATTACATATAAAAATCAAGGAACTGTGGCAGAGATTGAAGACGAAGATCAATATTTTTAATCTAATCATCTGAGAATCCTCCCATTCCATTTTTTTTCTCATTTATTCATTTTAATTAATTTTTTTAGAATCTAACATGATTATTGGATAAAGTATTAATGGGTAAATTGTATTTTTCATTTATTCATCTTTTTTTACTTCATTCATTTTATTTATTTTTAGTTTTATTGACATTCTTTTAGACTGAGTGATAAATTCATTTTGAAAAACATTATTCATTCATTTTTCAAGATTAATTATTTTGAAAGTTTAAATATATTTAAAATCATCCATTGAATAATTGTTACAATTGAAAAATGTTTTTGTGACTCCCATGAATATTGAAAACCAATTTGACATCAATTTAAGAATGAATCAATTATGAAAATGGAAACTGAAATTTACCCTATCATATAAAATCTTATTTTACCCTATTCTCACTAATTGATATCCATTAGTTATTTTTATCTTGTAAATATTATTATCTCATTTATTCTATAACATTAATTCCCATAACTTCTCCAAATTTTTTTATTTTGTTATTTGTTTGGTTTCATTTCTTTCTTTTGTATAAAACATCCATGTGGGTTTGAACCAAATTGAACTCCACAGGTTGAAGAAGGTATAAACACAATTAATTTGGTCAAGTTGAATAACATTTGAATTAATGGATTTCTATCCATTTCCATATCAATGAATGAATTTATCTCAACTTCATACTATCACAAATGGTCTCTCTGGACTTATTTTGGTAGAGACAATCATTATTTATAGTATTTTTAATACTTAATCACTTCATATGATATTATGGTCCTAATATATCTCTCTATGATCAAGTAGATTTATTTTTATATTCATTTCTTCTCGGGAGAGGATCTCAAGGTTTCTCGGTGACATGATTATGAAGAATGTGGTAGATGGATTGGTATCTTATTTTTTGGTTGATAAAGATCCATTAAGGAAGAGAGACTCTGGAAATGATAGTGTGGATTTGTCTCTCCATACTCCCTCTATTTTTCTATATCCTGGATATTCATAGGGAATTTTTTATTCTTTAGAGATTTTTTTATGTCGATTTATGTACACTAGGAATAATGAACATGTGTGAGAAAATGTTTATTAGAGATAAAATTCCCCCCTCTTTTACCAAATTTTATCTTCTCACAGGTCAGGTCATCTGAATCCATTTTGAAATATCTCTTCATTTCCTCTCTAGTAAGATTATCTATTAAACACCATATCTAGATTCAAATAGTTTATACATATAAAGATAAATATCTGGTATGATTGAGGATAAATCACTAATTGGGACTGTTTGGGAACTATTTCTTTCATGGATGATATTCCAGTTAGGTGTTAAGTCCTCTCATATTTCTATTGTGTCTTCTACGACTATATTTCTTTTGAGACCACTATTTTTCATATCCCATATTGGTGATCCATCTTGTTCTATTCCAACATTTCCACCAGTTACTAGTCCTCTTATTATATGTTCCATTCATTTTAAGTAGAGGGATGTGTATTGATTAGTGTTTCACTTGAGTTAGTAGATTTTGACTCTAATCTTGATCCTCCTTTTGGATTTGTTCATGCCCTTATTTTTATTTACAATACATATTCCCTTATTTTTCCTTTAAATTTATCACCCACAATTACCCACATTCTAGATCCCTTGTCGTGTCTATATATTCCCCTTATAGTAGACTTGAGGTGAACTTATTTGACTCCTCCTACTAGTTTGTGCATTTCTAAAGTAGGTAGTTATAGAGATACCACATGGTTGGTTTAGTTGAATAATAAGTTCATGTCAGAAGTCCTTTATGGGATTACCCTTTGGTTTGATGATCACTAGGGTCTAATTTACCAAATCGTTTTTGGATTTTAAATCACCTCACAAACAAATATTTTGAATTTTTTGATATTAAAGGTGAATAATTGATTGAATGTTATCCCCTATCAAGGCCACTTGAAGATATATTAGAAGGTTGAATATATTTATGTTTATATGGTTACTCAATCAGTATTAAAATCCATGATAAATTATATGGTTTCCTCAATCTCTAATCATATGGCAAAATACTCCCAAGATCCCCACCAAATTTTTTAATGATTTATATTATAATTTGGAATTCTATTAGACCCAATTACCAACAAATCTGTGGTTGACTATATATAGAATTATTGTCCAATAAATACCCTATTATCATAGTTATTAAACTAATTCATACATAATAATCATTAAAATATTTTCTTCCAAACACCATGTGGAATCCATTATGAATTCATGCTCGAAGAAAAACATTTTTTGTTTATTCTAAAAAATAATCTAAAAATTTACATCATCCACTCCTCCTCTCTCTATTCAATCCATTATCTAGAAACTAGTCTTTAGGTTCTCACGTAAAAACTATTATCAAATGGGAGGAGAACGAAAGTGAAAATAGGTTCTCCTAGAGTGAAATGGAATAATTTGAAGCTTTCATATTTGGAAGAAAATGGTTAGTTCTAGATTTTTTTTGGGATAAATATACTTGATGTAACAATACATGGGGGACTAAAGGATTGGGTGAAGATTTGTTGAATTCTTATCCCATATGCCTGGAATCTCATCCTTACAAAATTTGTAAATTTCTCACGTAGAGAGGGCCTTATAAAATTAGTCTCTGATTCTCATTATTCATTACATTATGATGGAATGTAAACATATTTCCTTTTTCACTAAAAAACTCTCCTAAAAAATTGATTTCATATAGGCGATTCAGGTGTCCTGGAGTATCCCTTCAATTGGACACAGATGTTCTTATCTTTAGAAAAAATACATGCATCTTGAAATTAAAATCATGAAATGGGGGAATTTCCAATAAAATATCTTATTCAGTATATAGGATATTAATTATGAAATACATTACATTAGATAGTACACTGTAAGATAAATGGGAAACAATATCATTTTAAAATTATTTAAAAATATATTCAAACAGGATATTAAGGTTGGGGAAAATAATTGTAGAGTTTTATAGAAGTTTTATATAAGGAAGATGATATAAAAATGATTTATTTTTATTCATGAATCAATGAATTCATGTTCATGGGAAACATCAATGTGAAATGTGTGGATGGATCCTTCACCTGTGATGTTTAGGTGGATAGACCACATGTTATCTCATTCATCACTAATATTCTCATATTATAGAGGTCTTGGATAATTAAATGGAATAAAAAGGATACTGAATATGAAAATAATTTCATAATATCATTTTTAGGGTGTAGAGAATCTGATAAATTCTACTATATAAGTAAATCCACTAATGAAAAAAATAAATAATTTTGTAAGTATATTTGATCCTAATAGTAATCTAAGCACTAATGGTTTCCCAGGATCCTTCTACATGATATCTTGAGACATCATCAAAAGTGAAGTTATTGATGTAGTGATAGACTACTTCATAGGTGTCCCTCTCCCTCATGCCACATGCGCAACAACACTGTTGCTCATACATAATGTGAAACAACTAATCACATTTCAATAGTATAGACCTATTAGTTTGTGTAATTTCTATTATATAATTCATTGGTAAAATGTCAAAGAATAAGTTCACTCATATTCATACCTAACTAGTTTTAAAAGAGAAATATCGATTTATTAAGGGGAGGAGTATAAAAGATTCTTTGGGCCTAATATAAGAGATGATGATAGATTTTGATTAGAATATTGTTGGCATAAACATCATCATCATGAGATGTTGTGCATTCTTAGAGTGGGTTTGTGACCTTTTTTTTGGAAACACTACTCTTCATGATTCTTGATTATGCTAATGGAAAATTAGTTTGGTTTATTTATATTGACTTTAGGAAATAAACATGACAACCTTATATCCCACAATCCTTTATTAATAAGTCTAGAATTACTTATTACAAACATCAATAAGACCATTTCTAAGGGGGATAGTGTTCCTATCAATTTAAAATATAGGATCAAAGGTATATCTATTTTATTTATTACATGTCACATGCTATTTTTTATTAATAGTAGGAACCACTACATTTGAAACATTCTAGAAATATTGGATTCTTATTTCCTGATGAGTGGTTAGATTTTAATCATAGAAAAAAAATCCACATGATAATATATAGAAGATACATAAGAATATGTTCCAATATGAATGAAATATGGTGGGGTTTTCTGAAGGCACACTTTTAGTAACATACCAGGTTGATTCACTATCAACTCGACATGTGCTCATGCGTTATTTCAACTGTAAGGTGGACAGAATCATAGGAAAATTTTATAACATGAAAATATGGTATTTAGATTTTTGTTAGATAATCATTCTTATCTATAATGTTCTCTTGTTTATTCCCAGTCACATATTATATGTTATGAAATATCCTAAGGTAGTTATTAGAAATGTTGAAAAAATTATTTTTTGATTCTTATGGATCCCCCACCAGGAAGGATCCTACCACTAGGAGATATGGTCCAAATAAGGATACAAATTTGATCCAATAATCATATATATATATATATATATTATTTTCTTTGAAACCCCTTCAAAAAACCATTTTTTAATTTAAAAATGCCATTTTAAAAATAGATAATCCAAGAAACCTGATCCCACTTATATTTATGAGTAAAATATCATAAAATATCCTATAAAACATAATTATAATACATTATAAACAAAAAACGATATTTTGATAAGTAAACCCATCAAAGACCAATAATAAACCCATTCTAACCAATAATCACTTAAATCCATGAAACATACCATGTAAAATATTATATGTTTTAAAATAACGTATTAATTAATTTATTTTCAGAAATGGACTCATTTGATTTATTGAAAAAACAATGTACATACATTTTAGCTATAAAAGTATGAAGATGGAAATAAATGAAAATAATTTTTTTTAAAGAATCCATGTGATTATAAAATAGAAAAATAGCTTATTTATTATCCAATTATTATTAAACAATAATATTTTTTTGGGAAATGGTTTTATAAAACTCAAGAATCACATGGTTTATAAAGAAAAATAAACCACATGAAAAAATTTACACCAATCCAAAATAATCATGTCACCCTTGGTGAAAATCACTCGATTAGTTATCAATAGTGAACTAACAATCCCTAGAAATCAAAAATAATAAGGTTAATATAATACCAACATATAGATATTTTACATCATGACCTAATAGAGAAAAAATATAATGAAATAATTAAACATATGGAGATGGTAAGGTGAATAATTGAATCAAGGGTTAAACCTTGATGAAATCTCTTGAAAGGGAACAGATAGAAATACATGGTAAATAATGAGAGGAACTTATAGGGATATTCATATAATTTAGATAAGTGAATGGGAGGAACTAAAGTACTCAAGGGATTTAATTCCATGAGGGAAAGGACTGAATTTCATATAATTAAAAGCATGGGTAGGCTTCATAGTTTGGTCGAACAATTCCCCAAAATTTTCACCAACTATGAAACCATTACTGAATGAACCTAATAGATTCCACCTAGATTTGCAACACTATTTAAAAAATCAAGAAAAATCCATTCATAAAGGTACTATATATAAGGATCTTTCTGCACGGTTTCTCCTGGGTTCTATAGGGTTTACCCAACCAAACTATGTATGCCTTGGGAAATCTTGAATTTAGCCATGACAAGACCACACCACACTCGTAGCCACTGTCTAATTAAAAATTACAAACTAATTAGTTATTAAAATTTATAATTAATGATTTAATTTAAATTAAAGGGGAATAATATCCTAAAAACTCACCAGGTGACCAACCCAAGCTAGTTCCATGACCAATGATGTATTAGAGGTCCACGACACCCCCAATGCCTCCACATATAGAATACCTATTGTCTACCACCAAGAAAATCAACAATTTAATTCAATTAAATTTTACCTCCCAAATAAATTTTCTAAAAAAATCCCTTAACCAAAATGGTTAATGGTGTTGTGTGTTCATCATCATAGGATTTCTCTACCCACTGTAAAAAATAAATATCATTTAAGATGATTAAACCATTCCCCAATGGATCATTCCTAAAAAACATAATCTAAATCAAAAAAAATAGTGGAAACTCAAAAATAGAAATAATTTAGGTATTATTAATAGATATTTAAATCAATCATGATTCAAAACAAATAAAATCCACCCCTCTTCATGGGTGGTCAATGTGAGGGTAAATAAGGTAGGAGCAAATTTAATGTCCCTCCTAGTGTCCTCATTCCCTTATCAATAATAAGAGTCAGAACCTCAAAAAGTAGGGCCAAACCTTATCATAATAACTAGGAAATGGACCATTATACTGTGGGGAATAGGATTATAGATCATTTTTTATCTCTTAGGGTCTATTTATGGCATGTGTTATGTCCCCCTATCCAGAACAATCTCACGTGGCCAAAAAGGGTTGCTCACGATACCTCAAGAAAGCCTCCCTATATGCCAAAGGCTACCAAATAGTATCTAGTGTGTGAAATATATAGATGGGAGACTGTAAAACCCAGTATGAAGTGTCATGATAGTAATAAATTTACCATATAAAATAAATAAATCAATTTATATATGTTTCGTATTTCCTTGAAATGTGTGTTCTGGTTTTAAGAATCATTGTTTCTAGGTAGTTTCCATTGTATTTATTCATGGAAATAGAAACATCCAATAGTGATTTATCCAAGGAGGACCTTCTTTCCAAATGAAGACATTCATTATGTTTGAACGAGATGATACTTAAGAATATGAATTGGTCAAGAGGAAGGGATTTTGGACTCATCACACCATTTTGGTGGGAATTATTGCCTACTCTGGGACTCACTTTGTCAATTTAAGATTTTATCATGATTCCTGATTAATTTACCAAGTATATCATAACCATCCCTTGGAATTCTCAATCAATTATTAACAAGTGTATAATTTATAATCATCAGTATGCATTCAAGGTTCTTAATTAATGGAAATATCTGTATGTATTTGAGGTTTTCCATCAATGGTATCCTCTAATATACTGCTCAGAGATTATTTCACTCATCTCTTTTGAAGACACTAGATTTTAAGAAACTCAATGGGGGCACTTTGGAATGTCATTTTCATCCAGGGAGATGAAGGTTTGGTTTTGATTTTGTTATCATGCTTATAAGATAGGACACCTACTTATCCTTGCGAAAGAAATCATAACCCTTGTAGTTCGGTGCACAGAATGGGACACTTCATACCTTTTAAGGTCATGTGATAAGGACCTATAAGCGGTAGGTGCATACTAGAAACATAGTGTGGGACTTATAATAATGCATCCTGAGGAACATGGAAATGATTTAGGTTTCCATGTAGGATTAGACCCTATTTGGAATATGGCCCAGGGAGAATAGGGTTGATTTGAAGTGTTGGGTTTGAACCTCAAGGAGGATTTCTATGTATCCCATATAAATTGGAATCAAATCCCTCGTAGTTCGATAAGTCTCATAAGAGGGTATGGTCCTTTGAGAGAGATATGTTTGGGCTTACTTTCTAAAAAGGATTCCTTAATGGCATGGGGGTTTAATTTGGGGATTATTCCTTAGGGGGATGCCCTGGTTAAGAGAAATAAGGTTAAATTCCTATTGAGGATGTCAAACGAGCTCGGTCCCTAAGAAGTATTCATACATATCCTGAATATGGCGGTAATCAGAGTTCATATAGTTCATTATGGGTTAAGGGAATTAGGGTTGGATTCTTGAATTGGATGTCCAATGAGATAGGGCCCTGAGAAGGCTTCCTATGTATCCCGATTATGATGGGATTCAGAGTTCTCGTAGTTCATTACATGTTAAGGGTATTAGGGTTGGATTTCTGAAGAGGATGTCCAATGATCTCGGGCACTGAGAAGGATACCTACGCATCCCAATTATGATGGGACTTAGAGTTATCATAGTTCATTACATGTTAAGGGAATTTGGCTGGGATTCCTGAAGAGGATGTCTAATGAGATCGGGATCTGATAAGGCTTCCTATGTATCTCAATTATGATGGAAATCAGAGTTCTCATAGTTCATTACAATTAGTGTTTGTGCACATGTTGTAACCATCACATATCACTAAACCCACGAGATTCATGCTCGGTGTGAGAATCAAAATAATGTGAAAGATTCAATAATGACACTTCACACTTTTCCTCCTCTACTGATGGAAGAGGATGAGGAGATGAACCTTCCCTCTGTTCTATTTACATTGGACAAGGGTCCAATGTAAGGTGGAAGGGATGAATGTAAAGGTATTACACCAGGATGGATGCCTTAAAATTGACCCTGATAAGGGAGGTAGACTTATCCTATGCTTTCATGGAAATGAAAGTGTGAACTGTACCTTCCCTATTAGAGACCAGAGGTTTCAGTTCGCCACTTTGAGATAAGAGAGGACATTACCCAACAATCCTCCAAATCAAGTACTTCCAAGCACTATTTCTAGGAGAAAGTTCCACGTGAATATGGATATACAAACCCATAGAGACTCCAGGAATCCTAACCCCATTGTGAAACAAATGTGGGAAACCTCTCACTGTGGAAATACAAATCCATATAGGAGACACACAGTTGTGCCTATCCCAAAGGATTGATAAGTCATGAGGTTTCTGTGGAGGTCTCAATATAATTACTTTCATACAAGGGATCCATTGAAGAAGATTCCTTGACACGAAGGGCTGGTGAAGGCATGATGTCTTGTAAACTAAAGAAAGTGAATATAATAAGTGAATCAAAGAGGGGAGACAAAGTAGAAAAGGGTTCCCAAGTATGGCCTCACAAGTACACTTGGGAGACCTGATTTTCACATAAGCGATGAACAACCAGTAGGGTATTACTTAGGTGAGAGCTTATTCAAGCCTTCAAGAGTATTCATAGGTAATCCATGAAGTGGGGCGCTCAAGTTCCCATCATAGGAATGGGAGGCGCACAAGTATTTCTAACCTTGGGAGGTTGGGCGCTTTAGGCGTACAAGTGTTATGGATTTCAAACACTAAAAGGACATAAGTGCAATGATCCTCCCTTAAATACTATACTCAAGGTGTTTAAGAACTACATTGAAAGCTTCATAATACTGGGGCGAAGTACTAGGGTGACCAGAGAAGCAATTTGGATTCAAGGAAAGTCGTCCATACAAATGGGGGCCCCAAGAGACTATTTATAGGAAATTAAATGACTTTGGGTGAAATTAAGTTGGGTGAATAAGTACCTTGCATGCTGAAGATGTTTTTTCTAGACTAGGGAGACACCATTAGGACTTATACAAAATTATTACTTCAATCTTCTCTAGCAAGTTGGCGTGCAAGTGTTTGCGCGCAGGTACCTTGGGTGAGTCTTTAGGGACTTAGAAAAATAATTTCTTCAAACCATAGGGGTTGTTCCCACACCCCACTGCTTCGGATCATGGTCAGGTTATGGTACCACCCCTTTAGGCCGGTTCCTTTTCTACCATCACTGACCCCATGAAAAATGCAGAGAGCAACCACGAACTTTTTGATCCCAATTGAGGACATTTTTAGTTCCGACACATGGAAATACATCATCAACTGTGGAGAAGTGCATGAAACACATTAAATGATGTCTAAAAGTTACCCCCTATAATTTGATATGTTCAAAAGGAAAAAAATCATGTTCTATGAAAACTTTAGGGCACTTTAAAGCATTCCAACATAATTTGGTTAGATTTGGAGCTATGCCAGGATTGGAAGGATGCTCTATTGTTTTTCCTAAGCCATTTGGCATATCAATCATAGATTGATTTTTTCTAGGGTTATTTACATAGCACCAAAAACATTATATCTCTTGAATTTTTATTTCTCAATATTACCTAAACCATAAAAAATGCACGTTTAGTGATATGGGACTCAACTTCTGTTTAGAGAGCCCTTT
Source organism: Viscum album (assembly GCA_963277665.1). NCBI lineage: Eukaryota > Viridiplantae > Streptophyta > Magnoliopsida > Santalales > Viscaceae > Viscum > Viscum album. The sequence continues at coordinate 2,080,967,840 of OY728152.1, read as the reverse complement.
GTAGGTTCTCAATATAATGAGTACCAAGTCTCTTGTTTTTTGTAGTTTAGAGTCATGAATATTGGACTATAAAGGGCTATTATTTAAGGTCAAATATATTTGACCATAAATTTTTAAATTAGATCCAAAATAAGACTCTGTGGCTAAGAATGGATGTAATATTCTTTAAATATTTCTAAGGGGAATCTTGAGTCATGATTTTTATGGTCACAAAATTTAAAACATCTATCAACATAAAAGGTGTCCTTTCTGAGAATGGAGTTTCCATAATTTGACAAACCCATTGTGGGGACTATATTATGTAGGGCCAAATAGTGGCATCGTCAGACTGACAGGCCTGTTATGTGGGAAACTCATGTAAGGACACCTAAGGGAACATGCTGCACATTCAGGAAAAAGTGTTCTTTGAATTTTAAAATTTTGTATTGATAGATATAGGAAAATAAGATTTCGGTGACTCAATACCACAATAGGTGGTTTTTCCAATGAAATAAATTTTTTTAAAAATAAAAAATGTCTATTTTAGACCAACATTATTCATGAATAGGAAAACCATTTCTATACAATTTTTTTGTATGAGTAATGGTTAAAATTTATCAGAAAGGGGAATTTCAGATATCATACTGTGCAAGTTTAATTCATTCAGCGAGGACATTGGTACTGTAATGTTTTATGTCTTGAAATGAGGATGTTGTACTTTGTAGTTTTAAAGTCTTGCAGTGAGGACATTGTATTGTGATGTTTAAATTCTTGTAGTGAGGAAATTGTGTTGCTTTAATTTAAGGTATTTATCTTTGACCAAAGGTATGAGAAAACTTTCCCATTTTCTTGATGATTTGTTTGGAAACATACTATCATATTCAAATTTAGAAGGGAAAAATTGTACAAAGTGATTTGAGAATTTCTGGATCTAACGAATGATATGGGAAAGGGGGATAAAAGAATTAGAGGAAGTCCTTTCCAAGAACAAAGTTACCATTACTTGAAAACCCCATAATGGGGGTTGTATTATGTAGAGCCAACTAGGAAATATGCTGTATATCCAAATAGTGGCATCTTTTGACTGAAATGACTATTTTGTGGGCAACCTATGCAAGGACTCCTAAGGGAACATGTTGCATAGTCAGGAAAAAGAGCTCTTAGAAGTTTAATGTTCTATTTCCAAAACTCGGAGAAATTTTATGGAGATTCTGATTTTAGAAATAATTGTGTTTCTTATGGAGAAAGGTACCTGAATATGGAAGGGGAATTTCGAACCAAGATTTCCAATGAATTGGAAGAATATGAATTTTATGAAGGTCTGACCCAAATGTAAGAGATATAGGGTCTTTAGTTTTAAGTCATTCCACTATGACCAGAAATGGAAACAATATATAATATGTGGCCAAGTGGTTTCAAGGTTATTTCATATTGTATTGAACACATGGTGAGGGAAATTTTTAGACAGTTGTCTTGAAGACTTTCATATTGTGAGAATGATATTTGGACAATTATACTTAAATGACTATTTTAAAATACAGATTCTCATATATTGTCATCAAATATTAAAGGGGAAAAAGATACCACAACCAAGAATGAAGTTACCATTACTTGAAAACCCCGTTATGGGGGCTGTATTATGCAGGTCCAACTGGGGAATATACTGTATAGCCAAATAGAGGCATATTTTGATTGACTGGCTTGTTATTTAGGCAAATTATGCAAGGCCACCTAAGGGAACATGCTGTATAGTTCGGAAAAAGAGCTCTCAGATATTAGAAAACTGGTTACATAAAACTGTAAGAATGATTATGAAGATTTGAAAATATACAAGAATACGAGTATGAAATATGGAAATGGTTATATTCAATGCATGTGAGAAATATTTGATGCAGTATTGTTCATGAGTATGGCATCCTTTATATAAATATGAATCATATGTAAAATAGATACTTTCATTGTTTCCTCTGAATTAATATGGTGATATCTAGTTTTAAGTCATGCAGTGAGGACATTGTACTATGCAATTTTAAGCCATGTAGTGAGAAAATTTACACCCTCATTAATAATTTAAATACCTTACTTATATAAATAACCCTTTTACACAATTTCTAAGCTCACTTGAGCTATGCTCGATGTGAGAAACAATGAGTAGTAAGGGTCTTTTCTATAATATAAAGGTGACACATATGAAAAATGGGGGTGTTAGATTTCCATGCAGTTTAACATCATATCATATGGATGAAAATGAATAGATATGAATGGAAAGACATATTGTAACTAGATTAAGGGATAAAACCCAAGTGTTACTAAATTTCTAGATGGAAAAAGAATCAAGTCATACATAGTTCTTAAAACAATCTCTATGCAGATTTGACTCTTATAAAATAAATAAATGTTTCTTTATATATATCACATCTGGGCCCAATATTGGAGTTATAGGCATCTCTATGTATCTCAAAATAGATGAAAATCAAGCCGTACATTGTTTGTTAAACAACAATTCCTCAAGCTAATCGAGTTTGACATGGAGAATGGTGGATTTTGACAAGTTTTAAGAGAATGGTAAATCTTAAGACATAAAATGGTATAAGGCACAAATCATATATCTTAAAGAAACACTCTGTATAGATCTGATTCACATACAAGATGAGAAAATAAAATTAGAAGATTTTGTGATTGTGGCTAGGCCCAAAATTAGATATTTAGGCATCTCTATGTATCTCATTGAAAATAAGAATCAAGACATACATTGTTCATGAAACATGGTCTCTCTGAAGATCTGACTTAGACATCGGAAAGAAAGGGACACATGTACTACTAAGGAGTAGTGATGATATCGATGACGTTTTCCTATTGAATCTCCTAACGTTAAATAGATAGAATGTTAGTTTTAAAAATGATGTCATGTGGTTTAATGTCATGAGAAAAAAATGCAACACATTTTAATGTCATGCAGCGTGGATGCTTGTAGTTGTTAGGCAGTTTAATGTCTTGTAACTAGGACATGGGGAAATGATATTTTAAGACTTGCAGCAAGGACATCACACTATGTAGTTTAAATTCTCACTATGAGTACTATTTGTACAAAACAACACAAAGTATTTCTTCAAAAATCTCACATTTCTTAGAGTTGTGATAAGCTATCCATCGATTAAGATTGAGGAATAGGATCCATTTGAATAGTCCTTATGTATAGAATAAGGTCCATCCCACTTTGGCTCTTATTGGGGAAGTTTCTTTACTGGTATCATTGGATTCCTGAGGACCAATACCAATTATACTTGAGGTAATGAACTAATGAGAACTTTATTATTAAAATCTTTCATTATTCTATTCTAATAAACTTCTAGATGATACATTGTATGCAATCGTTTCTCATTTAATCTTTCCCACTCATCAAACCATTTTTGAGACATTTCATTTGTAGAAAACTGATCACAAATTTCAACTGTATGTAAAGGAAATTGTATCTTAATTGGAAAAACTACTTCTGTTTCATATACCAATGAATAAGGAGTTTCTTGGGTAGCAGTATGGGTAGTTGTCCAATAATCCCGTAAAGCATTAAAAATTTTATCAGGACATTATTTCTTATCTTTATCCACTATATTCTGAATAATATTTGATAGGGTCTTATGGAAGGCATTTATTTGTCCATTGTATGCCTTTTGACAGTGAGATTAATGATTGTACATGATATTATGTTCCTGATACAACTTTTTTACTTATGAAGAACAAAAATTGGATCCATTCTATGTCGAAATATTATGAGGGACACCAAATATAGTGATGATATTTGTTTTCACAAAAATAACTATGCTTTTGGCTCTGACATCCTTGAGAGGTATTCCCTCATCCCATTTAGAGAATAAGTCAGTAGTAGTGAGAATAAACATGAACTGCTTTGCTGTGGCTGGAGGATAAGGCCCTATTACATCCATTCCCCATGTAGGAATTTCCCAAGAGTATTTAGCTGTATGTAGAAACTTTGTGGGTTGTTGAATAAAGTTGGCATTCACTTGGTAGGGATTACATTTTTTAGTAAAATTTGTACAATCCTACGTCCGTGAAGGCCAAAAATATCCAAGCCTTCAAATATGATCAAAATGTATGTGCCCTGATTAGTGGGCACCACAAGCTTCTGAATGTACTTCTTTCATGGCAGCTATGATCTATTCTCCATCAATACATATAAAGAGAATTCCATCAACGCCTCGCATGTAAATGATATTTTTGTGGTTTGGACTATCATAAAGAGTAAAATTTTCTACTTTTCATCTGATATGTTCCTTCTCATCCTTATTTAAAAGAAGTACCCCAATTTGAATATATTCCATGATGGATGTTCTCCATCCCGTGGTATGACCATATGGTTTAGAAATAGGGAAAATTTCATAACTTTCCTCACTTATAATTTGATCAAAATGTGAGACCACGTGGCGATGGGTTATGCTGATAACTATATTATCCTGATTTGGATATTCCAAGGTTGTAGCTGCATTAGCCAGTGCATCTTGTTGAGCATTTTGTGATCCTGGGACATAAGAAAATGTCTGCTATACTAGAAATTTATCCATTATCCCTCTGATGTAATCACACATAAGAATTAATTCTTATTTTCTGATAGAATATTTCCAATTGATTTTTTTGATTACCAATTCTAAATCACATTTTACCTTTAAATGATCTATTTCCACCTGAAGGTCCTATTTGAATAATTTGATGAGATATTGATATTATGCTTCATTGTTGGTACCACCATCTGATAATATGAAATAATAAGGCAATACTTCCTTTTTTCTGGAAATAAGGGAAACATTTAATCCAACCTTGTTGAGTTTAGGGTCTCCAATTCCCATTCCTGTTGGACTTTTGGATGTACCATAAAAATACATTTCCCATGTTTTTGAATAATCTTGAATAGAGAAGACCACTTCATCGGGAAGTTTTGTATTAAATGATGTATCTTCTGTAGATGGATGCTCAGTAAGAAAATCACCCAGATCCTGGCCCTTTAGTTCTATTTGAGGCACAAAATAGATATCAAATTATTGCAAAATAACCCCCCACTATGCCAGACGTCCTGTAAGAATAGGATGACTGCGGATAATTTTGAGTGGATTATTACAAGACCCCAATTGAATCTCCTGATGTTGTAGGTAGTGCCTTAATTTCTAAACTACAAAGATTAATTCTAGGCAGCACATTTCAATAATTGAAAACTGAGTTTCCTAATCAAGCATAATTAGACAGATATAGTAATGGCCATTTTCATTCCCAGCATCATTATTTTGGGTTAAGAAGGCAGCTAGTGATCACTCTAAATATGTCACAAAGAGAATAAGTGGTCTTCCTTCCATAAGTGGAATTAATATTGGTGGAATCAAGAGATATTTCATGAGGATATTAAATGCTTCTTGGAAATCTTTAGTCCATTGGTAGGTGACTCCCTTCATCATTAATCTAGTGAAGGGAAAACACTTGCATTCCAAATGGCCGATGAAGCACTGAATATAGGCCAAGTGCCTTTGGAGTCCTCTTATTTCATTCATATTTAAAGGATGTGAAATAGCAAGGATTGATTTTTTTTCATCTGATATTCAACTTCAATACCACGATGGCATTCAATGAAGCCAATGAATTTTCCTGAGGCTACCCCGAAAGCACATTTGAAGGGGTTCATCTTCAAGCTATGTTGCTGAAGTTTATTGAATATAGTTTGAAAATCAGCCAAGTGATAGGAATGTTATCTGTGTTTGACCACCAAATCATTCACATAACATAAAACAAATTTCCCAAAGAAGGTTGTGAAGATATGGTGCATGGAATGTTAGTATGTTGCACCTATATTCCTTACTCCAAAAGAATTACTCGATACAAAAAAACACCTTGAGGGGCTATAAAGTCTATATATTCTTCATCCTCTGAAGAAATTTGGATATTATTATACCCATAGTATCCGTCCACGATGTAAAGAGATTCATAACAAGCCATTTCATCAATTATAGGTTCTGTAATTGGTACTGGAAAATCATCTTTATGACAATTCCAGTTAAGATCTCTGAAATCGATACAGACACTAATATACCCATTCTTCCTTTTCACTAGGACAATATTGGCCTGCCATTTGGGATACTAAACGTCCCTGAAAAATTTATCCTTTATGAGATTATCAAATTCAACTGTAATTTTAGAGGCATGATTTTGGTGTGTTCTACTTTATTCTTTCTTAAATCCATGATGTTATTCTAGAAAACCCAAATCATGGGTGGCTACATCAGGATTAAGATCTAAAATTTCTGTATAATTCCATGAAAATAAATCTTGATTTTTCTATTTAATGGACTTCTACACTTATTTTTCTTCAAAGGATATGGATTCACTAATTATAGTGGGGTGTGGATATAATTCTGTAACTAGATTTATTTCTCTATGTTCACTCACGGTGGTATAGACACCTTCTTCAAATGCTGGAGGAGAATCCCTGAGATCATCCTCTTCTTCATCATTATGTATTACCTCTTCTGTTTCCAATTTCTTCGTAGATGAGGAGAAAAAACATCCACTGTTAGGGGAGAAATCATAATTTGAACATCCTAAAGAAAAAGGCCACCATCTCTAATCCTACTAATGATGAAGGGTCTTCCTATGGTAATAAAGAGGGATGGATGGATATGTAATCAACATCATTGTCTTCCTCTAGAATTACCATTATCTCTTATACTATGGTCGACTAAGTAGAGTATTTTCGTATTTCAGTAGATGAGATAAAAACATCTCCATTCAGGCTTCCATCATTGCTTGGTGTATCAATAATTTCTTCTATGTTGTCAGGATCAATTTCCATAATTGTCATTACAGAAGTTACTAGATGAGTCCTTAGGTTTGGTATTAACCTTTCAATTTTATTGATGGGTAACACATAATTGATACTCAAGTGTAATAATGGATTTTCTGGGATCTTTTCTAGTCCATTTGGAGCATTAACACTGGTAATATTTTTTGTCCTTGGTTGTGTTCATTTTGTGTGATAAAACTCTGCCTTAATGTATTGAGATTCATATGTTTGGAATGGAGCTTTGTCACCATACAATGTCCTGACATGACCATTGAAATATTATTTGAGACATTGGTGGTATGATGAAGGTATGGCTGCATGTTCATGAAAACAAGGTATTCCAAGGAAAATATTAAAGGTTGTGTCCTGACAAATGACCCTGAAATCTGAATTAGAAACAAGATATCCAAACTGAGTTCTGAGTATAATCTTTCCCAGAGGGTATTTCACTCTCTTATCATAAGCTTAAAACATTAATGTTGAAAGAGTTACGTCAGATTCAATCAGGCCCAATTAACGAAGTGTACGACATAAATGAGATTGACTCCATAGCAATTATCAATGAAGACTCCTCGGATGTCTACTTCATTGACCATTCCAGACAAATACAAAGGTCTTATATGTCCATTTACAAAATCATTTTCATATTTATCTATAAAAGATATGAATTCAGGAAATTCTACAAGATCATTCTCTATACAATAATCCAAAGCAAAAACAACTTCGGCTTCAAACTCTTGAGGATTTAACAAAGCCTCAATAGGTTCTTCTCGTTGATATTTTGACAAATTCAAAGCATCCAAAATTTATAACATGGATGGTTCTTGGGAAAATTGTTTTAAGACATCATACATTTGGCCCAATGGTCTGCATTTCCTAGTTTGGACATGTGGTTTTGCAGGTGCATTGGAAGTTGATGCATCTGATGTAGATGTAATTTGTGTTGGAGCAGAAGATGGAAATACTTCTTGATTTGTTAAAGTAGATAGACTGGGTCTACTCATTTCCTGATAAAAAGACAGTGTGTATTGTAATCGGCCTTCTAAAATAATTGTGTCACAATTGAACCTGTCTTTCATTGATGAAACTCCTTGTTACTGTTGAGCAAGATGAAGGGCTCTTTCACGAGTTTCTTCTGCCTATATGGTTAGAGCAGGGGAGGAGTTAAAATGCTGCTTTCTAGAATTCCCACATCTTCCCATATATATTTTACAATGGCCCCTTCCTTTTGTTCCCCAATTAGGTACAAGGAATATTGGATCACTATAATTAGAATCACCATTGGTATCAGGGTCCACTAAATGGATAACATTATTATAACCAAAGATCAATTCTTCATTTGATGAATATTCTTCTTGACTGGTTAATTATAGTTGTTCCATTTGGAAGGGAGGTGCCTATTCTTTTAAAAAATATGGCATAAAATCTTCCAGGGTGAAGGATAACATTGTAATTAATATAATCTTGTCTTCTTCTGACTGCTCTCTATCATTATGGTCACTTCTCATCTTTGAAGAATGGACTTTTTATGAAGATGGTTTTGTTGTGGAACAAGTAAAATATGACACAATCAGTTGTTTCAACTGTGTATATAAAATGGCATGAGTCTCGTTGATCATTTTCCTGGTCTTCCAATCATCATTTTTTTGCACATTTTTACTTTTGACCTTTTTTTATTTTCCCTCTTCCTCTGGATCATTAGCAGTAACACATGATACATGAGCTGATGTACTTTTCAATTTCACTTGCCCAGAGTCTACCAACATTTATAGAAGGTCTTTGTAAAAAAATCACTCTTGAATGGTGTGTCCAAAAATCTGATGAAAGGGACAATAATTTGGAAGATCTTCATAACTGTATTTATTTGGATTATTCAGCCTTGGAAACTGAACCTAATTATTTTCTATGGCTGAGATGAAGTAACTAGAAACAAGTTCGTTCATGAAATAATGAACATTATTATTAAATTCCTCAAATTTTTTCCTCCTTTGATCACCTTGATCTTCTTGACGAGGCAGTCATTGCTGTTGATGCTTAGGAGGCAGAGCCCTTCGGTATGATGAGGGTCTTGAAGTAGAAATAGCTACAACTTCTTTTTAGAGGGTGACTCTAGTAGCTTATGACTTTCCTATCGACCTCCCTATAGCTAATGGAATTACAGGAGTTCTATCCTTAGATTCTATTATAGAGTACTCTATTTGTTGAGCAATTGAAGTATGGTCTCGAAACCCCCCATGTATTTCACAGAGAACAATGGTGTGCATAATTCATCACGTATATTTTCCATAAATATTGGAAACAATTATTCTTGAGGGAGTTATAGACTTAAGGAATATGTTAATAATTTCCATCATGTAATGAAATCTAAAACACATTCATTCTCCCTTTGTTTTCAATTGGTAACACCTAAAATTGTCATCTTTTATAGTGTAGAGCTAAATTTGAGAAGGATTTTTGGAAGTATATCATCCCATCTAGTAATTGATCGAGATTGTAAACTTGTAAACCAGATAAAAGATGGTCCTTGTAATGACTACCCAAGTCACCTAAGATTAACTGCTTCTTGTTTTTTAGAAGTTTCCATTATGGGATTACAATGAGAAAAAAAGTGTTATATGTTGTTCCAGATCTCCTAAACCATTAAAGATTTAGAATGTGGTATTCACAAAATTTATTGGGGGAGGAATTATATCCACCCTTTAGGGTAAGATCTATTTTCTAGATAAACTGAAACAAGTCATTCCTCCATAGCTTCCAATCGAGCAGTTAATTACTCAATTGAGTTTCTAAGTATTTTGGGAACATCCCAATGAGCTGTAACCTATGCATGTATAGAAACTGGAGCTTGATCTGGTGTAGTGATTGGTAAAGCCACCAATGGAGGTGATTAAACCTTCCTTGGTTGAATAATCAAGGGAGGGAATTTAGTATATGCGTCTTTAGTTCCTACAAATCCTATTTGCTGAGAAGCTCCTGCATGATTTTCAAGTTGAGGACATAACTATGGAGTACGTCTAGTAGAAATTATATTTCAATGTAAATATATGTTGAGTCTTTTCAACTCCTTAATTTCTTCTTCTTTTTGTGAAAATACCTCCTCAAGTGAAAGATATTGACCGTATCTAGTGGAAAAGTGAGATAAAATCTCACTTTTTCCTTTCCCCTCATTAGAGACCTTTCAGAGAGAGGGGAGTTGATTATTTGAATGCATACCTAGATTATGGGTAAGCCTCTAATTTCGGGGATGCACACCTTTTTCATTTTCCTCAGTATGTACAATATTATGGATAATAAATTCATCTTATGATTCCCCTGAACTGGACTTATTTTTCGGAGGATTTTCTACAATGGTGTTAATAACATTCACTAACGCATAATGTATTGATGGAATTCTATCAGTATTTATGCTAGATCATCTCCCTTTGTGTCTTCCATGAGACTCAATTCTCCTATATGAAGAATTTAAAAAGAATTGTTTGGTCGATAGTAACCCTAAGGGAATCCTTGGATAGTTTAGTTGTACACTTTCTTTGTGGCTTCTTCCCTAATTGGTATAAAACTGACATCCCTTGAGGAGGGGATTGATGATGTGTAAAATCCCCCAACACTGTAGGTTGGGGATGTTCCTATTCTTCTTTTTCAAATCATTGAACATTTTTATTGAATTTGAAGGTAGAATTAAATGACACCCCATCCTTGCAATCTGGGTGATTCTTGAACTACAATGTCTGAAATTTGTTCAAATGATATTTTGATTTTGCGAATTTTGGTTCAGACATTAGTTGGGTGCATTATCCGAAAATCACTTAAATCACTTGTTTTTTAAGATCTATGTGATATTTCAGACATTTCCTTTCTTGGATGCCTGACATCCTCTAAACGGGATTCCTGTTCAAGATTCTCATAATCGTGATGTAAAAGTATCTCAAGAAAATCTTTTCTTTGGGCCTGATTTTGATGAGAACTGGATGATGCCTGTTCTTGAGTGTACATTTTATTACATACAAAACCTATTGATTGTGGCCAAACATGGCCCTTAACAATGCATGAGACCACTTTTGGTGGAATTTATTGATTTTGGAGGGTAGTGAAATTAATTACTCCATATGCACTCTATACTCTGATACGACCACTAGACGGGGAATTAGAAATTAACAGGAGTAACATCTTCAAAGCATTCAAACATGTACACAAAAGGGTTCTCTGAAGTTTTTCAAACTTTAGATTTTGAGAAACTGAGAGAGATGCCAAGTCATTTGGCACTGTAACCCTTATATCACCTTTATATGATGTTGATATTAATCATATGGTCATAAATTGGTTTTCAAATGACTAAGAGTTTTCCATAAGTTGAGATGAATTTCATGAATTCAATATTCTGTCATCAATTATGGAATGTTATACTACGAATTTTCCAATGGCCAGAACATGACTAGTACTTCTCCTTTAGCTAATTGTTTCCTAATGTCTAACACATCTTCATCATCTATTACTAGAGGTTTCTCCACTTTATCTGACCAGAGTGGATACTCTATATTAGAAGACAAAGGTCCTAAAGGTGGTTCAGAGAATGAGTATTCCCTTAAGATGTCTTCTGGTTGAAAAAGTGTTTCACCCATAAATGACAAGTCATTAGACACGACTAACATTGCGTTTTCAAGTGCCTCAAGAATATTAGAGCTTTTTCATCACTACATTTTCAATTATGGAATTATATTGACAATGTGAAATATTACTGCAGAGAGGAATTTCACAGTGAATTCCATCATGGGGAGGATCACCACATTGGATTACATCCAGGGATAAATATCCTGGATCCTTGGTCTTCTGGACACATGGAGGATTTCTGTGGCTCTCATCTGGAGATAGTCAATCTGGATTGACCGAATTTTTATGAAGAAATATTTCATGCTGAAGTGTTCGATGAGGATCTTCAGAATTTAAACTACTACTCCCATAATTTTCTAATGAGAGGATAGAATATTGAGCTACAATAGATAAATGTCTAAGGGCTTCAAGAACTCAAGCATTAGGAGGAGCCACATCACAGCTTAAATTTATATTTTCCCACAATGTTTGGCCAGACATTTACATGGATGTTCTCTTACACTTAGATGGGGCCACTTGTTGGGAAAAGTGGTTATCAAGGGAATGTGTATGTGTCTGCCCAAGAGTGGTTACAGAAACGGACCAATTACCACTAATTGGAAAGGGTGTATGTTCCCAATCTTATTGTCTATATGATATGGGGGTGTATTACCCATGACCCTACTGGACTGAAGTAATGAAGTGTATCTTCTACAAGATTCCATGCCGGTGTGTCATCCAATCTGTGGGAAAATTTTTTGCTATCTGTTCCCCTGGCACTTCTGATGTTGTTAAATTATCCTAGAACATTTCTAGAATATGGGTAGGGATTTTCATATGCCCTTTCACCATTGATAGAATATGTTTGGTGAATTCAGTGGCCAGAACATGAATATACATCTATTCCATATTAGGAGTAGGTGTATGTGCCTGCTCCTATCATACTTTTAGTATCAATGGATATTGAAAGTACTCATGCATGTGGGTAGAGAGTTGGGTCTGCCCCAAATAATTCATCAGAGCATTGCGAATGAATTCTCTGGGTTCTACCAAATGAGTTTGTTGGCAGGCTTGATGAACATTGCTAAGTGTATGTTCTTAATGGCGATTTCCTGCATGTACGGTAGATGGACTTCCTCCAATACTGTTAGACGAGACTGCTGATAGAATTGGTTATTTTAAACATGGGTATGTTCCTGTTTACCAGTTTCCACCACATTATATTGAAGGAATTATTTAAATACAATCAGAAATGACTACTAATTGGATGATAACTTGTTAGAAGGTGTATGTTCATGTTCTTGGTACTCCATTGGGTTTATCTGGTGGGATTGGTGGGTTGCTATCAGATGATTCTGCAGAGCCACAAAATTTGGACAGACAAGTGTATGTTCCCACTCGTTGTTTTCCATCAAGTTAATTAATGGACTTCTCTGAAAGAGGAAGAGGTGAGAACCTACTACCTATTAACTGGATGTTTCCCATGGCGGTTCATCTCGCATGCCCTAGTTTGAGAATCCTGGGCCAAACATCCAGAGTCAACACACCCATCATGTTGGGGGTTCACGACCATAGAATTCTGGAAGAGACTATAGGTGGGAGTCCTTAGGAAAGAATCCTTCATTATTGAATTAAGGTCATGAGTGACCTCTTGGTCCACCTACCTATAGTGGAAGATGGATTAATTATTTCATTCCGACGATAAAGACCTAAAACGGTTGAAGACTGTGGTTTTCACAGTTTTCTTCTTGATAATTGGTCATCGTTTGCTAGATGATTCATGATTGTTGTTGACCTGGAGGGCCCTTCGAGCAGCCTCCAATGTCAGGATTGTACCGTGATGGTGATATTTCATTACCAAAACATTAGATACCCAGCGTTGAAGACATTGGGTTGGTGATGATGTCCTTCTTGAAAATGGAGATCCAGCTTGAGCAGCGGTTGAGATTTTCACATATGGGGTCTTGGAGAATGACATTATTTGGATTGAAGGGAGTTATCTGGAAATATTGAATACAACAACAAACTATATTAAAACAACATCTTTCTAGATGGATATATGCATTATTAATTCATTTTTCTAGCCTTCCATTATCAATTTATAGTGGCCTAATAGGTGGGTAACATTATTAATTTGGTTAAGGATTCATGGAAGGTTCACCATTATTTTTCGTAGTTCCTTAAAACATGTGCTCTTGTTTTACGAATGATTGTTTCCAAGTAGTTTATAATTGATTTATTCATGGATCCGGAAACTTCCAACAGTTCTTTATCCAAATAGGACCTACTTTCCAAAGGCTGTCATTTGTTATGTTTGAACATTACGATACATAAGAATGTGCATTGGTCGAGAGGATGGGAGGTCAGATTCATCACACCATTTTGGGAAGAATTATTGTCTACTCTGAGGATCTATTTTTAAATTTAAGATATTTTCATGAATCCTTATTAATTTACCATGTATATCATATGTATCCCTTAGTATTCGCAATCGCTTATTAACTTGTGTAAAAATTATAATCATCGGTATGCTTTCATGTTTCATCATTAATGGAAATATCCATATTTATTTGAAGTTCTCCATCAATGTTATCCTCTAATATACTACGTTGATATTATTTTACTCATTGTTAGTGATGATACTGGTTTTTATGCCACTCATTGGGGCACTCTAAAATTTTATTATCATCTAGGGAGATGAAGGATTGGTTTTAATTTTGGGATCATGCCTATAAGATGGTCTACCTACGTATCCTTGTAAAAATAATCACAACCCATGAATTTCGATGCCACTAAATGGGACACATCATACCTTTTATGGTCATGTGACAAGGACCTTTATGTAGAAGGTGATTTGTTGAAACATAGTGTGGGACTTATGCTGATGCATCTTGAGGAACTTGAAAAGGATGTGGGTATCTAAGTAGGATCATACCTTAGAGGGAATATGGCCCAAGGGGAACATGGTTGATTTCAATTTTTCGGTTTGAACCTCAAGGAGGCTTTTTATGTGTCCCATATAAATGGGAATCAATGTTCACATTGTTCGATAAGTCTCCTAGGAGAGTGTGGTCATTTTAGAGTGATGAGTTTGGGCTTACTTCTTGAAAATGATGCCTTGATGACTTGGGGGTTTAATTAGGGGCTTATTCTTGAGGAGGATTACCGAGATAAGGGAATTAGGGTTGGATTCTTAAAGAGGATGTCTAACAAGCTTGTTCCCTGAGAAGGCTTCTTACGTATCCCAATTATGATGGAATCAAAGTTCTTGTAGTTCATTACGGGTTAAGGGAATTAGATTTGGATTCTTGTAGAGAACGTTTAATGAGCTCGGGCCCTGAGAAGGCTTCCAAAGTTTCCAAATTATGATGGGAATCATAGTTATCGTAGTTCATTATGGGTTAAGTGAATTAGGGTTGGATTCTTGAAGAGGATTTCCCATGAGCTCAGGCCTGGAAAAGGCTTCCAACGTATCCTGATTATGATGGGAATCAGAGTTCTCATAGTTCATTACGGGTTATGGTAATTAAGGTTAGATTCCTAAAGAGGATGTCTGACCACGTTGTCATGACACATCAAATTTATTATGTTTTAATGTTGATTTATAGTCTAGGGTTGACTCTAGGTCATCTCTCAAGGATCGTTGGTAGGTTTAGAGTGTGTATTTTTAATAAAAATGACTAAGAGAGGGGGTGATTTTGAAAAGAGTTTAAAACAATGAATTAGTTGAAATGGCTTAAAAATTGAGTGACCAAGTGGATTTTGAAAAATATGAGATAAAAGGGTCGATGTGATTTCACTACACACATATCATGTTCATTGTTCATAGAGATTCATCTTAGGTTTAGAGTAATTCTTTGGTTGGAGTTAATTGGAATCCCGATTAATTCCTAAGGTTTTATTTCAATGCTGTAAGGACCAAACATTGACGTAACAATCGTATTGTCAAGGTCCAGTACTTATGCATGGCATAAGAGCTTCCAAATCATATTGAAATCTCAATAAGTTGGGTATGAAAAGGATTCTTGTGATGTCCAATCAGAACAACACAAGTCACACACTCAAAACCACACACTGATCGGTTAGAAATTAAGAGCATATCACTCAAATGTATCAAATCAAGCATTCAAATCTGAAATAAAATAAGATACATGGAATGAAATGTTTAAACACCCAAATTACTCCAAACGTGTAGCTAATGTATGCATTGGAACTCCCTTGACATGCGTGTAGCTCCCTCACAACGAACACCCAACTTTTAGCTTGACATCGGGAGGAGGAGGAAGCTTGGGTGGAACTCCTTCTTCTTCCTTGATTACCCTAAGAGGATTGGGTCCTCCAGAACCTCCAAGGTGATTAGGAGACTCCTCTAGGACTCCTAATTGTCAGAACTTCACTCCTTGTCCGAACATGCAAATGATGTTCTCTTGGTTCCCTTTTATAGGAAAATTGGAAGGTGGTTTTAGGCACACAGATTTCATAAATCCACTTGCACGATGAATTTCAGCCTTCATACCATCTTATCTAGCTTTAGAGAAAATATAAAAGTTGTATCCCTAATGCTTTAATGTCTCCACCGAATTTTTGGCACCGTTTGGAAAACTACAACTCATGATATTGATAAAATACAGAACACCGCATTTGACTTGGTCCAAATTCGGTGGCTTGGACAGATCAGTTTGGATGGGCCCCATAGAGGCTGAATATGTATTGGGTTCCTTAATATGAAATGTAGCCTATTAAATTTTGATAGTCCAATAGAATTTCATCCCATTTGGATGCACGGATTTCACGTACTATTCAAAACAGTGGACAGATGTCCATGGATCCATGCAATTTTTTCCCATTTTTCTTCTACTTCATCAAGGGCCCTCCAAATCACCTCCACCTACATTGAAACAATAAAAACAAGTAACATTGACCATTATAATATTTATTAACATTAATTTATTGATTCAAACATAATGTGCAATTTATTATTATATTTTTAATATTCATTACAAAACTAGTTTAAAACTGCGGTGTAAGGGTGAAAAAAAAACAGTGAATCGTGGTACGATCACACCCCCACACCTAAACATTTGCACTATTGGGAAAAGACATATATACAAATACATTGATGGATATATTTATATATATATTTCTAACATATTAAAGATTTATCAATTGAGGAAATTTTATTTAAAGTAAACTGATCAATGCACGAATCACACCAAGGAGTTATTCCTAGTGAAAATAGAAAAAGATGTCTCATAAATCATATCATAGTGAAATTCAAAAAGATTCATGATACCCAATTGAAAAAGTAATTCAGAAGTAAACCATGATACTAACTCTCCATGCGTGTGTGTGGAAACCATTCCATGATATTCTTTCCACTTCCTATCCAATAAATATATGTTATTTTAACATTTTTCAGCTTAAATGATTTTGTCACCGAACCTGTCCTACATCCTTTGCAATCATATTTCAAGACCCACTCATTTATGCATTCCCAGAAGTCAAACCATAAGCTCCAAACCAAGATATCCTCATATGTTTCACATTTCATCACTCCCCTCATTTATTATATTTTTTTGAAGTTGCAATTGGAACAAATCTCACACTCATCTCTCAACCCTTGTTTGATCTCTTCACGACACTAATTGAAATAGTTATAACAATATCAAAGGTTTAGGAGGAGTGGTTTTTTATCTACCCAAGACACAAAATTTTTTTGAGGGCGTACAACAGTCGGAAATTATGTACACACGCATAGATTAATCTGGTACAGTAATGAAACAGATCGGATAAGGAACGAACATATGGAAATATCATTTAAAGCTGAAAAACATTAACCCAACATATATTTACCTTATATTAAGTAATAAATAATCACACTTTGTAGTTTGGTGAAAATATTTGTGAAGATATTGCTGAAACAGTTTTTCCAAAAACTACTCACACAATGGGCATCTATCATCTCAAAGGTTTCACATAGATACGACCATTTATATCATTGACAGAAACCCAATTCACTAAAAATCACTCCCTGATGTTAAATTAATACAAATACTCTTTTTAGCCTACGTTATGGTATTTTTACTTCCCCGCATTATGGTCGCCAAATTATGGAACTTCAAAATTGTGGATAGGGAAAAATTAAAATACCACAAAGAAGGCCAAAAAGAGAAAAAAAAGGAGAAAACAATAAAAATTCCTAACTATCCCAGGAATGTATCCACCCCCCACACCTAGAGAATGCAGTGTAATCACTGTAATAAAAGAGACTGTGGGAAGGAAGGATAAAACCCGGTGAGTGTTATTCATAAACCGCTTCTTGAACATGGAGTTCCTCCATTGGGGACTCCGGAGTGGCTTCATGGAAGTGCTTCAGCTGCTACCCATTGACAGTGAAGGTTTGCTTGGTGTCTTCATTTTGAACCTAGACAACACCAAATGGAGAGACATTAGTAACAATGTAAGGTCCAGATCAATGGGAACGAAGCTTATCAGGGTGCAACTTCAGCCTTGCATTGTAGAGGAGGACCTTCTTCCTGATGTGGAATTGACGATGAAGGATGAGACGGTCATGGGTAGCCTTGGTTCGCTCCTTATAAATTCGAGAGTTCTCATATTAATCTCTTCTCATTTCCTCCAACTCCTGAATCTGCAACTTCCTTTGAATACCTGCACCAGAAAGATTAGAATTGCATTGTTTAATAGCCCAGTAGGCCCGGTGCTCTACCTCAACAGGGAGGTGACAACTCTTCCCAAAAACTAGCCGATATGGTGACATGACAATTGGAGTTTTGAATGCAGTACGGTAAGCCCATAATGAATCATCGAGTCTAAGACTTCAATCTTTTCTGTTTGAAAGAACCGTTTTCTCAAGAATCTATTTTACCTCTCTATTTGATACTTCGGATTGACTATTTGTTTGTGGGTGATAAGAAGTAGGCACTCGACTCCCAATCCCATACCCGCGCAAAAGATATTGCATTGTGAGGTTGTAGAAACGAGAACCCTGATCACTGATGATAAACCTAGGTAATCCAAACCTACAGAATATTTGGGTTCTCAAAAATCCCACAACTATCTTGGAATCATCTTTCCTCATGGCTTGTGCCTCTACCCACTTTGAAACATAATCCACTTCCATAATAATGTAAAGGTTCCCAAATGAATTGGGGAATGGTCCCATAAAGTCAATGCCCCAAACATAAAAAATGTCATGGAAGAGTAAGGGTTGTTGGGGCATCTCATTTCATTTAGAGAAATTCCCTATTCTTTGACAGAGAGGAAAAGATTTACAATATCCGTGGGCATCCCGAAACAATGTTGGCAAAAAGAGACCAGAATCTAAGACCTTGCGAGCTGTCCATTGGGGACCAAAGTGGCCCCCACAAGCAAGTGTGTGGCAGAACCTAAGAACAGACTAAAACTCACTATCGGGAACACAACGCCTAATAACTTGATCACTACATGTGCGCCAGAGGTAGGGTTCATCGCAAATGTACCAAAGAGACTCATGTTTTAGATGGTCGGGCTTGTTTTTG
Source organism: Viscum album (assembly GCA_963277665.1). Lineage (NCBI taxonomy): Eukaryota > Viridiplantae > Streptophyta > Magnoliopsida > Santalales > Viscaceae > Viscum > Viscum album. Next base: position 2,080,948,895 of record OY728152.1, on the reverse strand, counting down.
GTGAAATTAGCAGGAATGCAAGATGCCACCAAATAATTTACAATTTCAGTATACCAAGGAATAACATCTTGTACTCGGTACAATTTCTCATCAGGAAACAATTAATTTATAGGAATACAGGGGGATGAGTCAATGTCCGAGGATGGGAGAATCCTACTGATATGGTCAACAACCACATTCTATGCTCCTTTTTTATCCCTAATTTCTAGATCAAATTACTAAAGGAGAAGCATCCACCAAATGAGACATGGTTTGGCTTCTATTTTCTTTAGGAGATATCAGAGGGCTGCATGGTCTGAGAACACAATGACTTTGGAACGTAGAAGGTATGACATGAATTTATCCAAGGCAAACACAATGGTAAGAAATTCTTTTTCAGTTGTGCTGTAGTTTCCTTGGGCAGGGTATAGAGTATGTGAGGCATAAGCTATGACATGTGGAGCTCGGTCGACCCTTTGTGATAAGACTGCCCCAACTGCATAGTTAGAGGCATCACACATGAGATCAAATGGTAAATCCCACCGAGGTGGTTGGATTACCAGGGGTGATGTGAGACTCCATTTTAAATTATTGAAAGCTTCATCACATTTTTTATGAAAATATAATTCTTTTTCTTTTTGGATTAATTGGGAGAGGGGGAGTGCAATTTTACTAAAGTCATGAATGAAATGACGATAAAATCCAGCATGACCCAGGAAAGACCGCACATCCAGAACATTTTTAGGGAATGGTAGGGAGGAAATGATATCTAATTTTGATTTTTCCACTTGGATACCTTCCCCAGAAATGACATGAACCAAAACTATGCCTTGTCGCACCATGAAATGGCATTTCTCATAATTTAATATGATATTCTTTTCAATACAGCGACGTAGGATAGAAGCAAGACTACTCAAACATTCATCGAAAGAAGATCCATAAACAGTAAAATCACCCATAAAAACATTCATGCAATTATCTAGGTAATCCGAAAAAATACTAACCATACATCGTTGGAAGGTACCGGGAGCATTTCACAGACAAAATGGCATCCTTCTATAAGAAAATGTATCAAAGGGGCAAGTAAAGGTTGTCTTTTCCTGATCCTCAGGGGAAATATGGATCTGAAAGTATCCAGAATACCCTTCAATGAAACTGTAATGGGACATACCTTCTAGCCTCTCTAGCATATGGTCAGTGAATGGAAATGGGAAATGGTCCTTCCTAGTGTGTTGGTTTAGTCGGCGATAGTCTAGACAGACACGCCAACTATTCTGCACATGAGTTGGAACAAATTCATTGTTTTCATTTTTAACTACAGTAAGGATAGTTTTTTTAGGAACTACTTGAATGGGACTGACCCATTGGCTGTCAGAGATAGGGTAAATGATTCCATCAGCCAACAAATTTGTTACTTCTTTTTTAACAACTTCACGTTGGTTTGGGTTCAGTCGACATTGTGACTGCCTCACTGGTTTAGCCTCATCATTTAATAAAATATGATGTGTACAAATTGATGGGATAATGCCTGGAATGTCAGCAAGTGTCCATCCTAAATCTTGTTTATACTTCCTCAAAAGATCAAGCAGTCGCAATTCATGCTCAGGAGGCAGTGAACTAGCAATGATGACGTGAAACTTGTTTCCATTCTCAAGATATGAGTATTTTAAATCTTGAGGCAGTTGTTTCAGTTCCAATTCTGGGGGATTTTGGATTGACGGAAGTGTGTGTGAAAGTGAGAAGTCACTGATCTCGTCTAACTGCTCAATGGTAGCATCCTCATATGAGGAATGAGCTTTTACAAGTTTAGAAGTATCATCGATGGTCATGTGATCCTCTGTGTTAAAGAAATCATCAATTAACAAACATGCATGACATTTATCTAGACCGCTACAACAATCAATGCATGATTCATTACCTAACATTTAAATCAATGAACAAAACTCAGAAAGGGGATTAGGTGAATGAAAATAAGTTGTTTCAGGGGAAGGTAGAATATCAATTGAATTGACAGAGAGAGAGGAGTGTTCTTCTAAGGGGTGCTTCATGGCATCAAGGATATTAAAGTGGACAGTATTACCACAAAAATCCATAGATAATGCACCATTATGGACATTAATTATGGTTTTGGTGGTTCTCAAGAAAGGTCTCCCCAACATAATTGGGGCATGTCCATTCATCCTATCATCATCCATTTTAAGCACGTAAAAATCAGTAGGAAAAATTAAATTTTTCACCCTCAAAAGAACGTCCTCTATCACACCACAGGGGTGTGTTGTACTCCGATTTTCTAGCTGAACGACAATAACAGTGGGATTTTGTTCACCGACCTGAAATGAAGAGTAAATAGAGTGAGGTATCACATTAATAGAAGAAACCAAATCAAGCATAGAATTGGAACATGAATACACCCCTATGGTGCACAGAATCGAGAATGTCCCAGGATCATTGCACTTGGTGGGAAGTGATGGATCTATCAATGCTGAAACATTCCTCCCCTGGCTCACCTTCTAATCACCACGAAGCATCCTTCGGTGTGTACACATCTCCTTCAGAAAATTGGCATATCATGGAATTTTCTTCACAGAATCAATCAAAGGAATGTTAACTTGTACTTTCTTGAATTTTCCATGGTTTCTTTATCAAGTTTGTTTTCTTTTTGTTTCGTAGGTTGGACAACCCTTTGAAGAAGTGGAAGAGGAATGGTTGGGATAGGTGACTCATCAACAACCACCGTCTTTCCTAAAGGAAGGTCTTCTCTCAGGAAATGGGTTTTCTTCTCTTGGACCATTTTTAGTAGTTGGGATGGTGGTTTCCTTTGGATGGGATGACTCTAATGGAGGGGTTATTTGGCTTTTGTGTTGTGTCCCATTCCTAAGGGTGATGGCACTAACATTTCCTTTATCCCTAGGGTTTAATACTGGTTGAGATGGTAGTTTACCCGACCCATGACTTTGGATTTCCCCCACTGAGTTGGGAAGTTGGCCTAGATGGGTCTTTAGGTCTTGTATGGCTGCTTGGGTGGTTTGTTGGAATTGGATATTATTGGCAGCCATTTTCTTCATCATATCTTCTAGGCTAGTCTCGGTTTTTGGAGGGGTGGTTGGAATGGCATTTGGGGTGGTTGAGGATTTCTGGGTGGTGGTGGATGACTACTCTGACCCATTTAGTTCCATTGCTATTGAGGTTGGATGGAATACCGCCTTGCCTATAGGCTTGGTTGTCCTTCCACCCTTAGTTGTATTGATAGTATGGTTCTTGCCTAAAGGGTTGGTTAAAGGGGTGTCCTGGAAATATTGCCTCCCAACTCTCAGAAGTTTCTCTCACTTGAGGACATTGGTCAGAATAGTGGGTGTCAGAAGAGCAGATTCCACAATAGATGGGAGGAGGAGATTGAGATTTTCTTTAAGAGAGAGCAATTTGTCATACAAGGGTACATACCTCTTCAAACTTCGTGTCCACCTTCTTCTCAAACTCAGTACTTTGCACCTCATGGACACCTCGAATGGGAACACTGGACCATGTACCGAATTGTTGAGTGTTTTGTGCCATGTTCTCAATGAGGGTTCTTGCAGCAATTGGGGTCTTATCTACCAGTGCACCACCTGCAGCAGCATCAATCATATTACGATCAAGTGGAATTAAACCATCATAAAAATACTGAATTAAGAGTTCATCACTTATTTGGTGGTGTGGGTAACTTGAACAAAGCCTTTTAAATCTCTCTCAATATTCATGAAGTGTTTCCCCTTGAGATTGTCTTATACCACATATTTCTTTCCTTATAGTTGTAGTTCAAGAGGCTGGGAAGTATTTTTCGAGAAAAAGGCGCTTCATGTCCGCCCAGCCTCTTATTGGTGAATTAACATAGTACAACCAATATTTTGCAGTTTCTTCTAAAGAAAATGGGAATGCACTAAGCTTTACTTGTTCCTCATCAACATTAGTAAGTTTTAATGTTGAACAAACAGTATGAAATTCTTTTAAGTTCTTAAGAGGGTCTTCTCCAGGCAGTCCATGAAATCTTGGTAATAAATGGATTAAACAAGATTTTAATTCAAAATTATGTGTCTCGCCTTGAATTTAAATGTAAATGTGTTGGATATCAACATAAGGTGAGGTTAATTCATTTAATGTTCGATTATTTTCATCCATTTTATACAAGTTATGTTCAATTTTAACTTTGGTTTTAGAATAAGAAGAAGGATCAAGAATAATTTTAAGATGTGAAGTCTCCTCCTTCAAAGTGTGGTCTTGTATGTCTCGGTTTCGTTGATGTAGGATCCTCTCTAGTTCAGGTTCAAAAGTTTGTAGGTGTCCCGGAGTAGAACGCATCATACACAGAACCTACACAATAAATAAATTAGAACACAAAAACAAATGCAAAGGTAGAATATAAAACAAACAAATATTCACAAAATTACCAAAATTTTATCAAAAACACGCACAAAAAACCAAAGAGAACCCTGAAAACGGCGCCAAATTTGACCGTGTTGTCGTGACACATCAAATTTATTATGTTTTAAGGTTGATTTATAGTCTAGGGTAGACCTAGGTAGTCTCTCAAGGAGCGTTGGTAGGTTTAGAGTGTGTATTTTTAATAAAAATGACTAAGAGAGGGGGTGGTTTTGAAAAGAGTTTAAAACAATGACTTAGTTGAAATGGCTTAAAAATTGAGTGACGAAGTGGATTTTGAAAAATTTGAGATAAAAGGGTAGATGTGATTTCACTAAACACGTATCAAGTTCATTTTTCATAGAGATTCATCTTAGGTTTAGAGTAATTCGTTGTTAGTAGTTAATTGGAATCCCGATTAATTCCTAAGCTTTTATTTCAATGCTTTAAGGACCAAACCTTGACGTAACAATCGTATTGTCAAGGTCTAGTACTTATGAATGGAATAAGAGCTTCCAAATCATATTGAAATCTCAATAAGTTGGGTATGAAATGGATTCTTGTGATGTCCAATCGGAACAACACAAGTCACACACTCAAAACCTCACACCGATCGGTTAGAAATTAAGAGCATATCACTCACATGTATCAAATCAAACATTCAAATCTGAAATAAAATTAGATACATGGAATGAAATGTTTGAAAACCCAAATTACTCCAAACTAGTAGCTAATGTATTCATTTTAACTCCCTTGACATGTGTGTATCTCCCTCACAATGAACACCCAACTTTTAGCTCAACATCGGGAGGAGGAGGAAGCTCGGGTGGATCTCCTTCTTCATCCTTGATTCCCCTAAGAGGATAGGGGCCTCCAGAACCACCAAGGTGATTAGGAGACTCCTCTAGGACTCAAAATTGTCAGCACTTCACTCCTTGGCCGAACTTGAAAATGAGGTTCCCTTGGTTCCCTTTTATAGGAAAATTGGAAAGTGGTTTTAGGAACACAGATTTCATCAATCCAATTGTACGACGCCTTTCGGCATTCAGATAGTCGTATCTCACTTTGGAGAAAATAGAAAAGTTGTATCCCTACCTCTTGAATATCTACACCGAATTTTTGTCACCGTTTGGACAACTAATACTCAGGATATTGATAAAATACAGAACACCACATTTGACTTGGTCCAAATTCGGTGGCTTGGACTGATCAGTTCGGATGGGCCCCATAGAGGCCGAATCAGGATTGGGATCCTTAATATAAAATGTATCCTATTAAATTGCGGACATTTCCACTATATTCCAGCCAATTTGGATGCCTGGATTTCACGTACTATTCAAAACAGTGGACAGATGTTCATGGATCCATGTAATTTTGGCCCATTTTTTTTCCACTTCATCAAGGGCCCTTCAAATCACCTCCACCAACATTGAAAAAATAAAAACAAGTAACATTGACCATTATAATATTGATTAAAATTAATTTATTGATTCAAACATAATGTCAAATTTATAATTATATTTTTAATATTCATTACAAAACTAGTTTAAAACTACGGTGTAAGGGTGGAAAAAAACAGCGAATCGTGGTACGATCAATGTCCAATAAGCTCGGTCCCTGAGAAGGCTTCCGACGTATCCCGATTATGATGGGAATTAGTGTTTTTTGTAGTTAAATAAAATTAGTGTTTGTGAACATGTTGTAACCATAATGTATATTGAATCCCACGTAAGTCGTGCTCAATGTGATAAACAAGAGGATGTGAAAGATTCAACAATAACACTTCAAACATTTCCTCCTCTGAAGATAGAAGAGGGAGAGGCGATGAGCCTTCCCTTTGTTCTATTTACATTGGAAAAGGGTGCAACGTAAGGGGGAAAGGATGAAGCTGAGTGTCTTAAACCAGGATTTCTACCCTAAAATTTATCCTAACAAGGAAGGGAGACTTCTTCTATGATTGCGTGGAAAAGAAATTGTGAAGTGTACATTCCCTACTAGAGACCTGAGGTTCCAAGTCACCTCTTTAAGAAGGGAGAGGCCAGGACCCAACCCTACTCCAATCCAAGAACATACCAACACTGTTTCTGGGTGAATGGTCCATGTGACTAAGGATAACAACCCATAGACAATCCATGAATCCTAACCCCAATGTGAAATAAAGTGGGAAACCTCTGACTGTGGAAATACAAACCCAAATAGGAGATACACTAATGTGCATTTCCCAGTGGATTTATAAGTCATGAGGTTTTGTTGTAGGTCTCAACATAATCCCTTTCAGATAAGGGATCGAGTGAAGAAGAATCCTTTCCATGAATGGTTGAGGAAGGATTCATGGCTTGTAAACTAATGAGGGGAAATAGAATAAGTGAATCAAAGAGGTATGCCCAAGTAGAGAAGGGAGATCAAGTATAGGGACACAAGTACACTTGGGCAACCTGATGTTCAATTAAGAGATGAACAAACTATATGGAAATACATGGGCATGACCTTGATCAAGCCATCAAGAGTATTCACAGGTGATCCAAGAAGTGGGGCGCTCAAGTTTTGGTGAAAGGAATGGTAGGCGAACATGTATATATGACTTAGGTAGGTAGAGCCCTTTAGGCGTGCTAGTATAATGGTTTTCAAACACAAAAAGGACTTAATTCCAATGATCATTCCTTAAATCCTACACTCAAGGTGTTGAATAAATACCTTGAAAGTTTCGAAAGACTGAGGCGATGTACTAGGGTGACTAGAGCAGAAATTGGGCTTCATGAAAATTTGTTCTTACAAATGGGGGCCCAAGGGTCTATTTATAGGCATGTAAATGACCTTGGGAGAAATAATGTTGGGTGCGCAAGTGACATGCGCACAAAATTGTGGGGCACAAGTACCTTTCCCCCTGACTGTGTTTTGGAAAGACTTGGGAGAAACCTTTAGGACATAGCCAAAATTATTACTTCAATCTGCTTCAGCATGGTGGAGCACAAGTGTTTGTGCGCAGGTACCATGGGAGCCTATTTAGGGACTTAGTCAAATAATTGATGCATACTACGTGGGCTTCTCCCTCCCACTCCTTCTTGGGATCAGCGTCAGGCTGTGGTCCCAGCCCTTTCAGCCAGTGCCTTCACTGCTATCACTGACTCCCAAGAAAAATGTAGAGTGCCACTACCAACATTCTGATCCCAGCTGAGCACATTTTGAGTTCCAGAACATGGAAATACATCTTCAATTGTGGTGATGTTCTTGCAACACATTTCCTGGTGTCTACGATATACATATTCAAAACCAACAATAAGATCTGACTAAAAATCCTATAAATAATAAATGAATAATGTAATAATATACTAAAATGTAACTAAATGTCATGCTAGAAAAATACATTTAAAATACTAGTATAATAAAATAAAGACCCAAAATTCCCTGGTCCTGAACTCCATGTTGGTCCCACCTCAAAAATCTAGCTCATCCAGCAAGAAACCAATCAACAAAAAGGTCCTTCACCCTTGTCCAAACCTACATCCTTGAAATCTACTCGGGTAACAAAGAGCAACCCAAATAGGGTGTGGGTATAACTTAGTAGGTCTATACCACCATATATAAACTAACTAGTTTGATAAGAAGCATATGCAATAAAGTGATAAAAATATGTATTAAATAATTCCACAATTAATAAAATACAACAATAACCTGCTTCATATTTCTGATGGAATATCTATGAGAATATATTACAACCATGCCAAACACAACCATATAACCATGGTAGAATAAAATTCTTTGAAACAATTCCACAATATCTAATATTATGTCTTAAAACCATGCCAACCATCACCAATAACAGTGGTATAGTCACAACAATCCTGATCAAATCCCAATAAGCAATATAACATCGGTTTGGGAAAAGTCCACTCTCTATAAGAATTATAGTACATGGCTAGGTTAATCCCTCTCATTATCAGTATTACAACATATAAGTGTGCATGTTTCCCATGGATGTTCCTAATATATACGTATTTAAACATATAACATAACTCTTTTCATATGTCATGGATATCAAAATAACACTTCATAAATTTAAATGGTTAATTATGTGAATTACCATTTTCATTTGATATAACACATTCCATTAAAACATGATTTATTAATATTCATAACAATAAGAAATAATCCACAACTTAGGGATTTTATGTCAATAAATCACATAATGTCTCATGCCATTCTAAACAATATTTAAGACATTAGCCTATTTAATTATGTTCATGGCTTGCTCATCCAATGGGTAGCCATAAGCTAGGTCAGAATCCAATTGAAAAAAACGACTCCAAATAATAATTTCATTCATTATTTGATCAATCAGGGCACATTTTACATTGGAAGAATCACAACACTGCATAAACATGGAATTTATCAAACCATAGGGTGAATATTTAGACCCCCAACCATTAACAGATGATCCAAAAACACTTCCAACGGTAAACTCTTGTGAGGAAGAAGGTTTGTATGATCTACAAAAGAATACTATATCAAAATTGATCAAGATAAAAACCAAAGATGCACACAATCAAAGTATTTCACCATAATAGTAGGAGAACCAAGGAAGATAAGGGAGAAACTGGATCAAAACAACTTAATAGGGATCTATGGGGTTATCAGGACATCCTCAAGGGATGTTGGACCTCCAAAATCACCTATAGGGGTTCCCTAGTCTGAGATGGAAAGTTCATATGTGAATTAGAATAAAATTAAACCACAAAACATACATTAAAATAGATGGTTGAGGAATTACACAGATTTTAATGTAGTAACATGTCATGTAAATATTTTTAATGGGATGTGATAAAAAACCCATAAACTCATATTATTTTATTAAAACATCCAAACATTACACGATGATTCATCCATTTATATAATTTGTAATTTTTGTGGAAATTATTTTTTAACTCATTTCTACTTTAAACAATTTGAGCCCCCTTTAATGCTTGTAAAACTACAAGGAACAAATGAAACACATAACCCATTAATTACCAGACTCCATTAATTTAGATAAACATACTTCTTTTGAATTTAGGTAGACTATTTTAATAAATATATAATTGTTGATCCTCTTTGGTTTTCCCATGTTTTGTTTAAATATGAGGAAAAACATACCCAAAATAAAAGTTCACCATATACTAAGAGAGATACATAACTAGAGAAATATGGGATCTTACAACCTCTCCACCATATAACATCTTGTCCCCACGTTTCTTCAAGCATCACTGTGAGGTCTCTTAGAACAAGTCTAGACACAATGTTTTCATATCAAAATACCTCTACCTGGTCTCCTCCTAAACACACATGTACTTCCATTTCACTTGAAACTACAATATAATCTTTCCATAATGGTATTTCTCACAACAACCCACAACCCATATCAGATGATCCTTAAAGGAAGCATCCGCACAATTCTTGACGTATTCTGGGTCTATCCCATGGTAATGGTCTTGATTTAATCTTGGTAGATATGAAATGTGAAACACACCATTCCGGGGACATTATCATTGTGGAAGGGATAAATGGTATGCCACTAGGCATACACTTTCCACTATATCTAACGAACTAATAAACCTGGGTGCTAGCTTTCCATATTTTTGGATATGACATTTATTAACCTAGGTGACACTCAAAGGAAAAAATGATGACCAAAATAAAATTCTATAAGGAATATCTGATGGTTAGAATATTATTTCCATCGGATCGGGGTAGTCACCAACCATTTCATGACCAATGAACCTACTCATATGTCTCATATATGAGAATAGGCCCAACAAGTGCTGAATTACCTGCCTCCATCCTACAAAGAGGCTAACTACACAGCCTTCTATACAAATCCTCAAAAGGTTCCATATGGATCGATGCCTAGAATCTATTATTCTTTGAAAACTCCATGAGTTCCACATATATCTCCCATTAAACAACAAAATCCCAAACACAGTCTCATAAAAAATTCTATAGGACCTAAATAATCTTCTCTTATTGGACATCAGTCTGTGGAAGATAGTTTCTTCTCAAAAGAACTCATGATCCTAGTTCCTTCTAAAGGCCTTATTGGGAACGTGATCTCAAATGAGGATCTCTATCTAAAAAGATACTCTGCAGAACAATATCTAATTGAACCACCTAGTGCACATAAAGACTTCCTAAGTCATCAACTATGAAGGTTTCTCTAATGGGTAAGAAGTGGTCTACCTTAGTCATTTGATCTATAATAACCCATAAAAGGTCATTATTATGGGTTTCCCTAAGTTATACTGTCAAAAAATCCATTATGACATCAACCCATTTCCACATAAGAATGTGAAAAGGCTATGAAATACCAACTAGCCTCTAATTATTAGCATTTACCTAATGAAATGTTAATCATATAGCTACAAAACATACCATCTCATTATTCATTATTTCCCACAAGTACTATCTATAGTGATAGAGAGATATATTTGTTAAACTAGGATGCACTGTCCATCTAGAAGGATGAAACTCCCATATCATCTCCATGCGTAATCTTTTTGGAACCCATACTCAACCATGGAAAAGATGAGAGTTTCCTCTACCAAAATACCATCCTGATGTTGTCTCCCCACAATATAATTTTTCTCTTAGACTGAAGCCCTCCATATCTGATAACTACTTCGTCTTAACCCAGTCCAAGAGAACAGGTATAACAGAAGTCAAATTCAAAGCTACCTATCTTGAAGTCTCTTGGCTATCTAGATGCATCTCTTGAAAGAGGACCATTATCCTCAACTGATCATGTGAATCTCATACTTCCTATGTTTGTTTATTTTAGATAAATTCATCAGCAATGCCATTTCCCTTTCATGGTGTATAATACAATTCAATGTAAAAAGACTATAGATACATGACCCAACTTTTCTACTGTACGTTCAGGTCTTTCTGAGAAAAGAAGTACCTAAGGATCTTATAGTCTGTGTACATCATAACCCTATCACCCATGAGATAATGTCTCTAGTATCTCAAGAAATGTACCACTACATCTAAATCTGGATCATGAGTAGGGTAATTCCCGACATGTGGCTTTAGCTACCTAGATCTATAAGAAACCACTCAATCATCCTACATTAGAAATTCTTTGGGACCAACTCTGGATTCTTCATCGAACACAACATATGATTTACCTAGCCTAGGAAATGTAAGGACTGGTGTTAGGTTAATCCTTCCTTTCAACTCCTGAAAATCCCTCTCATAAGCATCATAACAAACAATCGTCTCCCCTTTCCTAGTTATACAATACAATGGTGATGCTAAATTGGAGAAATTAAAGACAAAGAATCGATAATAACACTCTAAACCTAAAAAAGATCCAAATTTCAATGATGTTTATGGGTTGTTCCCAAGATACCACAATTTCAATTTTCAGTGGGTCCATTGATAATCTTTCCTCTTAGATGAGATGGCCCAAGATGTGCACGTAATTAATAAAAAAACTATATTTGGTGATCATGGGGTAAATTTTATGCTCCCTCAATTTACTCAACATGGTGTCAAGATGTTTGGAATTATTGTCTATTTAATGGGAGTACACAAAGATATCATTGACAAAACCACCAAAAACTAGACCAGAAAAGGATTAAAGATATTATTCATTAAGGCCATGAATACCATTTGTGCGTCATTCAACCCATACAACATCACTACAGATTCATACAAGCCTTGTATACTTCTAAAATTAGTATGAGTTATTTTTAATGGTCTCCCTCTCATTGGATGATACCATGATCTCAATTAAATCTTGGATAAGATCTTAGCACCTCTCAACTAATAGAAAATATCTTCAATGCATGGAAGAGGATACCAGTTCAGGGCTTACATCAAGTTCAACCTCTGATAATTTACATATAAGCATAATACCCATCATCATTATTAGTAAAGGGGATTGGAGAACCCCAATGAGAATAACTAGGTCATACTAGGACTCCAGATTCTAGATATTCTAAACGAACATTCAACTCCTAAAGCTTAGCTGGTTCCATTCAACAAAGTGGGATAAAAACTGGATTTGTTATCAGTACAAACATGATCATGAACTTGATCTCTCACTCAGGTGGTAATACATAGAAATCATTAGGTAAAATATATTAGAAATGTTCTACCACTATAGTAAAAGAATCATGTTAACTTCCACTATCATATAGAGCAAGACCAGATATCTGAGTCATGAGAAAATCCAATCCACACTGAATTGGTCCTGCACGACCAACCTAATGATCCCACTCACCAAGGTTAGAATAGAAACCTCCTTCAAGAGATGAAAAGGTATCTATCCTCCAATAACATTTGATATGACTAGGGTATATAACTAAACAATACATACCCAAAATCAAATCCAAGCTTGTTATTTCTAGAATGAATATTTCCCAAAAAAACTGTAAGTAACAATCTCTGGAGAACACACCTTACAATGTTTGATATTCTCTTACCGGACTCCCAATTGTGTGTCGATGGTCAAAGTACCATCCAAGATTCCCACATGCAATCCCAAACCATTTGAAGAAATATAATATAGAGAATAATTTTATTCTCCCATATCAAAGAAAACTAATGATATGATTGATAATATAATAATTTTATCTCTGACTGTAGAAGTTCCTACATCCGTGAAAGCCGTAGTAGTCTATATAGCAGGCAGCTAACACATTCCTCTTCAATCGGCTCCTATTTGACTACCATGAGCTATTTCCCTTACCTGGTACTATTTCTCCTACATTAGGGTACCCAGCTTGCTACCTAATCCCAAACGGCTAGTGGAACACTAAATAACAACCAGCTAATGGGTAGTTGAGTCCCTTCTCAAATCAGGTGCCTATCCCAATCTCCTTCCCCTTGTATGATGTGGAAGGTTGACATATAATCTCTAAATATAACCAAATATACCACTGATGTGACCCCCAATTTCTAGGTAAGGACATAGAGGATGTTTGTGGTTGAAATTTCCACAAAGATGGAATTGGAACGTGACATGGTGTTTTGATGGTTTTACACTACCATGATTTCTCTACCCATTAAATCATAGAAACTATCATTTTGGAACTTCTTTCCACTCAATGAAGAGCTCCTAGATCACCTTGTTGAAATAGCATGGCCAGAGCTCGGGGCCCCTCTAAAATTCCCTTCTGTGATGAGTGTATGGTTCATCATGTCGTCAAAGATGATTGAGTGAAAAATGTTTTCATGTGACCTGATCTCATAGTGAAAACCATCCTAAAAATATCTCACCCTGGTGATATCATCGTCTACTAAAGATAGCACAAATAACTACAGGTTGGTAAAACATCCATCATTGTCCAACAATAACATGACCTCTCAAGTTATATGAAAAGACTCACATTGTAACAACCCGATATTTTATGAAAAATATTATTTTTAATTTCATTGATGTCTTGTGTTGTACGCAACACCAAATGGTGCATTCACTACACACATCCCTGACTTGGCTTGCATTACACACAATCGTGACCTTACTCGATAGTGTGTACCGAGTTTCACTAAACGAGATATTAATATAATATTATTATGAACTTGCTGTTAGGAATAGTAATATCCACTTTTTGAAATTTTATCTTTCGAAATGGACTTCTTTTTTGGATTCGGAATATTGAAATTTTCCAAGGGTGAATTTTTGTTATTTTTCTGAAAACATTCAATTTTTTATGAATATTGAAAACACTGGGTTACTATTTGAAAACCAACATTTTATTTAAATAATTATTTATTTTGTTTAAATTTATTTTAGGTATAAATATATACATAATACCTTAATAAGTTAAATGTAATTCATTGGAGTCGTTTTAAAATAATTTTAGATATATACAAATTTTATTTAACTTTTGACCGTCTTTTACCCACCTCCTAGGAGAATTTGCAAATTTACATAAAACATAATTTTACCACTTCTGTGAGTGGAATTTTAAAAATCCGAGAGACACAGTTGATATCAGTAAGTAAAATGTGGTTCAATAAGATAAAAATAATCTTTGTTGAATAGTAACTTTTATCTTTTATTTACCACAGTTAAAAGTAAATTGGGTAGTTAAGTGTAGAAATGATATTATTATTACACTAACACATGTCCTAATTCTATTGGATAAGTATAATTAGACCAAAAAAACTTTAGGAATAAAATATTATCCTTTAGGTCCACTTAGATTAGATTAGGGCATTTATTTTTATTTTATTTAAAAAAGAGTTAAAATAGTTAAAATCAAAGTTTATTAACAAAAACATTTTTAATATAGGATTATAGACAAGATAAATTTGACTATAAATATTCATTGGAAAGATAAATAGATTTCATACATAATGGTATTGTATTTATAATTTTTAGACATTGAATAATTTAATTTATTTATGACATACTGATGATGCAGTAATTACATTATTAATGAAATATTAACATAACTGATGTTATTAATACCCAAATAAATGTAATTTTAGACTTTATATGAATTACACTAATTTTCTAGGTTAATATGACATGTTAGAATTGATTTATTTAACTTTTTTCGAACTAATCATGCTGTTATGATTTTCACAAAAATAAAGAACCAAATAGTGTCAAAATTGACATACAATAGTTTTTAAAAAAATATATTATATTATTAATTGTAATTCTATTCTTAAAAATATAAGGTTAGGAAAAATGACTTAGATTAGGTTATATATATTAATAATGAACCACTTGGGGTTCTTTTGGCTTGTTATAGTGAGTTTATTAACCATATAGTTTAAGAAAACAAAAATGCATGGTAAAAGTTAAATTATTTAAGTTAGGGTTAAATATAAATGATAAGGATAAAATAGTAACCTAAACTTGTCTAAAACCTATTGGTTGAAAGTATTTCTACCCATACCCACCTTAGCTTTGAAATAAATCAATTTGGAGCTATTAAAAACCGAATATGACTTTATTATAAAATAATATTTTATGTTTTCCTATGGTGCCCCTCTCCTCCCTTATAAAAAGGGCACCCCTTCCCTCTTCTCTTCACACCTTTTTGAGCCTTAAAGCTAGGAAAACCCCTAAAAATTACTCTTCTCAGCCTCTCTAGTTATGTCATAGAGGTTATGGTATTCTAAAAAGACCATCTCTAGTTCCCTAATAAGATGTTTAAAGGAGGTGCATAGAGGAAGAGGAGTCTTGGACACATACGGAAGAAACTGGACATAAGGTAAGGGATAATTTTTCAATCTCATTTTTATTCAAGATTTCTTATACGTAACTATTTACTAGGGCTATATTTTTCATCCATGATCATAAAAATGTTTTTTCATAAATTTTTTACTATTCTTCCATGTATTTTTAAAGTCATGTTTACCCCTCTTTGACTTTTACTTTGTGTTATGGAAGGAATCTTTCTTTTTTTACCATACGTGGTACTTTTTGACTTTTCTGACAAAAGTACGAGGAGATTTTTTTTAACTTATACAGCATGAACAAATTTTTATGGATTCATGACACCTTATTTTCATGAAGTTTACCCATCAATATTTCATGGTTACTTTCAATAAAATCCATTTCTTTTAAAATGGCGTGGAATTTTGTGAAAAGAAAATTATTTTTACGAATAAAGGATATTTTCCTCAATAATTCTTTTCAAGTGTTTTATCAAAACTAATTTCCATTTAAGATGACATTATGTCTTATGTGTATGTTTCAAGTATAATATCTCTATGATTTAAGTGGTTTCACTTTTTTTATGATGAAATGATATCCATTTGTTTTATATGGATTATGTTATGATGGGATGATGTGTATGTAACCCATTTTTATTCATTGGGTTATGATGAATGATTTATGTATATGTTGTGGAAAACGTAAGAATGATTTCATTATGAGAAGGGTGGGACCTATATCTCCCTCCAAT
Source organism: Viscum album (assembly GCA_963277665.1). Taxonomy (NCBI): domain Eukaryota; kingdom Viridiplantae; phylum Streptophyta; class Magnoliopsida; order Santalales; family Viscaceae; genus Viscum; species Viscum album. The sequence continues at coordinate 2,080,932,618 of OY728152.1, read as the reverse complement.
TCATTGGGTAAAGATTTATATCTCATGATATAGACATTGCTGGAATGGTAAGTTAATATGGTTCAGTGATATAGGACTGGAACGAGGTGTGAACTCGATTCAGAAAGGGATTTTTTCCACTAAGATGGTTATGGAAGAAATGCCTTGGCTACTATGGAAATAATATCATGTGCTTAATGGTTTTCTATAATTTCATGTTTTATTCCCATGCTATTTAATTATGATTGATGTTACTTTATGATCTATTCCTTACGTACTGCCAAGATTTATTTCACTACTCATGATTTTGACGTTAAAACATTATGTTCATGTTTTGAAGTTCAAATGTATATGGTTTGTTTTATTTTCTCCATTCTTACCCTTACTGAGCATTTGAGCTCACCCTTTATATGTTTTCTTTTCCCCAGGATATAAAGAAAAGTTTTAGGTAAGAAAACAAAAGGGGACGATCTTGGAGGGAGATATAGGTCCCACCCTTCTCATAATGAAATAAAACAAACCACCATAAAACTCCAAATATAACCCTAACATGTTTTAACCTCAATAGTTTCTTTATACATCTCATTTTCATTCAAATTCATTATGATCTCAACATCTTAATTCTTGAATTCTTATTTCACCACCATAAGATAAAATAAAACGATTCCCAAAATGAATAACATCATACCTTGATCATGGAAACCACTCAGTTTCATCGTCACCTTGCTCACGTAGGTAGAAGTCCCATGAATTACAACAATGATTTAGAGATCATTCAAAATCATTTGCTTCCTACATCCAAATACACCTTGTACAACATGGGTCATATGTGTGTTCACAGAAAAACAGTTTCGAAAAATAATCATGTATGACATATAATTACAAAACATCTAATAAAACATGATTTCTATAAAATAGTCGGACAGAATTTGAGTTGAAACTTTCTATTATTGGTCCTTTTAAAATATCATAAGTATTTGACAAGAGACTATATTTTAAAAGCAAATATAAATAGGTTGTGCAAGGGTCTCCTTCCTCAGCACCATTTTTATAATCATAATATGCCTCAAATTCTAGTGATAAGGTAAAATATTTGAAAATACCTTGATAATATTTACCTTCCTTGAAAATATGAGAATATTGTGAAAATAGTATTTTTCTAAAAACAACCCATGATCCACGATGATAACAAGGTATATTGGAGGTGTTTGATATCTCAAACAACTGCTTGAAAGTGAGTTGTATGCTAGAAAAAGTTTCACAATAATCCAAACATGACTTTGCAATAATTATTGTAATCATGTCATCAGGAAGAGATAGGAATTTCATTTGAGATCCTTCTCCTTCCATTCGTAACCGACTTTACTTGACCTGAAAAAAGTTATAAAACAAGGATTTAACTGATATAATAGATATAGGGACTAATCATGTGTCTAATAAAAACTCCTAATCTCTTAAGTTGTCTAAACCGACCTCTGATACCAACTATAAGGCCCCAGCCTTAAACATTACTTAATCTAGAGTTAATACAAGATTACACATTGAGGATCTTTTTAGGTTTAGAGTTTTAGAGAATTAGATCATAAAACTTGCGTTACATTCTACATTTAAACAAAGTGGTTACATAAAGATAGTATTCATTTTTTTCCATCAACGGGAACATATTTAAAATAAAACATGGATTCTTTCTTGAAACATCCTTGACGCTATCATCATATCATGTACCTTTCCCTTGACCTGTGAAAAACATTTCAAAAAAAACTTGGGATGAGCATAAAAAAGATCAGTAATGGATATAAAAAACATGGAAAGGAAACATGATTACATGTACACATAAGAATCAATGAATTCATACTTTACTCATAAAACATAAGCACTTTAACATACCTCATCAAATCATGAATAAATCATAGAAATCATAAGACATAAAGGTAACTTGAGGCATTCATAAAATTCTTACGTTGGGAGTAACCCTCTTGGCTACGTTTGGAATACCCATCATAGTATATTCCCTAAATCTCTTCGGAGAAACCTTAACGTTTCACTCCTTCACGTTACCCAATGCATTGGAGAGCTATATCGGGCTCACCTGCCCTTAGTTTATCACAGAACCACCTGTCTTCATAATAATTCCCAAGAACCATAACATGGTCGTATCACATAAAACATGCATAAAGGAAACATAACATTTCCACTTTTCAATCACAAGATATCAACACAGCACATTGATATAAAAACATTATGAAAACCATTTTCAACACCAAACTAAAAGAAAAGTAAAACATGGTATTTATTTTTCTTTCAAAAAGAAGGTATGTCTTGTAGAGGAAGCCAAAACTCAAATAATGGTCACGGCGGCGGAAAACTTGTTGCCACCGCATACGTATGACAAAAAAATTCCCTTTTGTCATTTTGTAAAACCCTTCGTATAAAAAAGATTCCTTTTGGATAAACGTAAAAGTCAAGGGGGTTTATAAATCGTATAAAAGAAGGTTGTTTATAAAATAAAATATGCCTCAATGAAAGGAGATTGAGACGAAGTCCCATACAATTATGGTATCCTTGGTTTAAGGATAAATCAATTACATAATTATGTGTGACAAACGAATACACCAAATATAAGTGGATATTATGTGTAGAAAAATCAGAGGTTATTCTCACATATTAATATAACTGAATATTCAAGGAGTACAAGTTTATCCCAAAGAATCAAATTTGGGTTAAGAAGTTCCCTTGCAAAAATTTGACAGCCAAACGGTGTCACTACAAAATTCACAAAATGAGTTGATGAGAGATAAAAAGGGTATCTCATCACATGGACATAAAATTTAAATGAATAAGGATATTAAAGAACATATCCCAACATAATAGTATGTGAATTAAAAGATATAAAAAAATAAGTCTTTTAAAAATAGGAGGGTGAAAGGTTCCCTTACCGACATGGGTATCTTTTGAAACATACACCCCGTGAAAGAAGGACGATACAAAATTGATGTAAATACTCATAAATGAAATTATATTACACAATGAGTAAGATAATGGGAAGTAAATACACCACTAAAAGGAAATTGTGGCAAATGTAGAATAAATCTCACAGGAATAAAAGTGAGATGAAAAATCCCTTACGAAAACTTGGCAGCCTAACGGTGCCACTTAAAACTTACAAAAATGGATTGATGAGATCAAATAGGGTCTCTCATCATATTAACATAAAGGTTACATAAATAGGAATATAAAATAACATCCCCAAACATAACAAAGATGAGCTTAAAAGAAGTGACATAAAGGAGAGTACTTAAAAAGAAAGAGAGGGGTTAGATCTCTTACGAAAATTCGGCAGCCTAACGGCGCCCCTCAAAACTTCCAAAATGGATTGATGAGAGATAATAGGGTCTCTCATAATATGAACATAAAATTTACAGTAATATTAATATAAAATAACATCCTAATAACAGGAAATAGGATCTTTAAAAGGAATGACATAAAAGAGTGTACTTAAAAAGAAAGAGAGGAGTAGGATCCCTTACCTCAAGTCTGAATTGTCTTGTTCGTTTCTTTATATTCCTGAATAAAAAATTTTGGTAAATTTATAATTTCATAACGACATCCTTTAAATATTATTATTCAGTTCATATCACATATTATAATGTTATAATAATTTTTTTATAATGTTAGTTTAGATCAGACGTTTTTGCCGATGTTTGGTACATGAGTCAAAAATGAACTTGTTTGAAAAATGATTGCCCATGTGGTTATAAGTAAATAATTTCCAGAATAGTATTAATGATTGAAATATCATATATATTAAGTACATATTCATTTTATACTATTCCATATCATTTGGAGATAAAAAAACAAAAAGCACTGTTCATGGAGACGGTAGGCCGTACGTACGCATGAACGCTACTTTCATTTTTTTGTCATATTAATGGAATTAAAAATAAATTATATATATATATATATATACATATTATAATTACAGTATAATATATATGTTATATAAGTCACATATGTTCATTAATTTCATTCTTTATACATTCCATGTATTGCATGTACGAGGCACATCACTTGAGGGGGCGGTAGTCCACACTTCCTCATATTAAATTATCACATTTACACAACATGAAAAAAATAAAGGTATGTTTTAAATATAAAATACAGAAGGATATAGTAAACATAAATACCATATATATCATATGTAAAATACAGTGACATCATAATGGCCACCTTTAATGGTGTTAAAAGAATATTGAACAGTCATCGTTTTGTGAGACAGAAAATCGCCAACCACAGAAACAATATGTTCTTTAACCATTAGACGAAGGTGTGTGTAATTTTAGCTCAAATACTTCTTATAAAAAAATCCTAGTATATTGAAGATAATGGATTTGTTACAAAATAAATGAATAAAAAGAGTTTAGGGGGTTGGATAAGCAAAATAAAACAAAAGGAATCAAGTGAAGACATTACCTTAAAATCGGGTAACTCCATTTGGTTTGTGCTCAAAGGATTCCTTGGGAAGACTTCTGCCCAAAGTGAGGATTCAAGGAGTTATAGATGGATATGGAGATACAAAATGGACAGGGTTTGGCTGATACTAAGGCTTTTTATGTGTGGGTAAGGAGGTAGAGGTGGGGGGATTTTATAAGAGGGGAGGAGGGGCACTCTGGGAAAGTAAAGAAATGTTCCTTTATTTTAAAATGATTTTCGTATTTAAAAGGACCCACATTGATATAATTCGAGTATATTGTGATAGGGGTTCGAAATATAACCATCCAATAGGTTTTGGACATTTTTAGGGCATAGATGTTACATTATATTTTCATTTTATTTAAATCCATTATTAATGAGGTAATCGCTGTATCATCATGATGTCATAAATAATTTAATATATATAATGTCTAAAAATTATAAAAAAACTATCATGATGTAGGAAATATTTTTATCTTTCTAATGAATATTTATAGTCAAAATTATGACTTATATAACCCTATGTAAAAACTGTTTTACTAAAACATCTCATGTTTGTGTCATTTTTACTTTAACATTAAATAAAAAGTTATTTATGTCATTTCCCAACCAAAGTGGCTCCATGAGGTCACCAAGTTGACCCATGTATTTTATTGGTCGTCCATGACACATTAAATTAGGGTAGGACATGTTTAAAGCTTATCTCATATTATTAAAACATTATTTTTACCCTAAACTACACTAATTACCTCTAATCACGATTAAAAACATAATAAGTTACTATTCACCAAAAAAATTATTTTAATACCATTGAACCACATTTTACTTCTTAATGAAAACCATGTATGTTGGATTTTTAAAATTCAAAACACAGAGGTGGTAAAATTTCATTTAAACGAGAAATCAGTTTCTTATGTACCACTTAGTGGTTTCACTATTCATCAAAAATTGAAGTTTTCCAAAAAAAAACCAAAACATCACCCTAAGCTATATTTGATATTCCGAATTCAAAAATGATGTCTATTTTACAAAATTCAAAACATATAAGTTGAATTATTTAGTTTAATAATTAATTCCCACTGTCAGAGCAAATAGCGTGTTTTTATGAAACAATAAGTTTCAAAAGATTGACACTAGTTTAAGTCCAATTTCAAAGTGAAATTAATTCGAACGACCACTATTGGATTAAATGGTAAAAATATATTCTAATTTTACTTTAAAAACAATTCAAAAGATAATGTAATCATACAAATAAATTAGATTAAAAAGAGGTTTTGAATTAAAATACAACATTTTTCACTATTCATTAAAAATTGATCTTTATCGGAAAGATACCAAAAAATTACACAAAGTAAATTTTGATGTCCCGATTATAAATAAGAATTTTATTTTGTCAAATATAACTCATAAAATTGGCCAAAATTGGATTTTAAAAGAGGTTCACCTTCAAAAGGCGGTTAATCGAACTTTTAAAGAATATTAGAATGTCTACGCTTAAAATTGAATTCATTCGCATATTTAATACTCTAACAATTATTTTCAAGAGTAAAAATATTTGAGAAAAATATATAATCATTTTGTAGTTAGTTCTGTTCATTCCCGCCATTACAATGGCTAGGCGTTAACTACTATTTAAAATAATATTATTTTATTATTAGAGTGCAACGTATGATTCCCAAGAAACTCAATGTAGCGTATTGGGTACGCCATCGAGCATAGCATCCCCATTAAAGTAATATTAATATTTTATTCACAAATATGGATAAATATAAAAATTTCATATTCTTTATTTACCTGGGGTTTTACAGGTGGGGAATATATAGAGAATATTTTTTGACCAAAATGAAAAGATAGAAAATTTCATAAAATGTTTTACGAGAATTATGTAGTACTAATCGTCATTACAAGTTGAATTTAGTGGAATTAAATTCTAATGAAGATAATATGTCAAAAAATAGGTTGAAAAGTAAAATAAGATAATGAAACAATATCATTAAATGAGGAATTCATGCACTTTATTTTTTATTATTTTATCCTAAATGTTTTAGATAAATCAGTATACTAAAGAGGAGTGACTCCTGAATTGATTTCCATTATAATTCTATTTTTCATATTTGGAATTAATTAGGAGTTTTCACTAGATAGATTAAAATTAATCTTCTTATTTTTTTTAATCTTGGAAAAATTAAATGAATGAATAATTATTCAACAAGTGGTTTTTGTTACAAACATTTAGTTTCGTGTTTATACTATAATGTTTTTTAGGAAGTGTGATTGAAGATATCTAGGGATTTATTCTTTGTAAAACAATTTTTAATCATTTTATTTCTTATGGAAGAATGGTATATCAATGAAAAACATAGATGTTGTTTTTTTTTCTCTATCTTTCAATTTGATAGGCTTAGAATATTTATTCATAAATATTTTCAAATTGGTATGTTCAATACATAAAAAATATTGAATATTCTAAATAAGTTGTACGGGTCATAAAATAATATTTTGTTATAGAGTTTTTAATTTTTATTTAGTGTGAAAAAAGGAGAAATTGTACTATAAATTACTTTTTGTCTTGGAGAAGGTATTTAAATTATAAGTGGAGTAATATAGATAAAATATCTCTATAGTAACTCAAGTTATCATACATCATGATGTGGTGAATATATTTTGTTTTAATGGTTTCAACAAAATTAAATGTGGGATATTTGTGTAACCCAAATGATTGTTTTGTCTTTCTGTTTTTTATTGACCATAATATATGATTTTATATACACTAATGATGAACACTATCATGGTAAAAGTACTTTAAAATGAAGAAGATAGAGATAATACATGATACATAATAGAAAACTACTTGGTTAAGAAATAAGAACCTATCTTGATATGGGCCGAGAGGCGAATTAGAAGATGCATGGTATTGACACATGGTGCATCATGTGATGAATATTCAAGTAATTGAATCATGGATATTTATGAGAGAATATGTGTAATTCACTAATTTGGACAAGGAAGTTGTTGAAAGGTAACATGGATTGTATATGGATTTGATAAATTTATGTTAAAGAATGGAGACATAATATCTAACTAAGATGCCTAAGTTAAATATATAGACATTGAATATATAGTTATGGTCAATAATATTAATTATTTTTTAAAATATGTGTTATTATGTAAGTAAGGCCCTATGTTATCTTTCAATTAAATTTCGAGGTATAAATTATGTATTTTTAAAAAATATGATTAAAAAGTAACTAAAATAATGGGGTTTTTAAAATGGATAAACAAAAAAATATACAACTAACCCAATCTATGTGATTTTTCAAAAAATAAAGTTAGTTTGAGCAAAATATTAAAACGATATTATTTAGAGGATACAATAATTATTATTGAATTAAATTATCTAAAACAGTTATTTGATTAAATATCATTCTATGGATGAAGAAAACCAAGATCTCAAAAATCCTTAAACCCTTTAGAATAATATATATAACCAAACAGTGACATAACAATCTCTTTTTCATGATTTAGATCTTTTTTATAGAATAATGGGTCTTATATAATAATATAATATAATTTTTTTTGAATGAGAAGGATCCTATTATTCTCTAATCAGAGAAACACAAGTTACACACTTAAAATATAAAACATATAGGTTACTAAATAAATAGTAATTCAATAAATAATATAAAACATGCATTGGAATCAAAATAATATCAATATAAAATTAAATACAAATTTTTAGACCACATAATATATAAAACTAGTATATAAAATTATCATAACTACCTCTCCACGTGTGTCACTCCCTCACAATTTCTACCCAATATATAACTCACTATAGGGAGGAGGATGAGCATTGGTTGTATATGAATAATCATTATATATATCTATTTTATGATAGGGATATATAAAACATCTATAGAGTTAGAAGGTACCCCCTTTCCCCAGTAAAATTAAAAATCTTCCACTTGGATGAACTCCATAAATGAGGTACCTAAGGATCCAATTTATAGATAGAGGATGAATTGATTTTATAACATTGGTTTTTTAATACAACACAAATTTCATATTTTATAAAGATTACAATTTTATATCACAGTAAATAAAAATAAAAAATCATTTTACTATTATTTTGATTTTCTACCCACAAAATTTTGTGAGAATTAAAGTTCTAAACTATGAGATAAAACCAAAATACCGAACGTCCCTCTTTAATTTGATTAGTTTTGGAATTATATAATGATAACAACTTTTGGGTCTCAAAATGGAGGATATAGGATGATGTATGTTATAAATACTTATATCCCACTTATCCAAGGATATATCGACCTTATTTGAGCTTAATTATATGATCTTATCTATAGATATGTGATTTTAAACCCATTGAACCATTTTGGATTGTGCACGGTTTGTCTTGTTTTATTTTAGTTTCATCAAGGACTCTCCAAATCACCTCCACTTAACATGAAAACCTAAAAAAAGTGAATTTTTTATTTTTTTAAAATAAAAAAAACATTTGAATGAATTAAAAAAATATTTACTTGATTTTTATATTATAAAATTACAACCTAAAAGTTATTAAAAATAGTGGTTTGGGGAAGAAAAGTATATAGAATCATTATTCCATTGCACCCCCACACCTAAACCATTTCACTCATAGAAAAAATTTAATTATATACATAATGAAAATATTTGAATGTATATATTCTAGGGTTTATAAATTTTTACAATACAGATAAAAATAAATTCATATATCAATGTGAAAAAATACAAACCAAGGGTTCAGTCTTAGTGTGCACTGAAATAAGTTTCTAATAAATTTTATTAAAATATTATTCAAGGATATTCATGATACTAATACCAAAATGGGTTTTATGAATCAAATTATCTACTAAATCACTATCTGTGTTTGAGATAATTATATCTTACTTATCTTTCTACATTCAATTTAGTAAAATTTAGGTTAATTTTTAAAAAAATGGCTACCTTTATTTTATCACACTATACTGGTTTTCACCATTTAAAATCAATTTTTTTAACATTTACTAACAAATTTATTCTCAAATGATAAACTTTTTGGTTTCATCCAAATTTTTTTTCATTGATTTATTTTTTAAAAGAATTTTTTTAATAAAAAAATTTGGCATCGTGTATTGGTCAATGTAGAGACCCGAAGCTTGACATACATGGACATTACATTACTTTTGCGGAATACTTAGTACATAATAAAAACATACACACAAGGATCATAATCGTTTAGTGTCTTTGGAAACTCGGAATATAATCTTCTAATCATGGTGAAAGATCTTCAACATATCCCATAAAGATCTTCTTTTTTTTACCTAAAACCTTTATTTATATCCTGGGGAAAAGAAAACATAAAAGGGTGAGCTCAAATTCCCAGTAAGGGTAAAAAAAAGAAATATCAATCAAATCATTTTCATAAGAACATAACATTTTAGAAATCTTAACCTGCAAAAGAGAGCATAATTTCATAACATGGGATAAATCATAGTAGTGAAATGAAATCCCAATAATCATAAGTTAAAACATGAAACCTTGTGGCATACACACATAATCATATATAATCATTTCTTATTAGTCAAGACTCATTGCCAAGACTATCTTAGTGGACAAAGTCCATTTCTGAACCGAGTCACCCTCGTTTCAGTCCTGTTTCACTGAACCGGTATAAAATACCATTCCATCCATGTCTATCTCATGAGATATAAAATATTTACCCAATGCATTGGAGGTAGATATAGGTCCCACCCATCTCATAATGATATCATTCTTATGTGTGCCACAAAATCATAAACCATACATCATAGTATAACCCATATAATAAAAATGGGAATCTTAAACATCATGACATCATAAAAAATTTCATTTAAGATAAAGGAATTCATAAAAATATTTCCATCACAACATAATCAATTCCATGTAATAATAGGGATAAAAACATAAACCTTTATTATCTTAGATTGGAAATAACTTTGATAAAACACTTGAACTCCATTCTTGAGGAAAATATCATTTCTACTACAAAAACACTTTTCCTATCTTAACATGTCATAAAATTCTAAAATAAAAGAAGTTGATTAAAAATAAACTTTAAAACTTGTAAAGGAAGTTTCTTGGAAATAATTTTTTAAAAATACATTCACACCGTATAAGTTAAAAAAACATTCTTCTCGTACTTTTGTCAGAAAAGTCAAAAAGTACCTCGTACGAAAAACGACAAAAGATCTGTTTAATATCTTTTACTAAAAACTCACCGAATGGTAAAATTGGATTTAAACAATTGTAGGTGGAAGGAAATAATATTACATATTGAGTAAACATGGATGTGGTTGATAAAATACACCCCAGTAAATTTCAAAGTATAAAGAATCTCGGATAAAAATGAGATTGTGATATATTCCTTACCTTAGGTCCGATTTGCTTCGTATGTGTCCGAACCTCCTGTATAATGATTTGAATAATGTCATTGACTTATTAAAGAATCATACTCATTGTTATGATATCATATATGGTTCACTTATGGCTTTATATTACCCGTTATTTTGTAAATTCCATGTTAAAGAGTGTTTTTGGTAAAATCGTTTCATTTGTCATCCGAGTTTTGACTTGTAATTATTCATATGATTACTTAGATCATGATTATTTAATTCCAGAATATAAAACTTGATTTATATATAATATATATTTATAATATAAATATATATAATATATTAGTAAATGGAAAAAAATACACCGTTCATGGAGACGGTAGACCGTTCGTACGCATGAACGCTGTTTTCTTTTCCATATTGTGTTGAATGGCATTAAGTAGATGACATACATATATATACACATAAATCCAGAATCATTATCATGTCATATATTTCATTATTACTTATTATATATACTTTATAATCATTCATGAATGGTTAACGTGGATAATGAATCTCATCGCGTCGTGGAGACGGTAGTCCGTACGTACGCACGAGCGATGATATCATTATCATGATCTTGGAATTGTATTGGAGTGTATTAATACTATTTAAAAATAAATATCACATTAAAATAATCATATATAGTTATTATGTACACCATTATACCCATCCAAGTAAGGTGGTAGTGGAAAATAGATTACACCACGGCGTGGAGACGGTATTCGGTACGTACGCACGCGCGGTGATTTCATTTTCCGTAGGATGGATAGGTGGTGAAATAAGGTTGTTTCATAATTATAATAACATATCATTATATAAGTGATACTGATGTTATTACTTCATAATTAAACAACCTAATAAGAATAAGTGGAAGAAGAAATAAAGATGAAAGAATTGGTAATGGACATTACCTCTTCTTTGAAGTACTTCTTTGAGACCTCCTTTTAGGGCACTAAAATAGTTCATTGAAGAAGACCAGAACCTCTAAGATGTTTCTAGGGAAGTGTAGAGGAGAAATCGTCAGGGTTTGGCTGAGTATGAAGGCTCAATGTGGTGTGAGGAAGAGGGGGAGGAGGTTCCCTTTTATAAGGGAGGAGAGGGGTACCTTTGGAATAACTAAAACTATTATTTTATTATAAAGTCAAATTCTGTTTTAAATAGCTCCAAATTGATTTATTTCGAAGCTAAGGTGGGGAAGGGTCGAAATACTCTCATCCAATAGAATTTAGACAAGTTTAGGTCATTATATTAACCTTATCGTTTAGTTTTAATTCTTAGTTAATTAGATTGAAATTTTCCATGTCACTTTGTATTTTTATATTATATAGTTAATAAAATTACCATATACATTCAATAGACCCCCAATTTGTGTTTTATTAATATATATAACCTTATCTAAGTCATTTGGCCGAACCTTATATTTTTAGGAATAAAATAACAATTAATAATATAATATTTGTTTTAAAAACTATTTTATGTCAATTTTGACACTATTCAATAGTTGATTTTTTTAAAACTCATAACAGAATTATTACTTCGACCAAAGTTAATTAAATCAATCCTAACATGTAATATTAACCTAGAAAATTATTTTAGTTCATAAAAAGTCTCAAATTATACTTATTTAGGTATTAATAATATCAATTATTCTAATTTTTCACTATTATGGTAATTACTGTATCATCATTGTGTCATAAATAATTAAATTATTTAATGTCTAAAAATTATAAATAAAATACCATTATGTAGTAAATATTTTTATCTTTCTAATTAATATTTATAGTCGAATTTATCTTATGTATAACCCAATATTAAAAATGATTTACCTATTAAACTTTGATTTTAACTATTTTAACCCTTCTTTAAATAAATTAATAATAAATGTCCTAATCTAATCCAAGTGGGCCTAAATGGTCATATTTTATTCCTAAGGTTGTTTTTGGTCGAATTAAACTTTTCCAATAGAATTAGGACATGTGTTAGGGTAATAATAATATCATTTTTACCCTTAATTTCCATATTTACTTTTAACCTTGGTAAAAAAAAGTAAAAAGTTACTATTCACGAAAAATTATTTTCATCTCATTGAACCACATTTTAGACCTTAATATTAGCTGTGTCTCTCGAATTTTTGAAATTCCACTCACAGAAGTGGTAAAATTAAGTTTTATGAAAAATTCAGTTTTTTAACTACCACTTAGTGGTTTCACTATTCATCAAAAAATGAAAGTTTCCAGAAAAATACCAAAAATTAGATCTAAGATATATTTGATATTAAGAATTCAAAAATGATGTCTATTTTACCAAATTCAGAACATATCAGTTGCATTAATTAATTTAAAAATTAGTTCCCGTCGTCAAAACAAATAGCGTGTTTTTAAGAGATAATAACTATCAAAAGATTGACACAAGTTTATAACTGGTTTAAATGTGAAATTATATCCATTGACCAACATTGTATTAAATTGGAAAAATATATTCTAAATATACTTTTAAACCACTCAAATTAATAATTTATCACTATTAATTATTTCGATTAAAAAATTTGTTTTTAATTATAATTTAGTAATTTTCACTATTCATCAGAATATGAAAGTTATCCGAAAAGTACCAAAATTTCACCTTAGGCTAAATTCGATACTTCGAATCCAAAAAAGAATTCAATTTTGAAAATTAAAATTTAGAAAATTTCAAAAAGTGGTTATTACTATTCATAACAGCTAGTTTTAATAATATTTTAATAGCATATTGTTGTTTAGTGAAACTCGTTATTGCGTACTACACACGCTATCGAGGAAGGTCGTGATTGCGTGTAATGCAAGGCAAGTCAAGGATGTGTGTTGTGAAAGCTCCTTTTGGTGTAGCGTACAACACAAGACATTAATGAAATTAAAAATAATATTTTTCATAAAATCTCGTGTTGTTACATTCTACCCCCCTTAAAATGAATTTCTCCCTCGAAATTCGTCGAGGTTATAAATGGTATACTATTCGAAAGTTTCTTTAATAGAAACCCACATCGTAAAAAGGAATACCAAAACCAATCTTTAGAAACAAAAGTATGAAATGTAACGGTTACCCAAATAATCTAATCACTGGGTTTCCACATAGGTGAAAATATGGATATGGAAGAGAAATCTAACAATCCTGTTCTGATGGAGAGTGGTAGAGAACATTTATTTGGAAAAGCCAGCAATCACAAAGCCATAAATTTGTGACGATTTAAGGTACCTTCTGATTCATTAGATATAAGAGCAATAGGACAACATTTTTGTTTTTCAAGATCATTTCCCTAAACTTGATGAAATTTGAATTAGAAGAAATACTTTCGTGATTTTGGTATAGTTTCACCGTTTTCCATTATTTGGAAAATTTCCACTTTATCTCTTAAAGAAATGAAGTTGAATTTGTCATTTGTGATGTTTTAGCAGATCAGGTGATAGAATGATGGGACATTCCATCTGTCTCAAACAAAAGGTTAGAAAAGTTATCAAAAAATACATAAGTCCATCTATAGTGAGATTAATCATATATAGTTCCTAAAATGAACTTATACTTCATATATCATACTGCTTAATATAATAAAACTAGTTTCTACTAAATAGGGAATTCCTGTAGGCCAGTGGTAAGCGATAAAGGCCAGTCGCACTTCAGTTGTGGGTTCGATTCCCACATCCTTGTCCGATGCGATGGGCTATCGCCCGTCCTGCAGGTTGTCCTTTTTCTAAAACTATATTACTATAACATCCCATCAATAATATCGAAAAACTTATATCCTTAAAAAATACTAACTTATGTCTAACATAATCCATTCTAATCTTTAGGCTTATCCGTAATACTACAATCCACTCTCATAATATAGTGAAAATGATTACCAGAGATTTAATACCATCGTTGATCCCCATATATCATAAGATATGTTTTGTTGGTCACATTCCAAATATTTAAAGGCCTTAATCATGTATTCTCTTGAATACCCATTGAACCATAGTGAAAATATGAATGCAGTTAAAAGTTAAAACTTTCCACATATCAAAATCCGTAAAATTCTATATCCTCAAACCATGATATCACTTAGTCTATATATCAATCCTGAGCTCATGAATACTGTCAAACATTTCATTTTCTCTTTATCCCTTCATTATGTGCATATTATCTACTTTCCAAAATATTTGAATCACTTTTCATGGTTACCGGTACCTTAAAATTATTGAAAACCACAATAGACCAATACATAAATATTTCAATACACCATAAAAGTACCTCAAAAACATTATTCTTTAAAACCAATACATAAACACTTCAGTCCATCCACTTCAATGATTATCTTGGAATAGGTCCTTCCTTGATTTAAAAGTAACTTTTTAGGTCAGGGCATTGAGTTGGGTAATGCCCATGTTCTCCAAAAATAAGACATTGAACTCTATAACAGTCTGTCACTCTATGACCCTTTTCTCCACACAGATAGCTTCGGTCCCTGCATTTGAGGTATTTCTCAAGGATCTTCTTCCCATCTTTAGAAATCTCAATCTTCCTTTCTTTATGCTCCTCAACATGCGAACATGCATAATAGTTTATCTTCCTCTTCTTTGATGAATTAGGAATACCACTAAATTTCACCTTGTTAATCATATATTGCGATGACTGATTCGGCATAATCACAAGAACTTTATCTCTAGGAATTACACAATTGTGTTGCTCATAGTCACCAATTTTTCCATTGTATTCAATGTTAACTGAATTCCTTCTGGTTCCCTCCATTAACTAAAACACAAAAAGAATCTTGTGAGAGGAAAAAAGCATGCTAGAGAAAACAACATAGTAAATGCGGAGTACCCTCAATATCTAACATCTTAGGTTAAATTCTATGATCATTACCGTAGTTCTAGGACTGTATCCTATATGTATACTTATCCTTAGGGACATCCCTAGACATACCTTAGAAATATATCTAGGGATCTAACTAACGTTTTCGCATCCTAGTTTCCAAAGGTTGACTAAAATTTTCCTATGATACCAACTGTAGCGGTCTAGAATTACTTCCAGTGGACTATAATTGATACTTATCAGGGAACTCCATGGGAAGTTACACCCCCTGGGTGGGACACACCACCATCCCCAGTGGCATCCATTTCCCCATGAAGCCCTTGGGAGGAGAGCCATGCTTCGTCCAACGCTCACATGTGAGAGTTCCCAAGGATCAGATACATTACTACCTCCTTTGCATCTGATACCAACTGTTGAGACCCAAAGCTTGGCATATATGCACATTACATTACTTTTGCGGAATACTTAGTACATAATAAAAACACACACACAAGGATCGTAATAGTTTTGTGTCTTTGGAATCTCAGAATATAATCTTCTAATCATGGTGAAATATCTTCAACATCTCCTATAAAGATCTTCCTTTTTTTACCTAAAACCTTTCTTTATATCCTGGGGAAAAGAAAACATAAAAGGGTGAGCTCAAATTCCCAGTAAGGGTAAACAAAAGAAATATCAATCACATCATTTTCATAAGAACATAACATTTTGGAAATCTTAACCTGCAAAAGAGAGCATAATTTCATAACATGGGATAGATCATAGTAGTGAAATGAAATCCCAATAATCATAACTTAAAACATGAAACTTTGTGGCATACACACATAACCATAGAGAATCATTTCTTATTAGTCAAGACTCATTGCCAAGACTATCTTAGTGGACAAAGTCAATTTCTGAACCGAGTCACCCTCATTTCAGTCCTATTTCACTGAACCAGTATAACCTACCATTCCAGCCATGTCTATCTCATGAGATATAAAATCTTTACCCAATTCACTTGAGGTATATATAGGTCCCACCCATCTCATAATGATACCATTCTTATGTGTGCCACAAAATCATAAACCATACATCATAGCACAACCCATGTAATAAAAATGGGAATCTTAAACATCATGACATCATAAAACAATTCATATAAGATAAAGGAATTCATAAAAATATTTCCATCACAACATAATCAAATACATGTAATAATAGGGATAAAAACATCACCCTTTATTATCTTAGATGGAAAATAACTTTAATAAAACATTTGAACTCCATTCTCGAGGAAAATATCCTTTCTACTTCAAAAACACTTTTCCTTTCTTAACATGTCATAAAATTCTAAACTAAAGGAAGTTGATTAAAAATAAACATGAAAACTTGTAATGTAATCTTCTTGGAAATAATTTTAAAAAAATCCATTCATGCCGTATAAGTTAAAAAAACATTCTTCTCGTACCTTTGTCATAAAAGTCAAAAAGTACCTCGTACGAAAAACGACAAAAGATCTATTTCATATCTTATACTAAAAACTCACCAAAGGGTAAAATTGGATTTAAACAATTGTAGGTGGATGGAAATAATATTACATGCTGGGGAAACATGGATGTGGATGATAAAATACACCCCAGTAAATTTCAAAGTATAAACAATCTCGGATAAAAATGAGATTGTGATATTTTCCTTACCTTAGGTCCGATTTGCTTCGTATGTGTCTGAACCTCCTGTATAATGATTTTAATAATCTCATTGACTTATTCCAGAATCATAATCATTGTTATGATATCATATATGGTTCACTTATGGCTTTATATTACCTGTTATTTTATAAATTCCATATTGAAGAGTGTTTTGGGTAAAATCGTTTCATTTGTCAACTAAGTTTTGACTTGTAATTATTCATATGATTACTTAGATAATGATTACTTAATTCCAGAATATAAAACTTGATTTATATATAATATATATTCTGAATATATATATATATATAATATATCAGTAAATGGAAATAAATACACCGTTCATGGAGACGGTAGACTGTTTGTACGCATGAACGCTGTTTTTTTTCCTTATTGAGTTGAAAGGCATTAAGTAGATGACATACATATATATAAACATAAATCCAGAATCATTATAATGTCATATATTTCATTATTACTTATTATATATACATTATAATCATTCATGAATGGTTAACGTGGAGAATGAATCTCATCGCGTCGTGGAGACGGTAGTCAGTACGTACGCACGATTGATGATATCGTTCTTATGATTGTGGAATTGTATTGGAGTGTATGTATACTATTTCAGAATCAATATCACTTTACAATAATCATATATAGTTATTATGTACACCATTATACCCATCCAAGTAAGGTGGTAGTGGAAAATAGATTACACCACGGCGTGGAGACGGTATTCCGTACGTACGCACGCGCGGTGATTTCGTTTTCTGTAGGATGGATAGGTGGTGAAATAAGGTTGTTTCATAATTATAATAACATATCAGTATATAAGTGACACTGATGTTATTACTTCATAATGAAACAACCTAATAAGAATAAGTGGAAGAAGAAATAAAGATGAAAGAATTGGTAACAGACATTACCACTTCTTTGAAGTACTTCTTTGAGACCTCCTTTTAGGGCACTAAAATAGGTCTTTAACGAAGACCGGAACCACTAATATGTTTCTAGGGAAGTGTAGATGATAAATTGGCAGGGGTTGGTCATGCTTGAAGGCTCAATGTGGTGTGAGGAAGAGGGGGAGGAGTTGCCCTTTTATAATGGAGGGGAGGGGTACCTTTGGAATAACTAAAACTATTATTTTATTATAAAGTTAAATTCGGTTTTAAATAGCTCAAAATTGATTTATTTCAAAGATAAGGTGGGGATGAGTCGAAATCCTCTCATCCAATAGAATTTAGACAAGTTTAGGTCATTATATTAACCTTATCTTTTAGTTTTAACTCTTAGTTAATTGGATTGAAATTTACCATGTCACTTTTTATTTTTATATTATATAGTTAATAAACATACCATATACATCCAACCGACCCCCAAGTTGTGTTTTATTAATATATATAACCGTATCTAAGTCATTTGGCCGAACCTTATATTTTTAGGAATAAAATAACAATTAATAATATAATATTTGTTTTAAAAACTATTTTATGTCAATTTTGACACTATTCAATAGGTGATTTTTTTGAAACTCATAACAGATTGATTACTTCGAAAACCGTTAATTAAATCAATACTAACATGTCATATTAACCTAGAAAGTTAGTTTAGTTCGTAAAAAGTCTCAAATTATAATTATTTAGGTATTTATAATATCAATTATTCTAATTTTTCACTGTTATGGTAATTACTACATCATCATTGTGTCATAAATAAATTAAATTATTTAATGTCTAAAAATTACAAATAAAATACCATTATGTAGGAAATCATTTTATCTTTCTAATTAATATTTAGAGTCGAATTAATCTTATGTATAACCCCATATTAAAAATGATTTACTTATTAAACTTTGAATTTAACTATTTTAACCCTTCTTTAAATAAATTAACAATAAATTTCCTAATCTTATCCAAGTGGGCCTAAATGGTCATATTTTATTTCTAAGGTTGTTTTTTGGTTGAATTAAACTTGTCCAATAGAATTAGGACATGTGTTAGGGTAATAATAATATCATTGTTACCCTTAATTACCCTTTTACTTTTAACCGTGGTAAAAAAAAGTAAAAAATTACTATTCACCAAAAATTATTTTCATCTCATTGAACCACATTATTGTCCTTGATATTAACCGTGTCTCTCGGATTTTAGAAATTCCACTCACAAAAGCCGTAAAATTAAGTTTTATGAAAAATTCAGTTTTTTAACTACCACTTAGTGGTTTCACTATTCATAAAAAAATGAATGTTTCCAGAAAAATACCAAAAATTAGATCTAAGATATATTTGATATTAAGAATTAAAAAATGATGTCTATTTTACCAAATTCAGAACATATCAGTTGCATTAATTAATTTAAAAATTAGTTTCCGTCGTCAAAACAAATAGCGTGTTTTTAAGAGATAATAACTATCAAAAGATTGACACTAGTTTATAAATGGTTTAAATGTGAAATTACATCAAATTACCAACATTGTATTAAATTGTAAAAATATATTCTAAATATACTTTAAAACCAATCAAATTAATAATTCATCACTATTAATTATTTCAATTAAAAAAGTTGTTTTTAATTGTAATTTAGTAATTTTCACTATTCATCAGAATATGAAATCTATCCGAAAAGTACCAAAATTTCACCTTAGGCTAAATTCGATACTCCGAATCCAAAAATGAATTCCATTTTGAAAAATAAAATTTATAAAATTTCAAAAAGTGGTTATTACTATTCATAACGGCTAGTTTTAATAATATTTTAATAGCATATTGTTGTTTAGTGAAACTCGTTATGGCGTACTACACATGCTATCGAGGAAGGTCGCGATTGCGTGTAATGCAAGGCAAGTCAAGGATGTGTGTTGTGAAAGCTCCTTTTTGTGTAGCGTACAACACAAGACATTAATGAAATTAAAAAGAATATTTTTCACAAAATCTCAGGCTGTTACAGTCAATCCCTTATAGTTATAAATTTATTTAGATAAGAAATAAATTTATGGGAAAACCTACCTTAAAATCTAACCAAAATGAACCTGAATTATATTTACCATCTATTATGTACAAAATATTCATATTTCAGTATTGTGTATCTTGATATTTGGTTATGTTAAATGATATAATTCACTGATAAAATATCATATGAATAATATCATTATCTAAAGGGATTCATAATGATAAAATCATTTATATAATGTAAATACATCATGACTTTAAAAAATAAATCATCAAATTATAATTCATTTCCACACTCACAAGCTACTAAGAAAATAAATTCACATTAAATATCTTTAGAAATTATTAAAATAGAAATTATTACTTTATATTCATTAATTTACATGTTTTGGAATGTTATATATGTTTTTTATCATTAAAGTGATTAAGAATGATTTAAAAAATAAAAAAATAGGGAAAATTTGTTTTTATTTATTTTCCTTTTTGAATTTTTACACATAATATTCTTACCTAACATGATAAATATCTCCCCACACACATTAATTTTAAAGTGTCCTTAGTTAAATTAAAATAAATAAATTATATGATATGGTTTGAAAAAACTTGTTTGTTTCATCAATATATGTCTTATTGAAGGTGGATCTCCCCCACTGGTGGAAATGAAAGGATTTCATAGAAGTGAATTAGTTACTTCATATTGATAGTGAATGTCTATTGATTTTCACTGTTATTAACATGAATAACACCAAAAGGATATAAACTAATAATAGTGAATATGATAGATAAATATGAATGAATCTTACATACATTGAACATTAGAATTTAATTATCAGGAAATTTCCTCCTCACAAATGTGTCACAAATTGTTAATAATGAGGTAATCAATAGGTCATTTGGTTCTATCCATGTAGATTCTGGATTTCTCATATTTGTCTTATCATATTTCCTTAAACTCTTAAATCGATGATACAATTTGAGATCCTATACTAGAATGGTTAGTATTATATTTTTTAGAGATCAATTTTCCCAATGCTTGATCTTAATAGGGCGGTGACAACTATTTCCAAATATCATCTTATATGGTTATATCCTAATAAAAGTTTTCAAAAGTAGTATTATAGGCCCATAAAAAACATTATGAATAAGAATCTGATATAAACGATTAGATGTGAATATTTTTTTATGTTTTTATATTAGCTATTTTTTAAAACCATCATATTGACCAGTAGTTTGGGGGTGATATTCTGTGGAATATCGATGCCCAACCACATATCGACACAAAATTTATTTCATTGTGCAGTTGTAGAAATGAGAACACTAATTCCAAATGACGAATCTAAGAATTATAAATCTTAAAAATATATAGGTTATAAAAAATTATAAAATTATCATATATTAATTAATCTTTAAAGCTCATGATCATACACATTTATATTTAAAATCCACTATAATAAGAATGTATAATTAAATAAATAAATTTGAAAATAGTCCTAGAAAACATGATAACCCAAACATAAAAAATATCCTGGAATAATGTTTGGAACCCCAAAGTTAAAAAAACAATTTATTAAATATTTTATGTTACATGAAACACTGAGTTTAACTTTCGTTACAAAAAATAATATGTTTCTTTGATATATTTCATTACATCCAAGACTGATCTTTACCGAACAACTTGTTACGATTAAAATTATTATTTGGTATGATAGTTATTATCTCGCCGTTGGAATGGAGGGTATGAATAAAATTAAATAATAGATAAATATAAATATTTTATACATTTTTATTAGTAATATATTTATTATAAATAGAATAAGGATCATTTAAATGAAAAATGAATGTTTTCAGAAAAATTGTATTTTTTTTCTAGAAGACGGTTTGACCACACTTTACTCATATAATTTACTATTAATTTTTACCACATTTAGAAAATTAATTTCATAAAATAAATTTATATTTTGAAATAATAATACCAAAATTATATCATGGTGAATGTTTTGTATTTTTTCGAATAGTTTCATTTTTTGATGAAAAGTGAAAAATAATGAATTTTAATTGAAAACTGACTTTTTGTATAAGTAATTTTGAACATAAAATAATATTTTCAATAGGTTTTAAAGTAAAATTAGTTTAATATTATATAAATTAATCTAATTTAGTTCATTTTAATCATTTTTAAATTTAATTTTGATATAAAAACATTAGAAACTTTTGAACATTTTCACTTTGAAACTCTATTTTCTCATCAAGTCTATGAGATTAATTTTTTATTAAATTCTTCCATTTCATTGAGTAAAATTAGGTAACATAAATTCCATATTTTGAAAAATAATAATGTATATTGTCTAATTTATTAAACCAAATTTTTTACCATAATCATTATTGAAAACAGTTAAAATTAATTACCATGATTAAGGTTAAAATAAGTTTATCTGGGGGTGAAAACAAATATATAAGGTGTAAAATGACCTACAAACATGTACAACACCCATTTTATGCCCATATATAGAACATTAACACCTTATTCCCAATTTTATGATTTATTTGAACAATACTCCAATGAATTGATATATATAATAAATTAAGGAATGAAAAGGACAAAACAGGAACATTACATGCCTTTAATATCTATAAAGATTTGGGATAGGGAAAAAATCCTGGATCAATTATAAATATTATTTTGAAATATAAATTATTTTTGTATCATGATAATTTATTTTAATTTTCTAAATATGAAATAATTACTTATGTTTTTTAAGAAATAACAACATAAGAATTATTAACTTAATTATTAAACAAAATAATTGATACTAAAAGAACTATGAATTGTTGATTTCACACCAGTTTAAAATGGTATAAACATATACCATATTAAAAGTTATGTAAATTGAATGAATTATAGAGTTAGTTTAAATTTTTATATTATTATACCATTTTAAACTGGTGTGAACAAAATATATTTTAATTCCATAATTGTACTAATATTTTTAAATTCAAATTAAATGAATAATTTCATATTTGATATAAATGTTATTTTATAATAAATTATATTTTATTAAATGATTTAATATTACTAAAAATATTATACTAATTTGTTTTAAAATTTTAATAAATATCAATAATTTTTCGTTCATAGACCTATTATTCTTTTATAATGACTATATTGACTGATAAATAGTAAAAATTATTTTCGTTCGATTTAGGTTAAAATGATTTTTTTCACGTTACATGCCCTTGTGTTAAAACTAATTTTCAAAAAACATAAGATCTTAATTTAATAAATATGATTTCATTTTTAGAATAAATGTGTATATATTATCTAACAATGCTTAATTTAATTTAATCTTAGAGGATAAATTACCTAGTTTAGAAAAAAAAAGTTACCGTGGTAAAAACAAAAAGGGTAAAATTGAGTAAAGATAAATAATAAGAAATAAAATGAGAAAAATGAATTAATTTTTTTTTGTGTTTGAGGTTTTAATTAACTAAATAACCCCTGTCATCCATTATTAATATATTTTTTAAGCACATGGGGTATGTTAGACCTCACAATAGTTAATACTTTTGAGTGTTTGCAAGAATGTCACTCTTCCCCAACTATAAAAGAGCAGTCACTCCCCTCACTTACTCAAACCTATCAGTCCATTGGGATCAAATTAATTATTTCATAATAAATTTTAGAATTATATATCCTAATCCTAGAAGCCTTATTTTTTTCATAAAGACAACCTTTGAAGGATTTAGTGAAAACCTATGGAGGATACCCAAAGAAGAGGTAATGTTCTTCAACGAGTGTCTTTATCTTACTTATTTCTACACCTCCAAAAAAATTTATTAAAAAATTATTATATTATAACCTAAATATCTACCATATATTGGGATTTTTTGTAACAAAATTATGACCTAAAACCCTATCCACTTCCATTAAATGTTTTACTAAATCTTTATTTGTGTGTATAACAGATTATTGCGGCACGAACTGATGTCGTTCATTTTTTCATTTCCACCTCTAATGGTTGGATATGATGATGGATATAAAAAATATATATGATATATATAAAATATTTATACATATTTATTCACAATATCACATATATATTTTTACCTTCAATTCTGTAGGAGACTCAATAATGTCCCTCAGGTGTACGACATACAACTGCCTCGGGAAATGATGTGACATGTCTTTCACTAATGCTTCACATAGAAGCTTATAAAGATAAATTTAATGATTATATGTGATAAGAATGTCATATTTATGAAATTAATTAAATATAAACAATTCATAAACTATTTTTTTTATTTTTTAACACTTTAAATAATAACATCGTTTTTATAGGTGTTGACTACCTCTTTCACGATACGATATGGATCTCTTTTCATCACCACACCACATGAATGTTTTATATAATTATAATTAAATAAATAATATTTTATAAATTATATTTGGATCACTATTTACAGGTAAAATATTACATATACCATTTTCAAAAATGATCATTGAAAAAAGGAAAATGTTACTCATGTGTACGTATGGCCTTCCATTTCCATGATCTTAACATACTTGTTTTTCATAACCATAATTCATGATTGGATTTAAAAGTATTATTGATTTAAAAATATGATAATTATTTTTTGATAATTATAATGTAAACGATATATCTATTTAATATGTGAAAGAATGGATCTTTCATGAAAAAACACGCTTGAGAAATCTTGGAAATTAACACCTGAAACAATGGAAATAATGAAATATTTGCTAATGAATGGGTGATAAGATATTATTAAAGGATAATATATCATAACAAAAATATTTATAAATATCTAGAATAAGATAGTAACTTGTTTAAAACCATTTTACTTGATGTTAACGCATGTGAAACCAAAAGGAAACAAAAGGTAAGGGACTTCATCTGAATTTATATTCCATTAATAATTATTTGTTATTATACATAAATTAACTTTTATGTAGTGTATATACTACCCCGTTGGTATGTAATATCATGATTCATTAATAATTCATGTTATTTTAAGTTTCAATTGGAATCATTTCATCCATGGGTATGTGACTTAAAAATTACCAAGAGGTTAAAGTTGTTGAAAAACCTCACTTTAATTCATGATTGATAACTTTCTCTCGAAATAATCACATTCATGTAATAATTTTTCATTAGACATTAAATTAATCTAAAATATTTATATAATTTCATTATGGATATGATTATTTCTTAAAAACATATACTAATTATTAAATATACTATTTACTTTTAAATTTATTTGATTAACTAGTGAAATATTGATAAAATTGTATATTTTACTCAACATAGATATTTGATGATAATACTTATTGATTCATTAATTAAGTTGAATATTACATATATGATGAATTATTTATAATTGAACTGATGTGTGGGGCCTAAAATTATATATCTCTTTGATGCATTTGTAGGTCTCATAAGAAAAATCAATAGGCTAAATTTATAATTTTTAACTATATTTTAAACCATCTTGTGAAAGGTATTGATGATAAAGGTGCCATAGGCATGAGAAATGATATCCAATATTTAAGTAGTTCCTTCCTTAAGGGTTAAATTATTATTATCTTGGAAATTTTCACTATGATATTATCTCTAGATTCATTTTATATTATGTTTCTTAATTAAATAGAATGTCTTTCTATTACTTTTCATTCCCTATTGATTATTCCTTATCAAATTATTTAAATGGAATGTGTGATTAGTTATTTTCTTTTTCATATTGGTTATTCTTATTTATTAATGATAGATTTTATTGTATTTTAATCTTGATGAAAATTTGATCTCACCCTAATTTTTTTCCTTTCCCTTGGATATGAAGATGAATTCATGGAATGAGTTTAAATGATATAAAGTTTTTATTTTTTAATGTTTTATATTATATTACCAATGTTAAATGGGTATCATGTATATATATTGTTCTCCAAATCTACTAAACAGATCAGACCATCAGGATTCAACCTATTGTAAATATGTAAATGTAATAATGTATGATACAAGCTTAAATCTACTAGGACTAGGGTCATTAGCGTTCGTATCAATTTATGTTTAGGATAAAACATCTGGACTAGATTTTGGAAAATATATATTATAGAACATAACCCTAAGACAATATTTGAGGATATGTATAGAATAACATATTAATGTTTTCTTAAGGTATAAATTATTTTTTATTCCTAGAACAATATCATTTTCAGATATTACAAGTGGACATGGTTTTAGAACAGAGTTACATAGGGGTAATAACATTGAAAAAGGTGCATTGGGATTTACTCGAGTATTAAATAGTGCACTGAAATAGGCGTTATCGTGTACCTATTCTGACACTCCTGGGGGGTTTGCTTATAATAATTCACACTTTCATTACAAAACATTATGAAGGATTGGAATGTAAAGATATCACCAAATAAACCATGCTTAATATTGTAATATTATCTTCTTTTATGTATTTAAATATTTTTAGGATTATACATTATGATCTAAAATTCATAAATTTATGATTTATTATTGAATATTCTATTTTTTAAAAATTATACCTAGAAGGAACAAGGGTATCAATACTCTTTTCCAATATAGATATTTTCCAGCTAAATAATCCAATATGACTTGTATTGGAACTGAGAAATTTATGGCTATATTATGGAAGATTAATTAGGTGATGATTCCTGGCTGGATTAACCTGTTCTATAGTAATATTCTCCTATGTTGGATCACTTTATGTGACAAAGGTCCCCATATTTTATTGGAACTACTGATCCAAAAACATCTGATAATTCGATTATGTATTTGGAGAGGTTATTTATTGAATTAAGATATGGTGAAAAGGAAAGGGTTACAGTCATAGTGTATTTTCTTAAAGGAAATATTGGTTAGTGGTGGTCGTTAATCCAGAGTACAATGGAGGAAGTGGAAATAAAACTTGTGGAGAAAAAAATTGAGATGGTGGAAAATTTTCATAGCTGAAATAATAAGAAATAGTAAAGAGTTGTTGAGTGTGAGTCTACCTTTTTCAAGGTTATAAAGGTATGAAACATATTACATATACACCAAGGAGTGTAAAATTTATTATTTCATTGAAGGGATTAAGTCATGTCTTTGAATAGAATTGGTCTCTCAAACATTTTATTTATACGATGAAATAGTTTTATGTTATACCAAGACAGAGAAAGATAGAGAAATAATTCTCCATGTTTTATGGCTTCAAGGGGAAGCAAGAGTAGAAGATGATGACATAACGAAAAATGATTAATGTGGAGAATATAATGATGTTTTTTTCGACATGCGATAACTATGGAAAGAATCGCCCTGGGAAATTCTTAAAGGGATTGGGAGTTTGTTATAAGTGCATTGAAAAGGGAAACCAGAAAAAAATGGAAAGGGATGAATGAAAACAATGATATTTAGTGTTAAATCTATAAGGATATGGGGAACTATGCAAATGATATCCCCAATAATCAATGGAATATACCTCAGAATAAGTTAAAAGATCATTGTCAAGCTTATTCTATTGACACAAATGAAGTGGAAAGATTAATGTCCCACAATTTTTAGATCCATGAAATATATTTTAAAAGTATTTAGTTAATGATATCCCGGTTATATGAATTATAAAATGTATTAGTATTTTACTATGTTAATTTTTTGTTAAATATTTGAATGTGTGTGTTGAACAGTATTCGTGACCAAGAAAAATGATTTAGTGGAAATTTAAATATGTTGGATTATAGACAATTTAGGGAAGGATAACACTTAATACATTGATTTTGATATAATTATTTTGGGATAAAAAGATGATTGATATTGATAATATATATTACATAGTGCTAACTACCTTGTAACTGATGAATGATTCATTGACAACTTGTTTTTGATGGAGTCTACACCATTTTTAGATTTAAGGAATATATCAAATGACCCGTGTTTTATTTAAGGAATTACTAATCATTTGTGTTTCCAATAATGTCTTATAGTAATTTATGTTATTATTATGCTTCAACGGAATACATGATGATAATATTCACAAGTTTGGTATGTTACGATTAAGTGTCAATTTATTTTTTTAGGGGAATAAAATGTTTATTTCATAAACATTAGTTTAAATCTGGTCAGATTTATGTTGGATGAGATTTATGGTTTATGGAATGGATTAAGTCTAACTTCAAGTGCTAATGTAAAAATTGTACTTAACATTCTTTTTAAAAATATTCTACGATAGAAAAAAGTAATTTTTCACTCTTTTATAGGTATTATGATCCGTTAAAATTGAATTTTACTGCTTTAGGAATAAAAAAACAAAATGGTGGAAATTCATTTTTTGGAGTAATGTATGAATTGGAAATTGATTAATGTATTACCAAAGTATGAAATTGTACTTTTGATTAGAAATTTATTAAGTAAGAATATTTTCTTATATTCTTAGACAGTAAAGTAATCCCTCAACTTCGGAAAATGTATCTTGAAAAAAAAAATGTTGTCCTATTACATTCATACCTGATGAATCAAACGGTCTTTTCAATCATCAACGACCTATGGTTTTGAGCCCAATAACATTCCATTGATCATCCACTTTCTTGTGATCAATGGCCCCTATCAGTCTTTATGAATCCATGGGAATTTGTATTTTCTTCTGTATCAATGTTTACATTTCCCACTTATGTTCCTTAACATTGAATCCTAGTTCTGTGATTACACTAGATGATCATTATACTTACCAATTATCTCTTACTAATATAATGTTTTATTAAACATGTTATGATTTTTCTTTTGGAATAAATTAATTTTCAAATATCACACACTGGATTACCGAGATCAATTTTAAATAGTGAAGATGAAATTTATTTATGGTGGGGTGAAAGTGATTCCCAATAATTTTAAAATTAAAAAACTTTATTTAATAGAATTTGTTACATGAAACACTGATTTTAACTAGTGTTACATGCAATAATTATTTTCCATCAAAGCTTTTGATACGAGCGAAACTTATTTTTACCGAACAATAATATACTATTAATATTATTATTTAATGTGGTAGTTATCAACTATCCTTTTGAATGAAGGGAATGAATAGAATTAAGAAAAATATAAAAATATATATTTTACACATTTTTATTAGTTAACTATTTATTATAAATAAAATAAGGACCATTTAAATGAGGAATTTTTTTTCAAAAAATCTATATTTTTTTACAAAGACACTTTATGTGCTCTTTGAACAATAATTTTTAATTAATTTCTAGCACTTTTATATATTTAAATTGATAAAATTAACATAATTTTTGAAATTTTAATTCAAAAATTAGCTTATGGTGATTTGTTTTGGATTTTTCCAAAAAGTTTCATTTTTTATGAATAATGAAAAATACTGAATTTTAATTAAAAACTGTGTTTTTTTAAATAATTTATATAGTTAAATTATATTCATTATTGGTTTTAAAGTGAAATTAGTTCACATTAATATCAATTAATAAAATTTAGATCACCTTAATAATTTTAAAAATTAATTTTTGATATAAAAAACATTGTAAACTATTGAACATTATTTATTTAAAAACATTTCGTCTCGTCACGTCTCTAGGATTAATTTTAAATCATATAATTCCAATTAATTTTATTGAATTTTATAAAATGGATTCCATATTTTTAATCATAAAAATTTATATTATATAATTATTCCAACATTATTTTTGACTATAATGATTGGTGAAAACATCTAAAATTAATTACCGCGATTAAGATAAAAACAAATTTATCCGGGGTTATACAAAATAGATAAAGAGAAAATGACATACCCACTTGTAAAACAACCATTCTATAGACATATCTGAACTATTTTCATCCTATTCTAAATTTTTATTTGTTTATGGGATTATATTATTTGAATGTGGCTTATATAATAAGTTAATTAAAGAAAAAGACAAAAAATGGAACCTTCCTTACCTTTAATGTCAATAATGGTTGGGATATGGAAAAACATAATAGGTTTGGTTATAAATTTTATATTTAAATATTATTGAGTTGTTTTTCAGGATAATTTTTTTTCTTTTTTTATCGATGAAATATTTACTTTAGATGCTTAAGAAAATTCAATACAAGAATTATTTATTTAATAATTAAATATAATAAATGATACTAAAAATACTAAAAGTGATGTAAATTTAATGAACTATTGAGTTCCATTAATTTTATTAGGTTATTAAATCATTTTATCAAGTTTAAACACAATATATTTGAATTATATCATTGTATCGTTATTTTTAAATTCATATTAAATGGTTAATATCAAAATTGAGATTATTGTCATTTTATAATAAATATTTTTTATAAATGATTAAAAAATTGATAAAAAAATTTAATATTATTCCTAATGATATGATAAAATTAATAAATATCAATTTGGTTACATTCCTAGAGCAATTGTTCCTTTATTATGAATATATTGACTGAAAAATAGTAAAAACTCTAATAGCATGGATTAAATTAAAATGTTTTATTTCACATTATATGGGAATGTGTAAAACTAATTTTCAACACACATAAGAATTTCATTTGATAAATTTGATTTCATATTTCGAATTTGTGGATGAAAATTATTTAATAGGGATCA
Organism: Viscum album; assembly: GCA_963277665.1. Classification (NCBI taxonomy): domain Eukaryota; kingdom Viridiplantae; phylum Streptophyta; class Magnoliopsida; order Santalales; family Viscaceae; genus Viscum; species Viscum album. Next base: position 2,080,901,653 of record OY728152.1, on the reverse strand, counting down.
ATTTAATTTATTATTAAAGGATAAATTGTCTAGGTTATAAAAACGAGTTACTATGATGAAAAAGGGTAAAATAGAGTAAATGTAATGACTAAGGAATAACATGATAAAAATGTGTTTCTTTTTTATGTGGTAGAGGTGTGTCTTGACCAAATAAAATATACCCTCCATTATTGATCACTTTTTGGAGGCACCTGAGGTAAGAAGTGTGAAAAGTGAGTAAAAAAGTATATATGATATAGTTAATAAATATGTATAACTATTTTATAAATATCTTATATAGAATTTATATCCATAATCATATCCAACTGTGATAGGTGGTAATGGAAACAATGAATGATATCAGTTTGCAAGGTGGTTATCCGCCACACATATGAATAACGATTTCATAACCCATTCGGTGGAAGATTAGAATGATTTAGGTCATTAAATGAACTTAATAACATCTCAATGTATGAATGATTATAATTTTCCTATATAATCTTGGTTAATGAATAATTTAAGGGGGTAGTGAATTAAATAATATAAATACACTAATTGATAAATATTATCTATTCTTAAGGTAACTCCTTTTGGTTTTCACCAAAGGACTTCATTAGTTATATTTCATCCCACAATAAGACCTCTATGGTGAGAGGAGTTAAATATAGAATTTATTTGGGTATGTGTTGGACAAAATAATGTCTTTTTAACGTGTAAAGAGTGGATATGAGTGAGTGGCCTTTTATATGTGAGGTGAGTTGCACACTTGTAATTTTTAAAATAATGAATATAACCCGCAATTTTTCATATCAAATGTTTCGAATAATGGACCAGTACTGACACAATTTGATATAAGGTTAAATTATGATAATATAATAAATTTTAAGAACGTTTTTATTTCATTTTAATCCATATGTTATTATTTTACTCCCAGTTAATCAATTTTTAACTTAACAGTGGTAAATAATTTTTATTGTGTTCATTATTCATTTTGGTAAAAAAATAATTTTTAATTATTAAAAAATAAATTATCTGGACTAAAAATATGGAAATCATTTTGAAAAATTCAATTCACATAAGTGGATACAATATAATTTAAAACAAAACTCACAGTTGTGATGAAAATACAGGTTTTTAAGGATAATATTTTTTGAGAAAAAGATAAATTTCATATTATCAAAAATACTAATATTAATCAATATATAAATAAAAATTAATATTTAATAATATTTAATATATACATTTAATTTTAAATTTCCCTCATTTGGTTTAATTTTTATTATTTAAAATGGAGAAACATTGTGCAGTTTAAAACAATTTATAAACCCAAAAACAAACTTATACTAAAACACAATTTTATGATTATTAGAAATTAATTAAGTGTATTAAATATAACTAAATAATATTAAAATAAAATTAAACCATATTAAAAATATTTTGGTAATCTTAACATACCTAAATTATTGAAAATAAAAGTTTTTTTTACAAAAAGCGATATTCATCACTATTCCATTATAAATAATTGTTTTTGGAAAAAACCAAAAAAATCCATTCCTAAATTTTTTTATTAGGATTTAAAAAAATGATATTCATATTTTAAAAATCAAATTCTAAAATTTATAAATTAAAAATTTAAATAAAACCTTATAAGAAATGATTTTAGTTAAAACTTAATATGTTTTAATATAAAAATTACTTAATATATTTATAAATTATATAACTATCTACTTAATATTTATAAATATTAAAATGATTTATTCTATCATTACTAGGGTTGGAACACTATTGACTATAAGGGGTAAAGGCCTTACTATATTGATGATTTCATTCCCTATTCCTATGAAGTGTCTAACTCTTCATTTGAATCATTATTTGAGGACGTAAGTTAATATATATATCATTTAATATGTATTAATTTATTTCATATATTAATTATTTGAATATTTTTTTCTTATTTTTATAATTCATCACACCTTTTAATTTATTATAAAATTTCCATTTTAAGGAATTATTTTTCTACTACATGGGTTTCATGGGATTTTTTTCCCATTAATTTGCATAATTGTTGTTTTGAGAGCTAATTGGTGTATAAACAAATAATTTATTTAATTTTAATTTTATTTAAAATATAATGTACCATATTATTAAATATTTATTAGGCTTATGGTCCCCAATTTATTATACTACTATACCTTCATTATAGTATGCATTAAAGGCTTGCATGTATGAGTGATTCCATCAGTTTTACACAACCTCTAGAAGAAAACTATGAGGAGTTATTTTTATACTTTATATGATTAATCTTTCTTGTTTCATTTATCCAACTATATACTTAAATTTTTATGGGTTTTATGTTGAAAAAACTAGATATGTGACACTTTCAAGATAAGACCATGTTTTAGTTGGAAAACAATTGATGGATTAATGATTACATGAATAGAGATGGGAGTCATACTTTATGTTGACATTATCTAAATATGGAAAAAAATTTGATTAATAATTTATATATTCATATGATAACATTTATATAGTTTTTATTTAATATTTTTGTTACAAATTTTCCTATGTATAATATTATGTACACCGTTCATACCATTGAGTAAATTTCTTGTCAGAGACAGTAATATATTATGGTTAATACGTTATTTTTGGTTTTAAAAATTAATAAAAGATATTTTTTTACAATTTCCCATTTTCTAGAACATTTTTACTAGTGAATTTTTGGGTATTGAATTATCATATATGGGAGATTTAGGACGTGTTGAAGGGTGTGGATGATAAGGGGTCAAGTGATTCATGATTTAGAAAGGTTTCCTAGCTATTGGAAACTATGAGGGTTGTCAAGAAAGTTAGGTTGGTCAGTATTGGTCCATGATTGACATTAGATAATTACAATGGAATTACCACCATGTCATCATCACTCTAAAAGGAATATAGTGTAGCATCATCATTTCAAAATATTATATATAGAGGTTGAGAGTGTAAGTTGAAAAAATATATAAATTTCATGGATAATATGGAAAGCCACATCCGCAATAGGAGTAACTACAACAACATGACCCTTTCAAAGAATACTTGTGATGACACAAACCTGTCTTGGGGATGGAATTCCCTTCGTATGATGTTCTTTCATTAACCCACCCTCCTCCTAATAGATGACTTTTTTACGATTTGTTTTATCAAACTTATTGTGTATTAAATTTTTTATATAATTTTTTATTGATGTTTTTTTGTTAATATAATTATTTTCATTGGATTAATCTAGTGATAAAACTGAATTGATATTTTTTATAACCAATGAAGGAAACCCATGTATATTATTTAAGCTTGAAAATAATTTATAACAGAATCCAACTCCATCATGAATAATTATTTTTAATAAATTCCAAATCTAGTAATAAAAAATAAGTCATATTACCTTATTAGAAATCATAAATAATACTATTTACAACAAACTTTTTAGTGATAAGTTATTTCAATAGATATTTTTTGTAGTCAACCTTTTCTTACTAAGGATGAGTATTTACAAAAAACTTATTTTATTACAAATTCTATTAAATTTCATTATGTTTTTAAAAGAATAGTTTCCATGACACTATTTGTACTATACCCTCCATCCATTATTATTCTACACCTACGAGGAAGTGAGTCACATGGGGTTTTTTCATATAAAGGGGGGGTCATTACACTCATTGGAGATTGTTTACTAAAAGACTTACCATAACAGAAGGGTTGTTTAATTGTAACATGACTCATACAAATTAAATATGGGTCTATTCCAAATATTGAGGAGCAATGAAAACCTATTCAATTGAAATTTTAGTTAATTGGGATTAAGAACTATATTAATGGGGATTTATATGATATATATAGGTGGTTATTCTCATTAAGGTGATTGTACTGGGATATTGTTGATAATTTGAATAAAATCATATATCATAGAGTTTTTAAATTTTTTCCATGACTGGATTGAAATATATTACTTATTATTGATGTTCTTTTAAAAATTATTTATTAATAGTGAGATTTTTAAAAATAATTTATGTGAAATTTATTTTATAAAATGATGGGTAATATTGATTTTTTATAAATGTAAATGTGGATCTTTAATTAAATGCATGGACAATGGGTTTTAATAATAAAAGAATTTTTTTTCTATAAAAAATGATTTTTTTTAAATTAGATTTAATTCATGGAAAATATAGTTTCTTTATGTTAACTCATAGTTGGGTATCTCTAGAAAAAAATTCCTAACTATCCAAAAAACCTCATAATAATATTTGACTTTAATAGATACACAGAAGAAAAAAAAACTTAGTAATTAAATGAAGGAGATTCTTGAATGGATTTAATCTCTCATTATATGTTAACAAATGATAATGATTAAGAAGTCATTTGGGCGTGGTAGTTCTCTTATGAACATTATAAAAATGAATTGTAAAAAAGGAAACTAACCAAATTGTTTAAATAAGACAACTATAATAAGGAATTAATGTGAGAGTATAAAAGAATACTCTATAGTCATGGTTGATGAAAAAGATATTTAATAAGAGAAATTATACCCTCCTAAAAATTCAACAATAAATAAGTTGTTATCTAAGTAAAACATGTCAAAATAAAATCGATTTATGATGTAAAATATTTCTGTTAAAACCATATATAATTTAATGGAATACTTTTTAATAAAAATGTAATAAATAAAACACTTCTAATCCACTAACTCAGCCCTTACATCACCACCATGAATCCTCTTAAAAAAGGGTATGTGTTTTTTATTGACATATAAAATGGAATTATTTACTTTTCAATTATAATAAAAATTCCAAAAGAATCACGATAAATAAAGTACAATATATACACATTAATCTTGGTTAAGGAACCAATCATAACTCATTTGTGAAATTAAAAAAACAAATCTAGGGGATTCATAGAATTATAACCATAAAAATAATTGACCAACATTCATTTTATATTAAAATAGGATAAAGAATGTTTTATTTACAAATTAATATATAATAATAATCTTGAAGGTTTTTTTAATGATATAATATTTCATATTATAATATTTCAAATATAACTAAAATATCATTATTAATAGATACTGGTATCCTTGCTATAATAATATGTATATAAAATAAATATCAAAATAATCAATTTGATACATTATCTTGGAATTTGAAAATAATAATTAATAATAAGGAATTAATTATAATTGACTGTTCTTGAGGTATAATGTTAATAGATAAAGGCAATGAATAAACCAAACATTAATAACAAAAAATGTCTACATCTTTCTACAAAAAAATTGTTTAACATATCAAAACATTTATAAAAATTATCACCCATATTTTAATAAATCACCATATTAAAAATATGACATACTATTAAATTATTTATTTTATTTTATTTTGTTTATATATATATGAAGATAAAGAAACAAAAATAAAATTAAAAAATAACAAAGTGACTTCTTCTATAGAATGTATTATTTTCCCGGAAATCCCCCATAGTGAACATGACACTCACCCAATGATACATATAGGGTGCATGTTAAATCCATGGTACACAATATTGTAAACCATCATATTTTTTTAGTGATCTAGTTAAAGATTGATTTTATTAGGCAATATTGTTATAGATAATAGCCATTGAATGCATGAAATTAGTTATCACTGACTACCATCTTAATCGGATCTAATAAAAGACACATAAAGATAGACGAGGAATGATTAGATTGAATAAATTATGTATTGATATATTTTAAATCTTTTAATAAAATTGATGATGAACCAAGCCAAGGATATTTTGATATTATAGTCACAACAAATCAAAATGTTCTGTAAAAACTATCTCCCCATTTATTGCCGATAAAATACCTAAATAAAATAATTTGATATTAACGAAAAATGAGAGGGAAGAATTAAATGAGGGAACCCATATTCATTATCCTTGCGGGGATTTATTCTATTAACCACATAACATAAACTTAGTGTGGCCCAATACAAGGTAGGCCAAGGAGATGGAGTATAGGTTGATGAAGTACATGGCTGACCATCTGCATGAACCCCATAGAATTGGATTCTGCCTTGATCACCATTGCTTGATGTTCACAAAGTATCTACATATAAAGGAAAAATAAAATTTACTAAATGATTTATTGAAATTAATATCATAAAAAATAAACAAAAACTACTAATATACTATCAATGATCAAGGTGAATGAAAATTTTGTGGGGTTCAAGCTGATGTTGGTGAAGATCATGTCAAGGATGTACTCAGTATTGGAAGATGGGGTGCATACTGTTGGGAGTGCAAGAACATGATCCATCTATAAGGATGATTTTTCAACCCATAAAACCCTAAAAAATGAGTAGTTGGATCTCAAATTATTGGTAGTTCAGTAGGTGTTTTAAACATCTGCATTAGTACCCATTCTGTTATCCCTATTCTTAGTGTAGCACTTGAGGGTTTTATTCCCCTCCATATTTATTTATGGGTTTCTTAATCTAAAAAGAATAATTTATGCATAAAATGGGAAAAATATTGAAATATTATTTAATCTATCAACATTATTAGGGGAAAAAGAAAAATTAAAATGGTAAATTATTAATTATATCATAAATTGGTTGGATAAATTCATTCAGATGTTATGGTTGAAGATAAAAAAATGTAGCACCCGAACTAGACCACCCACTGGAGCTAGGTGTATTGTCATAAGATTTGAGGCATATTTCCCAATAACTAGAGGGTATAATATATTTCATAAGATAATTTTTAAATTTATATAATTTATTTACTATATATTTCCATTACAAATTTTCAAAAAAATATAATGAAAATTTAGTATTAAGTAGATATATTTCATGTATAATAAAAAATAGAAATAGTTTTATAAAGTAAAACATGTAAACCCGAGGCACAAATCATTCATAGATAATAGAATGAGAAAACATTTAGGTATATTTAAATTCATAAAGACATAAAATCCAAAATGAATTCACTAGTAGAAAAAATATAATTCAAGTTAGGGTTTTAGAATCATTTATTTAATAACCTACATTAAAAATATTTTGTCTTTTTTTAACAACACAAATGTGAAAACCCTTTATTGACGGGTTTTCAAATCAGTTTTAATGAAACCATGTTTAATATATAGACTCTATATTTTCTCATGGTAGTATTTTTAATTTTCTAGAGTTGGCCTTTAATATTTAAAGTACTACTTAAAAATTAATACACCTCAAAAAAACATTTTGGCATACCAAGTATAACTTTTTAGTCACCCTCTTTCTTTTTTTTAGATTTACTCCCCATAAATTTTCATCACCATTAAAATATTTATTCATTCAAAATATTCAATGTGATATTTATCATTCTAATCTCATAATTTATATTGCTAATTTAAAGACCCATAAAATTCAAGGGAAATTTTTTTCTTAATTTTTTTTGGAATTTTACAAGAGCGCGGTTTCTAACGGCACCTGATTCCGAGGCCCGGAGTGCCCGGAATCATTTTCCGAAGTTTGGCTCGGGTACGTTCAGTGAACGAATGAGCGGAAATTTCTAAATTTTGCACCGATGCCCGGAATCAAATTCCGAGGGCACCGATGAACTCGCAACACCGATATTCGCTTAAGGAGACCTTTTCCGAGGTTGTGTTTATTGCGGGTTGAGAGTTAGTTTTTGGGAATTTAGAATAAGTTAAATAAAATTGTGGAATAAAAATTTTATTTTAACTTGTTGGTTAACTTCTCCCAAAGGGAGTTAGAGGTGGGACCCATATCCACTTAACCTCCCTTGGGAGGATTAAGTGTGGTGGGGCCCACATGAAACATAACTCTTCAACTTCTTTTTTTAAACTCCCAATAACCCCTCTTTAATTAACTTGAGAAGTTGGGTTATTAAATGGGTTGAGTTGTTTAATTTCAAACCTTTGAATTTCAATATGGTTTGGTTGTGTAAATAAAATAAGACCTTAGCTTATTTTATTTGGGTTAGAATTCTCTAGACAATCTTGAGAGAATTTGGAGCCTTCTTCTTCTTCTTCTTCAAACTTTGACGAAGAATGCGAAGAAGTTTCGGACATCGACGAAGAACACCACGTTCTTGGGAACCGTCTTCCACGACGCCATACCCGCGACACCGACAACGTACTTCTTCCGTGTCATCTCTTACGCGATGGTTTCCCACAACGAAATCGCCGTCAAAGAGCTTCGAATCCTCACTTCACGACATCGATGTCCTTTTCCGCGACGCCGACCACCGCGACGCTTGTCTTCCGCGGGTCGTTGACGATCATCGTTCTTGAAACCAAGGTAGGGATTTTTTATTGATTATTTATTAATTATCCTTCTTGGTTCTATCATGACAATCTTAAGGATAAATGTTTAAGTGTTATCATCTAACGAGAGGGGGGGGGGGGGCGACCGCACAAACACGGCCGAATCCCCCCTCTTTTGTTCTTGATTATTATTATTCCTTGCAGATGAAAAGAGATGGTGTGGTGCTGTCGCACCACGCGGGGATCATTTGACAATTATTGCATGGCGCCGTCGCGCCACGCCGCGGAAAGTTTATCAAGAACGTGACGCCATCATGCCGCGTCAAAGGAAACCGAAGGCATCGCGGCCGGATCGGGGCCGCGGCGGAGGGGCGCGGTGTTGTCGCACCGCGCCAGACGACGAAGGCCACGGCCGGTTCCGGGCCGCGGCAGAACGAGAAGACCGGCGGCCAGCCGGGCCACCGGTGTTGAAAGCCGGAAAGGGGACCGGCCTCGCCGGTCCCGTTGAGGAAAAACCGGCCGACCAGGTCGGGCCGGCCGGAAGGGAGGCAAAACCGGGGGGAAATTAATTCCCCCGGCCAGCCAAAATGGCCCCCCATTAAGAGGGGGGCCGGTTTCACAAAGGGGGGGCAAGTGGCCCCCCGTTTTTTCTCAAAAGCAGGCCCCCACGTGGGGGGGCCGTTGACCCAAGGGGCGGCATCCAGCCGCGCCGCCAGCTGAGGAGGGCGGGGGCCTTGCCCCCTGCGCGTGGCACCCGAGCGGCGCACCGGCCGCGCCACCGCGCCGTCGCGCCAGGCCGCGCTGCCGTACCGGACCACGCTGCCTGGTCGGACCCGAGTCGGGTCGACCCGGTTTGGGTCGACCCGGTTCGGGCCGACCCTGGGGGGGTCGGGCCGGGTCGGCCCGGACCCGGACCCCCCGTTTTCGAATCAACTACGGTATTTTTCCCATAACATGAGCTACAAAACTCCGATTGATGAACCGTCAGCAGATATGCGATCCTTGAATCGAGACGGTCGATTCGGTATATCGCACTCAATGTTTCGGAATACTTTGAGTTCGGCCGGGTTGGTTCGTACACGAAACCAACCGGGCCCTCGGAGCGGAAACACTCATATCTTGAGTTACAGACGTCCGATTGACATGCCGTCAGCTTTGTTGAGTTCCTCTCAGTGAGACGGATCTTTTGGCATACTCTTCCCGAGGTTTGGACGTAGGTGGAGTACGTTCGGGTTGGTTTTTCCTTAAAAACTAACTGGGCCCCTCGGACGAAAAAGCCAATAACTCTCAGACCGGGCGTCCGATCGACGCGCCGTCTGTTGCGTTGAGTTCCTGTTGACGATATGGAACTTTTGGATACATCAACTCTGGTCTATGTGACAGGTGATGTATCAGCCTCTCTGCTCGTAGAGCGGACCCTCCCGAACGAGCTTGCTGTCTGCGGGAACCCTAGAGCTGGCTGCGACTGCGACTGCTACTGCTACTGCTACTGTGACTGCGACGACGACAGTACAGAGATCCTTGGTGGATTCGACGACGACTACAGCAATCAACGATCCTACATGGATCAGTTCTACAGGTCATGTGTGGGCCCGATCCTGTGTGGGTCCGATCCTGTGTGGGTCTGCGCTCAGCGGTCCTGTGTGAACCAGTGCCTACAGGTCCTGTGTGGGCCCGATCATGTGTGGGTCATTGTGGGGGGTTAGTTACCTATCGATCCTTCGTGGGTCCGACGACTTAGATGAACCAGAGATCATCTTTATCGTCTTTCGAAGAAGTATACCTGTGTGAGCTGAATCCTATTGGTTTCCTGTGTGGATTGTGTTGTGCTATCCTGTGTGGATTTCTTTTTTCTTTCCTGTGTGGAATACGTATACTTTTCCTGTGTGGACTAAGTTGTAATTGGGCTCGGAGGTTGGAGCGTATTAGAATTGATGACTTAGGTATATGTATGGGCATATACCTAAGCAGTGATGGTTGTTACTTCGTGATTGTATCTTTCTTTGTGGTTTATCCTTTGTGGATTTTGGGAGACCTTCAGGGGTCTCGGGGTCCCTACTGAGTAGCTTATACTCACCCCTGCACGGGCTATGCCCGCACTACGTTGTGTTGGTTGCAGACGACGGATATCATTGATCGTGGCTGAGGCTTGTAGAGCAGAACGGTACCTAGAGGTGGACCACTGGGCGGTACGTGCCCGGAGCGGACGACGGGACCCGAGGAGCAGTGGAGCAATCTGTATCCACCCTTCAGGTGGGATCTCCAGTGGACAGCTCGGTGTAGCGGCTTTTACTTTACAGTTGTTGTTTTCCCTTTCGAGTTGTACTTTACTTTCAGTTTGGGTTTGTATACTGGACCATTTACTTTTCCGCACTTTCAGTTGTACTATGTTCTTACTTAGTGTTTACTTTTCCGCTTGCTTACTCTGTGGTGCTTGTTTACTACTCAAAGGCAATTCCTTCACTTTTTGTTGGGATTTACGCCTTGGTGCTAGTCGCCAGCCCCTGGCCTATGGAAGGAGGGCTTGGGGTAGTCACGGCACGGGCCCCGAGGGCGGGTCGTGACAAATTGGTATCAAAAGAGTTCGGTTCTACCACGAACTCTGATCTTTTCTATGTGAAGCAATAATTTTTAGCGTATTTAGTGTGGTTATCAGTCCAGGTAGTCCATTGTTGGTGCGACGACCGACATATCCGTACACCAGGACCCTGACTACTGATTTCCGACTTAATGCACGAAAACATTGATTGCGTGTGTGTTTCAAAGTTTTCTTTGTGATTACTTTATATCAGATCACCATGTATACTGTTCTGACCGTGGCGCACCTGTTTCCTTTTTTAGGATGGCCCCACGACGGCAGCCAGCTAGGGTTCCGAGAGTCGAGCGTGACGACATCCCACCGAGCGACGAGGCCTCGGTGCAGGGCCCTTTGTCAGCAGTGGCACCGGCGGTAGCTCTACCCGCCGAGCCACCGATGCTTCCAGCACCAGCCGCTGACGATGCACGTCGCCTTGGAGCTCTGCACGAGTTCTAGCACCAGCGACCGCCTAGGTTCTGTGGGGAGACGGACCCCCAGGTAGCAGAGGACAGGCTAGAGGCAGTGGTACGAGTTTTTAGGCTAGTGAGGACACCTACAGACCTCATGGTGATCCTCACTGCGAGCCTACTACACGCAGCAGCAGGACAATGGTGGAGCTTGATGCTCCATGTGTACAATGAGGCATCTCTACTTTGGACGGACTTTTAGAGCCTCTTCCGCTCGGAGTTCGTCCCAGCCACCCTTCGTGCGGTGCATATCCAGGAGCTTCTTTAGCTGCGGCAGGGCATCATGACAGTCGCTCAATACTCGGCGAGATTTACTGATCTCTCGCACTACTCGACCGACATGGTACGGGATCCATTCTTCTGAGCCCAGACCTTCGAGTAGGGTTTGAGACACGAGATCAGGGCATTGCTGATCTCTCTCAGCATACCGACTCAGACAGGAGTACCGGAGCAGGCCCTTTTGATCGAGAGTTTCCTTGCTGAGTCTACACCAGCGCATCGACCCACCGCAGGGCGACACGTGGCAGAGTCATCTACAGCAGGCAGTCGACGGATGAGTCAGGGGTCTAGGCAAACCAGACCTTCCGGAAGACGACCTCAGGACACTGGCTCAGCAGTGCGGGGCACACAATGAGGAGCCAGTCTTTCAAGAGGTAGGCAGTGCTACTCGTGCGGCGGGCAGGGCCACATGGCTCGTGACTGCCCGACCCGCCGTGCTGAGGAGCAGTAGACGGTTGAGGGACCACCGAGGCAGAGGCAGAGGGTCGACCGTGGCGGTCCGCAGGGAGGAGGCGGACGAGGCAATGGAGCTGGACGAGCAGCAGGTGGTGGGCGACGCTTTGAGGCTCTACCACCACCACCACCACCAGGAGGTCCACCTCGACCACAGGGAGCTGGCGGGCAGAGACAGGCACAGCTCCAGGCAACAGAGGCCTATGACCACGACTCACCTGAAATGATTCGAGGTACTATCTATGTATATTCCACCCTTTTTGCAGTACTTATAGACGCAGGAGCAAGTCACTCTTTCATAGCCGCTGCCCTTGTTCGGAGCTCGGAGATTCCGACAGAGCCGTTGGATCGATCCTTACAGCTAGAGACTCCTACGGGAGCAGACTCGACGATTACGCACTGGTGCCGGCAGTGCGAGATTACTCTAGGAGGCGAGATCTTCGGCTGGGATCTTCTTGTAGCAGCGTCGAGGCCTTACGACGTCATCTTGGGCATGGATTGGCTATCTACGGTCCATGCACAGATTGACTGTTTTAGGCGCAAGGTGTGATGTGTACGAACCGACTAGAGTAGGTTCACCTTCACTGGTGAGATGGGAGACTTTGCAGCACAGGATGGACTTTCGCAGAGGAGAGGACAACCCATCACCCATCAGTTGGTTAGCCTCATCCTTGGAGCAGTTGACGTGCGGAGTCCTGGTTTTCCTGCAGTGGTGGATCAGTTTGCGGACGTTTTTCCCGACGACGTCCCAGGGCTACATCCTCGCAGAGAGGTAGACTTTTATATTGACCTGTACCCCGGGACAGCCCCGATATCGACTCCAGCATATCGGATGGCCCCCACTGAGCTTCGAGAGCTACGGGTACAGTTGGAGGACTTGCAGGGAAAGGGGTTCATCAGACCCAATTTTTCATCCTGGGCTTCCCCGATATTGTTCGCCAAGAAGGAAGACGGGAGCTTGAGACTTTGTGTTGACTATCGTCTCCTGAACCAGGTGATAGTGAGGAACAAGTATCCACTACCGAGGATTGATGACCTCTTTGATCAGCTCAAGGGATCACGGTGGTTCTCGAAGATAGACCTAAGGTCAGGCTATCATCAGCTCAGAGTTAGAGACGAGGACGTGCAGAAGACGGCCTTCAGATGTCGGTATGGCCACTATGAGTTCTTGGTTATGCCTTTCGGCATAACCAATGCTCCAGCAGTGTTCATGGCCCTCATGAACATGATCTTTCAGCCATAACTCGATCGATTTTTCGTGGTCTTTATCGATGACATTCTGATTTACTCGACGACTGAGGAGGAGCATGCCTACCACTTGAGAGTTGTACTAGACCCACTCTGAGAGAACCATATTTATGGTAAGATCTCAAAGTGCCAGTTCTGGATACGTGAGGTCCACTTCTTGGGACACGTCATCTCTGAGGCGGGAGTTGCAGTGGACCCCGCGAAGATCGAGGCAGTTCTATCTTGGGAGCCACCCAGGAGTGTGATGGAGGTTCGGAGTTTCTTGGGACTAGCTGGATACTATTGGAGATTCGTGCCAGACTTCTCTAGAGTTGCGTCACCACTCACAGCTTTGACGAAGAAGGGGAAACCCTTCGTGTGGTCAGACAGATGTCAGCAGAGCTTTCAGGAGCTGAGACAGAGATGGACCAACGCACCTATCTTGAGGTTTCCTAAGGAGGGAGTAGGGTACGTAGTCTACTGCGATGCATCAGGGACCGGACTCGGATGTGTTCTGATGAAGGAGCGGGAAGTGATCGCCTATGGATCACGTCAGTTGAGGCCGCATGAGTATAACTACGCTACCCATGACCTGGAGCTAGCAGTAGTGGTCTTCGCTCTGAAGACTTGGCGACACTACCTGATGGGTGAGCGCTTTACAGTCTTTTCTGATCATCAGAGTCTCAGGTATATCTTCTCGCAGAAGGACTTGAACCTGAGACAGTGGCGATGGCTCGAGTTCCTCCAGGACTATTACTTTGAGATAGTCTATACTCCAGGGAAGGGGAACGTAGTAGCTGATGCCCTCAGCAGGAGGACGGGCATTCAACTACTTTAGGAGGCGACGAAGCAACTAGCCTCTTTGCAGATATCCTTTGTGGATAGAGATGGAGTAGCCCTCCTCCAGTCTCTCATAGGCACCCCTCCTCTACTACAGAAGGTCAGAGAGGCACAACATGAGGACGCTGACTGTGAGACACGGCGTGCACAGATATCCTCGGGATAGGCACCTGATGGTTTCTCCCTTGGAGCAGAGCACGACATCCTTTTCAGAGGACATACCGTGGTACCATTTGCTTTACGAGAGGAGGTGCTGAGATAATTTCACACTTCTCCTTTGGCGGTACATCCAGGAGTGGCGAAGATGTACCAGGATCTCAGATGACAGCACTGGTGGCCGGGCATGAAGAATGATGTAGCAGAGTTCATTTCTCGATGCCTCACCTGCCAGCAGGTGAAGGCAGAGAATCAGGTTCCAGCAGGCTTGGTATATCCCTTTGAGGTCCCGGAGTGGAAGTGGGACGACATATCTATGGACTTTGTGACTGGACTTCCAAACACTTCCAGAGGTCACGACTCCATTTGGGTGATTGTTGACCAACTCACCAAGTCGGCACACTTCTTACCCATCAGAGAGCAGGGCTCAGTGGAGAGATTGGGACGTCTCTACATTCAGGAGATTGTGCGGCTCCACGGTGTGCCATCATCTATCGTCTCCGATCGAGATGCTCGCTTTACTTCCCGGCTTTGGAACGGGTTACAGGAGGCGTTCGGGACACAGCTACGTCTGAGCACAACCTTTCACCCTCAGACCGATGGTCAGATGGAGAGGACCATTCAGACTCTCGAGGACATGCTCCTCGCATGTTTCCTCGACTTTGGTCGTAGCTGGGAGGACCACCTACCCTTGGTGGAGTTTGCGTACAACAACAGCTACCACTCCACCATCGGGATGGCACCGTACGAGGCGTTGTACAGCCGACCTTGTAGATCTCCTTTGTGCTGGACAGACCCTAGGGAGTCAGCACTTGTGGGACCAGAGATGGTCCAGGCCACGACAGAGAAGGTCCATGTCATCCAGGAGCGGATGAGGACAGCTCAGAGCCGGCAGAAGTCATACGCTGACAGGAGGCGGAGGCCACTAGAGTTTGAGGATGGCGACCACGTCTTCTTGCGGGTGTCACCTCGACGTGGTATTCAGATATTTGGCCGAGTCGACAAGTTATCTCCGCGCTTGATCAGACCCTTCCAGGTCCTCAGCAGGATTGGCGAGGTGGCTTATCGCCTGGCTCTACCACCTCAGTTGCACCGGGTGCACGATGTCTTCCACGCATCTCAGTTGAGGAGATACGTGCACGACCCGACGCACATCATTGACCACGGGGAGCTTGACGTTGACGATGGGGCGACTTTTATGGAGGTCCTGGTGGAGATAGAGGATCGATAGGAGCGGGTCGTATGTGGGCGATCGATTCCTCTTGTGCGCATCAGATGGCAACACGGGAACCTCCAGGAGAGCACATGGGAGCAGGAGGCTCGGATGCGTGCTCAATACCCTCATTTGTTTCCCTAGTTTTTGATGTATCTTTACGGGGATGTAAAGCCCTGAGGTGGGAGTAATGTAAAGACCCGTAAAAATCAAGGAAAATTTTTTCTTAATTTTCTTTGGAATTTTACAAGAGCGTGGTTTTTGACGGTACCTGATTCCGAGGCCCGGAGTGCCCGAAATCATTTTCCGAAGTTCGGCTCGGGTACGTTCAGTGAACGAACGAGCAGGAATTTCTAACATTTGAACCGATTCCCGGAATCAAATTCCGAGGGCACCGATTAACTCGCAGCACCGATATTCGCTTAAGGAGACCTTTTTCGAGGTTGCGTTTATTGCGGGTTGAGAGTTAGTTTTTGGGAATTTAGAATAAGTTAAATAAAATTGTGGATTACAAATTTTATTTTAACTTGTAGGTTAACTTCTCCCAAAGGGAGATAGAGGTGGGACCCACATCCAATTAACCCCCCTTTGGAGGATTAAGTGTGGTGGGGCCCACACGAAACATAACTCTTCACCTTCTTTTTTTAAACTCCCAATAACCCCTCTTTAATTAACTTGACAAGTTGGGTTATTAAATGGGTTGAGTTGTTTAATTTCAAACCTTTGAATTTCAAAATGGTTTGGTTGTGTAAATAAAATAAGACCTTAACTTATTTTATTTGTGTTAGAAATCTCTAGACAATCTTGAGAGAATTTGGAGCCTTCTTCTTCTTCTTCAAACTTTGACGAAGAACGCGAAGAACGTTCGGACATCGACGAAGAATGCCACGTTCTCGGGAATCGTCTTCCGCGACGCCGTACCCATGACACCGACGACGTACTTCTTCCGCGTCATCTCTTCTGCGACGGTTTCCCGCGATGAAATCTCCATCAAAGAGCTTCGAATCCTCGCTTCACGACATCGACGTCCTTTTCCGCGATGCCGACAACCGTGACGCTCGTCTTCCGCGGGTCGTTGACGATCTTCATTCTTGAAACCGAGGTAGGGGTTTGTTGTTGATTATTTATTTATTCTCGTTCTTGGTTCTAGCATGACAATCTTAAGGATAAATGTTTAAGTGTTATCATCTAACGAGAGGGGGGGGGGGGTCGGACCGCACAGACACGGCCGAATCCCCCCTCCTTTGTTCTTGATTATTATTTTTCCTTACGGTTGAAACGAGATGGCGTGGTGCCGTCGCACCACGCGTGTAACACCCGAGACTTTTATGTTATATAAATCATCAAAGGAATCTTTTTCTACACAACACTTGCTTGACTTGCTTTACACGAAATCGTGACCTTCCTCGATAGCTTGTGTCGTACGCAATACCGAGTTTCACTAAACAACGATATGCTATTAAAATAAAACTAGCCATTATGAATAGTAAAAACCACTTTTTAAAATTTTATAAATTTTATTTTTCAAAATGGACATCATTTTTGGATTCGGAATACTGAAATTAGCCTAGGGTGAAATTTTGGTATTTCTCTGAAAACTTTCAATTTTTGATGAATAGTGAAACCACTAAGTGGTAGGTTAAAACTGAATTTTGCATAAAACTTAATTTTACCGCTTCTGTGAATGGAATTTCAAAAATCCGACAGACACGGTTAATATCAAGGACTAAAATGTGGTTCAATGAGATGAAAATAATTTTTTGTGAATAGTAACTTTTTACTTTTTTTTACCACGGTTAATAGTAAATAGGGTAACTAAGGGTAAATATGATATGACTATTACCCTAACACATGTCCTAATTCTATTGGATAAGTGTAATTCGACCAAAAACAACCTTATGAATATAATATGACCATTTAGGTCCACTTGGATTAGATTATGACATGTAATATTATTTTATTTAATGAATAGTTAAAATAGTTAAAATCAATGTTTAATAACTAAAACATTTTTAATATGGGGTTATACATAAGATAAATTCTACTATAAATATTCATTAGAAATGTAAAAAGATTTCCTACATAATGGTATTTTATTTGTAATATTTAGACCTTAAATAATTTAATTTATTTATGACACAATGATAATGCAGTAATTATCTTATTAATGAAATATTGACATAATTGATGTTATAAACACCAAAATAAATGAAATTTGAGACTTTTTATGAATTCCACTAATTTTCTAGGTTACTATGATATATTAGTGTTGATTTCATCAACTTTGTTTGAACATATAATTCTGTTATGACTTTCACAAAAATCATATATCAAATAGTGTCAAAATTGACACAAAATAGTTTTTAAATCAAATATTATATTACTAATTGTTATTTTATTCCTAAAAATCTAAGGTTAGGCCAAATGACTTAGATAAAGATATATATATTAATAATAAACAATTTGTGGTTCGTTTGTCATGTTATAGTAAGTGTATTAACCATATAGTGAAAGAAAACAAAAAGACACGGTAAAAGTTAAATTATTTAACTTAGAGTTAAATCTAATTGATAAGGTTAAAATATTACCCTAAACTTGTCTAAATCTTATTGGTTGATAGGCTTTCGACCCATCCCCACTTTAACTTCGAAATAAGACCCTTTGGAACCATTATAAACCGATTTTGACTTTAATATAAAATAATATTTTGAGGTATTCCAAAGGTGCCCCTCTCCTCCCTTATAAAAGGGCACCTCCTCCCCCTCCTCCTCACACCAATTTGAGCACTCAATCTCGGCCAACCCCTGACATTTTCTCCTCTACACTTCCCTAGAATAATCCTAGAGGTCCTGGTCTTCTTCAAAGACCAATCGTAGTTCCCTAAGTGGAGGATTCAAAGAGGCATTCCAAAGAAGAGGTAATATCCATTACCGGTCTTTTCAATTTCTTTTTCTTCAACTTCTGCTTCTTTAGTTGTTTCATGATAAAGTAATAACATAATTATTACTTACATACTGATATGTTATTATAAATATGAAACAACCCTAATTAACCTTCTATCCATCCTACAGAAAAATGAAATCACCGCGCGTGCGTACGTACAGAATACCGTCTCCACGCCGTGGTGTAATCTATTTTACACCACCACCTTACAAGGATGGGTATAATGGTGTAATGAGTAACTATTTATGATTATTATAAAGTAATATTGATACTGAAATAATATATATATACTCCAATACAATTCCACGATCATAGGAACGATATCATCACTCGTGCGTATGTACGGAATACCGTCTCCACGATGTGATGCGACTCGTTCTACATGATCATCATTACATAGTAATTATATAAATGAATTTAATGAATAAATATGATATATGTTACACTAATACCATTCTGGATATTAGGTATCTATAACCATAAAAGAATAATAAGAATTTATTCGGCAAAACACGCATAAGAACAAAAGGCAATAAAGACCCGAGTAACAAGTAACAATGAAATATTACTAACAAGAAGCTAAGAATATGACCATATATGAAATCATATCCATATGTATGATTCTGGAATAAGTCAATAACATTATTTAAACCATTATACAGGAGCTTCGGACACGTACAAAGAAAATCGGACCTAAGGTAAGGGGAAATATCACAATCTCATTTTTATCCGAGATTGTTTATACTTTGGTATTTACTGGGGTGTATTTTATCATCCACATCCATGTTCCATCAATATGTAATATTGTTTCCATCCACTAACAATAGTTTAAATCCAATTTTACCCTTCGGTGAGTTTTTAGTAAATAATATGAAAGGAATCTTTTGTCGTTTTTTTCGTACGAGGTACTTTTTGACTTTTCTGACAAAAGTACGAAGAATGTTTTTTTAACTTATACGACATGAATGGATTTTTAAAACATTATTTCCAAGAAGCTTCCTTTACAAGTTTACAAGTTTATTTTTAATCAACTTGTTTTAGTTTAAAGTTGTATGACATGTTAAGAAAGGAAAAATGTTTTTGAAGAAGAAAGGATATTTTCCTCAAGAATGGAGTTCAAGTGTTTTATCAAAATTATTTTCCATCTAAGATAATAATGTGTTCTGTTTTTATCCCTATTATTACATTGATTTGATTATTTTTTGAGGAAATTATTTTTATGAAGTCATTTACCTTATATGATTTGTTTTATGATGTCATGATGTTTCAAGAATCCCATTTTTGTTACATGTGTTATGCGATGATGTATGATTTATGATTATGTGGCACACATAAGAAAAGATTCATTATAAGATGGGTGGGACCTATATATTCCTCCAATGCATTGGGTAAAGATTTTATATCTCATGAGGTAGACATGGCTGGAACGGTAGGTTATACCGGTTCAGTGAAACAGGACTGGAACGAGGGTGACTCGGTTCAGAAAGGGAGTTTGTCCACTAAGATAGTCTTGTCAATGAGTCATGACCAACAAGAAATGATTTTCCATGATTATGTGTGCATGCCACAAAGTTTCATGTTTCATGTTATGATTATGGGGATCTCATTTTCACTTCTATGATTTGTTCCATGTTAAGATATTATGATCTCTTTTGCAGGATATGATTTTCAAAAAGATATGATATGATTTTTTTTATTTCCATTATTTGCCCTTGCTGAGCATTTGAGCTCACCCTTTTATGTTTTCTTTTCCCCAGGTCAGGAAGATGGATATTAAGTATAATATGCTAAAGGGACCCTAGATATGATGAAATAAATGGGAGACACTGTAGAAGATTTATGAACTAGTTGTTTATGTTTCCCAGTTTCTAAAGACACTATACCTATACTGTCCTTTGTGGTTTTGTCATATGTTGTAATAAGTGTTCTTCAATTTTGAAGTATTAACAATGTATGTAAAGTATGGGTCGTTATAGTTGGTATCAGAGGAAAGGTATAGTCAACCTTTGGAAACTAGGATGTGAAAGTCTTAGTAAGAACCCTAAGGATATGTCTAAGCATAGAACACAATCTTAGTGTTTTAGAAATGGCCATGAACAGCCTAGGATAAGACCTTAAGTGTGAAATTTTATCCTTGATTATGTCGTTTTCCTATTATAATTAGTGTTGCTCACACTATTCTTCTTGGTTTTAGTCAATGGATGGAACCCGAAGGAACCGTGTTAATGAGGAATGCGATGGGCAATGCAATGATTGTCCCCCTGAGCAACCAAACGATATGGGAGATGGAATGAAAAATATTGTAGCCATGCTCACACAACTTTCTCAAGCTATGAATCATTCAGGACTTCCAAACGAGAAAAGGAAGGAGAAACATTCTGTTGAATCCTTCATGAGGTAGCGTCCACCTTCTTTCAGTGGGTCTACTGATCCATTAGTTGCTGAACAATGGATTAGTACTACTGAAAAGATATTTTCAGTTCTTCAATGTTCTGAACATGATAAAGTCATCCTAGCAATGTATCGTTTGGAAGGAGATGCTGATCAATGGTGGAATCTTATTAAGAATACGAGGCAAAGGGATGAAATTGAGTCTATGGAATGGGATGAGTTCAAGAACTTATTTTTCAATAAGTACTTCCCTCGTATTCTCCGAACAAAGATGGAGAAAGAGTTTCTTGAACTGAAGCAAAGGGATGATGAATCTGTTGGTACCTATGAAGCAAATTTTACAAGACTTGCAAGGTACGCTTCTGAAATTATTATCCAACCTGAGAGTAAGATCGATCGATTCTTTAGTGGCTTAAAACCAAGTCTTCGAAGGGCGTTAGCCATAAGGGACTTCAATAGCTACGAGGAAATCGTTTGATGTGATCTCAAAGTCGAGATGGAGATTGGAGTAACCCATTAGTCACATGGGTTTGATAAGAAGAGGAAGATGGAATTCAAAGGAAAATCTAAAGAGCACACTGAAAAGAAGATGACCTTTCCCTTATGCTCAAAGTGTGGAAAGAAACATGGAGAGAGTTGTCTTAAAGGGACAAGTAAATGTTTTAAATGTGGAAAGGAAGGTCATTGGGCATTTGAATGCCGCGATAATGGGAAGAAGATGTCTAATGATGCAAACAAAGGAAGGGATACACAGAATGAACCTACTACACTTCAATGTTTCAAGTGCAAGGAGATGGGGCATTATGCCAATCAATGCCCAAATCCAAGGGTTGATGATGATGGTCGACGTCAACAAAATCTTAAGGCTAAAGACAAAGGAAAGTCACATGCAATTTCTATCAGCAATGTGGAGTACGATAACGAAGTGGTGAAAGGTACACTTACCATCCACTCTAAAGTAGAAAATGTTTTATTTGATTCTGGATCCACCCACTCTTTTATTTCTGAAAAATTTTCTAAGGGTATCACCGTACTACCTCAACAATTAGATGTTGAGTTAGCTGTGACAACACCTAATGGCACAACAGTCGCATAAAAAGTTTATAATTCTTCTCCGATCGAAGTTTGTGGGAAAGTGCTTCCTGCAAATCTTGTGATCCTTCCTTTAGTGGAATTTGATGTGATTATTGGAATGGATTGGCTTTCTCTACATGGAGCTCATTTCAATTGCCAATGAAGGGAAGTCACATTTCATATTCCAGATCAATCTACGATCGTCTATCAATGCAAGGATGGACATAACCTTCCTGTGGAAATTTCTTCCATCTTATGGGTATTGATTCCAGTAAATGAAGGTTATTTATCTCAAATGGTTGGTGAGAAACTCACGATTAAGAATATTCCCATTGTACGGGAGTTTGATGATGTATTTCTGGAGGAATTACCGGGTCTTCCACCAAATCGTGAAGTTGAGTTTTCAATAGAACTCGTACCGGACGCTTTTCCAATTTCAAAGACACCTTATAGAATGGCCCCAATTGAGTTGTAGGAATTGAATAAGAAACTCCAAGAGAATCTTGATAAGGGATTCATACGCCCTAGTGCGTCACCTTGGGGATCACCTGTTCTATTTGTTAAGAAGAAAGATAGATCAATGAGACTCTGCATTGATTATCGAGAACTTAACAAGATCACTATCAAGAAAAAGTATCCTCTCCCACGCATTGATGACTTATTTGACAAACTACGCGGAGCTCAATACTTTTCCAAGATTGATCTTCGTTCAGGGTATCATCAATTAAGGGTCAAAAGGGAGGATATACCAAAGACGGCTTTCCGTACAAGGTATGGACACTATGAATTTATAGTGATGCAATTTGGTCTTACTAATTCCCCTGCTATCTTCATGGATTTAATGAATAGAGTCTTTAGAGACTATCTTGATCAATTTGTGGTAGTATTTATAGATGATATTCTTGTCTATTCAAAGAGCAAGGAAGAGCATGAAGATCACTTGAGAATTATATTGAAGACCCTGAGAAAGGAGAAGCTTTATGCCAAATTTACCAAGTGTGAATTTTGGCTTCAAAAAGTTTCATTTTTGGGTCACATAATCTCAAAAGAGGGGATATCTGTGGATCCAGCAAAAACAGAGGTTATCGAATGATGGTCAAGACCAACAACAGTAACTGAGATCCGAAGTTTTCTTGGTTTGGCTGGATATTATCGACGTTTTGTAAAGGATTTTTCACGATTTTCTAATACACTAACCAAGTTGACTCGGAAAGGAGTTAAGTTTGTTTGGACAGAGGAATGTGAAGAGAATTTCAAGGAGTTGAAAAGAAGGTTATCCAGTGCACCTGTGCTCACACTGCCTTGTAGTAGAGAAAGGTTTGTGATCTACAGTGATGCATCCAAGAAGGGATTGGGGTGTGTTCTTATGCAAAATGATATGGTGATAGCTTATGCCTCACGACAGTTGAAAATCCATGAGAAAAATTACCCAACTCATGATTTTGAGTTGGCTGCGGTAATCTTTGCATTAAAGATTTGGAGGCATTACATTTATGGTGAAAGGTGTGATATTTATACTGATCATAAAAGTTTAAAGTATATTTTCACACAAAAGGGGTTGAATATGCGTCAAAGAAGATGGTTGGAGCTGATTAAGGATTACGACTGCTCAATCCATTACCACCCTGGGAAAACAAATAAGGTGGCAGATGCATTAAGTCGACAAGACCATGCTAGTTTATCCATGATGAGGATTACAAAAGATCCAATATTTATGGATTTACAAAGGATGGATCTTGGAATTATAATGGAAGGGGAAAAATATTATCTTTCTCAAATGAATGTTCAACCATCTATACATGTGATGATTAAAGAGGCACAGAAAGAAGATGTCGAGTTACAAAAGAAGGTGAGAAATGTCCCTGAATTCAACCTTGATTGTGATGGAATAATAAGGTTCAGGAATCGGGGTTGTGTTCCTCCCATCCCCGAATTAAAGAAGGAGCTGCTGGATGAGGCTCATAGTTCATCATTCTCTATTCATCCTGGAAGCACGAAGATGTATAGGGACCTGAAAGAGTACTTCTGGTGGGATGGCATGAAAAGAGATGTTGCTGAATATGTCTCTCGATGCTTGGTTTGTCAACAAGTTAAAGCTGAGAGACAAAAGTCTAAGGGGATGTTACAACCATTACCCATACCCGAATGGAAATGGGAAAACATCACTGTGGACTTTGTCACAGGACTTCCTAAAACATCCAAAGGCAATAATGCTATTTGGGTCATAGTTGATCGTCTTACACAGTCTGCACACTTCATTGCTATTAGAGAATATTTCTCTCTAGATCAGCTTGCCAGGATATATGTAAAGGAAGTGGTAAGATTTCATGGAGTACCACTTTCTATTATATCTGATCGGGATCCGAGATTTACCTCGAAGTTCTGGAGAAGTCTTCAGCATACTCTGGATACAGAGTTGAGTTTCAGCACTGCTTACCATCCCCAGACAGATGGTCAGTCTGAGAGAACAATTCAAACCCTAGAAGATATGTTGAGATCTTGCTCTATGGATTTCAAAGGAGGTTGGGATCAACACCTACCTTTGGTGGAATTTTCTTATAATAATAGCTTTCACTCCAGTATTCAGATGGCCCCTTATGAAGCTCTCTATGGAACGAAATGCAGGACTCCAACTTGCTGAGATGAAGTTGGGGAAAGAAAGCTATTAGGACCTGATCTCATTGATGAAATGGCAGAAAAGGTCAGATCTATTCAACAACACATAAGAGCAGCTCAGATTCGACAAAAAAGTTATTCCGACAACCGAAGAAAAGACCTAGAGTTTGAAGTGGGCGATAAAGTGTTTTTACGAATATCTCCCTGGAAGAGGGTTATGAGATTTGGAAAGAAGGGGAAGTTGAGCCCTAGATATATCGGTCCTTTCGAAATACTGGATCGTGTTGGAAAGGTAGCTTACCGATTGGCGCTTCCACCGAATCTCTCTCAAGTTCACGATGTGTTCCATGTATCTCTCCTGAGAAAGTACATACCTGATCCTTCACATGTACTCATCTCAGAAGTTCTACCGCTGGAGAAAGATCTTTCTTATGAAGAACAGCCGATAGAGATTCTGGATCGTAGCGAAAAAGTCCTACGAAACAAGACCACTCGCTTGGTGAATGTTTTATGGAGGAACCACCAATTAGAAGAAGCTACATGGGAGCTTGAGGATATGATGAGGGAGAAGCACCTCATCTGTTTGTTACAAAGTGATGAATTTCGAGGGCGAAATTCATTTTAAGGGGGGTAGAATGTGACACCCGAGAATTTTTTGTTATATAAATCATCAAAGGAAACTTTTTCTACACAACACTTGCTTGGCTTGCTTTACACGAAATCGTGACCTTCCTCGATAGCTTGCGTCGTACGCAATACCGAGTTTCACTAAACAACGATATGCTATTAAAATAAAACTAGCCGTTATGAATAGTAAAAACCACTTTTTAAAATTTTATAAATTTTATTTTTCAAAATGGACTTCATTTTTGTATTCGGAATACTGAAATTAGCCTAGGGTGAAATTTTGGTATTTTTTTGAAAACTTTCAATTTTTGATGAATAGTGAAACCACTAAGTGGTAGGTTAAAAACTGAATTTTGCATAAAAATTAATTTTACCGCTTCTGTGAATGGAATTTCGAAAATCCAACAGACACGGTTAATATCAAGGACTATAATGTGGTTCAATGAGATGAAAATAATTTTTGGTGAATAGTAACTTTTTACTTTTTTTACCACGATTAATAGTAAATAGGGTAACTAAGGGTAAATATGATATTACTATTACCCTAACACATGTCCTAATTCTTTTGGATAAGTGTAATTCGACCAAAAACAACCTTATGAATATAATATGACCATTTAGGTCAACTTGGATTAGATTATGACATTTAATATTATTTTATTTAATGAATAGTTAAAATAGTTAAAATCAAAGTTTAATAACTAAATCATTTTTAATATGGGGTTATACATAAGATAAATTCGACTATAAATATTCATTAGAAAGATAAAAAGATTCCTACATAATTTTATTTTATTTGTAATTTTTAGACCTTAAATAATTTAATTTATTTATGACACAATGATAATGCAATAATTATCTTATTAATGAAATATTGACATAATTGATGTTATAAACACCAAAATAAATGTAATTTGAGACTTTTTATGAATTCCAATAATTTTATAGGTTACTATGATATATTAGTGTTGATTTAATCAACTTGGTTCGAACATATAATTCTGTTATGACTCACAAAAATCATATATCAAATAGTGTCAAAATTTACACAAAATAGTTTTTAAATCAAATATTATATTACTAATTGTTATTTTATTCTTAAAAATCTAAGGTTCGGCCAAATGACTTAGATAAGGATATATATATTAATAATAAACAATTTGGGGTTCGTTTGGCATGTTATAGTAAGTGTATTCACCATATAGTGAAAGAAAACAAAAGGACACGGTAAAAGTTAAATTATTTAACTTAGAGTTAAATCTAATTGATAAGGTTAAAATAATACCCTAAACATGTCTAAATCTTATTGGATGATAGGATTTTGACCCATACCCACTTTACCTTCGAAATAAGACCCTTTGAAACCATTATAAACCTATTTTTGACTTTAATATAAAATAATATTTTGAGGTATTCCTAAGGTGCCCCTCTCCTCCCTTATAAAAGAGCACCTCCTCCCCCTCCTCCTCACACCAATTTGAGCACTCAAGCTCAGCCAACCCCTGTCATTTTATCCTCTCCACTTCCCTAGAATAATCCTAGAGGTCCCGGTCTTATTCAAAGACCAATCTTAGTTCCCTAAGTGGAGGATTCAAAGATGCGTTCCAAAGAAGAGGTAATATCCATTACCGATCTTTTCAATTTATTTCTTCTTCAACTTCTTCTTCGTTAGTTGTTTCATGATAAAGTAATAATATAAGTATTACTTACATAATGATATGTTATTATAAATATGAAACAACCCTAATTCACCTTCTATCCATCCTACGGAAAAATGAAATCACCGCGCATGCATACGTACGGATTACCGTCTCCACGCCGTGGTGTAATCTATTTTCCACCACCACCTTACAAGGATGGGTATAATGGTGTAATGAGTAACTATTTATGATTATTATATAGTAATATTGATACTGAAATAATATATATATACTCCAATACAATTCCACGATCATAGGAACGATATCATCACTCGTGCGTACGTACGGAATACCGTCTCCACGATGTGATGTGACTCGTTCTACATGATCATCATTACATAGTAATTATATAAATGAATTGAATGAATAAATATGATATATGTTACACTAACACCATTCTGGATATAAGGTATCTATAACATTAAAAGAAGAATAAGAATTTATTCGGCAAAACACGCATAAGAACAGAAGGCAATAAAGACCCGAGTAACAAGTAACAATGAAATATTACTAACAAGAAGCTAAGAATATGACCATATATGATATCATATCAATATGTATGATTCTGGAATAAGTCAATAACATTATTTAAACCATTATACATGAGCTTCGGACACATACAAAGCAAATCGGACCTAAGGTAAGGGGAAATATCACAATCTCATTTTTATCCGAGATTGTTTATACTTTGGTATTTACTGGGGTGTATTTTATCATCCACATCCATGTTCCCTCAATATGTAATATTGTTTCCATCCACTAAGAATAGTTTAAATCCAATTTTACCCTTCAGTGAGTTTTTAGTAAAGAATATGAAAGGAATCTTTTGTCGTTTTTTTCGTACGAGGTACTTTTTGACTTTTCCGACAAAAGTACGAAGAATGTTTTTTTAACTTATACGGTATGAATGGATTTTTAAAATTTTTTTTCCAAGAAGCTTCCTTTACAAGTTTTCAAGTTTATTTTAAATCAACTTCTTTTAGTTTAATGTTGTATGACATGTTAAGAAAGGAAAAATGTTTTTGAAGAAGAAAGGATATTTTCCTCAAGAATGGAGTTCAAGTGTTTTATCAAAATTATTTTCCATCTAAGATAATAAAGGGTTCTGTTTTTATCCCTATTATTACATTGATTTGATTATGTTTTGAGGAAATTATTTTTATAAAGTCATTTACCTTATATGATTTGTTTTATGATGTCATGATGTTTCAAGAATCCCATTTTTGTTACATGTGTTATGCGATGATGTATCATTTATGATTATGTGGCACACATAAGAAAAGATTCATTATAAGATGGGTGGGACCTATATCTCCCTCCAATGAATTGGGTAAAGATTTTATATCTCATGAGATAGACATGGCTGGAACGGTAGGTTATACCGGTTCAGTGAAACCGGACTGGAATGAGGGTGACTCGGTTCAGAAAGGGACTTTGTCCACTAAGATAGTCTTGGCAATGAGTCATGACTAACAAGAAATGATTTTCCATGATATGTGTGCATGCCACAAAGTTTCAAGTTTCATGTTATGATTATGGGGATCTCATTTTCACTTCTATGATTTGTTCCATGTTAAGATATTATGATCTCTTTTGCAGGATATGATTTTCAAAAAGATAAGATATGATTTTTTTTATTTCCATTATTTGCCCTTGCTGAGCATTTGAGCTCACCCTTTTATGTTTTCTTTTCCCCAGGTCAGGAAGATGGATATTAATTTGAATATGCTAAAGGGACCCTAGATATGATGAAATAAATGGGAGACACTGTAGAAGATTTATGAACTAGTTGTTTATGTTTCCCAATTTCTAAAGACACTATACCTATATGGTCCTTTGTGGTTTTGTCATATTTTGTAATAAGTGTGCTTCAATTTTGAAGTATTAACAATGTATGTAAATAATGGGTCATTATAATGCGAGGATCATTCGAAAATTATTGCGCGGCGCCGTCGCGCCGCGCCGTGGAAAGTTTATCAAGAATGCGACACCGTCGCGTCAAAGGAAACAGATGGCGCCGCGGCCGGAGCGGGGCCGCGGCGGAGGGGCACGGTGCTGTCGCACTGCGCTGGACGACGAAGGCCGTGGCCGGTTCCGGGCCGCGGCGGAACGGGAAGACCGGCGGCCAGCCGGGCTGCCATTGTCGGAAGCCGGAAAGGGGACCGACCTCGCTGGTCCCATTGAGGAAAAACCGGCTGGCCAGGTTGGGCCGGCCGAAAGGGAGGAAAAACCGGGGGAAAATTAATTCCCCCATCCAGCCAAAATGGCCCCCCATTAAGAGGGGGCCGGTTTCACAAAGGGGGGAAGGTGGCCCCCCGTTTTTTCTCAAATGTAGGCCCCCACGTGGGGGAGACGTTGACCCAAGGCGCGGCATCCAGCCGCGCCGCCAGCTGAGGAGGGCGGGGGCCTTTCCCCCCACGCGTGGCACCCGAGCGGCGCACCGGCCGCGCCGCCGTGCCGGGCCGCGCCGGACCGCGCCGTCGGCCGGGCCGGGTCGGCCCGGACCCGGACCCCCCGTTTTCGAATCGACTACGATCCTTTGCCAATAACATGAGCTACAGACCTCCGATTGAGGAACCGTCAGCGGAGATGCAAACTTTGAATCGACACGGTTGATTCGGTATATCGCACTTAATGTTTCGGAATACTTTGAGTTTGGCCGGGTTGGTTCGTACACGAAACCAACTAGGCCCTCAGAGCGGAAACACTCATATCTTGAGCTACGGACGTCCGATTGACATGACGTCATCTTTGTTGAGTTCCTCTTAGTGAGACGGATCTTTTGGCATACTCCTCTCGAGGTTTGGACATAGGTGGAGTATGGTCGGGTTGGTTATGCCTTAAAAACTAACATGGCTCCTGGGGCGAAAAAGCCAATAACTCTCAGACTGGGCGTCCGATCGACACGCCGTCTGTTGCGTTGAGTTTATGTTGACGATACGGAACTTTTGGATACATCAACTCTGGTCTATGTGATAGTTGATGTATCAGCCTCTCTGCTCGTGGAGCGGACCCTCCCGAACGAGCTTGCTGTGTGCGGGAACCCTAGAGCTGGCTGCGACTGTGACTGCTACTGCTACTGCTACTGTAACTGTGACGACGACAGTACATAGATCCTTGGTGGATTCGATGATGACTACAGCACTCAGCGATCCTACGTGGATCAGTGCTACAGGTCCTGTGTGGGCCCGATCCTGTGTGGGTCCGATCCTGTGTGGGTCTGCGCTCAGTGGTCTTGTGTGAACCAGCGCCTACAGGTCCTGTGTGGGCCCGATCCTTTGTGGGTCATTGTGGGGGTTAGTTACCTATCGATCCTTCGTGGGTCTGACGACTTAGATGGATCAGAGATCATCTTTATCGTCTTTTGAAGAAGTATACCTGTGTGAGCTGAATCCTGTTGCTTTCCTGTGTGGATTGTGTTGTGTTATCCTGTGTGGATTTAGTTTTTCTTTCCTGTGTGGAATACGTATACGTTCCTGTGTGGACTGAGTTGTACATGGGATCGGAGGTTGGAGCGTATTGGAATTGATGACTTAGGTATATGTATGGGAATATACCTAAGCAGTGACGGTTGTTACTTCGTGATTGTATCTTTCTTTGTGGTTTATCCTTTATGGATTTTGGGACACCTTCAGGGGTCTCGGGGTCCCTACTCAGTAGCTTATACTCACCCCTGCATGGGCTATGCCCGCACTACATTGTGTTGGTTGCAGACGACGGACATCGTTGATCGTGGATGAGGCTTGCAGAGCAGAACGGTACCTGGAGGTGGACCACTGGGCGGGACGTGCCCGGAGCGGATGACGGGACCCGAGGAGCAGTGGAGCTATCTATATCCACCCTTCAGGTGGGATCTCCAGTGGACAGCTCGGTGTAGCGGCTTTTACTTTACAGTTGATGTTTTCCCTTTCGAGTTGTACTTTACATTCAGTTTGGGTTTGTATACTGGCCCATTTACTTTTCCGCACTTTCAGTTGTACTCTGTTCTTACTTAGTGTTTACTTTTCCGCTTGCTTACACTATGGTGCTTGTTTACTTTTCAAAAGCAATGCCTTCCCTTTTTGTTGGGATTTACGCCTTGGTGATAGTCGCCAACCCCTGGCCTATTGAAGGCGGGCTTGGGGTAGTCACGGCACGGGCCCCGAGGGCGGGTCGTGACAGCTAACACCCCAAGCTTCCATGGTACACTTCATTCTAAAAAAAATCCATAACTTGAGATGCACGCAACACCGAGTTCGAGCGCACCATAACTAGAAATTTAAAAATAATTTTATGAATACTGTAAACTGAATTTTAAATTTTATATAATTTTAATATTAATCTCATGTGTTTTTTAGACATTATATAATAATAAATTCTATTTTTTGAATAAAATAAGTATTTTTTAAAACAAATTTGATTTACTACTTTTTAATGGAGAAACATTTTTTAAATCTAATATTTTACAATTTTTTATTTTAAATTTTGAAAAATAAGTTTCTTATTAATAATTGGGACATAAAAAATTAGTATGGTATTTTTTGGGGTTTTTCTAATAATGTTCATATTTTAATAAACAATAAAAATATAGCTTTTTAATTCTAGACTTCCTTTTCATAAAAATTAATAATATTGTTAGATAATAATTTTAATGACTTTAAAAGTATAATTAGATTA
Source organism: Viscum album (assembly GCA_963277665.1). Taxonomy (NCBI): domain Eukaryota; kingdom Viridiplantae; phylum Streptophyta; class Magnoliopsida; order Santalales; family Viscaceae; genus Viscum; species Viscum album. Next base: position 2,080,870,173 of record OY728152.1, on the reverse strand, counting down.
AATTTTTATCATTTAATATAATTTTGGTCATTTGAATGATTTTCACATTAAAATTAATATAAACACCTGATAATATTTTGATGGTTTTTACTTTTGAAAAACTAATCTTCTCCTTACGTCAAAATGGATTAATTTTAATTTATTTACTGAAACATCTGTGATTTTAATTTTTAAAAAAAGATACCATATTTAGAATCAATGGGTTCAATTTACCTTAATAAGTTACTTTTATTTTTTGGATATTATGAATAGTAACTTTAGTAATTTTCTTATTACAGTAGTTAAGGGGAAAATTGGGTAATTAAAGGTAAGAATAATTCCATAAAATTACCTTAACACCTATCAAAATCTTATTATATGAGTAAATTATACACTTATCACCTATTTTTATAAAATTTAAACATTTAATATATTCTTTTCCATAAATATTGAAAGAATATTATAAAAATTATTTTTTGTGAAAAAATTACACACTTTCATTTTTTATAAGTATAATAATTTTAATATAAGGATATTTAGGAGATGACATTGATTTTAAATAGTCTATAGAAATATAAAAAAATCACTTACACCGTATAAATTTATTTATAATTTTTAGAGATTAAATAATTACCATTAATAATGACACAATAGTGAATTAGAATTTATTATATAAATCGAAATAGTAAATAAATGATATTAAAAATATTAAAATTAATATAATTTTAAATTATTAATGACATAAAAAATAAAATTAACAACATATACATGTTATTAACATATTTTCAGTGTTTTATCAAAGTTATCATGTGGTTTTTACTATTAAAATATGTCAATATTGAATAGTTTCAAAATTGACATAAATGATACATTAAAATAAATAATATTTCATTAAATTTTATAAAATTCATAAAAATATCAGGTTCATTTATAAAGCTTTTATAGTGTAACATATTTCATAAATTATCTAATTGGGTTTCTTTTGGAATTTTATAGTTACTATATTAACCCATTACTGTAAACAGACAAGTTGTCATTGTAAAGGTTATTTTATTTAACTAAGGGACAAAGCCAAAAAATAACATTAATTTTATGACATAAATATTTATAAAATTAATTATTTGAAGATATTTCGACCCATCCTCATATTATCCTAAGATAAACTCACTTTGTATCCATTTTTCCTTGAAAATTAATTTATATTAATTTAATATTTTATGAGTTTTGTAAAGTGCCCCTCCCCTCTCTTATAAAAGGGAACTTTTCCTTCTCCTTAATCCATACCTCTGAATTCCTGTTTATTTACTAAAACATTCCCATTTCATCTAAAAACTCCCCTACTTACTTTTAGAGGCTACAATATGGGATGAAATCCAACCTAAGGAGTCCTTTTGTGAAAATCAAAAGGAGATGCTCGAAGAAGAGGTAATTGTTTACAAATTCAATTAAATTTTTCTTCTTCTTCTACTTCCACTTCATATGGTGTTTCCATACTAATGTAATAAATCCAGTATCATATACATTATGAGATTTTATTATAATTATGTTATAACTATATTCCTCCTTTTATCCATTCTACGAATAACAATATCACCATGTGAGTGTACATACTATTTATCGTCTCTACATTGTGGTGTAGTTTTTTATTCAAAACTATTATAATTGGATGTGTATATTGATGAGTATAATGGATATTAATAAATAATATAACATGAAAATTATTCTTTACAATTTATATATAATCCAATTCCATACCATTTAACGATCAAGGTAATGATATCGTCACCCGTGCATAAGTATGGCATACCGTCTCCAGGACGTAGTGAGATTCATTCTCCACGTTAACAATTAAAAAATTATAATAAAATATATATGATGAGTAAAAATAATAATCATTAACTTAATATCATTCTAGATATGAATAAAATACTTCATATTCATAAAAAATTGACTTACACAATCAAACTGGAATGGGAAAACAAAGCTGTTAATACCTGAAACAATGGTAATACTAAAATATTTTTAACAAAATTTTATAAGAGGATCATTTATTTTATCATAAATATGTATATGGTCATAGTATATTTTAATAACATTTTCTTAACCATTATACATGAGGTTAATGCACCCTTGAATAATGGAAAGTACAAGTTAAGGGTTAATTTCAAAATCTCTTTATTATTTAAGGTTTTTTACACATAAGTATCTACTTGGGCATCTTTATCATCCATTCCCATGTTTTATAAAATATACTTCAAAATATTATCTATTTTTTTAATGAAAATTTTACCCAGGTTTTATTTTTTATATATTAATTTTGTTTAAATGAATCTTTCCATCATTTTCCAAATGAGGTACTTTATGACTATTTTTTCCAAATTAAGGAAAGAATGTTTTTTCTTAACTTATACAAAGCAATAGAATATTTCCACCTTCATGATGCCTTAACATTTGGAAGATACCTTTACAATATTACAATGTTATTTTCAAAGGAAATATTTATTTATATTATTGTGTAGAATTTTAATTGAATTCCAAAGTGAAAAGGGGATATTTTTCTGAAATAGTTTTAACAATTTTATTAGATTATTTTCATCTACATCAACATGATTTTTTAGATTTTTTGTTTAATTGTGTTAAATTTATAATGATACAATATTACATATTATATTTAAGCGTTTATGAAAAATTTTAATGTGAATGTGATATTTTTATACAAATCATATATTAGAGTTTAAGTATTGACATTTCAAATACTAGTTTTAATACAAATGTTAATTATTGTTATGTTTTACCCCATTCATAAGAGGAATGAATTATACATTTTATGTGTTGGGAAGGGCCTAAAATAGCCCTTCGATTCATTAGTATGTATCATAGAACAATTATTTCTCTGTTTTTGCTAATATCTTACCCAATTATGTATAATTTCTTGGCCAAATCCTTGATGGTATGTTGAACATGTCTTGGATTTTCTATTCATTCATTATGAGATTAGTTATTGATATTACATGTGATTATACAACAATTATAATATACATATGAATGCTTAAATGGAATTACTATATTTATTCTTTCCATATTATGCTAAATATTATGTTTAAAAGGATTGTGTTTCAGTTTTATACCTTATATTAAATGTTTATACATATTTATGATAGATTTTTCTAGATTGTTTATCATTATAGAGAATTTGAGCTCACCCCTTTTTTATGATTAATTTTTACCCAATATGAGAATAAGTATATTATGATTAAACATCAGGGATATTCTAAGGGGTATGTTAGTTTTTTAATTTCAATACATAATGTAAAACTTATATTTGTATCTAGTATTTTTAGTGCGACTAAACTGATCTGTCCTTTGTTATTTCATTACTTATGGTCATGGAAATGTAACATAAAATAATTCACTGAATCTGGGAAATGGGGTTTTGGGTTTTATTGTTGGTATCATAGGAATTTTAGTATATTCCGTGGAAACTACATTTATAAGAAATCATTGGGTATGGAACATTACCCAAGATAGAGCTTGAGGATAAGTACAGTAGAACATCCTAGAATTTTTGTAATGTAGATAATATGTGGGTATTCCAAGCAATACATCATTGTCTCTATAATACAAGTGGACGTTGTTTTGGAAAGATGTAACTAGGAGTAACAACTTTGACAAGGTGTTTCGATATTGAATTGGGGTAACCTGGTACACGACAATGGGCCTTACGACGTACCTAGTTTGGCACTCCTAGGGGATATGCTTAGGATGACTCACATATTATTTATAAACCGTCATGAAGGATTTATGAGTATATATGACACCAAAGAAATAAATATTATTATTATTATATTTTATATTCATAATTATTTAATTTATGTTATGTATTTGACTACTTTGTAATTATAAATTATGATTCATAACCTAATATAGTGCAATACATGGTTTAGAAATGACACCTAGTGGAGGGAATGAAAACTGTATCAGCACAAATAATCCATGTAGGGGTTTCCCTCATATTCATGATAATGATAGTGGAGCTAGTTCTACAACTGGGGTTAAATATCTTATTACCATACAATGATATCTAATACAAGTTATGAATATAACTACACCCATATAGTGATTTTTGACCAACAATGTGGAGAATCAATGTTAGACTGCTTCATGAGACAATAACCTCCAACATTCAATGGGACTAAAATTCCATTTTTGTCTGAGAAATGGATAAGTTCTATAGAAAATATATTTCAGTCATTGATAAGTAATGAAATAAAGAAATGTTTCATGGATTTTTATCATCACTTATGGGATTCAAATAAATTGTGGTCATTAATTAAAAACCCAAAGGAGGAAGAAAATGTAGAAAATATGGAATGGACTGAATTTAAAGAACATTTCCTAGAAAAATATTTTTCCTCGTGAATACTAAGATGATATAGAGAGTCAATTTATGAGTCTGAGGTAGAAGGAGGATAAGAATGTTACAAAGTATGAAGCTAACATTTCGAGGTTATCAAGTCATGTTGCAATCTATATATGTAACCAAATAGGGAATATCGATCGATTCTTTTATGGCTTAAAACCATTACTATGACTGGTAGTGGTCTCATAATATTTCTCATTATATGAATATATAGTATCTTGTGCTATCAATTCAATAAAATCATTTCCCTAATTCTTATGGGATTAATGTAATGAAAGATAAGATGAATGTCACTGAACACTATAGAAAAAGAAATAAGGGGAAGAAGGGAAAAGTTGACTTTCCACCCTGTATTAATTGTGGAAAGAAATATCCTAGACCATGCTTATTAGGGGGAGAATCTTGTTACAAGTGTAGATAAAATATCCACTAAGCTTGTGATTTTATTGGAAATAAAGAAGCTGGTAATGTTAAGTTTATTAATTATAAGGATATGGGACAGTATGCACAATAATTCCCTACCTGTCAAGAAAATTTACCCCAAAAAATGCCAAGGAAGCCAGGCTAGGTTTATTCGATCATAAATATTGAGTTTGAAGTTCTTAATGATGTTTTGGTAGGTACTTTAATCATTTCCACAAATATTTCCAAATATTTATTTGATTTTGGATCTATTCCTTCCATTATATCTTCCCTGTTTTCCTTTAAAATTGGATATTTCCAATTCACATTAATAAGGTAGTTATTAATCAAAACCCATAAGAGAATCCTCATTGCAACAAATATGTTTCCAGAAGTTCACATTACGGCATATTAATATTCTTTATTTACTAACATTATCATCATACATCTGGTTGACTATGATATAATCCTAAGTATTAACTGAATATCAAAATATAATGTGAAAATTTATTATAATAAGAAGGAAGTTATGATTAGTGTGGAAGATTTAGAATCCATTATCTTTAGAGAAGAAACTTCATCAATCGATTCTTATCAAAATTCACCCCTAGTAGCATTACTAGATGAGATTCTTGGGGAGGAAGAGGAAATAAAATCTAAAGATGAAGAAAAAATATTCAAATTGAAGATGTACCTATTGTAAAGTAATACATTGATGTTTTCCCAAATATTTACTTGGCACCCCCTAGAGCATGATGTGGGGTTTTCTATTGATTTAATCCTTGATTCAACACTAATATCAAATACTCCTTATAGAATGGCCACTGTAGAATTTGTAGAGATGAAGCAAAAACTATAAAGTCGAGTAAAAAGGGTTTTATTTTACATAGTGTGTCTCTATGGGGATCCCTTATTCTGTTTTTCAAGAAGAAATACAGAATCATGAGAGTGTGTGTTGATTATAGGTATGTTAATGATATTGAAATAAAGGAGAAGTATCATCTTACTTGTATTGAATATTTATTTGATCAACATAAAGGAGCAAAATTCTTTGCAAATATTGACCTTCATTCTGGATATCATCAATTATGAGTGAAGAAAGAAAATATTATGAACACATCTTTTTCGATGAGGTATGGTCATTTCTAATTTACAGTAATTCCATTTTGACTAACTAATGCACCCTCAATTTTATGGATCTCATGAATAGATTGTTCAAGTAATATCTCGATGGTATTGTTGTAGTATTCATTTGAGATATTATGATATATTCCAAAATATATATAGACCACTATAATCACTTGTGAATCATTCTTGAGAATTACATAAGGGACGAATTATATGGTATATTTTGCAAGAGTGACTTCGGAAATTTGTTTTTATTGCCATATTGTCTCCAAGGATGGAATCTATGTTGATCCTACAAAGACAAAGTCAATCCAGGAATGGATATCACCAATGAGCATAACTATGGTACACAGTTTTATTAGTTTATCATGATACTATTAGAATTTCATTCATTATTATTTCCGATTGTCAAACCCATTAACTAAGATCACATAGAAATGAGTTAAATTTATTATGACAAAAGAGTGTGAAGAATGTTTTGAATAATTTAATGGAAGATTATTCAAAGAACCTATCTTAAGTTAACCATACGGGAATGATCAGTCTGTGATTTATAGTGATGCATCAAGGATATGACTAAGTTGTCTCCTAATGCATAATGAAAGTTTTATAACTAATGCATCAATGAAATTAAAAATCCCTGAACAAAACAGCCCAACTCGGGATCTTGAGTTAGCATCAATAATCTTTTCTCTAAATATATGGAGACATTATCTTTATAGTGAATTATGCGAGATATATACCTATCACAATATTTTTAAGTATATTTTCTCATAGAAATAACTCAACATGAGAAAAAGGAGATGGCTTGAGATACTCAAGGATTAAAATTTTACCATACAGTACCACCCATGGAAGAAAAATAAAATGGCAGATGATTTTATTAGAAAATACCATGGAGTTCTAAATAAAATGATATTGGAAATGGATCCAATGTCATGGATCAAGTAATTATAGATATTATAATTATCCTGGGAGGTGAAACATCAATACTTTTTTAAATGGTTTCCAAAGAATCATTACTAGAAATGATAAAAAGTTCTCTCAATGATGATTTGGAGTTCAAAAATTAAAAATAAAAATGTGAGTGATGAAAGATTGATTGAATTTTTATTTTTGTTTGGAATTATGAAATTTGGGAAGAGGCTTTGAGTTACTACTATACCAGAGCATAAAGAGTAATTTTTTGATGATGATCATAGATACAATTTCTATATACACCTTGGATGAACTAAGATGTATAAAGACATGAAAGAACATTTTTTATGACAAAATGATGAGAGATATAGTTGATTATGTGTTAAGATGTTTGGTTTCTCAATAGGTGAAGGCTAGAAGACAACATCCTAGAGAATTCATGCAACCTATTAACATAACTATGTAGAAATGGGATGATGTTATGATGTAATTTTTCTTGGGACTACCAAAGACTACAAGAATAAATGATGTGATATGATTCATTTTTTATCATCTTACCAAATCCGCAAAATTTTATGATATAAGAGAATATCTACCACTTGATCATTTATCAAGAATATATATTAATGAAGTTATAATACTTCATGATGTACCCCTATAGATCATTTCTTATCATGATCCCCATTTTACATCACAATTATAGAAAATTATTTAGAAGTCCCTAGATACTAAACTTCATTTGAGCACTACCTACCACCCCCAAAAAGTTGGACAATACGAGCAGACTATTCAAACTTTTGCAGACATGTTGAGATTTTTCTCATTTGAATTTCATGTTATGTGGGATTATTAATTGCCTCTAGTAGAATTTTCTAATAACAATAGCTTCAATAAAATTATTTATATTTCACCATATAAAGTATTTTATGGAAAGAGATATCATAAACATACTCGTTGGGATGATGCAGGTGAAACAAAACTTGTTGGGCCAGAACCTGTTGAGGAAACGAAGGAAAAGTTAAACACTATTCAAACCCAAATCAAAAAACATCTCAATTTTGGAAAATTATCTATGCTAATAATCGAATGAAGGATTTGGAATTTCATGTGGGAGATCATATTTTCTTTAAGGTATCTCTATGGAATGTTGTTATATGATTCGGTAATAAGGGTAAATTATTTCCCAAGTACATCAGACCTTTTGAAATTATGGAACAAATTAGAGCTTTAGTTTACCATTTGGTAATACCTATAAGAATATCTAAAGTTAATGATGTGTTCAACGTGTTAATGTTAAGGAAATACATGTTAGACACAACACATGTACTCACCTATAAAACAAATATATGGAACCTGGTATGTCTTACTATATAGAGCTTATCAAGATTCTTGATACTAGACAACAAGTGTAAAGAAATCGGCTGACTCATCTAGTAAAATTTCTTTGGAGTAACCACAAAATAGAAGAGGAAATATAGGAACCTAAGGAAATTATGTTGAAAAACCACCCAAATTTTTTTATGAAGTGATATTATAGAAATTTTAAGGAAGAAATTATTTAAATGAGGGAAAAATGTTACACCCAAATCTTTCATGGTATTCTTCTTTTAAATAATTCAATAGATTGAGTTGCATGCAACATCGAGTTTGATTTCACCACGACTATCCATTTAAAAAATAGTTATGAATATTATTAACCACTTTTGAATTTTATATAATTTTATAATTCATCTAATGTGTTTCTTATTAATTATATAATAAAAAATTTATTTTTTTGAATAAAAGAAGTATTTTTCCAAAAAATACATTTTTACTGTCTTTTAATGGATAACCTTTTTTTTAAATCTACTATTTGAAACATGTATATATTAAATTGGAAAAAATAAAATTCCTATTTTATAATTGATATAAAAAAATTAGTTTGAACCAATATTTGGTTCTTTTTTGATAACTTTCATATTTTAATAAATAGTGAAAATACTGCATTTTTATTCAAAACTACTTTTTCCACTAATTTTTTGTATTGTTATATTATCCTTTTTATTTTTTAATGTATAATTGGATTAATTTTTTATAATTTATAATAATATAGGTCATTAAATAAATTTTCAAATTAAAATTAGATATAAACCTATTCCAATCTTTTGGTCGTTTTGACTATTGAAAAACCCATCATCTAGTTTTGTCAAAAGAGATTAATTTTAATTTAATTACTATAATTTTTTTTAATTTTGAAAAATATATTCTATATTTGGAATCCGTGGGTCCAAATACTGTTAATAGGTTTCTTTTATTTTTTGTATATTATGAATGGTAAATTTTGTAATTTTTTATTACCACGGTTAAGTGTAAATCAGGTAATTAAAGGTAAAAATAATATAATAAAATTTCTCTAACACTAGTAAAAATCATATTAGATGACTAAATTAGACCAATATCACATATGTTTCAAAATGAAATCATTTAATGGACCCTTTTCCATGAATATGACATGAATATTATTCACATTAATCAATATGAAAAAATATCACACTCTCATTTCTTGTAAGTATAATAATTTTAATATATATATCTAGGATATAACATCGAATATAAATAGTATTTGGAAATCTAAAAACATTAACTACTCATATAAATTTATTTATAATATTGAGAGATTGAATAATTACCATTAATAATGATAAAATAGTCAATTATAAATTATTTTATTAATATAAGGGTCAAATATATGATATATAAAATATTAAAAGAAATATAATATTAAATAATTAATGACAACAAAAAAATTTACATAAAATAAACATGTTATTATTAAAATTATATTTGTGAAGTTATCATGTTGTATAAATTTTTTTAAAATTAAATTACTGAATGGTATTAAAATTGACATAAATGATACTTTAAAAATAATAATATTTTATTAATTATTAATAAATTCATAAAAATATCAGGTTCGTCCAACTAACTGGAATAGTGTTAAATATTTCATAAATTATACAATTTGGGTTTTTTTCCTTTATAGTAACTATATTAATCCTACAGTGTAAAAATACTAGTTGTCAAGGAAATGGTTAAATTATTTAACTAAGGATTAAATCCAAAATATAAGATTAATATTTATGGCCTAAACAAGTATAAGATTCATTTTTTGATGGTATTTAGATCAATAATAATATTATCCTCTATTCAAATCACTTTTTATCCATTTTTAATTGAGAATAAATTAATATTAGCTTAATATTTTAATATTTTCCTAAAGTTCCTTCCCCACTCTTATAAAATGGCACTTCTCATTCTCTTTAATTCACAACTATAAAACCATTTTTGTAATCCAAAATATTCCAACATCCTCTCTTAACTTCCCTCAAATCATCCTAGATTACATACATGGGGTATAATGCCAACCTGTGGAGTCCTTTTATGAAAATCAAAAGGATACACTCGAATAAGATGTAATTGTTTACCAATTCAATTCAATTTATTTTTTTCATATACTACCTCTTCCTATTTTTTTCCATGCTAAATTTATAAATACAGTATCATATAAATGAGTAGGGGATATTATAATAAAGGTACAACCATATTCCTTCTTTTATCCATCCTATGAATAACAATATCACTATGTGAGTGTGCGTACGACATACCATCTCCATGCTGTGGTGTAATTTGTTATTCAACACTACTTTATTTGGATGGGTATATTGCTTAGTATTATTTATATAAATAATTAATTTAACATGATAATTATTCATTATATTTAACATACCATCCAATTTCATATCATTTAACCATCATGTTAATCATATCGTCGCTCGCGCGTACATTTGACCTACTATCTCCACGATGCTGTGAGATTCATACTCCATGTTAAATATTAAAAAAATGATTATAAAATATATATATAACGAGTAAAAATAAAAATTATTAACTTAATACCCTTTTTTATATTAGTAAAACATGTCTTGTTAATAAAAAAAATTATTTACATAACAAAACTAGAATGGGAAAACGAAGCAGTTAACACCCAAAAAATGGTAATATTGAAATATTATTAACAAAATGATATATGAGGATCCTATATGATATAATAAATATCATTATGGTATTAATATAATTTAATGACATGATTTAACCATTATATAAGAGGGTAACACACCCTCAACTAAAAGAAAGTATAATATAAGGTTTAATGTCAAAATCTCATTATTATCCAAGGATGTTTATATGTAATTATAAATTGGGAAATCATTATCATATATGTGAATGTTTCTTAAAAAAATTTCAAAATATTATTTAAATTTTTTTAAAGATATTTTTACCCAATTTTTAAATTTTTTAAAAAAATGTTTTTAAATGAATCTTTTTGTCATTTTCCAAATGTGGTGCTTTATAACATTTTCTAAAAAATTATGGAAAGAATAGTTATTAACTGATACGGTGAAAGTGAATATTTCAACCTCCATAATTCCTTAACATATTTATGCTTCCTTCACAATCTTACAATGTTATCTTCAAAAGAAATGTTTTCTTATATATTTTTTCATGAATTTAAATGTATTTTATTGTAAAAAGGGAAATGTATCTCAAAGAGTTTTAATGAGTGTTTTTAAATTATATTCATCTATGTCAACATCCATTGTTAAAAATAATAATAAAGTTTTTATTAACAAATAAGAAATAAAAAATCAAGGAAAAAAAGTAATGGAAAGAAAAAAATTCCAATGAGTCTAGGAGGTCTTATGTAGTGAAGACTGAGAGTGTTGGATCAGAAAGAATTCATACCCTCTGTTAGAAAGGAACCAAGACCTGAAAAACTAATGATCTTTTCATCGTGAGGAACCATGGAGGCAAGAAAATCTGCAACCATATTACTTTCCTTCCACAAGTCAATAACATCAATGTAATTAGGCATCATTACCTTGCATTCCCGAATAATATACGAAATAGACCATGGAATAAGGCCCAAACTGAGAATGGAATTATAGATAGTGAGTGAGTCTATTTCAATAGACATGGGTTGGATATTCAACTATATTTATAAGTAATGGATAGAATTTATCTCATTTTTTTCTAGTTTGAGGGAGTCACCTCTTCCGAAATTGGACAAGAAGGAAAAAACCACCGAGCTACTGTAATCCCAGAAAACTACTCTTCCCTTCATCCTCCCCATAGCATAAGATCCATCAAAATTAATAATCAGACCTGAATGGTGGGGATACCATTAGACCCAACGCCCTTGAATGATTATAGGAGTGTTATTGGATTCTGAGATGACTAATATAATAATATGTAGTGAGGGTTCATGAGAACACCCCTTGAAAATGGATACTTATTTTGATACCATTCATAGCTTATGGTTTATGTATTTTCATTTCATATGGTAATTTTAATTTTAATGTTTATATTGATTATGTTTTATCCCTTTTATAAGAGGAATGACTTTGACTTTGAATGTGTTGGGCAGGGCCCGCTTTAGCCCATTGATGCACAAGATGTCTCATGAGAAATTCATGTCTGGGTTTTGGATATTGTCTTAGCAAATTAATTAATGGTGTCTCGGCTGAAGGAATGATGATATGTTTTAGATGTCCCTCATTATGAGTTCCCACATTATAATATTTGTTATTGATATTAAATGTGATTATTACACTAGTATAATGTCCATGTGAATGATTAAATGGAATTATTTGATTATTATTTCCATATTTGGATGAATATAATGTTTTAAAGGACTCTGTTTTAGGTTTATACCTTTCCTTAAAAATTTTATGCTTATTTATAATAGCTTCTTCTTTAGTGTTTATCATTACTCAGCATCTGAGCTCACCACTTTATTATGTTTCATTTTCCCCTAGGATTTGAAAAAGTATATTATGATTGACCTACAAGGATTGTCTAAGGGATATGAGAGTTTTTATCATTTCAAAATGTAATGTAAAACATATTTCTATATCTAGTATTTTCAAGGATACTAAACTGATCGGTCCGTTGGGATTTTTTTCTTGTGATCATTTTAATGTAACATAAAATAAGGCACTGATTCTAGGAAAATAGGGTTAGGGTGTTATAATTTTTTTGTGAATTTTTTTTCTATCATTATAATTTTAGTGATTTTTTATTAAATAATACATCGGTGTTTTGAGCTAATAAGACGAAGTTATTGTATTATATTTTCTATCCGGATGATAAAATGACATACCAACCACAGTTAAATATTCCACATCATTTCTTTCCACAAAATAATGTAATCATCAACAAAAAAATAAATTAAAAGGACACTAAAACATTCAAGTAAATAAAGTATAAGCATTAAGTTTATTTTTATTATTTTCATTTTCATCCTTTTATTTTTTAGTTCATCAATTTTTCTTCTTCTTAAAATGGTGTTATGTGATTCAAAATAATTTGAAAAAATTAAACCCATAAGAAATCATTTATTATGATAGTCGATGTCGAACATACCCTTCAAATCTTTTTATCATAATAACTAATGTCCAAATTTATGATTTTTACACTTTTGTGGATGGTTTCTCCAATAAATAACATAAAAAATGGTTTTAACGTTCGTTTATATAAACAAATGTTAAAAATAAAACATAAAATATTGGATAAATTAAGGTCAGATAAGAAATTATTTTAAAACTCAAAAATAATCAATGTTAAAATATATCCATTCATTAGTGATTTATGCCATAAACAAAATAATCCAAAAGAAAATCCATACAAGATACGTTCTACAGAATGAGGAATAGATGATATATTAAGCATAAGTGTGTAACATTGCAAGATATTTCATCAATGGAATCCCAACACAATCTCTAAACACAAAGACCAATTTACACCCCAATGCATCATGGTTTTTGACCCATTAATTCATCATCCCTTTTGTTTAATATTTTTACATTACTTAGATCACATGTGATAATTTCTATATTCATTCTAAATGAATGAATTTTGGGATAGAGAAAATCATACCCAGTAAGAGGAAACCAACCCACCCTACCTATCTTCCATAAAACCATGTATATATAATAGTAATAAAAATAGTTATGCCGTAATTACAACATGAAATAATTGAAAAAATAATTGTTTTAGTATATAAATATTCTTTCTTTTCTATCATGTTTGATAAATCATAAATCATTCTTTATAATCATACTAATAACCCATAACAAAATAAATAAAACATTTTACAATCCAAAATAAGAATCCAAATTGGTAAACAATATAGATAATGATCCTACAATATCCTCTAGAGGATACCATATTCACACACACACTGAGGGAAACACACAAACACTCAAAAACATCAATATGCATCCTTAAATTGGAACCCATGATTCTCATAGGAAGTCATGTATACATGTATAAACATAACCATAACCATAAACATATTTTTCCATTATAAGAGGCCCTTATCCTCATGGGGATTAATATAATCATATATAAATATAGCTGTATATATAGATGGTATACATGTAATGACCCGAATTGTTATGAATAAATTTATCATTTTTTTAATTAAATATATTATGGTTATAGAAAAAACATGAACTTATTTTGTTTTATTATATCAAATTGGATTAAAATTATCTTTAAGTATCATTACTGAAGATAATATATTCATTCAACAGCTATGATTTGACTAGATTAAATATTGGGTTTTAACAAATCCATTTGACACAGAAAAAGGTAGCGATGGCCTCAATAATTATGATTGTACCCTATGATGCCCATTTATCAGATCTACCAAGGTAGATAGAATTTATTATATTTTCCCTAGACCAATCCCAATACCATATACAACAACTTAATCATGGGTGAAACTATTTATGGGATGATTTCAAGATCATCGAAATCGTGGCCCAAACCATGCTCGCTGAACAGCCCCATGAAAGCACAACCACCGCACACCTTAATCCTAGGGTGTATACTGATGTATTAAAGGTATATGTATCAAGACCATAAAAATAATAAAATATAAATTATTTTTTTATAAATTAATGAATATATTTTCATCCTATTATTGTTACTTTATAAATGAGTTTTAAAGAACAAATTTTACTTTAGGTTAGTATTCAAATTTTATCAAGAAATTTATTTTTATGAATTAATGGATTTTTGAAATAAATAATATTTTAATAAAATATTATTATTAAATTACTTTTAATAAATATAAATGATCATATAATTTTTATAAATTCAAATGTAGCTTTTATTTGGATTTGAAACCAGTTATTATCAAAAAACACATCATTATAAATAAATGTAGATTATATTTTAAAAGTGAAAATTAACATTTTTAATAAAATAATCGGAATAAATGGATATCCTTTTTTAATCATGACATCTAAATTATAAAATATTTAAATTTTTATAATTTTCCTAGATAGATGAATTTTCAGGGAAAAATTTGATACCATATAAATATACTTTGTGTTTTATGTGAACACTATGAACCAAATGTGATGTAATAAGTAAAATAAATTGTATCAATGACCAAATATATGGTTTAAAATTATAATAATGTTATTTTATGTTTATTTTATTTATTTTTTAGACCAAGTATGAATCCTAAAAAACTTATAATATATTTTATGATTTTAAAATCATTTCTTTAAAAGTGTGAATCACCTCCACATCACCATGGGTAATTTTTTATTAGTTAGTTTCTATTGTTTATAAAATAATTTAAAATACTCCATTAATTTATAAACCATGGTAAAACACAAAGGGATGATCTATAGTTTTGAAAATTTTTTATGTAGAGTCCAAAACCTAAATAATAAAGAAATCCTCCTATTTTCCTATATAAATCCACCCAAGCTCCTATCTATATACACTAAAACTCATTTAAGAACGTACACACTCCTCCCTATACTCCATAGAGTCCTCCCAAGGTGTCCCCAATCTATATATAAGGTCCACTTTATCCTTTGGAGTCACACATCCAAGTAGGGGTTCTTTCTTTCCCCCCTTTGATCATGTTTAATTATTAAATTACACCTTATATTTCCAATTAAATATGTTGGGACATGTATTTACATGTCCAAAATTCTATAAATTTCATATATAAATTATTATAAACCCATTTATCTCTCACAAAACTATTTTATGAATTTTTATATGACACCATTATGCTAATGAAAATGCCCTATGATTTTCCATGCCAAACAAATTGTGTAGTGCATATTGTACCCATTTCCTATCAAGGGTGATCACATTTATAGACATATGATTATTTATTGGGGACTTAAATATATTTATTCCACAATAATTTATTTTTTAATAAATTAATATTATGAATCAATTCATTTTTTATGATTTATGTGGCACACTTAAGAATGTGAATGAAATGATTATGATGGTGTGACCAGACAGTCCCTCAATGCATTGGGTAATATTTAGTATCATGATACATCATGTCAGTACATTGGGGTACCTTATTCTTTTATTGGACTTTTTCCACCATGGAATATTTTCATTTTATCCTTGAACTATGTTTATGATGTTCTCTTTTATGTTTTTCAACATTTCCCATGTTTTGATTATCTTTCTATATCATGCCTTATTATTCATGTTTCTTTTATGGTATATTGATATGACTATTGTCTAACATGTATTAAATTCACCATTTAATTCCTTTTTTATTACCTTATTGTGATTTATATCTCACCCCTTTGTTATGTATGTCCTTAGGTTATACCATTCAGTGTTAAGTACATGGAATATTTTGATTATGTTAAATAAATTTTCAATAAATATGTTGTTTTTGGGTTTTAAGTTGTTATGTAATGTACCAAATTCCAAAATAAATTATAATTACATATCTTTTGGGTGTTATTAAGTATAATTTTATGTTAAAAACCAATTATTAATGTTAAATAAATTTTTGGTTTGTTATAGTTGGTATCAGAGCAATATTTTTGTTATTTTTTGATTATGGATAGAAAAATCGAGTGAGGAACTTATGGATAAAACCAAGAATAAGAAAATATCACTAAATTTTTGTTATTATATATTAAGTGTTTTATCAAGAATATACTCACTTTCCTGGATACTATAAGAGGATGTGGTTTGGGCACATGTGTACCTAGGAGTAATAACTCCAACAAGATGTTACAGACCTGACTTGGGGAAATCCGGTACATGAAAAAGACCTTACTGCACACCTAGTTTGACACACTAGTGGGATATGAATTGGTAAGTTCATAATATCATAATGAATCATATTTAAATGGGTAAATTACAATATAAATAAATTTAATTAAATAGATCATGAATAACGTAGATTGAAGCCTAGAAATTCATATATCAATGAAATAAATGTAAATTTTACGTTATCCTTTATTGTTATTGGATTCCCCAATATGCATTTAATATTTTAAAATTATAATCCATGATATTATATTTATTCTATCTAATGGTTGGTAATATAAGTAATTGGGTTAACAACAGATATGAAGGGCTATTTGATCATTTCCAAAACGAGATACCCAACCCTATGGGAGAAGGAATCACAATCTTTGTCACATTATTCTCTCAGTTATAAGAATATATAAATAGAAATCTAGATCAAGATGATTCACTAAACCCCCCTGACAGATAGCAAGCCATAATTTAGATATTTATGTGACAAATTCCTCTTACTTTTAATGGATCATCCTATCCCTTAATCACAAAGTAATGGTTCAACTCAATTGAAAAGATTTTCTTTATCATTCAATGATCTGAACAAGAGAAGGTTCTTCTAGATGTTAATAATACGGAGGGTAAATCATATAAGGGGTTGAAATTGATCAAGAATATGAATTTTGAGTAATATATCAGAGTAATAGAGTGGAAGAAATTATAGAAAAAAAATTGATAAATATTTTTCCCACAACCTCCATCTTAAAATGGATGGATATTTACATTAACTTAAGAAACAATATGGAAAATATATTGGGGTGTATGAGGAAAAAATAAAAATACTTGCAAGATATGCCTTCAATATTTTTTACCCATGAATACAATGTTGACGACTTCATTGGTGGGATAACTTCTAGTCTATGAAAATACTTAGTGATCTTTGACATTGATAGCTATAAGGAAATTTTCCGATGTGCCATTAAAGTTGAAATAGATATTAGTTAATCTTAGGGGTATCATGTAGATAAGAAGTGGAAAGTGTATATTAATTCTACTGGTTTGATGGATAAATACAATGGTGCCATGAAATTTTAGAATTACACTTGTCATTGATGTGAAAAGAATCAGCCCAGAAATCACCTAACGCAAACTAGGAATTTCTTTAGGTGCAGAACAGAAAGGAACCTAGATAATGATTTCCTAATAGAGAAACCCAACAATTCCACAAAGGAAAGGAATGATCTTATCAACCCTCAACACATTTTTCATTGATTCAATTATAAGTAACTAGGTCACTTTAAGAATTAGTGCACTAATCCGGGGATTTTCGGAGGCACCCAACAACCTCCAAGGTGAAAAAGATGATATATTTATATCACTATTGCTAAATTGAATCTTGAAAAATAAGTCGAGATTGGTACTCTAGTTTTTCATTCATGAATTGAAAATGTACATTTTAATTATGGTTCTACTAATTCCTTCATATCATGAAGGTTTAGTAAAACTATTCAAACACTACCATAAATTAAGGAAGTATATATATTAGTGAAAATATAAAATTGTAAAATTATTTCATCTCTTGTATATAACTCCTCCCCTATAACAATTTCTGTACTAAAATTCCTTGCATACTTTTTCATACATCGGTGTAATTTGATGTAATTCTGGTTATGGATTGTCAATCCCAACATAGAGCCAACACAAATTTCTGCAAGAATGAAATCACTTTCCTTATAGAAAATCGACCTCTGATTCTATAGAAGTTCAACGCGTACGATAAATCTTCTTCAGAACCATCATCCCAAGCATGGATATTAGTACCCAATGAGAAAGTTAACACTTCTAAAAATATTAATTCTAAAGAAAGGATCCTCCTCATACGCAAGTCTATTGTGAAGGAATTTTCTGATATGTTTCCTAAGGAATTTTCTGGTCTTTCTCCAATCATGGAGGTTGAATTTTAAATTGATCTTATACCTAGGGAATTTCAATTATCCTTGAATCTGTATAGGATATCTATTTTAGAACTTGGGAAGATAAAGAAACAACTATAGGAGGATCTTAATAAAGGACTTATATGCCCAATTGTTTCACCATGGTGTTCACCAGTCCTCTTCATCAAGAAGAAGGATGGTCAATGCAACATTGAATTGATTATCATGATCTCAACGAGATCATGACAAAAAATAAATATAATTTTCCAAAAATATTGACCTATTTGATCCGCTACGTGGAGAACAATACTTCTACAATGTGGATATGTTCTTAGGATATTACCAAGTTAGGATAAAGAAGGATGATATCCCCAAGACTGATTTTTATATAAGGTACGAGAACTATGAGTTTATACTGATTCTATTCGGACACACTAATGCTCTAGAAATCATCATGGGAAAGATGCATAGTGTCTCTAGATATTTCCTCGAAAAATTTGTGGTATTATTAATAGATGATATTCTAATATACTCCAAAACAAATGAGAAGAATGAGGATCATCAAAGCACTATACTAAAGACCTGGTGAAATAAGAAGCTCTCTGCAATGTACAATAAGTTTGAGTTGAAGGAAGTCTAATTCATGGGGAATATCATCATAATAAATCATAAATATATGGATCATATAAAGGAAAAATGAATTAATGGATGACTGAGGAAAACATCCATGATAGATATCTGTAGATTACTTGGGTTAGTAAGATATTATCCATGATTTGTGAGAAATTTCTCATGATTTCCAAATCCTCATCCAAAGATAACTTAAAAGGGAGTCGTGTTTTCTTAGAATGATGAATGTGATGAAATCTTCAAAGATTTAAAAAATATTTTCATCACTGCCCTTGTTCTCACACTTCCCAATAGTGGAGAATATTTTGTTATTTTTATCAATGATTCAAAGATGGAATTGAGATGCGTGTTGATGAAAAATGAAATATTCACTTCCTATGCATCAAGGAAGTTGAAAATTAATGACTGAAACTATCCCACACATGATCTGAAGTTGGTAGTTATGATATTTTCATTGAAAACATGTCATCATTATCTCTATGGGGAGATTTGTGATATATATACTAATAACAAGATCCGCAAATATATATTCACAAAAAAATAACATAATATTAACCAGTGAGGGTGGTTATAGCTCATCAAGTATTAGGACATCTCAATCCACTTCCATCCGGGTAAAGAAATTAAGGTGGAAAATTCTCTAAGTAGAAAGGAACCAATAATTTACTCATTAATGAGAATTCAAAGGGATCTAATCATCTTGTATTTTAATAGGATGGACTTGGAAGTCATAAATAAAAGAAAATCATCAATCCTTTCACAAATTATTTCATAACAGAATCTTTTGGAAAGGTTATAGGATGCTAAAAAAGCTGATGTGGGAATTTAGAAGAGTGTGGAAACTATAAGGAAACAAAAATCCCTAGAGTTCAATGTTAATAAAGAAAGAATTGTGTGATTTGGATCAATACTATGTGTTTCAAAAAATACTGAGTTAAATAATGAATAATTGGATGATGCACATAGTTATAATTTCTTTATCAACCTAGGAAACACAAAGATGTATTGAGATCTCCGAGAGCTCTATTTGTGTGACAACATGAAGAGGAAGACCACTGAATATACATCAAAGTTCCTGGCATGCCAATAATTGAAGTTTGAAAGGTATAATTCAAAGAGGGTTATGAAACCATTAACCATACCAAAATAGAAATGGGAAAACATCACCACAAACTTCTTCATCAGAAGTGTAAAGAATTCTAAAGGAAATAATGTGATCCGGGTTTTGGTGGATCATCATACAAATACTGCACACTTCATTAAGATTCCAGAGGATTTAGAACTAGATTAACTATAACGAATATACTTAATAGAAGTGGTAAGTCCCCATGGAGTACCACATTAGATTATATATGATCGAGAACAAAGATTCACCTACATGTTCTTGAAAATTCACCATCACACTGTAAAGAACGAGCTAAATTTTTGTACAACCTATCATCCTCAAAATAATTTCCAATATGAGCAGACTATTCAGAAAATGGAAGACATGTTGCAAGAATGTTTTATGGACTTCAAAGGAGGTTAGAAAAAATATATTCCTTTGGTTGAGTTCTCTAATGAAAATAGTTTCCACAAGAGTATCCAAATGAACCCCTATAAATCCATTTATTGGAAAAGGTGCAGAAAACTAGAATGTTGGGATGAATTTGAGGAATGAAAACTTCTACGTCCTAAAATATTTGAAAACATGTTGTATAAGGTTTCGACCATTTAGCTGCATGTCAAGGCTGCTCAGAATTCAATAAAACATTCATACTAAAAATTATATAAGAGATCTAGAGTTTGATTTTATAGAGATATAATTCCTCCACATAATTTCATATGGAAGAAAGTGATGAGATTTTTGATGAACGGGAGGCTTAGTCTTAGGTACATTAGCACTTTTGAGATCCTTGATAGTATCGGAGTAGTGGCCTATCATTTATAACTCTCACCAAACCAGTTTATAGAATATGATGTATTCTATGTGTACTTATTGAGGATGTACATAAAAAACCCCTCACATATATTAAATCCATAGGTGGTACAATTCTAGAATGATATTTCCTATGAGGAAAATCCAATGAAGTTCTTAGATTATAGAGAAAAAGTTCTACAAAATAAGAAAATTCCCCTTGTCAAAGCATTATGGTGAAAGCACATGTTTGAAGTAGCAATATGGTAATTATAGGAGGTGATGAAGAAAATATACCCATATATGTTTTACTATGGTAAAATAAAATTTTGAGGGAGAAATATCTAAATGATGGAATATTATAATGACTAGAACTATTATAAATAAAATTAACTATTTTTTAATTAAATATATCATGGTTATAAAAAACACATGCACATATTTTGTTTTATTATTTCGAATTAGATTTAAGTGTCCATTAAGTTTCATTTCCATTAATAACATAGTCTTTGAATAGAGATCACATGACTAGTAAAAATATAAGGTTTTAACAAATCCATTTGACATAGATAAAGGAAGTGATGGCCTCAACCAGTAGAATCATACCCTATGAAGCCCATTTATCAGATCTTCTAAGGGAGATAGAATTTATGGGCTTTTCTCTAGACCAATCCCAAGAAATGAACCTATAACTAATGCATGAGTGAAACTTTTTACAGTAGAATTTCATGCATATCAAGATCACAGTCCAAACCATGTTAGTCAAACGGCCCCATGAAAGATCCAATGTAATGCACTTAACTCTAGTGGTGTTTTTTGGTGTATTAAATGGAAACGTATCAAGAAACATTCAAAAGAAATATGTAGATTGTTTTTTATAAATTAATGAGTATAATTTTATCCGAATATAGTTACTTTGTAAATTTTTTTAAAGTACAAATTTTACATTGGGTTAGTATTCAAATTCAATTAATAAGTATATTTTTATGAATTAATTGATTTATAAAACTAAAAATATTTTATTAAAATATTATTATTAAATTAATTTTATTAAATTTAATGGTTATTATAATTTTTATTAAGTCAAATGTAATTTTTATTAGGATTTGAAAACTGTTGTTGTCAAAAAAACTCATCATTTCAATAAATTGTAGTTATTTTTTAAAAGCAAAAATTCATGTATTTAGAAATTTTTTATATAAAATGGATATCATATTTCTAATCTGGACATCTAAAAAATCCATTGATGAATTTTTCATAATTTTTTGAGATAGTCAAATTTTTGTGTAAAAATTAAATACTGTAAAAATATACTTTGTGTTTTATGACATCATAATGACCCAAAATTGATGAAATAAATAATATTAATGGGATACACGACCAAATATATATTTCACATTTAAAATAATGTGATTTTAATTCTATTTTATTTATTTTATAAAACCATTATTAATCCTCTAAGACTTATAATATATTTTAAGATTTTAAAATCCTTAATTTAAGACTCAGACTCACCACCCCATCCCCAAGAGTTATATTTTAATAATTTAATCCCCTCAACTTATAAATTAATCTTAAACACTCGCATTTGGTAGAAACTATGGGAAAAATCATGGGAAGGTTTATGGTTTTGAATATTTTTTTTGTAGAGTCTAAAACATAAATAATAAAGAAATTCCCCTCTTTTCCTATATAAACTCAACCAATATTCCATTTACCTTCACAAAAACTTCTTGTATCACATAAATAAACATCCATATATTACCTATAGTCTTCTCAAGGTTCCCCAAGCTTTAAAGAACGACCTCCCAAGCCTTTGAGTTTATTTATCCATGTAAGGGTTCTTTCCTTTCCCCACTTTCATCAAGTATCTTTATTATGTTACACCTTCTCTTTCCAATTCTTTAAGTTGGGGCATGAATTAACATGTCTATATTACTATCCATTTATTATATAAATGATAATAGACACCTTTCTCTCTCATAAACCCATTTTATTAATTTTTATGTGACATCGTTATGCTGTTGAAATTGTCCTGTGATTTCCATGCCAAACCAATTGTGTAGTGAATATCATACCCATTTACTATCAAGGGTGTTCAAGTTTATGCATATATGATTGTTTATTGGTGACATAAATATATTTATTTTACGTTCCTTGATCTTGAAATAAATTATTATGTTGAATGAATCCATGTTTTATGATATTTGTGGAACAATTAACCTTGAGAATGAAATGATTATGATGGGTGCACCCAGATAGTGCTCTAATGCATTGGGTAATGTTTAGCATTATGATATGTAAGGTAAGGATAGTGGTGTACCTGATGCATTTAAGAAACATTGTACAACATGAATTATAGATGGTTTAGCCTTGACCTATGTTTATGATGCAGTTTTTAAGTTATTTTAACATTTCACATGTTTTGGTTATCATGCTATATCCAACCTTATTATCCATGCTCTTTTTATGCTCAGTTTATATGACTATTATCTACTATGTATTGTATTCATCTTGTAATTTCTTATTTATTACCTTACTTGGATTTATATCTCACTCATTTCTTATGCATGTCCACAGGTTAACCCATGCAGTGTTATGTACAGGGAATGTTTTGATCATGTTAAAGAAGTTTCAATAAAGATGTTTTTTTATGTTTTAAGCCTTTATATAATGTTCCTAATTCCCAATGACTCTATACTTATTGATCATTTGGTTTGTATTAAGTGTAATTATAGGTAATAAATCCAACATAAATGTATAGTAAAAATCAAGGTTGTTATTATACACATATTAATCCAAAATCTTTATTATTAAGGCTTGTAATACCAACATGTGAAATATACAGTAATTACTGGGCTACATAAATATCCAACACTATAGATAACAAAATCATAATCATAGAATAAATTAAATTACCAAATAATTAAGTTAATATCACAGATTTCATGTAAGAAATTATCATATAAATAAATAAAAAATAATTTAAAGGAATCATAAATATCAAGTAAACATGTATCATATAAAAAAATATCATGAATCAATAAGAGTAATTTAAAGAAATATATCCAGGCGTGATTAAGAAATAAAAATATATAAAGCATGGATAAAAAACTGTTTGTTGATTTTATAAGGAAACAAATTTCTAGAAATTTTTTTCTAGAGAAACAATCCCTACTACAAAATAGGCCTCTAAAAGTGTTGACCTATATAAGTTCTAGAAAAAAGCACTAATAAGGGTTCCTATTATTAGTGATAAAAAAAGTACCAATAAAGTCGACCTTTTATTAGTGCTTTATTTAGTGTTGATAAAAGCTACCCTTTATTAGTGCTTTTTTAGCACTAATAAAGGTCACTATTTTTCATCGCTTTATTTTTAACGCTGATAATGAGTACCCTTTATCAATGCTTCATTTTCAGCACTCATTAAAGTCCTGAAGAAATTCAAAAAATTATCTGAACAAAAATTTAAAAATTATTAAATTAAATAAGTATTATAAATATTATTAATTAAATAATTATTGATAAAAATAAATAAATTTAATAAACATACATATAAAATAAAAATACTAATAAATATTATTTATTAAATATATAGATATGTAAAATGAATAAAATGAAATAATAAAACAAATAAATATTAAAAATCAGTATGTTAGGAGAAATAGTAATCATTTTAGAAACTAAATATTTATTGATAAAAATGAACAAATTTAATATACATATATATAGATTAAAAACATTAAAAGACAATATATTAAATATAGATATATAAATAGAATAAACTGTAATAAATAAAAAAATGAATAAATTATAATAATTAAACAATAAATTTATTAATAAATAAATTGTAATAATTAAACAAAAATTTAAAAATAAATAAATTACAAAATAACGAAAAAACATTTATTAATGATAGAATTATTATTAAAAATTGAATAATATTAATATTTATATATATATTAATTACAAATACTAAAAAATCATATATATTAAATATAAATATAGAAATTGAATAAAATGTAATAATTAAAAACATGTTAATGTATTAATCATTTTTAATGGTTTTTATACATAATTATTAATTAATACATTTAATATAGAATTATATTCATACATATTTCCTAAAATATGATTTATATAATAAAAATTACGGATACATTACATTAAATAAGTCATACATTTTTTGAATAATGGTTTATAATTAAAAATTAATATTAATTAAAAATACTAATTAATTACATCATGTAATGGACATAATTGAATGTAATTTGAATTTTCAATAAAATATATCGTAAACAGGTGCTACACAGATTTCTCATACATATATGAAATTGATGCCACTATCACACACACAAATATTTACATGATTAATGAAATCTTTTATCGAAACACATACACCTAATATTTACATAATTTATTCGAATTTAATTACTCATTTTAAAGTTTCATTACAATATGATAAATTTAATATATATTATTTCTCTAATTGGTAAACATTATTTATTTATTTTCTACATTATTTAAGTTAGGTATTAATTTTGGAAAATATTTTTTTTTGAATTTATTAATTTTCTATTATTTATTGATATATATTTATTTACAATGATTTAATATTTTCAATATGTATTAATATTTATTTTAATATATATCCATATTTTATTAATAGTTTATATTTAATTAATAAAACTTATCCCTTTTTTAGTATTTTTAAAGTGTACTCAATTTAAATTATTAAATTCCACTCATTTTTAACAAGCATGAATTTAAAATTATATATTCATTAATAATGGTAAAAATATATTTGAAAATTAATATTTATAAATAAATATATTTATAAATGTATATTTACAATATTTATACATTTATATATTTATAATTATAAATAAATTAATATTATTTATTTTAATAGTAATTATATAATTATAAATAAATAATTATATATATATATATAAATAATTATAAAATTATAATAAATTATTTTAAAAAATTAATATATATTACTACATTTCTAATAAATTTTATATTTATTTATTTTTATTAAATATTTATATATAATTATATAAATATCTATAATGACATAAATAAATAAATAAATAAATATTATTTTTAAAGTATTTAAATAATTATAAATAATAAATTATATATTTAAAATATTTAAATATTCTAATAAATATAATTAAATAATGAATATATTTGCTATATTTATACTTATATTTATTTATTAAATATATATAATTATATAAATATATTAATAGTTTTTTATTTATAATTATAATTATAAATCCTTTATTAATACTGAAGCTTTAAAACTGATAAATATATCTTTTATCAGTGCTTTTTTAGCACTGATAAAGCTATATCTTTAGCAGAACATATTAATTTAGTGCTAATAAAAGTGATCTTTATCTGCACTTTTTTTGAAGCACTGATTAAAGTCTCCCTAGTCTATTTGAAGAGCCTTAACCAGTCGTGAACCAAACACGGTGTCCAAATATTTCCATGGAAGCCACCAGGTACTGGAGCTCCTCCTCTTCAAATCCAAGCTCAAATTAAGGCATGTATCAAGGCTTGAATCCAAGGATCAAATGATTCATGGGTTGAAAAAATCCATGGCTTGATGGGATTCATGGTTTAGCTATTTATCTACTTTCTCTTGAACAATTCAATGCTTCAATAAATGGTGTATTATTTTCTCCTCCTCCTCACTCATTGATTACTTGTGTTGCGATATCTTTTTAAATTTTTTTGTTCATTATCTCTTCATATTCAATATGCAACATTTCATTCCCTTCTATCATGAATTTATAATTGTAGTTTTCTACGATTTTGGGTTTATATTGGCCCTTTATGGTATTTTCATACCGTTTTGCAGCATATTAAGAATTCCAAACACCAATTTCATCCTTGTAGTGTATTAGGATTAAATGTTTTGAAAATCCTTCCATGGAAATAATGAACACAAAGTGTTTTTTAAAATTCTACTCAGGGTTTGTATTTTATAAATAAAAATGGTTTTCATGCAATGATTTCTTGATATTGAGGTGTGTTTTTTTGTTTTTTTATTTGGATACATCGGTGGTATTACATGGAGATTTTTATTTTCTGTTATGAATTTTATCTCTTTGTTTTCTTCCTGATATCCTATATGAACATCCATATGTGTGTGTAACACCCCAAGTTTTTATGAGGCATATTATTTTAAATTTCTCTGATATCTTCTATTATACACTAAACCAAGATTATCTTGTACTATATACAACACTGTGTTAGTTTGCAGTATACGCAACACTATTCTGGGCTTGTGTTACACACAATTTCAAGTTCGTTTTGTGGAAATTGTTCCACGCAACTTTTAGTATAGATTTTGTTTAATGTATAAACGAAAAAAGTTTTGATTATGATATACAAAACACCAAAGGGATCTTGCACTACACACATCTCTGACTTGTCTTGCATTATATGCAATCGCGACCTTTCACGATAGCGTGTGTGGTACGAAATACCGCGTTTCACTAAACAACGATATGTTATTAAAATATTATATAATCTACCAATTATGAATAGTTATACCCACTTTTTTATATTTTGTAAATTTTTTCATTCAAAATGGACTTCATTTTTGGATTTAGAATATCAAAATTAGCCTATGGTGATTTTTTGATTTTTTTATGAAAACATTCCATTTTTGATGAATAGTGAAAAACACTAAGTTACAGTTTAAAACCGATTTTTTATTTAAATAATTATTTATTTTATTTATATTTATTTTAGGTCAAAATAGATACATAATACCTATATATGTTCAATGTAATTCATTTGAGTCATTTTATAATAATTTTAGATATATAAAAATTTTATTGAACTTTTGACCGTCTTTTACCCACCTCCTAGGAGCATTTGCAATTGTAAATAAATTTTAATTTTACCTCTTCTATGAGTTGAATTTAGAAAATCTGAGGGACATGGTTAATATCAAGGAGTAAAATGTGGTTCAATAAGATAAAAATAATATTTGGTGAATAGTAACTTTTTACTTTTATTTACCACAGTTTACAGTAAATAGGGTAATTAAGTGTAAAAATGATATTCATATTACCCTAAAACATGTCCTAATTCTATTGGATAAGTTTAATTCGACCGTAAGCAACCTTATGAATAAAATATTACTCTTTAGGTAGACTTTTATTAGATTAGGACATTTATTATTATTTTATTTAAATAAGAGTTAAAATAGTTAAAATCAATGTTTAATAAATAATACAATTTTAATATAGGTTTATACATAAGATAAATTAGACTATAAATATTCATTATAACGATAAAAGTATTTCCTACATAATGGTATTTTATTTATAATTTTTTGACATTAAATAATTTAATTTATTTATGTCACAATGATGATTCAGTAATTACCTTATTAATGAAATATTAACATAATTGATGTCATAAATACCCAAATAAATGAAATATGAGACTTTTTATGAAATAAATTAATTTTTTAGGTTAACATGAAATTTTAGTAATGATTTAATTAATTTTTTTCAAACTAATCATGCTGTTATAATATTCAAAAATATCAATTACCAAATAGTGTCAAAATTGACATAAAATAATTTTTAAAACAAATATTATATTATTAATTGTTATTCTATTCATAAAAATATAAGGTTTGGAAAAATTACTTAGATAAGGTTATATATATTAATAATTAACCCCTTGGGGTTATTTTTGCTTCTTATTGTAAGTTTATTAACCATATAGTGTAATAAATCATGAAGACACAGTAAAAGTTAAATTATTTAACTTAGAGTTAAATCTATATAAAAAGGATAAAATAGTAACCTAAACTTGTCTAAAACGTATTGGTTGATAGGATTTCGACCCATCCCCAGTTAATATTCGAAATAAGTCACTTTTGAACCATTATAAATGGAATATATCTTTATTATAAATTATTATTTTATGTTTTTTCCTAAAGTGCCCCTCTCCTCCCTTATAAAAGGGCACCTCCTCCCTCTCCTCTTCACACAATTTTCAGCCTTCAAGTTCGGCCAAACACATCCCATTTATCTTATCAACATCTCACAGAGGATCTGGTCTTCTCAAAAGACCAACTCTAGTGCCCTAAAAGGAATTTTAAAAGAGACATGTCACGAAAGAGGTAATCTCTTCTACCGATTCTTTCATGTTTCTTTATTATTCTAATTCCTATTATTTATTTATTTCATTATAAATTAATAACATAAGTATCAATCATATTATTATATGTTATTATAAATATGAAACAACCCTATTTCACCTTTTATCCATCCTTTGGAAAATGGAATCACCGCGCGTGCGTACATACGAAATATCGTCTCCACAAAGTGGTGTAATCTATTTTACACCGCCACATTACTTGGATGGGTATAATGGTGTAAACAAATAACTATATGTGATTGTTATAACATGATAATGATTCTTAAATATTATATCATCCACTACAATTCCATTCAATAATAATGGGAACAATATCATCGCTCATTCGTACGTACGGATTACCGTCTCCACGACGCGATGAGATTCATTCTCCAAGTTAACCATTAAAAAATTATTATAATGTGTGTATAATGAATAATAATGATATATATGACATAATAATTATACTGTATTTAATTATATATATGTTTGTTATCTACTTACTTCAATTCATGTCAATAAGGAAAGGAAAACAACGTTCATGCGTACGTACAGCCCACCGTCTGCATGAACAGTGTGTTTCATTTCATTTATATATCTATTATATATATATATATACTGAATATATATGATATATAAATCATGTTTTAAATTATGGAAGTATGTAAATCATTATATAAGTAATAATAACATAAAGAAGAACATGTCCAAACATGTACGACAAATGAAACGATTTTACCCAAAACGCTGCTTTAACATGGAATTGACAAAAGAACAGGTAATATAAAGTAATAAGTGAATAATATATGATATCATAAATATTATTATGGTTATGTTACAAGTTAATAATATGTTTAAACCCACTATACAGGAGTCTCGGACAAATACAGAAGAAATTGGACCTAAGGTAAGGGATAATTTTGTAATCTCATTTTTATCCGAGATTGCATATATGTAAGTATTTACTAGGGTTAAATTTATCATCCGTGTCTGTGTCCATAAAAATGTTTTTCATAAATTGTTTAATATTATTAAATTATGTTTAAAGTCATGTTTACCCCCATTTGACTTTTACTTTGTGTTATGGATGGAATCTTTCTTTTGTTTACCATACGAGGTACTTTTTGCCTTTTTTGGAAAAAGGACGAGAATAATGTTTTTTAACTTATACGGAATGAATGGATTTTTATGATTTCATAGAAATTATTTCCATGAATCTTATTTTACAAGTTTTCAAGTTTATTTTTAATCAACTTATTTTAGTTTAATATTTTATGACATGTTAATAATAAAAAAATGTTTTTGAAGTAGATAGGATATTTTCCTCAAGAATGAAGTTCAAGTGTATTATCAAAATTATTTTACATATAAGATAATA
The DNA here is from genome assembly GCA_963277665.1 of Viscum album. Lineage (NCBI taxonomy): Eukaryota > Viridiplantae > Streptophyta > Magnoliopsida > Santalales > Viscaceae > Viscum > Viscum album. The sequence goes on along the minus strand of OY728152.1, from coordinate 2,080,839,175 downwards.
TAGTGTTCTATTTATATCCATATTTTTAGATTTATTTGATTATGTTATGATTGAATTATTTTTATGATTTCCTTTTATCTTATATGGATTATGTTATGATGGCATGATGTTTAAGAATCCCATTTTAATTACACGGGTTATGATATAATTTAGGATTTTGTGGAACACATAAGAATGGTTTCATTATGAGATTAGTGGGACCTATATCTCCCTCTAATTAATTGGGTAAAGATTTATATCTCATGAGATAGAAATGGCTGGAATGAAAAATTAATCTGGTTCAGTGATACAGGACTGCAACGAGGAGTGAACTTGATTCAGTAAGGGACTTTGTCCACTATGATGGTATTGAAAGCAATGTCTTGGATACTATGGAAATAATAACATGTTCTTAATGGGTTTCCACAATTACAAGTTTTATTACCAAGCTATTTTATCACGATTGATGTTCCTTTATGATCTATGCCTTATGTACAGCTAAGATTTATGTCATGTTCATGTTTTTACGTTTAAATGTTTATGGGTTGTTTTATGTTCTCCATGTTTACCCTTACTGAGAATTTGAGCTCACAGTTTTTATGTTTTATTTTACCCAGGATATAATGAAGGGTTTTAGGTAAGAAAACAAAAGGGGTAGAGCTTTATGGGAGATGTTGAAGATCTTTCACCATGATTAGATGATTATATTCTGAGTTTCCAAAGACACAAAACTATTACTGTCCTTCAGTGTTTGTTTTTGTTATGTATTAAGTATTCCTCCAAAGTAATGTAATTTCCATGTACGTCATGATTTGGGTCTCTACAGTTGGTATTAGAGGCAATGTTTTAGTTAAACTTTGGAAACTAGGATACAAGAACTTTAGTGAAATTCGTAGAGATATTTATAAGGTATTCTAGGGTTGTCTCTAAGGTTAAGAATATGTATAGGTTATAGTCCTAGAATTACAGTAACGATATTATAATTAATCCTAAGATGTTATATATTGAAGGAACTCCCCCTTTATTATGTTTTTTCCTGGCATGATTTTTACCACTCACACTATTCTATTTGGGTTTTAGAAAATGGCTAGAAATAGGAAGATTCATGATAATGGATGATATAATGGACAATGGAATGATATTCTTCATGAGAAAACAAATGAAAATTTATTTGGAAGACCAAACATCATTATTATGCCTAATCAGTAATCTCATATTATGATAAATAAACTCAACTTTGGTAAGTATTCTGACTCTGCTAATAAGAGAAAGATGGAGTTTCTTGTTGATCATAGAGGAAATAAAGTTAAATTCCCCTCATGTAAATCATGTGGGAAGAGGAATCGGGGAAAATGTTTCAAAGGAACTAGAAGACGATTTGGGTGTAGAAAAGAAGGACACAAAGCTAATAATTACAAAGGAAAAGGATCAGTTAACACCATAGAAAAGGATACTGGTATTTCTAATACATCAAGAATAGTTAAATGTTTTAAATGTGGAATGTATGGGCATTATTCAAACCAATTCCCAAAGAGAAAGTCTCATGAAGAGAATCATCATGGTTGTATGGGTAGTATTTATATTGATTATGATGAAGAGACTACAAATGATATGTGAGATGAAATAATTATTGAAGCTTGGTCAATGGTTTAAGAAGGTAATGGAGTGATTTGTGTTTATCAAGATTTATGGTACTATGGAAAAAAGACATATCTAAGGATTGGTACACTATTTTTTCATAAAGTATTTAAAAGTATATATTGAATGTTACCGCTAACCATGAAAGGTTATTCAGATATTTTTGGAAATCACCTAATATGTGCATAAAGAATGGATAAAGAGATAATGAAATGTTTGATAGTATTAATGAGCTCATGACTGATATAAGGACAAAGTGATATCATGGTTTGCATATATTGAATTTTTGGGATTTTGGTATGTGGAAAGAGTTAACTTTTGATAGCATCCATGTTTTCACTATGGTTCTATGGTAACTCATGTTACATGAGAATACAAGATTAAGGAATTTACATGTCTGGAATGCGACCAACAAAAATATATCTTATGACATATGGGGGATAAATGACGGTATTCACATGCTTGGTTGATGAAATTTCTTGTAATTATTTTCTTAATACAATGAGCATAGATAGAATAATTTTGGGTAAGCCAAAAGATTTGAAATGGATTATTTTTGACATAAGATAATATTGTTTATGGATAAAAACTTTTTTGTTATTTCTGGAATGTTATAATAGTATAGTTTTAGAAAATGGACAACCCGTAGGATGGGTGACAACCCGTCGCGTCGGACAAGGTTACTGGAATCGAACCCACATCCAAAGTGTGACATGCCTTTATCACCTACCACTAGCCTACAGAATGTCCCTGGTTAATAAAAACTACTTTTATTTTATTAGGATGTATGATAGATGAAGTATAAGTCCATTTTTGAACCATATACGATTAATCTCACCATAATATGGACTTATGTATATAACTTTTTCTAACCTCATGTTTGAGATAGATGGAATGACCTATCATTCTATCACATGATCTACTAACACTTCATGAAAGACAAATTATACTTCATTTCTTTAAGAGATGAAGTGGAAATTGTTCATGGCACAAACACCAATAAGATTGTACCAAAATCAAGTAACTATTTATTTTAATTCAAAAATTCTTCATCTATGATCTTGAAAACCAAAAACTTTGTCCAAGATAGTACCTTAGATCATCACAAATTTATGTCTTTGTGATTTTTGGATTTTTCATATACATGTTCTCTACCACTCTCCATCAGAACATGACGGTTAGATTTCTCTTCCATATCTATATTTTCACCTATGTTCTCCTATGTGGAAACCCAGTGATGAGTTACTTTGGGTATTTGTTATGTTTCTAACATTCCTTTTTAAAATTATGATTTATTATTCCTTTTTACGATGTGGGTTTCTAGGAATGAAACTTTTAAGTAGTAAACAATTTATAACCCCGACGATTTTCGAAGGTGAAATTCATTTTAAGGGGGGTAGAATGTAACACCCCAAGATTTTATGAGATATATTATTTTTAATTTCTTTGATATATTTTATTATACACTACACCAAGATTAGATTTTACTATACACAACACCGTATTAGCTTGCAGTATATGCAATACTATTGTTGGCTCATGTTACAAACAATTTCATGTTCATTTTGTGGAAATTATTCTACGCAACATTAAGTATAGATTTTGTTTAATGTAAGAATGAAAGAAGTTTTGAATATGATATAAAAAACATCAAAGGGATCTTACACTACATGTAGCCCTTAATTGGCTTGCATTAAACTCAATTGTGACCTTCATCGATAGCGTGTGTAGTACGCAATTCCAGGTTTCACTAAACGACGATATGTTATTAAAATATTATATAAATTAGTGGTTATAAATATTAATACCCACTTTTTGAATTTTTTTAATTTTAATCATTCTAAATGGACTTCATTTTTTAGATTCAGAATATCAAAATTATCCAAGGGTGAATTTGTGGTATTTTTCTGAAAACTTTCAATTTTTGATGAATAGTGAAAAGCACTAAGTTATAGTTTAAAACAAAATTTTTATTTATATAATTATTTATTTTATTTAAATTAATTTTATGTCAAAATAGATACATAATACCTATATAAGTTCAATTTAATTCATTGGAGTCATTTTATAATAATTTTAGATATATAAAACATTTATTGAACTTTTGACCATCTTTTACCTACCTCCTAGGAGCATTTGCAATTTTACATAAATCATAATTCTACCGCTTCTATGAGATGAATTTCAATAATCTGAGAGACATGGTTAATATCAAGGAGTAATATGTGGTTAAATAAGATAAAGATAATTTTTGGTGAATAGTAACTTTTTACTTTTATTTACCACTGTTTAAAGTAAATAGGGTAATTAAGGGTAAAAATGATATTATTATTACCATTACACATGTCTTAATTCTATTGGATAAGTGTAATTAGACCATAAAAAACCTTAGGAATAAAATATTAACCTTTAGGTACACATAGATTAGATTTGGACATTTATTATTATTTTATTTAAAGAAGAGTTAAAATAGTTAAAATCAATGTTTAATAACAAAAACATTTCTAATTCAGGGTTATACATAAGATAAATTCTACTATAAATATTCATAAAAAATATAAAAATATTTTCTACATAATGGTAATTTATTTATAATTTTTATACATTAAATAATTTAATTTATTAATGACACAATGATGATGTAGTAATTAACTTATTAATGAAATATTAACATAATTGATGTTATAAATACCCAAATAAATGTAATTTGAGAATTTTTATGAATTAAACTATTTTTATAGATTAACATAACATGTTATTATGGATTAAATTAACTTTTTTTGAACTAATAATGTTGTTATTATTTTCAAAAAAATCAATTACCAAATAGTTTCAAAATTGAAATAAAATAGTTTTTAAAACAAATAATATATTATTAATTGTTATTCTCTTCCAAAAAATATAGGGTTCAGAAAAATGACTTATATAAGGTTATTTATATTAATAATTAACCACTTGGGGTTATTTGGGATTTTTATAATGTGTATACTAACCATATAGTGTAAGAAAACAAGAATACATTGTAAAAGTTAGATTATTTAACATAGAGTTAAATATAAATGATAAGGTCAAAATAGTAACTTAAACTTGTCTAAATCCTATTGGATGAGATTATTTCGACCCATACCCACTTTATAATAGGAATAAGACACTTTAGAGCTATTATAAACCGAATATGAGTTTATTATAAAATAATATTTTATGTTTTTCCCTAAAGTACCCCTCTCCTCCCTTATAAAAGGGCACCTCCTCCCTCTCATCTTCACACAATTTTGAGACTTAATGTTCAGAAAAACCCTACAAATTTATCTTCTAAACATCTCTATTTATATCATAGAGATTCTGGTCTTCTCAAAATACCAACTCTTGTGCCCTAAGAGAAAGTTTAAAAGAGACATGTCAAGGAAGAGGTAATCTCTTCTACTGATTCTTTCAAGATTCTTTCTTATTCTACTAACTATTATTTATTTGTTTCATTATAAAGTAATAAAATTAGTATCACTAATATACTTATATGTCATTATAAATATTAAACAACCCTATTTCACCTTCTATCCATCCTATGGAAAATGAAATCATCGCGCGTGCATACGTACGGAATACCGTTTCCATGCCATGGTGTAATCTGTTTTCAACCACCACATTACTTGGATGGGTATAATGGTGTAAATAAAACTATATATGATTATTATAACATGATACTGATTCTGAAATATTATATCATCCTCTCCAATTCCATTCAATAATAATGGGAATGATAACACCACTCGTGCGTACGTACGGATTACCGTTTCCACGACGCGATTAGATTCATTCTCCATGTTAACCATTCAAGAATGATTAAAAACTGTATATAATGAATAATAATGATATATATGACATAATAATTACAATTTATTTATTAATATATATATATATGTCATCTACTTAGTTCCATTCAAGTCAATAAGGTAAGGAAAACAACATTCATAAGTACGTACGGCCTACTATCTCCATGAACAATGTGTTTCATTTCATTTATCTATATTATATATATATATACACTCAATATATATGATATATAAATCATGTTTTACATTCTATAAGTAAGTAAATTATTATATAATTAATAATAATATGAAGAACAACAAGTCCAAGCACGTGCGATAAATGAAACGATTTTACCCAAAACGCTGCTTTAACATGGAATTGACAAAAGAACGGGTAATATAAAGTCATAAGTGAATCATATATGATATCATAAATATTTTTATGGTTCTTTTAAAAGTTAAAAATATGTTTAAACCCACTGTACAGGAGTCTTGGACACATACGGATGAAATTGGACCTAAGGTATGGGATAATTTTGAAATCTCATTTTTATCCAAGATTGCTTATACGTAAGTATTTACTGGGGTTAAATTTATCATCCATGTCCATGTCCATTAATTTTTTTTTCATAAAGTGTATAATATTCTTCCATGTATGTATAAATTCATGTTTACCCCTCTTTGACTTTTACTTTTTTATGGAAGGAATATTTTTTTACCAAACGAGGTACTTTTTGACTTTTCCAACAAAAGTACGAGAAGAATGTTTTTTCAACTTATATGGCATGAATGGATTTTTATGATTTCATAGAAAATTATTTCCATGAAGCATCCTTTACAAATTTTCATGTTTATTTTTAATCATCTTCTTATTGTTTAATATTGTATGACATGTTATGAAAGGAAAAATGTTTTTGAAGTAGAAAGGATATTTTCCTCAAGAATGAATTTAAAGTGTTTTATTGAAATTATTTTCCATCTAAGATAAAATAGGGTTCTTTTTCAATCCTGATTTTTACATTGATTTGATTATGTTATGATGTAATTATTTTTATGACGTCCTTTTATCTTATATGGATTATGTTATGATGGATATATGTTTAAGAATCTCATTTTTAATACATGGGTTATGCTAGGATTTATGATTTTGTGGCACACATAAGAAAGGTTTAATTATGATATTGGTGGGACCTATATCTCCCTCCAATGCATTGGGTAAATATTTATATCTCATGAGATAGACATGTCTGGAAATGAAAGTTAATCTGGTTCAGTGATACAGGACTAGAATGAGATGTGAACTCGATTCAGTAAGGGACTTTTTCCACTATGATGGTCTTGGCAGTAATGTCTTGGCTACTATGGAAATCATAACATGTGCTTAATGGTTTTCCAAAATTACATGTTTTATTCCCATGCTATTTTATCATGATTTATGTTCCTTTATGATCTATTCCTTGGTTACTGTTATGATTTATGTCATGTTCATGTTTTTACGTTCAAATGTTTATGGGTTGTTTTATGTTCTCTGTTTTTACCCTTATGAAGCATTTGAGCTCATCCTTTTTATGTTTTATTTTTCCCAGGATATAAAGAAAGGTTTTAGGTAATAAAACAAAAGGGGAAGATCTTTATGGGATATGTTGAAGATCATTCACCATTATTAGATGATTATATTCCGAGTTTCTAAAGACACTAATCTATTATGGTCTATTAGTGTTTGTTTTTGGTATGTATTAAATATTCTTCCAAAGTAATGTAATGTCCATGTGTGTCAATCTTTGTGTCTCTACAGTGTGTGTGTGTGTGAATTTTTAAATCTATCTATATATATATATTAACACACTATTTTATGTATATATATAAAAGTATGTAATCATATGAAATATAGATATGATTCATTCAATAAAGAATACTATAATTGTTTTTATTGGTTTTGAAAATGAATTCGAAGAGATATGATTAATTTTTGTTTTCTAAAATTATGAATTTGATTTATGTTTGGAACTTTTTAATATTACTTTGATTCTCAGGTTTTTATTTTGACAAATATTGAAAGAACGGGTCTTCTCATTGAAAATTAGTTGTAGTATCAAGTGTTATGGCCTTATTGGTACCACAGAATGGTTTTTATTAAAAGTAATAACCATTTATGGAATCTATCTATATTATTTTTGATGACGTAAAAAAATATTTAAAATGCAGACATCGAATTGATGGGTATTGGAAGGATGTTTGAATAGAAATGTTTGGGTTATTTTGATTATACATTTATATGTTTTTTGAAAAGGTGACATACCTCCCCTTACTATAATAATTTTGATCGTATGTATCTTAGTGGGGGATGAATGATAGTTACAATTTATTCTTGATTATATTATGTGGGTCCCCTCTTATATCAAAGTCCACATGGGAGTCCAACAAGGTAGGCTAGTTGTGGGTCTCTAGTTGGTTATAAACATAAGAACTCGCCATATTTCTTATAGGTGGTTCTAACCCAAGTATGTCAAGAGTCACCTCACAAGATGATTTGAAATTTCCAAATATTACATAGGCTTCATTAACTACTATTTACATCTATATTATTATTTACTTACTTTATATTTAATATTAATTCGTTATATAATGTTGATGATTTTTTATATTTTTTATTTCATTGTATTGATTTATTTATTTTTCCGACAAATGTTTCATTTTATTATTATATATTATTTTTCATGAGTATGGTTCTAAAGATTCATAATCATGAACCATATAATCTTTATGGATTCCATAAGTATCTTCATTTTATAAAATATCAGTTATTAACATGAAAATATTTTTTATGAGAAGTTATGGAAATTAATAATATTTGATATAACATTAATATTAAATGTAAAAATTCCGTAGGTTTTTGAATCAATTATTCAAAAAAATAGAATGGAGGTTACAAAATTCAATATATGTTGGAATAATTATTAGAAAATACTTTTAGGTATTCATCATTTTAGGTCGACATGTATTCGTTCCACCCCTATGAATCTCTGATTACCATCCATGTATATGGAATAACTCTTTATTTATTAAAATGTTTTATTAATACATTTTTATATGTTCTAGTTGATGTAATGGTGGTTTATTATTATTGTTTATAATATTTGGATTTATTATTACCCCTTCGTTATTGAATTGAAGATATTAAAAGTGATATTTATCCTAAAAATTTATAATTCATAGAGGCCCAAAGGATTCTTATATTCTAACATATCCCCTATAAGACCCTTTTAATCACAGAAAATATAGTTTATTCCCACCAAATTTCACATTTAATATGCCCAAAGTTAATAAATAATGATATTAGTGTATTTATCACAAATGGTAGTTATTACCCAATTTAGAGAACAGAATGGAGTACAAATGTCATCCTCATCAACTTCATCCCATAAACAGTTATTATAGTAATTTTTTTCTTAAGACGCATCCCTCATATCATTTGTGTTTCATGAACTACAATGAGCAGTATTCATTCCTTGAATGAATACTAATTATATTAGTTCATAAAACATAGGTCCATGTCAACATGATATGGAGGAGGAGTCTCAAGAAACAAAATGAAATAATAAATATTTGGGAGATGAAGCTGATAAGGATGGTAGTTGCCTATAACATTCTCCTTTGGATGAATTCAGATGATAATACCTACCATAGTGGAGAAATTGTTTCCATACATTAAATTACCCAATTCCATTGAAGTATACAAAAATTATTTGAAACAATCAATTGATGGGTTTCCCTTATTATAACTATCCATAACATTAACCATTGATGATAAATATATTATGTGTATTTTTTATAAAAAATTATTACTTTAAGAACATTATAGGATGGATATAAATATAAAAATCATGAATGTTAGTGATTTGAAAAAATATTATGAATATTGAGTTAAGGAGTTCATCAAGTTTGCAATAAAGAATTCATATGAATTTTCTCTAATCCTTTTTTACTGTTTATGTTACTTTTATTCTATAAAACATTGACTAGAATAGTTTGATGAAAAATTGATTTTTTACAAAATAGATCAGAGCTATAAATGTTAGAAAAAACATGAGAAAAAATTGAATGTGCACACTGATTGGGATGATACTACGTTTAATGGTTCATTTGATATGAATACTAGTATAAATGATGATGGAGATCACATAGGATAAATCACAATGAAATTTAAATATGACCGTAGTGATTGTCCAATGTTGTTTGATATGTAAAGTAAATGTTAAAGGGACAATTGTATATTGGTTGTACTAAATACATAACATTGTCAGTTTTATTAAAGTTATATAATTTGAAATCTGGCAGTGGATTGATCGACACTAGCTTTACAAAACAACTTGGTCTCTTGAATGTTAATCTTACAGAAAAAAATGAACTTCCTAGTCAAGACTAAGATTCTAAAAAAATGTTATGTTCAATGAGAATGATCTCTAAATAAATATATTTTTTTAAAAATGACTGTATATTATTTCCCAAGGACCACAAATCACTCATAAAATTCTCTAATTGTATCATAGATCGATACAAAAAAATGAATCAAGTCTTTCGAAGGTTGTATGGAATTTTCCTATCATTCCACAGTTTAGAATACTATATGGATGTTTGGAAATTTCATGAAAAATGAAATGAAATACATATATAAGAATTAAATATGGGTACCTACATCATCTAGTAGATTCTCCTCAGTGGAATAAAAATTATTACGAGTATCCTGAAATTGGAAATGAGCTGATAAACATTCGTCTTGCATTATCTATAGATGGTATCAATAATTTTGGTATATATAGTAGTACTCACAATACATGGCCCATCATGTATGTGAATTATAACCTACCTCAATGGTTATTCAGGAACCATAAATACATTATGTTGTCTTTTCTTATATTTGGAACAAAGTAACATCATATTTTTATGGATATTTATTTGGATCTATTGATTGAAGATCTTAAATTGATGTGGGATTAAGGTGTTATAATATATTATTTCCCTAGAACTGAAGAATTCTCATTAAGGGCCATGGTCCATAGGAAGATTAATAACTTTTTGGATTATGAAAATTTATCAGGCTATAGAATTAAAATAATGTTTGGGTGTTCCATTTGTGAATAATTCACACACTTTGTTCAGTCAAAACATTCATCAAAGATTGTGTTTTTAGGACGTCATAAATTTTTACCATTACAACATAAATACCAATCCTATATGACATAATTTTATGGGAATATCAAACTAGATGCAAAACAATATCCACTAATGGGTGATCAACTATTATATAAAGTAAAATATGGTGACATTGTTTTTATTAAACCATTATCAAGAAAAACATATTAAATTAGATTGTAATAATAAATAATTTTTCATTGAATTATTGTATTAGAATTATTTCTACATCATGAATTTTATTGATGTCATTCGTGTAGAAAAAAATATATTTTATAGTGTTATTGGAATATTAGTATATTTTCCTAGAAGAATGAATGTTTGAATCAAGGTTAGGTTGAACCTTATTTACATGGTGATAAGGGAATAGTTGGAACTGGTGAAGGGTAAAGGGTGGAATATTTCTCCTCCAATAACTTACACTCTATCCAAACAAGAAAAATTGTAATTTTTCCTTTTACTTAATAGTGTAAAAGTTCTATAGGGGTATAAAATAAATATCAGTAATTCCATATCAATGACGAATTTTAACTTACAGGAATAAAATCATAGGACAGTCATGTTTTTAATCAAGATTTTATTCATGTTTCTTTCTGTTTAATTAATCCTTTAAATTTACAGCATACATTAACCAGACTCTGATTCTTTTTCAAATCCATATAGAGTAAATTTATAAACCCAACAATGTTTCTAATCGTGAATAAGGATGTTTTATTCATATTATGTTAATTATAGATGTTTTTAACACCATATTTCTTTAATATAATGGTCCACCTGATGATTCTCTTGGTTAGAAAGGTTCAACTATGTGGTCTTATCCATTAAATATGGACATACTCCATTAAATGGTATATAAAGATTTTGAAATGGTATAAAAAGAATCAATGTTGTAAAAAAGATTGTTTTGAAAATGATATATTGTTTAAGAGTATGTTGAATTATATACCAATTACCAATCGGATGTTGATAATATCAGTCTCCCAAAGTCACATCACAACATAATACTTATGGGTGATGGGATTTCTTGAATAGATTTTGGTAAAATTACCTTTACATAGGGGTAAAAAGTGCACATTTTCATTTAACATAATAATGAATATGTTGATACATACATTGAATCCAAAAAATAAATTTTTAATGATTTCAATCTATCAAGGGATAATAGATGGGTATCAAATTCATAGAATTAAAAGTTAATAGGATGGTTCTAATGATAAATTTATAAGTTGTTATCTAAAAATTCTAATTCAATTGTCAAACGAATTTGATTGACAACCATGGGACCAAATTCAAATGGTATATCATGCACTTATTTTTTAGTCAATAATTATACGTTCTCTACAAAATAAAATGATGATAGTGGTAAAATGAAAAAATTTGGATATATGATTGTGGAAGAAGTGATGCACATATATGGTTTCTTAGATAGAAATCTAATTTATGAAAATATTTTATATTTTTTCATTATCAAATAGATATATAAGTTGGATTATTTAACTTTTCAAGTTCTTATTTTCTGTTCCAAATGGGTTGAAAATCAGACTTTAATGAAATTTGATGAAATGAGCTTCAAAAATGAAAATTTTTGCATGTAAGTAGGAAAATATGAACCATTCATAATGGAACCACAAGTATTGTATTTATTTTATGTCTCAAATCCAATAAATAAGAATTTGTCAATTTTTCTTCTAGTGACTAAATTATTTTTCATGTTAGATGAAAATTCTATCAAGGATGACCATATCATTGGAAGATCATAATCATTTCATGTTGGTCCCAATGTAGACAATGTCATGTACATTATATGGGGCCTCAAAGAGGATAGGTGGATTCTCAATAGATTATCAAAATCCCTAAAACTCTTTAAAATAAAGAGGGTTCAATGAGAAGATAAAAGTTTTTTTAAAAATACAATATTTTTCCTCTTAGTAATATTTGTTCTTTACTTTATTGAAATGAAATAAATTAAATGCATGACTAATCCTATATATAATGTCTTTTTTACATTATAATGACAAAAATATTTTGTAATAATAGTCCATTTTAATGTAATCCCTTTTAGAATATGTAAATATAATTTTATGATATACATTAATTATTTTACATAAAAATCTACAATGAAATATTGATTTAATTTTCATTATTCCTTTAGAGTTTTTCTATGTTAGAATTTTTCTTATTAGTATTTCAATCCTTCCTGCACCAAACTTCCAGATTATTATTCTCCCTCAAAACCTATTCACCCCTAAATTGTTTGCATTTACCTATTTCCATCAAGTTCCCTCTACTTCCTTTACAAGAATATTAATGGTGCTGCCTCTAGTCATTCACAGAGGTATTATTTCAGTTTGTAGAGTAAAATAATTATCCATAGAATTAATTTATTTCTTCATATTTTTGTTTTTTAGTATTACTCACAGAAGAATTATTTTTTTATACAAGTGTATCTTTTTTTTAAGTTGGGGTTGTTTTTTAAATGTTTCTCATGATTGTGAGAGATTAGACTTCAAGGATACAACAAAGATAATGATAATAAATGAGTCGATCAATAATGTATACAACCATCATAAAAAGGTGAATTCCTGCAACATATTTAACAAATTTTGACAATATTTTCTCTAATATTAGTAAGTTAATTTTTCGTATCAATTTTATCTTATAATTATTTAGAGTTTTTCATAGATATTGTTGTAATTCATAATTTTCATTAAACTATATGAAATAATCCCAAAATTAAATAACATGTTATTCCCTACTAATGTTACAATTATTTCCATTTAATTTCTTTTTTTTTTACTACGAACACTGCATATATAGTTGATGTTCTTATACAAATAAGTTTATTAGCTAGGAAAAATGCCTTAATATGTAGTGTTAGCAGTTTCAAAAATAAAGGCAATGAAAATCATGGCACCATTGGCAGTTTAGATTTTTTTGAAACTTTTGGGATATATATAGGAATCAGTTGCACCTTATCCTAACACGATGTGTAACCATTATGACTCCAAGTGAATCCTTTTATTCAAAATTGACATTAATTTTAGTAAAAAAGATAACTAACTTACTCAAAATAGATCAAAAACATTCTAATATCTGTATACTTTAGATAAATATCCATAAGTAATTTTAGACATGTATAAATAAACCAAACCTTAATGTGATACATGATATGCCTAGAATGACTCAAAGTGTATGCTATTAGTTTAAAATTTAAATTTTAGTTAAAAAAGTGTCACTCACTTAAAATTGATAAAATGTAATCTAATTATCTTGATAATTTAATAAAATTATTCATAAGTCATTTTTGATGTGTAGGAATCAATCTCACATAAAAATGACACATGATGTGTTCGGTATGACTCAAAATGTGTGTTTCTAGTTTAAAATGACATTTTTGTAAAAAAGACATGTGATGTACTAAAAAACACATTAGTATTCTTTTTATAATTTAGAAAAATTATCCATAAGTCATTGGGGAAATGTAGAAATCATCCACACCTGAATCTGATGCACAGTGTGCCCGGTGTGATTCCAAGTGGATATTTTTATTTAAAATTGACAATAATTTTAGTAAAAAATAAAACGTATGTACTCAAAAACTAGAAAACACATTTTACTTTCTTTTATACTTTATAAAATCAATACATAATTTATATATAACATGTAGATTTCATCCACACCTCAATTTGATAGACAAGGTTCTTAATCTGACTCAAAGTGTCTGTAATTAGTTTAAAACTGAGATTTTAGTTCAAAAAGTGTATCTCGTAGAAAACCAAGAAAAAAATAGATTGAATTTATAATTTATCAAAAAAATTCACAATTCATTTTTTATTTATGGGAATTATTCTGATGTCGAACCGACACACTATGTCACCGGTATGACCAAAAGTGTGTGTTTCTTGTTTAAAATGAAATTTTAGTAAAAAAGACAAGTGATTTACAAAAACCAAATAAAAGGAATTCATATTGTTTCAATACTCTATTAAAATGATTCATAAGAAAATTGACTTGTGTAAGAATAATTCATTCCTCAATCTGATGTATGTTGTTATTGGTATGACTCCAAGTCCATCTTTTTATTTAAAATTGACATTAATTTTAGTAAAAAGGACAACTGACATACTCAAAATGGAGAAAATTCATTTGGATTGTCTTGATTCATTTTTAACATGATACATATGTGTTTTTCACATGTAGTAATCAACTAATCCTTAATCTAATACATGATGATTTTAATATGACTCATAGTTTCCATTGTCAGTTTAAAATTGGCATTTTAGTTCAAAAATTATCACTCATTGAGAACTGAAAAAACATACTTGTATTAGATTTATAATTTAATAAAATGATTCATATTTCATTTTTTATGTGTTGTAATTAGTCTCACATCAAACCAACACATGATGTGACCGATATGACTCAAAGTGTGTGTATCAAGTTTAAAATGACATTTTAGTAAAAAAGAAAAGTGATATACTCAAAACCAAGAAAACACATTTGGATTGTTTTAATAATATATTAAAATGATCCATAATAAATTTTGGTATGTGTATAAATCAGGCGATCCTCAATATGACACACGGTGTAACCTGTATGACATCAAGTGCTTCTTTTTATTTAAAATTTACATTAATTTTAGTAGAAAAGAAAATTTTCATACTCAAAACCAAAAAAACGAATTAATATTGTTCTCATAATTTAGGAAAAACATCCATCAGTCATTTCATACATGTAGGAATCATCCTCACCTCAATCTTATACACATTGTTCCCGGTATGACTCAAAGTGTATGTTATCAGTTTAAAAATAACATTTTAGTTCAAAAAGTCACTCATTGAAAACCATGGAAACATGCTTAGATTTTTTTTAAATATTGTTAAAAATTAATTAGTTATTTTTTCTATGTATGAATCATCAACCCATAAAATCGACACATTATTTTACCGATATGACTCAATGTATGTGTTTCATGTTTAAAATGAAATTTTAGTAAAACAGACATGTGATGTACTCAAAACTGAGAAAAAACATTTGGATTGTTTTGATACTTTACGATAAATATACATAAGTAAGTTTAAACATGTATGAATTAGATTCACATTACTTTTAAGCACGGTGTGACCAGTATCACTCAAAGTGTGTATTTTTATTTTTTAAGTGTCATTTTCGTTTAAAATGCGCACCACATCACAAAAACTGAGCAAAAATCCTAGATTGTTTTCTCATAATTCTCACAGATATTAATTAATTAATTTCCATATAATTTTTATATTATACTTATTTAGTTAATTTTCATAGATATATTACCTTAGTATGAAAAAATGGTATGATAGGCAAGAATAAACCGCAACTCAGTCTGATATAGAGTGTTCTTGATATGACTCAATGTTTAGTTTAAAATTAAAACATGTTGTTTAATTTATTTTTTTATATTATTAACCAACATAAGAATTTTTTTCTTACAAAAGTGTGTTCATTTTCTCTAGTAGGTGTGGTTTTTTCAACAATAGCATAAGTCGGTTTTAGGGTAAAAAGGAAAAAGAAAATTGATGATTTTGAATGTTTGTAATAATTTGTACTTACTCAAGTAATTTTATAAACCAATGTTTGAAATATATATAAAATATAATTTTTATTGAATTATTTTAATAAATTTTATTTAAATTATATATCATATTAGTTCTTGATTTTGATGCTTTTTTGTGCTGTTTTTTATGTTATAGTGTGCTATTACAACAGATTCCAGTGTGACCCTTTATCAGCACTTATATAAGTGCAGATAAAGTCTTAATTTATCAATTATTATAAAAGTGATGATAAATGGGATCCTTTATCTGATCTTTTTTAGTTATTATAAAATCCTTGGGCTTTTAATCATGGTCTAGTAGTCAGTGCTTCTCCAGTACCAATAAAGGCCATTTTAGGTGTTCTTAAACTCTCATACTATAATAGTGAATTCTCAGGAAATTCCCCACTATACCCTATACCACTATTATGAAAATAACTATAAATCTATGAGATAAATTTAAGGGTAACCTACCATATAAGATGTAAAATCTGTAAATATAATCCCATGGAAATGGATATGAATCTCATATAATGAATGAAGAATTATATGTTAATGAAAAATACGGGTTTAAATTTATTCCTATAAATAAACTAATGTTATGTGTATGATCATTTCTAGAATTGTTAATAAGTACCTATAATAATCACCCTTGGTAAGAATGGTCAATGGTGGATATATATTTCAAAACATATATAAAGAAGAGGTTTGATAATTCGTTTAAATTCAATAAAGAAAGAAAAAAATCTATGAAAAGTGGATAGCTTGCCTTAACATGACCAAAAACAAAAAACTACAACACTTGTGGATTGAAACTTGACGAAGATCAAGGATTTGATCACGGTAATATAAAAATGATGGAGGTATAAACACTAAATCTTGATAAAAACATAAATGACTATTGTGGAGTGGAATTCCTAAAAAATGTTTTGAGTGTTAAAAGAAAAGATAGAAGATAAAAATTCTCATTTTTCTAAATAAACCTAAATTAACCCACTGGAACTCTATTGGGTATCCACTATAAAATTATTGGATACAAATTTTCCACCAGAAACTCTGGTTAGCAACCATGATTTTATTGAATTTTCTAAACCTTACCCTTTATCCCTTGTTCCAACTTCCTCCTCCAACTCTAATACTCTTTTGTTTTATATCTTCTTATCCAAAAATATCATTAATTTAGTAATTCAAAATATAATATTTAAAAAGAATAACACACCCAATTAAAATGGGTCATTATGAAAGATGGTGGGAAGAAGGGGAAGAAAATAGAGTAGAGGGAAAGAGTTCACAGGGAAAACAAATTTACTAGGCTAAAGAATACCACAATGGAAATTTATAAATTTTTGTTAGAAAGACCAAAATTCCCATTATAGTAAAAAATATAACTATTCACACCATGTATATAATTAAAACCTACCATACACTCAGTGGAATATTGTTTAGTTTTTCACTACACTATAATATACAAAGAACTTATTAGAAACATAATGAGTACTCAGTGACCAACCATATACTGCAACTAAAAATATCATTTCCATAAAAATACTGAATTCTCATAATGAAATTTTACAATCATCACAATAACATAAATTTCTCAATAAAAACATCCTAAAAAAAGAGCACTCCCTATATGTTATTTCATGTTGATCAAGGATAAAAATTTATAAAATGATCTGATGTATTTCAAATTTTTCTTCATTTGTGCATGGTTTACTCCATTCAAATTCCCCCCCATCATTGATATTTTCCTCATAGGGTATCCTGAGATCCATCTCTCCCTTTTTTTGACCTATAAGGTAGCTGATAAATAATATCATTATAGTTTCCTCCATCCGACCTCACTCATCTACCACTTTCTTAGTGATAAATTTTTTCCCTTCCATATATTTTGGGGGCCCGTTAGTGGATCCTACTACATATCTTGGAAAAAAAATTCCTTTATGGGAATTTTCCTTGGTGATTCCCCTCTCTCATTCATGGAGGCATTAACACATTTCCTTGCCTTATTGCAATTAGAGTATCTCCCACTCATCCCTATGATACCCCTAGAGGTCATGGTTCTAGAGTGTCTAGATAGATGATCAGACATTAATAATTTACATGATCTTCAAATCATTTTTTAAGAAAATACTATGTTCTAATGAAAAAAATATGATTCTACGATCGTTTATTGGGATTGGAGGATCTAGAGGTGAAATTGAATTTCATTGAGTATTTTATATAAATATTTTATTTTGGAGTTTAAAAGAATAATTGTTCTTAGAAGAGAATGTACATATATTTTTTTGGATCAATTCAAAGAAAATTTTGTGAATATTAAATAATACCCAACATTTATGTGATATGGAATATTAAGTAATATTAATGGGTAAAATCCCTTGTTTTTATTTTTGAAATTTAATTTTTTGAATTAATTTTTGTTTTGTTGATATTTAATTGAAATATAAATTCTAGAAATTTTTGGGGAAAATATGATTGTTTATATTGAAGTTTGATTTATCACTTTTAAATTACTATTTTTCATGATGTTTTTTATCTATGTTCAGAATATGAAATGTATCAATTTTCCTACGTGGAATAAAACCACATAACTGAAAATTTTTCTGTTGAAGAAACAAATTTTTAGATCATTGAAATATAAGATTCTAATAATACACTCATGTATGAAATTCTTGTATCCAAATAATAGTATAATTCATGTAGATAAATTTGGAGCAGCTGAATTACAAATCTATGTTGAGATTTACATATCTAATATAGAATCCCATAACATACGTGTTTCAGAAATCACCCACATATGTGTATTCTGAATATGGACAAATAAAAATCTAGGGGAACTAAGCCTTTAAATTTTACAACTATAGAATAACTGCATATTCTTGAAGAAACCGAGATGCATTTAAAGCCACAAATGAGGACTCGATCAAACCATATCGAGCCCCCGTATTAGGTACTGATCGCAGGCTGAGCTTGATGAAATTAGTTGAGCCACCAACACAATTCCAATGATTCAAAACACAAAGAAGATATACTCTATTGAATAATATGATCCAATACTGAGATATGGTAGATCGTGAATGGAGAAGACCGGTGAAGCTAACATCTTGATTTTAGATCAATTCCAATAGGTACTAATGTCATGAAGTCGTCTCCGCTATTTTGTCTCATTTCAGAAAGAGGACAAAATAGGAACCCCTTTTGTATGATTTTAAGATGTACCAAGATACTGACCAAGATTAATAATGAAACCAAATTAAACATCAATAATGAAGATGTTATTGTGACCTGATGATGACAATGGGTCGAGTTTCACATTTATATCATCTTATAATTAATGATTGAGGGTTCCATAGATAAATGAACTCAACTAGAGAACACTGGTTAATGACAACATATCCCTAATAATGTTTTAAGGATTACTTGATCTGGAAAGGGTGATTCTATTCAATACCAACCTATGTAAGGGATGTTTGTGATGCTTCATTCAAGTTTATGATCAGTTTAAACAAGGACTATGTTTTATTTTCTGTGATAAAAAATACATATTGTTTTCATGTGATTTTTATAGTTTGGGTCATGATTTATTGGTTTCAATGATTTAATGTGTTGGTGAGGGGCCTTATACCCATCATTTTTTGTGATTCTACTCTTGAGATGGAACACATGTTAGGTGTTTGACTGAATTTTAAAATTAAGTCGACGGGGTTGATGATACTCATTTGTGTGGGGGAATTATACTGCCAAAATTTGGATATGAAACCTATAATCATTACAATGAGGTTTAATTTATAAATTTTTGGTAATTCAGTGAGAATTAATGCAACATAAATGAGATATATATTTTTTCTAAAATTAGATAGCAATTATGGAAGCTTGAAATTAAGAAAAGATTCTTGTGTGGGAGTAGTAAGGACCCATATGTGATTTTAGAAAAATAGATGATGGAGGAAATATTATTTTCAAAGAAAAAAACATAATTATTAAGGTATTAACTTTTTCTGAGGCTATATAGATACATCAAAGAGTAGTTGTAGTAATATAGACAATGAATACATCTGATAATCAAGGAATTGGGGCAATGAGTCAAGACGAAGATGAAAGTTTGGATTTGAATCATATAACAACTATCCCCTCTATTTACTTTTATTTTCTCATTTGTTTTATTAAATTATTATTTTTATTTAACTTGATATGATTATAATATAAATTCTAGGTAAAATTAAATTGTTTAATTTTTCTTCTCTTTTACTTTGGTTAGTTTCTTTATTTTAAGTTGGATTTTTTCCTATAATATTGAGTGACAACTTGATTTCCCAAAACATTATTCAATATTTTCACTTTCTTAGTAAATTTAAATGTTTATGATCATTAAATTCATCGAGTTAATCACTGTTATTGTAAAAAAGGTTTGGTGACTTCCATGGATATTAAAGATATAATTTTACATATCTCTAAGAATGAATTAATTAATGAACTGTAAATCTATATTTCCCCTATCTTAACAAATATTCTTTTACCCTATTCTCACTAAATTAAATCCTTAACATATTTTTATCTATTGAAACTTATTATCTCACATCTTCTATCACATAATTTCCATTATTTCACTAATTATTTTTTATTTATTTTTTTTTATTTCTTTTTTCAGTACACAATTTCTATGTGGGTTCAACCCAACTTTCACTGCACAAGTTTTAGTAGGTATAAAAATAATTAATCTTGTCTAGTTCGATAACACTTTCATCAATGGATTTCCTTCCATTTTTCTATCCAGGAATAAATTTATCTCATCATAATACCATCACAAATGGTCTCTCATGAATTATTTTGGAAGATATATTCCTGATCTATAGTATTTTTAATGCTTTATCACTTCCCAAGATCTTTCGAACCTAACAAATATCTTTATGGTCATGTAAAGTTAATCCTATTTTTATCTCTTATTGCGAGAGGATTTAATGTATTCTTGGTGAAAATATTATAGAGTTTTTGATAAAAGTATTTTATCCTATTTCTTTGATTGATGGATATCCATGAGGGAATATTCCCTCTAAAAATGATAGCATGAATTCACCTCCCCAGAATTCCTCTATATTTTAATAACCTAGATATTCTGAAGATTTTTTTTGACTCTTTGGGACTTTTTTTTATACAAATGTAGGTTCACAAGGAATAATGAAAAAGTGTGATGAAAATATTTATTTCGGATAAATTTTTCTCTCTTTTATCTCATTTTATCTTCTCATATGTTTCGTCGTTGGTGTCCATTTAAAAGTATCTCTCCATTTCATCCAAAGTGATTTTATTTATTAAATACTATCTCTAGAGTCAATATAATTTCTACATATACAAGAATATATGGGATGATAGAGGGGAAATAATTTATAATGACTATTTGAGAACTATTTCCATTATTGATGATATTTATGGTATGCACAATTTCCTCTCATCTAGATATTGTGTCTTCTATGACTTTATTACCTGTGAGACCATTGATTGGTTTCTCTCTGATTTGTGGTCCATCTAGATATATTCCCTTATTTCCACTTGTTATTAATTATCTTGTTTTATGTTTATCTCATGTTTAAGTAGATGGATTTTTACTGGATGTTGCTTCCTCTTAGATATAGGCTTCAGGCCCAAATTTTGAGCTTCCTTTAGGGTTTTTTCATACACTGTTTTTTTCTTGAAAAGACCCATTACCCTTTTTTACTTTAGATTTATCACCCCCCCACAATATCCCATATTCTAGATCCTTGGGATAGTATAGATATTCCCCCTGTAAGAAACTCTAGGTGCACTTCTCTAAATCCTCATATTAGTCCTTATGATTCTGAAGTAGGTGGTTCTAGAGATCCCCCATGGTGGGTTTAGGTGAATATGATCATCATTTCAGAAGTCCTTTATGGGAATATGCTTTGTGTTATAGATTACTAGTGTATTCTTATCCTAATATTATTAGGATTTTGAAGCACTTCTCACCTAAATATTTTGAATTTTTTGATATTGAAGGTGGAGAATAGATTGAATATTACTCCACTTAATATTGTTAAAGGATATAAAATAAGGCCTCATCAATTTAAGGGGATATTGTTACTCTATCAATATCAATCTCCTCGTTGAATTATATCGATTCCTTTTTCACTAATCCTAAGTCCAAATTCATCTATTATCCAAAAACATAATTTTTAATTATTTATTTGAAATTTTAAATTCTTGTGGACATGATTTCTAAGAGAAGTTTTATTTACTAGATATTGAATTATTTTCCAACAATGATTCTATTATCATAGTTCATAAACTGATTCATATAGAAGAAGAGATACAAAAATTATCAAAAATCAATGTTGAATCCATAATACATGAAATACCAATGAAAAAAATTGTGTGGTTATTAAAAAAATAATCTACAAATTTACTTCACCCACTCCCCCTTTCTTCATTCAATAAAATCTATAGAAGTTGGTCTTTGGGTGGTGACTTTAATACTATTTTAAATTAGGTGGAGAAGGAAGGTTACAGTAGTTACTCTTGAAGTGAAATGTAATTCATTAAAGCATTAATATCAAGAATAAACATGTTAAGTTATATATTTTTTAGGGATAAATATATTTTTTACAATTGTATATGTGGGACTAATGGGTTTTGTGAAGACTAGTTAAATGTTTATCCTGTATTTATAGGATCTCCTCCTTCCCTAACTATTATAATTTTCACATAGACATGGATATATCAAATCACTTTGTAATTATCATAATTCATAACATTGTGATGTATGGTAGACATACTCCCTTTTCTACTACCCAATTCACCTAAAACATTAATTTCATGTATATGATCTAGGTGTTTTAGAGTATCCCCTAAATTGGACACTCATGTTCTTCCCTTCAGAACAAACTCTAGAACATTCTAATTAAAATCCTATAATGGTGGGATTTCCCCCTTAAAAATCATATCTAGTATAAAGGATCTAAAATAAAAAATATACCAGTTACATATTACTTTGTGGGATAGATGGGAAGAAAATAATTTTGGCTAATTATTCAAAAAATAAATGTTATGCTTAAGTAGGATACAAAGGAGGGAAAAAGTTTGAGAGAGATCCATCAAAGTATTACTAAAATAATAATATAGAAAAATTAATTATTTTCATTCATACATCAAAGAATTCATGTTCATAGAAAACATTAGCCTGAAACTTGAGGATGGATCCTTCACCAGTGATATTGTGGTGGCTAGACCACATGAATTCTCAATCATCCATAATATTCTTATATGATAATTGTCTAGGATAAGTGGGGGGAAATACACGGATGGTGAATTTGAAAATAATTTATTAATATCATTCCTTTGGGTGTAGAGAATCATATAAATTCTACTATAGAAGTAACTACCACAAATAAATAAATAAATAATTCAACAAATAACTTCAAACCTAATAGATTACTAGGAACTTGTGGTTTCCTAGGATCCTTCTACATGGTTTCATTGGTGATTATAAAAAGTGATGTTATCTTGGTAGTCAATGAAAAATTAATAGTTGGACCTCTTCCTTATTCCACATGTGCTACTACACTAGTACTCATACCCAATGTGAAACAACTGATCAATTTTCAAAAGTATCGACCTATTATTCCATTTAATTTCCCTTACATAATTCATTGGAAAAATCTAGAATGATAAGATGTCTCATAATTGTCCTTATTTGGTTTTGGAAGAGAAATATAGGTTTACTATGGAGAGGAGTCTATAATATTCTCTAGGCCTAATATAAGAGATTTTTAAAGATTTTGATTATAAGATAGTTCTCATAAACATCAATGTAAATATCAACCTAGAAAAGAAATATGACAGGATGTAATGGAATATAATTTTTTAGGTCATGAGTTTTCATGGAATCTTACAGTGGGTGCGTGACCTTTTTTCTACAGTTACTCATCTTAATGATTATTGATTATTAAAAAGGGAAAGTAGTTCACATTCTATAATTAAACTTGAGGAGATAAATAAGGATACCCTATATCTCTCAATCCCTCTGTCCAAAGTCAAGACATACTTAGAAGGAACATCAACATGACCATTTATAATGAAGATATTATTCATTTCAAATGAAAATACAGACTCAAAGGAATATATCATCTATTTTTTATAGGCGACATACTATTTTTTATTAATAGTATTAACAAATCTATGTAAAACATTCTAGACATATTTTATACTTATTTTACTAGAAGTAGAAAGATTGTAATCCTAGAAAAAATATGTGTGATAATCTGTAGAAGATACTCAATAATTTGTTCCAGTATAATTGAAATATGATGGGGTTTTCCAAAGGTTCTTTTCCAATGAAATACATAGTAGATTCACTATAAACTGGATGTGTACTCATTAAATATTTTAATTCTATGATGGAAATAATAATAGGATAAATTTATAACCTGAAAACATTGTCTTTGAAATATTGTAAGAGAATCACTCTTATCAATAGAGTTATGTTGTTTATTCACACTCTCATATTATATATTATTAAATATCCCAAGCCAGAAAATATAGATATCAAAAACATTATTAGTAGATTCATATGGAACACCCATAAGAAGGATCCTACCATGGGGTGATATGGTTAGAATAGGTCTTCTTATTTGAGGTAATAATCATACATATATATATCTTTTCTTTGAAAAATATTTCAAAAAAAAATAATTTAAAATCACCATTTTCAAAATAAGTGAATTCAAGAACCTAGAGCCCACCAAAATTATAACATATTTATGAGAAATATTTCATCAAATTTCATGGAAAAGATAACGATAATACATTATAAATAAACAAAATATGATTTTGTTAAGGAAACCCATAAAATACCAATGATATAAATTAAACCAATATATCCTTAAATCCATGAAACATACCAATGTAAATTCATATGAGTTTTAAAATAATTTATTAATTATTATTTTTGAGTAGCAAACTCTTTTTATTTTTTGAAAACAAATAGTGTACATAAATTTTATCATCAAAAGTATAAATATTAAAATCAATGAAAACAAAATTTTTAAAAGAATACATGTTCTTATAAAATTGAAAAATAATTTATTTATTCACCAAGGATAATTAAAAAAGAATAATTTTTATGGAATGTTTATTTATAAAACTAAAGCATCACATGGGTTATCAAGAAAAGAATCACATGACAACACTTTCCCCAATCTGAAGGATTCATGTCGCTGTGGGTGAAAATAACTCAGTTAGTTCTTAATAAGAGATTCATAAGACAAAGAAATGAAAAACAATATAGTTAATAAAATCTATCCTTATAGGGTTTTCCACCATGACTGAATTAATTATTAATACAATGAAATATGTTAACATAGGGAGACAATAATTTGAATAAGAGAATCTAGGGTTTTAACTTGATGAACTTGCATGAAAAAATGAGGAGATCTAAATCCATCGGAAAAAGGGGGAAAATATGGGAGAATTTATCTAACTAATATGAGTAAATGAGAGGAAAAAAGGTTTTAATGAGGTTTATTCTGATGAGGTAAAGGATTGAATATCATAAAAAAACACATGGGCCAGATTCATGGTTTGGCCACAAAATTCCCAAACATTTTCACCAAATATGAAACCATCAATGGATAAACCAAAGAGATTCTGTATAGTTTGGACACACTAATTAAGAAAATAAAGAACCATCCATTCATAAGGGACCCATACAAAAGGATCTTTCTACACTGTTTCTCATAGGATCCATAGGGTTAACCCAACCACTCTGCACTAAGCCTTGGAAAATCCTGAACCAAGCCATGCTAGGATCTCACCACACTAAGACCCACTATCAAATTAAAAATTCTCAATTAATTAATTATTAACATTTATATTTAATTATTTAATTTAAATTAATGGGTAATAATCTCCTAAAATTTCACCAGGTGATCAAACCAAACTAGGACCATGACTAATGATGTATGAGAGGTCTATGACACCCCCAACGCCTCCATTAAAAAAAAACCAACATTTAACACCTATAAAATCACTAATTTAATGTTATTAAATTTAACCTCCCTAAAAAAATTTCATGAAAAAATACCTCTTCTAAAATGGTGATGGATGTGGTGTGCTCATCATCCCAGGACATCCTACACCAACCATAAAAAAAACCACATCCTTTGAGATGATCCTCCATTCCCCTGTGGTTATTTTCTAAAAAACACAACCTAAATTGCAAAAGATTATTGGAAACTCATAATTATGGAAAATTTGTGGAGGATTAATAAGTATTATCTTAAATTATAAAGGAAAAAACATTAAAATCCATCACTCTTCATGGGGGATCTATGCGAGGGACATAAAGGGAGGATCCAATTTAATGACCCTCCCCATGCCCTGATCCTTTCTAAATAACAACAGAGTTTGAAACCCAAAATGTAGGGCCTACCCCTATCATAAAAACTAGAAATGGGACCATTATATTTTGGGCTACAAGATCAAGTTAAAATACCCTTCTTTTAGGGTTTTTATTGGTTATAGGTGTAGTGATAGCGTGGAATGTGTTATTCGGGACTTCTTATTTGGTCATGGTTGATGATCAATCTGAGATTTACACAATGACAAAAATCATGATCTATGGAATTGAATCAAAGAAAATAGATAAGGGATAAAACAATAGAACTAAAGAGAGTATCTTCACATATTATATATAATTAATTTAATCAATTAAGAATTACCTGGATGGGATTATTTCTTCATTGTTGGACCTGACAACAGATCTACATTGTACCGTCATTGTGTTATAGGAATCAAGAGTATATTCCCTCTATAAGTGATCCATACATGTTCTAAAAATCCTAGAATATGTTGATATCTATGGGTTCATGTATGGTAGATATTATTGCCTGTGTTACCCGCCTTTGATCACCTCAAGAACCACTTCCAAAGTGTTATTATGAATCATTCTTTACTTGAGAGTGGTAGGTGGAGGAAGACCACTATCTGGTCTTCGGAGTGTTCTTGGAGAAGGGTTCTTTCTAGGGCTTGAGAGGATTCTCCAAAAACTTTTGTTCACAACCAGACAAATGAATTGTCTTGACTATAAAATAACATAATTGGGTTTATATATCAATAGAGATAGAAATAAATAATTTCAAAAGTACACATTATTTATTTAATCCTTGTGGAAAACATGTAAAATAATAATAATAATAATATTATTATTTCTCGACAAGCACATAACATGCGAATAAATTTAAATATTTTTTAATTAAATAATATTCAATATTTATTATTAAATACTAGACTATTAAACTCTTTCCTCTATTCCAACACAATATTTATCAAGCCTTGAATAATTAATAATTATTTATTAAAACAATATCACCACATTAGTCACTAATAAAATAATAAATATTATATTCACTAAATAGAAAATACATATTAATCAAATATTCATCTCACATTATATTCTCTTGAATAAATCATGACAGAATAAATTCAATCAATAAAACATTAATATTTATTAATGCACATGAAATAATAATATATATTAAACTTGTTAAATAATAAATAAAAAAATATTATAATACTATGAATCAGGATACACTTAGTGTGTGACCCACTATGCATCATTCTAAGTGGCATTAGGTGAAGTAGCTTAATGTCCCAGGTTAGTGTATAGAAACACCGTAAGACATCCATAGAGAAAGAAGATAATGCTACAAAGAAATAATACCTCATACAGATTCTTAGTGTGTAATATAATCCATTTATCATGATATGACTAATCATGTAGGTTTCATGTTGGTTCCATCAACCTATGTGCTTGATGTCTCTTTCTTTGACTTCCCAGTAATTGAACTTTCCTATATAACACTATGTACATGGATTTATTTAGTCTATATCATTTCCATAAAAGGTCTAGAGGTATCAACTTCTATTAAAGAACAAAATGAAAGAATGATTTCTCTAAATATTCATTAAACAAATATTACTCGTGACACACCCAACATATCATATCTCACTGAAAACATATATCATAACGGTATTCATCAATACATCAATGTAAGTAACTACTAATAATAATTAATAATTATCAGAAATTATAAAGGTCAATAAACCTATTTAAAGATATGAACATCCAATAACACATATAAAACTGGATTTCTTACTATCATGTATTGTTCTCGTAATATCCTACACTAGATATTACCAAGGGTATATACTATAAGAAGATTCCTCAATGTCCTATTATCCTCCACCCAAGATAGCCTATGTCATTTTTCCCCCAAAGAACATTATCTAACTATAGAAAATATATTTAAAAATTGTATCATAGCAATTCTAGGTTCTCATCATAGCAGGGAACTGTAATGAATTTTTAGTGGAACACCTACTTTTGGGTCCTTATCAAATACTATATTACATAGAAGAAAAATCATGATGTGAAAATAATTTTATTAATATTTATAACTATGAATACAAGTTATCATAATGTATAAAAAATTTTGTTTTAAGGAACCAAATCCAATAAACTCTAACATGAACAAGATACAACTACTAAAAATGTTTGGCCTTCTATCTCTCACATGATACGCATGATTATAATAGGAACATATCCTTAGTTATCCTCTAATGCTTAAGGATATTCTTAATAGTATACCAATTTTGTTCTCCTATATCTACTTGATATATTTCTTCTATGCTCAATGCATAGGCAACGTCATGTCTAGTACATATCATAGCATACATGATTGATTATATCACTGAAGCATATGGGATCGTACCCATTTGATCTTTCTCCTATTGTGTCTGAGGACAACTTTTCTTAGAAATATGTAAATCATGTGACATTAGAACCAATACCCTATTGGATTGTTCCATAATTTATCTCTTTAGTATAGGGTCAACATATGTACGTAGACTTAGTCTATGTAGCTTCTTTGATCTGTCACAAATTATCTTGATCTCTAAAATATAGGTCATTTCACCTAATCCATTCATGGAGAAACACAAGTTTAATTGGTCCTTAATTGATAGTAAGACTGGTATGTCATTTCCAATAAGTAATATTGGTTTGACATATACTAATAGAATAATGAATACATTTCCATGAAACATCTTGTAAACAAACAAATCATATTCATTATTAATGAAACCAAATTCTTTTAGAGATTCATCAAATTGAAAGTTTCATGACCAGGATGCTTGTTTAAATCCATAAATGGATATGTGAAACTTGAAAATCCTATTGGAATCACCTGGAGTCAAAATACACTATGGTTGTGTCCTATAGACATCTTCCTGAAGGTACCCATTAAGGAATGTAGTTTTTAAATCCATCCACCACATCTCAGAGTCTGGGTAAGATTCTAAATAAAGTATAATTCTGATGGATTTAATCATGTAAATGGGATAATATCCTTCATCATAATAAATTCTTTTATGATGTGTAAACCCTTTATCCACTACTATTGCTTTATAGTTATTTAATTGACCTTAAATTTCCATTTTTTCTTGAATACTCATTTTCACTCAATGGTATTTACATCAACTAGCGCATCAACAAGAAACCAAACCTGTTTCTAATACATGGAATTCATTCCATAATTCATGGATTCTTGCTACCTTGAATATGCTGGGATTTCTGCTACCTATTTATAGGAGAGAGGTTCATAATTGTGAACCATTAATGTTCTTCCATAATGAGTGACTTGAAAACCATATCTCTTTACTTCTCTTACCTCTCTTATGATTCTATGAGGAACTTGTGTTTTAGGAACTACTTCTTCCATGGGGAGTTATGGAATCTATTCATGTACCAACTCTTGTGTATCTTGAGCATCAACTTCATTGAAGTAAATCTTTCTCCCACTATGTTTTTTGATGATGTTCTCCCTCTCAAGAATGATGGCTTTTCTAGTGATAGTATCTTTCTTTTCTATGGGGTTTTATAGAAATAATACCTTTGTTTCATTAGGATACCTAATAAATATACACTTTGTTCGCCATAGTTTTAGCTTATTTCCTAAGAAGGCATTGAAAATGACACTCAACCCCATACACATGTATTTGATTGAACATGTTTCTTTCCAATCTTTCACTCGATAGGGAATTCCATTTTTCACTTTATTTGGTACTTGGTGTAATTTTTATGTTGTAGTTTTTAATGCATATCCCCAAAACTATTATGGAATATTTTTATGAATCATTATCAACCTTACAATGTCTAACAAGGTATAGTTCCACATTTCACTATCACCATTC
Source organism: Viscum album (assembly GCA_963277665.1). NCBI lineage: Eukaryota > Viridiplantae > Streptophyta > Magnoliopsida > Santalales > Viscaceae > Viscum > Viscum album. Next base: position 2,080,808,722 of record OY728152.1, on the reverse strand, counting down.
CACTATGGTGTATATGGTTGAGTGACTTGAGATAGAATCTCAAACTTCTTTAGGAAGATTATAAACTCTTGGGTAAGATATTCACCATCTCAATCAGATATAATTTTCTTTATCTTATTTCCAAGCTAATTACATGCTTCATTCTTGAATTCTTTGAATTTATAAAAGGAATCATACTTATATATCATAAAGTATATACATTCATATCTATTCAGGTCATCAGAAAAAATTTTTATGTAAGAATATTCACCTCTAGATTCTACTAGAAATGGTCCACACAAATCATTGTGTACCAATCTGAGAATCTTTGTGGCTCATTCATGCTATCCACCGAATGGGTATTTAGACATTTTTCCTTATAAACAAGTAGTAAATTTTTCAATTGTTTTTGGCTTAAATATGTCTAAATAACCATCTTAATAGATCTTTTTCGAATTATTCTCATTTAGAAGACCAAGACAATGATGTCATATTTGGGTGTTATATGAGTCATGTGAATAGTATTCATTACCGATTGCCAATACAGGGATTTCATAATCTATTACATAAAGAAAATTATTTAAATGTGTCATACCATACCATATGTTGCATTGTATAATAAAAAATTTATTTAAATACATGAAATAAGCCCATAAACATCTAGTAATGATACAAAAATAAGGTTCTTGGTAACCATTAGTACATAATAACTATCTTCTAAAAAAAATCATATTGTCCATAAAAGGTTGTAGTAACCCATGGTTATGGCATCCCACCATGCTCTATTATCATATCTTAGATCTACCTCTCCTCTAGTAATATTTCAAAATATACGTGTTTCCTACAATTGGATACAAATTTAAAAAACAAGAGTTGTATCTAATAACCAATGAGTAGATATTAAAATGTTACACTCGATAATGAATGCACCTTTATCTTAATCATACATCTGAGTGTAGTTCATCTTCTAATGGCATAGATTTCCGCATAAAAAACATATTTCTTCCTTTTCTATACCTTTCATCTGGATCTTCCTCTTATTTAAGGGATTATTCTCGGGAGATTTAGACTTGTAATGAGTCTTGGTACCATTTTTCTTATTCTTCCTTTTCTTGTCCACCAAATAGAACATGGGTTTATCATGCCCCATTTCCTTATCCACTTGGTGAATAATAATAATAGGTTTTGAAATAATCTTCTCATTATTGCTTATAATTTAATTAAAAATAAAATTGGATAAGGTCTTAGGAAGTGATGAATTAATGAGATATGCACGCCACTCATTCAAGAATTTAATTCCCAATATGTATAAGCATTAAATGTAGCCAATAAAAAAGACTACATGAGGTCAAACTGGCAGGAACTCTCTAATATTAGTTGAAAAAATGCATTAGAGATATCATACCTCCCTAGTCTTTCTTTCTCTTGATGGAGATCATGAAGTTAAGACATCTATGTATCGATGTCCTCGTGTTTCTTTAAAAGATAATTAGAAATGTTTGATAACATGAAACCTTGAACATCAGTGGAATCATTCAAATGTCTTTTCGAGATTAATAAATCTTCATCACTTTCTACATTTCCTGGCACATTGGGAATTGGTTCTTCTAGTACATACAATTTCCTTTCATGTATAAGGATAATGTGTAAGTGCCTTTACTGCTCTTGAAAAGTTTTAAAAGTGAGAACATTATCCTTCTCAAGTATGGATCATAGTGGTATATTAAAATTTATTTTAATATTTTTTCTACAAATATGATTATAATTCCTTTAGTGCATTTTCTAATAAAATTTAGAGAATTAAATAAATATTATATTTATTAGTATTCTTCTGTTTTATTGAAACCCAATTGCATTCAACATTGGATTTGGAATACCATGTTGCATGGAAATTCTAGTGGAAAGAGTCCATATTCCCCTTCTAATTACCCTAACATTGGTTGGAAAAGAATCTTCAATACTTTTAGGTAGGCATTCCAAATGCCAACTTCATTAACACATAGTTCCTTGATATGTTTATTGGACTCCCCAATCCTAAAATCCTTAAATTTTATTTCATATACCATTTCATTTCAGTTACACCAAGTCCTTCTTTGGTAGTCAACACATGATGTGAACTATAATAGGTCGACCCAAAACATCAAGTTATATTTCCAAATAATTGAAAGCACCCCAACATTGGCTGGTCTAGAACTATGAACTATAGGTCAATTTTAACTGAATTAGTGGAAAGCTATACCAACTAAATATATATAATTGATAGATTTTATCCTTTTACGCATAATTGTACGATTATTATCTTTATTACATGCTTGTTAATATTAAGTTGATTTAATTTTTTGATTAACCTTGTCTTAGATAATATTTATGCATCATCCAAATTATTTTAGATTTATCTTGTGTGCTCATTAATTTCATTAATTCATGTGATCACGACAAAACATCCATAATGAAATAACCACGATACTTGATAGAAATAAAATATTAAAATAGTATGATCAAGATATTTTCTAATGGTTAGTTAATCTAGTGGTTGATTAAAAAAATTTTGACCTAGGGGAAAAACTCCTTGAACTAATAAAGGTTCGGGTTACAGCTTTTCACCAATCCACCTATGTATCTCTCTTGGATTTGTTTATTTGTGGCTCCAAACTTGAACCACCTCCACTAGCATGGGAGCTTCGTCCATTACATATGATTTTACTCACACGTAGGTTATAGGAAAAGGGTTTACATAAAATAAACCATGGGAACATAGGCCCTTATATAATATGAGGAGAGAGGGCATGCAGGCTAACAATTTAATTTAATAATAAATTAAATTAAACCAATCATACACAATGGTTTTTTCTATGCTCATGATCATCCACAAGCATGCCATGAAATATTAATTTAATAAAACTAGAATTAAATTATTTGTCATTATTATATTAGATAAATCAAAATCAAATAAATTAATTATCATCTATAATTAATCTATTCTTTTATCTTATTTCTCATCCTAATTTTCATGATATGCACATCAATCATGATTTTAAAAAAAAATAATAAAATTTATTTAAAATTAACTATGTGAATAAATGTACCTTGGAGGAAATATGGTGACTACCTGTCTAGATCTACCCAATAAGTATTATACACATATAAAGTTTATTATTTATGACATATATCATACATAACCTATCACTTAATTTCATGACATGTTGTATGAACTTAAGGATTAAAAAAATTACATTGTTTTTCTATAATGTGTCATGATTTAATGTGCATAGATAAAAAAAGGTTATACAACTCATACATGATATATAGATCTAATCATTACACATATATTAACTAAATGTTTATGTATATATATATATATTAAAACCCATCACATGGTGTGTCCTATTAACTTATTGACCATAGTAAAGAACATGTCGATATGTTTTACATTGTATAATAAATGTTTTTAAATCAATGTAATTTTGTATAAATACACGACGTGTATAGTTCAGATAAATGATTTGTACATATCTCGTCGTGAATTTTAGGCACACTCCTAGGGACTCATCATGTAAACCATTCCTCGTTAAATTGAAGTACACGGTATGTATAAGAAACAACATGATTTATGGTCTCTATGTAACATGGTCACAAGTCAGTTAGGTCATGTATGATAATATATAGCCCATCTAGTTATCAAAGGGACTACACATTGTTTACATGGGCTAAAAAATGTGTAATACAGCTGACCATGAGCCTGGATAGAAGGCCAAAATATGGTGTAATAAATAAATACACCTTGTGTCATCAATGTACATGGTTTGACTTAATTTCTAAATTCATTCCTGATGAATTAAAGAAAAATATATAGTTTGTAACTCTAGTTCCATGGTGTGTATGCCTATGTTATTCCACCAGAATACTCGACAACTCTAGATGAGTTCCTCAATTTTATACCATACATAAAATTAATCATATTGATTAGATTAATGAGAAATTAAAGAAGAAGAACAATATCTCGCAATTCTTATTAAAAGAACAATTAAACCAGAATTGAAAACTAAATTAAAAATGCGAAAATAAATAAATGATCATTAAATAAATATAAACAATTATGTGATCACTCTAATAACACTTATGGGTTCCAGGAAGAGTGGAAGCATGTGATGGGTCATGACCATCTATAATTTTTTCATGATCAATGATCAATATGAGATTTAAAAAATGATAAGCATCATGATCTATGTAATTGAATCAAATAAAATAGATAAGGGTTATAATGTGGGAACCATAGAGAGGATCATAAAATATTATTTATATTTATTTAACCAATTAATAATTAACTTATCGAAATTCCTTCATTGTTGATGGATCTGATAACAGATCATTATTGTACCATTATTGTGTTGTTGGAATCAAGAGCATATTACCTTTAGCCGTGATCCACAAATGTTTCGAAAATATCTGAACATCGGGAAAGGAGTCTTCAGGTGTTAGCCTGGGAAATCCTATCACTTTTTTCATCTTCCTTTGATCACCTTGATCACCTATTCCAATGTATTCTTCTTGATTTCTCTTGACAAGAGAGTGGGAGGTGGAGGACGATCTATCTCCATCCTTTGGAGCATTTTTAGAAAAGGGAACACTCTTTGGCTTGACATGATTCTCCAAAGCTGTTGTGCACAACCAATATAATGATTTTCCTTGGCTAGAAAATAATTTAATTGGGATTATATATCTATAGGGTTAGAAATAAATAATTTAAAAAGTGCCCCTTATTATTTATTTAATCCCTACAGAACCCCATGTAAATTAATAACATTATTATTATTATTTCCCAGCATGTTATTAACATGAAAATTAAATTAAATATTATTTAATAAATTAATTTTCAAAATTTATTATTTCTTACTGGACCATTAAACTCAGTCATCCATTCCTCCTCAATATTTTTCAAGACTTAAATAATTAATATTCATTTATTAAATAAATATCACAACATTATTTTCCAATAAATTAATAAATATTATATTAACTAAATAGAAAAAAAATATTCATTACAAATTCTGATCACATTATATTCTCTCGAATAACTGGTGACATAATAAATGAAATCAAGAAAACATGAATAATTATTAAACCACATATAGTAATGATATTTATTCAACTTGTTAAATAATATATAATAATATATTATTTAACCGAAATTTTGAATACACTTAGTGTGTGACACTTTAGGACTCTATCTTGGTGGAATTAGAATAATCTTTCTAATGTCTAAGGCTAGCATCTCGAAACACACCAAGGCACCCATGAAGAAATAATTTATTGCCACAACATCATAATACCTCATATAGATGCTCACTGTGTAACTATTCTGCCTCTGAAGTGGCGCCTTTGGGTTGATGGTGAAATGGACCGACAAGAATCATCACCCACCTCTTTTCTATAAAGATGTGTTCTCGTCATGTTAGTCATTAATTTTCATTTTTTTGACACGTCCTGTGTCCTTATCCTTTAATGGAGGGTTAGATTACCACTTTGGGGAGTTGTCAATTTATCCCGTCTGTATTATAAAAGAGACACCATAGTCAAATGGTCCTAGTGGGTAATTTAATGGGTTTATGCACTTGTGAAACCGATGCTCCTTAGATATAATATCCTTTGATGGTCTCCAACGAGTTTATTTGTGGATCCAAAAACACCCAAAAACCCAGGTATCCATGATTAATGGACCTTCTTTTCAAAGGAAGGCACTCGTTCGATGAAGATTTGGCCAACGACACTGAAGGACTCTATTGGCTGAGAGGATGGGATGTCGGGCCCACATCACCCTTTAGGGTAGTATAATTTCATGTTCTAGGATTCCCATATATATTTATGTCATGTTCATATGTTTTTGAATTCTTAGTTTATTCCTAAAGAGTGTGTCCACGAGCTAACCGTAGTTTGTAGGATCATCATAAGAATATATGGATTTGATGCTATGGAGGTGATGTTGACATGATCCATACAGTAATCCGATATGGAGTTTATTTTCATCCAGGGGGATAGACGGTGACTTGATGTTGGGATCGGACCCACATGATGGGTTTCCTACATATCCTCGGTAGAGGAAATCAACACCAATGTATTTCGGATGGTGTGTGTGGATTATGCATAAAAGCTACCCATTTGAGGGGGGGCATGGTAGGGTGAACCCCATTGGGTGGTCACCCTTTTGAGCTCGGGCCTTCATGTAGGAATCCTACGTATCCTAGTTTGATTAGGAATCAGAGATCTCATAGTTTAGATCTACTAGGGCTTATGCATATATGCTTCCCATATAAAAGAACATGATTAGGTGAACCCTTTTGGATGGCCACCCTTTTTATCTTGTGCCTTAGAGTAGGAATCCTACATATCCTGGATTGATTAGGAACCTGAGTTCTCATAGTTCATATTTTTTTGGATGTTTTATCCATCATAAACATATAATCCCACATGACTCATGCTCAGGGTGAGAAACAACAGAATGTGAGATATCCAACCATCCACATGTTTCCTCTCCTGTTAGTGGGAGAGGGAGAGCCTGTGGAGAAAAAGGCTGGGGAAATTATGGGAAAGGGCATGGAGAGATGAGCCTTTCAATGTGAAATGACATTAAAGGTCATGTGACTCAAACTTAGAATATTGGAGACTAACTTCAATTGGAGTGACCCTTGAAATGTAATATGGGGTATAGTATAGCTTAAATTAATATATCCTGGATAATGGAATCACAAGTTTATGTTAAGTAGTAGGGACGATCAACATACAGTTTGATGTCACGTGGATAAGAATATTTGGGGTCTAGTAATTTATAGTCATACAATGAGGAACACCTGTTATAAAGACAATGATTAACAAAAGTAAGATCATGTTTTAATATTCTGACATTCCTCGAACATGATAGGGACTGAATGTGTAAACCATGATTATGGAGGATCTTGTATCAGGATAAATTTTATGAGGAATGGAAGCCATTGAGGCCTATAGAAGTAGGAATGGAATCTCATGAGGACGAATTTTCCATTGGTTGATGCCTATTTTTTTTGGAAACATATATAGATCCACTAGGGCATGATGTGCATAGTCAAGAAGATGTGTCCTCAAGACACTGGCCTTTCTCTTCTAATGGCCATGGAGGATTATGAAGATCTGAAATCACCAAGTATACTATAGTTTAATTTCGTATGGCATGGAGGATTGTACCACAGATTAATGTCATAGGTCATGGATTGATACCATTCAATTTAACATCATATGGGTAGGAAGATAACTCATAGTTCAAGGTTATAGATTTTGGACCATGTTGTATGATCCATTGTTAACTAGAGGATAAAGAAAAATGGATTGTTCGGACATGACTCGAACATGCGAGAGAAGTAAAGTGTAAACCATGACTATGGGGATTCTTGGATCAGGAGTAATTATATGGGTCATGGAAGACATTAAGGAATATAGAAGTAGTAAAGGACTCCCCTGAGGACGAATCTTCCTTTGTTTGATGGCCATTTTTGTGGGAAACATAAGCAGAGCCAAAGGGGCATGATGTGCATAGTCAAGCAGTGGTGTTCCTAGGACATTGTCCGTCCTCTTCCGTTGTTTATGGAGGATAATGAGGATGAGGAAGCACCAGGGACATAGAGTTTGATGGATGGGAAGGATGTGTCCTAGAATTTAAGAAACATTCAGACTGTGATTATCCATATATTTTTGGTTCATCCTAGAATAGAAGGTAGTTGATAGTGGTTTTGGGAGGTTCCAATGTAATTTATCTTCTCATTGTACTTAACTGATGGATGTTTGGAATGCATAACGGCACATTAGAAAATTTCATCGACTTGGCCCAAAAAGTTCCCGATGCGAACCTCCAATTTTCTTGTGGGTGAGTGACGGTAGTGATGGGATCGGCCTGGAGGTCTGGGGATGTATCCTAAAACTATCCTCATATAGTGGTGTAGAGGGCACAACCTCCGTGGTACAGACCGGTTGGAGTGAACTATTTTTCCAAATAGATGCTGGCCACATAAGGATGGCCGTGTAGGAGAAGTCTACTTAGGATGGTACATAGAGGAGCTTACCATGTATGAAGGTATGCAGAGGAGCTGACCACCAAGGACCATTCACATACTAACTTCTATAAATGTGAGTCTGTGTACTGTCTTCGGCATATAGGCACTAGCATACTATCTTCTGCATATGGGTGCACACAAACAATGTTTCTTATATTTTTTATATATTTGATGGTTGGATGTAGAGGGCCTTCTAAATTCTGTTTAGGGGGTGGACTTACCCAAACTTCTTTCTGCATATGGTTTGCAAAATAGATTCCATGAACTATATTAGATGTGAGATGGAGCCCCGTAAAATGCTTCTGTTGCGGGAGAAATTTCTCCCACACCCTAAACATTCTTCTTCCACTTCACCCATCCCAAAGCTCTACCACCCTTATTATTCCACCCTTTTCCAATGCTACTTTTATAGAGCCATGGGGAAATTATATTTATGGGAATGAAACCCCATTTTCTGAAGACGATGAAGATCTATCTGAACCCGCAGAAGAATCAGTCAACTAGGGTTTGCGGAGGCTTTGATTCGTGCATCAGGGTTCACAGAATTCTTCCAATATTGCTTCATCTGTGAACTACTGAGTTTGCAATACTGTATGTGGACAGGCTTCACAAGATTGATTTTACAAAGAATTTTGTCCATGGCTTCATGGGTCCGTAGGCCATTGTTGTGCGGGCCAACACTGTGAGGGTCCTTCCAAATACTACTAGATTATGATCCATTAATTTCACAAACCCTCCCCGATGATGGTATGTGGGTCTCTTAAAACTATTTAAAAAACTCAATTTCATAAAGTTTATTAATATATTTGCAATTAAATTTTCATTTCATTTCACCACCCAACTAATATGAATATTTTCCTTCCATTTTATGAATTTTCGGGACCCTACAATAATACAATCTCTTTATCATGAAATCTATAATCAAATAAGTTGTATGCTCATGCCATCAACCTATGTGCTCGACATATATTTGTTTGACTTCCTAACAATTGAACCTGCCTATATAAAACCTTGGATATTGATTTATTTAAGCTATATCATTTCAATAATTTGGCCAGAGATACCAACTGGTGATAAATAATAGACCGTTAAAATCCTTCCTCACATTATTCATTAATGCAATATTACTCATGACAAACTCGGCATGTCCTATCACGCTGCGAACATATGTCTTCATAGTTTTCATCAATACATCAAAGTACATGACTAGTAATACTCATTAATAATAATATTGAAGTATAATGATCTATACACATTTCCACAGATAGGAACATCCAATTCCACATATTAATATGGTTTTCATACTAGCAGGTCTCATTCTCATAATATCCTACACTGGATATTACAAAAGTTTTACACCATGAGAAGGTTCCGAAAGGTCCTATTATTATAGACCCCTAATAGACTAAATCATTTTTGTCCCTAAAATGATATAATCTAATTATAGAACATATATTTAACAATAGTGTCATTGCACTTTCATGTTCTCATCATTGTAGGGATGTACTAGGACCTTTTAGTGCCACCGCTACTTTTAGAACATTATCACATAATATATTATTTAAAAGAACCCTCAAGATGTGAAAATACGTTTATTAATATTAAAAAAATGAATACAGGTTATCATAAATTACACAGAAGTTGGTTGTAGGAATTAACTATGACTGTTTATTTATGGCGTGGGTCAATGGATTTCTATGAAACACTTGCCCTCAACTAACTAATGTGACAAATAACAAGGATCTATGGTGTGAATAGCCACCCAAATAAACATGATACCCCTACTTCTTGATCACACATCATGACACATCTCACCAGTAGCAATGTCATCCATTCCTTTTGAACAACCCTCAAAAAATAACTTCTCATGTTATCATGTGGTCCCCTATGACTCCTTAATTTAAATCTTACATAGAGTCACCACAAACCTATTTTGATGGTCACTGAATCACCCAAAACCCCTCAATCATATAAAAACACTTAAAAACACATTTTAGATATGTTTCAACACTAAAAATTCTATTCCAAAAATAAATTTTCTCTTCACCACTAATACAAGACTCAAAATATCAAATTCCCACTAAATTAAAAAACCTTAAATGACATAGGTCATTTCAATGCCACTATATTAATTTCATTATTATAATGTTAACGGGGTGCTTCATTCCCCTATCTTTTACATTCTTCTAAAAATTAGTGAGTTTGGGGAGGAATAAAAGGACTGACCCATGAGTGGTAGTTTTTCATATCTAAACCATTTTTAAAGGGAGTAACCACTAGTGAAAAAGATATCCATACATTAAAACATGTATCCATAGGATCATTCATTATATTTAATTTTTCCATAGTGCTAAATAATTTAGGTTAAATCCTTGGATATATCCCAGTTATAGTAAATCATGTAAAATCTATGTAGGCTCATGAGAATTAAATTCTTTATATTTTTACATTTTTTTATTTGACATATTAAACCATATTTCCAAATAAAATGGTAACACAATTCAGCATAATGTATTACTAGAAATAAAATGATTCAATATATGAGCCCCCAATTCACTCTTATCATGGTGAAAATAGTTTTTAGGATATATTCTTTCCCTACGGTCTGATTAAGGGGTATTAACTCCTAATTATTCGTACTTATATTTAAATTTTTCAAATGATTTTTAGAACATTTATTATAATTGAATTTGAATTTGAATCCTCCAATTATTGATGATGATGCCTGTAAATATGAAATTTTGAAAAAGATTTTTTATCTATATGATTTTGGAAATGATTTTATATAATGAATTACTCTTGATTATAATTCATGAGTACCCAAGGAAAGTGTATGTGATGGAAAATATGTTATTATTAGGGTACATATTTTAATAAAATATTATTTTTGAGTACCCTTTTTCGCATTGAAATATTTTGTGATATGTGATGTTTTAAAGGATATAAATGGAAAACCCATGTTAAATGAATCATTTGTAGATTCCACTATAAGTGATTAAGGAAAATCATATTATAACACTTTTGAAGATGAAATATTCCTTATATCAAAACCTATAAAAAATAAAGAAGAAGAATAATAAAAAAGTGTTAAATAATGTGGGATCTCCCATGGAGGTTTAAATAATTTATTTTATTGTTATATCTAAATTTAACTCTCCAATAAAATGATATTGAATATATGGAATTTCATATACTCCCTCAGTGATTGAGTTTGATAATGAGATTTCTAATCTATTATTGAAAACAACATTGAGTTGATGACCTAAATGATATCGTTACAGCAATCTAGATAAGGTTAAACATTATATAAAGAAGTTAAATAAATAAATAAAATAATACAAACTGATATTATATATAAATTATAATTATTATAAGATAATTAAGAGATAAAAAAATATGATTTGACCATGAAAGGATCCATTGAATGGATGAATATTAAGATCAATGAGTAAAATGATTTTCTATGCTAGTGTTCCCATGAATTGGAAAAAAACATATATAATGAAAATAATATCAAATTTAACGTTATTTATCTTGGGGGATACACAAAGATAGGGAAAAATAAAAATAAAATAAATAACTAAAATTGGAGAAGAGGGATTATCTACTATAGGAGATAGTTTTGATGTTCATGGAATTTTATGAAAAAATTTATGAATAGCATTTTAAGGATAGACATGGAACCAATTAATAGTACCACATAGAACATCAATAAGTTGTGATATATATGATAAAATTTTACATCAATTAATTTAAAAATTATTATAATAACCAAATGGATTAATTTTAAAATAATATTGATAATTTAGTGATTTTATTTTTGATTTATGATACAAACCATGGATATGCTTGTAGAGGACATATAGATAAGAAAAGAAAAATGTCCTACTAAACTATCTCATCCAGAAAAATAACATATGAGGTCTAATTCCTTTTAAATATGTATTATTTTTAATATAATGGACTTATAAAAAGCTATCATGATAATGTGATTGTTAAAGAATCAAGGATAAAAAAATAGTGTTTCTTTGACATAGGGATGTGGAGATTACAAGGAAGCATAATCTATTATATTGAAAAATAGATTCACTAAATTGGAGAAAAATAATGATGAATGGAAAATGTGTGCACTTAATTTTCCAATGGTAATTATTTATGGAAACCATCATGGATAACATTGAAATAAATATTGATGATAAAAGAAAAATAATAAAATTTTGCATGAAACGTAGAGAAATTCTTAAATAAGAACATAAAAATGCTAAAAAATATGATTTATTCTTAACAATTGAAAATGAACTGAATAAAGAATCATGAAATATGTATTTCATGAATTTTTCTATAAGGAAATTGTTTATCATGGTTGGAATTAATTTAATTTCGAGAAAAAATTAATGTGAAGTATGGTGTAAAGATTGAATAAAAGAGGAGATGTTCATACGGGGGATTAACCACAAATTAAAAAAAGGATGACCAACCAAATGTAGTGACTGATAAAGTTAAATAGAAAATAAAAACATAATTTTACATATGTTTTTTTATTAATGTATCAACAAACAATGGATTTAAATTCTATGATTGGGACAAAGTTGTAATACATAAGTAGGATTACCATGACCAAGCATATTCCTCTACTTGAGAATGTTCACAAAGGGGCCTATATCGTATGGTATTTAAAAATTATTAATTATATTGATGTGATATATGATAAAGTGGTAGATATGATCTATGGGGTGGACACAATGTAAATAATGAATAATATGTAATTGGAGGGCATGTATAATAGCATATATGTGGAGAATATATATTAAATAATTTTTAACAAAAATTAATAGATATAAAATTCACAACTTATATGGTGATTAAGTGGTAGAAATCATCATTATAAGTGGCATCCATTGAAATTAAATTCTATGGAATATAATATGTAATTTAATAGGTGGAAAAGTTAATTAAGATAAATAAATAATATCTTTAATTTAGGAATTAATGACTTCATTTTTTCATTATTTTATAATAATTTTATTAGATACATCAGTCTACTAAAGAGGATTGACTACTAGTTTGAGTATCATTCTAATTCTGGTTTAGTAAATAAGATTTATTCAAGAGTTTTCACTAGATAGATTCAAATGAATCATTTTATATTTAGATAATAATGAACATTTTTTAAATGAACAAATCATTTCCAATAAGTGGTATTTCCAATAAACTTTTTGTTTAATATTTATACTATAATAGTTTTTTGAAATTATGATTGAAGATCTTTAGGGAGTTCTTTATTCTAAAATAATATTTAATATTCTTATTTCTTAGAGAGGTAAGTGAGATCAATGAATAAAATAGATTTTGTTATATTTTTTATGTTGTTTCCTACTCTATATTTCTACTCGGTGGGATTATAATATTTTTTGATAAATCTTTCTAATAAGGTAAGTTCACTACATAATCTACAATATTCCAAAAAAGATATATGGGTTATAAAAGAATATTTTGTTATAGGGTTTAAAATTTTAATTTAGTGTGACATAAGGATAGATTTTTATATAAATCTAATTCTTCTTGGAGGATATATTTATTGGAGTAGTGGAGTAATATGAAGAAAATTTCACTATATGAACTCCTGATTTCATACATCATGGTATGGTTAATATATTTTTTTAATAATTAAAACAAAATTCAATGTGGGAGATTGTTACGACCAAATGATTAGTTTATGTTGGAATTTTTATCAACCACAAGATATGATTTTATAAACATTAATAAAGAAGGAGGTCATGGTAATGAAATATGAAAATAAAGAAGATAAAGACCATACATCATAAATAATATAATCATACCTGGTTAATAAATCATAACTTGTCATGACATGGTCTATGAGGTGAATAAAAATATGCATGGTAATGATATAAGGAGGACGAGGTTATTAATATTCATGAAATTGAATCATGGATATTTAAGAGAGAATATATTGAATTCTACAATGTGACCAAGGAATATGGACACATATAACAAGGATTATATATGTATTTGATTAATTAATGTTAATGAATGGAAAATAGAGATTGATATAGGATATATAATTTAAAATTTAGATATTGAATTTATAGTCATCATAGATCAAATTAATTTTTTAAAATATTATTTACTATACTAAGAAGACCATGTGTCATCTTTCAATAAGATTTAAATGTATAAATTATATATTTTAAAACATATTTATTAAAAGTAACAATAATAAGTGTGTTTTGAAAATGGTTCCACAAAAAAATTAAACAACTAATCTGAACCACGTGATTTTTCAAAAAATGGATGATATTTTGTGAAATATATTAAAAAGATATTACTCATAGGATTCTAGAAATATTATTTAGTTCATTAATCTAAAATGGTAGACTGATTTAATAGCATTCTATGGTTCAGGAAAACCATGATCTTCAAAATCCACCAAATCATTATAATAATACATATAGAACCAAACCATGACATAAGAATAATTTATTCAAGATTTAGAACTTTCTTAAGGAATAAATGATTCCAAATAATATTACGATATAATGTTTTTGTTAATGAAAAGTACCTTTTATTCTCTAATAAAAAAACACAAGTTACACACATAAAATATCAAAATGATAGTTAATTGAATAAAAAGGATTTCATTAAATCATAATAAAAATGTACTCAAATCAAAAAATATATGAACATAAAATTGATGAAAATTTATTAAACCAACTAATATATAAAAATAGTAGAAAAAATGATCACAACTACCTATCTAAGTGTGTCACTCCCTCGCAATGTCTACCAAATACATAGCTCTCTATGGGGAGCAGGATGAGGCTTGGTTAGATAAAAATCATCATTTTAGATCTCCCTATGAAGATAATAAGCTCTAGAATATCAAGTGAGTTTTAAGGAACCCTTTTCCATCTCTAAAATGAAAAACAATTCCACTTGGACGAAGTCTTCAAATGAGGTACCTAAGGATACAATTTATATCCAAATAGTGTGGTCATACTGGAATAGTGGTTTTGTAATACCAATTAGAACTCAAACTTGATAAAGGATATAGAAATATCACGCATTAAATAAAACTAAAAAAATATTATTTTCTTGATTTTCTACTCACATTTTTTTGAAATTTAAGGTCTAGACACGAATATATGACCAAAATATTGAACTTCCCTTTTGACTTTGAGCAGTTTTGGATTTATATAAAGACAACCACTTTTGGGTCTCCAAATAGAGTATATGGGAAATAGTATATTATAAATACTTCTATCCCACTTATTCAAGGATATATAGACCTTACTTGAGCCGAACTATATGATCTTATCTTTAGATATGTGGGTTTTAACCCATTGAACCATGTTGGCTTCTACGTAGTGTGTCTTGTTTTATTCTAGTTTCATCACATAATCATTAAATAATTTCCACCTACCATGAAAACCTAAATAGTGAAATTAATATTTTTATAAATATATAAAAATTATTAAATGAATTCCATTCAATATATAGTTATTTTTTATATTAGAAAATTTTAACCTAAAATTTGTTAAAAATAGTGTTATAATGGGGGAATGTAATACTAAATCATAGTGCTATCACACCCCCACACCTAGACCATTTCACTCATAGAAAAATTCATATTCAATAAATAATGATAATATATGAAAGGAGATAGTCCATGGTTTATAATGTTTTAAGATACAATTCAAATTCAATCCATCTTATTAATGTGAGAAAAAAAATCACACCAAAGGGTCAGTCTTTGTATGCTTGGACGTAAGTGTCTGTAAAATTTTATTATAATATTATTCAATGATATGTCTGATACTAGTAATAGAAATAGTATTTATGAGTCAAAAACTCTACTAAATCTATATATGTGTTTGAGATAATTATATCTAACTTATCAGTCTGTTATCAAATTAATAAATGTATTTTAATTTACAACTATTTTGGTTACCTTTATTCTCTCACACTAAGTCAGTTCTTACCATTTACAATCATTTTTTTATTCTTCAATAACATATTTATTCTCAAATGTTAAATTTTTTTTCATCCAAAATTGTTATTATTATTATTATTATTGTTTTATTTTGTAAATAAATTTCTTTTCAATAAAATGATTTGGTGTAAATCATAGGTAAATCCCTTACTGTTATAAAATTGTTCAAATAAGGAATAAATGTATGGTAAAACCTCCATTCAAATCTAACTAAAATTAACCAAACATATATTTAATGTCTATTAACTAAAAAATATTCATATTTTATTATTGTGTATCATGATGTTTGGATGCGTTAAATGACATAATTAACCAATAAAATATCACATGAATAGTTTTAGCATATCAAGGGTTTCATAATGATAAAATTATTCATATAATTTTCATACATATAGTTTTTATAAAATAAATCATCAAATTAAAATTCATGTTTACACCCATAAGATTCCAAGTAAATAGATTCTCTTTAAATATCTACAATCATTTTAAAAGTGATATTTTGAATTAATTTTCATTTATTTCCATATTTTGTAATTTTATATAATTTTATATTATAAGATAAACTAATTATGATGAAAAAAATCCAAAATAATAGAAAATATGTATATATTCTTTTTTGAGTTTTTTAGCACATATGATTCTTGGATAACACAAGAAATATTTCCCTGAACACCTAAATTTTGAGGTGTCCTTAGTTAAATTAAAGTAAATAAATTATATGAGATTGGAGGAAATAACCTAGTGGATTCATGGATATATGTCTTCTTTAAGGTGGATCTCCTCCACAGGGGGGGGGAATGAAAGTATTGCATAGAAGTTCATTAGTTACATCATATTGATAGTGAATGTCTATGGAGTTTCATTATTACTAACATGCATAACCCCATAAGGATATAAACAAGAAACAATATATAGACTATAGAAATGGGAATGAATCTTACTTATGTGAAACTTTATCCTTGAATTGTGAAAAAGGACCTTCTCACAAATGTGTAATAAATAGTGAATGATGAGGTAGTCAATAGAGGCTTTGGTTCTATCCATGTAGATTTAGGATTTCTCATCTGTATCTTATCAAATTTATTTGAACCCTAAAATCTATAACATCCTTTGATAATCAACACCATAAAGAATATAATTTCAATTTTTATAGACCAATATGTCCAATTCATGATCTCAATAGCGATTTGATAACTGTTTCCAAATACAAACAAATATGATGACATGTTAAAAAAAGTTTTTAAAATAAGTATTGTCCTGACCCCCTCCCTCCAAAGATACCACAATGAGGTGAGAGAGATAATGACCAATGAGTTCTACTTTCAGTAGGCCCTGGGTTGGATACTATCCCCAAGGGTATAATAATATCATGATATAGAAGGCATTACACACTATAATAATATAGGATTAGGATATAAGATTGATCATCCACAAAAAAATCAAATAGGTAATATAAAATGAAACCAAAACCATACAAATTGAATTTATAAATAAAACTAATATATATGAAATTATCCAAACTAAATAACCAAAATCAATTCTTAAGTAGTTACAATGCAGTTATCCAATGGTCTGAGCTAGTTAAGTTCAACATGGTCCATGTAATCCTCCATGAAACCTAAAAACAATTTATACACATTGGGAGAGCAAACAAGTATACTTATAAAGAAAACTCTAGTCTCTCATGCACATGTGAAAAGAGAATATTAATTCATCTATGAGAAAAAAATAGAACTAAACAGATGCTCTATTGGTATACTAACCAGACCCTACCTCCCCAAGGCACACTCACCAAATAATGCAAGCCATGTAATATAATATACAATATTAAAATATATAAGGGTATGTTGGAACACTTTCTTTCTCGTATGATACTCTCATATGCCAACTTAATATATCCTAGAGCTATCATATCTTCTATATACCACACCACCCCACAAGAATAGTGACATCACATCAGGCCCATAAACACTTGGGCTCGCTGCCACAAATCACCCAAAAATACCCAGTCAATTACACAACCACTTCCATAACAAGATTAGTTCATTATTATAAACATATATGACATCAACCTCGTTCCCCCACCTACCATGCATGACCCTCACCATAGCCCCACCATGCATGGTCATATCACATCTCACCAGAAAACACATAGGCCACTGTCCCCTAAGCATAGTCACATCTCGCCTAAAAACACCTAGCCCATCACAACCACCATATAATGTTGTAAAACACATATGACCATCACAAAATTTTAAATACCAACCTTTTATATAAGGGATAGTGAGAAATTTTGGGTACCCATCCATATGTTCTCCTTAATAGATTTCAGAAAAAACACACCTCGTATAACAATACGGGTGTCAGCACATTATGATCGTCATGGATGGGGTGCATATAAAAATAACATGTAATATACAAGTATATAAATATATCCCCACAAAAAAGACCAACATATGTTTTCATAAAAAAACATTATTCAGCTCACAATGTCAAAACTTTATCTGCAACCTCAAAATGCATAACACCAAATAAACCACAAGACATATCACACCACCAACCAAAAACCCACTATCCATACCATTCATTTAATTATTTTGCATCATCCACATAAAACTAGACAACCCATCATTTATTTATTAATTATTCATTTACAACAAATTAACCAAACCAATCCATGTCATTTCATTAGTTATTAACCAATTAATTATTCCATCACTACCTGAGCATCTAGAACAAAACAACCACACGTCACAAGAATCAAACACTCCCATCATACCATCATCCCACTTCCCCACAAGAACAGATAAATAACCACCTAACCACCCTTAAATCATGTCCAAACAAAAACCTCAGCACCTCAAAATCACAGAAAATCAACAACAACCTCGCTGTCCCAAAAGCACGACCAAACAACCATCATCCCAACATTCCCTGACCACACATTGCCACCCCACAAGCACAAACGCAAATAAAAAACCATTAATATTATTTTAAATAACTACAAAGTGGATTCTACAACATTCCACATTAGTTTAGGTTCATTATCAAAAAATTCATAATTCTGGGGAAACCATTTCATTATCCAAATATAAGTGGTTAATCAATTTCAATTTGAGGGTGATATCACAACAATCAACAATAGGGACAATAGTCACAAGGAATATCATACAAAAATCCCCCAATAGAAACAATTTTCATTGGGCCATCAAGCCCATGAAATCACAATATCATAATAATAACACAGTTATAAAAACATCCAAGACAAATCCCTTTACCCTTCTATTTTAGCTATCCAGTTTATTATCTTTGATTAAGCCAGAAAAACTATAACCCATAGATAAATAAAAGTAAACCAATCTTACATGATATACAATAAATAGAAATTAGGTATTCCCTACCTCAAAGAAGATTTTCCTGCTCGCTGCACACTTTAGGGAGAAGAAGAAGCACCTACAAACCACAACCATACCATTAGAAATCACAGATTAACCAATTTTGAACTAAATAATCGTAAAAATATGTCTTAAACACTCAACATAAATCAAACTATACCACCTTAGTTAAATTTTGAAGAATAATGGGAAGAAATGTATGATAAATAGAGGATATCATTACATGTATCGAAGATGAGAACCCAGGATTCAATCCCCATCAAAACGAATCCCAAACAATTGAAGAGGAACCTCTCAAACACCTAGAATAACCTAAAATACTACAACATTTAAATATGTTCTAAACATGACATTTACACAGACTGTAATCCCTACACTTTCTATAAATGTTGAGCATTAAGTTATTCTAAAAAATGTATCAACTCAAAGGATTTTTAACACCATGTTTATTAAACATCACGAATCCCACTTACGTGGCATGTACAATTTTTATAGGATACCACAGAAAAATGTACGATCCTTGAACTAATCGACTAAACAATACATGAATCACTATTACAAGTAGTGTAATGCATTTACATGACATGTATTCTTGTAGCAGCTCTTCTACTGATCCATCTTCTTCCAAAAACTCTCAGAACCTCCCTCAAACACCACCAACCCCCATAACCAAAAATGTAATAGAAAGGAAGGGTGAATACCATTCCATTAGATACCTCTTAAATGATTCTCTTACTGAATAATGAAATACCAACCCAAAAATAAAGGGGTCTAAACAACCACCCAATAGGCTACCTAGTAAGGATCTCATCAAACCTCCAATGCAACCACCAACCAAACATCCCAAAATCAAAATGGACATATAACATCTCATAAAACCTCATCACCACACTTCTAAAAAACCCCTCCTCTCACAAAACCACACCACCACAAAACCATGTCAACCTCTACATAGCCCAAACCAAAAACCATTATATCCAACTAAGTTTACTACCCAAAATGCATGAATCAAGGAATTTTGTCTTCCATGTTAAGATACTATCATCTATGGGAAACACTAACTATCCCATATAGGATTAATCATATCATAGTTAATGAATCTTGATTTGGAATCTGGTCCTCCACTTGTCATATGTTAGGACTTTATCACACATAACATAAAGGGAAAAACATGTTTCCTCAAATAGAAGGATTCAAATATAACATCACAAAGCAAAAACATTAAAGAAAAAAAATCAAAACAACACTTTCTACTGGGCACACATCTACACATCTCACTCTAAATTACTCTCCTCTAGGCCATCATGCCTACAAAACACATGAAAAAAAGGAATGGTCCTTCCACATAGTTACTTCTCTTTTAGATCTTGGATATCTAATGGATGCTCCATCAATGTCACAACATCCTTGATATATAACTCTCCCAGTCAATGACACAAGAGTCATCAAGATGATATCAACGAAGTTGAGATATGTAGAAGACATTGTGGACCCTTTCTGGCTATAGTGAAAATTCCAACTGATACTCCACCTCACCAACTCACCGAAAAACCTCAAAGATCCCAAAAACATTGGGAGAAAGATTACTCGCTCGACCAAAACTCCACTGCCCATGTCAATGGGAAACCTTCAAAAACATGTGGTCCCCAACCTTGAACTCTAAGGGCCCCCTCCTACGATCAACATTTGAATTTTTCCAATCATGTGCTGCTTTCATCCTCTCATTATCAAGATGAACTTTCTCAGTCATGCACTGCACCACATGAGAACCAAGTACTGTTGGCTCCCAAACCTTCTTCTTACACAATGTATAATGACATTGTCTCCCATAAAATTCCTCAAATTGATCGATGATAATAAGAGAGTGATAGTAGTTATTATAAAAAACTAAATCAATGGAAAGTTTCATACCCAAGATCCTCCAAAGTGCAAGACGCACACCTAAAACATATCCTTTAGAGTTTGGATGGTCTATTCTGTCTGCTCGTCTCTATGATGGTGGAATGCAGTGTTGAGGCATAAATGAGTTTCACAATCATTTTTTAATCCCCACTATACTCCCAAGGTAAAACCTGCATCCCGATCTGAAATAATGGACCAAAAAACACCATGAAACCACATCATCTCATCCAAATACCTAATAACCAAGGAATCCATTGAACCTAACACCATGATTGCTAATAAGTCTGCTGATTTCGTCAAGTGATCCGCAATCACAATGATCACATCACAAAATCCCTATGATCTCGGTAAACCTATGAATAAATCTACCAATATTTCATCTCATTTACACTCAGGAACATACATGGGATAAAAAACCATCAATAACACGATGCTCAACCATTAATTGATGGAAAACCAAGTATACTTCCACAATATCTTCCACTACACATTTCATCATGGGACACTAAAACTGTATCCTCAAGCCATGGTACATCTTAAAAAGTCCTAGGTATACTGCCAAAGGTGAGTTATGAAACTAAAAAATTTACTACATCACAAATCACTACCGGAACAAACAACCTCCCATGAAGAATCATCTAGTTCTGACAATCCCTTGACCATTCCTATATAGAATCACCATGACTAATACAATCTCACATCACCCCAACCTATGAGTCTCACCAATAAGGATCTACCACATGTTTCATTAGAGATGTCAATATCATTATTTGAAACAAACAGTCTCTACGCCCATGCACCCTTGAATCATTGTGGATGGATTTCAACTCCACCATTGTTCTCCAAAAATCCCCAGACTCCTGAAAAATATACTTCCCCCAATTCCTAATCAAGGCATCATCCACAAAATTTCCCTTTCCAGAGGTGTAGGAGAACTCAAAATCACAATCCAAAAGAAAAATCATCCACCACCACTACCAAAAATTCGGATCACACTTAGAAAAGTTATACCTCAATCCCTTTTGAGCAGTGAAGACCACAAATCTCTCCCCAATGAGGTAATTCCACCATAACTTCATCGAAAATACCACAACTAGAAACTATATATCATGGGTGGAATAGTTACACTCATGGGATGTAATTTCCTAGACCCATAAGAGATCACTTACATTTATTTCATCAACATGCATCCAAAATTCAAACATGAATCATCACAAAACACCTCAAACATCCTACCCTACTTAGTCAACTAAAACACTGTAGCATATACCAACATCTCTTTTAGGTAACCGAAAAATTCGACACAGATCAGTCTACACAAAATCCTAGTCAATGCTATTAATGGGGATGTAACTCAATAGAAATTGGGCACAGAACTCTGATAATATCAAGTAAGATCAAGACAAATATGATCCTCTACCAAATTTAGTTGATTCCCAAGAAACAAATACCTCAACATTTGATAAGTCCACTACCACAACCCGCTGAAACAAAACATGCTTGAGTAAATGTACATCTGATTTCTAAAACATACACTTATAGAACTTTTCATAGATCTGGTGATGTCGAAGAACCTATTAGACAACTCTATGATGATCATATTGCTCCTCCGTTGACTTTGAGTAGATCAATATATCATCAATGGATATGATGGAGAACAAATCCAAGGACTCAATGAACATGGATTTTATAATACCCATGAATATGTTTGGTGAACCCGTAACATCGAACGACATCGATACAAACTCAAAGTTTCCATACCAGCATTTGAAGGCTGCCTTCAGGGTATCTCCCCCATTCACTCTCAACTGGTGATATCCAGACTACAATTCGATCATAAAACCGACAATCCCCTATCAGTTGGTCAAAAAGATTATCTGTCATCGAGAGTGGGTAATGGTTCTTTCCCATCACCTAATCCAACCTCTAGTAGTCTATTCACAACTGCATACTGCAATCCTCTTTCTTGGAACACAACATTAGAGCACCCCAAGATGACACATTGGTTGGGATAAAACCCTTTTGTATCAAATCATCTATCTAAATCCTTAACTACAAATCATAGAAGGTTGAATCCAATAAAAATTCATAAAAATTGGAGAATCAATGGGCTGCAAGTGTATCCCAAACTCAACATCACGTCAAGGGGGTATCTTTACAACCTCCTTAAGAAAAATATTCAAAAACTCCCCAATGACCCTAGGGACCTCTATTGTCCCATCCTCTGCTGATTCCACTGAAAACCCAACCAACAAATAAATATGGGGATGCACACACTGATTTACCATCTAAAAACCCCACAAACAAACAAAAACTACACATTGGACATCCACATCTATGGACATGAATCTCATCCAGAAGTAGTCGATAACTGCTTGTGAGGAATACAACTAATCTATGCAAAGGAGAATATCATATAAAATTATTTGTATTAAGAAAATATCCCCATGGTATTGATGTGGAACCATCATCAGTCTACACCCCTGACACACATCAAACAATGTGGGTTGGCATCTTACTAGTGTAGTCAACAATAGGGGCATGGGAAGCCTCTATATGTCTAGTCCCAAAGCATGGACTATACTGGGTTCAACAAGGGAGTGTGAATATACACAATAAAACAATGCAAAAAATGAGTACTAAACAAACTGATTGTACCTATGATGATCTATATCCCCTTCAGTACTGCCACATCCACTACGTGTAACTAACCTCACCCATCGTCTCTACCTCTCTATTGATGACCACATCCACAACCATACTTGATCAGAGGTCCCTGTACATGAGGAATATTCATAATTTGGCATGTACTTGATGTATCTCCCCTTAGTGATGAACAATACTTTTACCCCTACTTTGAGAATGGTCTCACTAGAAACTGTTGTTGAGGTTGGTGTTGAACCTATCCACCTCCACCAAACTGAGCTCGGGGAACCACTTGAAGTTGGATTTCATGAGGAATATGAACCCCACAACTAAAAAACATTTGAACAATGAACCCAGAAAAAAACACAGAATCCCTTATCCCTATAAGGATGGAAAAGAAGCTGTTGTGGTCAATTCCCCACAAGTCAAAACCTCGAAGGTCTCAGTTCTTCATACCTCTACTAACAACTCTTATCATCAAGGAACCCAGCTAGTTCCCCTCTCTCGTAAACCCCCTCATGAGTTATTTGATAGATCACCTTCACCTTATCTTTAACCTATAGAAATGTTTCCAATGTAAAAGGAGTATCTTTGTATCGAATAAAAGAATGAAGTGCCTCCTCAAGACGTCTCACACGAGTCTCCTCATATAGAAAGTTATCTGTGTGAAAATATATAAGGTCCTTGAACTTTATTTCTATCTCTCGCAATGAAATACTCCCCTACTAAAGAGAAATAATATCCTGTCTCTTTACTACCTTCATGTTAGATAAATGTAAGTACACCTAGAACTCTTTCTGGAACTCATTCTTGAAGTGGACCCATGAAACATATACCTCCATCCACTCTCCCAAGTACAATGTACACCACTGACATGCAACTCCCCACATTCTTCTAACTTCCAAAGAAACCTAGTACTCCACCATGGCGTAGATAAAACTATAGGTAATCTCGAATTCCTCTAGGTAGCTGTTTTTGAACACTTCTGAAACACTACCCTCACACTTCCCCAATATCTATCACTAGAAAGTTCACAGTGACCTCTTCCAAGACCCATCCTCCTCTATCAGAACAATCTTACTATGATTAACTGGGTTAACCTACTGAACCTATACTGTCTAAGCCACACACAAAGGACGAACATAAGATATAGCTGAAAAGAAAATAAGAACTTCCTAAGTGCGATAGTATGGAATTTTATTAAAATTCATTTTAATTCATTTTAACCTTATTAAAAAAACAAAATTCAAACAAGAACACAGGTAATCAGGATGCATGAACGTTTCCTAGCTCTCTACACTATAAACAAGTCCTCCTCACATGGTCATTAAATATGCTCAGAGTTCATGCACTATATCATGGGGGGCCAAAAATCCCTTGTCTGCGATGGTATTCATATATTATGTCACATAACAAGGTCAACTAGAATGATTTTCATACTAACTCATTCAATCCTCATTGTGCCAAACTCTATACTTTATCCTATCTCTCAACCACCATCCTTTGATTTCACTCTGTCAAAATCCCATCCCTCCAAATGTACTACAGTGAGGGAAGAGAGATAATTACCCTGAAGTTCTTCATCCAATAGGCCCCGGGATAGCGACTAGAACCAAGGTTACAAAAATCTCTTAAAATTAGAAGAATAACCCTCAATAATAATTTAGTATTAGGATATAAGATTAATCATCCACAAAAAAAATCCAAGACATAATATTAAAATAATCCAAAACCATCCCACATGCATGTATAAATAAAACTGATTAAAATAAACTTCTCTATAGTAAATACCCAAAAGCAATGCTAAAGTAGTCACACAAAAACTATCCAACATTGAGAGATGGTAATGTACATCACAATACAAGCAATCCTCCTGTAGACATGATATTGGTTTATATACATAGAGTGAGAATACAAGTATACTCAGTAGAAAAATCTACGTCTCTCATTAACATATAAAAAGAGAATACTAATTCACCCATTAGAAAACAGCATAACTAAATATCCCTTATACATGTATACTAACCAAATCCAACGTTCCTAAGGAACACTCCCCAAATAACACAAAAAAATTAATATAATATATAAGAATCACATATATAAGCGTACCTTAAATCACTTTACTGTAACATCCCAGTTCCGGGTGCCACTCAACGGTGCCCCAAACCCGATTCGCCACATGACCTCAAGTGCATTGCACCAAATTCTAGAGGCTACCGACTAACAGCGAGGCCCTAGGTCTGATAGTGGGGAAACTATTCACTCATTTGTCAAAGTGTGGTGCAGCGGAATACGGAATAAAACATACAACGAACAACGGAAACAGTAAAACATACACAACTGAAATAAACAATTGCAGTGGATACAACCAACAATATATAAATAATGATGTTGCATGTCTCAAGTTCTATGAAAATAGCCAGAACAAGTTATACAACAATTCAGTACAAAAAAAAGCAGAGTACAGCGAAACAAAGCCCAACAGCTGGTAGCGTCATCGCGAGCCAAGGCTCGGTCCCATGCCCTCCTACTCCTCAGTAGTAATCATGTACCTATATAGGGACTCTTTCCCCTATCTGCACCTACAACAACATAATCAATTTGGGCCAAAAAGCATGACCCAAATAGGGTGTGAGAAATATATCTCAGTAGGCACCCATCGAAGGCCCATGTCCAACTACATGTAAAACAGCAACAATAGTGCGCAGTAGTAAAATCCAACAAAGTAAGCAGTACTGAAAAGTAACTAACTTAAAAATTAAATTTCCATTTTATTATTCCTTTAATCCATTAAATATTAGAAATCACCACAGTGCATTTATATGTAGATAGTCCATGTCCTCAGACAAGAAAAACCTTACCCTCAGGTAAGTAGAATCTCACCCGCAGTTATAGCCCTCAGGCGTAACATAATTTCCCCTCAGGAGTAGGAAGTGTCTCCCTCATGAATAGAAGTCAAGCCCTCAGGCACGAAAGGCTCCCCTCAGGTGAAATAGCTATAGCCCTCAGGCCAAACAGTGCAGTTCCCTCAGGCTAATCACAACAATGCTCTCAGGCTAAACAGGTAACTCGGCCATGCCCAACATGTCATTAAGCAGTAAACAAGAAATTCCTCTCGAGGAAATTCTACAATTACTACTTTAAAGTCATACCCTCAGGTATCCTGGCCAAACGACTAAATAGTGGAATCCACCCCTGGGGTGGTTCCGGATCCAAGAAATGATCCCAACCAGCATTTTAATATCACAATTAATCACCTATTCAATTCTAGGTATTCAAAATAACCACTTCCTCAGCCTCAAGACACCCCAATATGGGTTCTTGGTACGAAAACGCACAAAATGCACAGATGTTGGAAACATTAACACCAAGCCGCCTACCTTATATGCCAACGAGTGGTATACCCGAACGTCGACTCCAGAAACGCCTAAGAATAGTGTAGATTTGAAGAAGAACAAAACTCGTTTAACCTGAAATAACTCTCGTTGGGAGATGAATTGTTAAGCAACATGCTAGGATAGGAGAGGGATTACCTGCCCGGTTCCAATGAGATCGTCTAAGGCGGAATCGGATTCCAGACGCTCGATCGGTGGATCTCCAAAGGTTTGGTTGTCCACTCTTGCTCCTTCCTCTGGTTCTAAGCCTTCCCTGTGAATAGGGGAGGATACTTCCCAATTTGAGAAAAAAACAAAGTACACGGCATGTACTTCCAAGTACATGGCGTGTACTTACTTCATTTAATAGTTCCTCTAGCGGCACCGCCATACTATTCACCCGTCGACATGAGTACATGACATGTACTTCTGAGTACACGGCGTGTACTGTTTCCCAGCTGGTGGATTCTCCCCCACCTTACTGATTGGCCTGCCGACTATCTACACAGTGTATAAAGGACCACTAAATGGCGTGTAGTCGGTTCCTACACCCTTCATTGCCGACATGGCTACGCGCCCCGTGTACTCATCCCTACACGGAAAGAAGTACACGACTTGTGGAAGAAGTACACGATGTGTACTTCCAAAATATAGGATTTTCCCCATTTTCCATATTTTAATAAAAACACTTGAGGAAAACAGAAATGAAGAAGCTCATACCTCAAAGATAAGAACCGGGTTCTTACAAACTTCCCCCCTTACAGCAATTCGTCCCCGAATTTCCCTTCCATGTGTGGAGAAGATTTAGCCGTGAACAACTCCGGCCACTGAGCATGTACATCGGCCTACCGCTCCCAGGTCTCGTCCTGTACTCAGCCACGCTTCCATAGCACCTGTACGAGAGGAACTGACCAGCCTCAGAGAGCCTTCGTGCTCCTGTCAACGATATGAATCAGATGCTCCTCAAAGGACGCATCTGCCTCTAGCTCAACCTCCTCAGGCTGAAATATTTGAGATGGGTCTGAATGATACCGATGCAACTGAGATACATGGAAGAAGTCATGCATGGCTCGATAACTCTGAGGTAACTACAACCAATATGAAACCAGCCCGACTCTCTCTAGAATATCAAATGGCCCTGCATACCTTGCTGAAAGTTTACCATGTCTCCTGATCCGCTTGTGTCCCAGCCTCAGTGAAACACACAAGAAAACCAGATCCCCGACCACGAACTCCAAAGGTCATCTACGGCGATCATCATATGACTTATGAAAAGACTGTGTGGTATCCATCTGCTTCTGAATCAAATGGATCTACTCAGAAGTATCCTGCAAGAGATGTGGTCCCAGTAAAGCTGCCTCACCTGCCTCTAACCATCACATAGGTGATCGGCATGACCTAACGTATAAAGTCTTTTATTGTGCCATCTTAATAATCTCCTGAAAACTATTTTTATAGGAAAACTAGACTAGGGGTATATGCTTCTCCAAAGATCCCTCAAAGTCTAGGATGCATGCACGAAACATGTGCTCAAGCACCTGTATCGTACGCTCTAACTGGCCATCGATCTGAGGGTGGTAGGTTGTGCTCAAAAGCACTTGTGTACCTAGTGCCCTCTAAAAACTCTACCAGAAACGCGGCGTAATGTGGGTGTCCCAATCTGAAACGATAGAACTAGGGACTCTATTAAGATGTGCAATCTCTCTGACATACAGCCTTCCGAGCTTGTCAAAACCGAAGGTCTCCTTGATCGGCAAGAAGTGTGCTACCTTCGTGAGTCTATCCATTACAACCCACACATCATCATTTCCACGAGGTGACCTTGGGAAAACCGTCATGAAATCCATCACGACATCATCCCATTTCCACTCTGGAATGGGTAATTGCTGTAATAGCCCAGCTAGTCTCTGATGCTCCGCCTTGACCTGCTGACAGGTGGAACACCTCATAACAAAACCATCTACATCTCTCTTCATACCCGGCCACTAGTATTGACCTCTCAAGTCTCGGTACATCTTGGTAACCCCAGGATGAACTGCCCAATTTGAAGCATGAAACTCTCGCATCATCTCTTCGCGTATATCCCCTAGAACCCATACTCGTCCATGGAAACACAAAACCTCATCATCACCTATCGTCCAACAAGGAGAAGGGTCAGCACAATCCATCGACTCCCGTAGAACAAGGACTTCTGCATCAAATATATGTCTTATCCTTACTCTAACTAGGAGGGTAGAAGTCACAACTAAAGAGGAAAGATAAGTCTGCCCCTGATTTTCGTGCACCTCCAGAAGCATCTCAGAGAACAAGGCCATGAGCTGCCACTTGCCACTGGCCTCTTGCACTCCCTGTATCTGATTCTTCCTACCCAGTGCATCTGCTACTACAGTACCTTCACTAGGTGTATAGGAAAGCTCAAAAATTGAAGGACTGAAGGTATTTGACCCACCTTCACTGCCTCAGATTCATGTCATGCTGAGTAAAGACATACTTGAGTCTTTTTTGGTTGGTGAAGGCCACAAAACGTTCTCCCAACAGATAATGTCTCCAACAGTGCAACGCATGAACAACTGCGGCTAACTCGAGATCATGCATCAGGTAATTCATCTCATGTGGCCTCAACTACTGACACCCATACACAATGACTCGGCCACCCCGCATCAACACTACTCCCAGCCCAATACCTGATGCATCACAGTAAATTGTATAGCTCTGCCCCTCCTCTGGGAGTATCAGGATCAGTGCTGATGTCAACCTTCCTTTCAGGTCCTGAATGGCTGCATCACAAGATTCTGACCAAACAAACATCACACCCTTCTTAGTCAAACCCATCAACGGTGCTGCTAAGCGAGAGAAGTCCTGTATAAAGCACCTGTAGTAACCATCCAGCCCCATGAAACTTCGTATCTCAAACACATTCTTAGGCTACTCCCAGGAAACTACTGCTCTCACCTTCTCTGGGTCTACTGAAACTCCTTCCTCTAAGACGATATGACCTAAGAAGCGTATGTAGTCCATCCAAAAGTTGCACTTAGAGAGCTTAGCATATAGTCGATGCTCCCTCAGTGTACTCAATACGATCTCAAGATGGGTGGCATGGTCGTATCGAGTGTAAGAGTACACCAATATGCCATCCACTAATACTACCATGAAAGAGTCTAGATATGGATTGAAGACATGATTCATCAGATCCATGAAAACTGCTGGCACATTCGTGAGTCCGAACGGCATAACCGTATACTCGTATAGACCATACTAGCTCCTGAAAGCTATGAGAGGTATATCAGATGGTCTAACGAGCAGCTGATGATATCCAGATCTTAATTCAATATTCGAGAACACTCGTGCTCCACGATGTTGATCAAAAAGAGCATCAATCCTTGGAAAGGGATATCAGTTCTTGACTGTCAGCTGGTTCAACTTCCGATAATCCACACATAGTATGAGGGTATCGTTCACCTTCTTCACAAAAAGGATCAGAGAACCCCATAGAGAAGTACTGGGTCAGATGAAACCCTTCGCCTGTAACTCCTCTAACTGCCTCTTGAGCTCCTGCAGCTTAGGTGTTGCCATTTTATATAGTGGAATGGACACCGGTGTTTCTCCTGTCACGAGCTCAATAGATAAATACACCTGTCAATTCGGAGAAAGACCTGAAAAGTCGTCTGGGAAGACATCCCTAAAACGATCAACCACTAGAGGGAAATCCGTCTGAAAATTCCCCTGGTCATCCAGATATAAACTCGCAATCTGGGTTGTGACTCCACCTCACCCATAAGGCTCTAGTCCAGCTCGACATGCCTGAACATCCCACTCACCCTTGTATAGAAACTCTCCGCCCTCTGGTGACATGAAATGCACCCTACGACGATAGCAGTCTAGAAAGTCTCAAAAGGGAACCAACTAGTCCATCACGAGAATGACATCATAGCTCGTAATATATAAGACATAGAGGTCCCAAGTAAAGTGACACCCACCAACCTCAAGGGGGCACTCCTTGCACTGACGCACACCAGCCGTTCTAGTCCCCAACAGTGTGTTTAACATCATGATATTAGAAGAAGTAGAAACACAGATCCCAAGTATATCTAATACGGGTACAGATATGAAACTATGTGTATCACCCATATCAAAATGTACTGAGGATAAAACAGAAGCTACTAGAATAGTACCTATGAATGTAGAAGGTCTGGGATCCTCCTCCTGGTGGGTCTGTTGCACTGCATATATCTTCCCAGTGTCATGGCCCTGCGACATAGCCTGACTACCCAGAGTTGTCCCACCCTGCTGCCTTTGAGATCGTGGTGTCTGGCTACCACGTCCATGACCACCATTTCTGCCTTCACACCCTGACGTATTCCAGTTCCCAGACTGGTAAGAAGCTGTTGGTCCTACTCCCGCACGCAGAGTCTACAAAGAACCCCTCTCACTAGCCATCAGTGGAAATTCCCTGCAAAAGCACTGCAGATAACCCATCTTGCCACATGCTCGGCACTCCAATAGGTCGCGTGGACACTGCAGTATCTTGTGCCCCTCTCTACCACACTGGTAGCACCAGATCGGGCCACTGGAAGAGACTGTCTGGATAGTACTGCCACCCTGAGAGAAGTCTATCTTTCTCTTCCTCTTGCCAGTAGAAATAGTACCAGTAACTAGTGCTGAAATTCCCGGGCCCACACCACCAGATTCCCACAGGGTCCACTCTGTAATCAGCACCTGGTTCACAATATCATGTACAGTAGGCAACCTGAAAACATTCACCAATGCTCGGATGTCATAACAAAGTCCATCCACAAAACGTCGGGCTCTCAGCGTCTCATCACCCACCAGCATGGGTGCAAAGTGCTAAAGCTCGGTAAAGTGAGCAGAATAGTCCATCACTGACATGGCACACTGTTGGTGATTCAAGAACTCTCGAGCATTATTTTCCTTCAGCGTATCTAGAATGAAGAATTCATAGAATACTGCCTGAAAATCTTCCCATGCCATGTCTCTGTGACGCTCTGACTGGGTGGTAACGTCCCACCACCTCTTAGCGGAACCACGTAGCAGGTATGTCGCGAGCTTGACCCTCTACACTGGAGGCGTCTCAAGATGCTCGAAAATAGTCTGCATCGACCCCAACCAAGACTACGCAGCCTATGGTCCGCCATCCCCGGAAAATGTCGGCAGATGCTGCTACTGAAATATATGAGTCAGCTCATCCATATATGTGTCAGCATGTGGTGCTCCCTGAAAGGTCTGCATGAACCGCATAAAGCCTTCACGTAACTGCACCTCCACGCCTATGTCCGGTATAGCAGCTGGTGCCACATCTGGCTCTACTGGTGGATCAACTGGTAGCCCATGGTCCACCATCTTTAGAGTATTCTCGTTTACACTCTCCTGGCGAAAAACGTGCGGTCATCTAGGCGGAATGACACTACAAGGTCAAAAACAAGCCTTTAGAACAATATTTAAAATGATCGAAAATGAAGGAACCCAAAAGGAAACACGAGGAAGAAGGCATTCAAAATTCTCAAAACAAAACTACACGTCGTGTATACCGACTACACAACGTGTACTTGACTTCTCTTCCCCTGCTCGGGTCCCTCTACATAGTTAAGTCACACGACTTCAGTGGTACTAAACTACACGGTGTGTATAAAAACTACACGGCATGTATGGTGAAATTTTCCAACTGCCCGTGTCGTTTGTGACACGGCTGACAACTCAGCTTGACACTACACAGTGTGTTACACCCTCACACGGCGTGTACACCACCTGCTTTCTAGCCACACGGCTAACACCACACGGTCTGACCTCGGACAAGACTACATGGCATGTCCCATAGGTACACGGTGTGTTCAAGAAGAGATGAAATTGACCCGTGTTGTTAGTTACACGGCCGAGTCCCCAGGTCACACTACAGGGCGTGTTAAGCATTCACACAACATGTTTTGTAAAGGAGTTTCACTGACCCGTGTTTTTAGTTACATGGTCGGACTCCAAGTCAACACTACACGGTGTGTACATTCAGCACACAACGTGTTTTCTCTAAGCCTTTCCCTACCCCGTGTCGCTACCGGCACGGTTTGGGACACGAGAAGAGACTACACGGGATGTACTCAGTGTACACGACATGTACTTAAAAAGTTCATTTTCCTTCCCAAACAGAAGGTCATACACGGTGTGTGTAAAAAGAATACATGGCATGTATACTGGGTTTCCAGATATTATTCCTCAGAAACTTCCCCAAAACCGAGAAAATACCGAAAACAACACCTTAGTGTCAAATTTTGACCCGTGAGGACCCATACTCCCCACGAATCAATGTTTGACATCTTATCTGTGTTATAAAAAAATAAACAGTCAATGATCCACCAAATTCTGGTAAATAGGGGCCCATACTCACCAAAAACCAATGTTTGGGGTCCATTATTTTATAAACATGCTCACACAAAAATACCCCATAAAACATCAGGTATTAATCAAGCAGCTATCACAATTGCATGCTTTTCTAGCACAACAACTATCACAACAACATGCAATTTTCTAATGCACCTACATGGCATGGAATCTATGCATGGCATGTGATTCTAGCATGTTCCTAAATATTGCATGAGATGACATACCCTCATCTCATCGGGTTGCAACTAAATAGAACCCACTGATAAAATATAAACAGCACACTACATGTGTGTCACCCAACGGTGAAACCATATCAACTGTATCATTTGCAAAACTTGAAAATTTCAAAATATGAGGTAGATTGGATTTTCTATGTACGCGGGATAGCTACACCCGGGAAAAGCTTATTACCAACTACCGTTCGTCCTATCCCGGACTAAGGCTCCAAATAGTAAGTCAATAAAAATAATTCCTCTAATACCACTTTGTAACGTCCCGATTCCGGGTGCCACTCAACGGTGCCCCAAACACAGTTCGCCACGTGACCTCAAGCGAATTTCCCCAAACGCTAGATGATGCCGACTAGTAGCGAGGGCCCAGGTCTGATAGTGGGGAAACTATGCCCTCATTTGTCAAAGTGTAGCACAGCAGAATACAGAATAAAACATACAACGAACAGCGGAAACAATAAAACATACACAACTCAACTAAACAACTATAGTGGATACAACAAATAGTATATAAATAATGATGCTGCATGTCTCAAGTTCTAAGAAAATAGCTAGAACATGTTATACAACAATACAGTACAGTAAAAAGTAGAGTACAATGAAGCAAAGAAAAACAGATGACAGCGGCATCGCTAGACTAGGCTCGGTCCTATGCCCTCATACTCCTCATCAGCAATCATATACCTATATATGGAATCTTTCCCCTATCTACACCTGCATCAACATAATATGTTTGGGCCGAAATGTGTGACCCAAACAGGGTGTGAGAAATATATCCCAGTAGGCACCCACCTAATTCCTGTGCCCAACTACGTGTAAAACATGAATCAATAGTGTGCAGTAGTAAAATGCAACAAAGTAAGAAGTACTGAAAAGTAACTAACTTAACAATAACATTTCCATTTTATTATTCATTTAATCCATTAAATATTAGAAATCACCATAGTGCATTTCTAAGTAGACAGTCCACCTCATCAGACAAGCAAAACCTTACCCTCAAGTAAGCATAATCCCACCCGCAGGTATAGCCCTCAGGTGTAACAAAATTCTCCCTCAGGCGTAGGAAGTGTCCCCCTCAGGCACAAAAGTTATGCCCTCAGGCATGAATGGTTGCCCATAGGCGAAATAGCTACAACCCTCAGGCCAAACAGTGCAGTTCCCTCGGGCTAATCACAACAACGCCCTCAGGCCAAACAGGTAACCAGGCCATGCCAAACATGTCATTAAGAAGTAAACAAGAAATTCCTCTTAAGGAAATTATACAATTATTACTTTAAAGGCATACCCTCAAGTATCCTAGTAAAATGGATAAACAGTGGAATCCATGCCTGGGGTGGTTCCGGATCCAAGCAACGATCCCAACCAGCATTTTAATATCACAATTAATCACCTATTCAATTCTAGGTAATCAAAATAACCACAACCTCAGCCTCACGACACCCTAACATGTGTACGTGGTACAAAAACACACAAAACGCGCAGTAGTTGGAAAAATTAACACCAAGACACCTACCTTATATGCCAAACGAGTGGAATACCCAAACGTCGACTCCAGAAATGCCTAAGAACGACATAGATCTGATGAAGAAAAAAACATTCTTAACCTCAAATTACTCCTGTTGGGAGAATAATTGGTATGAAACATGCTAGGAGAAGACATGTCTTACCCACACGGTTCCAACGAGATCGCGTGAGGCGGAATCAGATTCCAGATGCTCGATCGGTGGATCTCCAAAGGTCTGGTCATCCACTCCCGCTCCTTCCTCCGATTCTGAGCCTTCCCTGCGAACAGGGGAGGCTACTACATGATTTAAGAAAAAAAAATCAATGTACACAGCGTGTACTTCCAAGTACAAGGAGTGTACTTCCTTCATTTAACTATTCCTCTGGTGGCACCGCCATACTGTTCACCCATCGACATGATTACACAGCATGTACTTCTGAGTACACGGCGTGTACTGTCGCCCACCTGGCGGCTTCTCCACCACCTTAATGTCTGGCCTTCCGACTGTCTACACGGTGTGTAAAGGACCACTACACGCCATGTAGTCGGTTCCTACACCCTTCATCACTGACATGGCTAAACGCCCATTGTACTCATCCCTACATGGCCAAAAGTAAATTGCGTATGGAAGAAGTACACGACATGTACTTCCAAAATATAGGATTTTCCCCATTTTCAATATTTTATTAAAAACACTTGAGGAAAAGAGAAGAGAAGAAGCATGTATCTCAAAGATAAGAACCGGGTTATTACATTTTCCACTGGTATACCACTCTCACACACTAATGTTATACATCATGGTTCTCCAATTTATTTTTTATACCATACCACCCTAAAAGAATAGTCACATTACATCACCTCCATAGACAACTGGGCTTGATTCCGCACAAGCATAGCCACATCACATCTTGACCGAAAACACCTGGGGTACAACACAACCACTGCCATAACCAGTGTAGTAGGGTATCATGAACATGTTGGACATCAACCTCATTCCCTTCTCCAAACATGCATAACCCCCACTAATGTTACCCCACAGTCACGATCAGATATGATCTTTCCCGAAAACGCTTGGGCCACCGC
This sequence comes from Viscum album, assembly GCA_963277665.1. NCBI lineage: Eukaryota > Viridiplantae > Streptophyta > Magnoliopsida > Santalales > Viscaceae > Viscum > Viscum album. The sequence continues at coordinate 2,080,772,130 of OY728152.1, read as the reverse complement.
CCCATAAGCACCGTCGCATCTCACCTAAAACCACCTAGTCTATCATAACCATGAACTAATGAAATAAAATTTCTCCAGTAAGCAATGCATGTTCAATACCTATGTCACCTAAAATAGATGGTAGGAAAGGGAGGGTTCCCATCAATCTATTCTCCTCACTAGATGTCAAGAAAGCTACCCCCTGCATGACTATACGGATGTCGGCACATTGTTATTAATGTGGGCGGGGTTCATATAGAAATCATAAGGAATATAAAGAGTCGTACAAATAGTCACACACACAATCCTAACCTATGGGTTCACAACCAATCGATAATCAACACACAAAATCACCACATTCGCTTCCACCCCTAAATGAATAACATTAAACAATCATCAATCCACATCATACCACCAACCAAAACACATTATCTTACCCATCTGTTTCATTATTTATCATCATCCACATTTAACCACAAATCTAATCATTTATTTATTCATATGTTATTTAAAACACATTTACCAAACCGACCCATTTCATTTCAATCATTATTAACCAAATAATTATTCCATCACTACCTGGGAATCATGCATACAATATGTACATCACAAGCAAGTAAACATTCCCATCATACCATCACCCTTCTACTCCATAAGCACAGCCAAACAACCACCTCTCCAACCAAAAAAATGTCCAAGAAATCACCTCATTGCCCAAAAATCACGGATAACCAACAACCTCATCACCCTAAAAGAAAGGCCAAAAAACAATAACCACGCCACTGGTAAAGAACATCCATGAATCCATCATCCCTACATGTTATAAAAACACATTACCACCCACAATCACGTCCACACATCACTACACAACAATATCATTTTACAGATTTACAAAGGGGGTTTATCACATTCCACATTATTTTAGGGGTGTCATCACACAATTCATAATCCTGGGGAACCCATTTCATTAGATATATATAAGTGGAAAATCATTTCAATTTTAGGGTGATATTACAAAAATAAAAATTGGAAAAAAATTCATATAACATATAATCCGGTGAAAAAAATCCCTTAATGGAAACAGTTTTCAACGAGGCATCAATCACATACAATCACAATATCACAATTATAAAAAATCTGTTAAAACACGTGAAACAAACCCCTTTACCCCTCAATTATAACTATCAAATTATTTATCTTTATAAATCTATCCAAACCATAACCCATATATAAAAAAATTAATCCCATCAATCATGATACAAGAGAAAGAGAAATGATGGATTCTCTACCTCAATGAAGATTTTCCAACTCATTGTGAACCACATGGAGAAGAATAAGTTCCTATAAACGACAACCACACAATGATAAACTGCAAATCAACCAATACTGTACCAAATTATCATCAAAACATAGCCTAAAGACATAACCCAAACCAAACTACACCACTATAGTGAAACTATGAAGAATAATAGGAGGAAATGGTTGAGAATGAAAGGAGAGCTCCCTAATGATCAAAGACATGAACCCAAGAATCAATTCCCATAAAATTGAATACCAAGAACCTAAAGTGGGATCCTATGGAGTTCCTAGAATGAGAGAAGGGATCACTGATATTAGGGTTTGAAAAATAAACTCGAGTGTTATAGTATTTAGTGATCTTCTACATAGGGAATCTATAGGTAGTGTAATCCCTACACATCATGTACATGTCATACATTAAGTTCCAATGAAAAATGAATTACTTTGAAGTATTGTTAACAATCAGTTTATTACATGTTTTGAATCCCACTTACATGATGTATACCCTTTTCACGGGATACCCCTTATCCGCGTAAAAGTCATGAACCACTCAGTTACACAAGTAACAACTATTACACGTCATGTAATACATTTACATTATTTTTATTTCTAAAAAAAGATCTCCATCAAATCCAACCACCACAAAAACTCCCACAAACTCCCCCAAACACTTATGATTCCAAAAACCAACAATGTACTGGATCAGGAGGGTACATACCATTACATGTATAAGGGTTTCATAACGCATCATTACAACTAAGACATTGATCTAAACAATTGGATATGAATAATTTTTTATGATTTTATGTTACCTATTTATTCAACACATCATATTGACCACTAATTAGGGGGTTATATTCTGTGAATATTCATTCTTGTCCATATATCAACCCAAAAGTTATTGCACAATGTAGTGTCAAAATTACAATATTGGTTCTTAATGATGAATCTAAGAAATATAAATCTGAAAAAGATTAGGGTTCTAAAAAATTAAGAAATTATCATATTCATGAATACTTACAGTTTAAGATTTTAAAATTTTATATTGACATTCTACTATATAAATAATGTAACAATTAACAAAAAAATTCCAAACAATCCCAGAAAACGTGATACCCCAAACATAAAAAAATATCATGGAATAATGTTTAACACACACAATATTTTAAATAATAAAATTTTATTCTATAGATTATGTTACATGAAAAACTTATTATATCTTATGTTATATCTAACAATGAGTATCTTTTCTTGCTTGTGTTACACGTGAGACTAAATTTTTCCGAACAACAATACACAATTGATATTATTAGTCCATGTGACATTCATCACCTAAACATTGTAATAGTGGGTATGAATAGGATTAACTAACATATGGAAATATATATTTTACATATTTTTATTAGTTAAATATTTATTTTAAATAAAATAAGGATCATTTAAATTAAAATGAAATTTTTTCTGAAAAACAATAATTTTTTATAAAAGACGGTTTAATCGTGCTTTGCACACATAAATTATAATTATTTTTTTACAAATTTTAGAAATTAAATTCGATAAAAAAAATTAAATTTTAGAAATAATAATACCAAAATTATCTTTGTGTGTATTTTTGGGATTTTTCAAAAAAGTTTTATTTTTTGATTAAAAGTGAAAAATATGTACTTTTAATTGAAAAATGTATTTTAGTTTAAATGATTTATAAGGTTAAATTGTATTTTGAATTTATTTTATGGTAAAATTATTTAAATTTTATATCAAGTAATCCAGTTTTTCTCATTAGAATAAATTTTATATTATATTTTTATATAAAAACATTGTAAAAGTATTAACAAGTTCAGTTTAAAAACACGCTTAATTATCACTTCTATGAGATTAATTTTAAATTAAATTCTTTTAATTATATGAGTTGAATTTGGAGAAATGGATTTCATATTTGGAGAATAATTTTTATTATATAATAAGGTCATATTAATTTGTTACCATAATGATTTGTGATAACAGTTAAAATTAATTATCGTGATTAAGGTAAAAATGAGTTTATTGGGAGGTTAAACCTAATTGATAAGGGGTATAATGACCTACCATCTTGAAAAAAGCCCATTTTATGACCATATTATGAACGTTATCACCTTATTGTTGGTTTGTATGACTTATTGGGATAAAATTATGTGAAAGTGACATGTATAATAAGTTAAGTAATGAAAAAGACAAGAAAGGAACCTTCCTTACCATTAATATCTATAATGCTTTCGGATAAGGGAAAAACATCATTTCTATAGTTATAAATAATATTTTAAAATATAAATGATTTTTTATCATGATAATTTATTTTAATTTTTTAATTATGAAATAATTACTTTAGATGATTAAGAAATGCCAACATATGAATTATTTAGTTAATAATGAAACTGCAAAAATGATACTAAAAATATTAAAAGTGAGGTAAATTGATTTAATTATTGAGTTGAATTAATTTTTTAGATGATTATATCATATTAAACTCTTGTGAACATAGTATATTTTAATTCCATAATTGTATTGATATTTTTAAGTTCAAATTAAATAAATAATGTCAAAAAAGACATTAATGTTCTTTTATAAAAAATGATATTTTATTAAAAGATTAAAAATTAATAAAAATTATATATTCTATAAATTGATTTAAAAATGTTAATAAAAATATACTAGGTTATATTTATGGACTAATATTTCTTTTATAATGACTATATTTTCTGTTAAATAGTAAATGTTTTGTTAGTGCAGTTAATGTATAAACGTTGTTTTTCAATTTACATGCAGTTGTGTTAAAAAAAGTTTAACAGACATCATATTATCATTTGATATATTGAATTCCATATTTATAGTCATTGGGTGAAAAATATATAATTATCCTCACATTGATTTAATCTTAAAGGATAAATTACCTTGGTTAGGAAAACTAGTTACCGTGGTAAAAACAAAAAGGGTAAAATTGTGTAAAATTAATGACTAAGGAAAAACATGATAAAAATGAATTAATTTTTCGGTGATGGAGGGGTTTATTGAAAATATAAGCCCTATCCTGAATTATTTATCAATTTTGGAGCAACATAAGGTAATATAGACCTCCCAATGGTGAATACATTTGAGTATTTTCAACAACGTCACCCTCCTGAACTATAAAAGGGTGTTCAGTCCCCTCACTTCTTCACACATCTAAAAACATTTGAATTAAAATAACTCTTCCCAAATAACATAAAAAATTTAATACCCTCATTCTAGAATGTAAGAACCCAATGTTTTTCAATGGAAATTTTATTATTATGATTATCCTATATAATCCAATTAAATCACAACATAATGAACTATTAAGTGCTATGCGACCATTAAATATAAGTTTTTCACTTCTATTATTTGAATTTCAAAAATCTGACATACACGGTTGCGATAAGTAAGTTATTTGAAGTCGAATATGACCAACTTAGTTTTTGGTGAATAATATCATCCTCTTATGAATAAGAAATGCTATCCATATTAATAGTGAAATATCATATGAATAGTAACCTTACCTATGATTGTATATAATTAAGATTCACGTGGGAGTACGATATACATATATCTTTGAATACAAAAATAAATGTTTTAAAATATTTATTTTTTGAGTAAATTGTGATTTTAATTAAAAATTAAATTTATCATATTTAGAAAATTATTTTAGAAAATTTAATTTCATTTTTGGATTATAAATGTTGAAAAATGGTATGTGTGAGTTTTTGGTATTTTTCTAAAATACCTGAATTTTTTATGAATAGTAAAATATGATAATTTACGATAAATGTTAAATAATTGATTTATTGAGTCATTGATGATGATATGCTGATTTAATCCCGTTTTTTTGGAACTAAAAAGAACTTATTACTATTTTTTGTATTCAAATCATCACAATTTCTTGTCTTAAGGAAAAATAATAAACTAATGATTATAATATTATGAAAACTCTTATATCCTCCACTATAAATACCACCCATACTTACCTCTTCTATTCACTCCTCTCCAGACTTTTTACATTCCAATATTCAGACAAAATCACTCCCCAATCTCCTCCCCAAGGTCCATTATCCCTTGGTATTCTCAAAATACGAAATCCTCTCCCCTTAAGAGGCTCTCAACGAAGATTGAATCAATAGGTAAATTCATTTTTTATTTTCTTTTTTTTTTCTTTTCAAGTTCATTTTTTTCATTGATATACTTAACTATCCCCATCCAAATTTTATGGAAACTCTATTAACATACATGTACTATAATTGTTTTATGACAATGTAATAAGTTATCATCATCCCCCCTTTACTCTTATTTTAGTAGTAAAGACACCATCCAAGATATGTTAATTTACAACATTCAAGGATGATGGGTTTTCAATTTCTGTTACCGTGTTATATTTTGGTCATGAAACTATTTTCTTTGTTGAATCAGAACATAATATATGTATTATTACTTTTTTATGGTTTTTTAATCCATGGGTACACATAGATTTGATTTATTAAACAAAACATGTTCATTGTGGCCAAAAACCTCCAATTAACCCAAATGGTTATCACTAATGTTTTACATAATGATTAATCTTCACTCCATGTAACAAAATTAAATATTCAAAAAATGTAACCTTATTTATTATCAATATAAAAATATAACTTCAATTCTTTACAAACAACTTTATAATAGATGTTTATCCAGACATGAACGGGTCATTAAAACAAAACAAGAAAACGGACCCAAACAATGAAATTAACGCACATAACTAATCAATATGGTTATAAATAAAATTAAAAAGGATATAATAAATATTTTACATGTAAGAAAGGTCCATTAATTATTAATAAATGAACCTAATTTTATTATTATGGTCATCAAGATCAAGAAAAGATCCCCATCAGATTTATGGTAAGGGATCCTCTCTATTTCACTTTTATTCAAGAAAGTCCTCTATGCAATGAAATTTTATGTGTAACCCCTAATAATGGGGTGTGATTTAGAACCTCAACCACATGTCCCTAATGATTCCTAAATTATGAGGAACCCATTTTTCTCTCAATAATCCCTATTAAGTACACACAATACCATGCTGATATTCTGTGAGGGATTCAACCCGAACATCCTTTATTTATTTGGGTTTATTTATCTTTATTTTTACCCAAATGAGGTTAGATATTATTCTTATATTAATATTATAAATTCAATGTGAATTTTCCAAACTCATTTATCAACTTCCATTCATCATTCTCTTTCTAGGATACTTATTTTTTAAATGATTCCCTCTTTAATTATCCTCGATAAGCAAACCTATTTTGAAGGAACATCCCGAATTCTTACCCAATTTAATGTGAACTATTTCTTCTATTTTAAGACACAATTGTATCCATAAAACCATAAATTTTATTTTAAAAACCATCCTGTTTAACTGTGGGTTTTATATTAAGGATCTATCCCTTTTCAATTTTAAAGGTCCTATAGTATTTTCCTTAAAACTGCTCAAAAATGATTTAATGCTAAAATTTCATAGATACTTATATTACACATTGTCACTTGTAAATGACATCACTTACAATGATACAAAAAAATTTTCCCTTATGAATGTCAATATATATTATAGTTCCATTCCTTCAGGGACACATTTATGATACGCTCATTTGATATCCTTTATGACTTCATTATGGTACCTAATTATTTCCATGGGTAACCCTTCTATTTATGTAATATTGATTATGTATGATTATTCATTTGGAAAAAATATTCATGAAAAGTTAATATGGGTGTGCAAAGATATCACTCTACTGCATTGGGTAAAGTTATGTCTAATGAGATGTTATGTGCAATGGTCTTTGTGGTTAGCCCTGGCTTGTGATATTATGGGAAACGATCTTAGAGGTTATCCATGAATCGTACTTAACTCATGTTTTATATTCTTTCCACAGTTATTTGACTCCATGCTTATATGATTCCATATGTTAAATTTTTTATTATATCATCATGCCATGCCTTATATATCATGTGCTAATGATTTGTTCTTGTGGTCATTACCTTACTGGGCCTTTAGCTCATCCCTTTGTTCGTGTTATCCTTCTGTTATAATATAAATATGTATGAGAACAATGGAATATATGTGATCATTTTGGATTTTAAATATTGTTTTATAATGTTTGATTATGTACCTTGTCTTCCAAGACACTAGACTTTACGATCCTTATCAAGTACTCATATTTAGAATTATGCTTAAAATAATGTAATGTTATATATAAAAGGCCAGGGTCTCTATAGTTGGTATCAAAAAATGGTCTATTTAATTTCCGATATTTAGAATATAGAACCTTAGTAAGAACATTAAGGATAATACTATGAATAATAAAACATCGCTAAATTTTGGTAAGCTTAGAGTACGTATTTTATCAAGAAAATACATCCATGTCTGGATATTAACAGGTAGAGGTGGATCTCGCACAAATTTACCTAGGAGTGAAAACTCCAACAATGAGTTTTGAGGCTAAACTGGGGTATCTTGGTACGCAAAAACATGCCTTACCACACTCTTGGTTTGACACTCCCAAGGGATATGATTTAGTAAATTCATGAGCTTAGGATAAACCATTATTAGGGGAATAAAAAAATCCAATAAGAATATAAGTTAAGAAATAGATCAAGGATAATCTATATTTAAGCATAGGGAATGACATGTTAGGATATTCGTATCCTTTACATGTAAATCCTCTTATATTTAAAGATTCGTTTTTAGTCTCAATAGCTTAGTAATCAAGACCTCTAATTGTATGTTATTTTCCATAGTTAGTGGTGAGAAATAGAAGAATGTGTGTAAACAATCAATGTGATAATGAATGTGATGATTCCCCAAATGATATTCCTGATATGATGGTAATAGGTTCTCCAAACTTCATGATAGTACTAGCTCATCTGTCTCAAGTTATGAATAATATCATGAATCATATGGAACACCCTCCTCCTCTACATAAAGATAATTTTTTTGTATGATCCTTCATGAGGAAAATGTGTCCCATGTTTAGTAGATCTTCTGATCCCCTCCTTGTAGAATGGTGGATTAACTCCATTAATAATATAATCTCCATCCTCCAATGCTCAGAAGTAGAGAATGTTTTATCGGAGGTCTATTATTTTTATGGGGAACTAATCAGTGGTTGAAATGGATCAAGAATACATTGTTTAAGAGGAAATGGATTCCATGGATTGGGAGGAATTCAAAATGATATTTTTCAATAAATATTTTCCTTGAACACTCCATCTCATGATTTAAAGAGAGTTCCTTAGTCTCAAGTAGAAGGAAGATGTGTCCAACGGGGTGTCTGAACCATGCTTTATAAGGCTTTCAAGGTATACCTCTAGCTTTTTCATGAACACCGAATGCAAGGTGGATCACTTATTTAGCTAGATAATGTCGAGTCTACATAAGGTGTTGGTGATTAAAGATTTCTATATTTATGAGGTGATTCTATATTGTGCCTTCACGGTTGGAATGGAGGTTGGAGACTCCTAGTGGTCTCGTGGGCCCAGTTACAAGAAGAGAAAATGAGAGAACAATATGTGTGGTTCAAAAAAAATCCCATTAGGGATAGAAGCTTGAATATCCCACTTATAAAACTTGGGGGAAGAAACATCTTGGGAATTGTCTAAAGGGAACTATGAATTACTTTAAATGTCTAAGAATGGGACATCTGGCCAAGAACCACTGAAGGGATTTGAATTATCCAACTAATTTGGATGAACAAAGGATATTTCAGATAAAAAATCAGCCTATATTGTAGTGTTACAAATACAAGGATCATGGTAATTATGAAAAAAATTACCCAATTCCCAGGGTTGTTGGTGGAAATATAAAACAAAATCCAAGGAAACAAGGAAGGGATTATGCTATCATGACTGCTGAGGTGGATCTGGAAAAATATATAGTGAGAGGTATGCTAGTTATTCATTCAAGAATAAAGAATGTACTATTTGATTTTGGTTTTACTCATTCATTCATATCATGCATATTTAGTATAACTATTCAAATACCACCTCATAATTTAGAGGATAAGTTATCCGTGAGAACATTTAATGGGGAAATTATTATATCCATGGTTTATCAATCCTCCCTAGTTAAAATTTAGGGACTGATACTCACATAAAATCTCATCATACATCCTTTTTTAGAGTTCGAATCTATCTTGGTAATGGAATGGATATCTTTATACAAATCCAATATCCACATTTAGGAAATTAAAATCACTCTTCACATCATAAAGTATCCTCCAATTCATTAAATGTGTAAGGATGAAGATAAATCTCCTTTAGAATCATTTTATCAATTTTAGATATTAATTCCTGATGAGCAAGCATTTCTAGCTCAAATGATAGAGACAAAGGGTGGAATCTGGCATGAAGACATTCCCACTGTGAGGGATTACACTAATATATTCCCTAATTAGTTTTATTGTCATCCTCTTTACTGAGTGGTTTAGTTCTCAATGGAATATATTACTATATCTCTACCTACATCAAAGACACCTTATAGAACTACCACCGTAGAGTTGGAGGAGTTGAAGAATCGGTTACAAGATAATCTAGAGAAGGGTTTTATATGCCCGAGTGTTTCACCATGGGGTGCATTAGTCCTCTTAGTCAAGAATAATGATGGTTAAATGTTCCTATACATTTATTATTGTGAGATCTATAAAATCATGATAAAGATAAAGTATCTCATATCATGGATAGATGAATTTTGATCAGCTTCATGGGGATAGTTATTTCTCTATGGTGGATCTTTAGTCAGGATATCACCAATTAACGGTGAGGAAGGAATATAATATCAAGGATCCCTCTTGAACATGTTATGGAAACTATTAGTGCATAGTGATTCCCTTTCAGACTCTCTAATTATCCAATAATTTTCATGGACTTAATGAATAGAGTCTTTAGAAGTTACCTCGACAAATTTTTGGTAGTCTTTATTGGGGATATTCTGAAATACTCCAAGAGAAAGGAGGAACATGTGGAGCATTTGAATACTATGTTAAAGACGTTGTGAAGGGAGAATCTTTATGAAAATTACGGTAAATGTCAGTTCAAGGTGGAGGAAGTACCATTCATAGGGCATGTTATCACCCGCAAAGGGATATCTGTGGACCATTCTATGAAAAAGGCAATCAAAGAGTGGCCCAAAACAATATTTGTAATGTAGATACACACCTTTTTGGGTCATGATGGGTATTATCAATGATTTGTGAATAAATTTTCAAGATTTGTGAACCCAATAACCAAGCTAACATAGAGGACTTTAATATTTATCTGGACTCAGGAATGTGAAGAATGTTTTAAGGAGTTGAAAAAGAGGCTAATCACTAGGCTATTAATTACACTCTCAATAAGTGGAGAACTTTTTATTGTGTATAGTGATACTTCAAAGAAGATCTTATGATCTTTTCTGAAGAAAAATTATAAAGTGGTGTCCTACTCCTCAAGGAATTTAAAAATCCCTAAGCAAAACTATACCCCGACTGATCTGGAGTTGGAAAATGTAATCTTTGCATTGAAAGTCTAGTGGCATTTTCTTTATGGGAATAAGTGTGAGATATATACTAATCAAAATAGTCTCAAATATATATTCACATAGAACGATCTTAATATTCTCCATTGAATATGGATAGATCACATCAAGGATTATAAATGCTCAATCCACTACAATTCTGTTATTGAAAATAAGGTGGCAGATTCTCCAAGAAGAAAGAATCATACATCTTTATCAATGATGAGAATTTAAAAAGATCTGATCTTCTTAGATTTTCAAAGAATGAACATGGGAATAATTTAGGTAGGAATATCATCAATCCTTTCTCAAATGATTGCTCAACTATCCCTCATAAAGAAAATAAAAGATTCTCAAAGAAAAGATTTCGATCTTCAAAAAAGGGTGAAAGCCATTAAAAATGGTAAATACTTTGAGTTCTTGATTGAAAATGATGGAGTTGTTAGATTTGGGGAATGATTATGTGTATTATATGATCCAGAGATAAATAAGGAGAATTATAATGATGCACAAATCTTGACCATCTCTATTCACCCCAGGAGAAAAAAATGTATCGAGATCTGTAAGAAAACTTTTGGTGGGACAATATTAAAAAAGGGATTTGTGAGTATACATCATATTAAATAGTATGTAAACAAGTGAAGGCTGAAAGACATAAGTCTAATGGTATGATAAAACCACTACCCATACCAACATGGAAGTGGGAGAACATCACCATAGACATTACCACTAGACTTCCAAGGACATGCAGAGGATACAATGCTATATGTGTCATTGTGGATCATATTACAAAGACAACTCACTTTATCGTCATTCAATATGACTTCTCATTAGATCAAGATGAGTGGATATATATGGAAGAGGTGGTAAGGATAAAAATATTACCATTATATTTTGTATCATATATAGATCCAAGATTCACCTAGATGTTTTGGAAAATTCCCAAACATGATCTAAGCACTGAACTGAAATTCAGTACGGACTATAATCCACAAACTAATGGAAAATCTAAGAAGAATATTCACACACTAGAAGTCATGTTGAGATAATCTTCTATGGAATTCAGATGAGGATTTGACCAACATCTTCCATGGGTTGAATTATCCAACAACAACAATTTCCACTCGGGCATCCAAATGGAACCATATGAATCCATTTATGGAAAGAGGTGAAGAACACTGGCGTATTGGGATGAAGTTAATGAGTATATGCTTCTAGGACCTGAAATGATAAAATATATGGTACAAAAGGTGAAAACCATTTAGTAGTACATCAAGTCTACCCAACATTGACAGAAGTGTCATTTAGAAAATCATCGATGGGGAATTCAGTTCAAATTTGGAGACATGGTATTTCTCAATATATCTCTGTGGAATATGTTCATGAGGTTTGGGAAGAAAGGATTGTTAATTCCAAGTTACATTGGCCCCTTCTATATTCTTATTTGTATTGGGGCAACGACCTATCGACTGACACTTTTTCCTACCATATCATAAGTGAATGTTGTCTTCTATGTGTCCCTCTTAAAGAAATACATGCCAGATCCTTCACATGTACTCACTTTATAGGTGGTGTAGTTAGAGGATGATATTTCTTAAGAGGAGCACCCAGTGAAGATCTTAGATCATAGGGATAATGTTCTATGTAACAAGACTACTAACCTGGTCAAAGTTCTATGGTGGAACCATACGTATGAAGAGAAAACAAAAGTAACTGTAGGAGGTAATGAAGGAAAAGTACCCACACCTGTTTATATACAAGAGTGTAAAATGAAATTTGAAGGGTGATCATTCTAAATGGGGGAAGAATATAATGGCCCAATGTTTTTCAATGGAAATTTCATTATTATGATTACTCCATATAATAACATGAAATCACAATATATTGATCTACTAAGTTCTATGTGACTCTTAAACATACATTTTTGGCTTCTGTGATTTGAATTTTGAAAATTTGACAAACACGGTTGTGATCAGTAAGTTATTTGGACTCTAATATGATCAACTTAATTTTTGGTGAATAGTTAGATACCCTTATGAATATTAATGTTACCATTTTAATAGTGACATAACCAAATTAATATTAACCTTACCTATGATAGTAAGTAAATAAGATTCAATTGGGTGTATGATATACCTATATCTTGGAATAAGAAAAGAAATGTTTTAAAATTGTTATTTTTGAGTCAATTATAATTTTAATTAAAAATTAAATTATTCAAATTTATAAAATTATTTTTAAAAAATGGATTTCATTATTGGATTCAATACATTGAAAAAAATTTAGGGTGAATTTTGGGGATTTTTCTAAAATACATAAATTTTTTATGAATAGTAAAATACGATAACTTAAGATAAATGATAAATAATGGATTTACTAAGTCACTAATGAAGAGCTACTGATGTAAGACCAATTGGTTCAAACTAACATTAACATATTAATGTTCTTGGTCAAGTAATAATCATTATTTCTTGTCCTATAGAAAAATAATACGCTAATGATTATAATATTATGAGAACTCTCCTCTCCTCCGCTATAAATACCATCCATCCTTAAAACATCTATTCACTCCTCTCAAGCCTTGTTCCTTGCCTATATTCTTCCACAATAACTCCCCAATATCCTAACCCACATCCCATAGCCATTGGTATCCTAAAAAGACAAAATAATCTTACATTAAGATTCTCTCAAGTAAGATTGATTCAAGAGGTAAATTCCTCCTTTATTTTCATTCCTTTCCTTTTCAAGTTCATTTGTTTTCTTTTCTATCCTTACCTCTCCCGATCGAAATTTTATGAATTATATATTACCTTAAATTTAGTAGAATTTTTTTATGATGATGTAATATGTTATCATCAACTCTCATTTACTCTTATTTTATTTTATTAGTAAAGACACCATCCAAGATGTGTTAATTTTCCACATTCAAGGATGATGGGTTTTAAATTTCTATTACTGTCTTCTATTCTGGTAATGAAACCATTTTCATGATTTAAATAGAAAATTATATATTTATTATCTCTCATCTATGGGTTTTCAATCCTTTGGTACACTTGGTTTTGATTTATAAAACAAAACATGTTCACTGTGGCCAAAAACAGCCAATAAACCCAAAATCTTATCCCTAACATTTTACATAATGATTAATCATCATTCCTAGTAACCAAATTATATTTTAAATTGATTATACTTATGTATTTTCAATAATATGATACAACTTAAATTCAGTACAATCAACTAAATCATACTTGTTTATCTGAACATGAACTGATCATTAAAACCAAGCAAGAAAAAGGACCCGAACAATGAAATTGAACCTCATAACCATTCAAAATGGTAGTAAATGAAGTTAAAAAGATTATAATAAATATTTTACATATAGAATATGTTCATTAATTATTAATTAATGAGAATAATTTTTTTATTATGGTCACTAAGTTCAGTGAAAGGTCACCATCAGATTTAAGGTAAGAGATCCTCCCCATTTCACTTTTATTCGTGAATGTCCTCTATGCTATGCCATTTTATGTGTAACACCTAATGATGGGGTATGATTTCAAACCTCTTCCATACTTACCTCGTGATGTTTAAATGATGAGGAACCCGTTTCTATCTCAATAATCCCACTTATGTACACATAATACCATGTCGATATTCTATGAGGGATTCAACCTAAACCTCCTTTATTCCATTAGGTTTCTTTATCTTTATTTTTACCCAAATATGGTTATCTATTATAATTATGTTCTTCTTCTGAACTCTATGTGAATTTTCAAAACTCATGTATCATGTTCCATTCATAATTCTATTTTGGGGATATACATGTTTTAAGTGATTCCCTCCTTAATTCTTACTGCTAGGCAACCCTATTTTGAGGAAACATCTTGAATTCCAACCCAATTTCAAGTTCACTAAATATTCTATTTTAAGAAACAATTGTATTTATAAAATCATTCCTTTTATTTTAAAAACCATCCTAGTTTACTACCAGTTTATTATAGAGGATCATTCCCTTTTGTATTTTAATGGCTCTATAGTATATTCCTTAAAACTGCTCAAAATTGTTTTAATGCAAAAATTTATTAGATACTTTTCTTAAATGTTGTAACTTATAGTTGACATCACATACCATGATACATGCCTATTTTATCATATTAATTTCCATGTATATTATAGTTCCTTTCCTTCATGTTTAAATTTATGATACACCCATTTGTTATGCTTTATGACTTGATTATGGTACCCAATTATTTTCATGGTTAACCCTTACGTTTATGTAATATTTATTATGTATGATTCTTTATGAGAAAAAAATATTCTTGAAAAGTTAAGATGGGTGTTCCCAGATAGATCTCCAATGAATTGGGTAATGTTAAGTCTTGTGAGATGTTTTGTGTGACGGTCTTGGTGGATAGCATTAGCATGTGATACTATGTGAAACTATCATGGTGGTTAGCCTTGACTCATACTTAATTCATGTTTCATATTTCTGATACATTTATTTAACTCTTTTTTATATTATTACATGTTTATATGTTATGATTTCATATGATGCATATTTTTTATATCATCATGTCATGCCTTTTATCCCTTGTGCTAAAGATTTTTCTTATAGACATTCCCAAACTAAGCTTCTAGCTCTTCCCATAATTCTTGTTATCCTCAAGATATCCTACACAGATGTTTGATAACAATGGAAGATAGGTTATCATTATTTAATTCAAATAGAATATTGTTTTTATAATGTCTGATTATGTATCTAGTGTCCCAAGACACTAGACTTTACGATCCTAGATTTCACTGTGATGTATAATTATGCATAACATCTTGTTATTTTATATGTAAAATTATAGGGTCTCTATGTAGAAGACTTATTTAATACATAAATCCATCCTTTTAATGATTTATTGCAATCATGAATAGGATACCTGAATAAGAGGTAATGTTCTTATATGAGAATATTAATCTTACTTCTCTCTCCACCTCCTTCAATTTTTATTAAAACAAGCTGATAAAATAACCTATGTATATTCCATACAATATTATGTTTTTATAATAAGTTAATTTCATAAAACCGTATCCACTTCTATCAAATAGGTTATGAAATCATCATTTGTGTGTATGGAGGACTACTGCCTTGTGAATAGATTTCGTACATATTTCCATTTCCCCATCTCAAGGTTGGGTATGATAATGCATATAAAGTAAATATATGATATATATATATATAATATTTATACCTATTTATTTATTTTATCACATATATTTTCTTACCTTCCATTTCAAAGGAGATTCAATAATGCCACTCGTGTGTATGGAGGACTACCACCTCACAAAGAGATGTGATATGTCTTTCACTAACACTTCATATGGAAGGTGATAAATATACTTTTAATATTCATATTTGATATACATAGAATAATTATGATATTAATGACATATTAAATCATTCATAAAATATAATACCTATATTATTTAATACTTAATAATGATAACATCGTTCATATACATGTGGACTACCGACTTTACGAAGAGATGTGACTCTCTTTTCATTAAAGAAACACATTAATGAAATATATTACTATGCATAAAGAAATAATACGTTTTATATGATATTATTTCCATTATAAAAAGATAAAATAATAATAACACCCTCTCAATAATGATTATTGAAAAATAGAAAATGTTCCTCTTGCGTACGTATGGCCTACTGTCTCCGTGATCATAATAAAATTAATTTTTCCTAGCCATAATTATTGATAGTTTTTAAAAGTATAATTTATGTAAAAATATGATAATTATTTCATGATTATTATTTTGGATATGATAAAACAATATAATATGCACTATAAATGGATCTTTCATGATAAAACATGCATGATAAACCAAGGAAATTAACACCAAAATAATGGAAATAATGAAATATTATTAATGAACATGTGATAAGATGTCATAAATGATCATATATGATATTAAAATTATTAATATGGTACTAGAATATTTTAATAACATGTTTGATACCACTATACTAGAGGTTAACTCATTATTAACAAAAATTATTTATGATGTAAGGGGCTTTATCTCAATTTACATTCCACAGTGACTTACTTGTTTTTTTGCATGAATTCACTTTTATATGGTCCATATACTACCAATTTGAGATTTAATATCCTGATTCATTAAAACTTCATGGTATTTTATGTTTCAATTAGATTTATTTAATATATGGGGATGCAACTTGAAAATTAACAAGTGGTAAAAGTTATTGAACCATCTCACTTTCTTATATTATTGACAACATTATCTGGAAATAATAACATTCCTATAATCATTTCTTGTTGGAAATTTAATTTAACATAAATATCCATTTTCTTTAATTATGTGTATGATAATTTACTAAACTATGTGCCAATTTTTACATATGGTTTTTACTTTGAAATTAATTTATTGATTAGGGAAATATTTATAAATATATATATTTCACTCAATATGGATATTTGATGATAAGGAATTTTTATTCAAGAATTAAAATGCTTATTCGATATGTGAGGAATTCTTTAGACCTGAAGTGAAGGGTGGGTCCCAGCATTATATATCCCCTCGATGCAGAGGTAGCTCTCATGAGACAAATCAGTTGGCCAAATTAAACAATGTTTTTCTTATAGAGTAAATAATATTGTGAAAGGCCTTGAGGGTATAGGTATCATGAGAAAGAGATATGACATCCAATAATTTATCATTGTCTTCATTAAGTGTTAACTTATTATTATCTAGGATATTTTTACTATGATATTATCTCTAGATGAATTTCATTTTTATTTTATTTATTAAAAGGAATATGTTTTCAATTATTTAAAAATCCATATTCATTATACCTTATCCAATTATTTAAATGGAATGTGTGCTTAGTTATTTACCTTTCCATGTTAATTATTCTTATTGATTCTTGATATCTAATATTATACATAACCCATATTGATAATTAGATATCACCCTTATTTTTTTCTCTCCTCTAGATATAAAGATGAATTCTTATAATGAGTTTCAAGGATGTTATGATTTTACTTTTGTTATATTTTATTTTCTATTCACAATGTAAAATGGGTATCATGAATGTATCTAGTTCTCCAAAACTACTAAACTGATCATTTATTTAGTATTAGTCCTATTGTATATATTCCAATTTAATAAATTATGACACTAGATCTAGGCTACGGGGTTTAGGGTCATTAAAATGGTATCAAAGGATGTTTAGTAGAATAATTGGGAACTATATTTAGGAAAACATAGATTAAGGAATATAACCCTAAGATAGACATTGAGGATAACTATATAAAAAATAATAATGTTCTGGTAAGGTATAGATTATGTGGTTCTCCTAGAAATACATCCTTGTCTAGATGATACATGTGGATTTGGTTTTAGAATATAGGTACTTAGGGGTAATATCTCTTAAAAAAGAATGTAGAGTTTTAATCGATCACTATCTAGTACATGAAAGTGGACCTTACGGTGTACCTATTTTGATACTACCAGGGAATATTCTTAGGATAATTTCTGATTTCTTTAAAAACCATTATGAAGGATTTGAAATTAAATATTTCACCAAAGAAACTATGCGTATGATTGTGATAATATCTTAGGTTATGTATATAACTAGTTTTAGTATTATAATTTATTATTTAAAATTTAAAATTTCATGAGTTAATATAGTATATTTAGTATTTATAAATGGAGTTTGTAAGTTAGGGAAACATAATTAGGATATGATAAATAACCTTTCCCAGATGGAATAACCTATTCCATTGCGAGATTATCCTATATTGGACCACATTATGCAACAGAGGCCCCCATAATTTAGTGGGGATACTGATATAATGATAGTGGTGTAATCGATATTGTATCTAGAAAGGATATTTATTGTTTTGGGGTGTGGTGAAAAGGAAAAGGTTACACTTGTATTGTATTGTCGGTGTGGTGATGCTGGTCAATGGTGGTTAGTGTCCAGAATACAAGCACAGAAGAGAAAATATAACATAGGGAATATACATATTTTATGGATAGAATATTCAAAAAATATTTCCCTCATGGGAGAAAAAATGAGATGAAGTTAAATTTTATTATCCTAAATCAAAATGAAAAATAAATTGTTGATGGATATGAACCTATATTTACATGTTTATCCAGGTATGTTACAACTTACATAAGTCACACAATGTTCAAGGTTGGACATTTATTTGAGGGGCTTAATCCAAGTCATTGAAAAGAGCTTGTATCTCAAAATATTTCTTTATATGATGAAATAGTTTTATGTGATTTCACGATAGAGAAATAATTATCCAAGTTTTATGGATATTGGGGTAATCAAGAGAATAAGAGGACAACACATCAAAAAATGCATAAAGAGAATAAGGGAATAGAGAATTTTCCAACATGAGAAAATCGTGGGATGAATCACCGTAGGAAATGATTGAAGGGATTAGATGTTTGATATAAGTGTAGGGAAAAGGGTCTATAAGAAAAAATGAAAAGGGAAGAAATAAAAAACAATTATTCAATGTTTCAATTTTAAGGAGGTGGCGCTGTATGAAAATGAATGCCCAAATATTTAAGGGAATATACCTTAGAATAATCGAAGAGATCAAGGTCAAGATTATGATATTGATACATCCAAAGTTGATTGATTAATTTCAACATGTCTTTGGATCTATGAAATATGTTGTAAATGTATTTTTCCTGATATTATACTTATATGAATTATGAAATGTATAAGTATTGGACTAAAGTACATATTAGTTATTTATATGAAACCATGTGTTGAATGATATCGATGACCATGAATAATGAATTGGTGGATTGTTGATCTTTTTGGGAAGCTCATTATTGAGGTAAATATAACCCTTAATATGTTCTTAATGTTGAGATATTGATATTTGGATAAATTTAAATGGATAACTTAAATTAGATAGTACTGACTACCTTGTAACTGATGAATGATTTATTGACAAGGTATTTTTCATGGATTCAACAAAATTTTTTCATTTGAGAAATATATCAAATAATCTTGGTTTTTTTAAATAATAAGGAATCATGAATGTTATCAGTAAGGGAATATAATAATTTAGGTTATTACCATGCTTCATCAAAATAGATGATGAACATATTCACATGTTTGGTATGTGATGATTATGAATCGCTCTATTTTTTCTAGGGAATATAATTTTGATTTAGTAATATTTGTTTTAAATTTGGTCAGACATATTTTGGATGATCTTTAAGGATTATAGAATGGATTAAATTGAGCTTCAGGTATTATTAGATCACTTTTTCTAACCATAATTATTTTGGAAAATAGTTTAAGATATACAAAATGACTTTTCACTCTTTTTTGAGTCTTATGATCCATTAAAAGTGATTTTTTTTGCTTTGGGAATAGAAAAACATTTTTATATATTCATTTTTGGATGTCCGGGATGAATTGAAAATTTATTGATGCCCAAAAAAAGGATGAAATTGTGATTATGAATTAGAAATGTATCGAGTAAGTATATTTTCTTATATTCATAGATAGTAAAATAATTCATCAACTTTAAGAAAAGGATCATGAAACAAAAATGTTATCCGTGTACATTTATACATGATTAATTATATGGTCTTTTAAATAATTAAGTATTTATTTTTTTGAGCCACTTAACTTTACTTTAATCACCCACATTCTTGTGATCAATGATCCCTATCACTCTCTATTAATCAATTGGTATTACTATTAACTTCTATGACTATGTTTTCAATTCCCACATATGTTCTACAACAAGGAATCCTATTTTTTAATTACTCAAGATATCCTTTTTACATCCCAATTATATATTGTTAAGATGATGTTTTATTGCCCATGTTTTTATGTGGGTTTTTCAATAATTGTGCTTGAAAATATCAAACCCATGACTACTGAGGTCAAGTTTAAATTACGGGGACATAATTTATTTAATGTGGGGAGAATATAAAACCATAGAGTTTTATAAGAATATTATTTATTCAATAGAGTATGTTATACAGAACACCAATTTTATCTTTCATTACATGAAATAATTAGTTTCTTTGATAGGTTGAATTACATGCGAGAATGAGTTTTACCGAACTACAATATACTATTAATGTTATTATTTAATGTGATAGTTATTTACTATGAATTGGAATGGAATGTATGAATATGATTTAATATCTTATGAAAAAATATATTTTTACACATTTTTATTAGTTAATTATTAATTACAAATAAAATAAGGATCATTTAAATGAAAAGGAAATGTTTTCTGAAAAACAGTTTTTAAGACGGATTATTCATTCTTTTAACACATAATTTATAATTATATTTTTACTAAACTTATGAAATTAATTTAATAAAATAGACATAATTTGTGAAATATTAATATAAAATTATCTTAAGAGGTATTTTGTGTATTTTTTAAAAGTTTCATTTCTTGATAAATAGTGAAAAATATAAAATTTTTATTGAAAACTTAATTTTGGTTTAAAATATTTATAATGTAAAATAATATTTTGAATTTTTTTTATAATAACATTAGTTCAATTTTTTATCAATTAATACAATTTTGTTCATTATAATAATTATGATTTATAATTTTGATATAAAAACATTGTAAAAAATTGAACTTTCTCACATTAAAAATCTATTTTCTTATCCTGTTTATGGGTTTAATTTTAAATTAAATTATGCCACTTCTATGAGTTGAATTTGATAATATGAATTCAATATTTGGAATCATAATAATTTATATTATCTTATAAGGCCAACTTAATTTTTTACCATAATGATTAGTGAAGATAGTTTAAAATAACTTCCATGGTTAAGGTAAAAATGAGTTTATCAGGGGTTAAACTCAATATATAATGAGTAAAATGACCTACCAACATGTAAATAATCCATTTTATGGCCATATGTTTACCCTTTTCATCTTTGGAACTATTTTTATGATTTACTGGGATACTATTCATAGAAATTTCTCTATATAATTGGTTAGGTAAATAAAGAGACAAAAGAGGAACCTTCTATAACTTTAATATCTATAATGCATTTGGATAGAGAAAAAACCTCATAGGTTAAGTTGTAAATATTATTTTCAAAGATAAATGATTATTTATTATGATTGTTTTTTTTAATTTTTTAGTGATTAAATAATTACTTTAGATTCATAAGAAATGCCCAAGAGGGAATTTTTTCGTTAATAATTAAATAGAATAAATGATATTAGAAAATTTAAATGTTATATAAATTGAAACAATTATTGTGTTCGATTAATTTTTTATATTATTATATCATATTAAAATAGTGTGAACATAATAAGTTTTAATTCCATCATTTTTTTATTTTTTAAAATTCAAATTAAATGAATAGTTCCATAATTGACACTAATGTTATATTATAATAAATGTTATTTTATTAAATGATTTAAAATTACAAAATATAGAATACATTTTCAACTGATCCGAAAATTTTAATAAATATCAAATAGTTTCCATTTGGGGATCAATTTTTCTTTTATAATCACTATATTGACTAGTAAATATTAAACTCTTTGTTTGCGCAGTTCAGGATACAATGATATTTTTTCATGTTACATGTTCTTTCACTAAAACCAATTTTCAACACACATCAGATTTATATTTGATATATTTGATTTAATATTTATAAAAAATAGTTCACAATTATCTAATAAGTATCATATTAATTTAATCTTAATGGATAAATTACCTAGGTTAGAAAAACTGGTTACCATGGTAAACACAAAAAGGGTAAAATTGAGTAACCATAACGACTAAGAAATAAAATGATAAAAATGAATTCATTTTTCTGTGGCGAAGGTGTTTATAAACCAAATAATCCCTCTCCTTTATTATTGATCAATTTCGGAGGAATGCGAGGTAAGAGAGACCTCCAAAGAACCCAGTTTTTCACTCTGGTATTGATCCTTTTAATTTCGGTCTAAATATTTACATTAGACCTAATATGGATACCTAATGGATTAGTATAGGTGTCAATGGTGTTTGGGGAATGTTCGATGCTCGGAACCCTTCTTTTTCTGAAAATAGGCCAAACACACAGTTTAGTGTAAACCAGGAAGAAATGCCGCACGGAATGGACAACTGTTTAGATTGTATTTTTTCAGAAAGAGACACTACAAATGGTTGGAGCATGGCCTTGTGGCCTAACCAAGGGAGTGCTCCTTCTACCCTAGTAACCATCCATGCTTTGTGAAAGGTTTTTCAAACTGCTCAGACAAATCATACACATGCTAATTTTATGGATAATTTTCTAGTTTTTTTATTACTGAACTTTTAACCTCCCTCCCCTTTCCCTAAACTGATATTTTTTGGGATTAACCTTGTTTTATCTCATTTTTGGGCCCTTTAAATATCTATGGTATGAATCAAGGGATATCCTTATTTCGAGATCCATTCGATCTTTATTTCATCATGTTGGATGTGCAACGATAAGTACATGAGTCTTCTAGAGTCGTTCTCCATCTCTTTTTCTCTTGACCGAGTTATCGGGATATTATAATTTTTCACTTTTTCTTATATATACTCCAATATAAGAAATATAATGAGTCAATATCAAAAGATAAGGATCATACAATCCTATGTTGGGTGGTCTATAACTCATCCCTAATGTTTATTGATTTAGGATTTGTCTTATGGGGCCAATTAATTTCATTGGATGTCATTTATAGAATTTATATTCAATGTTTATAATCATTAGAACCATATAATTATTCTCTTTCCAAATAAGTGATTAGTTAGTAGTGGTTAATCCCACAACTCAATCCATTCCATTTTTAAGGTTATTAAATAATTTTTGTTTAGTGTTTTGACATGTTTGTGTCACCGTTTGGGTGTGACTTGGCCTGACCATTCTAAGGGTGATCTTTTCTATGTTAAATGGTCTGATTTATATTGTTTTTGGAATAATGGAATGTACCATATGTACTCACTACTTGAGCTGCCTAAGGTAAGTGCTTCAATTGATAATTAAATTTGAAATGTGAATTGGAAAGTATATTGGGTATATTACTTCGCCTTAGATGTAAATGAATAGTAGGTTACATATTTTTAGTACCCCCTAATACATTAATTTAAGGTATAATAATGAACCTAGAATATGTAATGTTCTTCAAATGGATGAAATGAATAGTTGCGTGCTACTTGGCCTTATCAAACTAATTAAAATAAAGTCTTAAAACAAGTTACTTGATTAAAAGTTTTCATGATACTTGACCATATCACACTAATGAAAGGAAAGGATAAACAAAATGAAATATTACATGACTTTATAATTAAATAGAAATGACTTGGCTTGAGCTCACCTTTGATAATGATCGGACAATTCCATGATCACTCAGGAACCCCATTCTGATTCAATGATACGAATTTCATAGGTTGATACACACTTATATCCTGATCCTTATTTGTTCTTGGTTGACCAATATGAAACCTTAGGTTCCATTCATATTATAATTGGATACCTTGGATACACTATTTAGATCCAACATTGACAAGTATGTTGCCGATATAAAACACATAGGTCCCTACATCTTCTTAGACCTGTTTTACCTTGGATGATCACCTTGGATTTGGTAGGCACATCATTGTGGAATGCCTTGGAACATGCTTCTTGGATTACACTCTTACCTGTGCCAAGCTATAATTATTTCTGAGTTGGTGACCCTTGAGGTCTACTTTTCCTTGGTTATTACCTTGGGACTTCACTATGAAATATCATTGCAGGTTTCTTTATTTCAACTTGGAACCTTTTCAATTCCTAACTTGTGGCTTATTTATAAATTATTAAAAATCAGATCACGAATTGTTTAGTGGTTCAAACAATAACTGAGTGCTGAAGCAGGTACTTGGGTATTTATTTACATTGTACTTATTTAACATATATATGAATTCTTGGACACTATTTTATTTCCATTACAAGGGATGAATGTTATATACACCATTGGTGGTGTCCAACTAAGATTTATATAACACTCTCTCTAGGCGTCGACTGGTGCCTAAGGTAGATTACATGGTTGCAATTGTTCAAAAAGGGAAGCATATGGATTAGAATACTTCATTGATTTTAATTTTGTATGGAACTTCCTAGCAGATTACCATACCAAAGCTCAGGATGCTTGGGATGGTCTTTTATTTCCCTTTTACTTATGTGGAACATGTATTACCACATGAAATATCATTAGTTGTTGAAATATATTCCAATTGTTTTAGTTATTTTTACTATTTACTCTATTTTTCGTTGTGTATTATATTTAATTATATTTATTCCACTATTTAACTATTCTTACTTTCATCCACTGTGTTGCACTTCGGTAATAAGGGCATATTCTCTCTACGGACACACTCTAGGACATCACTGCTAGTCGGCAACCTCTGACATTTGGGGAGATGTGATTAATGCCATGTGGACCACTAGTCTCAGGGAACCCATTAAGTGGAACCTGGTTCTAATACATAACAACAAGTATATAACTCATCAATTATAAAAGGGCACTTAGTACCCTCACTTCTTCACAACTCTCAATCCATTTGGTCCCACCATCTTATTCCCAAATCACTTCCCTTATGGAATGGAATGAGAAAATGATATATGTGATATAATGACTCCAAATTTATAATTATTTCATTAATATCATATATATAAATTATATCCATCATCATACCCAGCTGTGAGATCCGGTAATCGAAAAATGAATCACATTGGTTAATGAGGCGGTAGTCTGTCGTACCCACAAATAATGATTTTGTAACCCATTTGGTGAAAAAGGGGATAAATTTAGGTTATTCAACAAATATAATAACATCTAGGTATATATGTAATATACTAAGGTTGTTATATAACCATGTTATATGAATAATTAAAATGGTATGGTGGAAAAAAATAATATAAAATTCTTAATGAAGAAAATTACCTCTTCTTCGGGTAACTGCTTTTGGTTTTCGCCAAAGGCCTTCCTTATTTAGATTCTACCCAAAAAATAAGTCTTATAGGATTAGTAGAGATAATAAGATAATTTTCTCGGATATGGATTGTTTGAAACAATGTATTTTTAAATTTTTGAGAGAGGAGGAGAGTTGGTGACTTTTATAAGTCAAGTGAGTGACACACTTGTAATTTTTGAAAAGAATGAATTTCACCCATGTGTTTTTTGAGGTTACAAGGATCTAATAATGGATGATTATTGAAAATAGATGTTATAAGGTCAGATTATGTTCAACCAATATATTTTAGACACATTTTCAGGTCACATAATCCCTTATCCCTTTATTTTACCCCTGGTAAATCCATTTTTACCTTAAACGTTGTAATAAATTTTTTTTGTTTTCACTATTAATTTTGGTAAAAAATTATGTTATACATAATAGATAATATATATTATTATGATTAAAAATATAAAATAAATTTTACCTAATTCAATTCATATAAGTGGTAAAATATAATCTAAATCAAAACTCGTAAACATAATGAAAAAGTGAGTGTTCAAGCCAAGTATTTTTTGAGAAAAATATGAATTTCATATTAAATATTTGAATAAAAATAATCATTATATGAAAATAAAATAATATTTAATGATATATTATCTATAAATTTAATTTAAAACCTTCGACGTATGTTTTTATTTTAATTAATTAAAATGAAGAAACATTAATCATTTTAAAACAGTTTTTAGAAAAAAAAACCCGCTTTTAAACCTATAAAAACATAAACTGAAAACTATTATAATGTCGATTGAAAATTAAATGTGTATATTAGATATAACTATATAAGATTTATGTTTTTTTAAATCATATTGAAATCATATTTTATATTTTAAATTTCTTAAATTATTGAAACAAAATGAATTTGTTTACAAAAATTGGTATTTTTCTCTATTCACTGAAAAAATAATTTTTTTCCCAAAATGTAAAAATTTCACCATAGATAAATTTTTATATTATTATTGAAAAAATTAAATTAATATTTTCAAATTTATATTATAAAATTTTAAAAAAACATTTAAATAAAAACTTATGAGAAGTAGTTTAATTAAAAATATTTCCTTTTTTATTTAAAAATAACTTAATATTTTTATAACTAATATAAATATCTAATTAGTGTTAATAAATAAGAAAATTATTTATTCTATCATCACATGGGTTGTTATACTATTGACTATATGGGTTTTAGGCCTCTATAGATTGATGACTTTAGGCCATATTCCCATGAATTGTATATCTCTACATTTAAATCTTCATTTGAGCAAGTAAGTTAATATATATATATATATCGTTTAATATTTATTAATTTATTTCATCAATTAATTATTTTACTATTTGTTTCTTATTTTCATATTTTTTAAATAATTTCATTGATCATACATGTTCAATTATGATTAGTTACTTATCTACAACTTGGTTTTCCTGGGATTTATTCCCATTAATTTGCATCATCACAGTTTTGAGCACTAGTTGGTATATAAATAAATAATGTATTTAATTTTAATTTTATTCAAATTATGATGTGCCATATTATGAAATATTTTTTAATTTTATTGTCTTATATTGATGATAGCACCAGGCCTTCCATATAGGAGGAATGGAAGGATTAAATGCAAGATTTTTTCCATCAATGTTACACAACCTCTAAAAAACTATGAAGAGATATTTTTTAAACAATATTTGATGACCCATTATTGTGTCTCTAATCCATCTACATCCATATATTTTCATTGGGGTGATTTTGCACAAACGAGATAGGTGAGTCTTTTTATTGATGAATATCTTTCAGTTGAAAGAAATCTATGGTGGAAGGATGCCATGAATAAAGATGGGAGTCATACATTATGTCTACACCATACAAATTTAGAAAGTAACCCTGATTATTAATTTATATATTCATATGATAATATTTACATTGTTTTTGGTTTATCCTATTGTTATAATTTTTGATTTCTATACGAGTTTGTACATTAATCATGCAATTGGGTAGATTTCTTGTGGGAGACAGTGATATATCATAGTTAATATCTAATTTTTTTTCTAAATTTAATATATGATATATATATTTTTTAATTTTTCAAATTTATGAAAAACATTTATATGATAATTTTAGGGTAGATACTTCCCACGTATGGGAGAGTCGGGACAAGTTGAAGGGTGGGGATAATAAGATCTCATCTAGAGTTATGATTTAGAGAGGTGTTCTATCTATTATAAACTGTGAGTGGTATCAAAAAAGTTTGGTTGATCCTTATTGATCCACAATCAACACAAGATAATTACTATAATATTGTCATGATGTCATCATCCGGCTTGAAGGCAGATATTGGAGCATCATCATTGTACCAAAGTATGTGGAGAGACTGAGAGTTTAGGCTGAGACAATATACACAATGCCTAGGGAACACGAAGATCCATATCACCAGGATGAGTAACTACAAAAACATAAACCTAACCAAGAATACTTTTGATGACTCATACATGGATTGGGGATGGAGTTACCTCAATCTGATAGTCTTTATTCAACTGATCCCCCTCCTCAAATATCTCTTATTTATTATATTCTTATAAAAACTAATGGTGTATTAAATTTTTTATATAATTTTTTATTGACGTTTTTTTTAATATAAATATTTTCAATGGATTAATTCAGTGAATTAGTAAGTGATATGTTTTATAATCAGGAAAGGATTTCCATGGCTATTAGTTAATCTGGAAAATAATTTATTATTGAAGTAAATTATATCATGAAAATTTATTTTAAATAAATTTTCAATAAAATCATAAAAAATATGACATCTCACCTAAGTATAAATGATCCATAATAGATTATACTAATTATAACCAAATTTGTTATCATGATTTATTTTTGATAAATATTATTTTGGATAACCTTTTTCTATTAAAGAATAGTATTAACAATAAATTTAGTGTGTAAAAAATTCCATTAAATTGAATTATGTTTTTAATAGAGTTGGTGTAATGAATCTCTCTGAACCATACCCTCTGACCATTATTATTATACACTTATGAGAAAGTGAGTTGCATGGGGTTGTTTCATATAAAATAGGGTCATTCCACTCATTGGAGATCATGTACTCAAAACCCTACAGTGACAGAAGAGTTGATTAATTGAAACGTGAAAAATACCAATTCAATATGGGTTTATTCCAAATTAAGAGGAGCCAGGACAACCTATTAAATTGAATGTTTTGTTCTTTGGGACTATAAACTATGTTCTTGGAGAATTTGGTCATTATGGATAGGTGGTTATTCTCATTACTATCATTATCTTTGGATATTGTAGATAATTGAAAGGAAATCATCTATAAATGATTTTTTCCAATTCTTTATTGACTATACTTTATTCTATTATCTATGATTGATGAATTTTAATTCTTTATTATCAGTGATATTTTAAAAAATAATATATGAGAAATTGATTTTATAAAATAATGGTTTATATGGATTTTTTATTGATAGAAATGTGGATATTTAATGATAATTATGAACATTGGGTTTTAAAAATCATGGAATATTTTTTTTTCATAAAATGGATTTTTTTCATAAATTATATTAAAATTTAAGATATATAGATTAAGAAAAAATCATGGGAAATAATTTTTGGAAAAAATGGTTTCTTTTAGAAACATATTTAAATTCATGGGAATAAAAATCCATGGATTGAAATAACCATGTTGCATTATTGTAAATAACTTTGTATTGGGTGGAAATACACATGTGAATTCATCAGGGTGGGTAACAATTTATTGTAGGTTCACTATGATCATACTTATTCTTGATTATGCATAAATACTTGTTTGATTGTCTTTCAATTGCTCATAATGCCTTAAAAGTATGAAAATGTGGATTATTTGATAAAAATACTAGGAATTAATATTTTTGGAAATATGGATTCTCTGGTAAAAATGCTTGGAATTTAGTATCCATTATTGAATGGATCGATGAATTGGACACATACCCTCAGAATATTGCCTATAGTCTCATCAATAACAGTTTAGCAAAAATCATGGGGACATGGAATACATACCTCAAAGGGGAAAAGCTTGTAATGGGAATCTCCTTTTTAAATAGAAAAAAATAACCCACACAAACACAAAGATGTAAAACATGAATAACAATAATCCATAGATATAACAGATAATCCCATATGCACTATCATCCATGGACTAGACAAATGTATAAACAAATTACAAAGATATTTTCATAGTACCAACTCATTAACATTCTATGGTAGCCTATGTATAATAATAATCATTAGTAAACATATAAAAACTCACATTTCAATGTCATACAAGGTATTATAATTATTTAACATAAATATTAGAAATACTATGGGAAAACTTACTACGTTGTGGGAAAATAATATATATAATCCATTACTGAATAAACTGGATGGTTTACATAAGTCATTTGAAATTTTTTGTTTTTCAAAAATACATTTAATGAGGAAATCAATTTTAATTCATAATAGTTTGAATTCCAACCACACAATATTTACGCAAACAGCCCTTAGGTCCTTCTCCAAAAGAAAATAAAAAATACATACTATACCTTCAAAATAATTCTCATAACTTAAACCACACTCAACATTACAAATTTACGCTCTCTAAAACCCCAAAAAATAATAATAAACCATAAAATACACACTAAAACACTATTGATTTTCCTAAATTCCCATAATTACCCTATATGAAACATGGTCATTCAACTTGAGTTAGTTCCTCATGTCACTATAAATTTTAGCGATTATTTGTTGTTGAAGAAGAATTCCTCTTTCTGAGTTAAGAAGAAGAAATTATAACGTGACATTTTCCATATGGATGATGAAATTACTTAACAATTGTAGTTAAATATTCCCCATTAATTCTTTCTTTAGATGAATGTAAACATTGATGAGAAAATATATTCGAATGACACAAAAATTGACAAGGAAATAATGTCGAAACAATAAGTTTAATTTTCATGTTTTCATTTTCTCATTGTAATTTTCTAGTTAATCGATAACAGTTTTTCATAAAATAGAGTAATGTGATTCAAAATATTATAAAAAAATTAAACCCTTTTGACATTAGTTTTTATGATAATCAATTTTGAACATACCCTTATTTAATGGTTATCATATTAACAAATGTCTAAAGTGATGATTGTTGAAATTTTGATAGTGGTTATAATAATAACCAACTTCAAAATATGGTTTTAATGTTGGTTTCCATAATCCGATGTTAAAAATAAAACACAAAACATTGTAGATATTTAGGTAGGATAAAAACAAATGTATAAACTCAAAAATAATCAGGATATAATATATTTTCCATTAGTGGTTCGTGCCAAAAACAAAATAATCCAAAAGAAAAGACTTACTAGATACTTTCTACAAAATGATAAATAGATGTTACACTAGACATAAGTGTATGTAATAACAAGATACATCATCAAAATAAACATCAAATGAATCTTGACATTGCATCCAAACACAAAGACCATTTTACACACCAAATCATCATGGTTCTCAACACATGCATTCCTCATCCCCTTTGAGTATGATTTTTACTTTTCCTAGAGCACATGTTACAATGTCTATATACATTCAAAATGAATACATGTAAGGTGTGAGAACATCATACCCTGTAGAAGGACACTAACCCACCCTAATGATCTTTTATAAAACCATGCATATATAAAAATAATAAAAATATATGAGTAGTAAAGGAATCATGAAATAATTGGTAAAATAATGTTTTTAATACATAACTAATATTTATTTATATTATGTATTATAAATTATAACTCATTCATTATAATCATACTAATCACCCATAATAAAATCTATAAAAAAATTTCCAATCCATGACCAGAATCCAAATAGGTGAACTAGATGGAGAATGAGCCACCAATATCATCTGGAGGATACCACATTCATAAGCACAGAGAGAGAAACACAAAAACTATCAAAATCATCAATATCTATCCTTAATTATGAATCCATACTTTTCATAGCAAGGAAAGTATACAAATATTATCATAACCATATCCATTACATTTATGTCCTCAATACAAGGCCCCTATCATCACAGGTAAGAATAAAATCATATATATATAACCATATATATATATGTTATGCCCATATTAATCCCTAATTTATAATATTAAGGCTTTTAATTCCAAAATATGAAATATACAATAAATCTTAAGCTATATAATTATCCAACAATATACATAACATTTTTATAATGATAGAATACTACAAATAACCAAAAAATGAAGTTCATATCATGGATTTCATGTAAGGAATTATCATATGAAAAAATGAAAAATAATTTAAAGGATTCATAAATATCAAGTAAACATGTATTCAATAATTACATATCAAGAATCAATTATAATAATTTAAATAAATATATTAATTCATGATTCAAAAAAAATATACAATGCACGGATAAACAATGTTTATTAAATTTTTTAAGGAAACAAATTTCTCGAAATCTTTTTCTAGAGAAAAAATTATCATATTATTTCCCACCCTACACGATACCACTTCTAGAAAAAATCACTATAAATCTATGAGTAAAATGGAAGGGTAAAATACCATATAATATTTGAAATCCAAAAATACAAGTCCAATGAAATTTATATGAATAACCTATAGCGATTAATAAATTATATGTTCATGGAAAATAAGGGTTTAAATTTCTTCCTAAAACTAAACTAAAGATGTGTGTATAAGAATCTTTCAAGATTGTTAATAGGGACCTCTAGTTACTTCCCAAGGTAAGAATTATCGGTGAAGATTCTAGATATGAAAAAATATATAAAAAAGTGGTCTAAATATTCATTTTAATTAAATTATCACAGAACTAATCTTTGACAACTTGATATATTTCATTAACTTGACCAAAACCAAATAACAATAATACCTAGGGATTGGAACTAGATGAAGATCTGATATTTGATCGATGAAATACAAAAAGGATTGAGGGGTGAACCCTCGGTCTTTCTAAAAACCTAATTTAGTGTCTGAGGGTGGAATTATAAAAAAATGTTTTAAGGGTAAAAAGAAAAAAAAATGGAAAATCTAATTTTTCTATATAAACCTATAAGAACCCACTAAAACTCTATCGGGTATCCACTAGACATTAAATAGTCACAATTGTGCCACCATACATTATGGATAGCCACAATGATTTTAATTCATTATCTAAACCTTACTTCTTCTCCCTTATTCCACCTTCCTCCAACAAATCCCTTCTACTTTGTTTTTAAATCCCTTAATCCATAAATTTCATCGTTTTAATAATTCAAAAATTAATATTTAAAATAATTAACTCGCCCAAATGAAAAGGTTAATTATAGAAGAAGGTGGGGAAAATGGGAAGAAAAGAGATTAGAGGGACAGAGTTCACAAGGAACATAAATTTACTAGGCAGAGGATAACAACAATGGTATTTCATAATTTTTTGGTAGAAAGTCCTAGATTCCCCTAAAAGTAAAAAAATAGAACTAGTCATAAAATTTATATTGTTAAATCCCACTAGACAATCATTGTAATTTCATTGGGTTTTTCAAAAATTGGGAACTAACCAAGCACACATTCAAAATAAAATGAGTACCTAATGACTTACCATAAACACCAACTAAAAATATCACTTCCATCAAAATTTTGAGTTCACATACAATGATTTTACAATCAGTATAATAAATCCAAATCCTTAATATATACTTCATAAAAATAAGCACTCCTTATATCTTGTTTCATAGTGATAAAGGATAATTTTTTCTAAAATGAATTTGTATCACACACCCTCATGTTTTTCTAATTTTTCTTCCATTAGGTTAAATCCATCCACTTCTTCCCTCATCATCAATGTTTCTCATAGAGGATATAATGAGACCCATATCTCCCTTTTTGATCTATTAAGGTTATCGATGAATAATGTACATCCGGCATCACTCATCTACCACTTTCTTAGCGATGTTTTTTTGTTCCCTCCTTGGATGTTTGGGCTAGATGGTGGTTCCTACTATAGATTTTGGAATGAAAGGTGCCTTGAGGGGAATTTTCTTAGAAATGATCTTCTCATTCATGGAGGCCTTGGCCCATTCCCTAGCCTTTTTGAAATCATAGGATCTCCCATTAATACTTAAGTTTCCCCTAGAGGTCATGGTTCTAGAGTATCTGGATGGATGATGTACCTTTAATAATTTACATGATTTTCCAATCATTGTTTAAGGAAATACTGTGATCTAATGAAAAAAATATGATTTTATGATCATTTCTAGTGTTTGGAGGTTAAAAAGTTGAAATTTCATTACATTGAGATTTTGGATAGAAATATTTAATTATGATGTTTAATAGAATAATTGTTCAATGCAAAGAATGTATATATGTTTTTTGGAAGTAGTTCCTAATGTTTCGGGGGGAATATTCATTACCATCTATCATTTAAGAGATTTTGAAGATTTTGGTAGTTTAATATCTAAAATCGAAGTTTTTTATTTTTGAAATTTAATTTTAGTTTTTTTATATTTAATTGAAATATAAATTCCAGAAATTACTGTGAAAAATTATTTTTTAGATTGAAGTATGTTTTTTCACATTTAAATGAGTAATTTTCATGACGTTTTTTTATCAATGATCACGTTTTACCACGTATCAATTTTCAAACATGGTAGAAAACTGCATAGTAGAACATTACCTCCATTTAAGTAGCTAATTTTTTCTGCATTAATATAAAAAATTCTAATGATAAATTCATGTATGTACTTAATGTATCCAAATCACAATGAAATTCACAAAGCTGAATTTAGAGCTACTACATAACTAATTTATGTTGAGAAGCCCATAATGTAAACATTTATGAAAGCACCCCGCATACGTATTTTTTGAATATGGATAAATTAAACTCTATGAGAACCACACCTTTCAATTTCACCACTCTGGAAGCATTACAGCATCCAAATGAAATAGAGATGCAATCAAAGCCACAACCAAGGACTCGATGGAACCAAGCTGAGCCTCCATCTCAAGAGATGATCAGTGGCTGGAGATGATTAAGGTTTCCAAGCCACCACCACCATTCAAATGAATAACAACACCAAGAAACCAAAACCCATTGGATATAATTATTTAATACTGAGATCTGGTTGAGCCTGCATGGAGAAGACCAGTGAAGTTACCGTCTTAGTTGTTGATCAATTCGAACTGGTAAAAATGTCATGAAGTCATCGCCACTATTATTTTCAATTTTGAAAATAAGAAAGACCGTGGAACACTTTTTTTATGATTTTAAAATGTATCAATATCTTGGCCAAGCTTAACAAAGAAACTAAAGAAACCTTCGAGCTTGAGGATGAACTTCACATTCCAATCATCTTACGATTCAAGATCAACTATTTTGTTACTAAATAAACTTGATCAGAGAATACTAGTTATTGATAAAATATTCCCAATCATTTGTTTAAGGAAGATGAGGACCTTGAAAGGTCAGTTCAAATCAAAACTAACCAATCTAAGGAATATTGATGATGATTCATTTTATTTCGTGAGCAGTCGACACCTGGACTATAATTTATTTTCTATGAAGAGGAAGACCTACTATTGTGATGTCATTTTTCTGGGTTGAATCATGTATTTTTTATTTTTATTTTGGAGTTTGTTGGTGAGGGTCCTCATACCCTTCAATTGTTGTGATTGTGTTGTTGAAAAGGAACACATGTCAGGCATTCAACTAAATTTTGCAATGAAGTCACTGGGTAGATAATACTCATCTGCATGGGGGAATTATACTGCTGAAATTTGGTTTTAAAACATACAACGAATGAAAAGATTTTTAATTCTTCAATTCTAGGAAATTCTGTTAAAAATCATGTAAGATGAAAGCTGGAGAGTTTTTCTAAATTTACAAAGTGATAGAAGTTTGAAATTATGAAATGACACGTGTGCTAGAGCACTGAGGACCCATATGTGATTTTAGAGAAATCCGTGTTTGTGGAAAATATTTTTTCTAAGGTATGAAACATAATTCAAAATGGATTAACTTTTTATGAGGCCACATAGATACATTAGATAAGAGATGTAGTAAGATAAATGATGAATACATGATAAAATAAAGAAAATATGGTAGAGTGTGGAAGAAATATCAATGTTTGAAGTCGAATCATCAGATAAGTCTCCCCTTTTATTACTTTAATTTTCTGATTTATTTAATTAAATTCATTTGTTTTGAGGAATACAATATGATTATTAGAAAAAGTAATAAAGGGTAATTTAAATTTTTCAGTTCATTTTTTTCTCTGTTCATTTTCTTTATTTTTAGTTGGATTAATTTTCATTAAGATTGAGTGATAACTTGAGTTTACTATACATTAATCAATATTTTTTTGGATTAATTTATTTAATGGTTGAAAGATCTTTAAATTCATCCATTCAAGCACTGGTACCATTGAAAAAAGGTTTCATGACTTCCATGAATATTAAAAATTCAATATGACATCTCTCTGAGAAATAATCAATGATGAAACTGACAATCTAAATCTCACATATCTTGTCAAATCTTTTTTACTTTTTTATCACTGATTGATATCCATTATTTATTTCTATCACTTGAAACTTCTTATCTCA
Organism: Viscum album; assembly: GCA_963277665.1. NCBI lineage: Eukaryota > Viridiplantae > Streptophyta > Magnoliopsida > Santalales > Viscaceae > Viscum > Viscum album. The sequence continues at coordinate 2,080,735,579 of OY728152.1, read as the reverse complement.
CTTGTTCTATCACATAATTTCCCTCCACTTTAATAATATTGTTTTGTTATTTTGTTATTTGTTTGCTTTCTTTTCATTTTTTCGGAACATAAATTCCATGTGGACTTGACCCAACATCAACTACACTAGTTTTAGTAGGTATAAAAATAATTAATTTGGCCATGTTCAATAACACTATCATCAATGAATGTCCAATCATTTCCCAATCCCAGACTGAATTTATATCATCTTCATACTATCACAATTGGTCTCTCATGACTTAGTTTGGTATAGGATATCATGATGTACAATCTTCATAACGCTTTATCAATTCCCAGTATCTGGTGGCCCTTTGTTCAACTAGAGTAATTTCTATATTCATCTATTCTCTTGAGAGGATTTCAAGGTTGCTTCGTGACAATATTATAGAATTCATGGTAGAAGGACTTGTCTCCTATTTTTTGGTTGATAGAGATCCATGAGGTAAGGGGCCCTCGATCATTTATTGTTTGGCTTCATCTCTCAAAAATCCCTATATCCTTCCCTATATCGACCAGATCCACTAGTATGGATTCCATTCTTTGTCATCTTCAGCGTTTTTCAGTGTGGTGTTTGATGTGCTCAGTTTTGTGGTTGAGACTCGGTATTGAGGCCTTGCCCAGCTCTTCCCTTCTTTTGTTCACATCAGATATTTTCCTAGTTTTTTTGCTAGTTTTCATTCTTGATATCGATGTTATTGTTTGGTGATTGATTTTTTTCTCTTTCTCAATGATATATTCTTCATAGTAGTTCTATTCAACTTGAATGTGATTTTCTAATGGTTTTCTTTTCATCTTTCATTTCAAGATTCAACTTTTCTAGTTGGATGGATTTATTCGTTATGACAAAAATAGTGGTTTAGAAGGTTGTGGTTTGTGGCCCATTCAATGTTTCCCCTATCTGATTAGGTGTACCCTCTCCAAACTCTACTCTAGCATTTGGTTCCTTTTCACCAATCTAGGTCAGCCTGGTGTGGTGAGCTTTTGGGATTGTGTTGATTGAGATGTGGTTGGTTTTTTAGGAGGCGTGACCTGGAAGATAGTGGATGCTCCGATGGTGGTTCATTTGTTCACAATGATGTTGTTGCATGTTGTGTGTTTTTGACAATTGAAGCAGCAGGTTCTGCATTGTTTTTGAATTTTAAATTAGGTATATGGTTATGTTTATTTTGCAACATTGGATTCTCACATATTGATGTAGTATCTTTTGGGTCTGTATCATTGGTTACTGCTTATCCTAAAAGAGGTTATCTTGAAATAAAAAATTGAATATAGTGAGTGAGGCAAATATTTATTAGACATAAATTTGTCCTTGCATTTACATCATTTTATCTTATTATGGGTTGGTTCATCAGTCTGCTTTTAGAAATATCTCTTCATTGCCTCCATAGTGAGTTCATATATTAAAATTAATCTCTAGATTCATGTAGTTCCTACTTATAGAATTAGGATATGTAGTCCGATTGAGGATCAATCACTCATGGGGAAACTTTGGAAACGATTTCCTTTTTTGATGGTATTTTAGGTATGTGATATGTCCTCTCATATAGATATTGTGTCTTCTGCAACAGTATTTCATATAAGGCCACTGATTGGTTCCCCCCCCCATTGGTGGTCCATCTTGGTTTGTTCCCCTATTTGCACAAGTTACTAGTCTTCTTATTGTTTGTTCCACTCGTTTTTAAGAAGAAGGATGTGTATTGGTTGATGTTTCACCCAGGTAAGAGGCTTTTTAATCTAATCTAGATCCTCCTTAGATATTTTTTCCTATATTGGTATTTCTTAACAATACCAATTCCCTTGTATTTCCTGTATATATATCACCCATAGTCACCCACATTCTAGATCCTGAGGCGATTCTAGATATTCTCCTAGTATGAGACTCAAGGTGAACTTCTCTGACTCCTACCAGTACTTGTTCTTTTAAAGTAGGTAGTTCTAGATATCCCCCATGGTTGGTTTAGGAGAATAGGACCATGACGTCAGAAGTCCTTTATGGGATTACCCTTTGGTTTTTGGATCGGTAGGGGCTTCTTCTCCTATGATTCTTGGGATTTTGAATCACTACTCACCCAACTATTGAGTTTATGTATATTAAACGTGAATAAGAGATTGAATGTTCTCCCCATTATGGGTGATAGGGGACATATATAAGAAGGGTTCATCTATTTAAGGGGATATAATTACTAGATAAGTATCAAGATCATGGTTTACTTGTAGGGTTTCCTCCTCTAATATTATAACCAAATACTTTCAAGATCCCCAGAACAATTTTTAATGATTTATATGATAATTTGGAATTCTAATGGACTCAGTTTCCATAAAAATTGTGATTTAATTTATATAGAATTTTTTTAATAAATAATCTATTATTACATTTTTTGTACTAATTCATACAAAATAAGAGAGAAAAATCGTCAAAATTACAATTAGAATCCATTATGCTTGCAATCTAGAAGAAAAACCCTTTGTGGTTACTCTAAAACATAATCTACAAGTGTACTTATTTCACTCCCCTATTCATTCAATCCAAAACACTAGCTGTTGGTCATTGGGTGGTGACCTCAATACTATTCTCTATTAGGAGGAGAAGGAAGGTGAAAATTGGTACTCTTATAGAGAAACAGAAGACTTTAATGCTTTTATATAAGGAATAAAGTAGTTAGATCTCATATTATTTATGGATAAATATATTTTTCATAATAATATATGGGGACTAAAGGATTTAGTGAATACTCGTTAAATTCTTATCCCAAACACATGGGATCTCCTCCTTAACTCTTCAATTTCTCACATAAACATGGCTTTATCAAATTACTATCTGATGATAATCAGTCATCACATTACAAAAGAAGGTAGACATATATTTTTTCCACTGAAAAATTCCCCTAAGAAATTGATTTCATGTAGGTGATTCAGGAGTCCTGGAGTACCCCGTTAGTTTTCCACTCATATTTCTCCCTTAAAAAATCATCCCCCTAGAAATTAAAATCATAGAATGTTTGTATTTCCCCAAAAATGACCAATCCAGTATAGAGGATCCAAAATCTAAAAATAAAAGAGGGAGATTACATTGCAGGGGATATGGGAAGAAAATAACATTGTATAATTATTAAAAATATAAATTTTAAAGTCAAATAGGATACTAACGGTAAAAAAGCATGGGAAAGGTCTTAATATGTATTACATAAATAAAGATATAGAAAAATGATTTATTTTCATACATGTATCAAATAATTCATGTTCATGGGAAATAGTAGCATGAAATTTGTGGATGGGTGCTTCACTAGTGATATTGAGGTGGCTAGACCCCAAGAATTGTCATTCATCCCTAATATTTTTATATGACAGTTGTCTGGGACATGTGGGGGAACTCTAAGGACGTTGAATATGAATAAAATTTCTTAGAATCATTCTTCAGAGAGTAGAGAATTAGATAAATACTACTATGGAAGTCACTCCCCTAATGAATGAAATCAAGAAGGCTACAAGTATCCTAGTTCCTAACAGTTTACTAAGAATCGATGTTTTTTGAGGATCCTTATAAATGATAGCTTGGGAGATCATAAAACGTGAGGTTATTGAGGTAATCATTAACTACTTCCGAGGTGGTCCTCTCCCTCATGCCATATGTGCTAGAACACTGGTGCCCATACCCAATTTTCAACAACTGTGCACTTTTCAATAGTATTGACTTATTAGTATGTAATTTCTATTACATAATTCAATGGTAAAATATTGAATGATAAGATGTATCATATTCATCCCTATCTATTTTCGGAATAGCTACATAGATTTATCACGGGGAAGAGTGCACAAGATACTCTAATATATTTTCAAAGCCTTATATAAGAGATGATTATTGATTTTGATTGAAATATTGTTGGCATTAACATTATAGTAAAAAAAAATAGAAAAAGAATATAATATGATGTAATGGAATATGTGTCACATTTTTTCCATAATTACTTCTCTTTATGATTTTTGATTATTCTAATTGGAAAGTACTTCAGTTTCATCAAGTAGACTTGAGAAAATTACCAAGGTGACCTTATATCCCCCAAACCCTTTATCCTAGATCAAGAGTTTCTTAGTAGGTGACCTTAAATATCTTCTATTTTGTATAGGCGACATGTTTTTTTATTAATCGTAGAAACCACTCCATCTGAAACTTCCTCGTCATATTGGATACTTATTTCTTGAAGAGTGGATAGTTTTTAATCATATAAAAATTTCACATGATAATCCATATAAGCTACTCAAGAATCAATTCCAATATCATCAAAATATGGTGGGGTTTTTCAAAGACTCTCTTCCAATGACTTACCAATGAGCTTCACTATCAACTAGACATGTACTCATTCCCTATTTCAATGGTATGGTGGGAAGAATCGTAGGAAAATTTTCTAACATGAAAAGTGGTGTCTATAGTTACTTTAGAGAATCACACTTATCAATAGTATTCCCTTGTTTATTTCAACTCTCACATCTTACACGTTATTAAATATCCCAAGACAATCATTAGAAATATCGAAAACATTGTCAGTGGATTCTTATAGAACTCCCACTAGGTAAAATCCAACCACTCGGTGAGATGGGACAAACAATGCTACAGATTTGATCCCATAAACATATATTTATATATATAATTTTCATTGAATACCATTTAAAAACTATGTTTTTTTAGAAACTACATTTTCAAATAAGAGATGCTAAGAACCTTGATCACATAATACTTATAACATATTTATGAGTAAAATATCATGAAATATCATGAAAACATAATGATTATAAATTATAAAAAATTTTAATAAGATTTTTTCAAGGAAACACATTAAAGACCAACAATAAAAAAATCCAACCAACAATCACATAAATCCAAGAAACATACAATGTAAAATCATTAGTGTTAAAAAGTTGTATTAGTTACTATTTTTTTGAAATGAACTCAATAGTTTTTTTTAGAAAAATAGTGTATATAAATTTTATCTTCAAAATTATTATAGTATAATTCAATTAAAACATGTTTAAAAGAATACATGAGATTATAACATTGACAAATAACTTATTTATTACATAAGGATCATTAAACAAGAATATTTTTTGGTGAAATAGATTTATAAAACTCAATCATCTAATGGTTTATCATGAAAAAGAAATCACATGAAAAAACTCACACCAATATGAAGGAATAAGGTCTCCATTGGTAAAAATCACTTGATTAGTACTCAATAGAAGATTCAAAAGCCCTAGATATCAAAATCAATAAGGTATAGACAACCCTCCAAAGGGTATTTCCCCATGAACCAATGAAGTAGGAATATGATGAAATAAATAAACATAGGGAGACAGTAATGTGAATTATGGAAACTAGGGTTTAATATTAATGAACTCACTTGAAAAAAGAAGCTAAAAATTCTTTGGAAAGAAAGGGGAACACCTATATGGATATCCACATAACTGAGATGAGTGAATGGGTGGAAAGAAATGTCTAAAAGGGTTTTAATTCAATAAGTTAAAGGATTGAATTTCATAAAAATAAAAACTTGAGTGGGTTGCATGGTTTTCTTGCATAGTTCACCTAACGTTTCACCAACTGTGAAACCATTACTTGATGAAACTAAGAGATTCTACATAGTTTGGCCAAACTATCTACAAAATCATCTACCATTTATTTTTAAGGGTCCCATATATAAGGATCTAGATGCATAGTTTCTCCTGGTATCCACAGGGTTTACCCAACCTAGCATGGTTTCTCTTAGAATTCACAAGGTTTACCCATCCAAGACATTCCAATCCTTGGGAAATAGTGAACTATTCCATGCCTAGTTCTCACCACCCCTAGATGCACTGTCTCAATAAAAATTCTCAAGAAATTAATTATTAAAATTTATAATTAAATATTTTATTTAAATTAATAGGGTATAATCTCTTAAAAACTCACCAGGTGACCAAACCATGCTGGGACCATGACTAATCATGCATGAGAGGTCCATAACACCACCCAATGACACAGCAAAAAAAATTATTAACTGGACCCATACCCTTAGAATATTGTCTACAACCGCATCTATAACATATTTTCCATTGTCATGAGAACTAGGAATACCGGCCTCAATGGGAACAATCTAGTAATGGGATTCACTTTTTTAAAAAGGAAAAAAGAACACAATGAGACAAAAACATATAAAACATGAATAAGAACAATCAATAGATATTGCAAGTAATCCCATATGCACCATCATCCATGGAATGGAAAGATGTTTATAAAAATTACAAGGATATTTTAATTATAACAACTCTTTAAAAAACTATGTCAACATATGTATAATAATAAAATAATTAATCAATAGACAAACTCACATTTCAATGTCAAACTAAGTATAAGTAGATAAAATAAATATTAGTAATGCTATGAGAAAACTTATGGATCATTGGAAAATAATATATATAATCCATTACTGAATAGAACAAATGGAATAGTTAAGATCATTTGAAATTTTTGTTTTTTGTGAATCCTTTTCAAGTGAAAACTAATATTTATTTATAAAATCTTGCATTCTAACCACATAATATTTACCCAAACAACACTTAGGCCCTTCACCTATAGAAAACAAAAAATCCACAGTATACCTTCACCATAATTCTCATCACTTGAACCTCACTCAATATTAAAAATTTACCCTCTCTTAAACCCCTATACTAAAAATAATAAACCATAAAAGGGACACTAAAACACTAATGATTTTTTTGAATTACTATTACTACTCCATGACCACATTTCCTAGACTAATATATATCACTAACCCAATAAACCTCGAATAATACATACTCATAAACATATTCTACACTTGAAACCATATTGTAATTTAATAGATACCCAAAAGACTGAAAAACTCAATAATGAATTGGAAGGATGTTCCCAAATGGATTTAATCCCTCATCCTAAGTAAATATATTCTAATGATTAGGATGCCTTTGTGGGTAAGATAGATATCTTATGAACTTAATAAAAAATGAAGAAATTTAAAAAAGGAAACCAAAAAAATTATTTAAACAAAGATAAGGAATCAAATGGAGAGTATGAAAGAATACTACAGAGGCATGGTGGATGAAACTTATATTTAATAAGGGAATGTATAACCTCCAAAAAAATTCAATTATAAATAAGTTTAAATCCAAGTAAAACATATCATAATAAAATTTATTTATGATTTCAAATTTCTTCTGTTAATATCATATATAATTTAAGGGAAACCTTGTAAATAAAAATGTAATAAACCATCCATTTCAAATCCACTATCCCAACCTGGACATCACCACCATAAAACCACATAACCAATGGTTATGTATTGTTTATTGACATACAAAATTGAATTATTTATGTTTCATTTAAAATAAAAAAACTCAAAACAAACGTGATAGATAAAGAAATGTATATACAATTCAATTTGGGTTCAGGAACCTGTTACAAATCATGTGTGAAAATATCATAAATAACCAAGGTGATACATAGAACTATAACCATAAAAATACATAACCAACATTCCTTTTATATAATAATAGTCAAAGGAATTTTTCACTTACAAATTAATACATAATTATAATCATGGTGGTTTCTTAATGATATAATAATTCATATTATAATATCTCAAAGATAAAGAAAAAAACATTGTTAAAAGATACTGTTTTCCATGCTCTAATAATATTTATGTAAAATAATAATCAAAATAATCAATTTGGTACTTTAACAGGGAATTTAGAAATGAGAATGAATAATAACGCATTAATAATAATAAATAGTTCTTGAGAGAAAATGTTGATAGATAAATGAAATGAATAAAACAACCATGAAAATCTAAAAAAAATTATGTCATTCTACAAAACATGTTTACCATATCTAAACATTTATAAAATCCTACACCCATATATCAATAAATAAAAATTTAATCATATATTATAAGTTGGATGTCAATCAGTAGGCATGTCGTAGGCATAACATGAATAAACAACAATTAGGTTGAGAACCAACTACAACTATATCTTAATAGTGATCATTTCAATATTTGAAAATCACAAAGTATCCACTTAGATAGAAAAAATCAAATTTCATTAATGATTTATCAAAATTAATATTCTAAAACAGTCACAAATAACTACTTACATTCTATCAATGCTCAAACAAAAAAAATATCCAAATTATATAACTGATAAAATCATTAGTTTCAATAAAAATCAAAGGAATTAATATAATAATTCATCATATGACCTACATGCATCGAAACAGTGATCCATAATGTTAAAATGACCTTTCTAAGGCCTCCTTTAGATTAACAATCAATATCACTATCTTCTTGAATGGATTTCACCTTTCTATAGGGAGATCTATCATGAACTCCCAAACTGGACTAGATGAAATTAGATGAGATATCGTATAGATATGTTAAGTGAGGTGATAGTGGGAGCATATGGGATTCCTTTTCAAGATGTACTCTTCCACTTAGATTTTCATCTTCTACCCGAGTACCCCGACGTCCAACCGTTGGATTAGCACCATTTCGATGGGTGTCGAATAAACCCTAATCTGTATGAGGAAGGGAAGGTGTACCTTAGACATCTGAACAAATTGTCTGGAAGGGGAAATGATGTGTGGGACTCGTCCTCCTAATGCCTCCTTTTGGTTCTCGTGTCGCTCTAGGGGCTGGTGCTAAATGTGTAGCCGTATTTTAATGAAGCCGGGTATGAGAGGCTGGTGCGAACCCCGGAGGGTGAAAAAAAACTCAGGTTCTTTGATGTAAAAAAATCCTCACAATCCACACTTGTTTCATCCAATGATAAATGTTGGGGTCATGGAGATGAGAAAGGAAGATGCCAATTCTTTGGGGTTCAAGCTGATGCTAGCGCAGATCATGTCTATGATGTACTCATTGTTGGAAGAGGCGACTGTAGACTAGTGGGATTTCAAACACCTTTCTCATCTAAAAGGATGATCCATCATGTCATGGAACACTAAGGGCTAGTTCTACAGGGTTGATACAGAGAGTAAAAAATGATATTGAGATAAGAAATTGGTTTCTCTTTTTTGGCGAGATAATTTTTTAGGGAACGAATTGATAATGAGGGAATGGAATGAAATAGATTTCACTCCTCCTATTGTTTTTAAATCAATCCAAAATTGTGATGATTTAGAAAGAAATGATGTTGGAGGTTTGTTAATATTTTAATATTATAATTTTATCCATATTTTTCACATGTATCACAAAATAATTTATTTTATTTTCCTCTAAAAATATTCAACACACAAGATGGAGAGAAATCAAAATCATTTATTTTCTTTTAATAAGTTATTGATCCAAATGAAAGGAGAGAAATAAAATTCATTTCATTTCATTTATTTTATTTTAAAAAATATCAAACAATGTCTTTTATTTTTCTGAAATATCACCAAACAAATTATAAAAAAGAGAAGCTAGATCTTCTATTATTTACAGTTCAGTAGGTGTTTTGAGCATCTGCATCAGTACACCCTATTGTTATCCCTTCTTGCGGCACTGTATTCTCTATATTTATTTGTGGGTTTATTAATCTGAAAATAAAAATCATGGAAAAAATGGTAATAGAACTCAAAGATGGGATTTAATTTAACCTCATTCAACATTCGTTACTAATTATTTGTTTGAATTTTTTATCTCTTTATGCTTTATGCAAGATTCAATCACGATGATCATTTTTTGGAAAGTCGGATGGATCTCTGATTAGTGTGGTTTCATTGATGAGACCCTTCTCATTTTAATGTCTTATTTTCATTATTAGACACAGACAACATCGTGTTTCTCTTTATTTCTCCTCTTGAAACTATTACGGACTTTTAAATATTTCAGCGTCACCTAAAAGCATATGTCATGCATGGATTTTAATGGGTTAATTTCACATTATGGATATTGTTACAATGGTTGAAGAGAACTGTAGGATGAGTTCCTTTGATTTATTAATTAGAGTGGCAAAATTGTAGTGTATTCACTGTGATAAATGTAATTAAATGTCCAAAAGAACAAAGTGTTTGATTTTGAGTTTATGGAAGACTCCCGCAGGGGAGCCCAAATTGGTTCAGACAGATGTGTAGGTTAGTGATTAAGGGAATCGAGAGAATATGATGAGGCTTTGGTTTAACCCCACTATGGATTTCCACACGCACACTCTTTACTGTCACCTTTACCAAGTAGTGTAATGCTTCTCTCTTTGTTTCTTCTAGTTGTCCATGAAACCATATTCTCCATTTTTTTTCATTAATGTTTCTTTGATTATATTTATTCAATTTCCAAGGATTAAATTATTACTGAATATTATTTCATCTACTGTATTCAATTCTTGATGATATGATTATGTTTTGGTAATAAAAAATATTATTAAAATTATGTGGTTTCAAAACAAATGAAAATTATGTCACTTTGAATTTACATGCAGTTTCAATAAGCATTCAATTTGCATGATTTTTTATAATATATATTAAAAAATGTTGATATTATTTGGATTCAGTAATATTTATCATGAATAGTTTCTAGTACCATTGAAACATCAAACTACCAAATTATGTACAATATGAATTGTCATAAAAATTATTTTATATTGGTTAATAGCATTCAAACATGCAGTTTCAATCACACTACTTTGATATATCATGAATTTAGTATCCTTTGTAACGTACCATTTCAATATTCCTTAATATAACTATTAAGTTTTACTACAAAATCTTGCATTATTATTTATAATATGTATTGAAAATTTTAACTTTATGTGGGCTTTAATAGATTTTGAAATGTATAATTTCAGTACTTTCTACATTCATCGACATAATTAAATAGTTTTATTCAATGGAAGTAAATTTGTGTCATTATCTTGATTTGTTCTTTTAATTATTTTTTGGCACATATGCTTTTTGATCTTGGTCTCATGTATCATTTACCATTTTATTTTTATGGTTATGCAGACTGTATTTACTTTTCTAAACTATAAACATTATCACTCCATGAATATTGATTATCTACCTACCTTTGGTGCAGCTATTATGCTACATATTTCATGTTTTTCATTGTATTCACATTCTAAATCATATTGTATGGGCTCATGTTTCTTGCCTAATTCAATGTTCTTTCTTTGTTATTAGAATGTTTTGTTATTGAATTTGGCATGTTAGACTCCACATACCACTATTCATTGATGAGACACATAAATGAACAAAGGATGGTTCAAATTGTGGAAGGTATATAAAATGACGATGATGACTATAAAGATATGAAAGTATATAATAATCTCTTTAAGGATGTGAAAAACTTCATAACATGCGATGTACGATCAAATTGGTGTGCCCCTTAAGTTCCAAACTCCTATTATATTGATGTTTGTGTTGTATATGGAGTGTACAATAATGTTCGTATCTCTTAATGTTACATTTTTAATAAAAGATTTGGTTTCTAAAGGGTGGACAGTTGGTAGATTTTAATGTTTCATTTTTACTAAAATATTTGGTTTCTAAAGGGAAGACAAGTTTCTTCAAGGTTATTTTTTTCTTAAAAACTCATTATACATGATGAGAATTGAATATTTTCTTGAAATCCAAATATTCATGCTCATATATTTCTTGTATTCTTAGATTAAAAACACTATTATTTATTATATTCACAATAGAAAATTATATATTTTTTGTAAATAAATTTACTATAAGTCATTAATGAAGCATTTCAATAATAGATACTACTGTTATAGATTTCACATCTGGAACAAATAGATGAAATTTAAATCTAAATCATCTGAGTATAGATTGAAACATGAATAAAATAAATACTGGAAAAACTAGCTAGATTTATTTTGAATTTAATTTTGAAAAACACTTTCGATGAGGAATCTCAAAAGGTTCTAATATGTTTTCAGTATTATTATATCTTTCACCTTCACTTCATTGTAATGTTTTTTATTATTAGATAAATATTAATCAAAAATTAATTACTAAATTATTCAATTAGTGAATCATGTTATCGTCCATTAAACTATCTTTTTTTATGTTTTAGAAGCCGCTATGTTCGATGAAAATTCATGGGATTTAAAATTTGATGATTATTTTAAATAGTGGCATGGTTGAAAATACATTCATTATTTTTTTACAATAAAATAGTTAGTAATATAAATATAATATATTATATAAATAAAATTAATCTAACCTTGTAATAGTAAACTTGGTAATGAAAAGAGATTTGAAAATTGTAAGCTCGTGTCACTATAAGGAAATAACATAGTGTGCGTGCCTCTGTGGCAAAAGTGGTTAAAGAATTGACCAGATTCAATTATCAAATGAATTATTTCCCCCTATAATACTTGATTCATTCCCCCAATTAATTGAAATATCTTCAATTAATTACAACTATCATATTTCATATTGGACACATTATTTTAAAAAATAAAAATATACACCAAACATGATACATGATAACTTTCCCCCTATTATGGACTTCTGAAAATTAAATATTTTTATAAAAGGATTCCATTTTATGAAACCTATATCTATTTAATAAATATCAAATTTTTTCATACACACATATGTATTATCATTGTTATTATAATTATTTTATTCTAAAGATTATATTGAGTTCATTGAGATTTCCTTTTTTCTGAATGGTGGTAAACAAGATGAGTTGAAAATTACATGAACAGTCTTGTGCATTTGCATTGGTGAAGTATTAGTATTATACATAGTAGAGATTTAATTTAATATTGAATCTATATTAGGGGAAAAATGAAATTAAAAAATTAGTGATCCTACCATAGTTTTATGAGAAAAATTTATCTAGATTCCATTGTTGAAGGTGAAAAGATGTAGCACCCAAACTAGACCACCAACTTGTAGGGTCCGGGTGGAACGGAATCACAGTTGGGACAACACCAAACATTAAATGTTACCGTGATCAATGAATATTTTTGGATTAATAATATGATTAATGGAATTATCCATGGAATAAAATCAATGATTATGACAAAAAAGAAAGAGGATCTAATACTAGAGAGAGGATCGACAAATTTTTTTTAATTAATTTATTTTAATTAAAGAAATAACTCTAAGGATTTATTTCTTCATTTATGTGTCTAACCATTGATATGTGGTGAGCCATTCATTTCATTGTATAGATCAATACTAGACATCCTTTAGCAGCAATCCACACATTCTCTGAAAATGTTTGGATGTCTTCGAAGGAGTCTTCGGGTGCTAGCACAGATGGTCCTTGCACTTACGTGATCTGCCCTCGATCAACTTTAGAGCTACTTCCAAAGTGTTCTCTGATCCGGTGGAGGTTTTCCACTCTCGTTCATGTGAGCATCATTATAGGAAACAAGTCTCTCATGGTTTGATAGATTTTTCTTCAAAATGTTGCGCACAACCAAAATTGGATCTATTGCCTGTGGGTTGCCCCTTCGGATAATAAAATAATAATATTTAACCGGGAATTTAATTGAATAGGTAATAATAAATAATTAACAGAAGTGTCGTTATATATTTTATTATTCCATGTGAAATCCCCATATCAACTAGTAACCACAATACCATTATTTCATTTACATGTGCTTAGAATTCATGTTACAATTATGTTTTATTTTAATTAAATAATATTTAATATTTTTTTCTCACAACACCCTTCAACTCAGTCTACCCATCCTCCGAAATATTTATTGGTCCTTAAATAACGACTGTTTATTTATTAAATAAATATAACCACATTATTTTTCAATATATAAATAAAATGTGATCAGGTATATCTGAATAATTATTAAACCACAACTGGTAATAATATTTATTCTAATTATTAAATAATAAATTATTTAACTGAGATTCCGAATACACTTAGTTTGTGACCCTCTAGGCCTCTTTGCTAGTGGCATTAGGCGAGCCTGCCTAAAGTCCAATGTTAGCATCTTGCAACACACCAGGACACCAATAAGGAAAAAAGGTAATGCCACAATGAAATTTCACCTCTTACAAAAGTTTTCCATGTAATATAATTCTTTTATCAAAATATCTCTAATCGAATAGGTTAGATGCCAGTGTCATCAACCTATATGCTTGGAAACTCATTATTTGACATTCCAAAAATAAAACATTCCTAGATAACACCATGGCCATGGATTTATTTAGGCTATAACATTTCCATCAATGGTCTTGAGATATTTACTTCATTTAATGAACAGAAGGTATAAATACTTTCTCGCATTACTCATTAATGTGTTATTACTCATGATGGTCCCAACGTATCCTACCTCACTGCTATAATATGTTGTCATGATTTTCACCAATACATAAAAGTGTGGGACTAATAATATCCATTAATAATAATCTTAATGTCTAATGACCATTACACAAGTCCGCAGATAGGAACATCAAATGACACTTGTAATGTGGATTCCCTACTGTCGGGTCTTGTTCTCCTAAAATCCTACAGAATATTACCAAGTGTGTACACCAAGAGATAGTGCCTCAACATCTTAGGAGTATCTACCCTTGAATATCTCCATCATTTGTTTCCCTTCAACTGATATAATTTTTCCATAGAATGTTAATTCAAGAATATTATCATGGCACATCCTAGTTCTATTCATAGCAGAGATCTGTTATGACCTTTTATTGTGACACCTACTCGAAAGACATTATCACATGCTATGTTATGCATAAGAATAACCAATATGTGATAAAGAATTTATGAATATTAAAAACTATGAATATAAGTTTATCATAATTCACAAAGTAGTTGTTTCTAGGGAAAAAACTCAAAAATCCACACACTTGCACTATATCCAACTCCAAACAACCTTTAGTATACTCGCTCTCACATGATATTCATGATTCTATTGAGATAGGCCTTTAGTTAAGGGTTCTACCACGTTATCCTTCTTAGACAATCTGCTTACTGAAACATCACCCCTATAATGAAAATACCTGAAGAGGTGATACGTTAAAAGTATATTATTTCTTCATTGATGTGACCTTGGATCCTTTTCCAGAGCCACCGCTCCAGTGTTATAAAAATAAAATGTTATAGGGTATCTATTGATAGACACTACATCAAGATCCTAAAATATATTTTGAATCCAAAAAGATTCCTTGGCTACATCAGAAGCGGCTATATATTCAGACTCCGCTATAGAATCAGTAACAACTGGCTACTTTGAACTCTTTTAGCTCACATCAACTCCATTGAGACAAAAACACATCTTGATTGTGAATTTAGATCATTCAGGTTTTTCGGAAAACTATCATCAACATACCCTTTAATTACAAGTTCCTCATCTCCACTATACTCAAGGAACATATCCTTAATGTTTCTCAGATACTTAAGGATAACCTTAATAGCAGTCCAATGTTATTCACCTGGATCTTCATGATATATTACTACCATGATAAATCCTTAGGAAATATCAAGTATAGTACATATCATGACATACATGATTGATCCTATCACCAAAGTATATGGGATCTTACTCATTCTGTCTTTTTCATGTTGTGTTTGGGGATACATTTTCTTAGAATGATGCATTTCATGTGACAAAGGAGAAAATCCCATATTGGATTGTTTTATACTATATATCATTAGTATCTGGTCAATGTATGTACTCTAACTTATCCCAAATAGCCTCTTATATCTATCATTAAGGATCTTGATCCCTAGAATGTAAGCTGTTTCGCCTAT
Source organism: Viscum album (assembly GCA_963277665.1). Taxonomy (NCBI): domain Eukaryota; kingdom Viridiplantae; phylum Streptophyta; class Magnoliopsida; order Santalales; family Viscaceae; genus Viscum; species Viscum album. The sequence goes on along the minus strand of OY728152.1, from coordinate 2,080,719,834 downwards.
GTTTTCCATAGAGAAGTGCTTGTTTAGCCACTCCTTAACTGACTGTAAGATTGGTAGGCCATTTACAATAATCAATAAATCATCAACATATAATACTAGGATAATTCCCACATTCCCATAAAACCTTTTCTAAAATCACGGATCACATTCATTCTTAAAGAAACAAAATTACTTTATGGCTTCATCGAATCAAATATTCCATGACCTGGATGCTTTCGTCTATCTATCAATGTATCTCTGTAAGTTTCAAACCCTTTTGGAATCACCATGGGTCACAAGACCTTATGGTTGTGTCATATAGACATCTTCCAAAAGGTTCCCATTATGGAACAAAATTTTGACATCCATCTTCCAAATCTCATAGTCATAGTAAGATGCTATGGCAAGTATGATTCTAATGGATTTAAACCTGGAAACAAGAATAAATTGTTCAACATTGTCAATCCCTTGAAGCTGTTTAAAACCTTTACCCACTAGCCTTTCTTTATAGGTACTTAATTTACATTCTATTTCCAGTTTCCTCTTGAATACCCTTTTACATCCAAAAGGCTTTATATCAACTGGCACATCGACCAGAACCCAAACTAGGTTCTAATACATGGAATACATCTATGAATTCATAGCATCTATCCATCTTTCAACTTTTTAGCTCTCTACATCCTCCATGCAGGTGAGAGGTTCATAATTTCTCAAAAAAATGAGCCACCATACTCGGTGACATGAAAACCATATCTCTTTGGTTCCCTTACCTCTCTTATACTCCTAATTAATACTTGTGTTTTAGGAACTACTTCTTCCACAGGGGCCTGTGGAACTTATTCCTATACCAACTCCTATTTATCTTGAGAATCAATTTTATCGATGTTAATAATTCTCATACTATACTTTTTTAGGATTTTCTCCCTCTTAAGAAATACAACCTCTTTGGAAACATTAAAATTTTTGTCTAAGGGGTTTTATATGTAATATCTATTTGTTTCCTTGGGATACCCTATAAAGATACACCTCAAGCACGAGGGTGCTATTTTGTTGAATGAGAAATCCATAAGAAATGTCTCACATCCCGATACACATGTATACGACAAAACAGGTTTCATTCAACTCCATAACTCAAAAGGGATTTAATTTTCCACCTTAGTGGGTACTCGGTTTAATGTGTATGATTTAGTTTATAAGGCATATACCTAAAAGGATGAAAAAATATTTGCATGAATCATCATAGGCCATATCATGTCCAACATGGTACATTTCTCCCTTTCACTAACACCATTCCACGATGGTGTGTCAGGTGAAGTGAGTTGTGATAGAATCCCAGACTCTAATAAAAGGACGATGAACTCTTGGTTAAGATATTCTCCACCTAGATCTGATAAGATCTTCTTTATCTTCTTACTAAGATGATTCTCTACTTCATTATTGAACTCCATGAATGTCTCAAAGGACTTAGTATTATACCTCATTGAGTAGACATAACCATATCTACTCAATTCATTAGTAAATGTAACAAATTAAGAATATCCACCTCTAGATTTTACTAGAAATGGTCCTCACACATCAGTGTGTACTAATTCTAGAATATTTTTGGCCCTTTTACCCTACCCAATGAATGGTGGTTTGGTCATTTTACCGTGTAAATAAGAGTGACATCTATAAAGTGGTTTAATCTCATAAGATTATAAATAACCATCTTGACATAGCTTTGGCTGGCGCATGTTGTTTACATAACCAAGATAGTGATTCCACAACTGGGTGTTATATAATTCATGTGATCTTGATTCATTATTGATTTCTAACCCATGGTTTTCATAATTTTATACATACAAACGATTATTTAAATATGAAATAACATAATATATGGTGTCCTTATAAAAGAATCAAAATTTATTTCTAAACATGAAAATAAATCCATCTGTATCTAAACTCAATACAAAAATTATGTTCTTAGTAAAACTTGTACATAATAAAAGTTTCATAAAACCAAAATCACCCTGATCGGGAAGGAAAGGTGGTATTCACCAATGGAAAGAGTCTCTAGCCTCAAACCATTGGTAGCACGGAGATCCACCTCTTCACTATTAATTTTATAAAATCCAAATTGTTCCTACATTTGAATACAGATTTGAGAATGATCTGTATCTAATACTCAATGTGTAGAAATTGAAAGAATGCACTCAATATCTAATACACCTTTGCCTTCCCCTTTCCTCTCGGGACAGTTCCCCTTCCAGTGGACCATCTTCCCACATGAAAAGTATATTTCCTCCTTTTCCATGTCGTGCCTTAGGATCATCTTCTTCTTCATCAGATGGTACTCGAGAGATTTATACTATTTATTAATCATAGGCCCCTTTTCTTTCTCCTTCCTCTTCTTATTCACCATAACGAATGTTGGTTTGTCATGCCCCAAGTCCTTATCCACTTGGCGAATCAGGGTTAGAAGTTCCAATAATATCGTCTTATTTTTTCTCATATTAGAAGTCACAATAAATTTTGAGAAGGCATTGGGTGGTGATGATTGTATGATACCTTTACGCAACTCATCCAGAAATGGAATCCCTAAGTTGTCCGGATGCTCATTGTAGCCAATAAGCTTGACAACATGTGGTATAGTTGGCATAGACTCTCTAATCATAGTAGTGAACAAAGTGTTGGAGATATCATAACTATGTTATATCTACTTATCTATATAGAGATCTCAAAATTGAGACATCATTCTATAATCATCCATTTTGTCATGTTGCTTCAAGATCTCATTTGTCACGTATGATAGAATAAGGCACTAAACATCTGTAGCATCATTCAGATATTTCTTGTACATAGATATCACCTCATTACTCACATCATTCGAAGGCACAACTGTTAAAGTATCATTCAGCACATATAGTATCTTTTCATTTCCAAGGATGACCTGAAGGTGCCTTTTCCACTCATAAATATTAGTGCTGGTGAGATGGTTTTCCTTCTCGATTATGGATCACAATGATATGTTTGACTCCATTTTTAATGTTGTTTCTACAAATAAGATGATCAAGTTTTTTTACTTTATCTGATATAATTAAGACAAATAAATAACTAAATATTCATTACTCTCCCACTATTTTATCATAACCTAATAGACCTCACCATTAGATTTGGAATATCCTATTACTTGGATATTTTAGTGGCAATGATATATATTACATACTCATCACCCCAAATTGGATGGTCATGAAACATGAATGGTTTTAGTTAGGAATTATAAATGATTAATACATTAACTCACATCTTCCTGATACATTTAGTGGACCCCTCAATCCTAAAATCATTATTTTATATTTCCTCAACCCTTTCTACTCAGTTACACAATGTCTTACTTTGACAATCAACCCTTGATGTAAACCATTTTTAGTCAACCCAAAACCTCAAATTATAATTCCTAGATAATTAAAAGCACCCCAAATTTTGTAGTTCAAGAACTTTGAAATATTGGTTTGATTATAACTGAAGTAAATGAAGGCTATATTGACTTAATATTTTATTAAGGAATTTTTTCCTTTATGCGTAAATTTCCTCTTATTATCATTTTACATGCTTTTTAATATCAAGTTGGATATACTTAAGTGATTAACCTAGTCTTGATAATATTTAATCAAAAGCCATTTTATTTTAGTTTCATATTGCATGCTTTTCTAATTAATTAATTATGCGATCACGCCAATACATCCATAATGAATAACCATGAAACTGGTAGAAATAAAATCAAGGGTATGATCATGAGATTTTCTAGTGGATAGTTTTTTCTAGAGGTTGATAAACTATCCCTGACCCAGGGGAGAAACACCTTGAACCTTTTAAGGTTCATGTTTACATATTTCTACCAGTCCCCCATTGTATCTCCTTGTATTGGTTTCACCTAGGCCCCTAACTTGAACTACCTCCACTATCATGGGATCTCCATCCATTATATATTCTCTTAACTCACACATAGGTGAGGAGTAAAAGTGAGTTTATATTAAAGAAACCATGGGCACGCAGTCCCTCAATATTAATTTAACAAATAAATTAAAACAAAATCAATCACATACAAAGTTCTAGTCTAGTTCATGATCATCTACAAAAATGAAATGAATTATGCATTTAATAGAACTATCATTCAATTCATTAATCATTATTAATAAGAAAAATCACACTCACAACAATTAATTATTATCTTTAATTAACCAATCATTTTAACTTATTCCTTCTTCAAAATTTCGTTCAAATTCTCATCTTTATAATTTTACAAAAATTCATAAATTCATTTAAAATTAACCCTGTTCATAACTTTTACCTTGTAAGAACCCTGGTGAATAACCATAAAAAAACCCAACATGTATTATACTTGTAAAACCTTTATTCTTGGTGTCATGTGTTATGAACACAGAATTATAATTTTAATTAAAGTCATACCTGATGTGAATATCATTGAACATAACATGAATGTTAACTATATATATATATATATCAAAAACTTATCACGTGTTGTGTCCCATAATTACACACACATGAAGGTACATCTCTAAAGGGTTATATAATATAATAATAAATTTATAAACTTGCATAATATGAAAAAGGTATATGGTGTGTAGATATGACTACATGGCATGTAACCTCCTTATCATCCATCCAAAGTACACACCTAGGGAAACGACCTGTGAGGTGTAAGTTGGAAATTTTCAGAGTTCATGGTGCATCCAATTGTAGGAATGCTATGTAGACTCTGTGTTACATTGACATGAGCCAAGCAAGCCGTGTATGGGATACACAACTTGACCCTGACCCAAAAAGAATACATGTTGTGTCAATTGGTCCACAAAACATGTTGTCCGGCTAACCCCGCACCAGTTTGTCCTTTTCAACATGAGGTGTTAGAATTAACTCCACCACATGTCATTAATGCACATGGCTTGAGTAATTTTTTCATTACTCCCAATGTGATGAACAAAACTAAATGACTTGTGATTCAGATTAAACTTCCTGTATGGTTGATTTAATAATGTGTAACTCCGAATACTTGGTGTGTACTATTGTGTTACCAAGAAATTATTTTTGATGCCTCCTGATGAGATCCTTGATTAAATTTTAATCATAAAGATATTTATTTCTATTAGATCTGTGAGAAACGAAAGAGGAAGAAAAAATACTGAAATTCATATTACAAGAATTATTAAACATTAATTGAAAAACTAAATTATTAAATCCTAAATAATCAACTAATTATTTAAATAATTATAAAAAATATGACCGCTCTAATACCACATGTAGTTTCTGGGCGCAGTGGAAGCGTGGTTGGGCCAGCGCCAAACATTAAATTTTACCATGATCAATGATTATTCTGAGCTCAATATGATGTTGAACGCCAAAATCCATAGATTAAAATAAATTATTTAGATAAATAAGAATGTTCCCTAGAACCTTGATATAGGATCGACATATTTGTTTTATAGATAATTCAATTTTATTAATGAAATACCTCCATGGTTTTCATTCTTTGTTGATGTGTTGGCCAAAAATATGGGGTGAGCCTTTCATTACATTGTACAGATAAAGTGTAGATATCCTATAGAGGTAATCCCCATATGATTTGTGAATATTTGGATGTCAATGAAGGAGTCCCCAAGTGCTAGCAAAGAAGGTCTTTTCACTTGCGTCATCCTCCCTATATCGACTTGAGAACCACTGACAAAGCATTCTCTGATCTGGTGGATGATGGATGCTCTTGTTCATGAGATCATTGTTGGAAAAAAATTCTCTGGAGTCTTCATCAATTTTTCTATAAAATTTTGTGAACAACCAAAATTGTTCCTATGGAAAATTGGTTTCCCCATTGGCTGTATAGAGAATAATATGTAAATGGGAATTTAATTCACTAGTTAATAATATATATTTAGCACATGTTATGTTACTTATTTTATTATTCCATGTGACACCCTCGTATCAAATAATAATGACAATACCATTATATCTATGACACATGCATAGATTTCAAATTACAATTATTTATTATTTTAAATAAATAATATTTAATATTATTTTCTCACTAGACCCTTCAACTCGGTATGTCCATTCCCCGAAATATATATTAGAACTTGAATAACAACTATTTATTTATTAAATAAACAAATAAAATGAACTGAATTATTCTTCGATAAATAAGTAAAATGAGATTAGGCATACTTGAATAATTATTAAACCACATCAGGGAATAATATTTATTCAACCTCTTAAATAATAAATTATTTAACTGAGATTTTGAATACACTTAGTGTGTGATCCTGTCAGCCTCTTTCTTAGTGGAATTAAGTGAGCCTCCGTAATGTACAAGGATAGTGTCTAATAACTCTCAATGACACCCCTATAGAATGAATTTAATGCCACAATGATCTTCCACCTCCTAAAAATGATTACCGTGTAATATATCCCCTTTATCAAAATATCTTCAATCGAGCATGATGCATGCCAGCGTCATCAATCTACATACTTGATAACTCCTTCTTTTACTTTCCAAAAATAGAAAAAACCTATAGAACACCACGACCATGGATTTATTTAAGCTATATAATTTCCATCAAAGGGCCTGAGATATTTACTTCCATCAATGAACAGAAGAGATAAATTCATCATCACATTATTCATTATTTCAATATTACTAATGACACACCCAACGTATCCTACCTCAACATGATTATATGTCTTCATAGTTTTCACGAATACATAAATGTACATGTCACATAATATCCATTAATAATAATATTAATGTATAAGTACCATTACACACATCTACATATAGAAACATCCAATGAAACTTATAATATGGATTTCCTATTGTCGGGTCTCATTCTCATTATATTCTAATTGATATTTCTAGGGGAATCCAACATGAGAAGGTGCCTAAATGTCCTATGAGTCTCCACCCTTGATAACCTATATCATTTCAATCCCATAAAATGATTTCATTCGGCCATAGAACATATATTCAAGTATACTATCATGGTATTTTTTGGTTCTCATCATAGCGGAGAACTTCTACGTCCTTTTAGTGCAACTACTAATCTTGGGACATTATCGTATGCTATGTTACATAGAATAACTATCATGATATGATAAACAAATTATTAATATTAATAACCAAGAATATAAATTTATCATAATGTACAAAGAAGTTGGTTCTAGGGCACCAACTCCAACACCAACGTCCAAAGGTGGACTGCCATAAGATTATAGGCATACATCCCAATAACTATAGGTTATAATACATTCTATAGGATAATTAACAATTTTTTGGATTTGATTTATATCTTTTTCAATTTAAAAATCAACAAAATCCAATTAAAATTTGGTACAAACTATGTATATTTCAGGTCTAAGAAAAAAATTGTAATAGTTTTCAATAGTAAAAACATACAAACCAAAGGTACTTATATTTACCCAATAATAACATAATCTATCATTTATATATATGTAAATCCAAGAATACATAAAATAAAAAATTCATTCACTAGTATGAAAAATAGTATTCATGTATGATTTTTAGTTTCATTTATTTAATAAACAACGTTAAAAATATATTGACAGTGTTTTTAAAAAATTGATGCCAAAAATCTTTCATGATGGGTTTTCACATTGGTTTTAATAAAATAATAATTAATATATAAACTCTATATTTTCTCATGGTAGTGTTTTAAATTTTCCCGAGTATGCCTTTAAATTTTAATGTCCATCTTGAAATTAAATATGCCACCGAAAAACATTTTTGCGTACCATATATAACTTTTTAGTCTCCCTCTTTCTTCAATTGTTGTCTAATCCCCATTGGTTTTCATCATCGGTAAACTTGTTATTCATTCAGAAATTTCAAAAATATATTTATTATTATAATCTCATTATTTAAATTTTTTATTTCTTTCATACATCATTATAATTTTTAGTGATTTTTTTGTTAAAGAATACTTCCTCTAATTGAGTTTATAGAAAGAATCTATCACATGAGATTTTCCTTTTGGATGAAAAAATGACTTGCGAACCATAATTAATGAATCCACATTATTTTTTTACTAAAAAGTTGTAAACATCAACAAATGAAAAATACATTCTAAGGACATAAAAACTAGAAAGGATATAAAGTCAATGCATTGTGTTTATTTTTCTTGTTTTCATTTTCTTCCCACAATTTTCTAGTTCATTAGTTTATTTTTTTCATACAATGGAGAAATGTTATTAAAAATATTTAAAAACAATTAAACCCTTTATACATCAGTTATTATGATTATCAATGTCGAACATACCCTTATACATTAGTTATCTAAATAACTAACTACTAAATTGATGATTTTATCACTTTTAATGGTGGTTAATATTATAAAAAACATTGAAAGATGGTTTTATTGTTATTTTGTATAAACTAGTGTTTAAAATAAAACATAATACAATGGATGAATTTATGTTGGAACAAAACTGACGTTAAAACTCATAAATAATAGATGATAAAATATATTTTTTCATTTGTGATACATGGAAAAAACAAAACAATCGAAAAGAAAATACATACTAGATACTTGATAAAAAATGAGAAAGAGATTATACACTATATATATGTGTGTTTCATTACATGATATATCATCAAAATAAACACAAAAAATCCTAACACTATCTCTAACACAAAGTCCATTGTACATACCAATTCATTTGGGTTCTTAACTCATGAATTCATCATCCCTTTTTTATATGACTTTACATTTACCTAGATCACATGTATCAATGTGTATATACATTCAAAATGTAGACATGTAGGGTATAAGAACATCATACCCAATAGGAGGACACCATCCCACCCCTACCTATATTCTATAAAACCTTGTGTATATAAAATAAAATAGATAAATAATAAAGAAACATTAAATAATTGATAAAAAAATGTTTTTAATACGTAATTATTCTTTATTTTCTATCATGTAGGATAAATCAGAAATGATTCTTTATAATCATACTAATAACCTATAATAAAATCAAAAAAACATATTCTAATCCAAGATCAAATTCCAAATAGGTAAAATAGAAGTAGAATGAGCCACTAATATCTTCTCAAGGATACCACATTCACACACACAGACAAACACATATATAGAAAAACACAAACAATCAAAAACATCATTATCCATCCTTAAATATGAATCCCTATTTCTCAAAGGAAGGAATGTATACATATCTAAACATAACCATAACCATACACATATCCATCCTCTATAATATGCCCCCATCTTTATTGGGGGGAATATAATCATATATATATATAACCATATATATAGATGTTATAAACATATTAATCCAAAATCTATATTATTAAGGCTTTTAATACCAATGTGTGAAATATACAATAATTATTAGGCTATATATATGTCCAACACTATACATAACATTTTCAAAATCATATAATAATGTAAAGAACTAAATAATTATGTCAATATCATGAATTACTAATAAAAAATTATTATATAAATAATTCAAAAATAATTTAAATGAATAATAAGATTCAAGTATACATGTATCCAATGATTACATATTAGGAATAAATTGGAAGAATTTAATGAAATATATCATGGCATGATTATTAAATAAAAATATTTAAATCATGGATAAAAAAATTTATTAATTTTGTAAGGAAACCAATTTATAGATTGGTTTTTTGAGAGAGAAAATTTTTAGGATATTTTCCACTCTAACCCATACCATTGTAGTGAAAATCATAATAAATATATTGGAGAAATTGAAGGAAAACATACGAAATAATAGGATAAATCCAAATATTCTAGCATAATAAAATAGATATGAATCTAGTATAGTGATTAATGAGTTATATGTTCATGGAAAATAAGGGTTTAAATTAATTACAAAAAAAAAGAATAAACTAATGTTATGTGTTTGAGAATCTGCCTAAATTGATAATAGGGACCTCCAGTTACCACCCAAGGTAAGAATTGTCAATGGAGAATATATATTGGAAAATCTACATAAATAATAGGTTTAATGATTAATTTTAATTCAATAAAACTAGAAAAAATATATGAATATATGATAGCTATCCTTAACATGACCAAAACCAAAACACCACAACACATAGGGATTGAAACTGGGTGAAGATCAAGGCATTGATTAAAGGAATATAAAAAGTATATAGGGATGAGAAATCAATAATATCTAAAAACATATATTTGTTTGAGAGGGTGGAATTCTTAAAAAATATTTTAAGACTTAAAAGAAAAAAAATAGAAAATTAAAATTTTCGTTTTTATTAATAACCTTGAAGGAACACACTGGAACTCTATTGGGTATTCACCATAATTTCAGTATACACAAATGTGACACCATACACTATTTTTAGACACCGTGATTTTAATTCATTTGTTACACCTTACCCCTTCTCCATTATTCCAGCTTCTTCCCCCAACACCCATTTACATGGGTATTAATCCTGTGACCCACAAATTCCATCATTTTAACAATTAAAATAATAATATTTAAAATGAATATATCACTCAAATGAAAAGGGTCATTATAAAAGAAGATTTGGAGATGGGAAGGAAAATACAGTAGATGGAAAGAGTTCCTCGGGAACATACACATACTAGGCTGAAGAAAACAAGAGTGAAATTTAATAAATTTTTGGTTGATAGACCAAAATTCCCCTAAAAGAAAAATAAATAAACTAGTCACACCATGTATATAGTTAAAGCACATTGACCACTTTGTGACATCTCGTTGAGTTTTTACCTACTTGGAAACAAGCCAAGAACGCATTCAAAATATAACGAGTGCCCGGTGACTTACCATAGACACCAAATATAAATATCATTTCCATTAAAACTCTGTATTCCCATACTAGGATTTTACAATCAACACAATAACTCCAAATTCAAAAAATAAAGTTCTTAAAAAATGGTCACTCCCAATATCATGTTTCATAGTGATAAATGATACAATATTCATAAATTAATGTGTTACACGCACTCTCATGTTTTTTAAATTTTTATTCAATTGTGCATGGTTTACACCATCCATATCTTCCCTCATCATAGATGTTTTCCTTAGATGATAGCATGATATCCCACTCTTCCATTTTATACCACTATGGTGGTTAATGAAGCATTTCATTATCCTTTCCTCCATCCAACCTCACTACTTTACTACTTTTCATATCAATGGTAGTTTATTCCCTCCATGGATTTTGGGGGGCCCTTAGTGTTGCCTATAATAGATCTAGTTAAGGAAGGTTCCATGAAGGTAATTTTACTACGCAATTCCTCTATCTCAATCATCGAGGCCTTGGCCCATCCCAATCCTTGTTTCTATTAGAAGTCCTCCCACTCATACTTTAGATCCCCCTAGAGGCCATGGTTTGAGATTTTATAGACGTATAATGTTTCTTTAATAATTTATAAGATTATCATATAATTTTTTAGGGAAATACTATGTCTTAATGAAAAAATATGATTTTATGATCTTTTATTATTTTTAGAGGATCTGGATTTCAAATTTAAATTCAATGATTTTTGGGATATAAATAATTAATTTTGGAGTTTAAAATAATAATTTTTCTTCCAAGATAATGTTAATATATTTTTGGTTTAAATTCCTAATGATCATGGTAGAATATTCATTAAAATAAAACATTTAAGAGATTTGGAAGATTTTGTATATTTAATGTTTAAAATCCCAAGTTTTTTTTGAAAGTTCATTTTTGGATTTAATTTTTTTGTTATTTAATTTAAATATATATTCTAGAAATTTTTTGAAAAATGATTTGTTAGTTTTAATTTTAATATTTCCCATTTAACGGTGTATTTTTCCCAAATTTTTTTAATATATGATCTGAATTTTCCATGCATAAATTTTATTTCATAGTTTGAAAATACACTGTAGAATTATATCTCTATTAAGGTAGCCAATTTCTGTAGAATTGACATAGAAAATTCTAATAATACACTCACATATGTATTTCACATATCCAAATCACAGTGGAATTCATGTAGTTGATCTGGAATCCCTTAACGTGTGAATTATTGAATGTACCCACATATGTGCTTTCGAAATATGGATAAATATAACTCTAAGAGAACCAAGCCTTTCAATTTCACCACTATGGAAGCTTTGTTGCGGCCTAAAGAAACTAAGATGTAATTGATGCCTTAACTAAGGACTCAATTTATCTGAGTCGAGCTACTATATTATGAGTTGATAACTGGCTAAGCTCGACGAAGGTCCATGATCCATTGACACTATTCCAAATACCCACAACACCAAGAATCCAAAACCCATTGGATAAGATGAGCCAATACTAGGATCTGGTTGAGCAAGAATGGAGAACTAATGAAGCTACTATCTTGGTTGTAGATCAGTTCCAAGCAGTAATAATGCAATGAATCCATCACCACCATTCCATCTGATTTCACAAACTGGACAAACTACGAACCCCTTAATTCCTAATTTTATGATATACAAAGATCCTAACCAATATCAACAAAGAAACTGAATAAACTATCAATCATGAAGATGAAGTTGTGACCAAATGGTGATTATCGGTTGATCGTCACATTTTGATCATCTTATGATTGAACCTCAAGGGTTCCGTTGCAAAATAAACTAGACCGAATAACACTAGTTCATTATAAAATATTACCAATCTTTTTTTTAAATAATAAAATGACTTAGCTAGGTGTATTCTAATAGAGAACAACCAATCTGAGGCGTATTGAGGATGATTTATTCGAGTTCATGAGTAGCTAACACTAAGACTAGATTTTATTTTCTTTGACAGAGAATAACTATTATTTTGATGTGATTTGTGTAGGTTGGACCATATTTTATTTAATTGAATGATAGAATGTGTTGGTGAGGGAAATCATACTCTTCAATTATTGTGATTATGTTGTTGATATGGAACACATGTTAGGTGTTTGACTAAATTACATAATGAAGTTGCTGGGTTGATGATCCTCATCTGTTGGGGGAATTATACTTGAGAAATTTGGTTCTCAAACATTGAATAAATTCTTGGGTTTTTAGTTCCTGAATTCTGGGTAATTCATTTAAAACACATGAAAAATTAATGGGTTGGAGAATTTTTCTTGAATTACTGAGCAGTGATAGAAGCATGAAATTAAAAAAGACACATGTTTTGGAGTAGTGAGGACCCATATATGATTTTAATATAATTAATGTTAGTGTAAAATATTGTTTTAAGGTAATAAACCTAATTAAAATAGGATTCTCTTTTTTTGAGGTCATATTGAGACATCATAGTGGATCAGTAGTAAGAAAGATGATGAATACATTGGAAATTTAAGGAACTATGGTGGAGAGTGAAGACGAAGATCATTGTTTGGAGTTGAATCTTTGGAGAAGTACCCCTCTCATCACTTTCATTTTCTATTTTCTTTTATTAATTTTTTTTGCAGAACCCAATAAGATTATTGGTTAAATTCAAATAGGGGAAATTAAATTGTTTAGTTTTTCATCTTTTTTACTTCATTCACTTTATTTATTCTTATTTGGATATATTTTCATTAGGATTGAGTGATAAAATTAATTTAAAAAACATTATTCAATATTTTCTCTAGATTAATTAATTTAATGGTTGAAAGATATTTAAATTCATCTAGTGAAGTACTATTTCCATTGAAAAATGTTTTAGCCACAACAATGAATATTAGAAATCAAATTTTACATCTCTCTAATAATGAATCAATTAAGAAACTATAAATATAAATTTATATTATCTTCTTAAATATTCGTTTACCCCATTCTCAATGATTAAAATACATCAATTATTTTTATCCTTTGAGACCTATTATCTCATTTCTTTTATCACATAATTTTCTATCACATCACTAATTTTTTTGTTATTTTATTAATTTTTTTTCATTTCATTTATTGGAACACAACTTCCAACGGGGTTCAACCCAACTTCCACTATAGTAATTTTAGTAGGCATAAAAATAATTTATTCAGTAATTTTTAATAAGACTTGAATTATTGGATTCCCATCCATTTTCCTATATAGGACTGAATTTATCTCATCTTTAAACTTTAATAAATATCCTATATTGAATAATTTTGGTTGATACTATCTTGATCTACCATCTTTTTTATTATGAATCACTCCTCAAGATCTTGTGGCCCTAAAAGATGTCTTTACGCTCAAGTAGAGTTATTTATATATTCATATCTCCCCAAGAGTGGATTTCAGGGTTTCTTGGTGACAAGATTTTAAAGTATGTGGTAGAAGGATTTGTATCTTTTTTTGGTTAATAAAGATGCATGGGGGAAGTGGGCCTCCGAATATGATAGTGTTATGTCATCTCTAAAGACTCCATCTATCTTTCCATAACTTAGATATTTTGAGGGGATTTTGAATTCTTTAGGAAATTTTTTCTATGTGGGTGTAGGAACATTTGGAATAATGAAAATATGTGAGGCTAATTTTCATTAGAGATAAGATTTCCTTTTATTTACCTTATTTTATCTATTTATGGGTGGGGTAATCTGTCTCCTTTTAGTAATATATCATCATTACCTCCCTTGTGAGTTTATCTATTAAATACCATTTCTAGAGTCATATAATTTCTAATTATAGAAGAAGAATATCTTGGCCAGTTGATGATCAATCACTCATGGGGATATTTAGGAAACTATTTTATTAATTAATGATATTTTAGGTAGGCACTAAGTCCTCTCCTCTAGATATTCTGTCTTATATGACTGTATTTCCTATGAGACCACTAATTGGTGACCACCCTATTGGTGGTCCATCTTGGTATATTAACATGATTCCACCAATTCATTGTCCTCTTACTATATATTTCACTCATTTTTAAGAAGAATGATGTGTATTGATTGATATTTCACTAGAGTTAGAGGCTTTTGTCTATAATAGAGATCCCCCTCCAGTATTAGTTACCACAATGGATTTTCTTGATATGACAAATTCTCCAATTTTTCCTTCATATTTATCACCAAAACTCAACCACATTTTAGATCCTTGGGTGAATCTTGATATCCCCCACATACGAAACTCATGTTGAACATCTTTATCTCCTACTACTAGTCCTTGTGTTTATGAATCAGGGGGTTCTAGAGATTCTACATGGTTGGTTTAGGTGAACATGGAATTCATGTTAGAATCCCGTTACTGGATTACCCTTTGGTCTGAGTATCTGTAGGGGATTATTATCCTAAGATTATTTTTAAATTAAAGCACTTCTCACCCATCAGTTTTGAATATTAGGATATGTATGGTGAAGAATAGATCAAATGTTCTCTACCTTTAAAACTCTAGAGGATATACATCAGAAGGAATCATCTATTTTAGGGCTTATGGTTAGTAGAATAGTAACCAGATCATGGTTGACATGTAGGGTTTCAAACTCTAATCTTAAGGCCAAATAATTCCAAGACTCTACACCAATTTATAATGATTTGTATGATAATCTGGAATTTTTTGGACTTATTTACAATGAAAAGTGTGATTTCCTAGTTATAAATTTTTTTCCAATAATTTTTCTATTATCACAGTTCATAAAATAATACATAGGGAAGAACAGATAAAAAATTTCATCAAAACTCAATGTATACTCTATTAATCATAAAAGCCCACAAAAAAATATTATTTGGTAATTCTAAAAACTAATTTACAAATGTAAATAATACACTCCTCCTCTATAAATTAAATACAAGAACTAGTAGTTTTTCATTGAGTGGTGACTTCAATACTATTATAAATTATGAGGAGAAGGTAGCTAAAAAAATTTATTGTGGGAGTGAAAAGTAAGGGTTTAAATCTTTCATATTAGGAAGAAACTTGTTAGATATCATTTTTTAAGGATGAATATACATGGTGTAATAATATTATGGGGACTAAAGGATTTGTAAGAGATTGGTTAAATTCTTATCTCATATGCATGTGATCTCCTCCTTCATTAACTATTCATTTTCTAACATGGACATAGCATTATAACATCACTCTCAAATGATCATTAGTCGTCACATTATGAAGTAAGGTAGACATATTTTATTTTTCACTAAAATATTCACTTAAAAAATTGATTTCATGTAGGTGATTCAGGATCCTTGGAGTATCTCATCCACTTGCCCATCATGTTCTACCCTTCAGAACAAACTCAAGCACCTTGGAATTAAAATCCTGGAATTGGGTGATTAACCCATAAAAATAAAATACAGTATATTGGATTATAAATATAAAATATACCAATTAGATATTACATTAAAAGGGATATTATAAGAAAATAACATTGTCTAATTATTTAAAAAATAAATTTTATATTCAGATAAGATACTAGAGGATGGAAAAAAGAATGGGAGAGTTCCATAGAAGTATTACATATATTATAAGATAGAAAAATGATTTATTTTCATAAATGCATAAAATAGTTCATGTTCGTGGGAAACATCATCATGAAACATGAGGATGGATCCTTCACCAGGGATATTAAGGTGTTTATACCACATAGAATCACATTCATCCAAAATATTCTTATAGGATGGTGGTATGGGACCAGTGGGGGGAACTACGATTACAGTGAATATGAAAACAATTTCTTAATATCATTCCACAGCGAGTAGAGAATAAGATAAAATTATACTATGAATGTAACTCCTCCGAAGAATGAAATAAATAATATTATATGTACCCATGATCCTAGAAATTCACGGTGAACCGATGGTTTTGTAGGATCCTTCTACAAGTTAGATTGAGAGATCATCAAAGTAGAGGTTATTGAGGTAGTCAAGGATAACTTCATGGGTGTCCCTCTCCCTCATGCCACTTGTGATACAACACTGGTTTTCATACCAAATGTGCAACAACTGAGCACTATATAATAATATTGACCTATTAGTCTATGTTATTTCTCCTACATGATTAATTGGTAAAATATTGAATGATAAGTTCTTGAAAATTCATCCATATCACGGTTTGGAAGATAAATATAAATTTACTATGGGGAGGAGTATAAAATATTTATTAGGCCTAATATAAGATATGATGATAGATTTTTATTAAAAGATAGTTCGCATATACATCATCTTAAAAATCAACATAGAAAAGTCATATGATAGGATGTAATGAAATATGATTTAAATTGTTATGAGATAATGTATATTCTAAAAATGGGTGTGTGGTATTTTTTATATAGTTACCCCACATTATGATTCTTGATTATGATAGTCGAAAAGTTGTTCATTTTCATCGAGTTGAATTATTGAAATCATCAGGGCGATAATATATTCCCCAATCCCATTATCCTAGGTCTATAATTACTTAGTAGTAACATCAAAAAGACTATTTCTAATATATAGATTATTCATCTCAAATTAAAATAGAGGCTTAAAGGAATATCTCATCAATTATTATGGATGAAAATATATTATTTATTTACATTAGTAGCCAATCCACAAGAAACTTCAAAGATTTATTGGATACTTGTTTCTTTCGGAGTTTATATATTGTAATTCTAGAAAAGGTAAATGTAATAATTTATAGAAGATACTCAATTATACATTCCAATATTATAAAAATTTGGAGCAGTTTCTAAAGGATTTATTCCAATGAAATACCTCGGAGCCTCACAATCAAACGCACATGTACTCATTCACTCATTCAATTATATGGGTGACTGAATTATAAAAAAAATTATAACATCAAAATATATTTATTTTATTTTTGTTAGATAATCACTCTTATCAATAGAATTTTCTTGTTTATTCCCACTAAAAACTTATACAATATTAAATCTCCAAACACCATCATTAAAAATATTAAAAACAATGTTAGTGTATTCTCATGGAACTCCCACTTGGAAGGATCCTTCCACTGGGTGACCTTGGCCAAACATGGCTATATGTTTGATCCAATAATCATACATATATTTTTATATATATCATTTTATTTGAAAACATTCACAAAAGCAATGTTTTAATTTGAAAAGACCATTTTAAAAATTAGAGAAGTCAGGAAACTCGAACCGAACAAAATTATAACATATTTATGAGTAATATGTCAATAAATATAATGGAAAACATAATGATAATACATTATAAACAAACAAAACAATACCACGATAATAAAACCCATTAAAGACCAATAACAAAAAATTCATTCCAATAATACCTTAAATTCATGAAACATACCATGTAAAATAATATGAGTTTAAAAAAATTATTAATTAATATTTTTTAATAAATGAATTGATTATATTGTTTGAAAAAAAATAGTGTACATAAAGTTTAGTTTCAAAAGTATATATACGAAAATAAATGAAAGCAACACGTTTTAAAAGAACCCATGATATTATAACTTTGAAAAATAATTTATTTATTACCCAAGGACATTAAAAAGGAATTATTTTTTTGGGGAAATGTATTTATAAAAATCAAGAATAACATAGTTTATCAAGAAAAATAAATCAAATGAAAACACTTACATAAATATTAAAAAATAATTTCTCAATTGGTGAAGATCACTTGATTAGTTCTCCATACTGGATTCAAAAGACCTAGTAATAAAAAAATGGTCAAGACAATCCATCATTCTTGGGTTTTTTCACCATGACTTAATGATGTTGGAATTGGATAAAATAATTAAACCTATTAAGATAGTGAAGTAAATATATGAAATAAGGGTTTAACCTTAATGAACTCACATGAAAGAGTGGATCTCTAAATCCATGGGAAATAAATGGGGATACACATAGGGATATTACACTATCTGAGATGAGTGAATTGGAGGAATGAAAGGTCTCAACGAGGTTTAATTTGATGAGGTAAAGTATTGAATTTTATGATAATAAAAACATGTGAAAGCTACATGGTTTGGTCACACAATTCACAAACCTTTTCACTAAATGTGGAAACATTACTGGATGAACCTATTATATTCAACATATGATGGGAACATTTTTTTAATAATCAAGCACCACCCATTCATAAGGGTCCTATACATAAGGATCTAGCTTCACGATTTTTACTACGATCCATAGGGTTGACCATAACAATCCATGTCAAGCCTTGGGAAAGGTTGAACCAAGACACACCAATATCTCACCACACATAGGGCGAATATATCAATAAAAATTCTCAACTAATTAATTATGAAAATTTATAATTAATTATTTAACTAAAATTAATGGGGGATTAATCTCTTAGAAAATAACCGGGTGACCAAACTAAGCTAGAACGATGACCAATGATGTATAAGAGGTCCATAAAACCCCCAAGGCCTCCATGAGAAACATATATAAAATATAACACCTATAAAATCACCAATTTAATTAAATTAAATTTAATAACCATAATAAATTATTTAGATAATAGACCTCAACCAAAATGGTGATGGAAGTTGTGTGTTCACCATCATAGGATTTACTCCACCCACTATACAAAAAATCCACATATTTTGAGATGATTACACAACTCCCTAGTGGATCATTCCTAAATAACATAACCTTAATCACAAAAAAAGTAGAAACTCATTAAAAGAAATAAAAGAGAGAGGATTAATATATCGAAATGAAAATCATGATGGAAAACACATCAAAAATCCACTCTTATTCATGGGGGATCAATGTGATGTACAAAAAGGGAGGAATCAATTTAATTGACCTCCCTATTCCCTCATTAAATTATAAATAACAAGAGTCTAAACCTCAAAAATTTTGGCCCACCTCTTCCATTAAAAATGGAAAAGGGACTATTGTATTTTGGGCCACAGGATCATGGTGTAACACCCGTCCTTTTGGGTTACATCAGTGCATGTCCCACTAGATATAAATTTATAAGGTAAGGTGGTGCATCATTCAAAGATGAAGGATCAATTTATTGAATAAGAAAAATGTTGATTACATGAGCCTAAATTATGTAATCTTATTATAATCTTTATCATAATAAGGAAGCAAATCACTAGGAAAATCATCATGCCATTTAATGTCCTGGTTGACTCCCTTTTTGGTAAAACCATCCACAACCATGTTCACTTCATGAATGGAATGAGCGGATAATAAGTTAATATCCATGAGTGGAGTAAGGAAATTCATCCCATAGGAAGTAAGTAGCCAGGAAAGATGCACAACCCCCTTCCAAATAGTATATACAATAATGGTTGAATCACTTTCAATCCAAATAATCTTCCAACCCTTTTTTCACATATTCAATAGTATGGATTACCCCCATCAATTCTATTTCTAGATATGAGATCATACCACATCCACCAATGAAGAATCCATGACACCTTCCAAGATTGTCTCTGAAGATATCACCAGATCTTGCCCGACTCAAGATGCCTTTAGATTCACCATCGATATTCACTCATGATCCATCCTAGAAGCGGAGCTTTCCAAACTACCTAAATGGTGCATCGAGGATATATTTATGAACCAACAATCATAAGTCAGTCTAGGATCTCAAAATCAGTAGCAGTGTTGTCACAATAAGCTTTCTGAATCAAGGCAGCGTCCTAGATGGAAATGAGAATTTGTGCCTTACAATCATTGAGCTAAAATGAGAAATTATTATAAATAATATTATTCTTATTATACCATATCACGTAGAAGATATCAGCATCAGTAGTCAAAAAAATATTCTTGATGTGTTGAGAAGATTCCAAATCGTAGCAATATTGCAATTGAGAGCTGATAAAATCAAGAAGTGACCATCTGCAACCAAAAAAATCAAGAATATATTTCTAGAGAACTACAGCTGTAGAAAAATATAGATACAAATAAATAGCGTCATCTCTATGTTGGTTGAACAGGTGACATATAGAGAAATATTGAATCCCAAAATATTTTATACACACTTCAGCGGGGACTCTGTTATAAACAATACACCAAAAAAGAGTAAATCTAGAGGGCTTAATTAAGTTTTTCTATAATATTTAAACCAACATAATCTATAATTATAATTTATGAAATTTTAATTGTAAAAAATTTTGGAATTAAGAACACTATTATAAGAAAGCTCCCTAATGATGAAATCATCATAATTAAAGGAGTAATTATCAATAACATGACTAATATTATTAGGAAGGTTGATGACATGAGAATTAAAGACATCCCTAATGGTGTAGTTGGTATTACCTGGAAGTGAATTGGGAGGTAGCATAGAGATTAAAATAACAATAGTCCAGTTCTCAAGACAAAAATTAATGGAGGAATTAGTACTAAGCATCCATCACAAATTTTTCATAATGTTGGTGAAGGATTGTCTAATGGACGTGAAAATGGAAGAACTAATGTAGTTCATATTTCCATTATTAATCTTAGTAAGGAATCATTTCTTGAGAAAAGAAGTGGAATCAAAGTTATTGTGAAGAAACTTCTAAGTCATCCTAGATTTAAGTGTGACATTAAAGAGTTTAATATTTTTGATTCCAAGACCTCCCTTGTATAAAGGTTTACAGAACGTGGCACAAGGTATGGTCAAAAGCATTCATTCAATCATGCTTCTAGTCCAAACAAAGTTTTTAATGTAAGCATTAATTTTCATAAGAAGTCTAGCAGGTCAATTGTAAGCTATCATCGAATAGGACATTTTGGAGACAATTGTAGATTTCACAAGATAAATTACACCAGAAATATAGATAGTCTTACCCTTCCGAAAATAAAGTTGATTACTAATTTTAACAATAATGTTGTTTAAGTAAATATATTTAGGTCTTCCCCTAAAGATAGAAACACCATGATATGTGAAGGAGAAAGAACCTTCCTTGATACCTAAGTAATTAATGATCTTAGATTTTCTATTAGAATTAAAAAATTTCCCCAAGAACACAAAGGATTTTCTCATGCTTATAGATTGACATGAAAAATCTTCATAATGAGAGAAGGAATTTTTATGATTTTGGATATTCCTTTAATCACCTTGTTATAAAAAAATTATGTCTTCAACATATAAAATATGGGTGGGAACATTTAGGATTCTAGAAGCCTGGATATATTTAATCATGTTTTGATCCACATGGATAGTGAGTAATATGATTATGTAATCTTCAGTAATGGAAAAAAGAATGTAATAATGGGTATATCCTTCCCTAACTACCTTGGTTCAATTAAAAAAACACTTAGGGGTACCATTTAAAAGAACATAGATGGAATCCAAATTTAGTAAAGTGTTTATCATACTGATGAAAGAGACATTAATCCCAATTTTTTTCAGAACCCTAATGATGAAACCCCAACCCATTTTATCAAAATCTTTCCTAATGTCATTTTTAATAGAAACACTACCTCCTCTAGTGAATTAGTCTAATAAGTTAGTGCATTCCGAAGCAATAAAATTGAAATATTGTATTGAACTATATTTGATAAAACCAAATTGATTTCAGGAAACAATTCGACTGAAAATGGAAGTGAGTCTCATAGAAAGATGTTTTGAGATAATTTTGTAGATGGTGTTAATAAGTGCAATAGGATGGAAAAGGTGATTCTCGAAATAAATTTCTACTTTATGAATAAGAGTATGAAATGGGGCATTTAAACCATGTGAGAGAACACCATTGGAAAATAATGTTTTGACTATTTTGTAAACAACTATATGAATAACCTCCTAGTAATGTTGGAAAAAACTATTATTAAAACCATCAAGACTAGGGGTACCATCAGGAATAATGAAAACAATGGAGTCTTTAATTTAACGATCAAGATGGATGCTTAAAAGATAGTCATTTTCTTCAAAAGTAAACACATATGAAATGATGTTCAGTAAGAGATCTTTTATATTATCTTGACCATTGAAAAAATTATGAAAATAAGAGACTACTTGATTAGAAATTGCCTCCATAGTGTCAAGGGGGGGTGTCATCGTCTCTAAGGAAGGAAAGAGGTTTATATAATTTTCTATTCTTTTGGTGATAATTGTAGATCTTTGTATTCCTATCAATATAGAAAATCCATTTAGTATTGAATATTTTCTTTCGCATGTTATCATTATATTTTAGAAGGTAGTTGGGTTTCTGAGAGGTAATAATTTCTAGTTGGGGATCCAAAGACAAATCAAAGCATGTATTAGAGTTTTGAATTTGAATAAGTTCATTATCAAGAGTGGAGATGTCCTTGTCAATTTGTTTAGATTTTTAATTACACCAATCCTTGTGTCACTTAATAAGATGTTTTAAATTAGTGAAGCATGAAAAAACGTCATTGTGATGCCACATGCATTCCTAGAAATTTTTAATAATGTTAGTACCTTCAGGATCCGCAGCCCAAGAATTATTAAATTTGAAAGGAAGAGTGTGTTTAATACTCTTGGTTAGAATGCTAACATGAATGGGATGATGGTTTGAGTTGAACATAGATAAGGTAATACTTGATATGAGGCCCATCTATCAAGGGAAAATATATTAGTGAAATTCCTTTCATGTTTACTAGCGACTACCCTATTGAGGTGTCATCTATTCAAAGTGAACCTAGCACTAGTGAGATTGATTTCAATAAGTTTACAATCCTCAATAGATTATTTAAATTTCCTTGAGGAAGTAGAAGAGTGGGAAAAACAAATTTTTTCACTAGAGGTAAGAATCACATTAAAATCCCTAATCACAAACTAGGGATCAGGGATAACGTTATGTAGAATATTAAGATCATGCCAAAGGTACTATGATCATGGTATCTATTCATATCATAGATCATAGTGCGAAAATAATTTAATCTATCAGAGGAAAATTGATAGGTAAACATCTTCTCAAAAACATGGAAGGAATTAATAGAATGAAAAGATGGCTGATAAAAAAACCTAAAGAGATTCAGTAGCAAGATCATCATTGAAAGTACCAAAAAAATATAACGAAAAGAGAAAAGATGAAAACATTTTGATGAAAAATTAATTTTGGTCTCATCCATAAAAAAATATTTGTCTTGTGAGAAAAAATAATTAATTTAAGAACAAATATATGATATGTTAGAAGAACCTTTAATAGTAGAACTTTTATTTTTTTCAATGTTTTGGCATTCAAGTGAGTGTCTATTGAGCTATACCATGACAGATTAAAAGAAATTTTAGCATTTGTGATAGGTATGCTGGAAGATTCAGTAATATGAGCAGTATTGAGATAGTCCACTTCTAGTAGAATGTCATTAAATACAAAACCTTTATCTTGTGGAGTCCCTTCAGAATCAGGCTTAAAAAAAACATACCTACAATGTGTACAGTTTTTTGGCTAGTAATTAATATGTTCACAATAGTGATACCACCCATCTGGGACTGAGTGTAACACCCGAGACTTTTATGTTATCAAAGGAATCTTTTTCTACACAACACTTGCTTGGCTTGCTTTACACGCAATCACGATCTTCCTCGATAGCTTGCGTCGTACGCAATACCGAGTTTCACTAAACAACAATATGCTATTAAAACTTGCTGTTATGAATAGTAATAACCACTTTTTGAAATTTTATAAATTTTATTTTTCAAAAAGGACTTCATTTTTGGACTCAGAATATCGAAATTATCCTAGGGTGAAATTTTGGTATTTTTCTGAAAACTTTCAATTTTTGATGAATAGTGAAACCACTAAGTGGTAGGTTAAAAAACTGAATTTTGCATAAAACATAATTTTACCGCTTCTGTGAATGGAATTTCAAAAATACTACAGAAACGGTTGATATCAGTAAGTAAAATGTGGTTCAATGAGATAAAAATAAATTTTTGGTGAATAGTAACTTTTTACTATTTTTACCGCAGTTAATAGTAAATAGGGTAACTAAGGGTAAATATGATATTAATATTACCCTAAAACATGTCCTAATTCTATTGGACAAGTGTAATTCGACCAAAATCAAACTTAGGAATAAAATATGACCATTTAGGCCCACTTGGATTAGATTAGGACATTTATTATTAATTTATTTAAAGAAGGGTTAAAATAGTTAAAATCAATGTTTAATAAGTAAATCATTTTTAATATGGGGTTATACATAAGATAAATTCGATTGTAAATATTAATTAGAAAGCTAAAAAGATTTCCTACATGATGTTATTTTATTTGAAATTTTTAGACATCAAATAATTTAATTTATTTATGACACAATGATGATGCAGTAATTATCATAGTAATGAAATATTGACATAATTGATAATATAAATACCAAAATAAATGTAATTTAAGACTTTTTATGAATTCCACTAATTTTCAAGGTTACTATGATATATTGTCGTTGATTTAATCAACTTGGTTAGAACATATAATTCTGTTATGACTTTCACAAAAATCATATATCAAATAGTGTCAAAATTGACACAAAATAGTTTTTAAATAAAATATTATATTATTAATTGTTATTTTATTCCTAAAAATCTAAGGCTCGGCCAAATGACTTAGATAAGTATATATATATTAATAATAAACAATTTGGGGTTCGTTTGGCATGTTATAGTAAGTGTATTAACCATATAGTGAAAGAAAACAAAAAGACATGGTAAATGTTAAATTATTTAACTTAGAGTTAAATCTAATTGATAAGGTTAAAATAATACCCTAAACTTGTCTAAATCCTATTGGTTGATAGGATTTAGACCCATCCCCACTTTAGCTTCTAAATAAGACCTTTTGGAACCATTATAAACCGATTTTGACTTTAATATAAAATAATATTTTGAGATATTCCTAAGGTGCCCCTCTCCTCCCTTATAAAAGGGCACCTCCTCCCCCTCCTCCTCACACCAAATTGAGCACTCAAGCTCGGCCAACCCCTGCCATTTTCTCCTCTACACTTCCCTAGAATAATCCTAGAGGTCCTGATCTTATTCAAAGACCAATCTTAGTTCCCTAAGTGGAGGATTCAAAGAAGCGTTCCAAAGAAGAGGTAATATCCATTACCGATCTTTTCAATTTCATTCTTCTTCAACATCTTCTTTTTTAGTTGTTTCATGATAAAGTAATAACATCAGTATTACTTACATACTGATATGTTATTATAAATATGAAACAACCCTAATTCACCTTCTATCCATCCTACGGAAAAAATGAAATCACCGCGCGTGCGTACGTACGAAATACCGTCTCCACGCCGTGGTGTAATCTGTTTTTCCACCATCACTTTACAAGGATGGGTAAAATGGTGTAATGAGTAACTATTTATGATTATTATAAAGTAATATTGATACTGAAATAATATATATATACTCCAATACAGTTCCACTATCATAGGAACGATATCATCACTCGTGCGTACGTACGGAATACCGTCTCCACGATGTGATGCGACTCGTTCTACATGATCATCATTACATAGTAATTATATATATGAATTGAATGAATAAATATGATATATGTGACAATAATACCATACTGGATATAAGGTATCTATAACCTTAAAAGAAGAATAAGAATGTATTCGGCAAAACACGCATAAGAACAAAAGGCAATAAAGACCCGAGTAACAAGTAACAATGAAATATTACTAACAAGAAGCTAAAAATATGACCATATATGATATCATATCAATATGTATGATTCTGGAATAAGTCAATAACATTATTTAAACCATTATACAGGAGCTTCGGACATGTACAAAGCAAATCGGACCTAAGGTAAGGGAAATATCACAATCTCATTATTATCCGAGATTGTTTATTCGTAAGTATTTACTGGGGTGTATTTTATCATCCACATCCATGTTCCCTCAATATTTAATATTGTTTCCATCCAATTACAATAGTTTAAATCCAATTTTACCCTTCAGTGAGTTTTTAGTAAAGAATATGAAAGGAATCTTTTGTCGTTTTTTCGTACGAGGTACTTTTTGACTTTTCCGACAAAAGTACGAAGAATGTTTTTTTAACTTATACGGAATGAATGGATTTTTAAAACATTATTTCCAAGAAGCTTACATTACAAGTTTTCAAGTTTATTTTTAATCAACTTCTTTTAGTTTTGAATTTTATGACATTTTAAGAAAAGAAAAGTGTTTTTGAAGAAGAAAGGATATTTTCCTCAAGAATGGAGTTCAAGTGTTTTATCAAAATTATTTTCCATCTAAGATAATAAAACGTTCTGTTTTTATCCCTATTATTACATTGATTTGATTATGTTGTGAGGGAATTATTTTTATGAAGTCATTTACCTTATATGGTTTGTTTTATGATGTCATGTGTTTCAAGAATCCCATTTTTGTTACATGTGTTATGCGATGATGTATTTTTTATGATTATGTGGCACACATAAGAAAGGATTCATTATAAGATGGGTGGGAC
The DNA here is from genome assembly GCA_963277665.1 of Viscum album. Lineage (NCBI taxonomy): Eukaryota > Viridiplantae > Streptophyta > Magnoliopsida > Santalales > Viscaceae > Viscum > Viscum album. Next base: position 2,080,692,561 of record OY728152.1, on the reverse strand, counting down.
CTATATCTCCCTCCAATGCAGTGGGTAAATATTTATATCTCATGAGATAGACATGGCTGGAACGGAAGGTTATTTCGGTTCAGTGATACAGGACTGAAACGAGGAGTGAACTCTGTTAAGAAATGGACATTGTCCGCTAAGATAGTCTTGAAAATGAGTCATGACTAACAAGAAATGATTTTACATGATTATGTGTGCATGCCACAAAGTTTCAAGTTTTATGTTATGATTATTGGGATCCCATTTTCACTTCTATGATTTATTCCATGTTATGATATTATGATCTCTTTTGCAGGTTTTGATTTTCAAAAAGATATGATATGATTTTTATTTCCTTTATTTGCCCTTGCTGAGCATTTGAGCTCACCCTTTTATGTTTTCTTTTCCCCGGGTCAGGAAGATGGATATTAAGTAGAATATGCTAAAAGGGACCCTAGATATGATGAAATAAATGGGAGACACTGTAGAAGATTTATGAACCAGTTGTTTATGTTTCCCAGTTTCTAAAGACACTATACCTATATGGTCCTTTGTGGTTTTGTCATATGTTGTAATAAGTGTGCTTCAATTTTGAAGTATTAACAATGTATGTAAAGTATGGGTCGTTATAGTTGGTATCAGAGGAAAGGTATAGTCAACCATTGGAAACTAGGATGTGAAAGCCTTAGTAAGAACCCTAAGGATAAGTCTAAGCATAGAACAAAATCTTAGTGTTTTAGAAATGGCCATGAATACCCTAGGATAAAACCTTAAGTGTGAAATTTTATCCTTGATTATGTGGTTTTCCTATTATAATTAGTGTTTCTCACACTATTCTTCTTGGTTTTAGTCAATGGCTGGAACCCGAAGGAACCGTGTTAATGCGGAATGCGATGGGAAATGCAATGATTGTCGCCCTGAGCAACCAAACGATATGGGAGCTGGAATGCAAAATCTTGTAGCCATGCTCACACAACTTTCTCAAGCTATGAATCATGCAGGACTTCCAAACGAGCAAAGGAAGGAGCAAAATTCTGTTGAATCCTTCATGAGGCAGCGTCCACCTTCTTTCAGCGGGTCTACTGATCCATTAGTTGCTGAACAATGGATTAGTACTACTGAAATGATATTTTCAGTTCTTCAATGTTCTGAGCATGATAAAGTCATCCTAGCAGTGTATCGTTTGGAAGGAGATGCTGATCAATGGTGGAATCTTATTAAGAATACGAGGCAAAGGGATGAAATTGAGTCTATGGAATGGGACGAGTTCAAGAACTTATTTTTCAATAAGTACATCCCTCGTATTCTCTGAACAAAGATGGAGAAAGAGTTCCTTGAACTGAAGCAAAGGGATGATGAATCTGTTGGTACCCATAAAGCAAATTTTACAAGACTTGCAAGGTACGCTTCTGGTATTATTATCCAACCTGAGAATAAGAACGATCGATTCTTTAGTGGCTTAAAACCAAGTCTTCGAAAGTCGTTAGACATAAGGGACTTCAATAGCTACGAGGAAATCGTTCGATGTGCTCTCAAAGTCGAGATGGAGATTGGAATAACCCATCAGTCACATGGGTTTGATAAGAAGAGGAAGATGGAATTCAAAGAAAAATCTAAAGAGCACACGGAAAAGAAGATGAGCTTTTCCTTATGCTAATAGTGTGGAAAGAAACATGGAGGGAGTTGTCTTAAAGGGACAAGTAAATGTTTTAAATGTGGAAAGGAAGGTCATCGGGCATTTGAATGCCGTGATAATGGGAAGAAGATGTCTAATGACGCAAACAAAGGAAGGGATACACAGAATGAACCTACTACACTTCAATGTTTCAAGTGAAAGGAGATGGGGAATTATGCCAATCAATGCCCAAATCCAAGGGTTGATGATGATGGTCGACGTCAACAAAATATTAAGGCTAAAGACAAAGGAAAGTCACATGCAATTTCTATCAGCGATGTGGAGTACGATAACGAAGTGGTGAAAGGTACACTTACCATCCACTCTAAAGTAGAAAATGTTTTATTTGATTCTGGATCCACCCACTCTTTTATTTCTAAAGAATTTTCTAACGGTATCACCTTATTACCTCAACAATTAGATGTTGAGTTAGCTGTGACAACACCTAATGGCACAACAGTCGCATCAAAAGTTTATAATTCTTCTCCGATCGAAGTTTGTGGGAAAGTGCTTCCTGCAAATCTTGTGATCCTTTAGTGGAATTTGATGTTATTCTTGGCATGGATTGGCTTTCTCTACATGGAGCTCATATCAATTTCCAATGAAGGGAAGTCACATTTCATATTCCAGATCAATCTACGATCGTATATCAATGCAAGGATGAACATAATCTTCCAGTGGAAATTTCTTCCATCTTATGGGTATTGATTCCACTAAATGAAGGTTATTTATCTCAAATGGTTGGTGAGAAACTCACGATTAAGAATATTCCCATTGTACGGGAGTTTGATGATGTCTTTCCGGAGGAATTACCGGGTCATCCACTAAATCGTGAAGTTGAGTTTCCAATAGAACTCGTACCGGGTGCTTTGCCTATTTCAAAGACACCTTATAGAATGGCCCCAATTGAGTTGCAGGAATTGAAGAAGCAACTCCAAGAGAATCTTGATAAGGGATTCATACGCCCTAGTGCGTCACCTTGGGGAGCACCTGTTCTATTTGTTAAGAAGAAAGATGGATCAATGAGACTCTGTATTGATTATCGAGAACTTAACAAGATCACTATCAAGAACAAATATCCTCTCCCACACATTGATGACTTATTTGACCAACTACGCGGAGCTCAATACTTTTCCAAGATTGATCTTCATTCAGGGTATCATCAATTAAGGGTCAAAAGGGAGGATATACCAAAGACGACTTTCCGTACAAGGTATGGACACTATGAATTTATAGTGATGCCATTTGGTCATACTAATGCCCTTGCTATCTTCATGGATCTAATGAATAGAGTCTTTAGAGACTATCTTGATAAATTTGTGGTAGTCTTTATAGACGATATTCCTGTCTATTCAAAGAGCAAGGAAGAGCATGAAGATCACTTCAGAATTATATTGAAGACCCTGAGAAAGGAGAAGCTTTATGCCAAATTTACCAAGTGTGAATTTTGGCTTAAAAATGTTGCATTTTTGGGTCACATAATCTCAAATGAGGGGATATCTGTGGATCCAGCAAAAACAGAGGTTATCGAAAGATGGTCAAGACCAACAACAGTAACTGAGATCTGAAGTTTTCTTGGTTTGGCTGGATATTATCGATGTTTTGTAAAAGATTTTTCACGATTATCTAATCCACTCACCAAGTTGACTCGGAAAGGAGTTAAGTTTGTCTGGACAAAGGAATGTGAAGAGAATTTCAAGGAGTTGAAAAGAAGGTTATCCAGTGCACCTGTGCTCACACTACCTTGTAGTGGAGAAAGGTTTGTGATCTACAGTGATGCATCCAAGAAGGGATTGGGGTGTGTTCTTATGCAAAATGATATGGTGATAGCTTATGCCTCACGACAGTTGAAAATCCATGAGCAAAATTACCCTACACATGATTTGGAGTTGGCTGCGGTAATCTTTGCATTAAAGATTTGGAGGCATTACCTTTATGGTGAAAGGTGTGATATTTATAGTGATCATAAAAGTTTAAAGTATATTTTCACACAAAAGTAGTTGAATATGCGTCAAAGAAGATGGTTGGAGCTGATTAAGGATTATGACTGCTCAATCCATTACCACCCTAGGAAAGCAAACAAGGTGGCAGATGCATTAAGTCGACAAGACCATGCTAGTTTATCAATGATGAGGATCACAAAAGATCCAATATTTATGGATTTACAAAGGATGGATCTTGGAATTATAATGGAAGGGGAAAAATTTTATCTTTCTCAAATGAATGTTCAACCATCTATACATGCGAAGATTAAGGAGGCACAGAAAGAAGATGTCGAGTTACAAAAGAAGGTGAGAAATGTTCCTGAATTCAACCTTGATTGTGATGGGATAATAAAGTTCAGGAATCGGGTTTGTCTTCCTCCCATCCCCGAATTTTAGAAGGAGCTGCTGGATGAGGCTCATAGTTCTTCATTCTCTATTCATCCTGGAAGCACGAAGATGTATAGGGACCTGAAAGAGTACTTCTGGTGGGATGACATGAAAAGAGATGTTGCTGAATATGTCTTTGATGCATGGTTTGTCAACAAGTTAAAGCTGAGAGACAAAAGTCTAAGGGGATGTTACAACCATTACCCATACCCGAATGGAAATGGGAAAACATCACTATGGACTTTGTCACAGGACTTCCTAAAACATCCAAAGGCAATAATGCTATTTGGGTCATAGTTGATCGTCTTACAATGTATGCACACTTCATTCCTATTAGAGAGGATTTCTCTCTAGATCAGCTTGCCAGGATATATGTAAAGGAAGTGGTAAGATTGCATAGAGTACCACTTTCTATTATATCTGATCGGGATCCGAGATTTACCTCGAAGTTCTGGCGAAGTCTTCATCATACTCTGGATACAGAGTTGAGTTTCAGCAATTCTTATTATCCCCAGACAGACGGTCAGTCTGAGAGAACAATTCAAACCCTAGAAGATATGTTGAGAGCTTGCTCTATGGATTTCAAGGGAGGTTGGGATCAACACCTACCTTTGGTGTAATTTTCTTATAATAATAGCTTTCATTCCAGTATTCAGATGGCTCCTTATGAAGCTCTCTATGGAAAGAAATGCAGGACTCCAACTTGCTGGGATGAAGTTGGGGAAAGAAAGCTATTAGGACCTGATCTCGTTGATGAAATGGAAGAAAAGGTTATATCTATTCAACAACACATAAGATCAGCTCAAAGTCGACAGAAAGGTTATGCCGACAACCGAAAAAAAGACCTAGAGTTTGAAGTGGGTGATAAAGTGTTCTTACGAATATCTCCCTGGAAGAGGGTTATGAGATTTGGAAATAAGGGGAAGTTGAGCCCTAGATATATCGGTCCTTTCGAAATACTGGATCGTGTTGGGAAGTTAGATTACCGATTGGCGCTTCCACCGAATCTCTCTCAAGTTCACGATGTGTTCCATGTATCTCTCCTGAGAAAGTACATACCAGATCCTTCACATGTACTCAGCTCAGAAGTTGTACCGCTGGAGCAAGATCATTCTTATGAAGAACAGCCGATAGAGATTCTGGATCGTAGCGAAAAAGTCCTACGAAACAAGACCACTCGATTGGTGAAAGTTTTATGGAGGAACCACCAACTTAAAGAAGCTACATGGGAGCTTGAGGATATGATGAGGGAGAAGTATCCTCATCTGTTTTTTACAAAGTGACGAATTTCGAGGGAGAAATTATTTTTAAAGGGGGTAGAATGTAACATCCGAGACTTTTATGTTATCAAAGGAATCTTTTTCTACACAACACTTGCTTGGCTTGCTTTACACGCAATCACGACCTTCCTCGATAGCTTGCGTCGTACGCAATACCGAGTTTCACTAAACAACAATATGCTATTAAAACTAGCCGTTATGAATAGTAATAACCACTTTTTGAAATTTTATAAATTTTATTTTTCAAAATGGACTTCATTTTTGGACTCAGAATATCGAAATTAGCCTAGGGTGAAATTTTGGTATTTTTATGAAAACTTTCAATTTTTGATGAATAGTGAAACCACTAAGTGGTAGGTTAAAAAACTGAATTTTGCATAAAACTTAATTTTACCGCTTCTGTGAATGGAATTTAAAAAATCCTACAGACACGGTTGATATCAGTAAGTAAAATGTGGTTCAATGAGATAAAAATAATTTTTTGGTGAATAGTAACTTTTTACTATTTTTACCGCAGTTAATAGTAAATAGGGTAACTAAGGGTAAATATGATATTAATATTACCCTAACACATGTCCTAATTATATTGGACAAGTGTAATTCGACCAAAAACAAACTTAGAAATAAAATATGACCATTTAGGCCCACTTGGATTAGATTAGGACATTTATTATTAATTTATTTAAAGAAGGGTTAAAATAGTTAAAATCAAAGTTTAATAAGTAAATAATTTTTAATATGGGGTTATACATAAGATAAATTCGATTGTAAATATTCATTAGAAAGCTAAAACGATTTCCTATATTATGGTATTTTATTTGAAATTTTTAGACATCAAATAATTTAATTTATTTATGACACAAAGATGATGCAGTAATTATCTTATTAATGAAATATTGACATAATTGATAATATAAATACCAAAATAAATGTAATTTAAAACTTTTTATGAATTACACTAATTTTCTAGGTTACTATGATATATTAGTGTTGATTTAATAAACTTGGTTCGAACATATAATTCTGTTATGACTTTCACAAAAATCATATATCAAATAGTGTCAAAATTGACACAAAATAGTTTTTAAATCAAATATTATATTATTAATTGTTATTTTATTCCTAAAAATATAATTCTCGGCCAAATGACTTAGATAAGTATATATATATTAATAATAAACAATTTGGGGTTCTTTTGGCATGTTATAGTAAGTGTATTAACCATATAGTGAAAGAAAACAAAAATACATGGTAAAAGTTAAATTATTTAACTTAGAGTTAAATCTAATTTATAAGGTTAAAATAATACCCTAAACTTGTCTAAATCCTATTGGTTGATAGGATTTCGACCCATCCCCACTTTAGCTTCGAAATAAGACCCTTTGGAACCATTATAAACCGATTTTTACTTTAATATAAAATAATATTTTGAGATATTCCTAAGGTGCCCCTCTCCTCCCTTATAAAAGGGCACCTCCTCCCCCTCCTCCTCACACCAAATTGAGCACTCAAGCTCGGACAACCCCTGCCATTTTGTCCTCTACACTTCCATAGAATAATCCTAGAGGTCCTGGTCTTCTTCAAAGACCAATCTTAGTTCCCTAATTGGAGGATTCAAAGAAGCGTTCCAAAGAAGAGGTAATATCCATTACCGATCTTTTCAATTTCTTTCTTCTTCAACTTCTTCTTTTTTAGTTGTTTCATGATAAAGTAATAACATAAGTATTAATTACATACTGATATGTTATTATAAATATGAAACAACACTAATTCACCTTCTATCCATCCTACGGAAAAATGAAATCACCGCGCGTTCGTACGTACGGAATACCGTCTCCACGCCGTGGTGTAATCTGTTTTTCCACCATCACTTTACAAGGATGGGTATAATGGTGTAATGAGTAACTATTTATGATTATTATAAAGTAATATTGATACTGAAATAATATATATATACTCCAATATAGTTCCACGATCATAGGAACGATATTATCACTCGTGCGTACGTACGGAATACCGTCTCCACGATGTGATGCGACTCGTTCTACATGATCATCATTACATAGTAATTATATAAATGAATTGAATGAATAAATATTATATATGTTACAATAATACCATTCTGGATATAAGGTATCTATAACCTTAAAATAAGAATAAGAATGTATTCGGCAAAACACGCATAAGAACAAAAGGCAATATAGACCCGAGTAACAAGTAACAATGAAATATTACTAATAAGAAGCTAAGAGTATGACGATATATGATATCATATCAATATGTATGATTCTGGAATAAGTCAATAACATTATTTAAACCATTATACAGGAGATTCGGACACGTACAAAGCAAATCGGACCTAAGGTAAGGAAAATATCACAATCTCATTTTTATCCGAGATTGTTTATTCGTAAGTATTTACTGGGGTGTATTTTATCATCCACATCCATGTTCCCTAAATATGTAATATTGTTTCCATCCAATTACAATATTTTAAATCAAATTTTACCCTTCAGTTAGTTTTTAGTAAAGAATATGAAAGGAATCTTTTGTCGTTTTTTCGTACGAGGTACTTTTTGACTTTTCCGACAAAAGTATGAAGAATGTTTTTTTAACTTATACGGCATGAATGGATTTTTGAAACATTATTTCCAAGAAGCTTCCATTACAAGTTTTAAAGTTTATTTTTAATCAACTTCTTTTAGTTTTGAATTTTATGACATTTTAAGAAAAAAAAGTGTTTTTGATGAAGAAAGGATATTTTCCTCAAGAATGGAGTTCAAGTGTTTTATCAAAATTATTTTCCATCTAAGATAATAAAGGGTTCTGTTTTTATCCCTATTATTACATTGATTTGATTATGTTGTGAGGGAATTATTTTTATGAAGTCATTTACCTTATATGGTTTGTTTTATGATGTCATGATGTTTCAAGAATCCCATTTTTGTTACATGTGTTATGCGATGATGTATGTTTTATGATTATGTGGCACACATAAGAAAAGATTCATTATAAGATGGGTGGGACCTATATATCCCTCCAATGCATTGGGTAAAGATTTATATCTCGTGAGATAGACATGGCTGGAATGGAAGGTTATTTTGGTTCAGTGATACAGGACTGAAACGAGGAGTGAACTCGGTTCAGAAATGGACTTTGTCCGCTAAGATAGTCTTGGAAATGAGTCATGACTAACAAGAAATGATTTTCCATGATTATGTGTGCATGCCACAAAGTTTCAAGTTTTATGTTATGATTATGGGGATCTCATTTTCACTTCTATGATTTATTCCATGTTAAGATATTATGATCTCTTTTGCAGGTTTTGATTTTCAAAAAGATATGATATGATTTTTATTTCCTTTATTTTCCCTTGCTGAGCATTTGAGCTCACCCTTTTATGTTTTCTTTTCCCCAGGTCAGGAAGATGGATATTAAGTAGAATATGCTAAAAGGGACCCTAGATATGATGAAATAAATAGGAGACACTGTAGAAGATTTATGAACCAGTTGTTTATGTTTCCCAGTTTCTAAAGACACTATACCTATACGGTCCTTTGTGGTTTTGTCATATGTTGTAATAAGTGTGCTTCAATTTTGAAGTATTAACAATGTATGTAAAGTATGGGTCGTTATACTAAGTAGAGTCAAAAAAGGGCCCACGGGTACTTCATGCATAGTTGTTTCAGTCCCTTTGGATGTAACAAGTGTTTTATTAACCCTCTGTCCGGTATCCATAGATATATGTATACCCATATCTTCTAATGTGTCCTCAGAAATATGTTCAGAATTCTTCTTACTATCCTCATAAATTACAACCTCCTGGATCTAAGAAGTGTTAGTAAAGTTACATCCTGGATTATCAGAACAATCTACAACACCATCAGATGGTGCGGGAGAAGAAGCCTCACATCATGTTCATGAGTTCTCTACTAGTGATGTAATATGGCCTGCATCTTCAAAATTGTGAGTGCATGCTTCCTCTACCAAAGGAACAGTATGAGACTGCTTGAATGTGTGTAATTCTATAGGTGCTAAGTACTACTAGTTAGCCCCCTTAATGATAGTCTTTCTAGGTTACCCAATATGATTATCACCATGGGACTGCTCACAGATATCAAGCACCATTTTCTCCATCCCTTCAAGGATTTCTTCATCAACATTGAGTTTTCTCTCCTCATCGATCACCTCATCCTAGTTAGTACATGACGTCATACCCTGGTGGGTGTTTTCTTCACCCATTTTCAAGATGCCATTGTGTGAGCTTCATGTTTCACTAGGGAAGTGGACTTATCCATCCTCTTTCTTATGAATTGAGTCCACCCATCATCCTAAGGATATTCCTCCTGGATCTTTACCTTATTTTTCATCACTCTACAATTGATCAAGCAGTGGCCGAAAATTTTACAAAGCTCGCAGAAGGGTGGTTTACGATCATATTCATGTCGAATCTCCATTTTGTAGTCCTTGGCGAGGAATGTAATTGCCTCCAGAATCATGGATTCATGATTGAATTCATCCATGACTCATGCATAAGTATCGATCTCTAAATTTAGCATCCACTGATCAATCTTGATTGGGGTACCGATACTAGATGTTATGTCATTTAAAATCATTGTATTCTTGAATAAGATGTTGATTCGGTGAAGCCGCACCAATATTTGAGCCATTTTATTCCTATGGGTGTACAGATTTAAGAAGAAATCCCATTACATTTTGAATAATAAGTTTTATATAATTTGTTACTTTTTTATTTGAATTTGAATCCTTATAATTTTTATGATGATAGTTATAACTGCCTATGGTTGATAAAATTTTGTTATATACATGATTTTGGAAATGATTTTATAGAATTTATCAATCATGATGCTAATTTGAGAATACATAAAGTGTTTCGGATGTAAGAGACATAATGATTATGGTTAATATATTTAATAAAGTATTATTTATTATTACTCTTCGTTTCAATTCTTTGTTTTGATATATGGTATGTTTTAATGAATATCTATGGAAAACCCTTGTTAATGGAAGCTGTTGTGGATTCCTTGGTACGTGATTAAAGAAAATAAGATGATAACACTTTTAAAGGTGAGAAATTATTATATAAAAATATATAAATAAGGGGAGTAATAATAACAATAATGAAAAACATTCAATAAATTTTTGAACTCCCATAGAGGTTTGAACCATTTATTTTTTTATTGTATGTTAATTTAACTCTCTCAATGAAAGATCTTGAAAATAATTAATTTCAGATACCCCTCAGTGATTGAAAGTGATAATGAGATTCTTAAGGATGTAGTGAAAACAAAATTGACTTTTTAACCTAAAATATATTGTTATAGTACTTGAGATAAGGTTAAATCATTATTAATATAATTTCAATATATAAAAAAATAATAGAAATCAATATTATACATATATTTGTATTATTATTATAAGAGAATTAAGGGGTGGAATAAATTATTTGACCATGAAAAAACAATATTAATGGATAAATGTTAAGATGAATGTGTAAAGTAATTTTCAAGGCTAGTGTGACCATGAACTGGAGAACAACATGTATAAATAAAAGTAAATCAAATTTTATTTAATTTATCTCTAGGGATAAATCAAAGATATGGTAAAATTTGATGAAAAATAATTATTAAAATCATTGAAGAAGGATTTTATATTATATGAGATTTTTTGGAAGATCATGGAATTTGATAAGAAAATTAATGAAAAAAATTATAAGTGTTAACATGACCCTAATTAATATTACCACGAAGAACATTAATAATTTGTGACACAGATGGTAAAATATGACACCAATAAATAAAATAACATTTATTTAAATATCCAAATGGAGTACTTCTCAAAGAATAGAGATACTGAATTGATGATATTGTGGAATTATGGTACACACCATGGATGTTCCTATAGAGGACATGTAGCTATGAAAAGAAAAAAATCATATAAAATCATCTTATCTAAAAAAATAATATATGAGGTATGATTCCTTTTAAATGTTTGTCATTTTAATAAACATGGACTTATATAAAGTAATTACGATATGGTTAATGTTGATGGATCAGGGAGAAGAATAGAGTTTCTATGACATAGGGATGTTGAGAGTATGTGAAAAAATAATCTATTATATTGAAAAATAAAATCATAGAATTATAGGAAAATGATGATTATTGTAAAGGGTCTATAATTAATTTTCCAGTGGAAATTATTTATTAAAACCACAATGGATAAAAATTAATTAAGTATTGATTATAAAACAATTATAGTTTTTTTGCATAAAATTTGGAAGAATTAATGAATAATAACATAAACGGATAAAAAAGAGAGTTACTATTATCAATAAAAATGAAGTGAAATAAGAATCATGATATAAGGGGATCATGAATTTCAATATATGAATATAATTTTTCATGGTATGAATATATTTATTTTATTTAAATAAGTAATTTAAATGACGTATTCACGATTAGACAAAATAAGAGATGTTCATATGTGGGATCAACCGTAACATTAATGAGGATGAAAACCCAAAGGTAAAGAGTGATAATGATTAAAGGAAAAAAATAATTATACCCAAGTAATTTTTTTAATTGAACTACAAAAAATGGTTAGAAATCCTAGGATTGGGACTGGGTTGTAAGAATTGAGTTAGTTTATCATGACCAAACATGATCCTCTACTTGAGAATTTTCAAGAAGTAACCCCTTCCTATTATATGTGAAATTTATTAATTGTTTTAATGTGATATAATATTAATGGGTAGATATGATCCATGGGGTGAAAATAATGTAAATAATGAATAATTTGTGATTGGAGAGAATTTATTATAACATGTTGCTTTAGAAGATCTATTAAATAATTTTTAACTAAAATTAAATGATAAAACATTTCACAAAAAGTTCAATGGAAACTAATTGGTACCTATCATCATTAAATGTAGAATCCATTGAAATTACATTCTAGTAAAGATAATATATCATTAAAGAGGTGAAAATCATAAATAAGATAAAAAAATATCATTAATGGATGAATTCATGACTTTTATTTTTTATTATTTTAATATAATTTTCTATGATACTTTATTTTACTATATATGAGTGACTTCCAAGTTGATTATAATTTGAATTCTAGTTTTAGAAATCAGAATTATTCATATGTTTTCTCTAGATTGATTCAAATAAATCATGTTATATTTAGATAATCATGAAAATTTTGTAAAGGAAAGAAAACATTTTCAATAAGAGGTATTTCGTAATTTTTTTTTCATGTTTATACTCTAATATATTTTTGGATGTGTGATTTAAGATCATGGGAAAGTTATTATTGGTAAAATAATGTTTAATATTTTTATTTCTTATGGAAGTAAGAGAGATTAATGAATAAATTAGAAATTTTTTATTTTTTTATCTTGTTTCCTACTCTATGTTTCAACTTGGTAGGATTATAAGATTTTTTTATAAATATTTTCAACGTGGTAACTTCAATAAGTAAAAAATATCTAATATTTTCAAAAAATTTTATGGATTATTAAATAATACTTTTTTATAGAGTTTATGATTTATATTTAGTGTAAAAGAAAGATAGATTGTACTACAAGTCTCGTTTTACCATATAGGAGATATTAACATTATAAGTCGAGTAATATCAAGAAAAGTTCTCTATAGGAACTCCAGATATCATATATAGTTCTATGTTTAACACATTTTGTTATAAATATTAAAACAAAATTCAATTTGGGAGATTGTTGCAACCAAATAATTGGTTTGTGTTGGGTTTTTTATTGAACATTGAACATGATTTTATAGAAACTAAAGAAGAACGAGTTCATGGTAAAATGATATAAAAATGAATAATATAGAGATCATAAAATATAAATAAAAGAATCAAACTTGGTTAAGATATTAGAACATATCTTGGTGTATAAGAAAATTCATGGTATTGATACATATAGGATCAAGTAATGAAGATTCATGGAATTGAACCATGGATATTTATGAGAGAATATATTGAATTCATCAATTTGACCATGGAAACTGGGAAAGGATAACATGAAGTGTATATGTATTTGATAAATTATTGTTAAATAATGAATACTTTATATCTTTCTAGGTTGTCTATGTTAAATAGATGGATTTTGAATATATAGTCATGATGATTCAAATTAATTATTTTTAAAGGATAATTTATTATATAAGGATGACCCTATATTATATTTAAATGATATTTCATGGTATATATTATTTTTTTTAAAAATAATTATAAAAAGTAATTAAAAGAATGGGTTTTAGAATTTATTAAAAAACAAAAAATCCAAATAGTAATATTTTTCAAAAATAGAAGATGGATTAATAAAAATATTAAATGAAGATTATTGATACGATACAAAAAATATTATTGATTTCATTGATATAATATGGTTATTCTATTTAATATCATTTTATAGTTTTGGAAAACCATGATCTTAATAATCCTACAAACCTTTAAAATAATACACATTTCACCAAACCATGACATAACAAACATTTAGTCACGATATAGTTATTTTTTATGTAATAATGGAATCCAAATAGTAATATGAAAAAATATTTTTGTGAATGAATAAGTCCCTATTATTCTCTAATAAAATAAATACATGTTGCACACATAAAATATCAAACATATATGTTCTTAAATAAAAATGATTTCATTCAGTCATATGAAAAATGTATTCAAATCCAAAACATTTCAAGATAAAATAAAGGATTTTTTAAACCACATAATATACAAAACTAGTATAAAAAATTATCAGAGATACCTACCTATGTGTGTCACTCCCTCAAAATATCTACCTAATATATAGTGCTCTATTGGGAGGAGGATAAGGCCATGTTTTATATAAATCATCATTTTAAATCTCCATATGATGATATGTAGATATAAAATATTTAGGGAGTTGGAAGGAACCCGTTTTATTATCTAATATAAAAAAAACAGTCCACTTGAATGAACACCCCAAATTAGGTAATTAATGTTCCAATTTATAGGTAATGGATGAGGTGATTTTGGAATAGTGGTTTTGTAATAATTCTTGGAACTCAAATTTGATAAATTTTGACGTCATATCTCACATTAAATAAAACTAAAAAACCCATTTAATATTTTCTTTATTTTCAATGCAGTTATTTTTTGAAATTGGAGGTCTAGTCTTTGTGATATTGAATAAAATAGTGAACTTCCCTCTTTCTTTGAACAGTTTTGGATTTATTTATATATTAAAACTTTTGGGGTCTCAAAATGGATGATATAAAAAATGTTATATTATAAATACTCATATCCCACATAGTTAGGAATATATATATCATATTTTAGCCTAATTATATGATCTTATATTTTGATATGTGAATTTTAACCCATTGAACATCGCTTTCTTGTGTGTTTTTTGGCTTGTTTTATTCGACTTTCATCAAAAACTCGCCAAATCATCTCCACCTAGCATGAAATCTAAATAATGTGAAATTTATAATTTTTTAAAAATATAACAACAATTAAATGAATTAAATTCAATTTTTTGTGGATTTTTATTTAATAAAATTCTATCATAATAGTTATAAAAAATAGTGGTATTAGGGTGGAATAGAATACTGAATCATAGTGTGATCACACCCCTTCACCTAACTATTGAACTCATAGAAAAATTCACGTTCAATAAATAATGATAATATATTAACAGAGATAATCCCTAGTTTACAGTGTTTTAAGATATAAATCTAATCCAATTTGTGGTATCATTGTGAGAAAAAACACACCAAGGGGTTTGTCTTAATATGCATTAAAATAAGTGTCTGATAAATTTTATACAAATACAATTCAAAGATATGAATTATACTAATACTAGAAAGGGTATTTTTGAGTCAATCAATACACTAAATCTCTATGTGTGTTTGAGATAATTATATCTTACCTGTCTTTCTAATTTACTTTTTTGTAAATTTAGGTTAATATTAATATTTTTTTGGATACCTTTATTCTATCACACTAAATCAATTCTTACCATTTATAATAATTTTTTTAATATTAATTATTATAATTTTTCTCAAATGTAATTTTTTTATTTCAACCAAAAAGATTTATTTTATTATTGTTGTTATTTTATTTTTTAGAGAATGTTTTTTATAAAAAAAGTTATTATTAAGCATAGGTCAATCCCTTATAGTTATAAAATAGTTTACATAAGAAATAAATGTATAGGAAAATCTCCACTAAAATCTAACTAAAATAAATCCGACTTATATTTATCATCTATTGTGTAAAAAATATTAATATTTCAGGATTTTGTATCATGATGTTTGGATATGTTAAATTAAAAAATTAACAAATAAAATATAACCTAAATTTTGTTAGCATCTCAAGGGTTTTATAATGATAAAATAATTCATATATTTTATATAAATATAGTTTTTAGAAAAAAAAATAATTAAATTATAATTTATTTTCACACTCACAAGCTACCAACGGAATAAATTCACTTTAAATATTTAATAAAATTTTATATGGGAAATTCATATTTAATTTTAATTAATTTCCATGTTTTTTATATAATATACGTTTTTTATCATTAAAGAGGTTAAAAAATATGAATGAACATAAAAAAAAGAGGGAAGAGAAGTTTTTTTATTTATTTTATAAATAATTTTATTATCTAATACAAGAAATATCTCTTTATATGACTAAAATTTAATGTTTTCTTAATACAATTAAAATAAATAAAATATTTTTTATGGGAGGAAACAACAAGGCAGTTTCACAGATATATTTATAATTGAAGGAAAATCTCCTCCACTAGGGGAAATTAAAGGCTTTCATAAAAGAGAATTAATTACTTCATATTGATAATGAATATATATTGAGTTTCATAATTATTAACATGAATAACCCTAAAAGGATATAAACTAATAATAATGTATGGGATATAAAAATGGGAATGAATCTTACCTATATGAACATTTAGCTGTGAATTATATAAAGGACCTTTTGAAAATTGTGTATTAAACGGTGAATGATGAGGTTGTAAATAGAGGCTCTAGTTATATCTGTGTTGATTCAAAATTTCTTATATGTGTCTTATCATATATTTTTAAACTAATAAATATTTAATATCATTGGATAAGATACACCAAAAAGGTTAAATTTTTATTTTTTATAGACCAATAGGCCCAATTCATGATCTCAACAGGGAGTTGACAACTATTTCCAAATACAAGAAGAAATGGTGTCTTGCTAAAAAGTGTTTTTAAAAGAAGTATTATGGGCCAATAACACATTATCATGACTAAGAATCTGATATAAACCATTGTATATGAATATTTTTTTTATGTTACATCATTATTAAACACATCATATTGACCACTAGTTCCAGGGTGATATTCTATGTGAAATCTATGCCCAACCCCATATCGACACAAAAAGTGATTGCATTGTGCAGTTTTAGAAAAGAGAACCCCGGTTCCTAATGAAGAATAAATGAATTATAAATCTGAAAAATATTTGGGTTTTAAAAAATTAAAAAATTATCATAGAGTCATGATTCTTTATAGATCATGATTTTATAAATTTATATAGACAGTCCACTATAAGAAGAATATACAAGTTTATAAATAAATTTCCCCACAGTCCTAGAAAAATCGATACTGTAATCATAAAAATATGATCAAATCATGTAGGATTTTTTTGAATTTTATTTATTTTTGAAACATTAACTATTCGTTAATAGTGAGTAAATGATTTATAAAAATCATGGGAATACAAAAGTAATAACGGTTTAGATAAAGTAGGAATAAGATTCATGCATATAGTTCATTGGGGACCGAAGTGGCCCCACATGAAAGAGTGTAAAAAACATAAGGATTAAACCAAGATTGCAATCAATAATACCATTCCTTAGGTAATTATTACTATATATTCCTGAATAGTATGGTTCATCCCATATATACCAATAAGAGTCATATTAACGATTCTAATGTTGGTTTTTATTGAAATCAGCTGGAATGCAAGATTCAATAGAATAAATTAGAATTTTTTATACCATAGAATAACATATTTCACATGGTACATTTTATCATCATGAAACAATACCTTTATAATATTTTTGGGGGGTGATTTAATGTACAAGTACATAAGGGTCCTACTTATATGGACAACCATTACATTATCTACTGCAATATTTTCCCGAATTTCTATATTAAATTCATACAGGAGGAGTAACTTAAGAATGAGTTGTGTTTCAGATTATAGGTTTTAAAATAGATACTTTATGGATGGATTTTAAGAATATACAATCATTTTAAGCCTTGAAATTAATAACCAAATTTAATCTAATGTAAAAAAAATTACATGAAATTATTTTTATATGGTTGTGAATTTTTTCTTTGACAGGTCTAACATGAAGGCGACATATACAATTAAATTTGGAGCTTTGTAAATACATTAAAGTAGGAATACCCCACTATCATAGTTATATGAATAACACATGAATTCCAATTGTAAATCTCGTTATGGTGGTTAGATTATTAGGGGTGATGTGGTATTTAATTCCAATTTATTTAAAGAATCCATATATTTTTTAAACAGAATTTCAATAACTTTTTAGATGAATAAAGAGTAGATGAGTGAAATGTTGATAATGTTATGAATGAAAAAAAATGATAAAACACTTTTTGAATTAATAAATAATGAACACATCACACATTTCAAGAGAATGTTATGGAATAAATAACATAAAATTTTTATTTATATACTTGCATCCCTTCCAAAGATGTCCAAGTACTATCCCTTATCATACTATAAAATAATATTTTTTAATTTAATATGATATTATTTTTAATAAAATGATGAAGAAAAACATCCTACTACTCAATAATTATTTAAAATAAGATCTATAACTGGTGGAATCATCTAAAAATATTTCTATGAAATTCTAAATGTAATCCAAAATATACTAACCGTGCATCATTGGAATATACCTATATCATTAAAGAAACTATATGATATCTGATTATATTAAAAGGTGCTGAAGTGGGAATTAATAATTGTGTTTGTCTAGTCATATAAAAAAATATGGATATGAAAATTTCCATAATACTTATCAAGAAAATAATTGAAAAATATCCCTACCAACCTCCATAGTTTCTGGTCAATGAATGTTATTGGGAAATGGTTCTTCCAAGTGTGTGGGGTTTTCCAGTAACATCAAATAAAAATACACTAACTATTTTTCACCTAGGTTGGTATTAATTCTTCAATTTTATTTTTATTCAATATTATATTAGATTTTATTAGAACATCATACACAGTAATAACCCATTATTTTTAAAATATAGGATAAATTATTCTTGTATTCAATAACCAACTTACATTATTTTTAATGGCATCAAAGAGGTTTGGGTTTTGTCATCTTTATTCACTCCTCATTAGTTTAGTCAAATTATTTAAGGATATACTATTCATAAAAATTGATAATCTAATATCCAAAATACACACATGTTTTCATCCGAAATATTTTTTATACTCAACAAAATATTTATGAAATTTCATTTCAATATCTATATGGTGTAAACTATATATAATGATAGGAAACTTATTTCCATTATCAAGATGTAAATATATAATATTTTTAGGTAATTCTAATTTTAATGGATTTTGGATTAAAGGTAGTGAATAGGAGATAGAGAGGTCTACCATAACTTCTATATTCTCAATGGAAACACCCTACATGTAAAATAATATATCAGAAGTTGAGAAGAATCATCAATGGTCATGGACTCTTAGTGTATAAATATTCATTAATTAAATATATACATGATATTTTTGAAAACAATTAATGTATAAACTACATGAATCATTACCTAGAATATATATTATTGAAGACAAAATACAATGGGGTTTGAGGGAAATAAGATAACCTTTTTTGGGGATATGACGTGTATTAATTAAAATAATAATGAAAGAGGAATTTTCTTCTAAGTGGTGATTCATGTAATTATGGATGTTAGAGTTTAAAATATCATCATTAATTTCCATAGATAATATTCTATTCGTGTAAATTAATTATTTTTTTGTAGTTTTTTATAATGTTATTCATAATATAATATTTTCCTCTATATTCATCCTTGAATCGTTTAATTTTAGAATATAAAAACATATAGTAAAAATTATGTTTTTATCCCACAAGATTAATAGTGTCTAACACTCCAATGGAGTTTCCTATTTTCTAGTTTTCCAATTGAATGAATATTATTATAATCTTTATCTCCAAAAACTATAAATAATTTTAAATAGAGTGAGATGTTACATTTATAGAGGCACCAAAGTAATTATTAACATATTCAATGAAGAACCACTCTAGGGTATATGTAATTGAGGCTGTACTTGTATCGTTGAATTTATTACAAAGTGATGGTTGGATCAATATGGATAAATTAATCCCAAAGATAAAAGTTTCCAAATTTTTTAATGGAAAAGTGAGAACATGGCCAAAAAAGAAAGACCCCTTTATTAAAAGAAAACCCTTAGAGAAGTCTGAAAAAGGGAGATTTAAATTGATCCCTCTTGAGAAGGGGAAGTAGATCATTAGGATCCTGATCGTCCCATTGAATGACAAGACCAATGATTCCAAATTTTTCAGGACCATATTTAAGTATGTTATCCTCTTGATTTATATGGATAACAATATGATCTATAGTGTAATGAAAATCCAAACATATGGTCCATCTGTTGGTGAGCTTCAATGAAAGATGAGTAGCACCTGATCGAATGGAAAGAACAAGAGTGGTAGAATCACATTCATGCCAAATATTCTTCCAACGTGTTGTTTAGACTGTTCGACCACTAAAATCACACGAAGAATTTCCACTTCAAGAGTAGAGTCATATCCATAAGGTCTATGAAAACAACAAAGAACACCTCCATGATGATCCCTATGAACAACACTAAAACCATCAAGTCCCTGATTTCCTCTCGATGCACCATCAGAATTTATTTTAATCCAACCAGAGAATAGAGCATTCCAAATAACAACAATCATGCCATATGGGGGTTATAAGTTTCCATTAACCCCAATCCTAGTTAAAAATGAGAATTCATGAATGGAGTTTGAACAATAGAATTTTTTCAAAACAAAAGTATTATGAACAACAGATTGTATACCACCCAGCGCGGCACCAACCTGGAAGATTTTCTGGTCATGAATCACTTTGTTCCTGGAACTCCCAATACAATGAATGACTTATTCCGTAGCCACCTGGAAAAGACACATAAGATGCAGCAATAAGCTGATAGTACTCCATCCCTTTAAAAAATATGGACTCAATGCGACCCGAGGTAATGACACTTCAAATAGATCAGTCATATCATTTAACATTGTCAAAGCATCCGTACAACTAAGAAAAAGATGATAAACATCTTCCCTATTCTGATGAAACAAAACAAAAATATAACAAAAAGATATTCAACATTTTTGCAAGAAATAATTAGTTGGAATATTTTTATGAGAAACTCTCTAAGCAAGAGTTGACCGAGAAGGATTCAATATATTTCCCTTCAAATTTTCCATCCTATTGAACTCATTTTTGTTGTGTATAACATGCTCATTAAACACTTTATAAGAGAGGATCCCATTATTAACAAGTTCCCAAGCTAAAAATTCCTCCCTATGAGAGAAAAAATATCTATCAACCCTGGAAATAATAGGAGACGATAGACTTTCTGTGCTCTGATGTTTATCTTTATTAGATTAGTTATAATAAAGATTTTAGTCTCTATCTGTAATCAAATGAACCAAAGGAACCCCAGTCCAGTTTCACTTCTAGAAATATAAATATGAATCCTATGATATAATCCATCTCAAATCATTATCAATAATGGAAAAATATACTTAAAAGCAGGCCATAATGTGGAGGTGATATGGTGTAAATTTTCATCTTTGAGTATATTCATGAATCTAACCTGAAGGATACTATGATCTTTTGATTTAACTTTAATAAGACTCCACATAAACCCATAATGTAAGGAGTCATTAAAATATTCAATATCTTTAATACCCAATCCAACTGCATCATAAGGCTTGCCGACATTTTCCCATGAAACCATGGAAAGCCTTCTTTCCAAAATAAAACCACTCCAAATAAAAAATTTAATCGACAAAACAATGCTCTTGATGAGATAGGACAACCATTTATACACCATAAAGGAATACACAAATTTATAGATGATAATGGACATCCCTAAAAAGACCCGACCAGTCATGGATAAGGATTTAACCTTCCAAAATAAATGTTTTCTTCTGATATTACCAACAATTCTTGAGAAATATTATGCCTTTGGTATCCCCAAAATATAGTGACCCCCAAATAAATGAAGGAAAAACCCTCATTGATGCCCATCTAACAGATAATGGTGTTTTTTCTTGTAGGGGTGAATGTCCTCCCAAAGTAACAAAGATTTGTTCCAGATATTCTCCTAACTAGAAACCATCTCATAATGTAAATGATCTCTTTTGATGTTCTTTATATTTCCCATGTCTCCTTCAGGTAAAGGGATAATATCATCAGCATAAATAAGATGTGAAGATGCAACAAGACCCCTATCATCATGAACAAAAATTAGCTTCCCATTCCCAACTGTAATGGAAAGAAATATACTTAAATAATCATCAACTATGGAAAAAATCACAGAAAATAAAGGGTCACCTAGCCGGACGCCTTTCATAAAACCAAAGAATCTTTCCATAGATCCATTAACCGGAATATAAATATGAGTAGAACCAAGAATGATTCTAACCCAATTAATGAAGGTGAAATAAAAACCAAACATGATGAGAATATTTCAAATGAAACTCCAATCCATTGTATCAAAATCCATCTGCACATCAAGTTAAAATGCCATGTTACCTCCCCTGATCAGACTTTTGAGAAGATTCACACATTCCAATGTAGTAACAAGACAATATTGATTCGACCTTCCCTTATTAAAACCTAACTTATTAGCTGATATAATCATACATTAAATAGAAGAAATTATTATAGAAAGGATCTTGAAAATAATCTTGTATATGGTATTGACCAAAGAAACATGCCTAAAGAGATGGATTTTATTGGAATTTTCACATTGGGGATAAGAGCCAAAAATTGAGAGTTTAACCCATGAGGATGAATACCATCCTTGAAAAAGTGGGTGACCAACCTGCAAACATCCACATAGATAATATCCAAGAAATATTGAAAGAAGAAGTTACCAAAACCATCAGTTCTATGAGATTATTAATATTTGAGGCTAAAAACATTCTCCTTTATCTCTAAATACAAGGGAATAACAATAAGGCTAGAGTTTCCCTCTAGAGTCACAAGCTGTGGAATAACCCCTTCCATAAGATCCATAGAGGTTGATTCCCCAATGAAGAGATCCATGAAATAGGGGACATCATGCTCAGATAAATTATTCTTATTGTCAATGAGACGATCACCATTATTAATCAGATAAAGATTCTTGAAAACATTAATGATTTTCTGAAGAGAATTAAAAAATTTTGTTTTTAGGTCACCATCCTTTAGCCAATTTTATTTAAAGGAGTCCGGTTGCAAAGCATCCTTTAGGTCAAGATGCTTGTTGAGCCTACATGACAAATCAGTTTCTAGGAAAATACCATCAGAAAAGTCATGAAGGTTTTTGAGATCTTACCAATTATGAAGAGAAGCATCAAGAGTAAAAATGTCAGAGTCAAGTGAGATGAAACCATTTTTACTCCAAAGCATCAAAGTCTTCATGAAAATTTCGAGTTTGGTTATACAAGAGAAAGCATAAATTCTATAATTTATAGAGTTCCATGTGTTCTAAAAAATATCTTTGCATTTAGGATGAGTTACCCAAACCTTTTTGAATTTGAAAGGCAACGAAGGTTTGGGATATTTTTCTACAAGATAAAACAGAACTGGGTGACGATCAGAATTGAGTCCGGAAAGAGTAGTGCATGAAATGGATCACCATGAATATAGAGAAGCCTCGTTTAAAAAAGCCCTATCAATATTACTGGCCACAAAATGGTTCAAATTCTTCCGGTACACTCTATTTTCTTTAGTGAGACTTATATTTGTGATTTTTTTTCCTCAATTTGATTTTTAGGGATAGTTATAAAGGTTGTATCCTTATAATGGGATTACTAAAATATGTGGATAATTGGAATTTTAAATGGTATAGAATTTTAAAGTGTGGTGGAACTAATATTTCCCTTATCCTTGGGTTGAAAACATATTGCGAAATAAGTTTACATATCCCTTGAATTTATATTTCACTCATTGGGTTTTTGTGGTAAACTAATTGAATTATTTAGATTTGTCTATCATAATATGTTGGTTATTTGAATTTGAGATTATTTGATACCATTTGTTTCATTATATTTTATAAATTGAGATCTAGTTATGGAGGTGTGGTTTTAATAACCTTGGTGGATAATGAGGATTTTTAAGTGGCGGTGGAGTATGAATGACATACCCCAATGGATACTATGAAAATAGTTGATGGATATAATTTTCCCATTATCTAAGGGATTTGTTCCCCTTCAATTTAGAATATTAAGGGTAGAAATTTTCATTCCTAAAGGGTTTTTTAATATGTAAAACCATGAAATATTGCCTCAAAAATCATAAAATGGTTTATTAATTGGTGAAATGGTCGATATAGTGAAAGTATGTGGTAGAGAAACCACCATTTATTGGATAAGGAGGTTGGGATTTCCCGTGGGAAAGTTAGAGTTATTAGAGTAGGTCACTTACATCATAAGAACT
Source organism: Viscum album (assembly GCA_963277665.1). Classification (NCBI taxonomy): domain Eukaryota; kingdom Viridiplantae; phylum Streptophyta; class Magnoliopsida; order Santalales; family Viscaceae; genus Viscum; species Viscum album. The sequence continues at coordinate 2,080,668,431 of OY728152.1, read as the reverse complement.
CATGTCCTCATTTTTGAAAAGGATGATCTTTTCACCACATGAACTCCTCTAATGGATGAATTGGACCTTAAACCAAAATGCTAGGTGTTTTTTCATATTTACAATGAATTTCTTTACTACGAACATATTTTTATTAACTATGGAACAATTGATTATTGTATCTATCATACTATCATGACTCGACCTGATAGGTCTGTAGACACAACTACCGCAAGCCCACCTCCAATAGGCTAATTGATAGTGACTTTCACCAAGAGGGTATATCTCATACATGAGAGGCATTAGCCTTTAGCACAAACACACACACACACACACATCTCCGAGCCTATACAATGCTAAAATGTAAAACAACCAAAAACAATGCATGCATACATCTATAATTCCATAACAAAAGTATGAAAAAAAGTAATGGAAAGCATAAAAAGGGGCCAAAAATATGCCCATCCAATATTATAATGTAATGTTCAACCTTCTCAGAAGGAGGGGACTGCAGTCAAATGAAACACTAATATACACGTCAGTCTATCTAGGCCAACAAACATCAACATTATCCTATTCCTCCATGGAATCTAAAGAAGATATGCCACCAATATAAGACACGTCAAGTATGGTTAGAACCCATGTAGGGGTGATTATAACAATATATAGAAGGACACCCTAAAATCACTAAGCATAAAGCATCAAGAGTAGTCTGATCATCACAAGATATGTCAATCATGATGTGAGACATATAAATTAACATCCATATATACTAATAAAAGGAATCTAAGTCTCAAAGGTATCAACCCCTGTTATCCATAGTTCTACTATAAGGTTTTAAGATCATTCACATCTTGGATATCTCACTCCATGAGATTTTCCATCCCTGATGGTATTCAACCAAGAGATAACTCTTCTAGTAATAATAGCTGACAGAACATCCCGAACATCAAATAGGTCACACTCATCAGGTATCAATACAAGGAAATTCATACTAGATATTGAGTGTATTCATTCGAGATGGGAACTCCATTAGACTAATACCCCATCTGAATGATTAGAATCTCGATACATAGATAAGGGTAAATGCCCAGGGCTCAGTAGGGGGACACCAAACCCTACTAGAATCATCCTCATAAATATGGGATTATTTCTCGTGTAAATATTGGTCACACTAATTCCAACCACCTCATCTAAGGAAATATATTAATTGTGAGGATCGCTCCAGGACTCTCAAGGTGATCCAGGATCCAAGCCACTAGGATATATATTGATGCCAGTTGAGGCAAATCATTCTAGCATAATGGAACTTTTCCACACTGCACTAATCACAAGAATCTATAGTGAGATCACCCAATATGATAAGACATTATTCCACACTAAGTACTAATAGAAATAGACTAATGGAACATACACAATTGATACTGGATCAAGGTTTCTCACCCAATCTCACAACGAAGATGAGCTAAGAAGAAGAAGGAAACCAACCTATCCTCAAAGGAATACATGACATGTCCCTAGGTTTATTCAGCATGTCTAACAATTTTAGGTACTTCCCATGTCTGGTTCAAGAAAAATAAAAACGAACAACAACCACAACAAGAAGAACAACAATAAGAACAACAACAACATCAACATCAAAAACAACAACAACATTAACACCAACTACAATGAAGACAAAAACGATATTATTATTATTATTTGCATCATTGATCCATGATATGATTCCAAAAAAGGTACTGAACATTGGTATTGAACTGAAAATCTAGAATCCATGGTTGTGATGCCACAGACATCACATCATTTTGACGTTTCAGTTAAAAGATATAACCAAAATAATGAATTAATAACAAAATAATATTAATATTAGTAATTAATTAATTAATTATTATGTAATTACATATAACATGAAAAGGGAGAGGTTCTTACACCCCACCCCATCCCTTTTGTGCATCACCATCACCTGTGAACCACTTTTCTTTTTTATTTTTTAAATTTATTATTATTACGTAATAATATAAATAATGGATTTTTGGTTCATGTTCGATGCTCCCCAACACCATTAAGGACTGAGGCTTCACGCACCCCATTCCCCTCATTTATTGAGTATATTTATTAATTTATTTTATTTCAATTTTATCTATTCTTCTTCATCATTAAGAATCCTACCCTAACTCATGGTTCTTCGCATGGAGTGCCCATCATGGTCATCATCCCCCAGTACCAGGCAGCGAATCTCGGGCTGCTAAGCCACCATCACACCCTCAATCATGGCCATGTACTATATCCACACACTGAACATCGAATTATCCAACCACCATACGTCAAACCACATCCGAAGAACGTCAATATGATCTGATATGTAATATTTATTGTCGCAACTTGATCTCATCATCGATTTGAAAACTACATCTACAGAATAAAATCATTTCAAACAAAATCGTTTGTGAAATGATTTACTATCATCTATTTTGTTGAACCATGGGTATAAATAAATACCAGCAATGAACAAATGAATAACTATGGGAGAAAATAATGATAAAAAATTAAATAATGAACCATGTATGTTGTTCACTTTGGCATCGATTCATTTTCATTAAGAAGATGAATGAATATAAATAAATAAACCAAAACAATATCAATTCCTATACCATTGGAAGATAAATCTATTTCCTGAATTTAATAGTCGACCCATTAATTAATTTTTTAGATTATTAATCCACATCCCTGATGGGTAAATCAAAATGGGATAAATCCACACAAATAAACTTAATACCTCGATTTAGATCAATCGCTGATAAATAATAATCATATATAATTTTTGTTGATGATATCTACCAGATGTGTTGTTGTTACAGTTCCTTAGGGTACTCTGATTGTCAATCCACAATCCTGATTCCCGCAAATGTTACTTCATGCTCATCTCTAAATTCTTATTGTTATTAGGATTAACATTTGAATTGGTTATTTTAGATTATTTTTTACGGAAAATATAGGTTGTTTAATTAACATAATAAATAAGAATATATATATATTTATTTATTTATTTATTACGCCTGCGATAATTTTTTCTCAAAACTCCCACACTGATAAAGATTATGACATTCCTAGGATAAAACCCGCATTCTAAATCCAAAACTGGTCTTAGATTTCAGATATGAGACTCTTTTTGATATTTATTCCACTTTTTCAAGAAACTACATGTGTGTTATATTTAATATATTTTGAAAAACAATTTGGGCCCATCAGGCCGAAAAATATCATGATGTCTCATCACCAGATACTAGAAATTTTCTGGAAAATGTCCTAAAGTCTTACATGGAAAATAACAAGACATTTTATTATTCTCTCCTTCTTCGATTTTCATCTACGAAAAGCATAAGATAAATAAAAAGATGGGAATTGTAACACCCCAAGAATTCATAATGTGTTATTCTTCAAAATAATTCAATAACTTGCACTACACGCAACACCGAGTTCAATTGCACCATGACTTACCAAAAAGCCATTCAAGAGAGGTTATGAATAGTATTAACTAAATTTTAAACTTTATATAATCCTTATAATTTTTCCATATTATGAGTATCTTAGACATAATGCAAGAACAAATTCATTTTCAGTATTGCACTTTTATCAACTTTTAATAGTGAACCCTTTTTAAATACAATATTTTAATCTTTTTGACTAAATGGGGACATCAAAAATTTAAAATGAAACATCCCAAGCTTCCACGGTACGCTTTCTTTGAATAATACAGTAGTGTGTGTTGTACGCAACCTTGAGTTTTAACACACACCATAACCAATCAAACTAGCCGTTATGAATAGTAATACCTACTTTTCGAAATTATATATATTTTATATTTTAAAATGGACATCATTTCTGGATTCGGAATATCGAATTTAGACTAAGATGAAATTTTGGTACTTTTTGGATAACATTCATATTTTGATGAATAGTGAAAATTACTAAATTTTAATTAAAAACAACTTTTTTAATCAAAATAATTAATAGTGATAAATTATGAATTTGAGTGGTTTTAAAGTATATTTAGAATATATTTTTACCATTTAATATAATGTTGGTCATTGGACATAATTTTACAATTTAACCGAACATAAACAAGTGTCAATCTTTTGATAGTTATTATCTCTTAAAAACACGCTTTTTGTTTTGACAGCGGGAATTAATTTTAAATTAATTTCTGCCACTTCTGTGTTTTGAATTTAGAAAAATGGATTCCATATTTGGAATCAGGATGTTCAAATTGTGTAAATAGGTAACTTTTATTTTTAGACATTTTGAATAATTACTGCGGTAAATATTTTATTTACCATGGTTAAGGGTAAATCCGGTAAATAAGGGTTAAAAAATAATATTATAATAATACTAAATTACCCTAAAACGTGTCCTATCCTTATTGATTGCTACATGTTCGACCATAGACATCTTTGGGTCGATTTTGGGACCCCATGGATCCACTTGTAAGTGATAATGACACTTTATTTTAATTAAGTTAAAATGAATACAAAAATGACACAAGCATATATCTTTTAGAAAAAAATTGTTACATAGGGTTATATATGTTGGATTTTAGATTATAAATATTCATTAGAAAGATAAAAATATTTCCTACATAATGATATTTTATTTATAATTTTTAGACATTAAATAATTTATTTTATTTATAACACAATGATGATGCAGTAATTACTATAATAGTGAAAAATTAAAATAATTGATATTATAAATACCCAAATAAATAATATATGAAACTATTAATGAATTAAAATAATTTTCTAGGATAATAAGATATATTATTATTAATTTAATGTACTTTTTTCGAAGTAATCAATCTGTTATGAGTTTCAAAAAAATCAACTATTGAATAGTGTCAAAATTGACATAAAAGAGTTCTTAAAACAAATATTATATTATTGATTGATATTAAATTCTTAAAATTCTAAGTTTCGGCCAAGAGACTTATTTCATGATAGGTTCATCATTAATGGACCACTTGGGGGTCGATTGGATGTATATAGTATGTTTATTAACCATATTATATAAAAATACAAAGAGACATTGTAAAAGTGAAACTAATTAACTTAGAGTTAATACTTAAAGATAAGGTTATTATAAGTACCCAAACCTGCCTAAATTCTATTGGTTGAGTTGTTTTCGACCCATCCCCACCTTAACCTTTGAATAGTCAACTTTGGAGCCATTGGAAACCGATTATGAATTTATTATAAACTAATATCTCTAGCTTTTCCAAAGGTGCCCCTCACCCCTCTTATAAAAGGGAACTCCTCATTCTCATTTCTTCACACCTTGAAAGCCTTTTGGTTCGGCCAAACTCTCCCCAAATATTCTCCCAACATCCCTCAATACAACCTAGAGGCCTTAGTTTGATCAGAAAGCCAACATAAGGAGCTCTTTTGATCAAATCAAAAGGAAGAACCCGAAGAAGAAGAGGTTAAACTACCCCAACCAAGGAAAAGTACAAGGAAGTGAAGAAGTAAGTTATGATTGACCTGCATGGATATTATGAGGGGATAATAGTGTGGATTATGGAGACAATATGTTGTTGTAGTAGTTTTTCATTTTATGATCTAATGTAAGACTTATGAATATATCTTGTGTTTCCAAGGCTACTAAACCAATCAGTCTTTCGAGATTTGATCTTTCTTGTGATCATGCCAATGTTATGTAATAATGCACCGACTCAGGGTAACTAGGGACGGGGCATTACAGTTGGTATCAGAGGAAGTTTAGTACAAACCTTGGAAGCTAGATTTAGATAAACTCTGATTAGAGCATGTAGACCTAAGATGAACTTTGAGGATTAGTATAGAAGAACTTCCTAGAATTTTGGTATTGTAGAGATTTTGTGAGTTTTCTGAGCAATACATCTCTGTCTGGATACGAGCAAGTAGAGGCGGCTCTGGCATAGATGTACCTAGGGGTAAAACCTGAAAACATCGCTTTGAGCTAGACTTGAACGGGAACTGGTGCACGACAACGGGCCTTGCTGCACTCTTGGTTACAACACTCCCGGGGGATATGCTTAGGATAATTCTCATTTTATTTACAAACCATTATGAAGGGTTTATGAGTATATACATCCTCAAAGGATACATTTTTATGATTATGGATTATATCCATAAATAGTTCAATTTATGTTAAGTGTTTTATAAGTATGGGATTATGTATTTTGATTCATAAACTGATCTAGTGTATGCCATTGTTTAGAAATGGCGCCCAGTAGAAGGAATGAGAACTCCAGAAATGCACATGATCCAAAGAGAAGGAAGGATCATATCTTTCATGGATGTAAGCTAGAATTTATAAGAGAAATAGTCTCCCATGTATTATCATCATATGAAGAAATAATATCATGTGTTGATAAGATAAGTAAAGAGTTTACTGAGTCCTATGGATTTGAAGGGAAGCAAGAGAAGAAAAGGATGGAAGAGAGAAAGATGGATAAAGGGAAGAGGGAAAAGAAGAATTTTCCCATATGTGGTAACTGTGGAAAGAAACACCCTGGAACTTTCCTGAAAGGAATGGGAGTTTGTTATAAGTGTGGAGGAAAAGGGCACAAAGTACGTGACTGCAAGGGTAAGAAAATGGTTTCAAATGTACAATGCTTCATTTGCAAGGAGTTTGGACACTACGCGAACCTATTTCCCAGTCATCAGACTATGCCGCAAATGATGTTATTGGATAATAATCAAGTTATGATACTACCACAGATGAAGAGGAATGATTAGAGTTCTTATGTTGATTATGTCAATTAAGTTTTGTATCAACAATGTACTTGTTATAATAATTATAGAGTATATAAGGATTGTACTGCAGTACTATTTCATTAAGGACTTGAGATTGTGTGGAAAAAAGAAAAGTGACTCAATAGCAGGATAAATTTTTGGAAAATATTTGGTTGAGAGAATGATAAATCATAATATAGTTCTGATACTGAGGTAGTGATTTTGGAATAATATGTGATTGTTTTGGATAAATTATATTGTATATTCTTGACTACCTTGTAATTGATTAATGATTTGTATATTCCATCATTGTTGGGGTTTAAAACATTTTTGGATTAATGAAGTATATCCAGCATTCTATATGGAATAAGGGAGCATGAATGTAATCAATAAGGAATATGGTAATACATGATGAAGGTATTCATATTCTATTACATGGTAAAAAGTGTCTATATTATGTTTACATTCCTTATAAATGTTGGACTGTGAGTTTGGACAGAAGTATTTTGGATAGTTCTAGTTTGGATAATTTTGGATTGCCATAAAAGGACAACCCGGAGGTCGGGCGGCAACCCGTCGCGTCCGGCAAGGCCGCGAGACTTGAACCCGCAACCGAAGGGTGACAAGGGTGTATCACCTACCACTAGCCAAAGAGATGTCCTGGATTAAATAATGTAGTTTTTTTAAAAGATCTGGTAGATGAATTATAAATTCGTTTATTTTGGAACCCTATACGAATAGTGTAAATAGAATTTTTTTACATTCTATTATCTTTTAGAGTGAAAGATGAGTTTGTGGTAGAAATTTATTAATGGATAAAACTCTAATTATAAAGTAAGTATATCTCCTTATGATATTAGCCAATCTCATAAATAAATTCCTCAACATTAAGAAAAGAAACTTAGAACAAAAATGTTTTCCTAGATGGTACCTTAAATCATCACTAATTTATGGATTTGGGATTGTTGGCCTTTTCATAGACATGTTCTCTACCACTCTCCATCAGATAATTGATGGTTAGATTTTTCTTCCATATCCATATTTTCCTACATGGAACCCAAGTATGTGTTATTTTCGGTAATCTTCATACTTTCGACTCTTTATTTAAATAGAGGCGTCATTAATTCATTTTTTGATGTGGGATTTCAACTAAGATATTTTGAAACGTCAAAAATGTGTTATCCTAATACCCTATGTTTTGTTGAACCGATGGTATTTAAAATCATCATAGATTGATGAATTTAAGGACCTCAATTTTACACTTGTTTTTGATTGATGACCTCAATCACTACCTATAAATATTTACGTTTTTTCTCCAATTATATGTCTCTAATTTCCACCAATGTTCTCCTAATCGAGATCATAATTTGGTGGTGACCCTTTGATTTTTCTTTTCCTCATATTAAGACTAAATTTTAGTAACCCAATTTCCGATGTGGGTTTTCCCACAAATATATTTTCTACTTTCAACCTATTATTTTAGAAGAACAATTTCAAATTGCGAGGACGCAATTTATTGAAGGAGGGGAGAATGTAACACCCCATGAATTCGTAATGTGTTATTCTTCAAAATAATTCAATAACTTGCACTACACGCAACACCGAGTTCAATTGCACCTTGACTTACCAAAAATCCATTCAATAGAGGTTATGAATTGTATTAACTAAATTTTAAACTTTATATAATCCTTATAATTTTTCCATATTATTAGTATCTTAGACATAATGCAAGAACAAATTCATTTTCAGTATTGCGCTTTTATCAACTTTTAATAGTGAACCCTTTTTAAATAAAATATTTTAATCTTTTTGTCTAAATGAGGACATAAAAAATTTAAAATGAAACATCTCAAGCTTCCACGGTACACTTTCTTTGAATAATACAGTAGCGTGTGTTGTACGCAACCTTGAGTTTTAACACACACCATAACCAATCAAACTAGCCGTTATGAATAGTAATACCTACTTTTCGAAATTATATATATTTTATATTTTAAAATGGACTTCATTTCTGGATTCGGAATATCAAATTTAGCCTAAGATGAAATTTTGGTACTTTTCGGATAACTTTCATATTTTGATGAATAGTGAAAATTACTAAATTTTAATTAAAAACAACTTTTTTAATCAAAATAATTAATATTGATAAATTATGAATTTGAGTGGTTTTAAAGTATATTTAGAATATATTTTTACCATTTAATATAATGTTGGTCATTGGAAATAATTTTACAATTAAACCGAACATAAACAAGTGTCAATCTTTTGATAGTTATTATCTCTTAAAAACACGCTTTTTGTTTTGACAACGGGAATTAATTTTAAATTAATTTCTGCCACTTATGTGTTTTGAATTTAGAAAAATGTATTCCATATTTGGAATCAGGATGTTCAAATTGTGTAAATAGGTAACTTTTATTTTTAGACATTTTGAATAATTACTGCGGTAAATATTTCATTTACCATGGTTAAGGGTAAATCCGGTAAATAAGGGTTAAAACATAATATTATAATAATACTAAATTACCCTAAAACATGTCCTCTCCTTATTGGATGATACATGTTCGACCATAGGCATCTTTGGGTCGATTTTGGGACCCCATGGATCCACTTGTAAGTGATAATGACACTTTATTTTAATTAAGTTAAAATGAATACAAAAATGACACAAGCATATATCTTTTAGCAAAAGAATTGTTACATAGGGTTATATATGTTGGATTTTATATTATAAATATTCATTAGAAAGATAAAAATATTTCTTACATAATTATATTTTATTTATAATTTTTAGACATTAAATAATTTATTTTATTTATGACACAATGATGATGCAGTAATTACTATAATAGTGAAAAATTAAAATAATTGATATTATAAATTCCCAAATAAATATAATATGAAACCTTTAATGAATTAAAATAATTTTCTAGTATAATAAGATATATTATTATTCATTTAATGTACTTTTTTAGAAGTAATCAATCTGTTATGAGTTTCAAAAAAATCAACTATTGAATAGTTTCAAAATTGACATAAAAGAGTTCTTAAAACAAATATTATATTATTAATTGATATTAAATTCTTAAAATTCTAAGGTTCGGCCAAGAGACTTATTTCATGATAGGTTCATCATTAATGGACCACTTGGGGGTCTCTTGGATGTATATAGTAAGTTTATTAACCATATTATATAAAAATACAAAGAGACATTGTAAAAGTGAAACTAATTAACTTAGAGTTAATACTTAAAGATAAGGTTAATATAAGTACCAAAACCTGCCTAAATTCTATTGGTTGAGTTGTTTTAGACCCATCCCCACCTTAACCTTTGAATAGTCAACTTTGGAGCCATTGGAAACCGATTATGAATTTATTATAGACTAATATCTCTAGCATTTCCAAAGTTGCCCCTCACCCCTCTTATAAAAGGGAACTACTCCTTCTCATTTCTTCACACCTTCAAAGCCTTTTGGTTCGGCCAAACTCTGCCCAAATACTCTCCCAACATCCCTCAATACAACCTAGAGGCCTTAGTTTGATCAGAAATCCAACATAAGGAGCTCTTTTGATCTAATCAAAAGGAAGAACCCGAAGAAGAGGAGGTTAAACTACCCCAACCAAGGAAAAGTACAAGGAAGTGAAGAAGTAAGTTATGAATGACCTGCATGGATATTATGAAGGGATAATAGTGTGGATTATGTAGACAATATGTTGTTGTAGTAGTTTTTCATTTTATGATGTAATGTAAGACTTATGAATATATCTAGTGTTTCCAAGGCTACTAAACCAATCGGTCTTTCGAGATTTGATCTTTCTTGTGATCATGCCAATGTTATGTAATAATGCACCGACTCTAGGTAACTAGGGACGAGGCATTATAGGAATACTAACCTCCCCACTAGGTCTCCCACTCCCAAAAGATTATCTGATAGTTTCATGTGTGGTTAACAAAAACGCACCCAAGGAAAACACTTACCCACAAATAATTATTCCCATCCGGTTCTCAAAGCCACCGAATTCTTGAAAAATAAAACTCTAATCCCATGTAACCACTCACCTAGAGTGATATCATACAATGATTCAAGCACATTCATCCTCAGCTGTGACATGTGGAAAACCAAAGTAACCAAAAAAACTATGGTTATGAGGTTATGTGGTAAACCACCATGCTAACATGACATAAAAACATGAAAAAATGGTTTATGATCCTTACATTTATCCTACTAGTTTAGGAAAATCTTTATGATCTGCGATATGAAGAGATATCTTATAATTGATGATCTCAACAATGAACTCCAAAGGCCACCATCATTATTTCACAAAGGATTCCAGACATCTTGTGGGAACTCATTATCCTCCCCCAGATGAACTACACAAATTTTTTAACCCTCACAAGCACCAACCAACAGTGTCTCATGTGCTCCAACTCTGACACTGAGAACATGAAGGTAACATCATATAAGACAATCTTTAATGAATCCATTAATAGTTAAGGATCTGTTCCACATGTCTTATAACTCTATTGAGGAATAAAACATGTCTAAATGTGTCTTCACAAACTCAAAACATTCACCATTGATTTGGATAGCCACTTATGGTATATCCTACTCCAAATACAGAGCTGGTGATAACCTATCACAATTTAAAACACTGAGAATCACTTATACCTAAACAACTAATCCACAATCTTAGTGATTTTTAGGAGTGGATATGTTTCCTTGCATCGTCTAGTTCAAGTGACACCAATTAAAACTCAACCTCAAGCACTCATTCACATCTCAGGAGAAAAAGACTGGGATGCCCAGGTGAAAACACTGGTCTTCAAACAACCCCTTTTATTGAAAAATATATTCCACATCTTTAGCTTATGAAGCTCAACGAATGAAATATGACGTTCTACCATAAATATATAGGGTAATAACTAATTTCAGTCTTTGTAGAAGCCTAAACCTCAGTGAGATGATAAACCATTACCATCCCTAGGAAATACATCTTCATGCTCCATCACCACTATAGGAAAAAAATATCATTACATCCACTTATTCAAAGGTATCACAAGATAACAAATAAGATGTTGGTCAAAACCTCTTACAGAAGAGCTCATCTTAATCTACATGGGATCACTCCTTCTCATAGAAGGAAAAATCAACCCCAAAAAACTAGAATAACTACTACACACATTGGTATCATCCCCCAGAGAATGGTTGGTAGGAAACTAGTCCATACTGAGTAAAACATTATATGGTCTCACCGCCACTATGATAAGTTTTCATGCAAGGCTCTCTCTCTTACTAGAGTCAATTCACAAAGTCAGCAGAATCATGTAATCAATAATACTCCTTACAAGATAACTTAAAAAAATGTTCAAGAAAAAAGGGATCTAATGGTATCACTAGGTCTCAAACATGGGATACACTTAGTGGAATGTGGATCGTAACTATGTGTAGAAACTACTACTGGGGACGTGAATACACGTATCATACCTCAAACTGAACTCGAATACTCTATGAGCTCTTACTGTTTGGGAATCATCCTTCCGGTTTCCTACTATTTTACCACAACCGGTGCATTCTAAGACACCATAGCACAATAAAAACAATAAACACCCAAGTAATAGGAAATCATCCACCACACCTCGACACTATTTTCTTCAGCCTATATTGACTCGCCCACATGGTTTTGTATCATGTCTCAAGAATACTTCTTGGTGGGTGGATTGTCCCACATCCTTTAATATGAAAATTCATGCTAATCATCACCAACATAGGTATCTAAAAATTAATCTCATATCCCTAGAAATGAAATCTTCTAAGAGAGGACAAAGAGTGGCTCCCACATATGTATAAAAGTACTAAAACAGGTGTAGATGAAATAAGAGTCTTTACTCTAAACACTCTGAGAGCCTCTAGGTAAAGATCCTAAAATACCTATACCTATCCAAGATTCTAACCACCAGCTCCCCCATCATGTCTAAAACCCTGTAATCATAAATTCTCTAGATGCTACCTCTAATTAGGTATTTAATCAACCATCTCTCTAACTCCATCATGATGGGTAGGATAATCCCACATGATATTTCCTCTTATATTATAATAATGGAACTGTAAATTCTTTTAAGAACTAATTTCTCCCTAAGATCATTGATAAAACCTCTTTTTCTGAAACTTTAATCACGCACCAGCTATCTGTAGGTCCTGCTGACCCTAAATCCCATGTGACCCCTACCTTGGAAGCTCACGATACACACCCAAACCCTACACATCATCATCCAGCACCAACATATACATATACGACTTGATCTGACAATATGCATCCACTTAAACAACTATTGGTGGATCTATGTGCCACACAATTGTTGGATGCTCTATTGGAGGTCCACTCAAAATAAATCATGCCTCATAAATAGGCCCATGCATGATGATCTAGTCACTCTTTGGGTCTAACCCTCGACCCTTCTATAGAAACATCATTGGACATAATCATGAAGACATCATGAAAGAGGTAAAAACATACCATAGTCAATGTGTATATCTATTTTAAAAACCAAACCTCACAACTAGCCAAATGAACCTCCAAAATTAAAAAGCTAAACCAAGTTAGTGTCATGTCACATCAGGATGGGAACTGCTCTGATACCATTATGTCACAACCCAACATGACGGTGCCTAAGACGAAACTAACCCAATCCCTTCACCAATAATCCAAGGGATAGTGACAAGTACTAGGAAGGCATATATCACACATGGGAGGCATTGGCCTTATGTACATGTACGTATGATCACATCTCTAAGCCTACACAATGCTAAAATGTAAAAAAACTAAAAACAATTCATGATTATATCTATAATCCCACAACCATAGTACACAAAATAGTACTAGAAAACGTAATCAAGTTCCAAATACATGCCCAACCATAATTGTAAAGTAATGTATGACCTTCTTAGGAGGTGAATGCTATCAAATGAAAATGTGGTATACACCTCAATCTATCTAGCCCAACTAAGCTCCACATGCTCCTAGTCCTCCAATGAATCTGAAGATGATTCGTCTCCTACATAAGACATGACATGTGTGGGAAGAACCGATGTAGGGGTGAGTATAAAAATACCCTACTGGACACCCCAAAATAACTAAGAATAAATAATTTGGAGTATCCATCTCATCACAGAACATTTAAATCACAATGAGAGACATAAAAATAACCATCTAGATATACTCATAAAAAGAATATGAGTCTCAAAGGTCCTAATCACTTCCTACTATAGTCCCACAATGAGGTTTCAATATAATGCTCATCCAGAAGATCTCACCCCATAAACCCAACCATAATTAATGAGATTAATCTGAGTGATAAATCATTGAGTGTCACTAATTTTATGGAAGATCCCTACCATAATTAAGGGAACACTCACCTGCTCTTGATACAAGGAAATTCATACTGGATACTTGGGGTATTTTTCTAATATACACACTCTATTGAACTTATACCCCATCAGAAAGATAAAACTATCTATACAGAGATTGGGGGTCAGGTCCCAATGATTAGTGATGGGATTCCGAAGAATACTAGAAATATCCTCCTACATAAGGGATCAACACCTTTGTAAATATTGGTCACACCAATTCCAACTGTCCCATCTAAGGAAAACGAAGGATGTGAGGATTACTTTGGGCCTCCTAGGGGGGTAAATGCTTCAAGATGTTGAGATATTTCTCTATGAAGATTGAGGAAACTCATTCCAAATTATGTAAACTCTCCCACAGTATACAAATCATAGGCATCTATAGTTAGATCACCCTTTATGATGGGAACATGATGCCACACTGATCCCTAATAGGAATAGACAAATGGAACAAACACACTTGATACTGGTCCATGGAAGATCACACAAGATCACAATAATGCCGATAGGATAAGGTGGAGGAGATGATCATGTCCTCAAAGGAGTACATGACATGTCCCTAGGGTTGCAATGTGTGTCTCACTATGTTTGGTACTGCCTGTGTTAGGGTCTGAAAAATTCTTGATTACCACTGGGGGATTTTCATCAGTTTGAGGGGATAAAAACATAAATCCATTGATATTACAACACAAAAACCCATGAATGATCGAAAGGATTAGGTCGATGTGATACTTATGAAAAAAATACTAGAATATGCTATTCATTTTCCCCAAATGTATGCCTAGTGGGAAAAAAATTGTATTCCACTGTTTAGCACACACACAACACTTCATGGGCCAAAGATACGAGCCCAAATTACGTACTCTATATTGGTATTGAAATGTTTTCCTCAATCTCAGGGTCATTACACAACATACTGGTTTTTAATCAGATACCATTTAAGGAAGGTACATTAGATATTAGATTCCATAATAATAATAATAATAATAATAATAATAATAATAATAATATGAGGTGAATCATGGAACCTATCCACATGAACAAAAAAGGTACCTGACATTGGTCTTGAAATAACCATCACAAAGTCAAGGATGTAATGTCGTAAACAGTGCACCATTCCGATGTTTTGACCCACAAATTAATTTTTTAGATAATTAATGTGTTTTCCATGGGTAAATCAAAATGGGATAAATCCACTCAATGAAACATCCTACCTTGATTTGGATAAATCACTAACAAAGAATGACTGCACTTCATTGTCATTGATGAGATCTGTAACACGCTTTGTCATTGGCATT
Source organism: Viscum album (assembly GCA_963277665.1). Lineage (NCBI taxonomy): Eukaryota > Viridiplantae > Streptophyta > Magnoliopsida > Santalales > Viscaceae > Viscum > Viscum album. The sequence continues at coordinate 2,080,652,978 of OY728152.1, read as the reverse complement.
CCTTATAGTACTCCGATTGTTGATCCACAATCCAGATTCCCACCAACGTCCCTTTACACACTTCTCACATTTATAAAGGTTATTAGGAAAACCCTTTTAATTGGTCATATCAATATAATTATTGGGGAAAATATAGGTTTTTTACTAAACGTAATAAAAAATAAATTTATTTATTTATTATTTATTTATTCCTATGATGATTTTTTCACAAAACTCCAATGCTGACAAATATTTTGTCATGACTAGGGTAAATCTTGTATTTTGAACACAAAGGTGGTCTCAGATTTTCAATCCAAGACACTGTTTGAGATTTATTTCACATTTTTAGGAAACTGCACTTGAATGATATGTAATATATTTAATATTTTTAAAAAATTTATTTTGGTCTCATTGGGCCTTGGAATCACACGTCGTCTGAACACCTAGCTCAAAAAATATTACTATAAATATTCCAATTTCCTATATAGTAAAAACCAGAACGTTAAACATACTATAATTGGTTGGAATTATACCATAATAAAAATTTTGGATTTGAATATATTCAGTAATTTGAATATGTAGATAGCTTATAAACAATATTTAAATTTTTTTAGAATATGTGAAGTGTTTCTCCTAGTGATTATCTTATTAATTAAAATTCTTTACTTATTATTATAGTTCATGAATCTTGAAATTATTTTTCAATAATAAATTTATTCATGTATGACCAACATCCAATTTTGGTGGCCACATAAAAAAAAATTCCAATGAAATATCCTATATATAATAAGAAAAATATCACAATTTTAAATAATATTGGATTACTCCTATAAGTTTCATAGTTTAATATATAATATGGAACAATTTAAATTATTTTTGTGGGCCCTATTTAGAATGTCCATGGAATTCAGGTAATAAGATAATTAAATATAATTTTAAATTAAAAAGTATGTTCTCTCCTAGGAATTTTGATGTATGTGGGTTGATAATTATTATCCATTTACGTTAAATACTTTAAATTTAAATTATTCACATCCATTGTATGCAGAGTTAGAACTTAGTTAATATTTTTAGAATAGTAAAAGCATCGATGATATTTAATGGGTTTTCTGTCCTCCTTTAATGGGTTGAGTTTTGTTTTTATTGTTGATGATGTAATATTCTATTAGGTTTAGGTTAAATATGTATTTATTACCCCATAGTACAAAATTGTGTAGAAAAACTAATAAATAAAAGAAATTATAAAAGAAATGACAAGAAAAAATAAATGAAATAAAATAAGAAACCAAATATCTAATGAATTTAAAAAGTACTTATAATGACCAAACAATCTAAACATATAAAATTATTTATGTTTAAAAACAAAATATAGTATACAATAGACTGTAGGTCATATTTCAAGAATCATACAGGGTATAAAGCATGTATTTTTCAATATTTTTTATCAAACTAACTAAGGGGGTTGGAAATGATTCAAATTAAATAAAAGAATTAGAAGGAACTGAAACAGAGCAACTGATATTTGAAATGTGTGAGAGAGTTTAAGAGATATATAATAAGGATATCATTTTTTGGGTGATCTAAATATTAATGAGTTCATTTTATTTTAAATTTTATTTAGATTATTATAATTCATTGTTTAAGGGAATCCAATATTTTGAATCTCACTTCACATATAAAAATGATGCATTTATAATAAAACCATGAATTAAATCATTTAGTATTGATTTTGTTTTTGTTCTTGGAATATGTGGTAATAAATCACATTGATAATTAATGTGTTCTTGAGATAAACATTCCAATGTGTCTTGTAATTGTAATAAAAAATGTTAAAACCACAAATTATTAAACTAATTGGATATAAATAAAAATTTTGTCATTATATAATATTAAAAAATTGTATTAAAATTTTAATAGTGTCAAGATAAAAATGAGGAAAATATTTCAAAACATAAAAATTTAAACCAATAGATGATTATTTTATAACACCCTTACCAAGGATCTTACTACCTCACAACAACCACCCAATGATTAACTCACCATTTAGAGGAGGATGAGGAACATTTTGAAATATATATTCAATTCATCTATCTCTATGAGTAGAGGGAGGTCAAAAACATACAGGTAGATTAATATAACTTGTTTTATTTTCCCAAATATGATATTTTCATCCCCTGGATAATCCAGTAAACTTGGTATCCAAGACAAAAATTTATTGCCAATGGTTATGGTGGTTTTGGCGCATTTGTTTTATAATATGACCTGACACTCATATTTGACAAAGGGGACACTAATATATTAATTTATACATAATTAATAATTACTTTTCTTCAATATTTAATTTATACCCATGCCAAAAAATATTAGAGGGGTAGAATAGGAGATAACTCCAAAATATAATACATCCCTCTTGATTTTGAATGTTTTTATATTTCTTTAATGGTGCCACCATTTTGGCCTCCAAATGGATGAAAATGTAAAATTTATATTCAAAATAATTATATATTACATAGTATGTGTTACACATACAAAATTTTAACCAAATTTGATTAAAATATTTCTTAGTATGTGAGACTTGACCCACTGATCCATGTTGAAATGTGGAAAATTTGTGATGTTTTATTCAAATTTCACTATGAAAACTCCAAAAAATATCTGCATACCATGAAAAAGTAAAAAAAGTGAAATTTAAAAATTTAATATTATTATTGATTAGTTACATGAATTAAATAAGTCTTACAATTGATTCTTGTTTTAGGAAATTAAAACATAAAAGTTGTTAAATTTTTTCTTATATGCGTATAATAGAATTTTAAATCACAACAAGATCAAATATGTTCATTATGAAATATTTTATAATTTGATGAACTTGTATAATTTTTGGGGATGTTTTGTAGATTTGGGAAGCTAAATTGTTTAATATAAAAAAACCATTCCATAGTTTGAGTAGTTTTACTAGAGATACTTCTAGAAGAGTGTTGATAGAAACATATTAAATCTACTCATGATGTTAAGGTGTAAAATAAGTCCATTATTTATATCCCTGCAACATGGTTCCTAAAATACATCAAATTAAATATAATAATATTTTTTTAAAAATGAGGTATTGTATTAAGATTTCAAGTATAGAGAAATTTTTTTAGAGTGACTAAAAAACACTCCATTATAACGAATTTTTATGGACCTGTATAATATTATTATAGGGAATTAAAAAAGGGGAACAGATGAAGATGCAATATCATAGAATATACTATTTTATAATTCATGCTGGTTAAAGATTATATTTTAAATGAGGTATGAAGAAAATATGTCCACAATTTGAAGCAAGTATCCTAAAAAGGTGTAAATTGATTCGGGTTCAGATCATGGTGCATACAATTTCATTGATTTTATCATCTAAATGTTTTTGGAGAGGTTTTAACAAAACTATTGCACAATATAATAGAAACCATTATTTAGTTATGTTATGAATGAAATTTTAGGATATGAAAATAAATGTTATTTTTTGGATATTAAAATTTGGAAACCACAGTTTTCAATGCTAAAGAGTTAACCAAAAAACTAGCTCATGGTTATAGAGTCTTTACTATAGTTTTAATGATATATTCAAGATTATATTATTTGATGATATTTTTAAATATATAATATTTTTTATTCCTCAATGGGAGCATTGAATTATATTTTTTGAATGTATTTAAAAAATCATTAACAAATGTCATAAGGTTGTTTTACTTGGTGAAAATCAATAAAATATTTTAGAGAGAATCTACAATAATGATAGGTAGTATTTTATAGAAATTTGATCTAGATGTAACTTTCATGACCCCCTCACCACAATGTGTAACCCTCCTAGGTCGGCAATGGGAGAAGAGAGTTAGTGATCCCCAATTCCTTCCTTCAGTAAGCCTTGGGATATAAAATAGCAATGATGGTATAATAAACTTGTATATGGGAGGCTTTAGCCTCTAAGAAAACCACATGCAGAAGAGAGAGAAAAAATAAACTCCAACAAAACCCTTCTCAGACTAAAATGTAAAATAAACCCAAGTACACAAAATGTAATTTCATGCAAGATCTAGTCTAACTAAGATATAAACTATAAGTACCAAAAGAAAGTATAATGTAAGTGACCACGAAGCCCCAACAGCTTCGAAAAAACCCCAAAAATGTATTAACCATCCTGATCTCTAACATGGTCCAACTAACCTGAAAGATATTTTATCTGTGTATGCTGAGTAAAATAGTACACTCAGTAGGATCCTACCCATACACTCTCATGAAAAAGTAAATGAAGCATGATAAAGCACAGTGAAGAAAAAGTGAAACTTACTCATCACATAAACATGTATACTAAGTTCCCAACCACACAATGGACACTCTCACCAAGTATCAAATAAAAGATAATATAATATAATAAAGAATATCAAGTGTGCCCCACTACCACTTCCCCACTGGTTTTCCTCTTTACCCCAACATTGCACATCCGGAGCATCTCTCACTAAAAAGGCTATCCCAAAGACAACTAGGCGAAGCACCACCACATGCACCTCATGTAACACACCACCACATCCACATAACTAAAAGTAACCAGGTTGTTTCTGGGAGTCACCACAGCTCATATAACGTGTATCATACATTGAGTATTAAACCTCAAGCTATTATATCCCATACATCGAGTATGGACACTCAATACATCATGAACTCTACACATTATACAAATTGTAGTCCTTAGGAAACTATATATAGAATATTTGTGTGTGAAATAACCAAAAACCATTAAAATGGACTATATTTATATGGGGAAAACTAACTGCCATGCATACCATCACACGTAACTGCCAAGAGAAGAGATTGGGTACAAAGTGGGTTGTTTTCCATCCATCCTTCCACTGAGGAATTCGGGAAAACACCCAAGGGCTCAGAATCCCTAGGTTTTCAATTTCCCTAACTGAAATAGTGAAGTAGCATAAAGATACACAAAAATTACATGATATAATATTGCCTAAAACAACACTAGAAATATCCTTATCTCAAACACAAATAAAACTAATATCTATTGGACTCCCGGCTAGCACTTCAATGACCAGTTATCCTATAAGCGCAAAAACATTTAAATATATACATTGAATAAATTTTTCCCCTTTTATCAATTTCACTTTACATTAATTAATTCTTTATCCAATTATTAACCATTATCATTTCAACATTTAGTTTTATTAGTTTCATAACAAAGTCTCATGAACTCGAGTAATAACCAAACAGAGTCTATGGTTTCTGAAAATTATAACCTCATAATTTCATCCCAGCAAGCTCCAAACCCATGGGTTAAAAATTTATTCATTTATATCATTTACATTACCACTTTCTATATTTCCACGTATTCTAGGATAAAATTCTCTTCTATCAAACACATGGGTCTCAACACAGTGAGTATACGAACTACCAGTCAAGTATTTTCCACCTATAGTAGGAGTGTATACCCATTTAACCATGATAATATAAACATGTAAATCACATGACATACCCCATGATTCTTCAACTCTCTTATAGAGATAGTATGAAAATCCATCTACCTCAAGAAATGCGTGATGTAAAGCATATAGAAAACCAACATATTCAACAATCATGCAAATTTCATATCAACATGTATGCCCAACTTAAACCTAATCCAACATCTTTGTTGTCCTCCCAGAAACTACATGAATAAACTGATGCATCTCTCCATTCTAGGCATCAACAACTACCACAAAAACTAGGCCTACCTACCCCACGTACCATAATATCCCTCTAGGCTAAGTCATCCTAGGCTCACCTAACATCCATGAATCCCTACCATACATACCACAACATCCCTCTAGATTCAGCCATCCCAAGATCACATCACATATTGGATTCCCTGCCCCACATATAGTAAGTCTCATATCTAGAGCACATCACAAGAAGAATGAATAAACATAGCAATATGATATCTTCCCCAGATCAAGGCACTCAACCTTTACACAAAATGAGCTCTCACAACTATAAAACATAAGGCACTTGGCCTTTATAAGCTTGTGGGAAACTAAGGCCCTACAAATACATTATTCTTATCACACAACCTGTTCTTATCACATAATGAATTAATCGATTCATTTTACATAGGTTCCAAATACGAGAAATCAAAATAAGATGCTATCACAAGTTATCACAAATTATATAACCAATAAATTTAACGAGCATTTAATTCCTTTATCAACAATAATCAACATGCTTCAGGTTCATTACCCAATCCCATTAAAAATACGTATCTACATAAATTTTATTATCATCAAATTATAAAAACAACCATATTTAATAAACTTGCCTCTAAACCAATTATCCTATTAATTAACAATTAATTACAGATTTACATTCTTTAACAATTTCCATAAATAATGACATGCTAAAAAATAATTTATAGATATCAAACGATATAGAAAATCAAGAGGTTAACCATTATCATGGTACCAAGCTACAACCTCTTCATGCAATAGATACCAATTCTTTAGTCTAGTTAATATAATTGTTCAGTAAATTTCATTGCGATACTAGGGGATAAATCGTGATAGCTCTATGATTACATGTAACAAAATTTATAAGCAACGAATCTCATACCACTAAATTTTGTTGAGGTTCTTCATACGAGAACAGATCAAAGCAATGAATCACAATCACCTCTCCCACAACAACTGAATCCACCTAAGGATTCCACAATACAACTGTTTCAAAAAACCCCCAAGAAATCTCAGTTAAAAAATGGATATCACACACCATCACATGTAAAAGTGAAATAGGAGGAAACAAATTGATGAAACCATGACGAATGATGTATATAATTACTTATATCGAAGATGAATTTCTATTGATTGAAGGAGGGATCTAGGGGTCATTCCTCGATGAAGAAATCCCCAAAACGTTGAATAGAGGGTTGATGGGTCACCCGGGGTTGAGGGAGAGCCGATGTAGCTGTAGGATTGAAGAAAACTAAGTGGATTTAATCCAATTAAAACATAATTTTTTTTAGGTATTACACAACGTGAAATCCCCTTTCATGTTGTGTAAGCCTTGGATTTTGTGTTTTAACAAAAAATTTGTCACCTCATTGACTTATTTTATTTTTTTAGACCTTGAAGTATTTCACACCATGAATCCCTATTTCACACCATTTTAAAGTCTACATGTCATGAATATTTCTAGGCAACACATGAAGAAGGATTTAACATTGTGTAATATAGTTACATGATGTGTAATCCCCCTTTCAATCTTTTACTTAACTGAACTTCCCAAAACTTATTATAATCCACCTTTGAGAACTTTTATCTTCAAAAACATATATAGGGTTGATCCATGTGGATTCGAGCCTTTACATCAGATGCCTCCCAAAACATTCTCATCCTCAAGAATCCAAAACCAACATAGAGAGGCAATATAAATGGGTCATCCAAACCACAACCCCACAAGATACCTCTCAATGTTTTCTCCACTATAAGATCTCACCACCTCACTAGGGGAAGAAGTTAAAAACCATGAAAAAACCATATCCATATCCTAATCACTCTCTTAGTAGAGATACCTCTCAAAATAGAAAAAAAAACGAGCAACAAGAGAAATCAATATCATAAAAAAAGGTTTTGTAACCACCAAACATGTATTCTTACAAGATGATATCTAAACATTGATCAAATTAGGGTTATGAGCATGTATATACTAATCATGTTCCTTTGTAATCCCCTCCACACCAATGTGCCACCATAAGACACGAACCAAGGGGATAGCATGCCCATGCAACACCTTATATTTGTTGTCCTGGATCCCTACAGGTTGATCCTCAAATTCCTCATCATCATAAACATCGATCTCTCCCCAATCAATGAAATGATCATCATCATGAAATAACGATGGATATGAAACACTTGGAAAACATCATGTATCTAGTACATCAATGGGGTACATTCTACCAGATACGTCAAAGGTCCAATATGATCCACCACCTCGAAAGGCCTAACAAAATGGGGATAAAGCATACACCCACGACCAAACCATTACTATACATGATGGGGAGTCACCTTTAGGATCATGTGACCCCCAATTTCAAACTTTATAGGTATCCTCATATGATCAATATAATACATATAAAGATCTTGTGTGGCCTTCATCCTCTCTTAAATCACCCGAACCATATCTATCTTATTTCGTACATGTTTTGGCCTGAGAATTACTGACTCTCGAATCCCAATCCAGCACAATGGTGAAAAGAACGATTGTCTGAACAAGGTTACAAATAGTTTCATACTGATGGTGGAATGAAAAAAAATTTGTAAGGAAACTCTGTCTAGGGTAAGTGCCTCATCCATAAATCTCCAAAATATATCACACAAGAGCACAACATTTATTCAAGATTTTGGATGGTCGTCTCGGTCTGCATGTCCATCTACTAATAAAAAGCAGTGCTAAGGCATAGTTGAGAACCAAAAATCAAGATGGAGACCTCTCCAAAACCGAGAGATAAAATGAGAGTCATGATTAGAAATGATCGTCCTCATAACTCTGTGGAGTCTCGCCACATCCTCCAGATACTTCCTCAATAGAACCTCCAATGAACTCAACTCCTTGATCGCTATAAAGTGGGATGATTTCATCAAATGGTCCACTACTACCCATATAGTGTCAGAGCCTCTCTGAGCTTGAGGAAAACTGGTAACAAAGTCTATTGATTTTCCCTCCAACTTCCACTAAGGATCATCTAATGATTAATGTAAACCACCAAGAACATGGTGCTCAGCCTTCAACTTCTAGAAAACCAAACATCGAGACACAAAATCCGAAACTGCACAATTCAACCCAGGCCACCAAAACTAACATCTCATGGATCGATACTTATTTTTCAATCTAGGATCTTCCACTATGGGTGATCCATAAAACTCTTTGAGAACCATCTCACACATTTAAAAAGTCACAAAAGCCTTCCCTAAATCAACACTCAGTGTTGTTCATCATGAAACCAACCATCATTGGCCTCACCATAAACAACTCGGTCTCTCCAAACCTCTACCTTAAGATCCCCAATTGGGAATCTTCCACCTACTGCACCAGAGATGACGTTACCATCATCTGAAAAATAAAACCTCTACCCCAAACATCTCACATGTCCATATGTAATGTGGAATGATATTCCTCCACTCTCTATGAATCTCCTAATTTGTGCACTGCATAATTTTATGACTTCTTACTCAATGAATCAGTGAAATCATTTCCTTTCCCAGGTGTATAAAAAATCTTGAAGTTGTCATCCTTTAAGAACTCCATCCGCTAATTCTGGCACAAGTTCAAGTCATGTTGGGAGAATACATACCTTAATATTTTGTGACTACTGAAGACATAATGCAATTTCCAATGAGGTAATGTATCCTCAATTTTTGGGAAAAAACTATTTCCACCATTATGAGATCATGGGTTCCATAGTCACACTCATGAGGACATAACTACTAAGACCCGTAAGAAATGACTGACCTATACAGCATCAGAACACAGCCTAAACCAATATGAAAATTGTCACAAAAAAACCTCAAACTGAACTCCTTATGTTGGAAAAAAACTAACTGGAGCACTAACTATTTTCTCCTTCAGATACTCAAAAATTTTATGACACTAATCAGTTTCCATGAACACCTGATCCTTTCTATTCAATGTTATTAGAGGAGTCCCAATCCAAGAGAAATTGTTTACGAACCTCCTGTAATATCCTGAAAGACCAAACAACCTTCGCAATTATGCTACTGTCTTAGGGGATTACCAAGACAAAAATGATTCAATATTAAATATATCCATATATAATCCCTTTTCGGATACATCAAGCCCCAAGAAAAAGGATTCTCGATCCAAAAACTCACACTTTGAAAATTTCTCAAACAACTTCTCAATGTAAAAAACTTCAAAAATGACATGCAGATGCTCTGCATGATCATCCTCAAACGCTGAGTACACAAGGATTTCATTGATGAAAACAACCATGAACATATCTAGGAACTCACATAACATATAATTCATTATCCTCATGAACACTATTGAAGAATATTTCACACCAAACAACATCACAACAAGCTTATAATGTCCATGATGATAACAAAAAGTATTCTTTAGAATATCCTCATTCTTCACTCACATCTGATGATATACTAACTGAAAATCAATATTTCAGAACCAACATGCACTATTTAGTTAATTAAATAAATAATTAATCTATGTAAGTGGATAGGGGTTCTTCACTATCAGTTGTTTCAACTGACGATAATCGATACACAACCGCATAGTGCCATCAACCTTCTTCACGAACAACCCTGGTGCACCCCACAGTGACACACTCAGCTGAAAAAATCACGCCTCAATAGAAAATAGAGCTATATATATATCTCTCTCAACTAATAAGGTCTCATCCTATATAGAGACCTTGAGATAGGAGACACGTCTGGATATACCTCAATCCCAAACTCGAACACTCGTCGAGGGGGTAACTCTACAAACTCTTCTAGAAATCCATTAGGGTAATCTTCCATAACCCAAGGGAATTCAAAATACTAAAATTCCAATGAAATTAGAATCAACTCAAACATCATGGATGAAAAGGAACATGCCTATGACCTATCTGAGGGTTTCACTTTCCAACATAAACTGCTAGCTCTCCATCAACATCAAAGAACATAGATTTCCTTTTGAAGAAATCCATGATATAGATCACCAAATAAAACCAATCCATTTCAAAGATTATATAATATGGTTGTAACCGTAAACATTTGAAATTTCCCCAAGAGCGGTGCTACCCCAACACTAGATCATAGTCTCTACATACCTTAAACAAGTCATCTTGACCTCTTATCTGTGTAGTAACAACCAAGGGAACTGAAATCATCTATAACTCATGTCCCATAGCATGGATAAGGGAAGGTGATATAAAGGAGTGTGTCTCTCCTAGATCAGATAAGGCATGAACCCAATTATAAAACAATGAAAGAGTTCCTTGACAGATTTCTGGCTCACCTAAAACTAGTAATGCTAAATTAGGAAGCTGACCACGACTTGCTCCAAGACCTCTATGAATCTGCTGATCACCACCTCCATGGACATGCTTTTCTCTCTATGGGGAACATTCTAGGGTTGTCCTCTTCCTACCCCATCTACTCTCTATTGATCCCAAACTGATGTTACCTACTATAGGTGCCTCGCCTGGAACTACCTCAATGGTGGATCCTGATGCCGAACAAATGATGCATTTTGAATACACAGAAAGGTTAAGAACTCTCTATTGATAACATCATCCTCCACAATAAAAAAAGAATATGATCCCTTGTCAAAGGCCAGAGATCCATTTTTCCTAGAGAAATGAGATAATGAGGGTTGGGACCTACCTCCAGATGATTGAATGCTCTTAGACCTTGAATAATAGGAAACCAAACCCAAAAATCTACTTCGTGAGGAAGCATTATGACTCCCATATCATGATGATGTTGTTTTGGATAACATTCTCTCAATGACCTATGATCTTTACAATATTTTGAGATATGTATTGAACATAAATGGGGTGAACTAGTGCAGAATCCCTGAATGAAAATCCTCCTCTAATTGTATCGCATTGGACTCCTCATGTGGAAATAGGTCTGAAGCATATTGTAGAAGGTTCTTAAAATGGATTCCAGTACCTCACACAATAGATCTCCCCTACCAGTGGGTATGATGCACCTAGCGACTGGACACCTTCAAGGTCAAAGAAAGAAACATAGCTCTGAACTTGTCTCAGAACTCCTCCCATGAGATTGTTGACTCCTCATGATCTCCAACGAACAAGAACCACCTCTGCCTCACTTACCCACACAACATTGTCACAACCAATGACACCTAGTGCTCCTTTCGAGCACAGATCAAACTAAAGGGTGTATATACTTATTCCAAACAATATTATATGACTATATTTGAAACAAATACCTTATACATTTGAATTATCTGGTGATGAAACTCTTAGTGTGTCCTCCAAGTTTCATTTTCGTCAATCTCTACTCTATGGCGATCGACTCATGCAACGTTCTGAACATCTTTTGCATAAACATGACGATGACATCGACCAGAATCTATACTTGTAAAAAAAATCAATTAGAACTCTTAAACCAAGAGTATGGAATAATTAAAAATAAATAATTATTTTTTATTCATTTTAGGTTAACCTTTCCCGAGGTTTACCCATTCAAACACTGAACGAATAATAATTATGCATGATCCTTTCCTAGGTCTCTACCCTGCAATCGGTATCAATTTTTTTAATGTCAACTGTAAGATTAATGGTTTGTGCATCCGACCAGAGGGGGCCCTAAATACCCAGGACATAACTAGTATCCCATGTTTACATCACTTTCTAAACATAGCTGACACCATTTCCCTAACAAAACATGAAACCTCACATGTTCCTAACTCCAAAATCCATCCTATCCCTCAAACATACCGTTGATACCACTCTATCATAACCCCTTGCCCACAAAATTTACCCCTCCTGGGCTGGAAATGGGAGAAGAGAGGTAGTGACCCTTGATTCCCACCTTCAGTAGGCCTCAGGTTGGAACCTAGCAGCAATGGAATCATAAACATTCCTATAGCAGGCATTACCCTCTAAGAGAAACACATGCAGAAGGGATATATAAGACATACACCAAAAGAACCCTCCTCTGAATACAATATAAAATAAATCCATGTACACAAATGTAATTTCATTCAAGAAAAACTAAAACTGAATGGAAAAACTGCATGTACCAAAATAAAATAAAACGACATTGACCACGAATCCCAAACAACTCCTACAAAACCCCAAGCTAGTAGTAACCATACTAATCTCCAACCTACTCTAATTGACCTGACAAATATTTTATATACGTAGGGTGAGTATAATATCATACTCTGTAGGGTCCTCCCCATATACTCTCATTAAAAATTAAAGAAATCATGCAAAATCACACTTAACGACATGTTAAACTAACTCATCACTTAAATAAGTATACTATATTCCTAGACTCATAATGACCACTCTCACTATGTATTGAATACAAGATCATATAACATAATAATGAATATCAAGGGTAAACTACTACCACAACCACAATGGTTTTCCTCTTTACCCTAACATCACACGTCTTGAGCCTCTCTCTCTCTCTCCAAAAATGATTTCCCAAAGGCACCTGCTTGAAGCACCAGCATGTGAACCTTGTTCAACAAACCACCACATCCACATAACCAAAAGTAACTAGGATGTTTCTAAGAGACATCAAAGCTCACATAACGTGTATCATACTTTGGGTATTATACCTCAAGCCATCATAACCCATACACTGTGTAAGGATCCTCAATACATCACAACCTATACACATTTTACCAGAAGTATTTCTTAAGAAAATATATCTAGAATATATGTGTGTGAAATAACCCCAAGACATTACATCCTTATAAACACAAATATGGGGGAAACTAACTGTCATGCATAACAGCACATATAACTAACAAGAGAAGAGAGCATAGTCAAATGGGGTAGTCATCCATTCATCCTCCCACCTGGATGTTAGGGGAAACATCCATAGGACTCAGAATCCCTAGGGTGTCAGTTATCCTAACCGACATGGTGGAGTAGTATATAGAAACAAAAAAAGTACATGATATAATATAGTGCACAAGCACAGTATGGTAATATCCGGGTTTTAGACACAACTACAAATAACGTCTCTCAGACTCTTGGCTACCACTGCTAAGACCAGATATCCTATAATCACACAACCATTTAAAGTGATTCATTAAATTACTTTATCCCTTTTTATCAGTTTCACGTTACATTAATTAATTCTTTAACAATTAATTAACCACTATAATTTCTATATTTCATTTTATTATTATCATAATAATGTCCCATTCCCTAAAGGAATAACCAAATCTAGTCTGCGGTTTCTCATAATTATAACTTTATCATTTCTTCCTAGAAATCTCCAACCATATGGGTCAAATATTTATTAATTTATTCATAACATTAACACTTTCCATATTTCATTGTATTATAGGAAAACATTCTAAGACACCAAACATGATGGGATCAACATGGTGAGTAGATAAACTAAATGTCGAGTATTTGAGACCTATAGAAGAAGTGTTGACCCATCCAACCATGAGAATCTAAACACAAGAATCACATGGCATACCCCACGCCTCTTCACCTCTCTTGGAGGAGAGAAAGAAAAACTATCTTCCCAATGTAGTGGGGAAAGTAAAGTAGATAAACAACCAACATATTCAACAAGAATCCAACTTTCATATCAATGGGTAATCCCAGATTCAACCCATTCCATCAACTCATGTGTCCTCCACGACACAACATTCATAAACAGATTCATCTCGCCACTCGAGGTGTCAGATACACCAACAATAACCGATCTTCCATAATTCACGTACTACAACATCCTTATAGGCTCAGTCATCCCAGGATCATGTCACATCTGAGCCTACCTACCCCATGTACCATACCAGTCCTCCATGCTCAGCCATCCCAGGATCACGACACATTCGGGCCTCTATGCCCCACAGTCCACAAGTCTCATATCGAGAGCACATAAGAAGTAGTAAGAAAAAACATAGTAGCAGGATCTTAGCCCAAATGAAATCCACTCATCCATTACAAATAATGAGCACTCATGGCTCCAAAACATAAGGAACTTGGACTTTACAAGCTAGAGGGAAACTCAAGGCATTAAAAAAATTATCAATATCACATAGTCAGTTCTTATTCGATCTTGATCATTATTAATAGGTTCCAACTACAAGAAACCTAAACAAAAAGATATCAAAAGCTATGACAAATTAGTTAACCAATTAATTTAACACACCTTTAAGTCCTTTATCAACAAGAATCAACAAGCTTAATGTTCATTAACCAATTCCGTTAAACATACATATCTTTATAAATTTGATTATCATCAAATTGTTACAACAACAACCTGATGTATTAAACATGCCTCTTAATCAATTAGCCAATTAATTATCAATTAATTTTGGATTTAAATTTTTTACCAATTTTTATCAAGAACTTAATGCTAAACAATGAAAACATAAATATCACAATATCTACCAAATCAAGAGATAAGCTATTATCAGGGAACAGAGAAAAGAAATCAATATTTGATTGATACCAATTCTTTAATCTGGTTCATATAATTATTAAGTCAATTTCATTATGATCCAATGAGATAAATCATTCTAGATCTACAATTTGACATAAAGGAATAGAGAAGAAATGAATACAGTACATCAAAAGGTCATTAACTTTCTTTGAAATTGATTGGATCAATGTAATGGATCGCGATCACCTCTCCTGCAACAATTGTATCCACCCGAGGATGCCGCGAGACAACCATACCAACCAACCACAAAGAAAACTCTAATAGAAACATGGAGATCACAAACCATCACATTGAAAAGAAAAATACAGAAAAACATATTGATGAAACAATAAGAATTGAGGTATATCATACCTTATATCTATGATGGATTTATACATATTGAAGGAGGGCGCTAGTTTTTATTCCATGATAATGGAATTCCCAAAACACTGAAGAGAGGGACGTCGGGTCACCTGGGGTCGAGGGAGATCTACTACAGCCAAATGTTTTGACATAATCCGAGTGGATGGAAAACAATTGAAACCTATAGAGTCTGGTAATTTCACAATAATAAGGCCCCTTCCATGTCATGTAACTCTCAGGGTTCTGTTTTCGCTGAAAAAAGCATCTCCTTACTACTATTTGTTTATTTTTTTCAGACCCTGATGTATTTCATGCCATGAATCCCAATTTCACACTTTTTAAAAGTCTTCATGTCATGAATATTTATTGGATAACCTATGAAATGAGATTTCACATTGTGTAATACTATTAAATGATGTGTAGTCCCCCTTTCCAACTTTTACATAACCAAACATCTCCAAATATATTTCAATCCCGCTATGTGCACTTCAATATTAAAAAACATGAAAATTGGTGAACCATGTGTATCTGGCCCTTATAGTAACTTTGAATTAAATAAAGAGGAAATAAAATTAGTATATTAAAATTTAAATCTTGGAGATTAATTTTCATGAGATGGATGTTTGATTAAAGAGAGATAAAGTATCTTGATTCACTGAATATTCTAGATTTTAGATATAGTCATGTTGCGATATTTATCTAGATATTATTTATATCTTATATGATGGTGTATTATGAGGAAATGAGAAGATTTTACCAAGATATAGTTTATAATTGAAGGATTATTTATTGATTTAATTTCTATATTATTATGGAGATCAAATATTGAATGTTGAATTGGTGAAATCCCAGCCCTTAATGATATGTATTAATTCTAAAGATACTCTACAAGATACTGATGAACATTGAAAAATAAAAATATGAGAGTTAGAAATTGATTTAATAATAAAAATAGTCCTAGTTCATTGAGAGATAGGATCATACAATGAAGATCATTCACATATCCAGTTATGTTCATGATGGAAAAGAACATGAAACTTAACAAAGGTAATTTGATTAACAAGATACAAGTCTAATATAAATATTTAATTATAGAAGAAAATACTGTTGTAAAAATAGTGTGGAAGACATTATACTGACACTACTATCATAGTATTTCTTAAATTGTGATCTTTAAGATTGACAGTAGTGACTGGATAAAAGTATGGAACCAAATATTGATTTATTTTGATATGTACATTAGTTTTCAAATACTATTTTTTATAGAAGTTTGTTTTCCTATATCATGTGTATTCATATTTCTAGTAGTGAGTGGATATAATAATAAAGGGAGTGGACCTTGGGGGTTAGTGTGTCATACCTAAACCATCTTGAAAGGAAGTGACCCATGGTGAGTATTTTCATTTCCTAAAACCTTATATCCTTCATAGAGTGCGTTATATTGGATTTTGGTATAAGGATAAAATTTTAATTTTTTTCTATTTAGATGTAATATTATTTATATGAAAAATTATAAATATCAGTTTCCTCATTATTTTTCCATGATTTACATTCATATATAAATTGAATTTTTGAAAAGGTACATCTTTATTCCTTATAACATGGAAAAAATATATAACATACAATATTAATAAAATAAAAATAATTTTAACTAATATACACTATGATTGACCCCTGGTTAGGGAGTTTACATATTATTGTGATATATTTTGGCATATGGTCACAACACATAGATAAGTGACATGATGTGTGCTTATCCATTTTGGGGAGTAACATATAATGTATTCATATACTAGGGAGAATTAAATAATATGTATTTATTTTTTTATTTTCAATACTTAGTGAACTGAGAATATATGGGTAGTCCTATAAGATATTGACATAAGAAATGTATCATGGATAATCTATGTCTGGTAGAAAGTTATTTTATGATAATGAATAATATATGATATATATGTGGTGGAATCATTGGTGGAGTTATATGTTCTTGAAATATATAACACTAAATCCCTTTTTTATATTGAGTAGTACTGATGTTTTACTAGAGGCTGGTCTTTTCTAACAATTGTAGATTAAGGAATATTTATTTGTTATTAATTCTTCAAAGGCCCATTGGGTCATATAAATTTATATATAAATATCAACTAATTTTATTTTAAATAATTTTTAATAAATTATAAAATATCTATGATACATTATTTAATATAGAATTTTAGAGAATGGCTAAAAGTGTTTTGGATATTATTTCACTTGTTTTTAAATATTATATAACATAGGACAATTTTTTTAAAAACACCCATATATATTTAGTTCATTTGGGATATTGATGGAGTTTGTGAAATAATTCATGTGTTAAAATAAATATTATATAGATAATGTTGACTATGTGGTTCTTATTTCATAACATTGATTTTTTTTGTATCAATTTGTTTATTATATTCAAGGAAACTAAAACTATAGTGGCTCTGTCATTATCTAGTGATCATTATGAAATATATAACATTACATTGAAAATTTATGATTATTTTATTATAAGATATCATTTTTTGGTTATAATATTTTGTGTTTATATTGAAAGGCGTTTAGGGGAATGTTTAAGTGTTAAAAATTTAGAACATAGGTAGTTTAGTTTTATAAAATATTTTTAATGTTTTTAATAACATAAATGTTTGAGAAATGATTATAATGATGTAACAAATCTTACAATAAATTTAATAAATTTTTTATATTAAGATCATGATTTAAGAAGTGTTTTTATGTTTGTAAATGGTAGGTTTAGACAATAGAAAAATAGGGGAAACATTTAATATATATATATGACTCATTGCCAAAACACTATGTTATCTCTCCCATCTATACCAAATGTTCTTTAATGGGATGATTAAGAGATATTTCTTCCCTAGAAATATTTTAAGTGATTACAAATTATAATATATACTATTAGATGTTGGATTATATTGACTTATAATAAGAGATCTCCCTCAAAACCATGTAATATTGTTTGAAATTTTCCACCTAGAAGATTAATGGTTTGAATTAAAAAATAATAAGGCATGTTCATTATATATTTTATAACATTATTTTAAAACAATTATGGCCAGATCATGTGACTTGGTTTTGGTGGGTATATTAACTACATCTTGCTAAAAGTTATCCATTTCAAAACCAAATTGTAACATCTCCTCATAAGCTGAAAATGAGGCTGAGAATGAAACTCCACTCAAAATATCAATAGATTTGGGGATGATATATGTCACCGTGTGTATAAACACATAATAATAGATGAAATTACCCTCAATACATAAGTACATTAAAATCCCAAATGTAATCAAAATACAATTCATTAATAATAAAAGACCTTAAAAAATGTTCATAATAGTATAAATGTATGAATGTTATATAATAACTACAAATTAAAAAAAACTAAAATATGAGAAAATCATGATGTAAATCAATAAAAACAAAAAAAGAAATGGAAATAAAATACAACTTCAGAGAACAAAATACCCGACCTTACATTTCTCTTAATCCTTACTAGGATAAAATCATAGATTTAAAAATGAAGTATATAAATAAAAGAGGAGAATAAAATATAGAGTAAATTTTCCCCCTAAAACCCTTTTGTCCTGGTGAAAAGAGTATTAAATAATATCC
The DNA here is from genome assembly GCA_963277665.1 of Viscum album. Lineage (NCBI taxonomy): Eukaryota > Viridiplantae > Streptophyta > Magnoliopsida > Santalales > Viscaceae > Viscum > Viscum album. The sequence continues at coordinate 2,080,633,791 of OY728152.1, read as the reverse complement.
ATGAATGATTAAATAAAACATGATTCCCAAAATTTAGAGAGTAAATCCACCATATAAAAGTGTCTCTTATATCTTTCATCAATCACATTCCAGAAAACACATGATATAGGCATAATGTAAAACAAAACAACTCAATTTTGATATCATTAATCCTCAAGGTCTTCAATAATCTCAAGATACATATACAATATAGTGCACCTTCATTCCCTAAGTTATGTTTTGGGTTTCATGATACCCATGAAGATTTGGCATGACCTTATGTGACCTTGACATGAACATGTGTGGGTTACAAATTACCCTTTTATAGGCTAATGAATGAATATATATTATCAATAGAAAGTAGAAAAACCCATATAATTTTTATTATTTAATAATTTGTAGGTGAATAATTATTAATGATTCCTTCCAGGAACAGTCATAGTGCCCACAACACTTGGCATGACCAAGTTCTAAAATTAAATAATACATAATGAATGTTGCATAAAAAATATTAAATTTTACCGAAACATATTCAACCACCCTACAAAAATCCATATCCAAAGTGAATTAATTTAATTTGAAATTTTTATTTAAAATTATAATTAAATGAATAACGCGTGGTCTTAATTTTTTTTCATTTTTTGGAAGTGGGAAATTTTTTATTTTGATATTTGGTTTTTAATTCTAAGTTAAAGAATGTTATTATTATTGTTTCTAGGTTCATTTTTAGGTTTCATAGGAGATTCATAAGTTTTTATAAGGTAATATGGTGGTGTAACTTTCTATTTAAAACTAAAGGTGATATTGGGTGACTAGTGGGGTGTCACTAGGTATTTGTTGATCGAGGTAGAGGGGTGCGATTATAGAGGGACCACCAAATACCCGGGGTACTTGTAATGGAAACAAAATATCCCAATTTATAGTTCTATTTTAAATAAAGTTATTTTGATCATTTTGTATTCAATCCCTTTTACCCTAATTTGGTTTTCTTTAAGATAATTTTCCCAACCTGGATGATGGAACCCCCTATGGATCATTCGGATGTTTTTTACATCTTCTATAATATCATGATTAAAGGGTGTTATATGGGTATTTATTATTCCACTTCACGGTAAAAAATCCCCCAAATATTAAATTATTCTTTTTCTCATTTCTATCTTCCATTTATAATATTATTGGATTGGTATTTTATTTTTTAATATAATAGATGAATGGAAAAATAATTTCATAGATTCTGGATTCCACTTCCTTGTTTAAAAGAATCTATTATGTGTTTTTTCCTTTTGTTAGTAAATATACTGATATAATGAAACTATGTTATGATGTATTGAAAGTATTTTATTTTTATAGGGATAAATAATATGATATTAAACTATAGTAAATGCGGTCTGTAACATATTATATTCTTTCATGTATTTTAGAAGATATCAACTTTAGTTTTCATCGTTGTTTTGTCTTATTTGATTACGATGTTTGACTTATTAGATTCTATTTTTCATATAAATTAAATTTGCTGATTTTTTGGTCTAATAATTGATCTTATAATAATTTTAAAATCTACCTACTAGTTATGATATATTCTCTCAATCATTTAAGAGAGTTTTTATGCTATGTATAGAACGTTATTTATGATTGTTTTCTATAATAATAAAATATTTTGGAAAAATATTTTGGGAATTATGATAATTTTTTAAATGATATTTTCATATAACAAGTTATATATTTCTTAAATGGAATTTTATAAGAACTTATATAATGGTTTTCTTATTAACATGTTACTTTATAATCCAATTATTTCTATATTTTTAAAGTTCATTTATAATTTCTTCTTGATTTAAATTTTTATATCCAAAACCATTAACTATGATGATGGGAGATTTAATTATTTTCATGATTTAATTTATAAAATATGATGTCTATAAATGTTCCCAAAATGATACAATGTTTCTACCATATTGAATGATAATTTTCATTGTTATTATTCTATATAAAATCAAATAACTTAAAAAATCATGAGAAATGTGACCATGTTTTGAAAAAAATAGCATTCCTTTGATACCATAGACATAAATTCTCATATATGGTTCCATAAACACATACATTACATAATAAATTTTATAACACATATAATTTCCTTAATATAACCATCCTTAATAACAAAATCAATAATTATTATTTTATCTATTATACCCAAAGAGATTTTCATGTTTTGAGATTTAGAAAAATAAGTCTATACAATTACTAAAAAATTCTATATTCTTGGGTTTTTGATACACAATATAATAAACTAATTAAAACATAAATATTCCTTAATAACTTCAATAAATTATTTATCATTCTCTATCCCTATAAACATGTCCCATGTACTACTTTTCTTTATAACCCGGGGTAATATAAACATTAGAAGTGGTGAGATTGAATGTTCAGTATGGTAAAACATACAACGGAGGAAATAATATCCTAAAAACAACATGAATTTAATGAAAGTATTATGTAAACGAAATAAAGTATTAATAAACTTCAAAATTAGATAATTCTATAACCAAAACGATAAATTAAAACATAAATATCAATAATAATAATCTCATAACGGTGGAATGCATGATGGAAAACCTTTAAAACTTGATTTCAAGGGATTTTTTCAAGAAATTATCCTTTTATAGGTAGGGGAATGAACTAAAACCCAACATGTTTTGGATCATGATACCTGTCAACGCATTTAAAAAATATATAATTTTAGGCCCCACTATTCACTCGATTATTTCTGATGTATTCACCACAAGAGTGAAAAAGACGTTTCATGCCATTCCACAAGGAATATCTTACAGAATAAAAACATGAATATTAATTTAATGAAAGTCACATAAAATCATTACATAATAAACCTAAATTATCATTTAATAATCACCAATAATATCGGTACATTTACCCATGATAATAAAAGGGATAACATGGTCATAACCCAACCCGAGAAAGAAGGTGGATGGTTAAATAATAAAAAGTAAACATTATAATAATTGTCTGTATTGGAAGAACAATATATGGTACACTAATACTTTTACCCATGTCAATAAAAGTGATAAAATTATAATAACCCATCCTAATAATGTAGTAGGATGGTCAAATAATGTATATACAACTTGATAATAATCATCTATATTAGAATAATGATATAAGGTATAACAATAATTTTCCTCATGTCAATAAAATGTATAACAAGATCATAACTCGTCAGGAGAAAGAATTTGTGAGGTATAAAAAGAACATAACCCTAGAATAATAAATAAATCATAAACATGTGTGGACATAAGTGAAAAACACCCTTGAAAAATGAATTCTTTGATCAGTATCATAAAATAAGGGGTCAAGGATCTATTTATTTAATATTGTGAGTTCATTCAACAAAAATGATAATATATATATATTTATATTAGAGGATAAATTAATAAAAATAAACCCCATTAGGTTATATGATTTGGAAAACTATAAAGTAAGTGGAAGTGAAAACAAAAAAGATATTTTAGAAAACATTTTTTTTAACATTGATGTAAAATAAAATTTACATGTCACCTTCAAATGGATGATTTGATAAGGATACACTAATGAATTTGAAAAACTTTACATTAAATGGAATCTCTAATAAATGATCCATTTATGTAGATAAATTATATGTTTGAAAAATGAGGAGAATAATACAACACAAATAAAAGTGAAATTAAAAAAACATTTTTTATTATTTTCAAAATACTATATTACCAAACTCACATTGTAATAAGGGTAAAAATATTCAGTTGTATGAAAAAATAATTTTTCCAAAGAATATTATAAAATAACAAATAATATAATATTATTGTTGTAGAACCCAAGCATGGAGAAGATAAGTTTATGATCAAACAATATAACTCAAGGAAATAAGACATATGTTATCAATATATCTTATGGGAATCATATTCCATGCAGCGAAAAACCTTATAAAAGGATTTTATGAGAACAAATGTAAAAAAATTAGATAATACCACATAATAAATCAAAATGGAATAATTAATCCAACTTATAGATATATGTTTGAGTGAATATTTATAACTAAATTAATGAAAATTGAGTTACCAAAAACTCTAATGATTGGGGAAAAACTAGAGTCAAAATCCATTTGAAGAAAAGGATATTATTTTGATTATTTTCATTCATTAATTAAATTAAAATAATATATAGAACATTCATTTCATATTCAATAAATATAAACCCAAAAAAAGTAATCATGGTGCATAACATGTAACATATCTCAAATAATAAGAATTCAGATAAAAAACCTTTTCAAATTCAGTTAAATTTTAATCATGTTCCAATGAAAGAGAGGTATTTAAATTAATATTCAAATATCATTATTGAAATATAATTCATTATATGATATCTCAAATAGTAATTATATACACCATATGAATGAAATGATAATCCAAATAACAAATATTTCTCAAGGAGAGGAATTTGATATGAAAACCCTTACATAGGCCTTTATTCATGCCATAATTGCACCCAAAATCTAGAATAAATTAATTAAGATCATTAAATATATACTCATAAAACTTATTCATAACTATAACCATTTATAATCCTCATTCATAATATATATATATATATATTAGTTTTTTACCCATTTTCAACACTTCGTGTAAGCCATCTTTATCGCTTTGAACAAGTTTCTTAAAAATAAGTGTTGTTATCTATTCTTAATCTAAATTATAAAAATATTATATAATTTAAGGAGCTAGAATAGATGTTATAATATAGTTTGTAAATATATAATAACATTTCATTTTATTTTTATTTACGATCCATGATGTTGAAATCTATGATGATGATGCTTCAGTGCTTCTTAATGAATGATGGGTGATTTATTAATTAAGGAGTTAAAAATTCAAGTAAAATTTAAAAAAAATCAAAATATTTATTATCATATTATACCAATAGATATGTTATCATATTCATCTATAATATTAATGTATAGTATTGTTTATGTAGGTGGGAAAACTGAACAAAATATAAACCTACCATGATTAATAAGTGATTATGAGGTGGGTTAGTTATAATATCATAATAAAAAAATAATAATGATATTATTTGGTTATTATTTTTGGGATATGTTATAATTTTATATTATTATAAATATAAAATAATCTATATAAATTTGTTATATTGAAATAAGAGATCAGTATCCATTTAGTTAACTTGTTTTAAATGGTTGAATTAAGGATAATAATATTTTGATCATATCTTTAATAAGTTATCCATTTTTATAAATAAACCATAATGATATAATAATAATATATTTATCCTTTAATTCCATCCTAATTACTATCCATATAAGGCAGTGGTGAAAAGGAAAATTAAAATCAATCATTCCATAGTGGTGGTATCCAACATGTACAAATAGTTGATGATTAATTTTTTCTTAGAATGAGAGAGATGATTAATGTGGTTTATTATTTTATAATAATAAATATTAATTAAATATAAGAATTATTTATTAAAAGGTTATTTTAAACTATCCAAGTATGGTGTGGAAGGAAAAAATAATCACTTTGCACTGTGGATGTGGTAATTATCAAAACTCATGAATTACATTATTGTTTTTCATAATAGAAACGGGAAAATGTGATTATTGATTATTACCATAACAGAATAAAATTAAGCATATAATCAATAAATATTTAATTACATAGGTATTTGAAATTTATAATCATAGATCAAGCTTATAAAATAAAGAATTTAAGTAAAAATGATTACCCACTTTGAGCACTTTGAGATTTCCATGGAAGATCCCATAGAGATGGATGGTGTATGCTAATATAATATGAAAAAAAGATCAATAGAGTGAGATATTATTCTAGGGGAATTAAAATAGTGGTTTTTAGGAGGACAGTAAATTTTTATGCATGACCTCAAATGTTGGTGATAGGCCCTATTATTTATTTATGGGAATGACATTTTTGAAAATATTTCAACATATTATAAATGGACTTTTAAACATAAAAATTGGATCCAAAATTGAGTAATAATTGATTATGGAAGATATAATATTTATATAAACCTAATAAATTCCATTATAGAAATGCTTTTGTCAATATTCAAGCCTTTTTACCCTTTAATTATTACTTTTACTCTTTACGATATTACTACAGTAACTAGATTTTACTCAAGGTATCCTAATATATTTATCTAAAAATAAATTGGTACATATTAGATAATTTGTACCCAAAAAATGTAAATTTTTAAAAAATTAATTTGATTCAATTTATAAAATTCATAAAAATAAATTTCAATTTAAAAATAAATAATGTATTTGAAACAATTTTTGAGAAAATATTACTTTTGTTCTAAATTTTAAAATATGGATTTTTAAATTAAAAAACCTTTTTAAAATTACAAATTCATATAAAAAATACATTTTTTTCTTTGAAAAAGGTTTCGTAAATTTAAATTTATACTTATATGATAATAATTTCACAAAATTCATTTTTATGTAAGAATATAATTTTTCACTATTCACCTAGGAGTCATTATTTTTAGATAAATACCAAAAAAATATCAGAAGATTATATTTTATGAATAAAAAATGATGATGATTTTTTCAAATAAAATTTATAAAATTTTATAATCCATTATTAAAATAAAATTCCAATATATAGTGGCAAACTATTCATATTGGAAAATAACATTTTAAAATGTTTACTTTTATTTATTCATATTTCCTATCAATTACTAATTAAATTATTTATAATATATTGTTCCTATTATCAATATATTTTATTATTATATAATTATATCATTCTTATTTTATTTAAATAAAACATCAATTTTAGAAAAATACATTTTTAAGCATTAAATGACTATCTTAATTGTTTTAACTATATCATGTGAAATTCATTAAAAGATGCCATTATTTTAATTTTATAAATATTTATTAATGTGGTTACTCATATTTATTCTCACCTATTGAAAAATTAGTTTTAAATGGTCATATATGATATTTATATTTTAATCAAAATATATCACTATTTTCATCATGTTTGGTGTTGCGTGTGGAAAATGCTATCAAAAAAATTAACATCATTAGAGTTAATCATATAATAATGTTTTTTGGTGTTACAATAACCCTCCTAAAATAAATTGTATCCTAATAATTTTAATTATCTATTACTAAAGAATTTAGGTGAGGTTATTTTTAACCTATTTATCATTTGGGATATAACATCTAATATTACATCTACCTCACTCACTTAGGATCGATTATATTTCTTATATTTCCTAAAACAATATTAATCATTCATATATTCATATACTCAGGTATGTATACACCCTAATAAAACCTTCTCTAAAATATACCATTCCCAAATCCATCTAAATCTGTAAGTATTTAAACCATACTGAAAACAAATATTTTTCTAGAAATTAACACTATATTTAACCCTAAAATGTTATTAACCACTACATTATATAGTTATAAAGTAGTTAAAATATATCATAATCTCAAAAAAATAACAAAATATATCTAGGATCACATTTCATTAAATCAATAATCAATTCCAAGGCTGTCAATGTTATCCATATAAATTTTCTCAAAAGAAATCAACCCTTTATCACCTCAACATCATGTGTAAATTAAACCTAAGAGTATAACATAGTTCAATCATGTGTTCTTTAATAGTTATCCCAAAAAACAAATTCATTTCCATAAAATCAATTTTCAATGTAATTGATACCATTTAATATAATTCTCTCACAATAATAGAAAAAAATTAAGAACTATCCCTTTGTGTTTCATATAATTCTCATAGATTTTAGAATATACTAGAACATCATCAATAAATATCAATCACTATTGAAAATAGATAAAAGATTCATGAAATAATTTTTATTCTGATTTTAACCACAATTACATGGGTAAGACTATGAAATATAGTTTTATATCATTATAGGCATATAATAAAATTCCCAAACATTTACTTATGGTCCTTTTTTTGGTTATAAGACATAATGGTTTCTAGATACATAACTTTATCACCTTTATCTCTCTAGTCCCATTTATACCAAATATTAAAATAATATTATTATAATATCAAAATTATGAATACGAAAACTCCAATTCAATTATTTCTTCCATTCTAATTCTTTTTTTAACATATGATACTTCTAGATCTACTTATGACTCTCCCTATTCAATCGTTGACTGTCCTGGTAATATTTTTATTAGGTTATCTAACCTAATTATTTAACACCAATCATAAAAAATTTATAATAGTTTATAAATAAAATTTTATTACTCAAAGCATATCTCCCAAGAGTTTTTATCTTGGTGTGAAGTCTTAAGAGAATTAATTGTTCATATGAATGATGATTAATTCTATGCCCAACCAACCTTTTTTGGGGTGACTACCACTAGGTGTATTTATTCAAAAAATTCACCCTATTTACAATATCCATTCATATATTTATCTCGAGGAAAAACAATATAATATGAATTTTACTAAAATATCAGGACATTGTCAAATTGTTAGACTTATTCCTTGGTTTTTAACTAAAGTTATCTCATCTTAATCCAGAAATAAAATATTGATTATTGATTTGTCATTTAAACATATAATTTTCTAAAGGTTTATATGTACCATTGAAATTTTGATAAATCTTAACTGATAAATAATTAAATTAACCTTAAAATATATTAATCACCCAATGTTTCTAAACCTTTCCTCTGTTTCTATGTGTTACTCCCTAGACCCACACTCTCAGATTTAGTGCCATAAATAATACTCTCCATAATCATTTTGATACCACATAAAAAATCTATTATATATCCATCCTTAATCACAAAATTGATAGTGATAATTAAGTATATTTTATCCCTAGGATCATTTCATGTTTATAGATTTAGAGAATTAGGTTAAAGAATAACTAAAAATAAAATTTTATTTTATCATGTCTAAACAATTTCAATTGATATTATGAAAATACATAATCTATAAAAGTCATAAACATTTACAATAAATTCCATTACATGTTTTATCATTTTAATCATGAAAATTTTGATACTTTTCTTAATTGCTCTGGGAAATGGAAACATAAGAAGGGTGAGATCAAATTCTTAGAAAGGGAAAACATTCAATTGAGGAAATCATGGAATAAACATGGAATAAATATTTCAAGAAGAATATGTAATCAGAATGAATACATACTAAATATGAAAATGAGTGCATTCTATTTCCAGGACAATAAATTAAAACATTGACATCAATAATACAAATCTCTTACTAATGGAATATGCAATGTCAGATATCAAAGACATGCTATCAAGGCCTTATTCCAAGACACTATCCTATTATAGGAATAAGTATACGCCAAAATCAACCTATTTTTTTATAATGACAACTTTTTACGAATCAATGGTCTATATAATTCTAGGCCACACACATCACATGATTATGTGTAATGGATTCACTATAAGGGTCAACAACACTTTTTATTTCATTCCCTATGGGACATATTGCATAATAAAAATATTGTTATCCATTTAATGAAGGATTAATAATTTAAATAAATAGTCAAACTATGTTAGTTTCTAATAATCATCATGAATATAAATTCGTTTCCCCATGTAAATAAATAGGATCACAAAATCTTAACCCATATTGAGAAAGAAGGTGCATGGTCCAATAGTACGTAGCCAACTTTCCACTAATAATATGTATTAGAATTATAATATTCCATACACTAATAAATTTACCCATTTTAAAAAATGTATATAATGATTATAACCCAACCTAATAAATAATGTGGATGGTCAAATACTATATAGTAAACTTTCCAATAATCATTAGTATTGGAAAAACGATATATAATACACCAATAATTTTCCATACATAAATAAATGGGATAACATAATCATAACCCATATAGAGAAACAATGTGGATAGTTTAAAGGTAAAATAATCCCATTGTAACAAAATAATCATATAAATGGGTATACATTAGTTAATAAAACCATTTAAAAAGAACGAGTTGATCAACACCCTAGGAGAAGGGATCAAGAAAAAAATTGTTTGATAACACAAGTTCAATAACCCAAACTATTATATATATATATATATTATAGTATAAATCATGAAATATAATCCTCATTTAGTTAAACCCTTTTGAACATGATAATGTAAATGGAAGAAAAAACTTAAAATATCTTATAGTATACATTTTTAACATTGGCACAAAACATAAATTTATATATCGCTTCCAAAGGTAAGTTTCAAAAAGGTAGATCGGATTATTTGGAAAAAAATATTTAAAAATAATATCATATAATGGATCTTTGAAAATACATAAATTATATTTTTTAAAAAATAGGATAGTAAGAATAAAAGTAAAAGGAAAAATACCATTTTTTTTATTTTTAAAAGACCTTGGTTCAAAACTCGCATTGTACGATGAGTAAAACTAAATTATTTTTTATTAAAAATTAATTTCCCAAAATGGAATTATAAAATACCATATAATAAAATATTATTTGGGGGGACAACCCAATAATGTAATAATGAAGTTTACAATGAAATAATATAACTCAATGAAAGAAGACATGAGTTATCAATATCTCATATGGGAAAACAATTCTACAAAAAACGAAAAAATTTCAAATTGTTTTATAAATAAACAATAAGAAATGAGAGAATACCACATCACATAATCATAGGTTAGAATATACTGAACTGATATTAAATTAGTTCAACTAAATGATCATTACTCAATGAAAAAAATCGAGTTACCAAAAACTATTAAGACCATGATAAAAATTGATTTAAAAGAAATTTTAAGAAAAGTACATGATTTGACATAGATTATAAAATTAATTCAATTGAAATAAATTATATGAAATTCATGGGATGGAAAATAAATTGTAAACCATTCAATAGAAACATAGAGAATAACATATACCCTTTCTCAATGAATCATAATTGAGACAAAAAAACCTTACAACATGAGTTAAAATTTAATAAAAACCCTTGAAATAGTGGTTATAAATTTTAACTTCAAATACCATAGATAAAATACAATTCATGATATAATATATCAAATAGTAATTACATACACCATATAAATTAAATTAGGTTTATAATACCAAACATGTCTCAAGGAGAGTAATTTGAAAAGAATACCCTTACCTCAATCCAAATTCATTCTAAAATTATAAAAAAAATCATAAATAATTCAATTAAGTTAATTACATACATTCCAAATAACCACATTCATAAATATATCAATTTATACTAATCATTCATAATAATTTAATATATATATATATTTTAGTTAGCTTTTATCTTTTTAAAAAATATGGTGTAATTCATCTTTATCACTTGGAACTAGTTTCATAAAAGTGGTTCTGGTATTTATTATTTTTCCAACTTACATCACTTTTAGATCAAATAAGATACTGAAATATATGTTCCAAAATATTTTTTCAATATATTATCTCATTTCAGACTAGTTTTTATTACTATCCATGAGGTTGAAATCAACAACAAGCATGATTTGGTATTTATTAATGAAAAAGTTGTTAATTATTAATTAATGAGTTAAATATTGATATAAAACTACCATAAAATAATATATTCATAATTTTTTTCATAGTTATTTAAGATATAAATTCACAGTATTGTTCAAGTAGATAGTTAAACTAATTAAAACACGAACCTACCATGATCAATGGTTCATTATGAGTTGTTTTAGTTGTCATATCATCATACCATAAGAATAATGTTTTTATTTGTTTCCTATAGGTGTGATATATTAAAATTTAAAATTATTATAAAGATAAAACAATTTATATAAATTCATTACTTAGAATGATTTGATCATTATCCTCTAATTTTTATTGTTTTAAATGATTGAATTAACTATAATCATTGGCTGATCATATAATTAATTGGTTCACCAATTTGATATAACAAGAACCTAATGATATATGAAATATTATATTTATCCTTCAATCATATCCTCAAGAATATTAATTAAGGTGGCGATGAAAAAAAAATGAAAATCAATTTCTCTATAGAGGCGGTGGTACAGATGTATGCATGGTTGACAATTTTGTTTTCCTTATATTAGGATAAAGGAGAAGTATGGTTTATTATTTCGAAATTATTAAAAAATTATAAATTTATTAATTATTTATTAGACTCCCCTTTTATACCATCTTTTTAAGGTGGTGGTGGAAAAGGAAACACATTTAGTTATTGTTGTGGTAATCTGTATCATGCATGAATTACAACATCATTTTCCTTAATAGAAAAGGGAAAAAGTAATTAATGGTTATTATGATATAATAATAACATTCAATATATAACTATTTCTTATTTCATTACTTATTCATTTGAAAATTACCATTTTAAAATAAAAATAGTATAGAAATAATTTAAGTAAAAATAATTTCCCTTGTTGGGTAATTTTAGATTTCCTTAGTAGTACCCTTGGAAATGGACGGAATAAGATAATCTCTTGAGAGCAGAATATCTATTACAGCTACCCAAACCCTATAATACCAGAGATGGTGAATTAATTTATAATATTGGACTGATTACAAATACTAAAATCTTAAAGGACTAAATAGTTTAATAGTTTTGGAAAACCATATTACATCTATGAAACCCATTTTACATTGGGGATAGAAAATAATGTACCAAAAGTAGAATATTATCATCCTTAAAAATCCGTTTTAGAATTCATCTTCATATCCCAGGGAAATGAAAAAAATTAGGGTGAGTTTAAAAGCTCATTAAGCATTAAATACAATGAAAGTAATAATTAATCAATGATCATAATCAATATGTGATGGTAAATAACTGAACACACATTCCATTTAATCAATTAACTAAGAATTAAATTTATCCATGGCTTTGGTCATAGAGAAAATTTGCTGGGTAATAATAAATGAAATTAAGGAAATACTTAATTATCAGATACCATGTCTCATAGGAACATAAATCATTTACCATAAATACCTTTCACATGATGTTTTGAAACCTACTAGGTATAAACCAATTTGATTTATCCAATAATAAATTTATTTTCAATACCTTTTGTATGATTGTTTAAAACATATTGGTTATAAATTACTCTAGTTTTTCCAACATGATTTTATCTTATGAGACTACTTATGCTCTTAGGGAATTGAATTAACCATTCCCAAACCCATGACATACCTCTCCAAATAATTCCTTATATATCAAATAATCAATTTGATTTATAAAAAATGTTCCTGATCAAATATCTATATTGATTCAACGATAAAGATTTATCAAGATTTACCCAATTAATCAAATAATATCCTAAGTAAATAACATATGAAAAAATGGTTTTTAGTTTATAAAATAATTAGATCCATCATATAAAAATATTGTTATTTAATATAAATGTAATTTTCTATGAAACTTTATTACAAAAAATTGATTGTTTCATGTAAAAGTTAACAATCACAAAATAATGTGATATTGAAAAGATTACATTTACCACTTTCTTATAATCATGTCAAAACCACTTAGGTGAGATAATTCAAATTAGAACATTAAATAAAATGAATAATAAAGTTTTCATGATATTATATTTCAAATGGTAACTATATATATCACATATAATTGAATTGGTGCAAAAATAACAAATATTTCTCAATGAAATGTAAATTGAGATAAAATTTGTTACCTTGAGTCTGACTTGTCATGCGTGTCTCTATATTCTTGAATAATAAAAATAGGTTAATTATTTAATTGTGTTAAAAACTTTTTTATGTTTATTATTTTTTTCTTCACACATTAATGTGTTAGATATAATTACTTAATCAATTAATTTAAAGTAGGAATTTTTTACCACATTCGTTTTATGTGTAAAAAACAACTTTGGTAGGATCATTATAGTCAAAAGGGTCATTATTTAAACATATACATAATAATAATCATTAAATGTATATCATATTTATTCATAAATTATACTTTTATAACCAATTATGGAATTCATTTATGAAAAATGAACTAATGTTGGGATCATCGAGATGATAGGTTGTATGTACTCATGAGTAATGTTTCTATTTTTCAATGCTCATTATGCAAAGAATGAAAATAAAATTTTTCTTTTTAGAATTATATTTACATATTAAATAACATATTATTTAATTATATATAATTATAAATAGAATTTATTTGATGAAAATTTTCTCACATTACTTCGGGGAGGCGGTAATCCAAACATCCACGAACAACGTTAACACTTTTTGAATATGTGAAAGGGGTATATGGAAAATGATATATTATATTATCATAAAATTAATTATTTCATGAATATCATAACTATTTCATTTATATAATATATATTCTGTATATCTATATTTATATTAATCCATAAAATTTTGTGATAGGAAATTAAATACACCATTCATGGAGATGGTAGGTCACACACATTCATAAACGTTGTTTCTCTTTTCTTAACAAATTTAAAGAAAAATTAGATAATTATATATATTTATATTAAAATTATAGTATTATATTATTATATATATATCATATATTTTTATTAAACCCATACTTAATACATTTCATTTAAAGCGTGAATGAATCACATCACTTTGAGGAGGTGATAGTCCACAGGTCCACAAATGACGTTATCATATACACACAAAATGAAATGAATTAATGTATGTGTTATATAATAATAAATAAGAATAAATACATTATTAATATCATATATATAATATATAAATAATAAATACATCATTATTCCCAACCTTGAATGATAGTACTTCAAAAATAATTAATGACATTCGTTCTTGAGGCAGTAGTCCGTCGTACACATTAATGAGGATTGCATGTTCCATTTTATGGAAGTGTGTATAGGTATAGGTTTTATTATTAATATAATAATATATTATTATATTTAGAATACCTATTATATTATATAAATAAGTTTTAATAATAATTGGAGTGGTGGGAAAAAAATAAAACCAAAGTGCTCATTGAAGAAGATTACCTCTTCATCTTGTAACTCCTATTGGATTACACCAAAAGTCTTAATTGGATTAAATTATGCAAACTGTGAGGCCAATAAGATGAGTTTAGTGATTTATTAAGTGTATTTAGTTAGATTTTAGATGAAAAAATGGATTAATATGTGTGAATAAGTGAGGGGGTGAGCTCCCTTTTATACTGGAGGATGAGTGACATTCTTGAAAATGTTAAAAGGTAAACACTATTGGGATGTCTCCCTTATATCACGTGCCTCTAGTAATGAACCCAATGATATAATAAGAATTATATGGTAGAAATATATCCATAGAATGGGGTTTTTACAAGTTTCAAGGCCATTTATCAACTTAATATTATTGTTTAACCACTATGTAATCTCATTTTCACCTTAATCATTGTATTTAATTTTAATTGATTTCACTAATATTTATTGGAAACAATAATTTTACATTACTATAGATTATAAATTATTATTATTATTAATATTTATTCTAATTTTTAATTTTAAATCACATAATTGGAAAAGATAATTTAAAACCAATCTCGTAGATGTGATGGGAAGTACGTTTTTAAAAGCAAAAATGTCAAAAAATTAATTACATTTTTATATCAAAAATAAAAACAAAAATGATTAAAATGATCTAAATTGGATTAAATGATTTAAAATTTATCTAATAATACTTTTAAACCAATTAAAAATATTATCTAACTATATAATTTATTTAGATTAAAAATCATTTTTAATCAAAATTTAGTATTTTTCACTATTCATCAAAAAATTGATCTTCTCAGAAAAATACCAAAAATTCACCCTACGATAATTTTTACATTTATATTTCCAAAATAATGTTTATTTCATTAAATAAATTTTTTAAAAGTGTCAAAATATATTTTTAAGACAAGCCTTCCATTAAAAGGTAATAAAACTACCTTTAGAAAAATATAAGTTTTTATGCATAAAATTGGATTTTTATTTATCTTATTCCTATAAAATATGTTGCATTATTGACAAAAAAATTGATTGAATATAAGAAATACATAAAAATTTCATCATTATATTTTACTAATTTTAATTAATTATATTTATAAGGATAAAATTACTTTGGTGTGTAATAACTATTGTTATAAAATCATTTACTTTATATTCAATTCATTTTTACATTAACATCTAATTAAATGGTCACCGAAGAATTATATAAACATATGTAAATAATATTTTCCATATTTAGATAATCATTTTCATACGTGTCATTATAATATCTATTTGAAAATAGTCATATTAAATAATATTAATAGAATATTGTAGTTTGGTAAAACTCGGTCTTGAGGATAATACAAGATATCAAAGGAAATCAGTATCACTCATAACACAAGAAAACATAGTGTTGTGTATACCACAAGATAATATCAGTGGTGTGTGAAGTGCAATGTTTATATGGTGTTTCATATAAATCAAGCTATCAAAAAAATAAATGTATTCTAAAAAGAAAATATTATAAGGTATTGGAGTGTTCAATTATACCATTCTTAAATAAATTACATACTCCCAATTAATACATGATCTTAGTAATAAAGGATTTTACATTTGAAAACTATATTGTTGAAAAAACCACATCATAAAAGAGATAGAAAAATAACCTCTTAATAAGAGAGAATGAAAAGTAGAAAGGTCACATGGAATAATATATAAATACATTTCTACATAGAAGGACATTAGCAGAAATTGAAAATATAGACGTTGATGAAAGAATAAATAATTTTTGTGAATTATTGAGGTCATTGGTCACAAAAAAATTAAATTTTTAATGGAATTTTGAGGGAAAAAATTAATAAATTTGTGATTATTTAAAATACCATTGGTTAAAAAAAGGTATTATGAATTTTTTTGTTTCAAGAACCTTATTTCATAGTAATGTGGAATTATTTTACTCTTTATGAATATCAAGAAATATTGTCACATGACACAATTCTATTTCATAAGAAAAATTTTATACATTGGTTGTGCCTTGAACTCTTTTTTCATCATTTATTATCATAGGTTGCATCATAAATTTATGTAATACATTAATATCTAAAACCTCATCCAATAATGTGAATACCTTCATCATGTATTCTCTGGAAACATGGTAATAACATAAATTACCATAAAAATGTATTTAAAATAGTAATGTTTCCTTATTAATTATGTAAAACATTGGTTATTAGATATATTACATAAATCCAAAAAATGTTGAAAATGTCATAAATGATAGAATAAACCACATTGTCAAAATATCATTAATCAGATCCAAGGTAGTAAGTAATTTCCAATTTTTATTATTCATATCAATCATATCATTATCAAAAAAATAATTATCCCAATATCATGAACATATTAAGGATTTTCATTCCCACAATAATATTTTTTCCAAGATGTTCAACATGTCACTAAATAATTTTTCTTGGTCATTGGTACCAATCAGTACATGCTTTTAAATCCTTATTGAAAAATACTACAATACAATCCTTATAAATTTCATATTACTTATAACTAGTAATTAACTTGTAAAATAATAAAATAAAATGGTTATTGATTCTAAAAATAGAAGAAAATTAATCATTCCACCACAACAATATCTATATCATAAGCTTGACAATGATCCCTTAGCTTCTCTAGAGGTATATTCTCTTAATGCATAAGGAATTTGGAGGCATAATTCCACATCTCCTTATGGATATAATATAGAATAAATTCCTTTTCATTGTTCCATTTTTATTCTTTTTTATGGTGACCCTTGTTTAGACACTTATAACAAACTCTTAATCCCTTCATGAACTTCCAAGGTTGATTCTTTCCACAATTATCACATATAATAAAATTATTCTTTCCCTTTTCTCAATTATCTGTATTTTTCTCAACTGTCCTCTCATTATATTTCTTCAATATAAATACACAATACCTAAACAATTATATCTCCATATTATTGGAACATATTTATATTTCCTCATTTGATGAAAATATTTTGGAGACTAGTTCCCTTCAAAAGATTAGATTAAAGCCATAAAATATATGATCCTTATTATTATATAGATCATGTTTATTGGTGATGTTACCATTACTTATACTACGTTAAATTTCTAAATGATGAAATACATTAGATTAGATTATATATTTATAAAACATATAGTATAATCTCAAAAATAGTGAAATATTTAACATAAATTGAAGAAATTTATGTTTATTTAATCTCATTATCATAAACATGGTTTTTTAGGATGTTCTTAAATACATATCCTCAAAGTATATTAAAGGGTTATATTATTTAATCCATTATTTCTTAAACCTTGTTTCCATGGCTTTTACTGAAATTCCTTTGATACCAAATGTAGTGACCCTAACCCCAGTAGCATATAGTTGGTTCCCTATATTATTACATTAGCTTGACTACAGGGAATCAAATACTAAAGGAGAAAAAGATTTAGGAGTCCTGGAAAACCATATTATATACATTAAACCCATTTTACATTTGGGAAATACAATTATACATAACAAATGTATAATATCATCATCCTTGAAACTCATTTTAAGAAATCATGTTTATATACTAGTGAAAGAGAAAAATTTAGCATGAGATAAAATTCTTAGTAAGGTTTAAATAAAACATATGTAATAATGAATCAATAATCATAATCAATATGGAAAGGTTAATAAATTAACACAGTCCATTTAATCAATAAACATAGATTGAAATTTATCCATATATTTTATCATAGTTAAAATCTTCTCGAAAATAATAACTGAAATAAAGGTAATGATTAATTATCAAAAGTCATGTTTCCCAAGAAAATGGAACATTTACTAGAAAAAACGTTCAAAATATAGTTTAATACATACTAGGTAAAAACTAATTTGTTTTAGGCAAATACAACTCTACTTTCTACACATTTTACAAGATAGTTTAACACTAAAATGGTCACAAACACATAGAGTTTATCAAACCTGATTTCAACTCTTGAGACTAACGATGCATCAGGGGGATTTGATTAACTGGTCTCAAAAAAAGTCTTACTAGTCCATATAATTCCTTATATATTGAATAATAATTTTAATTCATGGTTAATGAACCTTATCAAATATCTGTATAGAGTCAGTGAAATAGATTTATCAATACTTCCATAGTTAATCAAATAACATCCAAAGTAGAAACTATATGTAAAAATGGTATAAAGATTATGAAATAATTATATCCATCATACATGAATATGGATATTTAATATAAATTTAATTTTCAATGATTAATTATTTCATTAAAAATATTGTTTCAAGAGAAAGATAACAATCACAAAATAATGTGATATTTCTAAGATAACATTTACTACTTGGTAATTTTCATGTCAAAACAATATAGGTGAGATAAATTCATTTTTAAATATAAATTACCTTAATGAATAAATTATTAATGATATTACATGTCAAAGGGGAATTATATACATCCCATATAAGTGAATTGGTGATTAATAACAAATAATTCTCTATGGAATGTAAATTGAGATGGAATCCCTTACATTGAGTCTGACTAATCATGCATGACTCTATCTTCTTGAATGATTAACATATGTTAATTATTTTCTATTTGATAAACTTTTTAAAATTTATTATTACTCTTATTTAACCTATTAACAAGTTACATACAATTACTTAATCAATATTGTCTAGGTTGGATGTTTTGACCATATTCAGTTTATTTGTCAAAAATTACTTGTTAGGTAGACTATGGTCAAAGGGGTAATTATTTAAAAATATAACAAATAATTATCATAGTTATACATAAATTATACTTTTAAAACCAATTAGTGAATATGGTTAAGAAAAATGAGCTAATTTTAAGATCATAGAGACGGTAGGTTGTACATACGCATTAGTAACATTTATATTCTTCAATGATCATTATGGAAAGAAAGAAAGTAACATTTAACATTATAGTATGATAATTATATCTCAAATACAATATTATTTATCATATATACTTTTATATAAATTTTTGTATCCAATAATAATTGCATCTCTTCGAGGAGGCTGTAATACACACATCCACGAACGACGTTATCACTTTTTCATTGTGTGAAAGATTAATAATGAAAATGATATATTATATTTTCAGAGTGGTAACTATGTAATAAATATTATAATAATGTCATTAATATAATATATATTTAATATATATTAATTTATATTAATCCATAAAATTTGGTGACAGGAAATAAAATACCCCATTCCAAGAGACAATAGGTTGTACATATGCATGAACACCATTTCCATTTTCTTGTCATATTGAATGAGAAATAAGAAAACTATATATAATTAAATTGTAATTATATTATAATATAATGTTAAATATATATCAAATATTTTTATTAATACCATACATAACACATTCCATGTGAATCATGAACAAATCACATCACTTTGAGGCAGCGATAGTCCACACTTCCACTAATGATGTTATCACATTACAAAAATGGAAAGTATGAAGGAATGTGTTATGAAATAATTATAAAAGAATAAATATATTATAAATATAATATATAAAATATATAAATATTAAATCTATTATTATTCCAAACATTTATTAGTAGAAATGGAAGAACAAATGACATCGATTCGTGAGAAGGTAGCCTGCCATGAACACGAACGATGATTGCGTATCCCATTTGATAGAAGTGTGTGTTGATGTAGTTTATAAAATTATGATAATAATATCACATTATATTTATTATAAAACGTTTATTATATAATAATTATATTATAATAATTTATGTGGTTGATAAAAAAATAAAACAAAAGTGTTCGATGAAGAACATCAGCTCTTTTTCAGGTACCTCTTTTTTGTTTATACCAACATACATACTTGGTTTTATTTCTACCCAAAGTGTGGAATATTGGATTGGGGGGGGTATGTTTTTAATTTATTTAGTTATATTTTGGATGATGAAAATGTCTTCATAGGTTTGAATAAGGGAGGGGGTGAGTTCTCTTATATAGTGTAGGGGGAGTGACGTTTTTGTAAGAATAAAAAGTCAAAAACTATTGGTAGGTCTCACATAAATCATGTGAATCCAATAATTATTTTTTTATACAGGGGACTTTATTGTTTAAATATGGTCATTCAATGGGTTTTGGACATGTTTATATGTTATTCAGACATGTAAGATTAATTTTTTACCATTAAGTAAACCCATTTTCACCTTAATCACTGTAATTAAATTTAATTTCATTCACTATTTTTTTGTCAAAAAATAAGTTTATAATAATATAAATTATAAATTATTATGATTAAAAATTTGTAATCAATTTTTCAAAATTAAAATCACTTAAGTATAAAAAAAATTAATTTAAAATTAATCTCGCAGCAGTGATGGGAAATCAGATTTTTAAAGTGAAAATGTCCAAAAATTTACAACAATTTCATAAGTAAAGTAAATGTGAAAATAGTTACAATGAAATAAATCAGATTATATGATATAATTTTTTGGTAATAATACTTCAGAAATAATTAAAAACATAATCTAAAACTATAAAATATTTTGATGAAAAGTTAGTTTTCAATTAAAATTCACTATATTTCACAATACATCAAAAATGAAAATTCTCATAAAAATACCAAAAAATCACCCAAAGATAATTTTGAAATTAATATTTCAAAAATTAAGTTTATGTTTTTAAATAAAATTTATTAACGTACTAAATTTTTTTTAAAAAAAATTACCATTTAAATGAAAAATTGGCTTTAGAAAAATATATTTCTTTTTCATAATTTTTTATTTTTTATCTTATGACTAAAAAATATATTAGATGTATGAAAAAAAAATTATTTAACAATATATATATATATATATATATATCATTTATATAATTTGCTAATATTAATTAATTAATTTATGAGGATAAAATGCCTTTGTTTCCTAATAATAGTTTTCATAGAAACATTTCTTTTATTTTAAATTGGTTGTTATATTCAATTATAATTAACTATTCGCCAAAGAATTATATAAAAATATGTAAACAATATTTTACATAATTAGTTAATCCTTTTCCTACATGTCAATAAAATGGCTATTTTATAAATATCATATCAAATAATATTAATAATATATTGTAGTATTGTAATACTTTTACTTGTTTATAATGAAAGATATTAGTGGAACTCCATATTGTTTATAACAAAATCCAACTTAGAGTTGGATATATCGAAGGATAATCTCAATTTTGTGTGTAGTGTAAGCTTTTCATGGTTTTCATTATAAAGAAATCTAGCAACAAAATGAAATTTATTCTAAAAGGAAAATTTTATAAAGTCCTTGGGTGTTACATTTTCCCACCTTAAATAAATTTATTTATTGTAATTAAAACCAGATCTCTATAATATAGGGTTTGATATTTGAAAATACTATTGTTGAAAACCCCATATTGTAAAAGTGTATAAATAATATGCACTTAATAAGTAATAATGATAAGTACAAAGGTCATGAGGAATGACATAGAACTAGGTTTTTACATTAGATAACATTACTAGAAAGTGAAAATAAGGACTTGGAGGAATGGTATAAATAACTATAAAGAGTTATCGAAGTCACTGATCACAAGAAGGTTAATGGTCAATGGAAATTTGAGGGCCAAAAATCCATAAATATGTGATGATCAAAAAGTATATTGGTTTAAGAAAATTAATGTATTGGTATAATACCTTTGTTTCAAGACCCTTTTCCATAGAGATGAAGAACTATTTCACAATATATCAATACAAGGAAATATAATTTTATGATACATATATATTTCATAAGCATAATTTTATCTATTGGTTCTATAATGAATTATTTATACATTTTTTATTAGTATAAGTTTAATCATATTTAAAACTAATACATTAATCTATAAAACCTTATCCATAGATCAAATTAAATGATACAAGTTTGAAAAATATTATGATCCAACACATTATAAAGAAGTTCACTGAATCTAAAAATGAACATATCATTAGTCCCTCAAATAAAATTAAGTAGCTATGAATCCCCACATACAAATCATGTGAATACAATCATCATGTATTCTCCTAAAACATGTTAATAAATTGAATTATAAAAAAATATTATTGAAAACATTCATGAATTATTATTACTTATATAAAACATAAGTTATTTGATATATTCTTTAAATCCAAAAAAAATTAAACTCTATCAATGATATCATAAAACATGTTGTCAATAAATCATTATCTAGTTACATGGTAGTTAATAATATCCAATTTACACTATTTATTTCAATCATCTACTTATCCAAAAGTCATTTTTCCAATATCATGAACATACTAAGGATACTATTTTCCTCAAACATATGTTTTAGAAGAAGTTCAACTTGTCAATTAATCAATTTTATTGGTCAATGGTACCGATCAACACACACTTTTAAATCCATATTGAAAACGTACTACAATAAAATCCTTTATGTTCCATAAAACCTATAACTAGTACATCACTGATAAAATTATCAAATAGCATAATTATTAAATCCAAATATAAGAGAAAATTAATCATTCCACATCAACTATTTCAATATAATAAGCTTGACCTTAATCCCATAGATTCTTCTAAGGTCTATTATCTGGATGCTTAGGGAATTCATTTTCATAGATCCATATCTCCTTGTAGTTGCAACACTGAATAACATTCATCTTATGCATCCCGTTTTATTGTTTTTCATGGATATCCTTGTATATAAACTTTTAAAAAACTCATAATCCCTTCAACCACTTACTAGGGTGATTCTTTCCGCAATTACCACATGTGGGAAAACCTTCATTCCTTTTTTCACTTTATCCATATTTTTTCAAATTTCATATTGTTTTATTTATTCCATTTGAGGAAGTAATACCTATATAATTAATTATCCTTCTACTTATCACATGATACTATATTCTAATATGATGGGAATATTTGGGATACTTGTTCCCTTAGAAATATTGTCTTAAGACCATAAAATATATGATCCTTCTTACTCTTTGGATCACGTACATTGGTGGGGTTCCAATTCCTTCTACTAGGTTCCATTTCTTAATGAATACAAACACTATATTTGTTTATATAATTATTGAAAATAATGTATAATATCTACACTAGTAAAATAATTAACATAAATTAAAATTTTATGTTTATCTAATATCATTATCATAAACATGGTATCTTTGGGATGTTCTTCAATAATTGTCTTCAAAGTCTATAAGAGGGTTTTTTTCTCTAATCAATTTTTTTTTACTAAATCTAGTTTTCATGATTTCTACTAATCTTCCTTTGATAACAACCGTCATGACCCTGACCCCAGAAGCCTGGAGCTAGTGCCTAAATTTATTACATTGAATTGATTACAAAGAATCAAATCTCAATGGACTGAAAAGTTTAATAGTTTTGGAAAACCATATTACATAAAATAAATCCATTTTACATTGGGGATGGGAAATAATTCATAAAATGTAAAAGATTAGAATACTTGAAACTTATTCTAATAATTCATCTTTATTTCCTAGGGAACATAAACAAAATATGGGTGACATCAAATCCTTAGTAAGGGTTAAATACAACAGAAGTAATAAGGAATCAATGATCATAATAAACATGGAAAGGTAAATTACTAACCACGTGTGAAATTTAATCAATAAATTGAGAATGAAATTTATCCATGTATTTTTTCACAGTGAAATTCCTCGAGATATTAATAAATTAAATAAATGAAATTATTAATTATTAGACTATATGTTAACAAGTCACATGAAGCCTTTACCATCATGACCAATCAAAAGAAAATTTAAATCATACTCAGTACAAATTGATTTGGTTTGTCCAACCATAAATATATTTTCTAGACCTTTCATAATACATATTAAAACTTACCAGTTACCGACATATAGGGTTTTCCAAGACAGATTTCATCTCATGAGACCATCAATGCATCGAGGAGATTGTATTAACTGGTCCCTAAGCTATGTCAAACAAGTTGAAATATATATTCCATGCATACATTGTATAGTATTTTAATGCATTTATTTGTGTAATTTAATTGATTAATATTTCAAATTTTTGGACTTTTTGACTTCTTTTAGGTTTTATGGAATGATATAATGGATTCATTCAAAAGAAAAAAATGAAATGAATTTTGTTCATGGTGCTACACAAAAATTTTGACGATATAGGGGAGTTGCGGAACTGGAAGAAGGCATTTACCCATCCTATATCTCATCACACGATGTGATATTTTAAAAATAAAGGGTACTTCTATTGAATTCATGCAGTTATTATATTTGTGAAAATAAATTACATGTCGTTCACACAAATTCAAATCGTGAAATTTTGCGAAAAAAAGTTACAAAAAACCCACTGCTGTTGTCGATTACACGTCATGTAAAACAGTACACATTGTGACACTTTTTAGAAATATAAAAAAATAAGACACACGAGATACAATTTTTAACACAAGCTGTCTTGGGTTTGATCAAAACCCCAATAAAATCACCCATCAGTCACGAATTTTAGAGAGAGATTAGAGAGAGGCTTGATAAAAAATTACTTTAGACCAGAACACACCACTATAGATCCTTAATACTACCACCATTCTTTATATTTTTCATTATTCATTTTTGTAACCTATCATGGCCATCCTGAGGGGGTGATTTTTCATTTTGTAGAGTTCGTGATGAATGATGATTGAGTGTATAATGAATTTTATTTTTTATTGTAATTTATGTTCGGATTTTGCATCTTTTTTTCATTTCTATATCTTTCTTGATTCTTCTTGCATGACCATTTTGAGTGGGGTTAGGAATTGGGTTTATTTTCATTCTTTATTTTAGCATGACCATTTCCTGAGTTAATTTAATAGTAGTGTTCAATATGAGGTCCCAGATTTAGATTTCCTCAATGACTATTGGGTTTGTCTCTACACTATGTTTAAATTAGGTTTCAGGTTACCCTTCCTTAGAAATCATATGTACCTAACCATGAAAAAAGATATTTTTGTATGGAGAGTGTCTACCATGACCATTGGACTCACTAGGTCCTGAAGGCGACAACTACATGATTATTAATTAACTATTTCATAAATTTTTAAACAATGAACATGGATTCATTGATTCCTGACACCCATTTTATATTTTGATCTCCCATATTATTCAAAAAATCCAACAATCAGTTGATTATATTAAATTTCTTCCGATCCTAGTTAGTTTAGGTTTATTTTATTTTATTTATATTTTCCCCAACCTTGTCTTTGTTGGTTCTACCATGTACATTCAATATCTATACTACATTATAGTCTAGTGGGTTGTTTGTTTCATGTTTATATATTTCTAAATTAGGAACACCTATATGAATTAATAATGACCATGGGGATATCAAATTTTTGGCACAATTTTAGAGGATTGGAGTGGAGAATTTATTTATTAAATATTTTAGAAAATGTATTTCCTCATATTTTCCATTTTATAAATTTAGCATATGTTTTTTGTTCATTTAATTTTTATTACCTTTTCTCAAACTAGGTATTTTATTATGGAAGGGATGCATTGAAAAATGACCACCAAGTATATATTCAACTTCGTACATAAGGATATGGCATAGCTTCTCAACAATGTTAGAATGATGAAAAATCAATTTGATGAGTTCCCACAATTGTACCCAAGCATTGAATTCACAATACCCCATATCATGGAGCCATAATTTCAAGAGGCGTATCATGAGAAAATAATCCTAGAAAATTAAGTAGAGGTAAGTTCCACTTCTAATGATGACTTTTATCTCATCCAAAATTCCCTTAACATTATAGGCTCAGAGGGATATGTATAACTTATAATTAAACTTGAGTGGGATACGACACAATTTAGTTAGTAGTAGCAACAGGATGAGGAAGTAGAGACCTAATATGCTGATATAATGAAATTTTTTCTTAAAAAACTCATTCCATAATTAAAGAAAGATAAAGAATAATAAGAATAAGAGATGACCACCACATTCATCACATTTTTTTTAAAATATATACATGCACCAAATGAAGAGAAAGAACCAAATGAACTCAATTCTAACTATTTAGTGGATCAAAAAGAAGCAGTAACAAAAGAATATTTTTATCAAGTATGAACTGTTGCTGAGATATTGTTACTTATACTCATACATTTCATACTCTAGTCACCACCTCATAATTCCACAAAGATTCCAACAAGGAGAAGTTAATGTGATTTGGGTAGATTTCAAAGTCACGAATGGGTGAATATGAAATGGTTATCCTTATACCCCACTCCTATCAACAATTATATGTATGGTTGAGCTGAAAAATAGTTAAAAATAGTAGAATCTGTGAGGAAACCCTATTTCTTATCACATTCTGGGAATTTTAATTTATATCTTTCTTAAATTTAATTTTATATTATGATTTAATTTAAATTATCATTTTATTTTGGAGTATTATTGAAATGGCCTAGGCATTAAATTTTTCATCTATATTTTTTTAGGACCATGAAAGGCACTAGAATTAGCATGTAGTTGCAACAGAAAAAATGAGGAAGATTCAAAGAGGACCATTATATGTCATGAATCACATAACACATCGTTAAATTGACAAAATACACATCATTTTATCATTACACATTGTAAAACTGGTGTAGGTAGAACCTATGTATCCATATTTGAAGCTCAATTAAAGGGGATTGGTCAATATTATTTTGTGAATTTCTACAATAATCTCAAGATTCAAATTGTTTAGTTATTCAATTTCAAATTGAATTTTTTCACTTGATTCAAACATTAATCAACTGAAATAGGAGAAATAAACTAGTTATAGCAATTTCCATGCAATGAATTTTAATTTTTTTATTAATCTTAATAAGAAAAATGTGGAAAATAGTTACTAGAGATAAGAATATGGATTAGGATTTTATAAATCATGATTTAGGGGAGAATTTTGATCATTGAAAATTAAATTTTTATAAGATTTGGATTGCTTTTAATTTTTTATATTTACATTAATTGATTTAATTTTTTATATTCAATTCAATTATTGATTATCCTAACCATTCATCTCATTCACGAGACATCCTATGAGCCAATATTTTCTATTATTTATTTAGAATATTTCCTATGAATCTTAGTCATGTTTTCTTCTAAAACATTCTATAAATATTAAAATATATATGACTGAACATAATCAATTTTAAAATTATTGATTCTATATTTTTGTTAGCCCTTATCCTAAGACCCAGCGTACACAAATCCTTTTAATATTATAGAATCTATAAACAATATTTTTAGGAAATGAGATGTTAGAACACTAACTTATCCATTATAAACTTCCTCTAAATATATTCGTGACATTTCAAATAATAAACATGGGGGAGGGATTTTATAAGGTGTACCATGATATTATTTTTTAGGATACTTTTTGGGGTATTTTTTCATTATGTTATGGGGAGTGTTTTTTTATTCTTTATTATATTTGATTATTCACCTATCTTGCTTAAAATATACATAAAAAAAATAATTTGAAAAAAATGAAATATGGGATTTCTTGGGAGGATAAAAAATAACTACTTTCTAGAACAATGATCTTTTGATTGTATTTGGTTAGAGTGTAGATGTAAAATTAGTATTAAGAATAAATTTATAAAACTAATATAAGTAAATAAATAATATTAAAAAAGATCAAGAGTTTTTTATTCATCCACTGTGCTTACATGTATCATGAGCCCACATTGAGATTTTTGGGGAGAATAGAGAGACAACATCTATATAGGGAGATATTTATTGAGATTATATTTTCATATCCAAAATTATAATTTAGAGTTGAACCTACTTATTTATCCTTATTTATTTATATCATTTACCCACATACCATGAATCCACAGTGCCATTTGATCCTAAATGGTGAAGCCCTCTTGATTAATTTTGTTTTTTCATTATTTGGTGGAGATTTTATATTCGTTAAAATATTAGGATAAGTGACATATTTTTGAGGTTTTGGTTGAAATATATTTACATTTGTACCCTAATGATGAGAAGAGAAATTAAATCTAGGTAAATTGAACCATTCAATCATATTAACAAAGAATTGAAAAATAAAAATGGTTGATTTAAAAGGCTTGTTTGTTTCAAAGGAGAAAAGTAAAATACTTGGTTGGATCATTTCTTTGAAAAGTGTGGAATTGATGAATTTTCTTGTTTGATTATTAAACCTTTAATTTTCTATTTGGTCAATTTATTTTATTGAAATTTAATTTAAATAATGGTAAGGTGATTATCCTTTGTAGTATGTTGAGATTCCATCCATGAGGACAAGTATGGATTCTAGTGTGGGGGTATTTGATATATGTATTTCATGCATACATTTTAAAGTATTCTAATTTATTTATTTTTATAATTTAATTGATTAATTTTTCCAATAATGTAATTTTTGACTTGTATTATGTTTTATTTAATGAAACAATGGATACGTGGAAATGAAATTAAAATGGAAAAATTTATCTAATGACACAACACCTGATTTTTTAAGATACAATGGTGCTACGAAATTGGAAGAAAGAATTTACACATCATGTATCTCATTACATGATGTGATATTTTATAAAGAAAGGACACCACCACTTCAGGATGTGAAGTTGTTACACGCTGTGAAAAGAAATTACACGTGATCTACACAAATAAACATCATGAAATTTTGTGACAGATAAGATATAAAAAACATGTTACTAACATGGATTACACTTTGTGTAAAACATTACACATGGTGACACTTTGGAGAAAAAAATTTAAGATAAACAAGAAATTATTTTTAATTAAAGTGTCATAGTGTTTAACTAAAACCCCTATAAAATCACCCCTCAGTCACACCTTGGAGATATTGATCAGAGAGAGGCTTGACAATGAATGACTATGGACTGGAGCATTCCACTGCAGAGCCATACTACTGTAATCTTTTTTTATACTTTTATTTATTATTTTCTATACCATCTCATGAATAGAATAGAGGGGGTTATTTTTTCATTTTGTGGTGTGTGTGATGAATGGGGATTAAATTTAGGAGGTATTTTATTTTGGATTGTAATTTATGTTGGTATTTCACATATGTTCTCCATTTCTACCTCTTTATTGATTATTCTTCAATGTGATGTATAAGGTTTATATTTCCATCATGACTAGTGGGTTTCTCTCTACTGTATGTTTAAAATAATGGTCTGATTACCCATCCTTCACAATCTGAAGTACTTAACCATTAAAAAAGGATAGTTTTGTATAGGGAGTTTTTTCTATGGACATTGTACTTCCAAGGGCCTGATTCTGATGAATACATGATTTTTAATTTTATAATAAATTTAATTCATGAACTATGTTCCTCATAAAATATCCTCCTAGAATCAAAGATACAGAATTATCAATATTTTCCCTATTAATCTAATACCAACCAAAGTAAACACTGTATGTAAAAAATGATATTACGTATAGAAATTAATCATATAAACCATAAAAGAATATGTATAGTAAATATAAATGTAATTTTAAATGAAAAATAATATAAATAAAGTGATTCTTCCAAGAGAAAGTTATCAATCACAAAATAAAGTGATATTACAAAAATAACATTTACCACTTGGTAATTTTCATTTTGAAAACATGAGTGAGATAAATAAAATTGAAATGTAAAATACCATGAATAATAATTTATTCATGATATTACATGTCAAATGGATATTATACACACCACATATATGTTAATTGGTGTATAATAAAAAATACGTTTTAATGGAGTATAAATCAAGACGAAATATCCTTACATCGAGTTTGACTTTTCAAACATGTCTCTATATTCCTAAATAATAAAAATATGTTATTTATTTAAATATTTAGAAACTTTTTAAAGTTTATTATTAAATTTATTTCTCCAAATAATAATTTACATATAATTAGTTAATCAATTAAGTTTAAGTTGGATGTTTTAACAATATTTCGTTTTTGTATAAAAAATGACTAGGTTGGTAGACTATGGTCAAAGGGTTCATTATTTAATCATATATAGAATAATAATAAATAATTAATTATTATATTTATACATAATATATACATTTAAAACCAAACATTTAATATGTTTATGAGAAATGTACTAATGTTATGATCATGGAGACGGTAGGTCGTATGTATGCATGAGTAACGTTTCTAATTTTCAATGATCATTGTTGAAAAAAGGAAATTAAAATTTATTTTTAAATAATGATAATTATGTATTAAATACATTATTGTTAATCATATGTAATTTTATATACAATTATTATAAGATAAATTAATCACATTTCAACATGGAGGTAATAATTCACAAGTCTGCGAACGACGTTATCACTTTTTCATTGTGTGAAAGGATAATAATGAAAATGATATATTATATTATCCTAAAGGAAAATATGTCATGAATAACATAATTATTTAATATTTATCATATATATTCTCTCTATATGTATTTATAGTAAACTATAAAATTTGGTGATAGGAAATAAAGAACATCATTCATGGAGACCGTAGGTAGTACGTACGCATGAATGTTATTTCCATTTTCTTGTCGTATTGAAATTAAAATAATAAATTGATATATATTTATATTATAATTATATTATAATAATAATTGTTATATATATAACATATTTTTAATAAAACCAACCATAATACATTCCATGTAAGTCATGAATGAATCACATCGCTTTGAGGATGTGGTAGTCCACACATCCACAAATGATGTTATCGTATTCCCACAAAATGGAAAGAATGAATGTATGTGTTATTAGATAATTAAATTAGAATAAATAAATTATAAATATCATATATATATATATATAACCAATAAATCAATATTCCAATCTGTGAAAGGTGTAAATGCAAGAACGAATGACATCGGTTCGCGAGATGGTAGTATACCGTACACACGAACTATGATTGTGTGTCCCAATTGATAGAAGTGTGTGTAGGGGTAGGTATTACAGTTATAATAACAAAATATAAATATATTTATTATACTAAGGTTACATATAAAAAATATATATGAATAATTTAATTGGTGTAGAATGAAATAAAATAAAAGTTTTTATTGAAGAACATTACCTATTTTTCGTGTAACTCTTTTTGGTTTATAGCATAATAATTCCTTGGTTTTCTTAATTAGAAAAGTGAAGACTCTAATTAGTTCAATTATGTTTGAATTTTACTTGGGTAGTTTTTTATGGGAAAAATGTTATGATAGGTGTGAATAAGTAATGGGGCGAGTGCCCTTTTATAACGGAGGATAAGTGGCAATCTGGTAAATATAAAAAGGTAAACACTATTGGGAGGTTTACCTTAAATAAAGTGCATCCAATAATGAAAAAATTTCATTAAAAGTTATTATATTTTATCAATATGGATATAAAATGGGTTTTGGAAAATTTTCTAGGTCATTTGTCCACTTAATAATAATGTTTAATGACTAAGTAAACTCATTTTCACCTTAATCGCTGGAATTAATTTTAATTGATTTCACTAATATTTTTTGGTCTAAATATAATATAAAAATAATATAAATTATAAATTATTATTAATTACATGGAATCTATTTTTCTAAATTCAAATCAAATAATTGGTAGTAATTAATTTAAAATTATTCTTGCAAATGGGATGAGAAAGTGGGTTTTCAAAGTAAAAATGTCTAAAAGAATTCTATGTTTTTATTTCGAAAATAAATATTAAAATGATTACAATGAAATAAATTGGATTAAATTATATAAAATTTATCTTATAAAACTTCAAAAAAATATAATTCAACACTATAAATCATTTAGATGAAATGATATTTTCCAATTAAAATTCTATATTTTTCACTATTCATTAAAAAATGAAACTTCTCAGAAATATACCAAAAATTCACCCTAAAATAATTTTTAAATTATGTTTTGAAAAATTACGTTTAATTTTTCAAGTAAAATTTAGAATAGTGTCAAAATTTAGTTTTCAAACATGTTTTCCATTAAAAGGTGGTAAAACTGCCTTCAATAAAATATATATTTTTATGCATAAAATTGGATTTGTTATTATCGTATGTCAATAAAATATATTTGATGAATGACAAAACATTTCATTGAATATAATATATATATATATATATCATCAATATCACCCACCAATGGTAATTAATTTAATTTATTAGTATAAAATAGCTTTAGTGCATAATAATAGTTGTCATATATATATTTTACATTTTTTATTCTCTACTTTTTATGTTCTGGAAATCATATTCCTATCTACCAGCCCGTCATAAGGAATATACCTAAAGGAATTCAAATCCAAGACAGAAAAAAACTGATGATAACTTGGTTATGAAGTTAGAAATAATATGATACCACTTGTAATATCATTCCCCCTTCTAATTGGCTTGAGAAGGATGTGAGAAATTACTTGACCTTAAGTGTAATTCCTAAGACAGCAAACTCTGTTAATAAATTCCAATGGATTCATTTACAATTTAGGGGATGATTTTACTTATGAAGATAAACAACCAACCAACAAATCATTAAAAAATACAATAGGACATGATGTATGATATAATGAAAAAAAATAAAAAATTTCATTTATATCAAACTAACCAAAGATCACCACAACATAAGATAAACTAACATCAAATTAAATCGTGAAAGACAAACTTTCAAAAATCAATGATTACCATAAAACTCCAGTGCTCCACATGCTCCAAGCTCTAACACCAACAAACAAACCAATGTATTATGAAGTAGTACTAAATATGTGTGAAAATTTACCTTTTTCCATATCTCGATAGATGATATCTACAAAATAAATAAAGTTACAAAGTAGGGGTGAGTACTAAAACTCAGTAGGTTTTCTTCGATGACTTCCCAAATCAGGCCACAAGGATAGAACATGTTAGGAACATTTATATAAAAAAATTCTGAAGTACATTATATAAAAATATAAATAAAATATATAATAAATAGTTTTCCAAGAAAAGTGAATAATCCATTCTTTAAATCATTTAACATTATATTTTTTCATACCCATTATTTTGTTTACAACACTCTCACACATGCATTCTTGGTTGACAGTTCCATACTAAATATTAGTCTCTTGTACAATCACCTTATGTACCACTAACACACTCCCCTGATCTAGGGTCATGTCCCATGTACCCCACTAGTACATGTCCCTTATTTAGGGAATTTCAAACATGAACTAACACAAAATAGAAATATGCAAAAACCATTTCAACCAAATTATTTTAAACGATTTGAATAAAAAATTATTTTTATTAAAAACCATTAAAACAAGCCATTTCAAAAAAATATAGCAAATCCATATTTATGATGACTTGTGAAACCAAATACCTCAGGTTTTAGGATGAGAGTGAATCCATCTACCTCAGGTTTTATGAAGACAATGGAGAATGGTGTGAAGAAAGATTATGAAACCAGGTTAAAACTCGATGAACCCAACTTATATCTCTTCCCCTATAATAAAACAAGCCAAAAATAATCATCTTTGGTATCTCTAACCTTCTATATATCCATAGATGGTGTAGATATAAGAAATTGAGAGAGAGAGCAATGTTGATCTAAGAAAACCCAATATGAAACACCAGGAATGATGAATTTATATGAGAGACTGGATACATATCAATAAGGTAAGCCTTTGGATAACATCTGGATTGATGAGGGAACCTTACTTGACCTTTAGAAGAGAGAATATTGAGTTAGGTACACATAGTAGGAAAACTGAAAGATTTTGATTGTAAAATCAAAGATATCCACAATTTTAAAATTTAACATTAGACCTATGAATAGTTAGTCTCATAGTTAGTAAAACGATGTGTGAACCATGTGCTAGACACTATATCATGGATAAGATTTTCCATGTTTTCTGGCATGCTTTCAAAGCTAATCTCCATTCATGCCAAAGCTCACTAACTCATG
Organism: Viscum album; assembly: GCA_963277665.1. Classification (NCBI taxonomy): domain Eukaryota; kingdom Viridiplantae; phylum Streptophyta; class Magnoliopsida; order Santalales; family Viscaceae; genus Viscum; species Viscum album. The sequence continues at coordinate 2,080,598,756 of OY728152.1, read as the reverse complement.
TTGCATGGTTTATCCTAATCTTCCATACAGTTGGGAAAAACGGTTCACCACCTCTATTCCTTCACATTATCCCCTATCTGAATGTGAAATGTTTCCTACATGTGTTTCACAGTTTCCTAAGACTATTAACCACCCGTTCACCTAAATAAAATCATAAGAAACACTATACATTACTTTTAAACTCTCCCAAATTTCAGGAAAAAATTTAAAATACATAATAGGCATAAATGAAGGGTTACATACTAGAAATTGGGGGTGATGTATTCCAACTATATATATATATAAAATATTATGTGGAAGAAAATATATACTCAAAACTGCAACAGGCCAATGGAGGAAGAAAAATCAATCAGAAACAACTGTGTAAGCTAAAACAACAACATCCTTGGAAAATAATAAAAAATTCCACATATAATTTGTAGTTATAAAGGAGAATTAAAAAAATTACATGTCATATAATAAAATATCTATAAGGGGTCATCACTAGATGACCATTGAACAAAAAATACATATAATCATGCTAAAATAGAAAGGAAAACTAAAAAGGAACTATAGCTGAGGTAAAAACCATTGGTCCCTTTCCTTCCGTCCCATGCTAACCGTTATTGAGATTCAACTCTTGAACCCAATACTTTACCTTAATGAAAAAGAATAAAGTCTATATGGATCTCGAAGGAACCATTTAGGATATGAGAGTGAGTCTTAGTAGGATATCACCCACATGTGAAAATCTTGCATTTGTAACATAGAAAGTGTATACTAAAAAGACATAAGTATTAGCACATACGTAAAAAAGGCAAAATCTTCCCTAGTGCTCAACATCCACTAGGAAGCTATCACCAGCTTCATCGAATTCTATAATAACTAAGGAGGAGAGGTTCTTTATCCCATGGACCAAGCCATAACCTGTCATCACATATCCTATGTGAAACCTCAGGCTCCACCAATAATTTCACCTGGAATCTCATGCCAAAATGTGTCACTGATGTCCTGATGACACACCCATGAAAATAGAACCTGGTACCTCATACCCCTTGTAAAAATAACCAATTTTCTTGAAGAATGACATATGGAGGTACTATAATACATGTCCTTAAATGATAACAACCATCATATTAACAACTGACACCCTACGGAACGGAAATTCCCATCCACTAATATGATCCAAGCATAATGTAATAAAAAAAGTTTAGCCTTTTCCCCTAAAAATAGACTTAATTCTGTCATCCGAGGGCTCCCCACTATCCCCATGGTTTTATATGGAAAGAACCCCCATCCATTTAACTATTCCAAAACTACCGGGGGCCTCTATAATCATGAGTGGTCATAACCACTTCATAAATACGTCCACCAGTGTGAACATGACTCTAAAAGGTTCTTTGGACAAAATGGGTGATCGACATCGTCAATTTAGAACCTAAGACACATCAACCAGAACCATGTTCCCCTGTAACAATGTTGGTAAAATCCCAATGGCCATACCATCCAATATCACACAGTCCTTTACTATAACTTAATGACCTAGATGCCTCAATATGATGACTGAGTCACCAAAAATATGATCAAAATCACACCAAACATATATATACATCGGGCCACACCCAACATACTGATCACATCACCTCAAATCAGATATCAAATGCTATCTCCATCCTCAATCTGTGCCCGCCAAGTTCCATTGGAACCCAACACACTCATTTCAAAGATAAATGACTATTCATTATAATTGAATCCAATAATTCAATTTTATTAAAAAAATTAAATGTAAAAAAATAGTTCAATTTATGTAATGAAACACCCCCACCTAGTCTCCCATAGTCTGAAGCTCCTTAGATGACTGAAACCATTTATATAATTAGGTGATCATGCCTATTGGAATCTCACAAGGACATAATTAATTAATTAATTAAGGATAATAATAAATTTAAAATATTCTCACTCATTCAACATAATGGCGTGCTAAAATAGTCTCTCCCAATAATCACAAAATAACTAAGAAAAATATGAACCACCTACCTTGGAGGCGTAGATGTAGGCATGTCCAGTATTAGCCTCTAACTCGAGATGATTTAAAATAAATTTTCATTTTAGATAAATGAATAGAAACTTAATAAAAAGAACTCACAAATATTTAGTGGTGTGTAAGGTGATGATACAGATAAATAGATGCTAGAGGATAGAGATCCATACTGATATGAATCAAAAACTAAAAATGACTTCAAGAATGGAGGCCAAATAATGGATTTGGATCAAATCCAATTAGAGTTGGAAGAGGAGGGTTCCTCCTTGTTGTGCATGAACCAAAAATAAAAAGATTGGATATTATTAGTTTTATATAGAGGATGTAAAAATGGTCATTTCACACCATTAATGATCCTCACAGTTATCCCACATGGTTTAACGAACTGTGCGGCAACTGGGAGGCTCCTACTGCATAGGATCCAAGCCCCGAATAGTTATCCCACATGGTTTTCCATAACCATGTGAAAACCATTCATGAAAATGTTTAGAGGTACTTCCCAAATATAACTACCCGTCAATGCTACAGTACAAATGTACTTCCCAAATGGTACTACTCATGTGGCTTGCATAAAATTTGGAAAACCATGCACAATATATGCAAAATACCTCTAAAAAAACTGTAGGGATTCACACTTGGCCAGGCATGTCATCTCACATGGTTTAACAAAAAATTCTCAGTGAGAAATTAGGTCACATGGTTTTCACTAAAATCCCACATGGTTTGATAACTGTGCGCCTCAGTCTGCACTTCTCCAAAATTGGGCCATCAGGCCTCTAACACACCCAAAACCATTCAAAAACTTGAGGATTTTTTAAACCTATAAACAATATTAAAACTGTGGTTTGTATCAAATAAAAAAACAAAATTAGGTTCCAATCAATGAGGAATAAGTACGCATACCACCAACTCCTAAAATTATAAAAATGGAGTGGATTTCGACCCACTACAAAAAACATGGATGTTACAATCTCCCCACATTAACATAGCTCATCTGTGATCTATAAAAATCAACCTGACGATGGTACCTAACATACCCGTATATTTAAAATAAACCTGTACTACCCCATTCAAAATGTAATAGTTCAACTACCTAAAGGGGTTCCAGACCTTAGAATTTACATATCTCGATCACATCCCGACCTCAAACTCAAGGATAATTGGTGTTCCATAAACTACCCCTGGACTTAAAGTCCTCTTGGGATACATCATCACTCCTATGTAATACAAGGTGCTTTAATGTCATACTTTACCACCATCAAAATCTAGAACCACACTAGTGCCTGCCTTATTCCCATGTCACACATGGCACTAATAAGGTCTCGCATCTCATGATATTATTAGATCAATCCATGTGCCTCACACCTCAATCAAGTACTACATATTAATGGTGTCCAAATTCCAATGCACCTCCTGTATCCCACATCTCCTTGATGCCTTGAAGCTAACACAACTAAATAATCTTGGTTCCACGCACCTCACATATATAAAAATATATATAAGGGAAAAAGGCCAGTTCCAACCTACTAATCATTGTCTGGTTAGTCTAAAAATACATCCCATGAACCTCTAGCAACCAAAACATACATTCCTCAAATGGAAAGGGTAGAAAAAATATAAAAATCAAGGATATTTTAAAAATGTACCTATGATTAGCATTGGATGAACAACCTTCTCTGACCATGGAATCTCCACGCCATGTACCTATCTCGAAGCCCAACTTTGTAAAGTCTAGCCTCCCTATGGTTCTTCACTAGCCACCAACCACTGACCCCATTCCTGGGTCTTGATATTTTTTCCATGAACTCTATTTATAGATGATACTAAAATTTCAATCACCTAGTACCACTATTAGTCTGATCTCAGAGACCTTAGTGTTCCCTAGTCCCTAATTGATGGCTACCAGAGAAGGTTTCCTATAGAACATTTCAAGATACCAGACCTTCCCACATGACCAGAATTTCATCAGAGGCTACTCTCACTGAGTCCAAACATATCCTGGATGTCTACACTAGAAGAACACCGTTGAAGACCCACTTTGAGGTGGTATACTGGAGTCCCGCTCATTACTACCCTACTAGAAATTATTTAAACCATCTTTATTTATATATTAAGTGTCAAAATTGAAATCACCCGACATTGATGCCCAGCTTGAGTATGACCTATCTATCAAATTTCCCCCCAGTCAGGACCATTTGATTCACCACCATTGAGAATGAGTCCAAATTAAAGAAGTTTACGTTCACCGAAATGGCATGTCGTAATCCAACATCAAAATTACACACCCTTGAGGTGTCATTTCCCACCATGATGGGTGAAAATAGATAAAATTCAGTGAAAATAACTTCATATTCATTGAAAAACATTTCACCCTACTGAAGGTTTAATAACTTCTGATCTCTCTTTGCCCTCAGTGTCTTTGGGAAAATGTTCTCAAAATACCTGACCTCAAAGTCCTTCACGTCCAGTCCCTCATGTTTGCTTTCCTACATCTACATATCCCACCAGTGCATTTATAGTCCTATGAGAATATAGGTCACAAGAATAACCTTCCACCCTAGAGACATATGTAGATGCTCAAAAATAATCTGCATGGTTTTTATAAAATTTTCAGCCATACATGGACCATCATAACCCAAAAACAGCGGTGGATGCTACAACTCGAAATCCCAAACCAGATACACAATTAAAAGCTATAATCCCTGATCTCCCCTACCAATAAAATGGATAACACATACCAAACTCACTCTAAGCATCTTTTCAAGACATGACATGAAGGCAGTAAAATTTGGTAGCTTCCCCATCTATACTAGAATCTGAGCTAGAACTTGTACCTATATCTCATGATCTGACTGACCCTCAGGGGTCTCAACCTACTTGTACTCCTAAAGCACTCCATCACCACCTGCCTAAAACTACATTAGATCCTTCTGGTTGGAAACTTGATGAATTCCATATCATGTTCATACAACCTAGATAACACACACTCGTATATATCACACAGATAAGGAATACAATAAAACAGCGTCAAATCACTGCCATTACTCTCCCCTATCACATTTATTACACATGGCATTATGACCTAATGGCCTCCTTACCCAACCATATCAGATCCAAGTATCAAATAAGCCTCAAGCCTCACCCATCCCGACCAACCGTGTCAACTCCAATCGATGACCATGTTTCACGACCTGGTGATAAAAATCCCCCCATTTCATCATACCTGCCAGATACTATAAGATATGGGCCCATATATATATATATATGTAGGTATCAAATTTAACAAGAAATTAATATCACATGAACATTAATATATAAAATTAGACATCCCATGTGCCTATCAAATTAAATAAACATGAATATCAAATAGAACAAACACCCCAAACCAAACTAGGCCATGGGTCCAAATTTCTTTGTCGTACCAGGCCAAAGATCACATATCATAACAGGTAATAATCCACGTCCAAGTGTACAACTCATGGTGGAAAGGAAATCAACTGTAAAATTAGAAACAACATTACAACAATTCCCACCCCTAAAAACTTGGTTCGTTCCCTGTATCTAGGGCTGTAGGCACCCAACCCCGAGTTTTAAACCCAGTTCTGACCACATCATAATCTCTAGTCTACCATAACCCTAATAATAAGACTAGTAGAAAATAAAATAATTTGGTACGATTAGTATCAAATAGAACTTCAATACTAATTCCATTTTAAGAATGGATTTGATACCACCTATAACACCCGAACCTGAGTAGCCACTCGAACAGTACATTCAGCCTAAGTTACACTAGAATTAAGTGCACCTCCCTGTACTGCAAAGGCATTCAACTAACAATGAGGGTGTGAAATAGTAATAGTGGTGAGTCCATACCCTATGATGGTAATATAATAATGGTCCAAATATATATATATATATATATAAAATGTAGTGGAACAAAAGATAGACTCAAACTGGTAGCCCTCCAATGGCAGAAGCACAATCAATCACAAACAACATCGGTTGAGAAAACAAAAACAACAATAGAAATTAATAAACAATTCAACATACCATTTTTAATTAAAGCATAACATGCATACACATTAAAATTCAGAAAATAAAATATCCAAAATGGGTCAGAAATGGATGAACACAGTATAAAACAAACATATAAATATGCCAAAACAGAAAGAAAAACAAAAAAGGGAAATCTAGCTAAGGCAAGATCCATTGGTCCCTTGCCTTCCATCCCACGCAAACTACAACTGAGATCCATCTCCTGAACCTAATACTTCACCTGAATTCAAAACCCTAAAGTCTACATGCATCCAAAATGGAACATGTAAAGTGTGAGAATGTGTATCAATAGTGTACCACCCATGTCTTCATACCTTATATTTGTGACTGAGCATGCTTTTACTAAAAATAAATAAGCATTATCACATTTGTAAAGTAAACAAAAGCTTCCCTGATTCTCAACAATAACTAGAAAGCTATCATCTTCTTTAGCCAACACTAGAATATCTAAGGAGGATAGGATTCATTGCCCATGGAACATGGAATCCACTAACATCAAATAGCCTAAGTGAACATTCAAGTTCCACCTTTAAATGTCACCTAACACCTAGTGCCAAAAATATGTCATAAAATCCAGAAGGAACACCTAAGAAAATAGAACATAGTCCCTCAGACCCCTTCTCAAAAGTACCCATTGGACTGAATCCTGATTTCTGGAGGTACAATGATATATGACCTCAAATGATATCCATCATTGGCTCAAAAAATGGAATCCCCAGGAATAGAGATGCCCATCCTCTAAGAGGACCCTGGTCCAATGTATTCAAACATGGTGAGACTGATCCCCAACCGATATCTTCAATGTTGTAATATGATGGATCCTCACCATCCTTGAATATTTATATTATAAGTACCCCCATCCATTTAACTAAGCCTCAACTACTGGGAGAATCTACAAAGAAGAGTGGTCAAAACCACCTCATAACTTAGACAAAATATGTTCAAATGAATTGAAATGATAGTTCCACTAGCACGGGTGAGAAGCATCACCAATTTAGAATTTATGCCACATCAACCATTGCCTCATCCCCCTGTGACCATGTCACTCAAATCCCAATGGTCATCCGATCCATGATCACATGGGTATTTCCTATAACCTAATGACCTAACGACCTCAGTTAGATGACCAAGTCACCCATCCTTGGATCATGATCACCCAAACATATATATACATCAGGTCACACCCAACACGATGATCACATCAACTCAAATCAGATAGCCAATGTTATCTCCATACCCAAGTCATTCCTGTCATGTTCCATTGGAACCCAACATAATCATTTCTTATATAAATAATATTTCATTATAATTTAATCAAGTAACTAAAATTCATTAAAATAGTTCAATGTAATATAATAGTTCAATATATGTAAATAAACACCCTATACTAATTCCTCAAGGTCCAAATCCCTTCACACGACTCAAACCAGTTATAGAATTAGGTGATAATTCCAATTGGTATCTTATAAGAGATAAATTAATTAGTTAAAAAAAACCATAAATTTAAAACATCCTCACTCAGTCAAAAAAATGGTGTGATAAATTTGGAGCCCCAAACACTTATGAAATCACATAGAAAAGTATACACCACCCACCATAGAGATATGAATGTAAGCATGTCCAATCATTGTCTCTAATTAGAGGCGTTTACGAAGAAATTGGCATTTTTGATGAATTCCCTAGAAATATTAAAAAACAACAAGCACAATTTTAGTGGTCGATGAGGTGAATAAAAAGAGAAATAGAAGCTAGATGTTAGAGAGCCTTACCATTATTGATCCAACCCCAAAAACAACTTGAAGAACGAATATTGGACAAAATTTTTGGATCAAATCCAAGAATATGAGGAAAATTTGAGTTCCTTCTTGCTATGTGAGACCCATATAGAAAAAAAGAGGACAATTTTAGGTTTGTATAGAGGATAATAAATGGTAATTTTAGACCTTTAATGATCAATATGGTTACTTACATGGTTTTCTAAACCATGCAGCAACCGTGCAGCTTCTGCTACGTAGGAGAAAATCCCCGCATGGTTAGTCTGCATGGTTTTCCCTAACCATGCACAAACTATGAGTGATATGTTTTAGAGGTACTACCAAAATAGCACTACCCGTGTGGCTTTCATAGGGTTAGGAAAACCATGCACAAAAATATGAGTGAAAAAATTTAGAGGTACTACCAAAATAGCACTACCCGTATGTATTTCACATGGTTAAGAAAACCATGAACAATCCATGTGTAATAACTCTAAAAAAGCTATATAGGTTCATTCATGGTCATAAAACTCATTTTGGATGGGTTACCAAACAGTTTTCACTAGAAAGTAAGGACAAATAGTTTTCACCAAGATGCTGCATGGGTTGATCTAACCATGCATCTCAGCATGAAATTTTCTAAAATTGGGACTTTGGGCCTTTGATGCACCCAAAACCTTTTTAACAACTACATAATTTTATAAAAATCTAAATACATCTAAAAATTGTTTGGATCAATGAAAAACATGCAATTAGGTTTTGATCAATGAAGAAGAAGTTGACATGCCCACCAACTAAAAAAATTAAAAAAGGAGAGGATTTAGAACCCCTCTAAAATCAGAAGATGTTATTGGAATGGTGATATATTATTTACTTATCTAACATTCCATCTGTTAAGAAAATGGAAACAAAATCCATGTGTACATGCATCCTATCATCTCTGTTAGTGGTCTAATTCATTTTCGATATCTAAAATTAATGGATTAATATAAATACATATATACTTAATATATATATTATATTTATATGATGGTTAAAACTATTGATATTTGTAAATAATTATCAATGTAATAAAACTAAAAATACTAAATCAAAACATACATGAAAAAGAAACCAGTTATTACCGAAACGATATTTTTACAAGTAATTGTTAATAAATGGGTTATAAAAGGTCATACGTATATCATATATAGAATGATAAATATGATTATGGTTCTATAATAGAATAATAATAAACCTATTTTTATTATACATGTGGTTTATATGTGTACCAATAATGTCGATACTTAAGGTATGTGATTTCCATCTCACTATTATTTTCATTGAGATGCCATATTCACCACATGTTATTTGATTAGGTGTATATAATGACCATGAATAAATTTTATGATTATTCTCTTGAAAATTATTGTGATTTACACATCCATTTTAGTATCTAACTTTCATTGGTTTTACAAATCAGAAGATTCCAAAGTGGTATTGGATATTTGTCTCTATTTACATTCTTTGAGTCATATGTTATGATATGCACCTAACATATTTTTCTGAAGTGTATATAAACACATTTTACATTTTATATCATTAATATAATTCTATTAATGATATTTAGGGTTAAATTTTATTTTATTCTTCATGGCGATTATGATTCAAGAGTTACCAAGGTTTTTAGGGTCTGATGTTATAATCTCATTACTTATCAAGATTTTTTGATATTATGCTTTCAATGATGATAAATTATGATCTATTTCTCATGAAATTAAGAAAAATTATCCTATGGTTATTTATGGAGAATGCATGTTTTTATTTCATTTTTATCTCTTAATGGATTAACTATACAAAAAGACTATTTTTTAGAAAAATCTTATTTATTTCTATCTTTAGTCGAAAGCCCATTTTCTTATACAGCCATGTTTTATAAAAATTTATTCTCAATTTTTTTAAAATTGTACAAATTATATATTAAATTCATTTTTACCCATATTTGAATTTTTATAATGATTTTTAGAAGAATCATTATGTCATTTTCCAAACAAGGATCATTTGGATTTTACTAAAAATGTGAAACGAATATTTATTTTTGGATGTATGATATGAATATAATTCCCCACAATCATGATAAATATTTTCATTAAATATTAATTTATAAATTTTCAATGTTACTTATAAATAAAATGATTTTTTAAATGTTTTATGTATTAAACAATTATTTTAAAATATGAAAGGCTATTTTACACATGAAATGTTTTAAATAATATTTAAATTTTCCCATTTAAGTTTCCAAAGTTATATTCAAAGAAAAGGATTTTGAAAATGTATTATGTTTTAAAAAGTATTTTTAAATGTAGAAAATATATTTTACTTAATAACTTTTCCAATTTATCTTTCAAAATTATTTTCCATCTAAGATGAAATCATTTGATGTTAATTATGTTTTATTGGGGATATGATCTAATTATCCCTTTCTAATTCTATATCTAAATGGTTTAAGTATATTACGACATGATTTTTATGAAACCCATTCCTTTTTAATGGGTTAGTCTATGAATAAATAATGAAAGGTTTTAAAACTCATTTATTTTCCATGGGTTATTATATATAGAATTTTTTTTGAAACCCATTTCATTTCATGGGTTTTGATATGATAAATGTTTTATGTATCCCAATTTTTTCAAGGGTTATGATACGATGAATGTTTTATGATCCTATGGTATAAATATGTATTATTTTAATAATGTGATGGGTGGGAAATAAATATCCCTCTAATTAATTGGGGAAAGATTAATATCTCATGAGATAAACTGGTATAGAATGGGCATAAAACATAGTTCAATAAAGGGAAAATGTACATAATGTTATAATTGGAGGAGAACCCTGATAAAAATGATGGTCTGGGGAGTGAACCCATTCCACTATGATTTTTTTCACGACATGAATTGACTACCAAGGAAATTGTATTCTATGATTATGTGTATGAAAAAATTCTATGTCTTATTCCAATGTCATGTTATCATGGATAATGTTCTTTGATTCAATTATTATTCCTATCTTACGGATAGCCAAGATTTACAACATGACTCATGTTTGTGATCTATGATATATAGTGTATTTTTCTCAAATGTTATTATTTGGTTATCATAACCTTATGATAATGTTATGTTGATATCTCCTTTTTTACCCTTACTGATCATATGAGGTTACCCATTCTTACTATTCCTTTCTGTAGGTTTGGAAGAAATATATTATGTACAATATGTCAAATAAGGGTGATAATTATGAATAACATAGTTGGAGATGATATAACTCACTTTTGAACTAATTTTTCATGTATCAATGTTTCCAAAATAATTAATCCTAAAAGATTTTAGCATGGATAATTAAGTTATATAATGAATATTCATCTATTACGATGTAATATATATGTATAAGAAGTTCGGGTCCTTCCATGGAAGTGATCAACATCATACTAAAATGATATATAGAATTATGTATAGGAGTATGTTGTAGCACTGTATATTGTGCATGTTATTTTTATAATTGGTAATTTCTATTTGCACATTGATTGTATTTTAAAATATAGTTCTTATTAAAAAGGTGATTAGGTACAACTTTTTTCAATGAACATGTTGATGGTATTGGATGGGATAGTAATGTCCTAACTCACTATACACTATTCCATTTCCCCCAGTGATTGGTATATTTTTTTAATACTCATTATACATCTTTCATTTTCCCCTAGAATGGGATGTTAATCCCTAAATCATTATACAAAAATACACACACTCAAACATAGATATATATATATATATAATGGGCTATATGAATAAATATAGGATAAATACCTCCTATGGAGGATCACATTAGCACTATGGACCATATTTCATGCCAGGTCGGAAGGAGGTATGATAGGTATGAATTCTCCAGGTATAGGGTGTTAATTTTTGTTGTTAGTATATATCTATATGATTAAGCATTATTATTAATTTTATGTTTTATTAGATATCCATAAATTTTTTATTTTATATAGATATGTAAATGTGTAATAATTTACATTAAAAAACATGTTTATTCATTATTTGAGTTAATGTAGTATTGGTGGTTCCCAACCAAGTATTTATACTCACACCCTACAAGGACACATAGATGGAAATTCAGTTTCACTTATTTTATTTCAAGTATAAAGAAGAATATAGGTAGCTACAAGATACATTTTCAACCAGTCTGATATTGGTACAAGTTTTTAGATTTGGTATCTATGATGTATGGTATTGGGAGGTCAGGTTTAATGGGATAATTTTTCATTAATTTCATATTACATTATTTTTTACTGAGTCTATTTAGCTGTTCATGAATTTGATAGTGTGAGTTTATTTGAGATGGTTATACATTCTTATTATATTTATATAGGGATTTATTTATTTATATTATGTTATTATTTGGTTATTATATGTAGTCCTATTAATATATCTTGGAAACATACAATATATGGATGAGTCATACTGATTTCTTAGAGGAACATTTCCGCGATGAAATATTTATTCCTATATGGTAAGTCATTCTCTGTTATTGAACTATCGACTCGTGAATCAAATATTTAGTGAATATGGGCCAATGAATGCTCTAGGGGTAGTGGAATCGATGATTAAGCACCATTCAAGTATTCAGGTTAGTGTCATTACAATTGGTGTTAGAGAGGTGTTGAATTTATATGATTTTGATTTTTCTTAGACAGTATCTACGACTCTTAAGAACTGATATGTAATCCATAACAGGTCTGATCAATTTTTTTATTATGGAATATCAATTTACCAATGGATGTATGAGAATAAAATTTACACCATTGGTTTATGTGAGGAATTAATGTACCTTTTTTGAGTATGAAATCAGGTTACTACAGATGTGAATAGAGAGATTATGGGAGACAAATTCAAAATTTTATTAGAAAAGATGTTCTATTGTGGCACATTATGAAATGCATGTATTATTTATATTATAACTCTTATATTAAATTATTTTCAATTAATTAAATAGTTACCAATAATGTAATAATCATTTTTCGGAATACCTTATCAGTTCTCATTAAATTAATTAATGTCACTAATATAAACGTTAATGATTATATTGATTTTATAATTTTTTGTTATACATTTATAATTTTTTTTGATAATTTATGATCAAGATCATACTATATACCTCTTGTTTGTTAATTTGTAGTATAATTATTATATTACATGAATATTTAAAAATAATACTAGTTTTCATCAAGCTATAATTATATGAAATATGTGTTAGTATAGAGTATTTATGTGAATAATTTGGATATTTTAAATATTATGGTAAATGGTTTTACAATCATGAGTTTTAAATTGGACATTATTTTGAAAAGGAATAATTATTTGAAAAATAGTGGATTTTTTAGAAGTAGTTCAGGGAATGTGTTATTAAAAAATTTATTTTTAAAATGTGCTAATTTTTATAGAATACTATGTTTTTGAAAAATGATTTGATATGTGATTTTGATAGGGATATTTAATTTTTAGTAAAAATATTTTAACAAGGGAAATTTTTTGATTTACAAAGTATACATTTTAATGTTAGGCATGTATAAAACCATTGAAATTTCTTATTGGAGGAGAATCAAAAGGTTATATTTTATAGATTATTAGTAGTTTGAGGATGTTAAAAAGGTTATTGTGTCCTTTAGGTAATATAAACTTGTGGTATTGGGTGTTTTGTAATGTTTTGGGAATCATATTTTAGAAGTGTGGTGGATACTTTGGGATGGGTATTAGTTTATTAATTGGAAAATTTTACTTTAGTGACATAATAAATTTTGGATGAGAAATAAATTTATCTTATTATTGGTGAAAATTGTTTTGGTGGGGTGTTTGTAAACACCTAATGAATTTTAAATATTTGTATTGGTTTTAGGTGTGTTTAATTGTTAATGTTGTTTATTTTTTTAGTGTTTTTATTTAATTTTATATATTTTGTATAATTTTTTAATATTTGTAAATAAGAAAGTAATGTGAATAATTATATCATATATATTCATTTATTAAAGATAAGATTTGAATCATGAAATGATTTTTGATTATTCACTGAATTTTGGATACAATAGAAATGGATAAAGACAAGGTGATATAAGATAGAGGAAACTACATTAAATTCAAATTTTAATGTTAAGACCACATTGGGGGGAAATGAATTATACATTGGAAAAATTTTAGATACATTAACATTCTAATGTGGTTTTTTTTTCATCAATTGAGAAGATGCTGGATAACCAAGTAAATGTCATAGATAACCACGAGAATATATCTTGGATAACATAATGTGTCATATGTGATGTTGAGAATGCTAAAAGGAAAATGAATCCATTCATTGGAGATTAATTGTATATTGGTAACCGAAGAACATCATGTGTTAATCATTTTGAGACAAAATGTTCACATCAAATTATGTTACACCAACTTAACAGGACTACACCAACCACATTTTATCATAGATGAAGCTCTTGAGTTGTCATCACTACTGAATCTACCTTGTGGAATCCAAAATAGTAGTTGTCAACCACCCAAAAGAACCTAAACTTAAAACACATTTTATGAAATTGAGAAACACAATGAGGGTTATGATCTCCTATTTGGAGATTACTTAAAATTTTTAGAAAATGAGGCTATGTTCACAAGAAAATGTGAACTTCATTACACATGTTTGATATATCTTTGATAAGATAACTGGCATCACATCCTAATAATGTTTCCATTATACAACACAATTTACAGAAGTGGTGAATGATCCACCATCACCACAATATAATTTTGTGGCACCCAACTTATGAAAACATTACCATGCATATTTTATGTAGAGTGGAAATGAATAATACATAATCAATAATATAAGATATGGGATCCAATTTTTAAAAATACTACATTTCAATATGAAATATATCATAATTATTGATATCTATTCATACAACATTGAATCACTTAAAAAAGTCTCTAAATGATTAAATAAGAATAAAGGGGATTATCTTGAGAATTGGGGGTCACTAATTAATGATGTTCCCACATGGAATACCAGAACACCTAGTTGGGGGTGAATGAATCCCCATAAAAAACTATCTAATAGAATTAGTAAATTCAATAACAATCTATAAATAGGGTAGTTGATCAAAGTGAGAGAGAATCCAGTCAACATGTACAAGGTAGTAGAGATTAATTGGAGGGAAATACATGTATTCATTAATATGGAGGGATCTCATCACATTATATTCAATTTCAATTATCATGGAAAACATAAGGATGTATATAGAAAAAACCCCATATGAAGAGAATGATAACTTTTTTAGGGTCGAGAATTTTCTCTGGAGATATTATTATCTTAGAGAAAGAGATTAAGGATTTGGGGGACATGATCACCCTCAATGATCACTATTTGAGAATTTTCTTCTTACTCTTTCTATTTTTATTTTATAACATGAACATGTGTGCATATACCCATAGTGGGGTTTGGGTCAGGTTTAAGTGTGTATTTTTTACAATATATTGAATATATCTAAATCTTTCTATCACTCTTTTATTATATTAATACTTTGCTAGGTTGATCATATAGTACATAAATTTAGGATATTGGGTAAAGAAATTTGATTTTAAATCCAACATCAGGAAAAATAATTAGGTACATAGTTCATTAAAGGATAATTTTTTCTTAGGAGTCTAAGGAATATTCTTTTCAAAAACCACAAAGAACATAATTCTTAGTGTGTAATTACCATAGGAATCCCTATACAGACCTCATATTTCATAATGAAGATGAAATGTACCTTTATATTATTCTTGAAATGATTAAGTGAGTAGTCTAGAAAATTACTAATGACTTTGAGTATTATAAATATGAAACAAATAAACCCATCCTAAAACTCCCCATTTTTCGCATGATTAAGAAACAATTTGTATTAAGTTATCTTATGTTCATCTATTTCATATCTTTTATTGCTACTTATATTTACTTATGTTACCTTGTAACTTGATTAAATACACACCTAATCAATCTTAAATTTCTCACCATATGTAAAATTATTTAAGTAGTTATCCTACTATCATTGGGAATATGACCTAGAGTAATTTTATGTTAATTCTATACATCACCCAATGCACTTGTTAAAGGGCTATATAATTAAACTACACAATTTTTAATAAATCATGTCTTAAACCACAGTTGGTGTTAAAAATTATGTTTTATTTTTTATTTCTACATTAAATATAGAAATCACAAAAGAAGTTATAAATTTTATACATCATTTTTATAGATTTACAATTGGAATTTATTTTACACTATATTTTATTTTTAGATATTTTTTTCTTGTATATTCATAGATAAAGTATTATTTAAAAGTTACAATATTTTATTTCATAAATTGAAAATCACTTCCATTGAATAAATGATATAATAATGTAACATATGGATCAATATAACCATACAAGGAGGCATCAGAATAGTAAGCAACCTCCATAACATGAATATATCATCAAGGATGATCATACACCACTAAATATTTGAGATTATAATGTGAATTCAGTGTTTATAAACCCATATTTCATAATAGTGAGACAAATTTCATGGAACTTTGGGATGAATAACTACCATCCAGATCAATTGGTAGTCTTTAATGTACTTCTATTTAAAAATTTATAGGCTATTATCATTGAATTTCTATAAATACTCTTATACACCCTACTAAATAGAGTGAGAGCAGATGATATCATAATGATACTCATTCCTAACTATCTTAAGTGGAAATCTAGGACTTGGAAATATCAGTAAGAGGAGAAATAATTCAATAATTGGGGGGATATATATAATTAATTTATAAGGAGATTCTACCCTATAAATAGGATTACAGATCTAAGATCTATACCCTTTACAATCAATTAGAAAGTTCAAGAGGTTTTCCATGAGGAATGTAAATGATTAAAGGATAATTAAAAACAACTACCATATAACATTTCTGATACTATCTATCATGTATTTTTTATGGAATACATATGTTATATGAAAATTATTAGTAAACAATATATAAAAATATGATTATAGTGATATGATAATATATGAACTAAAAAATATCTACACAATGCATGATGATAATTCTCATAAGAAGAATATTTTAATGGGAGAAGAGTTTATGTTAATAAAGTGGTAGTGAAGGATAATTTCAATTCTTATGTTAGAGAATTAAAAAGGAAAATAAAAATAGTTTTGAAGAACCAAGTATCAAAGAAAAACTAAAATTACTATTGTATATTTTTTCATAGTGTCATTCATACATGAAATCTAATATTCCACCCCAAGAATTACTACATAATCAAGTGGAGGAATAAAGCTATATAGAAAACTATGGGAGGCAACCCATGAGTAATAATATATTCTATGACAGTTGAAACACTAGATGGAATAATTATAGAAAATTATCATGGATAAATCAAGGAAACATAAAAAAATTAGGATATACTGAGTTTAAAGGGAATCAATTTTTTCACATCTAAGCTAGAAGATATCAAAGAGATTGTAAGAGCTAAGTCTCTATATCAAAATAATTAGATTCTAGTTTAGAGAAATTTTTTGAGGAACTTTAGGAGATCAATGCATATCAATTAAATATGAATGATTTTTTAATACAAATATATCCATATTTTTTAATAACTAACCATATTATATAAATTAATCTTACCACTACTCCCAATATAGAAATATATATTTTGAATCATTCCAAATAATAATAGAGTAAAAGTGAAATTTTCTAAAAAAGATAAAATTTATCCTTGATAATGATTTTTGAAAATTATAACTCGAGGATGAATATTGTTAATGGAATAGATGATAAACATCCTATATAATATGATTTGGAACTTTAAATAGGTATAAAAGAGATCTTCCGTGAAGAGAAACTTAATAATAAAAAATAAAAGATAATTAAAATATGAATTTATTAGCGAAAAGAATGATATAAGAGGAATATCCTATGAGAGAGTGATTCTTAAACTTATTAACAATGATATCAATGATTATGAACCACCTACTCAATTTATAGAAAGAGAAATATACTTGGATAAGTATAGATACAAAGATATTATGGGACTCATCTAGATATTATAGAATACCATTTATGATAATAATTTTTTATAATCACATTAAAATTTTAATTATTTATCAAATTTATAAATAATAACAACTCAAAAATATTGGAGGATGGGATATTTTTCCACAATTTCTCTCACTAAAGAGTGTAATACTATTATTTAGAGAAATATAACTAATAACCATAATGATCTTGAGAGATTTATGATCCCATATGACTTTTAAGGAAAATGATAAATGTTAAATCATTAGTAGTATTAAAAGAAATTATTATCATGATTCCACCAAAATTTAACGAGGAACTTGGAATTAGAGAATTCATTTCAAAAAACTGGCATCACAATTTCTAGAAATATCCCTTATAAATCCATCAAGTGTGATTTAATACATACATGATAGAGTTATATAAAAAACATCTTATTATTTAATTTCTAGGTGTTATACATGGAGAGTGATAACATGTTCGATTTATTTTGGGAAGACTAATATGGGCCATTCTAGGTGCCTTGATTGATGTACCCCAAGGAAAACTATCTTTTAAAGTGGAGGAGGATAAGGAAATCTAGGATATATTTCAATATATGTAAAGAAAATATGTCCTAGATGATTTTTTTTAAATGGATATTATTTTTCAAGAAATAATAATTTAATTACAAACTAAAACTAACGGTCAATATGATAAACTGGAAGAATTAACTTACAATGTAGTTGATTAGATCATAACTTATAAGGAATATAAAATTATTAATACAGTTATTTATAAAAATGATCTATAAGAATGTTTTAGAGAATAATTGTATCATGAAAAGATATTCATCCAAAAATATGTAAAAAACGACCTAATCTGCAATCTAATGTATTGTCTACAAATATGAATTATGTCTATCATGGTGCAAGGAACACATTACATATTATTATATCTGATGAATCAAGATCTAAAAAAGAAAAAAAATATTAATGATGTGTTGACATGAAATAAAAAACTATTTCTTGGACAATATCATAAATCAAGGGTATGATTCCAACCCTATTTATGTATAAAATTCTATTTTAGGATGAGGGAAAAAACACATTTGAGAGTTAATTAAGACACATTATAAATATAAAATAATTTTTTATTGATAAAATCATATATTATCTTGATTATGGGGTTATATATATAATGTTTCATCATTAATGGGTGAAACCTATTCATGTGTTACCAAAGAAACATTGAAAGGAAATCATAAGAAATAAATCGAGTACATAAATTTCAACAATGACTATATAAAACTATAGAGTTTATTTAAAGTACAGAAAATTATCTAAGTTCACAAAGAAAGTTAATTTATCTCTACCATTCATAAATTATATGCATGAAAATATTTAAACAAAGTATTTTTATTTTTTATTAATTTATAATTTATTAAGACCGATGAAGGTTGTGTGTTACCTAGAGGTTTAGATTAGTTGACAATCATTGATGGATATTAATAGAATATCACATATTTATGATGATGGTAATCACCTAAAGATGCATGGTTAAGAAATAAATTATTATTGTATGAATTAATATTTTTTAGATATTATAAATTTCATTCAATGTTATCCATTGTTTCAAAAAAATTTGGGCATGAAATATTAGAAGATTAAATGAATTATTTGGACATTTTAGGAAGTGTCTATAGTATTAAAAGAGGCAGAAAAAAACCACAACAAAAGTGAGTGAACTGCAATGTGACCTGATTATTATTTTAAAAAATAAAATTGTATTTTAAATTTGATAAGTATTATTTATTTATTTCTTATTGAAATTTACTTTTTAATATCTATAGTTTTATAGGTATTTAGTTTCATGATAAAAACTACTTCTCAAACCCCATTTTTTGGAGTTTTTAGAAATATTTAGGGAAATCACAATCCAATGGTAGGAGGATGGTTATACTATTATGAGGCATTGACCAACCTCAAACATATCCATCCCAGGTTGTGAAGGGTGGGGATATTCATAATCTCACCCCATGCTCGGTTAGAAGAGAACAAAACACAGGGAAACACAATGGATAAGAATACTGGTGTGGGAAACACTAATAAGGAGGCCGTATTTTGTGGTAGTACCATGATGATCAAACAATAGGGGATAAAAAATTGTGAGTAATATGATATATATTTACTAAATTCATTTCAAATGTGGGATTCAACTAAAGTTGGCCATTACCCAAAAATGATGGCCATGAAACAGTTATGAGGAAGCAATATTTCAATGTAACTAAACTTTTGGACTATATAATATTCCATAACTAATTCAAAGACAAGATGATATTTTGAATACCATACTAAAACATTTCACATATGATGACAAGGGTGTATTTTTGGTAGTTTAAAGGATTGAGATTTTTAGAGTCCATAAGTCCCTAAACCATGGAGGAAATTCCATGTCACAAATCTGGTGCTGAAAAAGTATTTCATGCCATAAATATATTATTACATGGAGGATATTTTTTTCTTGTGTGATGACCAAGGTCTTTATCAAGTATACAGAAAACGTCCCCATAATGATGATCTCCACACCACCTCCTTCACATCTATTGAAAAACAGTTATGCTAATAATGGAATATAAATCCATAGATAGGGATTTTGTGTCATGATATATGGATAATATAGAATTAAAACCAGATTATATCTATGTATACTCATTAGAGGATTGAATGGATGTTAAAAAATTAAACTACGGAATTCAAATTGACTTGTGGATATTTAATGGTTGATGATCTAATGGATAGAATAGGCGAATGGAAAATTTGATGTTTACTTGAGATTTTTAATTTAAATATGAAATTCAAATACATTCTAGGATATATGATAATCTGATATATAGAATTGGGAAAGGGACATGAGAGAAAATATAGAGGAATACAAGTTTTGAGGAGAAATATTTGTTCAATGATATAAATAATGAAGAAATTATCATGATATTTGTTAAATATATTTATTGAGGATGAATATATTGTTTTTATTTAATTATGTCATGAAATATTATATTTAGAAAAATTATGTGTTTTTAATTTATTATTGGAGTTCATGTCTTATAATGTTATGGTTATCTACAAATCATTGCTGATTGGGTATCTAATAATTCCATAATATGAATTATTATCATATGTATAGCTTCCATACAAAGTTTTATTGAATATTAAATATTCAACTCTTATCAGAATGACTTGATCATCCCATGTAGTTGAAATAGGAAAAATATTTGGAATTCATTGAAGCATCAACATTATGGAAATTATAAAGTAATCTACACGTATTGAACATAATGTTTACATAATGTAAAAAATTGATAGGGGACCTTTAAGTATATAAACTAATACATATATGAATGTAGTGTATGGAAAATTAGAAGAGATTGTTACCATTTGTGTGAAGTGATCATATCAAAACAATCCAATAGGAAATGAGATTTTAGAGGTAGTTAAGTTATCCTTAATCATGTATAGGTAGTGATCCTTGGTGACGAGTGACATCACCTGAATATTATATCTACAAAAAACAATTACTTATACTAGATTTGATACACCAAGACAATGCTGAGTGTTTGTTTCTTATATGTATCCCAATTCAGGTAAACCATGTAAAATCATTGTGATCTATGAAATTAAATTTCTATATTAGTGTTTTTTATTTGAACATGTTGAGTAAGGAGATAAGAGGAAGTTTATATAGTGTTCATTATAAAAATGGAACAAGATCCAAAAGAATGCGTAAAGGGGAATATGTTTAAATATACTGACACCTTGATTCACTCCTCCTCCCTCTCAGGGTTTCTAGGGAACCTATTTGTGTTATCAATTCCAATAGATTTTATTGAGGATTAGACATGATTTTTTTGGTTGAAAATGTTTTTGTATCAAAGCTAAAAAAGTCATTTTTGGTTTTGGATTATAAAGAATGAGGATCTATCATTAGTTTATAATGAATTCTATTTGTCAATATGAGAATTATCAAGAGAAAATTTGTAATCATGAATCAATGTTTGAGGGATCACTTAAAGAATTAGATATTAAAAATAAGAAGTATAATATTAGAGGACTATTGAATGAGTCCATTAAATATATTAAAGAAATAAAGGATAGACTTAACCACCTTGAAAAATTTATTGATTAATAGAATAAAACCCATTAATATTCATGAAAAATAATATTTATCACAAAAATATTAAAGAACAAGACAAGGTAATTGAATGTTTGTGTGATTTTATTCAGGAATGAGATGAGGGAACTTGGTTTTTTGATGAATGAATTATTATGCTTTAGAAGAAGACATATAAGGATACCTTGGAAGATAAATTGTTTTATATTAAATGTTTTGAAATCATTATATATAAATATTGGTCACATGAGTATGATAATAATATCATTGATAAAGAGATGGTCAATGTTTCAATAAGGGGTAGTGAGGAAGAACATCCTAAAATGATTAAATCTCATGAAAAATTGTTGATCAAATATAATAATAGTATAAAAATATTATTTAATGATATCAATGATAAAGATGTTTAATGAATAAGTTTAATTAATCATTTGATAGTTGATAATAACAGTGTATAATATAAATCTTTCATCAATACTCTTGAAGAAAAATTGAAATCTATTAGAGGAGTATTGAAATTATGAATGATAGTCATTAAAGACCAGTTAGAGGTAAAATGATGAAGGATTAAATAATATGAAATATATTAAGTATGTTTACCAGAATAAAATGAAAAATTATTGAAGATTCTCAAATGGGAATGTGAAGAAAAAGTGAAATAATTTTCATATTAAAGAGATCAGCTCAAATTAATGTTCTTTGGAATGGAACATATGTTGAAAAAACCTTAATAATAAATTCTAGAATATAAGTATATTAAGTGTCAATCTAACCAGTCTTCTAGAAGGTATGAGGATTTATATTAAACATAATGATAATTTTGCTGGGAAATAGTATGATTTAGATTTGTTCGATCATTTTCAATTAAAATCTGGAATTATATAGATAATTTCAATTTAAAAATAAAGGAAGTGATTGAATCAAACAATTGGATTAAAAAATTCCAGTGTGAAAATAAGTGAATCTATTATGTAATTCATGATCATAATGTAAGATAATGTGAATATACAATTGAGATTATTTTATATTGTGAAATAAAGTGAAGACCATAGTTATCAAAATTATAAGAAAGAAGTTATAATTATTACTCCTCCAATTTTTTTTCTAATAGTGGTGGAAGTGGTTTAAATAATAGACAAAAATCTATTAAAAAAGCATTTTCCCCTAAATAATACATTAAAATGACACATTTAATGGTATAAATTATTTTCTCGTAAAACATGGACATTTAAGGAGCAAGAAAAAAAACGTTTTTTAAATTTGTAATCCATTTATGAGAATAATTAGGAATAATATTCACAATAATATATTTTTTGTAAGTCTTAAGAAATTTTAGATTGCAAGGTATATTTATATGATGAAAAAATAATTATTTCTAAATAAATGACCCATTAATATGATTCATAAAAATTAAGATAGTGTAAAAAATAATTTTTATATAAAATAATTGATTTATGATTCAAGATGATTTGAAATAGAAATAGAGAATTCCTTAAACACTAGTGATGGATTATTCTCAGTGACCATCATGAAAGAAAATAAATCTATAGTGGGGAGAAATAATGAAGATTAAGATATCTCAAATTTATAGAATATAAGATTTTGATTAAAGAATATCAATGTAAAATAATCTTTTATAAAAAGGTAATAATAATAAGGAATCAATTCTCATGATTATCAATGAAATGGAAAATAATGAATCCATATTTTCAAAATATAAAAAGTAATATACTTGAATAAATATATTTCACAGCTAATGGATTTTTTCTAATGAATAATAATGAAGCATGTATAAGTGTAATAATTTAGATTACTACAAAAATTACTTATATAAAAATATGAAGGAGAAGATGAGTGAGAAATAATATATTCCTATGGAATAATTTATCTCTTGTATCATTAAAATAAATACTATGATATAAGATAATAATAGGGATCAATGTAAGCATATATGGTGAAAAAAATGAGAAATAATGAATTAGTAGGATTTTTTAATCTTTTAAAATGAATAATTAGTTGAATATGTATGATGATTGGAAATCAGCTATCCATAAGGATTATTGTATAGTTGGTGATAAGAAATACTCTATGATTCCTTGGATTAATGATAGAAATAACGGGTTCAATTTTCATATATATCCACAATTATCTACTTGAATATGTTATAGGAAACAATATCTATATGAAATTAATTTCTACATATGATAATTGGAGTAGTAACAACTAGGCCCGGTAGGCACCCCAATTTTCCTATAGAGACATATTTTCCCAAACTTAGGGCCCACCTCATACTCAAATAGGGAATCAGAATAATCATAATCCCCATAGGAGAACACATGTTACGTCTATACTATTTTTCCTTACTCTCACACACCCTAGGAAAATCCATGGGGGTCACCCATCATAATCACTACTTAAGGCCAAACCGATTTAATGATGGAGTTATAATTAGGCAGGCTTCGGAATAGAAAGGTTCCCCTCATTTACATGGGTAGTAACATGTACCCTTTTTGAACCTTGAACATCATCAAGGTGTTATATTCAACCTCATTTAGAGCACACTTTCTTCATTGTGGGTTCTACATCTCATCCTAGGAAGTTACGCCACACTTCTGTCTAAGTTCCACCTCGGATACTAATGTAACAACTTGGCCCCATAAGCACCCTAGTTACCCTATCATCCAATGATATTCCCTCTTTATATCCCACCCACATGCTCAAACAGGTCATCATATTAATGAATGTCCCTATAGTCCAACACATGTTATTTCCAGTGTTCATTTTCCTCACTTTCACACACCTTGGAAAATATACCAAGAGGTCACCCATCCCAACCACTACTCTAGGAAAAAATAATTAAGATTTAGAGTTATAATTAAGTAGTCTCATGAAAATAATGGACTTACCTATTGACATGTGTGGTAACATTCATACTTTTATCCCTTCTAAATTATGACGTGTTACATTTTATAACACTTTAACCAAGACCATCGAGTTTGATCTTGGATTCTGCATCACCTCATTCATGAATTCATATATAAAAGAGGCTTACGACTAGTATCAACGTTCTAAGTCCTTTAGTAAAGAGACTATTCCCTATGTATTATATCATATGATCAATAATAAATAGTAAACAATACAATAGAAAATCATAGTAAACATTCAAATACTAATGAATGTAATACATGTCAAACAATTAAAAAAATATCCCAACAAGGGAAACTAATCTAGTGTACAAATTAGTAGATAAATAAAAAGTTAAAAGTTGGGTCCTTTATATTTCATCTCGATACTCTACCAGATCCGTGATCCAACGGTATTCCTTCCATCACATGGCCCTTTCCCTTCCCATGATCCCTAGTCATTGAATCTACATGAACATTGAAATGACCAATTAGGGTGTGA
Source organism: Viscum album (assembly GCA_963277665.1). Lineage (NCBI taxonomy): Eukaryota > Viridiplantae > Streptophyta > Magnoliopsida > Santalales > Viscaceae > Viscum > Viscum album. Next base: position 2,080,573,252 of record OY728152.1, on the reverse strand, counting down.
GTACAAGATTCAGTTCGGCATCACTAACAGATCCTTAATCTAGTGTTCTCAATTATAACATGTGTATGATATAATATTAACAAATTTTTAAAAAGAAAATAAACATATCATCCATAACTGAATGGTTATTCACTAACCAAGAAGGTATAAGCCTCCAATTGTACCTACTTTTACTCCATGTTAAATGGATAATCATGGAATTTAATAAATGATCAATAACAAGCTAATATGACCCTTAAATATTTCATAGTGGTCTCAATGTAATCAAGTTGGCCCTCCCCCTAGAACATCTTATCTCGGATCTAACACAGGTCATCCCTCTAGATCGTCATACCCCTAACTTGATACCTTAGATCAAGCCCCAATCCATCATTCCCCTAATAAGATGCCTTGGGTCATTCCCCAAACAGTGATGCAATTTCCCTATTCTTATGTCCATCATCATTTTTGCGGAAAGCCATGTTTTATCCCCCACTAAGGGATACACATCACACGATGATCCACCTTTCTCATGTACAAAACATAACCTTGAAGGAAATGGTATCTCACATAATAATGTTAAGAAAAAATGGAATACATAGAATATAATCCTGAGAAAAAAAATAGAATCACATAATAATATGTGATCATAATCAAACATGAAAATAAACTACTCTATTAATACTCAAGAAATAATATTTTACAATGGGAATTATGTGCTACAAAAAAATCCACAAGTGATCATGACAGGGGAAATTATAATTTATGAAAACATATAAATTATATCACGGTACTATGTGTCAAAAAATCCTGAAGATGTAAATACCCTGACTCTAGTATCCCATGGTAGGTCGTTACGTCATTACATTGGAAACATATATAAGGAATCACCTTCTAAATGACCAAATAGTTTAGTAGTCTTGGAAAATTATAGAAATATAAGAATCACAGATTAAAATTGAAATATAGTAAACCATTATTCACAATATAATATCCCTGAATATAAATCATAATACACTTCCTTGAATCCTGATTAAAGGATACAAAAGAAATGGGTGATCTTAGATGATTAGTAAAGGTGTGTGTATAATGGAATAAACCCTGAATTAATAAGGAACAATCAATATGGAAAGATAAATATCTGGAAAATATTTCATTTAATCAATATGATGATCATGAATAATAACATGGTATGAATAAATAATGATAAAATATTTTTATATAAATAATAACATAATCTTGAAAAATATCCCTAGATATCATAATTAATCAAATAATCACATGGAAATCAATATATAATATCATAATGAGGGAATGCATAATTATGGACACCTAAAACCTACCATCAAGGCCTCTAACAATATATCTTATATAAACAAGAAAGGCCTCGACCAAATACCCAAGTAAGTTCAAATCATGAGACATACTGATGTATATAGGGGTAATAACGGGACCCACCCATCACATATTATATAAAATTAATTTCTCATATGAAAGGGGTTAAAAAAAATTAACATAAAAATTCATATTGAAAAACTATAATGTGAAATGTTAATAATATACCCAATCAATAAATATAATCATAAGCTATGCAAAGTATTGTGGTGAATAGTATCAAAACAATACATCCCCATTCAAACTATTCATAAATAAATAAGAGAAATAATAAGGATGGTATCATTAAAAAATATCCCAAGTATATAACAATTAAAATAATAGTTTTTTCATTAATTAATATAAATAAAAGAAAAATTTCATTAAGAACACTATTTAAAAAAAATACACAATTCACTTTTAAAATTAATTTTTCTAAAAAACTTGATTTCTGGGGAAAAAATATTATTTGAAAATATTCATGGATAATTATAAAGTAAGATTAAATTTAATGAGTAGTCAAGATGGAAGAGAATTCATTTCATGTCTATTATGTGAATATAATTGTTCCCTCCACATTTTCAATAAAAATTCAAAAAGTACCACATTCAGAAAATGGAGGGAAGATTCCTTTTAAAACATTTTGTAAAAATTAAAACATGGGTAAAAATGATTTTTAAAAAACAAAGGATAATTGTAAAATATTTTTTATTTTCTTAGAAAACATAGTCATAGAAGAAAAAGTATTTTCGACCGAAGTGAGAAATAAATTCGACTTTCCATGAGAACATTACTTTGGAATCTTGATTACATAAAGAGGGAAAAATTTAAGTAAAACATGTAATTTATATAAGTAAATATATGATAATATAATTAATTATTTTCTTCATATTTTTATCATTACATTTTATCATAATAAGCATAATCATTAACAATACTAATAAAAAATGAGATTGTAACATAAAACCACTACCACATTGGTAAATTTTGAATCATAAAACCATGAAATAAAGAACCATACATTGTTATGTATATAAAATTATTTTCATGATAAAAAACCAGAAATATATTCCTCGGTATATATAAACCACCTCAAAGTAGTATGTATTGTATAAGGCATATTCCCTTTAGAAATAAAAGTTATATAAAAATCCCTTACTTCATGTCTAATTCCCTACAAATGAGTTTGAAAATGTTTTATAATAAATATATATTTATTATAAATCTATTTCCAAACCATATTAATATATATGACACCATATATTATTTACTTATAACATTTAATCACCCATTAATTAATAATTATTTATTAAAATTTCTATTTTGGGTGATAACTTCTTTGTTTTTCAATAAATTTTATATTTGGTAGTTGTGGTCTTGTACATTGATAATGTTTCCAACATCTCTAGAATGCTAATTGGGATTGTAATATCATGTATATTTATTATATAAATATTTTGAGTCATCCATAAAATACTAATATAGAAAAACTAATTATACATTTCATAGAGATGGTAGGAAGTGCATATTCCTGAATGTTGTTTCTATTAATTTCAAGGGATAGGGAGAAAAGTATTTATAATAATTTAGAGGCCCATAAAGCATTACTATTTATTGATGGAACTAATAAAAATAATATTTAATAAAAAACTCCAAAAACTGTAAAAAAATAATTAAAAATTTAGTATGCAGTAATATTGAGATCTAACCAATGAGACAATGATTTATTTTATATTGGTTTTTAAAGAAAACAGTTTTATTCAGTTGGATTATAGAAGGAAAAACAGGTTTGATGACATGATGGGGTTTTGATGTTTTAGGCTATGTGTAAAATAATTCTTTTAATTAAATTTATTTTTTAGTATTGCTGTGGGGGTTGGTGTGAGGTAGATTAAATGGTCATGAAATACACACTTCATCTTGGTAATTCCCCTTTTCTCATAGACATATAATTTTTGGGCATTGGTAATTAAAGATTGTCTCGATAACAATATTAAACCTCATTAGTCAAAATTTGAAAATTTTTATTCCTAAATTAGGGTAATAAATTGCACAATGGAAAAATTATTTCAGATTGCAATAACAATGGTCATGATAAAAGGATAAGAAATAGATTAGAAGTTTATTTAAAATTACATCAACCATGATACATGAATTAAAATAACAAAATCCGACAACAACATCCCCTTTGTCTATATTATCCTAGAACAAGGATGTATTTAACACTTCATCCAAGTGATGAGGGAGTGATGAGGAATGTACAATGATAAATAAAGTATAATAAAAAGGTGGATATTATAATTGGTGAGCACCCAGTAAAACACAACTTCTCTCTCCACGCTTTGGTCCTTGGAATCCCCAGGACAATATTAGTACACTTACCTATTTATATAATTCCATATTCATAATGTTGAATTTAGGTAATCATAAATATGGATCCATAATGATAAACAATTCCATTCAAGATTTATATATAGTTCCATATAATAAATTAATGATCCTCCATTAAAAATCCTTTAAAAAGGCCAAATTTAGGTATGTTTGGAAACATTCACAGCGTGAAAGTTGTGTTACACCATGAATTGTATGTGCCTCTATTTTTTTCTTCTATTCCAATTATATCATATAATTTTTTTCAATTCTTGTAATTTTTCATAATGTGTAATGTTTTCATGAGGTTAATTGATTGATTCCATCTTTAGAATATCTATTTTTATATGGTTCTACAATATCGACCGTGAATGTGTTCCATAAGAATCATTGATCATGGGAAGCCATACTCAAGTGTAAATAATGATATATTTTGGTTTATTTTCCAAATTTCCCACAAAACATCTCTTCCTTCCCAATATGAAAAAAATTATTAAATAAACAAGAAATAATAGTTCATTTATATATCAAAAGTGATTCATTTTAATGCTAAAAATTATGCTTGGAAAGAATATATGAAATACCCAAAAATTGAATTAAAACTTATCCGCAAGGATGAAATATAAACATATTTAAAAATATGCTCACTATACCATGATTTAAACTCAATGTCAAAAAATTTAATATATTAAGTGGGAAATAAAATATTTAAGCATCCCATAGGAAAATTCATCAATGGCTCATTTTTTAAATAAAAAAATAAGTCATTTATATTATCGTTATCCTTTAAAATAGTAAATATTTATTCCTTAATCCATATTATTTTTTTATATTCATTAATAATAATAATTTTATTTTGAATTTACCTCTCATTGAATTTTTCTTCTCATTAACATGGTATATTTGTTAAAATAGTTCAGTACTTACCTAGAGAACATGTCAACCACTAAAGGCATGCAAGGAATCAAGAATCTCAACTGCATAATGACAGATCTAAAAATAATCATGATGTATTTTAGTAATGTTAAAACATATTTGAGCCTTTAGGGTAGGTGGGTAAATGAAGTAAACAGTAAAGTTAAATAGGTGGTTGATTGTAAATCATAGTGAATGATAACAAAAGATATGTTTAATAAAAAAATACCTTTAAATATGTCATAACTCTCATCCCCAAAATTCTTAAAGTTGGATCATGATACAAGTAATTACAATGAATGAATAATCCCATCTTAATTTTTTTTAAATGTTATGATTAAGAGAAATATCACATCCACCACTGAACCTCATAAGATCATAAGATCATTAGTCAGGAAATGGTTTCTTTTTATCCTCCCAAGACACAACCCAATTTTTTTCATTTTTTTATTTTTTAACATGATAGGTGAATAATGTTAAATTATAATGTAATATATCATATGAACTCCTAAAATAAAAATAAAACCCTATTATATTATCTTTCAAACATGGATTTCTTGTCCCCCATACTTATTCTTTTAAACATCATTAAATATTTTTATTGGAAGGTACAAATGGATAAAATAGTCTTGCAACTCAGCACATTACCTAACAAGACTGTTCATAACATCTGCGAGATTAAAATGTAATAATAAATGTTTAGAATAATTAATAAAGGGTAAACAAATAGATTACCTATTTATTTTCTTCATTCATATCATTGATAAGACACCAAGAATGTTCTATAATAGATCATGCCCTATTCTCCAAAGAAATATACTTAAATATGAATGGGAATTATTGGGTCAAAAAATGTATCGGTATTGAGAATGAAGTGCTGGGAAAATAACTCCTAGAAAGGCATAAAAATTATATAACCAATTAATGAAAATATCATAAATTAAATGCACGCCAAATCTCAAAAAAAATTATTCACAAGAATCAACATGCTTCCCTAAATCATGATTTACTAAGTCCAAAACCTTAGGAATTTCTCTAATAATTCTTTTTCCCAATTTATCACTCAAATTTATTGACAAAGAAATTTAAATAAATTTCATGGTATGTATCCAAACCCTTTTATGTCTCCTAATTTAGTGGATTGAAGAAAAAATCATGTACATGCATGATATTGGTAGATAAAATCTCCAAAAAAAATAATGTGGGGGAATATAATAGAAAAATTAGGAATGGAAATGCTTACTCCAGTTTTAAATTATTCTTCACAGATAGATGTGTAGGTTACTCCTATACCTAATTCTCAACATTAATGAGTTTCATGACATGTATTTATTTGAATTCGTCATGTGAATTGTTACTATAAATTCGTTTCAAACATATTTCCAATGAAATTATTTTTAGAATTTTTTTTTCAATGTACTATCTATAATTAATGAAATTTGAAGGACTTTCAGGAGAGTTCATGTGAAACTCTAAAAAATATAATAAGTAAAGAAAAAATTCAAAAACCTAGGTTTCCTCATGGAATAAATATTGTTTTATATTGTTGTATCATCCTTACCTTATTCATATTTATCTCAAGTAACAAATTGTTGAAAAGTTTGTACCTAGTTGGGGTCCACAAATGGTCTCATTTGTGACTTATCCACCTAGACCAGTCCTTTTCCTCCATTTCTAAACAAATTAACACCTCCAGAGAGAACCTCTTTCTTAATATCTATCAATTTGATCCACAATTACTTTCTTAATCATAGAAAAACAAATTGAAGGTCATGTAGCATCCATATTTTTTGGACCTTCTCAAACTAGGTGGAGTCAGTCACTCTTCCAGTATCCGTGGTCTAACCCCTATACTTCTCTTTATTATTCTTAGTACTTTTAATTTTATTCCACCCTTTAATAAGAACAACTATATCATGCAAATATTTGACATTATAAACATATTAAAATTTAGAAATTTCATTTTCTAAAAACTCATTTTCCTCTCCCATATAATAGTTCTTCATTTCCCAGTGGATATTGAAACTTAAATGCTCACAAAAATGTATCAGATTTAGTTTTCCACTTTTTATTTAAATCAACTCCTTCTTGATGGCTAGAAATAGCCCTCCCAGAATGATATGTGTTTACTCCACTTTAATTTACGGCACTAATAAGTTTTGTGGGAAGAATAATTTTTCTAAATTTAATCAAAATGTCGTTGATGACCCCTTGGGGGAACTTCACTATTGAATATACTAATTATACTATAACTCTTATGGGATTAGTCATTCTAGTCCTAGAATCATGAATGTGGTGCATGAAATGATGCTTAAAGTCACACCTAGGTCACATAAATATTTTCAAAACATATAAGCTTCAATAATGATTGTAATGAAAAAACTATCATGATCTTTTTTCTTATTATATATGTCCTTTAAAACCACTACTCAATTCTTTTTTGTTAGTGGAAATGAGATAATTTCCCCCAGCTTACTCTAGATAGTCGCTAGTTCTTTTAAAAAAATCATAGGTTGTATTTTTTAAATATCTTATAGAAAAGGGATATTAATAAAATATTTTTAAAGTATTCTAAAAATTTACCTTTTTGTGCATCGATATTCACTAGTGACAGTAACCCAGAAAAAGGCATCCTTTGAATGAATTGTGGTGGTTGTTCATTTAAATATTCCTCAAGTACTTGTTTGTCACTATTTTTTAACTCTTATTTATATTCTTCTTGTAATTTCCTCAGTTCTCGATGATATGATTTTTCTTCTCCTCAGAGAAATGAATCTTAACTATTCATGTGGGTGCACATCGGGGCATCCTTGAAGTAATCTTCTTGGACATTATGTGAACTGATTAGTTATTTACTTTACATGATGCTCCATATTTCACAATGTGACCTTTTGGATCATCGAGTTTCCTTTATATGTTTTATTTCCAACCCTGTCATGGTCATGAATGTGGCCAATGTATCTTAAAATGTATAGACCAAGATCATTAGTGTGGTCCCTAGAGGTTTTTGTTACTAGTGTCCTCATGGCCTTTGTGGATATCATTATTCTTTTTGTTGTTGCGGTTTCCAACCCAAAAATGGATTACCATTATTATAATTAGCTTAATTTAATTATTCTTGACACACACCTAGGGGTTGTGGTATCTATTACATCATAGTGTTCATATTCTTCATTAATGACACTATATATACCCACATCCACTCATTAAAATAGATCATCTGGATGCTTCTTTGTTACACACCTTCACTTTTAAACTAAAATCTATTACATTCTATTTAATCTAGTAAGCTATAACTATCCTCTGGATACTTATTAATAGTAAAAACACCCGCTGAAATGTCTATAATTCACCCATTAACCTACAACACACCTTTATAACATGTTTTTATTTGTATCTAGGATTTAATACAATGATGTGGAAAATTTCAAGTCATATCTTTGTATTTTTTTAACCAGAGTAGAGAGATTCAACTTCAAATTGTAAAAATTTAAGAATATTTACCCATATATACATCAACTTTGATGTTGGGAGGAACTAAGAGAGTACGATCCTTATCAACTCGTCCAATGCGATGATGGAATGAGCTAGTAAACATTGAATCCACTCGCGAGATCTATCCTAGAATGAAAATCTGAACATTCAAAGCCGTATCACATCACTTCAGATATTATTTAATTTGAATGATTCCTAGAGATCACAAAATATTACCAAATTTGCATTTATATCTTCATGTGGAAGTAAAATGAATTTCATGCTATTTGAGATCATCTAGATTATGAAATATTTGATCTTGAAATGATTTTCTACAATAGGAGAAACTACGATTCTCAGTTTCTATCCTATGTTCCTTGGCCACCCCTAATTTGTTAGTGTATGTAGCCATACATCCATTTTAAGAGCCCATGAGACTTGGTTGATCTCTATGAACTCCATGGTCATAGTGAAGTTTCTCATTGGACATGGTTTAGGACCGAGATCAAGTTCGATGACGTTATTTTCCTTTTTCCCAATTGTAATAGTTGTGCATTAATTATTTTAATTTGAAAATTTCCGCACATTGTACCCCACATAAAACTAATAAGATAAAATAAAACAATTAGAAATTAAAAAATCAAGATACTAAAATTCAACCAACCTTGGAAATGAGTCCAATTCTAAAAAGCCCTCAATGCGTCATTATTTCCCAATGAGGAAAATAAAAATACCAATTTATAAAAACTTAAACAACTACCACTAAATAATTACAAATGTAGTATATGTAATGATAAATATCATAACCATGGGATGTTGATTTAATTTATCTAGGGTGTTAAATAAAAGAATTTATTTTACTACATTAAAGAATATGGAGAGAAAATAGTTGGAAAAACAATAAATGAAGGCAAAGAAGATTGGTTGTATTAAAGTCATGTTTAAAGGTGTGGTGATGTTCTAATATTTTTGGGTTTGGGTGTAATTGGACTTTGTAATAAAATTTATTGTTTAGTATTGGTATTCGATATATGATGAATTCAATTTAATGGTCACTAAATCCCCTCCTTGATGTGACAATTCCCATTTTCCCATGGTTATGTAATTTTAGGGAATCACCGAATCATGTTTTTGTCAATAACAATTTTAATAATAATTACCCTAAATTTTAAAATGGTATTTCATCAATTAGGTTAATTATTTTCTTAATATATTAGTTCTTTTATATTCAAATATAAAAGGATATGATAAAAGGAAAATAAATATATTAGATGTTTATTTAAGAATTCAGCAACACTAATACATGAACGAAGATAATAAAATATAATGACACCATACCCATTTAGAAAAATTAATCTATCAGAAGGAATTATATTCCACGTCATACCAGTGGGGATGTATTAATGATTATGGTAAAATGAGAAAAAAAATCATAACAATGTGGCAGAGATGAAAACTAGTGAGGAACCTGTACAATGTAGTTTCTCACCCCATGCTTTGGTCTTCAGAGTCCACCTGACAGAAGAAGAACAACTTTCTATTTATTGAAATCCATATGGATAATGTTGTATTTAAGAAATAATAAATAAGGATCCATAATTTTCACAACTTATATTAAGGAGTTAAATTTAGTCATTTAGAATAAATTAAGGATCCTCTGTGGAAACTCTCAATAAAAGGACAAATTTGGTTACGCCTAGAAATTTTCAAAGTGTGAAAGGCGTGTCACACTGTGAAATGAATATTACCCAATTTCTTTCTCTTATCCACTTAAAATCCTATTCTATATTTATGTATTGTAATTTTTCGTGATGTGTAATGGTTTCACGATGTGAATTGGTCATTTTCAGCTCTGAAAGCCCTATTTTGATCCAATTATTTAGTATCGACCCCTAAAAGTGTTCCACATGCATCCTTCATCATGGTAAGTCATATTTATGTTTAAATCATGATCTATTTTAGATTATTTTTCTAATTTATAGAAAAATGAAAACTCCCAAATATTAAATTTTATATTAAATTAACAGGTAAGAGTAAATCATATATATATATATATATATATCAAATGTGAGGCATTTTAATGATAAAAAGATTACAAGAGACTGACATATCAATAATACAACATTATAGAATCATTATAATATGACTTATATCATATATATTCATCAAATATATCCTTATTACTATCTAGTTCAAAATAAAAATAAAAATATATAAGATTACTTTGTGGAGGCGGTAGTCCACATGTACGCATGAGTGACATTATCATTTTCCAACAGATTGGATGGTAAGAAGATATATGTGATATTATAATTCAATATGAATAATTATGTCATGAATATCACATATATACCTTAAATACATCATTATATCCAACTATGGGAGGTGGTGATAGAAAATTAATTACATCAGTTCATGAGGTGGTAGTCCTCTATACAAATGATCAATAATTTCATTACATATTTGATGGAAGAGGATATGGATTTGGATTATTACATAAACTTAATAATATATAAGTATATACAATATAGTGGTGTAATTATTTTATAATATATTTTTTGATTTAGTTGGCTTCATGAATGAAATAAAATGAAGATTCAAGATTAAGAATTATACCACTTCTTCATAGAACCACTTTAGATTTATACCCAATCCTTCCTAGGATGGTTTTATGATCAAAAAAGGGATATCTTTTCATCGTTAGGGACTTAATTAAATTATTTGGGTATATATTGGCCAAACCAAATGTATGTTTACGTGTTGAGAGGAGAGTATAGGGGGATTCCTTTTATAACTGGGGAAGAGGGCACAATTTGAATTTTTGAAAATAATAACATATACCCACATTTTCCACACACCAAATGGATCCAAAATGGACCATTACTGAACCATATATGATATTTTTTATAAATATGTCTATAAAATATAAATTATGTAAATTTTAAGGTAATTTTAATCATTATCCTTTTAACTTAAACTTTTGTAAACACGTTCCAACCATTACCATGATAATTATGTTTTACTATTTTTTCTATTCATTTTAAAAAACAATTTAGCTAATGCTATTAAATAATATTAATTATAATTATAAAAAATATATAATACATTTTTTAAATTTCATATCATATATTTAGAATAATTTAATTGAAAATTTAACTTTCAAGCGCGTTGAAAAACTAGTTTTCCAAAGAAAAGTTTTCTTATGTATAAAATATTTTTAGATAAAAAATAAAAATAAAAACTATTAAAGTGTCCTAAATTAGATTAATTATAATATAATTATACTAATTATAGTTCTTAATAAATTTTATAACAAGATAAATATTTTTAAATTATTTAAATGAAAAAGCATTTTTAATTAAAAATCATTATTTTCATTATTCATCGCAAAATTAATCTTTTCATAAAATTTTCAAGAAATAATTATCAGATAATTTTAAAATGATTATTTAAAAAAATTTAAAATTTAAATTTAAATTTCTAATTTTTTCTAAATTTAATTTTAAAATATGTCTACTAAAACATGATGAAACTAATTTTTTGAAATATATATTTTTGAATCATAAAACAGGATTTATTATTATCACATACTTAAAAAGATGATAAAATAGATGATTAAATATATAATATATCTAATTAATTAAAATAATTAACCAATAGTGATTAAATTAATATTTTATATAAAATCACATTTTTAAATTTAAAATAGTTTTTTTGGAAATCAATTCTTTTACTTTAAGGTAACTTTTATTTTAATAAATAATAAGTTGATAACCAATGAAATTATTTTATATATCTGTAAAAATATACACTTAATAATTTAGTTAGACCTATTAATATATTATAATTTAATCTCTATGTTATAATATCTTTCTATATTGTAGTCCATTTATACTCAGGGTTGTGTGTACCGCAAACTATCAAAGAGATTAAATTTATTTAAAAAGAGATATATCATAAATTCTTAGACTAGAACTTTGCCTCTTCTATTTTGGGATTTTTCTAAAGTACCTTTAACATTAGAATCATCTGATTCCTTAATACTTTATCTCTAGCATCTAGAATACAGGTAGGATCTTCACAGTAAGATATACCGAGTTGCAATGTTATTTTTAGATAGCGAGAACATTTGTTGGGTCTGGCATGTACTTCCTTAAAAGTGATATATTTAATACATCATGTAATTTAAAGATACTTGGTGGAATTTCAAAATTGTAAGAAAAAATCTATTTTTTATTATATTTAATAAGTTCTAATGAAATTAGGGATCATTTTTCCTTTCTTACAGAATAGTATAACACCCTCCCCTATATTTATATTCCAGGAAAATGTGATACCCATGTGAAATTCAAAATCATTCTTTCGGTTAATAGTATAACTCTTTTTTCTTTATTAAGTTGGTTTAGCACGTTTCTAAATATTTGTTACCATTAGTTTTTTCTCCTCTATAGGTTTTGGGTCTATAATATTCATCTCACTAGCTTCATCTCAACAAGTTGGAGTATGACATCAGTTGAAATATAATGCTTCATATGGTGCCATTTTGAAACATTAATGGAATATACTGTTATAATAGAACTCTTCCAAAGGAATATAAGGATGCCACAATCCTTGAAAGTCAATAGATAAGGACCTCAACAAATATTATAATTTTGGTATTTTCCTTTATGACTTTCCATCAGTTTAAGGGTGTAAGTAATGGTTAAATGAAGCTCAGTATTAAGAGACTTCTGATGAATTCTTTATATTTTTTATGAAAATCATGGATCATGATCAGAAAAAATTAAAATAATTTCACCATGATGTTTTTTAAATAATTAATATATATTAATGATAGGATATAAAGAATAAAATATTATCTTATAGTGAGGAAATGTGTATATTTAGCGAGGCAATCAACAATAACCCGTATTGAATCATTGTTTCATCAAGTATTCTGTAATCCAGTGAAAATGTTTAGTGTAATGTCATTCCATTTTCATATAGAAATAGGTTGAGGTTGGATGAATCCTCTAAGGTGCTATTTTCTGGCCTTGAAATATTTTAAAAAAAATATTTTAACAAATAATCAATAATTTCACACTTCATATTTTCCCAAAAAATGATTTCCTTAAAATATATACACATCTTGGTGCTACCAGGGTGCATAAATATTTTAATCTATGTCCATTGTCCTATAATTCCCCTTTCAAAACAGGTATTGATGAAACTCATAGTATCTTTCCAAATTTTAAAACACTATTTTAATATATGATTTCTTATTATTTATCATTATTCATGGATTTGATATTATTTTAAAAAATCTAATCATCAGGATAAGAAATTTTTATATTAAAAAAAAGATGGTTTTCGAAATCATTTGATAAAGGAGTGATGTAGCCCCTTTATAATAATTAAAATATACAAAATTTTCTAGATTAATTGACATAGGATCCTTTTCAATCCCCATTTAAGTAAAATCTCTGTGATCATTCCTACACAATGCATTTGCTACCTTATTTTCCTTCCATAGGTAGTATTGTATTGGGAAAGCATAATATTTGAGTATCTTGAACCATAACATATTCCTAATGTTGATACATTTCTATGAAAATATGTATTTTAAAATAATTTGATCCTTTTATATCTCACATCTTTCACTATAGATATAATGACTCTATACCATCAATGAAAAAATTATTGCTTTTAAATAAAGATTATGGGTTGGATAGTTTTTTTCAGGATTATTTTACTGGATTGATACATAGGAAATAAATTTGTCATTATACATAAGGATACAACTAAGTCCTTTCTTCAATGATTTAATATATATAAAAATCTATCATTTCAATATTATATAGTCCAAATTGGACTATTCACCAATATTATCTTCAATTCTTCAAAACATTATTCACATTTCTATTTTCTATATGAACATAAACATTTTACATGTAATTTTGGTTAATGGGTATCTAATAATAATTTTTATAATAAAACACTAATAGTAACCTACCAAACTAATGAAACTATGTACCGTAGTTATGTTCATTGGTGTAGACCATTCTTGAACTACCTTTTCATCATAGGATCAACTAATATTCCCTTATTAGAGATTTTATGGCCAAGAAAATAAAATTTCTAAAGCTAAAATTTACACTTTTTAAATTTTCCAAATGTGCCTTTTCTTTTAAGAGTCTTAATAACAATCCACATGTGATTATCATGGACTCCTAGATTTTTGGATAAAACAATATATCATCAACAAATACCACAAAAAACAATCAAGATATTCCTTGAATAACATGTTCATTATATCTATAAGTAAAGAGGGTTCATTAGTTATTTAAAATTTCATTAAAGTGAACTCATAATGTACATACGTCATTATAAATGTTTTCATTAGAATTCCAGCCTTATTTACATGTATTCGACGATACCTGGATTGAAGGATATTCTGTTATAAAATTTTATCCTTGGGAAGATGATCAAATAAGACATCAATTCAAGATAAAGGGTACTTATTCTTTATCACAATGGAATTGATTTCCCAATAATCAATGAACGTCATCATAGTTTAATTATTCTTTATTAATGAAAATAATAGTGTCTGCCTAAGGTGAAGAACTAGAAATATACATCCCTTATCACAAAACTCATGTAGTTTTTTTTTCAAATCAATAAATTTTAGAGTGGCTATTCTATAGGGAGTCAATGATATTTGTATTGAATGAGAGATTAAATAAATAAACAACTCAACTTCACATTTTAGTGGATATCAAGGTAATTCCTCTATAAATATATAAATTTATACTTCTACAATTGGTGCATCCTCAATTTTATGATTAAAGTTTCCATACATAAATTGTTTCTTCTCTAATTCCCCAAAATTATCATTCAAAAAATCAACATGGGGGTTGATATAGACATGAACATGATGATGATGTCTCCACTCAAAATATAATGAATTCCACATATTCATTGTGAATCATAATTTCATTCTATTTATAATATTTTTGTATAATATAATGAATTCTAGTACACAATTTGGATTATATTGAAATAAACAATATTTATAACAAATAAGTTAGTTAATAGGGCATTTTTACATGACATAACGAGAATAGACTGACATATCCAATTTGTGGTGGGATTTCCACAAGGATTCATGACTGATAACTAACATCTGATGGTGCTATTGAAATATCTGATTTTATTGAAAAAATTAAAATATATAAAAGAGTCCTAAAACCTCTAATCAAATAACAAATTAACTAAATTAGAGGATATGATTAAATTACTTACCACTAAATATCTAGAAACTTCAACCTCATATGTTTTGATAACATAATATTGTCCTTTCTTTCTTCGAATTTTTTGTGGAAAAAATCCTTGATTTCTAGGAAAATCATTTTCATAGTTCCACATTTCCTTATTGTTGACACATTGAACATTGGAAACTTCTTTCTTTCCCTTGAAATAACATGCATTGTGTCCTCCACTACACAATTATAGGAAAATAAAATTCCCACCAAACATGTTCCACAATGTTTTTTTCCTCAACATTTATATAATATTGGAAATAATACCCTATTATTCTTCCCTTATTCCATATTTCCTTTTACAGAGTGTACAAAAACCCTTTTCTAATCTTTAATTTCATCAAAGTAATAATACTTGGAAGATTATTTATCTCTCTTGATATCACATGATACTATATCCATACATGATGACAATATTTGTGAGATCAATGAACTTTGAAGGATTCTCTCAATCCCATAAATTAAGTGGTCTATATTTTTTTTCTAATTACTTGTGTTTAATAAATAATGATTTTCCAACCTTGTAATTTTGGCTTCAAACATAGAAATATTTTCCTCTTCCTTTTGACTTAGTATCATGAAATTTCTCTAGAAATTTAATTATTACTCATGAGGAATTTTTTTTCCAACTAATGTACCATAAAATCCTACCATTATATGCTCTTATTTTCTCCTTATCCCTAGTGTTTTGAATCCATGAACACTTTTGATCCACATACCCTGAGAGATGATAAAATTAAATCACAAACATATCCCTTTCATTACATCCCAAATAAAAAATGTCTTCTCTGAGGAACATATCAATTTCTTAGATACAAATAGATTTTTAGTCCCATTAAACTATAAAGGTTGTTTACACATTAAGTTTTCTAAAATTGTTACATCGAATTGTGTATTTTTAGTCTACTCCACATGACTAAGGTTATTGGTAATAACCTAATTCAGCTAACCCAACAAAGTAATATTTTTTTCACATATAATTGTAGCTCCAACTCTATCATCATTATCATTCTGAGTTGGGAAATCCACAAATGGATTAGGAGGATTTATTATTTACCAATACCTTATAATAGGCTACATTTCTAAACAATGTAATACACTATATTTGATTATAACAGAATGAAATATATTGTATATTCACAAAACTAATGAAAAAATTATCATAAATTAAATTTTTAGGCATATCATATCTTAAAATCATAAACATAGTTTGATTGGGAATTCATTAAAATCATAAAACAATTTTCAAATCCCTAGTGATAGTTTGGAAATAAAATGTTAATTAGCACAAGCATATCTCTTAGGAGTGTCAAACTAGGTGTACAAAAGGGCTCGTTGTCAAGCACTAAGTGATGATTAAATCAAAAAAATGCACCCTTTTTAGAGTTATTACCCCTATGTTCAACTGCAATAGAGCTAAATACATGTATAGTATCCATAAATGAATGTATTGATTGGAAATCCATAGATTCTCCACCTTAAAAAATATTAGGATATAATCATATGCATAAACTTATCCTCAAATATAGTAATAAGGTTATGTTCTCCAATTATTGTTTTTTATATTTACTTCCCAATGTTTCTACTAACCTCTCTATGATACCAACCATAATGACCCAAAACATAGTAGCACATATTTAGTGGTTCCATTATTACACTGAAAGTAGATACAAGTAATTTTATCCTGAAGAAAAAAATAGTTTAATATTGGTAGAAAACTACATACAATGTTGAATCTCAAATTACAATTTAAAACATAAAATACAACATAATATTTTCTTTTAGTATGCCAATATTCCCTTTATCATATCCTTGTATATCAATCATAATACACTTCTTAGAATCATGGGTAAAGGAAACATAAGAAAGGGGTGGGATCAGATGCTCAGTAAGGATATTTAAATTTTTGAGGCTACCATTAATAAATAAGGATTAATCAATATAACAAGGTAAATATATGATAACACATTCCATTTAAATAATAAATCGATCATGAAGAATAAAATTGTTGGAATATGTGATGATAAAATAATTCCATATAAATAATCACATGATCATGATTCTTATTCATTAATATCATAACTATAATGATATATACTTTTCATATATAGATATTATATTTAAATAGATGAATATTATTTTGATAAAATAACGATCCATGATAGAATCGAATATGTTTTGTACATTTTGAAATATGAAAATACAAACAACTAGTACATAATATTTCTAAATTATCTCCCACTTATATCTTTATAACTATCACACTTCTTAAACATATCATATATAAAACTATTCTTCAAAACCATAGAAAAGAAACATAAGTAAGTGTGAGATCTAATTATCAATAAGGATAAATAAGGGAGATATAAATGACCATAAAATAACAACATGAGAAAAATGGTAGAGAAAACAAGCTTAACATTGTTAAATAATACCCTATATATCATATATCACAATCCTTAGTCATGTCATAAAGCTTGAAACTTTGTAAGACATGACTCATAATGGAATAAAATGACATATTCCATGAGATAATTACATTGGAATAAGATAAGGAATTATGGAATACACCTAGGTATAAAAATTATTTAATTATTAAGCAATGAACAATTAACATAAAATTATAGTGAATTGGGTTCACTCCCCAAACCCTCGTAATAGTCAATGATCACTTCCAATACTATCATTGTGGACAAAGTACCTTACTGAAATTGGTTTACTCCCCATTATAGTCTTGTATATCTCATGATATATGAATTATTACCCAATACATTGGAGGAAGATATTATAGGAAACCAGGGGTTTCTTACATATATATTTCATATTTTTAGAGGAATATTCAATAAATTACACAAACACATTCCTTAAGACTATAATAGTTTAGTTTATTTTGAGACTTGGGACACGATATTATAATTTGGTGAATGATCTTTAGAATCTCCCATAAATATCTTATCCATTAGTATTAACATACCCTATATAAAAACATTCTTCATAACATAGGTAAAAGAAACATAAAACATGGTGAGATCAAATAATCATTAAGGGTTAATAAGGGAGATACATAAGTATAACATGAACATAAGGGTATGAGAACACGAGAATAACATTATAAAACCATACCCTGCATATCAATGATCAGAATCCTATGTTAGTACATAAATATTGATAGTTAATACGACATGAATCATAATTAAATCAAATAACATGATCCCGGAGAACATAACATCGACATAAGACATGTAATTGTGGCATACACATAAGCATAGAAGATCATTTCCAAAGTAGTTAAGGCTCACTACCAAGGCAATCATAGTGGAATGGGTTCAATCCACAAATCATCATATTAATAATGGTTCAATCCTAAGACCATTATAATGGAAAATTTCCTCTACTAAACATGTTTTAGTCCCTGTAAAGACCCAGAAATTTCAAGGAAATTTTTTCTTAAATTATCTGAAATATTACATGTTTTTAGTTTCTAACGGTGCCTGATTCTAAGGCCCGGTGTACCCAGAATCAATTTCTGAAGTTTTTTGGGTACGTTCAGTAAACCTATGTATGGGTTTTTCTATCTTTTTAACTAGTGCATCGAATTGAAATCTGAGGGCACCGAGGAACTTGTAGTGCTGGTATTCTCTTAAGGTGACCTTTACCGCAGTTGCGTTTTCTTGGGAGGAGAAGTTAATTTTTGGGGGTTTATATTAAATTAAATTAAATTGTTGTACATAATTTTATTGTTTAAGAGTTGGTTATTTCTTTGAAGAGAGAGTTAGAGGTGGCACCCAAACCCAAATAACCCCCCATTAGAGGATAATGTGTGGTGGGGCCCATATGAGCCCCTAACCCTTCAACTCCCCATTAACTCCCCTTCTTTTAATTTGACAACTCCCCTCTTTTAATGTGAACAATTAACCTCCTATTAATTAATTCCAACAACTAGGATTAATTAAATGTCACCTTTAATTAATATTTTAATTAAATTTAATCAATTTGAATTGCATGGAAATTCTATTAAAGTTGGGTAGCTTTTATAATATTTTCTTGGAAAATATTTCTGTGGAGAATGCTCTGAAGAATTAGAAGTAGGTGTTTCTCTCTCGACGAAGAACACCGTTATTTAATGAAGAATATCTCTGATGAAGAACAAAAAGTCACCAAAGAAGCTTATTCTTCCGACACACCCCAACGTCAAAAAAATCGACGTCCTTTTTCCACGACTCCCGACCTTCACGACAGTTTTCTTCCACGACTTGTGGATGTGCTCCATTCCTGAAAATTGAGGTAGGGGTTTGTACAATTTTAAGTGAATATTTTGTACCCTATTCTACATTGAATTTATGGTTTATCTTCTGCCAATTGATATCACCTTACGTGGAGAGTGTTGGCTGAAAGAACATGGCCTGACGACCCTCCGATGGTTCTTTAATATTTTGACAGAGGAAATAGGAGGCGGTGGCGACCAGAGTTGATGATGACCGAAGGTGGCGGACGCGCACCGACCTGTTAGAGAACCGTGACACTAGGTGCTGTGCGGGCGGATGAGACCACGGCCCGCAACCGGGCCACTCAGCTAAAGAAGATCTGGTTGGACGTAGCCAGCTGGACAGGAGGACCGCGACGCCTTGTGGTGCCGCGCTGTGGAGGTCTACGACCCGCTCTCTACGGGCCACTTCGGCAGACGAACCGACCAGATCGTCGGCCGGCCGGGTGGAAGGAACCGCGGTGACCATGGGTACTGCGGGAGGAGGATTCACGGCCCACGCATGCGGGCCAATCGAAATGGGATGATCGGCCGGCTTCAGCCGGCCTGACAAGAGGGAGGCTCCACTCAACTTATCTGTTTCGAAAGACCTGGGCCGCACCCCTGATCCGCTTGGACAGTTGGCCGAGCCGCGCCCAACTAGGCTGGGCCACGCTGGGCCACCCCAGCCGGTCCGAGATGCACCCTGCTGGGCCGGTCGAACCCCTTAGCCGGGTCGGACCCACCGAGCCAGGACGGGCTGACCCGCCAGCCCACAGGGCATAACGGGCCGGACCTGTTTCTCTTAAATGCGAATAACTTCTTTACCGTGCGTCCGATCGACGCACTATCATCAGAACTGGGACCCTTATAACTATTTGGTTCTTTTTATATAATCTATTTGAGTTTTGGAAAATTTTGGAAAATGGCTAGGTTTGGAACGAGCGTAATTCCAACTGGGCCCCTAGAACGAAAAATCCAATAACTCTCAGATCGAGTGTCTGGTTTACATGTCGCCTATTGCATTGGGTTTATTTTGATGAGACAGAACTTTGGGATACATCAACTATATAATTCATGATAGTTGATGTATCGAACCCTTTTCTTGAGAAGCAGACCCTCCCAGAATCGAGCGTTCTGTGTGCGGGAACTCTAGGGCTGGTTGCGACTCTGTCGACTACTATACTGGAATCCTCCGTGGGTTCGACAGTGATGACTACCATACTAGAATACTCCGTGGGTTCGACGGTGATGAATACTATTCTTGTATCCTTTGTGGGTCCAGCAGTATTGACCTCTGTACTTGTATCCTGTGTGGTTCCGACAGGGTAGCTGGTCTTGTATCCTGTGTGGGTCCGACAACTTAGCTGGTCTTGTATCATGTGTGGGTCCAACAGCTTAGATGAATGAGTGACTAAATCTGATCATATCTATCACTATATGAAAGATGTATACCTATGTGAGCTGAGTTTTTACTTTCAATCAATATCATTGAAATGATTGACTTCTTTCCTGTGTGGACTGGCTTGTGCTTGGGCTCAAGTGTTGGAGCCAAACTGTGAATGAAAACTTAGTTATTTGTATGGGCATATACCTAAGTAAGGTGTTTTGATATTTCGTGGTTGTATCTTTCTTCTGTGGTCTATTATTTGTGGATTATGGGAGACCTTCGGGGTATCGGGGTCCTTAATGAGTATTGTTATACTCACCCCTGCACGGGCTATGCCCGCACCTCGTTGTGTTGGATGCAGACAACGGACAATGTTGACGGAAGTAGAGTGTGATCCAGGACCGGACGATAATCGGAGGTGGGCAACACGGTGATATGGTACGTGGAGCAGACCAATTGATGTGGAGTGCTGAGGTGGACATATGTACCTACCCTTGAGGTAGGATACTCGGCGAACATTCCAGGAGCTTCCCTTTTTAGCAGTTTTCCCTTTTCTGTTTTACTTGCTTTCTATTGTACCTATACTTTACTGTTGGGCTTGTATTTCTGGCCCCTTTACTTTCAGCACTACATTTTGAATACCATTTTCACTTAGTGTTTACTTATTGTTCCATACTCTATTGTGCTTGTTTACTTTAATAAAGGCAATGCCTTCCCAGCATAGGGATTTACGCCTTTGGTGCTAGTCGCTAGCCCTTGGCCTATGGAAGGTGGGCTTGGGGTAGTCACGGAATGACCCTCGAGGACGGGTCATGACAAATTAGTATCAGAGGAGTCGGTTCTACAATAGAACTTAGGATTCTGTTCTTTCTTTCTGTGAAGCAATAGTGTTAAGAGTATTGAGTGTGATTTTCAGTCCCGGAAGTCTAGTGTTGGTGCGGTGGCCGACGTATCCATACACCAGGACCATGAACTCTGATTTCTGACTCAGTGCACGAAAACATTGATTGCTTGTGTGTTTCAAAATTTTTCTTTGTGATTACTTTGAGTCAGCTCACCAGGTATACTATTTTGACTGTGGAACACCTGTTTCTTTTCAGGATGGCCCCACGAAGGCAGCCAGCTACGGTTCTGAGTTACGTACGAGATGGAAGCCCACTGAGCGACGAGGCCTCGGTGCAGGGCCCCATCAAAGTGGAGGCACCAGCAGTAACACTACCCAATGGGACACTGATGACACCAACCCCAGCAGTGGAGAGTGCACGCCACCTGAGTGTGTTGCACGAGCTCCTTCGACGGAGGCTGCCTAGGTTCCACAGCAAGATGGACCCACAGGCAGCTGAGGACTAGATGGAAGCTATTGTTTGATTTTTCAGATTGGTAGGGACACTAGTTGACCTTATTGTGATCCTTTCCGTGAGTCTCCTACATAAAAAATCAGGTAGATGGTGGAGCATGATAATACAGGTGGATGACGAGGAATCACTACTTTGGACAGACTTCGAGAGTCTCTTCCACTCAGATTTTGTTCCAGCCACCCTTCGTGCAGTGTAGATTCAGGAGTTACTACATCTACATCAGGGCAGCATGACAGTAGCTCAGTACTCAGCGATGTTTACTGACCTCACGCTACTCCACGAATATGGTATTGGACCTGTTCTTCAGGGCCTGGACCTTTGACCAGGGATTCAGGCATGAGATCCGGGCTTTGACGATTCCCCTCAGCATCTAGACATAGAAGGGGGTGATGGAGTGAGCCCTTATTGTAGAGAGTTTTCTCACTGAGAAGACACCAACGGCGAGATCCACCGTAATACGACATGTAGTGGAGTCTTTCACAGTCGGTAGTAGACAGTTGACAGAGGGGTCCAAGGGGACCATGACATCAGGTGGGTGACATCAGGATACAGGTTCAGTTGTGTGGGGAACATGAAATAGAGCCAGCCTTACGAGGAGCAGGCAGTGCTATGCATGCGGTAGGTAGGGACACATGGATCGTGACTACCCGACCCACCATGTAGATGAGAAAAAGACAGTAGAGGGACCTCCCAGCCAGAGGCAGAGGTTTGACCGTGGTGGTCTGTCGGGAGCAGGCAGACGAGGCAGAGGAGCTGGCCGAGCAGCCGGTGGTGGACGACGTTTCGAGGCTCTACCACCACCACCACCAGGAGATCCACCCCGACCACAGGGAGCTAGCGGACAGGGGTGGGATCAGCTCCAGGCAGTCGATTCCTATGACCACGGTGCACCTGAGATGATTTGAGGTACTATCTATGTCTACTCCACCCTATCTGCAGTACTTATAGATAGAAGTTCAAGTAATTATTTTGTTGCCTCTGCCCTTGTTCAGAGCTCGGAGATTCTGACGGAGCTGTTGGCTCGATCTTTATGGCTAGAGACCCCTACAGGAGCAGACTCGAAGATTTCGCATTGGTTCTAGGCAGTGCGAGCTTACTCTAGGAGGCGAGATCTTTGGTTGAGATCTTCTTGTAGTGGCATTGAGGACTTAAGATGTCATGTTGGTTATGGACTGGTTATCCACAGTCTATGCTCAGATCGACTGCATTAGGCGCAAGGTGCAGTGTGTCCGCACGGATGGGACTAGGTTCACCTTCACCAGAGAGAAGGGAGCCTTTGCAGCACAGAATGAACTTACACAGAGGAGAGGGAATCCAATCACACATCATTTTTCTAGTCTCATCCTCGGAGTGGTAGACATGTAGAGTCCTAGTTTTCTTATTTTGGTGGATCAGTGTGTGGGTGTTTTTCCTAACGACATTCCAGGACTACCTCCTTGTAGAGAGGTTGACTTATACATTGAACTGTACCCTGGGACAACAATTATATCTACTCCAGCATATCAGATAGCTCCCGCTGAGCTTCGTGAACTATGGGTACAGGTGGAGGACTTGAAGGGGAAGATTTTCATCTGACCCAGTGTTTCACCCTGGGCTTCTTCGATTTTTTTCACCAAGAAGGCGGATGGGAGGTTGCGACTGTTTGTCGACTGTCATTTCCCGAATCAGGTGATCGTAAAGAACAAGTATCCACTCCCAAGTAATGAAAATCTTTTTTATTAGCTCAAGGGAGCACGATGGTTCTCGAAGATAGACCTCAGGTCATGCTATAACCGGCTCAGAGTTCGAGACAAGGATGTGCAGAAGATGGCCATCTAGTGTCTGTATGGCCACTACGAGTTCTTGGTTATACCCTTCGGCATAACCAAAACTCCAGTAGTATTCTTGAGTCTCATGAACAGGATCTTCAAGCCTTAACTCAAACGATTTGTCTTATTCTTCATCGACAATATACTGATTCCCTCGACTACTGAGGTGGTGCATGCCTACCATTTGCAGGTTGTACTGGACTCACTCCGAGAGCACCAACTTTATGGTAAGCTCTCGAAGTTCTAGTGCTAGATTTGAGAGGTTCACTTCTTTGGACACGTCATCCCAGAGACTGGGGTAGTAGTGGATCCAGCAAATATTGAGGCAGTGCTTTCTTGGGAGCCACCCAGGACTGTGACTCAGGTTCAGAGTTTCCTAGGTTTAGCTGGGTACAATTGAAGATTTCTGCCAGACTTCTCCAGAGTTGCAAGACCGCTTTCAGCTTTAAAAAAAAGGGGAAACCCTTCTTGTGGTTAGAGAGATTCCAGTAGACCTTTCAGGAGCTAAGATAGGGGTTGACCAGTGCACCCATATTGAGGCTACTAGAGGAGGGCGTATGGTACGTAGTTTACTATGACAATCGGGGACCCGACTCGGGTGTGTCCTGATGCCAGAGCGAGTAGTAATCACGTATGGTTCATGGCTGTTGAGACAGCACGAGCAGAACTATGCTACCCATGATCTAGAGTTATCAGTAGTGGTCGTCACCTTGAATATGTGGTGGTACTATCTAATGGGCGAGCACTTTATAGTCTACTCTGACCACCAGAGTCTCAGGTACATCTTCTCACAGAAGGACCGAAACCTGAGACAGCGACGATGGCTCATGTTTGTCCAAGACTGTGACTTTGAGATAGTCTATAACTTGGTAAGGGGAACGTTGTAAGAGATTCTCTCAGTAGGAGATCAGGCATTCAGCTACTAGGAGAGGCGACAGAGTATCTAGTCACATTGAAGATATTTTTTGTGGATAGAGATGGATAAACCTTTCTTTAGTCTCTCATAGTCACTCCTCCACTTTTTCAGTGGGTCAGGGAGGAATAATGTAGGGACGTTGACTGTGAGATGCGACATGCTCAGATATCCATAGGGTAGGTGCCTGATGGATTTTCTGAAGGACGGGAGCATGTCATCCCTTTCATGGGACGTACCATGGTACTAGTTTCACTACAGGAGGAAGTGCTGAGGTAGTTTCACACTTCCCCTCTAGTGGTACATCCAGGATTGGAGAAGATGTATCAGGAACTCAAACGGTAACACTAGTGGCTGGGTATGAAGAAGTCTGTCGCAGAGTTCGTTTCACGATGCCTCACTTGTCAGCAAGTGAAGGTGGAGCACTGGGTACCATCATGTTTGGTACAACCCATAGAGGTCCCAGAGTTGAAGTGGGAAGGGATATCCATGAATTTCGTGATGGGGCATCCACGTACATCTAGAGGACACGACTCTATTAGGGTGATCGTAGACTAAATCACCAAGTCTTCCCACTTCTTACCGATCAGATAGCAGGTCTCCGTAGAGAGATTGGGATGCCTCTACATTCAAGAGATCATATGGCTTCATGGTGTTCCATCGTCTATCGTTTCTGATCGATATGCTTGTTTCACTTCCCAGCTATGGAAGGGGTTACAGGAGGCTTTTAGGATGCAGGTTCGCTTGAGCACCGCCTTCCATCCTCATACAGATGGTCAGACTGAGAGGACCATACATACTCTCGAGGACATGCTTTGTGCATGTGTCCTTGACTTTGGACGTAGATTGGAGGATCACTTACTCTTGGTGGAGTTTGCGTACAACAAAAGCTACCACTACACCATTGAGATGACACCATACAAGGCACTATATGACCAACCTAGTAGATCACATTTGTGTGGGACTGAACCAGGGGAGTCTGCACTTATAGGACCAGAGATGGTTCAGGTTACGACAGAGAAGGTGAAGATCATCCAGGAGCGGATGAAGATTGCACAGAGCAGACAGAAGTCCTATACTGATAGGAGACAGAGACCACTAGAGTTTGAGGATGGAAGCCATGTATTCCTATGGGTCTCACATCGACGAGGTCTACATAGATTTGGTTGGGGTGACAAGTTATCTCCACGATTGATCAGACCTTTCCAGGTCCTCAGTAGAGTAGGTAAGGTGGCTTACCGCCTAACACTTCCACATCAGTTGCACTGGGAGGATGGCGTCTTCCACATATCTCAACGGAGGAGATATGTGCATGACCTATCCCAAATCATCGACCATAGGGAGCTGGACATCGATGAAGGGGTGAAATTTATGTAGGTCTTAGTGTAGATCAAGGATCGATAGGGGTGGGTTCTATGTGGATAGTCAATTCCTCTAGTGTGCATTCGCTGGTAGCACAGGAACCTCCAGGAGAGAACTAGGGAGTGGGAGGCTCAGATGCATGCTCAGTACCCCCAATTGTTCCCTTAGTGTGTGTTGTAGTTTTACAGGGACATAAAGCCCTGAGGTGGGGGTAATGTAAAGACCCATAAATTTCAAGGTATTTTTTTCTTAAATTCTTTGAAATATTACGATTCCATAGTTTCTGATGGCGCCTGATTCTAAGGCCCGGTGTGCCCAGAATCAATTTTTGAAGTTTTGTTCGGGTACATTCAGTAAACGTACGTTTGGGTTTTTCTATCTTTTTAACTATTGCTCATAATTGAAATCCGAGGGCACGGATGAACTCGCAACACCATTATTCGCTTAAGGGGACCTTTACCGCAGTTGCGTTTGCTCGGGAGGAGACGTTAATTTTTGGAGATTTATATTAAATTAAATAAAATTGTTGTACAAAATTTTATTGTTTAAGAGTTGGTTATTTCCTACAATAGTGAGTTAGAGGTGGGTCCCACACCCACAGAACCCCCCATGAGAGGATAATGTGTGGTGGGGCCCACATGATCCCCTAACCCTTCAACTCCCCATTAACTCCACTTCATTTAATTTGAAAACTCCCCTCTTTTAATGTGAACTCTTCACCTCCTCTTAATTAATGCCAAAAATAAGAATTAATTAAATGCCAAATTTAATTAATCTTTGAATTAATTTGAATCAATTTAAATTGCATAGAAATTATATTAAATTTTGGTAGATTTTATAATATTTTCATGGAAAATATTTCGGTGGAGAAACCTCTAATGAATTAGATGTAGGTGTTTCTCTCTCGACGAAGAACACCATTCTTCAATGAAGAATATCTCCGCTTAAGAACGTGAAGTCACCAATAATTCATCTTCTTCGGATTCACCTCGATGTCAACAAAATCAAGTACCTTTTTATACGATGCCCGACCTTCGTGACGCTTTTCTTCCACAACTCATTAATGTGCTCCATTCTTGAAAATCGAGGTAGGGGTTTGTACAATTTTAATTGAATATTTTGTACCCCGTTCTATGTTGAATTTATGGTTTATCTCTGGCCAATTGATATCACCTAATGCGGAGGGCGCATGCTGAACGAACACGACCCGATGACCCTCTGATGGTTCATTAATATTTTGGTAGAGGCAACAGGAGGCGGTGGCGACCGGAGTTAACGACGACCGATGGTGGAGGCCGCATTCCTACCCATTAGAGAACCACAACACCGGGTGCTGCGCGAGCAGATGAGACCACAACCCGCAACCGGGCCACTCGGATGAAGGAGAACTAGCCCGCTATAGCTGGCCGGACAGGAGGACTGCAGTGCCTTGTGGTGCCATGCTGTGGAGGTCTACGACCCACGCTCCGCGGGCAGCTATGGAAGAAGAACCGGTCGGCTCGTCAGCTGGCCGGGCAGAAAGAACCGCGGTATCCATGGGTGCCATGGGCAGAGGATTTGCGGCCCGCTCGTGTGGGCTTCATACGTTGGGATGACCGACTGGCCGGATAGGAGGGAAGCACTGCTCGGCGCTGCCGTTTTAGAAGACCGGGGGTCGCGCCCTCGATCCGCTCGACCAGCTGGTCGAGCTGCACCCCGCCAGGATGGGCCATGCCTGTCGGGCCGGGCCGCGCCCCACCGAGCCAGGCTGACCCCTTACCCGGGTCAGACCCACCGAGCTAGGACGGGCCGACCCGCCATCCCACCGGCTTGATGGACCAGGCCCGTTTCGCTTAAATGCGAATAAATTCTTGACCGTGCGTCCGATCGACGCACCGTCAACGACACTGGGACCCTTATGAAGAGACGGTCCTTTTTCAATACTCTAAGTGGGTTTTGGACAACTTTGGAAAACATCCATGTTTGGAACGAGCATAAGTCCAACCAGCCCCCTGGAATAGAAAATCCAATAACTCTCAGACTGGGCGACTGATTGACGTGCCGTCTATTTCATTGAATTCCTTTTGATGAGACAGAACTTCAGGATATATCAACTCTGGACTTTGTGATAGTTGATGTATCGAACCCTTTGCTCGAGGAGTGGACACTCCTGGAATTGAACGTGCTGTGTGCAGGAATCCTAGAGATGGCTGCGACAGCATCGAATACTGTACTGGAATCCTATGTGGGTTCGACATCGACGACTACCGTACTAGAATCCTCCGTGGGATCGGCGGAGATGACTAATGTTCTTGTATCCTGTGTGGGTCTAGCATTATTGACCTCTGTACTTGTATCATGTGTGGGTCTGACAGAGTAGTTGGTCATATATCCTGTGTGGGTCTGACAGCTTAGCTGGTCTTGTATCCTGTGTGGGTCCGACATTTTAGATTAATCAGTGACTAAATCTGATCATCGTTGTCACTATAAAAAATATTTATACCTGTGTGAGCTGAGTCTTAACTTTCCATCATTATCATCGATATGATTGACTTCTTTCCTCTGTGGACTGGGTTGTGCTTGGGATCAAGAGTTGGAACCAAACTGTGATTGACAACTTATGTATATGTATGGGCATCTACCTAAGTTGGGTTTGTTGATATTTTGTGGTTGTATATTTCTTCTTTGGTTATCCTTTGGGAATTCTTGGAGACCTACGAGGTCTCTAGGTCCCTACTGAGTATTGTTATAATCACCTCTGCACGGGCTATGCCCGCAAGTCGTTGTGTTGGATGAAGATGATGAACAACGTTGACAGATGTAGAGAGCGATCCAAGACTGGACGGTACCCGGAGGTGGACCACATGGTGAGATGGTACAAAGAGGTGACTGATAGATGTAGAGTGATAAGGTTGACATCTGTACCTACCCTTCAAGTAGGATACTCGACAGACATTCCCGAAGCTTCCCTTTTTAGTTGTTGTCACTTTTTAGTTGTACTTGCTTTCCATTGTAGTTGTACTTTACTATTGTGCTTTTATTTCTTCCCCCTTTACTTTCAGCACTACTTTTTATATACCTTTCTCACTTAGTGTTTAGTTCCTGTTGCATACTCTGTTTTTCTTGTTTACTTTCATAAAGGCAATTCCTTCCCAGCTTTGGGATTTATGCCTTTGGTGCTAGTCGCCAGCCCCTAGCCTATGGAAGGCGGGCTTGGGGTAGTCATGACACGGGCCCTGAGGACGGGTAGTGACAGTCCCAATTTTTGTTCAATATATCTCATAAGATATAAATTGTTACCCAACACATTGGAGGGAGATATAGGTCCCACACATCACATAATGTAAATAATACATATGAATTCCACAAGATCAGAAAACATTAATAATATCATAATCCATAAAATGAAATTGTTTTCATAAAAATTTCATCATATCATAATATATGGAAGAGAGATGGGTTTCATACTCATTCCAATATTTCATCATTGCATAACCTGTAGATAATGTAGTAGATTTGTTAAGAATTTTATCATGGTATAACCCATTGAATATAAATGAGATTCATAAACATATTTTTCTCATAAAACTTTCAAATAAAGAATATGAATGGTATGATTGGTTCATATCCCCAACAAAGAAAGGATTACATCAAATGATTTAATCTTAGATGGAGAATGATTTTAAAAGGTAAATCACGAGAAATGTTTCTTGAGGAAGATAAAATTTCGTTGAAAATAAAACTTTAAAACTAAAAATTCATAAAATATTTTGGAAATAATTTTATTTTATAATAATGTTGAAATTTTTAAAAGAATATTTAATGAAAATAATGGACATGATATTTATAAATTTCATTCATCCCGTACAGATTAAAACAAAAATTCCATTCACATTTTTGGTTAAAACCAAATAGAAATTGTTTGAAAAAATACATTATGATTCCATTAAAAAGATATTCTAAAAATTATAACATGGGAAAATGACTTCAATAAACCATTTAATAATTAAAAATTATTTGAAAATAATTTTAGAAAACATAGTTTTGGATGAAAAATTGGTTTTGACCGAAGAGATAAATAAAACAATTTTTTAATTAAAGAATATATTTGAAACTCTTAAGAACATAATGAGTCGAAAATCAAGGGAAAACATATATTATCATGAAATAAACATAGGATAAAAAACATTAATGAATTTCTTGATAAATTGATCATATTATTTCATAAAAAAATAATTTTAAACAATATCAATAAATGATGGGTTGGTAACATAAAATATTTACCCATTTGGTAACGTTGAATTGTAAAAGAAATGAAGAAATTATATTTAATGAAAATTAAAATATCGTGAGAATATATAAATTCATGATATTTCATTTTAAAAGGGTTTCTTATACCCCTCATAAAAGAAGATAGGTTCATAACATAACATATGTATCAAGGAATGAAAATTGAGACAAACATCCCAAACTGATTTAGAATATTTTGAGATGTCAGAATCATGAAAGAGAGATCCTAAAATGGATATTTAAATCTGTGTAATTTTAATTATAAGAATTATAAAATTATTTCCTTTTCAGTTTATATAATATATAAAATAAACATGTGGATAATATGTCTTATGTCTCATAGAAAATAAAAGTGAGATAAAAATTTCTTATTACATTATTAATATTTAGAATTCATAAATAGAATAAAGAATGACAGAAAATTAGAATTTAAATATCATTAAAATAATGAGATTAATGATAGAAAACTTTAATGTGGTACTATATACTCCACAAATGAAATTAGTGTTTATTTGAAAAAGTCCCAAAAAATAAAAGAGAGGCTGCAAATCTCTTACCTTAAGTATCAAATTCATTAATACACATTTAAAAATCCAATATATTAAATATAAGTTTATTATAAATATATCTTAGAACCAAAAATATTTATATCATGTCATATATGATTTACAAGTTACCATTTGTTACTTTTTATTAACAATTCCTTATTAAAATCATGTTTCGGGTAATAACATATTTTTTCGTATGTGTTTTGATTTTTTATTTCAGTTCCAATTACTTTGATAATGTTTTCATACTATACATAATAATAATCCGGAAATAATTATAATATTTTTACATCAATTAATTTTTTTCCTTATTATCTTCCTTGTAAAACGTTAGTGAAAATGAATCACATCATTTCATAATGCTGAAGTCAGCTATACATACGAACGATGTTATCCTATACCTTATGAAACAAAAAATAAAAATTTATATATAATATAATGACCAAATTGGAATAATTATTCTATAATTATCATATATATAATTTTTATCCATCATCAGACCCACATGTGAGAGTTGGTAACGGAAAAAATGAATTCCATCAGTACACGAGGTTGTAGACTATCGTACACAAGAATGGTGATTTTGTAAACCATTTTATGCAAGTGGAGATGGTTTCAGGTCATGAACATAACATGAAAAAATCTCATTATATGTAATATATTGTGTTTATTAAATTATAATTTTTTAATTATAACTTAAGGATGTGGAGGAAGAAATAAATTAAAAATGGTCATTGATGAATTTTAACTCTTCTTCGGGTAACCTCATTAGGTTCTCACCAAAAGTCTTCATAGGTTTGATATTTTAGAAAATAAGTCTTATATAATGATAGTATTTATTTTTATAAGTTATTTGGGATGTTATTATCCTAACCGAATGTTTTTGTGGTTTGAAGAGGATAAGATATGGGTGGCCTTTTATATGTGTGGTGAGTGGCGCACTAGTAATTTTTCCAAATAAAAATAAAAAACACATTTTTCTTATGAAAAAAGTGTAAAAAATGAAGTATTATAGAGAAATAGACATGATGTGGTCCAAATACTATAATACAGTATATTTTATACAATTTCATTTCATTTCCACCACTATCTTTTTAGTTTAACACTTTATAACCCTATTTTTACATTAATCACAGTAAATAGTTTTACTGTTTGTAAAATTCATTACATTAAAAAAGTAAGTTGAACTTATTATTTTTTATAAATTAGTATTATTATAAATCTGAAATCCATTTTTAATAATTTTAATAATACAAGTTAAAATATTCAATTTAAAATTAATCTCATAGACGTGATAAGAAAACATGTTTTCAATGATAAAATATTCAAAAATTTATAAGGTTTTAACATCAGAATTAACAAAAAACGATTCAAAGGAACCATATTATATTAATATATATATATATATATATCTAATTTAAATAATAATAGTTTAAAAACAATTGAAAATATAAATTATCTATATAATTAATTTTAACAAAAAGGTAGTTTCAATTAAAATATTGCATTTTTCACTATTCATAAAAATTAAACTTTTCAGAAAATTATCAAAAAATCACCCTAAGATAAATTTGATAAGCTCATTTAAAATTATAACCTCAATATTCAAATAATTTTTATAAAATTTTCATAAATTATTTTTAAAAATAAGTATACAAAATGGTGAAAAAATTGATTTTAGAAAAATAGAGTTTTAAACCGTAAAATAAGATTTATTCTTTAACCTTGTCCAGAAAATAGAAAAGATAAATGTTAAAAAGTTTATTGAATATTTAACATATAAATTTCACTAAAATAAGTCACGAAAATTTATTTATTTAATTTATTTAGATAAAAAAATTTTCTTTCATTGATAAATAGTTTTTTCAGAAAAAGAATCCCTTTATTTTAAAATAGTTTTTATTTTTATTTTTAATTAATTAGTTATTAATGAATTCATTATATATTTATGTTTAAACCTTATATTTTCATAATTTAGTTAACATCATTCATACCCACCATTCTAATATATAGGTGTTAACTATTATATTAAATAATAAAATATTAATAGTATGTCATGTTTCATTTAAACTCAGTGTTGCATGTTAGAAAAGCTAAACTCTGTGTTGGATGTAACACAAGAGAGACTTTGTGTTTCCTGTAAAGGAATGTATCAAAATTGTCAATTTTTTTTAAAAAAATATTTCACAAAATCCCAATGTGTAACATTCTACTCCTTTAAAATTAATTTATCCCTAGAAATTCATCACATTGGTACCAAAACTAGGGAAACTTCTGACTAATTACATCCTCAGGTTCTCACATAGCTTTAAAATGAAGAAGGTTTTAACATAAAATATTGACCATTCATGTGGCCTTATTTAATAGAAACTTATCTTTTTGATCTATAATATCTACCCATTACTCTCCATAAGGAATATCATAATTCAATGGAATGACCTCTGAGTTTAGTACATGTGATGGATTAGTAATATACTTATTCAATAGAGAAACATGGAACACAACTTAAACATGATAGAGGTTCGATGGAAGAACCGAACACTAAGATACTATCCCAATATGATCATACATTTAAAAGGGACCGATATACCTTAGGATTATTTTTCCCTAAATTCTTCCAAAAATAAATTCATAGAATTACAATCTCCCCAAATTTATATTCTAGGAATCATAAACTATTATCAGAATAAAATATCAAACAACTTTGTGTTTTAAAAACATGTATATGAATAGATGTAACATTATATTACATCTCATCATCTTTCTTAGGACCCAAGGGAATTATTTCTACAACATCATTCTAGTACATTAGAGTACTGAAATTATTTACATAAAGGGATTCATAAGTGGTCATCTTAATGTTTTAGTGAGAGCTATTATTGTAATAAAACTCAACTTGAGGAAGGTTTTGATCCCAAACACCATTTAAATTTATATAAAAATAACATCGAAAATTTTCTAGGGTTTGAATTATCTTACACTGACCATCTATATGAGTATGATACATAGTGATGATACTTAACTATGTTTAAATAATATTTTGAAGACTTCACAGAAACATTATAAAAAACATAAAATATCAATTATATACAATTTAATGTGGTACCCCATGAAACCTTACCTCTTTCTTAACGTATATTTTTAAAAGAGGATCTAGAAAGTAATATTTTCTCTTAGAAATGTAGTGTGATGACATTGTATGGTGATTAACTACAACACACAATTTCATCAACATAAAAGATAAGATAAGTGCTAAATTTTACCATTACCTTTAATCAAAAGTCTACAAATTTTAATGTAATTCCTTCTTAAACAATGTTTTCACTAAATCATTTACAAAACCAAATGGTCTTACCTTTGTAACTAAATCTTAAAACATCATTAATCTTGATAAAATCCCATCACATAAATCCTAAAAGGGTTATAAATTAATTTAACCTTATAGTCAACCTTAAACTCATAAACCCATGATGGTATCTATAAATATTATGTTAATATTACATTGAAACATATATACTTTCAAGGATAAAAAAATCTATAGATGTATCCTGATTCTTATAACTGAAATACCATTACTCAAATACATCGACAACATAATTCATGAGTCCAAATACATAGACACTTCAATCCTTTCACTTAATGGGTTAGATTATCATATTTATTTCAATATTCAAAGGGAGATCCCATAGTTTAGATCATTTACATGGATAATTTTCATGTTCCCACATATAAGACCTTGAACCTCTAGAATACTTGTCACTATATGACCTTATTTTACACATAGATAACACATTTCCCTCCATTTGAGATATTATTATTGGTTTTCGTCCCATATTATTAACATATAGTAAGATAAATTTTATTTCCACTATGATCATTAGCACATGAACTTTCTTAAAAGTTCCATGTATTCATATTTGATGATTTAGGAATTTCAACGAAGTTCACATTGTTAATAATATGTCACTATATCTGATTATACATAATCAAAATAAATATCTCTCTAGTCACAATCCAATATGATTTACCATACTAACTGAATTTTCTGTCAAATTTAGTGTTAACAAGACACTTTCTGGTTCCTTCCATTTTCACTAACAAACAATCATAGTATGAGGAACAATAATCATAGTGGAAAACAACATAATCATGTGAAACCACTTATAGGATGTCTAAATTGTGACACCAATATTTAAATCTGTGACACCTTAGGCTTAACCTAGGCCATTAATTATAATTATTAAAATCCTTCATGATGGTTTGCAATGATTTTGTAAATTTCCAAAGCATATCCCCCAGGAGTGTCAAAATAGGTGTGAAACATGGACCATTATAATGCACTAAGTGGCAATCATGTCTAGATAAATGAACAATTCTAGGAGTTATTTACCCTATGTACCTATGTACCATAGCCTAATCAACTTGTAGTATCTATACACAGATGTAATTTCTTGGAAAGTAGTAACTCCGTCATTTAGCAAAATTAAAGTATATTTTCCAATACTTTGACTCACCAATAGAATTATCCGTAGACGTATTCCTAGACATATCCATTTAAAATATAGTTAAGGATATCACTAATGTTTTCTTATACAATTTACCAATGGTTAACTAAAATTTCCATCTAATACCAATAAGAGAAACCTAGGAATTTTATTGTTCCCAGATAGGATCGAGACCACTGAGGGTGGTGGGGTGGTGGGTTGGGGTGAATTAGTGGTTCCTTTTTATTTTATAAGAAAATTTCTTAACTTCTTTAGTAAAATTTATTAACCTATGAAACTTGTTAAAGTTGTGATCAACACATGTACTACTTTTGAACCTCACATTTCATATGAAAAAAATATAAAGTGAAGGCATAACATGATATTTACAAGGATCAGTACAAATTGTTACTCATTTCCATGTTGGATACACAAAAAAACATGGATTATTTTAGTATCTTTTATACAGAATACAGAGGCAAAAGTAGGGAATAATTCTACCATCCCAATAGAAACCTTACTCATATATTTGGTTGTACCCCCAACTATCCTTTTCAATATCATCTTCCCATAGCTTGTTATACACCCCATCAAATAGTCAAGACTTTTCAACAACTAGTAAGTATCTATAATTAAAAGCATCACTTTCCTCATTTTTTTGTCCACTTCATAAAGACATTACTTTCTATACAAGTAAGATGAATCAAACTTTACATGCATAAAATCTTCATGAAAATTAATAATTCTCTAATGGACTTTTTTGTCTTGAAAAATTCTCTAGAAACTCTATCTAAAACACTTCCTTAGAAAAATTCAGTCTCATATACCTTCATTCGGTAACCTCAGTCTGATGGTCTCCATCGGATTGACCTCAGTCCAAATCTCCTTCCACTCTTCCTTATTCAATTTAGTAAAATCTCAATATGATGCTCAAAATTCTTATGTATGATAGAAGTTAGTCTGGTGAACCTTGCTCTAATGTTTGTCTCTCTAATATTCTCACTCTGATGGACTTACTTTAAGGATCAAATTGAACAACCCTATGATAATCTTCCTCATATTCAACCTGAAAAAAAAATTATGGATGGGAAATCAATACCTATTCCTCAATTTTTAGAAAACTAGAACATGTAAATAGTTCATGTTACTGAATTAAAAATTTGTTATTCTCTCTATTTATTGGTAACCCATAATGGAAAAGGTGGGAAAAATAAATTCCACTTCCCACCCAATGAAATTTAAAATTCTCGAATTCCTTGCACATTTAAGTCTCAATATTTGACTTCTTTAACACATCTCAATACATATGTGTTCTTCTCGGATCTTCTAGAATTTACTCAAATCATAAGACTTATTCAGGTTTATATATATTTTTTAGCATGATAACTCTGTCCAATTATTCATTCGAATTATTCATCTTGAATAAAATAAGTGAAAAATTGAATATGTCCCATTATGATGACTTGATGTAAACACAAAAAAGTCCTATTATATAGATGCTCCAAACCAATCTAAAAAACACTTGTTAAAAAATTGAGAACCTTATAGTTAATTCAAAACCACCTTAGAAAATATTTTGATAGTAATAAACTTTCTAAAATATCTTCAATATATTTATCGTATTCTTCATTTCCTCAAACCTATGGTCCCACATTCAATGATGTTCACTATTCGATAACTTTATCAATATCCCTATGTGTCGGATGGATTGGTATCTTCTTTAATTCTATGAATTAGTGTCAATTATTTTTCGATGACTCTTGAACAACTTGGAAGACTATAAACACTTTTGTTCTTGACCTAATTGTAAAACAATTCTACCTGATTGAAATGGATGACTACATTATTGATCATCATCTATGCGGTTGGTCTCTGAATCCTTCCAATGGATTATCGTTTCTATCAATTCAGACATTATTGAACATTATTTGTTTGATAAAACTCTTCATACTATATATAAAGGATACCATCAATATTAAATGAAATATTTTTAGAATATATTACGATGGATCGATGATAGTAGCGACTTATTTACTTTATTAAAATAAATATTCCAGCCTTTTGATATTGTCACACTCATGATTCTCATACTGAGGATCTACATCCTTTTGGGTCTAGTGTTTCTCACACTGATGAGAAAAAAAAGATACATCATATCTTATTCTCCATTATTCCAAAAACATCATCTTGTATCATTACTTCTTCATGAATTATGGGAACTCCATGATCAACAAAGAATTATTAAATTTAATACATAGAAGTTATATGACTTCCCTAAAATTCTTTCTAACTCAACATATTCTGAGACTAACACCAATAGTCTTTGAAATTACATCAAATTATCATTATAATTTTATGGAGTTGTTGACTCATACTGATAGGTTGAGTCTTATTTTTCATACTGATGTAATGTACCCAAAATTATATGATTCCTCTGGCATGGGTATGGTTTCATTTTGGTATGGGTCCAATGTTTTATATCTTGTGTATATTTATTTTCAATTTTATGGTCATTCTGAGGGGGTGTTTCCAAAAACCAAAAACCCACCATTTATAAACATCATACATATTACATTTATTGACAAAAAATTCATCCAAAACACAACTTGGGCTTAACAATATACAGCATTGTGTTTGTTGTCAATACCCAAAACCCACATTAAAATTCCTCTTATAGTTTAATTTTCTCAAATTTTCACCACCCCATTACATTATTTCCCACTATATTATATATCTACCCCTTTTTCTTATATATCCTCCTCATTTACAATTAAATTCAAAGGTGATATAATGATTGGTTCCCTCTTTTATTGATTTTTTTTCATTTCTAAAGGTTAGAATTCTTGATCTCAAAAATATTGAAATTATTATTCAGTAGAGCACAAGTATCACATGAGATTCTTAACAGATAGCCTTTAGTTAAACAAATATAAGTCTATATGGGTGATCCCGGTGTATAAAAAAAGTGTGTTTAATCTTGGTTTTCAATGTTGTCCATAATACATTTTTCATGCAATACCTTAACATGCCTTTTTTAGTATTCTTATTTATGGGGATATTAATGAGAAGTTCTATTAGGAGAAGAATGAAACACACCCATCTCACAAAACATATAAAAAATTAAATTTATATAAAAAAATATTACAAAACTCATATTTTGTAATCTAATTACCTAACGCTACAAGAATAGTAAAGGATTTAAACAACTTTATTATTTCAACTCCTTCAATTCCCTAAAATTTAGTACAAATACAAAAATATTTTGGGAATAAATAGGAACCAAATTATTTCCATAGAATCATATTTTTGACTTACAATCCTCTCTCAATCTTGAGTTTTTCTTCTTCTTATATTTTTCATTGGATGTATTTTCTTCCTTATGTTCATCCATCTCAGATTTTGTATCACATTTCATTTCATATGAAAATTATTCTAATAATGATATCAATATATCTTCTTATTTAGTACCATCAAAGTTATAGTGATTTTGTTATAACTCTTTCTTGCCTTCCACTTTTTTGTAGGATATTCATGCAACTATTAGTGACATTCCATTCTTTATCACACCTTTTTCACTTTTTTAGAATTTTCAAATAACAATTTTTTGACAACTTTTAATCAAACTTTTTCCCAAATTTAGAAACATATTTATTCCCCTTTGATTCTGATAATATTTGGACATTTTATAGCTTTCTTTCTATGGAAACTTTTTATGGCTAGATAAATGATCAAATATTTTTTTCTTGGTCATCTTGTTTACATTTCTCATCTTACATAACATACTCATATTTCATTATCTTTAATGTTTCCCTTTTTGGTTCCACATAATTTCAGGATCATTTGATCTTATTTTATCATCATATCGTACCCTTGATTTATACTTATTTTCTAGTAGAGACATATTATACCAGTATGAATAAGCTCTATGTCTGAAAATTCCAGAACACCAGCAATGATCTTTGAATCCTGATTTTTTGGACTGATGGTGAATTTTTTCATAACATTATTGTTTGTAAATTCTTCCCAAATTGTGTACCACTTTTCTTAAGAGGATAATTTCTTGGAGAATAGCTAACATTATTGGTGAAATGCGTTTTCTCACAAACCTCATTTTTCAAACCTTTATTTTCACCTTCTTTAGAAGTTTCATCCTTAACAACAACTAATTTGGTGATGTTTTATCTCATATTCCTAATCTCACTTTTTTTTTGTAAAAAAATTGATTGTGTTTCAAACAACTCCTCTTCTTTCTCATCCAAAATAACATTCATAACATATATCATCTTTTTGGATTTTAATATCTGAAATTTATTGTACTAATTTTCTTCAACTAGTGTACATTATTTCATGTTGAGGATCTTAGATATAGTTGATCATTCTTCATAGTGTATTATTTTTATTTCAAGATAATCAATATTAATATTATGAGATCTAATAATGTTGATATTTTTCATCCTATTTCTTTATCCAATCATCATTCTGAAAATATTTGTCTTTAAAATCTTTTTATAACCTTTTATTTTCTTTATTGAGTTGAGTGTTCTACTCCATTTCATTTTTCTACACCTTTCATAAGAATCAACTCTATTTTTGTAATCTCTTCACCATCGTCATTACTATTTGGAGATTTAATTCTATTTCTAACTTGATAAATAAATTTTATTTCATGATCTGATTCATCACCAAATGAGGAATCATTCTTATTTCTACTCCATAGAAAAATTATATTCTTCTTGTTATAAGAAAATATTTCATTATGTTTATTCCAATTTATTTTCTAAGAATTCTTATCATCCTATCTAGAAGCATACTCATAAAATTTCTTCCTTGGAAATTATGTGAAATATTTATTATCCCTTATCAATTCCAAAATTTTAGAGTTTGAAATTTTCCATTTTACCTTATGGTATTTCTTTAAACGGAGGGAAACAATTGTGTTGAAATATTCAGATTGTTCCTCTACCTCTGAATCACTTGATTCTTTTTTGGATTCTTTATATTTATTTTTACCAATAAAAAAAGCATTGAAAAAAATTTATCTATCATAATTTTTCTTAAAAGTATGGTATTTTCACATTTTATATGCCACCAAAATATTCTGATGTTTATACAATGATAAATCTTCATGATCTTCTAAAGATAAAAAATTTTCATCAAATCTTCCTAGAAAAATTCTCATATGTTTCTTAAATTTTTGACTCTTCCATATTCTTACCAAAACTTCTGATGTTACTCAGAATCTCATTTACCCTTGTAAAGTATTTAACAATACTGTCACCACTAGCCATTTTAAAATCCTCCTATCTAATTCTCATGATTTGTAACTTGGCTTTCATAACCTTATCATTCCTTTCATAGATTATTATTAACATATCCCACTTTTTCTTACCTATTATAAACCCAATAATATTTTCACATAAATTTTTTGTGAGGTACATAAATAAATCATTATGTTATTTTCCATCAGGTTTAATACTTCTCTAATCAGTAACTAACATAACAACTTCATTAATGGGATTAAATCCCACTATTTCTGTATCTCTAACTTCAAGGCCATGTGAATGAAGTTAGGATAACACCATATTCGTCCAACTACGATAGTTCATGTTTTTAAAATTAGGAACACCCCAATTGTTAACTACATTGGAATTATCTATTCTTTGTGATGGATCATCAAAAGGGAACTGACTCTGATAGAATTTTTTTCCCAAATTAGATAGAGATCAATATGGCGGTGTGGGGGATGAATTGGTGGTTATTTTTTATTTTATAAGAATGTTTCTTAACTTGTTTAGTAAAATGTCTTAACTCCACAAACTTGTAAATGTTACTATTCACTCATGTATAACTTATCAACCGCCATTTTATATGAAAAAATATAAGTAGAAGGAAACACATGATATTTACAAGGTTTGGTACCAATACATACTCTTTTCCATATTGGATAGTTCTACCATCATTGATTCATTCATGATATTATTTCTAGAATAAAAAAATACAAGAAATAAAAAATTCTCAAATACTAGTATAAATATTATTTATATAGTTTTTTATACCCCAAACTATCCTTTTCAATATCCACTTCACACAACTAATTATTCACCCAAAAAAAATTAATCCTTTTAAGCAATTGTTAAATATCCATTTTAACATGCTTCAATTTCCTTTTTTTTCTGATCCAGTTGAGAAAGTCTTCACTTCATCTACAATTAATGTGAATAAAACATTACTTATGTACAATATTGAAGAACATAAACTCTTCTTTAAAAACATTTTAGTCTTGATAAATTCTCTATAAACTCTGTCCACTAAACCTCCTCAGCAATATTCAGTTTGATCTCCCTCATTCCAGTAACCTCTATCCCATGGTCTCCATACAATTGGACTTGGTCCAATCATCCTTATTCACATCCTTATTCCATTGATTAGAAACCCCATTGGCAGCTCACAATTCCTATTTCTGACCTCACTTGGTCCGATGAACCTTTCTCTGATGGATGTGCTATATTAGGCTCCTTACGATGGACTTGCTTGCATGATCAGATTGATAATCACTCAGATAATCTTCCTCAGATTGAACCTAAAACACAATATTTGGTTGCAATGTCACTTCCCGTTCAACAATTTTTAGAGCTCTAGCATACATGAATAGTTAAATTTAGTGAAGTAAAGATATATTGTGATCTCATTTTATAGGCACTCTATAATGGAAAAGGTGGGAACAAAATTATTATTCACAGTCAACTAAATAAAAAATTTTCAAATTTCATTCCCATTTAATTATTTATCATTAACACCATAAGCTCTTCACAATACTTCTACGTGCTTATCAAATTAGTTCAAACCTACTCAAATCGTTAAACTTCTTGAAGTTTAGAAACTATTCTTTAGTCCGATTGTTGTTTCAAATTCATCATTATGATGAAAACATATGAAAAACTGAAGATAGATATTATTAAGGATTTCTTGTAAACAGTAGATGTATTCTCATACAGATTCTCCATAAAAATTAAAAAACACGTTTTAAAACATTTAAAAAATTCATTAGCATTGAAACCCTATTTCAAAAATACTTTGGTATTAGTCATATATCTGAAATGTATTCAAAATATTTATAATTTTCTTTAATTCCTCAGACTGTTTATCCTGCTTCTGATGAATTTCAACATTCGATGAATTTATCGACATCAGTATCTATATGATGGATAAATATCTTCTTCACTTGGATGAATCGATGTCAATTACCATTCAATGACTCTTGAGAGAATTTTAAAATAGCCAAAAC
This sequence comes from Viscum album, assembly GCA_963277665.1. NCBI lineage: Eukaryota > Viridiplantae > Streptophyta > Magnoliopsida > Santalales > Viscaceae > Viscum > Viscum album. The sequence continues at coordinate 2,080,530,182 of OY728152.1, read as the reverse complement.
TTTGGTTAATGACCGAATTGTAATGCAATTAAATATGATTGAATTGATTGAATACATTTTTTATCATCATATGGATGGAAGATCTTTGAATTCTTTTGATGGATTATCGTATCCAACAATTCAAACATTCTTAAACATTCTAACTTCGATAAATCTCTGCATCTGATATAAAAAGTATACCAACAATATAAAATGAATCACATTCAGAATTCACTGTGGTGGATTGATGTTGGTAGTGATTTATTTACTTTTTCATGATCAATATTCCATCCTTCTAATATTTTCACATCGAAGATTCTCATAATGATGATCTATATCATTCTATTCCTGGTGTTTCTCACATCAATGTGCACCATCCAAAATACCAAACATCGTATTCTACATTCTTTTATAAAATCCATCTATTATGATGACTTCATTACAATTTATGGGAACTCTATGATCATTAAGTCATCATCAAATTTAATACTTGTAATTTATATTACATCCCAATCTTTTGGTCTCAGGTAACCTCTTCTAAGATCGATTCCCAATAGTCATGGAATTTTCGTCAAATTCTCATTCTAATTTCCAGGATCTATTAACTCATGTCGATAGGTTGAGTTTGATTCCACATAGAAAGTGAATTAACCTAATGTATTGTGTTTCCTTTTCCCTAGGTCTATTTTTCTTTTGTCTTGGGTCTAATGTTATTTTTTCAGAGATTCACACTTTTTATTATGTTGGATAGTTTTATGAGGTGTGTTTGAAAATCCAAACATCACCTTTTCTCAACTCTAACCATATATCATCTATTAAAAAAACAAGGCCCTAACATTTTTATTATATTGATATTATATATTTTTATATGAATATAAAATACATTACAGAAAAAAATTCATGAGGACCATAATATTTTAGTGTCTTTGGAGAATTGAAACACAATCATCTAATTATGTGAAATATCTTCAGAATAAACCATAATGATCGTCCCCTTCAACACTAACATAGCCTACATAAAAACGTTTTCCAAAACCTGGGGAAATGAAACATAAGAAATGGTGAAATAAAATCCTTATTAAGGGAATTCAAGATAGATATTTATGAATAAAAAGATCATAAGGGTATGAGAACTATAATATAACTTTTGAAAACCATTCCATTCATGTGAAATATAAAAATCTTCAGTTATGACAAAATTATTGGAATTTCATAAGACACGAATCATAAATAAATCAATGAAAATGAGCTAGAAGAGCGTAACATTGGCATAATAAATGGAATTGTGGCATACATATAAGCATAAAAGGTCATTTACATATTAGTCATGGCTCACTAAAAAGTATTTCATAATTGAATGTCTTCACTCCCTAAACAATAATTGATGTCAAGGTTCACTCCCAAGACCATCTTAGTAGACTTTATCCCTTACAGAATCTGGTTCATTAACCATGCGAGTCCTATCTGTCTCCTGAGATATAAATCATTACCCAATGTATTATAGGGAGATATAGATCCCCCATGTCACATAATTTGAATAATAAATATGTGAGCCACAAGATTATAAAAGATTCATAATATCATAACCCATGAAATGAAATGGGATTCATAAACATTTCATCATGTTATAAGAAGTGTAATATATACAAGATTCATGTCCACTTAATTATTTCTTCATTTCATAATGAGTGGAGAATGAGGCATGTTTTATAATAATTTTATCATATTATAACCTATAAAATATAAGCAGGTTTAATTAAAATTATGTAATAAAAAATCATTAAAAGAGAGAATTATAATGGTACACATGGTTCATATCTCTATAAAATCATAAATTACATCAAGTGATGTTTTAATAGATGGATAATGATTTAGAAAGATAAATCACCTGGAATGTTTCTTGAGGAAGATAATTTTTCTTTTAAAATTGATGTTTAAAACTAAAAATTCATAAAATATTTTGGAAATAATTTCCACTGACAATAAACTTATAAACTTATAAGTAAGTCATGAAAAAAAGTATTCTCATGATGATTATTAATTCCATTCTAGTCATACATGTTAAAACAAATATTTCTTTCACATTTTTGAATAAATCCAAACGAGAATTGTATAAAAAACGAAACAAATATGCCTTTAAAATATATTTTTTAAAAGATAATAAAGGGTAAAAATTTCTTTAATAAATCATTAAAATAATGTAAATTTTTTTTATAATACACTTTTATAAAACATACTATTTTAAGATAAATTATTTTCAGTGGAAGAGAAAAATAAAGATTATTTTTTTGCATAAAAATATTATTTGAATATATTTAGTTCATAATGAGAGGAAAATGAAGGGTAAACATATAATCTCATGAAATAACAACGGTAGAATAAAATTAATTATTTTTTTGAGAAATTTATTATATTATTTCATCATTATAAACATAGTCATTATCAATCTTGATAGACTATGATATTTTAACATAAAATATTTATAACTTTTGTAACTTTGAATTGCAAGACCCATGAAAGAATAACATCAAATGAAACATAAAATATCAGGTGAATAAATAAATTCCCGTTATTAAATGTAAAATTATCTATATATACACATCATAAAATAATATAGGTACATAACATTACATATGCCTCTAGGAAAGAAAATTGAGACAAAAATCCATCAGCACTTTGGTATATTTTGAATTATAATCCCAATAAAAGAGAGATACCAAAATGGATATGTGAATCCTTAAAATTTTAAGGATAATACTTATAAAGAAAATTCATGGGAATTATATACACCTTATAAAAGAAACATGTGGAGAATATTCCCTGTGTTTCACAGAAAATAAAATCTAGTTGAAAATATTTTATTGATTTAGAAATGTTTTGAATTTTAAGCCCCAATAAATTATAACATCAACTAAGACTTTTAATATCATTAAAATATATATATTAATTATATTATATGTCAAATTATCAGTATATAAACAACATTAATGTAATGAGTGGTGAATTTTCATGTCTCATGGAAATAAATGAGAGGCTATAAATCTATTACCTTGAGTATCAACTTCCTCCATACACATTTGAAACAGTCCAGGTGTAACGCCCCTACCCCAGTTACCCAGATTCGGTGCATTATTTTAATACATTGGCATGATTTAAAGGAATCATGTCCCAGAGGACCGATCCGTTTAGCAGTCTTGGAAAATAGTTTACATACATGACCGTTACATTACACATTATAAAATAAAAAAACAACATAAATGATCCTTTGAGAACACCATTAATCCCCAAGAGTAACCCCCCTTATCAATCATAATACACTCCATGGAATCCTGGGAAAATAAAGCATAAGAAAGGGGTGATCTCAGATGCTCAGTAAGGGATTTAGCGGAAGCTATAAACTTTTAAGGCAAGATGAATGATAAAAACAACAGACTTTTTAAACATAAAATTAATCATAATATGGAAAAAACAAATAAAAAATTACCATATAACCATGCACATGGATATTCTACTAGTCGAATAATCACATGTATTAACTAATTTTATAATGAGGGAATGCCAAATGCCGGACATCATTACCACATAGTCAAGGCCTCGTACCAAGACTACAAATTAGATTTTGTTAAGTCCTTGTGCGAATACACTAGTTTTTCTCATGAGACCTACTGATGCATCGAGGATCTATAGCTGGCCCCACCAATCACTTACTAAGTCCACTTCATTTCTCATATGAAAATGTTGAAATATAACATAAACATTCATATTAAAACTAGCATACAAAATGTCTAAACAATAACCATAAACCTTGAATTGTATAAGAATAGAACATCCACAATCAAACATATCATAACTCATTAAATACAACATGGAAGATTTTATTATAATAAATCTACCTCAATCAAAAACAATATCTAGTAAAGGATGCTGACATAGTTGAAAATGTTGCGTAAAACATTTTGAGAGAAATACCCTTTTTGTAAAATCATTTAAAAGTCACAAATTTATAAAGGAAGTATTTTAAAAAATAATTTTGAATCAAAGTGTCCCATACCACATTTAAACTTTTGAAAATAATTCTCATTTCAAAACATTCACGTCCATATAAATAAATCCTTAAAATCATTTTGAAATCATGGAAATTAATTAAAAAGATTTAGAAAGATAAATCATTATAACATTTAAAATTATGATCTTGATTAAGAGTACCTTTCAAAAATCCTTAAAATATTCATTTTGAAATCATTTTTATGAATAATGGACATGGATGCTAAAAATGTCCCAATAAATACTTACACCCAAACAATCTCGGATAATAATGAGATTGAGAAATTAACCCTTACCTTGAACATTCCTTTAGTTGAGGGTAAGTTTAACATCCTATATGAATATTATAGTATGTTATTAAATTAAAATAGAACCATATTAATATTTATGATATCATACATTATTCATTTATGACTTTATACTACCCATTTAATAATAATTTTCATGTTAAATTAACATTTCGGGTAATAATCGATTTCTTTATCATACATGTTTTAATTTGTTACTATTGATTGTATCACATAGATCAGGATTTAAATACATCCAGAATATAAAACATGATTTATTTATCATATATATATTTATAATATAAATATGTATAATATCAATATATGAAATGAAAAACACTGTTTATGGAGATGGTAGTCCGTACATACACATAAACGATGTTTCTGTTTTCATATTGTATTGAACGAAACTAAGTAAATACTATATATATAAGTACATATATATATATATATCTATTATCATTATTATTTCATATATTACTTACTTATTAGTAATATATATTTTTATAATCATCGATGAATGGTGATTGTGGAAATGAATCTCATCACGTCGTGGGGATGGTAATCCCTACGTATGCCGGAGCGACATTATCATTTCCTTAAAAGTGTCGAAATGGATAGTATATTAATTTTACTAAGACATTATAATGTTATTTTCATTATTTATAATCATATTAGTCATCTTTATATCCATCCAAATAACATAGTGTTGAATAACAAATTACACCATGGCGTGGAGACGGTAAGCCGTACGTACGCATGCATGGTGACATTAACATTCATAAGATGGGTAGAATAATGAATGTAGTTGTGCCATATTTATAATAATATCATAGTATATATAAAATAATGGAGATATTATTTTTGAATGGAAACATCAAATAAAGAGTAAGTGGAAGAATAAGAGAACTTGAAAGAGGGTGGTGAAATCATTACCTCTTCTTCGGGTTCTTACTTCGGATCTGATCAAAAGGGATCTTTATGTTGGCTTTATGACCAATGTAAGATGTCTAAGATAAAGGTAGGATAGTTGGGAGGATATCTGGGCAGGTTTTGGCCGAGCCAAATGGCTTTGGTGTTGTGAATTTGAGAGAAGGGGAAGGGCCCTTTTATAAGAGGGGTGACAGGCACCATTGGAAAAACTTAAAATATTATTTTCTTATAAATTTATATTCGGTTTATAATGGATCCAAAGTGACTTATTTCTATTATAGTGTGGGGATGAGTCGAAATCTTCTCAACCAATTGGTTTTTGACAAGTTTAGGTTACCATTTTAACCTTATCATTTAGATTTAACTCTATGTTAAATAATTTAACTTTTACTGCATCTTCTTGTATTCTTACACTATATGGATAATAAACATACTATATACTGCCAATAAAACCCCAATTGGTTCATTAATGTTATATATATTATTATATATGTCTTTTGGAAGAATGTTAAACATTCTGAACCATTATATCAATTAATAATATAATATTTGTTTTCAAAACTATTTTATGTCAATTTTGATAGTATTTGGTATTTGTTTTTTGATAAAATAATAATATCATTATTAGTTAAACAAATACATTTAATCAGTCCTATCATGTCATATTCACCTAGAAAATTCGTGTATGTCCTAAAAACTTTTAAATTATATTTATTTTAATATTTCTAATACCATTTATTTTATTCTTTCATTAATAAGGTAATTACTGCATCATCATTATATCATTAATAAATTTAATTATTTAATATCTAAAAATAATAAATAAAATATCATTATGTAGAAAATATTTTTATATTTATAATAAATATTTATAGTTGAATTTTTCTTATGTATAACCCTATATTAAAAATGTTTTAGTTATTAAACATTGATTTTAACTTTTTAACTCTTCTTTAAACAAAATAATCATAAATGTCTTAATATAATCCAAGTGGACTTAAAGGGTCATATTTTATTCCTAAGGTTATTTTTGGTCGAATTACATATATCCAAAAGAATTAGGACATGTGTTAGGGTAATAATAATACCATTTTTACCCCTAATTACCCAATTTATTTTTAACCGTGGTAAATAAAAGTAAAATGTTACTATTCCCCAAAAAATATTTTTATCTTATTGAACAAAATTTTACATATTGATATCAACCGTGGATCTCTGATTTTTGAAATTTCAGTCACAGAAGCGGTAAAATTAAGTTGTATGTGAATTCACAAATTCTCCTAGGAGGTGGGTAAAAGACGGTGAAAAGTTCTATAAAAGTATTTATATATCTAAAATTATTATAGATTTACTCCAATGATTACATTGAACATATATAGATATTATATATCTATTTTGACCTAAAATAAATTTAAATAAAATAAATAAATATTTAAATAAAAATTTTGTTTTAAACGACGACTTATTGTTTTTTCGCTATTCATCAAAAATTGAACGTTTACAGAAAAATAGGAAAAATTCACACTAGGATAATTTTGATATTAAAAATAAAAAAATGAAGTCTATTTTACCAAATTAAAAGAATATAAGTTTCATTTATTTATTTAAAATTTATTCTTGTTGTCAAAACAAATAGTGTGTTTTTTAAGAAACAATAACTATCAAAAGATTAACACTTGTTTATGTATAATTTTAATGTGAAATTAATTCCAATGAACAAAATTGGATTAAAGGGTAAAAATATAATCTAATTATTCTTCCAAAACATTAAAATTTATAATTCAACACTATAAATTATTTTTATTAAAAAAGTTGTTTTTAGTTATAATATAGTATTTTTCACTATTCACCCAAATATGAAAGTTAACAGAAAAACACCAAAAATTTATTGAAACAAAATTCTTATGTCCTGATTCTAAATAAGATTTTTATTTTGTCAAAATAAATATATAAAAGTATCAAATATTGGATTTAAAAAGGTTTCTCCATTAAAAGGCGGTAAAATTTCATTTTTTGAAAAATAATTCTTTTATCTGAAAAAATGAATTTGTTCTTACATTATGTATAATAAACTCATAATAGGGATTATAATATTATAATTATTATATAATGTTAAAAATTTAGTTAATACGATTCATAACCACTTTTGAACGGAAAGTTTGGTATGTTGTGATGCGCTTGAACTCAGTGTTGCGTGTAGTGCAAGTTATTACATTACTTTGAAGAAATTACGTTCTATGAAATCATGGGGTGTTACATTCTTCCCTCCTTCAATAAATTGTGTCCTCACAATTTGAAATTGTTCTTCGAAAATAAAAGGTTGAAAATATAAAATACCATTGTGGGAAAACCCACATCGGATATTGGGTTAATAAAATTTAGTCTTAATAAGAGGAAAAGGGGAATGAACAAGTCACCACCAACTTATGATCTCGATTAGAAGAACATTGGTGGAAATTAAGGACAGATAATTAGAGGAAAATTTAAATATTTATACGAAGTCATTGAGGTCATCAGTCACAAAAAATTGTTGAATTGAGGGCCTCAAATCCATCAATCTATGATTATTTAAAATATCATTGGTTCAACAAAACATAAGGTATTATGATAACAAATCTTTAGTTTTAAGATTCCTTAACTAATTTCTAAGAATTTTTTTCCTAATAGAATAATAGAATAAATAAATAAATAAATATATCTATATATATAGTTGACAAGTAGAGTTTCATCCTTCAACTAATTCTTACCACAAACTCATATTTCACTCCAAATGATTTCAAAAAAAATTTATTTACCTAAATAATATAAGGTTCCAAAAATAATGAATTTATAATTCATTTTTCAGATTATTTCATAAAAAAACTAAATTATACAAACCAGTACATCACGTAGTACAATCGTAGCTGATGCACCTTTGTTTCTCTTCGGTTGCGGGTTCAAGTCTCATGGCCTTGCCGGATGTGACTAGTTGTCTCCAGACCTCTGGGTTGTCCTTTTTATAACAATCCAAAAATAACCTTAACAATAGTATGCAATTTCAAAATTAATCCATTCCAACCTTTAGACTTATTCCAAAAACTTATATCCAAATTCTTAGTCCAAAATTTATAAGGAAGTTAAACACAATGAGGATCTTTTTTTCCATGTAATAACATGTGAACATCTCCATCATGTATTATTTTAAAACATGGTAACATACTGAATTACCATAAAACCTTATTTATTATATTCATGCTCACTTATTCCTTATAGAATACTGGATATACTCATTCTTTCCAAAGAAAATGTTGTAAACTCCAACAATTATGGAATATACAAATCATTAATTAGTTTCAAGGAGGTCAAGAATATCTAATATAATTTATCCAAATCAACCATCTCTTATTCCAAAATCACTACTTCATTATCAGGACCATATTAAGGATTACCTTTCCTTTAACTATGTATTTTCCAAAAATCCTAGCTTACTATTAAATAACTATTCTTATAACCATATAATCTCAAATCCTCAATAAAATAGTAATGTAGTATAATCCTTATTTATCTCTATAGTTCATGTAACTAGTATACTGTTGATACAATACTCAAATGAAATAATTCTATAATAAAGAAATAAGAACACTAGTTATTCTTCTTCATATGAGGTAGTATTGTAACTTAATTATTATCCAATAACATCATTTTCTGTATACTCTTATGAATGGGACATTAATTCGCGTAGTGTCTCAATGCCATCCAAATGAAGCATTTTACATTGGAAAACTTTTTTTTACCCTTGCAATGTCATACTTTGTGTCCTTTTTGTCAATGCTTATAACAAACTCCCATTACATGAAGGATTTACCAAGGTGATTCATTCCATGTTTATCACATATTGGAAGATCATTCTTTCCCTTGTTCCCTTTATCCATATTTCTTTCTACCAACTTTTTCTTCTCTGGCTCCCCTTCAAAGCCATAGGATTCAGATAATTATTTACTGATATTATTAACACCTAATACTATTTATTCATATGATGATAATATGGGGGAGACTATTTCCTTTTTAAATGTTGGATTAATTCCATGAATGATATGACCCTTCTTAATCTTTGGATCATACGTGCTGCTAGAGTTCTCATTCCTTATACTGGGAACCATTTCTAAACCATGGAATACACTAGGTCAGTTTATGAATCACAATTCATTATTCCAAACATGTAAAATACCTAACATAAATTGAACAGTTTATCGATATAATCCACAATCAATAAAATGAGTTCTTTGAGGTCCTATATACTCATAAACCATTCATAGTGGTTTGTAAATAAATATATAATTATACAACGAATATCCCCTGGGAGTGTCGTAACCAAGAGTGTAGTAAGGCCCATTGTTATGCACCATTTCTCGTTTGAGTCTAGCTCAAGGCAGTGTTTTCGGGTTTTACCCCTAGGTACATCTGTACCAGAGCCACCTCTACCTGCTCGTATCCAGAAAGGGATGTATTTTCTTGGAAAACTCAAAAAATCTCTACATTATCCAAATTATAGGAAGTCCTTTTATATTAATCCTCAAAGTCTATCTTAGGTCAATGTGCTCTAATCAGAGTTTATCTAAATCTAGCTTCCAAGGTTATTACTAAACCTACCTCTGATACCAACTGTAACGCCCTGACCCCAGTTATCTAGATTTGGTGCATTATTTTAATACATTGGCATGATTACAAGGAATCAAATCACGAAGGACAGATCCGTTTAGCAGTCTTGGAAAATAGTTTACATACATGAATGTTACATTACACAGTAGAAAATAAAAAAACAACATAAATTATCCTTTTAGAACACCGTTAATTCCCAAGAGTAACCCTTATTATCAATCATAATACACTTCTTGGAATCCTGAAAAAATAAAATATAAGAAAGGGGTGAGCTCAGATGCTCAGTAAGGGAAAATAATTTAGTGGAAGCTATAAAATATTAATGCAAGATGTGAGATAAAAAACAACTTTTTTAAACATATAATTGAACATAATATGGAAAAAATAAAAAAAATTGCATATAAACATGCACATGGATATTATACTATTCGAATATTCACATGTACTAACTAATTTCATAATGAGGGAATGCCTAACACCAGACATCATTACCACATATTCAAGGCCTCGTGCCGAGGCTACAAATAATATTTTGTCAAGGCCTTGTGCCAAGAAACTAGTGTGTCTCATGAGACCTACCGATGCATCGAGGAGCTATAGGGGGATCCACCCATCACTTACTATGTCCACTTCATTCCTCATATGAAAAATTTGAAACATAACATAAAAATCCAAATTAAAACTAGAATACGAAATGTCAAAACATTAACCATAAACAATGAATGGTATAAAAATAGAACATCCACACTCAAACATATCATAAATCATTCAATAAAACATGGAATATTGTATTATAATAAATAAACCTCAATCAAAAATAATATCCAGTAAAGGATGCTGACATAATTTAAAATGACGAGTAAAAATTTTTGAGAGAAATATCCTTTTTGTAAAATCATTCAAAAGTCACACATTTATAAAGGAAGTAATTTAAAAGAGAATTTTGAATCAAATTTTCCTATACCAATTTGAAACTTTTGAAAATATTTCTCATTTCAAAACATTCATGTCCATATAAAAAAATACTTAAAATCATTTTGAAAGGATGTATATTAATTAAAAATATTTAGAAAGATAGATCATTCAAACATTTAAAATTATGATCTTGATAAAGAGTACCTTTAAAAATTCCTTAAAATATTCATTTTGAAATCATTTTTATTAAAAAACAGACATGGATGGTAAAAATTTCCTAGGAAATACTTACACACAAACAATCTCGGATAATAATGAGATTGGGGAATTAACCCTTACCATGAACATTCTTTTAGTCGAGGGTACGTTTAACCTCCTGTATAAAGATAGTGATATGTTATTAAATTATACTAGAACCATATTAATATTTATGACATCATACATTATTCATTTATGACTTTATACTACCCATTTAATAATAATTTCCATGTTAAATTAACATTTCAGGTAATAATCATTTTCTTTATCGTACGTGTTTTAACTTGTTACTCTTGATTTTATCACATAAATTAAGATTAAAATACTTCTAGAATATAAAACATGATATATATATCGTATATATATATATATATTTATAACATAAATATGTATAATAGCATTATATATGAAATGAAAAACACTGTTTATGGAGACGGTAGTCCATACATACACATAAACGATGTTTCTATTTTCATAACGTATTGAATGAAACTAAGTGAATAACATATATATAAGTAAATATATATATATAAATATAAATATTTATATCCAGTATCATTATTATGTCATTTATTAAATAATTATTAGTAATATATATTTTTATAATAGTCGATGAATGGTGATCGTGGAAATGAATCTCATTGCGTCTTGGGAATGGTAATCCATACGTACGCATGAGCGACAATATCATTTTCTTAAAAGTGTGGAATTAGATGGTATATTAATTTTACAGAGAAATTATCATTTTATTTTCATTAATTATATACATATTACTCATCATTATATCCATCCAAATAACATAGTGTTGAATAACAAATAACACCACGGCGTCGAGACGGTAACCCGTACGCATGCATGCATGGTGACATTATAATTCATAAGATGGGTAGAATAATGAATATAGATGTGCCATATTTATAATAACATAACTGTATATATAAGATAATAGAGTTATTATTTTATAATGGAAACAACAAAGAAAGAGTAAGTGGAAGAATAACAGAACTTGAAAGAGGGTGGTGAAATCATTACCTCTTTTTCGGGTTCTTCCTTTTTATTTGATCAAAAGGGATCCTTATGTTGGCATTATGACGAATGAAACACATCTAATATGAAGTTAGAATAGTTGGGAGGATATTTGGGCAGGGGTTGGCCAGCCAAATGGCTTTGGAGGTGTGAATTTGAGAGATGGGGAAGTTCCCTTTTATAATAGGGGTGAGAGGCACCTTTGAAAAAACATAAAATATTATTTTATAAAAAATTAGTATTTGGTTTATAATGGCCCCAAAGTGACTTATGTAAAGGCTAGGGTGGGTATGGGTCGAATTAATTTCAACCAATTGGTTTTATACAAGTTTAGGTTACCATTTTAACATTATCATTTAGATTTAACTCTATGTTAAATAATTTAACTTTTACCGTGTCTTCTTTTATTCTTAAACTATATGGTTAATAAACATACTATATACTGCCAATCAAACCCCAATTGGATTATTAATATCATATATATTATTATATATGCCATTTTCCTGAAACGTATATTTTAGAACCACTATATCAATTAATAATAGAATATTTGGTTTGGAAAAATATTTTATGTCAATTTTGACTCTAATTGGTATTTGTTTTTTGATAAAATAATAAAATAATTATTACTTAAAAAATAAGTTAAATCAATCCTAAAATTTCATATTCAACTATAAAATTCATAGATGTCATAAAAACTTTGAAATTAAATTTATTTTAATATTTATAATACCATTTATTTGATTCTTTCCTTAATAAGGTAATTACGACATCATCATTGTGTCATTAATAAATTTACTTATTTAATCTATAAAAATTATAAATAAAATAATATTATTTAGGAAATCATTTTATATTTCTAATGAATATTTACATTCGAATTTATCTCAGGTCTAACCCTATATTAAATATGGTTCAGTTATTAAACTTTGATTTCAACTTTTTTAACGATTGTTTAAAAATAATAATAATAAATGTCTTAATGAAATTAAAGTGGAAATAAAGGGTCATATTTTATTACTAATGTTGTTTTTGGTCAAATTAAACTTATCCAATAGAATTTGGACTTGTGTTAGGGTATTAATAATATCATTTTTACCCTTTCTTACCCTATTTACTTTTAACCGTGGTAAATAAAAGTAAAACGTTATTATTCACCAAATTTTTTTTTACCTTATTGAATCACATTTAACTTACTGATATCAACCGTGTATCTTAGATTTATTAAATTCTACTCACAAAAGTGGTAAAAATATGTTTTATGTGAATTTGTAAATTCTCATAGGAGGTGGGTAAAAGACGATGAAAAGTTTTATAAAAATATTTATATACTTAATATTATTATAAATTTACTCCAATGAATTACATTGAACATATATAGATATTATGTATATATTTTTACCTAAAATAAAGTTAAATAATGTAAATAATGATTTAAATAAAAGTTCCATTTTAAACGATGACTTAGTGTTTTTTCACTCTTCAATAAAAATTGAACGTTTTCAAAAAAATACCAAAAAATAACCCTAGGATAATTTCGATATTCAGAATCCAAAAATGAAGTATATTTTACTGAATTCAAAACATATAATTTTCATTTATTTGTTTAAAATTAATTCTCATTGTCAAAACAAATAGCTTGTTTTTTAAGAAACAATAACTATCAAAATGTTGACACTTGTTTATGTATAATTTTAATGTGAAATTAATTCTAATGACCAAAATTGGATTGAAGAGTAAAAATATAATCTAATTATGCCTCTAAAAAAATAAAATTTATAATTCAACACAATAAATTATTTTTATTAAAAAGTTGTTTTTAGTTATAATATAGTATTTTTCACTATTCACCCAAATATGAAGTTAACAAAAAAACACCAAATATTTATTGAAACTAAATTCTTATGTCCCGATTCTAGAGAAGAAGTTTATTTTGTCAAAATAAATATATAAAAGTTTAAAATATTGGATTTAAAAAGGTTTCACCATTAAAAGGTGGTAAAATTTCATTTTTTGAAAAATAATTCTTTTATCTGAAAAAATGAATTTGTTCTTACATTATGTTTAAAAAACTCATAATATGGATTATAAAATTATAAGGATTGTATAATGTTCAAAATTTAGGTAATAAAATTCATAATCTCTTTTGAACGACTAGTTAGGTAAGTCATGATGTGCTTGAACTCAGTGTTGCATGTAGTGCAAGTTATTGCATTACATTGAAGAAACAATGTACAATGAAATCTTGTGGTGTTACACCATGTAATAAATATATGTTTGGTATATGTATATTATATAAACCTAATTATATATATAATACCTTATATTATTTACTTATGAAGATTTATTATTCGTTTATTAAAACCTCATTTAAATCATTTTTCGGGTAACAACCGCTTTGTTTGTTATATATGTTTTTATTTGATATTTTCCATACTCATAATTTTATCATGGTTATATCATATCCAGAATAATAATCATGAATTTATATTCATATTTAAATTTCAATTATACATTTAATACCAATCATAAAACATGGTTTTGATAAATGAAGTACCCTACGATCGTAGAGATGTTAGTTCATATGTACGTATGAGTGACCTTTCCATTTTTCAACGATAATTATATAAAGAAGGTAATTTATAATTTACATTTATATAATTATCATAATATCATAAAAACCATATTTTTTTAAATATACAATTACATATATTCCATGTGTTTGGTGATGAAAATAGGGAGTTATTTTATTTCATGAAAGCAATAGTCCACACGTACATGAACGACGTTATCATCTTTTAGTGGGTTAAAAGGTAAGAAAAAAAATGATATATTATCCTTTTATAATGATAATTATTTTATTAATATCATATTTATTTCATTTATATCAAATATATTAATTAATTGTATCCTTATTATCTTCCCTGTAAAGCATTAGTGAAAATAAATTACATTGCTTTACATGGTGGTAGTCCTTCGTACACACGAACGACTTTATCGTGTCCCCTACAGAATGGTAATTAAAAAGGTATATATATAATATAATGACTTAATAGGAATAATTATCTTATAAGTATAATATATATTTATATATATACTTTATATCCATCATTATATCTAATTGTGGGAGGTGGTATTGGAAAGATGAATGACATCGGTTAATGAGGGGGTTTTCCGTCATACACACGAATGAGGATTTCAGAACCCATTTTTTGAAAGTGAATATGGTTTATGATTATTCCCATAACAAAAAAAATACAATTATATATAATATGGAGTGCTTTTATATCATTATGGTTTAATTATAATTTAATTTTGCAGAGGAATAAATAATATAAAAACACTCATTGAAGAATGTTACCTCTTCTTTAGGGATCCTTATTAGGTTTGGAGAAAAATCCTTCCAAAGATAGATTTATGAAAAAATAAGTTTTCTAGTATTAGTGTATGGAATCATGGTAGTGATATTTTTATGCATTAACTTAACCAATATAGTTTTAAAGTGTACAGAGGAGAGAAGAGGGTCTGGAATTTAATAAGTAAAGTGAGTGAAACACTTGTAATTTTTTAGAAGGGAAAGGTGTACCAACATGTTTCACATTAAAATAGATCCGAAATTGAGTATTATAATTACTTATAAATTATAAGATCAAAATATTTTTATAAAATATATATTTGTCAAGATTTTAGGTCATTTTAACAATTATATTTATAGTTTATCCCCCGATAAACCCATTTTCACCATAACCACTTTAAACACAGTTTATTGTTTGTACTTTTAATTACGGTAAAAAATTATTTTAACCATATTAAATAGAATAAATTATGATGATTAAACCTATGTTTTCCATTTTTCTAAATTTTATTCACAAAAATTATAAAAATTTAATTTAATATTAATCATGTAGTGGTGACGAGAAAGTGAGTTTTCAAAGTGAAAATATTCAAATATTTACATGGTATTTATATAAAAATTAAATAATAAAATTATTTAAATGTATTAAATTGGATTAATATACATATAAATTAACTAATTTAAATTTAAATCTAATTTAAAATATAATTAAACTTTATAAATAATTTAATCAAAAGGAAGTTTTAATTAAAATCTAGTATTTGAATCTATTCATCATAAAATTAATCATTTCAAAAAATTATAGAAAATAAATATAATATGATTTTTAAATTTTTATTTCAATAATAATAAATATTTTTTCATATATATTTTCTAAAAGTGTCAAGAATTGCATTAAAAAAAGTGTTCCAAAAGGCGAAAAAATATATTTAAGAAAAACATAGTTTTAAGTGTAAAATTGAATTTATTCATATCACTTTTCCAGATTACACATAAGTGGAATTTTAAATATATTAGTGAATATATAATATATTAATATCATTAAAATAACTCATTAAATATGATTTATTTAATTTATTATTACGAAACATGTTTGTGCACAAATAATAGTTTTTCCATAAAAAGATTCCCTTTGTTTTCAAATGGTTTTTATTTTCATTTCTAATTAATTAGTAAAAATTAATTATATATATATATTAATTTTTAAACCAAATTTTTTTATAATTTAGTTAATATTATTCATAAAATCCATTCTAATGGCTAAATTATGACTATCATATTAAATAATAATTTCGTAATAGTAAGTGACCTTTAGTTTAAGCTGGGCATTGTGTGTAATAGAAGATAAACTCAGTGTGGGGTATAATGAAAGATAAACATTGTGGTTTATGTAACAAAAACTATATATAAGATTAAATGTAATTGAAAAAAATATTTCACAAGACCTTGAGGTGATACAGATATTGGTCTTGCCCATCACATAGTGTAAATAATACATATGTGTGCCACAATATCATAATGAAATCATCATATCAAAACCCATAAATAGAAAAGGGTTTCCTAAAAATTTCATCAAATAATAATCCATTAAAAATAATTTCATTTCATATTACATCATTTCATTATTGCATAACCCATGGAAATTAAATAGGTTTCATAAAAAACATTTCAATATAAACATTATCCATAAAATTAAAGAATAAGGATGATATCCCTATATGTTATCCCCAATAAATAATAGTTGAAATCATGTTTTATAGTTTTTAACAAATACAAAAACCATTAAAAGATCATTAAAAATTTCTCAAGGAAAACAACCATTACATTTTGAAACCACTTCTTAAAAAAATAATAAATTATATTATATTCTGTGATCTTTTTGAAAATAATCATTGAAACATAAAAAGTAATATTAAAAACAATGTGTGGTATTAATGGTAGGAATTGTGTTTTCAATATGAATAAGAAAAAATAAATAATTTCTTTTACACTTTTTAAAGAAGTCAAAATTTACCTCATTTAAAAAAATAATAAATGATTCATTTTAACAATTTGAACCCTTAAATAATGGGTAAAAATGAATCTAAAAAATCATATATGAATAAAATAACCATATTTAATTTTTTTATAGATATGGATATGAAAGAAAAACGTTTTTTGACCAAAGAGAGAAATAAAGTCAATTTTTCTTAGAAATATATTTTTGGCTTCCTTATTAAATAAATGTGTGGAAAATTAAATGAAAAATATTATTTTAAAGAAATAACTAGATGAAAAGAAAATAAATAATATTCATGAGAGGTAGAATGTAATATTTCACCATTGGAGGCATAATCTTAATCAATCCCAATATATAATGAGTTTTTGTTATAAAACCTTACCTTGAGTTCACCTTTGTTTGGAAGCACTGTAACCTCATATAAAATATTTAAATTTATTTTGATCCTATATCAGATTCATGTTCATATATATATTATCATATATTATCCCTTATTAACATTTCAACACCTCCTTTAATCAATTATTTCTTATTAAAAACATCATTTCTGCGTGCCAACTGTTTCATTTTTCATGAGTATTTCAGTTCAGTAGTCCCAATAATTGTAAATTTATCCTAGTTTCATAATATCCATAATTTTAATCATGACATATATATATTTATATCGTATATATTCATTATATATATATATATATTTATTTATATTCATTAATAAATTATTGAGATAGAAAAACAAATTACATTGTTTATGGAGATGGTAGGCTGTATGTACACATGAACGCAATATTAATTTTTTGAAAGATATAACAAAATAATGAAAATAATATTTCAAAATTATGGAATCATTATCTTTTTATACATATCATATATATTTATTAAATCTGTTTTTATTACCATTCATTTATAATGATAATTAAAAACGAATCACATAGCTTTGTGGAGGTGGTAGTCCACACATACGAATGAGTAAAATTGTCATTTTCTAACAGTTTTGAATTTAAGTAGGTAGATATGAAATTATAACTCTAGAAGTATAATTATTTCAAAAATATAGTATATTAATATTAAACCCTTCGTAATACCCATCCATAAAATACAATGATGAAAAACTATTTGTATCACATTGTGGAGATGAGAAGCCATACGAACACAAAAGCGATACTTTCACTCCTCATTTGATGAGAAAGAGGGTGTATAATGTTTTAATTATTATCAAAATAAAATTTTCGCATATTGAGGATAATAAATTAATAATTTTAAGATAAATTACAAATATTTATTGGAGTTAAATAATATTACAAAAAAATTATCAGTTAAGTCGATTACCTCATATTTGAAATGACACCTTTATATCTCCCCTAAAGGGATCTCAGGTTGGGATTTTGGCAAGATAAAAAAAATTAGAATGTGTTTATGGAAGTTTATAATATAATATGTTAATGGTTGGATGATATAGAAGGCTCAATATGGTGTGAATAAGTGAGGGAGGAGGTTCCCTTTTATGATTTTGGTGAGGGTAACTTTTGGAATTTCTCAAACAAATAAATTATAATTAATTAAGTCTCTAGATAAATGAATAAAAATATATAGGTATTCTAAGATAAGATTTTATAGTCTTTTAATCCCATTAAAAAATATAATTTATAAATTTTTTTTGTAATATAAATCCTTATCATTTTGATTAACACTTAGTTAAATAATTTTAATTTTATCTATAGTAACAACTTATTCATTATTAAAAGATTGAAATTATTACTAATAAGGTGAGAATTTTTAAGTAACCTTCCATGGTATTAATTTATAGATCATGTATTATTCATTTTTTATCATTTTAATATTTTATGATTTTTAAATTATATTATAATAAAATATTATTTTCATACAATCTCATTAATTATTGTCAATTTTAACACTATTAATTTAATTTTACTTAAAATACAGGAAAATGATGGAATGAAAATATACTTTTATATAAGAACACTAATATGTTATATTATCATATAAAAAAATTTAACATCATAATTTACTCAAATTATATCACTTTTAATATTTTCAAAATCATTTACATCATTTTTCTGTTAATTAAATAAATACTATATTAGTGGTGCAAAAAAATATAAGGTAATTATTTAATTAATATAAATGATAAATAAATTTATATCCTAAAAATAAATTCATTAAACTCAAAATATGAATTTATATTCATTTATAATCTAATTTTATTCCCTATGTGGAATGTAAAATATATTTAAAACCAAGAGAGTGACATTTTGTAACTTTATATACAATTTATATTAAATATGTCATTTTCATGGAGGATATTTCATTAAAATCAAATATTTAGAGACTAATATGATAATTATATAAATAATACCATTCATTAAGAAATATTATGAAAAAATTAGGGATTTATTACTAAGTTTTAACTTAAAATAACCCGATTTACTTTTATTTCTGGTGATAAATTTTATCACGGTTACTTTTCATATTGAAAAAGATAAAAATTACCAATTTAACAAATTTTAAACTAATTATTCCAAATATATAATAAATATTATAAAATTAAATTTATATAATTATACTATATTAATGTTAATATAAGATCGCAACATGTGCCCAAATCCTCTTTTTATAAAAAATGCATATTAATCATAAAACATGTTTTATTCTCATGTGCTGATTAGAAAAAAAAATATTAATTGAATATTTAAAATTTTTATATAATATATAAGATATTATCTCATTAAAATCATTCAAAAATAGTGATTAATTAAATTTATTAAGTTAAAAATACATTACATGTATAAAAACTATTTTTTTAATTCATTGAAATGTTTTTTTTCAATTATAATTAATTGATAACAAATGAATTAATATTATACTTATATAAACATAAATCTTTTATAATTTTTTTATTCCCGTTCATAACCTGCAATCCTATGTCTAGACATTAACTATCATTTCAAATAATAATATTTTAATAGTATATCATGGTTTATTTAAACTCGGTGTTTAACATAATGAAATCTATCAAAGAAATTTTTTATATTTTAAAAATCATTTTCATACAAAACTTATGAATTACATCATATCCCACTTAAAATATATTTCTCCCTTACATTTTTTCACTCTAATACAAATTTATGGGGGTACTTCATCCTCATTACATCCTTATTTACCCATACAACATTCTCAAATTGGTGAGTTCACCACAAAAAGATGGCCATTTGAGTTTTATTATTTAATAGTACATTATGTTTATGATCTAGAATTGATACTAATTTTAATAATTAAAAATGATCTTTCTCTAGTGGTTTGATATTAGAGTTCTGTATAGGTGAAAGATTGTGAATGTACTTTCTCAATATAGATACACGGAACACATCATGAACTTGAGAGAAATTTCATGGAAGTGGTAATAGATAAGCTTCTATCCCGATATGATAAAGAATATCAAAAGGAATATCATATCCATATCTCAGATTTCTGTTCATTCAATATATCACCCCCCTCTTCCTAGCAGATATTCATAGTAATACATTTTATCTAACTTTAAACTCTATATTTTTCTAATGATTATTTACATAAATATTTTTTCAGATTCTAAAAATCTATAATATGATGTTTAATGGATATAAAATTCTATTATATTTCCATAGATACATCAAGTCCTAATATATTTGTTTATTTAACTACATTCTATCATGTTAGAGTTCTAAACTTCCTACCATAGAGGCTTAATAGGGAGCCATCTGAATGCTGGAGTGAAAGATATTATTGTATGAAATTTCCACAAAGGAAGATATTGATACCAAAAACCTTTGAAATCTATAGTGTGTTGTCTCAAAATGTCTAATAGATTTTTAATTATCCTATTAGATTGACTATATTTTTTAGGAATATATTAATTTACAAAACTAAACTATATATCCATATCCTTCTAATGACTTCTCCAAAACATCGATGCAATCCTCAAATAATGATCAGATATAATTGATACTGGTACACCATGAAATATAATCAAATAATTAATGTATAATTTAATATTTTGTTCATCAGATAAATATTCCCTAACGTAAATGATGCATTATCATTTCATAAGGTAATCAACTACAACACAAACAATATTATCCCTTTAGATGTTTTTGTGAGTCTGAGGATAAAATTTACATTGATATTTTTAAATTTCTTTTATAGTAAGTGTAAGGTTGTAACATCCCATTAGAATTATTTATATTATACTTAACTTTATGAAATACCAAACAATGAGATATATAAGATCTCCATCTGTTGTCTCCTTCATTAAAAACGGAATTGAAGGGAAACAGACATAATTCTTAATCCATATTATGCCATAAAATTCATGTTTGAACTTAGGAACATTTCTCAACATCTTTTGTGGCTCAAAATTTTCTTTCTGCACCTTTTTAATATTTACATGGATATATGGTTTAACAATAATTTTAAAATGATTACATTTTTAACATTCCATTAATATCTCAATATCCATATGTATTACGTTAGTAAATATAGGATATTTTGTGATCTTTATAATAGAAAGCTATCTTGATTTTTTAACTCAAAGCATAAGATAACTTGTTATCTTTCATAGGGTGGAAATTTATTAAGAAATCATAATATTTAATCAAATCCTACCACATTATTTATAACATGTTCAAATATATTTTAGGGAAAATATAATTTAAGTTTTTTCTAACCAGTATACATATCACACCTTTATCCATGGAGAAAATTCCATCATATCTGTTATAAAAAAATTACTACAGCTAACTCTAAATCATGAGTTGGGTAATTTTTTACATTGTCATTCAATTTTTAATGAGGAATGACCTATAACTATATCATTACTCATGAGGTTTCACTACAATCACTTCTTTAATGCATCACTATAGATTACAAATCGTTCTCCACTAAAGTTTAGTGTAATAATAGTTCAATGTCTATCCTTCCCATCGGTTCCATAAAAAATTGCCCATATTGATCCTTCCAATGGAACTAAGAACCATTCAGATTTAACATGTTGAGTGGATTTTTTAGTCATGAAAAATTTACCAAAGGAGTTTATAATATCAATAAAAACTAGGGAAACTAAAAATATTATTAATGGTGGTTGGTTAAGGTAATTGTGAAATAACTTCTGTATTTTAAGGATATACTGATATACCCTCACATGAGATTATATAACCCATGAATTAATATTTTATAATCCACAATTAACACTTGGTATGTTTTTCATAAAGAACCTCCTTCCTTAGTGTCTTCATCGAAATCATCAAATGATCTTCATACTCTTCCTTTCTCTTTGAATAAATAATAATATTTTCTATAAAGACTATGTCAATATGATTAAGATACTTCAATCCATGATGATAAAAATGATGTAGTAAGAATAAATGACATCACTTTAAATTTATATGTCCATACATTGTAAATAATGTTGTCTTGTCTATATCCCCCTTATTGGAACTTAATTGATGACATTAAGAATGAAGATGAATCTTGGAAAATTATTATATCCACAAAATTGATCAAATGTCTCATCAATACAGGGAAGATGATACATTTTCATGATAGTGATCCTATTATGTTCCTGATAGTCAACAGATGGTCTCAAGGATCCATCTTTAAAATAAAAAAAACAGAATAGGTGCACCACAAGGTGACACACTTGGATGAATGAATCCCTTTTCAAGATTATTCTGGAGTTTCTTCTTCAATTATTGCAACTCAATTTTATCCATTTTATATAGAGTCTTGGAAATCAGTGAAGCACCATGTGTTATTTCAACTAAAAACTAAACTTTAGGGTTACGTGGAATACTATTAAATTATTCTATAAACACATCAATAAACACATGTACAGTAGGTGTATCTTAATTTTTGAGTTTCTCTATAACCAAATGAGATAAAAAAAATTTTTTATAATAATCATAAACCATTTGATGGATGTAATTTCTCTCAGATTTTCATTTTTTTCGTCGCACTAATAAGATATAATAGGGTGGTCCATACTTTTAAATGTATCATTCCTTCCTAAAAAAAGTATTGTGGGATTTATTTAAAGAAAAAAAATATATTAACAAAATTACATTGAATAAAATTATTGGATGAATGAAAATATTTTCTGAAAATATGTTCCCACAAATATTAATTGAATATGAATCACAGACTTGGTATGTCATCATTATACCATTCAAGGGTTTTACTGTTAACTCGATATTTAATTTCAATGTAGTACTCTAATAACTGTAAAAATGTGTTTAGATATAATAGAGTGGGTAGATATAGAATAAAATAATACATTATCATTTCTAAAGTGGATAGTAAGTGTACCTTTCCCCGCATAATTATCATAAACCTATTTAGAAATAGTGATTTCTTGATATTTCCCTTGGTCTTTATGATTGAGAGGTTATTAACATTGATCTTCATCATTAACCTTCTAATTTAGTCAATTATTATCATAATTTACGTACTCCATTCATTTAAAAATTGAACTATGGATGGTTTATTCTGTATAAATTTCTCTTTATTTTCATCATTAAATAACATATTTCCATTATTTTAGCATTCGTTTTCCTAATAACCTTCTTTTCCAGACTTGAAACATTCACCAGTTCCCTTAATCCAATTTCCCCCATGTTTCTTTCCACACACCAAGAATAGTTGAATGATCATTTTATTCTTTCATTGGTTTTTAGAAATAAATTTTAATTCAATTTTTTATTCTCTTATCAAACAGAAGATATTTATTGGTATCTCAAATATCTATCTCCACCTTCTGATAAGATCGAACAATTAATTAAGAGCTACTAAAGTCCCTTATGGTTTATTCCCTTTAGAGACATGATTTTTAGCCACTAATGAATTCAAAAAAAAATAATTTTATACTGGAAGATAATACAAAAAGTGAACCTAAAAATAATGGTGAAATTTTACTCAAATGTACCAATAAATTCATCATTGTTTACTTTAAATCAGGGAATTATTTATCCATTTTCATATAAAGAATATTAGGTATTTAATTATAGTAAAATTTGATTTTAAAATAATCCCACTCAATAGATTTATTTTCTACTTATTTTTTGTCTGTTCTTCATATGATTCCTCCTTTGATATGTTTCTACTTCCAAATGATAAAAAACCATAATAACATTCTCATGTTCTGAACACTAAAGAATGAAAAATATATTTTCAATGGTACTAATCCATCACTCAATTACAAGTGGATCTATAGACCCACAAAAATTAGGTGGATGTTTATTTATAAAGGACTCAACATAACACTGTTCCAAAATTTTATATTTTAGAAGGGCATTTTCATTCATTTCTTGATAATGATTTGTGAGTATAACAATGAGAATTTTGATTCAATCCCCTATTCCATTAGGTTTCTTAGGAATAATATCATTTTATTATCCATTTTATTCATCATAAACATGATTACTTAGGGTTACAACCATAGACTAAAACAATGAAGTATAGTGTAAGAAGTAATAGAAATATTTTTAAACCACATAATCCTAGAAAATCATTTCATGTGTGTCTAAGTTTTGACACCTTATTTTATGAATCTTTTCCTTTAACCAAATATATTCACAATCATTAGGAAAATAATCGGAATATATATTATAATTATACTTATATCTAGGGTTATTACTAAAGAATTATCATCCTAGTTTTCAAGGGTTAACTAAAACTTTCTCTGATTCTAAATATACCTTTTAATACATTTCATACATAAATATTACATATAAATAAGTGAATATTCATTACATAACATAATGATCCATGGAAAAATTGTATAGGTATGGTATCATTTGAAACCTGGAAACATAGACATATTATTCATAATAGTTCTTCAACATATCCTACCTAGAACATTATAGAAAACACCCTTATAAGAAATATTATACATAAAAAATTTCTTAATAACCTAAGAAAGGAAACATGAGAAAGGGTGAGATCTGATGGAAAAATAAAAAATAAAAAATGGAGATATCAATGATTATATAATAATAACATGGGAGAAAGGTATAAGAACATGAGTTTAATATTTAAAATCTATACCCTTTATATCATAGATCATAATCATGAGTCATGCAATAAACCTAGGTAGTTTAAAATACATGAATCCTAATGAAATTAAATAACATGATCCATGAGAGCATAACATTAGCCTAATAAATAAAACACACATAATCATAGAAATTCAATTAATTAATAGTCAAGGATTAATTCCAATACAATAATATTTAATTGGTTTCACTTAAAAAACCATATTTGTGGTCATGGGTCACTCCCAAAACTACCATAGTGTACAAAGTACCTTATAAAACTGGTTAACCTCACCATTACATCCCTGTTTATTTCTTGAGTTTTTAGTCATTAAATATTTTATTGGAGATTGATATAGATCCTACCCATCAAATAATTAAAATCATACATATGTGTTCTAAAAGATTATAAATCATTCATCATAATAAAAACCATGAAAATAAATGGCATTCATTAACATTTCATTATAGCATAACCCTTAGAAAAGAAATACGTGTCATATTTCATCATAGCATAATATAGGAAAAAGAAACATGTTTCATAAAAATATTTTCATAATAAAAATAATCCATCCATATAAATAATAAAGATGGTATCCTTGAATAATATATCCATTAATTTATTGGTGTAATCAAGTATTTTTGTATTTTATGAATATAAATACAATTAGAAGATCATGAAAACACTCTAGAGGAAAGTAAACACTCTATTTTAAAATCACTTTGTTAAGATTTAGAAAATAATAAAATAATAACGATTTCTTTAAAAAACAATGGAAACTTATAAAAAATATTCAAAACAATGAGTGGTAAAAATGGTAGGAAATTTCATTCATACTATATAAGTAAAAAAACATTCCTTTCACACATTTATTAAAATTCAAAAGTACCATTTCTGGATGCCTACAAAAAATATTCATTTTTACAATTTATAAAAAATTATAATATCTGTAAAAATGAATTTAAAAAACTATAGTATAATTGTATTAACATTATTTCTAACATTTTTAGTAAATATAGATATGGAAGAGGAAGGTTTTTTTTAAAGAGAGAAATAAAATCGATTTTCCTTAGAAACACATTTTCAGTTAATTGAGTACATAAGATGAGGAAAATGAAAGTAAAACATGTATTTTAAATAAATAACTAGATTATAAGATAATTGATATGTGTGTTGAGTGTTATATTATATGATTTCATCTTGAGAGGAATAGTTATAATCAATCCCGATAAAGAATGAAATTGTGACATAAAACCCTTACTTCGGGATCACCTTGTCATGAAATCACTATACATTCATGTATATAAAAAATAAAAAATGTTTATAATAATATAATAAAGTCATTTAAATACTTATAATATCACAAAAAATCCATTTATAAAATTTTAACACCCCCTTTTATCAATAATTACTTATTAAAATATTTATTTTTAATTTGTTATTTGTTTTGTTTATCATGAGAATTTTAGATCAACAGTTCGAGTACCTGTATATTTTTCATGGTTAAATATTCTCTAAAATAGTAAAAATGATATAAATATCATATATATTCATTTTATACATATTTAGAGTCATTCTTAAAAGTTATAGATATAAATAAGAATTATGTAGTTCATTGAGATGGTAGGTCATACATACACATGAACATTCAATACAACAGATCAGATGAAATGAAGGTAAAAAATAATTCAAATTTAAATAATCATAATATCATTACATATATCATATATTTTCATTAAATATTTCTCTATTACTATCCAGGAAAAATAGAAATGAAAAATGAGTCACATTGCTTCGTGGAGGTGGTAGTCTACATGTACGCACAAGCAACATTATCATTTTCCCAAGGATTGGAAGGAATGTATGTAGAAGTTATTTTATATTTATAGAAATATATATACGTTATAAATATTATATATAAACATTAAACCCATCACAATACTCATCTATAAAATATGGCGATTCAAAAGGAATTGTATTGCTCTTTGGAGAGGGTAAGCCATATATACGCATGAGTGATATTTCCACTTCCCATTTGATTTTAAATAGGGTTTATAATGGTATTTTAATAATCATAATAATAATATTTTATCATATTTATGATAATTAAGTTATATTTTTATAATAAATATAAAATAAATTTAGTAGGTAAAGAAGAGTAGAAAATAAAGTGATTGGTTAAGGAAATTACCACTTCTTTGAAACTACTCCATTAGATATCCTTTAAAGTGGTCTAGTGTTTCTATTTTGGGAAGAAAAAAAATTTATAACATAACTAGATAAATTTTAAAATGAAAATTGGGAGAGTTTTACAATCTATAATGATCAATGTGGTGTGAATAATTGATGGAAAATGTGCCCTTTTATAATTGAGGTTAGGGGAACTTTTGAAATTTATCTAAATATTAAGTTACTAGAAATTAATTTTCAATAAAAAATTCTAAAAAAGGAAAGGTATTATAATTTACAGTATTATAGGGCTATAATACTATAAAAAATTATAATTTATACAAATATTTGTTTCATTTTAAACCATATCATTTACCTTAACCCTTCATTAACCAATTTCAATTTTAAATATAGTAACAACATTTCCATTATTAAATGGATTTAATTTTTAATTATACCATGAAAATGGATCAATAAATGAAAAAAATATTAAAATATTCATCATATTGTATCCAAAATTCCTTATTTCAAAAATTTAATGACTTTTAATTAATTTAATAAAATATTATTTGGATAAAATACTATTACTGAAAATTTTGACATTTTTCATTTAATTTTACTTAAAAGACATTAATAATGAAATTTAATTCAACTAAAATATTTTAAACCAATAATTATAGGTCATATACACATATATAATTCCTTGAACACTGTCATGTACCCAAATTTTATCAATTGTAATATTTTCAAAAAATAATTTATTTAGTTTTTTTATTAATTAAATAAATATTCTGTTAGCATTTAACAAGAACATAAGAAATATATATAATATTTAAAAATTGTGTATAAAAATCTACCATTAAAATTGATTCAATAATATCGAAATAGAAATTTATATTTTTTAATAACAAGATTTTTTCGCTATGTGGACAAATAAATGATATTTAAAACAAGAAGCGTGACATTTTGTAACTCTCTTTACTTTAAATATAAAATATGTAATTTTCATGTAAAAAACATTAAACATATTGATTTACATCCTAATATGATAAGGGGAGAATTAAATTATTCTAATAATAATTATGATGTTTTTTGGCCTTATCACTTTGTTTTAACATAGTTTGTCCTGATTTAAGTTTTACCGAGGTGATAAAATTTAGCATAAATAAAATTAATGTTGAAAAAAAATTAAAAACACATATTTATTAAATTTAAACATTCTAATTATAAATATGGAATATATTTTAACAATTTCAATTTCCAAAAGTGGTAAAAAATTATAATAAAATAAGAAAGAAATTTGTGTTGAAAACTGTTTATTTTTCAAAAAAAATACATTTTTTAAGTTGAAAACATTGCTTATTATTGCACCAAGAAAAAAATATTAAATGAATATGAAATTTTTTATTGAATATATAATGTATATATTTCATTAAAATCATTCACCAATTGTAATTAATTTGATTTATTAATATAAAAATACATCGAAAAAATATAAACTGTTATTTAAAAAAATATTATTCTTTCAAATGATTTTAATTATAATTTATAAAAAATTGATGAAAAATGAATTAATATTCCCAAAATACGTTGGGTAATATCCCATTTATTAAAAAAAATAAAAACAAATATCCATTTTTGTACTAGGTTAATGGAGAACACATTACAATCATGATGGCCTAGAGGCACACAACCTTAGAATTGAGAGGCACTAGAGCCAATTGATACAAAAACCCATTATATGAAATCTATTACAATCCCAATTTACATCTTGGAACCACCTTATTATATTTTCCATCACCCCACATCTCTTGGTCTCCACCTCTCATTCTTTGTGTTCCTATGTCATCGCCGAAAACCATCCGCTGCCACCCCTGCAAATAAATTCTCTCTATGATAGAGTATCTATATCCAGCCACCTAAACACTGCCCATAGGATGAACATGCTACAAAATAATAATCCCACAAGCCCCGTCATCAGTTCATTCATCTCTATCATCCCAAGCTAGCTTGCATCGTCAATGCATCGCCGGCCATGTCGTTGGGATCCCAAGACTTCTATGCCAAGAGAAGCCTCCATCAACAATGCTTGATGCTGACTATATCCCCACATCGCCATCATCTTGCGCCCATCCAAATGAGGTTATCATAAAACACAACGCACCGATCATAGATCTATCGAGATGACAACCAAAGTAGATAGAATTCACATCCACATTTCATTATGTCCGCCCTATCTCCCCTGCTATCAGTCATGACCGATCTCTCTAAGACCCAACACTGACATCATTAGATCCTATGGAAATACGTGCCGTAGAACCCAATAGATAGAAGTTAACACCAGAATCTAATCCTATAAAGACAGAATGTATAATTATTTACATCATAAACATACCGCTGATGCCTCGTTTAAAGACATTTTACAAAAATGGGTAAGACCTCATCCAAATACCCATGCCAGATTACCTTATGAGAACTAACGATTCTTCAAGGCACTAAAATGGGAAGCACCAATTTCATAACAATTCGAATAAATTCCTAATATGAATTATGTGAATCATAATCAATGTAAACATTAATATTGAAAAATAGTGTAATTTTTTTAACACTTTTCCAAATCAATAAAAAACATCATAAACCATCCAATATAATATGGTTCTTGGAATAAAAATGGTACATTATCAGCCAAATTGGTGATAAAAAATCCAGATAAATAATAAGAATGATGTCGTTACACCATATCCCTAGTAAAGAATAATTAAAAAAATATTTTTTTGTTATTTATGAATATAAATACAATAAAAATGTTATTAAGATCATTTATTAGAAAATTAACCATTTCACTTTGAAAATAAATTTTTCAAATAAAATTACCTTAATATTAGAGGAAACATTTTATTTGAAACAAAACATGGAATCGAGTAATTTAAACTTAAATTAAAAGATCAATCACGATGACATGAAATTTTGTTCATGCTATGTTTGTTAAAAAACATTCCCTTCACATTTATAGTAAAAAGATAAAAATAACCTCATTCATAAAATGATAAAATGATTCCATTTAAACGATTTTTTAAAAACTCAATCATGTGTAATAAATAAGTTTAAAAATAAAAGGATAATTTTATATTTTTTTAATTTTTTTTTGAAAACATGGATATAGAAGAGAAAATAATTTCATTTGAAGAGTGAAATAAAGTCACTTCTCCTCTAAAAAAATATTTTTCACTCCTATGTACAAAATGGTGGGAAAATTATATGAAAAATGTAATTTTAATAAATAAATATTGGAAAATAAATTTAATTAGTTTCTTGATAGGTATATCATATGTTTTCATCATAAGAAGCCTAGTCATAAATAATATTGATAAACAATGAGATTGTTACGTAAGAAACATACCACATTGGTACCTTTTGAATAAAATGAATCATAAAAGAAATAACATTATATGAGTATTTTATATCCAATAATTTTCATGATAATAATGTAAAGACCCAGATTTTTCTATTTTTTCAATTATATGGAAATATTCTGAGGCTGTGAAATTTGACGCCATTTGATTCTAATGTCTGGTGTGCCCGAAAAAGAATTTTATTGATTCTTAAGGTACATTCAGTAAACTTGTGAGTGGGAATTCCTAACATTCTAACTACTGCCCAGAATTGAAATCTGAGGGCATGGTTGAACCTGCAGCACTAGGATTCACTTAAGGGAGCCTGAACCCCAACCACAGTGGGTTGAGCGAGGAAGTTCGTTTTAGCGATTTTTTTGGAAGATTAATAGAATATATCTAACTTATTTTAAAAACCCTCTAACTTTCTTTAGATTTTGGTGTTGGGGACCACAAGGGGTGGTCGGGAATTTAATGTAGGACATTAAATTCCTCATTACAAAAAAATGTGTAACCATCCTACATTCAATTAAATTGGTTCATTAATTGCACTAATTAATGAACCTCTCTTAATTATGTTATGAGGATAACTCCACACCTCTCATTTTAATTTAGTTTTCTTTGGAAAAGGGAGGGGTGTTTTTGTGAGATGATGATTTGGAGGAGCTCATGACAATGAAGGGATCCATAAATCAAGAACCAAAGAATGTCTTTTGAGTGTAAAAATTGGAGGGTTTCTTCAGGATCGATGAACAGCGACCCATATTCCAACACGGGACGCTCTCCAACAACTCTCGAGGTAAGGATTTATCTTGTTAAAATTACAAGAGTTATTGAATTATTATCCACTTTGTTATTAAGTTACTAATAAAGAGGGCAGGGTCCAATCAAATAAGGCATGATCCCTTCGCCTATTGTTTATCATTGTGTTCTTCACAGGTAAATTATTTAGGTTGGATGGAACCCAAATCTGAGGGTCAAGAAGTGAAATAATGACCCGAGAATACTGTAGGAGTGATCATATGAAAAATGGACCACTGAAGATCACGTGGTAGCATGTAGATGAGTGATTACATGGCACCAGCACGGCGGCACCGGTAACTGGTGCTGGCAGGCGATAACGGCGGGTGGTACCGGCCAGCCTCGACACTAGGTCGCAACGGTTATCAGAAATACTATTCCGTTCCGAAACAAGGGGGAAATTCCTCCACCTGTGCCAGCTAGGGAGGGCCTCACACCCTATAGCGAACTGGTCTGCACCGCCCAGCGGGCTGGGCCGCACCCCCCTACGGGCCGGGCCACCATCCTACCGGCTGGGCCGCACCTCCTGCGGGTCAGGCCAGACCACGGCCCAAATGGCTAAGCCTGTCATGGCCCAAACCAACTAGGATGATTCAGGCTAGTTTGGGCCGGTTTAGGCGAGGTCAGGTCGGCCCAAACTAGGTTGGGCCTAGTCGGCCCAATCTGGTCGGAACGGACCTAGACCCCACCAGGTATAGTTTCCCTTAAACTTCAATAACATCAAATTTAGATGTTTGTTTGACGAACCATTAGCGGAACTAGGTCCTTGGAGTGAGGAGATCCTTTTGGTATACTCCTCCCAAATTTAGGAGACTGTTGGATTGTGGCTGGGTTAGATCAAACTAAAACCAACTTGCCCGTCAGTACTAAAATGCTTTCACAGACTGCATATCTCATTGATGCTCCATTTATCGCATTGGAACCCTTACGACATGGTGGTCATTTAGGTTACTATTTTGTGTAGCATACTGATGGTCAAGGTATGACCAATATCTCGAGGAGAAAATTATATGGAACTCGAGTGCAACAGGTACGAGAAACCCTATGGTAGACTATCTTTGAAGTAGCGACCCTGAGTGGATTGAAATCATAGCTACTCGATGTGGAATAGTTTTAGAGAGGCCCATCGAGGATCAGCTTCTAGCGACCTTGTGTGGATCAGCAACTAGAGACCATATGTTAATCATCATTTAGGGTACCTGTGTGGATCAACATTTAGTGACCTGTGTGGATCAGCATTCCAACAACCCTATGCAGATTAGCATTCTAGAGACCATATGTTGATCATTATTCTAGGAACCCTATGTTAATCAGTAGTAGCATGACCTAACAGGGACCCGCCTTATATTGGCCCGTCGTGGAACAATGAATTACGTCCAAGAGTGTAAAAAAATAAGAACAACTTCTTATGGATTAGGTTTGGAACATCTAATAGAATAAGATGATATAGCTTAAGACTAATCATCTATATTCCTGAACTCTGAGTTGTATATCATGTGTGAGATAACTATTTCTTCGTGCTTGGTGATTGAAGTCTTGCATTGTGTTTTTTCCTTATTGGAACTCTGGGAGACCTTCGGGGGTTTCAGGGACCCTACTGAGTATAGTAATACTCATCCCTTCCTGGGATTCACCCACACCATGTTGTGTCTTGTATAGATGATAGACTGATTTGACCGAGGTTTGGGAGTGAGGGCTGGATAGTGCTCGAAGGTGGACCTTTAAATGTGATGTGCCACAGTGAAAAATGACCATGAGTAGAACCTACCCTTTAGGTAGGAACCTTGGAGGACTATATTGGGAGCTATTTTCTGTTGTTGTTGTTGTACTTTTCAGTTGGGCTTGTATTCCATCCTCTTTACTTATAGTTCTTGTTACTTTTAGTGCACACCTTTTTTCCACTGCATTTTTTCTATGTCCGTTGTGCTCATTGTTTTCTAGGACTATGTGTTTGTAGGTTTAAAGAAAATGACTTCCCTTTTTTCAGGGATATGCCTTTCAGTGCTAGTTTCCAACCCCTATCCTATGGAAGGTGGGCATGGGGTAGTCATGGCATGGGGCCCGTGGGATAGGTCGTGAAAAAGTGGTATTAGAGGATTCAGTTCATCCGAAGAACTAGATCACTTATCTTTCCAATAAATCAATAGTGTTAAGTGTTTTTAGTGTGATTTTCAGTTCAGGGAGTCCAGTGTTGGTGCAGCGGCCGACATATCCATACACTAGGAACCTACATTCTGATTTCTGAATTGGTGCATGAAAACACTTTGTGCATGTTTTTTGGATTATTTTTTTACTTTATCCTTTTTGAGTAAGCTCACCTGTTATGACATAATGACTGTGGAACACTTGTTTCTTTTAGGGATTCCACTTCGTAGACATCCAACCAGGATTCCTGGGTGAGTACACGATGACGGCCCACCGAGAGATAAGTATTCGGTGCATGGAACTCTTACAGTGATAATAACATCAGGAGATGTACCAAAAGAACCAATACCTATTGGGAAGCCATTACCACCATCCCTACTAGCCCCACCAATAGACTGTCATTTACAATTGAGTGTGTTGAACCATTTTTAGCGGTATATTCCTCATAGATTCCAATGCGATACAAATCCATAGGCGGCTGAGGACCGGCTAGAGGCTATGGCTATAGTTTTTTGCCTGGTTATGAAACCTGCCTACCAGATGGTGATTCTAGATTCCAGTCATTTCCATGGAGGATCAGGTAGATGGTGGTGCCTGATGCTCCAGATACAGGATGAGGTGACCCTAACTTGGGAAGATTTCAAGGGCCTCTATAGGGAAGAGCTCATTCCAGTGACACTATGCTCTGTGCATATACAGAATGTGATACACTTATTGTAGAGTAGCCTTACCGTGGCCCAGTACTCGGATATGATCACTAACCTCTCTTGATACTCTACTGTCATGGTGCATGACCCTTTCATTAGGGCCCAGACCTTCGAGCAAGGACTCAGATGAGAGATCAGAGCTTCAATGATATCTCTCAGCATCCCAAGGAATGTTGGAGTGCTGTAGAGAGCACGTTTAGTGGAGAGCTTCCTTATCGAGCAGGGATTGACAGTAAGACCCACAAACAACAGACACATAGAAGATTCATCTGTGGTAGGTATTAGGGAGATGATATAGAGGACCAAGAGGACTGTACCTTTTAGAGGATGACCCCGGGATGAAGGGTCGAACGTGTGAGGCTAACAAGGTAGAGCATGCCACCAGAAAGGCAGATAGTGCTTCACGTGTGGCAGGCCGGGTCACATGGGCCGCAACTGCCTGAACAACGGCACTGAAGTCTTGCAGACGGTCGAGGAACCACCGAGGAAAAGGCAGAGATACAAGGGAGGAGGTTCATAGTGCGGAAGACGTGGAAGAGGAGAAGGTCGTGCAATAGGTGGTGGACGATGGTTCAAGGTTATCCTACCATCAGCTCCATGTGGTCCACCCCGACCATAAGTAGCAAGTTGACATTAATGAGCTCAGCTCAAGGCAGTCGGGGCCTATGACCACTGCACTCCATAGATGATTAGAGGTATGATCAATGACAATTACACCTTAGCTACAGTACATATAGACATAGGTTATAGTCACTCATTCACTGCCACGTCACTCGTTCGGAGCTCAGAGATTTAGACGGAGCTGTTGGCACAATCCTTACTATTAGAGACTCCTACGGGATAGGATTCGACAATTTCACACCTGTGTTGGCAGTTTGAGCTCACACTCAGAGGCAAAATCCTCAGCTATGATCTCCTAGTAGTAGCGTCGAGGCCTTACGACATCATCTTAGGTATAGACTGGCTATCCACAATCCATGCTCATATCGACTATTTTTGGTGGAATGTGAAGTGTGTACACAAGGATGGGATCAGGTTTTCCTTCACCAGTGAGTAGGGATCCATTTAATTGCGCGATAGACTTACCTGGAGGAGGGTGCAACCGATCACACATCATTTTTATGGCCTTACACTCAATGCAGATCATGTTGAGAGAGAAATATATCCTGTAGTGGTTGACTAGTATGATTATGTCTACCCTGATGATGTTCTGGGACTACCTCCTCTGTGAGAGGTGTAATTCTACATCGAATTGTACCCTGAAATGACATCGATATCTAAAACAAAATATCAGATGGCTCCTATGTAGCTTCATGAGTTACATGTACAACTCTAGGACTTGTAGACAAAGGGGTTTAGAAGGCCCAATGTTTCTCCATGGACAACCCAAATTTTGTTCTCCAAGAAGGAATATGGGATATCAAGGCTCTGTGTGGATTATCGACACATAAATAATGTGACTATGAAGAAAAAGTATCCACTAACAAGGATTTATGATCTCTTCGATATGCAGAAGGTAGCTCGTTGGTTTTCAAAGATGGACCTCAAATCTGGATATCATCAACTCAGGGTATGAGATGATGACGTGAAGAAGACGACCTTCGAATGTTGGTATGGACACTATGAGTTCTCGATTATTCCATTCAGCATGACCAAAACCCATTTCATGTTTGTGGTACTGAGGAAGAGGATCTTTCAGCCATACCTCAATAGATTTGTGGTGGGGTTCATAGATGAAATCTTGATACACTCAGCGTCAGAGGAGGAGCATGCCCCTCATCTGCAGATAGTACTGGATACACTCCAAGATCCCCAGCTTTATGGTATGTTCTCAAATTTCCCCTTCTAGATACAGTAGGTACACATTTTGGGACACGTTATCTCAAAGGATGGAGTTGCAGTGGATCCAGTTAAGATATAGGTTGTGATTTCTTGGGAGCCAACCAGGAGTGTGACCGAGGTGTGGAGTTTTCTGGGTTTGGCAGGGTATTACCAGACATTCATACTAGACTTTTCCAGAGTGGTGGCACCCTTGTCAGCATTGATGAAGATGGGAAACCCTTCATGTGGATGGAGAGATGGAATTAGATTTTCCAGGAGATATGTCATACACCGATTAGTGCCCCCCATATTGAGGCATTCAAGAGAGGGAGTTGGGTACCCAGTTTAATACGATGCATTAGGGACTGGACATAGATATTTTCTAATGTAGGAGTGAGCAGTGATCTCTTATGTTTCATGAAATTTGAGACAGAATGAGTAGAAAAATCCTACTATTGACCTGGATTTATCAGTAGTGGTCTTTTCCTTGAAGATGTGGTGCCACTACTTGATGGGTGATCATTTTATAGTCTACTTTGATCACAAGAGTCTCAGGTATATCTTCTCACAGAAGGACATGAACTTGAGACAATGACGTTGGCTAGATTTTCTCAATGATTATGACTTTGAGATAGTCTAAACTCATGTTAAGGGGAATGTAGTAGCAGATTCACTCAGAATGAGGTGTGGTCTATAGTTTCCGAGTGAGGAAACGAAGAAGTTATCTACGCTACAAATTTCCTTTATGGATAGAGATGGCGAATCTTACCTCTAGTCTATGAATATCACTACCCCACTTCTTCAACGATTTCAAGAGGCATAGCTTGGGTACTTTGACTATGAGGCTCGACGTGCTCATATATCATCAAGAATGGCACCTGATGGATTTTCTGATGGTGGGGAGCACATCATCCTTTTCAGAGGACGCACCATCATACTGTTGGTGCTATGGGAGGAGGTGTTTAGGGAATTACATACATCACCTTTCACGGTACATCCTGGTGTGGAGAAGATGTACCCGGACCTATGGCGTCCGCACTGGAAGCTATGGATGATGAAACCAGTAAAAAAATTTGTTTCATGATGCCTCACTTTTGACTATGTGAAGGTTGATCATCAGGTTCAAGCAAGCTTCACACAACAACTAGAGGTGTCGGAGTGGAAGCAGGATGGAATTCCATATATTTATTGGAAAGGCTACCACATATGTCTAGGGTCCATGATTCTATCTAGGTGATCATTGACCGACTCAACAAGTCATCCCACTTCATACCCATCTGAGACTAGGGATCAGTAGAGGGCTTGAAATGACTCTATGTATATGAGATTGTACGACTTCATGGGGTGCCATCAACGATTGTATCTAATCATGATACAAGTTTTACATCCATTTTGAGAAATGGATTAGATAATTCATTCGGGAATCAGCTGTGTTTGAGCACTACCTTTCATCCTCTGATGGATGGTCAGACAGAGCATAGCATTCAGACACTGGAAGACATGCTTCGTGATTGTGTCCTAGATTTTGGCCACAGTTGGGAGGATCAATTTCCCTTGGTGGAGTTCGCAGAAAAAAAATAGTTACCACTCCTCCATTGGTATGGCACTGTCTGAGGCTTTATGGTTGATTTTGCATATCTCCTCTTGGCTGGACAGTCCTAGGGGAGGCAGCACTTATGGATCTAGAGTTGGCATGAGCCTCCACAAATAAGTTGTAGATCCTCCAGGAGCGGATGAAGACTGCATAGAGTAGGAATATGTCTTACGCTGATAGGAGACTAAGAACTATGGAGTTCCAGGATGGAGACCATGTCTTCCTATGGGTCTCACCACGATTTGGTTTGAAGATATTTGGTCGGGATAACAATTTAACTCCGAGGTTCATTAGACCCTTTCATGTTCTCTGCAGAGTTGGTGGGGTGTTGTATCTCATAGCTCTTCCCCCACAGATACATTAAGTGCATGACATTTTCCATGTGTCCCATTTGAGTAGGTACGTGCATGATCCGTCACACATTATCGACTAGGGAATGATGGACATTGATGATGGGGTGGCGTTTATGGAGGATCTAGTTGAGATTGAGGATCGAAAAAATCAAGTCCTTCGTGGATGATCGATGCCTTTGGTGCACATTTTCTAGCATTACGGGAAACTCTCGGAGAGCACGTGAGAGTGGGAGGCTCAGATTTGTGCTCATTACCCCAACATTTTTCCTTAGTCTGTGTTGTTTCTTTTAGGGACGAAAAATCCCTAAGGTGTGGAGAATATAAAGACCTAGATTTTTTCATGTAACTTCTTTAATTATATGTGTCTTGTCCTATCCCCAAACTACCCTGGAGCTGGTGCATAGTTTAAATATAACACAGTTAGATTTTTTTTAAAAAAAGAAAATCCAAAATCACACACACATGTTCCACTAGAGTGGATCATTTTGGTTTAGGTATTGGATAATACGATAAAATTATTACAACTCCTTCAAAACTGACCAAAAACTTCTTCATTAAGCAGTCACCAAACAGAGGGACTGAAATCTATGAAACCTGTAAACGAAAATTGATTGAAACATACAATGAGCATATGAATTCCCAGTAAAGGTGTTTTAAATTGACATAATATATCAGTTAAAAACTTTTGAAAACATGCCTTTAAAATTTTTCAATAATGAATTTTCTAAAGGAATGTTTTAACACATGTATTATAACATAGCATTTATTATAGGAATTATAAGAGCACATTTCATGGAATACTAATAGAGTTATAATGAAACATGTTCCATTAATTAGAATGCTCATATAGAATATATGGTTTACGTAATAATAAGTAAAATTCATTCTAACATTAATGGGTATAACATGTGAAAGTGAAAGTACCAAATTTATAACTAAGAGTATTATATGATTACAGTTGATCATAAAAATAATAACATCAATTTTATCCTTTAATTATGTGAATCATACACTAGCTGATAAATCTCCGAGTTTTGAATAATTAATACGCCATAATCTTTTACTTCATCTGATTCTCATAAACATAATCTCTTTAACCAAGAATATTCTAGTAATCAAATATTCATTTTTTAATTAAATTACATAGTCAGAATGTGGGAAGTGCATTTGTTGGACTGTATCAATTCCTTATTCCAAGATAATATAATATGTGCCAAGCCATTGTGCCAAGACCGAAAATCATTATATAGAAATCCCTCATCCAATTCCACATCTAGTATGTCTCATGATACCTACAGATGCATCGAGAGGCTATATCATGCCCCACCCATCTCATAATAAGTCCAATGCATTCCTCATTTCTATATATAAAAGTTCTAATACTACTTTGATTTATTAAATTACTTATTATCCATGTGTCACATATTTCTTGATTTCTTATTTCATATTATTCAATGTTTCCCATACAAATTTGAATAATTTAATTTCTCATTATATATTATTCAAAGTGTTCCATACAACTTGGAATAATTTACATTATTTATTCCATAAAAGGCCATTTGAATTTGGTTACATTATTTAGCATTTACATATACAAATTGAATAATGTTTGCCAATGTTAATTACAATAATATCAACTACATGGATGTAGAAATAAATGGAAAGTATGATTAGTAGATTATTCCATATATGATGAAAACTAATGCTCAAAAAGAAATATAAGTTTTTTCACATAAAATGAAAACCCTAAACTCAAAAATCATATTAATAAGATAAATACTATAAATTCATCATGGATTGGATGCATAACTAATTTAAAGGTAAAACAAATATTTCATGTGTGGTACTAAACACATAGGTCCAAATATATATTTCTGGAATGATTATGTATAACATATCATAAAGGAATACATAATTCTACAAATGAGAAGCATAAAATTAAACCATAACTAATACCATTTAATATATATGAAAGTAAGTGATTTATATATATGTATATAAGAGTATAAAACACCATATATTATACTCATGAATTCTTCATAATTACTAAAAACATCACAAAGTATAATATTTGGAATATCCAAAATGAGGGTTTAGTGTTGGGTAAATCTGTTTATACACAATGGTGTATATAAAGAGTTTTATTTTTAAATAAAAACAATTAAAAATTTGAAAATGATGTGTTTTATTATTTATTATCAATCTTAGGAAATTTATAAATAAATTTGAGGACCAATGTTTATATGTATGTACATATATTCACATAACCGAATATACATTATGTATTAAAGGGTTTTTACCAAAAATCCAATGACACCCATATGACTGTAATATATTAGTCACATTAATTAACAGCGATCCCTAAATTTTATAAAATATAAAAGATTTATTTATTAAACAGCTCATAAATGTGTTTATGAAACATCAACATACATAAATTATTTATGTGTAAAACTAAATATTCATAGTCTATATGAGGCTTTTACAATATGATTAAAGGACGCTTACATGTTTTTAAATATATTAGGGGCATTATTTAAAACAAGGGTTCATTAATTTCAAAATGTGCCCTATGATAATAAGGGTTTGGTTATGAATCATATATATATATATATATGGTTATGTTTACATTGAAATATATACACATAAAAAGACTCAAAGCCTTGCTCAGTGGAGGGTTAAGAATACATTTAAGATCAAGAATTCTCAAGCTTAAGAGGGGGAAGTTGGACATATTGTAAACTGTATATATATATATATATACTTCTATATGTATATATATATATATATAACCAAACCAAAACAAGAAAATGCAATATAGGACCCTTACTTTATTTGAGGAGGAGGAGAGGTTTGGGAAACTCGATGGATGCATGATACGAAGAACAAATGAGGAGTTTGGGGTTGAAAATGAGGTGTATAATTATAATACACCTTATATATTTTTAAATGCCACTTTCATGAAAAATGAAGTCCTACATGGTTTAAAAAAATGATTGAGGGTGTCGTTATTTGTTGAAAATGAGTGAAGGGAGGCCTTAGAAGGTGATGGGAGGAGTTATAGGTGTGGAAGAATGAATAGGAGAAACTGGAATAAACCACTGGTTCAGCGCATACGGGAGGAAGAAGATACTGTGGGAGAGGAAAACCAGAAAAAGGATGAACGACTGGGATCTAATGGAGATAGATCTAGCAGTGGGGGAGAGTCTGTGGATTTTTAAAAGAGATGGATGGTTGATATCTCCTGAGGATAATATCAGATGTTTATGAAAGACACGGTGATTTAAAATGAATCGTACGACAACAATTAGATCGCAACGGGTCAGATGGTGCCTAAAAACATGGATGTTATACCGTGACTATTGAGGATTGAGGACCGAACCGAATCAGACAACCCAGATCATGAATGACCTGATATGATGGTCCAAATTGATTTTTTCTTTAAAATACTTATCCCATATAGAAATAGAGAGGATTATGTGGCACATTTATAATTTGGGAGCTCTAAGACAATGCTCATATTACTCCTTCCCCCTTCCTAGTATCGCCCCGTTCTAGGTTCTTCTGCCGGCACACTCTACCTCCACCCCTTCCGCTGTGTTTCCCCATACGATGGTGTGATGGTTCCTTGCACACGCACATGTGTGTTCCCTTTGGGGTAACTATGCCCCATGTGTTTGCTATAACTTTCACTCATGCGCACCATGCCAGTACACTGCCCCAGGGCCATTACCAGGGGGTTATGGGTGAGATTCCCATCAAGGAATTGAGGGCTTCCTAAGAGGTGGTCATTAGCTAGGTGGGGTAATCACCTATATTATAACAATTTAAATGTTTATTTTTTGTTAAAAATAAAAAATAGGCATTCATATACATATATAGCTTTTAAAAAATATGAATCCTCTACTATACCTATAATGTTTCCTTAGTTTTATAAATCACAATGTTATAAATCATGGTTTAGTACTTCATAAATAAAACCTTATACTAGTTTTAAAAAAAATTAAAAACATATTTTTAGTTAAGACCATATTTTAAACATCAAAAATGAAAAATTTTATAAAACCTTTTCAACCCATTTGAAACATTTAAAATGTATTTTAAATTGATGTCTCATTTTGAAATAATACTATGTGTTGCCAAAATATTTATAAAACGTGTTTATATATTTAAAGTTATAATTTCAATGCATTCTTTAATTATTTTGGAAATCTAATTATACCTTTATATTATAAATTAAACAAACATAATGACCAAAGGCAATACTTATAGCTGTTAGAAACTCAACGGTCACCTAAAAAGGTAACTGTCGGATTAAGGCTCTATATAAACATGTATTAGGGTGTTCCATCTCCACAATTATTTGGCGATGATGGTGCACAAAGTTCCACTAATGCTCTATGTGGTTACAGTGGCTCTGGCAATAATAATGTTCATTGTGATGGATTCAAAGGACTCTTACTATCTTATTAGGGTATTTGTTGTATTGGGTGGTCTCCGTGTAATTTTAATTGGTCTTTTAATATATATTTTTGGTAGTATGATTTTCCATTGATCTTTCTGTAATGTACAAACTTCAGTGTTAAATTAACTGAATTCCGTTTAGTTTTAATTTTTTGTTCGAATGACATGAAAAATAAATATAATAAAACCATAATATTATTATTACTTTTGAAAAGGTTTGGTGTGTCACAATATCCCCCCTTAACATAATATTGTCATCGAAATTCTA
Organism: Viscum album; assembly: GCA_963277665.1. Classification (NCBI taxonomy): domain Eukaryota; kingdom Viridiplantae; phylum Streptophyta; class Magnoliopsida; order Santalales; family Viscaceae; genus Viscum; species Viscum album. Next base: position 2,080,486,955 of record OY728152.1, on the reverse strand, counting down.
AAATATTCATACACAACCCACATGAAAATCCTGACTCACATAAACTCCCATATCCCCTCTCAAAGTCAGCCAATGAGGTCAATCATTTGAATACAACCAAGTGGATATCTTGATTTTTTCCCATCCCTCAACATCTTTGACCCAAATACATTGAGAGAACTGAGAGCAGCTAGGATCATCCCTATGCATTACAAATTCGGGTTTCCAGTTGAATGAATTTGTGGTGTGAATATCGAAGATCTATGAGTAGACTAGATCTCTAAAAATCCCTCTAACAATATCATTCTTGAAAATTTGGATGTAATAGAGCTTTACATAAATATAAAAACATAGAATTTGGTTCATATTGTCCACTCGGTGGTCACCCTCCAAAGGATCTTCTTCAAATTTCATCAATGCTTGATAGTTATCTGACATGGTAAAACCAAGGAAAAGACATTTGTGGTACTGCCCTTTTGGCCTATACATTGTAATTTGGTCCTCTACAATACGGTGATAAATGTAGCTCTGTACATTGAAGTAATAATGGATATTTGAGCCGAGGGTAACTTTATAATTCCATTTTCAATGTTAGATTTAAGCTTTCATAGGGATTGTATTCTTATGATCATGTCTTGAGAATTATAATTTCTAAATTTTCAGGAGGTGATAGGGGATTGGATGGTGAACTCCAATCTTCTATCTGAAAATTTCAGGAGATTTGTTTTATTCAGAATGGAATAACCATATCAAAATAGATACTTTATTTGAAAAAAACAAGTTAAAGTATAGAAACATATAACATTATTCAATTATACAATGTTAATAAATCCACGGTGTTATATAACTACTCGCTCACTCCCACAAACTACTCTCTCAATCCCACAACACTAGTATCAATTTCCTAACATCCTCCTTTACCAAGTCGGCCACCTTGAGAGACATTCATGATAGGTTCATCCAGTTAGATTGACCCCCAAAACATTATTAAACTCCTTAATTTCATTTTCCCAAATATACTTCTCACAGATCGAGTCAAACTCATGAGGTCAACAGTAAGTCCTTTAGAGGGTGGCACATGAGGTATAGAGTTTGTAGATATTAGAATGAACCTAGTTCTAATAGACCAATTAGATGACTTGGTTTTCTGAAAACCAGATGTTGCAAAGCCTCCCATACCTACTAAAACTCAAGACTTTGAATATATAGGTTTCACATGGTTCATCGACATCTGGAACTTCCTGGAACTTATCTAGGGCCAGATAACCCTCAGATAGAGTGAAACACAAGAATAAGCCTTCGTAGTAGCTTCCTTTGTGTGTAAAAAAATCAAGTTGTGCTTGCGACCTGAGGATGTAAAAATGACTTGGTCCATGATAAAGTTTAAAGAAATTTGTGTTTTTAGACACTTGAAAAAGGTATTTACAGGTTAGATGCAGGTTCACAAATAGAAGGTACGTCTCTGAACATGAATGAACAATTATAAGTTCTTGTAACTCGGTGGGGAGAGAAAAAAGTCATGTATCATTTGCCATATTAATATTTAAAGAAAACATATACCTAGTGAGACATAAACAATTTTTCAGTATTTTCCTATTTTTCTAGGGTTTTCTAAACCAATCCACTGATACCAACTATCACGCCCCATCCCTGAACTGCGACAATGCCAGTGCAGAGTTTAAATAAAACATGGTGTGTAAATTTATTTTTATAAAAAGAAAAGTTGAAATCACACATTCAATCTCCACTCAAGAGGATCGTTTTGGTTTATGTCCTATATAATAATATACAATTATTATAATTCCTTCATAACTGAAAAAAATGACTTCATTAAGATGTCACCAAATAGAGGGACCCAAATCTACTAAACCTATAAATGAAAACAGATTGAACCATACTGTGAGCATAAGAATGAAAAGGGGTTTTAAAATAACAAAATATACCAATTAATATATTTTGAAAACATTACCTTTAAAATTGTCTATAAAACATTTTCTTAATAAATGTTCTAACACATGTATCATAACATAGAATTTATTCTAGGAATTATAAGAGCACATTTCATGGAATATTTACAGATTTATAAGGAAACATGTTCCATTTATAAGCATGATCATATAGAATATATGGTTTATAGAATAATAAGTAAAATTAATTCTAACATTAATGGGTATGACATGTGAATGTGCAAGTACAAAATTTATAGCTAATAGTAGTACATGATTAGAGTTGCGCATAAAAATAATTACATCAATTTCATCCATTACTACTGTGAATCATACAATGGTTGATGAATCTCTGAGTGTTAAATAATTAATAATCCATACACTTATAATTCATATGATTCTCCTAAAAATAATCTCTTTAACCAAGGATATTTTACTAGTTGAGCATTAATATTGTTAATTAAATTAAAAAGACATAATGAGGGAATTACCTATGTTGGATTGGGTTAAGGTCTCATTCCAAGATAATAAATTCTGGTCAAGGCCTCATGCCAAGACCATAAATCATAATTTGGTAAGGCATTAAATAATTCCATGTCTATTTTTCTTTATGAGACCTACCGATGCATTAAGGGGCTATAGTTGGCCTCACCCATTACATAATAAGTCCAATCCATTACTCATTTCTATAAATTAATATTCTCATACCACTTTCATTTATCAAATTAATTATTATCCATGTGTCACATATTACTTAGTTTAATATTTCATATTATTCAAAGTGTCCCATACCTTCATGAATAATTTAATTTTTCGTTTCATATTATTCAAAGCGTCTCATACCACATTAAATAATTTACATTCTTTATTCCATAAAAAGCCATTTGAGTTTGGTTATATTCTTTAGCATTTAACTATACATAGTGGATCATGAATATCAGTGTTAATAAGAACACTATCAACTGCATGGCTATGTAAATAAATGGAAAGTATTATAATTAGATTATAGCTTATGTGATGAAAACTATTCAACAAAAATAAATAAAGGAATTATCACAAAAAAATATTAACACTAGACTTTAAAATGCTATTAATAAAATAAATATTGGAAATTCATAATGTATTGGATGCATAAACAATTTAAAGGTAAACCAAATATTTCATGTGGGATATAAAACACATAGGTCCAAACATTTATTACTGGTATGCTTATGTATAACATATCACAAGGGTACAAATTATGTTCAAAATGAAAAGCATGATATTCAATCATAACTAATACCATTTAATATATATGAAAGTAAGTGATTCATACATATTTATGTAAGAGTAGTGAACCCCAAATACTATACTCATTCATTCCCCATAATTAATTAATGCATAAAAAGTATAATATTTGGAATATCCATTATTTGGGTTTAGTGTTGTGTAAATCCATTTATACACAAGGCCGTATAAAAAGAGTGGTATTTTTAAATAAAAACAATGCATATATCGAAAGAAAAATGTTTTATTATTTCTTATAAATCCTTGTAAATTTCCAAATAAAATTGAGGATCAATTTTTATATGTATGGACATGTATTTACATAACCGAATATATATTATTTATTAAAGAGTTTATAGAAAAATTCCAATGAAACCCATATCAATTTAAAATATTAGTCACATTAATTAACAAGGGTCATTAAATTTTATAAAATTTAAAAGGTTTATTTATTAAATAGATAATATATGTATTTATGTGACATCGATATAAATAAATTATTTATGTGTAGATCCGATTATTCATATTCTATATAAGGGTTTTACACCAAGATTAAATAACTCATACAATATTTTAAATATATTAGGGGCATTAGTTAAAACAAGTTTTCATTAATTTCAAAATGAACCCTATGAAAATAAGGTGAGATTATGAAACATACACACACACACACACATATATATGCTTATTTTTACATTGAAATAAATAAATATAAAAAGATTCAAACCCTTTATTGGTAGAGGGATAATAATACATTTAAGACCATTAATTCTCTAGCTTAAGAGGGGATAGTTTTCCATATTTTGAATTAGATATATATATACATATATATAAATCTATATATATATATATATATATATATATATAACCAAACTGAAGAAAGGCAAGGAAATATATGACCCTTACTTGATTTGTGGAGGAGTAGAGGTTCGAGAGACTTGAAGGAGGTACTGGAGAACACGCTGGAGGCTTGAGAGGAAGAACAACTGAGGAGTTTTGGGGTGAAAGTGGGTTGTATATTTAAACATCACCTTATATATTTTTAAATGCCACCTTCTTGAAAAGCTAAGGACTACATGGTTTAAAAAAATGACTGAGGGTGTCGGTATTTATAGAAAACAAGCAAAGGGAGGCCTTGAATGATGATGGGAGGAGTCACAAAATTGGAAGAATAAAAAATATAAAGTTGAATAAAACACTTCTTTAGTACATATGAGAGGTAGAAGACACTTAAAGAGAGAAAAATTGGAAAAAAGGATGAACGATTGAGATCTAATGGAGATGGATCCAATGGTGGAGGTGAGTCTGTGGATTTTAAAAAGTGATGGGCGGTTGATATAAGATGAGGATTAGATCAGATAGCTATGAAAGACATTATGATTTAAAATAACTTGGACGGATGTTATTAGATTTCAACAGATCGATTGATGCATAAAAACATGGAGGGTATACCGTGGATGCTGAGGAACGAGGACCGAACCTAATCAGATGGCCTTAATTGTTTGAAGTGTGATCCGACAGTTCAGATCATGTTTTACCTAATAATCACTGTCCCATATTGCAACATAGAGGCTTCCACGGCTCCTTTATAAGCTAGGAGCTCCGATCCAATGCTCATATTACTCGTTCCCCCCTCCAGGTATCGCCCCGTACCATTTTCTTTTGCTGGTGTTCTCTGCACCCACCCTGCCATCGTGATGACCCGCACGGAGGCATGTTGGTACCTTTCACAAGAACTAGTTTTCACCCTTCGGGGTAACTATTCCCTCTGTGTGCACTAGACCTTGAACGCATGCGCACCATGCTTGCGCACTGCCCCTTGGCCATTTCCAGGGGTTTTTGGTGAGATTCTGATTAAGGCATTGAGGGATGCCTTAGAGGTGGCCATCATCTAGGTGGGGTACTTATCTATATGTTAACAATATAAATTATTTTTTTAATATAAAAACATAGGTTTTCATATACATATATAGGTTCAAAAAAACTTAATCCTCTACTATAACTATGAATTTTCATTAGTTTTATAAAACATAATGTTATAAATCATTGTTTAGTACTTCATAAAGAAAACCTTATACTAGTATTACAAAAAACAAAAAAAATATTTTTATTTAAGACCTTAGTTCAAAAATCTATAATGAAAGTATTTAAAAAAGATTTTCAACACATTTGAAACATTTGAAAATGATTTGAAATCTATATATCATTTTGAAATTATACTATGTGAAGCTAATATATTTATAAATGAGTTTATATTTTTAATGTTATAATTTCAGTTAATACTTTAATTATTTTGGAAAAATAATTATACCAAGATATTTTAAATTAAACCTACAGAATGGCCAACAACTATACTTATAGTCACTAGAAACTCAATGGTCACCTAAAGAGGTAACAGTCCGATTAAGGCTTTATATAAACATGTTTTAGGTTGTTCCATCTCTAAAATGACTTGGCGAAGATGGTCCACATCATTCCACTAATGATCAGTGTAGTTGGATTGGCTCTGGCCTTATTGATGTTCATTGTGATAGATCTGAATGACCCTTAATATCTTCTTGGTGTTTTTATTGTATTGGTTGGCATCCCTATAATTTTAATAGGTATTTTAATAAGTATTTTGGGGTAGTATGATTTTCCTTTGATATTCCTACAATGTAGAAACATCAGTGTTAAATAAAATTCCTTGTGTTTAGTTTGAATGTTTTCTTCGGATGACATAAAAATTATATATAATAAAACTATAATATTATTATTACATGTGAAAAAGGTTTGGGGCGTCACAATTTGGTACTATTCAGAGGATGCAAAATTTGATGGCATTTTATTCCGAAGTCCAGTGTCCCCGAAATAGAATTTTAATCATTATTAAAGTACATTCAGTAAACGTGTGAGTGGGAAATCATAACTTTTGAACCAGTGCACAGAATTGAAATTTGTGGGAACCATTGAACCCTTAATGCCAAGATTTGTTTAAGGGAGACTTAACCCCAACCACAATGGGTTGAGATAGGAAGTTGGTTTTCTCAGTTTTGGTGGAGGATTAATAAAATAGATCTAATATATTGTAAATAGCTTCCAACCATATTTAGGTTTTGGTGGTAGTGACCATAATGGGTGGTTGGGCATTTAATGCTGGACATTAAAAGTCTGGTTACTCAAATATGTGTAACCATATTATAAGAAATTAAGGAGGATCATTGATTGCACCAATTGATGAAGCTATATTAATTGTTTTGTTATTATAACTCATCACCCTTCTTATTAATATTGTATTTTTTTGGCAAAGGGAGACTTTTTTTGGGAGAGGATGATTTGGAGGAGCCCTTGACGAAGAAGTGATCCATCAAGAAAGAACTGAAGAACATCGCCGGAGCCAGAACATTGGAGGGTTGCATCAGGATCGATGAACAAAAAACCATATTCAAACACCAGATGCACTCCAATGACTCTCGAAGAAGGTATTTTTTTAAAAAAAATTAAAAGTGTTGTTGAATCATTATCCACTCCCTTGATATGATGATAACATGTGGGAGTTGGCCAAAGGAATAAGTCATGGTCCCTTCATCTCTTGTTTATCATTGTGTTCTTTGCGGGAATGTTATTCGGGTTGGATGGAGCCCAAATCTAAGGCTCAATCGGGGATGGGAAAGAACCAAGAAGACCGTAAGAGCGATCATATAGAATAATGGACCCCCAGATCGTACCCAGTGGCCCATATAAAAATGGCTATGCGGCACCGGTGGGCAAGGGAGGTGGCCAACAGTAGCTAGCCATGGAGGAGGTGGCATGACATCGTGCATTGCAGGATAAGGACATGAAAATATGGTGAAACGGTCAGTAGAGCGGTCATCACTGGCCGGCCAGGGAGGTGGTGCAGCCCAACGTCGCATGCCACCAGAGGTGGAGGCCGCAACATTTCAGCAGCGGCGGTTGACCAGGCAGACCGACACCAGCCATCCATGAAGGCAAAGCAGTGGGCCATCGCATGCCAATAGAGATGGTTGTGGCTCAATGTTGTGGTGGCGGAGGAGGGACCCGCCCCTGAGGGTCCCACAACTAACTGGTTGCGCCTTGTGGAGCCTCCGCTCCAATTCCTAATATGTATTCCATTCAAAAACTATGGGGAAACTCCCCTAGTTCCAGCTAGGGTGGGCCCCACACCCTCCAACGGGCTAACTAATGCACCCCCAGTGGGCTGGGCCGCGCCCTCCTACGGGCAGGGCTGCACCTCCATGTGTGCCAGGCCATGCCCCCTATGGGCCAGGTGGCACACCCTATGGGCCGGGCCACGCCCCTTGGGACCCGGGCCACTCCCCCTATGGGTTGGTCCGTGCCCTAATTGGCTGAGCCCAACGTGGCCTATCCCGACCGGGTCGACCCTGGCTGGGTCGGGTTGGGTCGGCCCGACTGGGTCGGTCTGGACCCAGACCCGACCCGACCTACTTTCCCTTAAAAAGCCATAACTTGAAATCTAGACACCCATATGAAGAACCATTTGCAGCACTAGGATATTTGGAGTGATATGGTGCTTCTGGTACACTCCACTCATATTTTGGAGAATGTTGGAGTATGGCCATGTTGGATCGAACCCAAATCCAATTGGGCCCTTAGTATTAAAATGATTATAACCCACAGATCGAGCTTTCAATTGAAAAATTTTCTGTCATGTTGGAACCCTTACAACAAGGAATTCCATTCCATTACTCTTTTGTGGATCTTAGTGAAGGTCGAGGTATGAATGATATCTTGAGGAGTAGATACTACAAAACTCAAGTGCACCGAGTGTGGGAAAACCTGTGGTTGGTTGTCTTTGATGTTGCGATCCTAAGTGGATCAATATTATAGCTACATGACAAGGACCAGTTTTAGAGTGGCCCATCAAGGATTAGATTTTTTCAAACCATGTGTGGATCAGCAACGAGAAAACCTATGAGGATCAACATTCATCGACGCTGTGTGGATTAGAATTTCATCCACCTTGTGTGGATCAGTATTCTATAGACCCTGTGTGAATCAGAAGTAGAGTGACCCGATGAGGACCCACCTTATAGTCACCCATCATGGAATAGTAAATTACGTCCAAAGGTGTACTGATAGTATAAAATCTTCTTGGGGACCAGTTTTGGAACTTCTAGTTGAATAAGATGAGATAACTTAAGACTAATCATCTATATCCCTGAACTATGTGTTGTATACCTGGTGTGAGATGACTATTGATTCGTGCATTATGATTGAGGTCTTGCTTTGTGTTTTTTCCTTTTTGGAACTCTGTGAGACCTTCAGGTGTCTCGGTATCGCTACTGAGAATTTTTATACTCACTCGTGCACGATCATCTCTCGCACCATGTTGTGTATTGTGCAGATGATAGCCAAATTTTACTGAGGTTTGGGAGCTAGGGATGGATGATGCTCAGAGGTGGAGCTTTAGATGTGATGATCCGCCATGACGACCGACCATGATCTGTACCTACCCTTCTTGTAGGAACCTTGGAAAAAGATTTCGGGAGATGTGTTTCTGTTGCTGTTGAACTTTTCAGTTGGGCTTCTATTTATTCCCCTTTACATAAAGTAAACTTTCTTTTCAAAACATATCTTTTTACCATTCCAGTTTTACTACGTGGGATGTGCACGTTGTATTCTTGGATGTGTTTTTGCTGGTTTAAATGGAATTCCTTCCCATTTTTTTGGGATATGCCTTTCGGTGATAGTCTCCAACCCCTGGCCTATGGAAGAAGGGTTTGGGGTAGTCATGGCACATGCCTCGAGGGACAGGTCATGACAAATTGTCATTAAAATCATCCATCGGAAGTATATTTGCAGCACAAAATAAACAGGTGGTGTATAAGGCATGTGTCTCACAATAATAAACGTGGTATGAAAATCCATTACCTCAGGTCTTATTTCTATCTTATGTATTTGAAACTCATGTATAATAAATATATATTTATTGTAACTATATCATAGAACTATTATTATATATATTATTCTTTAAAATATTAAAATATATATTTGTTAACACCCTATTATTAATAATTCATTTTTAAAATTACTATTTCGGGTGATAACTACTTCGATTTCCATGTATGTTTTGGTTCTATAGATTTCGTCCTTGTACTTAGCTAATAGTTATATAATTTATAAAATGTTAATAACTATTTAAATATCATATATAATAATTATTTACATATTTAGAGTCATCAATAAAATTTATAGGTGTAAAAATGAATTAAACCGTTTATGGAGGTGGTAGGCCACACAGACGCATGAACGTTGTTTCCATTTTTTTTGAAAGATAGAAAAATGGAAAGTAAATAATAATTCAACATTAAAGAATAATTATTATATCATAAAAATAATATATATATGTGTGTGTTAATTAATTTTATCTTTATTATCATATATTTCAAAATAAAATGAATAACATATCATATCGCTTCATTGATGTTATAGTGTACACATACACATGAGCGAAATTATCATTTTCCAATGAATCAAAAGGTTATAAGGAAGATGTGATATTATATTTAAAAAAATTATAAATATGTATTAAATATAATATATATTAATTTAATATACCATTATATTCTTCCATGATATTTGATGATGGGAAAATAATTACATCCGTTTTTGAGGTGACAATCCACCATATACACGATCAACCGTTTTGTCACACATTCTATTAAATAGTATATGTATTTATTTTATTAAATTAACATAACAAAATATCAATATATTTAAGAAATAGGTTTTATTATTTTATAATAATTGAGGAATATTTTTAGGGGTAAAGGAATAAATAAAATGAAGATGCATGGTTAAGAACTATACATCTTCTTCGGAGAACCACTTTAGGTTCCTTAACAAAATCCATAATAGGATGGTTTCTGTAATAAAAATGGAATATAGGTATTAAGGAGGGATTTATGGAAAGTATTTCGGAATAGGTTGGTAGAACCAAAGTGATCTTTTAGTGTGGATAAGAGAGGATAAGGGGTGTCCTTTTATAAGTCGTGGAGAGGATACACATGTAATTTTTGAAATAAACAAATATACCCCTGTTTTACACACATCAAATGTCTTCAAATTGAATATTACTAAAATAGTCATGGGATAATGTGGAAATATTTACACAAAATAAAAATTAAGCGTTTTTAGGTAATTTTAACCCATATCATTTTATTTTAACCATTGCAAAACCCATTTTAATGTTAACCATTATAATTAATTTTTACTATTTTTACTATTCATTATGACCAACAATTAAGTTTACCATTTTAAATAATGTTAATTATTTTTATTAAAAATATGGAATATTATTTTTCAAATTAAAATCACATAATTGGAATAATTTTCTTTTATATTAAAACTTGTAAGCGAGTAGAAAAATTCATTTTCTAAAGAACATTTTTTTATGTATAAAATGATTCTACGATGAAACTCAACAAAAACATTGATTTCAATGAACCAAATTGAATTAATTATAATATAATTAATCAAATTTAGTTTAAAAAAAATTAAATCAATATGATTTTTTAATTCATTAAATGAAAAGGCAGTTTTTAATTAAAATTAGCATTTTACACATTTCATCTAAAAATTAAAATTTTTATAAAATTATTATAAATTAACTATAAGATAATTTTAAAATTATTATTTTAAAAATTAATCCCTTTTTTTAAATAAAATCCATAAATGTTTCAAAAATTTAATTTAAAATAATTTCGCAAAACGCGACATAACGACTTTTAAATCAATACATTTTTAATAATAAAACTAGTTTTATTCTTATCCCATGACTAAAAATATGATAATTTTTTTAATAAATATATAATATATAAGTTTCAATAAAATCATTCACCAATAGTGATTAATTTAAATTATTACGATAAAAACAAAATTGTGCACAAAAAATATGTTATTAGGGGAAAACTAATTTTACATTAAAATGATTTTAATTTTGATTTATAATAAATCGATAAACAATGAATTTATTTCATGTATTTAATAATCCTATTCATTTACACTAATTTAATGTCTACGTTTTAGTGATATACTATATTATGGTTCATTTCGACTTGTCGTTGTGTGTACTGTAAACTATCTAAGAGATTAAATTTATGTATATATATATTAACATCTTAGGTTGTTACAAAATAGGTAAATAACATCTTACCTAAATTTATCCAATTTCAATGATAAGGAAAAACTACCCTCTATGGATTGAGAGTTAGAATAAAACCCTCAATGAAAAGAACACCGACCATGGGACCTTATTTTCATAGTCTTCAACACAACAACATTTGATGTTCATTAAGGGTTCATAGAACCAAAAACATCTATTTTATTTAAAAAGGTAATAAAATTCCACATTTTTTATATTTTATATCTATTGGATAATCTCTAAATTAATATTTTAGGCCAAAAGATTCACTATCAATCAACGCCTCCATAATAATTATAAAATTACATTTGATATTACACACCTCTATAAATTAATTCAGGAATACATGGGGTTGTCCATTATAATTTTTATTTGATAATACCATATAATTATAATTCAATATTTTCATTATTATCATTTGAATATTTTTATAAATTTCCCTTTTTAAAAAAAATTTATTTACCTCTTTATAATCTTTATAATTATGTTAGGATAATTATTCACAATTACCATTTTATAATTCATAATAATTACCTTTGGAAAATTAATATAATTTTAGTTTGATAATTATTGGTAATTATCATTAAATAATTTGTAGAATTATCCTTTTATAATTTTAATAAATTATCCTTTTAAAATTATCTTCAAATGATTCAATGAAATTATTATTTATAATTATTAAAATTATAATTTTGATAATTTTAAAATGATAATATCATGATATTTTATTATAAATTATAATTAATAATTTGATTGAACTTTTCCTTGAAAATTTAGGTTTTATATATTTTTTTATTAAAAACAAACCAATTTATTTATTTCAAAATTGAGAGGGAGGATGTAATGGAATAAAAAAAGAATACGCACATTCTTCTACCTTCAATACGGCACACCAGGGAGGGAAGAAATATATGTGCCACCTGGATCTGGAAGAAGGAAAACATAAAAGGATTCACTTGTTATACGTTGGGATCTTTGGGATCACATTGATTCAATTATATCTACTAATGTCAAAAGAGAAATGGTTCATCTATATCAAAACCCATAACATGTATAATGTTTCCATAACTGAGAAATTAATCTACCCTTAACTAAAAATTAATGGAAATCTTTAATTTTGCCACATTAATGAATTGTTAATTTTAAAGTATTAAAAAATTATCAAGGACATGAGTGTGAGTATGGGTAAAAATAGAGGACTTCTGTGTGTGGCTTGGTATAAGGAAGAAGAAATATTTGAAATTAAATAGTAATAAAATAATTATAAAAAATAAATAATGGAAAGAACAATATGCTTATGTGTGATCAAACCAGAAACCTAATGCACACTAGGGTTATGTCTAACTTATGGTAAAACCCACATTCCAAATTTAATAGAATGATTATATATCCCATCTATGGAATAATTAAAATTATATTACATTATTTTTTAAAAAAATTGTGCCATTGATATGTAATATGATAAATATATTTATTATAACAATATTGATGCTCTACGAGCTATAGAGACCAATACAAACTCTGCACCTCACTAAAAAAATATTCCATAGAATATTCCAATGTGTTTAAATGGATTTTACCCATATGTTATTCCACATTAATAAAAATTATTTATAACGTGATTTCAATTAAAAAATTATATTCTCACATAAAACTACTCATAAATTTTAAAAAGAAGAGGATATAATTAACATTATAAGTTTATGATATTACTATTTTCACACACTATCAACTTGTAGTTTTGAAGAAGTTACTCAAGTTGTCTTTATCTAACAACTCCACCCATTGAGATCAAACCTCAGATACCCAATCCCACATTTTTTTATAGATCTATTCATGATTCCCATGAATCCGAACAAGTGGTTCCACCTTCCCTTGATGTAATTTAATTATATAGTCGATATTCTACAAAGAAATATCCCAATAATATTCATTAGGCTCTAACTCCATGTCCTTGTAGTTATTGAATATTGGATGATGTGCTACGTACCTCTAAATTCAGGACACATGAAACATGTTGTATTCAACACAATAGAATGAAGGAGTATCTTAGTGATATGCCACCATTACAATATGTCATATGTTCTTTGAGGATCCACAAAACCACTCTGTTTGTTTTTATTTTATCCTCATATGTCAGTTGTCTGATTGAGGAGTCTCTATCAAGAAAACTTGATCACCAACAACAAACTCCAAAGTTATCCTCTTATTTTTAGTATATGGTCTCTTCCTGCTTTTAGAGGTGATCAACCTATTCTGAATCAGGTAAAATATTTCAGAGCTCTTATGAATCAAACTACGACCTACAACAACGATATCACCTAGATCATGTAGACAATGTGGTGACCAATATATTCTCACACAAATATCCTCCTATGGTTCTATCTGAATCAAATCCTATTAATTTTTCTTTTACATGAAATCATCCAAGGATAGATAATAATTCCATTTCCCACTAATTTATATAATATAATATCAAATAATAACATCAAATATATCCATCATATACTCAAATTATACGTCAGTCTGAGGATGGTACAGTGTGATCAACTTGAACTGAGTCCCTAGGGAATTCTGTAAGGCCTTATAGAAATTTAATGTAAAATGTTTATCTATTTCTAAAACATTGGTCAAGGAAAATAAATATAAGTGTACATCTCAGGGATTTATATATATATACTAACATTCCCATTGATTGAGTATCTCAGATTGGTATAAATTAGGAAACTTTTTTCAGTTGATCGATAATCACCCAAACATCATCATGACATCTAGTGGTCCTAGGTAACCCCATAAAAATATCCGTCATCAAATACACCCACGTCCACATGGGAAATGGATGTGTCTATAGAAATTCATTAAGATGTTCGTGCTAAAACTTTACCCCTGGAAGGTTATCCATTGGGCCACAAACCATAAAATGTCCATATTCATTCTATGATACCAGAACTATCAACTAAAATCACAGTAAAACTTCATCATAATATGATGTAATTCCCATATTGAGGTATAGAAATACTTCATCAATTACTCTATTTTATACATGGACTACTACTCTCTCGTATACACAGATCACATTGTCATCTAAAAAATTCCACTTAGGTATTTGGTCACCTCTTACTAGATATTCATGCATCACAGTAGACTATGGATCCGACTCATGTAGAGAATTCACCCAGTCTAAAAGCGAGGATGTGATCACTAAAGTGGGAAATTTTGTCAATCCATAATCCTTAGAAACATCTATCCTTCCATTTAGAAAGCAATCTCATCAAACACCACTACTCTTCTACTGCCTCCCACTATGATCCTTCTTAGCATACGTCTTACAACTATGATCATTCACAATGATGTTACCATTCCATGGCACATAAGATATATTGAACTAATATTTTTAGATAATCAACCCAATTAGTTTTTCTTAGATTTAGGTTCCCATGTGTGATGACATAATAAAGGATCTTATGGTTTGTGTAAAAAATAAATCTCTTACGAAAGTGGTATTTTCATCAATGCTTCAGATCATAGATATAAACTACCTACTCCAAGTCATGAGTAGGATAATTCCACTCAAGGGGTCATAGTTAACATAAACCATAAGATAATACATTCTTCCACTACATCTATACTATTACCAAACCAATTCTTAATGAATTACAATATATATAATATTTGATCCATTTATCGGGTAGTGTCAACATTGGAGTTGTAGTTAGACTCCTGTTCAGCTCATGAAATTCCTCTTCAAAACATTTTATCCACAAGATCTTTACTCCTTTCATTATTAGAATAGACATGGGTGATGATAGTCTGTATTATTCACAGAAAAACCATTGGTAGTACTTGACTAAACCTAGAAATATCATAATCAAAAAGTAATTTTTCATACATGTATTAGAAATGAATAAATCCACTTTCTATAGGTCCAAAAAATATACCCGTCTTAGAAAAAAATGTCCAAGGAAATTCACCTCCTATGTATAGAAATCAAACTTCAACATTATGGAATAAAGATGTTGTGATCAAAGTGTACTCAAGACTATATCTAGGTTTATAGAATGATTCCCAGGTGTCAATGTGTTGATATGGATGTCATCTAAAAAAATCATGAAAAATGATCCCAGGTATGGGTGGAATATTTTTTTCAGGAGATCTAGAACACATTCAATGCATTCTCTATTCTGAACAAAATGACCATTTACTCATAAAGTCTAAACCTTGAATAAAATGTCATATTAGGAATATATTATTCTCTAAATTGCATCTAGTGGAAGCCCAATCAGAGACCAGTCTTGGAAAACCATAGGGTTCCCTATAACTGATTAAAAAGACCTTCGATCCAAGGTAAGAGATATTTTTTCTTTACCGTCACCTGGATTAGCTTTTGGTAATAATCATAGTGTTGAATACTACCATACACATTATTTTTGAACAAAAAAGGTGCACCCCATAGTGAAGTACTCAGCATGATAAATCCAATTCAATATAATTTATCCAACTACACATTAAGAACCATTAACATGGTTGGAACCATACAATTTTGGGGTATCTAAATTGATGCACACCTGGTATGTTTAGAATCTAAAATTCAACTCCTATATAAGAAGGATTTACTATTAAGTCTCTTGGTAAGACATCATGATTGAGGTTCACCATTGGTTGATGAGTCAAGGGGGTTTTCACTAATCCTGATGAAAGATCCAATCCATCCATATTTTCCTTGATCACCTTTAGATGACTGAAGTTTGTTCCAACTATGCCTCCAATAAGATCCCACAATCCATTCATCACATATCTCTTCCTTCAGAAAAGGAAAAAGTGACCTATCTATGATAACAATTTTTGTGAGGTTAGAATCTAATCATCCAGTCTATGCTTACAACCACCTAAAAATTCATTATGTCTAAAATGAAAAATTCCATACAATTTCCATAGCATGTGAAGAATAAAAGAAACTATGGGTATTATAGAAGACAATAAACTATTTTTCTCAATGATATGTCATGAGGGTCTAATTGAGATGATATCTTGACTGATAGGTCATGTCCAATTACTACTTGAGGTTTTTTGTAATAATGGGAAGAATATGTATTGATTAAGGATAAATATATAGTAGAAGTTGATAAGAAATGTACCTCAAATAGTAGATGGACCCTCTCCACAATCATCTAGAGTTTGATCCACTACTTACACATAGCCTGCCTCAATACCATGATTTTATCCCTGAGGTGTATTACTAGGATGATTCCATTACCATGAACGCCAATAGCATGCTTGGGTTAAAAACATTTTCTTTCCACCACATATGTATAATTCTATTCTCATTGCTCTCCGTGAAATCTACTGGATATGTTCTATATTTCTACGTGATTGGAACTTTCAATGAGGAGATAAGAAGTACATTTGGCAATGTATGATGTTTCCATTGTTGATGAACTGTGGGTCATATCCTAAGTTAGTTGATGAAGCTGAAATCCACTCAACCAATATTCTAGTTCTCTGATGCACTTCCTACGTATTCCACTTCCCAAAACTAGAAAATATACTCACCATACCACTAAAAGGTCCACCTAAGTGAGTAGTTTAATGTTGAAGAAGCTAACTATTTGTCCCCCTCCACGATATTCTCAATTGTAATGTACTTACAAAAAACCTCTATGTATTTATATTAGTATAAGATCCATACTGAATATTTAATGTCACAGAAAATTCCAATCTCATTCTTAATGGCCTCATTAATGGCCATAAGGAATGAAAAATAGAGAAGCTTAGTAATACAAGTGGTTTAGGTAGACACCATCATGGAGATACGATGAAGCTCAAGGAACTCCTATTATTGGGGGAGATTCACCATTTAAGGTAATAATTTTGTGAAAAAAAGTCATTGAAGTCCTCCTATGAGATCCCCTCACATCATCCATCCAAAAAAATGACTCCACATGAATACATGGTGGGTCATTAAATCAAGAAAACTTCCAGCTTCACCTTCATATCCATCAAAACCATGACAAGGTATATGATTACCTCTATAATTTTTTCCAATCTTTATCATCCTTTGGTACTCCTTTTCCCTCAAATGTTAGATGATTCCAGAGCTGGAAATATCTAAAATATTATATATGGAATCTTGATGGTAGCTGGATTGGAACCACTACTTGTACCATAGGTATAGGTGTGGGAAAGTGCTCAGGAGCACCCTCCTTCTTAGAAGGTTGTGTTAACAAATTTCAATGAGGTGGAATATCTTATAAAAACAAGTAACATTATGTTCATAAATAGATACTATTCATTCTATGGGATCACACATGGTTCTTCTTAGTTTCCACCCCCAACCGAATGTATACACTCTTAGCAGTAACCATAGTCTTTATCCTAACACATTAGTCACAATCATCACACATACACTCAAATACCAAAAAATCATAATTATGTTAATTAATTCCAATAAAGATATATCATATTAGTATAGAAACATAGATATTTCACACAATGGGAAACGACCTTGAATAGAAATCACAAGTTAAGGAATATAGTTAAATAAATACCATACAACACAATAACATGTATATATATATATTTGGGATGTGAACAAAAATTTCTAAACACGATTCATGAACACACCCATAACCTAATAAATCAAAATTCAATATTAGGTGTATCACAAAAGGTTAATTTAATCATTAGTGATAAAAAAACATAATTTCTCCAAATTTATGGAAACTAAACAGTACACTATATAGTTCTCCCCAGAAACTATCATAGTTACTATACCTGGGTCCCAAAAATCGTATATATTTTCTACCCTATCTGAAATGAAGCCAAGAAGAGAGAATATTTTGTGAATCTAAGTACTCTGAAACCATTCTGTAACACCCTGACCGAGACCATTAGGTTTATTCCTGGATTCCATATAACCTCATGTGCACCTCCCCATATGAAAGAGTCTTAAGAATAACAACAAGGGTATGAGTCCCTTAGTGGCGAGGCTTCACCCTCAGTATCATATGACATGATGAATAATAAGTCGTAAATAATACAATTGATAACAGGAGTAATCATGTAGAAACTAACGAATTACATAAATGTCATTCAATAATATGAAGATCCTAAAATGGAAGGCCTAAATAAAATATAAAGTATTAGATAAATAAATAAGTAAATAGTGGGGTCCTTGAGACCATATCAGTATACTACCAGCTCTATTATCTCTACTCAACTATCCCTTATAGGTCCCTTTCACTTCATCAAATATCTAGTGATGAAAAATAAAAGTATGAAAAAAATTCCCAAGTAGGGAGTGAATACAAGAATTAGAAAGACACCACCAATGTATCCATGTCCTAGTTTTATGAAGTTTGTTTATATCATAATAATAATAAATGAATAACATGTAAATAATCATTCCATACAAAACCAAGTGTTTTTTTCCAACTAAGAAACCAAAACCCATAACTATACCTACTTCAACTCCATGCTGAAAGGATAATCATCAAATTTTGTAAATGTTTAAGAATAATCCAATAGGCTCATGTCACATTTCCTAGTGGTTTCAAGGAATCAAGTTAGATCATTACCTTATAACATCACATCCCAACTCTACCATGATTCTGGCACGTAGACCATCATACCGCACCTATGCCTTAGATCAGGACCCAAAATCGTCACACTCCAGACATGATACCTCAAGCCCGGACCCTAGACCATAATCACCCTAACAAGATGCCTTGGGTTAGGCCCCCCAAACATCATGGACCCAATGTTCTTCCATGGGTTAGGCCTCCTAACTGTAGTGACCCTTCCTTGTGCTTCGGTCCATCATAATCATCATCATCACAGGCCTTGTATACTACCTCTCTATGGTACATACATCACATAATTATCTCCCAATTTCAAGTAAAAATAACAAACTACAAGGCAATAAAAACACACATCACATGTAAAATAATATAAGGTCAGAATAACATTTCATCATGAGAAAAAGAACTATGAAAATATAAAAACAAGTTATCATATTCTAACAGCGAAACCAACCACTCTAAAAATACTCTTGGAATCAAATATCACAATGAGTATCATGAGATACACATACCCCTACATGTGGTAAAGACTAGAAAAATTATCATTTACATTGAATAATAAATTATATCATGAAGACATGCATAAAAATACCTCAAGAGGTATGTATCTTCTGACCTCAATGTTAATGGAACCAATGATGATGATAAACCACCCTATGTGGTTTGAAATCTAGAGTGGAAATTCAATATTAAAGAACATATACTCCTAGGATGTATTATAATATTTATTAACATGTCAAAACTTGAGGTTAGTCAATGGTTCCTATAACCATAAAAATTTATTTTATTTAAACAATTAATCAAATATATCATCTAATGATATTTTCTCCCACCTAGATAATTTCCAAATTATAATTTTAGGCCAATGAATGTGATAACAATCAAATCCTATAGAATAATTATATATTTTTGTATATTATAAACCACTCTAAATTAATTCAATGATACATACTATAGTCCTTCATTAATATTCATTGATAAATCCAAATAATTTTCCATTAAAATTTTCATAATAATCCATTGATAATTTTTTCATAAATTATCCATTGATAAAAAAATATAATTATCTTTGGATATTCTATATAATTATATTATAATGATCGTTCATAATTACCTTTTGATAATTATTAATAATTATATTTCAATAATTCAAAGTAATTATTGTTTCATAATTATTTATAACTATCATTAAATAATTCACATAATTAACCTTTGATAGAATTATTAAATTATATTATTATAATAATCTTTGGAAAAAACGATATAATTATTGTTTATAATTCGTATAATTATTATTTTTTAGATAATTTTGTAAAATTTATCTCTATAAATTTTTATAGAAAATCCGGGATAATTTGATAGAATTGTCCCTTGAGAATGTTGGTTTTATTACTTTTATAATAAAAATCAACCATTTTTTATTCCTCAATTGGGAGGGAGAATAAACGGAATAAATTAAATAATATAGAAAAAAATAAACAACCATATTCTTCTACATTAATCATTGTGCACTATGAAGGTAAGGACATTGTGCACCGTTTGGATTTGGTAGAAGGAAAACGATAGAGGATTCACCATTCACACATAGGGAGATTCAGTATCACATGGTTTCAATGGGATTGAAAAAAATTAAAATTAAAATGGGTCATATTTATTGAAACGTAAAATGTGCATGAGGTTTCTAAAATTGTGAAAGTAATCTAGAATTTAAAATAAAAATTTAAAGTGGAGTCTTTCATTTTACCTCATTAGTGTTTTGTTAATTTTAAATCAATAAAAACTGTTGATTTCAAGGTTTTTGATTTAACATCAAGTGAAAATGGAGGTCTTCTGCATATGGAGTGGTACGAGAAAGGTCAAAGAATTAAAATTAAATAATAATAAAATAATTATAATAAATAATAAGGGTAAAAACATCTGACATGGTTTCCATCAAACAGGACACCTAATGTGCACAATGCTTGTGTTGTGCCTAGGGTAACAAAATTATGGATTCAATATATATCTCTTATTTCCCAACCGAGGAACAATTTTGGATACTTTCAATTATTGTATAATTTTTTTTCATGAGGGATATAATATATTTAATATTTTTTTATATCAATACTGAGGTACTAAGGGCCTCGAAATCCCACACTAACTAGACACCTAACTCTTATGATTCCAAAGAATATTCCAAATTGTTAATAGTGATTTTACCTTTATGTGAATCCACTTAAAAAGTAATTTATAGGTTGTTTTAATTGAAAAACTACACTATTCACATTAAAATACTAATAAGATACAATAAAAAGAGGTTTTTATTATCATTAAATATTCTGGATATTACAATAGTAATGCATGATTATGGGGGAGATACAATTCAAGAGGATTATATATTCAATATAGATGAATGCATATTTCATGTGGGACATGTTTTAATGATGAAGAATTTTAATTTTGTTTACATTAAAATAATATAATTGAGAAGAAATAAAAATATTTATTCAAGTTTTTTTGAGGCCAAAAGTAAGGATATATTCCTAATAATGTCATAACCATTTATAAAAGAATCAATAATTATATTCCATAAGTTGGTTGTGATATTAAAAGATGAGACATTTGAAATCTAGACGTTCATGTAGTCGTAGAAAAATTCCATTGGTGTCAAAGTCAATCAAGATCTACAAGTGATATCATGAAGTGAATTCTATCAATATCCTCGAGTAATGAGAGTGGAAAATGATAATCTGTGTTGGAATGGTGATGCACTACTGGTATTGTTCCTAATTAGAATTTAAATAGTTTTCAAAGAAAAATTTGAGTTATTTCTGTTAAAATTACCTTATAGAATTTTATTATTGTTATTATGACTTAACACGAAGTGGATGTCCATTAATAAGAGGAAAAACCTATTCAAGAAGTGGTTATATTCATAGAGGTATAATTTTTATTTATAAACAAAAAATATACCATCATCAGAATGATTTTATGAAACTTTAAGACATTGAGAATAATTAATTAATATTTGAAATTGAAATCTATGTGTTATAGTCATACAAAATGTTATGCATTTATAACTGCATAAATAAAGGGTATTTTTATAGATATTAGATGTTTGATTAAAATTACATGATAATGGAGAATTCCTATATAGAAAACAAGATCGTAGATACCAAGTTGTATCATTCGATTTCAATTATAGGTGATATCATTTGATTTTTTATTTTTTATGTGACATACTCTTGTTCTTAACTTCATTTAATATAACAATTAATTCTAATATGATTGATATCAGAAGAAATTTGTTATCAAAAGAAATAAATTTATCAATATATAAGGTATTTTTACAAAACTAGGGAGTGTAATATAAAAAATTGCGGCTGCAAAAAAAGATTCGTCATCTTATACACCATTATGAATCAGTATACTAATGAGAAATATTGATTTATCTTTGTGAAGAGGAAAATTCACTCACCAAAATTTATTTAAAAAATGCAACTGTTAGTGAAAATGGATTGGAATTCATGTAATATTGAATAATATTTAATGAAGATAATGATAATGATAATACATACAAGTAATATGACAATAGATTCAATGGTGAATATGAAGGTATAGAATAGTCTCCTTTATTATATAATTATAAAAGGTATGCTAAGATATTATATTTTATGGTAAATTTTATGCAAGATATATCATAAAGGGTGGGTGGGTAAAGATGGTATTGATGCACCAATCTCATTCTAATGGTTAGGAGAGAAATATTTTTATTTTATTAAAAAAGTGGGAGGGTCATAACAATCTATATTAATAATTCATTTTCTTTTACTATTTCTAACATAAATATCTACATAAAAAATACCAAAAAATGATGATTCCCTGTGTCTTTGAGAACTTATATACATAAACCATTAACATAAAAGTACAACATCACTATTTAAAACATTACAATAGTTTCCTAGTTTCCTTTAAAATCATAATATTACATAAGATGACATTGAGACATATAGAAGGAAAGGGTGAGAAATAGAGAAAAATAAGGGAATAATAAAATAATAACATGATAATAAATTATATATGTGATTAAAGAGTCATATCATGAAAGAATAAATATGTAAGAATCATACATACTCACTTGATGGAATGGAATGAGAAAATGAAATTATAAAATCTTAGCATATAAAAATGTAGAAACAACATGAAATGTGACATTATAAGCACATATTGAGGTTTATCACCAAAGAATCATAACAATGATTTCTTAGGAAGATCTCCCACACACCGTACATCATATCTCATTAGAAGAAAACCGTACCAAATTCATTGGAGAACAATTTTGGTGCACACTTCACATGGATAACATTATTTGTTCCTCATCGATCATGTAACATAATAATATATTTAATTATTTTGAATCCCATGATTAATGAATGTGGATTTTATAAAAGGCGATCCAAAATAAAATAATGATAGTAATATCTGGGTGAATACCCTTGAAATAAAAAAGGGTTGTGTTTTCACAATATAATGGTTGGCATAGAAAATGAAATGATAAATTTGGCATAATAACATGTGTACATAAAATATCATCAAATGGTTTAATTATAGGGATGTTTTGTATACCATAAATATGAAATCATTTGGATATTATTGGGTGATTATGATCAAATGAGAACATAATCACTTGAATGTAAAAAAATATCATAACAAAGGAAGTGATTGTTTTGAAAAGAGGAGAGGGGGACCATTACCTTGAAATATTGGTACATAAAACATAAAAAAACTCTTTGAATCCTTAAAAATACTTTGGGATGGATATAGATAGGGAAAATGACATGAAAATTGAGCTTCAAGTCTATAGTGTAAGTATTAATGGGAGAATGTGTGGGTATTTATAGCCAAAGATACAAGATTATTAATTTTCAAATACCGGACTCAAACTCCTAGTTACTAAAAAATAAATAGCCATTGGCCTTAAATTGGTGTTTTCTCATGGTATTGGCCATGAAGGATTGGTTTTTAATATTTTATTATTTGATGAACCAAACTCATTAATTTAATATAATTCATGATGTGGATGTGAGTCATGTTCAAAAATAATAGTTTTCAAAATATTACAATAACCGTGATAATTTTGGAAGGTTAAATATAGTTTTTGAAAAATAACCTTGTAACATTAAAATAATTTATTTTAATGAAAACCATTATTTATTTTTTATTAAAATCCTGTATATCATTTATTGAATAACTTTTATGTTATTATGATGCCATAATACTGACCATATATTCATACCGTATATAATTTTTCACCAAAATTCCACAAGATAAGAATACTATAAAAAATTAACCATTGGATAATTTTGATGCGATGATTTACAAAATGCTATTTTTATCAAAATAATTTACCAAATATGATAATTTTTTTACTTTAAAATAAAAATACTTAATTGTTGAAAAATAATATTTTTTTTGACATAATGAACATTATTACCCTTATAAAAATTATTTGGAATGTTATAAAATTATTTTATAATTTATATTATAAAAAATATTGGTACATAATTCCATATTATGTAAATAAATTTTATTTAAAATATATTAATTAAGCATGAATGTGTATTTTAAAAATATATTTTCAAAAAATAGAATAATATTTTATTTTTATCAAAAAATATATTAATAAAATTCATCTTATTTTTATGTTTATTTTATTGAAAAAAATAATAATGAAAAATGGATTCAATAGACCACTATTTAATTTATCAAAATGAAATTACACTTTTATAGCAATAAGTTCTAGAAACAAAACAGTATATTACCCTTACGTACACCATATGAGTAAGGTGTGAAATGGTAGTAAATTAAAAGGGATGTTCAACAAACATTAATTAGGAAGCGACTTCTATAAGCTTGAACATCTCCCATAACTGATTCCTATCAATTCCTAGTTATTCAATCTCATATTGGGATTGGTAAAGGGTGAACTATATTGATGTCATTTCATTGTAAGATTTAATAAATGAACTACATATGGTTACATCCATATGATTGAGGCCAACTGTTCTTCCAGTTTAATGAAATAGATCTTATTATTACAATTAATATATACTAAGCATTATGGATACATTATGATTATAATGTTACCAATGGTTATAAATATTAATAGTCATAATTCCATACAATCATATTACAGATATATTTTATAATTATCTAAGATAATAATTAAGTGTCATTTTGGAATTTTAAAATACCCTTTTATTAAATATGACATAAATTCTTTCAGAATTAAAATTTAACTTATAAAATTATATTTAATTTCATTATTCTCACATTTATTTATTTCATCTTTGAAATGTAATTTTATTCCCTAAAAATGATAAGGGTGCTTCTGTTTCATCGCTTCATCGGATTCCCATGTTTCCTCGTAAATCATATGGTTACCCCATATTAATTATAATAGGTGTGTTGTATTTTATCGTGGAATATTGTCACTATTTTCCATTATTTTCATCAACAACTCCTCATAAGAATGTTCATTGTCTAACTGTTACACCCTTGTTTTTCATTTCAGGTCATGGTTTTGATATGTTTCATTGGAAATCCCAATTCTTTTCTTGGGTTTTGGATGAGATTAATTTTTACTTTTCAACTTCCATACATTTCTAACCATCCTACTATGGGATCCCCATAACTTGTTTGGGTGTTTTTGAGAAAATGGTCGTTACTTCATGTTTTGGGCTAACCCTGAGCCCATTTCCTGATTTAAAAATGTAAAATTTTAATTTTATAACTCCTTTTTTATTCCACATTACTCACCCATTAGACTTACTAATTCTCCTCCACTAACATATTCAAACTACCCTAATATTTTTGGACCCCATATGAATTAATAAGAATGGTGAATTTGGGTTACTTATTTAGGTATTGGGAAAGCTTGTGGGTCCTTTTCTAGTTTTTAAAAAAATTGGTTATTTTATATATTATTAATTGTTTTATAATGTTCAGTTATTCCCCCTCCCACTCAAGCCCACGAACCATAGGTGCACCCCAAGTTCCATTTTCTCTATTTAGATATCATCATTGTCATAGATTTGGGAAAACATCTCAATGTTTCTCAACTCATACAGATTTACCAAAGGTAATTTGTCTCATTCACAAATTGCTCAATTCATTCTATTTTTGCCACAAATATTCTTTTCCTTGTACTTCCAGACCTTAGGATCCTCAACAGTATTTTCAAGCCATTAACATTCCTCTATGGGGGAAGATCTAAGGTAATTTGATGAGTTTTCTAGTTTTGAATGTGAGATTCCTTCTCATATCTCCTCCCACTTCCCCATCCTATCATTATTTAATTGTTTTATATTCTTCTATAGTAATTATAGACCTATGGTTTTGTTATCCCATTATTTTTAGGGGGGTTTTGTTCTTTTTGGGCTGGTCATTATAGGTTTAGGGTTTATATACCCTTGGATTGTGATATCGGGTCTCCGCTTCTATTTCTCCATGGATTTGAGGTAGTTTTCCCATTGAACATGAAATCTTTATTTAAGATAAATCTATTTAATTAGGATTTTATCTTCCACATAATTTTAGAATTGTAATTTATTCTTTGTATAATTTTTTGGTGTTCCAAGTAGTGGCTAAAACATGGTTTTTGGTAATGTGGTGTAGTTTTGTAAAAATGGTGTTCACAACATGTTTGCTCAAATTATTTCTTCGCATCCAAACATGTTCTATAGTATTATGAACATGGTTTTGTATCTTGAATAAATTTATGGAATTATATTTTATTTATTTGACTTTATAGTGTTTAAAATGAATTGTTTGGTTAAATGTTTTTTGTCATGTGTTCGGTTAGTTTCCCAATTGGTTTTTATGGGTTGAGAGTTGTTTAAAATTATTGATTTGGATTTATAATTATATTGTATATGGAGAAAGAAATTTTTTCATTCATTATGGGGATTATAATAAGGTTTTGGTTTTTATAAAGAAGGTGTACAGGTTTTAATGTATTTTGACACGTGTTGTTAATAGAAGGCCCATTGGGCACTTTTTAGAAAATTCTCATGTAATGGATAAGCAATCATAATATTTTCATGGTGGTTAACAATTTTTTGAGTCTTAAAATGGTGGGTTCATGTATCATTATTAAATGTGGTACTTGTGGCTTTGAAAAAATGTTGGTTTGGTAAAAATATTTAAAGGCATGTTTGGCCACTCCTAACAATAAAGAATGAGTGTTTTACATCTATATACCATGTTACGTTAATTGGGAATGTTTTATGGTACATGAAATGATTTTATTAAATGTTTTTATGGATTTAAAATATTGTTGGGTGTGGTTGTTTTGTGCGTTTATCATTAAAAGGGTGTTTTTGAATGGGTTTTTTGTGAAAAGCCTCATTACACTCTTCAAAAGTGTTTTATGAAAATTTTATGTGGTTTATTGATCTGTGGAAGAAATGTGAAGCATGTTTGTGGGATGTTTGTTTATTTATAGTTTGTGAATTTAATTTTCCTGAGGGAATTTTATTGTATAATATGTGTAACTTGATTGAGCACTAATGAGAATCCCAGGTATCTAGGTGGGTGGAAGGGTACTAGTATGCTAGTGATCCTGTGGGGCTGGGCTGCTGTTTCACGAAGAAAGTTTGACGATGACAACACTAACTAAACTACGACGATGAAGTTGTTTAAGGACCACTAGGTTATGAGTATTCTCCCAACTAGTGGCTTGTGGGAACGAGAATAGATATTTATTATGGTTACTATCACTGATATATGAGGTACCTTGGGGTCATAATGAACATCTGCCTATGGGTGTTCCTGTGACTTGTGCACACTGGAAATTTTTTATTCACCCTTGGCATACAATGTGTTTGGTTGGTACATTTAGCAGTGTGAGGGATTTACTTAAAAGTGTACATTATTTAAATAATCCCTCTTGAAAACTATTTTCATTTTGAAGTTGGACCTCTTTGAAAATTGTTAATAGTATTATTGATTATTAAACATGAAAGTTTTTGTCTGGTATATTTTTTGTTGAACAAGTCCTTATTTTGAAAACATACCATTATATCATGCATTTAAAACATTAAGTTGATGTTTATTTTATTTTAATGGTAGTGCATTGGGAATAGAATATTTGGCTAACCTACTAAGTATTAATACTCACGCCTATATCATTCTTCTATTTTTTTTCCATTATGCATGTTTTAAGTTGAGTTCAATATCCTTGGGCAATGTGTCATCATTGTGTTGTATAGTGACCACTGGCATCACATGGAGTTAGTTGGTTTTCATGTTTTGTCTATTTAGTTGTTGGATTAGTTTCACTTTCGGTTTCTTGTACAAATAATGTTTAGTTTGATTTTTATGTAAATGTATTTTGGGCTGTCCATTTATTTCTCCTATTTGTTTGATTGTATATATTTTTGATAAATATTTCTTTTATGTATTCTATTGATTCCCTCAGTGTTGTCACTATTCTAGGAGGATCGAGAACGCCTCTCGGGACATGTCGCGGGCTGGTCGGGGTGACCAATTCAGGGTTAACAAGGGGTGGTTCAGTACAAAATGGCATCAAAGGGATGTAGGCTCATAGCGAACCTTACTTTTCAATGATCCCTATGTAATTTGGGGATTTCAAGGTATATAGATTTTGATTTTTGGGACTTGTGGGGTGGTTTTAGGAAGAGTGTCACGAACTCTTGATCGATCTGATCCTCAGGAGTCCATGGGATGTCCAGTTTTATTAGTGTATTTGGTTTTATAGATTGTTTGGTGTTGGCATACAACAAGGGGAGTTGGACTAAAGGTCTTCATGAAATCACATGGCATGTCAAGAAATGTGGATCCTGATATATGGTCCTAGGAAGACTCTTTTTTGTTGGTGTGTTTAACATATGGCTACCAACCGTATGGTCAAGTCACCCAATCAAACTAGTTCCCTTTTGTGGGACTCGTGGAATTTTCTTGAATTTGGTATTTTATTTTCAAAAACATTGAATGAGAATTGTAAAAATGGGTCTTAAAAGAGTTTTTTGTTTTTTAATATAGTAAAACAAGGTTTTCAAAAATTAAATATAAAAATTGTTTTTGGAGGTTGTATTTTTGTGAAACAAATTTTTGGGAGGAATTAGAAATGATTTAACAGGATTGGATTTTCCCTAATCTGAACATATGGTTTGGTTGAAATAAAATTCTTTAAAAGAGTGAATCCTTTTAAAGGGGTTATGAATATTTGTTTTAAATGGGGTGTTTTGGGATGTTAAGAAGTGTTTGGATCTGATTTTTTTTTTCAAAAATTGGTTTTCAGTGCTTGGTGTTTTCCTAGAAAGAGTATTTGTCATAATGGCCACCATATTATAAAAATATACCTTTTTGAATTTTAGAAAATTGGAAGGTGTTGTTTCGAGTAGGTTGTTTTTCCTTAATTTTGTTAAAAAGATAAATGGGTAGGTTTTTATAAAAATTCTTCTTGATGATGTGTGGTTTATGTTGCGAAATCTGAAAAGGTTTTTTTACATGGTTGTTGGTGTTCCATTAGAATGGACATGATTTTTGTAATGATGTTGTTTTTTAGTCTTTGGTGTTTTTATGGGTGCTCACAGGGATGGTTTTATTGATATCTAGAAGGATAACCTATATAGCATGGTGGTTGGATTCCTAGGGTGTCATGGGAATATTCATGTCAGTGAGACTTGATGAAACACCATTGGTGAATATGGAAACCCACAAAGTTATATTGTTTTTAAAAATCTTTTTGAGATGAAAAATTGTGGCATTTTTTTATAAACCAATAGTTATGTTGCTAATTTTTCTATGTTTTAGATGTCTTTTTTACAGTATTCTTCCTTGTGATCTGGAAGTCATAATATTGTTGTTTCTTGAGATGAGATATTGTTGGTGGCTCGGTTTTGGAGTAATGTTCAGTGGGTTTTTAAAGATGTGTTGGATGTTGTGATGTGGCCATGGATAATTCTCCATTTGAAATATTTCATATTGATAATCCTAAGGATTTATTTCAAACATTAATTACACCTATTCAGATGATTCGTAAATCAATCCAAAAAACCATATATTATAAAAAACGGGCTATTTAGATGATTCATCAACCCGTTTTTTTATTAGATATCGTATTTTGGATTGATTTAATGTGATTCTAGGTCATGATAATTCTTTTGAACATAGTAGTTTTGTTCAGTTATTTTGATGTTATTTGTCGTATTCCTTCTCCATTCTTCTCCTTGTTCAGATTGAGATAGAATAGTGCTATGTATATATGAGATAATGTTTAGATAATGGTGTGTTGTTCAGAAAGTGAGTTTTTTTGGGTGTTGTGATCTTTATCACCTAGATGTGGTGTAGTAGAAGCTTCAAGCATCAGGGCTCCAGCCTTAGGCCTCAGAGTGAAGCTTTCCTCGCAGTTAGAAAATCACCTGAGGTGTGAGGATCTCGACTAGGCTCTTACCTCTATCATTGTGGAAAGGTAGTTTCTATGTCTCTATTTTGGTTCCTCATCACTGTGAAATTACTTTTGTCACAATGAGTATGGTGGACTTACCCCTCACGAAGTGTATATGGTTATGCCTTCTTTGATGCGGGTTTCCGATCAATTACCCTATGTGGACCAAAAATGTGAATCAGGTGTGGTGTTGGTTTTACCTTTTCATAGATGGATGTTTTTGAATGGTTCCCTTATTTCTTTCGTGGTTTACGTTGCCCAATGATTAGGTCCCCTTACCTCCTCGCCCTGAGTGGCGGGGGTTTTGATCCGTGATGAATGTGTTGGACCTATTTTTATACACTATGTTCGAGAGTGGTTGGTTTAAATGCTCATGTTATAACACTTATAACATGGGTTGTTAGGTTTTTTTGGTAGAGTTCTAGTGGGCTGGTGCAATCGAGGACCAATTCTAGTTAATGTTGAATTATTATTATTTTTTTTCTAGTTGGGTTCTAATTGTGGTGAGACCCACCATGGGTCTCGTTGATTTGTCCTCCTTTGAACTTGTTTAGTTTTAGTTGTTTCTTAATGGCTTAGAGTCCAATCCATACTACCCTGCTATATTTTTTCCATGAGTGATATTTGGTTTGGGTTATTTTTGGGTTAATTGGGTAAAGGCCCAACAATCGGGTTCTTGGTTTGGTTGTGGAGGTAGTGACTTGATCTTTTGGTAGATTATTCGAGAAGTGGTTGAGAGTTGGAGTTTTTTTTGTGGTAAGAGTATTTTGTTCCATTAATTGTGGATGGTGTTTCATTTTATTTGGAGGCTAAAACATATTTAAAAAAATTATAATTTTTTTTGTCAGATGTATAGTATTATGGCAATCCAGGGGTGGAAAGCAGTAATGGTGGGGATAATTGTCACACCAATTATTATTTCTATTCATTTCAAGTCATAGATTTGATCTGGTTCATTTGAAATACTGATCCATTTTCTGGGTATTGGGAGAGATTAATTTTGTGTTTTGAACTTCCATGTTTTTCCAATCATCCTACCATGAGTTCCCCATATATTGTTTGGGAGCTTTGGATAAAAGGGTGGTTACTTCATGATTTGGGACAACCGTGAGCCCATTTTCATATTTAAAAATAGATTTTTTTAATTTTATAACTCCTTTTTTATTCAATATTTTTCATCCATTTTAATTCTTAATTTTCCTCCCCTTACAAATTAAAACAAACATATCTTTTTAAACCCCTTAGAATTAATAATCATGGTGTATTTGGGTTACTTATTTTTTATTGTTCCAGTCTGTGGCCCCATTTCCTGTTTTAAAAAAATAATTTTCTTCTTTTATATATTATAAATTTTTTATAATATTCCTTTATTCTACCTCTCACTATAAGAACATAACCCTAGGCTCACGCCCCTAAGTTCCATTTTCCCTATTTGGATCTCATATTTGTGCCGGTTTAGGGAAACACTTTTCGATGTTTCTCAACTCGTCCAGATTTTCTAAAGCTAAATTGTCTCATTAAAAAATCTTTCAATTCATAATCTTTTATCCATGAATCTTCTTTCCCTGGTTATTCTAGACATTATGAACCTCTTAAAAAAGTTTTAAGACATTAAATTTTCTCTATCAGTGCATATATAAGGGAATATATAGAGTTTTCTAATTACCAAGGTGATATTAATTCTCATTTCTCCTCCTTTGATTATTTAATGGCCTTATATTCTCTTATAGTCATTATAGACCCAAGGTTTGGTTATCCCATGATTTGTTATGAGGTTTTTGTTCGTTTGGGTCTGGTCTTCATAGGTTTAGGGTTTATAAACCCTCAAACGGTGATATTAGGTGTGCACTTCCATTCTGACAAGGATTTGAGGTAGGTTTTCCATTGCAATTACCTTTTTTATTTAATAGTCAACTGTTTCATGCTGTTTTTATCTTTCTCCAAAACTGAAAATTGTTATTCCTGATTTGGATAATTTTTTTAGTGTGCCCAATAGCAGTTAAAACCTTTTTTTTTGTAACGTGTTGTAGTTTTGTTAAAATGGTTCACACCCCTTGTTTTTTCAAATGATTTCGTAGCTTCCACACATGGTTTGTGGTATTTTGAACATGGTTCAATAGCTAGAATAAATATATGGCATTAAACTGATTTTTTATTCCTTTTCATGTTCTTAAAATTAATTGGTTTGTTAAAAAAGTTCATTCCATGTGTTAGGTAAGTTTCCCAATTGGCTTTTATGTTTTGATTGTTGTTTAAAATGATTTGTTTGGATTTATAATCATATTGGAAGATGTGAAAGAATTTGTTGGGTTACTTATGTCTATTCTAGTAGGTTTTAGTTTTTAGAATGATGGTGTATTGGTTTTAAGGTATTTTGACTTTTGTTGTTAATGGAAGGCCCGTTTGGTAGTTTTATATAATGGGTTGTGTAATGGATAAGCAATATGAAAATTTTCAATGTGGTTACAAATGTTTTGAATCTAAAAATGGTGGGTTCTCACATCCATATTATTTGTGGTATTTTTGGGTTTGAGAAAATTTCGGTTTGGTAACAATATTTATAGGCCCATTTGGCCTTTCCATGAAATAAAGAATGAGTTTTTTACATGTATATACCATGTTACATCAATTGGGATTGTTTTATGGTCCATGAAATGATCTTATTAAATGTTTTTATGGCATAAAAATATGGTTGGGTCTAGTTTTGTTGTGATTATATCCTTAAAACAATGTTTACGAATGATTTTTATGTGAAAATCTTTATTACACTCTTTGAAATTGTTTTATGAAAATTTTAAGTGGTTTATTTATTCAAGGAATAAAATGTGAAGCATGTTTGAGGGCTGTTTGTGTATATATGGTTGTGGAATTGAATTTTCGTGTTGATAGTGTATTTTATAATTTTTATAACTTTATTGATCACTAAAGGGAATCCTAGGAATCTAGTGGGGTGGACGTGTACTGGTATTCATGTGATCTTGTGGGGTTTGGCCCCTATTTCACATAGAATGTTTGATGATGACAGTATTAACTAAACCATGATGATTATTTTGTTTGAGGAACACTTATTTATGGGTAATTTCCATACTAGTTTCTTGTGTTCAGGAAAATGAATATTTATTATGGTTACCTTCACTAAGATACGAGGTACCTGGGGATCACAACTATCTAGTGCATATGTGTTCTCCCATGACTTTTGGTCATTGGATATTTTGTACTCACCATCAGAATAAAGTGTTTTTGGTTGTTAAATTCAGAAGTGTGTGTGATTTATTTAAAAGTGCAAAATCATTAAATAAATCCTCTTGAATCCTATTTTCATATAGATGTTTCACATATTTGAAAATTGTTACCAGTATTCTTATTTATAAAACATTCCGGGTTTTCTGGTAAATATTTTATAGCATGGGACCTAATTTGTAAAACATAATTTTATATTTTGTTTTTAAAACTTGAAATTGATGTTTATTTTATTTTCACGGAAGTTCATTGTGAATAGAATATCAGCCTAACCTACTATGATTTAATACTCACACCTATAGCCTTCTTCTATTTTTAGACCTTGTTCAAGTTTCAACTTGAGTTTGATCGCCATGGGAAATGTGTGATCGTTGTCTTAGAGAGTGACTAGTGGGTTCACATGGTGTTATTTGGTTATCAGGTTTGGTTAATTTAGTTGTTGGTTTTGTTGTACTTTTAGTTTCTTGTAAAAATAATTTTTAGTTCAATTTTTATGTAAATTTATTTTGGGCTATCCATTTATTTCCACTGTTTGTTTTATTTTTTATATTTGGAAAAAATTCGTCCCTTTTTTACTCTATTGATTCCCACGGTACTTGTCGTCTTCCCAAGAGGATGGGGAATGCTTCTTGGGACTTGTCACGGGCTGGCCCGGGTGACCGGCTTAGGGTCGACTCAGGCTAGTTTGTGACGCTAACATTACAAGATAAAACATTAGTATATGAGAGGGATCTGGTTTGTACATTCTCAAGAGGGATATTTTGAATGCCTCTTGTATTTTAGAATATATAGGTGGGTGTGATATTTGATCAGAAATATCGTTGATACAATCAATAATCTCAAATTGGATGATGTATCTAGGAACTATATTTCCCTTCTTTTCAGACTTAATGAATTTTTTCCATGGTGTTATATAAAGGATTACTTTATCTATGACCTTAAAATCTATGCCTCGTAGGTAACTTTCAGAATAGATTATTGGTTGACATTGTGCTGATTTTATTTGACACTGAATACTCTATACCTTCTCTATCATCTCTTATACATGATCATGTTCTGTTATCTTCTTTTATCCAACATCTTCCCAAAATGATGGAATCATGATATTCTTACAATATAGATCCCCATAAGGATTCATTTGAATTCTAGTGTAGAAATTGTTATTATTTAATAACATTAATCGAGGAATGTGTAGATCCCAATATCCTTGGAAATTCATTGAACACAATTTCAACATGTCCTTTAATGTTTGAATGTCTCTCTCAGACTGAACATTTTTCGGAGGGTGTTAGGCATTAATAAAACTCAACTATCTATCCAATGCTTGATGAAGAGTTCAATTAAACATATTGACCATATACTATAGAGAGAGGTACTCTATTTTGAATTAACAATTCTTTTATGTATATCAAAAAGAGTTTTTAAATATAGAAAACCTCATTTATGTTAATGAAATGCACTATCATTTTATGGTTGTCAACTATAACCCAAATGGAGTTATGGACATTAGATGTCCTATGGAGTCCAATAAAAAATTCCATTGTGACGTTTTCTAATTTAAAAAACAGGTATAGTTAATGGTTTTATCATACCCTTATAATTATATCGCTCAACCTAAACTTCTTAGAAAGACAATAATTTTGATAAAAAATATACAATACTCCACTTTATAAAGACCCAATAAATTCTTTTCTTCAGATATGTATACATCATAGTGCTCTTAGGATGATTAAACAAGGATGAGCTATGTGCATCATCCAAAATCCACATATTTATATTTTTTCATTGATGAGGCACCTATCTAGATTCCAAATCATATAATTAAATATTTATAAAACTTGAGATCTAAAAATTTCACAACCTTTCTCTATAGATCCTAATAATATCTCTATGACTCTTTGATCATCAAATATATGAATGGTTAAAAATTTATTTTAGAATGTTAGGATGACATTACTTCTTTCATGATTTCCAGTTCTTTGATTTTCATGAAAAAGATGATTGTATCCTTCTCAATCCACGTTTTGGATATGATTATAGGATCCTTTCTACTCAGAGGATCTACTACTTTATTTTACATCCTAGGATGGAAATTGATTGAATAGTTTTAATCCTTGATCATCTATTACAATAGTTTTTGGTGAATGATGATAGTTTTTATGTTTATATATACATGAGGTTATTATGGTCTATATATATGTCACACTTCTCCCTATTTAGGTTATTTTTCCAAATCATTCATGTAAAGATCATAACAACTGACTCAAGATATTAAATCATTCCATTATTCTCATGGAACGTCAGTTTTTGAGAGGAATTGTCTATCACATTATCATTTTTCATGAGTAAACAGCCCCAATATATAGTGGACGTATTAGTATGGATCAAAATTCTCTTCCCACTTATGGGAAGTGTGGGTACAATTATAGAGATTATCATTTAATTTAACTCATTGAAGCATTGTTCACATTTATTGGTCCATATTCTTTTACACCCTTTAATGTTATCATGGCTTGATGACTTGAAAATAATGAGAATTTTCTTATAAAACATTGATAGTACAAATCTAATCTAAAGAATATATAAATCTCAGTCATTGATTTTGGTATGGCCCATTCCTCAAATACCTTTTCCTTTTAAGGATCTATAAATATCCCCTTGATTTTAATTACATGACCTAATAAGGAAAATTTTTATAGAAAAAAATAACTATTTATGAACATGGAATACAATTTCTCATTTCTCCCCTTGTCTTTAACACAATACTCATATAATCCTTATCTTCATACTTATGTTTACAGTATATGATAATGTTATCTAAAAAGAATAATTTTTTATGGGTATTCCCTAAAGGATTTATTCATCAAATCTATGATTTCTAGAGTATTGGTGAGTTTAAGGGGAATAAATATGAATTCAAAGTTCTTGTACATTTTATGAAAAGTAGTAATAGAAATATCATGCTTATTTCCCTTTATATTGTAATATCCCAACCAAATATCAAACATATATAAGCACTAGGATCCATAAAGCTAGTTGAATAGGTCATAAATTTTTGTTCAGTGATACGTTTTCTTTATTTTGCTCTTTTTGAGTTAAAAAAACATTTTATTGATTCAATGACTCGTACTTCCTCTTAATGAAAAATATTGGTGTTACATATAGTGCAGCACGTGGGAGTACAAATCCATTAACCATATTATATTTTAGCTTTGAATTTAGTACATCCAGTTCAGTAGTGTCTATTCTACATAAGGACATGGATATTGACATATCTATTGGTATAAATGAAATTTCAATCTAAAACTATAAATTATGAGTAATACTATAAGATCATGCATCTGGATGAGCTGCAAATTTTAGTAGGAGTTTGATTTTTCATCACCGAACATGTCGAATCTTTAATTATGGCTCAAAATGAGATTCCAAGAGTTGGAATTCTTGTAAGTTTAGTTTTAAAAATTAGTAATGAGGTTTGGAAGGTTCCCCATGTGTTTTAATGAGAGTTAGAGGCTTCAGGTTATGTTTAAGTGTTTTATAGTGTTTTATTAAGGGTGCTTGGGTTTTTGTTCATGTTTTAGAAGAAACCATGATGCACCTCAATGCTTAGGAGGTTTTTAGTTCATTTTTAACTGAAAATGATTGATTATATTAGATATATCATGGATTGAGGTAAACTATTTGGGGAAAAATAATAAAACATGAAAGGCTGAGGAGTTTTTGAGGCATAGCACAAAATTTTAGACAAATCATGCACCTTGTTGTGGAAGAGAGGAAATACAGACAACATAGTTAGCATGTAGTTCTTTAAACAATATGGCATAGCCATGTAGGGCCTGAGTGTGGGAAGTAAGGGTGTACTTTGTTGGTTTATGTTTTGGTCAACCGTGTGGAAAAACCATGCGAGTGGGTTGTCCTTGGACCGAGGCAACCACACGATTGGCACACATTTTGGAAAACAATGGGGCCAAACCTTGTCATTTCCCATAATTTCACCAAAATAGGAATTATACCATTTTTAACCTCCATGATTTTTATACATCCCTATTCTTTCTCTCCCTCTCATTATCATGAACTAGAGGAGGGTTCTCCTCCCTTCATCCATTATTCATTCCTCACCAAGAAGGTGTTATGGTGAAAATTATTTAGCAATTTGAAGTAAGATCCAAACCCTTATAGCCTCCTCGATTCATCTTTTTAATTACCTATATTTTAGAGATCCCTAGTTTAGGTTTTTTAATATTCCACCAGTTCATGGTAGAATCATCCATTACTTAAGGGAATTTTTTCCATTTGGGTAGAAGATATCCCAAGATGGATTCCACATATTGTTGCATGGAATTTCATGGAGGTATATGCTAGTAGTTACTTTCTATTGATTTTCTCATTTAAATTAATTTTATTTCATGTAAAAATGGAATTGTATCTTAGGTGTTTGAACTATATTTTGGTGAGGTTATCACATAGGTCTTCTTTAAGTGGATAGATTTAGTTTTTGGAATGGCATGATGACTTGGTGAGTTTTCTAGAAATATGGAGTGTTTTATTTTGGTTAATTATTTAATTGTAGTTGTTATAATTAATTAAATTTTTTTGTTGTAAGAGTAGTTCTTGGGAGATTGTGATGATATTCTTTGTGTGGAAAGGTGTTT
This sequence comes from Viscum album, assembly GCA_963277665.1. Taxonomy (NCBI): domain Eukaryota; kingdom Viridiplantae; phylum Streptophyta; class Magnoliopsida; order Santalales; family Viscaceae; genus Viscum; species Viscum album. The sequence continues at coordinate 2,080,448,679 of OY728152.1, read as the reverse complement.
ATAGGATTCTTGGGTGGGTGTTCATAAGGCTTCCTTGCTTTTGGAATGTTTTGGAAAGATTCTTTGATGAGGTAAGTGGTCTAAGTGCTTTAACCATAGTCTTGTTAATTTATTTTTATGTTTATATTGTGTATACCTTTAAACCCATGATTTTTGTGTTTTCTAATTATAATTATGTAACGTAATTGGGAGATGATATTAACATAAACTAATCTCATTAGTTTATTTGATTAAATATAAAAGGGATAATGGGTATAACCTGAAAATAAATTGTTATGACCCTTAATGGGATAAATTTTAGTGTTTTACGTCTTTATATTATATGAAAATTCCAAAGAGGTTTTTGAAATGGTTTTAGATATGTTTATTGCGATTTGACATTGTTTTGAGGGCCAAAGGGGTAAAAATTTGTTTTGAAATTATCCTTGTTTTGAAATGAGGTGTCTACCTTTGCGTGGGTCATAAAATGTTTTTAAAAGGATTTAAAATATGGATTTTATAATCATAATGCGTCTGTATCATGGTTTAAAATTCCTTAAGGGATATTGTGATTGTTTTTTGGAAGTGTAGGCTTTGGGAATTGTTTTATTAAAGTGTAAGATTTATGTTCTAAAAAGGGTGGTATTTAAGTGTTTAACAAGGGTGTTTAATTTAGTTCATTCAGCACGTAAGAAAAGGTTTGATTTGTTAAGGAATGGTTAGTTTGAAGACCTATAGGGACCGTAATAAGTGTTAATGGTTTTAAATGGGTTATTGTGTTTCCTTGAACATTTTTATACACATTATGTTTGAGATTAGGTTTTAAGAAATGATGGAATGGTTTGGGTGATGGATTAGTGCTTCAAGAATAGGAAGTAAACTATAGATATAATATTAGATTGAGGCTCTAGAAACCATTAGTGAACATCATGGTTAGTGTACTTGATTTATGCCATGAGAGATGATGGTATACCATGTTGAATAGGGTGTTGGACTGATCCTCCTCCTTGGGCTGGTCCAGACTGATTCTCTAAGAACAATATATGTCATGCATATAGGGATGTTGGACTAAGGTTTTGATCACTAATGTTATGTTTTATTGTGAGTTTGATAGAGCTGATTATCAATATCTATAACGATAGTGGGTATATGGTTAGATGGTTGATAGATTCTCCAAGCATGTTTGATATTGATGTTGATATATTATTTGGATTCTAGATTGACACTCAAGGCACCGATGGCTTGAGAACCATTTATAGGTATTTCATTTGTAGGTTTTATGCTTCCTTGATTTGAAAAAAAGTGAACACCCTCTATGTTATAATATAGGGAACTAGTTTCTTTAATTTTTAAACTTGGTTGGCCTGGGTTTTATTGTATAAACCATATTCTAGTGGATACTAGATGATATTCAGTGTTTCTTAGTTTGCATCTATTTATGTATTATTTATTTATCCCACTATTATTTTCATACATAGTTATAATGAATACTATTTTTTAGCAATAGTAGATGGTTTATTGATTAGTTTTACTCACACCCTACTCAGGATACCATTGCACTTGGGTACCTGAGCAGCTCTAAAATTTTTATTACCTGAAGAATTTTGGTATGGGGCCAGTGTTGTGTATGGTTTGGCCGAATTGAATTTTTCAATTTGTATAAGGTGACTGGAGGGATTTTTCTTTGCATTTATATATATAGTTATTTTTTTTCGGTATTCTATGCAACTATTCTAGTGGGTAGTTGGTTTACTGTATAACATGAACATTCAAGAATTTTTTAATTTTTTTATACTATCACATGGTCAGTTTATTTATTATTCTTCTTACATTGTAGTGTATGATATTTTATTCTTTACATCTTGTGGTTCATTTGGATATGTGGGTATAATCACCACATAGTTTCATTTTAGACCCCCTCTACTTGTCTAAAACCATTTGTGTATTAGGTGGTGCACTTGAGGTCCTGTGGTGAATCATATTGGGGAACAAGTTAGTGGAATCTAGGATGAGATGTTATAAAATTGTATCAGAAGAGTTAATTTTCTATTATTTTACTATTTTAGATTTGGTAGACTAGAGATATGATAAAGTGTTGTATCATGAGATGGATATCGAGCTACTGCATTGTACACAATTATTTTAGTAGGAAATATAGGTTACTAGGGGCTGGGATTGATATTTTGGATTTGTGATGTTATGGTTGTACATGATTTTTCCCTAAAATGATGCAAATTTTGTTTTGATTTGAGGGGTTTTGATGGATTTTTACATCTTGTCCCATTAGATATATCCATGTGATTGGATTTTTACTCTTTTATTTTAGAGTCAAGAGGCATCTCATTAATCATTACAGACATGTTGATCCACATATTATAGGGATACTAGTTTGTAGTTGTATAGATTTCCTTCTCATGATAGGTTATGCGGGTCTACGGTGAAATGATTGATGATCAATGATGTTTGTGGGGTTCTGGTGCATAGTGGTTTTAGTGACTATATTGGTTTAGTATGATATGATTACGTGACTTTTGTACCCATGTGGGTGGGTTTTTTCAAGGTTTTATATGAATGGGTCCTTTTGGGAGCCGTCAGATGTGTAAATTCTCAAAGAGGATGGGATCCCTAGATATGGGTAGTTGGTTGGTATTTGGAACCTTAATGGATCTATGCCCTAGAAGAGGGTGTTTTTTATGATTTCGTTTAATGATAAGACAGGTGCATGTTGATGGACCATGATTTATGGACTTATATGAGTTGGTATAGACCTTGGGAGGTTGGACTTAGTGATATTTTGACATGACTCTAGTTCTGGGAGGGGTTACATGTGGCTTTTGAGGGTGTCATGTGCTAGAGATTAGTTGGGTTATGTATTATTTTGGTCGTGTATGGTTTGGAATTTTTTTGGACCATTTTTAATAGTTCACAATGGATGAAACCTATTTTGGGGTTTTAAAATGTAGGAATCCTTTGGTATTGAAAAAACTAGCACTTGAGTGCTAGTGGAATTGCCTAATCGATTGTTTCTATAAGTGAAGACATGTTTGAGGGCCTTGCATAGGTGATAGTTTTGTAGGAAGGATGTTTTTGGTTGGGTTGATCTAAACTATATGTGTAGGTTTACTAGGGCTAATGACCGTACATGTGAAGTTGAACAGGAAAGTTACAGCATGAGACACAGGATATCGCCTAGTTTACCTAGTTTGAAAGTCACAAGGAGTGTCGATTCTACGATGTCATGTGTGATTTATAAGCGATGTATTGGTTAGGTTCCTAACTCAGTCATCTCTAGATGTGTCTTTAGTAATGTGGTGTGAAATTAAATGAAAATCAAGGAATTCATAGAATGATTCTCATGTTTTGAGTTATATGGAATGTGGTTTTGGATCGGTGGGTATATTTTGGTTTAGTATAGCACCAAGGGTGTTCAATGACAGGTGAGATAGGAATGTAGGGAGATATGGACAATGGAAAGGGCTTGTGAGATGAGATTTCATAATGTTGAGCTCATTAGTGTCAGAATCAGGTTTTTTGGTGGGTCATAAGTGAGTATGTCTGATGGTTTAGTTTTGATGGAATCATTGGGGCATAAATGGTTTGTGGCACACTATGTTGTTTGGTTGTGGATTGGACATTACAAATCATATGACCGAGGTGGTTGGGTTATGTGGAAATCTATTAGTATGATGAGAGAATTGTGGATTTGATGATAATATTGTAGGTTGGGAGGATCGAGACCTTTGGTTTGGTTTGTTATGTCCCTATAGTTAGATATGACATTAGAAATTGATGAGTGACGGTTGTATTCATCAGTGTCATCTTGGTGTTCTCTATGTTAGTGACAAACATTCCCAATATATTGACATCATCATAGACATTCAAAGAGATCATTGGTCATACACCTTGCGACCCTAATTAATTTTTGTTGCATATTGCGCCTATTGTAGGTTATTCTCATGGAGTGGGGTATGTAGAGTCGAATGGATGGATGTGCACCATTTGATATTTCTGGATGAGGTCCTCAGGATGGTCTAGACATCAACGAATATAAGGGTTTCCTTTCTCTGATTTTGGGAGTGGCAGTTATTGATGTTTTGTTTGATCGCTCAGAAGAGGGAAATAAATCTAGGTCCAATACATGGGATATCATTTGTTTGATCATGGGATGAAAGAATTAAAATTTTTTGGGGTGATTTGTTTATGATGACTCATTTATGGAGGGGCGTGCTGTATCAGTTTTTGAGATACAAACCTTATGCTGGATGGGTCACAGGTTTATGGATCTGACCATGGATAGCTCATGGTGGAATTATGATGCTAGTGGAAAACCATTGTTGTTAATGATTATATTCCATAGGTAATTATAGTATAATATCAGTGGAGGTAGATGATCATTATGAGTGTTGGATTCGAGATAGAGATATTTCTGGAAGGTTTTTCGGGTATGAACACTAGTGGATATGTTGGGTAGATGTGGAATGCCTTTGGGTAGGAGGGCATAGTGATCAAATAGGATTTTAATGAGCCAAAAGGTGGGGCCGTGCATTTTTGGAAGAACTAGTATTAGGATAATATGGCTAGTGATAGTGAACAATGTTGGTGTGAAAGAATTCAATATATATATTATGTGTCATCTTTAGAACTATGGGTGTGTTTTTGTCTTGAGTTGGGATTTTGAGGAAAAGTCGGTATATTCTTGGTTTGATCATGGATGGAGGGTGTGTTCCTTCTTTGGTTGTTTTTGAGGATTATTATAGGTGATGATGGTGATTAGAATTATTGTAGTAGTTAGGGAATAGTATGTTAAGAACTGTATCAGGCTCTTAGTGGTAGAACAAGTTCACATTCAGTTGGGCTTTCCTGATGGAATGGGAGTTATGTATCAGAATTTGATGGTTATAAGATTTTGATTATAGTGGGGAGAACCATATATTAATGGTTCATCGAGTGATGTTTTAATCAATGTTTCATTGGATTGGATTATTTAAGAACCATCATGATGTTTTGGTTTTGACAATGGGTGTTTTCATGGGTTTTCAGCTAATTGAGGGACGTAAGTTGGAGGTTGTGCCTCAGTAGTGTTTCGAGCTATCGAATGATGGATTCATATTTTTATTGAAAATATGGTGATAAAATGAGGATAAGTGTTTCATATGGGTATCCAATGAGTATTCTTTAGGATGATAAGTTTTATGTTGGGTAAGATGTAATGTCCCACTTCTAGATGAGATGAAAGGTTTAGTAGGAGTTTGAATTTTTATTACTAGTTAGGTAGAATGATGAATTAAGACTTATAATGGTATTATGAGAGTTGTAATGCATCAATTTTATTTGAGATAATTAATGAGTCTTGGGAAGTGGGTTCGGTGTTTGGATGATCTTTGGATGATGTGGGTTATGTTTTTTGAGGTATTTGGAGTTTTCTAGCAGGGCTGTTTAGTTTTGTGTGCACGATTTGGGAGAAATTATGCAATAACATGATGTTCATGAGGTTTTCTGTAAATTTTGAAATGAGATTAGTTGAACTGAACTATTAGATCTTAATTCGGTTTAAAATTTCTGAGGAAAAATGAGAAATTGTGTGTGGTTGAGGAGTATTTGATTCATGAAACATAGGTTTCACATAGTTTCCGAAAAACGGTGTGCCTTTTTTTAGAAGGGAGAGAGTGATGAATACATAGTTAGAGAAAGTTGTTCCAACCATATTGAATAAATATAAGGGTCATGGGATTTAGTAGTTAGGGTGTGCATAGTTGGAATGTGGTTTGGCTAACCATTCGTCCAAACTATGTGAGTATGTTATCCTTGGAGAGAGGTGATCACATAGTTGGTGCATTATTTTGAAAACCATGTGGCCAAATTGTGGGACTGACCTGAATTTAATTAAAATAGTATTTTACAATTTTTCCCCTCCGGGGTTTTTATTCACCCATTCCCTTTCCCTCCCTCTCATGCTCATGAACCAGAGGAGGGTTCTCTTCCCTTCCCCCTTCTTCATGCCTCACTAATGAGGAATTGTACTGGTGATTCATCATCATTTTTAGGTATGATCAAAAACTTAGTTTCATCCTTATTTCCTTCCTTTTCTTCATATTAGTTTTGGAGTTCTCCAAGATAGGTTTTATTGATGATTTTTCTAGAGGACGGTGGAATTATCCATTTATCATGGGGATTTTTTCTGCTTGGGTAGAGGAGATCCTGAGATGGATTCCACAGTTCTTTGTGTGACATTTCATTAAGTTATGTATTCAAGAAGAATTTTATAATTATTTTACATTAAAATTAAATTAATAAAGTGTTAAAATTATATTGTATCTTATGGATTTTTCCTATATTTTGTTGTGGTTATTTCACAAGTCTTTGGTGAGTGGTTGGATTTAGTTTCTGTGAGGCATGTTAACCTGATGAGTTTTCCAACAATATGACAAGTTGTGTTTTGGTTAAATAATTAATTTTAATTATTATCATTAATGAATTGTTATTTTTTGGTGTATGACAAGAGATTTGGTGATTATGATGAGCTAGGTTGGATGTTGAGGGGTTTGGAAAATGAGTGGATGGGCCATGGAATGGTCTTCATGCTTCCGAAATGATTTGGAAAGCTTCGTCAATGAGGTTGGTGGTCTAAGGTATTTACCCATAGTCTTATTAATATAATTTTATGTGTATGTGGTGCTCACATTAAATCCCATTCATGACATGTTTTCTTCCTTGTTTTAAATAATCTAATTGGGTTATTATCTTAACATACATTATTCTTATTGGGGATTTGATTTAATCGAAAATGGAAAATGGGGAGGAATTTGAAATAAAGGGTTGTGACTCTAATGGGCATAAAATGTAGTGTTTTGTGTGTTTAAATTTATCAAAAATTCCTAAGAGGTTTTTAAAAAGGTTTCTTATATTTGTATTAGTATTTGACCTAGTTTTTCCTGTCAAAGGGGAATATTATATTTTTAAATGAGGCATTGACCAATGGGTGGGTCATAAAGGGGTTTTAAATGGATTTACAATATTGTTTTGAAAATTGGAATGAGGATGTATCTTGGTTGAAATTTTCTTACGGGATCTTGTGATGATTTTAGTGGAAATGTAGGCCTTTGGACTTGATTTTTTCTTTCAAAGAATGAGATTTATGTTTTAAAAAGGGTGATTTTTAAGTGTTTAATAAGGTTGTTTATTTTAGTCATTTTAGAGTGTGATAAAGGGTTAGATTTGTTGAGGAATTTTTTGTTTGAAGGACCGCCAAGACCATAGTAATTGTAAATTGGTTGAACTGGTTTGTTGTGATTTATTGAACTTTTTTTATAAACATGTTGGTTGAGTTTAGTGTTTAGTAAATTGTGGAATGATTTTGGTATTGAAATAATTTACATGAACACAAAGTAATCTATGGATATGGAGTCAGAATAAGGCTCTGAACACTTTTAATATACTTTATTGTTAGTGTAATAGACTGATACTCTGAGTGATAATGGTATACCATGTGAAACAAGATGTTCGACCGATGACCCTTCTCCTTAGGCTGGGCCAAACTAATGGTCTCGGTAACCCCAATGTAAAGTATAGATGGATGATTCACTCAGGTTAGGGAAATACTATTATGTTTTATGGTGGGTTTGATAGACGTGACATTCAGTGCAAGTACTGATAGTTTGTATAAGGTTAGGTTCTATATAGAGGCTCTATCCACATTTGATATTGATGTTGATATGTGATTTTTATGTTATAATAACACTCTATGAAGTAATGGCTCGATAACTATTGATATGTGCAATAGATGTTGGTTTTATGCTTCCATAAGATGATCGAAAAGTTATTACCCTCTATGTTATACTTAAAGAGACTATTTTTGGTTGTTTCATGTTTTCTTGGCCCGGTTGTCACCTTAGAACCCTTATAAAAGTGGATACAAGATAAGCTTCCATATTTCATACCCTGCATCACTTTTTTGTACTATTTATTTAGTCCCCTATTTATCTACATAAACTGTTTCTTTGACTGGTATTTTCATTAGACACCATTTGTGGTGGCATATGGAGTTTTATTCACACCCTGATCAGGTCTCCATTACACCTGGGCACCTAATCATGCCTCACTTGTGTATTACAGGAATTGGTTTTGGATGGGGTCCACATCAAGTACTGTTTGGCCGAGAATGATTTCCTGAGTGGTATTAGGTGACTTGAGGGATTTCAATTGGTGTTTTTCTGGATCATTTTTGTATTTTATTTTACTTTTTAATGTCATATAGTGAGATAATTGGGTAGTTGGTTATATGTTTGACATGGCCGTTTGGGATGTTGTTTCATTTCATTATATTATAGAAAGTTCAGTTTATTTATTATTATGATAAATATGTTGTGTATTATATTTGGGAATTTATTATAGTAATTCATTCTCATATGGGTGTATATTCTCTTCATAATTCCATTTAAAACCTCATTGCTTATTAATAGACTCTAGTGATTGAGGAGGCTCAATTAAGTTCATGTGGAAATCTGGATTGGGGCACTAGTTAGTGTCATTCGATATGGGACATTAAAAATTCTATGAAACTCTTTAAGGGAATACATCTAAAAATTCCAATACAATGTGCATGTAATCAAGAGTGATCCTCTCATTTGTATCAATAAATTGAGTTATATATTATTTTTCACATTTCAATAATATCCATTCCTGAAAAAAAAATTTCAATAGAGATACATCACCTTCCTTTTAATTTTATTTTATAGCATGGATAATTTGGAACATGGTATTTAATTTCTTTATAATGAAAAATAATATTGGATCTATATAAGGACAAACAATAGATGATCAATATAGAATTTAATTACACTAAATGGATTATGAAAATATTTTGTAAGAGAATTAGCACAAAAATTTCGACTGGGGAAGAGTTATACAATCGAGATTCAATAATTTACCCATTTAACATTTTCACTGATAAATAAATATCCATGATTTGAGGAGGTGTTTGAATAATTCTAAATGTCCATGATATGAAAAAATCATAGAAAGTAAATCATAAATATTTTTTATATTCGTGAATAATTATCCAACATACATGTAAACACTTCATTATCAGGACCTACCTTAGTATTTGTGATAGATTAATATTTTCCCTATTTTTAAGGCCTCAGAGGTTGTTTTCATTAGTTATATCTGATAATCCATGGCTTAAAGAAATGATTGGAATAGTTTATATGTACCTTATAGTAGAAAAAATTGGACCATGGGATTGGGGTTGATCAAAAACATCATTTCTTCTATCAGACTATTGTTATTATTCATTTCCTTGTAGGGTTTATTAGCTTGATACCCCTCTATCCACACTTGAAATGCATCCCTATCCACTAGAGACAAATACCATGATGCTTTTTACCTCATAAATAAAATGTGGGTAGTTTATTCTCTTTCCACCCTAAGGATTATCCATTGATATTTTAGAGATAAACTCCATCCTTATTTTCTTATATATAGTTACATTACACCACTTAGAATCATAGAAATCAATCTCAATTTGAGGGACCATCAAAATATTATATATATATATTTCTAAAATATAAATTTACTTTTGAATACTCAACGTTAGTCTACTAAGGAATAAATCATAATTACTTTTTTGGTGAATAATAAGGCGTATATAATAAAATGAAAACAATGTGAATATTTTTCCACAAGAACAATTTAATTTGTTTTTTTGAGTCAATGTAATTTTCTCAATATTTTAAAATTAGGAGTTTGAGGACAATATTAATTGAAAAATATCATCTTTAATCTATTACATTCCATGGATTTAATGTACTCCTTAGGATTTATATTCTTGATTTGTGTTGACCAGTGGTTAAAAACTCTTTCTAAGAGATAATTAACTAGCTGGACATTATATATCTAAGATTATATGAAGATGAAGGATATTATCTCAATGGACATAATACATTTCTTTAAAATTAGGGGTTTATGTCTTTATAATTCTTATGAAAATAAGGATGTTTGATTTGATTCATATTGTTAATGATATCTTAATGAAATTGTGATAGCATATCGATGAAATAATTGAATCCCACTTCCATCATATTAAGAATTTCATTAGGGAAATAATAAATTTTACCATCACATATGTTATTGGAACAATTTTTTATATTTCACGTAGTTTGATATAAAATAAAATAATGCTTGGTCTGAGGATACATGAACCAATAAGACTAAGAAAAGGAAAACCATTTATCTTATAAGGAATGATGTATATACCCTAGATTATGAATCCTTATATATAAATCAATTCTAAATGTGGTCTATGAAATACTATAACATATCATTGTATTGAAATCATTTAATATACGTTTTAAGGATAATGTAAATTTCTTGAATCATATCCTCCAAGAGTGTCTATATATATGTGAAGAATTAGTCCCACTCACCTTGCACCATGTCAAGATCGAATAAATATTTAACCAGCCATTTTTGGGGTGATTACCCCTAGGTGCATTGGTTCTTCAACCAAATATAATTTCCACTACATATACTCAAATGTAATTTCTTTTCGTCCACACACACTATAGTTTTACAATTTTTTTGGTTGTTTTAATATATTTATACTTATCCAGAAGGTTTTTAATAGTGTTTCTTCAATCCCAATCCACAATAAGAACTATAGATTTCGTTGAAACAATCTATAAGAAATCATATTTATATGAAATTTTATTGATTATTTTTTAACATAAAGATTTATATAATACTATTATATAATATAAAGTGGACTAGTGTCTGGGAAAATAGATACATAAACCCTTAATATAGAAAATAACATAATTTTTTAATACATTATAATTTTCTTCATGTTTACATTGAACTATTAAAATTGCATGGGATAAACTAGGGGAATTAAAAAGTTAGGGTAGATGTTTAAATCCCAAAAAGGGAATAACAAATGCATCATATAATAACAGATAATAAATATCAACCAAGATCCAAATCATGATTACATAAAGAGGTAGGAATCATACATACTCAAATCAATTTATGGATTGATAATACAACATCAAAAAATTACTGTATCCTAGGAATACCAAAAAATATAAAAAATGACATCATAAGAATGTGTCAATGACCAAAACTAAGATATTATTACATTGTTTTTATAGGATAACCACTAACTCAATATACATGGTATCTCACGAGATAAAAAATGTATTGAAGTGCTATCAGGGGCCACCTTTCTTATACTTAACATTATATGTGACAAATCAATCATGTAACAGAAGAATATATTTCTTCATTTCAAACCCATTGGTAATTAATGTGGTTTTTATTATTGGAGGTCCCTAATCAATAAAGTATTGAAACATACCAATATAAAGATATATTGATTTTTTCATAATTTATATTAGTTAAAAATTACATCTCAAAAATAATCTCACAATCCCATGAATGGATGGTTAATTGTCTTTAAGGATTAGCTCCCCTATCTTTCTCATATAAAGGGATATTTTTCCAACATATTAATATTTTCTTTTTTTCCTTCAACATCTATAAAAAATTACCTCTACATGAATTTTTTTTCAAAATATAGTAAGGTATAAAATTTCCTATGAAATAAAAAAAATAAAGGAGTGAGTTCAATTGATCTAATAGATAAAACTTATCAACTTGACATAAAATGTTATACTATTTATATAAGATAAAAATGATCATGGAAAAAATATCTTATTAAAAATATATGGAATAATTAGAGATGTCCATAGGTCCTGATAAGATCATATGTAATCTCAAATAAATAAAATATATTATGGAAGAAGAGTATGGAATCATGAGCTAACAAACATGATATATAGAGAAAAAAATTGAAATTATATTATGAAATAAAAGTGTGGTAAATTAACATAACAATACATATAAAATGTTATGGCTAGCCACCAGGATATTCATCATATATCTTTTCTTGTACTAACCACAAATTTAAATTATTTGGTTTTGGATTACCACCCATGTACCCATGGGAATGGGATTACCACCCATGTACCCTTTTTAGGATTGGGATAATCTTCCTCTTTAACCTTAGGATTGGGATAATCATCTCATGTATCCATTGAATTTGGATAATTCTCTAGTGTACCCTAATGCTTGGGACAATACTCATATGTACCCTTTGTCTTGGGATAGTCCATATGTTCACCCATTGTCATGGGATACTCCCATTGTGTACCATTTTGAGCACATGAGACATAAAAATTTCCAATTTATTAGAGTGTGATATAGGAACCCACAAATAAATAATACCTATATATATGTTCCAATTGAAAAGAATCATTCAATGTATCATTAATAACCCATATACATAAAAATATGTTTCATAACATTTTTAATTGGTATCAACAAAATTTTCCATAGGAATATAAACTATTGATGCACAATATTTAATCACCCAAAATTTTATTTTAAAAGAAAAATTTTATGTTGATTCATGTAAAATAATATCCATGGAAATTATTCCTTTATATATAAAGTGAAACATTATTTTTAAATATTATAAGGGTTTATAGAATTTGTTTTAAAAACTATTGTAAAATAAAATGTTACAAATAACATTAAATTTAATTTTTGAATAGTTCAATTGACATTTTTTGAAATCAATTAATTTTATAAATAAATTTCATCATTATATCATTGAATAAAAATAAAAATTTCATGAAATTTGAGTGAAAATTTCTTGAAAAAATTTATTTTAAAAAAACATTTCTCAATAATGGATTCTTGAGAAAGAAATAATGGTTTCAAAAAGGTGAAGTGAAATAATTTTTAAAAATTTTAACTTTATAAATAATTTTAGATAATAGTTTATTTAAAATACATAAATTTTATCTGAAATATATGTTGTGTGGAAGAAAGATATTTGATTTTGAAAGGCTGAAAACCCTATTTAATATTTTGAAATACAATTTTTTATGAACCACAACATAAAAAGTGGTATTAAAATATCCATTCAAAAATTGGTCGGGAAAAATATTATGTTTACATGAGTAAGGAAATATTTTTTTCAAAATTAGAAAATATATATTTTAGAATATTCAACATAGGAATAGAGGGAAAAATTCATTAAAAAATGATATTCTATTCTTCAAAACATTAAAATTTTATGAGAAATAAATTCCTCAAGATGTCGTATTTGAGTTAAGTACATAATTTGTACAAGAGAAAAAAGAGGAAATGTATTACAAAATACTAAATTATAGAAATTATCAATATCAAATTAATTATTCTTAAGGAATTACATTTTAACTCAAATAAAAGATATTTGATTTATACAGATCCCTTTAAGATATCATAATTGATGAATCGAGATACATTTAGAAAGGGGTTCATGTGGTTAGTATATAAATATAATTAAAAAATATAAAATAACTAAAAAAGTAAACCAATTAATAGAATGTTCCCATATTATATGAAATACGTTCAAGATGTATAATAATAACTCAATAAATGAGAATTGAGTTTTCAAAAACCCTGATGACGATGGAGTCATAAGAAAATGTGGTTTACCATGAAATAAAAATTTGAATTTCATTAAATGGAGAATATTAATTATAATTTAAGGAAATAGGTAAGTGAATAAAATATATAAATTTTTTATGGTGTGTAATATAAAACATGTCTCATAGAATTGAAAATTGTGAATAATAACCCTCACCTAAGGTTCAGATTCCCTCTTTATGTGCATTTAACATCACGAATTATAAAATTAACATTATTAAAGCATTATTAAATATAATTTTCATCTATATTTCATTTTTATGTTCTATTTATTACAATATACTATTAATTTATAAAATAGGTTTTTCTTATGTCGATTAGTTGAGGTGCTCGGTCAATTTCACTAAAACAACTTTAGTATATTAGATAAGGAAAAATGAACTATAAAATAGCCTATAAATACCCATATTTTTAGTGGTGCATTTGTTTTATTAGTACATTAATAATAAATTTATAACAATCAAAAGGTTTTCCAAAATGGATTATAATTAATAAAGTTTCATTGATATGTTTATTTTATGGATGTTCTATTTACTATGATTTTTTTTATTAATATTACTTATATAACGTTTAATATTATCTTAAAATATTATTAATTGTTTCATAAATATAATTTTTATACATATAATAAAATTTTAAATTCATTCAGGACTAGTGGTAAATGAAAAACAAAATTTTCCATTCTGTGGAGGCGATAGTCCACATGAACAGCCATACAGTCTTTCATTTTTCATAGAATGGAAGGGGTGTAGAAAAAAACAATTAATCATTTAATAATTTTAATAATTTTATAAATATCATATATTTTTTTTAAATAAATATTTTAATCCATCCATATTGTAAGCATATGAAAAGTAAAACACGTTATTCAATGAGTCACTAATCCTCACAAACACATTATTAACGTTTCCACATCTCAATGAATGTAATAAAATTTCGATATGTGATTAATTTAAATTTCTGAATAATAATTTTAAAATATACAACATATTAACACAAAATATATACCCTTTTTTCTACCCAGGAGAAGTGGGGATAAAGAATTAACCGCATCACTTTGTGGAGGTGTAAGTCATCATGTACGCACGATTGATGTTATTGTATTTTTATTAGTGGAAAGGAATGATTGAATAAATATTGATCAATTAATATAATAACATTTAACTATATTAATAATACTATTGTCTTTGAATTAATCTATCATGAAATTTATTTTATGTGAATGTTTATAAAGAAAACTATAAGGAGTAAAAAACACTCACACTCAAAATATGATAATTCACTTAGCATTCATAATTCATTATGTTATATGAAATATAAATCAATTAAGGATCCAATATATTTTATTTTCTTAGTAGTTAACCATGATATATAAAATTTTTCCACAATATTGATGGTGGAACAGTTTTATGACCTAATATTTTAGATCATGATTGATTTATGATAATTTATCTCTCCTATAATTCATGTATTTTGAATTGATAAAGTTTTATTCATTGATTCATGTCTATGATCCATTAATAGGGTGGGTATGAACAAGGTAAGTTATGTTCATGATCTCATTCCCTTGTGATTATCTTATTAATTTAGATGATCATCGATTGATATCACCCATGTTTAACATTACTAAGAATATGAGATCACCTTTTCGTATGTTTCCTTTCACTTGGTATTTAAGAATGGTTTATGTATGGTATGTTTATGAATACTACAATGTGTGAATATATATAACTTATGGTTTGAATATCTTTCACGAAAAAAGAATATTCTATATCTAGTCTCTGAAGACACTAATCCATTCCAGTACTTGGGTGTGTATAAATGAATTTTATTGAATATTTATATAAATAGATGCAATATTTATGTATGAAATGTTTGGATCCCTATATTTGGAATCATAGGATATATTTAGTTCTTCTTTGGAGACTGGGGTTAGAAAAACAATATTGAAAACCATGGGGATAAATATATGGATAGGATAACATCATAATGTTTTGGTTGTACATGGATAACATATGTTAAAAATAAGTTTCCATAGATTGATAATAAAGAATCTAGATTTATACATCCTATTAATTATATTCAATAGTTATTTGATTTATTAATCTAATTTTTATAGTTTGATTCCTACCAATTTCATTTTGTCTTTCGTGAATGGATTTTACAATAATATATCATGGAATGAAATATGATGGAAAATGGAATGATTTTACACCTAGGGAACCAGATTATATGTGAGATGTAATGGTGATCATTATTAATATGATAATAGAACATTATCAAGACATAAATTATGGTATGATTCAATATTATCAAAGGAGGTAACACGTACCATTAAGTATTTCATGAGCCAAAATCCTCCTTCATTTAGTGGATATTCCGATCTACTAGTGGATGAGAAATGGATCACCACTATTAATAATGTATTTTCTATTAATTAATGCTTAGAACATGAAATTTTTTTCTGATAAATTTATCATTCCGATGGTGAAGTCAATCAATAGAGTAACCTTGTAAATAATACGAGACAAGATGAAGAAATTGACTCCAACAATTGTGATGAGTTTAAGAGGATATTATTTGTATGCAATTCTCTCTTAATTTACTCAAAAAGATAGATATTTAATTCAATTATATTAATATTTTTTTGAATTCATTAGTATGTATGAGTTAAATTTTACAAGACATGTTAAATAGGTCTCATGTTTAATCATTATCCTTGAATGGAAAGTTCATGGATTCCATGGAGGCTTAAAGACACCTCATTAGAATAAGTCACCTATAATATACAATAGAGGATCTGAATAAATCATTTAATGTAGAATCAAGGTATAAATGGAAATTGGAGATTCCCATCATTCCCATGGATTTTAAACAAAAAGGAAGACGGTGTCTCATAAAAACTTGAATAAATCACACGGTGGAAATAAATTCCACCCAACTGCATGATAAAATTGTGGAAAGAAACATCATGAGAATTTTATTAAAGTAATTGGTAGGTTATTTAAATATTGAAAGGAGAGTCATAATTATTATGAATTTTGAAAAGTGATAAAGAGGAAAATAGATAAAATAGAGTAATAGATGATTACAACTAATGAAAAACCCATTCTCCAATGAATCAAATGAATGGAGTGTGGTCATTATTATTACCAATTATTTAATATAACAATTTCTGATAATTATAAAATTTATATACCTCTTAATATCAATGAAAAATGGAAATATCACATGATGATGACTTACGTACTGTGTTATGAGAATTATTTGGTGAAAGGTACATTTATCATACACTATATAATAACTAATAAATTATTTGATTGTAGATATGACCAATATTTAAAATATATGAAATTTTAAATGGGTATTTAATTACAAAATTAAATTTTATATGTTGAGATGGAGGTGAAAAACTTAATAGTAGGATAGTCTATTATCAATTATGCATTTCTCCTCTAATTGATGTTCACAGGAAAGTTCTTCCTGTGTGTCTTGTGATTCTCCCATTAATTTTATTTTATTTTTTTAGGAAAGGATTGTATTTCATTATATAGACCCCCAATTGTTTTTTGAGGAATGAAATTCACATCTTATATTCTAAATGAACCTATGATCAATTATAGTGATGAGGATTAATATTAAACTCCAATGAAAATTACTTCTACCATGGGTATCTTAATTTCTATCAAGGAAGAGTATCCATACCATATGGTTGGGGATAAAATAAATATTGAATATATGACTATTTTATATTATTTTATTGATGTCTTTATAAAATATCCGTCAAGTATTCCTCTGAATCATAATGTTGAGTTTTTAATAAAACTCCAACACAGTGCAGTAATTATTTCAAAGACTACTTACATAATAAACCCAATAGAATTTTATAAATTGAAAAATAATATCTAACAGAATATTGATAAGTGATTTATATTCCCTAGTGAATCCCCAAGGGGTGTAGCTGTTCTTCTTTAATGAATAAATAATTTTTAACACATATTTACATTAATTATCAGGAACATAACTATATCACTATCATGAAAAAGTATCCTCTATCCATATCGATTATTTTTTTGATCAATTACGATAAGATCAATAATTTAATATGATTGAAATTCATTATGGATATCAGGGATTGTGGTATAAGAAGGAGGATATACCCAAGATAAACTTCCATATGAGGTATGCGAATTATGAATTTATAGGGATTCCATTTGGACATACCAATGACCCTGATATATTTATATATTTAATGAATATGGTATTTAGATACAACCTTGATTAATTTTTAGAAGTATTTAATGATGGTATTAATATATATTTGAAGAAAAAGTAAGATAAAAATGTTTATTTGAGAATTTTTTTTAATACCCCATGGAAGGAAAACATGTATGAATAATTTAGCATGAGTGAATCATGGAATCAATAAGTTACATTCTTTGTTCATATAATCCAATATGAGGGTATATCGGTTGATCCATCAATGATATAAGTCAACGAGTAGCAACATAAACCAACCATGGAACCCAAAATAATTTGATTTCTTCAGTTGGATGGATAATACCAATAATTTGTGAGATATTTTACACAACTGTATACTTCAGTCACAAATTTCACTCAGAAGGGGGATATGATCCTCTAGATAGATGAGTGTAAATAAAATATTAGGGAATTGAAGAGAAGGTTGTCCGATTCACTTATGATAAATTACCATATAGGGGAGAAGGGTTTATGATCTATATGGATATATCCAAAAAATTAGCTTATTTCCTTAGGAATAATGATATGGTGATAGTTTATGCTTTATGATAATTGAATATACATAGGAAAAATTATCAGATTCATGATTTAGAGCTGGAAAAAATTAATTTTTCCCTTGAATATATAAAGGCATTATATTTATGGTGATAAGTGTGACATATATATGGATCATAAATGGTTGAAGTATATCATCATTCACAAGGAGTTGAATATGTGGTAGAGAAGATGGTTGGAGTTGATTAAATATTGTTAATTCTAAATACATTAGCACTATGAAAAAAAACATGGTGGTAGATGATCTTAGTTGAATGGTTCAGGCATGCTTATATATGATGAGAATTGAAATCAATCCAATACTTATGGATTTTTAGAAGTTCGAACTTAAAATATTGAGTAACTGGGAGTAATCATATAATTAACAAATAAAATTTTAACCATATACCCATGTGATGATTAATTAAGATTAAAGGGAAGACATATAAATATAGAAGAATGTAAATAGTGTTCCAAAGATCCACCATTATAGTGATGGAATTATAAGTTCATGAATAGTGTATGTATCCTATCATTACTATAATAAAAGGATGAACTATAAAATGAAGCTCATAGTTCAACATTCTCAAAACATCATTGTGTAAAAAATATGTATAGGTTTAAAAAATAATATTTGAGATGGGATTAACTGAAAAGTAATATTTCAGTGTATGTATCTCAATTATTGGTATGTCAGTAATTTAGAACTGATAGAAAAAAGTATATGGGGAATTTTCAACCATTACCGATACCTGAATGGTATTTGGAAAACATTTCCATATATTTTATTATCTAACTCCCGAAAATGTCTAAATGGTAAAATGATATGTTGTATTTAGTTTATTTCCTTAAAAAGTTAGCATAAATCATTACCATATGAGAATATTTACCTCTTGATCTTCTTTCAATGTTATACATTGTTATACTAGTGATATTTTATAGATGTATATATTTTATTGTATCTAATCTAGATATGAGGCTCACCTCAATGTTCTAACAATGACTTCAGTATTCTCTAGATATAGAGATAAGTTTTATCATGAATTATCATCCTCTAATAGATGGTCAGTTTAATAGGACAATTTAAACCCTCAAGGGTATTTTGTGATTTTATTTTCTATAATTCATAGGTTTTTGGGATAAACACCTTCCTCTAGTTTATTTTTCTTGTAACAATTGATTTCACCTGAGAATTAAAATGACTGCTTATAAATCCACCTAGGGTAGTAAGTTCAAAAGTCCTTCATGTTTGGATAAATCTAAGAAATAATTATATTGGGACATGAGCGAGCTAAGTAAATGGAAGAGAAAATCTAAAATATTTAGTAGCACATAAGTGTATCATACAGTCAAAATAAATTTTTTTTTTCTGAAAATCATCATTGATATATAGATATCAATATTGGTGAAAATGAATTAATTATAATTTCTCCATGTAATGAGGTTTTTACATTCATACTGAAGGAAAATATGAGGCTAGGGTATATTGGTCCTTTTGAAATTCTTGATCATATTATGGAGGTAGCCTTTTGTTTGGACCTTCCATCAAATCTCTCTCATGTTTTGATGTGTTCTATGAATATCTAATGAGGAAGTAGATACTTGATTCCTCTCATGTACTAAACACATATATCATAGTATTAGATACATATATCTCTTATGAGGAATTATTAGTAGATATCATGGATCATAGAGATAAAGTTCTATGAAACAAGACCAATTACCTGTTCAATGTTTGGTAGTGAAACCATAAAACAGAGGAGGCTACTTTGGAAGGCATGGATGCTATAAAATAGATATATCCTGAATTTTTCATATCAGAATGATATTATTTTGATGGATAAATTCATTTTAATGATGTTATAAATTAATAAGGTGCGATTTTATAGGACATGTCAATTTAAATAAATTTATTTTCTTTTATGGCTTGCCATACAAAAAACCACGAGTCTAAATGAACCATAATAAAGTGTGTAGTTATCGCATAGACTGTGCATTAAGGGATATGAAAAAATGAATAAATTATGTAAAATACATTATTTACACATGTTAAAATTGAATTCGTTAGTTATAAATTGATTATAAATGAAAATAAAGCTCACTTTATGGTAAAATAGATGAATTTTTTTCTGAAACAATATTTTAATGAAAGAAATATATTTTATATTAATAAATTAAATTAATCACTATTGTTGAATGATTTTAATGAAATTAATATATTTTATAATAAATACTCTTTTAATATTCATCGAGTACTTTTTTCAGCGAATGAGGAAAGAAAATATATCTAGTTTAATGATTAAAAATATGATTTTCTAAAAAAAGTTTCATTTCATTTTGTGCACTTGTTTTCAAATGAATTTTTTCCACATGAAGAAATTAAATCTAAAATATTTATTCCATAAATGGAATCCTGAGGATCAAATTTTTTAAATAATTCATGATAAAATAGAATTTTAATTATTATTTTATTGATAAAAATCATATAATTTTCTCATAATTTGGTAACTATGTAATTTTATAGAATATTAGGGATTAGATCATTAATTTGAAAATTTAATGTAAATTACAGTTTTACCTTTTAAAATTTCACTATAGTATTTCAAAAATATATAATTTTTCATTAATGAATTGAATTTAATATTTTTTAAATGTATTCTTGACTTAAGATTCTACAATATTCATTTATTAAATTGGAGCTAAATCATTCATTTGGTTGGGGCAATTGGTCCATGAAGTCAAAGTTGTTATGGACTCGTCAGCTAGGACATGGGTTCTGTATTTGGGACATAACATCTATATTTGTTCATGGAAGGAGCCCAAATATCGAGATAAGACCAAAAAAAATTTACACAAAATTTCCTTCTGGAAGAACAACTGATTCACAAATTTTAATGGTCAAATGAGTGGTGCAATTTGGATTAAAATATTTAGTCGAGATTCTCGATTCACATTTGATACCACAATGAACCTAGACCTGACCCCAATACTCTATAACATGGTTTTGTCACTATTTTTAATGGTTTTTTGAGGATTTGTGAGGGTTTTTTCGAAATGGTGTCTCTTGGGAGCCCCTCACAACTCTTGGAAGAAGTAACGCCTTGTGCAAACATCTTGTCCAAAAAGGCTCCCATATCCAAACTGCCCAATTAATTTGTTTTCTTTCATGCTTGTATAATTAATTTTTCGTCAATTAATCTTCTGTATTTTTCTTTCATAATCTTATTATCTTCCTATAGGAATGGAATTAAAGACTTTAGAAGATATTTGATTCTACCCTTTCAATCTGTGGCTCATGAAAAACGTCTTCACCATGACCACATCACCAATGGAAGAGTAGTTTTCTTAGTGATTGGTTTAACATCTAAAATCTTTATTTAATTGTTTTGAATCATTGAGATAATTTAATTCACATAATATGATAAATGAATTAGTATTTTAAAGTAGAAAAAATAGGAAATAAATTGAACAATTAACACAAAAACAAGTAACGTTGATTATTATGTGAATTGTGAGAGTGTGATCTTCATCGGTAATACAAGAACACATGGGATAAATTTGTATAGTTAAAGTATAATTCCTAAACACAATTCATATTCATTTTCCCGAATTGATATGTTCCCTAATTTACCACTGACCATAAGCTACATTTAGAAAATCAATCAAAGCAGGGTGTTGTTATTGCATGTTGCGAAGCTAGCCTCAGGTTTAACTCATTTCATCATTGTGGTTAAGTTAAATCCCATAGGGTTCAAGGGTTGACAAATTTTGGGATCCTAATTATTTAGTTATTAATTTAAATGATAATTATTGATAACTAAATGAAATGATAGAGTGAGATTGATTGTGCCTTTTAATTATCTTCTAACAAATATCTTCTTGTTGTGTAATTTTAATCAAACTTCTTTTAAAAAATAAAAAATAAAAAATTACAATCTTCTTCCAAAAAACATCATCATGGTTTATAATTGGTAAAGAAAATACCACATCGTTTTTATGTAGCATGTTTTCTTCATTTTCAGGTTATTTTCATAATACCATTAATATGTTGTTTTAATTACTATCTCTTTGAGAGACAACCTTGGTCAGCCACTCTACTGCACCTAAGAACCCAAACACCATTAATCATTTAACGGAGCTGATGAAAGAACCTTTAAAATAGGCTCTTTTTCTTAGGAGGCAAGTAATTTATTCAACCAATTAGAGGTATTTATTTTATTTTTAATTTAATACTTTTTTTCTCCACATTTTGTCTTCATTCTTCTTTCTTATGTTTTTTTTCTCTTCTCTTAATCTCTAATTTTATTTTTATCCGACAAAATAAAACTTTTTTTCTTTTTATTATGGTCCAATTTTATTCATTTGTTTTTTTTCTTTTATTTTTTATGACACAAACTAATCTTAAAGGTCTCATAGATATTGACACTGAGATTGAATGTAGCCTTAGAGCTTGAATCCGACATTCTCTGTCTATGGGAAGTTTCAACATTCAATCAGTTATAGAATTCATTCACACCATGAACATTGAAATTAGAAACACTTTTATGTCCCACATAAAACAAGAACCAATGGAAGAAAAAAATGGAAATTAAATTAATAGAACCATTCTAGAATTGACTGCACCTAATATTAATTATCCACCAAATTTCATTACATACCCAAATCATGAATTAGACATTGAACTGAAATCTGGAATAATTCACCTTCTTCCGAAATTTTACTGATTATCTGGTGAGGATACAAGTAAAAATTTAAAAGAATTTATTGTGGTTCTCTCAACCCTGAAACCAAGAAATTTATTTTAAGATCAAATGAAACTAAGATCATACTAATTCTCACTTAATAGAGATGTAATGGACATGATACATTATTTACAACCTGAAGATGTAACTTGTTGGAACAATTTGAAATGAATTTTCATGAAAATATTTTTTCTTGCATCAAATACCACTTACATTCATCAGGTGGTATCAGGGATCAAGAATGCAGAAGGGGAGTTAATGTATGAGTACTGGGAGAGATTCAAGAAGTTTTGTACAAGAAACACATATAAGTGAGAAATTCCTAATGAAATAATTCTATAAGGAAAAAAAATATGGAGAGGAGGATGGTGGATTACGAAGCTAGAGAAACATTGGTGTAAAAAACTCCAGCAGCTGAATGTCTGTTGATTGACCAGATGGCCCAAAACACCCAACAATATGGTGATTAATGTACACCACTTGTCAAGGGAGTACGTCAGGTAAGTCCTTAATCTCTTTAAAATCATTTGATTGATAATAAGTTATAATAATTATCCACTATAGTGAGAAATATTGGTTTGTAACAATAGAAATCCCAACCCCCTCCTTCAAGGCCTTGTAGAATTTCCACTCACTCAAGCCACCAAACTAAATGTTTTCCCCAAATACTAGAAACAGAAGATTGTGTAGTTGTGTTTCCTAGGAGATAATATTTGTAGCAATGACAACCATATATCTAAAAGAATCTTAATTCCTTTTCTCCAACATACAACTATGGGTGGAATGATCAATCAGATATGAGGTATGTATCTTGACAATAAAAAAGGTCCCCTTTTCAAAAAAAAATTCTAGTATCCTCCACCTTACTAAAAGGGTTTCCAATAACCCCAAATGTGATTTGAATATCAAGAAACAACAAGAAAATAACAAGGTAATTATCAACCGAAGTTATATTCTAATACAAATGATAATTTGAAAAACAAAATTGTTCATAATCAACTGAATGAGCTAAAGAAAAATGGTTCAGAGCTGAGGGAGTTGAAGACTCAAATGAGCCAGATTGTCACTGCCCTCTATGAACTGGTGACAAATAATTCTGGAAATCTATCTTACCAACCTACTCCAAATACCAAAGGGAATGTTAAATCCATCACATTGAGAAGTGGGAAGAAAAAAACTCATACATCTGAACCTATCATTCAACCGAGATTCACCTCAACTCTAGAGGATATCTATTCAAAACCAGCAGATGAGAAACCCATGGATAATGATAATGGTAAGAAAAATATTGATGATGTTCATCCAAAACCAATTCCATTTCCAAATATGGTTGTACAAACTAAGAAAATGGCTGATGAGGCAAAAAAAAATAGTATTTGGACACATTCAAGTGTGTGGGGATCAATAACCCTTTACATGACATCATTAAACAAATATAATTGTATGCAAAATTCATTAAAATAAATTGTACCATTCAAATAGGGATAACAGGAAATGAAATGATCAATCATTCAAGGAATGTGTCAACACTAATTACACCCAGACAAGCAATTCCAACAATGTGAAAGGATCCTAGGACATTCACTATCCCATGAACCATATGGGAGTTACACTTTTATTTTTGCACTTTTTGATTTAAGAGCTTCTATAAATATGATGCCTCACTCTATATTTACTTAATTATAGGTTGGTGAGTTTAAGCCAAAAAGAGTAGTGGTGCAGTTAGAAAATAGAGTTACATCATATCCAGTGGGAGTCCTTGAGGATGAACTTGTATTTGTAAGATACACGATCTTTCCAGCATATTTCTACAAGCTTAACACAGTGGATGATCACGTAAATTCTCATTATCCTATTATATTTGGTAGACCCTTCTTCAAAACTGAAAAAACTATCATCGATGTCAATAAGGGTACAATATCTATGGTGTTTTGGGATGAAGATGTTATATTTAATGATATGGAATCCATGAAGTACCCCTCAGAGGTCCATAATTCATTTTTTACCTCTCATTTGAACCAAAAAATAAAAACCTCATGGAATTTTATTGTCCTATTCTTAGGGAGATTATGATTATTGGTTCTAGTTTGATGTCTATGAGTACATACACACCCATTTATAATTCACAAGACACACTTATATTTGATTTTGAAATTGATTCATATTCTAATAATGGTATTTTGATCTCTGATTATTACATGGATGTGGAGTATGCTGATGGATTTCATTCTTTATTCTTTTATTTTTATGATGTATGTTCTGATACTGATGTTCGTTGTGCACATATTTCAGTTCCTTAAATTTCTCTATCTATAAATCACCCCCTACATTGAAACTCAAGCCATTGCCACCTAATCTCAAATACTCATACTTGTTAAGTGGTGAGAAATTACCTGTTATCATTGCTAACTATATACCTTTTGAACATGAAGGATGGTGAGTTTTTTTTTCAAATATTATTGAGACCTATATTGAGGTATTAATGAATGATTTTACAGTGTGTGGATCTTCATTTGATGAATATCTAAGTAGTTTGGGAATGGTGTTGAATTTTTGTTTTGAGAAGAATCTAGTCATAGACATTTAAAAGTTTCATTTGTAGGTAGAACATGGAATTAACTTAGGGAATGTAGTGTCAAGACATGGGATAGAGGTTGATATATCTATGATAGAAATTATTGAATCCTTACCCTATCCTTCATGTGGGTTTGATATTAGATCATTCTTAGGGAATGTAGGCTTTTATCAGTGCTTAATCCGAGATTTTAGTATGATTTCACTTCTTCTGTCGCAATTACTTTATAAGGATTCTGATTTTGTGTTTGATGATTCATGTAGGGTATAATTTGATTAACAGAAGAAGTGTATGACCACTTCACTGATCATACAACCCCCAAAATGGGGAATTTTTTTGAGCTTATGTGTGACGCCTCCAACTTTGTGGTTGGAGGTCTCCTATCTCAATGGTGGAGGGATGTTCACATGTGATTTCTTATGTATCGAGGACACTAGATTCAGCCCAATCAAACTACACAACCACAAAATGAGTTTCTTTCTATCATATTCGCTTTAGATATATTCTTTTAATATTTGTTGGGATCTAAATAAGTAATTTTTGCTGACCATGAAACTCCGAGGTACCTCTAGAAGAATCCAGATTCAAAGGCCATACTTATATGATGGATGATCCTTCTTCAAGAATTTGATAGTGAGATAATGGAAAAGAAGGGTTCAGAAAACATTATGGCAGAGCACAAGAGTAGGCTCAGTCACACACTAGAGGATGACACCTAGTACTAGGTACCACTTCGACACACTTTCCATGATGACTGTCATTATTCCATCTCTAGTATGTATCCTTGGTATTCTGATTTAGTTAACTACCTTGTTTCCTTTGAAATATCTACTTATTTAAAGAAACAACAATTCCAAAAATTAAATATTGAGTCCATATTTTATGTGTGGGATGATCCCTACTTATGTCGCATGTGTAGTGACCAAGTTATTATGAGGTGTGTTCCTAATCATGAGTTTGAATCTGTTCTGCAATTCTGTCATACAGTTTCTTGTGTTGGGCACTTTGGACCCAACAGATAGCTAGGAAAGTTTTGTACTATGTATTATATTGGCCTAGCTTATTATGTGATGCCCATGTGTTTTTATGTCACGTTCTCATTGCCAACACACTGAGAACATTTCTAAGAGATATGAGATGCCCCAAATACCCATACTATTTGGTGAGATTTTTTATGTATGAGGAATAGATTTTATGAATCCTCTTCCTAGTTTATTTGGGTTTTTGTACATTCTAGTTACTATTGATTATGTGATTAAATGGGTGGAGGCTAAGGTCATCAGGACTAATGATTCTCATGTTGGAGTGGACTTTGTCAAGACACAAATTATTTGTAGGTTTGGACTACCAAAGACCATCATCATTGAACAAGGGGCACAGTTCTGCAATAAGAATTTGGCATCCCTCTGGATGCATGGTTTGATGCACAAAACGTCAACACCATACCACCCCCATACAAATGGATATGATGAGGTTTCAAATTGTGAGTTGAAATAAATTTTATTGAAAATTGTGTTGCTGAATAGGAAGGATCGGAGAAAGTGATTGGATGACGCACTATGGGCATATAGTACAACATACAAAACTCCCATCGGTATGTTCAAATTATGGATTGTTTTTGGTAAAGTGTTCCATATCCCCGTGGAAGTTGAGCATCAGGTTTATTGGGATATAATGAAATGAAACATGGATTTAGCACAAGATAGAATCCAAAGGAAGTGTCAAATTCAAAAGATTGAGGAGATTTGATTATATTTATATAAGAATTTAAGGATCCATAATAAAAGATCAAATTGATCTCATTGTAGAATGATCCAACAAAGGGAGTTTCATGTTAGAGAGAATGTCCGGCTCTATAGTTCATGACTGAAAGTGATTCTTTGTAAGTTGTGTTCCAGGTTGCTAGGTCCTTATGTTGTGACTAATGTTTCTCCTTCTGGTGTAGTGGAGATCACAGAAGAGGACACAAGAAGGAGATTTACAGTCAATGTTAAACATTTGAAAAACATATTGAGGAACTTCCTTTTAATGTAGTGGATTTCATCACACTGTAAGACCCCATCATCACTAAATCATATCAGGATGTTCCTAACCCTTTCACTTCATTATTATTTTTCTTATTTAAAATTATACACATCATGTGCATATATCATCTCATGGGTTCACATTAATGACAATTTAATATTTTATGTGTGGGGGAGGGATCCATTTTGTTTAGTAATTTCAATGTTTTCATTTTTTTCAAATAATTTTAAAAAATGTGTGTTTTCCAAATTTTTTGTGTTTATTTTTCAATTTCTTGTCTGTTTTTTGAAACTATTGAGCTGAAATGATTCACATCATCAATTTTAAATTCATATCAATAAGTGAAAAAATTATCACATGAAACCGAGCTTAAAATAATGATAAAAATAACTTTAATTCAAGTTCAAATATTTAGAAATTTTATGAAAATTAATATGATTTTTGAATACCATGACACATGTCACTATCTTTATATTTGAAATCAATTTCCAGTGAGGCATCTGAACCATTATTTCAATATTCATTACAATTACATCACATCATGAAAGAACCAAACCATGCGTGATTTAACCAGAATTTGATTTATTCCTATCAAAACATGAGTATTCGAAGTAGTTATGTTTAAATGATTGAGGAATTTTTATCATATTTAATCCTTTATTTTATTGAATCATTTTTTATAATGGACAACCCTGAACTTTTAATCCTTGTATCAAATAGAATCCATGATCAAACTATTAGGATAGCTAAATTATAAGCCCAATTTCCTTATCCAAACAACTCTTGATGTGAAATTGTATAATCTAGTAGAAATTAAGTGTGGGGGAAGCTATCTTGTGTTTTGATACCACATTTTGTGATACATTGGAAATAAAATAAAATTATGAAGAGATGTTTTTGCGGTTGAAGAAAATATTTATATTGAGAGTTGTGCCTTTTTGGAGATTTCAAGATAACTAAAGCTGTGACTTTTCTGAAGCATTCATGATAGTTGAAGCTTTGCCTTTCTGGAGATTTTAATAGATGGATAATGTTTCGACTATCTGAAGATTTCAGGAAAATCATGTTTGGGAAGATTAACTTTTTTTACTACTGAAATGGTTAATGGTGTGCACGTTCCAGTATTTTTCATGACGGTGAACATGAATTGATTCTATGGGGACTGAGGAGGAGACCATATTTAAGTGAAATTTTAATTAATGTAACTTTATTTCAAAAAGAGTCATGACCCCCTCATTCAGCCTCATATTTTTTCATATCTAAATCCTACCATCGGAAAGCAACATAAAAACCCTGGAAATTCCACATGATAAAAATATGTGCATGACTCACATCAGGTGGTGATGTAAGAATTTATCAAGCCTATGGTGACCCTTAAATGAGTTTTTATGAGAAATACATTTATGAAAAATTTCCAATTGTGTTATAAGATAAAATTCAAGCGAGGTAAGTGTTTTGTGCATGGGAGGATAAATGAAGTGGAAATATATTGAATGATATAAATAGAGAACTTGAAATAATAGTTTTTGATGTGTAATGAAATCTTTTTTTCCTAGTGTGGAATTTTTGGATCTCAAGGATATGTGTATTAATTTTTTTTGAATTGATATTGATATTAACATGTCCCAGTTTTTCTTAATACATGATATGAAGTTTTTTTCAGGAGTTAAAAAGGGAAAGTATGGGAGAGTTAATAAAACACAATTTTATTAAATATTTTATTTATGATAAATGATATAATTTCCGCACATTTTGTTAACTATGTTCATTTATAGAATAATTGGGATTAGATCATTCATTTGAAAATTTGATGAAAATTTCAGTTTTACCCGTAAAAATTTAATAATAGTATTTCAAACATTAATAATTTTATTTGAATTATTTGAACATAATATTTTGAAAATTGGTTCCTGACGTAATTTTATACAACTTTCGTTTAGGTCATTAATGCAATGTCATGAATTTGGGTGGTGCAAATGGGCGATGAAGTCAAAGTTGGTCTGGAATCGCCGAATAGGACATGAGTTCTTTATTTTGGCCATAACATCTACATCTTTACATGGGTTGAGCCAAAATATTGAGAGAAGATCCAAGACCCAATTTTCCACAAATTATCCATCTAGAAGAATGGTTCCCATGTTTTTATGGACAAATGGGTCGTTCAGGTTGGTTTAAAATTTTTGGATGAGATTTTCCAGTCACATTTGAAACTACATTGAAACTATCCTCCCCACTACCCTATAAATTGCGATTTTCACTATTTGGAATGGTTTTTAGGGGAACTAGGAATGTTTGAACAAATAAGTGTATCTTTGCATCCCCTCAAAACTCTTGGAAGAAGTAAGGGATTAGGAAAACATCTCTTCAAAAAAGGATCTCCCCTCCCATCTCCTCTTTGTATTTCATTGATTTCATGATTGTATCTTGAATTTTTCAACAATTAATCTTCTATGTTTTTCCCTTTTCATCTTCTTGTCTTCCTCTTTGGGCTGGAATTAAATAGTGAATATGGTATTGGGTTATTCCCTTTCAATCCTTTCCCCATGCAAAATGTCTCTATGATGGCCACAGCACCCAGGGAAGAGTTGTTTTCTTATTGATCGATCTATCATATACCCTCTTTATTTAATTATTCTGAACCATTGAGCTAATTTAATTCACTTAATATGGTATATGAATTTAATTTTTTTAAATAATAAGAAACTAATCATGGAATTGCATAATTAACACAAAACACGTGAGGTCGAGTATTGTGTGAATTGCGAGAGTGTGATCATAATTAGTAATACAAGAAGACACGAGATAAATTTTTTGATTTAAAATAAAATCCCTAAACTAAATTAATCCTCATATATTGAATGGATATGTTTTCTAATTATCCAATTACCATTATCTTACTCTATAACATCAATCAAAGTAGGGTGTTGTGACTATGTGTTCTAAAAATATCCTATAGTTTAAGTAATTTATCTTGGTGGTTAAGTTAACTCTCTTAGGGTTTGGGGTTCACAATTAGGGGATCGTAATTAAGTAGGTATTAATATAAATGATAATGATTAATAATTAAATTAAAAGCTATGGTTAGATCGATTATGTA
Organism: Viscum album; assembly: GCA_963277665.1. Lineage (NCBI taxonomy): Eukaryota > Viridiplantae > Streptophyta > Magnoliopsida > Santalales > Viscaceae > Viscum > Viscum album. The sequence continues at coordinate 2,080,417,934 of OY728152.1, read as the reverse complement.
ATTTAAAAATATATTCTAAAAAATGTATCTTCTCCTTTTGTCTGATTAATCAATCATCATTTTAAAAAAATACGATCTTCTTCCAGAAAATTTCATCAAGGTTTATAATTGGTAAAAAATTCCTCATCCTTTTTATGTAGTGTGTTTTATTCTCTTTTATGTTACTTTTCTAATACCATTAATATGTTGTTTCAATTACCCCCTCTTTGAGAGACAACCTTGGTTAGCCACTCTCCTGCACCTAAGTACCCCAAAAATTCCTTAATCATTTGAGGGCACCCTCGACAACTCTATTCAGGTCCCCTTTATATTTGGTCAATATAAATCGTAACAATAGTAATTTTTGTTATCCTTAGTAAGGGTGAAATGAGTAAAATATGGTTAAAACATAGGGATAATACATTAAAATTCAACTAAAGCGTTCCTTTATCATATTATATTGATTAATTACCAAAATTTATATAATAGTCTGGAATATATTTCCACTTTGTTACATTTCTCATTGATTAATACACTTATATTAATTTAATTAAATTATAAATACAAAAAGTCACACTCTTGAATTAAATATATTTAAAAAATTTAATATAAGGATAAAAAAGTATAATTTAGATACTACATGTTAATTTGAAAGTAGAATTAATTTTTTATCAAATTAATTTATTTTTAATTTTTTTGATTGAATAATTAAACTAAATTCTTAGGTAACAATAACACAATATTTATTTAATTAATTGAAAAATGAAATATATATTTTTAAAAATTATTAATGTTACAAAATTTTAGTGAATAATTGTTTAAAAAATAGATTAATATATCATATTATAGATGTGTCAATGGTTTATATTTTATTTCCATTAATTTCATGATGTTTTCAAAGTCAAATAATATTAATAGTTCATAAAATGACATTTATAGTATCATACGATTAAAATTATTCATTAAATTATTTAAAAATAAAAAAACCTAAAATATTACAATTAGGAAGACAAATGGTCTAAAATTTAATAAATTTTTCATTTACGATTCCATTGTTATCTTATTGTCAAAAATAAAACCCTTTTAATATTCCAAAAATCATTACCATGGTTATGATTAAAATTGGTAAACTAAGTGGTTAAACCCAGTGATAAGGTTAGAAATGACACCAAAACATTTATAAATTTAATATATGAATATATCTCAAACTTATAATTTTTTACTCGAATCTATTGAAATTTGGAATAATTTTTTCTAAGAATGACTTTATTAAATTTTTATCATTTTGGTAATTCCAATTGTGTCTTTTCCCTCCATTTAAAAGATAACCCATTATTTCTTTTCATCAATCTACTCTGAGCCACATATCTATAAAAATTCCAATTCTAATATCATTTTAGTTTACATAACCAAATTTGAGATCTTCCAGTCATTTTATAAGGCAATCTATTTAAGGATTATTGTGTAAGCTTAGAGTGGTTTCTCAAAAAAGAAGTATAAATCTTAACATAACATTTTTAGTTTTATTTATTCATAATACTTTAAATAAATATATGGTTTACATTATAAAGTAATAAATAATGTATAATAAATATATTTATTTGTTATTATGAATATGGTAAATCATTTTCCCACCTCTTTTCCATCCTACGGAAAATGGAAAAATCTTTCGTGGGTACGTACAACTCACATTCTCCACATTGTGGTGTAATTAGTCTTTTAATACCTTATTACATGGAAAATTATAATGATATATTGAATATTTTTATATTTTATTTAAGAAATAATTATTTTTATATAATTATAATATCTTATCTACCTTCTTACCCTTCCATCCATTGAAAAAAGATAACATAGTTCGTGAGTATGCGTGGACTACCACTTCCAAGAAGTGATGTTTATTGTTTTAAAATTTATTTATGTGGAGGGTAATATAGATGGATTTACTGAATATATATGATATAATAATTAATTTTAAATGTTAAATTATTATTTTTCATTTAAAAAAAAATTGAAACATCATTCATGGGTACATATGACTTACCATCTCCTTGAATGGTTTGGTTCATTTTTCTATCCCTGTATTTTACAGAGGAATCACTCTCTATATAATATATATAAATATATATATATATATATATATATATATTATTTAAATAAATATTAACAGTCTTAATATTTTTAACCTTGATTTAAGTACAAGGACCATGAATGTCGAACTGAAAAATACACGAAAAAAACAGTTATCGCCTAAGATAGTGATTTTAATAACAAATACATAAAAGTGGGAGATGATATGTCGTAAGTAAATTATTAATAATATGATATATATGATTATGGTTATGAAATAAATTTATAATATATCAATTTTTATTAAACAGGATGGATTATGTAATATGAAGACATAAGAGTCATGAGGTAAAAGATTCATGTTTCAATACAATTTTAACCAGGATTATTTATGGTTGAATTTATATTGAGTAAATTATATGAAAATTATGTGATAAATAAATTTTAATAAATTATTCTATAGTTATTTCAATATAATTTATTAATTCCTTTCATTCTATCTACTTTATATACTCAAGAGATCGAAATAATTGTTTTTAAGAAAAATTGACTAGGATTTATAGTTCGATCAAAAATTATTTTTCTTATATTTCCATGTTATCTATATAGTATTTTAAAATATGATTTACTATTATCCAATAATTTGTTAAAATCATTTTAACCATATTATAAATTTTTTAATTTTTTTCAAAAGAATTCTCATGTCATTTTCCATATGAGGTACTTTTTATTATTTTTCAAATGTTTGATGATAAAATTTTCTTTTCACATACATAGAAGGAATATAATTTTACATCAGGAGGATTAATTAATTATTTGATGATTTGTCACAACATAAACTTTAATAATCCTTTATTTTATCCTTTTAATAGTCTTGGGAATTTTAGGTCAACGTCTGAGTTTGATTCCCCATCCATTTTTCTGTTTTTTAAATGATCACGTGGATTTTCTAGGTGGTGTATGGGTACCACATAGTTAGTAGAAACAATGAGGCCTGGTCATGAGGAATATGTAGGTTCAAATAGAACCTACCACACAGATAGACCATGTCCATGTGGTAGATCCTAGGTTATTATTTTCCAGTCATTCTGTGGGCAGAGGGTTCCCTAATGTTTGGAAAACCGTGCGGCCAAACCGTATGGTCATACTAGGTAATAAAAAACATAAAATCTAATTTTTAATCTCTCCCCACATTAACCCACCTCTCATCCCATTCATTTTTTTCACACCAAGGGGACTCAGGACCCCTACTCCATTGGATATCCTCCCTCCGTGGTTCAATCCTCAAGCTTCCAAGGTCTGTTACATAGGGTGTTGGTTTATTTTCTTCCATTTTCGTCCCTTCATCCTTGATTTCTCATTTATCCTTTGGTGGGACATCTCAATGAAAAAACCCTAAATGTTAGGGTTTCTTATAATTCGTTTTACTTTGGGTTCTATGGTGTGTTAAGGGTTCTTGAGTCTTAGATAACCCTTCTATGAGAGTTTTGTCACTTTCACACTCAACCTAGGAAGGTGTTTCCATCTTTTTCATTTCCGGCATAATCCATGGACATTTGTGTGATTTCCATTAATTTTTCAATGTATTTAGAACCTCTACAGTACATGTGGATATATTTAAATGGTGATATCATGTTATTATAGTTTTCTATAAATAGGTTTTCCAGTTTATTTGTGCACAATGTCTAGGTTTAAGGCACCTAGGGTGTTCGTTTGAAATTCCATTATTCTTTTAAAGATAGATTTGTGTCATTTTTTTAATGTTTTTCCTTTATGATGCTGTAGTGGTACTTTTTTTTGTGATTTTTTTATGGTGTGTATAATTTGGAAATTATAAATCTTGATAAGCATGTTAAAATGTCTTTGAAAGGGTTTTATAGATTTAAGGGGATGGTTTATGTTCTTTTAATAATGTGGGTGGTTGGATTTGGTTTCAATGGAAATGGTGATTTGTGAAAATGGATTTTTAGTGTCTTCATAAACATTATTGAGTTCCATTACATGTTGGCACAAAAATGGTTGCACTAGGTTCACACATGGATGTCCATTCAAATGAAGATGGACCCGGAATTCTTTTCCATAAAAGTTTCTCATCTCTTTTCCCTTATCTTTTTCTTGAAATGCTCCTATTTAATTTAAAATGGTAAGGTGTTTCCTTATTTTCTTTAGAAAACATGGATTTATTTTTATTCCAAAATGTTTTTCTCAGTTTTTCATGAAGTATGTTTTGTGTGAGTTTGAAAATGCTCAAGGCCCGTTTGGGAATCATGAAATGTTTCATTGTGTGTATGGAAATTAAGGGACGTTTGGCATGTTTTAATAGTTTCATGTTATTCCTAATATGTGGATTTTCTAATTATCTTGGTAAAAATATTTGGGTTGTGTAAATATTAAAGGCCAATATGGAATTTTTCATTGCAAATATACGTTTTTTGTTGAATTGGGAAAAGAATGTGTTGTGGAAAATGTGTGTTCTCAATTGGAAAGTAAAAGTGTTTTGTAAAATGATTTGAATGTCTATTTGGTAAGAAATATCTGTTGGAATATTATGTGATGAGAAATGTATACATACATATATATATATTTATATATGGGGAACCTCTAAAGGATGGATTTCATTAAGTCAATATGTTTCTACATGACTTTTCCATTCCTTTAATTTTTGAAAAACACAAACACATTTTCATAAAGGTAGTTTTTATTTATATAAAAATGTTTATATGATATAGCATGCTAATATGTAACCATGGTCTTCAATGTATTACCTAATGTTTTCTTAATTCATGAGCATCAATCTATTCCTTAAGAAAAATTATATTGAATTAAATCCGATACATATCTATATATTAGAACTTCACATAATTTTAAATCTGATTTCCCTAGAAATCTAGATCTAATTTTAAAATAATTATGTATCTGATTCTCATAGAATTATGAATCTGATTCTCACAGAATTGTGAATCCTATTTCTTATAAATTTTGAATCAAACTCTCAAATAATTGCGAAACTGATTTCCCTATAAATTGGACTCTAATTCTCTTTGAAATTATACTCTAATTCTCTATAAAATCTGACGTCGATTCTCTATGAAATCAAACTCCGATTCTACAAAAAATAAGACTATGATTCTTTCTGAAATCAGAATATGTTTATTAATATTTCTAGAATCTAATTTACCTTAATAAACAGATTTTATATCATTCTTAAAATTACGTTTTTTCATTAATATTTCTTACATTCCTTTCTCGATAATTTTTCATACATACTGTAAGATATTTTTTCGTATAGTTTGTTATATAAAAAAATATTTTTCAACTTGTTATAATATGACTATTTTATGAGTTCCACCTATATAGTTCCCACCAATATTTTTGGGAAATATGACTATTAATGGATAATGTGACTGTTTGAGATCTCACTTGTCAATACACAATCATTTGAACACGATCTATGTTGTGAACTTTTGGGTGAATTTACACTCTATGAGAGAAATTATAGACATTATTCGTAGGAAATACATGAAGTGTTCATGTTGTGAACATCTTGTTACACTGACATAAATCTTCAACAAGATTTGATTTCCTGGGGAGATTCCAATTTTTTCTATATATATTTGAGGGATTCCAAAATGGAGGATGATAGAGGTTTTGATAACCAAATTCATCAAGGGATTCTAAGTTTAAGGAAGATAGAGGTGCCAATCACATTACAGATCGAGGACATACAGGGATAATAAGACAAAGTCTGATCTTTGTATCGAGGTATTACCATAGTGCGGGTAAGGCAGACTTTATTGAATGTATAAATCAAGGGACATTTATCAATTGTTGTTGGATACCATTATCTTTAAAATAATAGATTCCTTTGTTACATGTTTACTTAATACAAGTATTTTTATGTTTCGCATAATTTAGTTTTAGATATAAAGTGTAACTTTATTACACTTTATTATTCTTGTACAAACACTGATATATTAAATTATATACACATTAAGGTAGAATCTAAAATTAGTATACATGTGTGATTATTTCTTTATAATATCTTAATATTCGAACATTGGTCAATTTTTATCTCATTGTAAAAGATAATAGATGGTTTTGTGAATATTTTTTTTTAACATTGCTAAATAATGGTTCCATAAGGTTAAAAATGAAATTTTTTAAACTTAGAATTCACCCCCTCTTTTAATTGAGTATATTCATCTCATATTTTGATACTACAATTGGTATACAAGAAAGGTCTCTGAATAATAATAAACACATTTTTTTAATCTAGAATTCCACTATTTTTATATTAAATTTTTTATTTTATAAGTTAGATTTATTTATTTAATACTTTTTTTTATAAATATATACTACACTAACTTATGTAGTGGAAAAGTTCTTATTTTATCAGACATCATGAATGAATTTCAGATCCATAGAAAATCTAAATCCTATAAGACAACATATTATTGATGGGAATGATTATGAATACTGGAGAGGTAGAATGAAGTATTTTTTTATCAACACTTGTGTAGATAACTTGGTTATGCTTACTAGAGATTATAAAATTCCAGACAAGGAAGTCGAAATGTTTACAAATAAAAAAAATCAATAATATCATCTTAATTATAAGGTACACAATAATTTGTTGTTTTCTATAACCATGATTATACATTGCCAAAATATCTTCATGTGAATCTACAAATTTTATTTAGAAGAAACATAATGTTACACTTTTTTGTACATTGAAAGTTATTGAAATTAGAAGAGATATAGTAAGAGAAGATTATTATATTTTTGTTTTTCCATATGGAGAACAAATAGTTAATGTTCAACAATGATTCATGATTATTGTGAATAACCTACAATCAATGAGAGAAAATGGATAAGATAATGAGATTTATGTAGATAAAATTATTGATATCATGCCGAACAAATGAGAAAATATGAATTGCTATTAGTGAATGTTGAAAAGTTACAACAGTTACTCTGGATGAGCTATTTGAGACTCTATTACCACATGAGAATAGATTGAAGAGTGATTGTAATAATATTAATATAAATAATGGGAGTGTTTCTTTTATAACTACTTCAAATAATTTACAATCCAACACCCCAGAGAATGTTTCTAAGTCAACAATGTCTGTGAAAGTTATCATTCAATTAGACTCAAGTGAATTTTAACATTCGAAGAATGTGATAGCTAATATTCATTATTGGATGAACAATATTGTTGGAAAGAAGGGAATTCAGTATAGATACAAGAAAAAGGATAGGAAGGATAATAATTATTCTGATGTCACTTGTTATGAATTCAAGAATGAGGAACATATCAGAGTTAATTTATTTAGACATAAAAGAAACAATGGGAAATATAAACATTATGAGAGGAATTATAAAATATATTACAATACTAAGGGAAATAATGTCTTAATGTAAAATGATTCCTGATGTAAAAGTGGTGGATACCCATATTATGAGTCATCAAATATTGTATCTTCTAGATAGAATAATATAGGCCTAATTACTAGAATACCAATTGAAAATCATTCTCTTATGGAAATGGTACACACTGCAAAATCCTTAACCACTATGCCTTTAAATGCTAACAATCTTAATAATAATGGATATATTTATTTGGATGAAAAATATCCTTCGAAGATGATACATTAACCTCTTTAGAATAGGTTTCTAGGTTTTCCATGTTACTTGAAAATGAAAATAGTAAGATCAATAAGAAACACGACAAGGAAAAATCTACAATAAATGTTTTAATAAAATAATTATCAGGTCATTCTAAATATCTTGATAAAAATTCTTTGTAAATTGTTTCAATTTCAAAAAACCATTAGTAACATAATTATATGAATGATAAACTTTATAAATATTTTTAAAATGTTATTTATAAGAGAAATGTTATAGTGGTAAATTCCAATTATAAGACTAATGACTATGAGGATAATAATTTTTTCAAAAGAATAAAATCTAAAATATTTTTCTCAAATAATGTTTTGTGAAACTTTACTTCTAGTAAATAAAATTTTGATAAGATGTATCCATTGATTATTCCCCTTAGGAATAGTTCTAGATTTAGTTATTCTCACTGAAAACTAGTTTTTAGTAACAAGTATTTTGTATAGAAAAGTGACCCTTTTTTACTATGTTTCAAAGTGGTGAACATTGGGAGAGAAATTTCTCATTAAAAAAATCAAAAACATAGGTTTTCCTAAAGCATAATTTTATATGAAAATGTTAATACCTATGATTTTTCATTCAAACAATTCCAGATCCAAACATGTTTGGAGTCTGAATGTCTAAAAATATTATTATCAATACAATAAAGGAAGTACCAACAACAATAAATGGTACATGAATAGTGTATGTTCCTAACACATGAATGGTAAAAAAACATATTTGAAAATATTATCAAGAAAAATGTTGGAAGAGTAACTTTTAGAGAAAATGTCGAATGATAAATTTTTGGTATAGGTAATATTATTCTTCATGGAAAAACCTTAATTTCAAATATTTTATTTGTTAAAGGTCTTATGAACAACCTTATAAGCATAAGAAAATTATTTTATGAATGTTACCTAGGGAATTTTAAGAATAATAAATTATTAGTTCAAAATTCCAAGAATGAGTTTATTCTATCTTCACATTGGCATGAAAATGATTATAAAATTAACAAAGAATACATTAAGAGACAAAAATTACATTAATTAGAGTAATGAAAGATCAATCTTGGTTATGAAATAGAATACTAGGACACTGTAATCATAGGAACTTATCTAAATTTTCTGAAAAATGAATTTTTATGGATCTACCAGATCGTAGATTTGATTCATCAAAACATTGTGATCCTTGTTAATATCTAAAAAACAAAAGTCTAGATTTAAATAAAAAATCGATGTTTTATCTTATAATGCATTACAATAAGTGAATTTGGATGTTTTCATTCCAACACAAAGTGAATGTATTGAAAGAAAATACCAATTTTTATTTAGTTTATTATGACACTAGATTTACATTGGTAATTTTTATAGCAATGAAATTTTAAGCCTTTTATTACTTAAATCATTTTCACCCTATGTTAAAAATAAAAAAAAGCAGTCATTGAAAATTATTCATAGAGATAATGGTGGAGAATTTGAAAATTCATATATTGAAACATTTAGTAGTAAGAAAAGAATTAATCATAACATCACATACCTCATAAGTCCTCAACAAAATGGTTCCATTTAAAGAGGAAACCAAATTCTTCAAGAAATAACAAGAACCATGTTGAGTTAATACTCAATTTATAAACATTTTTTGGAGGAAACAATAAGTACTATTTGTTCTACAATAAATCTAGTTTTAATAGGGCAATTTCTTAATAATACACTATATGATTAATAGAATGGTTGAGAACCTAAATTCTCATACTTTAGTGTATTTGTAAGAAAAGTATTTATCTTAAATACTAACTATAACATACACAAATTAACACCCAAATATAATGAAGGAATATTATTAGGCTACACCAGAACTTCTAAGGCTTATATTTTTTCTAACAAAATTCTTCTACTCTTGAGGAAACAGAACATGTTTAATTTGATGAAACTGATCCTTTTTTTAAACAACCCCTACTTGCATCCTCAAACATGTTTTCAAAAACTGATTATCAACCATTGATGAATGATTCTTCTAGAAAAGAGAATACTAATGAACATGCTTCGAACATATTCACATTGTAATATTTTATACCTTATGTTGATGAACATGTTTTAGAAAACCCCAGTCATTGGTTTCTTTAGATTCATCGCCGTGATAGTATCATTGGAGATTCACATCAACCTATAAGGACTGTAATTTCTTTATGAAATGAATTATATCATCTGGAATTTATTTTTCAATTAGAACCTAAAACTACTGATGAAGAATTAGGTGATAAAGATTGGATAAATGAAATGCAATATGAACTAGTTGAATTTGAAATGAATAAAGCTTGGAACTTGGTTGAAGGACACAAGGAAACTTCTCTAATGAGAGTAAAGTGAGTCTTACGAAATAAATTTGATGAAAATGGAATAATTTTAAGAAATAATCAAGATTTGTTTTTAAGGACTAGAATTAACAAGTAGGAACATCCCTTAATGAAACCAATACACCGGTAGGTATACTTGAATCTATTCATATTATTTTATCCTTTGTAGAATTCTTTAACTTCAACCATTTTCAAATGGTTGTGAAGTGTTATTTATTTAATAGATATGATCCAACGGAATTTCATGTTGAGAAACCACTTGGTTTTGATGACCAAAAACATCCTGATCATTTTTTAAACTTAAAAAAGATTTATATGGTATTAAACAAGACCCTAGATCCTGGTATGATATAATTATATGATTTTTGGTACAAAACAATTATGTTGAGGGGATTACTGATCCAACCGTTTTTATAAAAAAATAAAAACATGTTTTAGCTATTCAAATCTATGTTGATGACATTATATTAGGATAAACTCATCAATCCATAACTAATTCATTTTTTAATCTTATGAAATATCATTTTGAAAAGATTATGATGGGTGAGTTATCATTTTTTTGTGGCTTTCAAATTTCTCAAAAACCAAAAATAACATATATATCTCAAAATATGTATATTAAATATATTTTAAAAAATTGTTAAAATGAGAACACTAAAAGTATAAGTACCCCAATTGGTACCTCATATACATTTTGGGAGTCCAAATATATTGCTGATGGGCTATAAAATAAAGGGGTAAATCAGGAATGATGTCATCACTTGACCACATTTCATGACGACATGGTTCCTATTTTCCACTGGGATAAATGTAAAATCCCTTCATTTCGCCTCTAGAAATCATTCTTTATTTTTAATACAAGGTTCTTAGTGATCACTTTTATTAAAAAAATATCAATATAATCCAACAGAATCCATTTTAAAATTTGTGAAAATAACTTTTCTCTACATAAATAAAACTGTTTACTTATGAATTTTTTATTTTTAAAGAAAATTAATTAGTTCTAAAATCTTTTTTGGATTATGACATTGGTTTTTGTGGAATATATAGTATAAGTACATCTAAAACTTTTTATTTCATAAGATATTCATTAGTTTCTTGGTCATGTAAGAAACAACACTGGCTAGCACTTTCCACTTTTAAAGATGAATACATAACAACTAGAAGTTGTTGTGATCATGTTTTGTGGATGCAACACATACTCACAGATTATGGCATGAGTTTTGCTAAAACTCAGATACATTATGATAACACTACTTCCACTGTAACACCCGAGACTTTTATGTTATCAAAGGAATCTTTTTCTACACAACACTTGCTTGGCTTGCTTTACATGCAATCGGGACCTTCCTCGATAGCTTGCGTCGTACGCAATACCGAGTTTCACTAAACAACAATATGCTATTAAAACTAGCCGTTATGAATAGTAATAACCACCTTTTGAAATTTTATAAATTTTATTTTTCAAAATGGACTTCATTTTTGGACTCAGAATATCGAAATTATCCTTGGGTGAAATTTTGGTATTTTTCTGAAAACATTCAATTTTTGATGAATAGTGAAACCACTAAGTGGTAGGTTAAAAAACTGAATTTTGCATAAAACATAATTTTACCGCTTCTGTGAATGGAATTTCAAAAATACGACAGACACGGTTGATATCAGTAAGTAAAATGTGGTTCAATGAGATAAAAATAATTTTTTGGTGAATAGTAACTTTTTACTATTTTTACCGCAGTTAATAGTAAATAGGGTAACTAAGGGTAAATATGATATTAATATTACCCTAACACATGTCCTAATTCTATTGGACAAATGTAATTCTACCAAAAACAAACTTAGGAATAAAATATGACCATTTAGGCCCACTTGGATTAGATTAGGACATTTATTATTAATTTATTTAAAGAAGGGTTAAAATAGTTAAAATAAAAGTTTAATAAGTAAATCATTTTTAATATGGGGTTATACATAAGATAAATTCGATTGTAAATATTCATTAGAAAGCTAGAAATATTTCCTACATGATGGTATTTTATTTGAAATTTTTAGACATCAAATAAGTTAATTTATTTATGACACAAAGATGATGCAGTAATTATCTTATTAATGAAATATTGACATAATTGATAATATAAATACCAAAATAAATGTAATTTAAGACTTTTTATGAATTACAATAATTTTATAGGTTACTATGATATATTAATGTTGATTTAATCAACTTGGTTTGAACATATAATCTGTTATGACTTTCACAAAAATCATATATCAAATAGTGTCAAAATTGACACAAAATAGTTTTTAAATCAAATATTATATAATTAATTGTTATTTTATTCCTAAAAATCCAAGGTTCTGCCAAATGACTTAGATAAGGATATATATATTAATAATAAACAATTTGGGGTTCGTTTGGCATGTTATAGTAAGTGTATTAACCATATAGTGAAAGAAAACAAAAAGACATGGTAAAAGTTAAATTATTTAACTTAGAGTTAAATCTAATTGATAAGGTTAAAATAATACCCTAAACTTGTCTAAATCCTATTGGTTGATAGGATTTAGACCCATACCCACTTTAGCTTCGAAATAATACCCTTTGGAACCATTATAAACCGATTTTGACTTTAATATGAAATAATATTTTGAGATATTCCTAAGGTGCCCCTCTCCTCCCTTATAAAAGGGCACCTCCTCCCCCTCCTCCTCACACCAAATTGAGCACTCAAGCTCATACAACCCCTGCCATTTTCTCCTCTCCACTTCCGTATAATAATCCTAGAGGTCCTGGTCTTCTTCAAAGACCAATCATAGTTCCCTAAGTGGAGGATTCAAAGAAGCCTTCCAAAGAAGAGGTAATATCCATTACCGATCTTTTCAATTTCTTTCTTCTTCAACTTCTTCTTTTATAGTTGTATCATGATAAAGTAATAACATCAGTATTACTTACATACTGATATGTTATTATAAATATGAAAAAACCGTAATTCACCTTCTATCCATCCTACGGAAAAATGAAATCACCGCGCGTGCGTACGTACGGAATACCATCTCCACGCCGTGGTGTAATCTATTTTTCCACCATCACTTTACAAGGATGGGTATAATGGTGTAATGAGTAACTATTTATGATTATTATAATGTAATATAGATACTTAAATAATATATATATACTCCAATACAGTTCCACGATCATAGGAACGATATCATCACTCGTGCGTACGTACGGAATACCGTCTCCACGATGTGATGCGACTCGTTCTACATGATCATCATTACATAGTAATTATATACATGAATTTAATGAATAAATATGATATATGTTACACTAATACCATTCTGGATATAAGGTATCTACAACCTTGAAAGGAGAATAAGAATGTATTCGGCAAAACACACATAAGAACAAAAGGCAATAAAGACCCGAGTAACAAGTAACAATGAAATATTACTAACAAGAAGCTAATAATATGACCATATATGATATCATATCAATATGTATGATTCTGGAATAAGTCAATAACATTATTTAAACCATTATACAGGAGCTTCGGACACGTACAAAGCAAATCGGACCTAAGGTAAGGGAAATATCACAATCTCATTTTTATCCGAGATTGTTTATTCGTAAGTATTTACTGGGGTGTATTTTATCATCCACATCCATGTTCCCTCAATATGTAATATTGTTTCCATCCAATTACAATAGTTTAAATCCAATTTTACCCTTCAGTGAGTTTTTAGTAAAGAATATGAAAGGAATCTTTTGTCGTTTTTTCGTACGAGGTACTTTTTGACTTTTCCGACAAAAGTACGAAGAATGTTTTTTTAACTTATACGGCATGAATGGATTTTTAAAACATTATTTCCAAGAAGCTTCCATTACAAGTTTTCAAGTTTATTTTTAATCAACTTCTTTTAGTTTTTAATTTTATGACATTTTAAGAAAAGAAAAGTGTTTTTGAAGAAGAAAGGATATTTTCCTCAAGAATGGAGTTAAAGTGTTTTATCAAAATTATTTTCCATCTAAGATAATAAAGGGTTCTGTTTTTATCCCTATTATTACATTTATTTGATTATTTTGTGAGGGAATTATTTATATGAAGTCATTTACCTTATATGGTTTGTTTTATGATGTCATGATGTTTCAAGAATCCCATTTTTGTTACATGTGTTATGCGATGATGTATGTTTTATGATTATGTGGAACACATAAGAAAGGATTCATTATAAGATGTGTGGGACCTAAATCTCCCTCCAATGCATTGGGTAAAGATTTATATCTCATGAGATAGACATGGATGGAACGGAAGGTTATTTCGGTTCAGTGATACAGGACTGAAACGAGGAGTGAACTCGGTTCAGAAATGGACTTTGTCCGCTAAGATAGTCTTGGAAATGAGTCATGACTAACAAGAAATGATTTTCCATGATTATGTTTTCATGCCACAATGTTTCATGTTTTATGTTATGATTATGGGGATCACATTTTCACTTCTATGATTTATTCCATGTTAAGATACTATGATCTCTTTTGCAGGTTTTGATTTTCAAAAATATATGATATGATTTTTATTTCCTTTATTTGCCCTTGCTGAGAATTTGAGCTCTCCCTTTTATGTTTTCGTTTCCCCAAGTCAGGAAGATGGATATTAAGTAGAATATGCTAAAAGGGACCCTAGATATGATGAAATAAATGGGAGACACTGTAGAAGATTTATTAACCAGTTGTTTATGTTTCCCAGTTTCTAAAGACACTATACCTATACGGTCCTTTGTGGTTTTGTCATATGTTGTAATAAGTGTGCTTCAATTTTGAAGTATTAACACTGTATGTAAAGTATGGGTCGTTATAGTTGGTATCAGAGGAAAGGTATAGTCAACCTTAGGAAACTAGGATGTGAAAGCCTTAGTAAGAACCCTAAGGATAAGTCTAAGCATAGAACACAATCTTAGTGTTTTAGAAATGGACATGAATACCCTAGGATAAAACCTTAAGTGTGAAATTTTATCCTTGATTATGTGGTTTTCCTATTATAATTAGTGTTTCTCACACTATTCTTCTTGGTTTTAGTCAATGGATGGAACCCGAAGGAACCGTGTTAATGCGGAATGTGATGGGCAATGCAATGATTGTCCCCCTGAGAAACCAAACGATATGGGAGCTGGAATGCAAAATCTTGTAGTCATGCTCACACAACTTTCTCAAGCTATGAATCATGCAGGACTTCCAAACGAGCAAAGGAAGGAGCAACATTTTGTTGAATCCTTCATGAGGCAGCGTCCACCTTCTTTCAGCGGGTCTACTGATCCATTAGTTGCTGAACAATGGATTAGTACTACTGAAAATATATTTTCAGTTCTTCAATGTTCTGAGCATGATAAAGTCATCCTAGCAGTGTATCGTTTGGAAGGAGATGCTGATCAATGGTGGAATCTTATTAAGAATACGAGGCAAAGGGATGAAATTGAGTCTATGGAATGGGACGAGTTCACGAACTTATTTCTCAATAAGTACTTCCCTCATATTCTCCGAACAAAGATGGAGAAAGAGTTCCTTGAACTGAAGCAAAGGGAAGATGAATCTGTTGGTACCTATGAAGCAAATTTTGCAGGACTTGCAAGGTACGCTTCTGGTATTATTATCCAACCTGAGAGTAAGATCGATCGATTCTTTAGTGGATTAAAACCAAGTCTTCGAAGGGCGTTAGCCATAAGGGACTTCAATAGCTACGAGGAAATCGTTCGATGTGCTCTCAAAGTCGAGATGGAGATTGGAATAACAAATCAGTCACATGGCTTTGATAAGAAGAGGAAGATGGAATTCAAATAAAAATCTAAAGAGCACACGGAAAAGAAGATGAGATTTTCCTTATGCTCAAAGTGTGGAAAGAAACATGGAGGGAGTTGTCTTAAAGGGACAAGTAAATGTTTTAAATGTAGAAAGGAAGGCCATCAGGCATTTGAATGCCGTGATAATGGGAAGAAGATGTCTAATGACGCAAACAAAGGAAGGGATACACAGAATGAACCTACTACACTTCAATGTTTCAAGTGCAAGGAGATGGGGCATTATGCCAATCAATGCCCAAATCCAAGGGTTGATGATGATGGTCGACGTCAACAAAATCTTAAGGCTAATGGCAAAGGAAAGTCACATGCAATTTCTATCAGTGATGTGGAGTACGACAACGAAGTGGTGAAAGGTACACTTACCATCCACTCTAAAGTAGCAAATGTTTTATTTGATTCTGGATCCACCCACTCTTTTATTTCTAAAGAATTTTCTAAGGGTATCACCGTATTACCTCAACAATTAGATGTTGAGTTAGCTGTGACAACACCTAATGGCACAACAGTCGCATCAAAAGTTTATAATACTTCTCCGATCGATGTTTTTGGGAAAGTGCTTCCTGCAAATCTTGTGATCCTTCCTTTAGTGGAATTTGATGTGATTCTTGGCATGGATTGGCTTTCTCTACATGGAGCTCATATCAATTGCCAAAGAAGGGAAGTCACATTTCATATTTCAGATCAATCTATGATCGTATATCAATGCTGGGATGAACATAATCTTCCAGTGGAAATTTCTTCCATCTTATGGGTATTGATTCCACTAAATGAAGGTTATTTATCTCAAATGGTTGGTGAGAAACTCACGATTAAGAATATTCCCATTGTACGGGAGTTTGATGATGTCTTTCCGGAGGAATTACCAGGTCTTCCACCAAATCTTGAAGTTGAGTTTTCAATAGAACTCGTACCGGGTGCTTTGCCTATTTCAAAGACACCTTATAGAATGGCCCCAATTGAGTTGCAGGAATTGAAGAAGCAACTCCAAGAGAATCTTGATAAGGGATTCATATGCCCTAGTGCGTCACCTTGGGGAGCACCTGTTCTATTTGTTAAGAAGAATGATGGATCAATGAGACTCTGTATTGATTATCGAGAACTTAACAAGATCACTATCAAGAACAAATATCCTCTCCCACACATTGATGACTTATTTGACCAACTACGCGGAGCTCAATACTTTTCCAAGATTGATCTTTGTTCAGGGTATCATCAATTAAGGGTCAAAAGGGAGGATATACCAAAGACGGCTTTCCGTACAAGGTATGGACACAATGAATTTATAGTGATGCCATTTGGTCTTACTAATGCCCCTGCTATCTTCATGGATCTAATGAATAGAGTCTTTAGAGACTATATTGATCAATTTGTGGTAGTCTTTATAGACGATATTCTTGTCTATTCAAAGAGCAAGGAAGAGAATGAAGATCACTTGAGAATTATATTGAAGACCCTGAGAAAGGAGAAGCTTTATGCCAAATTTACCAAGTGTGAATTTTGGTTTCAAAAAGTTGCATTTTTGGGTCACATAATCTCAAAAGAGGGGATATCTGTGGATCCAGCACAAACAGAGGTTATCGAAATATGGTCAAGACCAAAAACAGTAACTGAGATCCGAAGTTTTCTTGGTTTGGCTGGATATTATCGACGTTTTGTAAAAGATTTTTCACGATTATCTAATCCACTCACCAAGTTGACTCGGAAAGGAGTTAAGTTTTTCTGGACAAAGGAATGTGAAGAGAATTTCAAGGAGTTGAAAAGAAGGTTATCCAGTGCACCTGTGCTCACACTACCTTGTAGTGGAGAAAGGTTTGTGATCTATAGTGATGCATCCAATAAGGGATTATGGTGTGTTCTTATGCAAAATGATATGGTGATAGCTTATGCCTCACGACAGTTGAAAATCCATGAGCAAAATTACCCAACAAATGATTTGGAGTTGGCTGCGGTAATCTTTGCATTAAAGATTTGGAGGCATTAACTTTATGGTGAAAGGTGTGATATTTATACTGATCATAAAAGTTTAAAGTATATTTTCACACAAAAGGAGTTGAATATGCGTCAAAGAAGATGGTTGGAGCTGATTAAGGATTATGACTGCTCAATCCATTACCACCCTGGGAAAGAAAACAAGGTGGCAGATGCATTAAGTCGACAAGACCATGCTAGTTTATCCATGATGAGGATCACAAAAGATCCAATATTTATGGATTTACAAAGGATGGATCTTGGAATTATAATGGAAGGGGAAAAATATTATCTTTCTCAAATGAATGTTCAACCATCTATACATGCGAAGATTAAGGAGGCACAGAAAGAAGATGTCGAGTTACAAAAGAAGGTGAGAAATGTTCCTGAATTCAACCTTGATTATGATGGGATAATAAAGTTCCGGAATCGAGTTTGTGTTCCTCCCATCCCCGAATTAAAGAAGGAGCTGCTGGATGAGGCTCATAGTTCTTCATTCTTTATTCATCCTGGAAGCACGAAGATGTATAGGGACCTGAAAGAGTACTTCTGGTGGGATGGCATGAAATGAGATGTTGCTGAATATGTCTCTCGATGCTTGGTTTGTCAACAAGTTAAAGATGAGAGACAAAAGTCTAAGGGGATGTTACAACCATTACCCATACCCGAATGGAAATGGGAAAACATCACTATGGACTTTGTCACAGGACTTCCTAAAACATCCAAAGGCAATAATGCTATTTGGGTCATAGTTGATCGTCTCACAAATTCTGCACACTTCATTCCTATTAGAGAGTATTTCTCTCATGACCAGCTTTCCAGGATATATGTAAAGGAAGTGGTAAGATTGCATGGAGTACCACTTTCTATTATATATGATCGGGATCCGAGATTTACCTCGAAGTTCTGGTGAAGTCTTCAGCATACTCTGGATACAGAGTTGAGTTTCAGCACTTCTTATCATCCCCAGACAGACGGTCAGTCTGAGAGAACAATTCAAACCCTAGAAGATATGTTGAGAGCTTGATCTATGGATTTCAAGGGAGGTTCGGATCAACAACTACCTTTGGTGGAATTTTCTTATAATAATAGCTTTCACTCTAGTATTCAGATGGCTCCTTATGAAGCTCTCTATGGAAAGAAATGAAGGACTCCAACATGCTAGGATGAAGTTGGGGAAAGAAAGCTATTAGGACCTGATCTCATTGATGAAATGGCAGAAAAGGTTAGATCTATTCAACAACACATAAGAGCAGCTCAGATTCGACAGAAAAGTTATGCCGACAACCGAAGAAAAGACCTAGAGATTGAAGTGGGTGATAAAGTGTTCTTACGAATATCCCCCTGGAAGAGGGTTATGAGATTTGGAAAGAAGGGGAAGTTGAGCCCTAGATATATTGGTCCTTTCGAAATATTGGATCGTGTTGGGAAGGTAGCTTACCGATTGGCACTTCCACCGAATCTCTCTCAAGTTCACGATGTGTTCCATGTATCTCTCCTGAGAAAGTACATACCAGATCCTTCACATGTACTCAGCTCAGAAGTTGTACCGCTGGAGCAAGATCTTTCTTATGAAGAACAACCGATAGAGATTCTGAATCGTAGCGAAAAAGTCCTACAAAACAAGACCACTCGATTGGTGAAAGTTTTATGGAGGAACCACCAACTTGAAGAAGCTACATGGGAGCTTGAGGATATGATGAGGGAGAAGTATCCTCATCTATTTTTTACAATGTGACGAATTTCGAGGGAGAAATTCTTTTTAAGGGGGGTAGAATGTAACACCCGAGACTTTTATGTTATCAAAGGAATCTTTTTCTACACAACACTTTCTTGGCTTGCTTTACACACAATCGCGACCTTCCTCGATAGCTTGCGTCGTATGCAATACCGAGTTTCACTAAACAACAATATGCTATTAAAACTAGCCGTTATGAATAGTAATAACCACTTTTTGAAATTTTATAAATTTTATTTTTCAAAATGGACTTCATTTTTGGACTCAGAATATCGAAATTAGCCTAGGGTGAAATTTTGGTATTTTTCTGAAAACATTCAATTTTTGATGAATAGTGAAACCACTAAGTGGTAGGTTAAAAAACTGAATTTTGCATAAAACATAATTTTACCGCTTCTGTGAATGGAATTTCAAAAATCCGACAGACACGGTTGATATCAGTAAGTAAAATGTGGTTCAATGAGATAAAAATAATTTTTTGGTGAATAGTAACTTTTTACGATTTTTACCGCAGTTAATAGTAAATAGGGTAACTAAGGGTAAATATAATATTAATATTACCCTAACACATGTCCTAATTCTATTGGACAACTGTAATTCGACCAAAAACAATCTTAGGAATAACATATGACCATTTAGGCCCACTTGGATTAGATTAGGACATTTATTATTAATTTATTTAAAGAAGGGTTAAAATAGTTAAAATAAAAGTTTAATAAGTAAATCATTTTTAATATGGGGTTATACATAAGATAAATTCGATTTTAAATATTCATTATAAATCTAAAACGATTTCCTACATGATGGCATTTTATTTGAAATTTTTAGACATCAAATAATTTAATTTATTTATGACGCAAAGATGATGCAGTAATTATCATATTAATGAAATATTGACATAATTGATAATATAAATACCAAAATAAATGTAATTTAAGACTTTTTATGAATTACACTAATTTTCTAGGTTACAATGATATATTAGTGTTGATTTAATCAACTTGGTTCGAACATATAATTCTGTTATGACTTTCACAAAAATCATATATCAAATAGTGTCAAAATTGACACAAAATAGTTTTTAAATCAAATATTATATTATTAATTGTTATTTTATTCCTAAAAATCTAAGGTTCGGCCAAATGACTTAGATAAGGATATATATATTAATAATAAACAATTTGGGGTTCGTTTGGCATGTTATAGTAAGTGTATTAACCATATAGTGAAAGAAAACAAAAAGACATGGTAAAAGTTAAATTATTTAACTTAGAGTTAAATATAATTGATAAGGTTAACATAATACCCTAAACTTGTCTAAATCCTATTGGTTGATAGGATTTCTACCCATCCCCACTTTAGCTTCGAAATAAGACCCTTTGGAACCATTATAAACCGATTTCGACTTTAATATAAAATAATATTTTGAAATATTCCTAAGGTGCCCCTCTCCTCCCTTATAAAAGGGCACCTCCTCCCCCTCCTCCTCACACCAAATTGAGCACTCAAACTCGGCCAACCCCTGCCATTTTCTCCTCTCCACTTCCCTAGAATAATCCTAGAGGTCCTGGTCTTCTTCAAAGACCAATCTTAGTTCCCTAAGTGGAGGATTCAAAGAAGCCTTCCAAAGAAGAGGTAATATCCATTAACGATCTTTTCAATTTCTTTCTTCTTCAACTTCTTCTTTTTTAGTTGTTTCATGAAAAATTAATAACATCAGTATTACTTACATACTGATATGATATTGTAAATATGAAAAAACCCTAATTCACCTTCTATCTATCCTACAGAAAAATGAAATCACCGCACGTGCGTACGTACGGAATACCGTCTCCACGCTGTGGTGTAATCTATTTTTCCACCATCACTTTACAATGATGGGTATAATGGTGTAATGAGTAACTATTTATGATTATTATAAATTAATATTGATACTGAAATAATATATATATACTCCAATACAGTTCCACTATCATAGGAACGATATCATCACTCGTGCATACGTACGGAATACCGTCTCCACGATGTGATGCGACTCGTTCTACATGATCATCATTACATAGTAATTATATAAATGAATTGAATGAATAAATATGATATATGTTACACTAATACCATTCTGGATATAAGGTATCTATAACCTTAAAAGAAGAATAAGAATGTATTCGGAAAAACACGCATAAGAACAAAAGGCAATAAAGACCCGAGTAACAAGTAATAATGAAATATTACTAACAAGAAGCTAAGAATATGACCATATATGATATCATATCAATATTTATGATTCTGTAATAAGTCAATAACATTATTTAAACCATTATACAGGAGCTTCGGACACGTACAAAGCAAATCGGACCTAAGGTAAGGGAAATATCACAATCACATTTTTATCCGAGATTGTTTATTCGTAAGTATTTACTGGGGTGTATTTTATCATCCACATCCATGTTCCCTCAATATGTAATATTGTTTCCATCCAATTAAAATAGTTTAAATCCAATTTTTCCCTTCAGTGAGTTTTTAGTAAAGAATATGAAAGGAATCTTTTGTCGTTTTTTCGTACGAGGTACTTTTTGACTTTTCCGACAAAAGTACGAAGAATGTTTTTTTTAACTTATACGGCATGAATGGATTTTTAAAACATTATTTCCAAGAAGCTTCCATTACAAGTTTTCAAGTTTATTTTTAATCAACTTCTTTTAGTTTTGAATTTTATGACATTTTAAGAAAAGAAAAGTGTTTTTGAAGAAGAAAGGATATTTTACTCAAGAATGGAGTTCAAGTGTTTTATCAAAATTATTTTCCATCTAAGATAATAAAGGGTTCTGTTTTTATCCCTATTATTACAGTGATTTGATTATGTTGTGAGGGAATTATTTTTATGAAGTCATTTACCTTATATGGTTTGTTTTATGATGTCATGATGTTTCAAGAATCCCATTTTTGTTACATGTGTTATGCGATGATGTATGTTTTATGATTATGTGGCACACATAAGAAAGGATTCATTATAAGATGGGTGGGACCTATATCTCCCTCCAATGAATTGGGTAAAGATTTATATCTCATGAGATAGACATGGCTGGAACGGAAGGTTATTTCGGTTCAGTGATACAGGACTGAAACGAGGAGTGAACTCGGTTCAGAAATGGACTTTGTCCGCTAAGATAGTCTTGGAAATGAGTCATGACTAACAAGAAATGATTTTCCATGATTATGTTTTCATGCCACAATGTTTCAAGTTTTATGTTATGATTATGGGGATCTCATTTTCACTTCTATGATTTATTCCATTTTAGATATTATGATCTCTTTTGCAGGTTTTGATTTTCAAAAAGATATGATATGATTTTTATTTCCTTTATTTGCCCTTGCTGAGCATTTGAGCTCACCCTTTTATGTTTTCTTTTCCCCAGGTCAGGAAGATGGATATTAAGTAGAATATGATAAAAGGGACCCTAGATATGATGAAATAAATGGGAGACACTGTAGAAGATTTATGAACCAGTTGTTTATGTTTCCCAGTTTCTAAAGACACTATACCTATACGGTCCTTTGTGGTTTTGTCATATGTTGTAATAACTGTGCTTCAATTTTGACGTATTAACAATGTATGTAAAGTATGGGTCATTATAGTTGGTATCAGAGGAAAGGTATAGTCAACCTTTGGAAACTAGGATGTGAAAGCCTTAGTAAGAACCCCAAGGATAAGTCTAAGCATAGAACGCAATCATAGTGTTTTAGAAATGGCCATGAATACCCTAGCATAAAACCTTAAGTGTGAAATTTTATCCTTGATTATGTGGTTTTCCTATTATAATTAGTGTTTCTCACACTATTCTTCTTGGTTTTAGTTAATGGCTGGAACCTGAAGGAACCGTGTTAATGCGGAATGCGATGGGCAATGCAATGATTGTCTCCCTGAGAAACCAAACGATATGGGAGCTGGAATGCAAAATCTTGTAGTCATGCTCACACAAAATTCTCAAGCTATGAATCATGCAGGACTTCCAAATGAGCAAAGGAAGGAGCAACATTCTGTTGAATCCTTCATGAGGTAGCGTCCACCTTCTTTCAGCGGGTCTACTGATCCATTAGTTTCTGAACAATGGATTAGTACTACTGAAAAGATATTTTCAGTTCTTCAATGTTCTGAGCATGATAAAGTCATCCTAGCAGTGTATCGTTTGGAAGGAGATGCTGATCAATGGTGGAATCTTATTAAGAATACGAGGCAAAGGGATGAAATTGAGTCTATGGAATGGGACGAGTTCAAGAACTTATATTTCAATAAGTACATCCCTCGTATTCTCCGAACAAAGATGGAGAAAGAGTTCCTTGAACTGAAGCAAAGGGATGATGAATCTGTTGGTACCTATGAAGCAAATTTTACAAGACTTGCAAGGTACGCTTCTGGTATTATTATCCAACCTGAGAGTAAGATCGATCGATACTTTAGTGGCTTAAAACCAAGTCTTCGAAGGGCGTTAGCCATAAGGGACTTCAATAGCTACGAGGAAATCGTTCAATGTGCTCTCAAAGTCGAGATGGAGATTGGAATAACCCATCAGTCACATGGCTTTGATAAGAAGAGGAAGATGGAATTCAAAGAAAAATCTAAAGAGCACACGGAAAAGAAGATGAGCTTTTCCTTATGCTCAAAGTGTGGAAAGAAACATGGAGGGAGTTGTCTTAAAGGGACAAGTAAATGTTTTAAATGTAGAAAGGAAGGTCATTGGGCATTTGAATGCCGTGATAATGGGAAGAAGATGTCTAATGACGCAAACAAAGGAAGGGATACACAGAATGAACCTACTACACTTCAATGTTTCAAGTGCAAGGAGATGGGGCATTATGCCAATCAATTCCCAAATCCAAGGGTTGACGATGATGGTCGACGTCAACAAAATCTTAAGGCTAAAGGCAAAGGAAAGTCACATACAATTTCTATCAGCGATGTGGAGTATGATAACGAAGTGGTGAAAGGTACACTTACCATCCACTCTAAAGTAGTGAATGTTTTATTTGATTCTGGATCCACCCACTCTTTTATTTCTAAAGAATTTTCTAAGGGTATCACCGTATTACCTCAACAATTAGATGTTGAGTTAGCTGTGACAACACCTAATGTCACAACAGTCGCATCAAAAGTTTATAATTCTTCTCCGATCGAAGTTTGTGGGAAAGTGCTTCCTGCAAATCTTGTGATCATTCCTTTAGTGGAATTTGATGTGATTCTTGGCATGGATTGGCTTTCTCTACATAGAGCTCATATCAATTGCCAAAGAAGGGAAGTCACATTTCATATTCCAGATCAATCTATGATCGTATATCAATGCAAGGATGAACATAATCTTCCGTGGAAATTTCTTCCATATTATGGGTATTGATTACACTAAATGAAGGTTATTTATCTCAAATGGTTGGTGAGAAACTCACGATTAAGAATATGCCCATTGTACGGGAGTTTGATGATGTCTTTCCGGAGGAATTACCAGGTCTTCCACCAAATCGTGAAGTTGAGTTTTCAATAGAACTCGTACCGGGTGCTTTGCCTATTTCAAAGACACCTTATAGAATGGCCCCATTTGAGTTGCAGGAATTGAAGAAGCAACTCCAAGAGAATCTTGATAAGGGATTCATACGCCCTAGTGCGTCACCTTGGGGAGCACATGTTCTATTTGTTAAGAAGAACGATGGATCAATGAGACTCTGTATTGATTATCGAGAACTTAACAAGGTCACTATCAAGAACAAATATCCTCTCCCACACATTGATGACTTATTT
This sequence comes from Viscum album, assembly GCA_963277665.1. Lineage (NCBI taxonomy): Eukaryota > Viridiplantae > Streptophyta > Magnoliopsida > Santalales > Viscaceae > Viscum > Viscum album. The sequence goes on along the minus strand of OY728152.1, from coordinate 2,080,392,521 downwards.
GACCAACTACGCGGATCTCAATACTTTTCCAAGATTGATCTTCGTTCAGGGTATCATCAATTAAGGGTCAAAAGGGAGGATATACCAAAGACGGCTTTCCGTACAAGGTATGGACACTATGAATTTATAGTGATGCCATTTGGTCTTAATAATGCCCCTGCTATCTTCATGGATCTAATGAGTAGAGTATTTAGAGACTATCTTGATCAATTTGTGGTAGTCTTTATATACGATATTCTTGTCTATTCAAAGAGCAAGGAAGATCATGAAGATCACTTGAGAATTATATTGAAGACCCTGAGAAAGGAGAAGCTTTATGCCAAATTTACCAAGTGTGAATTTTGATTTCAAAAAGTTGCATTTTTGGGTCACATAATCTCAAAAGAGGGGATATCTGTGGATCCAGCAAAAACAGAGGTTATCAAAAGATGGTCAAGACCAACAACAGTAACTGAGATCCGAAGTTTTCTTGGTTTGGCTGGATATTATCGACGTTTTGTAAAATATTTTTCACGATTATCTAATCCACTCACCAAGTTGACTCGGAAAGGAGTTAAGTTTGTCTGGACAAAGGAATGTGAAGAGAATTTCAAGGAGTTGAAAAGAAGGTTATCCAGTGCACCTGTGTTCACACTACCTTGTAGTGGGGAAAGGTTTGTGATCTACAGTGATGCATCCAAGAAGGTATTGGGGTGTGTTCTTATGCAAAATGATATGGTGATAGCTTATGCCTCAAGAAAGTTGAAAATCCATGAGCAAAATTACCCAACAAATGATTTGGAGTTGGCTGCGGTAATATTTGCATTAAAGATTTGGAGGAATTACCTTTATGGTGAAAGGTGTGATATTTATACTGATCATAAAAGTTTAAAGTATATTTTCACACAAAAGGAGTTGAATATGCATCAAAGAAGATGGTTGGAGCTGATTAAGGATTATGACTGCTCAATCCATTACCACCCTGGGAAAGCAAACAAGGTGGCAGATGCATTAAGTCGACAAGACTATGCTAGTTTATCCATGATGAGGATCACAAAAGATCCAATATTTATGGATTTACAAAGGATGGATCTTGGAATTATAATGGAAGGGGAAAATTCTTATCTTTCTCAAATGAATGTTCAACAATATATACATGCGAAGATTAAGGAGGCACAAAAAGAAGATGTAGAGTTACAAAAGAAGGTGAGAAATGTTCCTGAATTCAACCTTGATTGTGATGGGATAATAAAGTTCCGGAACCGGGTTTGTGTTCCTCCCATCCCCGAATTAAATAAGGAGCTGCTGGATGAGGCTCATAGTTCTTCATTCTCTATTCATCCTGGAAGCACGAAGATGTATAGGGACCTGAAAGAGTACTTCTGGTGGGATGGCATGAAAAGAGATGTTGCTGAATATGTCTCTTGATGCTTGGTTTGTCAACAAGTTAAAGCTGAGAGACAAAAGTCTAAGGAGATGTTACAACCATTACCCATACCCGAATGGAAATGGGAAAACATCACTATGGAATTTGTCACAGGACTTCCTAAAACATCCAAAGGCAATAATGCTATTTGGGTCATAGTTGATCGTCTTACAAAGTCTGCACACTTCATTCCTATTAGAGAGGATTTCTCTCTAGATCAGCTTGCCAGGATATATGTAAAGGAAGTGGTAAGATTTCATGGAGTACCACTTTCTATTATATCTGATCGGGATCCGAGATTTACCTCGAAGTTCTGGTGAAGTCTTCAGCATACTCTGGATACAGAGTTGAGTTTCATCACTGCTTATCATCCCCAGACAGACGGTCAGTCTGAGAGAACAATTCAAACCCTAGAAGATATGTTGAGAGCTTGCTCTATGGATTTCAAGGGTGGTTGGGATCAACACCTACCTTTGGTGGAATTTTCTTATAATAATAGCTTTCACTCCAGTATTCAGATGGCCCCTTATGAAGCTCTCTATGGAAAGAAATGAAGGACTCCAACATGCTGGGATGAAGTTGGGGAAAGAAAGCTATTAGGACCTGATCTTGTTGATGAAATGGCAGAAAATGTTAGATCTATTCAACAACACATAAGAGTAGCTGAGAGTCGTCAAAAAAGTTATGCCGACAACCGAAGAAAATACCTATAGTTTGAAGTGGGTGATAAAGTGTTCTTACGAATATCCCCCTGGAAGAGAGTTATGAGATTTGGAAAGAAGGGGAAGTTGAGCCCTAGATATATCGGTTCTTTCGAAATATTGGATCGTGTTGGGTAGGTAGCTTACCGATTGGCGCTTCCACCGAATCTCTCTCAAGTTCACGATGTGTTCCATGTATCTCTCCTGAGAAAGTACATACCAGATCCTTCACATGTACTCAACTCAGAAGTTGTACCGCTGGAGCATGATCTTTCTTATGAAGAACAGCCGATAGAGATTCTGGATCGTAGCGAAAAAGTCCTACGAAACAAGACCACTCGATTGGTGAAAGTTTTATGGAGGAACCACCAACTTGAAGAAGCTACATGGGAGCTTGAGGATATGATGAGGGAGAAGTATCCTCATCTGTTTTTTACAAAGTGACGAATTTCGAGGGCGAAATTCTTTTTAAGGGGGGTAGAATGTAACACCGGAGACTTTTATGTTATCAAAGGAATCTTTTTCTACACAACACTTGCTTGGCTTGCTTTACATGCAATCGGGACCTTCCTCGATAGCTTGCGTCGTACGCAATACCGAGTTTCACTAAACAACAATATGCTATTAAAACTAGTCGTTATGAATAGTAATAACCACTTTTTGAAATTTTATAAATTATATTTTTCAAAATGGACTTCATTTTTGGACTCAGAATATCGAAATTAGCCTAGGGTGAAATTTTGGTATTTTTCTGAAAAATTTCAATTTTTGATGAATAGTGAAACCACTAAGTGGTAGGTTAAAAAACTGAATTTTGCATAAAACTTAATTTTACCGCTTCTGTGAATGGAATTTCAAATATCCGACAGACACGGTTGATATCAGTAAGTAAAATGTGGTTCAATGAGATAAAAATAATTTTTCTGGTGAATAGTAACTTTTTACTATTTTTACCGCAGTTAATAGTAAATAGGGTAACTAAGGGTAAATATGATATTAATATTACCCTAACACATGTCCTTATTCTATTGGACAACTGCAATTCGACCATAATCAATCTTAGGAATGAAATATGACCATTTAGGCCCACTTGGATTAGATTAGGACATTTATTATTAATTTATTTAAAGAAGGGTTAAAATAGTTAAAATCAAAGTTTAATAAGTAAATCATTTTTAATGTGGGGTTATACATAAGATAAATTCGATTGTAAATATTCATTAGAAATCTAGAATGATTTCCTACATGGTGGTATTTTATTTGAAATTTTTAGACATCAAATAATTTAATTTATTTATGACGGAAAGATGATGCAGTAATTATCTTATTAATGAAATATTGACATAATTGATAATATAAATACCAAAATAAATGTAATTTAAGACTTTTTATGAATTACACTAATTTTCTAGGTTACAATGATATATTAGTGTCTATTTAATCAACTTGGTTCCAACATATAATTCTGTTATGACTTTCAAAAAAATCATATATCAAATAGTGTCAAAATTGACACAAAATAGTTTTTAAATCAAATATTATATTATTAATTGTTATTTTATTCCTAAAAATCTGAGGTTCGTCCAAATGACTTATATAAGGATATATATATTAATAATAAACAATTTGAGGTTCGTTTTCATGTTATAGTAAGTGTATTAACCATATAGTGAAAGAAAAAAAAAGACATGGTAAAAGTTAAATTATTTAACTTAGAGTTAAATCTAATTGATAAGGTTAAAATAATACCCTAAACTTGTCTAAATCCTATTGGTTGATAGGATTTCGACCCATCCCCACTTTATCTTCGAAATAAGACCCTTTGGAACCATTATAAACCGATTTTGACTTTAATATAAAATAATATTTTGAAATATTCCTAAGGTGCCCCTCTCCTCCCTTATAAAAGGGCACCTCCTCCCCCTCCTCCTCACACCAAATTGAGCACTCAAGCTCGGCCAACCCCTGCCATTTTCTCCTCTCCAATTCCCTAGAATAATACTATAGGTCCTGGTCTTCTTCAAAGACCAATCTTAGTTCCCTAAGTGGAGGATTCAAAGAAGCCTTCCAAAGAAGAGGTAATATCCATTACCGATCTTTTCAATTTCTTTCTTCTTCAACTTCTTCTTTTTTAGTTGTTTCATGATAAATTAATAACATCAGTATTACTTACATACTGATATTATATTATAAATATGAAACAACCCTAATTCACCTTCTATCCATCCTACGGAAAAATGAAATCACCGCGCGTGCGTACGTACGGATTACCGTCTCCACGCCGTGGTGTAATCTATTTTTCCACCATCACTTTACAAGGATGGGTATAATGGTGTAATGAGTAACTATTTATGATTATTATAAAGTAATATTGATACTGAAATAATATATATATACTCCAATACAGTTCCACTATCATAGGAACGATATCATCACTCGTGCGTACGTACGGAATACCGTCTCCATGATGTGATGCGACTCGTTCTACATGTTCATCATTACATAGTAATTATATAAATGAATTGAATTAATAAATATGATATATGTTACACTAATACCATTCTGGATATAAGGTATCTATATCCTTAAAAGTTTAATAAGAATGTATTCGAAAAAACACGCATAAGAACAAAAGGCAATAAAGACCCGAGTAACAAGTAATAATGAAATATTACTGACAAGAAGCTAAGAATATGACCATATATGATATCATATCAATATGTATGATTCTGAAATGAGTCAATAACATTATTTAAACCATTATACAGGAGCTTCGGACACGTACAAAGCAAATCGGACATAAGGTAAGGGAAATATCACAATCTCATTTTTATCCGAGATTGTTTATTCGTAAGTATTTACTGGGGTGTATTTTATCATCCACATCCATGTTCCCTCAATATGTAATATTGTTTCCATCCAATTACAATAGTTTAAATCCAATTTTACCCTTCAGTGAGTTTTTAGTAAAGAATATGAAAGGAATCTTTTGTCGTTTTTTCGTACGAGGTACTTTTTGACTTTTCCGACAAAAGTACGAAGAATGTTTTTTTTAACTTATACGGCATGAATGGATTTTTAAAACATTATTTCCAAGAAGCTTAAATTAAAATTTTTTAAGTTTATTTTTAATCAACTTCTTTTAGTTTTGAATTTTATGACATTTTAAGAAAAGAAAAGTGTTTTTGAAGAAGAAAGGATATTTTTTTCCTCAAGAATGGAGTTAAAGTGTTTTATCAAAATTATTTTCCATCTAAGATAATAAAGGGTTCTGTTTTTATCCCTATTATTACATTGATTTGATTATGTTGTGAGGGAATTATTTTTATGAAGTCATTTACCTTATATGGTTTGTTTTATGATGTCATGATGTTTCAAGAATCCCATTTTTGTTACATGTGTTATGCGATGATGTATGTTTTATGATTATGTGGCACACATAAGAAAGGATTCATTATAAGATGGGTGGGACCTATATCTCCCTCCAATGCATTGGGTAAAGATTTATATCTCATGAGATAGACATGGCTGGAATAGAAGGTTATTTCGGTTCAGTGATACAGGACTGAAACAAGGAGTGAACTCGGTTCAGAAATGGACTTTGTCCACTAAGATAGTCTTGGCAATGAGTCGTGACTAACAAGAAATGATTTTCCATGATTATGTTTGCATGCCACAATGTTTCAAGTTTTATGTTATGATTATGGGGATCTCATTTTCACTTCTATGATTTATTCCATGTTAAGATATTATGATCTCTTTTGCAGGTTTTGATTTTCAAAAATATATGATAAGATTTTTATTTCCTTTATTTGCCCTTGCTGAGCATTTGAGCTCACCCTTTTATGTTTCCTTTTCCCCAGGTCAGGAAGATGGATATTAAGTAGAATATGCTAAAAGGGACCCTAGATATGATGAAATAAATGGGAGACACTGTAGAAGATTTATGAACCATTTTTTTATGTTTCCCAGTTTCTAAAGACACTATACCTATACGGTCCTTTGTGGTTTTGTCATATGTTGTAATAAGTGTGCTTCAATTTTGAAGTTTAAACAATGTATGGAATGTATGGGTCGTTATATCCACAACCTTAATAAAGAACCCTACACATTACTCTTGTTCATAGAACATAGATATTAGACATCATATTCTAAGGGATCACACACTTAAAGGAGATAATATTTTAAAATTTATCAAATCACATGGACAAATTGCTGATATTTATAAAAAATCATTTCCTTTCGATAGATTTGAATACACTAAACAAAATTTAGGAATGATAACTATAATGTAATCATTCATATATACTTTTTTGTTGAATAAATATCTTATCATTAAGATACAATTTTTCATAGGGGTGCACATTTGTTAATTATTTTATATTTATTTTCATATTATATCTTCCTTTTTCTAAAAATTTTCAAATCCTAATGGTTTTTGAAACTTAAATATTTTCAGAACCTTAATTCTATCAAAAATAATTTTTTTTGGAACCTACAAATTTTCAGATCCAAAAATTTTTTGTAACCTAAACGTTTTTAGAACTTATCTTTTTTATGATGAATATTATCCAACTGACAAATAATTTTGAGAAATCTAGAAGGCACATTATCTTACCTAAAATTTCTAAAATTACATTTATATTTTTTTGTATTTGTAATTTATTTTAAGAAGAATTATATCAGATTCTTCTTTCCTAAAATATGATTACTTCCATAAAACCTCAAAATACGAGAATCTTTAAATCCTTCTTCAACAAAAATATCAACCATTAGATCTGATCAAGATAATTTCAACTTTAGGATTGAACCGAGAAGTTGAACCATCATGACAAATCTTATATAAAGTGACCCCCCTTCATGTCCCAGTTCGGTTTCCATAGGTTTTGCACCCAATATCTACCTCCCTTCAATGCTATTGATCTGATTCTTTCATCATTACTTTTATCATCGAATGTTGATGGGAGTTTCTTCTCAAACTCTAATTTCTTCACATAATGAAATAAAAGAATATATAATCTTTATAGAATAGTTATAACATCATAATTTCTTTAACAACTATGATTCCATTAGAAGATAAATTATCAAACTCAATGGATGTGAATGTTTTTATATTGTAATGGAAAAAAATAAAGATCCATTTTATCTATATCTTGTACTAAATTTTTATGAAATAGTTTAGTTTTTTGGAAAACGAGGAAAATAAATTTCTCATTTCAACAGTGATGTATGTACCTATTATTTATTCTATAGTAATGTTGCAAGTGTTATTATGATAACTTATGATGGAGAGGAATTCGTTTATTCACATAAGTCTTTATAAAGAGAAGGTTAATTTGATAAGGTTATTTAAATAAAAATCCTAGGACATTATGGAGAAAAATAACCTAAAATCTCAAATCTCATAGGAAACCACAAGATAGTATCACTTTTTATGCATGTACATCTCATTCAGAGAAAAGGGGAAAATGTCAACCTAAAAATAGAAGATATATTTACGATGAATTTCATAGATAATCTAAGGTTGGTTAACATGATAAAGTATATCTTCCTCACCATCAGAAACATAAATAGTGGAATGATCAAATATAAGATTTTAATGTATCCATCAATCATGTCTAATCTCATTGTTATCTACCTGGAAACCTACAATGTTCCTTACATGTCTAAGCCTAAGAATTTTGGAATCATGTTTTAGAGTGATGACACTCTCAAGATAATTAAGTTTGGCTTCTCTAATAAGACATTTGAGTTTGTTGATCTAGATGGAATAAGAGACCATGTCAGTGAATGTTTAATTCCAAATACTAAGGAAACAAAAGTTCAAGAATTAGAACATCAATTAGTATAACCTCAAAACCACATCAAGTCTTTGAACTCGCATTTGATCCTACTATGAATAGGAAACAAAAAAACATCATAAACGAAGTAGTTTATATGTGGGGAGAATAAAAGAAAAAAATAAATGAAAGGGGGGGACCCTATTTTTGGAATCAGCCCTACTGAGTTCAAGGCCTTAAAAATATGAACTTCTAAGAAGATAGGGAATTAAGAAAAAGAGAAGAAGTTGAGGAAGAAAATGTCAGATGCTGAGATTATTCAGGGCTGATATAATGAAAATGGAGAAAAAATCTGAATATGTATAAGTGCCAAAATATTTCTTTATGGAACCACATTTTCAACCAAAACCATGTTATAGTTGTAACTCCAACACCGAATAATGGAAGTATTGGTATTTTATTTCCAACTCCGATACATAAAGAAAAATAGCAAAAAAATAAGAAACCAAAGATTAAGACTAATGTGAAGATGAGATCCACATTTTTTAAGAATCTGATAAGGAATGTCAATCTAACAATTTCTTAATAAGAAACTCTTAATACTCCTCCACCGAGATGATTTCGTAAGGGAAATATTTTAAGAATGATGATACTGCTAATGAAAAATGAATAAAATTACCTCAGATGATGAAAGTTATAATGATGATAATATTTCTCAACATGATAATGACATGATTAATAATGTTAGTGATAAATATGTTGATAAATATGTTTATGATTAGGTTGATGATAGAATAGTTCAGGTTTCTGGTGGAGAGGAAGAAACTCAGAGAATTAAGAAGATTATATCCGAGGAATAGAGAGGAAAACAAACTCTTTTTGACACATCATAGAAAGTTATTTTTAGAAATACAAATAAGGTTGTTTCTGGTATATCCATGATGAAATATGATGAACATATTAAAGTGGACTCACAAATAAAACCTTTGGATTCAGTATCTTCATCATCAATAGGTGAAGAAATTGTGTTTTAGTCCCTGTAGATGATTGTAAGAACCATTCTGTAACACCCTGACCCCAGTTAACCAGAGTCGGTGCTTTATTACATAACATTGGTATGATCACAAGAAAGATCAAGTCTCAAAAGACATATAAGTTTGGTATCCTTGGAATAACTACCTACATTCATAAAGTGTACATTACATCATAAAGTAAAAACAACTACAACAACATATTGTCTTCATAATACACACTCATATCCCCTCATAATATCCCTGCAGGTCATTCATAAATTACTTCTTCACATCCTGGTAAAAAAAAACATCGAAAGGGGTGAGCTCAGATGCTCAGTAAGGATAACAATATAGCAGAAACTTTCATAAATAAGAAGAAACATTGAAGGCCATGTATAACTAAAAAAATTCTTTTAAAATTGAACATCTGCATAATATGTCAAAGATAAAATAAAATAATTCCATTTACTTATTCACATGGATATTCTACTAGTCGAATAATCACATGCAATATCATTAACCATTTTCATAATGATGGAATGCATAATGTCAGACTATCATAACCACATATCCATGGCCTTGTGCCAAGACTACAAATAAGATTTTGTCGAGGCCTTGTTACAAGACACTAGTTTGTCTCATGAGACCTACCGATGCATTGAGGAGCTATAACGGGCTCCACTCTCACTTATTAAGTCCAATGCATTCATCATATGAACATGTTTAAACATAACATAAACATTCGTATTAAAACTAGCATACGAAATCTCAATAATTTCTTCATAAACCATGAATGGTATAAAAATAACACATCCATAGTTAGAAATATCACAAAACCATCAATACAATATGGAAGTTTTGTATCATAATAAATCAAATCCAAATAAACTTAAAATCCATCAAAGGATGTTGACATAGATGAAATCAATAATCTTTTTAGAGAAATATATCTTTCTATTTTGAAATCATTTAAGAGTCATATATTTATAAAATAAAACATTTTATTTGAAAATATTCTTATAATCTTGTAAGGGAAGCCTTGACAATTTTATAATAGTAAAAAATAGCCGCACCTGCCGTATAAGTTAAAAAAACATATTTACCTTAATTCTGTCGAAAAGGTTAAAAATTACCTTGTTTGGGAAATGAAAGAAATATTCCTTAATAAACATCTTATAAAAATTAAATAAGGGTATAAAAGACTTTATCCCATAGTCTTTAAAATAGTAAGAATGATTTGTAATACATTTTTAAGAAACATGGATGTGGATGATAAAGAGGTCTCAGTAGATAATTACGTATAAACAACCTCGGATAATGAAGAGATTGTGAAATAAACACTTACCTTGTATTTTTCCTTGGTTGAGGGTAGTTTAACCACCTGTATAATGGTGAAATAATTGTTATTAAATTAAACAAGAATCATATACATTAATATTATATCATATATGATATTTTAACATTGATTTGTTAATAATATCTTAGTATTATCGTTGTTTCTGGTGTTAACTTACACATTTTCTTTTATATGTTTTGTTATTTAAGCCATTTTTTTCATGAATAGGTTGTATATTATTCATATCCAGAATGATATAAATTCCATAAACCTTATTTTTAAATTATCAAATGATTATTATACTTGAATGGATACAATGGAGAATGAATCTCATCGCGTTCGTGGAGACGGTAGTCCGTACGTACACACGAGCGAAAATATCATTATTTTGATATTAAAATAATATATAATTGGATGTTATATCATATATATAGAATCATTATCATGTTATATTTATTATTTACATGAATTAAACATCATTATTATACCCATCAAAATAATAATTTATTGAATAACAATTACACCACGACGTGGAGACGGTTAGTCGTATGTACGCACGTATGGTGACATGTCATTCAAAAGATGGATAAAATAATCAATATGGTTGTACCATATTTATAATAACATCAACATATATATAAGATATTGGAGTTATTATTACAATGTGGTAATAAGAAATAAAGAAGAATTTTAATAAGAAAGGAACTTGAAAGAGGGTGGTGAAAACATTACCTCTTCTTCGGGTTATCCTTTTGATTTGATCAAAAGGGCTCCTTAGGATGGCTTTCTGATCAAAATAAGGCCTCTAGGATGAATTGAGGGAAGTTTAAAGAGTATATTGGCAGGGTTTGGGCGATCCAAAGGCTTTGAATGTGTGAATTAGTGAGAATGGGGAGTTCCCTTTTATAAGAGGGGTTAGGGGTACCTTTGGAAAAGCTGGAAATATGATTTTATGATAAATTCATATTCGATTTCTAATGGATCTAATGTGGAATATTTAAAGGTTAAGGTGGAGATGGTTTGAAATCCACTCATAAAATATGATTTAGACAGGTTTGGGTCATTATATTAACCTTATCTTTTGGTTTTAAGTCTAAGTTATTTAGTTTGACACTTACCATGTGACATTGTATTTTTATATTATATAGTTAATAATGTTACTATATACCTCTAAGCGACCCCCAAGTGTTATATTAATGATACAACTATCATTATATACATCTCTTGTCTGAAACTTAGATTTTTAGGAATTGAATATAAATTAATAATATAATATTTGTTTTAAAAACTTTTTTATGTCAATTTTGACACTATTCGGTACTTTGTTTTTTATAAATTCATAAAATCATTATTACATAGAAAAAAATTTATATAATCAATACTAATATGTCATATTAACGTATAAAATTAGTGTAATTCATAAAAAGTCTCAAATTACATTTATTTTCATATTTATAATATCAATTATTTTAATATTTCATTAATTAGGTAATTACTGCATAACCATTGTGTCATAAGTAAATTAAATTATTTAATGTCTAAAATTTATAAATAAAATACCATTATGTAGGAAATATTTTTCAGGTTTATAATTAATATTTAAATTCATATTTTACTTATGTATAACCCTATATTAAATATGTTTTAGTAATTAAACTTTGATTTTAACGCTTCTAACTCTTCTTTGAAATAAATAATAATAAATGTCCTAATCTAATCCAAGTGGACCTAAATGATAATATTTTATTCCTAAGGTTGTTTTTGGCCTAGATACACTTGTCCAATATAATTATGACATGTGTTAGGTTAATATTAATATCATTTTTACCCTTAATTACCCTATTTACTTTTAACCGTGATAAGGTAAAATGTTACTATTCATCAAAAATTATTTTCATCTCAATGAACCACATATTACTCCTTGATATTAAATGTGTCTCTTGGATTTTTGTAATTCCACTCATAAAAGCGGTAAAATTATGTTTTATGTGAATTTCCAAATTCTCCTAGGAGGTGGGTAAAAGACGGTGAAAAGTTCAATAAAAATTTTATATATCTATAATTATTCTAAACTAATTCCAATGAATTACATTGAAATTATATAGGTATTCTGTATATATTTTGACCTTAATTAAATTTAAATAAAATAAATAAGTATTTAAATAAAAATTCGTTTTTAAACTATAACTTAGTGTTTTTTCACTATTCATAAAAAATTGAATGTTTTCAGAAAAATACCAAAATTTCACCCTAGGCTAATTTTGCTATTCCGAATCCAAAAATGAAGTCCATTTTGAAAGATAAAATTTATAAAATTTCAAAACGTGGGTATTACTATTCATAACGGCTAGTTTGATTGGTTGTGGTGTGTGCGTTAGAACTCGATGTTGCATACAACACACACTACTGTATTATTCAAAGGAAAGCGTACAGTGAAAGCTTGGGGTGTTACATTCTCCCTTCCTTCAAATAACTTCATCCCCAAAATTTATAGAATACTACCATATGAAAAGACTAAGACGGTTCTTCATCATATGTTCCTCGGGTTCCCACGCTGCCTCTTCCATCTTATGGTTTCTCCACATAACTTTTACTGACGAGTTGTCCGGTTTTTCAGTACTTGTTCTCTCGTATCAAGAATCCTGACATGCTTTTCGAAATAAGACATATCAGGTTCCATTTCTAATTCCTCATAAGTGAGTTCATGCGTTGGTTCGGGCATGTATTTCCTCAATAGTGATACATTGAACTCATCGTGAACTTTAGAGATACTTGGCGGCATTGCCAAATGGTAAGCTACAGCCCCAATTCGTTCTAGAATTTCGAAAGGTCCGATGTACCTAAGACTCAATTTAACCTTCTTATAGAAATGTATAACTCCCTTCCACAAAGATACCTTCAAGAAAACATAATCTCCTACATGAAATTCCAAATCCTTCCTTTGGTTATCGGCATAGCTCTTCTGCCTACTTTGAGCTGCTTTGATGTGGTTTTGGATTACCTTTACCTTTTACATTGTTTCCTCCACCAGTTCTAGGCCTACAAGTTTTCGTTCACCAACGTCATCCCGACAGGTTGGTGTGCGACATCTCTTTCCGTATAATGATTCATATGGTGCCATCTGAATACTCGAATGGAAGCTATTGTTATAGGAAAATTCTAACATAGGTAAATATTTATCCCACATACCGTGAAAGTCAAGCGAGCAAGATCTCAACATGTCTTCCAAGGTTTGAATTGTCTGTTCTGATTTTCCATCTGTTTGAGGGTGGTCGGCAGTGCTCAAACGAAGTTCAATATCCAATTTCTTCTGAAGACTCTTCTATAATCATGAAGTAAAATGGGGATCACGAACAAAAACAATCTATAGGGGTACTCCATGAAGTCTCAGAACTTGATTAATATATAGTCTTGCTAGACGTTCCAGTGGTAGATCTTCTCTTATTGCAAGAAAATGTGCTAACTTGGTAAGACGATCAATAATAACTCATATTGCATCATTCCTTATAGGAGTCTTTGGTAACCCCATAACAAAGTCAATCGTAATATTGTTCCACTTCTACTCCGGTATGGGAAGAGGTTTCATGACTCCTCCAGGCAGTTGCCTTCCAGCTTTCACTTGTTGACAAACCATACATCTTGACAAAAAATCAGTAATCTCCCTCTTCTTGTTGTCCCACCAAAAATGTTCCTTCAAATATCTACACATTTTTGTTCTCCAAGGGTGTATTGAGAAATTGGAACTATGAGCATCATCTAGCTATTCCAATTTTAGATCAGGTATATCGGGAATACAAAGTCTCTTCCCAAATTTCAAAATTCCATATTCGTACACAAATTCTCTCGATCTCCCATCATTCACAGCTTTAATCTTCTTCTGAAATTATTCATCGTCAGTCTGAGAACTCTTAATAATTTTTAGTAAATATGTTTTGGCAACCATTTGAAAAAGCATTGATGTTTCACCATCCATGGTTATTCACATGTCCATCTTCACTAGATCCATGAAAATTAGATCCCTCTCAATTATAATATTGTTGAAAACTCCATGATGTTTTCTGTTCAAAGCATCAGCCACCTTATTTTCCTTCCCTGGGTGGTATTGTATCTTACAATCATAATCCTTGAGTAAATCAAGCCATCTCCATTGCCTCATGTTGAGTTATTTTTGTGAGAAAATATACTTCAAACTCTTGTGATCAGTACAAATCTCACATTTTCACCATAAAGGTTGTGTCTCCATATCTTAAAAGGAAAGATCACAGCTGCTAAAGTGATATCATGAGTATGATAGTTTTGCTCATGAATTTTCAACTGTCGTGATGCATAGGCAATAACCCTATCATTCTGCATATGGACACAACCAATTCCTTTCTTCGATGCATCACTATAAATAACGAAACCATCATTCCCCGATGGTAGAGTCAATATAGGAGCATTGAATAATATTATTTTCAGTTCTACAAAACATTCTTCACACTCTTTTGTCAAAATAAATTTAACCCTTTGACATGTCAGCTTTGTTAATGGGTTAGCCAATCGGGAAAAATTCTGGACGAAATGTCGATAATAACCTACTAAACCCCTAAAATTGTGTACCTTAGTTATAATCGTAGGTGCTGGCCATTCTTGGATTGACTTGGTCATAGAAGGATCAACAGAGATTCCATCTTTAGAGAAAATATGGACATGAAAAGAAATCTCCTGAATCCAGAATTCACACTTTCTAAACATACCATATAATTCATGTCTTCTCAGAGTCTTCAGGATAATGTGCAAGTGATTTTCAGGATCTTCATAGCTTTTGGAGTATTCCAAGATGTTATCAATAAACACCACCAAAAAATCATTGAGATATTCCATGAAAACTCTATTCATTAGATCCATGAATACAGAGGGTACATTAGTCAGCCCAAAATGCATTATCGTAAACTCATAATGCCAGTACATTGTTCAAAACGTTGTCTTCAGAATACCTTCCTTCTTCACACACAAATGATGGTATCCAGATAAAAGCTCAATATTTTAAAAGTATTGAGCTCCATGCAGTTGGTCAAATAATTCATCAATGTGAGGAAGGGGATACATGTTCTTTATTGTTATATCATTGATCTCCCTGTATTGATATATAACCTCATAGATCCATATGTCTTTTTAACAGAAAGAACAGGGGATCCCCATGGAGATACACTAGGGAATATAAATCACTTATTACTCAATTCATCTAGTTGTTTCTTTAGTTCAACTAATTCCATAGCGGATATTCTATAAGGGGTCTTCGATATAGGACTTGATCAAGGAATTAAATCAATAGAAAACCCAACTTCTCATTCTGGAGGATGTCCAAGTAAATCTTCCGGAAACAAATCTACATATTTTTTCACAATTGGTACATACTCTATTTGAACATTCCTTTCAACACCCACAATCATTTCATTCTCTTCCTACCCAATAATTGAATTTAGTTGAGCTACTGGGGGTGGATCTAGATAAGAATTAGGTGGTGATGATTCTACTCTAAAGATATAGTGTTCCTTATCATCATCATCATAATAAATCATAACCTCCTTCTTCTTACAATAAATATTCATATCATGGTCCGAAAGCCAATCCATACCAAGGATTATATCAAACTCAATCATAGGTATGATAATGAGATCAGTGGATAAAGAACATTTATAATCTCTAATGGGGACTGATTCAGAAAAAATTGTTACAATGATACTTCCCTTAAGAGTTTTAACTGAAAACTCCCTTGTTAAATCAATTTGGAAAAATCAAATTTTCTTAGAAAAATAGGAAGATTTGAAACAATGCGATGATCCAAAATCAAATAATGCATTTTCTTAACATGAGGAAACCATTAAATTACCTACCACCACGTTTTTGGAGCTTCTACATCAGTAGTAGTGATAACATAAGCTTCGCCTTGATCTCTTGGCATTTTATGAGGTAAGTTACCCTAAAGCTTATGAAATTCATTTTCATAATGTCCCATATCCCTGAAATTGTAGCATTGAACATCGGTAGCTTCCTTCTTCCCCTTACAATCACGAGTTTGGTGGCCTTTTTCACCACACTTGTAACAGACTCGCATTCTTTTTCAGAAAGTACCAGGGTATTTCTTCCCACATTTACTACTAGATGGATATTTAAATTTTACCTTATTCCCCTTATTTCCATTCCCATATTGATCAAAAGTTCTATTCTTCTATTGCTTTTCTATAAAGTCATAAGACATAGAGAATTCATTTTTGTCTTGATAGCACATGAGACAATGTCATCGTACGAGGAGAAGGATTATGCGACTAATGGTCGATGGAGAAATGGATTTAACCCATCAAATAAATGATCAATCTTACTTCATGGGATATGTATATAATCTTCTGCATACCTTTCTATCCTCATAAAGTTATCCTCATACATTAAGACATTCTCATCCTCCTTTTGTCTCAGACTCAGAAATTGACTGTCCATATCTTCTTGATGGTCATGAGGAAAGTATTTTTCTAAAAATAGATCTCTGAACTCCCTCCATTCCATACTTTATACTTCATCATCTTCCTTCATGTTTTGAATCAATGACCACCATTGATCGGCATCTCCAGTGAGGCGATACACTGCCATGAAAACTTTTTCTCTTTCACTACTCCACAATGCCTGAAATATTTTCTCTAGGGAACTTATCTATTGGCCACCTACTAATGTATTTGTACTCCCATTGAATGTTGGTGGTTTCTTACTCATGAAGCAATCTAACATTGTCCTCCAAACTGTGTATCAGGGTGCTCCATACGGGTAAGGTTATTATTCCTAACCTGAGTGAGTAGTCTCAGTATGGTGATTAGTTAATCATCACCAGTTTCATCACCAGCTCCACTATAATTATCTTGATCCGGAAGGCAATCCCTACATGGAGTGCATGCATTGATACGGTTTCCATTTCTTCCACTAGGTGCCATTTCTAAATAATGGCATAAACTAGATCTATTTATGAATCAAAACACATAAATCCATACTTATAAAACACTTAACATAAATTGAACTATTTATGGATATTATCCATAATCATAAAAATGTTTTCTTTGAGGACATATATACTCATAAACCGTTCATAATGATTTTTAAAGAAAATGAGAGTTATCCTAAGCATATCCACTGGGAGTGTCATAACTAAGAGTGCAGTAAGGCCTATTTTTGTGCACCAGTTCCCGTTCGAGTCTAGCTCAAAGTGGTGTTTTTGGGTTTTACCCCTAGGTACATCTGTTCCAGACCTTCCTCTACCTTCTCGTATCCAGAGAGATATGTATTGCTCAGAAAACTCACAAAATCTCTACAATACCAAAAATTCTAGGAAGTTCTTCTATACTAATCCTCAAAGTCCATCTTAAATCTATGTGCTCTAATCAGAGTTTATCTAAATCCAGCTTCCACGGTTTGTACTAAACTTCTTATGATACTAACTATAACTCCCCAAACCTAGTTACCCAGAGTCGGTGAATTATTACATAACATTGGCATGATCACAAGAATGATCATGTCTCGAAAGACCGATTAGTTTAGTAGCCTTGGAATAACTAGATACATTCATAAAGTTTACGTTACATCATAAAGTGAAAACTACTACAACAACATCTTGTCTTTATAATCCAAAAACATATCCCCTTATACTATCCTAGTAGGTCATTCATAAATTACTTCTTCACATCCTGGGAAAAACAAAACATTGAAAGGGGTGAGCTCAGATTCCCAGTAAGGATAACAATATAGCAGAAAATTTCATAAATAAGCATAAACATTTTAGGCAACGTATGACTAAAACAAAAGCCTTTTAAACATGAAATTAAGAATAATATGGAAAATATGAAATTAAATAATTCCATTTACTTATTCACATGGATATCCTACTAGTCGAATAATCACATACAATATTAATAACCCCATTCATAATGATGAAATGCGTAATGCCAGACTATCATAACCACATAGCCAAGGCCTCGTTCCAAGACTACAAATATGATTTGGTCAAGGCCTTGTGCCAAGAAACTTGTTTGTCTCATGATCCGTACTGATGCATCGAGGAGCTATAGCGGGCTCCACCCATCACTTATTAAGTCCAATTCATTCCTCATATGAACAGGTTTAAACATAACATAAAACATTCATATTAAAACTAGCAGATGAAATGTGAATAATTTCTTCATAAACCATGAATGGTATAAAAATTACACATCTATAGTCAAACATATCAAAAAACCATCAATACAATATGGACGTTTTGTATCATAATAAATGAACTCCAAATAAACTTAAAATCCATCAAAGGATGTTGACATAGATGAAATGAAAACACTTTTTAGAGAAATATCTCTTTCTATTTTAAAATCATTTAAGAGTCATATATTTATAAAATAAAACATTTTCTTTGAAAATATTCTTATAAGATTGTAAGGGAAGCTACAAAGATTTTATAATGGTGGAAAATATCCGCACCTGCCGTATAAGTTAAAAAACATTTTTACCCTTATTCTGTCGAAAAGGATAAACAAGACCTTTTTTGGAAAACAACAGAAAGATTCCTTAACAAAATTCTTATAAAAATTCAAGAAGGGTATAAATGACTTTATCCCATAGTCTTTAAAATTGTATGAATGATTTTTAATACATTTTTAAGAAACATGGAGGTGGATGATAAAGAGGTCCTAGTAGATAATTATGTATAAACAACCTCGGATAATAAAGATATTTTGAAATAAAACCCTACCTTGTACTTTTCTTTGGTTGAGGGAAGGTTAAACTCATGTATAATAGCGAAATAACTGTTATTAAACTATACAAGAATCATTTACATTAATATGATATCATATATGATCTTGTAACACTGATTTGTTAATAATATCTTAGTATTGTCATTGTTTCGGTTGTTAAGTTACTCATTTTATTTTATATGTTTTGTTATGTAAGCCGTGTTTTTCATGGATAGGTTGTATCTTATTAATATTCAGAATGATATGAAGTCCTTAAAAATTATTTTTAAATTATCAAATGATAATTATACTTGATTGGATACGATGGAGAATGAATCTCATCACGTTCGTGGAGACAGTAGTCCGTACGTACGCACGAGCGACAATATCATTCTTTTTATATTAAAATAATATAAAATTGAATGTTATATAATATATTCAGAATAATTATCATGTCATATTTATTATTTACATGAATTACACATCATTATTATACCCATCCAAATATTAATTTATTGAATAACAATTACACCACGACGTGGAGACGGTAAGCCGTACGTACGCACGTATGATGACATGTCATTCAAAGGATAGATAGAATACTGAATATGGTTGTACCATATTTATAATAAAATCACAGTATATATATGATACTGGTGTTATTATTTTATAATTGTAGTAATAATGGATGAAGAAGTTGAAGAAGAAAGGAACTTGAAAGAGGGTCGTGAAAACATTACCTCTTCTTCGGGTTCTTCCTTTTGATTTGATCAAAAGGGATCCTTAGGTTGGCTCTCTCATCAAATTAAGGCCTCTAGGTTGAAGTGAGGGAATTTGAGAGAGTATTTGGGAAGGGTTGGCTGATCCAAAAGGATTTTAATGTGTGAATTAGCGAGAAGGGTGAGTTCCCTTTTAAAAGAGGGGTGAAGGGTACATTTGGAAAAGTGAGAAATATTATATTATAATAAATTCATATTCAGTTTATAATGGATCCAAAGTTTATTATTTAAAGGTTAAGGTGGGTATGGGTCTAAAACCACTCAACCAATATAATTTATACCACTTTGGGTCATTATATTAACCTTATCTATTAGTTTTAACTGTTAGTTAATTAGTTTGACACTTTCCATGTCACTTTGTATTTTTATATTATATAGTTAATGAACATAATATATACCACCTAGAGACCCCCAAGAGGTCCATTAATGATACAAATATCATTATATAAGTCTCTGGGTTGATTCTTATATTTTTAGGAATTGAATATAAATTAATAATATAATATTTGTTTTAATAACTCTTTTATGTCAATTTTGACACTATTGGGTATTTTGTTGTTGATAAATTCATAACATCATTATTACTTCTAAATAAATTTATATACAAAATACTAATATGTCATATTAACCTATATAATTAGTGTAATTCATAAAAAGTCTCAAATTACATTTATTTTGATATTTATAATATCAATTATTTTAATATTTCATTAATTAGGTAATTACTGCATCACCATTGTGTCATAAATAAATTTAATTATTTAGTGTCTAAAAATTAAAAATAAAATACCATTATTTAGTAAATATTTTTTTATTTCTAATTAATATTAACAATAGTATTTATCTTATGTATAACCCTATATTAAAAATGATTTAGTAAATAAACATTGATTTTAACTCTTTTAACTATTCTTTGAATTAAATAATAATAAATTTCCTAATCTAATCCAAGTGGACATAAATGATAAAATTTTATTCCTAAGGTTGTTTTTGGTCGAGATACAATTGTCCAATAGAATAAGGACAGGTGTTAGGGTAATATTAATATCAATTTTACACTTAATTACCCTATTTACTTTTAATTGTGGTAAATAAAGGTAAAAGGTTACTATTCACCAAAAATTATTTTCATCTCAATGAACCACATTTTACTCCCTGATATTTACTGTGTCTCTTGGATTTTTAAAATTACACTCACAAAAGCAGTATAATTATGTTTTATGTGAATTTCCAAATTCTCCTAGGAGGTGGGTAAAATACGGTGAAAAGTTCAATAAAAGTTTTATATATCTAAAATTATTATAAACTAGCTCCAATTAATTACATTGAAAATATATAGGAATTATGTATCTATTTTGACCTTAATTAAATTTAAATAAAATAAATAATTATTTAAATAAACATTTGGTTTTAAACTATAACTCAGTGTTTTTCACTATTCATTAAAAAATGAATGTTTTCAGAAAAATACCAAAATGTCACCGTATGCTAATTTCGATATTCAGAATCAAAAAAAGAAGTCCATTTTGAAAGATAAAATTTATAATATTTCAAAAAGTGGGTATTACTATTCATAACAGCTAGTTTGATTGGTTGTTGTGTGTGTGTTAGAACTCGAAGTTACGTACAACACACACTATTGTATTATTCAAAGGAAAGCGTACCGTGGATGCTTGGGGTGTTACACATTCCATTGAATCCAAATATAGAATACAAATTACATCTGATTCAAGATAAAATTAATCAAAAGATGGAATCTACATACAGTTTTATGAAAAAATTCATCAAACTTGAATCTCAGTTTAAGACCTTTGTGAACAACTATAATGCTCATAAAAAATCTTGTAAAGAGATAACATGATGGTCAAAAAATATTTCAGACAATCTTAATGATTTTTATGAATTCAATGAATTTTTCATGAATACCATTGATAAGTCATATGAAAAACTCAAAGATCACTCAACATGTTTATTAGAGAAACAAATAGAAGAGAATGTTTTCTTCCAATAATATGTTAGAGATCTGAATGGAAAACTGAACCCCATTGATCTTAATCTAAAAAGAGAAAATGAAATAATGTATAAGTTGGAACAGAATGTTAAGATTAAGGAAGAAGTGATTATGTCTCAAGAATATAGTATAAATGATATTGAAAAGATAAACTAGGATTATGATTTATTGCTATCCGGATTCCAATAAGTTTAGAAGGAGTTAAAGAAGATGAAAGATACGATGAAAATGTTGATTCCAAAAAATAATAATGTTGAATAAATATTCCCTATATTTTTTTGTAACAAAATATTTGTTATACTTTGACATGTTAATGAATTTTTTTATACAATTTTTTTGTCTTGTATGTTTTATATACTCTTGGTTACAATTTAACACCCTCCATTCCTTTTTAAAAATCACAATGGGGGAGAAAAGAATGTTCAAAAAACAATATTAAACTAAGGGGGAGTGTAACATCTCAGACCCGAAAAAACCACCCAACGAGTGGAAAACAGGTCAGGTGTTACTACCTTAGGTGCACCACCTCGAATGTCAAAGGATACTGACTAGAAGTAAGGGTCTTATAGGTATAGTGGGGAGGGTATACCATCTAGTCAGATAATAATGGTATAGGTACATGTAATAACATTTAACTTGCACCAAAAAAATGAACGTCACAATTGACCTGAACTGGACCCACATAGCAGAAGCACAATCAATAGAAATTGAAACAGAATAAATACATAATAAAGTGACATGGAAATGAAACACAACAGCATGCTGACCACTTGTAACAACTACTAGAAAAGACAAGTCGTTCATCCATAGAATATAAATATATAAAATTCTACCAATAGATAACCAACATTAGTTACAAGAAACCAGTTAAGCAGGCTAATACAAAAAATAATTCAAAAGAAAGTAAAATCTAGTTTGGAAACACCTCAAGGTCTCTACTATATCCATGTGATAGCTAAAACAATTCATCTTCTAATGTTGGTCTCTTTCTTACACATAAATTCATAAAGTCTACACGCATCCCGAAGGTCCCATGCGGGGTGTGAGATGAATCTCAGTAGGATACCACCAAATGGTGCATACCTAATATACATTTTTAAGAAGGCATGCATTTATAATGAAGAAGTAAATAATATAATGTACAAATAATCATAAACTCCATTGGTTCTCAGCAGTCACCATGAAGTGTCACCTCCTTCGACCAAAGTCAGAATCTCTATCATGTAACCCAACACCATGTTCCTTTTGAAACCTCGTGTCTCAAGTACCAACAACCTGAAGTCACACCCATACAGTAGTAACCATGAGGAACAACGATGTCTATCCTCACTATGTAACTGGATGGATAATGTTGAATGCCCTAAAAAACAAGTAACCGGAGGGATATCGATGTCTTACCTAAAATAACGACGAGCTTCTACCCCACAACCAGATATCCTTGATGCTATCCCATGATGTCTCTTCAATATCCATGTGTATTCCTACGGAAGGAACCCAAAACCAATATTACCTAAACTGCATCTATAAGTGGCCTCTACCCACATGAGTGGTCAAAACCACATCATAACAGAGTCTCTATATGTACCCACTACTAAATGTTTTGGATGAGTGGTAATCAACAATATTGTACCCAAGACACAATGCCTCTAACACCTCATGTACCTATGACTGTGTCACTCGAGTGATAACATATAAGATGATTATTTAAAACAAATCGGTGTATCATAATCGTGTCATAAAGCATTATAAATGGGGGTATCATAAAACTGTTCATGAAATAAAGGAATAAAAAATGGAAGTAAATAAGAAAAATTATCTATGTAACATGGTATGTGATGTCAAACACAACTGATAACATGTAAGAAGAGTATTTGAGAAACTTTATCATTAAAAAATTTTAGTACGATTTTAAGGAAAATACTAAATATCATTTAAAATAGAAAATGGAATAATATTTTATTTAAAAACAAAAGGGGAAAAGATTTTTTTCCTAATAAAAATAAATATTTAATTAAAATAATGTTGGCTCCAAACAGATGATAGTGTGCACCTTCAATTGGGTACGAATTTGGGTAGTTCCCTCAAAAGCGGCTTGCTTACAAGGAAAATTTGAGAAGGGAACCACTGAAAAACATATATATCATAGAAATTTAATGATTAATGGATATTTTTACATTATAATGGAACATATACACTAAATTATGAATATTTACATAAATATTGAAGATAAATTAATTTTGGAAAAAATAAGAATCGAGTAATCTGAAGGAATAATTGTGGTTCCGGAAGAATCCATTACCTTAAATCTGATGGTGTACTTCACCTGATTTTAATGTCCTGGATAATCAAATTAAATTAGTTAATTAGTATTTATAGAAAATATTATTCATGTAATTGATATAGTATGGCCTTATTAAGTTCATTCATGACATTTCTGATGGGTTAAAATGTTCAATTCCATTGATTGGGAGTGTTTTTTTACTTGGTTTTCATGATTGGTTTCCATATATACATGTGAGGATAAACATATAGGATGATAATTATTTTTCAATAATTGTAGTTATATGTTATTAGTGAATATATATAAGATTAAATGGTTGTAAAGATTATTTGGTTATTTCGAGTGAGGACGAATCATTATATAAAACATTAATGATAACCATTTGGTTAATTGGTGGTTTTTTATAACATGGAACACATTTTTGTTTATAAATTAATATCTTGTGCACAAAATATAACAAAAAATTACATTATAAATAATACAAATATTATAGTCTAGTTCAACTATAAATATTGTATCATAACCTGAATTGAATAAGGTAATAGAAATAGAAAACCTATCGTCCTTGAATGTGACAAATTAACACAGCTTGGATAGTGTTTCCATTTCTATTATAAAAGTAGGGAAAATGAATGTTGATGATGAATTATTCCATTATCATAAAAAAAATTCTTTTACATGTATTATACTATAGTTGTCAAAACATTTGGATGAAAGGAGGTGATGAAAGAAAAATAAAGAAAGGATCTTGAATGAAAAACAAGGATTGAAAAGAGGAATTTACATCATTAATACAACTTCATTGGGAACCTCCTTAGGGAAAGAAGATTTTGTTTTTTGAATAGAGCAAGGGATTCCGGACATGGGGAGTAACTTGAGAGGTTATTTTTTCAAAAATTAGAAAATGAACAAGGCTTGAGATGAGTGAAGAGAAGAGGTAAAGAGGGGTTGTATTTACAGTGGAGGAGAGGAGGGGTTTGCCATTATTTTAATCATTATTTAAATATTTTTACTCAATACTATGAATAGTTTGGTTTATAGTGAAAAAAAATTTAAAGAGTACATGTTAGTTTGAACCAATGTCCATTTAAATCATCCATGACTTAAGGATGATGCATAAATTCATTTTTTAGCTTTTATGGTAAATTATCATATTTTACTATTCACAAAAATTTGATTATTTAAGAACAATAAAAAAATTACCCCAATCATTTTTCAATGTGTATAATTAAAAAATGAACTCGATTTTATGAAAACAATCTTCTAAATATGTAATATTTAATTTTTAATTAAAATCATAAATTTCTTCAAAAATACAAATTTTAAAATATAAAAAACTTTTCTAACACTTTGAAAAATTAATTAAGGTCTATTAAAATTATCATATAAATATTAGACATAAAAATACTTATTAATGAATAAACTTTATGAAAATAAATTTTCTTTTAAATTATTAAATTTATTATAATATTATATTTAACTGTGCATGACTTACAAAAAATACAAACAATTAATCAATATTTTTTAAAATATTTATTTTCTTGTACTGTAATATAATTATACCCTATTTTCAAATATAATATGGATAAATTATAGTAATACATTAATTGGAGATGTTACTATTACATTGGATGGTTTACTATTCATAATGGTCACTTTACTATTCCAAAGGTAAATTTACTATTTCATCGATATATATTCCATATATTCAAGAGATACCTTTTATTTCACACTTTATTGATTTATATGGTTTATATTGTTGTCAATATAAATTATTATATGATTATAATATAATATATAATTATAAGAATGGAATTTCATTGATACAACATTGAGTCATTACACTAAACATTGAAATCGAATAATGCGATATGGATTGTATTTGATCACCTTAATAAATAATCAGACTTCATTACCATATGATTATATTTCTCATTTGATCAAATTTACAGGATATAGATTAATGAAGTGTTATGGTTGAACAATGTACCAAATTTTGTTGCAGTTGATTGAGAATTGAGGTTTACCTTGATGATCTGGAAAAGTATTTAGTAGGACCTATAGATAGATATAGGTTTAAACACTGCATTTCATCCTTAGATAGAGGTAAGTTTAAGATAAAAATTTAAACCAGATTGAATAATAATAGATTATGTTCTATGGCTTTCAATGGTTGTTGGGATAAATTCCTTCATTTAGTCATGTTTTCTTGTACCAATAACATTCACTTAAACATTCAAAAGGCTAATTATGAACCCTTATATAGAAAGAAGTGTATAACTCTAGTATTCATGGATTAGTTTAGAGAAATAATGAATGTGGCACATGATCTAGCTGAGTAAATGGTATATAAATTTAAATCCATTCAACCACACATCAATGAAACTCAATGTCGACAAAAAAGTTATGATGATAATAATTATTGTGATCTAAAATTATATATTAGTGAGAGGGAGTTTCTACACATTTATCTATTTAGGAATTTTCTAGTATTGGGTAAGTATAAAAATATAATCCTAAGGTATATTGTCCCTTTCGATATTCTTGATTGAGTAAGGGCGGTTTCTTATTTCTAAGTGATTCAACCAAACCCATATCAAGTTCAAAAAGTGTTCCATGTATATCTCCTAAGGAAGTACATACTCGATACATTTAATGTAAAAAATATAGAGTTCAAACCACTAGATAATGATATTTCCAATAAAGAACAACCTGTAGGGATCCTATATTATATCAAGAAATTTTTTGGAACCAAGATCACTCACTTGGTCAAGGTTTTATAGAGAAACCACCTACTTGAGAATGATATAAGGGAACATGAGAATATGAAGAGGTAGATATATCT
The DNA here is from genome assembly GCA_963277665.1 of Viscum album. Classification (NCBI taxonomy): domain Eukaryota; kingdom Viridiplantae; phylum Streptophyta; class Magnoliopsida; order Santalales; family Viscaceae; genus Viscum; species Viscum album. Next base: position 2,080,365,623 of record OY728152.1, on the reverse strand, counting down.
AGTATTGTTTTTATAATAGAAAAATAATTTTTAGGTGAAATTAATTATATTGGGGGTATAATGTTACACCCTTAGATGTTAGGAGAGATATATATATTTTTCAAATAAATTCAATTACTTCGAAAGCTATCATTTCATGGAACACATCGTTTTATTAAACCATTCTATTATATTACTATTACTATTTTAACATGAACATTATAAAATTTACATTAAAATTTGTTGTATAAATAATAATAAGAAAAATTTTAAAAGTTTTTATAATGATGTTATATAAATAAAATATATTTATAAATTAAAACGTAAATTTTATTAATTTATTTATATTTCTCAAAAATACATTTTTCGAAAAATTAATTTTATTGATTTTTGTGAAAAAGATAATAAAAATAAATGTTTAAACTTTTAGAAAATAAATTTCTAAAAATTAAATTAATATATGGAATCAACATATATGGTGATTTTTTGTGATATTTCTGAAATGAAAATGTTTTTAATGAATAGAGAAATATAGATTTTTTTGGAAAACCACCATTTAGTTTAAATCATTTATAATTTTATATTTATGAAAATGGTTTAAAGTAAAATTAGATCATTAACATTTTGATTATTCCAATTTACATCATTATAACCTAATTCATGTTGATTCTTGATATTAAAACTTTCTATACTTAAGAATATTTTCTCTTTAGAAAACAACATTATCAACATGTCTGTAAGTATTATTTTAAAATAAATTCATCAAGTTTTTTTAATTAATGTTCTTAAATTAGAATAAATATTTTAGTAAATATAATCAATATTATATTTTAAATTTAACTTAATTTCTTGTCACAATTAATTGAAAAAATTATAGAAATTAATTACCATGGTTAGGATATAAACGAGTTTACCAAGGGTTAAACAAAAATTATAAGGGTTAAAATGATCTAAAAACGTATAAAATTATTATTGGATATACATATTTATAACTTATATCATTTAAGGTTCTATAATTTTAGATTTTTTTATCTTTTTTTTCTTGTTTAAAACATGGTTATAATGTTTTATTTTAACAAATTACACCTATGTATTCACCACCAATTATAAAACAGAACACCCTATCCAATCCTCTTAAAAATTATACAGATTTTTTGATAGGACAATAATTGATCAAATATCTTCATTATATCCACATCAATTTCCCATAATGAAATATTTTTACTAGGAATCTCTGCTATGATTTATTTTTTTGGAAACCTAAGGTGATTGTCCAACAAAATGTATATTTCTTAACTGGTATTTTTTATTTTATTACTTTTTTCACCTCCAGAGAAGGTAATGAAAATATTATGATATAGTAACATTATTATATAAAGTATAAATATATTTTATTATGTTAGTGGAATAAACAACATCAATATCCTCTTCCATCAAATGAGGAACGAAACTGTTGACTGTTTGTACGATGAACTACTACCTCATGAACTGATGTAATTCATTTTTAGTCATACCATATTAGAGATGGAGATAATAATATATTTAAATTATTTAAACTATTTTAAGGATATAAGTTTACTTATGGAATTATAATATGACATCTATCTTCGTATATTTTAATGCTTTGGAGAACGATAACATCGCTAGTATGTATGTGTGCACTATTTCCTCACAAAGCGATGCAATACATTTTTCTATTTATTAATAAATTGATGTCAGTAAGTATATAATTAAATAATATATGTGATATAAAAACTAATTTTGGGAAGTCTGGTTAATATTTACTTTCTTTCATTCCATTCGTTGAGAAAATGGAAACAATGTTCATGCATACATACAACCCACCGTCTCCATGAACATAGTAATTCATTATTCTATATATAAATTTTATAGATGAAAATAAATATGTATATATTGAATATATATGGTATTTATTTTATTTTTAACATTATATATATGATAATCAGTGTACAAGGTCCAAAAAAATCGAACCAAATCAATCATTAAAAACACGATTATTATTACATGTTATAGTGATTTTAACAATGATTTTTTGATAAACGACAGATAAAAGGTTTCGGGTAAATAATAGATGGTAGGATATATATTATTATATTTATTCAATAGATATATAGTATATACATATTAATTATATTTATGGTTCGAATGTGTAAAAATAAATTTTATACTTGAGGTAATGGAATTATATCACAAATTTTCTTCTTTGGGACATATCTTATATTTTTCACCTATCTTATTTTATGGGAATTATATTCAAAACCTTTCAAATGTTATATAATGAGTTCATTCATTATCACTATATATGATTTTAAAATTAATTTTATTCTTTTATAGTGCTCATGATTCAAAATTTACTAAATCATCTAAGAGATTTCTTATCTCTCTTATATTTATAGTAGACATATCCATATTCAAAACTAGTTTATTTTAAGTGGTGTATATAATGAAATTTTTAAATTTTATATATTGAATAAAATTATTTTCATAAAATTTAAATTTTCCTTTGATTTTATTCATTAATGGGTATTAGGATTCAAAAAAAATTAAAAGTGGTATGAGAGTTTTTGTCTATATTTTATTTCATAGAGACATATTGTTGATTCACCACTTGTTTCTTTTGTGTAGTGTATACACATACCCCTTTCAATGATATATAATGAATTAAATAATTTTAATGATATTTAATTTTTCATTTTATGATATTATTTAATGGGGATTATGATTGAAAAGTTTCCAAAGTGGTAAGAGATTTTCATCTCACTCTTATTTTACTAGGTTACATGCCATATTCACCACTCGTTTATTTCTTGTCATGAATATACTACCCATGGATGAATGTAATGACTAATGTCATTAAATTTATGGGATATACATATAAATAAAAATTTATCCCATTCATTGTGCTTATGATACAAAATTTACAAATGTGGTAAATGTTTTATGATACAATCTGATAATTTTTAGGTATTTTTTATGACTAAGTTTACCATAATTAAATAATATACACTATGTCTCAATAAAGTCATATATTTTATGATATTGTATTTATTTTATGTAAATAAGTATTTTCTTTTCATTTTCTTCTATTTATGTACTCAGGAGTCCAAATAATGTTTTTATGATAAATAGACATTATTTCTCACTTCGATCGAGAATTCCAATTCTTACATGTAAATATTTTATAAAAATGATTTCAATAATTATTTTCATATCCCCAAATGATTTTATAAAGGCATTTTTACCCATGTAATAATTTTTAGTAAATGTTTGATATAAATATTTTTGTTGTTTTCCAGATGAGGAACGTTTGATTATTTCGTTAAAAAAAATGAATCATTGATTTGATGTGTACTTCATGATCTTAATTTTTCTTTTTGATTCCTAATCAATGATTGAAATCCCACCTTAACATTTTCCATGGAAATTTTTATGGAAAATGTTTTCTTTAATAATATGGAATTTTTTTATATTTTAATGTTGTTATTTCAAAATATAAATGATATTTTACTCAAGAAATGTTTCAAGTGATCTTTCAAAGTAATTTTCAATATTATATAGATTCATTTGACGTTACATAAGATTTGAAGTGTATATGATCCAATTATACATTCATTATTCTTTTTATGGATGGTTTTTGTTTTTTATTATAAGATTTTTATAAAATATGTTCCTTTTACATGGGTTATGATTTGATGAAATGATGAAATTTTTATGAAACATATTCCTTTTCCTTGTGTTATATTATATTGAAATTTTTATAAAACCCATTTCATTTCATGGGTTATTCTATGATGAAATGTTCATTAAAACCATTCCTTTTCATAGGGTCTAATATGATTAATGTTTTATGATCTTATGGAACAAATGTTTATGATTTTAATTATGTGATGGGTGGGACCCATATCTCCCTCCAATTCACTGGGTAGTGTTTTATATCTCATGAGAAATGATGGGAAACAAGCTGATATGCTTGATATGCTATTGGAAATATGATGATATTACTAATATATTTTTGGAATGATGTGATGGTACCTAATCATTTATTAAATGGATAAAATAGTTTATTCATGTTCCTTATGATTTGATGGTATTAGTTTTTGACCTTGGCATATGAAATTTTTTCTCTCCTTATGATGGTCCAATAAATATATGAAATGAAATTGTGGTTCATGATTGATTTTTGATGATTTATTTCTCATCTAATTCATTTTATTTTAAATAGAAATGTTTTAATGTGTGGATCATATTTATTATATATGATATATTGGGTATTATCGTTTTAGGTTATATTCATAATATCTTTCCCTTATGTTATCTTATGCTTTCATATGATCATCGATTGATATATCCCATTTGTACCCTTATTAAAAATATGATCTCAAACTTTCTTATGTTTTTTTTCAAAAGGTTATGAATAATTTATTAAATAGGGTATGTTAATGATTACTTATAAATTGGAATACTTTTATAGGAGATTTTGATAATCATTCATGAAATAGGATGATTAACTACCATGTCTCCAAAAAAACCATTAGTATCATGTACCTTGTATTTGTGATATGTTTAGAATATTTATTTAAAATTTTTATATTTATATAGGAAATTTTTGGGTCATTATATGATTCCTTGGTGATTTTGGGATCCCTAATGTCTTTATAAAATTTTCATTGATACATGGATTATGAAGATTATATATTAGTGATTTTGTGTGAGTTATTATATATCTATCTAATTTATACTTCATTTAATATGAGAATTTATATTAGATGTATTGATTAGAGTTAGGGGATTATTTTGTTCGCTATTTCGATGAGGTGTAGAATAATGTCAATTTTATTCAAGGATCCCATGGGTGGTTTTGATATTATTGTTCATACTCTCGTGCTTTGATTTTGTGAGGAAAATCCTAAATATTCTTTTCAGGTAGGGGAGTTGAATTAACTTCCATTTTATATTTATATATGAGATTACCATACTTATACTTTATATTTAGAGATTGGGATGAATTTTCAAAGTAATTACAATCAAATGGATTAACGAAATTGAAGGGAATGATGTGATAGTCATACAGTTACTGGGTTTCCATTATATTATTGTTGTTGTTGTTTAATTTTAATTGTTTTTATGTAATAATTAATTATAATATTAGTTTTACATTAGAGTTCCCTTGAAATGATTAAATAGATAATTCTGGTAAATAAAAAAAGTATATTGAATATAAATGTTTTATATATGACATAATGTATGTGACTTGGTGACCTTGGATATTATTACTCGGTGGTCATGGTTGTTTTATTCTTAGTGTTGTTGGTTTTGATGTGTTGGATTGTTAGGGAAGATAATTGATAGTGATTCAGTAGCCATGAAAAAAATACCATCTTATATAATAAGGTGACAACGACTAAGGATTTCATTATTGAGAGATTAATTTGATAATTAGATGGGTAAATCATTGTGTATGAATTATTAAATTTAACAATGTGAAATAGAAACCATGTGGTGTCTTTTTGTGTGATGAATATAATCGATTGTTCAATATTAGATACTTATCTTGGTATCATGGTATTATTAATGTCTAGATAATGGTTATGGATGTTTTTATTATGTAAACTCATAGGTGTGGGATATTTTAAGACATCTATATACTTATGTTATCTTCTGTTTTTGTTACACAACCCAAACATTTAACACCATGATATTTCTATGAAATATTTTCCTTTAAATACTTTTATTTCTTTGATAGCATAGTCACACGAAACACTGAGTATAAAAAATAGAGTAACATTATTAAAATACCATGTGTCTGTTATCTCTTATCCATTTGATTGGAGAGTAAGAATCGTGATAAAAATTTATAAACTTTTTTGTTTAACTCATTTATATAATTAATTCATTAGTTATCAAAATAATATAATATATGTTTTTAAAAAAATAAAAAGTGATGTTTTTCATGAAAAATTGTTTTTTTGTGTCCAATGTTTATTTATATAAATAAATTAAATTAATCACTATTTATAAGTGATTTGGATTAAATTTATATATTATTTAATTTATCAAATGTTTTAAATATTAAAAAATGTCTTTTTGAAAAAAAAATATGTCAAATTTTTTGAAATTACATTAAATTCTATTTCATCCATTTATATATATATATATATTTAATCATATAGAATTAATAGTATATTTAGGATTCCTAGGTTCAAATTTGTTAAATATAAAACTTAAATTTTTGGTCAATATGAATAGTAACCATGGTTTAAGGTATTACCTCAGTAAAGGGTTAATCAGGTTTATCTTTATTAAAAATAAGTGATAAGGATATAATTAGTCATTATAATTATTATTTTATGATGTTAATTATACCCTTAACACATTAGGCTCTAAATTTATTTTTTTAATGGACAATTTTTCATTTAAATGTCTTATATATTATGTAAATCATTGAATATTATAAAATGCCACTCTCTTTGTTTTTAATATCTCTCACGTTCCCACATCGAGGAACAAATTATTAATCAATATAAGTATCTATTTTAAGATTTATAAAATTAATTTAATGATATAATTTATTTTTTAAAATTTATTAATTATATAATGACCTTAATTTTTTATGAAACACTCATGTAATATTTTTGAATTTAATAAAAATGATTAATAAATGATTTCAAAATAATTAATGTTATATATTTTGAATAATTTAATGAGTCAGATGTATTTTATTTTTCTATTCCAAATATTAGGGATATTTGAAATCATTATATTCTAAATAATCCTTTATATTGATGTAATAAATCCTAAATTAAATAAATAGTGTCAAATTTAAAAATAATGATATTTTATCAAAATAATATTTGGTTAAATTATATTAAAACAATATGAAACCTAAAATAATACTACGTGGATATGATATGGTCTAAAATGTCATAAATTTGAAATTTAGGGGAATATTTTCAACTTAAACCTAACAATTACAAACCTTTATTATTGAAAATGTTGTTAGTGTAATTAAAATTAAAATGGGTTAAATAAGGTTTAATAAAAATGATAAGGATTAAAATTAAAAAAAACACGTATAAATTCAATTGAATTATGGGATGAATAACATACCCTAACCTACATTAGAATACTTATCCATTTGGATTCATTTATTTTGAGAATTAATTCATTATAATTTAAGATTTTTGGAAATTCGAAAAGTTCCAACATCACAATCGGAACCTAATCCCTCACATATTAATTGATCATTGAGCCGTATATCTTGAATGAATTGTAAAAAATATCTTTCAAACCTCCATATACACATTTTATAGGTTCTGGTCTTCCCAAAACTCCATTATACACCCTCATTACAATTAAATGATATGAAAATGTATTTCCCATGCATATATATGGTTTATCGTTTCCATGTAACGATGTAATTAATTTATAATCACTAACATTTATTTATGGGTATTATGATGGTATTAAGGTTTATATATGATAAATATGATATATTTATAGTTATTAGATTATAATCTAACATATACCTTCTTACACTGGAAATCGTTAGAAAATGATAACATCGTTCATCCATATATAATGATGACTACTTTCACAAAGTGATGTGACTAGTTTTTCATTTTTATTTTATGTGGATGTTAATGAGGATAGAATTTATGAAATTATATGATATATATGATATAATAATTAACCTATTAATTTGAATCAATAATTACGTTTTATGTTCATCTATCAAAAGATGAAATCAACATTCATGTGTATGTACGACCTACAATCTAAATAAATGATATACTTAATTTTTCTGTATATAAATTTTATAGATGAATATATATGTATATAAATAATATATATGATATTTAAATAATAATTAATATTATTTTCATGATATAACCAAAATAAATGTACACAGACCGTAATTAATGAACTAAAATACTGATGATAAATCTAATAGATAACACTCACAAATAAAACATTTAAAAATGAATGTCAAAAATAGGGGTTATTAATTATCTTAAATGGATCATATATGATACTAAAATAATGAAAAAACTCTTATATATATATTTATAATAAATTTAAGTTTATCATAAAGGTGGTTAGAGTTCTTTTTTAAGTAAGGATTACTTGAGGTAAGGGATTTTTATCCTCACTTTTACTTTTTGGAGACTTATCCAAGATTCCACACTCATTTATATTATATGGTGTATATACTACCCATTTGACATGTTATATCATTAATATAATTCATCCCATGAAATTTAATGATTCAATAGATGTTATTATTCCATGGGGATTATGATTTAGAAATTTCTGAATTTGTAAGTGTTTTATTTTAGAATCTCGTCAATATTTAGGATTGTTTATATTTAAGTATATAAATGGATCTTTTTTCCTTCCTAATGCATATATATATATATATATTTTAAATTTGGTATCTAATATTCTCCTAAGATTTATTAAATTAAATTTTACCAATGTTTTATTTTTTTTTACAAAATGATCTAAATGGAATCTTCTTGATGTTTTCAAATGAGAAATATTGTGAAGTTTCAACTCCAAATATTGTTTAATTGTTTTTTAACTTATAAAAATTCAATTGGAATTGATTTATATATCAATATATAACTATGGTATTAAATTCATTATTCTTGATCAATTATGGGATGCATGTTGATGTTCTTGACCTACTATGGGATGCAAGTGGGGATCCATGATTTTTAATAGTTAAAAAGTATTATAAGTTAACCTTCAAATTATGAAATTGGTTTTACCTATATTGGTGCAATAAATTTATCACATGAGATTATGATTCATGATTTTTTAATGATTATTTATCACCCTTATGATGCATGTATTTAGAAATAAATATGTTTTATAGCATGAATAATTTTTATGATATATGAAAAATTGGGTTGGGAAATTGTATGTTATGTTTATGAACTCATACTATTATGATTATCTTATACGTTTATACGATCCTAGATCGAAATATCATAAGTTTACCCTTAATCAATAGTTGAGATCACCCTTTACTTATGTTTCTTTCCCTATGTTATGAATAAAGGTATTAAGTATGATATGTCTAAGAAGGGTTATATTTTTGAATAAATAAGTTGGAGATGGTGTAGATAATTTTTGTACAAGTTGATTATGTTTACAAATTTTCAATGATATAGTCGTATATGATTATAGTGTGTATTTGAGGTTATTTATTGAATACTTTTCTATTTATATGTAATAGCTATGTATTAAATATATCAGTAACTATAGATTTTATTAGACAAGGGTTCGGTTAACCTTTGGAAACTGGGATGAGAAAACATTATTAAGAACCATAGGGATATGTCTAATTATGGAATAACATCCTAATGTTATGGTAATGATCATGGATGGACTAGGTTTAAAATATGGTGTCATAAAGAAGGTTTCATGACTTAGAAATCCTATATATGTTTTTTTCCTGATTTTATGGCTTCCCCTTCTAATTATTTGTGATCACAATATGATATTTTGTTTTTGTAAATAGATGGTACCTGAAGTAACCATGATTATAAATAAAATGATTGACAATGAAATGATTTTCCTCCAGAGAAACCAAATATTTTGGAAGATGGAATAAAAAATATCATCAACATGTTCATAAATATATCTCAAGTAATTAATCATGTTGAGATAACAAATGATCAAAGGAAGCCTAAATGTAATATTGAGAATTTTATGATGAAATATACACCATATTTTGATAGATCATTTGATCCACTTGTGGTTGAGTGGAAGATCAACACCATTGAATTTTTTATCATTTTCTCAAGAAATTAAATGATTTTGTTAAACATTTATCATTTGGAAGGTCAAATAGATCATTTGAGGAACCATATTAATAATAGAAGATAAGATATAGAAATTGACTCCATGTAATGAGATGAGTTTATGGGGACATTTCTCAATAAGTTCTTCTTTCATATTCTATGTAAATTTATAGAGGATGAATTACATAATCTTAAAAAAAATAATGAAAAATCTATTAGAACTTATGAGGAAATTTTTATGAGACTTAGAAGACATGTTTTTGGTTTAATCAGTAGTCCTGAAAAAAATTAACTGATTCAATAGTGGCATAAAACAAGTTATCCAATGGTAATTACCTATAAGAAATTTATTATCTAGGAATAAATCATTCCATGTGCACTCATGCTATTAGTGGAAATTGGACATCTCTACCATTATCATAGTTTTCATAAAAATGGAAAATTGAGTCTCATGAATGAAAAAATAAATAATATGGTAGAATGAAATTTCATCCATCTACATGCTAGAAATATTAGAATAAACATTGTGGTAGTTTCTATAATAGAACTATTAGGTGATTTATATGTATAAAATGGTGGTTATAAATCCCATAATTGTCAAAAAGAAAAAAATAGGCATGTTAATTTGGTGGGAGAAAATAAGGTGCCAACTAATTAACCACCTATGTGTTGGAGTTGGTGCCCTAAAATCCAACTTCTTTTTACATTATGATAAACCTGTATTCAATGGATTAATATTAATGAAGTACTTATCACATCATGATTGTGCTATTGCATAAAATAGTATGTGATAATGTTTTTAGAATAGTTGTCACACTAAAATGTCATAGTGGATCCTTGTTATGTTGAGAACCCGAAAGTTCCATGAAACTATTCTAGAATATATGTTCTATGGCCGAATGATGTCATTTGAAGGTGGAAAATGATATAGCCTCTCATGGGTGGGGAATCATAAGACTTTGATGCACCTTCTCGTGGTGTGCACAATTGGTAATATCTAGGTGGATATGATGAGAACAAGGCCCTTCAGTAGTAAATCCACATTCATAAGTGGAATTTGATGTTTCTATCTGTGGACATGTATATTTTTTCATATAATTTATTATTTTTATTAATGGGTATTATGGATTACGCATGTAGATTTATTGATGAAAAACCACGATGATAAATGTTCGTGGTGAGGTATGATATGTGGGGTGCGTCACAAGTATTACTGCATTAATGAATAATGTGAGAGAGGATTTTTCAATTCTAAAAAAGATTATATCTCATGAAATTTGATGGAAATTATATGGCCTAAATAAATCTATTTCCATGGTGTTATCTTGTAATATTCAATTTTGAGAATTCAATGAATGAGAAATCAAGCACATCGGATGATGGCACTAACGTGAAACTATATTGATTACAGATACTTGTACAATGGGATTATATTACATCATAAGAATTCATATGAGGTGACATATTTTAGTGACATAAACCTCTTTATCTTGGGTTCTGTGACATATTATAGATAGTAATCTTGGAATTTAGGCAAGACCGCGTAATGCTAACGGGAAAGGGGCCTAGATGGTCAAACACTATTTGTAGCCAGTATTTTAGTTAAATAATTTATTTATTTAACAATTTGAATTAAATTTTATTCCCAATCGTGGTTTAATAATTATTCAAGTATTCATTATATCATTCATTTTATCATTAGTTATTATAGAGAATATATTATGGATGAAATATTTATTTATTAACGAATAATGAAATTAAATTTCATTAATAACTAGATAATAATTATTCAAGGCCCATTAAATATTTAGGAGGATTTTAGAACTATGTTATGGGTCTAGTGAGAAATATTATTAAAAATATTTTTTAGTTAAATAATATTTAAATATAACTTGTAATTGAAGCACATGTCATGGAAATAATAGCGTTGTAATTATTATTTGACATGGGGTTTCAGAGGGAATAATAAATTTTGTATCGACATCAGTGTTAATTATTTATTGTTAACTAGTGAATTAAATTCCCTATTTTTTTATTATCTATATTAGAAAAGGGTTCATTTGACTTTCTAACTAATCGGTTTGTCCAAAACATCCTTGTAGAAAATCTCTCGAGCCTAGAGAACTCATCCCTCAACATGAACACTCTCATTAACGAGGGAGATCCTCCTACACCCGATCAAGTACAATGATTTCTAAGTGATTCTTAAGGTAATAAAAGGTGTACATTGCAAGGACAAGGATCATTTACACCGGAACTCAGAGACTAATTTCAAAATTTCTATAGATACGTACAACACATGTGGATCACCACTAGAGGATTCCAATCCTTAGATTCTACACCACAATGAACCTGCACCATTGACCCATGGTCAGACGAATCAAAGAAGAAAGAATAAACTTGAAGGTAATTATACAAATTAATTAAATTAATTATAAAAAATATATATTGATCCTCACTTATATATTTTGGGTTCACTCCTTTGTTTTTTATCTTTGATTAAGTTATGTGGATACTGTCATTCATCATCATATTGATGCTAAATTAATCATCTATTATGACAATTTGCAATTTTGGGTACATTCCCATCATGCAATAATTTTGTGCCCAGAACCTTTAATTGGTATCAGAGGAGTCATATTTTTATTTAAAACTATTTATATTATTTGTTGATGAATTATGATTTAATAATATAGTTTTTTTATATCATGTTTAATTGTTCCTATAATCTGAATTTTGAGATCTGTTCCTCCCTATTGTTGCTCAAAGATCTAGCAGAAATGAATAATTTTATGATTAAAATTAAGTTAAGGATCTTGTTAAGTGGCAGAAATGGTTCTATTTAGATGAAACAATAATTCACATCATGTAGTCAGATCTACACACAATGTATTTTTGATCAATGAATCAGGAGTATTTGGGTAATTACTCAATCCAATTACATTAATGAAACATAGTGTAGTTAGTTGTTATACATCTTTTTGACTATAAAAGACTGGTACATGGTCAGTCAGACTACATTCCATGTGGCCCACTGGACAGAGTGTGTAGTCCCTTTGGGTCAAGGTCAAGTCATGTATCCCATACATGGCTTACCCTACTGGTGACCATGTAAAACAGAGTCTACACGGCGTGTGGCCAACTGGACATTCTGTTTACTACAAATATTTCTGAAGTACACCTCACATGCCATTTTACTTGGTGTGTACCTTTAATGGATGGTGAGGAGGGTACACAACTTGTAATTGAATCTACACGTCGTATACTACTTCCAAATTACGTAGATTTAAATATTTATTATTATATTATATGACCCTTGAGACATGTACCTTTGTGTGGGAGTAAATCTAGGGAACAAAATGTTATAGGTGTTTGGAATATATATATATGTGTGTTTGTGTGTTTTGTGTTTAATTAACTTCTTCATAATGTTCAAATATCTTCACATCATGTTTGACTTGTATTACAATTATAATTCTATTTGCAGGTTATATGTCATAGAGAATAATGTGTATACATATATAACTACATGTTGGGTTTTTTTGGATGGGTATTCACTAGGTTTCTTCCATGGTACAATTTATGTACAAGGTGATGGATGAGAATCCCAAGGAAATTAAAAAATTGACTAAAATAAAATGGATTGATTAATTAATTATAAAAATTAATCAATTCAAGTGTAATTTAACTTAATAATAACGATTAATGAATTGAATGATAGATTTATTAAATGTGTAATTTAGTGAATGTATGTAGATGATCATGAGATAGATTAGACCTTCATATGTGATTTTTTCCATCTTAATTTATTTATCAAATTATAATTGTTGGCATGAATACCTTATCCTCATTAATATGTAGGGAATGTGTGGGCATGGTTTATTTTACATAAACCCTCTTTTACCACTCACCTATATTTTAGTGAAAAGCATATGTTATGGATGGATCTCGCAATCCAGAAGAGGTGGTTAATGTTACGAGTCTGGGGGAAACCAATTCAAGGAGATACAAATGTGGATACATGGAATAATGTAAACATGAACCTTAAATGGTTCAAGGTGTTTCTCCACAAGGCCAGGGTTAGTTCATCAACCACTAGAAAAATTAACTAAGAGAAAATCACATGATCATATACTTTATTTTATTTCTATCAGTTGTATGTTTATTCATTATGGATGTTTGATGTGATCACATAATTAATTAATTAACAATCATAAAAGATGGAACTAAAATAATAATGGATTATGCATAAATGTTATCTATGCATGGTTAATCACTTAAGAATATTCCACATAACGTTAACAATAATGTGAAAAGATATTAATTGTAAATTTATTCATAATGTATAAAATTACTCAATTAAGTATTATGTTGGAATAGCCTTCCATTACTTCGGTTAAAATTGAACCATAGTCAAAACAAATTTATAAACCCCAGTTGAGGTGCTTTTAATTACATGGGAATTATAATTTGATATTTTGTGGTTTTGTAACCTAGTTTACATTTAGGGTTGATTGACCTTAAATGACATGGTGTAACATAGAGGCAATGGTTGAGGAAATATAAAATTAATGATTTTAGAATTGGGGAGTCCAATTAATAGATGAAGGAGTTGTGAGTTAATATGGTTGGCATTTGGAATGCCAACCTAAAACCATTCATGTTGCTCGACCCACCCTACTTGGGGTAATGTGAAGGGAAATATGGATCCTTTCTTCTATAATGTCTATGAAATATGATATTCTGAAGCCAATTGTGAGGGATATTGGGTTCCAACAAAATAGTGAGATAGTGATATATATTAATTAATATATTTTTCTACATTTACGAAGATAAAATAATAAAACTTTGTGCATCTTAATTTTTATAAAAAAATAAAAATTACATCAAACATATAATTTTGATCCATACTCAGCAAAGAAAATCTCCTCACAAGAACCAATTTACATGAGTGAAAAAAGTGCCATTAAGTTATCCATCGCGACGAGAGGAAAATTCATGTGATGGAAGAGGCATTTTTAGTTGCACCTAGAAATGAGGTGAGTGATGAGGAACTATTTATGAATGAGAAACATCTGAATGATGTAACGAATGTTCAGTGCCTCATGCTATCATACATGACCAATGATATCTTCAATAGACATGAGGATACAGATGTTTATATCATGATGTCCTACCATAGGGATATTTATAAAGACAAAGAGATACATGAGGGGTATGAGATCTCCAATTATTTTTCCCTATAATTCTTGAGAAGTCTATTCCAGCAGGACCTCATGTAGTCAATATTATTGGCTATATTTAGAATCTGAAAATTTAGGGATTAAATTTCCAGGTGAGTTGCATATATATCTCATACTATCATCGCTGCAAAAGACCTTTTATAGTTTTTTTTGTGAATTATAATATAAACAATAATGAGAAGAGTCTATCAGAGCATCATACCCAGATTTTCCAAGTTGATAAGGACATGGGGTGTAAAAAATGGAAGTACTTATAGTGAATAGAAAGATGAAGGACATGGAAAATCGGACTAAAATTTATAAAAAATCTAATGACTCTAAGCGCCATCCAACTAGGAAGAAGAAGATCAAGAGGCAGGGCATGGAAAAGGAGGCAGTATGATTTTCATGTGTAAAGTCAGGCCACTGGAATAAGAAATCCGCCCAGAGGAAAGGGGAATCCAATGGTGTGTTCATTATTGAGTGAAATATTTCCATTTATACAAATTTGGTATTATATTCAGCTTGTGTGGCTTAAATTTGTATTCAGATACATGAACTAAGTTGATTCCAGAAAATTGTCAGAGGAGAGGTGGATCTGTGAGCTTCCAATGGTGTGAGGCTGGTTGCTCTTTCCATTTGTGACTACCAACTCACATTTCTAATGGGGATGATTTTTTGTTTTAGATGGATATTATTATGTATTATGTGTTACTAATAACATAATTTTTGTATTGAGTTTAGATACATATGGATTTATTTTCATGTTTGGAAATAAATGCTTTTACATTTATATGGAAAAAATATGTTAAGTTATGAAGAATTTAAAAAATAGTCTTATTTGTATTAAATTATGAGAACCATGTGTTGGAAATTTATAATGAACCAAGTTCACATGACTCATACAACACCCAATTGAAGAATCACTGCCAAAGTCAAGTAAATGAAAAGCACTTGACAAAGCTCAATGAAGATGGTTATTTAGACTTTACCGAACTAAAAAAACATCATATATGAAATGGTTGTTTACAAAGGAAAATGACCGAACCACTATTTGGTGGATTGGGTGAGAGGGCCCCAGATCATCTAGGATTGGTACACACAGATGTGTGTGGACTATTTCAAGTATAATCTTGAGGTGGATATTCTAACTAAATTGCATTTACTAAAGACATGAGTAGATATAGATATGGATATATAATGAGGTATAACTCTGAGTGCTTTGAGAAATTTATGGAGTTCAAGAATGAAATAATGAATCATCTTTGGAAAAATATAACTAAGCTTTGATCAGATCAAGGTGGAGAATATCTTAACCAACTGTTCATCGAACATTTTGTTTGGACCAAGTAGTGTTTTCTTTCTATTAATTGTCAATCAATCAATATTCTGACAAATAATAAATCAGTATGTTGAAGAAATAATGGATGTTGAGAAAGCTGATGTAAATCACCATCCTTCGGAAGCCTAGAGTTGGTGGATTATTTTAATACATTAGAACGATTACAAGGAAACATGTCCCGAAATACCGATCAGTTTAGAAGTCTTGGAAAATTAATTACAAACATGAATGTTACGCTACACATTATAAAATAAAACACAACCTAAATGATCTTTTGAGAATTTCATTAACCCCCTAGATTAAACCTACATATCAATCATAATAAACTTCTTGGAATCATGGGAAAATTAAACATAAGAAAGGGGTTAGGTCAGATTCGTAGTAAGGATAACAATACAGAGGAAACCTTCAAAATTAAGCATAAAAATTTAAGGCAATGTATAAGACTAAATCAAAATCTTTTTAAACATAAACATCAAAATAATATGGAAAAGATAAATCAAATAATTCCATTTTCTTATTCACATGTATAATCTACTAGTCGAATACTCACATGCAATAACCATAGCCAATTTCATAATGATTGAATACATTATTCCAGAATTCATAACCACATAATCAAGGCCTTGTGCCAAGACTACAAATAAGATTTTGTCAAAGCCTTATTCCAAAACACTAGTTTGTTACATTAGGCCTTCCGATGCATTGAGGAGCTATAGTGGGCTCCACCTGTCAATTACTAAGCCCAATGCATTCCTCATAAAAAAAGGTTTAAACATAACTTAAACATTCATATTAAAACTAGAATACTAAATGTCAATAATTTATCCATAAACCATGAATGGTATAAAATAACACATTCACCGTCAAAAATATCACAAAACCATCAAAACAATATGGAAGATTTGTATCATAATAAATCAACTTCAAAGAAGTTTAAAATCCATAAAAGTATGTGGACATAGATAAAAATGATTTGTAAAACACTTTGAGAGAAATATCCAATTTTCATGAAAACATATAAAAGTCACTAAATTTAGAAAGGAAGACATTTAAATACATTTTTTAATCAACGTGTCCCATACAAATTTGAATATTTTTAAAGTAATTAACATTTTAAAAACATTAATGTCCATATAAATAAATCCTTAAAACCCATTTAGAAAATAGGGAAATTAATCAAAATGATTTAGATGACTAAATATTTTAACCATGTAAAATGATGATATTGTTAAATATTCCCTTCCATAAAACCTTAAAATATTCCTTTTCAAGACATTTTTATGAAACATGGATGTGGATGATAAATAGGTCCCAGTAGATACTCACGTAAAAACTAACCTTGGATAATAAAGATGTTGTGAAATTAACCCTTACCTTGTACTTTTACGTGGATGAGGGTATATTAAATTCCTCTATAATAGTTAAATCGCTGTTATTAAATTATTCAAGAATCATATACATACATATGATGTCATATACGATCTTCAAATATTCCTTTCTTAATAATATTTTAGTAGTATCATCATTTCAGGTGTTAACTGATTCGTTTTTCTTTATATGCTTGGTTTTGTAAGCCATTTTTGTTATGAATAGGATGTAATTTATTCATATCAAGAATTATATTAAGTTCTTAAACATTATTTTAAATCATAAAATGAAAATTATTCTTGAATGATTTTGATGGGGAATGAGTCTCATCACGTCAGTGGAGACGATAATCTGTTTGTACGCACGAGCGACAAAATTATTATATTGATGGTGAAATAGTGTGTAATTTAATGTTATATCATATATAAAAATTAATTTACATGTTATACTTATTATTTACATCAGTTATACTCATTAGTATACCCATAAAAATAATTATGTTTTTGAATTACAAACTACACCACGATGTGGAGACGGTAAGCTGTACATACGCACATATGGTACCTTTGTCATTTATAGGATGGATAGAATAATTAATATGGTTCAACCATATTTATAATAACATAAAAATACATATGAGGTGTAAGGGTTATTATTTTGGTACTGAAACAAAAAATAAAGAGGAAGTGTAAGAAGAAATAATTTGAAAGAGTGTGGTGAAATTATTACCTCTTCTTCGAGTGCTTCCTTTTGAGTTGATCAAGAAGGATACATAGGTTGGCTTTATGACCAATTTATGGACTATAGGTTGATCAGAGAGAAGTTGGGAGGTTATTTGGGTAGGGTTGGGCTGATCCAAATGGCTTTGGATGTGTGATTTTGAGAGAATGTGATGTGCCTTTTATTAAGAGAGGTGAGGGTCCCTTTAGGAAAAGATTAAAATATTAATTTATTATAAAATCATATTCAGTTTATAATGGCTCACAATTAATTTATTTCATGACTTAGCTGGTTATGGGTCTCAATAATTTCAACCAATATGTTTTTGACATAGTTAGGTAACCATTTTAACCATATCATTATGATTTAACTCTTAGATAAATAGTTTAACTTTTAACGTGTCTTATTATATTCTTACACTATATAGTTAATGAACTTACTAAAGACATCCAATAAAACCTATAGTGATTCATTAATGGTATATATAATATTATTTAATCCCTTTTGAAGATCCTTATATTTTTAAGAATATTATATCAACCAATAATATAGTATTTGTTCAAAAAATTATTTTCTGTCAACTTTGACACTATTTAGTATTTTGTTTTTATGAAATTTATAACAACATTATAACTTAGAAAAAATTTATATAATCAACCATAAAATGTCATATTAACCTATAAAATTAGTGAAATTCATTTGAATTATCAATTTACATTTATTTGGATATTTATAATATCAATTATTTTAATATTTCATTATTAAGGTATATACCGCATCATCATTGTGTCATAAATAAATTAAATTATTTAATGTATAAAAACTAATAATAAAATACCATTATGTTGGAAATGTTTTTATTGTTCTAATTAATATTTATAGTTAAATTTATATTGTCAGTAACAATATATTTAAAATGATTTAGTTATTAAACATTGAACTTAACACTTTTAACTATTCTTTAAATAAATTAATAATAAATGTCAAAATCTAATCCTAGAGTACCAATGAGGATAATACGCTATTCCTAAGGACGTTTTTTGTTGAATTAATCTTATATATTCAAATTAGAACTTGTTTTAGGGTAATTATAATATCATTTTTACCCTTAATTACCCTATTTACTTTTACTCGTGGTAAAGAAAAGTAAAAAACTACTATTCACCAAAAAAATAATCTTATTGAACCAAATTTTACTTAATTATTTCAACTGTGTCACTCTAGTTTTTAAATTTCAAGTCATAGAAGCAGTAAAATTATGTTTTATGAAAATTTCCAAATGCTCCTAGAAGGTGTGTAAAAGACGGTAAAAAGTTCAATAAATTTTAAGACATCTAATTTTATTATAAAATGAATCCAATTAATTACGTTGAAATTATATATGTATTATATATATATTTTTTATTTAAAATAAATATATATAAAATAAATAATAATTTAAATAATGTGTTGGTTTTAAACATAACGTAGTGTTTTCAGTATTCATCAAAAATTGAATTTTTCAGAAAAATATGAAAAATTAACCCTAAGATAATTTTTTTATTATGAATTCAAAAATGAAGTATATTTTAATAAATTAAAAATATATATGTTTCATTTATTAATTTAAAATTAATTCCCATTCTCAAAACTAAAAAGTGGGTTTTAAAAAAAAGTAAAAAGTATCAAAAGATTGACATGTGTTTATTTCAAATTTTAATGTGAAATTATTTATAATGACATAAATTGTATTAAATGGTAAAAATAAAATGTAATAATACTTCCAAAACACTAAAATTATTAATTTAACTCTTTATATTTTTTTGATTAAAAAATGTGTTTTCAATTAAAATTTAGTATTTTTAACTATTCACCAACATATGAATGTTATCAGAAAAACAAAAAAAATATTGAAACTAAATTTTTATGTCCCTATTCAAAATAAGAAGTTTATTTTGTAAAATTTTATATATAATAGTGACAAATATTAGTGTTACAAAGGGTTCTCCATTAAAATACAGTAAAATTTCATTTTCTGAAAAATAGTTCCTTTATCT
This sequence comes from Viscum album, assembly GCA_963277665.1. Classification (NCBI taxonomy): domain Eukaryota; kingdom Viridiplantae; phylum Streptophyta; class Magnoliopsida; order Santalales; family Viscaceae; genus Viscum; species Viscum album. Next base: position 2,080,345,123 of record OY728152.1, on the reverse strand, counting down.
AAAAAAAATGAATTTGATCTCATAATAAGTCAAAGAATCACATAATATGAATGTTAAAATTTATATGAAATATATAAAATTCAAAATGAATATAATACTATTCATAATCACTTTTGAACAACTACTTTGTTAAGTTGTGGTGTGCTCGAACTCGGTGTTGCATATAGTGGATGTTATTGAATTGCTTTGATGAAATAAGATACTACAAAATCTTGGGGTGTTACATTCTCCCCTCCTTAAATAAATTGAGTCCCCACTATTTGAAATTGATGTTCAAAAATAAAATGTTAAAAATAGAATAATACCTTTGTGGAAAATGCACATCAGAAATTTGGTCAATAAAATTTTGTCTTAATATGAGGGATAGAGAATTGAAAAAGTCACCAACAAATTATAATCTCCTTCAAAAGAACATTGGTGGAAATTAGAGACACATAATAATAGGAAAACATAAATATATATATGGAGTGATTTAGGTCATCAATCATAAACAAGTGTAAAATTGATGGCCTCAAAGCCATCAATCTATGATGATTTAAAATATCACCAACTCAACAAAACATAAGGTATTAGATAACTCATTTTTTGTTTTAATATCCCTTCCCTAAAGAATAAGAATTAATTTATTAATATAATAATAGAAAAAATATACTTGACGTGTAATGTTTCATCCTTCAACTAATTTCTACCACAAACTCTTCTATTACTCCAAAAGATAATATAATTCAAAAATATACAATTTATTTTAATCATGTAGGGTTCCATGAATAATGAATTTATAATTAATTTGTCAAACTATTAATATAAACTAGATTATAAAAACCAAGACATCACTTATACCAGTGGAAGGTGATCCACCTTATCACCCTTCAATTATGGGTACAAGTCTCGTGGCGTTTCCTGACGCGACAGGTTATCATCCGAACTCTGGGTTGTCCTTTTTATGACAATACAAATATAATCATAAGAAATGATTTTACCTTAAAAATGTATCAAATGTCAAACTTAATTGATTCTAACTTTTAGACTTATCCAAAATACTTCTTTCCAAACTCACAGTCCACAATTTATAAGTAAGGTAAACACAATGAAGATCATTTTTTCCATGTAATAAATGTTAATACCTTCATCATGTATTCTTTTAAAGCACCGTAACACCCTAAATTACCATAAAATTTTTTTTATTACATTCATGCTCTCATATTCTTTATATAATACATGAAATACTCCTTCTATCCACAAAATTTTTAAACTCCAACGATGATGAAATATATTAATCATTAATCAGTTTCAAGATAGTCAAGAATATGCAATAAAATTTACCAAATCAATCATATATTTTTCCAAAATCAATACCTCAGTATTATATTTATATTGTGGTTTATCTTTCTCTCAACCATATATTTTCCAATAAATTTAACCAATTATTGAGTCACTTTTCTTTTTTCCACACAATCTTAAGTCCTTAATGAAATAGTACAATAGTGCAATACATATATACTTTATAATTCTTACAATAGGTACATCATTAATAAAATACTCAAATGACACAATACTTCAACAACATAAAAACTATATTCATTCCTCTTCATCTTCGGTAGTATCATAACATGATAATTATTCAATAGCTTCATTTGGGGAATACTATGATGATTTGGACATTGATTCACATAGTGTCCCAACTACTTGAAGATGAAGCATTGTACATTTGAATCATTTTTCATACCTTGGAAGCATGTATTTGGTGTCCTTTTTCTCCACACTTATAACAAACTCCCATTCCTTTAAATCATTTACCAAGGTGATTCTTTCCACAGTTATCACATATGGTAAAACCCTTATTTCCCCTCTTCCCTTTATCCAACTTTCTTTCTTCCATCCTTTTTTCTATTACTTCCATTCAAATCAATAAAACTAAGAGAATTATTTACTTATCTTATAAACACATGATACAATTTCTTCATATGTTGAGAATACATGAGAGAATATTTCCCTTATAAATGTTGTATTAATACAATGAAAGATATGATCCTTCTTAATCTTTCGATCATCTATATTGCTGGAATTCTCATTCCTTATACTAAGCGACATTTCTAAACTATGGCATACACTAGGTTAGTTTATGAATCACAATTCATAACTCAAAACTTTTAAAATACCTAACGCAAATTGAAACGATTATGCATATAATCTATAATCATAGAATGTTTTTTAAGGAAGTATTTACTCCTAAATCTTTTATAATGGATTCTAATGAAAATGGGAATGATCCTAAGAATATCCCTCGAGAGTTTCATAACCAAGAGTGAAGCAAGGCTCGTTGTTGTGTACCAGGATACCCTGGGTCAAATCCAAAACTCATCTTCAGAGTATTCACTCCTAGGTAAATCTGTTTCAGAGCCACCTCTACCTGATCGTATCCAGATAGGGATGTAGTGCTTGGAAAATACAGAAAATCTCTACATTACCAAAATTCTAGGAAGTAATTTTATAGTAATCCTCAAAGTTTGTCTTAGTGTAATGTTCTCTAATTAGAGTTTATCTCAATATATTTCCAAGGTTTTTTCTAAACTTCCTATGATACCAACTATAACGCCCTGACCCCAGAAGCCCAGAGTTGGTGGAATATTTTCAAACATTAGCATGATTACAAGGAATCCAATAGCGAAATACCGATCAGTTTAACAGTCTGGGAATATAGATTACATACATGAATGTTACATTAAAAATTATAAAATAAAACACAACATAAATTATCCTTTGAAAATTCAATTAATCTGTTAGCTTAACCCTTCTTATCAATCATAATACAATTCTTGGAATCCTGGGAAAATAAAACATAAGAAAGGTGTGAGATCCGATGCTCAGTAAGTATAACAGTATAATGGAAACATTCATAAATAAGAATAAAAATTTAAGGCAATGTATAAAACTAAAACACAAGCCTTTTAAACATAAACATCACCTAATATGGTAAAGATAAATCAAATAACTCCATTCACATTTTCACATGGATATTATACAAGTCGAATAATCTCATGAAATATCCATAGACAATTTCATAATGGTGGAATGCATAATGCCAGAATTCATAACCTCATAATCAAGGCCTTGTGCAAATACTACAAATAATATTTTTTCAAGGCCTTGTGTTAGGAAACTAGTTTGTCTCATTAGACCTACCGATGCAACGAGGAGCTATAGTGGGCTCCACCCATCACATAATAAGTCCAATGCATTCCTCATATGAACAAGTTTAAACATAACAAAAACATTCGTATTAAAAATAGCATAAAAAACTTTAAATCATTATCCATAAACCATGAATGGTATAAAAATAAGACATCCACAGTTAGACATATCACAAAACCATTAATAAAATATGGATGATTTGTATCATAATAAATCAACTTCAAACACGTTTAAAATCCATCAAAGGTTATTGATATAGATAAAAATGATTTTTAAAACTCTTTGAGTGAAATATCCCTTTTTCATGAAAACATTTAAAAGTCACACAATTTATAAAGGAGGACATTGAAAAAAAAAATTGAATCAAATTTTCACATCACACATCGAAATTTTGAAAGGAATTAACATTTTAAAAACATTCATGCCTCTATAAATAAATCCATAATTTTTTTTTTCAAAACATAGAAATTAATGAGAATGACTTAGAAGATTAAATATTTAAACCATTTAAAATGATGATATAGTTAAAGAATCCCTTCCATAAAACCATAAAATATTCCTTTTGAAAATATTTTTATGAAACACGAATGTGGAAGATAAAGAGTACCTGGTAGATTTTTACGAAAAAACAACCTTGAATAATAAAGAGATTGTGAAATTAACCCTTACCGTGTAATTTTCATTATTTGAGGGTATGTTATCCTCATGAATAATAGTTAAATAATGGTTATTATATTCTACAAGAATCATATACATAAATATGATATCATATATGTTCTTCTAATATTGTTTTTTCTAATAATATTTTAGTAGTATCATCGTTTCGAGTGTTAACTGATTCGTTTTCCTTTATATTCTTGGTTACATAAGCCATGTATGTTATGAATAGGATGTAATAAATTCATATGTAGAATTATATTAAGTTCTTCAAAATTATTTTTAATCCAAAAATGATAATTATTCTTGAATTATTATGATGAGGAATGAATCTCATCGCGTTCGTGGAGATGGTAACCCGTACATACACACGAGAGACAATATTATTATATAGATGGTGATATCATATGTAATTGTATGGTATATCATATATAAATAATCAATAACATGTTATAATTGTTATTTATATCTGTTATACTAATTATTATACCCATCCAAATAATGCAGTGTTTGATTAAAAAACTACACTCGATGTGGTGGCGGTAAGCCGTACGTATGCACATATGTTGACATTGTCATTTATTGGATGGATAGAATAACGAATATGGTTATAAAATATTTATAATAACATAAAAGTATGTAAGAGGTACTAGAGTTATTATTTTGTTAGGTAAAGAATAAATAAATAGGAAGTGGAAGAAAGAATGAATTTGAAAGTGGGTGATGAAATTATTAGCTATTCTTTGGGTGTTTCATTTTGAGTTGATCAAAAGGGATTCTTAAGTTGGCTTTCTGATCCATGTAAGGAATCTAGGTTGATATGAGGGATGTTGGTAGGATATTTTTTTAGGATTTGGCAGATCCAAATGGATTTGGAGGTGTGACTTTGAGAGAAGGGGAAGTGCCTTTTTATATGAGGGGTTATTGCCACTTTAGGAAAAGATTAAAAGTTTAATTTATTATACAATCATATACGGTTTATAATGGCACCGAATGAATTTATTTCGAGACTTAGGTGGTTATGGGTCTATCTACTTGTTGAGTCATTAAAGTTTTCCTTATGACTTTCCATTCCTTCTTGTTTTGAAAATCACAAACACCTTTTATAAGGAAAATTGCTTTTATAAGGTAAATTTCTATTATAAGGAAAATTGACTTAATAAGGAAAATTTCGTTTGTAAGGAAAATTTATTTTATAAGGGAAATTTCTTTTATAAGGAAAATTGATTTTATAAGGAAAATTGATTTTATAAGGAAAATTAGTTTTATATGAAAAATTATCCTTACCATATTTTCATCCATATATTTCTTAAGTATATGATTCGGAATCATTTCTATATTATCTGAAGCGTTTGAAACTTTGATTTGAAGCATTCTATTTTAGATTCCGAATTCTGAATAAGAACTGTAATACATTTTGACTCCGAATTCCATATGAAAACTGTAATGAAGTTTCATTCTGAATTCCGGATACAAACTCTGTTAAAGTTCTACTCCGAATTCTGGATACGAATTCTCATTAGGAATTCTAATAACAAATTCTCATTATGAATTCTAATGACAAATTCCCATTACGAATTCTAATGATGAATTCTCATTCCTAATTTTCATTCCGAATTTTCCTATTTAAACAGAATCTGATTATCCATGTTTTATACACTCTGAACTTATTTAGACACCGAATATTATATTCACTTAGACTTCGAACATTCATGTTGTCTACACTTTTATAATTTGTCTACCCTTTGAAATTTTTTTTATACTCCGAACCATCACTCCGAACATTTGTGTTAGACTTAAAACATTGTTGTACATTCTGTTACACTTGTTTTGTTATAAAACAATGTCATCTATTCTGTTATAAACTAACCTATGGTTAAGTTACACGTGTACAGGTCCCTCCAGTTTTCAAGGAAAATATGACCATTAGAAAGGAGGCTGACCTCACCTATAAATAGGAGCTCATTTGAAAAAGCTCGATACCCATGAGACTGACGAATGACACACGACAGATCTTTGTTTCATGTGATTACATGTTGTTGAAGTGATTTCTAGAGATAGAGGCTCTTATTAACTCATAAATCTTCGTGCGACTCCGAATATTGGTGTTTAAATTTGAGGACTTCTGGGGATAGGAAGAAGGAGGTGACAACTACCTTGAAGTTAGAGGGCTTCCTTGCTGAGGAAGACAGAGGTTGCCAACTACCTTGAAGTTGAGGTCTTCCGGGGATAGGAAGACAGAGGTTGCCAACTACCTTGATGTTGAGGGCTTACGGGGATAGAAAGACAGAGATTCCGATCTTTGTATCGAGGGCTTACCTTGTTGTGGGTAAGACAGACTTTTTTGAAAGTATAAATCAAGGAACCTTTATCCAAGGTTGTAGGGTACCCTTCTCTTTTGGTTAAAAGACTTATATCTTGTTACTTGTAGTTTTACTACTTGTTTATTTTTGCTGCATTTTGTGTTATAAGGAATGTATAACTTTCTTATACTTCTTTACTTGTACTGTGTTTCATTTAGATTCTATACGCTTTAATATAGAATATCATATTGTAATCTTTTGTTAAGTTTCAATTTTCGGATCCATGTTTCCGGAACCTACTTCCAGAATCTCTTTCTTGTTTTAAGCAAGTTCATAGGACTTTAAGTCTATAACTTCATTCCTTATTCCACGTTTCCATTTGGTATTAGAGGTGTTGTGAATTAGCTTAGTTTAACATTGTTAAACATAGAACCTTCCTTTATTTAAGGAAAACATAGTTATTCGTAACTAACTTTAAAGGCTCCAAAGGAATTTTTTAAAGTCTACAATTCACCCCCCTCTTGTTTATTGAGCATCTAAATCATTATTTCGATCCTACAATTGGTATAAAATGAGGTCCCTAAAATACTTATACTCATGAATAATTTTTTCTTGCTCACTTTGTATTCCGAACTTTTCTATTCCGAACTTTCTCATTCCTAATTTTTCCATTCCGAACTTTGTTATTACGAAACTTTTCCTACTAACAAGTTTGTGGGTCGAAGGTTATTTTAAGTATGGCAGGAATCAATGTTGGTTCCATTGATAATCTAAATCCTACAAGACCACCAATTTTTGATGGTAATGAATATGAATACTAGAGAGATCCAATGAAGACTTTTGTTTTCAATACTGGAGTGGAAAACTTTGTTATTCTTACTGGTGATTATAAAATTCATGATAAGGAAGTTAGAACATTCACTAACCAGGAAAAGAAAGAGTATCATCTCAATTATAAGGTACGAAATACTTTACTTTGTTCACTGACTAGAAATATATATAGCCAAATTTCTTCTTGTGAAGAAGCTAATTGTATCTGGAAGAAGTTAGAGGTTACACACTTTGGAACTTCTAAAGTGATTGAGACTAGGAGAGCTATGCATAGAGCTGAAAATCATGGATTCAACATTCCTTATGTTGAACCGATTTTTAAAGTTCAACAGATATTTATGACTATTGTCAACAGCTTACAGTCTATGGGAGAAAAAGGTTTAGATGATGAAGCACATGTGTATAAGATAATTGATATCATGCCCAATGAGTGGGAATCCAAAAGAACAACTATAGATGAGAATAGGAAGGTCAGTCAAGTTTCTCTTGATGATCTATTTGGAACTCTTCTCCAACATGAAACAAGAATGAAGAGAGATGCTGACAACATCAAGAAGAAGAATGGAAATGGTACTGTTGCTTTTACAACAACATAAAATCAAACGAAAGCTAAGACTCCTGAGAGAGTAACCAGATCCATGTCTAAGAAAGTTATTTTCCAATCCGAATCTAGTGAGGGTGATGTCTCTAAAAATTAGTTTTCAAATCTTGATCGAAGGATGAACATGATTGTTGGCCAAAGAAGTTTTCAATCTATGTATAAGAAAAGGTAAAGGAAAGATAGGAAAGATGGAGAAGTCACTTGTTATGAATGCAAGAGATCCGGACATATTAAACCAGATTGCCCATTTCTCAAAAAGAATGAATGGAAAGAAAGACATTCAGACAGGAACAAAAAGATGTATTATAAAGCCAAAGCTAAGAATGTTTTGAAAGAAAATGACACATGGAGTGCCAGTGGTGGTGACTCTTCAGATGAATCTTCTGATTATGAATCTTCAAGACATAAGAATCATGGTCCTATAGCAAGACTACCTATTGACAATCATTGTTTTATGGCTAAGCATAGAAATTCTGAATCATTGACCAATGTTTCTTTAAATTATAATGATAGTAAGTATTATAATTCTTCAGATGAATAAATCTCTTTTGATGAAGAAAATACTTTACCTACTTTTGAAGAAGTTTCCAGGTTTTCTGAACTTATTGAGATTGAGAACTCCAAACTCAATAAGAAACTTGATAAGGCAAACTCTAGGAATTTTATTCTTAAAAAAGAGATATCAGATCTTTCTAAATATCTTTATAGAAAAAATGCTGATTTCTATAGTATTTCAAAAAATCTTGAGGAAGTAAATTCTTAGAATAACAATCTTTCTAAAGAATTAGAAAAAGTAATTTCTAAGAAAAATGTTTTCAAGCCTAGATCTAGTTCAAAAACTAATGATTTTGATGATAAAAACTTGGTTATAAAATTCAAGTCCAAAATGTTTTCCTTAAAGAAGTGTTTATCAAACATTACCCATGGTAAAGAAAATTTTGATAAAATGTATTCTCAAATATGACCTTTAAGAAATAAATCCGGATTTGGTTATACCCATGCAAAACCATTTTTTAGTAACAATTATTTTGTTTCTCAAAGTGCCCCATTTTGTACTAAGTGTAAATGTGGTGGTCACTGGGCAAAAAATTGTTCCTTAAACAAAACCCAATCTCTAGGTTTCCACAAAGCCTACTTTTCTAAGAAGATGTGGGTTCCTAAAATTTTTTTATCTGGAAATCTCGGATCTAAACATGTTTGGATTCTGAAATTCTAATTCTCTTCTTGATTTCAAGAAAATAAAGAAATTACCAGTAGCAACACATGGTACATGGATGGTGGATGTTCCCGGCACATGACTGGTAACAAAAGCTATTTTGAAAAGATTATCAAAATGAAAGGAGGAAAGGTAACATTCGGAGATAATGCTAAGGGATAGATTGTTGGTATTGGTAATATTTTTCTTCTAGGTAAAAATTTGATTTCAAATGTTCTTTTAGTTAAGGGTCTTAAGTACAACATCATTAGTATAAGTCAATTATGTGTTGAAGGTTACCTTGTGAATTTTAGGAATGATAAGTTCTTAGTTCACAATTCCAAGGAAGATTTTATTCTCTCAGCCAATAGGCATGAGAATGTTTATGCCTTAAATTTAGAAGACCCTAGGATCTAATATTTACCTTGTATAAGTGTAATGGAAGATCATTCCGGGTAATGGAATAGAAGAATAGGTCATTGTAACCTTAGAAACTTATGTAAACTCTCTATGAAGAAACTAGTTAAGGATCTACCAGAGCTTAGATTTGATTCTTCTAAAGTTTTTGATCCTTATCAATATGGAAAGCAACATAAATATAGTTTTAAATTAGTAGGTGAAATCTCAACAACTAATGCATTATAGTTAGTGCACATGGATCTTTTTGGTCCAACACAAACTGGAAGTATTGGAGGAAAATACTATGTATTTGTTCTAGTTGATGATTACACTAGATTTACTTGGGTCTATTTTATAGCAAAGAAATCTGAATATTTTTCTTATTTCAAAAGTTTTAGAGCTCAAGTTAAAAATGAGAAGGAAATTCCATTGAAAACTATAAATAGTGATCATGGAGGAGAATTTCAAAATTCTGATTTTGAAACTTTTTGTAGTAGAAAAGGTATTAACCAAAATTTTTCAGCACCTAGAACTCCTCAACAGAATGGTGTAGTTGAGAGAAGAAATAGAATTATTCAAGAGATAACTAGAACCATGTTGAGTGAATATTACATAGCTAGACATTTCTGGGCTGAAGCTGTAAGTACTGCTTGCTATACTATAAATCGAGTTTTGATTAGACCTTTTCTTAATAAAACTCCTTATCAGTCATGGAATGGTAGAAAACCAAGACTATCCTACTTCAAGGTTTTTGGTTGCAAAGTATTCATTTTGAATACTAAAGATAATTTACATAAATTCGCACCAAAATCTGATGAATGGATTTTCTTAGGCAACCGCACAACTTCTAAGGCTTATAGAGTTTTTAATAAAAATACTTGTACTGTTGAAGAAACAGTACATGTTAAATTTGATGAGTCCGATCCTTTTGTTTTTAAACCTTCCCAACCTACATCCTCGGATGTGTTTTCCAAAACTGATTATCAACCTTTGTTAAAAGAACCTTCAAATAAGGAAAATGTTCAAGAATAAACATCAGAAACATTTACCCCAGTAGATTTTCTACCCTATGTTGATGAACAGGTTTTACAAAATCAAAATCAGGTGGTTCTTAAGAATCATCCCAGTGATAGTATCATTGGTGATGTAAATCATCCTGTAAAGACTAGAAGTTCCTTAAAAAATGAGGTAGAACATCTAGCATTTCATTCCCAATTAGAACCAAAAAGAACTGATGAAGCTTTAGTTGATGATGATTGGATCAAAGAAATGCAAGATGAACTAAATGAGTTTGAGAGAAATAAAGTCCGGACCTTGGTTGAAAGTCCTAAAGAATTTTCTGTTATTGGAGTAAAGTGGGTATTCAGAAATAAATGTGTTGAAAATGGAGTCATAGTAAGAAATAAAGCAAGACTCGTTGCTAAATGCTTTAATCAACAAGAGGGAATAGATTATGAAGAAACCTATGATCCAGTAGCTAGACGTGAATCTATATGTATTCTACTTGACTTTTTAGCTTTCTTAAATTTTAAACTTTTTCAAATGGATGTGAAATGTGCTTTTCTTAACGGTTATGTTCAAGAGAAAGTTTTTTTTGAACAACCTCTTGGCATTGAAGATACAAAACATCATGATCATGTTTTTAGACTTACAAAAGCTCTATATGGTCTTAAACAAGCCCCACGAGCATGGTATGATAGACTCACTGGATTTTTTCTTCAAAATAACTATGTTAAGGGAAATGAATATCCAACCCTTTTTATAAAGAAAGATAATAAAAATGTTTTGATTGTTCAAATTTATGTTGATGACATCATATTTGGTTCAACTCAGCAATCTTTAACCGAATCTTTTGCAAGTCTAATGAAATCTGATTTTGAAATGAGAATGATGGGTAAGTTAACTTTTTCCCTTGGTTTTCGAATATCTCAAAAACCAGAAGGAACCTACATATCCCAACATAAGTATATTAATGATATTCTCAAAAAGTATGGTTTTGACAACACTAAGAGTATAAGTACTCCCATTGGTACCTCAAAATTTTTAGATCTTGATGAAGCTGGGAAACCAGTAGATCAAACATCTTTCAAAGGTATGATAGGAAGTCTACATTACTTAATAGCTGGTCGACCAGACTTAATGTTTTCAGTATGATTATGTGCAAGATATCAATACAATCCTAAGGAATCTACCTTAAAGGCAGTAAAAAGAATTTTTCGCTACCTTAAGGGAACCATGGATGTAGGATTATTTTATACTTCTGGAAACTATTATGTTCTAAAAAGCTTTTCTGATGCTGAATTTGGTGGATGTAGAATGGATAGAAAGAGTACATCCAGAAATTATAATTTCTTAATAGATTCATTAATTTCTTTTTCTTGTAAGAAACAGCATTCTGTAGCACTTTACACTGCTGAAGCTGAATATGTAGTAGCTGGAAGTTGTTGTGCTCAAGTGTTGTGGATGCAACACACACACATAGACTATGGCTTGAGTTTTACTAAAACACAAATTTTGTGTTATAACACAAGTTCCATTGCCCTATGTAAGAACCATGCACATCACTCTTGTGAAAAGAACATAGATATTAGGCATCACTTTCTTAGGGATCACACACTAAAATAAGATATTATTCTTCAGTTTATCGGAACACATGATCAACTTGCTGATATTTTCACAAAATCTTTTCCTTCTGATAGATTTGAATACATTAAACAGAAGTTAGTAATGATAACCGAAAGGTAATATTTCTTCATTAACTTTTTGTTGAACAAATCTCCTAACAGTAATAAACTCCTTTTTATAGGGGGAGTATATTTGATTGTTAGAGAATTTTTTTTTTCTAAGTCAGTTTTTCAAAATTTTCGGAACTAAAATTTCCAGAATGGGAACTTTCGGAACCAAATTTTTCCAGATTTTATATTTTGGTATAGAAGATTTATGGAATGAAAATTTTTGTATTGAAAGCTTCCGGAATGGAAAATTTCATACTGGTATTTCCATAACGAGATTTTTGTGCCGAGTATTTCATAATGAGTTTTTCGTTTTCAAACTCATGCTGAAAATCTTAAAATGTTTTTCTTTGTTGTGTTTTTCATAGTGATTGTTTTTTTGAGAACTAAGTCTTTTCGTATTAATAATGTTTTTTACCTACTCAAGTTTTTGTAATCATACTTTACTTGCTGGTATTTTATTACTTTTTTTTAGATTATAGTTTTCTTAAATCTTTGTTTTAATAAAAACCTCAAAAGATCGGATTCAAGATTTCTTGAGAATTGGTTTTCAACCATCAGATCTGATCTCATCTTGTCAAAACCGTTCGATCAAACGAGGAAGTTGAACCGTCTTCTCGTTGCCTATATAAAGGGAAACTAAATGGTTGTCCCACATCAGTTTTCAAGCTCCAGCGTCCTGAATCTCTGCCTCTCTGTTTTAAGGCCGTTACAAACTTCAGTAATCTCCATTCTGAACTTCTCAGAAGTCTTCAGATCCGAATGCCTATGGAAGCAGATTCTCAAGACATGTCTTCTTTTAATCCAATATCTAAGTGGTCTGTATATAAAGAAAGGTTGGTTCATCCCTATTTCTTCAAAAAGTATGATTCTCTTATATCCAAGAATATTAATCTTGACAGATGGGAAGATGTTGCTTTGTCTAAGACTGGAAATCAAGATGAAGTTTATTCGGATTTTCTTATATATTTCTATGTGACATTTTCGTTCTATAAGGAAGATGGCAGGGACAATTTATCGTTTAAGTCTTATGGAAAGACTTATAATCTTTCTTACGCCAAGGCAGCTAGCTTGGTAGGGTTGAACAATAAAGGAGAAGCCGAGTTTATTTCTCATGTTTTACCGGACTCAAAGGGAAGCTTTGATAAGGAAAAATCATTGGAGACTCTCAGACTGGCAGATGACAAGGCTCTGAAGATTGCTTGTTTGTCTATAAATTTTCGAATTCTTGAATTATGGGTACAAGGTCTTATCGTACCGAGAAAAGGTGACAAAGATAGTCTGAAAAAGAGTGAGATTTATATTCTAGATTTTCTGATAAATATGAGGAAGTTTAATATGATGAAGCACATTCTTATTACTCTTGAGAATGTTAAGATAGGGAATTTGAGAGCTCAGATCATTATGTATCCTGCAATCCTCTCAAAGTTGATAGTTCGGTGCCCTGAGTCTTTCAAGGAGGCTTGCAAGTCTAAGCTGAGAGTTTGAAAGATTATGATGGTAAGTGATGGTACTCTCAAAAGGATGGATATAGTCTTCAACAAGAAGACTGGTTAGTTTGATGATTTACCTGCCTAGGAAGAAGAGTTCCGAAAGATGTTGAACCTGAATCATCTAAACCAGTGAAGAAGAGAAAGTTGAAAGAAGATGATGTTGAAGCAGAGAATCCCAAATCTAAAAATGTTCATTCCGCACCTCCTAAACCGAAGAAGAAGAAATCTTACCCAGATGAGATAGTTGCTAAGTGGAGGTAAATTAATGGGAAGAGAGTGCAAGGAGAGCATCAGTTTGGCTTGGATCCTGCAGAGGCTAAGTCCTTGAAGGAAATAACAGTGGATGAGATGTAAATACAAGTAAAAAAAATAAGCTCAAGAAGAAGATGTCAGAAGCTGAAGTGGTTCAGACTTTATTAAATTTTTCTAAGGTGGATTTCGGAAACATTCCTATTCCGATATCTTTTTCTTTGGAATCTCTACCTGAGACTCCAGGAAGAAATTTTGTTTCTCTGGAAGAGGCAATTACTGAGCCTGTCGAGGAAGTTCAGTAGTTAGAGCAAGCAGAAGAGGTAGAAGTAGTTGCTGAAGGTAGTGGTGAGTCTAGAGATCTTTCAAAGCAAGTAGATGATTATAAGGGGACACCTTCAGTGAATTTTTCACTCCAAACTTCAGAGGTTGAATCATCTAAGCTAGTCACTCCAGGGAATGATGAGTAGAAAGAAGAAGAAGAAGTTTCTTATCATGCAGAGTAATAACAACTTCTACATTATATTGCTCAAATGGAGATTGTAGAGGTTGGTGTTCAAAAAGTTGTGGATGATGAAGACAATGTTGTTCAAGTATCAGAAAGTGAAAAGAGAACTCCGGAACAGGACTCCATTCCAAAAAAGGACAAGGGAAAACAACTTGTTGTTGATACACTGAGATCAGTGGTTGTGAAGAGAAGGGAAGTCGGTGATTCTTCTAAGAAGAAGGATGATAAAATTGAAGAAGGAGATTCTCCAAGTAGAGTCTCGGATTCAGAGTCATCTTCGTTGGGGCATGACTTTGTTTTTCAGTCATTAAATAAGTTGGTTGGCACTATTCTGAATTTTTCATGTATTGATTAAAGATGCCAGATTCTCCAATATGCTTTGAATCAGAAAACAAACTCCATATCCATGGTCATGGATAAATGTGTTGAGATAGAAGATTAGTTCAAAACATTCTTTGTCGACTATGAAGCCCACAAAAGATCTTGCAAGAGGATGACAAGTTGTTTGAGGAAGACTGTAGAAGAGATGAGACTCTTTGATGAATTTCAAGACAATGTTATGAATGCCTTTGAAACAGAAGACCGGAAGATAAATGAACTTACTTCACCCTTTGAAGAAAAGTTGACAAATGAAAAGAATTTCCGGATTCAAGAAGTGAGAGATCTGAATGGGAAGCTGAATTCTGTTGCTCAAAACTTGAAGTATGAAAGAGATCATCGGATTGAGTTTGAAGAGAAGTTGTTAAAGAAAGAACAAATCTCGAAGCCTCATGAAGAAAAGCTTCAAGCTCAGGAAGAAAAGCTTAAATTCCAGGAAGAAAAAACTGAAGTTCAAAGTGAAAGAATTGTTGTCTTAGAGAAGCAAGCCGAGGAAGATCATAAAGTCCTAAAGAAGATAAAGACTATTCTTAAGGGTCTAATAGAAAAGGAAAAAGATCCAAAATAGACAAATCCGATCTTTTGTTGTATCTTAACTTCCTCGTTGTTTAATTTACAGACTTAATAAAAATTGTGCATGCTCGTATCTTTTGTTATTACTACTAATTTTCAGGTACTTTTTTGTATTTTCCATTCCCACAAATTATTTTTGATAATCACAAAGGGGGAGAAGGAAAAGAACCCTAATAAAGGGGAAAAAATAATCTTAAAAAAGGATGAGAATGAAGACAAACTCTAAAAGAGATTATCTAAGGGGGAGTTTTTCATTAAAGAAGACTTTCTTATTCATAATGAAATATCATTATGGAAATCTAGAATAATATCATTAGAGATTCAAAGCCTAATGGGGAGTTAGTCGTATTCATAAACATCGATAAGCAAAGAGAGATAAGACTTAATGTTTTCTTTCTTCTTAGACTTTCTTTTTCATAAGGATGTTTGTGCTTACCAAAAAGGGGGAGATTGTTGAGTCATTAAGGTTTTCCTTATGACATTTCCATTCCTTCTTATTTTGAAAATCACAAACACCTTTTATAAGGAAAATTTCATTTATAAGGAAAATTGATTTTATAAGGAAAATTGCTTTTATAAGGAAAATTTCTTTTATAAGGAAAATTTCTTTTATAAGGAAAATTGCTTTGATAAGGAAAATTGCTTTTATAAGGGAAACTGGTTTTATAAGGAAAATCAATTTTATAAGAAAAATTATCCTCACCATATTTTCATCCATATATTTATTAAGTATAATATTCAGAATCATTTCTATATTCTCGGAATCGTTTGAAACTTTGATTTGAAGCATTTTGTTTTAGATTCCGAATTCTGAATAAGAACCATAATAAAGATTGACTCTGAATTCCAGATGAGAACTGTAATGACGTTTCATTCAGAATTTCGAATACAAAATATGTTAAAGTTCTACTCCGAATTCTGGATACAAATTCTCATTACAAATTCTAATGACAAATTATAATTATGAATTCTAATGAAAAATTCACATTTCGAATTCTGATGACAAAATCTCATTACGAATTCTGATGATGAATTATCATTCTGAATTTACCTATTTAAACAGAATCTGATTATCCTTGTTTTATACAATCTGAACTTATATAGACTCCGAATATTATTTTTACTTAGACTCTGAACTTTCATGTTGTCTACACTTTTATAATTTTTCCACCCTATGAAATTTAGTTTATACTCTGAACCTTCACTCCGAACTTTTGAGTTAGACTTAAAATGATGTCGTACATTCTGTTACACTTGTTTTGTTATAAAACGATGTCTTATATTCTATTATAAAATTACCGTTGGTTAAGTTACACGTGTATAGGTCCCTCGTATTTTGAAGGAAAATATGACCGTTGGAATGGAGGTCGACCTCACCAATAAATAGGAGCTCATTTGAAAAAGCTCGATACACATGAGACTAACGAATGACACACGACAGATCTTTGGTTCATGTGATTACATGTTTTTGAAGTGTTTTCTAGAAAGAGAGAGAGAGGCTCTTATTAACTCTCAATGCTTCGTGCGACTCTGAATGTTGGTGTTTACATTCGAGGACTTCCTGGGATAGGAAGATATAGGTGCCGACTACCTTGAAGTTCGAGGGATTCCTTGCTGAGGAAGACAGAGGTTGCCAACTACCTTGATGTTGAGGAATTCCGAGGATAGGAAGATAGAGGTTGGAAACTACATTGAAGTTGAGGGCTTGCGGGGATAGCAAGATAGAGATTCCGATCATTGTATCGACGGCTTACCCTGGTGTGGGTAAGACAGACTTGCTTGAAAGTATAAATCAAGGGACCTTTATCCAAGGTTGTTGGGTACCCTTCTCCTTGGGTTAAATGACTTATATCTTGTTATTTATAGTTTTACTACTTGTGTATATCTGCCTCATTTTGTATTATAAGGAATATATAACTTTATTATACTTCCTTACATGTACTCTGTTTCATTTAGATTCTATACGCTTTAAGGTAGAATCTCATATTGTTTTCTTTTGTTAAGTTTCAATTTCCGGATCCATATTTCCGGAACCTAATTTCAGAATCTCTTTCTTATTTTAAGAAAGTTCATAGGACTTGAAGTCTATAAATTCATTCCTTATTCCATGTTTCCATTTGGTATTAGAGGTTTTGTGAAGTAGCCTAGTTTAACTTTGTTAAACTTAGACCTTTCCTTTATTTAATGGAAACATAGTTACTCGTAACTAACTTTAAAGGTTCAAAAGGAATTTTTTAAAGTGTACAATTCACCCCCCACCTCTTGTATATTGAGCATCTACATCATTATTTAGATCCTACAATACTCTCAACCAATTGGTTTAAGACAGGTTTTTTACCATTTTAATATTATCTTTTATATCTAACTCTTAGTTACATAGTTTAACTTTTACTATGTCTGCTTGTATTCTTACACAATATAGATAATAATCATACACTAAACATCTAATAGAACCTAATGAGGTTCATTAATGACCTATATAATATTATTTAATCCCTTTGGAAGAACCTTATATTTTTAGAAACATTATATCGACAAATAATATAGTATTTGTTTTAAAAATTAATTTATGTCAATTTTAACACTATTTGGTATTTTGTTTTTGTGAAAGTTTTATAAACATTATCAATTCAAAAAAATGATATAATCAATAGTAAATTCTAATATTAACCTTGAAAATTAGTGTAATTCATTATAATTATCAATTTACTTTTATTTGGATATTTATAATATCAATTATTTTAATATTTCATTAATAAGGTAATTACCACATCATCATTGTGTCATAAATAAATTAAATTATTTAGTATCCAAAAATTATAAATAAAATACAATTATTTTGAAAATATTTTTATACTTATAATGAATATTTATAGTCTAATATATATTGTGTTTAACCCTATATTAAAAATGGTTTACATATTAAACATTGAATTTAACATTTTTAAATATAATTTGAGTAAAACAATAATAATTGTCCTAGTATAATCCAATTGGAAAAAATCAGATCATATTTTTTATATGGTTTTTGGTATAATTACACTTATTGAATAGAATTAGTACATGTGTATGGGTAATTATAATATCATTTTTACCCTTAATTACCCTATTTACTTTTTACTGTGGTAAATAAAAGTCAAAATATACTATTCAGAAAAAATTATTTTATTCTTATTGAATGAAATTATACTTACTGATGTCAACCATGTCTCTCAGATTTTTGAAATTCAAGTCACAGAAGTGGTAAAATAATTTTTTATTCAAATTTACAAAAGCTCATAGAAGGTGGGTAAATGACGGTAAAATGTTCAACAAAAATTTTTACATTTAATTTTTTTATAAAATGACTCCAATAAATTACATTAAACTTATATAGGTATTATATATCTAATTTGACATAAAATAAATTTATATAAATAAAATAATTTTTTAAAAAAAAGTTGGTTATAAACAATAACACAGTGTTTTCACTATTTATCTAAAATTGTATTTTTTTAGAAAAATAAAAAAAATCCCCCACTAGGAATTTTGATATTAAAAATTCAAAAATAAAGTCTATTTATCTAAATTACAATCATAGATGTTGAATTTTTTTATTTAAAATCATTTCCCATTGGCAAAACCAAAAATTGAGTTTTTTTAAAAATTAAAAACTATCAAAATATTGAAATGTGTTTATGTCAAATTTAAATTTGAAATTACTTATAATATATTAAATTGTATTAAATGATAAAAATATAATAAAATTATTCTTCCATACCATTCAAATGTATAATTTAACACTAGAAATTATTTTTATTAAAAAGTTGTTTTCAATTAAATTTTAGTATTTTTCCTTATTCACCTATATATTAAAGTTATCAGAAAAATACCAAAAATTTATTCAAAATAAATTTTTTATGTCGTTTTTCTAAATAAGAAGTTTATTTTGTCAAATTAAATATATAAAAGTGTCAACTATTGTATTTAAAATGGGCTTTCCATTAAAAGGTAGTAAAATAACATTTTCTGAAAAATACTTCTTTTATGTGATAAAAATGAATTTGTTCCTATATAATGTCTAAGAAATATATAATATGGATGTTAAAATTTATATGGAATATAGAAAATTCAAAATGCAGATAATACTATTCTTAAACCTTTTGAACAGCTAGTTTGGTAAGTCGTGGTGCCCTCAAACACGATGTTTCTTGTAGGGAAAGTTATTGAATTACTTTGAAGAAATAACGTACAATGAAATATTGGGGTGTTGTAGATGACAAATGGGAATTATGATTAAAAGGGGTTGATGGAAATATGTTTTGTGGGTGATCGGTTTTTTGGAAAAAGAATAAAGATATTCTGAATCTTTTTTTTCAAGAAATATTGTATTGGTTTCAAAATAATCCTACTGACCATTGTTTTGAAAAGAATAAAATCTACGTTTTCAAAAGAATATGATCCATGGTTTCAAAAGAATTGGACTTGAAAAAAAATCATACTCACTATGTCCATCGTAATGGGTAATTTATTTTTATCTAGAATGATAGAATTCAATTTCATTGATACAACTATTTTTTGTTGTTTTTGAAGACAAAAATACCCATGTATTCTGAAAAGAAAACTCCAGTGTTCCAAATGTTTTCTCTCAGGAAGATAAGGAAATAAAGAAACATAAATGAATGGATTTTTGGGATACATTTCAATGTAAATGTGATGATGATTTACTTTTTTAAAATATTACATAAATCCTAAGTAAGGGGTTAGAAGATATGATGCATGCTTGATGGAAGAAAGGGGTAAGTAAAAGCAGGGAGTGCTGATGAAGATGGAAGAGCAGTTAATGGTGATGATAATAGATGAAAAGTGGATAGTGATGACGATGAAAGAGCTGTGAATGGTGATAAATATGGAAGAACAGTGGATGGTGATGATGATGGATGGGTAGTGAATGGTGATGGAGATGGAAGAGTAGTGGATTGTGATGATAATGGAAGAGCAGTGAATGGTGATGATGATGGCAAATAGTGGTCGTGGTAATGAAAAGTAATAGTCATGAAAATGAAAATGAATGAAGGATTCATGCTGAAGGAAATGTAATGGTAATCATGATGAAAATTAATAATTGTATTGATGGAAAAAATGAATGAGACATGGAAATGGAAAAGTAATGGTCATACCGATTAATGTAATAGTCATTCCGATTGAAAAGAGGAATGAGTCATGCCTATGGTAGAGGAAAGAGTCATGCCGTTGGAAAAGATGAAAGAGTCATGCCGATGGAACACAACTAGAATCTAAGGATTTCTTAGCTGTTTAAAACCATTGGGATAGGTAGTCAATTAATTGGAATATGTTATACCAATAGTTTCCCAAACCGTTGGGTGTTAAGCCATAGAGATATCCTTATACCAACAAATAAAAAGAAACGGTTTGCTTAAACTAGTAAAAAATCCAATTCCCCAATGGTTTTAGCCAACAGTTGCAATACAGAAATACCAAATGCTTGTAACCGTTTATAATTGTAACTCCATAACAAATACCAATGGTTGAAATACCATAGATATATATGTTTACCAATGGTTTTCCTATAACAATTTGTATATATTATATGTAGAAACTATATACCAACAGTTTTCGAACAGCTGGTATAGTGTTTTTCTAACGGTTCAGATAAAACCATTGCTATAGAAGATTTATTCAACATTATACCAATGGTTTATAAACCGGTGGTAATACTCTAGGATTAAATAGCTGCAGCATTCCATATTGACCATAATTACACAACAACAACATCCTTCCCTTGCCTACCCAGTACAAAATTACACAACAATACAACCCTCTATTGAATTACACAACAACCTATATCCACCCTTGCCTCCCCTATGAAATATATAGAATTAAACACATGAATATAAAATAATGAAAATATATAATAATTATCTAACACCAGAATATCTAGAATTTATAAAAACACTCATCCCCATGATTCAATGTATAGAATTCAAAAAAATAGTCATGGAGAAAATATAGAGAATGTCACTGACACCAGAATATAAACACATAAAAATACCCAAATCTCATAGAAGTATCTTCCCATGATTATTGGATATATCCCCTCCATCCATATTTTTTAAATTATAGTTAGGGAACTTATTTGATGTGATGTGATATTTATGTATCATTATATTTTTATATATTTCATGTTGTGATTATGTGATATTTAATATATCATTCTATATTTATATATTTCATGTTGTGGTTATGTGGGGGATAACAAAAGGTGTGGGGGTGTTTAGGGGGTGGGGGTGTCCAGGGGGGTGGGGGTGTCCATGGGGGGTGAGGTGGTTGTCCATGGGGGGGGTGTCTAGGGCTGGTGGTGGTTGTCCATGGGGTTGGGGCTATCCAAGGGGGTGGGGGATTTCCACGGGGGAGGGGACGGTAGGTGTAACAGCCAGAGATTTTATGAAAACTATTCTTTTTAATTATATTAATGTCTTGTGTTGTACGCTAGACCAAAAAGAGATTGCACAACACGCATCCTTGACTTGCCTTGCATTAAACGCAATCACAACCTTCCTCGATAGCGTGTGTAGTACGCAATACTGAGTTTCACGAAACAACGATATTCTATTAAAATATTATTAAAACTAGCCGTTATGAATAGTAATAACCACTTTTTAAAAATATGGAAATTTTAGCTCTCAAAATGGACTTCATTTTTGTATTCGTAATACCGAAATTAGCTTAGGGTGAAATTTTGGTACTTTTCGGATAACTTTCATTTTCTAATGAATAGTGAAAATTTCTAAATTTCCATTAAAAACAACTTTTTTTATCGAAATAATTAATAGTGATAAATTATTAATTTTAGTGGTTTTAAAGTATATTTAGAATATATTTTTAAAATTTAATACAATGTTGGTCATTGGATGTAATTTCACATTTAAACCAGTTATAAACAAGTGTCAGTCTTTTGATAGTTATTATCTCTTAAAAACACGCCTTTTGTTTTGACAACGGGAATTAATTTTTAAATTAATTAATGCAATTGATATTTTTTGAATTTGGTAAAATAGAAATCATTTTTGAGTTCATAATATAAAATATAGCTTAGGCCTAATTTTTGGCATTTTTCTGAAAACCTTCATTTTTTGAAGAATAGTGAAACTACTAAGTGGTAGTTAAAAAACTGAATTTTTCATAAAACTTAATTTTACCGCTTCTGTGAATGGAATTTCAAAAATCCGAGAGACACGGTTGATGTCAGTAAGTAAAATGTGGTTCAATGAGATGAAAATAATTTTTGGTGAATAGTAACTTTTTACTTTTATTTACCACGGTTAAAAGTAAATAGGGTAATTAAGGGTAAAAATGATATTAATATTACTCTAACACATGTCCTAATCCTATTAGACAAGTTTATCTCGACCAAAATCAACCTTAAGTGTAAAATATTATCATTTTAGGTCCACTTGGATTATATTAAGACATTTATCATTATTTAATTCAAAGAAGAGTTAAAAGAGATAAAATCAAAGTTTATTTACTAAAACATTTTTAATATGGGGTTATACATATGATAAATTCGAATATAAATATTCATTAAAAAGATAAAAAGATTTCCTACATAATGGTATTTTATTTGTAATTTTTAGACATCAAATAATTTATGTTATTTATTACACAAAGATGATGCAGTAATTATCTTATTAATGAAATATTGACATAATTGATATTATAAATACCAAAATAAATGTAATTTAAGACTTTTTATGAATTAAACTAATTTTCTAGGTTACTATGATATATTATTGTTGATTTAATCAACTTTTTTTGAACATATAATTCTGTTATGACTTTCACAAAAATTATATATCATATAGTGTCAAAATTGACACAAAATAGTTTTTAAATCAAATATTATATTATTAATTGTTATTTTATTCCTAAAAATCTAAGGTTCGGCCAAATGACTTAGATAAGGATATATATATTAATAATAATCAACTTGGGGTTTTTTGTCTTGTTATGGTATGTTTATTAACCATATTGTGTAAGAAAACAAAAAGACACGGTAAAAGTTAAATTATTTAACATAGAGTTAAATCTAATTGATAAGGTTAAAATAATAACCTAAACTTGTCTAAATCCAATTGGTTGATAGGATTTCGACCCATACCCACTATATCCTCGAAATAAGCCCCTTTGGAACCATTATAAACCGATTTTGACTTTAATATAAAATAATATTTTGAGATATTCCTAAGGTGCACCTCTCCTCCCTTATAAAAGGGCACCTCCTCCCCCTCCCCCTCACACTAATTTGAGCACTCAAGCTCGGCCAACCCCTGCCAAAATCCCTTCTCCACTTCCCTAGAATAATCCTAGAGGTCCAGGTCTTCTTCGAAGACCAATCTTAGTTTCTTAAGTGGAGGATTCAAAGAGGCGTTCCAAAGAAGAGGTGCTTCGGACACGCACAAAGCAAATCGAACCTAAGGTAAGGGATAAATTTTCAATCTCATTTTTATCCGAGATTTCTTATACGTAAGTATTTACTGGGGTTACGTTGATCATCAATGACCATGTTTTCTAAAAATGTTTTTATAAAATGTTTACCATTCTTCCATGAATGTTTAAAGCCATTTTTACCCTTTATTGACTTGTTACCACATTGTATGAATGGAATGTTTCCTTTGGTTACCATATATGGTACTTTTTGACTTTTCTGAAAGAAGTACGAGGAGAATGTTATTTTTAACTTATACGGAGTGAACGGATTTTTTTGGTTTCATAACACCTCATTTTCAAGAATCTTCCTTTACAAGGTTGCATGATTATTTTCAACAAAACCCTTATCTTTTAAAATTGCATGGAATTTTGTGAAAAGAAAATGATTTTAAAGAAGAAAGGATATTTTCCTCAAGAATTCATTTCAAGTGTTTTTCTCAAAACCATTTTCTATCTACGATGAAATTATTTGATATGTATGTTTCATGTAAAATGTCTCTATGATTTAAATGGTTTCCATTTTCTTATGATGAAATAATATCCATTGTTTATGGATTATGATGGCATGATGTTTATGAAACCCGTTTTATTTATTGGGTTATTATGAATGATGTATGTTTACTTTGTGGCACACATAAGAATGATATCATTATGATATGGGTGGGACCTATATCTCCCTCCAATGCATTGGGTAAAGATTTTATATCCTATGAGATAGACATGGCTGGAACGGTAGGTTATACCGGTTCAGTGAAACAGGACTGGAACGAGGGTGACTCGATTCAGAAAGGGACTTTTTCTACTAAGATAGTCTTGGCAATGAGTCTTGACTAACAAGAAATGATTCTCTATGATTATGTGTGTATGCCACAAAGTTTCATGTTTTAAATTACGATTATTGGGATTTCATTTCACTACTATGATTTATCCCATGTTATGATATTATGATATCTTTTGCAGGTTATGATTTCCAAAATGTTATTTTCTTATGAATATTATGTGATTGATTTTTCTTTTGTTTACCCTTACAGAGCATTTGAGATCACCATTTTATGTTTTCTTTTCCCCAGGATATAAAGAAAGGTTTTAGGTAAAAAAAAGGAAGATCTTTATGGGAGATGTTGAAGATCTTTCACCATGATTAGAAGCTTACGTTCCGAGTTTCCAAAGACACTAAACTATTACGGTCCTTGTGTGTGTGTTTTTGTGATGTACTAAGTATTCCGCAGAAGTAATGTAATGTCCATGTACGTTAAGCTTTGGGTCTCTACAGTAGGGGATGTCCATGGGGGTGGGGGTGTCTGGGGGGGTGATGTCTAAGGGGGTAGGGGTGTCTAGGGGTGGGGTTGTCTAAGGGGGTAAGCGGTGTCTAGGGGTGGGGATGTCCAAGGGCGTGAGAGTTTCCAAGGGCTGGGTTGTGTCCATGGGGGGTGGGGGCACTCCAAGGGGTTAGGGGTGTCTAGGGGGTGGATGAAAATCAATGGTGGAGGGGTTTCTAGGGGGCTTTCTATGGGGCTCTCTAAGGCGGTAGGGGTGTCCAGGAGGAGGGGGTTATTCATGGGGGTGGGGGTGGCTGGCTGTAAAGGGGGTAGGGGGTATCCAGGGGGTCGGGTCTATCCAGGGGGTAGGGTTTGTCCAAGGGGGTAGGTGTGTCTTATGTATGGGGGGTTCTAGTGGGTCGGGGGGCTCTCCAAGGTGGTATGGGGTGTCTAGGGGGTTGTCCATGGAAGAGGGGGTTTCCAAGGGGGCTTTCTGGGGCGGTAGGGGGGTGGTATTTCCTGGGGGTAGGGGTGTCAAGGGGGTGTGGGATTGCCCAGGGGGTGGGGTTTGTCCAAGGAGGTGGGGTGTCTAGGGTGTGGGTGTGTCCTATGGGGTAGGGATGATCGGGGGTGTGGGTGTCTAAGGGGTGGGGGTTGTCCATGGGGGTGGGGGTTTTCAGGGGTGGGGGCTATCTAGGGGTTTGTGGGGGGGGGGGTTCCATGTGGCTAGAAGTGTCAAGGGGTGGGGTGGGGGTTCTCAAAGGGGTTAGGGGGTGTCAAGGGGGTTGGGGTGTTCATGGGGTGGGGGGTTATCCAAGCGGGTAGGGGTGTCCAGGGATGGTGGGGGGGGGGGCTCTCTAAAGGGGTAGGGTGTGTCTATAGGGGGGATATTCCAAGGGGGTTGGGTTGTCCTGGGGTGGGGTGGGGGGGGGATCCATGTGGGTAAGGTTGTTCAAGGGGTGGTGGTGTCCATGGGGTGGGGGTGTCTAGGGATGGGGGTTTTCCACGGGGTAGGGGGTGAAGGGGGTGGAGTGGTTGTTCATGGGGTGGTGTGGCAGTGATGTCCAAGGCGGTAGGGGTGTCCATGGGGTGGGGGTGTTTGGGGGGAGATCTCCAAGGGGGTAGGGGTGTCCAGGGGTGGGGTTATCTATGGGGTGTGTCCAAAGGGGGTCGGGGCTGTTCAAGGGGTGTGGTTTGTCTAAAGCGGGCGTTGGTATCTAGGGGTGGGGGGCATTCTAGAGGGATGGGTTGGTGGGGGGGGAGGGGGTCCAAGGGGGTAGGGGTGTCCAGGGGGTGGGTGTGGGGGTTTCCAAGTGGGTATGGTGTGTCCAGGGGTGGGGGTGTCCAGGGGGTGGGGGGATATCCAAGGGGTTTGGGTGACCAGGGGGTGTGGGATGTCCCTTGGGGTGGGGGTGTCTAGTGGTGGTGGGTTGGGTGGTGGTTTTACAAGGGGGTAGGGGTGTCCAGGGTGGTGGGGGGTTTCCAAGGGTGGGGGCTATCCTAGGGGGAAGGGGGTGTCCAGGGGGTGGGGGATGTCTAGGGGGTGTCCTAGGGGGTAGTGGAGTCCATGGGGTTGGGAGCGTCCTAGGGTTAGGGGTGTCCATGGGGGTGGGGGTTTCCAGGGGGTGGGGGGATGTCCATGGGGGAGGGGTGTCTAGGGGTGGGGTAGCTATCTAGGGGGTGGGGGCTATCCAAGCGGCAGGGGTTTCTAGGGTGTTGGGGTGTCCAGGGGGATGGGTGTGTTTATGGTGGGTGTGGGTGTCTAAGATGGTATGGGGTGTATGGGGGGGTGTCCAAGGGGTGGGGTGGGGGTGTCCAAGGGGGTGGGGTGGGTGGGGGGGTTGTCCATAGTGGTAGGTGGTGTGTAGGGGGGGGGGGCTGTCCATGCAGGTGGGGATTGTCCAGAGCCCCGCCGAACCTACACAACCCCCCACTTGGATATCCCCCACCCCACCTGGATAAAGCACACCCCTCCCCCTCCCAACCTATACACCCCTCCCCTCCTGCACACCACCACCCCACATGGAAGGCCTCTCCCCCCTCTAGAGAACCCAAAACCCATCCCAACCAGCTCACTGCCCCTCCCCACCTACATAACCCTCCTGGAGTGGCCCCCACCCCACCTAGACATCCCACCCCCCCTAGATAGCCCACACTCTCTCCCACTCCCAACCTGCACACTCCAGGCCCCACATGCACAACCCCCACTCTCCAACCCACATGGACACCCACCCCTCCCCATACATCCCACCACCCCACCTAGACAGTCCCCACCCCACATGGACACCCCACACTCCCTTCAAACCTGTACACCCCCTCCCCACCTGCACAACCCTACCCCCACCCCACCTAGACATCCCACATCCCTCCCAACCTACAACCTACACACCCCCTCTCCACATGCACAACCCACAACCCACCCAACCTAGACATCCACCCCTTAATAAAAATCAATTTAAAATGAAATAAAAAAAATTGAATTAAAAATGAAATAATTTCATTTAAACACACACCTCTAAGAGGTGTAAATTGATATGAAACCTTTAAAAACATTTCAACTTCATGGATTAGATCCCAATGTAAAAATTGAATTCAAATTTCACCAAAATAGAATGAAAATGGTAAAATAAATGGGGATAAAAGATATAACTCAGTTACCACATACAAATTTGAAGTGGAAGTGGTCTCTTGATTATAAGAAACAGATCTTATTTTGGAAGAAGGAGGCTCACGGCTAAGGAAAATTGTGGACATAGGGTCCCTGCTAGGAAAAAATATAGAGAGATTGCGGACAAATATTCAAGAAGTAAGAGGGCCACACTGGGTATTTGGGGGTTTTCTATCCCAACAGGTTTTTAAAACGAATGGGATATATTAGATATAGCAATAGTTTTTTAAAACTTTTGGTATACCCTTTAATATCCCAACAATATACTAATGGTCTTGTTGAACCATTGGAAACACTATTTATTATCATACAGATACCAATAATTCTATTGAAACATTGGTATATGGATCTGATCCCATTGATTTTCTAAAAACATTGGGATATTTTTATTGGTATAGCTATGGTTTCCAGTTGTGGAAGGAGAAAGTGAATGGACGATTCCTCTCATGCCTACTAGGTAATGTATTTATTTTACATCGGACTCACAGGTGAAAGTGAAAGAAAATAGATGGTTCTAATAAAATACAATCGTACCCATAATCAATCATACTCAATAATCATTCCCACATTTTTGATGGCCTAAAAGATAATTTTTTTGCATTTATGGAATAAGAAATGGGTATGATGATACAAATGAAAGAGAACAATATTGAGATGATGTTTAGAGATGGTTTGAGATGCTTATAGAAACCTTGAAAAAGTTAAAATCTGTCTCATAATTTCAGGGGGGGATTCAAATTTGGGAAAATTTGAGTGAGCGGGAAAAACTTTTGGATTCCATCCAATTGTCACCTATAAAATGAGGAGGAAATTTTTTATTTTTGATAATGATCATAGTTAACCAAATAAGAGAGATAAGATTTGGGTTTCTAGAATGTTTAAATTCTGAAGACTATTCGCCTGGAATTTTGTTTTAATGTATTCATTATATAAGGCTGAATTAGCCGAATTCAATATTTCCATACAAGTTATTTCTGTATTGGGTTTCTCAAACTCAGGAAGTATCATACTGAGTTCCATCTTACTTAGCTTTAAAATTTTTCACGAATCTATTAGTCTCAGGAAGCGGTGAAGATACAGTTAGGCTTATGAGGTTTTTCCAATTCTGTTCATCTTGTCAAGTTGAACCGATTCATATATACTATATTTATACTGACTATTGTATAAATGTTATGAATTTATGAATATTCTATTTGTCTTAATAGTTGTAGGAATGTATTAGTGTTTTTCCAATTCTATTCTATAGAATTCAATTGAAGGAAAATCGGACTGAGGAGAATCAGACTGGGAGCCTCATACCCAGGATAATCAGACAGATTATTTTACATAGTCCAAGAGGTTCTTACCTTTCATTTGGGTATGGAAAAGAATAATTATTTTTCAAATGAAAATATTTAGTGAATTTAATAGAAGAACATGTAACATATGGTTTTACAAAACAATTTCATTACCCTATTGTTCATGCACACAGTCCATTGAGATTTTTTCATAGTGCTCCACAAGCGTAAGGTTATGTCATACTCTTTGTAATCCAACAAATTTTTTTCTTAGTGGATTGTATTGTATTGGATAACTTCCAAACCATACCAAGGATGTAGATATTATTTTTCAATATTGATCCTTGTAAATAATTGTGTTCCTGTGGGTGTGTGTTGAGTTTGTTTTTAGTTGGGAATTGAAATTTCTAATAGGAGGTGAAGGTTGGTTCAATTGAAAAGAATGATAAACGAAATAGTGTATAACTGATTCACCCTACCTCTCTCAGTTATGCAATACATTGACTGGGTACTATCAAGTAGTATCATAGTAAAGGTTCCCTTCACTATTTCTTGCTGAGGGAGAATTTGAATCATTTCAATACTAAGGGTATTCCAGTCATTGATGGAAATAATTATAATATCTTGAAAGATACAATGATTCCATATCACATTTCTATTAGTTGTGATATTCTTGAAGCAGCAACAATAGGGTTTCCTCCTATTGATGATAAGAATACACATATACCGGTTGATAAGGGACATCTTGAGAATGTTGGAAGGAGAAAGAATAATATATTTTCATCACTTTATGAAACTGAATTCATGAGAGTAAAATGTGTTTCCACATCCAAATCTATATGGGATGAATTGAAAAACACATATGAATGAAATACAAATGTGATGAAGGAAAAGCTACAAATATAGAGATTGATGTATGAAGATCTCATGAAGGATTATAACGAATCTATTGGGAATTATTTACCATGTTAAATGACATAGTAAGTTCTATCTGATTTCTTGGTGAAACTTTGGATGATTCTACTATGGTTGAAAAGATTTTGAGAATCCTACCCGAAAAATTCGATGTAACTATTGCTTAATTAGAAGATATAAATCTTGAAAAATTATCTCTTAAGGATTTTAATGGTACTCTAATTACATAAAAAATGAGAAGGGAGAATTATATGAAATGAAAAACTAAATTTGTTTGAGAAATTTCTTTCATGGGTTTTAAGAAAGAGAAGAAGATTCTTGAAGATGAAGAAACTAGTTATTCTGACTCTGAAAACAATGTTTATAAAAATCCTGATTCAATTTTTTCATTGTTTTCTAAGAATGTGAAAAGATGTAAAACAATGTATAAAATTAAATTTACCTTAATGTGTTTTGGATGTGGAGTCATTGATCATTTTATTTCCAATTATCATAAAAGAGGAAATGAATAAGAAAGTAAAGAAGAAGAAAGTAAAGATGAAGAAACAATGTCAAGAAGACCTTGGAAGAAAAATGCTGATAATGAAATATTCTATTCCAAGAGGGAAGCTAAGAGGTTCTATAAATCGAAAAAGATAATTTTTTCGTCTAAGGAATATTATAGTGTGGTTGTTAAAAATGATGGTGAAGACAACAGATTCATTACAATAGTTAGTGAAGAAAGTTCTTCCAGTAATGAATTTTTTTGTGCTTAAGATGAGAAGAATGTCAAGGTGAATCCTAAAATTACTTTGATCATGATGGGGAAAATAATATTATTACATCAATGAAATATAATGAATTTAGAAAAAGTAGTTATAATGAGATGATACAAAACATGAGATTCATTTGAATGAAGAATTGGAAGAATGATTTAGAATGATCAGACGACTTGAAAAGAAACACAAAATGTTGGAAGATAAATATTCCTAAACTTGCAATCAAGTATTTTTTTTAAATACAAATAGAATATAGAGAAATATATTGATGATGTGAAGATATATCTTGATTAAGAAAAGAATTTTAATGATAATATAGATGTGAAGTAGAAGGAAAATGAAGTAGAGTTGGGAGTTGGTAAAAAAAATGTTATCTGAAGCTGAATTGAGAAATACAAGATTCCAAAACACAATCTCTAAAATTATTGGTTGTTCACAGAAAGAGAATCTTGGGATGGCTCACCAAATTATCCTTCAAAGGGTGAGAAGTAGAAAATAATTGGTTTTGAAAAGAAAAAAGTTGGGAATGCTATATATTTTCTCGAAACCAACAAGGATGGGAATGAAGAAGTCTAAAAGAACCATGAGCCTAAAAAAGTTTTGAAAATTTATGAATCTAGAAATGTGTCAAATAATTCTAGTTCAGATATTGCGGAAAATAAATGGAATAATTCAATTGATAATAGAATGTTTGGTGGAATAAAAAATAATGGGAAGAAGGTGGCTGAAAACACATTTACAATTCTAGATATTATCGATGTTTCTGAGGAAAATACTTCATTTATGGATATTTCTTGTATTGTGGGGGATTTGTACATATAGAGAATTTTTGTCGTGTCAACCAACTACACTACTATTATTACATAGTTATGGATGGAATAGTTTGAGGGGGATTCAATTCTCACAAAATAGGAAGTCTGAGAAGTTTGTGTTTAAAAAATATAAGAAGAATAAAGTAAGGATTTAAAATAGGTTCCAACCATGGGAAACTATAAGGCCCCGGCCTTAAACCTTACTTAATATTGAATTAAATGAATAATTCACATTGAGGATCTTTTCAGGTTTAGAGTTTTAGAGAATTAGAACATAACTATTACATATCTAAAGATTACAAAGTAGACACATCTACTATGTTTCCATAATAAAAAAAACTCTTAAAAAGAAACATGTCTAGTTCCATGTATTATATAGCATGAAATTCCCTTGATCCCACCCTTGACCTTATTCCACTTTAATCTCTGTGAAAAACATTTCGAAAAAACTTGGGGTGAGCATAAAAAGCTCAGTAAGGGATAAATAAAGAATGAAAACTGTTACTTTTTCTAACATCAAGTAAACCATGTATACTCTAACAAAGTAATACCTTCACCATCATGAAGTAGTAAAAACTATTCACTGAATAAAGTATCATTAATTACCTTTTGGTAACCAAAGGATTACAATAAAAACCATATAAAGAACACATAGCATATATAAAGGTAACTTGGGACATAAACATACTTAAGTGGAATTACCATACGGTCGACTTCCACACATATCACTTAATGGAATAGCCATACGACCAATTTCCATACATACTTAATGGAATAGCCATACGGCCGACTTCCATACCGAATGCATTGGAGGTTATAACGTAACCACCCGTCCTGGTATTCACGGCACCACCTATCATATGATTTATCACGTAACCACCCATCAAATGTCCAAGTACCAATATAAAATCATAAAACATAAAACCAATATAAAGGAATGATAACATTTCCACATTTAAATCACAATATATAATTTAAATATATTGACATAATAGAATCCTTTATCAAAACCATTTTCAATACCAAAATACATAAATGAGTATATGGTATTTATTTTATTTTAAAAACATTACGGCTTGTAGAGGAAGCCAAAGACCAAATAATACTCGCGGTGGTGGAAAAGGTCGTTATCACCGCGTACGTTAATAAAACATTCCTTTTTTTGTTTAGTAAAACTCTTCATAGAAATAGATTCCTTTTGTATAAAAGTAAAAGTGAAAGGGGTTTATACACCATATAAAAGAAAGTTGTGTATAAAACGATATATGCCTCAATGAAAGGAGATTGAGACGAAGTCCCTTACCTCGGGTCTGACTTGACTCGATCGTTCTTTAACGTCCTGAATAATAAACTTGAGTTAATTTCTACTTGATTAAGAACCTTTTTAAAGTTCATTATTCCTTTTATATCACTTATTTCCATGTTATAAACATTATGTTACCATTTAAGTTAATAATGTTTGTTTTGTCGATATTTGGTTCTTTAGTCGAAAGTGGACTTCTTACAATTACATGTTGATCATGTGGTCAAAGGTTATTTATATCTAGAATTACATTCCTGATTTGGATATCATATATATAATATATATCCAGCATATAAATGTATTTATAATATTACATAATCATTTATAGATAAAAAATGAAATGCACCGTTCATGGAGACGGTAAGCCGTACGTACGCATGAACGCTACTTTCATTTCTATTTGGTATTTTATAGAATGGAATCATAATGATATAAAGGTATATTATAATTCCAGTATAATATCATATATAATATCATAGTTCCATCCTTTATACGTCCCACATATGGTATTTAACGAATCAAATCACTTGAGGGGGCGGTAGTCCGCACTTCCTTAAATGAAGATATCGCGTTTACCCATAATGGAAACCATAAAGGTATGCCAAAAATGAAAAATACAGAAGTTTAAGGAAAACATAAACATATTATATTTCATATATAAATATAGTGACATCATAATGTCCACCTTTGAAAGTGTTAAAAGAATTTTGAACAATCATCATTTAGGGAGGCATAAATTCACCATCCACGGAAACAGTATGTTCTTCAACCATTAGATGAAGGTGTGTGTAAGTGTAGCTCAAATCATTCTTATAACAACATCCTAGTATATTTAATATACAGTAGTTGTTACAAAAGAAATAAATAAAAAGATTTAATGGGGTTGGAGAAGCAAAATAAAACAAAAGGACCCAAGTGAAGACATTACCTCAAAATTGGGTAACTCCCTTTGGTTTGAGCTCAAAGTCTTCCTTGGGAAGACTTCTGCCCAAAGTGAGGCTTCAAGGAGTAAGAGAAGTAAGTGGAGAGACAAAACATTTATGGGTTGGCCGAGCCAAAGGCTTTGGGAGTGTGGGTAAGGAGGTAGAGGTGGGGGCCTTTTATAAGAGGAGAGGAGGGGCACTTTTGGAAAGTAAAGAAATATTACTTTATTTGAAAATCTGTTTCGATTTAAAAGGTCCCACATTGATTTAATTCGTGGATGAGGTGATAAGGGTTCGAAATAAACTCATCCAATAGGTTTTGGACATGTGTAGGTCTTAGATTTTACATGATCTCCTCATTTTATTTAAATTGTCAGATAATGATGTCATCGCTGCATCATTATGATGTCATAAATACATTAATTTATTTAATGTCAAAAAATTATAAAAAAATATTATGATGTATTAAATATTTTTATCTTTCCAAAAACTATTTTTAATAAAAAATCGGACTTGTATAACCCCATTTAAAAATTGTTTTCGTAAAACATATCATGTTTGTGCCATTTTTTACATTAACATTAAATAAAAGGTATTTATGTCATTTTCCATCCAATGTGGCTCCATGGGGTCACCAAGTTTACCCATGGCTTTTATTGTTCGTCCATGATACATCCAATGAGTGTAGGGCATGTGTCTAGGTCATCTATTATTATTAAAACATTATCTTTACCTTAAACTACACTAATTACCACTAATCGCGATTAAAAACGTAATAAGTTACTATTCACAAAAAAAATATTTTAATCTCATTGAACGACATTTTAATTCTTAATGAAAACCATGTATGTCGGATTTTTGAAAATCAAATCACATAGGTGGTAAAATTTCATTTAAACGAAAAATCAGTTTTCATAAGTACCACTTAGTGATTTCACTATTTATCAAAAATTGAAGTTTTTCAGAAAAATACCAAAAATTCACCCTAAGCTATATTTGATATTCCGAATTCAAAAATGAAGTCTATTTTACAAAATTCAAAACATATAAGTCAAATTAATTAATTTAATAATTAATTCCCGCTGTCATGACAAATAGCGTGTTTTGTGAAACAAGAAGTATCAAAAGATTGACAGTAGTTTAAGTCTGATTTCAAAGTGAAATTAATTCCAACGACCACTATTGGATTTAATGGTAAAAATATTTCCTAATTTCACTTTAAAATTAATTCCAAAGACAATCTAATCATATAAATAAATTAGATTAAAAAGTATTTTCGATATAAAATGCAGTATTTTTCACTAAAAATGAACATTGTCAGAAAAATACCAAAAATTTATCCAATGTAAATTTCAATGTCCCAATCATAATGAATATGTTTATTTTGACAAATATAGAGTATATAATTGTCAAAAGTCTTATTTAAAAAGGGTTTTCCATCAAAAGGCAGTAAAACAATCCTTTAAGAATATTAGTGTATTCCATGTTTAAGATTGGATTTATTATCATTTTAAGCCTCTAAAACACTATCTGATTCACTAATAGACATAGATAAAAATATCTATTATTCATTAATTACATGGGATGTTACATCCTTCCCCCCTTTAGAAAATTTCATCCCCGCAATTTATTTACTTATCAAATAGATGGGGGTACTTATCCCTCATTGCATTTTCAGATTCCCATGTTTCCTCTTCAATCATGTGGTTTTTCCACAAAACCATTACCTGGTGAATCACCTTATTCCGTAACACTTGCTCCCTGTGGTCAAGAATCTGGACCGGTTGTTCCTCATAAGATAGGTTCTCTTCCAGCTGAACTACCTCTGGACTCAAAACATGAGATGGATCAAGCATGTACTTCCTCAACATCGAAACATGAAAAACAATGTGTACCTGAGATAAACTCAGAGGTAAAGCCACTCGGTAAGCAACTAATCCAACTCTCTCCGGAATTTCATATGGTCCAATGAACCTTGGACTCATCTTTCCTTTCTTACCAAATCGCATCACACTTTTCCATGGTTAGACTTTGAGAAAAAAATGAATACCTACCTCAAAAGATAGATTCTTCCTCCGGTTATCTGCATAACTCTTCTGTTGCTCTGAGCTGTTCTCATGTGCTTCTGTATCAACTAACCCTTTTCTGCTAACTCTTCTACCAATTCTGGTCCCATCAACTTCCTTTCACCCACTTCATCTAAGAATGATGGAGTTCGACACTGCTTCCCATATAATGCCTGAAATGGTGCCATCTGTATACTAGAATGAACACTGTTATTATATTAGAATTCAACCAAAGAAAGATGTTTGTCCCAACTTCCCTGATAATCCATCGAACAAGCTTGTAGAATATCCTCCAATGTCTGAATTGTTCATTCTGACTGCCCATCTGATTGAGGATGGAAAGCTGTACTAAAATTTAATTCAGTACCCAATGACTTCTGAAGGCCTTTCCAAAAGTTATAAGTGAACCTGGGATCACAGTCAGATACAATGGAGAGAGGAACTCCATGTAACCTGACTATCTATTTAAGATACAAAAGGGAAACTTAATCTAGAGAGAAAGTATCTCGTATAGCATGGAAATGACCTGATTTGGTCAAGTGATCAACAATAAACCAGATTGAATTATTACCTCGATATGTCTTCGGTAATCCCACAACAAATTCCATGGATATATTCTCCCATTTCCACTCTGGCACTGGTAAAGGCTGAAGCAACCCTTTCGGTAACTGCCGCTCTTCTTTAACCTGTTGACATGTGAAACACTTCACAGTAAAATCAGCAATATCTCTTTTCATTCCATCCCACCAGTAATACTCCCGCAGATCGTTGTACATCTTAGTACTTCCAGGATGAACTACAAACGGAGAACTATGAGCTTCACATAACAACTCTCTCTTCAACTGTGAATCACAAGGCACACACAATCTTTTCCCAAATCTCAAAACATAATCATTATCAATGTTGAATTCATGCAACTTACCTTTCTGAACCAGCTCTACCTTTTTCTGCAACTCGCTATCTTGCTTCTGTACTTTCTTGATTCTGTCTGATAGAGAAGATTTCACTGATACCTAAAACAAAACAGAAGGACTTCCTACACCACCAACATCTATGCCAAAGTTCATCAAATCAAAAACCAAAGGATCTCATTCCAAACATAGCATGGTTAATGAATCATTACTTTTTTTACTCAAAGCATCGGCCACTTTATTTGCTTTTCCCAGATGGTAGTGGATTGTACAATCATAATCCTTGATTAATTCCAGCCATCTCCTCTGTCTCATGTTCAATTATTTCTGAGTGAATATATACATTAAACTTTTGTGATCAGTATATATTTCACACCTTACTCCATACAAATGATGCCTCCAAATTTTTAAAGCAAAGACAAAAACAGCAAATTCCAAATCATGTGTAGGGTAATTTACCTCATGAGTATTCAACTGACGTGAAGCATAAGCAGTTACCTGATCATTCTGCATTAGGAGACAACCAAGTCCCTTCAACGACGCATCACTGTATATAACAAACTCACCATTCCTGGAAGGAAGTTCCAAAACTGGAGCATTCACCATTCTTCTTTTCAACTCCTGAAAACAATCATCACATTATTTTTTCCAGATGAACATAACACCCTTACGAGTTAGCTTAGTCGCTGGACTAGATAACCGTGAAAAATTTTCAACAAAACTTCGGTAGTAACCTGCCAAACCAAGAAAACTACGGATCTCTGTATCATTTGTGGGTCTTGTCCATTCTTTAACAACTTTTGTTTTAGCAGGATCAACAGTTATCCCATCTTTAGAAACAATGTGACCAAGGAAAGAAATTTGTTGCAACCAAAACTCACACTTGCTGAATTTACAATACAATTTCTTTTCTTTTAAGGTTTGCAAGATAACCCTTAAATGACTTTCATGCTCTTCTTTACTTTTAAAAAAACACCAAAATATCATCAATGAAAACCACCACAAACTTATCCAAGAACTCATGGAAAATTATATTCATTAAGTCCATGAATACAGCAGGTGCATTGGTTAGGCCAAAAGGCATTACTACAGATTCATAAAGGCCGTATCTAGTACGGAACGCAGTCTTCGGAATATCTGCTTCTTTTACTTTCAACTGATGGTACCCCGACCTCAAGTCAATCTTCGAAAAATACTGAGCTCCCTGGAGCTGATCAAACAAATCATCGATATGAGGCAAAGGATACTTGTTCTTAACAGTAATATTATTCAAGGCTCTATAATCAATGCAAAGTCTCATTGATCCATCTTTCTTTTTAACAAACAAGACAGGGGCACTCCATTGTGATGTTCTAGGACGAATGAAACCTTTATATAATAACTCCTTCAATTGTTTCTTTAACTCTAAAAGTTCAACATGAGCCATTCGATAAGGGGGTTTTGAAATTGTCTTAGAATCAAGAACTAAGTCAACAGTAAATTCAACTTTCCGATCATGAATAATACCAGGAAACTCATCAGGAAAATCATCAAGATACTCATTTACCACTGGCACATCATTAATCTGAACAGTTACTTTATTTTCAACAATATGTGAAAGGTAACATTCATCTCCATCTTTTACTAGTTTCTCAACTTCCTGATATGTTATCAAAATCAAGGGTTCATTCTTGTACACAAACAGAAAATCTTTCTGAAAAGAAACCATTTTAGATGTAGAGTCAATCTTAGAATGATAAATAGAAAGCCAATCCATGCCCAAAATAACATCAAACTCTACTAGAGGCAAAACAATAAGATTTTCTGTTAGATTATTTCCACACACAAGGATAGTAAGGTTCTTATAATTCCTTTTTGTCTCAACATTCCCTCTGGGTGTTTTTACCATAAGTTCAGGGTTCATATCTTGAGATTGAATTTCCAATTTACTAGAAAACTTCTCAGAAATGAAAGAGTGTGTAGACCCGGAATCAAACAACACATTGGCATAATCTGAACAAACAAACATTGTACGTGATACCACCTCATCCGATGGCCCAACATCTGCTGAAGTTGTTGCAAAGGATTTCACCACCCCTTTCTGCTTGTAGTCTGGCTGCATTCCCCCAGTTGAGTTCTTCGTTGGACACTTTTTTGCATAATGACCCATTTCATTACACTTAAAACACCTTACTGTTGGATTTTTATTGCCTGCTCTATCATCTTCCTTACAGTTACGAGAGATATAACCAGACATACCACACCGAAAGCACTTATCAGACTTGGATAAACATTCTCCGGGATGCATTTTACCACACTTCTCATAGGATGGATATTTGGTTTTCTTACCTCCTTGCTTATTTGATGAATTCTTCTCCTTTTCCTACCAAATAGACCTCTTATTCTGTTGTTTGTCATAGAACACCTTATCATCGGAAAACTCCATTTCCACCTTCTCCGCACATCGAACAAGTTTTTAATAACATTTGAACTCAAGAGAAGCTAAAGCCCTTCGATACTTTGGATTTAACCCTGGGTAAAAATGGTTTATTTTACTACCAAGATCCTGTATGAAGTTTGGAGCATACCTTGCCAATCGAGTGAACTTTGCTTCATAAGAAACCACTGAATCATCCTCCTGCCTCATTTCTAAGAACTGTTTTTCCATCCTAAGACGAACCACCTTAGTGAAATATTTCTCAAGAAACATACCTTTGAATTCGTCCCAGTGGAGATCATCAATCTCATCACTATCCCTGATATTTTTCACCATCGACCACCACTGATCAGCTTCACCTTCAAAATGGTAAACAGCAAGACTAACCTTTTGAAGTTCTGAACACCCCATGACATCAAAAATATTCTCCATTTCTTTAATCCACCCTTCAGCTTGCACAGGGTCAGATGATCCTCTGAATGATGGGGGATGTTGCCTCATGAAATGTTACACCACTGACATGTTCCTCTGTGGTTGATCTGGATGATCTCGTGCATGGATACCACCACCATTTATAGCCTGAGTCAATTGTGCCATCACTGCAACAAATTGTTCAGTTCCGATTCCGACCATCTTAGGATGCTGATTCGGAAGGTTATTTCCTTCTGCATGCCTTCCTAGAACTGCTTCCCTATTTCCTTTGCGGAAAACCATTCTGAACAAACATGTATTAGATGAAGCAACATGGTAATCTTCAAATTCTATTTCATTTCAATTTGACCATAAAAAAATATTTTTGGATAATCTTTTAATAGAATTCTAACTCCTAAATTTATCTAAACCGACCTTTGATACCAACTATAAGGACCCAGCCTTAAAACTTACTTAATATTGAATTAAATGAATAATTCACATTAATGATATTTTCAGGTTTAGAGTTTTAGAGAATTAGAACATAACTATTAAATCTCAAAAGATTACAAAGTAGACACTTCTACTAAGTTTCCATAATAAAAAAACTCTTAAAAAGAAACATGTCTAGTTCCATGTATTATATAGCATGACATTCCCTTGATCCCATCTTTGACCTTATTCCACTTTATGTCCTGTGAAAAACATTTCGAAAAAACTTGGGGTGAGCATAAAAATCTCAGTAAGGGATACACAAAGAATGAAAACTGTTACTTTTTCAAACATCAAGTAAACCATGTATACTCTAACAAAGTAATACCTTCACCATCATGAAGTAGTAAAAGCTCTTCAATGAATAAAGTATCACTACTTACAATTTTGTAACCAAAGTATTACCATAAAACCCATATAAAGAACACATATCATATATAATGGTAACTTGGGACATAAATATACTTAAGTGGAATAACCATACGATCGACTTCCACACATATCACTTAATGGAATAGCCATACTGCCAATTTCCATAAATACTTAATGGAATAGCCATATGGCGGACTTCCATACCCAATGCATTGGAGGTTATAAAGTAACCACCCATCCTGGTATTCACAGCACCACCCGTCATATGTTTTATCACGTAACCACCCGTCAAATGTCCAAGTACCAATATGAAATCATAAAACATAAAACCAATATAAAGGAATGATAACAATTCCAAATTTAAATCACAATATATAATTTAAATATATTGACATAATAGAATCCTTTATCAAAACTATTTTCAATACCAAAATACATAAAAGAGTATATGGTATTTATTTTATTTTAAAAACATTACGGCTTGTAGAGGAATCCAAAGACCAAATAATACTCGCGGCAGCGGAAAAGGTCGTTGTCACCGCGTACATTAAAAACATTCCTTTTTGTCGTTTAGTAAAAAGCTTTGTAGAAAAAGATTCCTTTTGTATAAAATTAAAAGTCAATGGGGTTTATACACCGTATAAAAGAAAGTTGTGTATAAAACGAAATATGCCTCAATGAAAGGAGATTGAGACGAAGTCCCTTACCTCGGGTCCGACTTGACTCGATCATTCTTTAACGTCCTGAATAATAAACTTGAGTTAATTTCTACTTGATTAAGAACCTTTTTAAAGTTCATTATTCCTTTTATATCACTTATTTTCATGTTATAAACATTATGTAACCATTTAAGTTAATAATGTTTGTTTTATTGATATTTGGTTCTTTAGTCGAAAGTGGACTTCTTACAATTACATGTTGTTCGTGTGGTCAAGGGTTCTTTATATCCTGAATGACATTACTGATTTGGATATCATATATATCATATATATCCAGCATATAAATGTATTTATAATATTACATAATCATTTATAGGTAAGAAATCAAATGCACCGTTCATGGAGACGTTAAGCCGTACGTACGCATGAACGCTACTTTCATTTCTATTTCGTATTTTATAGAATAGAATCATAATGATATAAAGGTATATTCTAATTCCAGTATAATATCATATATAATATCATAGTTACATCCTTTATACATCCCACATATGGTATTTAACGAATCAAATCACTTGAGGGGGCGGTAGTCCGCACTTCCTTAAATGAAGATATCGCGTTTACCCATAATGGAAACCATAAAGGTATGCCCAAAATAAAAAATAAAGAATCTAAAGGAAAACATAAAAATATTATATATCATATATAAATATATTGACATCATAATGGACACCTTTTAAGGTGTTAATGGAATGTTGAACAATCATCGTTTCGGGAGGCATAAATTCACCATCCACGGAAACCGTATGTTCTTTAACCATTAGATGAAGGTGTGTGTAAGTGTAGCTCAAATACATCTTATAACAACATCCTAGTATATTTAATATACTGTAGTTGTTACACAAGAAATAAATAAAAAGAGTTTAGGGGGTTGGAGATGCAAAATAAAACAAAAGGACCCAAGTGAAGACATTACCTCAAAATTGGGTAACTCCCTTTGGTTTGAGCTCAAAGTCTTCCTTGGGAAGACTTCTTCCCAAAGTGAGGCTTCAAGGAGTAAGAGAAGTAAGTGGAGAGACAAAAATTTCAGGGGTTGGCCGAGCCAAAGGCTTTGGGAGTGTGGGTAAGGAGGTAGAGGTGGGGGCCTTTTATAAGAGGAGAGGAGGGGCACTTTTGGAAAGTAAAGAAATATTACTTTATTTGAAAATGTGTTTCAGTTTTATAAGGTATCACATTGCTATAATTCGTGGATAAGGTGATAAGGGTTCAAAATCCACTCATCCAATAGGTTTTAAACATGTTTAGGTCATAGATATTACATGATCTTCTCATTTTATTTATATCATCACATAATGATGTCATCACTGAATCATTATGATGTCATAAATACGTTAATTTATTTAATGTCAAAAAATTATAAAAAAAATACGATGATGTATTAAATCTTTATATCTTTCCAAAGACTATTTATAATCAAAAATCTTACTTGTATAACCCCATTTAAAAATTGTTTTCGTAAAACATATCGTGTTTGTGCCATTTTTTACTATAACATTAAATAAAAGGTATTTAAGTCATTTTCCAACCAAAGTGGCTCCATGGGGTCACCAAGTTGACCCATGGATTGTCTTGGTCGTCCATGATACATCCAATGAGGTTAGGACATGTTTCTAGGTCATCTCATATTATTAAATCATTATTTTTACCTTAAACTACACTAATTACCACTAATCGCGATTAAAAACTTAATAAGTTACTATTCACCAAAAAATTATTTTATTCTCATTGAACCACATTTTACTTCTTAATGACAACCATGTATGTCGGATTTTTGAAAATAAAATCACAGAGGTGGTAAAATTTCATTTAAACGAAAAATCAGTTTTCATAAGTATCACTTAGTGATTTCACTATTCATCAAAAATTGAAGTTTTTCAGGAAAATACCAAAAATTCACCATAATCTATATTTGATATTCCGAATTCAAAAATGAATTATATTTTACAAAATTCAAAACATATAAGTAAAATTAATTAATTTAATAATTAATTCCTGCTGTCATGACAAATAGCGTGTTTTTGTGAAACAATAAGTATCAAAAGATTGACACTAGTTTAAGTCCGATTTCAAAGTGAAATTAATTCAAATGACCACTATTGGATTTAATGATAAACATATTTCCTAATTTAACTTTAAAACCAATTCAAAATATAATCTAATCATATAAATAAATTAGATTAAAAAGTAGTTTTGATATAAAATGCAGTATTTTTCACTAAAAATGAACATTGTCAGAAAATACCACAAATTTTCCAATGTAAATTTCAATGTCCCAATAATAATGAATATGTTTATTTTAAAAAATATAGATTATATAATTTTCAAAAGTTTGATATAAAAATGGGTTTCCATCAAAATGCAGTAAAACAATCCTTTAAGAATATTATTGTATTCTATGCTTAAGATTGGATTTATTATCATTTTAAGCCTCTAAAACACTATCTAATTCACTAATAGACATAGATAAAAATATCTATTATTCATTTCTTACTTGGGATGTTACAAAAACTATTTATAAAAGGTGTGATCATACTAGACACCTTGTGAATGGATTCCTTGTTTTGTTACCGGTATAACAAAATATTCTTAAAAATTATCAGAAGCTGGATGTTTTCGATTTCACGAAAGACAGAACTACTAAATTTCAAAATAAAGAGTGCTTAGTTTTTTGGCCAGAGAACATTGACCTGGCTTGTAAATTGAGGAATCAAAAAATAATTTTAAATAAGAGAGTAAGAATCCTACTTATGAAGATATGAGAAATGATGAATAAAATATATAAACAGATGGAGAAGATGGTGAAGAATGGAATGATATCAAAACTTTCCCATCTATAATTCCAAATAAAAATATTGGAATGTGAAAAACTAGAACAAAATGATTATAATAAGGATATTCTTAAAGATGATGAAAAATCATCATTATCATTCAAATATTTGACATATAAGAATAAATATATTATGAAAATCAAGAATAATGAAAATAAGGAAGAAATAACATCCAATGAAAAATCAATGAAGAGGAAGAAGGAAAGACAGAGAGAGGATTCTCAGATTTATTTTCATTTCTAAAAAAATATTGAGGTTCATCCTTATTATCAATATCTTTGTATACTTCTAAAGACATTTAGGGAATTAAAAGAGTGTATATAGGTTATATGTAATTGATGAGTCTATTACTTTTCTAGCAACAGAATGTAACAATGATGTGAAATGTTTGTTTTGATAAGTTTTGTTTTTATACATATGAAATTATTGATCTGTTTCTTGATATGGATGCATGCTTCTTTTTTCATAGAAAAATTCCTTCATTATTTTCTTCCATTCATGAGAATGTTGAAGGAAGTATAGAAATTTTATTACAAGAATGTTTTCTTAAGGAAATCATTGATCACCTTGATTATAAACATTTGTTTTCTACAACGGGTTCTCCCACATAGAATTAGAGTTATTTTAGATAAAGGATCTTTGTTTAGAAAATCATGTGATACCCTTGTTAAAGAAAATTCCCATCCATTGGAAATAATGATCATATTTCTATAATAGAGGAACTTATCATGATAGAAATTTTGAATTTCATTTTCAATAAGGTGGAGACATAAGATAAAGAGAAGAGATAAAATAAATTGGGAGTTCAAGAAAGGAATGAAGAAAATAAAAATATGGAAAAGTT
Source organism: Viscum album (assembly GCA_963277665.1). Lineage (NCBI taxonomy): Eukaryota > Viridiplantae > Streptophyta > Magnoliopsida > Santalales > Viscaceae > Viscum > Viscum album. The sequence continues at coordinate 2,080,300,548 of OY728152.1, read as the reverse complement.
TCATATGGTCAAATTGAATGATGTGGGTATTTATAATAATCACAAAGGAGGATATTTTTTATCCCATGTTTGGTTTTGGTTGTATTTTATGTCTATCAGTTATTATGATGAGAAGGAATTGATCAGTATATTGAAGAAAGAAAGGATTTTGAGAAATATGATGAAGGAGAATTTAGATTAAAAGGAGTTGAAAGAAAGTAGTTTTTTGAGTGATCAGTTTTGATAAAAAAGAATAAAGGAATTCTGAATAATTTTTTAGGAAATATTTTATTGGTTTCCATAAAATTGTACTAACCTTTATTTTGAAGTGAATCAGATCCATGTTTTAAAAATAATTTAATCCATTGTTTGAAAATAATTGTATATTCAAAATAATAGTACTCATAATTTCCATCATAATGAGGAATTGATCATTATTTGGAATGAGATAATTTGTTGCATGGAAGCAAATTTTTTTCATTGTGATTTGAATATAATTGGACCCATGTATTCTAAAAAACGTACTCATGTATTCAGAAACATTTTCTCAGGATTGGATGGAAAAAAAAGAAACATGAATGAATGGAAGGTTATGATACTTTACTATGTAAATGTGACCACGATATTCTATTTTGGAATTCTCAAAAATAATAAGTAATGTGGTAGAACATATAATGTAATCTTGATGGAAGAAAGGGTTATGTAAAATCATTGAATAGTGAAGCCGATGGAAGAGTAGTGAATGATTATGATGATGGAAGAGTAGTGTATTTTGATGACAATGGAAGTGAAATGAATGGTGATGATGAAGGAAGAGTAGTGGATGGTGTTGACTATGGATGAGCAGTGAATGGTGATTACAATGGAAGATAAGTAGATGGTGATGATGATGGAAGAATATTAAATAGTGAATATGATGGAAAAGTAATGGTTGTGTCGACGAAACGTAATAGTCATGTCGATGCAAAAGAATGAAATTGTCTTGGAAATGGAAAATTAATGTTTATTCCGATGAAACGTAGTAGTCGTTCCGATGGAAAAGAATGAAACAATCATACCAATGGGAATGATATGGTCATACCGATGAAAAGTAAAATTCGTGTCGATGGAAAAGAGGAGAGAGTCGTACTGATGGAAGAGGAAAGTGTCAAGTCGATGGAAGAGGAAAGAGACATGCCTATAGAAAAGAAGATAGAGTCATGATGATGGAAAGGGAAGTGGAGAGATGATTCCTATCATACCAACATGGTAATGAATTTTTTTGGAATCAGACTCAAAGGAGAATGTGAAAGGAAATATATGGTTCCGATTAAAGTCTATCATACCTAGAAACAATCATAGTCAACAATCATACAAAAATATAACATTTTATAAATTAAAAATTGTTTTGGATTTCTGGAATAATATATGTGTATGACATTACAAATGAATGATGTGAATATTGAGATGTTGTTTGGAGAAGATACAATAATATTTTAAAAATATTGAGAATTTTCAAATGTATCCCATAATTTCAAGGGGAAATTAAAATTTTGGAAAAATTGAGGGAGCAAGAAAAAATTTAGGATTCATGCCAATTGTCACCTATAAAAGCAGGAGTCACGTTCTAGTTCATGAAAATGAGAAATTTTCACAACAGAATAGATTTAAGCTCTGGGTTTCTAGAGAGAAGATGGGGTGAAGAGTATTCATCTTGAATTTTTTTTTAATGTGTTCATCATATCAGTATGAATTAATAATCATATATATTTTTATACTTGGAACTTATGTATTGGGATTCTATGAATGATGAAGGATCATACTAAGTTCCATCTGACTCAGGTTTTGAAGTTTTTCTGATTATGTTTGGCTCTTGAAGTGTTGTTGATCATGTTCGGCTTATGAGGTTGTCCTGTTGCTTTTCAAATTGTCAAGTTGTACCTATTAATATGTACCCCATTCAGCTTGACTATTGAATACATGTTCTATAGTGGTGCCTATTATATTTTTCTTGACTATTGTATGGATATATTAGATTTCACCCGATTATATTCTATTGTATTAAATTGAATGAAAATCAGACCAAGAAGAATCAGACTAGGAGCATCGTACTCAGGAAAATCTGACAGATTATTTTATATAGTCTAAGAGGTCTTACATTTTTTTGGGTAAGAAAAACAATAATTTTTTTAACAATTGAATATATATTTTTAACTGAAAATAAGGACAAGTAACCTGAGTTTTTACAAAATAATCTCATTACCCTATTGTGCTAATATGGTGCACACACACTAGTGGGATTGTTTTATAGTGCTACACGAGTGCAAGGGTATATCCTATTCATTATAATCCAAGTAGTTTTTTCTTACTAGATTTTATGGTATTGAATCATTTCCAAAGAATACCATGGATGTAGCTATTATTTTTTAATATTGAACCTTGTAAATCATTCTGTTGTTGTAGATGTGTGTTGAGATTATTTTCAGTAGGGAATTGAAATCTAAAAGAGGAGGTTAAGGTTATATCAATTTAAAAGAAACTTAAAAGAAAAAGTGAAGCATTGATTCACCCCATCTAGCTCTATGTGGTAAAATACATATACAGGGTACTTTCACTTTTACAGGAGTTTTGGATTCTATCTCTACTCACTACACCTTATATACTATAGTGTAATCGTGTCATTGAAGGGAGGAACTGTGCTAGGTTTGACATTTTACGGTCAATGATGGGTCATATAGATCTTCCATTATCCTTTTTAGGATATTCATTGCATACTGCTATATAAAAATTAATCCAAGTACCTACTAAGGTGGAAAATGGGATTTCCTTCTAGGTTTGTAGTGGAAATATACCCAATTTGTTGTGTACATGGGTATGGGGATGTGAGACATCTACTAAGGCTTTCTTATTCATAAAACTAGCACCCTAGGGCACAAAGTATATCCTTATAGGGCCTCCCATGGAAATAAATTGATACGAGCTATACAAAATCTCAGACAATAATTTGATTGTTTCAAAATAAGATGTCTTTCTTGAGAGAGATATCATCCTAAAAATAAAAGTGGGAGGAATATTGAATTCCAGGAGGTTGATGCTCAAGATACAAATGAGTTGGTATGGGAACAAGTTCCATAGGTCCCCATGGAATCAGGAGTTCCTAAAAAAACATGTACTGTGTTAGAGTAGAAGAGAGGTAAGGGAACAAGAGAGTATGGTTTCCTTGTCACTAAGGAAGGTGACTCATCATTATTGGACATTGATTAACCACTATCTTACAAGGAATAATTAGTGAGATCAATAGCATCACAATGTCTAGAATCTATGGATTCTGAGATGGATTCCTTGTATTAAAACCAAGTATAGGTTGTGGATAATGCACTAGTTGATGTAAAGATTCTTACGTGTAAATGGGTATTCAAGAAGAAACTTGACATGGAAGATCAAGTTAGCACATATAAAGAATGTATAGTGGCCAAGGGTTTTATGAGTGTTAACGAATTTACTACGATGAAATTTTTTCACCAGTTACCATGTTTAAATACATTCTATTCATACTTTCCATAATAGCTTTTCATGACTATGAGATTTGAAATGTGGATGCGAAAACTACATTATATAATGGGAAACATTAGGATGATTTCTTATTGATACAACAAGAAGGGTTTGTGACACCAGGTTATGTTGAAAGGGTATGAATGTTGAAGTGATCCATTTATTGATTAATGAAAGCATCCAAGGAGTTGAACTTTGAGTCCATTAAATCCATAAGATAATTTTGTTTCATTGGGAATGATTGTGAGATTTGTATCTAGAAGAGGTTAAATGGTAATGCATTAATTATCCTAATAATGTTTGGTGGAGACATATTCCATATTAGAAATGACATACCAGTCATTCAGTTAGTCAATGACTTGTTGATCAAGTGTTTCTACAAGAATGAATTATGAAAAACAGCCTACATTATAGGGATCAAGATCATTTGTGATATATCCAATAGGATTCTTGGACTATGTCAATGTACATACATTGATCAAATGATAAATATATTTACTATGGAAAATTCCACGAGTGGATTGTTTCTAGTGTCACATGGTATACATAATTCCCAGAAAATGTGTCTCTCATCACAATATGAGGAAGATAAGATGAGTAAGATTTCTTATGACTCAGTGATAGGATCTATCATGTATTCCATGTTATGTACCAGACATGATGTTTCCTATGAACTATCATGGTAGGATGATATCATGAAGATCCACGATAATAGCATTGGATGGATATGAAGACTATCCTTATGTATTATAGAACAACTAATGATATGTTCATAGTGTTTGGAGAAGATACAGGTCTTTTTATTAGAGGGTATTATGTTGATGGTTTATTGACAGATCATAATGATCTGATGTCGCAATCCAAATATGTATTCTAACTCAACAGAATAGCTTTGCGTCGGAAGAGTTCAAAGAATTTTGTAGTCGTTGATTCTACAACAGATTCTGAATATGTAGTAGTTTCTATTGCCGCAAATGAAGCCTTTTGGAATCAAAAAATTGTCTAGAATCTTTATATGTATCTTACTAGAAAATATCTCATTACATTTTTTGTGATAATATTGTTATGGTGGATCTTCCAAAAGAGCCAAGGTCACATCAACATACAATGAACAAACTCACAAAGTATCACCTCTTGAGGGATTTATACCAAAGGGTTGAAGTTACATTTAGAAGAGTGTCCACAGAAGAGAATGTGGTGGACCCCTTGACTAAAGGACACTCTTATCCTAAGCATGAATATCATGTGATAGCTAGTGTAGTAATGGTTGTTAGCAGTTGGTGCTATTACAAGTGGGATTATGTTGGAGTTGGTGCCCTATAGACCAACTTCTTTGTACATTATGTTAAACCTATATTTATTCTATAAATATTAATAAACTACGTATCACATAATTAATGTTCTTCTACATGACATAGTTTTTGATAATGTCCTAAGAATAGTTGTCGCACTAAAAGGTCATTACGGATCCCTTTTATGATGGTAACCCTAAAGTGCCATGACACTATTCTTGAATATATGTTCTATGGCTAGATGATTTAATTTTAAGTGACACAAATGATATAGGGTATCAGGGGTGGAGACTCATGTAACTTTGAGGAACATTCTAATTATGTGAACCCTTGGTAAAATCTAGGAGGATATAATAAGAACAAGACACGCTGGTAGGATATTCCGCACTAGCACCAGGAGACTCTATTGGCGATGATAGAAGAAACGTAGAGCACATGTGGATCACTGCTAGATGATTCCTATCACCGAATTCTAAATTGAAATGAATTTTCACCTTAGACCCATGGTCAGATTGATCAATGATGTAAGAATCATATTTAAGGAAATTATCTAATTAAAATAAATTAATTATAAACAAAATATGTTGATCCTCTCTTCTTAGTTCAGGGTTCTCTCATTTTTAATATATATTTGATTCAATTCTGTGGATGCTGGAATTCATCACCATATTGATCCTAGATTAATCATCAATTATAACAATTTACAATGTTGGGTACACACCCATCCTATGCTTCCATTAGGCCCAGCACCATCACTATGCTCCAATAATTCAAATGATAGGAATATGGGAATTATTCCAATCAATGTTTAAATGCAATGCTCTAAGATTATCAGTTTCAATAGCCTATTAACCATAAATAAAAATAGAATCCACTTGGAATCATGACTATTGAAGTGGGTTAAGAGAATGATGTGGTAAAAGATACACGTATCATCCATTCTAAAATAGATATTGTATTAATAGATTCAAAATCATCCAACTCACATATATCTATGTAATTATCAATGGTTGTTCAATTAACAAATAAAAAATTAGATATTATGTTAGGAGAGGAAAATTTTAATGTCCTGATGGTCGAAACAATAATTACCCAAATCCTATATTCCCAGTGCTTGTGTCATATTAATTAATTTAGAATAAGATACATGGCATCACGTCCTAAAGGACCAAACTGTTTAGTAGTCTTGTTAAAATAGATACATACAAGAATTGGATTTACATTTGAAATCATATAATTGATCGAATTATTTTCTTGAGAACTCCATTATTTACATTATCATATCCTTTTATATGAATCATAAAATACTTCTTGGTATCCTTGGGAAAATAAAAAAGAATAAAGGGGTGATATTAGATGCCCAGTAAGGGTAAGAACATAAATAAAGCTATAAATAAATAAGAAATATTCAATATGTAATGGGGAATATCTGAATAAAATTCCATTTAATCAATATCTTGACCGTAATATTGATGGAATAAATGGTGATAAAAAAATTTCATATAAATAATCACATGAGCACGAAACATAACCATGGATATTCTAACTAATAGAATAATCATATGGAATATCATTAACTGAATTCATAATGAGGGATTTCATAATTATGGACATTAAAACATACTATCGATGGATTAACATAACATATAATACCATCAAGGCTTCATATCAATACATCTAAAAACATCAAGGCCCAATTCTATGAAATATATATAAATGGGAATGGTATCGATGAAAACCATGTCTAGTTTGTCTCATTAGACAAACTGATTCATCGAGGGGCTATAGAAGGCCCCACCCAACACATACAAAGTCCAATTAATTACACATATAAAAGGGGTGAAAAATAAAGAACATAAAAGTTCATATTAAAAAAATAACATATTAAATGTTAGTACATACCCCTATTAATAAACAAAATCACAAACCATTCCTATTTAAATGTCTAATAGTAATAAAATTATGCATCCTCAATTAAAATTATCATAAATAATCCATGAAAAAATTAATTATGATATCAATACGACATATTCCCTGTGGATCTTAATTACATTAATGGTTTGATGTCATTGATGAATATTAATATCTAAAAAACCATTAAAGACATTTTTGAGGAAAATGTTTTTTTCATTTGGAAGATCTCCTTAAAAATTAATTTCTAGAAAAATATGAAAAAAATTATTTTCCAAAACGTTGTAAACATTTAAATAAAGTATCAATTAAATTATTTTCTTCAGGGAAGGTAATTTAATGTGTATTATATAAGTTAAAAGAACATATTTTTTCACTGTAAAATGGTTAGAAAATTGCATCATTCCGAAAATGAATAGAATATTCATTTAAAAAAGTATTTTTTTCAAATTAAAAAATATTTATAAATTTATTTAATAAATCAATTTTATAATTCTAAAATAATTTTAAATATCTTTCAAAATACATGGTTTTAGAAAAATACTGATTTCCAATATAAGATAGAAACAATGTCAGATTTTATTAAAAAGATTTTCGCAATTATTTTAAGTACCATAAAGTGTAAAATTTGTAATATTACTTTAAAATATCATAAATAACCAAAATTAAGAATTTTCATGTGTTTATTGAGGTATGTATCATAATATTTTATTATTAGAAGCATTGTCATGAGAAATCCCAATAAAGATGAGATTGTTGCGTAAAAATCATATCAATTTTGTAACATTGAATCGTAAGACCCATGAATTAAAGATCCTGAAATGGATATGTAAATACTGATAATGTTAAGTATAATAATCATAAAATACATTCATTATATTTATATACATCACATTAATGAAATAAGTGGTGAATACAACATGTGTACCAAAGTAGAAAAAAGTGAGACAAAATCTCAGACCTCATGCTTCCTTTGGATTGAATGTTATTTAAAATACATAACGTGGTACGAAAAAGTTATTAAATTATACCATAACTTAACTAATATTTATAATATCATATATTATCCTTTTATAACATCTTATTATCCTTTCATTAATAATCATTCAATATTTTCATTGTTTCTGGTGTTAATTGCCTGGTTTTCTCATGCATGTTTCATTATGAAAGATCAATTTCTTGAACATATTATATAATTATATAATTTTAAAAAAAATAATCAGCGGAAAAATTTCATATTTGTTATAAAATTATTCTTTTAAACCCAATCATGAAATATGTTTATGAAATGTGAAGTACGTTATGATCACGGAGAAGGTATGCCATACATACACTTAACTAAGGTTTCCATTTTTCAACATCCATTATGGAAATAAGGTAAGTAAAATATTATATCTACATTGTGATAATAATATTATATGTACCATACTATATTCGTACATATATAATAAAAGTGTTTTGGATATGAAAAGAGAGTCGTAATGCTTCGTGAAGAAAGTTGTACACATGTACATGAATGATGTTATCATTTTTAAGTGACTGAAAAGGTAAGAAATAAAATGATATATTATCATTAATTAATGATATAAATTTAATTAACATCATAATTATTTCATTTATATCACATATAATAATTTAATTTAACCATATTACATTCCATGTAAAGTGTTAGTGGAAGACGAATCACAATACTTCACGAGGCGGTAGTCCGCCATATACATGGGAGTCATTAACGTATCCCCTAAAAAATTGAATATAAATATAAATATATATATAAAAATCAAATCATTGGTGTAATATTTTATAAATTTCCTATATATAAATTTTATATCCATCATCACCACCTACCGTGAATTGTCATAATGGGAGAATGAACGACATTAGTTTGGGTGGTGGTAGTCCACCATACACATGAACACAAATATTATAAGACATTTGATGGAAGTGAGATGGTTGTAAGTAACTAGATTATTATTTACACATAAAAGTATATTTAAGAAAATTATATTATTATAAAAACATGTTTCAAAAATTATTTAAGGATTCAGAGGAATAAATAAAAAACGATGCTCAATGAAGAACATTACATCTACTTCAAGTATCCTCTTTATGTTTTCACTAAAACAATCCTATGTTAGATAAATGACAAAAAAATGTTTATTGGATTAAATTATGGAATTTGGGAATTAATTTTGTTGGTTTTTATATTAACTAAATAGGTTTTAACTGATGAATAATAGAGGAGTTGTGGAGACCTTTTATGAGTGAGGTGGGTGACAAACTTGTAATTTTTTGAATTGATTCAATCATACCCACCTTTTTATCATGAAAAAATAATCCAAAAATATTCCCTTATAGAAAATATATGATAAAATGTTGAAATATTTCCATAAAATATCATGAGTACAATTTTTTAGGTAATCATTATCCATTATCTTCTTAGTTTAACCCCTGATAAATCCATGTTTTCCTTAAAATCAATTTTTATGTTTTAACTATTAATTTTAGTAAAAAATAATGTATTCGATATTATAAATTATAAATTATCTGGACTAAAAATGTTTAATCCATTTTAAAATAATAAATTAATAGAATTTGTGAAATTTAATTTAAAATTAAATTTACCGACGTGACGATAAAGCCTATTTTTTGTGGGATTGGGTTAAAAATTATACAATGTTTTGATATAAGAATTAAATATTAAAATGATTATAATTAACTAAAATTTATTAATTGATATATAATTAAACTATTTATTATTTAAAACCAATTAATTATATATTTTAACGTTATAAATAATTTAAATTAAGATGTTTTCAATTAAAATTCAGTATTTTTATCTATTCATAAAAAATTAGATATTTTAGAAAAATAACAAATATTCACAATAAGATAATTTTGGTATTATGATTTCTAAAATGAAGTTCGATTTTTCTATAAATTTTCTATAACTGGTAAAAATTAATTATAAATATTATTTACAAAGCGCGACTAAACCAAATTTTAGAAAAAATAGTGTTTTACAAAAAAATTGTTTTTGTTATATAAGATACTTATATTACTTATATTAAAATATATAACCATAATTTAAATAATTTATTTAATAATATTGATAATGATCTATTTATGTGCTAGTTGATAACTGTTATATTATGTAATAATATTTTATTTATATGTAAAGTTTTTCTTAAACTCAGTGTTGCGTGTAACATAATCTAATATTTTTATTTTGTATAACACAATATAAATTCAGTGTTACCTATATTGAAAGATCTTAAGAAGATTAAATTTATTTTTAAATTAATATTTCATAAAATATCTAGGTGTTATATTTTCTTCAAATCTTGGTGGTTCATGTCATACATGCTATCAAATAAAAAATTATTAATTTAGAATATCATGGTGTTTCCTTATCTACATTTCAAATGAATTGAATGATTTCAATTTAAACTTGGTCTCGATAATCAATGCATTTTCATTTGGCAATACCATTTTTGAAAAAACGCACATAGTAAATGTTTTAGTAGAGCTTTCTCTTAATGATGGAGAATGGGATGTACACATGCCATGTGGAATAACAAATACTGGGTTTAAAAATTGGACAACATATGTGGGAACTGAAAAATTTTGTATAAAAAATAAAAATAACACAAAATATCTGATGGAGAGTGATAGATAATATTGATCATATGAAAGTGGGTTATCCATAGAAGGTTAAAGACTAAAAAATATAAACCAAAGAGGTGTAAAAATGGTCATTAATATCAAAAAAATGATGATAATAGGATAATTTTTTTTCAAGATACTTTTCCTAGATTTAAAGAATTATTTAACATTATATAAATATTAATAATTATACTTAATAGGTATATTTTTATCTAATAGGCTCAGTTCCATCCATTGGAAATTCTATAATTAATTTCCACTTCATCTCTTACTCTTAGAAATGAATATAAAAAATTAAATTTCATATTCTTAAAGCACTAAAATAAAATTATAATCGATTGTGATATCCATAATATAATGATAAAACATTCGATTGGTCTATATTAACTATTATAAAAAAAGGTTAATATAGAAATTTTCTTATAGACAATTAATAAATTAATATCTAAAACGTCATCCAATGTTAAACTTAAACCATTCTATGAATTATTATCCTAATAACCCTTACAAAAAAATAATATCCATTAACAAAGAAGCGTGACCATAAAATTTTCAAAATAAATATACCATTAATCCACAAAAAAATGAAGGATCTCTTAATCATCACATACAAAACAATAAATACATTCATCATGTGTTTTCATGATAATAACCTGAATTAACATAAAACCTAACTAAAAAAATGCATGATTCGGTATCAAATAAATAAATAATAGATTATTGGATATATTACTTAAATCCAAATATACTATATAATTCATCAATGATAGTATAAATTACCTTTTTAACAAATCATTAATCAGTTTTTAGGCTGTGAGTACTGTAGAATTTATTTTATTCAAAAAACTCATCTATTTATCCCAACATCATTATCCCAATAATCAGGAACAAATTATTGGGTATATTTCCCAAAATCATATGTTTTCTATGAATTTCAACATTAACTAAATCATTTTTTTTCATTTGTACTGTTTAACAGAAGCTTTAAATCATTAATGAAAATGTACTACAATAAAATCCTTATTCATTTCACAATTATTGTAAACATAATATCATTGTTAAAATAATGAAGTGAAATAATTCTTTAATCCAAATACAATATCATTAATCATTCCTTTTCATTAATTTTTATAAATTAATCTTGACCATGACCCATTACTTACATTAGAGGTATATTCCTTAAATTCGTGGGAAATTTGTCTACATAGTTCCATATCTCCTTATAGTTGAAGCATTGAACATTGTAAACATTTTTCTTTCTCATGAAATCAAGATAATGTTTTCATTTCACTCCAAACATATAGAAAAATATCTTTCCTTTTAAGCAATCATCATTGTGTTTCTTTCCAAAATTATAACATGGAGAAAATTCCTTCTATTTGGTCATGAATTTATATTTATTTTTCATGGCCATCCTCTACTTCTATTTATATACTTTGAACCCATAATTCTTAGATAATTCATTATTTTTAAATTAATGACATTATAATGTGTCCTTATGTGATGATAATGTTTTGGAAACTAGTTCCCTTCAAAATATTGTCATAGGCCCATCAATGAAATGATCATTCTTACTCTTTGGATTACATGCATTGATGTAGTTCCAATTCCTTCTTCTAGGAATTTTTTTTAAATGATGTAATAAAATAGAATAGATCATATCATTTTGAATCATAATTTATAATCCTAAAAATATTGAATACATAACATAAATTAAAAAATATATAAACACAGCTAATCTCATAATCATTAACATGGTTTCTTTGGGTATTAATAATTTTCAAATCCAAACTACTTGTTTCTAAATAAAATTTGAATTAACTTAATCATGTTCACTGGGAGTGTCAAACCAGGTGTGTATTAAAGGCCTTTTCATTCACTAGGCGATGATTAGGTAAATCCTAATGTTTCCATTTCAGATTTATTACCCCTAGGTGCCTATATTTTAGAACCATGTCTCTTTTTAGTTTCCATACAGTGCTGTATTTCTTGAAAAACTGTGTAATATATACCTTATCAAAAAATTATGATTTTAATTGACAGTTATACTCTAATTATGTCATATCATTATGTTCCCTTATCTATATTTTCCAAAATATATGCCCCAATGTTTCTATTAAACCTTATATGATACTGACTACAATGACCCCACCCCCAAATGACCTGAGAATATGTTTTATTTATTACATTAGTATAAGATACAAGGAATCACATCATGAAGTACTAAATAATTTAATAGACCTAATAAGCTAGATAAATACTAAAATCAAATTTAAATTTTAAAAAATAAAATATAAGAAATTATTTTAATATGAACTCCATTATTCCCCATAACATATCTTTGTATATCATTAATAAAATAATTCCATGTATCCTAGGGAAAATAAAAAATAAAAAATTGGTGAGATCAGATAATTAGTAATGACAAGAATAAAATGGGACCTGTGAATAAATAAGACATAATCAATATGGAATGGTAAAAATCTGAAACACATTCCAGTTAATCAATAAATTGAGCATAATATGACAGGAATACATGATGATCAAATAATTCCATATAAATAATCACATGATAATTAATCTTTAAAATGAAAATTATAAATAATCTAATAATCACATAGAATATCAATAACTAAATTCATAATTATGGAATGCATAATGATGGAAATCTAGAATATTACATCAGGGCCTCATGCCAAGGAATATAAATCCATCGAGGCGTCAAGGATGGATATATAATTACATCAAGGCCTCATGCCAATACTTATATATATAGGTAACGTCTTAACAAAAACCATGAATTTTTTGTCTCTTGAGAAATATTGATGAATAAATGGAATATAACTGGCATTTCTCATCACTTACAATGTCACAAACCCACCCAGGTCAACCCCGAAACAGTCACCTAAAAAGAACCATAAAATCTTTTAGGTGCATTCCAAATCACCATGGGGTTGCGATAAGAACCAAGGGAACCAATTAGTGATTGTGGGAATGATTCACCACAAAATCAAATAAACAATAGTTGAGGAAATATGAATGATAATCCCATTTTAAAATAAATGAAACGTCATCAAAAATGAAACATAAACTAAATATAAAACCAATATGAATTTCACAACTAAGCAGATATCTATGTTACCACACATGTCACATTGTAATATAAAAACCAACATCACTGAATGGATATTGATACAAAACTGGAACCTAAACATGTGGTTTAAATTATGAATAAAATTATAGGCATGAGTATTAAAACTCAGAAGGCATTTCCAAGTAGACTATCCCCGATTCATTTCCATTAAATAAAATATTTATTTTTAAATAAAATATATAAAAATGGGTTTTTTCATTTGTTTATTTTTAAGACAAATCATGTTCAATTTACCCCATTATTTAAGATGATTTTTTCCTAAAAGGGAAGGTTTGAGTATTTTCAAAAGAGAGTGGATGTGGAAAGAGAGAAAGAGAGTAAAACATTTTGAATGAAAAAATTCAAGAAAAACAAACATCTAATTTTCATAAGGGATAACAATTAACAAGAGAGAATGGTAGGGAAAATTTCAAATGTAGGGAAATTTGAATAAAATACTCAAATAACCATATCTGGGGAGACACCCCAATTATATGGAATAGATAAGTGAGTTCAAGTGTACATGTGAATACTTATGATCTCAGTAGAATGTCTAGAACATACTATAAGATCATCTATCATGTAAAGATTACTGATGCAATCAGACATCCGAAATTCTCACTCATACCCTACATACAAAAATTGAGGGTCAATATCCCCAATGATGATAATGTCTATACAAAGACGACACTAGCTAGAGAATTATCTAAAACTTGTGCAGAACACATTCTTGGATATACTTCTAGGTATTGTATATTCACATGTCATGTATAACATGGGGGAGAGATAATAAATTCTAAAAACCCAATAATAAATAAATAAAATAAACAAGCCACACATACAAGTATCACCCCCAAAAACATTCTAAGGAATAATCCCTTCTCTTCTAACCATCAACTCAGAAGGGAGGTCCCATACGAAGGACCTACCACTAACCTTAACATGAATAATGCAAGACAAATCCCCCAAGGATATTTTTTACAAAATAAATCCATTTGGAATGTTATAATAGAGCCTGACACAAACATTCAGTGATAGATCACTTCCATAAGAAATAAACACAAAATTTATAAAACCAAGAATCCATTTATAAATTAATTTGAGGAATACAAATTACCATTTGGAAATAAAAATACTTTTAAAAAGGGGAACGAGATATTCTATCAAACAATTAGGGTCAAAACCATAATAGAATAATTTCATACAATTAGATAAAAATATAAATACACTATATTTAATATCAAAAAAAATTTCTAAAAAATATTCATCCATAATTAGGGAAACTAAATTGTGCAGAAGTCATGAAATAAATGGTTATTTAAATTCAAGGCTGATTTTTAATGAAAAAAATCTCAAAATCCAGGTTCTTTCTTGAATATAACTCAAAATCGAATCCAATGGGTTCAAAGTGGTGAGAAAGCCTAAAAGAAACCTTGAATATGTATCCCCAAATAATTATGGAATTGCTTGGAATCACTAAAAAAGAGGGGGGGGGGTGAAGATGAAGGTAGGTGCCTCCCTAGGGTTACATGATCTAAATGTGGGATCATGAGGTGATTTGGGGTTAAAATTCAATGAGTGGAAAGTGATAAAACCCCATTTTTAATGAATTTGGGTATTGCACATGGTTAAGATTCCTTGTTTAGAAAATCGTGTACAAATGGTGCATCCCTAACTAAACTCATATGAAACCCTCATGGTTATGCCACAAGGTTTGGGAAGGCATGTTCCAACTATGCATTTTGGATATATAAAAAATTACCAAACCATGCACCTTCTTCTCATACAATTTTATTCTAATTGTGTTCAAGCAGTGTGAATTTATCTCAGGACACCCCAAGACCCACATGTTTACTCATGGGAAACACACAGTTTGGATCTAACTATCTTTTACCCATGATACATTAACTGTTTAAGAAAACAATGAACTAGAAAGAGACTCAACATCATGGAATCCCACATTTTCCCCTTAATCATGTGCAAAAACCAATAAACATATTAAAAAACAAGAAACCCTAAAATTTGATCTTAAACAACCAAATCTAAATAGAAAATCCAAATAGAAAAAATTATAGACCATAATTAAAAAGAAAAAAAATCGGATGTGACAATTCTCCCCACTGTTAAGCATTCTACCCCCGGAATCCACAATACTTCCATTTAATGAGTTTAGAAGAAAATTACCACACCTCAAAAATTAAAATCCTTAAACTAAATAATATTGTAAAGCGACACTAGTACAATGGTCACTTCCTTACTATAAAAAACCATTGATCTCAAACCACTTCTCAAAGGTTGAAAAAAATTTATATTAACAATCTAAAGAACATACGATCACCACTACTATTAGGATTTCATTAATAATCCAACATTCTCCAATGTAAATTGAAACATAGGGTCCAAAAATTCAAGAGGTAACCACCTGAATACTATTCAATGAAAAACAAGAAGAAAGACAAGGTATGAAAAAAAGGTTTATTGCAATGAATATGGGATGATGTGATGAACTATCCATCATATTATGACTCTATACCGATGTTGAACTAATGACACTAATCAAACACAAAAGTTACAATCCAATAAAACAATATTCACTTTCCAAAAGGAAATAAATGAATGGAAAAAATACAAACAATGAAACATGATTCACACAATATGATATCATTTTTTAGCTATTCTAAAAAAAATTCCATTAAAATTGTATTCCACAGGGGATACACAAAATCGTCCATTATTAAAAAAATACAACACTATAAGACACAACCATTATAATAAAATTACCACTTATATCAAAAACGTTGATCCAAACAAACACAAGTCCCGTGTTCATCCAGTTTTATTGTGAGCCTCTTTCTAGATTGTAGACCCGACTCGACTCTTATTTTGATCAAATACTAGGAATAATTTATAGAGATGGACTAAAATACCATATGCATGACAAGTCTTTGAAGACCTTGGACATGATGGGGTCTTATGACCTGACGTTCCACATTGACACCTCACCAGGGTCCTACGCCCAAAAGATGTTGACGAATGATCAGAAGGCCTCATAATTCCACCACCAACATATTAATCTTTTGGAATATATTCATTCTATTAAATAGAATTACCTTCACCAATAATAGATAATAAATGCCGATTGGATTACTAAGAACTAATAATAAAAAAATGTTTACCCAAACTACTTTCCTGACCATATCGACAAAGGTTGTTAAACCAAATTCTGACACCCTTGACTAAAAATCACGATGTAGTCCATTCATAAAAGGTCAATATTTCATATAATAATCCACTTCCAAAACCAAGATATCGGAAAAAATATCCACAAAAAATGGATGAAATCCAACATGGATGAATTTCCTTGCTTAATGAAGAACATCTCCATCGACTTCTCTTCCTTCACAACCTCATATAAGTGCTATTGAATGAATAAAGCCTTGAAGAATTCATAGGAGATGTATTCCTAAGACATGGTTATAATATAAAAATTATACCACTTACAACTATGAACCATTTATAATAGGTGTAGAATATTTAACCTTTAGAGAATTAGGATACTCAAGGAAACTGATGACACTTCAGATTTCCCAGATTTTATATTCTACTTCAAAAAGATCTGCATGACTATAAAATAGAGGAGGGTTCAACTTTTGAAACCCAAGGAGGAAGTATTTTGGTTGACCGAATGGAGGGTCACTAAACATGAAAAACCCATAACTACACGTCGAATATCAATAATGTATTTAGCAGGGTTGTACCTTAATTGTCCATAAAATTAAAACTCAATCAAAACCATGCCACTATCAAGAAGTCATCACAATTAAACTATAGAAAAAAAAATGAAACCAACTCAAACATTTCCCACAATTTTTTCCAAAATATTTCTAAAATCAAGTTTGAGAACCATTTTAAACTCCACACATCAATACAATTCATTCCATAGAAATATCTTGAACTCTATCAAGTAATCTGACCCTTCCAATTTAAACCACTCTCTCATTTTAAATATAACTTTAGAAATTCCTTTTAAATAACAAAAACAAATTTTTAAAAACCGAAACAAAAAATAATATCATTTTAATTTTTTTTGTATCAAAATTCATTATAATTAAAAATAATTTTTTTTTCAAATTCTCTCTTAAAAAAGATAAGAACCACATTTATTTTTTATGAAAATAAAAACATCACATTTTGAAATATGTAAATTCATAATTTTAAACAAGGTTTTCATGAAAATTTTAAAATTATTAAATGAATGAAATAAATTCTTAGAGGCACTAGTGATAGTGGGTGATTTGGACATATGGTTGCAGACTATAATCCAATGACACTAACACCACTAAGAGTTATTCAAGACCATGTCCTTGTGCTACACATGGATTTCTTAACCATATATGTTCAGTAATGTTTTTCCCATATCTGATTTCATTACACAAACAAAAAAACCCATATATAATTCAAAATAATAAACAGAATAAAAAATCATCAACCAAAACCAAGGAATACATATAAAATAATGGAAAGAAAAATTAAAATTAAAAACTAAAAAGCCAACATCTCATGGTAACCCAAAGTTCCATACCAAAAGTGTTGTTCATACACCACCATATACCCATACCCAAATTTCATTAAATTATTATTCCTTCTACCATGATGAATCCAGTATCTAGGTGTGCTTTGAATGCTTAGTCCTGTAATGAACCTACACTCTGAGACCATTTTTTCACAAACTATACTGAGTAAACCCCGAACCCATCACCAGAGATGACCCGTGATATCCCCAATGCATTTTCCGAATTTCCTTGGAGTAGAGATAAGAAAAAATGGAATAAAAGAGTGTTGATAGGAATTATTTTTTCCAGTATAAAACAAAAAATATCCATGAAAATATTAATGATCATATTAATATAAATTAAATGAAATAAAAAGAATAGTGAACAAAAAAAACCAACTTGTGACCCCACACGTCACTTTTTAATTTGAAACTGAATATTACTCCATTGACATAGAAACCAAACTTGAACCTTCACCTGAGGCTAAAAATAATAATAAATGTATATGCATCAGTATTAAAACTTAGTAATCATGCCCAAGTAAACAGTTCCTAATGAATTTCCTTTAAAAAAAGATTCATTTACAACTAGTTAAAAGTGAAATATATAAAAATATGTATTTTTTATTTTTATTTTTATAATAACTATATTTCTGTTTTTCATTATTTAATAATGGGTTTTTCATAAATGGATAGGATTGAGTATTTTTTAAAGAGAGGGGAAACGGAATGAGGACAAAGAGAGTAAAAGGTTTCTCATGAAAACATTAAACAAATACAAACATCTAATTTTCAAAAGGGATTAAAATAAACATGTGAAATTATAGAGATAGTTTAATATGGAAGGAAATTAGAAACAAGTACTAAAATAAACATACAATATGAGGCACCCTAATTATCCATTAATGATAAGGGAGTTCCATTGTACATTAGAATACCAAGGATCTCATGGGAAATTTTTGAACATACTGTAACCTTATCCTTTCTATCGACATGCTTAATGCTATTAAAAAACCGTACTGCTCATTCATACCCTACCTATCTTAACCAAGGGGAATCAATCCCAAATTATATCATGTCTAAAATAAGGTATCCCTAGATAGAGCATAATGCAAAAATAGTGTGGAAAATAATCTTGTATATCACCCTGGCTATTATAGGTTATCACATCATGTATAAATTGTGAGTGAGACATGAAATTCCAATAAACCAACTATATATTAAGAGGATACACAAGAAAAACCCACATGAATCACCCATAGTAAAACTTCAAGGATTAATACCTTTCATGGAAACTGCCAATTCACCAGCAAGGTCCCATACTATTGTCCACCCATTTCCTTTAACATGAACAAGGAAAGAGAACTACCACATAAAGAGTTTTTAAAAATAAAATCCATTTCAATAGATTTAACCAAGAATCAAACAATCTTTGAGTGACATACCATTTTCAGAAGGATCAAACACCCCATTCATAAATCGGAAAATCCATTTATAAATTCATTTTAGAAACCCAAATCCCCATTTAGAAATAAAAACACATTTATGAAGGCCATTCAGGTATTTTTTCAAACACTTTGTGTATGAAGCTTATGAAAGAAATCATACAACAAAATAAAAAAATAAATTTATTCCATTTCATGTAAAATAAATATTCTAATAGTTATATTTTAATAATTAGTAATAAAATATGGTGTAAATGACAATAAATCAATGATTATATAAATTTAATGTACAATTCATAAGTTAAACTACCTTAAACAAAAGGAATATGGTAGAAAATAACTGAAAATTTCATCGAAGGGGTTTGAAAAAGAAATATCACTGAAAAGAAATCATGACAATTTTGCCCCAAAACTTGTAGAAATCACTTGTAATCACCATGGGAGGAAAAGGGGAGGCCTAAAGAAGAAGGTATAATCCCCCCTTGGGTTGCATGATCATAAAGGGGTAGGTTAAGATTATTTTTTGCTAAAATTCATAGTGGTAAAAATTTTAAATAATCATATTTAAGGAATTAGGGAACTGCACATTGTTAACCTACCCAGTTTTGGTAACCATGGATCTCTTAATAGACTCACAGGACCCCCACACAGTTGGAAACATTATTTAGGAAACCATGTTCCAACCATATCAAATATTGAAGAACCATTCACATGATTCTTGAAATGTTTATACTGACTATGCTCACGCTATAAGACTTCATCTAGGGACATCCCACTACCCGCATGGTTACTCATGGGAGCCACATGTTTTGCACTACCCATGAAACCTAAATAGTGAAGGAAAAAAGGAATTGAAAAGAGACACAGAATTACGGACTCTCATATAATCCACATAACATTTTGTAAAAACCACACAATAGAGGAAACATAGTCCAAAACTCAAAAAATCATTCTAAAATACAAAAAAATCAAGTTGAAATCAAAAGGCAAAAATGATAGACAAAAATGAACGGAATCAAAATTGGGATGTGTAATAAAAATTCTAATAGATTCCCCATACGAATGTGTTGAAACATAATTCACATAAACATTCATATTGAAAAAAAACTAACAAACAAAATTATAATACATTCCCTAATCAAAAAACATAATCAAAAACCATTTCGAGTAAAATGGTGAATTGTATTAAAATTGTGCATCTTCAATTAAAATGATCATAAATAATAAAAAAATAAGGATGATATCCAAATAATATATCCACATTGGATCATAAGTACATTCTTGTATTTATTTTATTGATGAATATAAATACTGTAAAAATATTTTTTAAAAACATTTTTTAGGAAAATATCATTTTCATTTTGAAAATTACGATTAAAAAATTAATTCCAAAATTATTAGGAATTTTTTTTAAAAAAATATCCTTTTAAATTTATATTGAAGCATCAATTAAATGATAGTAATGAAGTATAGTTATTATATAGATGCTATAAATTTTAAAAAGAAAAATTCATTTTCACAATAAAAAGGTTATAAAAGAGCATCACTACAAAAAAAGAATATTCCATTCAAAATGTATTGTAAAATGTTAAACATGGGTATAAAATTATTTTATATATCATTTAGATAATTATAAAAAATATTAGAAAAAATTTATAGAAAATATGGGTTTAATGAAATTTGATTTCCAATATAAGAGAGAAATGAAGTTTTATTCTCTGAAAAACATTTTATCAATTATTTTAAGTACCATAGTGTAGGAAAAATGATGATATTAAATGAGAATATCATAAAACCCATAGGGTATGAATACTAATTACTTTATTGGTATATGGATCATAATATTTTCTTATTCTAATCATAATCATGAAAATCCCAATAGATAATGAGATTTTAATATGATACCCATACAAAATTTGTAACATTGACTCGTAAGGCCCATGAATGAGAGATAATCAAATGGATAAGTAAATAGAAATAATTTAAAATATAATAATAATAATATAAATTAATGTAAATTATACACACCATTTAAAATAAATAAGTGTTGAGTATGACACGTGTCTCATAGAAGTAGAATGTGAGACATAAACACCTCACCACACACTTCATTTTTAGTGACCATTATTTAACCTCTGGTATAGTGGTTTTAAAAATATTATTAAATTATAATATAATATTATTAATTTTTATAATTTCAAATATAATCTATTTATAACATATTTTTACCTATTCTTCAAAAATATTTCCTTATTTTCATTTCTTCAGGTGTCAATTGCCTTATTTTCTCATTCAAGATTCATCATGAAAGAATCTATTATTGAACATATTATGATGTTATATCATATAAATAACAATAAACCTGAAATAAATATCATATTTATTCATCAATTTTAATTTTCATATACCATAGATTTATTATGAAAAAATAATTATGTTACGATAATGTAGATGAAAGGCCATACATATGCATTAGTAACATTTACATTCTTCAACGATAAATATGGAAATAATGTAAGTAGAATATTACCATTAAATAATAATAATCATATCATATATTCCATATTATATAATTCTATTTATCATCCATGTGGTCTGATAATGAAAATAGTGTCACATTTCTTTGTGAATGTGGTAGTCCACACATACATGAATGATGTTATCATCTTTCAGTGAGTGAAAAGTTTTAAAAGAAAATGATATATATTATATTTAAAAAATGATAAATATTTAATTAATATGATAATTATTTAAATTATATCACATATAATCATCAAATTTTTCCGTATTAAATTCCATGTAAAGTGCTAGTGAATGACGATTCACATCACTTTTCGCGGTGGTAGTCCATTGTACACACATGCGACCTTATCACAAACCCTAATAAATGAAAATTAAAAATATATACATCATATAATGACTCTATAGGTATACATATGATACAAGTATCATATATATACTTTAGACCCACCATCATACCCAACCAGGAATGGTGGAAATGGAAGAATGAATGACATCAGTTTGCGGGGTGGTAGTCTACCATACACTAGAACTATGATTTCATAACCCATTTTTAGGAAGTGGAGCCAGATTTTGGTCATGAAATTATAATGAAAGAATTAAATTATTTTTAATATACATTTTTTCTTATATCATCATGGTTTAATAATAATTTATTCATATGGAGTAACAAATAAAATAACGACCCTTGTTGGAGAACATTACCTTTTCTCCATGTATCTTCCTTAGGATTGTACTAATGCCTTAATAAGTTGGATTTTTTCCTATAACCACGAATATAGGATAATATAATGCAATGTTTAAAGTTATTTTAATATTTAATTCCCAATTAAAATAGGTTAGTAGGTTTTAATAAGATAAGAGAGTGGGTGACCTATTATAAGTGGGGTGAGTGGAACATTTGTAATTTTCCAAATGGATTCAATCATACCCACATTTTTATCATAAAAATGATTAAAATGGGAAATTATAATACTAGAAGATATAAAATGGAAATATGTCTATAAAAGGGGTGTTGGATAAGTTCTTAGTTCATTTTAAACCATTATCTTCTTAGTTCAACCCATGGTGAATCCATTTTTACGTTAACAACAATAATTAATTTTAACTATTTTCACTTTTCATTTTTTTTCAAAATATAAGTAGACCATATTAGAAATTATAAATTATTATAATTAAAAAAAAAAAATTTATCAAATTCAACTCACATAGGTGTAAAACTATAATTTAAAATTAATCCCACAAACATTACAAGAAAGTAGGTTTTAAAGGGAAATTGATCAGAATATTAAAATGTTTTAATATCAACAATAATTATAAAAAATATATAAATGAACTAAATTAGATTATGTGATATATAATTTAATTGATTTAAATATTAAAAAATTAAACATATTATTTAAAATTATAAAATAATTTAAACAAAAAGGAATTATTCAATTAAAATTATGTATACTTCACTATTCATCAAAAAAAGGACATTCTCAAACAATTACAAAAAATTTACACTATGATAATTTTGGTAATATGATTTTAAATATGAAGTTTATTTTTCCAAATAATGTTTATAAAATTGGTCAAAATTATTTTTAAATCATGTGCAGAAAGGGCGACTGAACTGTCTTATAGAAAAAATACAGTTTTATTGAAAAAATTTCATTTTATTTTAAATGTTTTTACTTTATTTTTAATATATACATAACCATAATTATAATAATTTATTTATCAATATTCATAAACTCCAATTTAAAGGCTATATAACAAATATTTTATTAAATAATAATATATTATTAATAATTCATGCTTTGTTTAATCTCTGTGTTTCATGTAATGTGAGATAAACTCAGTGTTTCATATAATGACAGATAAAATCGGTATTTAATGTAATGAAATTTAAAATTACTGTTGGGTTTAATAAAAACTATTAAATATTTTTAATTTTTTTGAAAATAAATATACCATAATGTCTCGGAGTGTTATGTTTTCTTCTATGCTTGGTGTTGTGTATCATAAAAAATATCAAATACAATGATATCATTTTATAGTTTTAATGTCTTGGAATATCTCAAATATATAGTTTTGTTTATATTAAAGTTTGTGGGAAATTGGTTCATGATGATCATGTGATCCTCCCCAAATTTGAATTTGATTTTATTTTATGCATGAATATACTTTCATCATATGAATCATAAATTAGTTCAATTGGGAGTGAAGTCATATTTCATATTCCAAAATGATCTATGATACTTTAACATTGATAGTATGAATAAAAATTTACAATGGGAATTACTTATATCATGTGTTTATGATTTCTTATTCATGAAGGATATTTGTCTTAGATGGCTTGGGAAAAATCAATTTTGAGGATCAGCCTATAGTTCAGGGGTCTCTTGATATTTTTTCGGAAGATTTTCCTGACATTCCACCAGATCATGATGTTGAGTTGTCAATATAAAACATACCTAGTGTTGAACCAATTTCAAATAATCCTTATATAATATCTCCAATATTGTTTTTATAATTGAATAATAAACTCTAGGAGAATCTCAATAATAAATTTATACATCCCAGTGCATCACATTGGGGTCTATTGTTGATTTCTATTAAGAAGAAAGATAGAAAAATGTGACTCTACAGTGATTATAGGGACATTAAAAAGAAAAATAACCAGAACAAGCACAATATACCTTGTATTAATGATTTGTTTGATCAACTACGTGAAGTTAAATAATTTTCCAAGATTGATATTTATTTTGGATAATATCAATTGAGGGTCAGAAAGGACGATATACCCAAGAAATCATTCCTTACATGGTGTGGACACTATAAATTTAAATTTGGTCCATTTTTATTACTAATTACCCTTCTCAATTCTTGTATTTAATTAATAGTTTCTTTAGATATCTCCTTTACTAGTTTTGTAACGACCTGAGATTTTGAGGAATATTATTCTTGAATTAATTTATATTATCAATATTTTTCATTTCACTTGATACTGAGAATAGTTCTTTATATATATATATATATATTAAAACACTATTTCAAACATTTCTTTCAGTCAAAATAGAAACTTTACTAGTGCTACATGAAATAGAAACTTCGCTTGCATGACAAGAAACACCGACTTGACATACAAGGCTTGTAAGAATGAGTTTCTAAAAAACCTTATTAAATATTCATATATATTTAATTTAATGATATAATTATAACATAAACATTAAAAATATTTATAGTAATATTAATAACTAATCTCCAAATATTGGTTACAATTGTTTGGTATAAATAAAACATATTGATAATGATGGATATGATTTTTGGTGATATCCTTTTTTGTTAAAAATAATGTTCTCTTGAATGAACTGCTTCTAATAATAAAAGTAATTTTAGAAAATTTTAGAAATTTAAATTTATAAAATAAAAAAAAATTGAATTCATAACATATAAATTATCCTATGTTGAATATTTGGGATTTTTCTAAGAAATATAATTATTTGATGAAAAGAGAAAAATGCTTCTTTTTAGTTAAAAAATGCCTTTTTTATAACTAATTATTCATGATAAATAATATCCTTAATATTTTTAAGGTAATATTATATTAATAATAGACATATTAATTAAATTTAATTAATTATAAACAATTTTACTTTGAAATAAAATAATAAAATCTTAATGAACTACTAAACTTTTCCTTCATTAAAACACTATTATTTCTTCCCGGGATTAGCACAAATCTTAATTTTTCCACTTCTGTAAAGTGAATTTCAAAAATTAAAAATAAATCTTTTTATTCAATATAACATTTTTTTCTAATAAAACATGGTAATTTTTTACCAAAATAATTTATAAAGGTGATTAAAATCAATTACAGTAATTAAGGCCAAATTAATCTTATGTAGAGACTAAACCTTAAAATTAAGGGCCCAAATGACCTGGAAACTTGTCAAAACCCATTTCATGTTAATATTTGGGATATAAAAATTAAATATTTGAGTTTGGTTGGTTATTTATGACTTTTTTTGTAATAACCTGTTTACACCTAACTTGTTTCAAAAAATTTAAAAGGAGTCTTTTTCCTTCCCTATAAAAGGCCACCACCTATACACTTTCCTCACACCTATCGAACCTTTCATGTTCTTCCAGCATCTGACTAATTGACCACCCAATAGTCCTACCATCAATCATTAAGCCTCTATTTTGTCATAATGCTTCTCAATGAATCCTTTTTTCCCAAACCAAAAGGAGTTACCCAGTTTAGACGTAAGTGTTTTCTCTCAAGCTCCTTTCCTTTATTTTAATTATCCCCCCATACACATTCCTTATCCTATAAATAAGTGAAAAAACCAGTGTACTCCATATAATAGTATTTTTTAATGTTAATTTTATTACATACACATACACACACATCCATCTAATGGATGTTTAACATAATGTTAAAATGTACGGAGAACTACTGCCTCATGAAACGAGGATTGTTCATTTATCATTTACCACCAATCATGGTGAACATTATGATAGAAAATCTATTTATATATGTTATATATTATATTTAATATGTATTTATTCTTATTTATTCTTTTTAAAACACACATATCTTTACTTTCCATTTGGTTTTAACATGATAATATTATTGGACAAATTGGGGACTATCGCCCCCTCAAAATGAAGTGATTCGTTCGGACACCCTATGGACTGCGTTACAGATGGTATTAATGATATGATATGATATAAATAATATAGTAATGAAACTGAAATAATTGTTCATATTTACACATACATATATATATATATATATTTCATTTACATACTTTCTTTCAACATGATAATAAAGATGAAAAGATTATTCATGTGTACGAATGACTTACCGTCTCCCTGAACGACCCATTACATTCTAGAAACATATATTTTATAGATTATTATAATTAAAATATAATGTATATATATGATATTTATATCATGTTTTACATTCTGGAATCATGTTATAATTTTAAGGACCAATGATATAAAAATCAAGACACATGCGAAGAACAAAGTGAATTTTACCAAAAGTGAAACATTAAAATAGGATCATTAACAAGAAGATAATATATGGTCATAATAAAACCATATATGGTATTATGAATAATAATATTCTATTTTAATATATGTATAAATAACTTATATTTATTACACATGAATATTGTATGAGTATAGAGAGAGTCAACACACAATGTAAGGGGATTTCATCTCACATTTAATTTTCGTGATATAAATGTTATATTCACTAATAAATACTTTTGTGTAGATCATGTACTACCTATAATTCTATTCTATGTATAATTTACTTAAATTTATCTGTATTCACATTCCCATTTAATGATCCTTCTTTCATGGGGTTTAGGTTTCAAATGTTACAAAATTGTTAAAAAATGTTTTCTCTCAATTTTCCTTCTTTGAGAATCATGTTTCATTATGCACCTAAACACTTTTTGAGGTTAATATACTTCCATTTTTAATACCATATCATGAATATAAATATTTTAATGATATTATATATTTTATTTAATATCCATTACTTACACTGAGTGAGTGATACCAATATACCGATTTATAAGTCTGTATTGGGACAATCTCATTACTTTTTGAGATTATTTTTATTTTTTCTTATATGATGAAATATTATGATCCATATATCAAGAGTATTCATCAATTTAATTATCCTTTATTATTTCATGACATACTAATTTATTTTTACTATTATATACAGTTGTTATATAAGACTATTTAGAAATTGTTATTAGGAAATCCCATCATTACCATCTCTTCAGTGAGAAATCTATGTTTTCTAAAACGGGTTTCCAAGAATATCATATCGTTCCTATATAATATCTAAAATAAATGTTTACCATTTTTTATTTCACCAATATCTTAATGGTAATATTCTTGTTAATTTCCAAACTAGGTATTTTTCCATCCTTTTTACTGTGCAAAATCAATGTTCTTTTGACCTCGTACAACATGTATGGATTTACCCGCCATTATTTCATAAAAGCTCCCTTTGCATTGTTGAAAAGGTTAATATTTAAGAAAATATTTATAAATATAATTTTCATGTAAAATTGGTTTCAAAATGGATTCAATGTTCTATTATATATTTTCATTGAAAATTATTTTCAAAATATTTTCATGAATTATTTACATGTTTTCAATGTGTTTTCAAAGAAGTGGTTTTCAAAAAAAAAATAAGCTTATTTTATAAATTTCTAAGAAAAATGGTTTTGAAAGTTTTTTAGGATTTATTAATATGTTTACATATTATTTCTATGAAACTGTTTTCAAAACATTTTTATGCTTTATCTAAATTATTTCATTTTTTTTCAAATAAAAAATGGTTTTTCAAATGTTTTGATGCTTGGAAAATGGTTTTGAAAATGATTTCATGTATTATTTATATATTTTCAAGGTATTTTCTAATAAATTTTTTTCACATGCTTTTATTTGTTCAAATTTATTATTTTTTCAAACAAGAATGTTTTTTTTTCAAAAGAAACATTTTTAGATGATGTTTCAAAATTATTTGCCATCTAAAATGACATTATTAATAATAATAATACCTTATAAGAAATGATATAAAGGTTCCATTCGTATCCGTCATATGAATGATTTATGTTTAAGGACTTCGTATTTATGAATCACATTTCTCCTTTATCGATTAAACGTATATAAAATCTATTTCTCTTTTACTGGTTATGATTTAAATGAAATCATTGAAAGACCTATAACTCTTTCCACAGATTATAATATGTTTACATGCTTATGATACACATTTAATTTCATGTGTTATCATATGTTTATTTTTGATCTTATGTCACATTAATGTATGATTAAATTGTGTGGTGGGTGGGACCTAACTCTCCCTCCAATGCACTAGGTAATGATTTATGTCTCATGAGATTAAAGAGTACTAGAATGATGGTTACTTGGTTCAGAAATAAAGAGTTTGAATGAGGGATAATAATTTCAGTAATGTAGGGATGGAATGGGGGTTTCTCAGTTCAAAAATACTATTATGGAATGAGGGTAACTCATTTCAGAAATGCAGGGCTGGAATGAGAATCACTCGGTTCAATAATACATGGATGGAATGAGGGTTACTTTGTTCAAATATTACATGGCTGAAAAAACTGTCACTCAGTTCAGTAATAAAAGGCAAGAATGGGGGGTTACCTAGTTTAGTAAAGGAATATCTCCACTAATATGGTATTAGCAGTGATACCTTGGCTACTATGGAAATTATTATTTTCCTCGGTGTTTCCACAGTTCCATGTATTTTTCCTATGTTATGATTTCATGTATTATGCTCCTGATTTCATTATTATTCATGTATTATGATCTTCCAATTTTTTTCCCTGATCTTTGATATGAAAGGTTTGATCTTTTATTTTTACAATCACTTTATCATTCCCTTATGCTCAAGTTTATGCTTACATGTATCCCTTATTTACCCTTAATGAGCATTTAAGATCACCCCTTTTAAGATTCCTTTTCCCCCAGGTTATGATGCTATTTACTATGTTTGATATGTCTAAGAAGGGTGTTAGTCAAGAAAATCCTAGTGGGAGATGATGTATCTCACATATGTACCCATGTTTATGTTTCAATGTCTCCAAAGGTACTATACCAATTACAGTCATTTGGGGTCTATTGGTATATTTCTTAAGTATTCTGCAAATGTAATGTAATGTAATTGTTTTGAAAAGAAATGGTCACTATTGTTGTTATTAGAGAAAAGGTATAATTAATCTTTGGAAACTAGGATGAAAAAACCTTAGTGAGATCCATAGGTAAATTTCTAAGTATATGTCTAAGGGTATCTATAAGGATAAGTATAAGGAAGAGTTGACATTTAAGAAATTGTCCTAGTATTTTGGTAAATGATATAGTGAGTGGTTTCCAAAAAAATACATTCATGTCTAGATACTATATGTGTATGGGGCTTTGGAATTGATATACCTTAGGATAACAACTCTGACAAGATGTTCTGGGCCTGACTCAGGGTAAACTTGTACACAAAATGGGTCTTGTTGCACACCTTGTATGACACTACAGGGGGATATGCTTTGGGAATTCATAAACTCTTCAAAAACCATCACAAAGGATTTTTATGTAATTTATCTATGAATAACCTAGGATACACCCATGGTGTCAAAGATTATGTAAGGTTTCAGGATTTAGAAATCTTATAAGTAATTCTTTTCATGACTATTTGGTTTTATTCTATGATAAGTAATGCTCAAGCGGTGCTTATGGTTTTAGTCAATGGTGGGAACTAGAAGGTAATATCTTAATTATAAATGTGATGGAAGATTTTAGGATGTTTAGTCTACTGAGATGTTCATTGGAGTGAATGATGTAGTGATCATTCATAATTTGTTTTCATGGAACATGGTTAAAAATGTTTACCTTAACCAACTCTTGGAATAACCAAGGAAGAGAAAGAAGGAATTCGTTGAGAGTTTGGGTAATTAATAACATAATGGAAAGAAGATTTCTTGTCCTTTATGTTAGTAATGTGGAATGAATCCCCTATGTGAATGTATTATTGGAACAAAAATGTGGTTTGAATATATAAAATAAGGACTCAAAGAAAGTCAGAATGAGGGAAAACTGAATAGTTAAGTTAATTAAATGGATGTGATTTTTGGTCTCCATAAGTCATCATCGAATGTTAAGTGTTTTATTTATAGAGAAGATAGTCATTTTCCACCCAATGTTCCAGGAAGAATGTTTGTGAAAATAATCAACAAAGTGGTGTGAGTAAAGGATACATTGAAGATGATGCGGAAAAAACAGATGAAATGTGAAAGTAAAGAAGAATTATTATTAATGGATGAAGGATAATGTAATTGTGGTATTTATATATTTGGAATCAAAAGTTATAAATGATAAAATATACAAGTATTGTTCTACTTATGTTTTTTGATCAATATTTCAGGTTTATATTGAATGTTCACAACAGACTAGTGAAGTAATTTCATAACAAGATGAAATTTTGACCCAAGGAAGGTAACCCTTAATATGTTTGTTATTATAAGATAATGTTAAATGTATAATGATATGTGGGATATGAATAAGTATATTGGATTGTATTTATTACCTTGGAACTAAGTAAGGACTTTTTATAGGTGTCTTATTTTACATCTAATGAAGTTTCGATTTTTTTTTTTATTTAAGGAGTAGATCCAATACACATTGGAATGAGGAATCATGCATGTTTTCCAAAATGATTAATTCTAATTTAGGTTATTCCCATGTCTCAAGAGAATATATTATATGCATATTCACATGTTTATAATGTGAAAATTAAGAGAAAATTTGTTATATACATGAAAATCAATGTTAACATAATGTTTTGGACTTTATTTCAAATGTGTTTGTTTTTTTGACACTGAGAACGATTATAAGGTTAATCAATATTGAAATGTTTTAGTTAATAATTAGAGGAAGTATTTGAGCACTGATTTTGGGTTGAAAACCTTATTTAAAATGATAATCAATGATTAACCATATTTCAAGTATTTCCATATTATATATTATATTTGTGTGGTTTAAAAAAAAGAAATCATGTATATTAGGTGACAACCAATCAAGTTTGGCAAGGTCATAGGTCTTGAACCCCTGACTGAAGGACGATATAGGTTTCACGGATCCCACTAGACTATATGATGTCCAGGTAAATGTATATTTATTTATAATTAATAGATATTTATGATTAACTATTATAGTTAATTTTTATTTTTAATGATTAATGCATGTTGTTTTTTAAGAGAAAAATAGTTAGACATTTCATTCTTTTTTGTGCCTAAAGATCCATTAATAAATTATTTCAATGCTCTATTAATCAATGTTAATTTATAGAAATTCATTCCATGAGGTAGGTGATGATTTCTAAAATTTTAAAATCACAAAACAAGAATGATTTTTTTATATAAATTAATCAAGAAATAATCAACATTCTAAAAGATAAAAAATTGTTTTCCTATTACCTTAATTTTCATTGAGATTATGGAATATTAAATTAACACAGATTTATGACTTTGAGGAACTCAAAATTACTTTTAATATACAAATTTTTGTGATTGATGACCTCAATCATTCTATATATATAATTTTTCATTTCCTCAATGTCCAGTGGGGAAACCCAGTTATATGTTACTTTTGGTTATTGTTATGGTTCCAATTATCCCTTTTTAATGGAATTCATAGTATCCATTTTTCCAATGTGGATTTATATTAATGAAACTTTCTTGTATTTAAACATTGATAACCCAGATGAGTTTTGAGGGTGAAGTATATTTTAAGGGGTATAGAATATAACACCGTATGATTTTGAGATTTTTTATTTTTAGAATCAATTTATCTTTTCAATATTTTTCATTTCACATGACACTATATATATATATATATTAAAAAACTAATTCATAAATTACTTTCATACACAATACGAACTTGCCTTGCGCTACACAGAATACCCACTTGGCTTGCACGACAAGAACCACCGGCATGGCGTACGATGCACACAACATTGAGTTTATATGAAAAAAATTTCTATATATACATAATTAATTAAATAATATTATTATAACATGAAAATTAATTTTTTTATAGTAATATAAATAAATACTTAATAAATATTGGATATAAGTTTTTAAATAAATAAAACATATTGATAATGAAATATAAGTTTTTTTGTAATGTCCTATTATATTAAAAATATTGTTCTCTTAAATGAACCAATTATAATAAAGAAGTAATCTTATACACATTTAAAAATTTAAACTGATAAAATAAACTTCATTTTTTAATTCAGAGGGTTGAAATTATCCTAGGATAAATTTTTGGTATTTTTTAGAGAAAGTACATTTTTTGATGAATAGTGATAAAACTTTTTTTAGTTAAAAATTGTCTTTTTTTCAAATTAATTATTAATGATAAATGATATTATAAAGATATTTTAAGGTAAAATTAGATAGATATTATATATATTAATAAAATTTTATTTATTTTATACAATTTCACTTTGAAACTGATTATAAAATCTTAACAAACTTTTGAACATTTGATACATTAAAACCCCATTATTTCATCATGATATTAGCACAAATATTAATTTTTCCACTTCAATGAATTGACATTAGAAAATCTGACAAAAAACATTTAATTCAGTCAAATATCTAGATTCTAATAAGACTATGTTATTTTTTGACCAAAATTATTAGTAAAAGTATTTAAAATTAATCATAGTTGTTAATGACCAATTAAGATTAATTAGGGAGTTGACCTTATAATTAAGAGCCCTAATGACAGATACACTTCTCCAACTCCTATTGGTTGTCCATAATTCTTCCAAAAAAACTTCCATTTTTTAGTTTTGTTTTCTTTTAACACTTTTTGTATGTAGTAACATGTGAATAATTAACTAGTTTCTAGAATCTTGAAATGAGTCATTTTCTATCTCTATAAAAGGCCACCACCTCTACCTATTCCTCACACCTCTAATACATTTAATTGCGTCCAAAATATTCCTAATTAGCCTCACAAAAATAATCTATTTTACCTTTAAGACCCATTTAGGGACGAATGCTTGTCAAGTAATCCTTTTGGAAGAAACCAAAACGATTTACCTAATTCATAGGTAACCTTTTCCCTCAAGATCCTTTCCTTTATTTTCCTTCTCCACCACTCCAATAAATTTATTACCCTATTGTGTGATAAAAAAAGTATCCAAAATATACATATATGTATTTCTTTAATGTGTATGACCTAAAATTACACATACCTCCATATAATTGATGTTTAACATATTGTTTCTATGTACAGAGAACTACTACCTCACGAAACGAGGAATGTTCATTTCCCATTTTCCATCAATCATGGTGGAAATTATGATGGAAAATATAATTATATATTTCATATATTATATTTAATATGTATTTAATCTTCTTTATTCATTTCAAAACACACATATCTATACATTCCATTTTGTGTTAATTTGATAATCTCAGTGGAGAAGTGTGGACTACCACCCCCTCTAAGCAATGTGATTTGTTCAGACAACAGATGGAATGTATTAAAGATGGTATCAAGGAAAATGTATTATATATATAATATAGAAATGATACTGGGATAATGATTAATATTTTTACATACATATATATACATAATTCATTTACATACTTTCTTTCAATACAACTATAAAGACGGAAGCACCGCTCATGCGTACGTACAACTTACCGTCTCCATGAAACGTGTGTTCAATTCCATACACCTATATTTTATAGATTATTATAATGTAAATATAATTTTAATAAATTATATTTATATAATCTGTTTTATTCTATAATCACGATATAATTATAAGGACCCATGATATAACAAATTAAGACACATGCGAAAAACAAGGTGAATTTTACCCGAAGTGAAAATTTAACATCAGATCATTAACAAGTGGGAAATATAAGATAATAATAAAAAATATATTGTATTATTTATTGAAATATTATTATTTAAAATATTTATAAGAAACTTATATTTACTATACATGATTCTTGTATGAGTATGCAGAGATTCAAGACACAAGGTTAGTCGATTTCATCTCACATTTAATTTTCATGAGATAAATGTTAAGTTAGCCAATATTTAATTTTTTATAGTGTATGTACTAAGTATGAATGGATTATATGTATCATGTACTTAAATTTATGTTATTAAAATTCCAATTTTATTATCCTTGTTTCATGGGGATTGTGTTTCCAGTGTTACCCAATCAGTAAAAAAATGTTTTCTCTCAATTTGACTTCTTAGAGACTCATGTTTCGTTATGATCATAAACTCATTTTTGATGTGAATATACTTCATCATTATATGAAATATAATGATTATAAATATTTTAGTGATATTATATGCTTAATTTAGTTTCCTTTACTTACATGGAGAGCATGATGCCAATATACAAAAATACAATAGTTTATTGAGACAATATCATTTCTTTCCAAGATTATTTTTGTTTTTGATTCCTTTGATGAAGTCTTATGATCTATATCTCATTAATATTCCAAATTTTACTTATACTATATTATTTCATGATTCACTAATTTATTTGTACCATTTTATACTATTTGGGAAATAATATAATTGAGAAAGTGATATTAGGAAAGCCAAACATTACCCTCTATTCAGTTGAAAATCTATATTTTCTAGAAAGGGTTTCCATGAATATTATACAAATCACCTATAATATATAAAATAAATTTCTAAAATTTTATTATTATACCAATATCATTATTGTAATGTTATTGTCCCTTCCCAAATAAGCCACTTTTGTATTATTTTTACTTGGAAAAAGGAATGTTTTTTTGACCTCGTACAACATGTACCGATTTACCAACCATAATTTGTGGAAGATCTATTTTCATTGTAAAAAATTGTAGTTTTTAGGAAAGTATTATTAAAATTAATTTTCAAGGAATTTTTTATTTCCAATTTGTCTCAAACTTTTGTTATATTTTTTCACGGATATCTATTTTCAAAAAAATTTCAAGTCTTATTTACATGTTTTCATTTCATTTTCAAAGAAATGGTTTTCAAAATGTTTTCAATATTATTTTATAAGTTTCCATGAAAAATGGTTTTCAAGTGTTTTTAGGATTTACTTATAAGTTTTAATATTATATCTATGAAATGGATTTCATAACACTTCATGATTTATATAAATGTTGTCTAGTGTTTTCAATGATTTTTTCTAAAATATGTTTTGAAGCTTATTTTAAATGTTTTATACGAAAATGGTTTTAAAAGGATTTCATGAATTATTTATATTTCATGATTGTATTTTATAAAAAATGGATTTGAAATATTTTTTCATATTAAAAAGACTTTTTTCAAACAAGAAAGGATATTTTCTTCAAGAAAATATTTTATAGGATGTTTCAAGATTATTTTTCATTTAAGTTAAAATATATTAATTTATCTCATACCTTCTATAAAATGATCTAAAGGTTCTATTCATATACTTTATAGGAATTATTTATTCTCAATGTCATAGTATTTATGAAACCGTGTCTCCTTTATGGGCTATATTATATGAAATATTTTTCTCTTTTACGCTTTATTATTCTGATGAAGTCATAATGAAACATGTAACTATTTCACTATTTTATGATATGTTTACATGTTTATGATACCCATTTAATTTCTTGGGTTATGATATATTTATTTATGATTTTGTGAAACATATATGTATAATATCATTATGTGATATGAGGGACCTATATCTCCCTCCAATGAATTGGGTATATTTTTATCTCATGAGATTAAACACGACTGGAATGATGGTTAATTGGTTCAGTAATACATGGATGGAATGAGGGATACATAATTCATTAATATTGTGATGGAATTAGGGTTACTAGGTTCATTAATATTGTTCTATAATGAGGTTTACTCGGTTTAGTAAAAAAAGGATGGAATGAGGGTCACTTGGTTGAATAATACAGGGATGTAATGAGAGTTACACTGTACTATAATACAGGGCTAGAACAAGGGTAACTCAGTTCAGTAATACTGGGATGGAATGGGGGTTACCCAATTTAGTAAATTAATTTTTCCAATAATATGGTATTGGAGGTGATTCCTTGGCTACTATGAAAATTAGTATATGCTTATGTGTTTCCATAATTCCATGTCTTATATATATATTATGATTTCATGGATAATTTTCTGTATTCCATTATGATTCATCACTTATTAAATTCTAATATTTGTTCTATGATGTTTGATATGGAAGGTATTATCTTATATTTTAATGATCACATTCTCATACCCTTATATTCATGTTTATGATGACATGTTTATTTTTTTTACCCTTATTGAGCATTTGAACTCACACCTTTTATGTTTACATTCCCCCAGGTTATGATGATATGTACCATGTTTGATATGTTTGAGAAGGGTTATAGTCAATTAGAACCTAATGAGAGATTATGTATCTCACATATGTATTAGTTTTTTTGTTTCCATGTTTCCGAAGACACTATACCAACTATGGTCATTCGGAATCTGTTTGTATAATGTTTCTGTATTTCACAAATGTAATGTAATGTCAATGTTTTGAAAATTGAGGGTCGTTAGATTTTTTTGGTAGTATTTATTGATGATATTCATAATTATTTAAAGGAAAATGAATAGAATTAAGATCATTTGATAATCACATTAAAGACCCTATGGAAGGTAAATATTTATCTAAAATTTACAAATTTTGATTTTGGCTTCAAAATATTTTTATAGAAAGTCATATAACCTCTTGTGAGAGTATTTCAATAGAAACTTAAAATAAATAAGTTATTGAATTTTTTCGCTGACCCACAACTAGGATTTATATCTATAGTTTTCATGGTTTGGTTGGATATTATTGTTGGTTTGTGGATAAATTTTGATTACTATGGAATCCTCTAACAATGATAACATAAATGGGGAGATGTAATTTGGACAAATGAATGTGAAGAATTTATTAGTGAACTAAATAGATACATATTGAGAAAAACTATGTATACACTACCATTCTGTCGAGAAGGGGTTTTAATATATAGTGACACATCAAAAAATGAATGAGGCGATTACTCATGAAAATGATATAGTTTTAACTTATGCTTCCCGAAAATTGACAGTCCATGAGAAAATCAGCCAAATTATGATTTGGAGTTTGTTGTGGTAATTGTTTCATTAAATATATATAGTAATTTTCTATATGGAGAAAGATGTGAAATATAAACTGATCATAAAGGGATAAATTATATATTATCTCCAAAAGAGATAAACATGTGCCAAAGAAGATGGTTGCAGTTGTTTAATGATTACAACTACACAATTCATTACCACCCTAGGAAAGATACGAATGTGGAATATTCATTGTGCCAAAAGGATTAATCTATTTTAACTATATTGAAGATCAAAATACAAAAAAATATTTATGTTTTTGTAAAGGATAGTTTGAGAAATTTTAAAGAGGATAAATATTATCTAGCTAAAATAAATGTTCATCCATATATCCAGGTAAAGAATAAAGGGGAAAAAATAATGATATATTGTTTCAAAAGAAAGTGAGAAATTTTTTGATGTTCAACATTTATGGTTATGTAAGGAAAAGTATTGGGAATATATTATGTTTCCTTTCAGTATAATATATTCACAAGGTGCCGATAAAATAATCTCATAGTTCTTTATTATCCATTCATCTTAGAATTACAAATATTTTTAGATATTTGAAAGATTAATTCATATAGGATGATAAGAATAGATATATTTTAGAGTATGATTCTAATTGTGTGGTATGTCAAGAAGTCAATTCTATTTGAAAAGAGTATAAGTAAATTTTACTACCGTGACCCATAACCAAATATAATTGGAAAATTTTACCATTTATATATTATTCAAACTCTATAAATCATCAAAAGGGAAAACAATTATATATGGGTTGTATTCAATCAAATTACAAATTCAGAACACTTCATTGAAATTAGTTATCATTTCTTTGTTGATAAACTTACCCAATTATACATTAAATGGGTGGAAATATTTCATAGTATACCACTATAAATTGAATCTGATCAGGATCTAAGTAGAAGATCAATGTTTTAGAGAATTCTTCAGAAGTCATTGCTTACAAAGTTATGTTTCATTACTTTGTATCATACTAAGATACATGTTTAGTTTGAGTGGACCATTCACAATATATAATTCATGTTGATATATTTATTTATAGATCACAAAGGTGATCTGGATCAACACATATGTTTGGTGGATTTTTCTTATAAAAATAGCTTTTCATAAGTATTTAGATGGATCCTCATGAAGCCCACTATGGTTGAAAGTGGTGAATTACATAATAATAGTATATATACAGGGAAATAAAGGTATTGGGTCCTGATATATATGAGTAAAGGTAAATGATGTTTAAATCCATTCAATGGAATATAATATAATATCATAGTAAGAAAAAATGTTTTGCTGACCATCATCAAAATGACCTATTGATTGATATTGGTGATAAGGCATTCCTATGAATATCTCATTAGAATAAGATGATGATATTTGGAAATAATGTAATTCCAAGACCTTGATATATTTTTCCTTTTTAAAATTTGGATCCTATCAGGATGGAAACAAATAGATTGGAACCACCATTGAATCTCTCCCATGATTGTGATGTGTTCCCTAAATCCCTCCTAATGAATTATATACCTGATCATTCACAAATACTAGTCTAATAGGTCCCACCACTAGAGATGGACAATTAATATGAATAAAATTTTGTTGAGATTTTGGATCATAGAGAGAATGTACAATGAAATAAGACCACTCACCTAGTTAATGTTTTGTGGTGAGAACACTAATTCGAGGAAATAACGTGGGAACCTGAGGATGTGAGGAGGTAGAAGTATCCCCATATATATGTTAATAGTGTTTATTTTTTAGGGGGAAATTAATTTTAATGGGGGTATAATGTAACACCTTGATATGTTTATTCATTATTTCTCTTTTAAATAATTTTATTTGTTCAATAATTGTTATTACCTGCTGCATAAATTTTAACCTAACCACATAAAATTATTAAAATATTATTTGTCTATTATCGCCAAGATGATAGATAGGAAGAAATAAATAAAAAAACAAATAGATAAAAATTTATGGATTATAAATTTATAAAATAAAATCATTATTTACTAAATATTTTGAAATAAATAAAAAACTATATAAAAAAAGTGTGGTTGTTTCTGAATTTTTTTAATCGCTTAGTATATTTTAATATTAAAATTTTAAATTAATAACTATTTTGAATTATTTTAATAAAATTCATATATTATTTAATTTATTAGTTATTTAATACATTCAAAAAACTTTTTCTAGGTATACGATAATAATAAATCCAATTTTATGCTTAAAATATATTTATCTAAAAATAATTTATCCATATTTTCCAGGTTTAATTTAAAGATAATTTTCATAATTTATAACTATTTAATTAGATAAATGTAATTAAATTTTTTTTACTTTTAGATTAAAAATTGATAAATATATCCCTTTTATTTTTGGTCAACATTAATTGTAACCAATGTTAAATTTATTACCTCGATAAAGGGTAAATCGAGTTAATCTAGATTCAAAATAATTGATAAGGTTATACTTATTCATCATAATTCTAATTTTAGTATGTTAATCCTACCCTTAACACCTAATGATCTAAATTTAAGTTTTTAGTGGACAATTTTATATTAAACAGACTTATATATTATTTAAATCAAAGCATGTTTCAAAATTTCACTCTCATTGTTTTTAATATCTATTATGTGTAAACATTGGAGAAAAATATTTAATTTGTGAATATATGTGTTTATTTTTACATTAATAAAACAATTTTCATTATAAAATTTTATTTATAATTTTTTTGTTATATAGTGACGTTAATTTCTCACATAAAACTGATGTAGTATTTTCGCATTCAATAAACAATATAATAAATGAATTTAAAAATATTAAAATTAATTTCATATGAATAAGTCAATTTATACCAATAATTTTATAGATCTATATGAAACATTAGGGATATTTAAAATAATTAATTATTATTTCTCCTTTGTCTTGACGTATTTAATGTTAAATTAAATGAAGAATATGAAAACTGATTATTATGATATTTTACTAGAATAATATTTTATTAAATTATTTAAAAACAAAAAAGATAATTAAATAATACAATGTAGAAGTTATATGGTAAAAAATATCTTATATTGGCCAATTATGATCAATATTTTAACCTATTAGAAAAAATTACAACCCATTAATATTGAAAATGTTGTTAGAGAAGTTAAAATTTAAATATTATAACTAAGGGTCAATCAAAATGATAAGGTTTAAAATGACCCAAAAGCATGACCAAATTTTATTGTATTATAGTATTATAAATATATGAAACCACATATTTTAATTCCATACCATTTTTAAGCATTATTTTTGGGCATGAATATATTTTAATTTAATATTTTTAGAAATTCCAAAAGTAACTGTGACATAAATTAAAAAGGGTACCTCCTCCGTCAATTAATTACACCACATGTATCCTTACATATCAACAATTATCATTCAATTTATATTCTAAAATTACCTATTTAAATTTTATAGGATATTTTTTCCCAAAATACCAACCCTAGAGCCCTTTATAGGAGATCTAAAAGAGACGTTTCTAAGAAGAAGAAATCACCTTAATCGATCTATTTCTTTTATAAAATTCATTAAATCATATAAATAAATTGTATTTATTATAAAATAACCACCTTAGTATCTCAAATAAAATTAAATAATATCAGTATTGTGATAAAACTATTATACACCCTTATTCCCATCAAATGAGATGTGAAAGTATCGCTCATGTGTAAGGACAACTAACCATCTACAAATAAATATACAATTAATTTTTTATAGAAATATTTTACAGATAGGTATTATGAATGTTTTAGTGAATATATATTAAAAATATGAAATAAATGATGTACTTGAATTATAATATTACATCTACCTTCTAATATATGAAATGGTAGGAAAATGATAAAGTTGTTTGTTCGTGCGTGGGGACAACCACCTTCATGAATCGATGTTTTTTTTCATTTATATTTTACATGGAAGATATCCAGGATCAATTTTATAAATATATATGATATATATGATATAATAATTATCAATAAAAGGTCAATTAATAATTACTATTCTTTTTCCATCCATCTATAAAAGGAA
This sequence comes from Viscum album, assembly GCA_963277665.1. Classification (NCBI taxonomy): domain Eukaryota; kingdom Viridiplantae; phylum Streptophyta; class Magnoliopsida; order Santalales; family Viscaceae; genus Viscum; species Viscum album. The sequence continues at coordinate 2,080,258,698 of OY728152.1, read as the reverse complement.
AACAACATTTATGTGTACATATAGCCTACTATCTCAAAAAATGATATAATTAATTTTTCTATATCAAAATTTTATAGATGAATATAAATATGTATTTATTTAATATAAATTTTATTTATATTATGATTATTATTTTTCAGTTGATTGAAACAATATAAATATTCTAGGACAAAAACTACTAAAAGGAAATACTCAGGAGAAATGAAACAGTTAACACCAGGAAATAACAATTTTAATCCAAAATTATTTATGAAAACAATATTGAAATGTTATAAGTGGATAATACATGATATAACAAGAATAAAAACAGATACTTAATATATTTATAATATAGTTATATTTATTATATATTTGGTTATATTTCATTGAAAGAATGAATAACATGAGGTAAGAGATTTCTAGTCTCTCTATTATTTATAAGATATTTTTGCAGAATTCACCTCTTGTTTCATTTTTCTTGTGTATATAATACCACACTGACTTGTAATGTCATGAATATATGTAATTATATAGTATTTAATTAAAAAACTGATGTTATAATTAAACGATTAATATGACAAAAAATTTATAAATTTGTAATTGTTTTATTTCATAATCACATCAACATTTAGGATTATTTAGGTTTAAATATCTACTAAAGAATTTTTTTCATCCAAATACATATTTTTAAAAAATATATTAAATACATTTTTTATTTTCCTACTATTAATTTTTAATGTAAATTTTACCCATGTTTGTTTTTTCATAAAATGGGTTAAAAGAAATCATCTTGTCATTTTTCAAATGAGGTACTTTGTGACTTTTCTAACAAAAAAATTAAACTATTATTTTCTAAATTTATTTGGATGAATGGATTTTCCCATCTCCATGAATGATATTTTAATTTATGATTTACTTCTATGTTTAATTGTTTCATTTCATACTGAAATTTCCCAATAATATTGTACAAAGTTTTTAATAAGTGGTTTCAAAACGGAATGGTGTTTTCCCTAAGAATGTTATAATGATATTTTAATGGTATTTCTACTCATAAAAGATGGAAACCCTTGATTTTAAAAATTTATTAATGGTTATATGATCCTATTATACCATCCTTTTTTTATCTTCATGGTTTATGTTTATGATGGCAAGATGTTTATAAAACCCATTTCATTTCATGGGTTCTGATAAGAAGTATATTTTATAAAACACATTTCATTTAATGAATTCTGATAAGATGAATGGTTTATGAAATTGTGGCACACATATATATGGTTCTTGTTATGTGATGGGTTGTACCTATATCTCACTAAAATTTACTGGGAATGGTTTTATATCTCATGATATAAATCTGGGATGTAAGTAAATTATCTTGATCTACTATGGGATGAAAGTAGATTTGCTTTATCTACTATCAGTTGCATGGCTAATTCCCACTCTATTATGTTTTGATGGGTGGTATTTAATATTGAAATTATGAAATGGATTCTATACCTATGTCTATTCCATAGTTTTATAACATCATTTTATGATTCATGTTTTATTTATTATGATTCTTTACCCTTATGATACATGTCTCTAAAAATGAAAATGTTTTACACCATGACACATGTTAAAAATATATGAAAGTTTGGGTTTGAAATTTTTATGTTATGGTCATTATATCATAAAATTATTCTAATATTATGTATTCATATGACCATAGATTGATATCAATTGTGTTTACCACTTCAGAGCATATGGAATCTCCCTTCCCTATGTTTCCTTTCCCTAGGTTTTGGGGAATGATATAATATATGATATGATTTTGAAGGTTTGTATTCAAGAAGAAATTACTAGGAGATGATGTATATATATTATAAATGGGTTTTTATTATTTCCATGTTTCCAATGATACTGATGAAATACGATTTTAGAGTAGATTTTATTGTTTTTTAAATAATATACTTTATTTACAGAAGTATCTATGAATGAAAGGTATGATTCACAATATGTTGAGTCATATAACCTAACTGACATCTTGAGGCACAAGGGGTGTTTTTATCCAACATCTAGTAGGGGTGAGATACTGATAGATGACTACCCATCTCCCATAATCTCCTTTTAATAGTATATATTGGTGATACTAGTGGTGGATGATGAGATATATGGTGGGGTTGATGCATTGTAAAGGGAGGGTAAATGATGAGGTCTTATACATTCTTGATACCCTACTTCTCATGTTACATGATTTGAGACTTGTAGTTAGATCCAAAATATGTGATATGTGGTAAGTTATATGGAACATTATATACACATGATATTGTCATTGGAGGATATGAATGGGATTGGAGAAAATTCTGTCATCGCATTAGGTGAGAGAGAAAAATCATTGGGAAGTTGTTTTATAGTTACTATATAGACATTGTTATGATAGTAATTTACTACCATAGGATGCATTATTTGTTAATAGAGAGTTTGTGTGGATGAGGAGGAAATTAGTTAACCAATATAGGTTAGGTTATTTTTAATATTTTTTCACCCATGGATTATTATTCCCTTTTCACATTTTTAAAATACACCATAGGTATGATCTTTCTGATTATACTTGTAATTCACACCCCACATAAATATAAACTATTTTTTTGGTTTCCGTTAGGATTCTTGTTATCATGCTAGGCGAGATTAGTCCAAATCATGGAGTTGCTACTATTATGGAAAAGGATTCTTATGTAATTTTTTTAGAGATGATTGTATCTTTATAATGTTCTTGTATTATAGGGTTTTCAAGTATATTATTTTGGTATATTTAACATTTATAGTGATTTTTTGTTTTTTTATGTGTATTTTCAGAGGATAGTTGAGGGATATTCCTCATATATTTGTGTGATATATCCTAAATGTTAATCACCAACTTGGTGACCACAAGAGTAGGGACTTAGGTGTAAGGGCCCAAATAATAAAATCTTGTTCCTTTACATGTTATTTAAGTCTCTAGTAATTGGAGGAATCTGTTATTATGTTTTGTGGATTTTAGGTGATGGAATCTCATTGCAGGTTTACTGCATAATGTGAATTAATTCTAATGGTGTTAGAGAGTAGCTTGTGGATTAAATGTTTATTCACAGCTCAATTAAGGCTAGTTTTTATGGTGTGATTCGTGGAATTAACCATTAGCTCTCGATGTAAATGGGAGAGGGGTGGGGGATTGGGGATTCTTCCCTGAATAACATGCCGTTTGATCTTATGGTTCAAGTTGTGAATTGATCCTAGGATTATATGCTATAAAATACACATTTTTCAATGGGCCATAATCTCAAAAAATTAATTATTTGAATTCTAGATTCACTCAGTTATTTTGTGTCTATTAGAATATTATAAATTCTACCACACTCTTAAAATCACTCAAAATCAACCAAATATACCAAACCCCAAGAATCCATTAGTTCCCTTTCAGATTATATCACAGAACTTTTGGTTTAGATTAAATAATGAGATTTTAATATCCTTCCACTGTAACATCCTAATATGTTATATTTTTTTCAATTAAATTTATTCTCTTAGATATCTTGTGGTGGATACAACATTGAGTATTAATGAACCCCGATATATTATTAAAATATTATTATTTATATTGAATGTTATCATATAAAAATTAGATTAGTGGGTATGGATACGACTAAATACATTATGAAAAATTTATGGTAATATATTTATAAAATATGTTAATTGGTTATTAATTGATTTTAAATGAAAATAAAAATCCTTTGAAAGAAAAGGAAATATTTTTTAAAAAATATTTTTTATGCCTAAAATGCATTTTTATAGTGATAAATAATGTTAATCCCAAATGGTGAATTACTATAACTAGATTTATACATTATATATTCAACTAAATGTTTTAATATTCTTTTAAATGTTTTTTCAATTAATGGAAAAAATAATAAACACAATTTTTTGCATAGAATTTATTTTTTATAAAGAATTTTTCATCATCTGTTGCACACTCATTTTAAAAATAATTTATACCTATATTAGAAATTTATTTTTTAAAATGGATTACTTATTTGGAATTAGGAGGTTAAAATTTGGAAAATATCCCATTTTATATTTTTTTCAGAATATAAATAGTAACCATTGTAAACATTTAATCCTCGGTAAAAATTGAATCGAGATATTATTAGTTAAAACTAAGTGACAATAAAATAATTATTTTCCTTCCAAATTGTTATTAGATGAAGTGAAATATAACCTTATAATATTTCTCATGAAATCAGTATGTATGATGGGAGTTATACAATGAGGATGACATATTTAATATTTAATGCGATGAAAGTTTCAAAATGTCACACTCTTAGTTTTAAATATAGTTTATATGTCCACATTCTAAAAAAGCATGATAAGAATTATAATAATGATATATTCTGAATGTAGTAAATTTTTTTAACGATATATATTTATTTATAATTTTTATATATTATGTAATCACCCTAAATTCTTGTGCAATATTAATAAAATATTTATTTATTTAACAAAAGAATAAAATAAATGATTTTGAAAATATTGAAATGGATTTAATTTGAGTAAGTGATAGTGTCCCATGAATTTTATAGGTGATTATTACACATTTGTGTTTTTAAAAAATATATATTTTAATTTAAACTTTGTCTTTATGGAGTTTATGTCAAATTTGTGGAATTATGTAAAAATTGAAAATAATTATTGTTACCAAATATAAAATTTAATATATTATTAAAAAACATAAAAATATTAAAGTAAGATAATGTGGATATAATACTATCATGTAATTAATAATGTTTCCATTTATGGACCACTTTTCATCTTATCAGTAAACCACTCGTTAATATTTTAAAATTTGTTATCATAGTCAAAACTGAAAACGGTAAAATTATCGTTAATTAGACGAATAATGTTAAAAATGACAGAAAAAATTTCCTAAATACATTTTTTTTGATGGAATTAAATCCCATACTACCATATATTTAATTCTTGTGTATCTGGATGATTTTTTCTTGAGAATAAATTTATTATTATTTAATAATTTGAGAAATTTCAAAGTTCCTTTAACCTCAATTATAAAAGTTCACCATATCCCACACTTACTAACTCCAATTTGAGATTGATTGATAAAAAGAACTCTAAAAATTTCTCTTATAAATTTATTTATTTACATACTATAATTTCTGATCTTCCAAAAATACCAACCCTGTATCCCTTTAGAGGAGATCTAAATTAGTCATATAAAAAATTGGTAATCACTTTAACCGATCACTTTCTCTTATACTCTTCTTTACCACCAATAAATCAATGGTTCTTTTAACAAAGAAAATGTGGATAATAAATATTACAAAATGTTATTAGTATTATGAAAATACAATTATATTCCCTCTTTCCCATCAAATTTTAAGTTAATTAATTACTCAAGAATACGTACAAATGATTGTCTCTATATAGAGATACAATTCATTTTTCAACCCCATATTTTATAGATGTTTATTATTATGGGAATAATATATATATATATATATGATATATATTATATTATTATACTTATTTAATTATAATATCACATCTTCTTACATACCTTACAATCTATTGGAAAATGGTAATGTCGCTCATTCGTACGAGTTGACTACCACATTAATGAAGCGATATAATTCATTTCTCATTAGAATTTATATGAATGGTAACGTATATTGATTTTATGAAATGATATGAAATATATAAAAATATAATGAATGTAAAATTTTTTATTATTACTTACCATTATTTTCTTCCATGAGTAGAAAATTGAATTCTGCGTTAATGCATACATATGAAATACAAAATCCATGAATAGTGTAATTAATTTTTCTATATCTAAATTTTATGGACAAATATTAATATATATAATTAATATATATGATATTGAAATAATTATTAACATTCTATATCTGATGCAACTAAATAAATGTACATGGTCTGGAACAACTAAATTGAAATACTCATGATAAACGAAACATTTAACACCCAGAAATGATGATATTAATAATGGATTTTTGAGGGGGGGGGGGTTAAAATGTAATAAAGATATAATATATGATATTATAAGTATGAATATGATTATTATTTATAATTGATTATATTTAAATTTATAACACTTGAGGATAGAGTTTATTCAAATCAAGGATAACTTGTGGTAAGAAATTTTTGTCTCACTTATACAACACTTGTTTGTTTTATATTGTGTATATACTACCAATTTATGACATTTATGATTATTCATAATAATGTTATTGGATATAAATATCCATATATGGTTATTTATTTCATGGTATTTATGATTCAAATGTTACCAATGTTGTAAGGGGTTTTATGTTTCAATCCTATTGTTTATTGAGATTTATTATGAATATGACTCCGATGATGAAATATTATGATCTATATATCATGATAATCATGAATTTTATTATTATATATTTATTTATTGAAATATATAATATTATTCCGTTTACACACCTTAAATAATTGAGATACCATAAACTTGTTTTTAAGGGAAATCGACTTCATTTCACTGTTTGGGTGATTTTTTTCGTCAATATATAAGTTTCAGAAAAATATTTTTACAAAGTATTCTAATATTATAATGAGATTATTTTAATGTCATTTTCCATAGGTTTTAATTTTTTCAAAATGTTTTTAAAGGAATATTCTTTTAATTTTCCAAATGAGGTACTTTTTGACTTCTTTAAAAAAACATTGTAAATTTTTTTTAACTTTTAGAGTATGAATATAATTTATCTCCATATTAGATGATAAATATTCTGAATCATACTTTATAAGTTCTAGTGGTTATTTTAAAATAAAATTTTTTCCATAATTTTGTATGAATTTTAATATTTTGTATAATGTATTTCAAAATTGGATGTTTATTTTTATCATGAATGTTTTAATGAACTTTTAATGGTATTTTTATTCATCAAATACAACAACCCTAAAATTATTATTTGATTTAATGGGTATATTATCCATAAATAATAATATTATTATTTATCTAGATAGTTTAATTTTATGGAGAATTATTTTAATGAAACCCATTTTATTTTCAGGGGTTATTCTTTGTTGAAATTTTCATGAAACCAAATTGTTTTCCATGGGTTATTTTATGATTAAATGATTATTAAGCCCCTTTATTTTCATGGGTTCAAATATTATGGATCCCTTATGATATTATGGAACACATACGTGTGATTTTCATTATGTTACTAGTGGGATCTATATCTCTCTCCAATGAATTGAGAAAAGATTTATGTCTCATGAGATTAAGATGACTTGAATGGGGAGTTATCCCTATTCAGTAATGGTCTTTATCGACTATGATAGTCTTGTGAGTGAACCATGACTACTATTATGGTTTTTGGATTGATTTTATTCCACTATAATAGTTTTTTAGTGAGACTTGGAAACTAATGAAATGATTATCTATGCCTATATGTACAACACAATTCCATTTCTTTTCCCCATTTCTTCTTCTCATGGATCATGTTTATTGATTATTTTATGATTCATGTCTCATAAATTGCCATGATATTTTCTATGACTCAATATTATGATCTATGATATAGAGGGTATGGGTGTCAAAGGATAATATCATATTCTCACATCATTTTCTCTTGTTTTGATTATATCTCCCTTGTTGATCTATAATTATCATAATAGGTCACCCTTTATTATGTTTCCTTTATCTTGTTGTGAGTAATATATTTATATATGATAAGTATATGAAGAATGGTAGTTATGATGATCTATGTGTAAGATAATGTATGAATATAGTGTACTAGTTGTTTATGGTTAAATGTTTCCAAATATACTAGACCTATAATATTCTGTCAAGGATTATTCTATAATGTATTTAATATTTATCTACTTTGATATTATATAAATTTATAAAATTTATGGGTCTCTATAGTTGGTATAGAAGAATGTTTTTGTCAGCCGTTGCAATCTACGATGATAAAACATTAGTCAGAACCATTGGGATAAATCTAGGTATAGGATAAAATCATATTGTTTTGATAATGATCATAAATGTCCTTGGTCAAACCAATGGTTTCATAAAAGAAGGTATCGCGTTATAGACATCCCGAAAATGTTTTTTGATGATTATATAGTTTCTAAATATGATTCTTATCTCTCACACTAGGATTTTTTGTTTTAGTAAATTGATGAAACCTAAAGAAATCTTGTTAATAACTAATGATACAAAAAATTCTGTGATTTTACTCTAGGGAAACTAAATGTTATGGGTGTGGGAATGGAAATTTTTTTTTTCAAACTCACAAAAATTTCTCAAGAAATGGACCGTGTTGGGATTCTAATTAATCAATGGAGGGAACCTTGTTTTGTAGAGTAAATTCTAAGGCAATGTACACATTATTTTAATGGGTCCATTGATCAACATGTAACTATGAAATAGATTAGTAACTTTCATATTATATTTTACATTCCTTGGTTTTTTAAGCATGAGAATGTTATTCTGACTCATATAATTTTGAAGGCGAAGCAGAACAGTGGTTGACTATTATCAAGAACATAAGAGAATAAGAAGATATTGAATTTATGGATTGGGAAGACTCTAAAATCATATTTTTTAATATGTAACATAATCATATTCATCATATAAAAATGGATAAACAATTAGATGTGATAAAATAAAAATTTTATTAATTAGTTGGTACTTATCAGTAAAGTTCCACATGCCACGTGTCAAACACTTCTGTTATTATCATCCAGTATGAATGTAAGGATGATGAAAATTTTAATGGGATAAAACCAAGTCCTTAAAGGGATATATCTATATTGTACTTTAGTATCAATGAAAAAAGTTGTTTTATGTAATATCAAGGTGGATATTGAGATTGTAGTTACCCATCATTATCATAGTATTGATAATAAAATTAAAATATAATTAAATGGAAATCTTAAAAACAATAGAGGAAAGAAGGCAAGCCTTTCTTTATGCCTGATGTGTAGAAGGAAACATGGGGGATATTTCTTAAGATAACTATTAAATGATTCTAGTTAGAAAGGGAGGTCATTTCATAATGAAATGCAGATGTGATAGGAGGTAGATATCTAATTATGTAAAAAATGATAAACATCTACAAGATGAACCACCCACGCTCTAGTGTTTTGAAGTAAATTTGTGTGATCATGTTTAAAACAAGATCCTAAATATAATGGTTTATAATGATTATTGAAATCAATAAACTCTAAAGTCTAGAAACAAGAGAAATTAACATGTGATCACTATTTTTGATAAGGTATAAAATAATGATTAGGTGAAATGTATACTTACCATCAACTCTAGAATAGATAATGTCTTTTATGATTCTAGATCTACCAAATATTTTCCATCTAAAAAAATTTCTAATGGTATAATAGCACCACATTTAAAATTATATATTGAGTTAGCAATAAAAATCCCTAATTATACGATGATTCCATCCCATGTATATGATTCTTCTTCGGTAAATGTTAATGTGAATGTTTTTTTTCTGAAAATAATTTCATTATTCCTATAGTTTAATTCATATTAATTTTTAGCATGGATTTACTTTCTTTACAATAATACAACATATATTTTAAAATAAAGGATATTATGATTTATATTTCAAACCAATCTATGATTGAATATGTGTGTGAATACAAAAAATGAAGATAGGAGGGAAATTACATCCATCATATCGATCACGATTCCTAATAAAGGGGTGTTTATCACATATGTTTTTGGGGAAACTAAAATGTTATGATATGCGTATTGTGTGAGAGATTATTGACGAGTTTCTTGAAAAATTGCATGGCCTTCCACAAAACCATGAAGTTGATTTTTCAATAAAAATCATATGAGGTTATAAATGTATTTACAAGTCTATTTATATAATGGTCCTGATTGAGTTGGAATAATTAATGAAGAAAAAACAAGAGAGTCCAAATAAGGTTTTTATTCGGCCATGTGCATCACCTTAGGTTGAAAATATTCTATTTTTTAAGAATAAAGATGGATCAATGCTATATTTCATTGATTATCCATAACATATTTATATTAATATTAAGAAGAAGTATCATCTACCTCATATTTATAATATATTTAAACTACTTCACATAGATCTGTAATTTTTCATGATTTTTCATTATTTAACAGATCATTAATTGAGGGTAAATAATGATGATATACCCAAGAAAGCATTTCATAAAAGTTATGGACGCTATGAATTTATATTGATGACATTTGGTCTTAAAAATTTCCCCGATATCATCATGGATTTATTGAATGTTGTCTTTTTAAATTACAATGATATATCTGTTGATTTTTTATCAATAGTTTTCTTAATTATAAAATTATAAAGGAACATCATAAAGATAATTTTATAATTGTTATATGTATACCAATGAAGGTTTACCATTATAAAAAATATAACATGAGTGAATTATGGATTGAAAAGTTTCATTCTTGGGTCATATTATTTCAAGTGAGGGTATATTAGAAGATCCTTCAAAGATAGATGTTATTTTACATTGTCCCAAAAGAACCACTATGATTTGAATATATAGGTTTATTGGGGTTTCTTAATATCATTGGTTCTTGATGGTTAAATTTTCCTGTTTATCAAATCTATTCACAATGTCAACTCAGAGGAGAGATAAGTTCCTTTGGATCAATGAATGTGCAAAATGTTTTATGGAACTAAAGAGAAGTATTTTCATTTTACATATTCTTACACCACCTGACTATGGTGAAGGGTTTTTATATTATTATGATGAATCAAAATAGGGACAGGTATGCTTCCTTATGAAGAATTATATGTTTATATATTATGTCTCTTGACAATTTATGGTACATGAGACAAATTAACCAACTCAATATTTGGATTTAACTATGGTAACTTATTCAATAATGATATGGTGGAATTATCACTATGGATGGTGGTGTGACAAATTTTCTAACATAAAATTATAATGTAAATTTTCACTAAATAAGAGACGAACATGTGTCAAAGAAAATAGTTGGATTTGATTAAATATTATGACTTCTTAATACAATACCACCCAAGGAAAATGAACAATGTAGAAGATGCTCCGAGTCAAAAGGAACATTCCATGTTATCTATGATGTGGGTAAAAAATCATATATTTATGTTCTTGAAATGTATATATAATGAAATCATAATAGAAGGTAATAAATGAAAACTATCTCAAATGAGTGTTCAGCCATCTATCAAAGAGATGATTGTAAAGGAAAAATAGGAATATGTAGATCTATAAAAGGAGGTGATAAATGTTATTGATTTAAACCATGATTGTGATCTAATAATAAGGTTTAGAAACCATGTATGTGTACATTTGATACCATATTATGAGAAGGAGATAAAGTATGAAGATCATAGTTATTAATCAACTATTTATCAGGGATAAACGAAGATGTATGGAGGTTTGAAAGAGTATTTATTGTAGGATGGTATGAAGAGAGATATTTTATAGTATGTTTATCTATGTTTGGTATATCAGAATGTTAACGTTTATAGATATATTCTTTAGGGATTTTTACAACCACTAACCACACCAAAATTGAAATAGTAAAACATCAGTATTAATTTTATTATCATAATCCCCAAAACATCTAAATGTAATAATGTATTTTTTATATAGTCAATTTCTTTACGGATTTAGCACATTTCATTTTCATTAGATAATATTTATTTCTTCATCTAATTACTTAGTTATACTTTAAATAACTGGTAATAATTCATGGTATAACAATATCAATGGTATCTAATCGATATCTGAGAATTACCATGAGGTTTTGGAGAAGTCATCAGAAAAAACTAGATAAAAGTGTACATTTATACATTACCTATCATCTTTTTATATATTGTAAAACTAATAGGACCATTAAAACTCTATAAGTCATGTAGAAAGATTTATCTATGTATTTCAATGTTGTTTGAGATTAACACCATCCTTTGGTGTATTTTTCATAAAAAACAGATGTCACAATAACTTCTATATAGATCATTATGAAGCCCTCAATGATATAATGTATAGAAGTACAACATGATAAAATAAAGTTTTAGAAATAGAGCTATAGGGGAATTATATAGAGAAGGAAATGGATAACAATGTTTTATCCATTCGATATCACATAAGAGAATCTTAGTGACGATAAAGCAATTATAAAAAAATTATTATATATATCTAGTGTTTGATGTTTGTGAGAACATATACCTATGAATATCAACATGGTAGATAGTGATGATATTTAGAAATATAGGAAATAAAATCCCTAGGTTTATTGGTCCTTTTTAAACTCTTTATTGTAGCTTATTGATGGGAACTTCAAAAAGATTTCCCTAATGTTTTTGATGTGTTCCATGTATCTCTCAAGTGGATGTACATACCCAATTCTACACATGTACTAAAGTAAGAGGGAATAACACTATATAATATTATTTATTATAAATACAAATAGGTAAATATTATGGATCGTATGGAAAATTATGTATGAAATATGACCACTCACTTGGTCAAATTTTGATTGTAAAACAACAATATGAGGAATTTATTTGGGAAACATATGATGGGATAAAGTTGAAGTATCCCCATATATTTGTATTAAAGTGATAAATTTCAAGGGAGATATTAATTTTTAGGGGGGTATAATATAACACACCTATATTTTATGACATATTTTTAAAATAAATTTAATTTAATTAATCTCATGCATTGCACACAACACCAAGTTTAAACGAACCATGATATACAATTAAAATATTAATATTTAAAATTTTAGTTATCACCTATACAATGTATTGGAATGTTTATATAAGATTAAATATATTATAAAACATTTTTGTTTAAATATTTATAGAATAAATTCATTAGATATCGATTGGTTATAAATGAAAATACAAATCATTTAAAAGAAAATAAAATATTATTCCAAAATATAGTTCTTATACAAAAAATATATTTTTATCTCAATAACTAAATTTAATAACAAATTTTGGATTATTTTAATGAAATTTAGATATTATATATTCATTAATATTTTTTAATATTCATTTAATATTTTTTTGGCATGGTTCTAGAATAAATTATGTTTTATACTGAAGATGTGTTTTTTAAAAAGCGGGTTTCATAGCGTGTTGTGCACTTATATTAAAATTACATTATAATAGTTTTCCAAATTGAATTTTAAAAAATTAATTCTATATTTTGAATCATGCTTTTCAAATATCTTATAAAAGTCCTTTTAATTTTAGTTCAATAGGAATAGTAATCGTGCTAAAATTTATCTCCTCAGTAAAAAGTTAATTGAGTTAATATATGTAAAAACTAAGTGATAAAAAATTGTATTTTCATTTTAATGTTTATAATATGAGTATAAATATAAATTTATCATCGTTGTTTTGAAATATACATGTTTAATTGAAATTTTTTAATAAAAATTGAAATTTTAATATTTATAGGAAAGAAAGTTGCTAAATGTCACATTCTATGAATTAAAAACATTTTGTATAACCACATAGGGGGAAAAGAAATTTATGAGCGAATATAAATGTATAATTTTGAGCTTAATGAAACTATTTTAAATTTATATATTTAATTATATTTTTAGAAATTATATAATTATCTAAAATTCTTGTACACAACTAAAATAATATTTATTTAATTAATAGAAGAATAAAATAAATGACACTGAATATATTAAAAGTGATATAATTTGAGTATGTCATAGTGTCTTATAAATTTTATGGGATAATATGAAATTTTAGTGTTGTGTTAAATATTATATTTTATTTCCAACTTTTCCCGTAGTTCTTTTTAGTTAAATTAAATGAAAAGTGTCAAAATTGACATTTATGATATTTTATTAAAATAATATTGTATTAAATTATTTAAATATAAATAAAATAATTAAATAGGATATTTTGGATATAATATGGTCTAATATTTCATAAATTGTAAATTTATAGAACAATATTCACCTAATATATAATAATTACAACACATTAATATTGAAAAAATTTTAACCGTGGTTAAAATTGATATTAGTAAACTAAGGGTTAATCAAAATGATAAGGATTATAATGACACCAAAATTTGTCTAAATACTAATGGATGATGGATTAAAATTCTATAATTACACATATTTTAATACATAGTCATTTAGAGGAGTTTTACTTTAAATGGAATTTATTTTATTTTATTATTTGGAAAAATTCCAAAATTTCCACTCATATCAATTATAATAGGGAACCTAATCCCTCATTTGTTAATACCTAATTTAGCCTTATATCTCAATAAAACTATTACATTTACTATTTTAATCATACCTAGAAAAATTATATAGAATTTGGTCTTCTAAAAATATTATCCTTAGGGATCATTATAGGATATCTAAAGGATTCATTTCATAAAAGTGGTAATCACCTTAACCGATCACATTATTTTCTACTATTCATTAACACCTATAAATCTATGGTATTTATAACAAATGAATAAATGTATTACACTAAATATTATTAAATATTATTATAATTATGATAAAATCATCAAACACACTCTTTACAATCAAATGATAAGTGAATGTATAACTTGCCCGTATATAGGACTTACCATCTCCATACAGTGATGAAATTCATTTTCCGTCACCAAATTTTTTTGTTGGGTATTAGGATGGTTTTAATGAATATATATGAAATTTAAAACCAAATTATAGAACCATAATTATAAAATCACATCTACATTCTAACCTTTCAATCCATTGGAAAATGATAACATCGACTGTGGGTATGTGTGGACTCCCACCTCTATGAAGAAATATTATTCATTTTTCATGTCGATTTTACATAAAATAAATTATGGATATATTTAATGAATATATATATATAATCAATTTTTTATGGTTAATGTTTATTTCCATTCTTTCATTCCATCCACTATCAAATGAATACAGTGTTAATGGGTTTGTACGACATATTGTCTCTATTAATGGTGTAAATCATTTTTCTATCTATAAATATTATGGATGATTATAAATTTTTATATATTGAACATATATGATATTTATATATTGATTAATATTTTTTTGATGATGTAAGAAAGATAAATTTACAAGTACCAGAACTATTGAACTGAAATACTAATGATAAATGAAATATTTAACACTCGGAATTGATAATTTTAATTTTGAATTTGTGATAAATTGGGGTAATGAAATGTTATAAATGGATTTTGTATGATAAAATAATTTTTTAAAAAAGTGTTTTATAGAATTATAATATACTTAAATTTATTATACATGGGGTTATAGTTCTTTCAAAGAACGACTGTAGGGTCTTAAAAATTATTCCAAGGGAAGAAACTATTCCCACAATCACATTGAAGATGAAAGAAAGTACTCCAACAAGTTTAGAAAGGTGTATTGACTAAAATTGAGTTACAATTTTTAGAATAAACATGATGAAATTCATGTTGTCAATGGATTTTAAATTGCATGCGTACCAACATTTGGAAGTGTCCACGGACAGCCTGGATCGCAAACCATCGGTATGCGAGACGATCCACAAGGTGATGGCCTGCAGAGTAATGTCCAAAGAATATAGTGGACCATGATCCATGTTTCCGAAGGACTCATGTGCATTAAGTACATCAAAATATTGTATCTCAAACTCGATGGTTTGCAGGTGAAGCCAATCGATATGGTTCCGTGAATCATGATCGTGAACCACAACCTCCACAAACCCAAGTTGACTGATTCTTCTGTAGGTTGAGATATCTCTTCACATTCCTCCAAAAATGGTTTTGTGTGCACATAGATAATATTTCCATGAAGATATATAAAAAGATCCCAAAAATAATTGTGAAAGGAGGGATAAATAATGAATCAAGGGAACCCAGAGTTCGAAAGAAAGAACTCAAAGACGATTCCAGCTTCAACCTTGAACCAGTAGTGGTGCCCAAATTGCGAATCAAACTCTCCGCAAGTACATCCTATGACAAACCATAAAATTGGGGAAATTAATAATAATAAGAGAACTGAAAACTAAATGGTGAAACTATGTACCACTTATTCTTGTGGATGAAATACCTGTGAATTATAGTCCCTCAAAAACTACTTCAATATAGTGTTCCACATAGTGTATTGATATGATGATATATCTTGGTGTTGCAAACTGCATTCTTAGGTGGATTAAACCCAAAGCGGTTTGATGGACTATATCCCACTACAATGCACAATGTTCCAAACCCATGCTCGTATACAGCATCGGTACGTGGATGACCCCTTTTCCTTCATACCACCAGAGTATGCAGAGGTTCCCCCATCTAGAATAAGGAAACAATATATAGAATAGGGTGTTTTAGAGTATTCTTTCCTCCCATTCCAATCTCACACCACCGTTACCGTCCATTCCTCCATAATCACTCTGCAAATCAGTCCCCCAGAATCTGACTAATGCCTCCTCCAATGCCACTAGACCCGTATGATCATAACATTGGGTGCATCAACGCAACCCATTGAGTCTACATACGCATGATAAGCGAAGTCACAAAGGCTATCCCCACAATGGTTTGGGCATAAGGAATTTCCGTGGGACCACATTCCCATGGTAACCCAAAGTCCAACCTTGGGATTCCAATGTGAACCTCCCCATTCTAGGGATTAAGGGTGATCACCTTTTTTCCATTCAATGAAGAATGGTGATCAGTCAAAGGGGTTATGTTTGATTCCCCTTTTGATGAGGAAAAACTGCTCCCCTTCTCAGAACACATTTCCGAGATCTCCCACTAAGGTAAGTCCCCAATATTTAGAGTCCTAGTCGCATGAACTATAATTTCATTTCACATTATAAGTATCATTGCTCTGCATCCTCGACCAACTTCTCCCTGACCTCTTCCATATTAGGCTCACCCTCTCCCACCAGTAGGAGATGAAGCGTGAGATTTGTTGGATCTCTCACATCCTCTTATTTCTCACATCGAGCATGAGTCACTTGGTCTTAGAGGTTTGGTATAATTAAAACACCCACAAAAATATAAACTATAGGAAATCTGATTCCTAGTCAAACCAGTATACATTGGACACCTATTCAAATGTATAAGCTCAAAAGGGTTCCCGTCCAAAATGGTTTACCCAATCAAGTCCTCTCAAATGGATATATTATATGATTAAGTCCTAGGAATTCTGAAATGTGTTGTTTTTGATTCATATCTTGAGGATACGTAGGAAACCCTTATTATGGGTCTGATCCCAACATCATGTCACCTTTATTCCCCCTTGGATGTGAATAAAATCCATAGTTCCTTGATGTAAGGCTTATGTTAGCATTGCCTCTATAACATAAAATCCATGTATGCCTGTAATACCCTGACCCCAGAAGCCCAGAGCCAGTGTACTAATTTATTATATTGGAATGATTACAAGTAATCAAGTCTGAAAAGACCAATTAGTTTAGCAGTCTTGGAAAATAGATTACATAAATGAACGTTACATTACACATTAGAAAATAAAACACGACATAAATTTTCCTTTGATAACTCCATTAATCTCTTAGCTTAACCATATATATCATTCATAATAAACTTCTTGGAATCATAGGAAAATAAAACATAAGAAAGGGGTGAGCTCAGATTCTCAGAAAGATTAATAAATACAGCAGAAGACAACATAAACATTAGGCATGGTGAAAATTTTAAAAACACATTCCTTAACGAATAATAAACATGATCACATTTTTGGAAGGAATATGAGTTGAGTAAATAATTCCATAATAAAACATAGTCATGGGTATTCTAAAAGTCAAATAACAACATGAAATATCAATAGATAATCTCATAATGATGGAATGAATAATGTCAGAAATTCTGAAACATTTTGTCAAGGCCTCGGACAAGATGTCTAAAATTAGTTAAGGCCTCTGCCAAAACCATATATAAAAAATTGTGAATGGCCTCAGGAAATTCCCCGTATAATTGTCTCATGAGACCTTCCAATTCATCGAGTAGTTATAGCGGGCTCCACTCATCACTTACTAAGTCCAATGCATTCCTCATATGAAATGGGTGAAACATAATCTAAACATTTGTATTAAAACTGGGATACAAAATTTCTATACTTTAACCTTATACCATGAATGAAATAAAAGTAACACATCCACCATCAAACATAACTCATTCAATACAATATGTAAGATTTTATTATATTAGATTAACCTCAATTAAGAGCAATAAAGATATTAATCTAGATGAAAATAATCATCAAAACTATATGAGATAAATATCCCCCATTTTCTAGAAAACAGTTAAAAGTCTCATTATTTATCAAAACGATGTTTAAAATAGATTTTAGAATAAATGATTCCAATACCAAATTGAAACTTTTGAAATGAATTTTAATTTTAAAACATCATTTTCAATAAAAAAATCCTTAAAACCATTATTAAAACATGGAAGTTAATGAGAAATATTTAGAAGAACGAATCTTTAAAATATTTAAATCATATTTTAGTTAGATTTCATAATCAAATTAGAGATGCTTGAATACAAATAATTGAGATAATAAAAAATTTATAACATCATGAGAATATAGGATTTCACAATATAGTTTTTCAAAGGATAGTATATACACCATATAAACGTGAATTGGTGCATAATAACAAAGATGTCTCATTGGAATGTAAATTGAGATAAAGTCCCATATAAAGGTTGCATCCTTAGATTAAGGATAAATAAACGAAATAATTATGTGTGAAAAATATAAATACACTAAATATTATTGGATATTCAGTGTAAATAAATCAGAGGACATTTGAAAATATTCTTATAAAAACAACACCAATGACTTGGATGTTTAACTCAATGAAGGGAAATTGAGTTAAGATTACTCTTATCAAGATCATATCAATGACTTGAGAAATTATCAATGGAGTGATTATGTGTTTCAAAATTATATCCACACAATTTCTAGTGGAAATTTCTACATAAATAGTAAATAGTTATTTCCCACATAATCTTGGAGTAAAATAATCAAAGATGTAAGTGTAAATCCCATTGAGTGGAAATTTAAATTTGAAATTCACTTACCGATTTTGTAACTTATGAAACATACAACCCATGAAAGAAGGATAATACAATGAAGATATAAATAACCATAAATTAATGTATATTACACTAATAATATAATAAGTTTTAGTACACGCACCAAAAAAAGGAAATAGTGTCCAATATAGCATGAATCTTACGGGAATAAAAAGTGATATGAAAAAACATTACATTGTTGTAATCAATCGGGTTGTATGAACAAAGTTAATAACCAAAAAATGAATCACAGAATACCATGAATATAAAGTGAATCATGATAATATATATATAAAATAGCAGTACACAGAACAACACATGCAATAAATTAGTGGAGAATAATGGAAACCTCACAGAATTAAAAGTAAGATAAGAAACCTCTTACCTCAAGTCCGACTTGTCATGTATATTCCTTGTTCTTATTGAATAATAAAAATAAGTTAATTTATACATGATTAAGAAATTTTTAAATGTTTATTATTTCTTTTCTATTAATAATTACCTTGATATAACAATTAGTTAATTATTTGAGTTCTTATTGAATATTTTATAGATGTTCGGAACTTCAGTCAAAAATGAACTTGTTATAATTACAATTTCTTCCATGTGGTCAAAAGTCAGTTATCATTATAATTATATAAATGATTTAGATATCATATATTTATTATATATCTAGTATATATATGTATTTATAATAGTACATAACATTTGGATATAAGAAATGAATTGCACCGTTCATGGAGACGGTAAACCGTACATACGCATGAACGCTACTTTCATTTCTATTTTGTATTATAAAAGAAATAAAACAAAATGACAAATGGGTATGTTATAATTCCTGTATAATACCATATATAATATCATTAACTTCATAATTTATAGGTCTCACACAAGTCATTAATGAGTCATATCACTTTGAGGGGGTGGTTGTCCACACTTCCTCAAATGAAATTATTGTGTTTTACCCATAATGGAAACCATAAAAGTATGATATAAATGGAAAATACTGAAGCTCAAAAAACATAAATTTAATATATATCATATATAAATATAGTTCCGTATTAATGTCTACCGTGAGGGGAAGAAGGAGATAATCGAACAATCAACGTTTCGTGAGGCGTTAGTTTGCTTACCACAAAAACAATACGTTCTTCCCCCATCAGATTGAGTTGTGTGTATGTGTAGTTTGAATTTTCTCATAACAACAAACTAGTATATTTATGATACTAGGGTTGTTATAAAATAAATTAATAAAAATAGTTTAGGGGGTTATAGATGTAATATAAAACAAAATAAAACAAAAGAATTTAAGGGAAATCATTACCTTGAATTTGGGTAACTTTCTTTGGTTTGAACCAAAATGACTGCTTGAAGTGACTTATTCCTAAGTTAAGTCTTCTAGGTGTAATATAGGGTTCTTGAGAGCTTATTTGGGTAGGGTTTGGATGAGCCAAGGGACTTGAGAGGTGTGTGGAATGGGTTAGAAGTGGTGTCCTTTTATAAGGGGGAGGGGCACTTTAGGAAAGTATGATAATATATTTTTTTTTATATTGATATTCGGTTTCGAAAGGTCCAAAGCTAATTACAATCGAATATAAGATTCCTCATGGTCAAAATACAATCATAGAAAAATAATTTTACACTCTTTTGGATATTTTTTTAACACTAATAATCTTATTTATTTAAATAATTTATTAAGGAGGTAAATACTACATCATTATTGTGTCATAAATAATTTAATTTATTTAACATCTAAAAATTATAAAAAAGCCATAATATAGGAAATATTTTTAGATTTCCAATGAATATTTATAGTCTAAATATTAATTTTATAACTCTATAAAAAAATTGATATACTAAAAGATATTTGTTAATGTCATTTTTGTCTTTACTTTAAGTTAATTAAAATAAAGTGTCATTATCACTATTAAGTGGCTCCATGGGGTTCCCAAATTGACCCAAGGATGCCCATGGTCATCCATTACTCATCCAATAGGGTTAGGAAAATCATTAAGGTAATTTATTATTATTATAATATTCTTTTTACCTTGAAATACCCTATTTACCTTTAACCGCGACAAATAAAAGTTAAAAGTTACAATTCACCAAAAAAATATGTTTATCTTATTAATCAACATTTTACTTACTAATAACAACCATGTATGTCAGATTTTCGAAATTCAATTCACAAAAGTGGAAAATTTTCATTTAAATAATGAAGTCAGTAATTTAACTACTACTAAGTGGTTTTACTATTCATCAAAAATTGAGGTTTTCAGAAAAATACCAAAAAATTTGCCTAAGATATATTTGATATTATGAATTAAAAAATAATTTCTATTTTACGAAATTCAAAAATTATAAGTTGCATAAATTAATTTAAAATTAATTACCGTTGTCAAAACAAATAGTGTGTTTTTAAGAAACCATAAATATCAAAATATTGACATGTGTTTATGTATAATTTCAAAGTGAAAATAATTACAATGAAGAACATTGAATTAAATTGTAAAAATATAATCTAATTATACATAAAAACTATTAAAATTTATAATTGAACATTATAAATTATTTTTATTAAAAAAGTTGTTTTCAATTAAAATTTAGTATTTTTCACAATTCACCCAAATATGAAAGTTATCAAAAATACAAAAAAATCGATCGAAACTAAATTTTTATTTCCCGATTCTAAATAAGAAGTTTATTTTGTAAAACTGAATATATAAAAGTGTCAAATATCAGATTTAAAAAGGGTTCTACATTTAAAGGCAGTAAAATTTTATTTTTTGTAAAACAATTTATTTGAAAAAATGAATTTGTTAATATATTATGTCTACGAAACACATAATCTGGATGTTAAAATTATATGGAATATATTAAATTCAAAATTCAGTTAATATTATTCATAAGTTCTTTTGAACAGCTAGTTTGGTAAGTCGTTGTGCGCTTGAACTCGATGTTGTGTGAGATTCAATCAATTGAATTACTTTAAATATTTATTGTACAAAGAAACATTGGGGTGTTACATTATCCTCTCCTTCAATAAATTACTTCCTCGTAATTTATTCTTGGGAATGAAAACTTGGGTTTTGGCATTTCAAAATATCTTAGTTGACATCCCACATCGAAAATGGATTAATGAGGCCTCTATTTTAAAATAAATAAATGTATGTATGAAGGTTATCGAACATAGAACAGACTAGGGTTCCATGTAATAAATCATGGATATGGAAGAGAAAAGTAATCATCATGTTCTGCTGGAGAGTGATCGAGAATATTATTAAGAGAAAGTTAATGATCTGAAAGCCTTAAAATTTGGATGGGATGAAAGGTATTTGATTAACCAGTAATAAAAGTAAACAAACAACATTTTTGTTTTAAGTTCGTTTTCATAATGCTGATGAGGTTATTTATGAGATTGACAAAGAGTATAAGGCAATATAATTACATCAAAAGTAGAGTTCCATACATTAATAAATTTCTACCACAAACTCATCTTTTCTACAAACAATGATTATTTTTTTATGACCTGGTTACATCGGAAGCGCTTCAATCAACTTATAAAAAATAACATAATCCACAAAGGATGAACTACATATTTGAATTATCATTAAATATTTACCAATAAAAAAATTGTTAGTATATAATCATATGATCCCTAAATATTAGAATCCTCTATAGGAAGAAATACAACTCTTAATCTCCAAAATTTAAACAAACAATACCCAAAGATCAACAAACACCCTTTAATGAACAATTGTCCTTAAAATAATTAAATATAATCTTAACTAAGATTGAAACCCAAAACTCAGAATAATTTTATTACGTAGTATTCCACGTTAAATTTAATATCCAAATAACATAGACTACTCTTAAAGTCACATACATAAAATTAATTAACATAATCACATATTCTCTATGATAGGTTAATCATTTCTATAAATAACATAAATCGCTATAAATACACAATAAAAACATTGAAAAAATATTCACCATTAATCCTCAAATGAAATCCCATTGTATTCTATTTTCCTTAGGCATATAGTGTTCCCAACAGAGCAAACATCTTCCAAAATGACATTTATCACTTAATCACTAAATCATTTTCCTAAACTAAGGATATCCATTTGACAATTCATTATATCCCAAATAAACATAATAAAATCATTTAACTAAAAATTATTAATCACACAATCCAGGGACTTCACATAGTCCAATGGTAGGCAATAAATCCCAATCGCACTCTGGTTGTGGGTTCGATTCCCACAGCCTTTTCCGACGTGATGGGTTGTCACACGGTCTGCGTGTTATCCTTTTTAAAGAACTATATTTTATTACATTTCCAAAATGAGATAAATTCCTTAAAATAACCATAACATAATTTAACCACAAATTTTGTCTCATACCTCGCATTTTCATCCTAAAATTTAATACCATTAAATTTCCTCAAATTCAAGGATCTTATAAAACCAAATGGTCATTTATATCTATATACACAAGATAAAATATAATCCTTCCTCAAATATCATTTTCACATGTTAAATTGAAGGGTGACACATACAAGAGAAAATTCATCCAAAGTAATCTCATCAATTAAGATCACTAATATCATTAAATAGTTTTCCATCCATTTGTTTCCACATAGGTTCTTCTTCAACCAAGAGGTTATCCTATAGAATTGGGCATTGACTTGGGTGATTCCAATGTCCCTTACATTTACAACAAATGACTGTAACTGGATTCTTAGGATCATTTTTATTTTCTTCCATAGTAATATTCATATTTTCTCAGAAATTCTTCACTTTATGCCCTTATTTACCACACATAAAGAATTTATATGTTCCATTGATACACCTTCCTAGGTGTCTCCTTCCACATTTCCTGCATGAATGAAAATGAGCTTTTTTTCACCATGTTCATCAATACTGGAGCTCTTATTATCCACCACTTTTTTTTTTGTTGAGTTTGGGAATTGGTAAATATATATGTTGTTGATCATATTTTTGGAAAACTAATTCGGCATGAACATGATATCTTTTACACCTATCAACATTCCAATTTGTTGTTCATTTAGAACATTTTTTCCAGCTTATACATCATCTTCAATGTTTCTATGACTACCTTGGAATCTAGCCATTGAGTAACACGATAAGGCATTGTGTGGGTCGTAAAATCATTTAGAGAATATCATAACACCATATTTTTAATCTAAAAAACCTTAGGATTAAACAAGGTTATTTATTCACATCTTATATTAAAATACTTTAATTCGGCTTGTAATGAAAATGTGGATTATCATAAGCATATACCCCGAGAGTGTCGTAACCAATAATGTAGTAAGGCCCATTGTCATGAACCAGGATGCCTCGGGTAAAGCCCAAAAATCCTTGTCATAATTTTCACTCCTAGGTACATCTGTGCCACAGCCACCTCAACAAACTCGTATCCATAAAGGGATGTATTTCTTGGGAAATACACAAAATATCTACATTACCATAATTCTTGGATGTTCTTTTATAATAATCGTAAATGTATATCTTTGGGTAATGAGCTCTAATCAAGGTTTATCTAAATCTAGTTTCCATTTATTTTACTAAAATTCCTCTGATACGAACTGTAATGCCCCGACCCCAGAATCCTGGAGTCAGTGCATGATTTTATTACATTGGCATGATTACATGGAATCATTTACTGAAAGACTGATCAATTTAACAGTCTTGGAAAATAGATTAAATAAATGAACATTACATTACACATTTGAAAATAAAACACGACATAAATTATCATATTAGAACTCTATTAATCCCCTAGCTTAACAATGCATATCAATCATAATACACTTATTGGAATCTTGGGAAAATAAAACTTAATAAAGGGGAGATATTATATGATTCTTAAGATTAAGAAATATAGAGGAAGATAACATAGACCTTAGGCATGGTGAATAATTGAAAAACACATGCCATAACAAATAATAAAAAAGAGCACTTTATGGAAGGAATATGAGCTGAGTAAATAATTCAATAATAAAACATAGTAATAGGTATTCTACTAGTATAATAACCACATGAAAAAACAATATCTAATCTCATAATGATGGAATGCATAATGCCAGACATTCTAAAACATATTTTCAAGGCCTCGGTCAAGACATCTAAAAATGATTAAGGCCTCATCCAAAACCATATATCAAAAATTTGGAATGGCCATGGCCAATTCCACGTCTAATTGTCTCTTGAGACCTACCGATTCATCAAGGAGCTATAACGGCCTCCACCCATCATTAACTAAGTCCTATTCAATACTCATATTAAATGGGTGAAACATTATCTAAACATTTGTATTAAAAGTAGTATACTAAATGTGAATACATTAACCTCATAAATGAATGGAATAAAAATAGCACATCCACTGTCAAACATAACTCCTTCAATACAATATGAAATATTTTATTATAATATAATAACCTAAATTGATAGTAATTAAGTATATTACCATAGATGAAAATAATCATCAAAACTATATGGGTGAAATATGGCTATTTTTCTTGAAAACATTTACAAGTCTCACTATTTATCAAAAAGATATTTAAAATAGATTTTTGAATCAAGTTGTCACAAACCACTTTGAAAAATATGAAAGTAATTTTAATTTTAAAATATTAATTTCCATATAAACAAATATGGAAAACCATTTTTTAAATATGGACATTAATGAGAAATTTTTATATCAATAAATCGTTAAAATATTTAAATCATATTTTAGTTTGAGTTCTTAACCAAATGAGAGATTCATGAATACAAATAATTTAGATAATAAAAACATTATAATATCATGAGAATAAAGGATTTCATGATATACTTTGTCATATAGTATTATATACACCATATAAAAGTGAATTGGTGCATAACTACAAATAAGTCTCAATGGAATGTAAATTGAGATAATGTCCCTTATAAAGGTTATATCCATAGATTAAGGATAAATCAATGGAATAATTAGATGTGAGAAATATAAATTCAATAAATATGATGGGATATTCAGTGTAAATCAATAATAGGATATTCACACATATTCTTGTCAAAAAAACACCAATGACTTGGATGTTTAACTCAATGAATGGAAGTTGAGTTAAAATTACTCTTATCAAGTTCATATCAGTGACATGAGAATTTATCAATAGAGTGATTATGTGAATCAAAATTATATCCACACAAAGTGAAGTGGAAATTACTACATAAATAATAAATATTTATTTCCCACATAATATTTGAGTAAAATAATCAATAAACTGTGTGTAAAGCCCAATGAGTGGAAATTGATATTTGAAATTCACTTATCGATTTGGTAACTTATGAAACATACACCCCATTAAGGAAGGATAATACAATGAATATTTAAATAACCATAAATTAAATTATATTAAATCAATAATACAATAATTGGAATTACATGAACCACCAAAAAAAAATAGTGGCAAATGTAAAATTAATCTCACGGGAATAAAAAGTGAGTTGAAAAAAACCTTACTTTGTTGTAATCAATCGAGTTGTAGGATGAAAATTGAATAACCATGAAATGAATCATATAATACCATGAATATAAAGATAATAATGATAATATATATATCAAATGTAATTACACAATACACCACATGAATTAAATAAGTGGCAAATAATGGAATTCTCGCAGAATTAAAAGTGAGATAAAAAACCCCTTACCTCAAGTACAACTTGTCTGGTATGTTCCTTGTTCATCCTAAAAAATAAACATAATTTAATTTATACTTGATTAATGACATTTTTAAATTTTATTATTCATTTAATATCACTTATTTCCTTGATGTAACAATTTGTAAATTATTTGAGTTCATATTGGATATTTTATCTATGTTTGGAACTTCAATAAAAAATGAACTTGTTATAATTACAATTGATTCCATGTGGTCAAAAGTCTATTATCTCCAGAATTATATACATGATTTAGATATCATATATATATTATATATTCAGTATATATATTCATTTATAATAGTACATAACATTTGGAGATAATAAATGAAATGCACCGTTCATAGAGACGGTAAGTCATACTTACGCATGAAGGCTACTTTCATTTCTATTTTTTTTTAAATGGAATTAAAACCTAATGATACATAGGTATATTAAAATTTCAGCATAATATCATATATAATGTCATTAATTCCTTACTATATACATCCCACACAATTCATTAACGAGTCATATCACTTTGAGGGGGTAGTAGTCTGCACTTCCTCAAATGAACTAATCGCGATTTACCCATAATGAAAACCATGACGATGTGATATAAATGGAAAATGCTGAAGAACAAAAAAGAATAAACGTAATATATATCATATATAAATATAGTTTCATCTTAATTTCCACCATGAGAGGGTGTAGGAGATAATCAAACAATCATCATTTCGTGAGGTGTTAGTTTGCCAACCAGAGAAACAATATGTTCGTCACCCATTAGATGGAGGTGTGTGTAAGTTTAGTTCAAATTATTCTCATAAAAACATCCTAGTATATTTATGATACTAGTTTTTTATAAAATAATGGAATAAAAAGTGTTTAAGGGGGTTCTATAAGTAAAAACAAACAAAATAAAACAAAACAATTTAAGAGAAATCGTTACCTTTAATTTGAGTAACTTCCTTTGGATTGCACCAAAATGACTTCTACATAAGGTAAAGAATCTAGGTGTAATAGAGGGATCTTGATAACTTATTTGGTATGGGGTTGGATTATCCAAGGGTCTTGAGAGGTGTGTGGAATGGGTTATAAGTGATGTCCTTTTATAAAGGGGAGGAGGGGCTCAATAGGGAAATGTGAAAATATTGTATTATTATAAAGTGATATTCCGATTCTAAAGGTACAAAACTAATTAAAGTCTATGATAAGATGACTCATGGTCGAAATAAAATCATCCAATAATAATTGGACAGGTTTTGAATATTTTTTTAATATTAATATTCTTATTTATTTAAATAATTTATTAATGAGGTAAATACTACATCATTATTGTGTCATAAATAATTTAATTTATTTTATATATAAAAATTATAAAAATAATACCATATTGTAGGAAATATTTTTTTCTTTTCAATGAATATTTATAGTTGAAAATATAAATTATATTACCCCATGAAAAAATTGATATAATAAATGATATATGTTAGTGTCAATTTTGTGTTTACATTAAGATAATTAAAATAA
The DNA here is from genome assembly GCA_963277665.1 of Viscum album. Taxonomy (NCBI): domain Eukaryota; kingdom Viridiplantae; phylum Streptophyta; class Magnoliopsida; order Santalales; family Viscaceae; genus Viscum; species Viscum album. The sequence goes on along the minus strand of OY728152.1, from coordinate 2,080,230,358 downwards.
AGTGTCATTATCACTCTTAAGTGGCTCCATGGGGTCCCAAAATCGACACAAGGATGCCCATAGTCGTCCATGACTCATCCAATAAGGTTAAGACAATTTTAAGGTAATTTTGGGTTATTATAATTTTTTACCTTGAATTGCCCTATTAACCTTTAACCGCGGTAAATAAAAGTCAAATGTTACTATTCATAAAAAAAATTATTTTCATGTTATTGAACCAAATTTTACTTAATAATAACAACCATGTATGTCAGATTTTCAAAATTCAAATCACAGAAGCTGTAAAATATCATTTCAATAAAAATTTCAGTTTTTTGAACTACTACTAAGTGGTTTTACTATTAATCAAAAATTGATGTTTTTTAGAAAAATACCATAAATTAAGACTAAGATATATTTGATATTCCAAATTCAAAAATTATGTCTATTTTACCGAATTAAAAACATATAAGTTGTATTAATTAATTTAAAATTAATTCACATTGTCAAAACAAATAGCGTGTTTTTGAAAAACAATAAGTACCAAAAGATTGACTCTTGTTTATGAATAATTTCAATGAGAAATTTATTCCAATGACCAAAATTGTATTAAATGGTAAAAATATAATATATTTATACTTCAAAACCATTCTATTTTATAATTTAACACTATAAATTATTTTTATTAAAAAAGTTGTTTTCAATTAAAATTTATCATTTTCACTATCCACCCAAATATGAAACTTATCATAAATACACAAAAAATTTATCAAAACTAAATTTTTATTTATTGATTCTAAATAAGAAGTTTAATTTGACAAATTAAATATATAAAAGTTTGAAATATTGGGTTTAAAAAGGGTTCTCCATTAAAAGGCTGTTAAATTTCATTTTTTGAAAAATACTTCTTTTATCTGAAAAAATTAATTGGTTCTTATATTATGTCTAATAAACAAATAATATGGATGTTAAAATTATATAGAATATATAAAATTCAAAATTCAGTTAACACTATTCATAACTTCTTTTGAACAGCTAGTTTGGTAAGTCGCCGTGTGCTTGAATTCGATGTTTTTTGAGGTGCAGGATATATAATTACTATAAAGAGATATTGTACAATGACACCATAGGGTATTAAAATGGCTATGATGATCCATAAAATCAGGGGTATCTCATATAAACACTCTTCAAAAATCAACCAAGGATTTATAAACATATGAACACGACTTAAATCTATAAGAGAGATCTAGATTAGGCAATAGTCCCCCACCCAAAGGGTGCGGTGATCCTGACTTCCCATCCTCTTGACCAATGTATTCCTTAAGTGTAATTGGCCGAATCATTGTCAGACGAGCACCTTCCATTGGAATTATGGTCCATAAATCTTGGATACCATGGATATTGGGTGTTTCTGGCTCCCCGAATAAACCCTTTGGAGATCATATGAGGCAGTTATATACAAGGAGGACAGATTGCGCAAGTACTTTACCACAGTAAATCGCCTGTTGGGACATCTGACTATGGAATATCATTTTCAATACAAAAGGGATAAATTTCCTAGTCCCCGTGGGGTTAATCCAACCCTCCTTTAAAGGAAATTGACAATGAATGGGCCAAAACAAATGAAATGATGAATTTTATGAGGACCCATCTCTATGAAATAAGGAAGGTGATTATTCTCATCGGACAATTTACTCATCACCTGGAATGCACCACCACAGAGGCATGGAAAAAATGGTGAACCTGACATGAATCCTTAACAGTGGTGGAGGTTCTACTGCAATGACAATAGAAAAATGGATATTGCATGTCAGACCTTTTTGTTTTCCCCTATATGCACAAAAATGCGCCACATCATAGTTGGAACAAAAATGGTCAACTCGACATGAATCGTTAACCAAGGTGGCAGTCTTTCACCACTCAAGCACATTCTCAAAAAAAAATAGGGGAAGGGGGCAAAGATGAATCGCCAAATATCTATATGTTTAATAGAGTGCTACTTTAATGGGGTTTTTTGGTCTGTTTGTTATATATATATGTTGCAGGTTCCCGAAAAGCAACCTTCGATCCAAAGGACATCTGGAAGATAGATGTAGACATGTGCATCAGCAATCCCGCAGGTAGATGGGTCCCCCATGAAGAGAAAGACCCCCTCACCTACCCAACAACTTCAACACTAGGTTTCCAACATGCTGATCAACGAGTACCACAAAATTGGTAGTCTCCCCATGGTGGAGGACGCGAGGCATACCCTCCAGTCTGCAAAGACTCTACAGATTCCACTTCTTCCACGACCGAAACCCCAACACAATGCATACCCAATGGTCATATCAAACCATTTTGGGAGCCTATCCCCGAAATGGGAAAACGATTACATCCATTACCATAAAGCGGTTGATAAATTCAATACTGATAACCTCATCTCAAATTCATAAGGGTCTTACTCATGGGACCCTACCAGATAGCGTCATTTACAACACTGGACAATTGTACCTCCTCATGCAGAAGTGGACCATATGATGAAGGCACCTGATAAAGTCTAGGTAACCGGGGCTACATGATATTCTCACCAAGGGCAGAGAATATATAATCTGGTACATGCTATCTCCTTGGTTCTTGAGGGGAAACACCGCCAAATGAATGTAGAAACATTCAACGGGAAGATATATGACTCTTGCACCTCCACTCAAGCCTACCACATAAATAATGCGGCACAATCTGATCACATGCACATTCTAGCTAATGCTTTTTTGTCCCACTATGAAGACAGAGAAAAAATCTATTGGAAAATGCAGATATCATCTGATTCACATCAATATTTCTATCCAAATAGGACGACAACAAGCTACACACAAGCACAAATACCTGTTGACGAATTTCAAGCCTACCATGAATATAAAGTGAAAAATAGCTAAAGATATGGACAAATAACAACTGATGCATTTCAAGTCTTCCATCCATATATGACAGAAACTAGCTACCCATAGGCATGAATACCTACTGATGTATATCAAGCCTGCCATCCAAATAGAGCTGCAAGAAAATACGAGCTTATTTAAATTCTTGTGGATGTATACAAATCCTGTGAGACCAATACTATGGAAGGAGATTAGATGGAAATTCATGCTCATGAATATAAAGACCACCATTAAAATACAATGGAAACTAGAGAAGATAAGTGGTGGTATACTCGTTCCTCTATCTCGGAACGTGAGAACTTCTAGTATTAACTACCAACTCATGGAGGATAAGAGCAGGCACAAACTCCTTCTCTGTAATTATAATGGGCCTTTATACTCATTTCATCCAAAGCTTTATCTCGTAAAATTTTGGTATTTATGGAAGATCAAACTTTCATTTAAGTCCATATACTCCAAACATGCCAAGCTATCATAGCATCAGTGGCGAAGGCGAGAAACTGGGCCCATGACTCGGTTTCCTCAAACAGAATGAATCAATCGCAAAATGATTTAGTCACTACAAAGAAGATCTGCAGCCCATCTCCAGTCTAGGAAGGTTGATGAAAATATACCACAGTACAAGAAAAAAAATTTGGAACAAATACTCATTCCAACTGGGGGACACCGATCCAATGTGGTGGCTTCTCCAGGGTAGAAATATATCATTTCTAAAATTCATGATGGCTCTCGGTATATCCCAATGACATCAAGGGACAAAAAAATAGGGAACCAAATTTGATGGCCATTACCAACTTCAAATAGCCCTGATTTCCCACAAGAGCGCACTAAAAAATGATACTTTTCAAAGGAAAATGGAAAATGAAGAGCACATATAGGATCCTACACTATTAGAAGCTGTGGTTTTTGACACCCTCAAACATATGTCAATAAAGGCCCAAGACCCTGTCCGTTCATTACCAAATAATTGAAGTTGCAGTAGGAGTTGCGAAGGACCTCCCCGCAATGTTGCTACTAGAAACTCTAAAGGACCTCCCTAGAGCACCCACAGAGGCTCACTTTGTGGACTAGGAATGACCAATCATTAGATCCTATATCCTGATTCTCATCGGGGTAACCCTCCCCTCAACCATAATATCAGCTAGTAAGAAGGTCCTCCCCTTACTATCATCGGCCCTATGGGTCCTCCCCTGGGTATACACTGCATATATGCTTCTCCATATAATCAGACATCATTTCATGATGATAGTACTCTCCATGATGAATTCCATTCAAAATTCCATGTCCATAATGGAATTTGTTATGATGGACCTCCTCATAGTAACGTCATGCAACAAGAAGGCCCTGCCCTCTTTTCAGTACATCCTAAAGGCCAACTCTAAGATTTTCACTATGGATATTCACTCTGCATCCATATATCAGGCTGTGATGGTAGCCCTCACTATCATTGTAGTCACCAAGATGTTCCTCCCTTAAGTGAAATCAAGCATCATGAAGGTTCTTTGTTCGTTGTATCCCACCCTGAAGGTACTCAACAGGGTAAATGCCATAAATAAATTTCTTGCAGTCAGTAATCAAGTTTCAATAGTGTCCCTTGTCATTGCAGAACCAATTTCTAAGATCCTACCTGGAAACAAAAGTCAAACTGGTAAGAAGGACCTCCCATTGGTGGAATAAATGTGAGAAAGCCCTCTTACGAAGAGGCACTCAAAAATATGGAGTTAGAAATATCGGACACTCGATCTATATTGAGTAATATACTCACTCTCAACCATAGGATGTCCCAGGGCCACACTCATATTTTAAGCCTCCCCCACACCGTTCTCAAATCCATGAGGTTACCACCAGCCCGGTTTCTTGGAATGAAATTTTTAAGAAGTAGTCGAGTTTGGAATATCATGTATAGGAACCTATAGAAGAAGAACAACATGATATATTTCTTGTGAGATGAAAACCCGCTATGGATAATACACAGTGATGTATTGGCCTATGACCACTTCTCACTTTGACATACAAGGAGAGTTTTCTAGAGAATGTATACAAGAAATTCACCTCAATATATGGACAAATATTTGTCAGCTGAAAGGAAAATTCTTTCCCTATGAAGGGTATGCACACCACATCAACACGATAGGGGAGCTTCATCTTCTAATCGACCCAAAAGACCTCCCATATACATGATAGCCACAATCAGAAAGGATAAATAAAAAACCTGAACTGTCTTTACTCTATGCACTTCTTATGTTGCACAACCACATTGGTGATGCCATAAATGGTGTTCCCATTCAGGAATGAGGAGAACCCAGAGCTCCAAACATTAACCCTCTTCTTTTCTATGAAACACGATTAGAACTGAAATATTTCAATTTCATCATCAAATTAATCAATCAAGTGAATCCCCTACTCAGGAAAGATGGGATACTCAACAAAAATAGGCCCAAGGTAAGTCTCAAAAGCGTCAGGACCGAATAGATAAAGCCATTAAAAATATAATGAATCAGGAAACCAATAACATCCAACATGATTCCTACCTAAGGGAAGAAAACCAACAAACAGTGACCATGCCTTCAAAAGAACATAGAATCCGAGTAAGCCCAATCCCATAAATGGATAATACCCACAGGGGGTACAAGAAATTTAAAAGGCGGCAATAGAAGCAGCTACCACCTCGATGCGGAAACAACCACAACCCACAGGTCTAGGGGCATTTTTAAATCACAGTTCCCCCAAAAGACCAACAAATTATGTTTGTTGTGTTTCAATTGAAGAACATGAAAAACACCATCCCATTAGGCTAGGATCATTTTTACCTCTAGTCCCCACACAATGAACTCCTTTCTTCTCCCATCTATGACGAAAAATGGCAAAGGAGTTACCTGTTCCATCCTTTCTCATGGTTCACACCATCCATGACAAAGGTGCATTACAAGGTCGGATCAGGGATCCCATCAGATAAATCTTATACATGAAACCTGAAGAATATTGCAGAATGGAAGGATAAAATCAAATAAAGGATGAAAAAATGCTTCCTACCATTTTTCACCAGATACACCACCCCCAATACGGTATGAATTAGTGAAATGGGTAAATTCCCACCCCTAGGATGTAAAAGGAAATGATGTAGAGGGTGAGGATGCAATGGTAGATGGTTCCCTACTATAGGCATCCCACACCGATCCTTATGATGTGCATACCAGGAACCATAGAGTAGTTTTGAATTTGGGAACCCCCTCAGTTAATCTGATACTACATCCCTTGAGAAACCCCAATAAGGAGAAGAATAAATCAAATATCATTTATTACTCACCTCCTCCCCCAATGTGAATGTGTCACTCACTCGTGATGGAAGGTTCACTGAGAAGGAGGTTTAAATGAAAGAGATGAGGTGAACTAACATTGAGCTGCATGGATGGAGCTACCATGATAGATGTGTTATTCCTGCACATGATCATTAGGTGTTCTGAGAAGAGGTTCCATTTCCTACAACACCCCAAGGTTTTAAATAAAATAATAAATTAAATGTATGAATCTTTTTTTAAGTATATATTTATAAATAGACTTTAAACATAATTTTAGTAATTCTATCTTTTTAATTTTCAAAAAAGGTCATCTTAAATTGTGATCAGTAAGTTATTTAGAGTCTTAGAAGAACAAATTAATTTTTTTTAAAAGTAACACACCATTATGAATTGTAACACTCCCTTATGAATTGTAACATACCCATATGAATAGTAATGTACCCTAATGAATAGTGAAGAACCCTTCTGAGTAATATCTTGACCGTAATGAATAATAATGTACCCTTAGGAATTGAAATGTACCCTTATGAATAGTAACATATGATTATGAATAGTAACATAACCTATGATAGTGTACATATATTATTTAGTTGAATGTATAGTACGCCCATATCGTTTAATAAGTAAATAAATGATTTAAAATTGTTATTTTCCAAATAATGTATTATTTTATTTAAAAACAAATTTTCACATACATATAAAATTATGTAGAGAAATTGGAGTTCATTTTTGAATTATACACATTGAAAATGGTTTGGGTGAATTTTTGTTAATTTTCTGAAACATTTTATTTTTTTGTGTATAGTGGATTTTTGAAATTTGACAAATAAATCAATTTCTGCATCATGGAGGTTTCATCGATGATGTGGTGCGGATGTAAGCCCATTATCTCGAAATAACATGCCATTATTACTATTTTTAGTCATGAAATAAACACTATTTCTTACCATGCGGAGAAATAAAAAAGTAATACTTAAAATAATGAGAAATCTCTCCCCTCCTTCACTAGAAATGCAACCCATTTCGCCCTCATCCTCCCACACCTCTCAGGCCTTGAAAATTGCCTAATTTCTAAATATTTCCCTCCCTAATTCCCTTCCCCATGTACAATACCTTCTAGTATCACTCAATGGCCAAAATTAAAGTCCTGATGGAGGATATTAACGAGAAGAGATCAAAAGTTAAGAAATCCTCTTCCTTTTTCATGTCTTCTCCTTTCATTTCCTTAGATTTTATTATAGTATCTTCCCATACTATTTCCCAAGAGGCATGAAATCTCCAAACATATTGTATATTCTATATGTTCTCATGTTCATGGAAAATTTATCATCATTCTTACTCTCCTATCTCACTTATTCATGGAATTAAAACATTAACTGTGATGTGTCTAATTATCGACATCGTGGACGATGTGAATTCAATTTGCATTAATTATTTCTAGTAAAGTAAATAAATAATTTTTAGGTTTGAACTAGGTAATAATATATGTATTGTTTCTCATCCATGGTTATGGAATCCTTTTTTACACATGGTTTTAATTTATAACAATAAAATGATGTCTTTATTATCAAAGAACCATTGAAATTATCATAATAAACATCATTAATGTATTAACTTTGGAATCGTCCTCATTTCATAATTCAAAATGATAAATGGTATAATTTATGGTTATAGAAATATTTTACTACCATTCCATTCCAATTCTGGTGTTTCACTTCCAATCGACAAGAACATTCATCATGAACAGGTCATGGAAATCATGTAAAGAATGCACCTGAAACAATGGAAGGAACAAAATACTAATCATTAATGGACAAAATGTTGTTATAAAATGATCATATAAGATATTATAAAGATGATTATGTTTCAATAAGTTAATAATATCACTCTTTTAACCAATATACAGGTGGATTAAAAATGTTTTATGTAAGACAAACCAAAGGTATGAGAATTCTTAACCTGATTTCCATTCTTTGGGTTAACATACTACATCATTATTTATGTGGTATTAATCTTTTTTTGTGAAGAGTATTGTTTATACTATTTTTAATTGTGTTTATTTATAAAAAATATACTTATTCTATTTACTCTGTTATGTTTCACATCAATTACATGAATTTTGTAAGGGGTTTTACTTTTAAAATTCTCTTTTAAAGTTTCTCCCGGATCTTTTGTCTTCAATTCTCCAAGATAATAATGATATGAAAAAAAATTCATCTATCCTTATGGTGAACAAGAAAAATAAGGGAAATAAAAAGGGGTCTATGGACAAGTCAAGGACAAAGACACCAATGCATCTTCCTAAAAATAATCCAAAGACTTAGAGGAAAAGTAATGAGTTGGGAACAGTCTTCTTTGGATGTGGCATGAAATGCCACTTGAAGAAGAATTGTATATTTGGGAACAAGAAGCGAGATGGTGCTTCTATTTCAGGTATATTTGTGATTGAATGCAATATATCTTTATCTACATTTTGGGTATTGGATATGACATGTGGATTACACATTTGTATTCATATACAAGAACCAAGTAGGTTCAAGATGATTGAAAAAGGTCAAGTGGATCTCTGAGCTACAAATGGTGCAAGTATAGAGGCCTTGGTAGTGGGATACTATCACATAACCTTGTCAACTGGTTTGGTTGTAGTTTTAAACAATTTCTATTATGTACCTTCTATTACAGAAATATTATCTTTGTGCCAAGTCTAGACACTGTTGGTTTTTGTTTCATGTTTGGAAATAAATTTTTTCTCTTTTATAGGGATAAGATATGTTATGTTATGGCACACCTTAAAAATGGTTTGTATATACTGGAACAAGATAACTAAGATATGGAAATAAAAGAAAAAAACAACCAACATGAATCAAATACCACCCACCTATGGAACATTAGGATTGGTCATGTAAACGAGAAGAGATTATGAAGATTACATCAAGAAGGGTATCTAGGCTCAGTATAGTTTGAACCCTTAGATGTTTGTCATGCTTGTTTACAAGGAAAGATGACCAAAGCACCTTTCTCTGGAAAGGGAAAAGAGCCAATGTAGTGCTAGAATTAATACATACTAATGTGTGTGGTCCATTTCTAGTAGAGGAAAGGGATGGTTTTATATAATTCATTAATTTTACTGAAGAATATAGTAGGTATGTTTATATCTACTTAATGTGGTATAAGTCAGATTCCTTTAGGATATTTAAGGAATACCAAAATGGAGTTGAAAACTGACTTGGAAAGAAGATAAAATAACTACTCTCATATCGGGCTGGTGAATATCTTAACCAAGTATTCATTGATCACTTGAAGGATTGTGGGATAGTATCCCAACTCACTCCTCCTTATACACCACAATGGAATGGTGTCAGTGAAAGGAGGAATATTACCTTGATTGACATGGTCAGATCAATGATGAGTCATTCAACCCTTCCTTTATTATTTTTGGGATACGCCTTGTAGAGAGCTGCATATACCCTTAACCAAGTACCAAATAAATTTGTATATGGGATTCCATATCAGTTATGGTATAGAAAGAAACCCATCCTGACAGACATCCGTGTTTGGGGGTATGAGGCATTTGTAAATACTTTACCAAGTGAAAAATTAGCATCCTGAAGCACTAATTTCATCTTTATAGGTTATCCTAAGGAAACTAGAGGATGCTACCTATACAACCCTTTAGATAGAAAATTAATTGTGGAAAGATATACCACATTACTATAAAGTGAACACATTTCTATAAGAAGTAGTTGTAGAAATATTGTCTTCAATGATGTTAATGCTCTACATGAACAAGAGTTGGTAGATGAACAATATCCACAAGAAAAAGTGGAAGAAGAAGTTGTTCCTGAGAAGTAGATACTACGCAGGTCTACAGGAGTTGTTAGAGAACCAGAGCATTATGGTTTTCATGTCACCAAGTCAGGTGACACTTTAGTCCCTGGGGATGATGAACCTCTAACCTATACGGAAGAAGTATAAGGAAAAGAAAATACTAAATGGCAAGGAGCCATGAATTTTGAGATGGAGTCCATGTAACAAAATCATGTTTTGATTTTGGTAGACCCTCCATCTAATGTAAATTCCATTGGATGCAAATGGGTATTCAATAAGAATATGGAAATGGAAGGTGAGGTTAATACCTTTAATGTAAGATTTGTGGAAAAGGGTTTTGGTAAACATCAAGGCATTGACTGTGATGAAACCTTCTCACTAGTAGCAATGCATAAATCCATCCGAATATTGCTTGCAATATCAGCCTTTAATGATTATGAAATTTGACAAATGGATGTCAAAACTTCTTTTCTAAATGGGAAGTTTGTTGAAGATGTTTATATGAATCAACCCAAAGGGTTTGTTAAGTCAAAGAATTCCAATAATGTATGCAAGATGTAGAGATCAATTTATGGATTGAAGCAGGCATCAAGATCTTGGAATGTTCTTTTTGATGAGGCCATAAGAGATTTTGGTTTTGTCAAAAATTTATGCTGTCCTTGTATTTATAAAAAGGTTTAAGGGAATGACATTGTTTTCCTAGTATTATATACTGATGACATATTAATTATGGGAAACGAGGTGCACGTATTACAGTCAGTTAAGACTTGGATAAACGACTACTTCTCTATGAAAAAATTATGTTAAGAAGTCTACATTATAGTGATCAAGATCTATCGAGATAGATCTCAAAGGATTCTTGGGATAATTCAAAGTACATATATTGATAAGGTACTCAAAATGTATACTATGGAACAATACAATAGAATATTTTTACCTGTGTCACATGGTGTAAATATCTCCAAAAACATGTGTCCATAAACACAAGAGGTGATTTATAGAATGCGTAGAGTTCCTTATGCTTCGGTAGTGGGTTCTATCATGTATTCCATGTTATGAACTGGGTTTGATTTCCCCTTTTCATTAATCATGGTGGGTAGATATCAAGCCAATCTTGGAGAGTCGCATTAGAAATCTGTTAAAACTATCCTAAAGTACATGAGGAATACTAAGGATATGTTCTTGGTGTGTGGATGAGATGAGGAACTAGTTGTGGGGGGATACACTGATGCTAGTTTTTAGACAGATCATGATGATATGAAATCACAGTCAGGCTACATCTTTTGTCTAAATAGTGGTGTATTGATCTCGAGAAGCTCAATGAAAGCTATTTTTGTTGATTCTATGGCAGAGTACAAATATATTGTAGCTTCTGAAGTATCAAAGGAAGCAGTCTAGATATGCATCATTATCTCAGAAATTGGTGTTGTACCTTTCAGTGCAATCCCGGTTTCAGAATATTGTGATAATACTACTGTAGTGGTGTATACCAAGGATCCCAGGTCTCACTAGAGGACAAAGCATATTCTTCAAAAGTATCATCTCTTGAGGTATTTTACTCAAAGAGGTGAAGTGACAGTTAGCAAAGTAACCATAGGGTACAATGTGGAAGACCCCCAGACTAAATCCATTTCTCATTAGAAGTATGATTCACATGTGATAGCTATAGGATTGAAACATATTATCATTTGGATCTAGTGAACGTGGGAGTGTTGAAAGTGGGTGTCCTAGACCCAACATCTTTTGTTTTTGATTACCTTTACATGTATTCAGTTTGTTATAATACATGTGTTTATCTTTCCATAATAGTGTAGATACATCTATGTCCACATTGATTATGGAAATTTCCTTAGATTACCTATCACATAAAAGGGCTATAGTAGATCCTATGCTATAATGAGAACTCTATGATGCCATGAACATAATATTAAAGTAATCTTCTATGGTCCAGTTACATCATTCTGAATGGACACAGATGATTTGTGACTATCAGGTTGTGGGGGATCAAAAGCGTTGAGACTTGTTTTAATGATGATTTCACTTGATTATCTCTAGTAGTTGAGATCTTGAGGAAAGACCTGCATAATAGGAACACCACATGTTTTAGGTGTCATTAGTTGTTTCTATCTATAGACATGTGTAATGGTCTTTATACTTGAGGTCATTTTCAATGGATTCCATTTAATTATGTAATTTTGATGCAAGGAGAAAATAAGGTTGACAAAGTCGTGGTGAGGTATTTTGTATCGGGTAAATCATTAATGGAAAGACATTGATTGACTGATTGAGAAAGGATTTGTCGCTTCTGAGTTCACGAAGAGATATCTCGGGCCTGGTTGATTAGGATGGCTGCAACTTCATTTAATCCATGCCCATGAAAGTGGAAGGTATGGCTGTTCAGATAAATCAAAAAATAAAATAAACCAAGATTAAGGATTATGAAACTAGTTTGATTTCTACTTTATTGAGATATCAACGACGAAGTGATTATTTTACATGGATCGTGTTCTTAGGAAGGTAGTCATTGATTTGACTTTTTCCTATCTCAATAGGGGCTTCGATGGGTTTCTAGACCCTGCTCTAGGTTGGTGGATATTATTCTCTACTATTATGGTAAGGGACAATAGGGTCACACACAATAGTGCTCTGAGAATCTTTTCAATTCCAGGAATTTGAATATAAGACTTGGTGGGCCCCACCAAAGGGTCTAGGTACTATCCACGTTCACTATATCACCAAAGAATAAATTAATTAATTAATTATTCAAGTTTAGAATAATTCATAGAATTTATTTAACAATTATTTACATGTTATATAGTAAATACAAGTATTAATATTTTTCGAATGGATTTTAATATCCTAGGTTCATTTAATATTAGCAGGAGGTGTCAGTCATGTTAAAGACCAAAATTTATCACGTATTGTATTTATATATTATAAGTAGGTGATAAATTATAGATATTATTTACTGCATAATTTTATTTTATATAAATAATTATTTATAACACTTATATAGTATAATTTTATTACATGGGGGCCAGGAATCCATACCGCGTGTTTTAAACACTCCCTATATAAGTGGGAGAGAGGTCCTCCTATGTTAACTATTCATTTGTTAGGATTGAGGGCTTCTATCTCATCCCATGATCAAGAGAGAGAGAATCTCTCAAGCAAAGAAACATCTTCAAGTTCATCCATCTCGGATTGAAGGATCTTTCCTTGCGGTGATTGTCGCTACGCTGAAGTGAGCGTTGATGTTCCGTGCTTGTTCCCAGATCTTGACGAATGGTGCTCAAGAAGATCCAAGAGTTGTGTGTGGACGATCAAGAGGGATATGAAGTTGGAGCCTTTGAGAAATGATCGCCTGTGTCATGTGGCAGTCGTGAACACATCCAATCTGAACTAGGTACATGTTCAGTTTATTTTTGTTCTCCGCTTAAACCATTTGAGATTCTCAAACTGAATCAAGAAAATATAACCATAGATGAAAGGGTTATGTCACTCCCGTGATGGAAAATTTTTAAATTCCCAATCCACCAGCTTCTATTGTGCCATCCCGGTAACTTACACAATGTTGGGTTGGAGAGGATGAGTAGTGGGGAAGTGGTAGTAGGGTAACTTCACTTTTATATTAATCTTGTATTTTATAGTATTACTTTTATATGATACTTTTTGGGAGATCTCGGATGAGGTTTGGAATTAAGAATACCTATTTTGGAAAAGGGATAATTTAATTTATCATTAAATAGAATTTAGTAGGCTTTCCTCACACTTACACACAACATTTTAGGAATGATCATATTTAGTATACATTTCATCCTCAACCCTATCAATAAAAATTATTTTGTAGTTTTTCTTGATCTCATTTGTGATCTGTGGCCTTTCAGAGGTGGGATTTGAGTTCCATTATCTATATTCCCTCGTCTCTATTGAAAGAGGGGTTTCATTGAGAGTATGGATCATGAAATACTGGTATCATAGGGAGGTTGAGGGATAAAATATAGTATCTAGATAGGCACTAGTGAATATTAATTGTGTTGTTTGGGAAACATTGTCAGTTGAATTTAGTATGTGATGTATAAAAAGTTAGTATAGAAAATCTATGTGTATTTGGGGATCCCGAGGATTTCATGTTTTTATCTTCAATTTTTATGATCCTACTATGATAAATGATACTAATTGCATGGTAGAGACCCATTAAGGGGTCATGTATTTTTATTTTATGTACATGTGTTTAAACTGATCAAGCCTAGGGGGTTAGTTTGAAAAATCAATTAATTAATCTTACGTGTTCCATATTATGGGTTTATGAGTCCCAACATGTTTTTATTTTATAGTTATGTATGAACATGAAAATACTATTTTGATTCTTTCTGATGATGTTTAGTAGGATATACTTGCAGTTCACTATAGAGTTGAAGTCGATGATAACGAAACATTGAGGAGGACACTCTGAGAGTTTTATCATCATTGGCTAAATTATTATGAGGGATATATTTCGAATTTATTGATAGAGGAATGGTTAAGAGGTATATATTTCCATTAGTTTTCTATATTCCCAAATAGATCATTGTGTTTTGTTGGTAGTGATGGTGTTGTATATAGAATCTAGGTAGTTGTGGATCATATTCCTTAGGAATTAAGAGGAGTCAATTATTTTCTTGGAGAAGATATAATATTTTTTCCTCACTGAGTTACATCCATAGACTATGATGTTTTAAATTCATCAAGAGATACTTATCGTTAAATATAGAATTACCAATATGTAAGGGTTCATGATCTATTTCAGGAACATTCCCTGATATCCATCAAAATTTCTACCATATAAGGAAGCTTGGGAAAGGATTTTCCAGAGCCATTGAATCCAAATATCTAGTGATAGGTCAATCCATTTGTGATGTTAAAATGTCTCCAAATACTAGTGAGAGTATAGTTTGTTTATGGAATGTTATCCATAACAATATTATCATAAGAGGGGAGTCCTCATTATTTTCTACATAGAAGAGCTATGATTCAGGGTTCAAATAGCCAATATAAATGATTTTTCAAAAATCTATGGGTATTTCCCATCCATTTACATATTGTTTTATTGGGTTTTGAAACTCTTAGGCCCTTATAAAAGGATTAGTTGTTTTTTTCCTTACAGAGGTCATATTCATTAGTAATGGGAGTGTATCACCTTTCTAAAAAGACAACACATGACTAGTAATATGCTTTAAGTTCCACCATTAGAGTAGTATCAACTATAAAAGAAGAAAAAAAATGAATGAAGATGTATTTTAGAGGGGATATGGGGGTATTAAATAGATAGCCTCATATTTCTCAACATCCTCATTAAGTAGAGAGCATTAATGAAGGATCTTACTATCATGACTGGATGGGACATGTAGAATATTATCATAAGATTCATGATCAAGGGTTTTCTAGATCTAGAAAATCTAGACATCATTGGAAGTATCATTTATTTTTTCAACCTTGGTGTATTCATGGTTTAATTTAAGAGCTACAAACCCATTTATTTCACCCACACTAGTCAATTATTTGAGAATTGAGGTGGAGATACTTCTTGTACCCTTTATGTTGACCACGTCTATTAGTGGTTGATCCATTTTGTGATATGTATGTGGAGACTACGAGCTAATTATAGGGTAAAATATATATTAGGGATACTTACATTGTTTTTAGATACATCTAAATTAAATTTTACACATAATGGACTGACCTTTTTTTGGTATAGGCTATCATGGATTGTTTTTGGAAGAAATGTTTTTTCAATAATTGTAATGTGCATATTATTGTGCATGTTGGTGAGTGAAACTCTTTGATAGGTATAAGGAATGTTTATTCCATGTATTATTTGACATTTAAGATGAGGGTGAGTTAATTAGATGATCATTATGAATAGTTTTTTATATTTATAGAGGAGTGGTATGATTTCTTTCTTAATGATGTTTTTGTTCTTTCCAGTCAATGAGAGATTGAGTTTCGGATATTTTTTCAGTTGGGTGTTACCCCAATTTTGATATCTCTGAATAGTATGGATCCTTATGAGGTATGAGGGTAATTTATATAGATCGATGATCTCTGGCAATAAGGTTTCATTCGACAGAGCTTACCACCTTGTGGTACTCCACTTCTGTTTATGAAGAAGGACGATGACAATATGTAACTACGTATCAATTATCATTTCCTGAATCAAGTAATTTGGAAGAAAGACTATCCACTCCAAGAATTAATGATTTATTATATCATTTAATGGGATAGAATTAGTTCTAAAATATTGATGATTAATCAAGATATCACCATAAAAGGGTGAAGGATTGATATTTTCATAAATCAACATTCTACTGTAGTTAGAGGCATTATATGTTCATTGTATTTCAATTTGGTGTAAAAACCCCATATGTATTCATGGAACTGAATAATAAATTTCATTGAGATTTTTTGGGTAGTTTCATTGTTTTTTTGTAGATGAAAGCCTCATGTACTCCACGTATGAGGAGGATAATGTAAAGGATATGTGGTCGATTTTGGTAAATCTTTATTTCCAGAATCTATCCATGATTCTATTAAAATTTGAGTTTTGGGCTCATGAATTTAATTTCCTGGGTCATTTTATGTCCAAAAATGGATTTTTCATGGATTCTTCAAATATCATGGAATTTATTTCTTTGGAATACCCTAGAAATTTTATGCTGGTAAAGATTTTCCGTTGTCTTTCATGTTTTTATAAGAGTTCCATACCTGATATCATTTAGATTGAAACTCCTCTAAAATCCTTGACTAGAATTTTTTAGGTGTTTCTATATAATGAAGAAATGAATGGATTATATCAGTTATCTAATGGAGAAGATGATCAGTGCTACATTTATTCATTTTCTACTGGAGGGAGTTCAATTTGAGGTTTACTTTGATGCATCACTTCTTGGATTGGGTAGTGCCTTGTTTAATCAAAGAGGGGTTGTTTCTTATGAGTCATAGAAATTATATCCCCATGCTCATAAATATGATACCCTTGTTCTTGATTTAGTAGTAGTAATGTTTTCCTTGATATTTTGTTGGAACTACCTTATCGATGAGCACTTTTTGGTTTTAAAATATAAAAATTTATTAAAGATAACATTCTCTCATCATGAATGAAATTTACACAAGTATTATTAATGAAATTATCATATAAATATGAATTTGATATTTCTTATAACACATGAATCATTAATTTTTTAGATGTTCTGCTATGCAGGATATCATTCAGTAGTTATGTGTGTGAGTCTATAGATTCTTGGAGGTTAAAATAATATCTCTTCATGATGAATATTCATGTATTAGATGTTTGTGTAAATGGATTCATTTATCATATGATCATGTATTAATAATTATTACTATAGTTAGACCAGTCCCAGTTGGGGGATTTAGAGGTGGAGGTATGGAATTATCAGGTTTTTTTGGTGGTTACCATGAGGTATTTTTAGAGGATTATTAACACCTATTTTTGTTTCATGGGAGTATTTTATTTCCTTTAATAATGCATGATGGTGTTCTCTATGAGTTCCACATATCACCCCTAGATATACATCAAGGAATGCATTTTTTTAATGTGATATTATAGGATTTTTTTGGTGGCCTAGGATGAATTATTAAGAAACAAATTTTGTGTCCTGATATTTAGTTTTTTAGACAATAATGGATGAACACCATATTTATCATTATTTGTTTCAGTCATTATATGTTTGTTATTAGGCTATGGAGGACATTTAGATGATATTTTTTAACTTTTTTCTTTGATATCGAGGAGGTAATGATTATATATGGGTAATTATTGAGTATTTGATAAAATCTACACACTTATTAGTAATGAAAAATTCGAGCTCATTTCAGGTTTTCAATTATTTGTGTCTTGAAATTTCTTTTCATTTGTAGACGAATGATCAAAAACAGTGGACTATCCAAAATATTGAAGATGTGTTTCATAATTGTGTCCATGATTTGTGTGGTTTATGGGTGAGACACCTACCCCTGCTGAAGTTTTCATAAAAAAATAGTGTCCCTTGGTGTGAAAGTATTTAAATATTTGAATGACTAGGGTTTCCATTCATGGTTGTACTAGAGTAGGGTTAGAGAGTCAACAATTCACTTTTCAAAAGTAGTGCAGAGTATAACATAGATAGTGCACTTTATTATTTAGTTGATGAAAGTAGTTTAGGACCATAAGAAGTAATTTTCATACCATAAGATGAGGAATATATAGTTTTACATTATAGATCATTTATTCTTTAGGGCGACTCTTCATCATGCATAGTGATGTCATGGTCATAAGGGTAAGGTTTCTTCCCATTTAATTTATCATTTTGAGGTATCTACATTTGTTAGAGTCTTCATGTACTTAGAAAAATTCCCACATATGTTATAAATTCATGATTTCATTTTAGTTTTGTAGATTTATCAATACTTTCTAGATGATTCTCCTTTCAATGATGAAAGTAAGATTAATTTTTATGATTTTGTATTACATTAGAGTTGTTTCCCCCTGATGTGGTGCTTCATCCTAGATATTAATTATTATAGAGGTATCTCCACATGATATTGTTTCAATTTGTTGGATTTGTTTTTACAGAAAAGATATTAGGGATTGCTATATCACGGTCCTAGAGTGTCATCTCACGGGGTGGTTATTTAAACAACCACATTCCCCTTCCTTTGAGTTTGGATTGATTTTGTGAGGATGATAAATTTTTGAGAGGTATCTAATTTATTATCCTAGAAACATCTATCACACTCCTTTTCTATTATTAAAGTATAAGTTTAGTAGATGAATCCTATATTATGTTTGATGGAGTATGGGAGATGCAATCTCATTATAAGAGCAATTTTGGATGTGAATTAATGATAATAACATGATATCTTTGTTCATAAATAGAATGGTTATTCATAACCTACGTAAGTGCAGTTAACTAGGTGTGATTCTAAAAATAACCATTGGTTCATTTCACAAATGGTGGTTGTGTCATTCGTTATGATTCTATCCTCAAAAAAAAAAATGTTTGAACTTGTGGTTCATGGTGTGAATAGATACCATCATTCTATGATCTTAGAGACACATTTTTTGTGGGTCTTAAACTGAAACCATTCAAAATATCAACGATACATTTACATTATGAAAGCATGTCTTATAGAGTATAATAAATTCTATTCAACCCCAAAAACTCTATTAAATTAATCTTAATTACCCCTAACCTGATGTCTGTAGATGTTTCTTTCAGATTATATCCAATCCCATTTGATTAATATTGAATCAGAAATTCCTATGATCATTATGTGGTGATTCGTGGTCTGTTTTCCCACATTCTATTTATTTTATTCTCAATTTGGGTTTTACTCCTCTTATACATTTCCATGCTATGGAAGTTTACATATTTCGATTATGATACATTTATTATTATGTTTGATGGTGAACTCATGGTGAAAACCCTATACGGATTCTTGATTCACTTGAGGGAGATGTGACCATATGTTTATAAATGTTATTCCACTCTTGTTATAGAAATGATAAAATTATTGAGATAAGGGGTGTTGGAACTGGAAAACACATCACTGTAATTCACTTAATGCTTCCGAATATGATCCTAGAGTGTGGTTTGTTTTGGAATCTTTGATTTGAATGGTTGTGGAGCCCAATCAGTGTTACTGATCAAATGTTGTGGCCATTAGAAGTCAGGCTACTGGAAATGGACGTTCGAGATGATTTTGGGGAAATGTACGGTTTTGCGTGCAATAAGTGAAATCATGGGTGCAAAAATGATGGTTTTTATTAAAATAATTTAAATCTTGTGCGCAAGAATGGTTTTTTTCCCCACAAGTATGGAATCATGCATGCAACAGTAAAATTTTGCACGCAACATGTCACACAAACCATTTATGCGACCAATTATTGGTCATCTTCCACCCAGGATACCCGAAAAACATCCAAGGAGGGGCCACACAAGTAATTAGAGGTGTGCCCAAGAGTAGCTTCTGCGGACAAGAATCTTCTATGCCAAAGGCGATATCAAACACCACTTTGCGTGCGCGCCCTCTATAGGTCGCACGGAGAACGACTTTCCCGCACAAAAGTTTACATCCAACCCTCTCACGGAAAACAACATGCATGTGCGGAATTTTAAGTTCATCCCTCGCGTAGAAAATAGCTTCTACAGGCAAAATATTCTATGAAATTTCTCTCAGGTCTGCTGATAAATTCAAAAAGCAGCCACAACCCCTTAAAAGAGGTTTCTGGAGGTCGGCCGCCACTCTTCTATGCATAAGACCGCCTCTTTTGCTCCCATGTGGAAGAATGGAATCCTCCATGAGAGAGCATCCATGACAGGTCCCATATGAGTCTGTTTTGGTGCAGTCCAACAGTGGTTTGATCCTCTCTTCGAAAATTATTGGCATATGTCATGTGCACGCAAGATTCTGTGCTTGAGTGAAAAACTTCCAATCTTACACGCAAGATTCCCTGATAGCACACAAGACATCAATCTTTCACACAACAGAATCTAGAGCACACCTATGCCACCGAATCCAATGTTGTGTGCAACCCACCCCTTTGGCGTGAATCCATTCCCTCTTGCACAAAACCCATTTGTCTTGTGTGAAGACCTTCCCTCTTGCGCGCAACCCATCCATCTTGCGCACAAACCTTCCCTCTTCCGCGCAATCCTTCAATATTGTATGCATGTCTTCCATCGTGCTGCCCAGTACATTCTTACATGCAGCCCATCCTGTGCATATGACATCTTATGCACAATAGTTCCCAAGACTATGCCTGCAAGTCATTAATGCGGGGGATCCGCCCCCGCTGCACCACTCGAGGTCAGTGCTAGGATACTGTCCCACCCCTCTAAGTCAGTCCCTCCACTACCATCACTGACCCCCATGAAAAATGGAGAGTCACACCAGAAACTTTTCAGGCTGGGGCGTCGGCGATTTCCATTGCGCCCTTATGCGTAGCTACCTTTCAGCCATGGGATACCATGATTTGAGATACTCTTCGGCACACCATGTAATGCATTAAGTCAATATATTCTTCTTGGTTTTTTCCTATGTCATTAGTTGAAATTCTTGTCATCAATTACCCTGAGTACCTTCAGTTCAAGCATTCCTTAAGAAACTCACGTAAACCCCATCACCCGACCCATATTCTTGGATAAAACAGAAAGGGCCACCCTTGAATAGGTCCCAACACCTACCATGGATAGGTGCCTTATTCATAATAGTCCTCTCTAAATTTCTATAAACTGTAGTACACCCTATGTGGATAACATAGGATACCTCTTTCTCCAAAAAATATATGCCTTATTCTCAAAGAATAAGATGCCAACAGTCCTATCTACAAGAATATAAACATCAGCACACCATATGTTTCAAACATAGGACAACACTTGCTCAAAAAAAGAGATGCCTTATGCTCCAAGAATAAGATGCATCCTGCCATGGTTACAGTGGCCTAATTTCAAGAGTGTTGGAATCCATTCAAACATTCCATCACTCCACCTCACGATTTGTGTGTCGTTCATTCAGATCATCATCCCCTTATATGTCTAAAGGGTCACCCTAATGGCCTAGTCCCATGCTGCATCGACTCACCTACCGTCATGGGGTAACTCCCTCTATGACTTTGGACAACACTTCGAGTCAGGTCCTTTTTTTCGAACATAGTCTGCAGTCGACCCTCATTTGTTTGCCCCCATTTCAGGATAACACGATATGGATTCTCTATTTCGAACACGTTCAATATATATCCTCCATCGCCATGCCACCTCCATTGCCTTTTGAATATTGGGCATGTAAATCATGCTTTTCATCTCCCTTTGTTCGAACTGATTCTAATTCTCGTTGGTGTTATCCAACTTGTTCACTTGCGCATAGGTGTTGGCCCCAATTGTATAACTCAACCCCCAGTGAGTTAGTGATTCCTTCATGGCCAGACATAAGGAAGACATTACGGGAATGATCCTTGCATAATCCCCATCCACCATTGCCGCTCCGTGGTGGAAACCAAGAAACTTCCCTACGTAAGCCCCATCCACCATTGCACCTCTATAGCGACACCCAAGAATAATTATTTCGTAATCCCCATCCACCATTGTCACTCGATAGCGACACCCTGGAAGCTTCCTTGCATAAGCCCCATTAACCATTGCTTCTCCATAGCGGCACCCTGTGCAACTTCTTTGAGTAAGCCCCATCCACCATTTCTGCTCCATTGCGGCACTCTGGTAGTTTCCTAGCATAATCCCCATGCACCATTTCAACTCCATAGCGGCACTTGGGCAGCTTCCTTGCATAAGCCCCATCCACCATTGTTGCTCCATAGCAGCACCCAGGCAGCTTCCTTGCTTAAGTCCCATCCACCATTGTCACTCCAAAGTGGCTCATGATATGCTTCCCCACGTAAGCCCCATTCACCATTGCCACTAAATAGTGGCACTCGGGCATCATCCTCATATAATCCCCATTCACCATTGTTGCTCTATAGAGGCACCCATAAAGCTTCCTTTCATAAGACCCATCCACCATTACTGCTCCATAACGACGCCTGGGTAGCTTCCATGAGTAAGCCCCATTAACCATTGCCACTCCATAGTGGCACCTGGGAAACTTCCTTGCATAAGCCCCATCCACCATTGTCGCTCCATAATGGCACCCAGGTAGCTTCCTTGTGTAAGCCCCATCTACCATTTCCACTCTATAGCGGCACCCGAGAAACTTCCTTGCATAAGACCAATTCACCATTGCCACTCCATAGTAGCAACCAGGCATCTTACTTTGGTTAGACCCATCCACCATTTCCGCTCCATAGAGGCACCTGGGCATCATCCTCGTGTAAGCCCCATTCACCACCATTAATGAATGCACCTTTGTGTTGTGATCATCAGGTCCTTGCTGCCTCTTGTTTCTCACACTGAACAAGACTCACATGGGATTAAATTAGTCATCATCGACCATGAAATCCTTTATGGACATCCTATAGTGTGATCCCCACACCAAACATAAACCACGTGGTATTTGATCCTTACCAAGGCGAGGTACGTAGGAAGCCTCCTTGATGTAAAATCCCTACACCCCATTGGTTCTAACCACCTTCACATCGGTTCCCACACCCTAAACTATGTGGTCTTTGATCCTTGCCAAGGTGAGGTATGTAGGAAGCCTCCTGGATGTTCACGCCCAACAAACCATTGGTTCTAACCACCTTCATGTCTGTTCCCACTCCATCCTAAACTACGTAGTCTTTGATCCGTTCCAAGGTGAGGTACGTAGGAAGCCTCCTTCTTGTTCATGTCCAAATTGCCATTGGTTCGGACCACCTTTGCATTGTTTCCCACCCCAACATGAACAGTGTGAACTTTGATCCAGGCCAAGGTGTGGTATGTAGGAAGCCTCACTGAGATTCAAGCCCAACACCCCATTGGTTCGACCACCTTCACATTAGCTCCCACCACCTGAAAAACATGGTCATTGATCCTTGCCAAGGAAAGGTAATTACGAAGCCGCCCTGAGGATCAAGCCCACCATCCATTGGTCCCGACCATCCTCACATCAGATCACCAAACCCTTCTGAACTATGTGACCTTTGATCCATGCCAAGGCAAGGTAGGTAGGAAGCCTCTCTGTGGTTCAAGCCCCAAAACCCCATTGGTCCGGACCACCTTCACATCACTTCACCCCCGTCTTGCATGACGTTAAACTGTGGACCTCAATTAGGGGGAAGCTGTTTTCCCCCATTAAGTGGTAAGCCATTGTCCACCTCATTCGGTGGTAAGCCGTCAAAATCCCCAATCGACAGAAAACCGTTATCATATGAACTACACAAAATTTGGTTACCTTCCAAGAGGATACGTAGGAGGCCTCCATGAGGTTCAAGACCACCGCCCATGTCTCATCCTGATCTATCCCTCGATCCCATGTGTTCAAGGAAGAACATGCCCCAACCCAGAGCTTATACTTCCTCTGTGTCCCATCCATGCATCCATTCTCATGGGCCACCTACTCAGGTGTCCCATTGTCCCACAAGACTACGCAGACATTAATTCCCTACCACTGGGATATGTAAGAAGTTTTTTTCGTGGATCAAGACCAACACTTCCATCCCCATCACAATAGTCCCATCCCATTCCCCCTCCACTCCATTCAACTACCCATCATCCATGATAATTATCACCTAGGCCACCACATCCTGGTGGAATCATGGAATCAACCTCCTCACTTCTCCTAGTAGTACTAGGGCCGCAATTCACATGTATGACCCAACATGTCTCTGGGTCATTGTCCTTCTTGCCCACCCGATTCATTACCCCGTTGAACTATGTGGGTTTTGATCCCTGTCATCTACATAGTGAATGTAGGAATCCTCCATAAGGTTCAATACCAGTCAATGATAAACCTTGGTGTTCCCCCATTCTGGGGTGTACACTCCCTGATCTACTCACAATGGTGTGCAGATCAGCATTCACAGTGTGACATGTACCCTATATGGGACACACCATCTTGGGTCTGCTCTTATTGATTGTTCTGATCCATCCACCTAGTAATCCTTCTAGGTGTTCCCGCCTAGGCATGTACCAATCAGATACATCTATACCGGACATTGTGATGATACTCATTCCATCTCCACAAAACACTAAACTCGTAGCCTACCTCGTGTTAAATTTGAGATGCCTAAGGAAAACATCAGAACACCCGCCTTTGGAATTACGGTCTCTACTAGATGTTAAATTTGTGGCATACCCTGTATCAAACATGGGAAGCTGAGGAAAACCTCAGATACATGCCTATAGAATATGATTCCCCTCTTTTGATGTGGGATGCATCGGGTTCTACACCGTTGAGATTCCCTCCTATGAGTAAGAATACAGGTTCCCCAATGTCCATGCATCCAGATATGCCCCGACACTCTGGATGTTGTCATATACTCTGAACAAAGGCTTCCACCAAGTCAAGACCCCAAGGAATGTCCTGATGGAAGTAGTGTAATTAACCTGTGTCCACAAATATATGGCCCCGAGAATGAGATTCACGAATCACGGCATAATCTATAAGGGAGACCCGGACTAGGGGACAAGTTCCGAGGAGGAATCGAAGGAAGGAAGAACCAACATCCCATCATCCTATTTCGATCGTGGAACAAACATAATTGAACAAGATACAGATGCCACCCGGATTTGGAAAGCGGGAATGCGGGTCAATAGCTACGCGACTTCCACAGACGGATGTGTGCGCCCTGGCGAAAGCATCGGAAAAATAATGGTGAACCCAACATGAAGATGTTCTCCTTAAATAGAGAGTAGACAAAATATATCAGGAAAACTGAGGCATCACCCATGACAATCTCCTCTCCTCCATTTGTGAGAGGATGAGTACCATCGGGTGTGTGAAGACTACAGTCCATCTGCTCCTTTCCCACCCCGTCACCTCAAGAGACCATGCCAGCGGCATCCGCCACTAGACTCCAACGGCTCGTCGCCGACCCCACCACCTCAAGAGGCCGCACAGGTGGAATCCCCCACCTGACTCAATCATCTCTACACTGACCCCATCGCCTCAAGAAG
The DNA here is from genome assembly GCA_963277665.1 of Viscum album. Classification (NCBI taxonomy): domain Eukaryota; kingdom Viridiplantae; phylum Streptophyta; class Magnoliopsida; order Santalales; family Viscaceae; genus Viscum; species Viscum album. The sequence goes on along the minus strand of OY728152.1, from coordinate 2,080,204,747 downwards.
CCACATAGGTGGCATCATCAACCAGATTCCATCATCTCCTCGCCAACCCTATCGCCTCAATGGCCACGCAGGTGGAATCCTCAACTTGGCTCCACCAGCTCCTCGCTAACTACGCCACATGAAGAGGTTGCACATGTATCATCTTCCACTCAAATCCATCATATCCTCATCGACTATGCCACAACAAGAGGCCGCACAGGTGGCATCCACCACCCAACTCCATTGGCTCCACACTGACCCCACCGCATCAATAGGCCACGCAAGTGGCATCTGCCACACGTCACCATCGACTCCTCACCGACCCCCTGAACCCCCTATCGGGGTCAGTTTCGGGCTACGGTCCTGACCCTCCAATCCATTCACTTCGCTACCTTCATTGACCCCCATGAAAAATGGAGAGTCACAATGCAAACTTTTCGGGCCGACGTGTCGACAATTACCATTGCGCCCTTATTCGTAGCCGCCATCAACCCAAGGGATACCATGATTCAAGATACTCCTCCACAAACCATGAAACACCTAGAGTCAATATATTTCTCTTGGCATGTTTCTTATGTCAGGAGTTGAGATTCTCATCATCAACTTCCTTGAGTACCTTGAGTTCAACCATTCCTCAAGCAACTCATTCGAACCCCATCACCCAACCCCTATTCCAGGTTAAATTAGAAACGGTCACCATTCCATAAATCCCAACACCATCCACTACTAGGAACCTTATGCCTAACAGTCCTCTATAAATGAATACAAACTTTAGTACACCCTATGTGGAAAACATAGGATACCTCTTCCTCCAAACAAGATATGCCTTATTCTCTATGAATAAGATTCCAATAGGCTTATCTACATGACTATAAACTATAGTTCACCCTATGTGCCAAACATAGGATGCCTCTTTCTCCAAACAAGAGATGCCTTATGCTCCATCCATATGATGCCTCATGCCTTGGTTATAGTAGCATAATCTCAAGAGAGTTGGAATCAGTTCAAACATTCCATCACTCCACCTCATGCTTTACATGTACTTCATTCTGATCTTTATCCCCTTCCATGTCTAAACGGACCCCCTAATTGACTAGTCCCATGCTGCATTGACTAACCTACCATCCTGGGTGAACACCCCATAACACTTTGGACAACACCTCATGCCAGGTCCTATATTTTGAACATGGTCCACAGTCGACCCTCATTTGTTTTCCCCATTTTAGGCTAACATGATATGGAAGTTGTGTCTCAAACATGGTCAATAGTTATCCTCAATCACCATGACACCCTCATTGCATTCCGAATGTCAGGAATGTAATTCCCGTTTTTCATCTCCCTTTGTTATGACTGATTCGAACACCCCTTAGTGTTATATAACTTGTGCACTTGTGCATAGATGTTGGCCCCAATTATACACCTCATACTATAGTGATTTGGGGATGCCCTCACGGCCAGACATGATGAAGAAATTACGAGCAGCATCCTCACATAATCCTTATCCACCATTTCGGCTCCATATCCGCACCTGAGAAGTTTCCTTGCATAAGACCCATCCACTAGTGCTGCTCCATAGCGGCACCCGTGCATCATTCGTGGGTAATCCCCGTCCACCACTGCCTCTCCATAGTTGAACCTGGGCAGCTTCCTTGAGTATGCCCCATGCACCATTGCCTCTCTATAGAGGCACCCCGAGCAGCTTCCTTGCATAAGCATCATCCACCATTTTTGCTCCATTGGGGCACTCGGGTAGCTTACTTGTGTAAGACCAATTCACCATTTCCACTCTATAGAGGCACCCAGACAGCTTCCCGACGTAAGCCCCATCTCACATTATTTCTCCATAATAGCACCGATGAAACTTCCTTGTGCAATCCCTATCCACCATTGACCCTCCATAGCGGCTCCCATGCAGATTCCATGAGTAATCCCCATTCACTATTGCCTCTCCATAGTGGCACCTTGTAAGCATCCTCACGTAAGCCACATTCACCATTTCAACTCTTTAGCATCACCCGGGCAGCTTCCATGCGTAATCCCAATCCACCATTGCCACTCTATATCGGCACTTGGGAAGATTCCTTGCATAAGTCCCATCCACCATTGCCGCTCCATAGCGGCACCCGGGAATCTTCCTTGCGTAAGCCCCATCCACCATTGCCTCTCCATAGAGACACCCGGGTAGCTTTCTGACATATGCCCCATCTACCGCTATTGATCTATAGTGGAACCCAGATAGCTTCATCGCATAATCCTCATCCACCATTGCCACTCCATAGGGGCACCCAACAAGCTTCCTTGTATATGTCCTACTCACCATTGTCGCACCATAGCAGCACCCATGCATAATCCTTGTATAAGCTCCATCAACCATTGCCCCTCCATAGCGGCACCCGGGCAACATCCTCACATAATCCCCATTCACCACCCTCGTGGACTCACATTTGTGTTGTGATCATCTGGTCCTTGCTGGATCTTGTTTCTCACCCCGAGAAAGACTCATGAGGGCTTAGAGATGTAAGCATCGACCATGACATCCTCTACAAATAGCCTAGAGTGTGAGCCCCACACCAAACATGAACTACGTGGTCCATGATCCTAGAAAAGGTGAGGTACCTAAGAAGCCTCCCTGAGGTTCCATCCCAACACCCCATTGTTTCTGACCACCTTCACATCGGTTCCCACCACTTGAAATATGTAGTCTTTGACCCTTTCCAAGGCATGGTATGTAGGAAACCTCCCATTGGTTCAATCCCAGCACCCCATTGCTTCTGACCAACTTCATGTAGGTTCCCACCCCAACCTAAACTACATAGTCTTAGACCCTTACCATGGCGAGGTATATATGAGGCCGCACTCAGGTTCAGGCCCAACACCCCATTGGTTCGGACCACCTTCACGTTGGTTCCCACCCCATCATGAACTACGTGATCTTTGATCCTTTCCAAAGTGTGGTATGTAGGAATCCTCCCTAAGGATCAATCCCAACACCCCATTAGTTCTGGAAACCCTCACAACAGTTTCCACCACCTGAACTATGTTGTTTTTTATCCTTTCCAAGGAAAGGTATATAGGAAGCCTCCCTGAGGTTCAAGACCACCATTCATTGGTCCCGACCATCATCATGTCTGTTCAACAACCCCTTCTGAACTATGAGGTCTTTGGTACTTGTCAAGGCGAGGTACATAGAAATCCTCCCTGAGGATCAATCCTAACACCCCATTGGTTTCGACCACCTTCACATCAATTCACCCCCGTCCTGCAAGATGTTAATCTGTGGAACTCAATCAATGGTAAACCATTGTTACCCCATTCAGCGGTAATCTATTGTCAACTTCATTAGGATGTATTCCATTGAACTCCCAAATCAACGGGTATCCATCATCAAATGAACTATACAGACTTTGATTCCCTACCATGGGGATATGTAGGAAGCCTCTATGAGGTTCAAGCCCCACACCCATGTCCCGTCCTGATCTATCCCTCGATCCCATGTGTTTGGGGAAGAACATTCCCCAACCCATAAGTTCTACTTCCTCCGGGTCCCTTCCATGTGTCCATTATCTTGGGCTGCCTCCTCAGGTGCCTCATTGTCCCACCGAACTACGAAGACTTTGATTCCCTACCACAAGGATATGTAGGAAGTATCTTTGAGGCTCAAGACCAACACTACTGTCACCTTCATAATGGTCCCATCTCATCCCCCCTCCACCCCATTCAACTCTCCATCATCCATCCTGATTCTCACCAGGGCTGTCACATCCCGGTGGGATCTTGTAATCATCCTCCTCGCTTCTCCTAGTAGTACTTGGGCCGCAATTCCCGTGTAATCCCCATCATGTCTTCGGGTCATTGTCCTTTGTGCACACCCTGATTGATCACCCCATCGAACTATGTGGGTTTTGATCCCTGTCATTTTCACAGGGTATGTAGGAAACCTCCATGAGGTTCAATCCCAGTAAATAGTAAACCTTGGTGTTCCCACATTCTGTGGTGAACACTCCCAAATCCTCCCTCAGTGGTGTCCATATCATCCTTAACAGTGTGACATCCTCCCTTTATGGGACACAACATCTTATGTCTGCTCTTATCGAGTGTTCTGATCCATCCACCCGGTAAACCTTCGAGGTGTCCCCACCTATAGATGTAAAAATATGATCCGTCTATATGGGACATTCTGATCACCCTCATTCAATCTTTGCAAAACGTTAAACTCACGACATAGCTTGTGATAAACCTAAGACGCCTGAGGAAAATCTCAGAATACATGCCTTGGGAATAACCGTCTCTACTAGACATTAAACATGCAGCATACCCGATGCTAGACATGGAAAGCTGGGGAAAACCTCATATACATGCATATAGCATATGATTCCCCACATTAGATGTGGGATGCCTCATCTTCTGCACCCTTGAGACGCCCTCTTATGAGGAAGAATATAGGTTCCCCAATGTCCACGCATCCAGATATGCCCTGATATGCCTGATGTTGTCATATAATCCGACCAAATTTTTCTACCATGTTAAGACCCCATGGAATGTTCTGAACAAAGTAGTATAATTAACCAGTGTCCGCAAATATATGGCACTGGGAATGAGATTCATGAACCACAACATAAACTATAAGGGAGACCCGGACAATGTGATGAGTTCTGAGAAGCAATCCATGGAAGGAAGAACCAACATCTCATCATCCCGTTTTGATCAAGGAGATGATTTCCCTAACCAAGCTAGTGATGTTGCCCGCATTGGGAATGTGGAAATGCGGGGAAACAACTGCACGTCTTCCATAGACGGATGTGCATGCCCCAGCGAAAGCGTCTGAAACTAAAATGGTGAAACTGAGGTGAAGATCTTCTCCTACAATAGACAGTAGACCAAATATGTTTGGAAAATTGAGGCATCATCCATGTGCATCCTCTCTCCTTTATATGTGAGAGGATGATTACCCTCGGTTGTGTGAGGTCTACAGTCCATCGGCTCCCCGCCGACCCCACCTCCTCAAGAGGCCACGCAGGTGCCATCCGCCGCCAGAATCAATCGGATCCTCACCAACCCTGCTGCCTCAAGTTGGAGCGCAGGTGGCATCCCCCACCCGATTCCATCGGATCCTCACCGACTACGCCGCCTCAATAGGCCTCGCAAGTGGAATTCTCCATCGGACTTGATCGTCTCCCCGCAAACTACGCCGCCTGAAGAGGCTACGTAGGGGGAATCCACCACCCAACTCCATCATCTCCCTGCCGACTATGCCCCCACAAGAGGCCGTGCAGATGGCATCTGCCACCCGACTCCATCAGCTCTTCGCTGATCCTGTCGCCTCAATATGACTCATAGTTGGCACCCGAAACCTGACTCTATTGGCTTCCCACCGACTACACCGCCAAAAGAGGCCATCCAGGTGGAATCAACCACCTGACTCCATCGGTTCCTAGCCGACTAAACTCCTTAAAAAGCCGTGCAGGTGGCATCCACAACCGAACTAAATTGCCTCCTCACCGACTACACTGCCTCAAGAGGCCATGCAAGTGGCATCCTCCCTCGACTCCACTGGCTCCTTGCTGATGCAGACATCTTAAGAGGCCGCGTAGGTAGAATCCACCACCCGACTCCATCAACTCCTCACTGAACCTGCCACCTCCGGAGACCACGTAGGTGGCATCTTCAACCCAAGTCCATCGGCACCTCACCGACATCGCCGCCTCAATTGGCCATACAGGTGGAATCTTCCACCTGACTCCTTCAGATCCTCACCGACTTTGCCTCCTGAAGAGGCCACACATGTAGATTCCGCCACCCCACTCTATGTGCTCCTCACTAACTATTCCGCCTCAAGAGGCCGCACAGGTGGCATCCGGCACCCGACTCCATCGAATCCTTGCCAACCCCACGTTTCCAAAGAGTTCACGAAGGGGGAATCCGTCATTGACTCCATATTTTCCTCACCGACCATGCCGCCTCAAGAGGCCACAGAGGTGGCATCCGCCACCCGACTTGATCAGCTCTTCGACGATCCCACCACCTCAAGAGGCTGTGCAGGGGGAATCCACTCACTACTCCATCAGCTCCTCGCAAACCCTGCCTCCTCAATAGGTCGCGTAAGTGGCATCCGCCACACGATTCCATCAGCTACTCGCTGAATACGAAGCCTTAAGAGGACACTCTAGTTCCATCATCCACCCAGCTCCACCAGCTCCTCACAAACTATGCCACCTTAAGAGGCCACACAGGTGGAATCCGCTTCCTACCGCCACCGGCTCATCACTTAATACACCACCTTTACAGTCCACATAGGGGGCATCCACCCCTGACTCCATCGGCTCCTCGCCGACCCCGCCGCCTCAGGAGGCCGTGCATGGGGCATTCGTCCCCGACTCCATCAGCTCTACCATGACACCATCGCCTCAAGAGGCCGTGCATGGGGAATCCTCCCCCAACTCCATCGGCACATCGTTGACTCCTCCACGTTAAGAGGTCGCGTAGGTTGAATCCTCCACCGACTACATCCACTCCTCACTGACTTCGTTGCCTTCATTGGCTGCATAGGGGAAAACCACCCCCAAATCTATGGTTCATCTCCAACAGTAACAACAACCACTACAGAGGTTCTCCCTACACAGATACCATTCTGCACAAAGGTTCTCCCCATCCCCAACATCAACCATAATGGAGTTCTTCCCATTGAATCCACAATGATTCCATGCCTTAGGGGATGACTATCCAGGCTTCCGCACCTTCTGGGCTCCATCACCCGATCATACTGACATCCAGGCTTCCACGTCTTTTAGTCTCCATCGCCCCTTACTTTTAACATCCATGCTTCCATGACTTCTGAGATCTTTCGTCCCTGTCGTACCAACTCTCCAGGCTTCCACACGTTTCGGGCCCCATCACCCCCATTGTACCGACGCCCTAGGCTTCCACGCCTTCTGGGATCCATCTCCCCATCGTACCGAAGTCTAGGATTCCACGCCTTCTAGGATCCATTGCCCCCGTCATACTGACATCAAGGATTCGACTCTGTATGGGCTCCATCACCCCCATCGTACCGAAACTCTTGAACTCCATGATTTCTAGGATACATCACCTCGTTGTACCGATGTCCAAGATTCAATGAGTTCCTATCTATATCACCCATATCTTATCGACATCACGACTTCCTTGCCTTCAGGGCTCTATCTCCCCCATCCTACTGACCGTCCAGGCTTCCATGCCTTCTGGGATCCATCTCCCCTTCATACCAAGGTAATCTCTTCCACGTGTTCTAGGCTCCATCATCCCCATCGTATAGACCCTCCAGGATTCTATGCCTTTGGGGCTTCATCACCCCATCATACTAACACTACATGCTTCCATGCCTTCGAGGCTCCATTTCCCCATTGTACTAATGCTCCAGGCTTCCCTACCTTTCAGGATCCATCACCCCATCGTACCAACGATCCTGGATTAATCACCCCTCCAGAATGAGAAAATGTTGTAATCCATACCACCCTTGTGATACGTTGTGTCATCCCAACTAACACATTGCATTTACCATCGTGTTCCTACCTATGTCCTTGAAACCAGCATGTGAAAGGTTCACTGTGAGGTATCGCAGATCATGTACGGAGTAAATTCATGTGTATGATCAGGTAATTCTTGGGGTATATATGGACATACTACTACCATCACAATCACTGTGGATTCATGTCCCAGATGCATGGCATTAAACTGCGTAATAATAACTTCCTAGTTGTACAACATTAAACTACTTAACAACAGATTTCTTAGTCGCATGATGTAAAACAGTGAGACAACATCTTGTTCATAGGACAATTTTTTTTTACAACATTCCGGTCAAATTTATGTGAGGTAAAACTGCAGTGACCATGGTCAAATCTACGTGACCTAAAACTGCCGAAACCCTAGTCAACACTATGGGGCCCTAAACACCAACCATCACTCTTCCCTGAAAGGTCTGAATTCTATGGCCATAAACTAAGAACCATTGGTCCACAAAACAAGACCTTAAACTATTTAAAACACCAAGTTCTGTTACTCCGAGTCTAAGTACGTCTTCCCACTAACACTCTCTGATGTGTTGTTGTGTAGAACCCAGAGTGTTGAAATCCAAATGAACATAATCCCAATACATATTTATGCTTCATAGAATTCCTTTATTTGAATCTTCTCCATCATTCTTCTTTGAAGGTACCCCCTAATAGTATGGATTCTCAGCCTATGGATCGCCAACTCTCCTAGGCCAACGCCCCAGAAAATATTGGATGACATTTTGCGATAGGTCCCATGTTTTAAACATGTTCAGCGGTCGACCGTTATTTTTCTATCCTCGTCAAATGTAACATGATATGGATAATTTGTTTCGAACATGGTTAGAAATTATCCTCTATTGATACACCAACAAAATTATGATCCTGATATCTAATGATATGATTAACCTCTTATCCCACCTCTCCATGTTTAGGTGGAATTACAACTCCATTGGTGTTACCCTACCGTGTATCTTTGCATGTCGAATAAGTGGGCTTGTGTCGTTGTGATATTTCCAGCATGACATCTTCATTCCTCTTTATGTGTGCTTACAAGTGTCAGGAAAATCCCTCAATTACTTATTGTTTACCTCATTGAGCATGAATCACATGGGCGTAGTTGTTTTTGTAGGATGTGTACTGATATAGTTGGGTTACATAGAAATCTTCGTTTGTCTTGACGTTAAACTACTCATTATCATCCTACATGACTTTAAACTGCATCATGGTCCTGCATGATGTTAAACTATTCATCTTCGTCCGTCATGATGGTAAACTGCTCATTATCATCCTACATTACTTTAAACTACATCATCATCCTGCATGACATGAAACTATTCATCTTCATCCATCAGGAAATTAATCTAATCATTATCATGTCGCATTACAATAATCTTCTAAATGGTCCAAGATCTATGACCTAAATCTACGATCACAACTATCCATATCACATGATGTTAAACTGTGTGATCTGTTCGAACTGAAGGTTGTAAAACCACTCAGCACTTGTCTCACATGACAATAAATCCAAAACTTGCTAGAACATCCCATCTTTGGGCCAGCCTCAGGTCCCTCGAACCCTTCAGGCCCCTCGCCCAAGTTCCCATTAAGGATTGTGTGGTGCAGTGAAGAATCATGTACTCATTCACGTCTGATTATTTTTCCACTCCACATATATCCCCTTCAGATATCCCTTCCTTTATTTATCATCCATTCTGTGAGAACAGGCCCTGCCATGCTCGACATGACCCAAAATATGGGTTCCCATCACCCTCTATATCCACAATGGCCCCTGAATGGCATGGATGCTCGTCCCAAGGGCTCTCCTACCATTATGAACTAACACAATCGTGGATTGAGAGTGATATATTGATAGAAGGCCCATGTTGTGAATACGGTCAACGGTTGATGCACAATTTTTTTCCCCGACCACTAGTTACACAACGGTGGATACTATGTTGCGAACCTAGTCTACAGTTTTCCATGATCATCGTTGCCTCTTTGTGGTCCTCTATAAGCACGATTATTCACCCTATATATCCCACGCATATGAAATTAAACTATGAATATATGGTCCGAGATATATGACTATAAACTAATATCATCTTCATCCTCAGTGCAAATTGTTAAACTGTAAACTGGCTGGGACATTCCGTCCAAGGCCTAGCCTGAGGCCCCTTGGCCTTTTTGGCCCCATGGCCCATTTCATCACTCAGAATTGTACAGTGTAGAATGGTATTATGTTCTCATTCATGTCGGGTTACTCACCACACCGTACACCTCCATTGTGTGAGGTATCATACCCATTTGTGTCTTTATTGCGTGACGTTAAACTTCACATTACCCACTTCAAGAAATACTTTTGGATTGATTCCCATCCTAATGGGATACATAGGACCACCCAAACATCTAGTCTTCGGGTCCAACCCCATATTTAAGAAATCTCCCCTTCACCATGGCCCCTTGGCCTACACTTTCCAAGGGAGATGAGTATATAGAATGGGATTATGTCCCCATTTGTACCGAGTTTGTAACAACCACTCCATGTGACTCCTAATCGTGAGAGTTCCTTATACCATTATTCTATAATCATCTATTCAAAACATCCACTCTCATGTTGACCCCCTCAACCCTGTTCAGCGATTCAGCAATGTGCCCAAGAGTACTCTAGTTCAGCGTTTGGAGTGTCAGATTTTAGCTAGACATTCTTTCACCAATTTTTCAGGCTTTATGTTGCACTTCATTTAGGCTTCCACAATTATTTACACCTAAAGGGATCCCAAAATGGAATGAATTCTAGGCCTAAGGGCTCTCCTACCATTACAGGCCAACATCCTGTAGGGTTTCAGGTAAAAAACAGATACAAGTCTCGCGTTTCAAATATGGTCAGCGGTCGACGCTCATTTGTTTGTCCCTATTTTAGGCTAACGCGATATGAATGCAATGTTTCGAACACGGTCAACAGTTAACCTCCATCATCATGCCAACCCCTTTAAGACTTGAATTTTGGCTACATGGTTCACATTATATTCCACCCCATCTTGTTCAAATAGAATTTTGACACTCCTCACACTATCCCTCATTGCGTATTTGCACATAATGAGGACATAAGTTGTGGTAAAGGCATCATTCGTGGCTCCGTACCAATTTACCATTGGCGTTCATTCCAGGAATTGCAAAAAACCTCTTCCACGCTTGTTTCCCACAACAAGTCTAACTCATACGGGCTTAGGGATTGGGTTGGAGTCTACACTGACATGGAAGGATTTCAATCATATATGGTCTGAGCTCTAAGACCATAAACTATGATATTTCTTAGAACTACGTACAACTTTATTCCCATTCCCATGGGATACGTTGTAATTCTTAGACATATTGTTTTTGGTTCCAACTTGAGTCCCACTAATTTATCTATTCTGTTTTACCTTAGGGGCTCTAAATCTTACGGGATTGTGTGGCATGGTATGGGATTATGTCCTCATTCACATTAGGTATTCATTAAGCGCACCACGCACGCCCATTTCAAAGATTTCTCCCCTACTTCCTACACCACATTACATTAAAATGAATGTTTTCCAACATGAAGTTAAAAGGCACATTCAAGAACTATGTGTGGATTGATTCCCATTCTCATGGGATACATAGGAACACTGGGACATCTCATCATTGGGTCAAATTAAATTGGGAGATAGTTTATCCTACAACTTACCTTCTAATCATTCTTATCCCCTTAGCCAAAGGTTTCCTCCTTAGAATTTCACACATTATGGTGTGGACCTTGTCCTCATTCATGTCGGGTATGCTTTAACACGCCGTGTACATCCCCTCTAGAACCTCGTCTCTCATGTGTACATCTAATACATATGACTTTAAATTATGATTCTTAGTCAAAAATGACTTTAAACTGCTTTTTTTATCCTACACGACGTTAAAAATTCATGGTTGGTTCCATCACCTGACCCTAAACTGTTCCATTGTCGTCATGGCCACATTATGAAAAATTCCACTCCACTTTGATATCCTCACTCAGGGGGAATCATATTTGGTATCGGTCAAAAGACATAACATTTGTCAATGCCTGCATATTTCTTGATTCTTGTGACGTTGCCTTGGCTTTCGGTCCTTGCTCATCAATTCAAAAAAATAATTCATCCTCGTGGACAATCAAGATATATCAAATACTACTTTTTTGGTGAAAGGGCCAGACCGGCACAACCTTACTATCCCTAGCCCCGGTATCCTACTGTGCGATCCTTATAACTACATGTGGCTTGATACCCACCCACACCAGATATGTAGAAACGACCGCACACTTTGGCTCGGGCCCATACTAACTTAATTTTATGGTCCCTAGACCTGAAACCTCTTCAAAGAAGTGCACGATGATCTAGACCATGTCCTCATTCTCATCAGGTATTGTAATTAAATTGTCATGTTTGTCTCATTTTTTATGATCTGTGGTCCATGCTCAATGACCATAAACTAAGACCACTTCATGTCCTTGCTAGAAGATGTTAAATTGCACGACGTCTTCCAAAACTATGTTTGGCTTGATTCCCATCCACAAGGGATATGTAGGAATGACTTGGCATTTTTTGTCTCCGGGTCTATCCCCATGAATATACAAATCCTATCCATTCATTTTTGGTCCCTTGGACTAAACTCATTTGGTACCTTGTGGTGTGGTGAGTAACTATTAGGTTCTCATTCACATTGGGGTTTTCAATAGCCATACCATGTTCTTCCCAAATATTTTCCCAGCATCGTTCTAGTTCTATGAACCAAAACTAAGATATTCCTATGGGAACTGTGCATTACGTTTGGCTATTTCACCACCCTACGCACTATCCATTTAATCCACCCCCTCCATTATGGTCCACCCTAGGACTTTTAGTTGAAATCATGAGACCCAAGACCCTTGTCCTTGGGGTGGGACTCAAATCCATCTATCTGATGTGCCTCATTGTCGTATATAAATGTGTTCTGAAAACGATCCCAATGTATGGAATTTTTAAGAGGAAATTCCCCTCATTCCCTTTCCAAGCTTCCTGAGACCATTATCTGGATCCGCATCCTCTTACACATCCGATGTGACCCATTCATGTCCTGGTCTCATGCCACCTCGGCTCCCCTACCATTTGGGTCCAATGTATTAAAATATTATGAAAACCATTTGTGATAGGTCCTATGTTTCGAACATGGTCAACAGTTGATCCTCATTTGTCTTTCCCCATTCTAGGCTAATGTGATATGGATACTGTGTTTCGAACATGGTCAACAGCTATCCCCTATCGTCATGCCACCATAATTGTGTTCCAGATCTCGAGCATCATGATTCACACATTTCCATTTCTTTATGTTCATGTGGAATTCCTAAATACTCAACTTTACTCTTCAGCACATCTAGGTTCATTATATAGGCATGTCAGCATCAGTGGGATGTCATTCACCTAGTGTACCAGCGTCCCTATCATGTGTCTCCCTATGCAAGGAATGTAGCATCACTACTTCTTGTTTCCCACATCGAGCATGACTCGCGTGGGCTTAGTTGTTCTCATAGGGAATGTACTAGCACAACCATGCCATGCGTACCCTTCCTCACACCGTATGATGTTAAACTATACTCTAAGATCAACTTATGGATTGATTCTTATCCTCATGGGGTACGTAAGAACGCACAAACACTTTTCCTTAGGCCCAGCATAGCATTCTCTTTTGGTCCCGTGACCTAAAGAATGTCCTCTGAGGATACGATGTGTGGTGCAGACTCCTTATGTCCCCATTCAGGTTGGGTTTACAATTACTACACCACATACTCCCCTCTTGAGAGCTTCACTTTCACTATTCATCCTATCGTATGTTGTTAAATAGCATGAGTCCATATGTCCTCCATGCATGACACTAAACTGTAGTTCTACCCTGAATAAGTTTAGGATGACTCATGTTAATCATGGGATGCGCTAGGTCCCTTGCTAAAGAAGTCCTACTCAGAAGGATTTTTGATCCCTGATCAGACAGATGCACCCAACTAACATGTCTTCACCATGGTGGCATAATTTCAAGTGTGTTGGGATCCATTTGAACAACCCACACTCCATGATTTTCCGGCCCTTTATTCATAACCTCGTCCTATTTCAATTCTGAAAGAACCCCTTAACAGTTTGGATGCTTGGCCTATGGCTTGCCTATAGTCATGGGAAAACGTTCCAGATGTCTAATGGGTAGCATTTTGAGTCAGGACCCGTGTTTCAAAAAAGGTCAGCGGTTGACCCTCATCTGTTACCCACAATTCAAGATAACACAATATGGATACCGTGTTTCAAAAATGTTCAATAGTAATTATTCATTATCACACCACCCCCATAGTGTTTTGGATTTTGGGTATCGTGATTCACACCTCCCACTCCCCTCTGTTCAGATTGATTCTAACGGCCCTGGTGTTACCCCACTCGTGCACCGAAGCATGGTGGGATAAGCATGTCGGTTGTCCAGAGAGTCATGTTCTTTAGCTATGACCCCTCTCTCTTTTTGGATTCTCCCAAATGGTGATCGATATCCCAATTATATTCCCTCACATCATCCATGGTTTATCACTCTCGTACATGAGCTCCTATTATACCTGGTTTCCCGCACTGATCATGGCTCACGTGGGATTAAATATTTAGTCGACTATATCCTCTATATGATGGAGATACTATGGACCCAAATGCATGAATTTTCATCTGTCGTTTCCTCAGAATGTGGTCTACCTCACCCTCCTTATCCTCATTGGACCCCATTCTATGGGGGGAATTTGTTGGAACCGAAAAATGTGTCCATGTAATTCAAATAATGCTTCCATATATTATCCTAGAGTGTATCTCATTCTTCAATATTTTATTTGAATTGTTGTGGATCCAAAATAGAGTTATGGATCAAAAGGTATGGTCATTCAATGTCTGGAAGGTGGAAATGGCCATCCAGGATGATTTTGGGGAAAAGTATGGTTTTGCATGCAAGAAGTGAAATCTTGCGCGCAAGAATGACAGTTTTGTGTGGAAAAAGTGAAATCTAGTGTGCAAGAATGGATGTTTTTCAGGAAAGTATGAAATCATGGGTGCAACAGTAAAATATTGCATGAAACATGTCGCACAAACCTTTTACGTGACCAATGAGAGGTCATCTTCCACAAAGGCTACCTGAAAAACATCCAAGGAAGGGGCACACAAGTAATGAGAGTTGCGCACAAGAGGAGCATCTGTGCACAAGATTCGTCCATGCCAAAGGTCACATCAAACACCCATTTGTGGGTGCACTGACAATAGACCAAACAGAAAATGAGTTCTGCTTGCAGAAGTTTACACCCACCCCTCACATAGAAAATAACTTGTGCGTGAAGATGTTTACGTGTACCCCTCCCATAGAAAAAAAAACTTTCGCGCGTGGAATCTTCCATGATACCTCTCTCAGGATCGCTATTAAATACAATTGTAACCCCCACCCCTCAGAAGAGGTCTCCAGAGGTTGGCCTCCACTCTACTGGGTTTAAGACCGCCTCCTCTGCACCCACGTGGACTAATGGAATCATTCATGTGAGATCTTTTACGACAGGCCCCATATGGGCCCTCTTTCGCGCAGGCCCACTATGGTTTGATCCTCTCTTGGAATTTTTTCCCCTAATTAATGTGCTGGTAAGATTCCATGCTTATTCACAATACATCCAATCTTGCACAAATGATTCCCTACTTGCACGGAAAACTTCAATCTTGCATGCAACAGAATCTTGGGCGCACCTATGCCACCCAGTCCAATATAGCACGCAACACTCCCCTTTGGAACACATCCCTTCCCTATTGCATGCAACCCTCCTTTCTTGCATCCAGAAATTCCCTCTTGCACACAACCCTACTGTATTGCACGCTGACCTTCCCTCTTGTATGCAATCCTTCCATCATGCATGCAGATCTTCTATCTTGTCACCCAGTGCAATCTGGCATGCATCTCATCTTGTGTGTAGGCCATCTTAGACTCAATAGTGCCCACGCTTGTGCTCGCCCATCCATACCGTGGGGGATCCACCCCCACACCCCCTCTCTGGGTCAGTGTCAGGTTGCAGTCATGACCCTTCGAGCCTATCCCTTTACTAACATCACTCACCCCCTATGAAAACTGGAGAATCACACCGCAAAATTTTTGGTCCGTGGCATCAACAATTTCCATTGTTCCCTTATGCGTAGCCGCCTTCCACCCTATGGGATACCATAATTTAAGATACTCCTCCACACACAATGAAACACCTTGAGTAAATATATTCTTCTTGGTCTATTTCCTATGTCATGAGTTGAGATTCTTGTCATCATTTCCCCTGAGTACGTCGAGTTCAACCATTCCTTATGCAACTCATCTGAACCACATCACCTGACCCCTATGCCAGGTTAAACCAGAAAGGGTCTCCCTTGCATAAGTCCCATCAACAACCACTACTAGGCGCTTTATGCCTATTAGTTCTCTGTAAATGACTATAAACTGTATTACACCCTATGTTCCAAACATATCATACCTCTTGATCTAAACAATATATCCAATAATAAGATGCCCATAGTCCTATCTACATGTCAATAAACTATAGTACACCGTATGTGCCAAACATACAACGTATCTTGCTCCAAACAAGAGATTGCACGTAATCCAAGCATAATATGCCTCGTGACATGGTTAGAGCTGCAAAATTTCAAGAGCTTTGGAATCCATTGAAACATTCCTTCAATTCACCTCACGCATTGCGTGTCCTGAATTCGGATATTCACCCCTTTCCATGTCTGAAGGGACCCCCTAACAGCCTGGTTTCATGGAACATCGGCTCACCTATCATCCTTGGCCAATGCCCCGTAAGAATTTGGACAACACTTCAAGTTAGGTCCTGTGTTTTGAACACGGTCAGCAGTTGACCCTTATTTGTGTGTCCCCATTTCATGCTTACATGATATAGATGCTGTGTTTCGAACACGATCAATAGTTATCCTCCATCGCCATGCCACCCTCATTGTGTTCCAAATGTCAGGCATGTAATCCACACTTTTCATCTCCCTTTTTTCGGAATGATTCTGACGCCCCATGGTGTTATACCACTTGTGCACATGCGCCTAGGTGTTGGACAAAATTATATACATTAAAACACTAGTGAGTCATGGATTCCCACATGGCTATAAACAAGTAAAAAATAACAGGCAACATCCTCACATAAGCCCCATCCACCATTGCCGCCCCATCGTGGCACCCGGGCAGCTTCCTTGTGTAATCCCCATCCACCATTGTCGCTCTATAGCTACACTCAGGAAACATCCTTGCGTAATCCCTATCCACAATTGCCGGTCTATTGTTTCACCCTTGCAGCTTTCTTGCAAATGCCCCATTCACCATTACTGCTCCATAGCAGAACCCTGAGAACCTTCATTGCGTAAGCCCCATCCACCATTGCCACTCTAGAGCGGTTGTAACACCCCAAGATTTTATGAAAAGCATTCTTTTAAATTCATTGATGTCTTGTGTTGTACGCTACATCAAGTTTATCTTGCGCTATATGCAAAACCGTATTATCTTGCAGTATATGCAACACCATTCTTGGCTTGTGTTACAAACAATTTCAAGTTCGTTTTATAGAAATTATTCTACGCAACATTAAGTTTATAAATTTTTAACGTATAAATGATTTATAGTTGTATTTTGTTATACACAACAACAAAGGAGTCTTGCACTACACGCCACCCTGACTTGGCTTGCATTACACGCAATCACGACCTTCCCCGATAGCGTGTCCAGTACGCAATACCCGGTTTTACTAAACAACAATATATTATTATAATATTATTATGAACTAGAAATTATGAATAATATTAACTACATTTTGAAATTTATAACATTATAAATCATCTTACTTATTTTATAAAACATGGTATGCGAAAAAAATAAATTTTTCGGGTAAAATAAGTATTTTTAAAAAAATGCAGTTTTTCCGCCTTTTGATGGCGCACCCAATTTAAATCTAGTTTTTGACATGTTTATAAGTTCAATTTGACAAAATAAAATTATTCTTTGGAATCAGGATATAAAAATTTAATTTGGATAAATTTTTCATATTTTTCTGATAACTTTCATATTTTGATGAATAGTAAAAACACGCTATAATTTAATTAAAAACAAATTTTTTCATCGCAATAATTTATATGGATAGATTTTCCGTTTAATTGGATTTAAAGTATAATTAAAATATATTTTTAATATTTAATCCAATTTTGGTCATTGAAATTAATTTCACTTTGAAATTGGACATAAACAAGTGATGATATTTTGATAGTTATTGTTTCTTAAAAACATGTATTTGTTTTGATAACGGGAATTGATTTTAAAATTAATTAATTCCACTTATATGTTTTGAATTTTGAAAAATAGACATAATTTCTGAATTTGGAATATCAAATATATCTTAGGGTGAATTTTTGGTATTTTTCTGAAAAACATCAATTTTTGATGAATAGTGAAAACGCTGAGTTTTGGGTTCAAACCGACTTTTTATTTAAGTAATCATTTATTTGATTTAAATTTATTTTACGTGAAAATAGGTATATAATACTCATATAAGTTCAATTAAATTCATTGGAGAAATTTTATAGTAATTTTAGATTTATAAAAATTGTATTGAACTTTTCACCATCTTTTACAAACCTTCAAGGAGCTTTTGCAATTGTTCATAAAACATAATTTTAACTCTTCTGTGAGTTGAATTTCAAAACATTGAGAGACACGGTTAATATAAAGTAGTAAAATTTGGTTCAATTAGATAAAAATAATTTTTGGTGAATAGTAACTTTTTACTTTTATTTACCACGGTTAAAGGTAAATAGGGCAATCAAGGTTAAAAGAATATTATAATAATTCAAAATTACCTAAAACTTGTAAAACTCTTATTGGATGAGTAATGGATGACCATGGTCATCTTTTGGTCGATTTTGGGACCCCATGGATCCACTTATGAAAGACAATGACACATTAGATTAATTAATTTAATGTAAAGACAAAATTGGCATTAAAAAAATCCTTTAGTAATTAATTTATTAAAGGGGATATATAAATTATCAATTTGGATATAAATATTAATTGGAATGATAAAAATATTTCCTACATGTTGGTATTTTTTTTATAATTTTTAGATATAAAATAAATTAAATTATTTTTGACACAATAATGATGCATTATTTACCTCATTAATAAATGATTTAAATAAATAAGATTATAATGATTAAAATATCATCCAAAACCTATCCAATTCCTAGTGGATGATTTTATTTCTAATATGAGTCATATTATAAATGAAATTAATGTGTTTCAGACCTCTTGAAACCCAAGATAAGTTTATAATAAAATAATGTTTTCACACTTTCCTAAAGTGCCCCTTCACTCCCTTATAAAGGGAGACCACATCTATGCAATTCTTCACACCTCTCCAGAATTTTTGCACGTACAAACTCTACACAACTATGCTACCTACATCCCTATCATCCCCTTGAAGACTTATATTAGGAATAAGACACTCCAAGAAGTCATTTTGGTTCTCTCCAAAGGAAGTTACCCCAATTAAAGGTAATAGTTTCTCTTAAGTTGTTTTCTTTTATTCTACTTCTCCAACCCCTAAACTCTTTTTAATCTTTTCTTTTGTGACAAAAACAGTATCCTCAGAATAATAGGATTTTGTTAATATAAGTAATAGAAATACACTTACCCACACCTCCATCTAATGAATGAAGAACATAATGTTTCTGTAATGGCAAACTAACGCCTCACAAAACGATGATTGTTCGATTTTCTCTGACCGCCTCTCATGGTGGCCATTATTATGGAAGAATATTTATATATAATATATATTACGTCTATTATTTCCTTATTCTTCTTTAATTCCCAATTATATCAAGCCTTTATGGTTTCTATAGTTCGTAAATATGATAATCTCATTTGAGGAATTGCGGACTACCGCCCCCTCAAAGTGATGTTATTCATTAATACCTTATGTGGGATGTATAAAAGATGGAGTTAATGATATTATATATGATATTATACTGGAATTATAATATAAATATGTATAATTTTGTTTTAATTCTATTAAAATAATAAATATAAATGAATGTAGCGTTCATGCTTATGTACAGTTTACCGTATCCATTAACGGTGCATTTCATTTTTACCTCCATATGTTATGTACTATTATAAATACATGTATATTATGGATATATAATGAATATATATGATATATAAATCATGATTTACATTCTGGAAGTATGTAAATCATGATATAATTAATAATAACATCAAGAACAACAAGTCCAAACACGTACGATAAATAAGAACATTTTACCCAAAATGTTGCTTCAACATGGGATTTACATAAGAACAGGTAATATAAAGTCATAAGTTAACCATATATGATATCATAACAATGAAGAGGATTCTTTAATATGTCAATGCAATTATTTAAATCATTATACAGGAGGTTCAAATACGTACGAAGCATATCAGTTCTAGGGTAAGGGATAACCTTTCAATCTTGTTCTTATCAGAGATTGTTTATTCGTAAGTATTTTCAAGGGTTATTGTTATCATCCAAGTCCATGTTTTATAAAAGTGTTTTTATGTATGTTTAATTTCCTTTTTACGCATTTTGTCTTTTACTACATGGTATTTATGGAATCTTTCTTTTTTTTTACGTTACGAGGTACTTTTTAAATTTTCTGACAAAAGTACGAGGAGAAAGTTTTTTTAACTTATACGGCATGAATGGATTTTTACGGTTTTATAAAGCTTTATTTTCATGAATACTACCCCAAAATATTTCATGACTATTTTCAAAAAATCTCCTTCTTTTAAAATTGCATGACGTTTGGTGAAATGAAATTGATTTTGATGAATAAAGGATATTTTCCTCAAGAATTCATTTGAAATGTTTTATCAAAAATAGTTTCTAAATAATATGAAATTATTTAATATGTTTATGTTTCAAGTATAAGGTATCTATTATTTACATGGTTTCAATTTTCTTATGATTAAATGATATCCATTTTTTTATATAGATTATGTTATGATGGGATTGTGTTTATGAAACCCATTTTATTCTTCGGGTTATGACGAATGATTTATGTTTATGTTGTGGAACAAGTAAGAATGATTTCATTATGAGATGGGTGGGACCTCTATCTCCATCCAATGAATTGGGTAAATATTTATATCTCCTGAGATAGACCTGGCTAGAACGACAATTAAATCCAGTTCAGTAATACAGGGCTGGAATGGAAAGTAAACCCGGTTCAGTAAGGGACTTTGTCCACTAAGATGGTCTTGGCAGCAATGCCTTGGCTACTATGGAAATCATTACAAGTTCTTAATGGATGCCACAATTACATGATTTATTCCCATTCTAGTTTATCATGATTAATGTTCCTTTATGATCTATGCCTTATGTACTGCCATGTTTTATGTCATTTCCCAAGATTTTCATGTTTAAACATTATGTTAATGTTTTTAAGTTCAGATTTATATGATTTGATTTATTTTATCCATATATACCCTTACTGAGCATTTGAGATCACCCCTTATATGTATTATTTTCCCCAGGATATAATGAAAGGTTATAGGTAATAAAACAAAGTGGAAGATCTTTATGGGAGATGTTGAAGATCTTTCACCATGATTAGAAGATTATTTTTTCCGAGTTTCCAAAGACACTAAACTATTATAGTCCTTCTGTGTTTGTTTTTGTTATGTATTAAGTATTACGAAAAAGTAATTTAATGTCTATTTATGTCATGCTTCAGGTCTCTACAATTGGTATCAGGGGAAAGGATTAGTTAACCTTTAGAAACTAGGATGCGAAAACATTAGTGAGATCCATGGAGATATTTCTAAGGTATGTCTAGGGATGTCCTTAAGGATAAGTATAATTATAGGTTATAGTCCTAGAATTATGATAAAGATCATGAATATCCTATTATTAAACCTATGATGTTGGATATTGAAAGTAATCCCCTTGTTTATGTTGTTTTTCTAGCATGATTTATGACTCTCAAACAATTATTTTTGGGTTTTAGAAAATGGATAGAAACCAGAAGATTCATGTTATTGAAGAATATGATGGAAACTGGAATGATATTCTTCATCATCAAGAAAATGAAATGGGATTTGGAAGGTGAAACATCGTTATTATGCCTAATAAATAATCTCATAATATGATCAATAATCACAACTTTGGTAAGATTTCTGACTCTGCTAATTAGAGAAAGATTGAGTTTCATGATGATCACAGAGGAAAGAAAGTTCAATTTCCCTCATGTAAATAATGTGGTAAAAGGCATCACAGAGAATGTTTCAAAGGAACTAGAATATGATTTGGGTGCAGAAAAGAAGGACACAAATCCAGTAAGTGAAAAGGAAAAGGTTCAAATAACCCTTTGTATAAGGATAATGGTATTTCTACAACATCAAAAATGATTAGATGTTTTAAATGTGGAATGTATGGGCATAATGAAAACCAATGCCCTAAGAGAAAATCTCATGAAGAGAATCATCATGGTCATATGGTTAGTATTTATGTGGATGATGATGAGGAGAATAAAAAAGATATATGAGATGAAAGAAGTGTTGAAGCTTGGTCAATGGTTTAAGAAGGTAGTGTAATGAATGTATATTTATCAATAGTTATGTTTTGTAGGTAATTTAATGGTACTATGGAAAAAAAACATCTAGAGATTGTTACACTATTGTTTTTCAAAAGTATTCGAATGTATATGTTGAATGCTACTGGTAACCATGAAAGGTTATTCACATATTTTTTGAAAGAAGATGGTACGCCCATAATGAATTGATAAGAAGGAAATAATATGTTTGATAGTATTCATGAGCTCATGATTTTTATAAGGACTAAGTGATATCATGGTTTGAGTATATAGAATTTTGTGATTTTGGTAGGTGGAAAGAGTTAACTTTTGACGTCACACATGTTTTCACTAAGGTTAAATGGGTATTCATTTTTCAATAGAATACATGATTAAGGCCTTCGAATTTTTGCAATGTGACCAACAAGACATATCCTATGATATATGGGGATCAAAAATGGTATTATCATTCTTGTTATATGAACTCTCTAGTAATCGTTTTCACTATAATATGAAATTGGGCAGCAATATTTTGGATAATCCTAAAGATTGGAATGGATTATGTTGGACATAAGTTATTATTGTTTAAGGATAGAACTTTTTTGATATTATTTATGGAAAGTTATAATAATGTAGTTTTAGAAAAAGGAAAACCTCTAGGACGAGCGAAGACCCATCACGTCAGACATGGTTGTGGGAATCGAACCTATAACTGAAGTGTGACAGGCCTTTATCACCTACCACTGGCCTACATGAAGTCCCGGTTTAGTAGAAACCAATTTTATTTTATTAAAGAGTATGACAGATGAATTATAAGTCCATTTTGGAACCATATATGATTAATCTCACCATAGATGGAATTATGTATATAACCTTTGCTAAATTTGTTTGAGATAAATGGAATGACCTATCATTCTATCGCATGATCTGCTAAAAATTCGAGAAAGACAAATTCGACTTCATTTCATAAAGAGATGAAGTGGAAACTCTTCAAGGCATGAACAATGGTGAGATTATACCAAAATTAAGTATGTATTTATTCTGATTCAAATTCTTCAACTTTAGGCAAATTATCTCGAAATCCAAATTTTTTTTCATAGTTCCCTCATATCTGATGAATCAGATGTTGACTTAGATCACCACAAATTTATGGCTTTGTGATTATTGTATTTTTCATAGCCATGTTCTCTACCACTCTCCATCATAGCATGACCGTTATATTTCTCTTCCATATCCATATTTTCACGTATGTTCTCCTATGTGGAAACCCAGTGATTAGTTAATTTTTGTAACCATTACGTTTCATAATTGAGTTTTTAAAGTCATGTTTTGATATTCCTTTTTACGATGTGGGTATCTATTAAAGAATATTTCAAGTAGTAATCCATTTATAACCCCGACGAATTTCGAGGGCGAAATTCATTTTAAGGGGGTAGAGTATAACATCCCGCGATTTTCTGAAAAATATTCATTTAATTTCATTGATTTCTTGTGGTGTACACTACACCAATATTATCTTGCGCTATACGCAATAGCGTATTAGCTTGCAGTATATGCAACACTATTTTGGCTCATGTTACACACAATTTCAAGTTCGTTTTGTAGAAATTATTCTAATCCACATTTAGTATATAATTTTTTAATGTATAAATAAAATATGGTTGTATTTTGTTATACGAAACAACAAAGGAGTATTTCACTACATGCCACCCTGACTTGGCTTTCATTACAGGCAATCACGACCTTCCTCGATAGCGTGTGCAGTACGCAATAGCAAGTTTCACTAAAAAATGATATATTGATATAATATTATTATGGACTATCTGTTATGAATAGTATTAACTACATTTTTCATTTTATAACATTATTATTAATCTTACATATTTTCTAGAACATGAAATGAGAACAAAATAAATTTTTCAGGTAAAATAAGTATTTTTTAAAAAATGCAGTTTTGCCGCCTTTTGATGAAGCTCCCACATTAAATATAATGTTGGACATTTATATAAGTTCAATTTGACAAAATAAAATTCTTCCTTGGAATAAGTATATAAAAATTTAATTTGGATAAAATTTTCAAATTATTCTGATAACTTTCTTATTTTGATGAATAGTAAAAACACGGTATATTTTAATTAAAAAAATCTTTTTTCATCGCAATAATTTATATGGATATATTATATTTTTAATTGTCTTTAATGTGTAATTATAATATATTTTTACCATTTAATCAAAATTTGGTCATTGAAATTAATTTCACTTTGAAATTGGACATAAACAAGCGATGATCTTTTGATAGTTATTGTTTCTTAAAAACATTGTATTTTTTTTGATAACAGGAATTTATTTTAAAATTAAATAATGACACTTCTATGTTTTGAATTTTTAAAAAATAGACATCATTTTTAAATTCGGAATATCAAATATATCTTAGGCTGATGTTTTGGAATTTTTCTGAAAAACTTCAATTTTTGATGAATAGTGAAAACACTATGTTTTTGGTTAAAACCGACTTTTTATTTAAATAATAAATTATTTGGTTTAAATTTATTTTTGGTCAAAATAGGTACATAATACTTATATAACTTCAATGAAATTCATTGGAGTCATTTTATAATAATTTTAGATTTATAAAAATTGTATTGAACTTTTCACCGTCATTTACCCACCTCCTAGGAGATTTTGCAATTGTTCATAAAACATAATTTTACCGCTTCTGTGAGTTCAATTTTGAAAATCCGAGAGACATGTTTAATATCAAGGAGTAAAATGTGGTTCAATTAGATAAAAATAATTTTTTTGAATAGTATCTTTTCACTTTTTTTACCACGGTTAAAGGTAAATAGGGTAATTCAAGGTTGAAAGAATATTATAATAAATCAGAATTAGCTTAACACTTGTCCAAACCTTATTGGATGAGTAATGGCCGACCATGGGCATCCTTGGGTCGATTTTGGGACCTAATGGAGACACTTATGAAAGACAATGACACAATAGATTAATTAATTTAATGTAAAGACAAAATTGTGATTAATAAAAATCCTTTAGTAATTAATTTTTAAAAGGGGCTATATAAATTATCATTCTTACTATAAATATTCATTGTAAATATAAAAGGATTTCCTATATGTTGGTAGTTTTTTTATAATTATTAAAAATAAAATAAAATAAATTATCTATGACACAATAATGATGCATTATTAACCTCATTAATACATGATTTAAATAAATAAGATTACAATGATTAAAATATTATCCAAAACCTGTCCAATTCCTATTGGATGATTTTATCTCGAATATGAGTCATCCTTTATTAGAAATTAATGTGTTTTGGACCTCTTGAATCCGATGATAAGTTTATAATAAAATAATATTTTTACACTTTCCTAAAGAGCCCCTCCACTCCCTTATAAAAGGAGACCACTTCTATGCAATTCCTCACAGCCCTCAAGCTTTTTGGATCATCTAAAATCTACCCAAATAATCTACCTAAATCTCTCTACTCCCCCATGAAGCCTTAAATTTTGCATAAGACACTCCAAGAAGTCCTTTTGGTTCAATCCAAAAGAAGTTACCCAAATTAAAGGTAATAGTTTCTCTTAAGTTGTTTTCTTTTATTCTACTTCTCCAACCCTTAAATCTTTTTAATCCTTTATTTTGTGACAAAAACAGTATCCTTAAAATTCTGAGATGTTGTTAATAGATGGATTAGAACTACACTTAGAAACACCTCCATCTAATGGATGATGAACATAATGTTTCTATGATGGAAAACTAATGCCTCATGAAACGATGATTGTTCGATTTTCTCCTACCGCCTCTCATGGTGGACATTAGGATGGAACTGTATTTATATATGATATATATTATGTTTATGATTTCATTTTTCTTCTTTAATTACCAATTATGTCAAGACATTACGGTTTCCATAGTTGGTAAATACGATAATCTCATTTGAGGAAGTGCAGACTACCACCCCCTCAAAGTGATGTGATTCGTTAATGCCATATGTGGGATGTATAAAGGATGGAGTTAATGATATTATATATGATATTATACATGAATTATAATATGAATATTTATCATTATGTTTTAATTACATTAAAATAATAAATATAAATGAACGTAGTGTTTATACCAACGTACGGTTTACAGTCACCCTAAACGGTGCATTTCATTTCTTACCTCCATATGTTATGTACTATTATAAATACATGTATATGCTGGATATATAATGAATTTATATGATATATAAATCAAGATATACATTCTAGAAGTAAGTAAATCATAATATAACCAATAATAACATCAATAACAACAAGTCCAAACACATACGATAAATAAGATGATTTTACCCAAAACGTTGCTTTAACATGGGATTTACAGAAGAAAGGGTAATATAAAGTCATAAGTGAACCATATATTATATAATAAAAATTAATATGATTATATAATAAGTCAATATCATTTTTTAAATCATTATACAAGAGGTTCGGATACGTAAAAACCATATCAGACCTAAGGTAAGGGAAAACCTTTCCAATCTCGTTCTTATCCGAGATTGTTTATTCGTAAGTATTTTCTGGGCTTATTGTTATCATCCAAGTCCATGATTTATAAAAGTATTTTTATGTATGTTTAATGTTATTTTTACTCATTTTGTCCTTTACTACATGGAATGTGAGGAATCTTTCTTTTGTTTACGTTACGAGGTACTTTTTATATCATTCGACAAAAGTACGAGGAGAATGTTTTTTTAACTTATACGGAATGAAAGGATTTTTACAATTTTATAATTCCTTATTTTCTTAAAGCTTCCTCAAAAATATTTCATGAATGTTTTCAAAAAAATCTATTTCTTTTAAAATTGAATGATATTTTCTGAAAAGAAATAGATTTTTTTTTTAAAAAGGATACATTCCTCAAGAATTCATTTCAAATGTTTTATCAAAAACATTTTCTATCTAAGATGACATTATTTCATATGTTTATGTTTCAAGTATAATGTATCTATGATTTACATGTTTTCAATTTTCTTATGATAAAATGATATACATTTGTTTTGTATGGATTATGTTATGATGAAATGATGTTTATGAAACCCATTTTATTCTTTGGGTTATGAAGAACAATTTATGTTTATGTTGTGGAACAAGTAAGAATGGTTTCATTATGAGATGGGTGGGACCTATATCTCCCTCCAATGCATTGGGTAATGATGTATATCTCATGAGATATACATTTCTGGAACGGAATGAAAATCTGGTTCAGTAATACAGGGCTGGAATGACATGTAAACCCGATTCAGTAAGGGAATTTGTCCACTAAGATGGTCCTGGTAGCAATGCCTTGGGTACTATGGAAATCATTACATGTGCTTAAAGGATGCCAAAATTACATGTTTTATTCCCATTCTAGTTTATCATGATTAATTTTCCTTTATGATCTATGACTTATGTATTGCCATGTTTTATGTCATTTCCCATGATTTTGATGTTTAAAAATTATGTTCATGTTTTAAAGTTCAAATGTATATGGTTTGTTTTATTTTATCCATGCTTACCCTTACTGAGAATTTGAGCTCACCCCTTATATGTTTTCTTTTCCCCAGGATATAAAGAAACGTTTTAGGTAAGAAAACAAATGGGAAGATCTTTATGGGAGATTTTGAAGATCTTTTACAATGATTAGAAGATTATTTTTTAGTGTTTCCAAAGACACTAAAATATTACGGACCTTTTGTGTTTGTTTTTAATATGTATTAAGTATTCTAAAAAATTAATGTAATGTATATGTACGTCAAGATTCAGGTCTCTACAGCGGTACTCGACCACCTTCCTTCAGTAAGCCCCATTCACCATTGCTATTCTATAGCGTCACTCAGGCAGCATCCGTGAGTAATCTTCATCCACCATTGCTGCTCCATAGCGGCACCCGGACAGCTTATTTGCGTAAGCCCCATCCCCCATTTCTTCCCATAGCGACACCTGAGAAACGTCATAGAGTAAGATCGATTCACCATTTCCACTCCATAGCAGCACCCAGGCCACATCCTCGCATAACACCTATTCACCATTTCCGCTCCATAGCTGCATCCGGGAAACTTACTTGCATAAACCGCATTCACCATTGCCACTCCACAGCGGTACCCAGGTAGCTTTGTTGTGTAAGACCCATCCTCCATTTCAACTGTATAGCATCACCCATGCAACTTCTTTGCGAAAGCCCTATCGACAATTGTCGTTCCATAACAGCACTCGTGCAACTTCCTTGCGTAAGCGCCTTCCACAATTGCTGCTCCATAGTGGCGCCTAGGTAGCATCCTCATGTAATCCCAATCCACCATTGCCTCTCTATAGAATAACACATACAACTTCCTTGTGTAAGTCCCATGCACCATTGCCTCTCCATAGCGGCACCCAGGAAGCTTCCTTGTTTAATCTCCATCCAACATTGCTGCTCCATAGCTTCACCCACATAGCATTCACGTGTAAGCCCCATTCACCACCCTTCTTGAACGCACCTTTGAACTGTGATCGTGAGGTAACTTTTACCTCTTTTTTCTCACACCATGCAGGACTCACGTGGTCTTAGAGAAGTAAGCATAGAATATGACATCCACTACAGACAACCGAGAGTGTGAGACAAACACCCAACATTAACTACGTGGTATTTGATCCTTTCCAAGGTGAGGTACGTATGACGCCTCCGTAAAGTTCATGTCCAACACCCCATTGCTTCTGACCACGTTAACGTCATTTCCCACCACCTGAACTATGTGGTCTTTGATCTATTCCAAGGCGAGGTACATAAGAAGCCTCCCTGTGGTTCAAGCCCAACACCCCATTAGTTCTGACCACCTTCACCTCGGTTCCCACCCCAACCACAACTACAAGGTCTTGGATCCTTGATAAGGTGAGTTACGTAGAAAGCCTCCCTCAGGTTCTAGCCCAACACCCCATTGGTTCCGACCACCTTTACGTCAGTTCCCACCCCAACCAGAACTACATGGTCTTTGTTCCTTGCCAAGGTGAGGTACATAGGAAGCCTCCCTAAGGTTCAAGCCCAATACGCCATTGGTTCTGACCACCTTCACGTCATATCCAACCACCTGAACTGTGTTGTCTTTGACCCTTACCATGGAAAGGTATATTGGAAGCCTCCATGAGGCTCAGGCCCACCATCCATTGGTCCCGACCATCCTAACATAGGTTCACCAACCCCTTCGGAACTATGTGGTCTTTGATCCTTTCCAAGGTGAGCTATGTAGAAATCATCCCTTTGGTTCAAGACCAACACCCAATTAGTTCTGACCACCTTGGAATCGGTTCACCCCCATCCTCTATGATGATAAACTGTGGACCCCAATCAATGGTAATATGTTGTTCCCCCATTTAGAGGTAAGTCACTATCAACCTCATTCCGTGGTAAGCCATTGAAGTCCCCAATCAATGGTAGGTCATCGTCAGATGAACTACACAAACTTTGATTCCATGCCATAGGGATACGTAGGAAGCCTTCATGAGGTTCAATCCCATAACACATCTCTCATACTAATCTATCCCTTGATCCAATGTGCTCTGGGAAGATTATGTCCCAACCCGTATGTTTTACTTCCTCTAGGTCCCATCCATGTGTCCATTCTGATTGGCTACCTCATTTGGTGTCCCATCATCCCACCGATCTACACGAACTTTGATTCCATGCCACATGGATATGTAGTTAGACACATTGAGTTTCAAGACCAACACTACCATCACCTTCACAATGGACCCATATCATTCCCCTATACACCATTCAATTCTCCATCATCCATCCTAATTCTCACCAGGGCTTCCACATCCCAGTCGGTCATGTCATCCACATCCTAACTACTCTTAATAGTACTTAGTCCGAAATACATGACTAAGCCTCAACATGTCTCTGGGTAGTTTTCCACTGTGCACACCCCGATTCATCACCCCTTCAAACTACACAAGATTTGTTAGATATCATCTACACAGAAAATGTAAGAAACCTCCATGAGGATCAATCCTAATCAATGGTAAACCATGGTGTTACCCATTCTTGGTTGCACACTCACTGATCCACCCCTAGTGGTTTCCAGAACAGCCTTCACGGTGTGACATCTGCACTTTATGGGACATACCATCTTTGGTATGCTCTTATTGAGTGTTCTGAGTCATCCACCCTGTATACCTTCCAGGTGTTCCCTCCTAGGGATGTACCAATCTAATCTATCTATATGAGACATTATGATCACCCTCATTCAGTCTCCTCTAATTGTTAAACTCGTAGCCTACCACATGATAAACATAATATGCCTGAGGAAAACCTCAGAAGACACGCCTTTGGCATAACCATCTATGCTGGAATGAAAAATTGGGACATACACTGTGTTAAACATGGGAAGATGAGGAAACCCATAGACACTTCACTATTGAATATGATTCGCCGCATTTGATGTGGGGTGCCTCGTGTTTTGTGCCCATGATATGCCCTTTTATGAAGAAGAATACAGGTTTCCCAAGGCCCACACATCAAGATATTCCCCGACATGCCTGATTTTGGCATCAACATCTACTGATGTTTCCTACCATGTCAAGACCCCATGGAATGTCCTGATGTAAGTAGTGTAATTAACTGGTGTCCACAAAGATATGGCAACGAGAATGGAATTCACGAACCATGGAATAATTTATAAGGGAGACCCAGACTAGGTGACGAGTACTGATGAGGAATCCACGGAAGGAAGAACTGATATTCTATCATCCTCTTTTGATCAAGCAGAAAACGTCCCTAAACAAGTGACAGATGTCTCCTGCCTTTGGAAGTTGGGAATGCGGGGAACAATCTGCACGTCCTCCACATACGGATGTTCGCTCCCCCAAAAAAGCATTGGAAATAAGGGTTTTTGTATTATTTCATGTGAAAGTATGATTTTATCATTGTTTATATACATGTGAAATGGTTTAATAATATTTAATGACAATTACATCAAAATTGAAGCATGAATTTTGTTTTGATTTTTTTATCACATATGATTATTCTGTGGATGGTTTCTTATTAATTAAATAGATAGTGTGCCATATCATATTGTTCCTTTGGTATAACATGTTTTTTTGGGAATTAGATAAATAAGGTAACACAGGGAATTATGGGTAACTAAATGAATGAGTCATATTAAATTATTTCTATACAACACTACTTTTTTTGAAAAAATTGAATTTATAATTGATGCATATTTAGGTTTATATCTATTTGTTGATATCTAAAGACATATTTTTCCTATTTTTGTAACAATTATCGAATTAATAAATTAATTTTGGATAAAATTATATTTATTTCATATTATAGTAAATTTTTTTGAGTCTATTAGGCACTATTTCATTATGATGGATATGTTCCTTGGATCATGGTCCTAGATGGCCTTTTAACTATTTTTTTGCATGCATATGTGTGTGGTTTATCTAGATGTGTGGAACTACAATATGACATGATATGAGACTTGGAATTTAGTGGATCAGGGAATAAAGTTTGGGGGTTCTTGGGGGTATGTATATAGTGGATGGTAGTGATGACATGTTGGATGATAACATGCATGGTGGCATCAAGTATGGCATTGAGTCTGATGGAGAATGGTGAAGCTTGGATATCCATTTATTTTATATATTGAATAATAGAGTTATTTCCTATTAATGAATTTACATCATTGATGGTTAAATGAAATATTTAATTGATTCCTTTCACCACTTATTTTTATAACATGTTGAATTTGTCCTAGGATTCATTTATGGTAGCCTAGGATGAGTCATAGAGTGCCTAGAATTATGAAATGCTAATGAATATTAAATGATCTTACACATGGGTTTAGGGATTTGATAGTTTAAATGAGACAACCGATTGGTAATTATGACATATGAAATTGAAAGATGAAAAATTTAGTTAACATGCTTGTGTGTTTATAGGTTATATATTACTTAGCAATGTAAACTATGTTTTCTAGGAGATAATAGTTGTTGTTGAGATAAACACTAAGTAGTTTACCATAATGTTGGTTGTGAGCTATTAGTACTCTTCAAAATATGTGATTTCATATTATTCGACACATGTTTATATATGGAAATATACATCCAATGTCTATTGGTGCGTTTTATCGAATATTCATGTTTAGAGAGGGAATTTGGCTAGTTTCCCTTTCGCCCTTTTTTCTTTGTAACGTCTCGAGATTTCAGAATATATACATTACCTTTTTCATAATACTCATTTAGATATATTTCTTCACATGAACTAATAAAAGATTCAAAAGTCATTAATAATTTAAACTAATAATCTTCAAAAGATAATTATGATATATTAAAATATATCTATATATGATATAAAAAAATTCTTTAAATTATAAAATTGGTATGAAATAATATTGCATACCGTTAATGTTTAAGAATGTTATTAATAAATAAAATTAGTTTATTATTATATTTTTTATTTTATAATAATTTAAAAATATATAATTTTTAGAAATAGAAATATATAAACTTAAATTTTATTTTAATTTATATATTCAATATTTTCATAGTTTTCATTTTGGAGCATTTTATGAAGAATATAATTTTTTAGTTTGAAATATGGTTTTGAGGAAAATTATAATGTTCATAACTTTATCATCATATAAGAATGGAAAAAGGTCACATAAAAATTTAATTTATCATATATTATCTAAAGGTAAAAAATTATAAATTTTAGAATATTATTTGATCTTAGAGAAGAAATGTTCAACATTTTTAGAACCATTTAAATGGGTGATTTAATATTGAATTTTTCATATATTTTTTTATTTAATTAATAGTATTGTAATATCTAGTTTTGGATTGATTTTAATATATAATAAAATCTATTTTGTTTATTAAAAATAAATGTTTGTCATAATAGTTTTTTAAATTAATAATTATAACTTTCACATAAATTTAATGTCTAAAAGATAATTAACTTAAAAAATGTTTTTAAGTGTTAAGAATATTTATTTTTAATTTGAAATTTATTAATAATAGTAATATTATTTTATTTAATTGATATAATTTTTCTGATTAAAATAATCAAATTATTTTTTAAGTCAATATTAAGAGATAAATTATTAATTAATTTCCATGGGTGAACAAAAAAGTTATGTCGGTAAAAGTACATTTGGGAAATTTAAAAACAAAGAAAAATGGCCCTTAAATATCAAATAGTTGAATAAAAAAAGTGTTTATTGGATGATTTTAGATATTATCATATATTAAAATATATATTTTCTAAATATGGTATCCCTATACATTCAATATTTTAAGGAAATAATTTAATATTTTTAGGTAATTCCAAAACTATTGTTCCCTTCTCTTACAAAATGAATCATTGACACCCCTTCATTACATGCCCTTTGTATAGAATTAATTAATTATAATAAGAATTTTTATTCATCATATAACACTATCATACTAACCATATCATTTGGACACCCTTAATTATCACTATCCTTCATTTAGAAGGATAATTCGAAGGGAAATCAATGCTTCTGATGTGAGTCTCACTCTCCTCTTAGTAATTTTTTTTAATTTTCCTCATTCTAATAATACACAAATTATTTAATTTAATTAGTTAATTAATATAAGTATATATAAATTTTATTATATTTATTACACATTAGTTACTCATTCATACCATTTAATCCTATGGTAAAAACTAATTCATCAATTGTGTGTATGTTTACACTACTACCTTCACAACATGATGTTTTTCTCTTTTCATCACCAAATATTATGTATGGTATCCATGATTATATTGAAAAATGATAATTTTTTTAATGTCACTTATAAAATTAATTAATTATCATCTTCAGGTGTATGTTCTGATGACCACCTCCATAACCGACATGTATTATTTATCTTAAAACACAAAATGGATGTATAAAAAAGTTCAATTAATTAAAAAATATAAAATTTATAACATTATTATATTTTTTAAAGGATAAAATTTCATATACCACCACTCCATCCATTCATAGATAAATGGATTCGTTAATCATGTGTATGTCCATACAACAACCTCCACAAATGAAGAATTTCAATTTTCATCACCACCAATAATTAATGGTTACAGTAGTTCATTTTATGGGGATATATGATATATATTAAATTAATGGTATTCTATAAACTTTTTATTATCACAATTGTAATATCACTTTTTTACACATTTTATTATCGCAACATGCTTTTGGTTTGTCGGTTTACCGCCAACATGAGCAACACCATAATGTTTTTATAGTGAATTATTAATATATGTTATAAAATATTAATTAAATTTATTAATAAGGTATAAAATATTTTTAATGGTTCTTGAGTTATAATATTATTATCTAATAATTTAAAGAGTATAGAATCCCTGCTCATTAAAAACATCCAAAACAATATTTTCTATGAAATCATATTCAATTATCCTAAACAAATCAACCATGGGTAAAATGTGGAATACTATAAATATTCAGGGAATGTATATTAGATTAAAATATCTAGTATATGAATTATAAACATGGTATCAAATATCAAGGATAAACAATTTCATTACAATGCATGTGCAAGTTAATTAACAATGTTAGCATCTGATGTAACAAATATGCTATAATAAACCTCTATATTCATAGTAAATAATTATAAATGAATTATGCAAAAGTGTAATATATATGAATAATTTTTAAAAATAGATGGTGAATATGGTTGTGGTTATTTTATGGAATTTAAGTGTGTGATCATATAACAGAAGAAACAATGTAAGGATTTCTGTCTCAAACTCCCTTCGTTGAGACAAATTATAATTTTTGAACCAATTTAATTTTATATCTTTTATACACTTCCCAATTGATATTTAACCATAAAATATCAATTATTTATTTTATTTCAGTTTCATTTTCAATGTATTACTCATTTAAGGGGTTTGATAAAGTGTTATAATTGTTGTAATTAATTTCTAGAAATAATTCTCTTTCCCCATCAGTCATGAAATATGTACAGGATATTGATTTCCCATGTATTACATTAAGACCACTATCATATCATGTTTTAAATAGATTTTTTTATCTAGGGTTATTAATTCTCTGGATTAATATCATCCCCTTTGATTAAAATCTTCCACAAATAAAATCACAATGATTATAAGAATAAAAACTATACATCCCAGTGGATATTTTCATTCTATATCAATGTTTTAGTTATTAAAATTATATTTTATAATGTTTCATGGGAACATTATAATAATATTTTCATATTATTAATGAATTATTTTATCATCCTTTTATATATGTGGGTTTCACTAAATAGTTTTAATGGACATAAATTATTTCTTTATGACTTGTTTTTAAAAATATTTTATTCAATTGTAATTTTTAAAAATAATAAAAAATTACATCATTTTAAATTCTTTTAAAAAGTAAATTTTTAACAACATAAAATTTACTAAAAAATGACTCTAAATGTAAATACTTTAAATGTTTTCATATGGTTCAGTTTTGACAAAAATGATTCTGTTTTACACATTTCGTTGTTGAAATTTCATTCAAATTCCTTTTAAATTTCCATGACCCTTCCTCTCTATGCTTACAAGTATTCAAAAATGAAATTATTATTCATATGGTTTAACAAAATATTAATTTTAAATGTTTTTAAATTATATGTTAAATTATTATTTTCAAAAAAATTATCAATTCTTTAATTAGTGGTCTTTACTTATGTCATATGTTTGATCAAGGGTACTATTTAAATAACACCATCCACCTTATTTATCTAAATAGATATTTAAATTCAGTTTCACATGTATGGTGCGATCTACGAATAATTTGGTGTTTTCTAATAATCTACTTGTATAAAATTGATTTACTTCAAATTAATTTCTTATATGAATGCCATATGTTCCATTATATAGTCGAATGGTGTTAAACTAAATTTACTACACATCGATTGATTGTGAAATAATTCTCTAAACCAGATATCCATTTCATAAAGGGTGTATATAACATGTGTATTACCATATTTGTGGGGTTTTCCTGTATATTTTTTATTAAATTCATTTGACAGTAATATATTTTCCATTGTTTTACCATGTCATTTTTATTAATTAAATCATGAACGATTCCCTTATCATGATCAATCCTCGGTACCCTAGTAACATGACACCTGAACCAGCACCGACAAAAACCAATGGTCATTCTCGATCCTCATGTGTCTGCGACTAGCACTTTACATCATACAATTGGAATGTGGGAATAGATTTTCCACAAACAATACTGATGTATAACAGATAAGGGTATTTTAATATTAATTGAAAATCCACTGGGACTAATATAATGGAAGTCCAAAAGGAATTATTCCCAAAAGTACTATAATCAAATCTCTAAAATCGGGAAAACAAACCAAGTTCTAAACGAAAAAACTAACCATGTTCAAGTTTCTACATCTTGATCCTCTTCAAAGAGATCCTTTACACATGCTCAAACCAAGAAGGAGTTAATATACACACACCTGATGGCACAAGTAGGGTGTGAAGCATTGCCTTATAGGATTTCAAAAAAATATTCCACAAAAAGATGAAAATATTCAATTAACTAGAAACACGCTTTTAGATTTTAAAACAAATAACCTCGGAATATCAAAATCATATTTAATCAAATCATACTTTACAATTTATAAAAAAGAAATACATAATCAATTCATGCTTCAAATTTCTAATAATGGAAATATATTTAAAAAGATTTTATTTTCCTTTAATCATATGGAGTATGACAATAATGGAACTTTTCCCAAAATGGATTAAATGAAAAAAAATTTATAAAATAGTTTATATAAATTTAGATGACATGTAAGAAAATTTACATCAATTACATATATAAACATTAAATATAAACAACTGAGAAACAAGGTCATGTGCGTAATAACGTATGAATGTTCTCAATTATAAGGAAACCATACTCAAGGTAAATAACGGTATGTAAATAAGTCAATTTGAACTCAGTCATAAGATGACTCATCACAATAACCTACAAGATGTGATGTGCTGATATGATTTTTTAGAACATTGTATTTCCTAAAGTGTTATCCAGATAACACAGTAACTGGATAAGGATTGTATGTGCTCATTTATAAAACATCGATGGGAAATTTATTTTAATACTAATTAAAAAATAATTAAATACCATTATCCATTCCAAATATTCCAATTATAAAAATTAAAGCCCATAATGACTTAATGATTAAAAACAGACATTTTCACCAAGATAAAACCCTATGGTTTCTATCAAAATCATTTTAAGATATTTCTAAAAATATATTCCACAATTCCATTTCCAATAATTACATCCATTTGACAATAAACCCATAATTAAATAGAATTTTATTTTTTCAAAAACCATTCCATCAAATACTTTTAACAATTTATATTATACCATTAAAAATTTTCCAATTTCCATAAACACACCCCAATTCACTAGAATTATAGGATTACCAATTTCATGCCAAAAATCAATTTCAATACCCCAATACAATGGAATTGGGGTTTCTCCAACAATTCAATTGAAATCGATTTAAAACAAAATAGAACAATTTATTCGAAGTAAAACAATTGAAATTAAGCAATGAAATTATATGTTAATATAAATTGGGTGTCAAGAAGGTAATTCCTACCTTTTTCTCAGGATACCCAAAGTCTTCAATGAACTAACCAACAATAACGAAGGTTAACAAGATCTGCGAACTCAAAATATAAAAAAGATTTAAAAAATTATGTTTAGATCCATCAATCCCAATATGATCTATAAAACCCAATGGAAGAAAAGAAAAAGAGATAGAGATAAATATAGAATGAATACCTGGAATGTTACACTGAAACTATAAAAATAGTTAAATGTTGAATAAAACCACCTGAAAGGGTTTGAGGGATTAATAGTTTCCTAAGAATGCCTCTAGGATCAAGAATATGAAGTTCTAGAGAGGAGGGATGACACTTTAATTCTAAATTCGTGTTTAAAAACAAGAATTATGGTTTTACGTGGTGTGTAACCCAGTTAAATGTCGTACAATTGATTATTTTCATATCTACCAAAAAACCAATAGCCAACTTCTAAAAATTAATTGTTTTCATTTTTTGATTTACACGAAATGTAATCATATTAAACATGTAAAAATCTAGTGGGCTATAGAAATGAATAACTACATCAAAGAATCCAACAAATATGTGACTTCACCATTATAGGTATCCTCCCAATTCCTCCTCAACCCTATACAAGTAATGAAAAAATAAAACCATGAAGAGGATAAAGAGGAAACAATCAAATTTGTAACATGTTGTTATAGTCTACCCGCTATAAAAACATTGTATCCCCAAAAATCTTATGAAGAAGCTTCAATTCAAAAAATACGAGGCCACTACTCTTTCATCAGTGCCTCACCCTCACACATCTCATAAAATATGAATTGTGCTACCACAAAACTTGATCCAATGTTATCATCCTCCCATGATGTACCATGGTTTTAGAATAAACTATCCTGAGTGGTCATTGTGTAAAAGTTAAATCAGGTTCAATTTCAAGATTATTATAGCTCAAAACATAAAATTGGTCCAAAAAATTCTTTTGTAGATAAGATACAGGAAACATGTTTTTATCGACATCGGATGTGGTGGAAGTGAAAAATAGTATGAAACCTTCCCTACATTCTCAACAACCTCAGAAGGACCCCAAAATGAGGACAAAGTTTCCCTTGCTTCGCAATTCATTGATGGCCCAATCAAGATGAATATTTCAAGAAAACACAGTCACTAAATGAGAATTACAATATTATATAATGTTGATCAACTTAATATTTATATCAGCTATATTCTATCAACATTCTTTGATGAATTAACTGATTATTTGATGTTGTCTTAGTCACCAAACTTGGTCCAAACAAGGATCTACCCCCAACCTCCAACCTTCTCAATAGAGATCTATAAGGTCATAAATAGAATGCCTCAAAATGACCCATTTCCAACCACAGACATGTAACTATTGTTATAACCTAACATAACCAGTACTAAATGGTCATCTTTAGCCCCACCAAAGCTAATAACACATGCATGTAGAATATACTTAGGGATCTGTTTAGTTCTTTCTATCTAGCGGTCCGACTGCATATAGTATTTTATACTCAAATGGATTTGAGATCTCTATACCTTTTGAAAACCTCTCCAAAAAAGATAAGTGAATCAAGGATCCCTATTAGAGACTATAAAATACTAAAATCCGTGAAAATGAACAATATATTTCCTACAGGGATTTCCCATATCATTAAATTTGGGTGTATCATGAATGGGTATATAGTGATAAGACTTGTTCATCTTGTCAATCATAACCCATATAAGATTATTCTTTCTCTAGGTAAGAGAAAACCTATCCTCAATGTACATAGATATCTCATCCCACTTCTTTGTATCCACTGAAAGTGGTTGAAGAAAACGCGAAGGTTTTTGGAGCTCAACCTTCACCTACTGACATGTATAAAAATGAGAGAAAGATTTGTAATATCCCCTTTCATACCAGACCACAAGACCTACCACCAAATTTCACTGAACATATTAGTGGTTCTTTTATTCAAAGCCCACTGAGATTTATGGAAATCTCCTACCACTAATAGCACAACAAAGCGATTATGATAGTATAAAATACCCTCTTTAGAGAAGAACCATTGGGAAACTATCTGCGCACCATATAGAGAGTATCATATTTCATACAACACATCATCAAGATGTTGATCCTGAAAAATCATATCGAGAAGAGCATATTTCAATTGAGTTCTAGAAAAAGAATCATAGACCCTTTTTCCTAAACTATAATACGAATCTTTGGAAAGAGAGCCATCAATTTCCACTCATCTAAATATTCATTAATGTCCGGGGTAGGACTTTCCTTACCTAAAGCATCCATAATGACATTCACTTTTTCTAGGGTATATGTGATTTTGATGTAGAATGATTACATGTATTCCACCCAATTCTTGTGGTTGAGATTACAATATTTGTGAGAGAATATATAACTAATGCTCTTGTTTTTTAAAAACATGTTAAATATTTCTCTAAAGAAGAAATGATTACAAAACATAAGCACATGAATCATAGCTTCATGTTCAAGTTCATGGGTCATATAATTCTTCTCGTGTGGACAATGTTTAAGAAATCCATATAAAACAAAAAGATTTCATTTCATAAGGATTCAACCCATGTTCGAACATGATGTTTCAAAAAATACCACATAGCCCTAAATGGCCTATAAAAGATTCTACACCAGAGTAGTATTCAAAACATGTTTCATCTCAGCCAAATAATTTTGATATATTTCATCCCATGAAAACATTACTCCCATTCGAGTTAGTGTTGTCATTAGAAAAGAAAACTTTGAGAAGTCCTTAATGTATCATTGAAAATAACCAACTAGACCCAAGACACTCCATATCTGGAAATAATTCCATGCTTATTCTTATTCCATAACAGATTTTACCTTTTCTGGATCAACTGGAAAACCATTTTTCAAAACCACATTTACTAATAATTTCACTTACTAAATCCACACGTTTCACTTTGAATAATGGATATGAATTAGGTGATTTCTAAGAATGTCCAAACCATTATTAGATGATACACATAATCCTACTTGGAGATAGAGTAAATAAGGATGTCATCTATGAACTCCACCACAAATGTTTCCAGAAACTCATAGAAAATCCAATTCATTAAATCCATAAAGACTATAAGATCATTTGTTAAACCAAAGTGCATAATGAGGTACACATAATGGCTATAACTACTCTGAAATGTGGTTATATTAATTACATATTAATTTATTCTTAACTAATGGTGATTTGATCAAAGATCAATCATTGAGAACCAATTTTAACGTTTAAACTGATAAAAAATATCATCAATCTGTGGAAAAAGATATTTTTTCTTCACCATTACTTTATTGAGATTTCAGTAATCCAAAAATAAAATATGTGAACAAACTGTATTCTTATAAAAGGGAACCAGTGCCTCTGAAGGTGACACACCGAGGAGCATAAATCCGTTCTCTATAAATCATCCAACTGGGACTTAATCTATTTCATTTTAGCTAGTGACATGTGATAAAATATAATTGGAACTAGCAGAGTTCCAGATATTCAGTTCATTGAAAACTCAACCCCCCTTACTAGAGATAATCTTGATAAGACAGAAGGAAACAAGTTGGGAAACCTGACCACAATGAGTGGGATATCACAATGTAAATATTCCTTCTCTAGATCAAATGGAAAAAATATTACTTTTCGCGGCTCTGGATAAGAAGGTATGGCTTTTCTCATCCTTGGGTTCCATTTTCCATGAAATAAAACAGAAAAACCACTGGGTGTAGTTAGTTAGAACCATCAAAGATAACAATAAATCTGAGATTTATTTGAAATAGGCCAATCAATATAGAAAATGATGTCAATATGTTTCACGTTGAGAGCTAGATAAATACATGTTTTCTTGAAATCAATTAGACAGATGACACAATAGGGACTGGGAAGACCCTTCTCTATCTTCATATCATGGGGTGTACTAATACTCATTACCCAAGATAAAAGTTAAATAGAAAGATTCAATAGATTAAAATTAATGATTAAATTAAATAAAATGAGATAGACAATTATAAAATATAGTAGTCACTAGTGATTAAGCTATAGTAATGGTGCCTCACACAATTTTTGGACTCATATCTGCTTCCTCTGGAGACTCTTCCACTGCATGAAATAGCTTTAATCTAGATGCCTGCGGCCTGAACCCTTTTATACATGAAGCATATGATTTACTCATAGATTTAGGAGGATATGATTATCTCTTTACACTATGTAGAGTAAAATAGATATAGGATAATATATTTAAGTTCCTTGAACATCCATATGAGACCCTATTCTTTGGTGCGTCAGTGAAAAACCTCATCGAATATCTTGGATTTCCACAATTGTAGAAACTCAAAGGACTTCCTCCTTGTGATATACGAGGTCTAGAATAGCCATGACATTGAGAACTACAATGAGAATCGTCACTCTTCCTCTTTCCCTTGATGGAACACATACTTCCATTGGATAAGAAAGAAACTCCCAATAACCTTAACATACCATCCAGGTAAATTTTGACCATCATCTCATTATCTAGTACATCAACATTAGAGGGAAACAACAGCAAGAAAACTAGAGAAAAATATCCATATGAAGTCCCAACTCAAACATATGATCCTTAATAATCTCATTCTATACTATATTATATGTGATGTGTATGATCTCAACAAAAGAGTTTTCATAATCAGACACGGTCTAGTAAACCTGATCATGTTTGAAAATCACTCTACTGTTGGATAATGACATCAACTCTAGATTGAACTGATTTGTGAAAATAATCTTGAATACCTTAAACTATAAGACCTCTTATTTTTTCACCATAACCATAGTTTCCTACAATATCCTACTTGTTCCTTCTAGCATAATGGTGGAACACTTCACTTTGATCTCATCAGGTGTGTCCAAGAACCCAAAAATTCATTCCATACTGCTCAACCATTCCTTAGCATCATGAGGTTCATTGGATTCCTTGAATGGAAATGGATTTTAGTTAAGTAATTATTGAGAAATAATATTGAGAATGTTTTTCTCATGATCCATACATAGAGCCTAAATGAGAATGGGAACTGAAGGTGGTGCCTTTCCTAGAGTGTGGATATTGCACACAATCACCTCAACCAGATTCGGTTCATCAACTATGTTTTCATTCGGAGGTTCAGTAGTAGCTTCATCTTGGATCTGATTCATAAATATTCTTGTAGGCATGATGCCACACAACATCATTATAAAACATGGAATACATTAGATTAAACTCAAATAGAGCAAAAAGGGATATTAATCACAATAGATAGAATAA
The DNA here is from genome assembly GCA_963277665.1 of Viscum album. Lineage (NCBI taxonomy): Eukaryota > Viridiplantae > Streptophyta > Magnoliopsida > Santalales > Viscaceae > Viscum > Viscum album. Next base: position 2,080,161,582 of record OY728152.1, on the reverse strand, counting down.
TCAAGACTTGGATTTCAGTATATCCAAATCAATTTTGGAAAAATACTTGAATTAATACACAATAATTCTTTCCCTGACCTCCTTTGGAGACTTAAGGTTCATTGTGGTGAGTGATGGATATGAACTCCATAAAACATCCTCTTATTTCCTGAAAATATTTCACAAATTCATTCTGATATTAAGAAAAAAAGATCAACCTCGAGCTCTGATACCACTTTCTCATAAACCAGATTAGGTACTCTGGTAACCTGAAATTGAAACCAACACAGATATAGCCTGAAGGGTGTTACCAATTCCCACGGGTTTCCAACTAGCACCTGTCATGATACAAAATAAATTTGGGAATTGTTTTTCCATAAAAATTGTGGAGAAAAAGAGACCAGACAATATGTATAACAAAAGAAACACCATTGAGAGTAATGTACCAGAAATAAAACAAGAATTAAATCCCAAATTAATACAACCAAAGTACCAAAATAGGGAATACATCCCATTTTCCAATGGAAAAACTCACAATGTTTTAGATTTGACACCTATATCCACCTCTAAGAGATCCTTTACCCTTACTCAATCCTAGAATAAGTTAATCAGCAAACACCTAGAATCACGAGTTGGGTTTGATCCAAATACTAATAGGATTTCACGAAATGATTCCACAACAAGATAAAAATATCTAATTAACCAAGAATGTGATATATGTTTATTTAAAAAAATTTGTTTGAAATATAAAAGTTATATTTAATCAAATCACGATTTACAATTTAATAGATGAAAAAACATTAAAAAATCATGCTTCACATTTCAAATGTTGGAAATACACTTCAAAAGAAATATTTTTCTTTCATCCAATTTTATACTTATACAAATGTTAATTTTAAAAAAAGGGATAAAATAATCACTTTTAAATAAAATAGATTTTTCAAATTCACAAGGAATGTAAAACAGTTTACAATAATTTTATATATGAATTTGAAATATAAACAAGTGAGAAACTTGGTTAGGCACCAAATAAGTTATCAATGTTCCCTTATATAAGGACCCACACTCAATGTGAACATCAGTATATATAATTCCAATTAAATTCAGGACAAAGAGGACTCATAGCCATTTCCTAAGGTATGTGATTTGATGATATGATGTATTTGAATGTTGGAAACCATAATGTTCCATGTAGATAAAACACTAACTACCTATGTCTATCATGTGCTAAATTATAAAAAACGATGGTAAAATTATTTTAAGACTACAAAAAATACACTTAAATCCCTTTAACCATTTCAAATATACTGATTTTCTAGTTAAAAACTATAATTGATTTGTAATAAAAAAACCTTCTCACCAAGATCATACACTAAGGATTCTATCAAATCCATTTTAATCCATTTTTAAAAATAAATTCAACAATTAAATTTTATAAAATTCCATCCATTTTATAATAAAACTCTGATTTAATTGATTTGGGGGTTTTCATAATCCTTTCCATAATATCCATTTCAAAATTTAAATAAACCAGTATAAAAAATTTCAATTTCCATAAACATGCCCCAATCCACTAGAATTGGAGCTTTTCCAATTTCATGCTAAAACCCCATTTAAAAATGTCAATCTAATGGAAATGTAATTTTTCTAAGAAACCAGTTGAAATACATATAAAAAATCATAATATTGATTTATATTCAAATAATTGAAATTATGGAAAGTTATTTTATGGGAATCAAGATGGAACCATCAGCCATTTTCTCATGGAAACTGAAATCCCTCGACAAACACACCAAATAAGAAAAAAAGTGCAGAAGACCTAAGAATTCAACCTAAAAACAATATTTCAAAACATAGATTTTAGATCCAACAATTCTATGATGATCAATCATACACCATGTAGGAAAATAGAGAGAGGATGAGAGATAGAGGGATAGAGAGAATGCTCACTGAGTACGATACACTGTGACCACAATAGTGATTTAACATTTAACAAAGCCCCCCTGAATGGTTTTTAGGCTCCAAAGATTCCATGTAAATTCTATAGCACTGAGAGAAATTATTTTTTGGAGAGGATGAATAAGGTTTATTGCTCAGATACTTGTTTAAAAACAAGGTACAATGTTTTACACAACTGTAACTCAGTTACATGTCATGTAATTTAAAATTTTCATATCTTCTGAAAAACCCATTGTCTCTTTACAAAAATTATTTTCATTTTATGATTTATATGGTTTGTAACTACATTACATAGTGTGAAAATGTTGAGTAGGTTGTAGAAAATATTGGTTAAATATGAGAATCCAACATATCTGTGACATGACCATTATAGGTATCCTCCAAATTCATCATTGGACACATATAGATAATGAAAAAAAACCACGACATGATTAAAGATGTATCCCTCATATTGTAAATGTTATGTTATGTCCTGAAGGAACCAGTTGATAATTTGAAAATCACATTGTATTTCATTTGGTTTTTATGCTAGGTCGATTAAAACAATGTTTCACACCTATATATGATTTTAATTATGTGATGGGTAGACCCAAAATTATATATACCACCAATGTATTGAGTAATTTGATTATCTCAAAAGATATCATGGTTTGTAGGAGGTGAGATTTTCTGACTATAGTGTGTGAGAAATTATCCTATCGAACTATGTTATGTTAATAAAGTTGCAAGCTTTCATTTTGATGTCATTTATATGTATATTCCTAATATCCAATGATTATATGCTCTTATGTTATGATAATTATTTAATACATGTTCATATAATATCATCTCTTTATTCCATGATTCTAGGATTATGATCATCCTCATTATGATATCATGGCATTCCTAATGTCACTCATGTTATGACTTATTATTATTTGTACCCTTGATAAATATTTGATATTACCCCTTATCATGTTTACCATTTCCTACGTTATGAAAAAAAGTAATAATTATGATAAAACTATAATATTTACTTTTGTTGATAATTTATGACAGATGTTGATAAAACACTATGAATTTATTAGCTTATTATTTAGTAGGAAATATGTATCCATTTTATGAGAAGACATGTGATTTATTTGTTAGTTATTTGTCTTTATTCTCTAAAACTCTAAAATAAAAGGTCCTGAGATTATAAACATGTGAAATATATTGTAATTATATATTTATATCCAATAAAATTTTGCAAGTTATGTGCTTTTAGCACCATATTTTGGAGCACATGTCAGGGGCATCTATACCCTTCTCTTGGAGTCGTATTACATGATGGTATTCATGGAGCTTTAATTAATATATATATATATATAGGGTGTAATGTATTGTGGTTATTTAAAACACATTTATCTTTAGATATAGTATCTTAATGATTTTTATAGGTATTTTATTTTTAGGTTCTTATGTATTAGGGTTTTGTACAAGATGTATAGGTAATGGTGGATTGAAGAAAAAAATATTCATTTACTCTCTGAAGGCATTGATTATGATTATGATATTATGTGATGAAAATGATGAATGTTACACCATACAATTGTATTACATGCATGTCTCTTATTAGAGATACATGAATCGAGATGTGAGACGTTGGGGAAGGTGTAAAAATCATGTGGTGAAGTGGTAGTAGGGTACCTCCACTTTTAAATTTATGGTGGATATTATATTATTATTTTTGTGTTATGCTTAGTGAGAGAGCCAAGATGAGGATTTTAATCTATCATACTAGTTTAGGTGATGATTTAAATTTATTTATTTTTATGGGATTTACATTAATTTATTCATAATGGAATTATATATTTCATGGAAGATCATACTAATTATTCATATTATGATAACCCCTATCTATATAATGTATTTCTCAGGTACGTAGGATTTGATTATTGAATTGGATGAAATTATATTTCTACTGGATTTTTTGGGATTTTTTTAGACTTTTGGTTACTTACAATGATTTATATTGGGTGCTTGTACTTTTTATTTATATTTGATTCAGTTTTTTTGGACATTACATGAATTCATTGGGATCTTTTATTTATAATGGCTTTGAGTTGTTTAATGGTAATTTTTTATCCTGCATTTCTCATCATCCTATAAGAGATTAAACCCTAATTTTTTTGATATAATATCATGTCTAGTCTTTAACCCCCTATTATTTTATAATATATTTATCTTCAAACATATTTATCTTGTTCAATATACTGTAATACAACATACTCGATTCTAAAAGAATTGTAATATAGAATACTATAATAACTTACACATTAAATTGGTGGTATGAATATGAAAAACTAAATTTGTATTTTTTTGTATAAATGAATTAAATAAAAAATATATATCAATATACATTTTTCTATTTTTAGTAAAAACATTATATGCTTAAACAATATATATTTTTTCCTAAAAATATTCTTTATTGTTTTTTGGGATAATATAATATAAATAATTTACTCAACTTTTTTTTGAAAAAATTGAAATAGTGGTTGAAATTATCATGTAAATATTATCATAGAGTGAATTATTAAAAATTTATGAAAATATTTATTTTTGTATGAATAGTGAAAAACATATATTTCATAAAAACTATATTCTCATTTAAAGAAATTAAAATGTTTCAATTTTTAAATAAGTCTTCCAGAGTTATATTCGTTATTTTATATTTCTAACAATCCAATTAATGTAATTGTTTTTAATTTTATTTTTAATTTTTGAAAAATTCATTTTATACTTAAGAAATCATGTTTTTTTCAAAAATGATTTTTCATCATGTTTTGCGAGTATAATTTAAAATTAATTTCCACCACATCCACAAATTTAATATTTATAAAATGTAATAAATATTTTCAACCATAATATTTCATAAATTTTCACAAGTTCAACTTTATTTTTTGTCATAATGAATAATAAAATGTTGTTACAACATTTATGGTTAAAAAAGAATATAATGGGGATTATTTTATGAGATAAAAATAAAATTAAAAATTAAACATAAATAAATCATACTTTATGGACATATATTGTCCCTATGTTATCATACCATATAATACATAGGCATTTTAGAGTATTTGTCGTGATTATTAAATGATAATATTTAAATATTTTTTAAAATTCCAATGGTGTCTTCTTGAGGAGAATAATGAGGTGGACAGATCAGAGCAAGGGTTCCTGCTTCGGTCTGTGGTGATTGCATGAGGTGGTGATGGTCGCCGCTTCAGCCCATCCTCTCTCGGTGGAGGGGGGCTGATCTCCTTCTACCATCTTCTTCTAGGATTAGACCCTTCACCCCATTCACTAATCCTGGCTTCCTTACTCCCTTACCAATGATTTTGATTTACCCCAAGGTTATTGATCTCTTCAGTGGCTCACCTATGTTTGCTATTACGATGAAAGAATTATTTGAGGATTCATATCTCTGTAGTCTTATGTTGGTTGCACACTTTAGGAATAATTGTTGTCGGGTATATGCCTTCGAACAATTTTTCATCAGCTATTGGTGTCTTCACAAATGAGCAGTGGATGGTCTTAATGACAGACAACATTTGGTGATTCAATTTTCCTCAGAGGATGAGCTAAATATTTCCTAGTATAGAACTCCATGATCCTTCAATGGTATCAAATTATCTCTCTTTCATTTCTATTTATAGTTCACACATGAAGTGTGATACACCTACATTAGTGGTGTGGGTATGCTTTCTATACTTTCCTTAAAATTTCCAAAATCCATCGATACTATTTATATTGGGAATGTGGTAGTATGATATTTATGTTTAGATAGTCATACTACTACTATTTTTCACCCAACTTCACCTCATATTTTTATTGTGGTAAATGTTTCAAATCCCCCCACAGAGTGGATCTAGATCGCAGTTGGGGAAGATTTTATATGGAATCAATATATGGTTTATTCAACTTGGCCAAATTTTTTATCATACTAAAGGTTGTTGGGACATAAGGTTTTAGAGTGTCAGTGCACTCATTAGGACTGGTAAAATTCAAGCCTCCTCCTTAAGACTGCTTGATGTCGAAAAAACATATGATGACCCCACTATCCACCTGAATGCGAATTCCCAGGGTGACAACATATTTCTATGGATCCTGCTTAGTCCTGGAGGGGTTGAGGAGTTGTGTGGAGATGTATTAGGAAATTGTGGATCCCACATGTAACTCATTGAGGAGGCCCTAGGTGGAAAAGGTGGAAACTGTAAGGGGGTGCATGATTCGTGGAGGGAGAATCGAACCATTCCAGTCACTGAGTAGGAAGACACCATTATCTCAAATGGTTTATCAAGCCCCAACCATGTAAAGGATATGTGGTTGGGCTACCTTTATGCCACCCAAAAATAAGACAACCATAAGGAGGAAGGAGCATAGATCATCTCATGTGTTATCCCCTTTTCAAGGAAATATCCAGACATGCCTTAGGTTGGTGAGACGGTGTGTGAGATTCCCTCAATCAATCCACGCATCTATGATTCATGATACATGGGTTATGAAAAATCTTTCCCTCCTAAAGGATTATTTAGATGATGTTAATAATGTTGAGTAGGAATTGTAGGTTAGATATTCTTATGCAGAAAATGTTATTTACTGAGGGAAGGATAAGGGACAAGAGGTCATTTTCTCCGCTACCTTAGTGATGATTCCCATGAATATGAAAGAGTGTGGTGTCTAATCATGTTCATCCAACATGGACCTTTATGATATATCCTTTTTCACAATCATTTGATAGCCTTTCATTCCTAAGGGAAGGATAATTTAGATCGAGAATGATGGAAAACACACTTGAAAAGATGGAAATAAAAACAGGGAATATAGAGGTATTCCAAAGATATTGAACTAAGTGATAAAGAAGCAGACTCCCCTGCGTTGACATAATATGATCCAAATTTATACAGGGATATGGCTATCAGGACTATTTTGAGCAAGAGAAGGTAAGGGAAACCATACCACTGGGAGTTTCCTAGTTTAGAAGGGAGGATAAAATACTAGACCTCATAAATTTTAATGAATTATTATGAAGACTATTGTTTCAAGATATTTAGGGAAGATAAAAAAAATGGGCTAGAGGAACAGCTGAGGAACCCAATTAGTGTTCAAGGTGAAAAGAAGTGGTTTGGAGAGTTGGGAAAGAAAGTCCTATATATGAGAATCAAGGAATCTGATGGTGAAGTCACGATGTCCAATGTGGAACCATTTATGAATGAAACCTTAAGTAAAATGGGGGGGAGAATGGAAGTGGAAACTAGAGAACATTTCAATATTGTTCTATACTCTAAGGAGGAAATTATAGAAAATGAAATTAATATTAATTCCCCACTTGTGGTTATCAATAGAAAATGTGAGTGGTCGGGTATTGTTAGCAGTAATGAGGAAATATTAAAGTGGATAAACAAACAAGACTACATATGTAAAAAGGGTTTTATGTATGTAATAATCAATTTAGAAGAATATATACAGTCTTGGGAAAAGGTGGTGGATAATTTTGATGATCATTTATGAAAAAACCCGAATATGCTGGAAACCACTCTTCATTGGGGGATTTATAGGGTGGAAAGATGTAATATTCTTAGTATTGTTTTTAATAACATCTTGGGATACATTTTGGTTAACAACTATTATTTTGACATGTTCAGGTTTCTAACTTTTTCCCAAAATGAGCTTTTGAAATAAAAAAGGATGGAGATTGAATGGTGTCCTCTCCCTAACTTTTATAATAATGCCACACAACTATCATATTTTCTCTACTTTCAACCACTTATAACAATAAAAATATATCCAATTATATTCTAAATTTACCTATATATGAATTATAGGCTATTTTCTTCATAAAATACCACAATAATTTGGCTTAAGAAGGGATCTAAAGGAGGCTTCCCAAATAAGATATAATCATCTTAACCAACCTAGTTAAATTTTTTTCTACTTCTAAATCCATTAAATATGTGTTATTGAATATAAAATAATGAAATTAGTATCCCAGATATAATAAAATGTTATTAAGATTATGGAAACAACATTACTGACCATATTTTCTATCAAATGAGAAGTGAGTGAATCATTCGTGCCTACATTTGGAATACCACCTCCACATAATGATACAATTTATTTACGATCAACATCATTAATTAATTAATATAATGATATATTTAATATTTTTTTATGATATTTATAATATTATCTGGTTACATAATTATAAAATAATATGTATCTTTCTTCCCTTCATTTCATTAGAAAATGATAAATACTGTTCATGTGTATGTACAACCTACCATCTCAAGGAATGGTGTAAATCAATTTTTTATATCTAAATTTTACGGATGATTATAAATATATGTATAATGAATATATATGATATTTAAATCAAGAATAAAATTATATGGATTATTTATCCATGATCAAAGTAAAAGTACCATAACTTTTTAACATAAACTTATAAGAAAATTAAAATAGTTAACACTAAAAAATGAGGATTTTAATAAGGAATTATCAATAAATAGGTGTTGAAATGATATAACTGGATAATATATGATATTATATGTATTAAAATTATTAGGGTATATACTCATAATAACTAAAATTTCATTATTTATGATTTTTTAGTTATTTTCATGTAATTGAGACTTGGGGTAAGGGATTTATGTTTCAATATCGTTTTAATCAGGATAGTTCAAGATTGAATTTCCATTGAGTGAAATTTTATGACCCTTTTATAAAAAATTCATTTAATTTTAAAATACATTGTTTATTAATGTAATAATTATTCAATATTACCATTTATATCTCTTTTTTACATAAAATAAATGGGAAAATATTTATAGGGAAAATAATGTTTTTCTCTTTTTGGTAATGAATAATTTTTTCCATATGCATATTTTCTGTAAAATTATTTCAAGAATAATTTTTTTCTAATCTCCTATTATTATTTAAATTACCTTTTACACATGTTTTACTTTCCTTAAAAAATTTCCAATGGAATCTCTATGCATCTTCCTAAATGAGGTACTTTTTCTCCTCTTTTCAAATAATGAAAATGGAATTTTTGTTTTAACATATTCAACATAAGTGGAATTTTCTACCATCATGAAAGTTGAATGATTTTAAGCTTACCTTACATGCATCAGTAATAATTTTTTATGAAAATATTTAAATTAATATTTTAGAAATATTTGGATTTTAAGAAAGTGATTTTATAGAGAGACCCAAGAAATATTTTAGTGATCATCTAAAGTATTTTTATCCTATTTTAAATTGTTTTTATGTCACTTATGATTTATTGTGGATATGATCCAAAGATGAAATCATTTTTTTTGCATTGTTTTATGGATATAATGATGAGATATTTATGACACTATTTATTTTAATAGGTTATTCCATGATGAAATGATTAAATGTTTATTAAATTCAATTCCATTACCTGGGTTACAATATAATGATTTGAAGAATCTTTTATGTTGATGGGGAACAAATATGCATGATTTAAACTATGTAATGGGTGGTCCTAGAACTAATATACCAATTAATAATGGGGTAAAGATGAATATATAAGGAAATAATATGAACAATAATTTGAAGTGACCCAAGTTCAGTAAGGGATTATTTCCCTATGATAGAATTTGTAGTAATCATTCACTAATGATTTTATTGAATGGGGATTCAACCCATTCCAATATGATAATATTTTAAGGTATAATTGATTAAGAACATTATTTTCCCTTATTATGTGGTTCCATACACATATGTCTTATTTTAATTCTATGCTCTAATCGATCATGTCCTTTGATTCTTTTATAATTCATGTCTTATGAACTATAAATATTAATGTCAGGACTCTTGATTATAGTTTATGATATACTATATATGACCTTAAAATGTTAATATCATATTAAAATCCACTTATTCTAATGTTATGAAACAATGATCAATGATATCTCAATTTTTTACCCTTAGAGAGTATCTGAGATCACCCTTTATAATTTTTTATTTTTCCTATGATATGTAGAAACATTTTAAGAATAATATGTCCAAGAATGATGTTAGTTGTCATGAACCAAGTGGGATATTATTTAGATTTTTTATATACTAGATAGTTATATATTTATTCTTACAATGATAGTAAAACACTATAGTTATGGAATTTATCATAATGTTATATAATGAAAATTCAAATAATATTATGTAATATATATGTATGAAAATAGTGGCATTGTATAGTTTGTATCCAAGGAAGGTTTAGTGTCTTTTGGAAACTTGGATATGAAAATTTTAGTGAGAACCCTTATAATAAGAATATATATAGGGGAATTTTATATGTTATGAAAAATAATAAGTATGACTCTTCTAGAGAATACATCCCAGTGTAGATACTTTTAAGTGGATACAACCATAGAATAAAAACACTTAGGGGTACCAATCCAAATGGGATATATTTGGTATTAAATCAATCATCATTGGTTTGTGATGAGTGGGACTAAGACTACACACATGGATGGAAACTCTTGAGGGATATGTTTATTTTAATTTACATCTTCATTATGAGCTTTTATGAAATATTTTAATAGATATTGACAATGGATGAGATAGAAAAAATGTTAGGTCCTGTAGATTTGATAACCCGAGAGGGCGGTGAATCAAGGTATGATAGATTAAAAAAACTACCCCATTGAACTTGTTTCATCATTTGAAAAAACCCTCTCTCCTCTCCTCCTAGAGCAGAGTACGAAAAAAATAAAGCAAGCATAGGACACAACAATTTTACTTGGTTCACCGTCACTAGGCTACATCCAAGGAGCTTACATCGGCGAGGTGCCAATGTACCAAATATACTATAAGAACACTTCTTTTTACAATTTCAAAGTGTACACACTATCCCCCTGGTTTACCACACTGATATCTCAACTGAAGTGAGCTCACTGCTTCTTCAGAAGTTCCACTCACAATTTATATAGTTGTAGGTATCTTCATTATCAAAAATTAATGCATCCTCACTTATAGATATATGCTCTATTGAAGTCCAAATTTCATCCACTGATTAATACCCCTTTTCCTCTTATCACTATGAAAAAACCTTTGGAAATACAATCATAAATCACCCTACTTTGTGAATCTCCCAATTTCGCAAAGCTCAAACAAGCCTTCACGAAGTCCTTTCCTTTTCGTGAAGTAGAAACCTTTGCAGAGCTCACTGTGTCGCAGAGAACCCTGCTTCGCAGATCTAAATTTTTCTCAAAGAATAAGCCTTTGAAAAGATTAGGCTGCCATAGAGCTCAAGTCGTCTCAATGTTACTTCATTCAAGAAGCTCCCTAAGATAATATGGAACACAACCATTTCACAGAGCTAAATTATCTGCCACGAAGCTCCTGACAATCATGAATCACACTGCCTCTGCAAACCTCCTTTGTGATTTCAGAGAAAATATATTTTTCTTATAAAACACTATCTACTTCTCCTGAGGGAGTCATGGCTTATTTAATCAATATTTCACCGACTCGAGAACCTTCTCTGCGAAGTCAGAACCACGTCTGGTCAAATCAAAATGTACTGAAATATCCATTGAAATTATCTTCATATCTCTAATCCAGAATAATATTTTTAGATTTTGGAGATCATCTTAATCTTAGATAATTACATAAATTCTTTTGAGCCTTCGCCTTGAAGCTCCACTCGCAATTCCCTTCACTACTGCAATGCTCTTCAACACTGCTGTTTGTGAATCATGTCATAATAGTGAAGAACACTGCCAAATTTATTCATGAATTCGTGAAATCCACATCAAGAAGCCCATATTCATGAAAATCACACCTTTTCCATATATTGATCATATCTTCAAGTAATCTACATTTCACGATGCTCCCCAAATTCAAAATATTGGACCCTAAAAATTTGGTAAACACTGTAAAATGGCACCACCGTGTATCAATGCTTTTTCTACCACCTCTAGATCATACATTCCTTTTTTCATGGGGATTATAAACATTAAATTTCAGAAACATCTCTGGAGCTCGACAATTAACCATGGAAACCTGCATTTTCTACCAACACAACCGACCAAAAAATGCTGCAAAGTTACCTTAAAGGATTTTTTCCCAATATTAAACCTAAGGTGTCATTGATTTAAAAGTATTTTTCATGATTTAGAAAAAATATAAGTGATTTTAATTGTTATATAACATCCCAATATAATTATTGTTTATCAGAAAATTATTTTTGGTTTAAATAAATGGTTGATACTAGAATAAACTATATAAACACTAAATTTTAAAGAAAATTCAATGATTTTACGCATTAGAAACCAAATGTTATTGGGGATGGAATGAATATTATTATTGATATTATTATGAAACATTCTAAAGACATGAATCATTTAGAGATTACAGAGGAGAAAAGGATAGAAAATTTTAATCTACGCTCATTCATGAGGAAAAAACTACCATATTGTAGTTGGTCCAAAGATCCACTAGTTTTTGAAAAATGGATCAATAAAAATGAGAAGTTATTTTATTTTCTCTTTAGTTAAGTAACTAAAAATATTATTTTATATCATTATTATTTTGATGTCGAGGAAGATCAATGGTGGAATATTATGAAGAACATGAGGTGGAATTATGAAATTGACTCCATGGAATGTGATGGGATTATGATTTTATTTTTCAATAATAACTTTATTTGTATTCTTCTTAATAAAATGGAGAAGGGATTACTTGAGCTAAACTATAATAATGTTGAATCCATTAGTAACTGAGTGATAGACATCAAAATATACATGAGTTATTTTTTAGTATTATCATCCAACCAAAAATCATGAATTATACCTTGATTTAATGGATTTAAACAATTCCATTGAAGGGGTTTGAAAAAATAAATTTAGTACTAATAATGAAATCATTTTATATTTTATCAAGGTATAAAAGAAGATTATATATAAAAATAAATCCAATTTTGTGTGTGAAAAAAAAGATGAAATTAAAAGTAATATATCATCATAAATGTCTTAGAGGGAAGAAGTGTTGCTTTCCATTATGATAAAATTATAGTGACCCATAATTTCCATATATAAAAATTTCATCTTTTTAGTTCATATTGAATACATTTTACAATAAAATCCCTAAACAAGTAAATTTTTAGTTTCATTATATAATATAAATGAAATATTGTTATTTCATGAATGAAATTCAATATATCCCATCAAGATCTTCCCACACATTACTCCTCATAGAAAAAACCTACTTAAAATTATCCACATAACCTGTTTAAAAGAATCATATGAAATAGTATACTCAAATGTGAATAAAATGTAAACATGGGAGATATAAATCGATGAGAATTGGAGAATACAAGATATTTCAAAGGGTATCATATCAGGAACATATCATACATTATTCACAAGAAAAAAATTAAGTATTATTAACATGATTCAAGTCAAAAAAACTATCATTTCAAAATACATGGATCAACAGGGTGAGAAAACATCATACATAAATCATGAAACATAATTTCATACCATAATAATGTTATAGGTTTTTCCAACATTATTAGAATAGACACAATTCTTGATATCAATTTTAACTACCATAACCATAAAAAAATAGTGGACTATGCATCGACACCAGTTTCCTAAATCATAACAGATTAGGAATCACGACATATTTCCCATTATGGAACATGAATATCCACCTATTTCTCATAGTGGATCAAGAAAAACAACTTATTTCCAATAATGATATCATTTATATAATAATATACCAAATTTATTAGATGGAAATATAATTCTGGTCCCACCCATCTAATAATGAAATCCAAATATATGTGTGCCATAAGATCATAAAACATTCATCATAACATGAAAACATAAGATATTAGGGGAAAGGGTTTCATAATAATCTCATCATAATAATCATAACCACTTGGTGAAATAATATGGATCATACCACTAGATCAAATCCACAATAATGTATAATAAACATCATTGGATTTTATCATAGTAAAAATTCCATTAAAATAATCACTACAACAATTATTAAGGAAAATACTCATTTCATCACATATATTGACATCAACTATTTAAAATAAAAATATATCCAAAAAATTAATTAAATTTTTTAAAATATCAATGGTAACATTTAAATTATCATTCAAATCATTATGTTTTCATTATAATGGGAAATTCCATTCATCTCGTATAAGTTAAAAGAAAACATTCATTTCACATTTTTGAAAAAGGTAAAAATGTTCCTCATTTGGGAAAATAAATTAAGAATCAAATGAATTATTTTTTATAGAAAGTAATTTTTTTAAAAAAAATAATTTAATAAATAATTGGAATATAGTAAAATATTTGGTTTCATTTTGAAAACCTGGCAATGAATGGGAAAGGATATTAGATTGAATAGTAAAACATAAACAATTTAATTTAAAAATTTATTTCATTATTTTTAGTATATAAAGTGAGGAACATGAATTTAAAACATGAATTCCAATAAAATAACCATTAGATAAAGAAATTAAATGGATTAATTATATACGTAACATATTATTTCCTCAATGGAGATTCATGCATAAACTATCCCAATTAAAATATGATTGAAACATAAATCATGTACCACATGTCTAATCATTCTTCATAAATGTTCAAAACATGTGAATAATAGAAATATAATATTTATAAATTTTTTCTAGAACCAGTTTATTATCTATCACATCATTCATTATTTTCTTATAACATCTTATCACCCGTTTATTAATAATTATTTATTAAAATTACTATTTTGAGTGGTAACTCCTTAATTTTTTCATTCATTTTTTAATTTAGTATACCCAATCATTTTTATTTGATCATGGTTCCATAATATTCGAAATATTAATAATGATATAAATTTCATATTTATTAATTATTAACATATATATAATTCATCCAAAAAATTTAGAGATAAAAAATGATTTATACCATTAATGGAGATGGTATGTCATTCGGACACATGAATGTCGTTTCCATTTATTTGATGAATACAATAAAATAATGGTAGATAATTACTGCTCTTTATATAATAATTGTTATATCATAAATACCATATATATTCACCAAATCTATCATTATTACCATCCATTTCCAAATAAAATGAAAAATATTCACATCGCTCCATGGAGGTGGTAGTCCACACATACACACAAGCGACACAATCATCTTCCAACATATAGAATTGTAAAAATGTATATATGAAATTATAATAAAAAATTATTTATATCCTAAATATCAAAAATTGATATTTAAACCATAATTATAACCATTCATGAAATATGGTGATAGAAGACAAATTACACTGCTACGTGGAATTAGTAAGTCATACGTACACACGAGTGATGTAATCAATTTCCAATGGATGAAAAAGTGGCAGAAAAATATTCTCACAAAACAATAATGACATCTCAATATATATAATTTAATTGATTTATTTTTTAGAATATATTACATATATTTATAGGATATAGAAGAAGAATGAAAATTTTAAATTTTCGGTTAAGATTTATATCTCTTTATGGAGGAACCTCTTTTGGATTACACCTTAAACCATGAATGGATGGACTTTTGGAAAGAACAAAAGAAATATTATCTGTGGAATGATTGTAGTATAGTATTAAATTAGGGATTGGATAATCTAGTTCAATCAAGGTGGGGTAATGAAAAGAGAGAAGGGGTGTCCCTTTATAATAAAGGTAAATGACACAATTAGAATTACAAAAATCATAAAAATGTAATTAAATTATTACCAAGATAAAATCATTGAATAATAAATTTATTTGAATAAAAAGAGTCTATGTTTGAAATATCATCAACTAATGAAATTAATACATGTTTTGACAAAATTCTAAACATTACCTTTTGATTAACCCCCTGGTTAACCAAATATTACCTTAACCATGGTAATGAATTTTTCCATATTAAAGGGTTATAATTTAACTTATTAGTTATAAATTTTCATATAAATGAAATATTTTTTTCATATTATTCCATATAATATAAATAATTTCCCATTTAAATAATTCTATGATTTTTATAGAATTTAATAAAATATTGTTTTTATAAAATATCATTATTGTTAGTTATTTCACTATTTATTAAATTTGACATTAAATAATACATTAAAAACAATTGAATTTGAATATAGACCATTCACAAAACTCTAACATATTATATTAGTCTATAAAATTTTTTGAAAACAATAATGTATCAAAATTTAATTAATTTTTATATTTTTAAAATCATTAATTATAATTTTCTATTAACATAATAAATATTGTGTTGGTGTTTCCTGAGCATTCAATGAAATTGAAAAATTAATAAAAATTATAAATAAATTTCTATGATAAAATTTTTTGTTTATATTTCATTCAAACATTTAGAACTAAAATTAGCCCCTTTTTATTCTTATGTAATATTATTTTAGAATTTAATTATATGAGAGTTATTTTTTTATTCTTTTCTTAAATTAACAAAATGTCCTGATCAATGAAAAATGGTAGAACGTTAAAATATATTCACTATTTGGATGAAAAGGTTGGCCCCACATCTATCTAATATGATAATGGAATGTGTTAGAGTAATTTTAAAGACTTATCCCAATGTTTTAACACTATTTCCCATTTTTTTCTAATCAAGGTAACAAACATTTATAATAATTAATGTTTTTATTGGAAAAAAATAAAAGGGAACTATTTACCTCTATTGACGCTGGTTTTTTGGATTATCACTTCGAATATGTTTATGTATATATCTATATTGTTCCTTAGAGTCAGTGTAGTAGTTGGTTGACTTTTGACATAATAATTATTATATTAAAAATATTAATATATTTTAAATCACATGATTGAATTATTTCAATATAAATGGTTTTCCCATTCATTGGGACATCAGAAGAGAAATGTAAGACCGATATTTATTTTAGAACGTGGGGTTTACTCTATGTGTGACCAAATGTTGGTTGGCGTTAGACGTTCCGTTAACGAAATCTTTAAGAAAATTAATTAATTAATTTTAATTAAATTATTTAATAACCCACAATCTAGGAATCCTTTATAAATGAAATTTTATTATGTTTTTAGAAGTTTCGAGGCATAACCTTTGGCGGATTAGTGATAGTGAGGAACCATTCTCCTTTGGCGGGTCATGATCTGGATTGGAAAATAAGGATGAATGAATCGAGATGAACCATTAGATGAAAAGTGAATGAAATAGATCTTTTCTCTATTAGTAGTAGATGTGTTATTCACTAATTTTTAATCCATTATTGAGTTAGGTATCCTTTGTTTCTTTAATCCATTTGATTAATGGTTAAACATGTATTTAATCATGTTATTTCATTTTGTCGATGATTTTCATTCATCAAATGAGTGTGAATAAGAATTTTATAATTGAAACCACTTTTTTATGTTTTGACTTTAATCTCTCCCATGGTTACACATCATCATGGTCATTTGTTAGGATCAAATTGGTCCATGATTATATTACATCATGTATGTGCAATTCTCCCCCACATTCCTCACATTCCTCTCTATCGGTCCATAGGGTTTCAGTTTGACATTTTCAGGGATTGTTTGAGCATGATAAGATCCTATGATTTATAAAGTATGAATAAATGAAATATATATTGATATTTTATATATGAATAAGTGTTTTATGTTTTATTTAAATGATGGATTAATTGAATTGTTATTAGAGTGAAAAAGAGAGGCGTGATGTCTTCACATGGGTGATCATATTTCCAATTTTCGGCCACTGGTGGTTAAAGATCAACGATTGGTTATAGACCCTATCTATTTCAAGTGCTAAAATGGAAAAATTAATGGTTGAGATGGTTGTTTTGGATGCTATTATAGGATCAAGATTCACTACAAATGATAAAGCTGACCATAGACAATGTCATTTGGTTGAACACATGTCATGTCGTCCCCTAACTGTGGAAAATAGGGTTTTGAGTAGTGATATATATCACATGATTTGTTTGGAAATATACATGTAATGTAACATTGTTATGGCGGCATGGTATATACTCTAATATTAAATGGGTATATATGCAATATGGTACACATAAATTTAAAGGGAACATGGGCCCGTCCGTACACTCATAAATGACTAGTGTTCACAGGCATGGGATGAACTGACATGTGCATGTTCTGAGTGGCCAAGACACACCATATATAAAATTTAAAAGTTTGTTAGTTTGAAATAAAAAACTATGAGATATTAATAAGAGTACATTACTTGGTATCCATATGAGAATACACACCATGTGACCCTATGTACACCCCATATACCAACCTTAGGTTCGTCTACCCTTCATATATCCTTCTTCAAGGCACAAATTTTGGCCCATGAGTATCCTATCCAGAGGTATTTTTTACATGGAACATGATGGTAGACTTTAAAATGAAATGAGAGATATTATATAATGTTATTTTAATGTGGAATTATTCAGTATATGCTTAAGTGATAGTGTGATAAGGGGGAATCATCATAAAGATGTCAGGTTTGGTGACCCCTTTCCATGCATGAAATATGTCCCCCATACATTAAAATCAGGTAGAGTGGAACCCCCTGATGAATCAGGGGGTGGGTCCTACACTAGAGTTTTAACCCCATTGTATGTGCATCATAGTGATAATGTGTGATTATTGCACATTCATATTTTTATAGTAATATTTGTTGTTTGTAGTTAGAGATGTAACTTTGGAGCTGCAGTACGACTCATTATCTTTAGATTGGATATAGAGATGGAGATCCACTATTTATCTCTCCCTCCAAATTAGGATTCATTATGAGTATTTATGTATATTGGTTTGAGATGAATATTGTATCTTTATAATTACGCATCTTTCTATTTTGAGGCTTGCTAATGGGTACAGATATATTCACCAATGAATGGCTTATACACACATTTTTTATCTTATAAATAAAATATTCATATCTAAGAAGGATTCTATGGAGCATAGTGACTTGGGTGTATTGCTGACGTTTTATGATCACACCCAGAGTTCATGAGCTGTGCTGTCTTAGGTTTCCCTTTTCCTAGTTTTTTTTTTGTGGAAATATTTTGTATTATTATGTGTTCAATATTCCCCTTTTTAATTTTGTTTTTATACTTTCATACTCTGATGTATTCCCTAGAGGTTAGTATAGGCATAGTTTTACCATAGATTCTACAAAATTTTATTATTCCATTGCACTTTTTTAAAGATATGGTTGTGTGTGTGCACATAGAAACATTAGGTTAAGACCTTCCATTTCATTTTATGGCTTCTTGAGGCTTATCTCCCACCCCTAGTGTAATATCCCATGTAAATAAATAATATGACATTTTTATGTTTATTAATTTTTGAATTAAATATAAATTTTACTTTAAAAGGGTTTCAATGTTTGATAGCGTACCCGATACACAAAAATAGGTTTCTTTGAAATCTTACGTTGCCCACTAATAATATATTATTATTTTAAACGGTAGTTAACTCCTACACATTTTATTGGTGGGAATGAAAAAAACTAACTACAATATGATTATACATGTTTGTTAAATGTATTTACATTTATCAAATAAAACTTAGAGGCTTAAAATGTGAATGAATCTAATTTTAAGCATAATTTACATTAAAAGGCTAATTTATCACCTTTTAATGGAGAACCATTTTTAAATATACTTTTGGTCATTTTAATACATTCTATATGACCAAATAAAATCCTTCCTTATAATGGGGACATCAAAATTTACTTTGTATAAATTTTTGGAATTTGCCCGATAAAGATTATTTTTAATGAATAGTGAAAAATATTGTATTTTAATTCAAAAGTGACTTTTAGTCTAATATATTAATATGGTTAGATTATATTTTTAATTGATTTTAAAGAGAAATTAAAATATATTTTTACGATTTAAACCAATGTTGGTCATCAGAATTAATTTCACTTTGAAATTATACAAAAACAAGAATCAATCTTTTGATAGTTATTGTTTCTTAAAAACACATTATTTGTTTTTATAACGAGAATTAATTTTAAAATTAATTAATTCCACTTCTAAGTTTTGAATTTGTAAAAACAGAAATCATTTTTGAATTCGGAATATCAAATATAGCATAGGCCGATTTTTGGTATTTTTCTGAAAAACATCAAATTTTTTTATGAATAGTGAAACCACTTAGTGGTAGTAAAAAATTGACTTTCATTTAAATGAAATTTTACCACTTTTGTGCATTAAATTTTGAAATTCGGACATACATGGTGGTTATCAAGAAATAAAATGTCATTCAATGAAATGAAAATAATTTTTGGTGAATAATAACTTTTGACTTTTATTTACCGCAGTTAAAGGTAAATAAGGTAAATCATGGTAAAAAGAATATTATAATAATTTAAAATTACCTTAACACTTTTACAAGGCTTATTGTATGAGTCCTTCACGACCATGTGCATATTTGGGTCGATTTTGGGACCCCATTGAGCCACTTGGGAGTGATAATGACAATTTAGATTAATTAACTTAAAGTAAAGGGAAAAATAACAAAAGAAAATATCTTTTTGTAAATTAATTTTTATATGGTGTTATATAAGCCATATTTTCGACAATAAATATTCATTTAAAAGATCATAATATTTCATACATGATATTATACTTCTATAATTTTTAGACATCGAATAATTTAAATTATTTATGACCAAATAATGATGCAGTGTTTACCTCATTAATAAATAATTTATATAAATAATATTATAATGATTAAAATATAATCCAAAACCTGTACAATTTTCATTGTATGATTTTATTTCGACCTTGAGTCATCTTATATTTGACTATAATGATTTTTGGAAGATTATAAACCGAATATCAATATATAATAAAATAATGTTTTCACACTTTCTTAAAGAGCCCCTCCTCTCCCTTATAAAAGGAGACCACTTATAACCAATTCTACTCACCTCTAAAGCCTTTTGTCTTGTCCAAAATCTGCCCAATTAAGCTCCCTACATCCCTATCCTTCTCTTATAATCCTTAACATTGGTAGAAGGCACATCAATAAGTCTTTTGTTTCAAACCAAAGGTAGTTACCCAAATTAAAGGTACCCGTTTCTCTTAAATTGTTTTCTATTGCTATACTTCTCCTACCCCAAAACTCTTTTATTTATTTATTTTATAAAAAAATAGTATCCTAAATATACGAGGATGTTTTTATGAGAAGGATTCGAAATACACTTACAAACACCTCCACCCAATGAATGAATAACATAATGTTTCTGTGGATGACAAACTAACGACTCACAAAATGATGATTGTTCAAATGTCTCCAACCCCATCTCATGGTGGCCATTATGATGTAACTATATTTATATATGATATATATTATTTTTATTTTTTTATTCTACTATATTTTCCATTTATAGCATGACTTTATGGTTTCCATAGTGGATAAATATGACAATCTCATTTGAGGATGGGCGGACTACCGCCCCCTCAAAGTGACGTGATTCGTTAATGCCTTATGTGGGATGTATAAAGGATAGAGTTAATGATATTATATGTGATATTATACTAGAATTATAATATAACTACGTACCATTATGTCTTAATTCACTTAAAATTAGAAATATAAAGGAAAGTTGAGTTCATGCGTACGTATGACTTACCATCTCTATGAACGAAGCATTTCATTTCTTACCTCTAAATGTTATGTACTATTATAAATACATGTGTATACTAGATATATATTATATATATGATATCTAAATCATGAATCTCATTCTGGATATAATGAACCTTTGACCGCATGAACAGTATGTAATTATAAGAAGTCCTTTTTTGACTCAAGTACCAAATAATGACAAAACAAACATTATTAACTAAAATTATTACATAATGTTTATAACATGGTAATAAGTGATATAAAATTAATAATAAACTTGATAAATGTTCTTGAGAAAGTATAAATTATCTTTAGTTTATTATTCATGATATTAAAGAACGATCGAGTCATGTCAGACACGACTTAAGGGATTTTCTTATCTCACTTTTAATTCTGTGAGATTTTCAATGTTCTCCACTTATTAATTGCATGTGGTGTATTTTGTACCGCCATTTGATATATATTATCATGATTCTCGTTATATTCATGGTATTCTGTGATTCCTTTTATGGTTATTAACATTTGGTCATAGGACTCAGTTGATTACAATGTGATAAGCGGTTTTCATCTCACTTTTTATTCCCGTGAGATTCATGCTATATTTTCCCATATTTACTAATGTGTGGTGTATGTACTACCCCAGATTGTATTAATTGTGTAATATAATTCAATATATGGGTATTAACATCTTTATTGTATGATCCTTCTTTCATGTGGAGTATGTTTTGTTAGTTACCAAATCAGTAAGGGAACCTTTCACCCTCCTCTTTTAAAAAGTATTATTTTTGTTATGTCTATTAATTTACATATTATTATATTGGGATATCTTATTTTATATCCTTATTGATGTATACTATTTGTATTAGTGTTGAGCTAACCTTTTTATCTCATCAAATCATTTTCTGAATTTTAATGTGACACCGTTAGGCTGTCAAATTTTTACATGGGAACTTATTAACCCAATTTCAATTCATTGGGTTCAACTTGTAATTCTTGAATATGTCATCTTATGAATATCTGTGAATGAAATCTGATTGTTTTTAACATAATAACCACTTATATAGGGTTTATTTATATTTTTCACACCTAATTATGTGATTTATTTATCCTTAATTTAAGGATACCATCTTTAAAAGGGATTTCATCCCCATTTACATTTCCACTGAGACTTCATTGTTGTTATGCACCAATTCTGTATTATTTGGTGTATATACTATCCTTTGAAATGTTATATCATTAATACCTTTATTCTCATGATATTATAATGTTATGATTAATTTTCTTCCTCAATTATTTGTATTCAAGCATCTCTCTTTTTGTAAAAAAACTCTATAACCAAAATTTCAATTTAAATGTTTTAAAGATTTATTCTTCTAAGTATTTATCATTAATGCCCATGTTTTCAAAATGTGTTTTAGGATTTGTTTATATGGAAATTAATGTTTTCAAAATATAAATATATTTTAAATCTTCAAAGTGGTATGGGACACATTGATGAAAAAATCTCTTTTTAAATGGTTTTGAAAATGATTTGATAAAACAATTTCTTGATTTGATATATTGGAATGTGAAAATGTTATCTTTCCTTTATAAGTGTGTTATATTTTATGATTATGTTATGGTTATTGGGCATTGTTTATGTATACGGTTGGTTCCGTGATAATCCTAGGACGGGTGAGCCCGAGATAGCTCTCCAATGCATTGGGTAACGTGACAGAGGTAAACGTGATGTTTCTATTAAGAGATTTAGGAAATATATTGTGATGGGTATTACAAGTGTAACTCCCTATGTATCTGTGATTGCTACAATGTATATTTGATATGGATGTCATAAGTATCCTTTATGATTTATGATTTTTTAATGTTATTCATAAATATTATGATTTCATAAGGTATGTTTTGATTGAAAAATATGGTTTCATGGATTTGTATTTATTGTTGGGATAATTGTTTCCTTCCTTAATTTATAACCCTTAATGTGCTTTTTATTCTCATCCGATGTTTTTGAAATGTTTTCAAAAGGACTTAAAGATGAATTGGTTCATGGATGGGATCAAAGAAAGGTCATGATGTCTAAAAAATAGAACTAGACATGTGTCTTTTTAAGAGTTTTTATTTTATGTAAAAATGGATACTAAGTAGTAGTGTCTACTTGTAATATTCAAGTTGTTATGTAATAATTATGGCCTAATTCTCAAAAACTCTAAACCTGAAAAAATCCCCTTTGTGAATTATTCATTTAATTCAAGATTATGTTATTTTTAATAATGTGTTCTTACAGTTGGTATCAAATTTCGGTTTAGATAACTTTAGAGGTTAGGGAATTCATTAAGAATATGTGACATCACCATAATGGTTAGGATTTTAGAAAGAGTCATAGTTTTTTATATAAAGTGACTGAGCTTAAGATAACATGAATAATTATATCTTAGTGTTTACCCTCCTCATAATATATTATATGATGATTGTACTGATATACTCACACTGACCTTTTTGGTTTTAGTAAATGGCTCGATCTAGTAGGCACCAAGGTAAAAGTGGATGTGAAGAAAACTGTAATGGTTTTCTGAATGAGAAAATGAATGATATGGGAGCTACAATTAGAATACTTGTGGTTATTCTCAACCAACTACCTGAAGTCATCATTGGGCACCTGAACATTAGTGATATTTATAATGAATCATATATGCGAGAAACAAATCCCTATGTATGTTCAGGTAATAATCTTAAAGGTAAGTTTGTTAAAAAAACCTATGTGTCAAAGATGTGGACAGAAACACCTAGGAAAATGTTTCAAAGGGACAGAATGATGATATAGATGTGGAAATGAAGGTCATAAAGCAAGAACCTTCCATGGAAAAAGGAAGCATCTAGTTGTCTCTAGTAAAGGGAAAGAAGTCCTTTCTGAGGGATCAAATGAATGTTTTAAATGTGGTGTACATGGTCCTTAAGCAAACAAATGTCCTACAAAGAAGGTTTGGGAATGGGATCACCAGGATCATACATATATTCTCTTAACAATACATAATTCCATTCCGATTGAGAATGAAGAAACTAACAATGACCAATGAAAGTTATGGATTAATTTTTAACATATGTTTTCCTATTATTGAAATCTAAGGATATGATTCATGAATTTGTTTGTAGGAAATATGTATTTTAGAATAATTTGGAAAGGAATGGTTAATGGATCATGAGAAATGTTTAATGAGTAAGAAGTCAACATATAAGGGATGCAAGAGATATGGTAGAATTTAGGATGGTGAAATTCTTAAAAGTATTAAGGCTCTTCTGATGATGGGATTACATTAGAATACATTTTATAGTATGTGTAACCCTGATATTTGATATATGAAAATTTTATTCAAGGAATAATTATCTTCTCTTTTGTGGATATAGTTATAAATAACTATTTGGGTTTAAATGCTCCTTGAATTTGAGGCATTTACTTGTTAATACATTTTGGGATGCAAAACAAAATTTATTAGATAACTATTGTGGTTAAAAAATGTTATGGTTTTTTCTGATGAATTTATCTCTTTTTGGTAATGTTATAAAATTTTGTAGTTTTTGAAAAGGGACAACACGCAAACTGTGTGACAACCCGTCGCGTCGGACGAAGCTGTGGGAATCACACCCACAACCAAAGTACGACTGGAATTTATCACCTACCACTGGACTAGGTGAAGTTCCTGGTTAGTATGACTAATTATTTTTAGTTAGTTGATATTATGAATCATGAATAAGTTGATTTTGGGTTATCTATTGAAATTATTAACCTATCATGGAGGATATGTGATTAGTTTAATTACTTATTTTATGAGTCTTTAAGAGTAAATGATGTTATTTTGAGATAAATGTTAAGATTGACCTTGGAAGACTATGTGATTAAATCTTTCAGATAGTTGGGTTTCGATCTTAGTTTGGATTACTATGAAAATTTTTAAGTATAACTGTTTATTTGATGGCCTTTCATGAACCTTGAGTTCTTTTTGTTGAATTTTTTAGATTAAGATTAGTAATTATTTTTATAAAGGATTACCCTTTTGGTGATTATTTGACCTTGTACTAACAATTTAGGTTTTATTTGATGTCTAAATACAAGGAAAATAGATTGTTATCCTTTTGTGGATTATGTGATTCTATAGAAGATGTTTCTTGTACTTTTGATGTGACCAAGCCTTTCTGAATGCTCCTTATTTAAGGAAATGATTAGTTTGGGTGGAAACATATTAAAAGATGAAACTCTACTTGAAGGTAAGTATATTTCCTCATGTTTTTATTCTATTTAGAAAATGAATTCCTCAAAATTATGAAAAGGAACGTAAAAAAACATTGTTGGTTTACGTTTCCTACTGGGTAATCAAAGACTGTTTACAAAAATCATAAGTTTTTAATTTTCATGTGGTTAAAGTTTATTCTAATCATGTTTTCTATCACTCTCCATCAGAACCTGACCATTTGTTTTCTCCTACATATCCATGTTTTTGTGGAATCTTAGTATGGGTTAACTCAGGTGACCATTGTACTTCTCTTTCTTTCTTTTAAAGTGATTGTTTTACTGACTCTTTTTTTTCGATATGGGACTTTCAATAAAGTTTCTGAGCCTAAATTTGAAAATTATGAGGACGTAATTCCCAAAAGGGGAGAAGGATGTAACATCCCATGTGAATAAATAATATGACTATTTTCATATTTATAAATTTTTAATTAAATATTAATTTTACTTTGAAAGTGTTTCTATGTTCGATAGCATACCCAATAAGCAAAAACGGGTTTCTTTGAAATCTTACTTTGCACAATAATAATATATTATTATTTTAAACGGTAGTTAACTCCTAGCCATTGTATTGGCGGGAATAAAAGAAACTAGCTACAAAATGATTATACACGTTTGTTTAATGTATTTACATTTATCCAATAAAAGTTAGATGCTTAAAATGTGAATGAATCTGATTTTAAGCCTAATTTAAATTAAAAGGCCAATTTATTATCTTTTAATGGAGAATCCTTTTTAAATATAGTTTTGGTCACTTTAATAAATTCTACATGACCAAATAAAATCCTTCTTTATAATGGGGACATCAAAATTTACTTTGTGTATATTTTTGTAATTTTTTCGATAATGATCATTTTTAATGAATAGTGAAAAATATTGTTTTTTAATTCAAAAGTGCCTTTTAATATAATTTATTTATATCATTATATTATCCATTTAATTTCTTTTAAAGTGAAATTAAAATATATTTTTACCATTTAATCCAATTTTGGTCATTGAAATTAATTTCATATTGAAATTGTACATAAAAAGTATCAATTATTTGATAGTTATTGTTTCTTAAAAACAACCTATTTATTTTGATAACGGGAATTAATTTTAAAATACATTAATGCAACTTATATGTTCTGAATTTGGAAAAATAGAAATTATTTTTTAATTCCCAATATCAAATATAGTTTGGCGGAATTTTTGGTATTTTTTTGAAATACTTCAATTTTTGATGAATAGTGATACCACATAGTAGTAGTTAAAAAAACTGTGTTTTTTATTTAAATGAAATTTTACCACTTCTATGAATTAAATTTTAATAATCCAACATATATGGTTGTTATCAAGAAGTAAAATGTGATTTAATAAGATGAAAATTATTTTTGGTGAACAGTAATTTTTGACTCATATTTACCGTGGTTAAAGGTAAATAAGGTAGTTGAAGGTAAAAAGAATATTATAATAATTCCAAATTACCTTTACACTTGTACAAACATTATTGTTTGAGTCATTAACGACCATGGCCATCTTTGGGTAAATTTTGGGACCCCATTGAGCCCCTTGGGAGTGATAATGACAATTTAGATTAATTAACTTAAAGTAAAGGAAAAAATGAAAAAATCAAATATCTTTTAGTAAACTAATTTTTATATGGTCTTATATAAGTCATATTTTTGACTATAAATATTATTTAAAAATATAAAAAGATTTCCTACAAGATATTTTTTTTTTTATAATTTTTAGACATCAAATAATTTAAATTATTAATGACATAATAATAAGGCAGTGGTTTCCTCATTAATAAATCATTTAAATAAATAAGATTATAATGATTAGAATATTATCCAAAACCTATCCAATTCCAATTGGATGATATTATTTCTACCTTGAGCCATCTTATATTCGAATATAATTATTTTTTTACCATTATAAATAGAATATCAATATATAATAAATTTTTTTCACAGTTTCCTAAAGATCCCCTCCTCTCCCTTATAAAAAGAAAACCACTTATAACCAATTCCGTACACCTATAAATCCTTTTGGATCGTCCAAACTCTGAAAAATTAATCTCTCTACATCCCTATCCCCCTCCTAGGACCCTTAATTTAGATATAAGACACTTCAAAAAGTACATTGGTTCAAACCAAAGGGAGTTACCCAAATTAAAGGTAATAGTTTCTCTTAATTTGTTTTCTTTTATTTTACTTCTCCAACCCCTAAACTCTTTTATTTATTTCTTTTGTAACAAAACAAGTATTATTAATATACTAAGATATTTTTTTGAAAATTATTAGCACTACACTTACACACACCTCCATCTAATGGATGAATAACATAATGTTTCTGTGGATGGAAAACTAACGCCTCACGAAACGATGATTGTTCAAATATCTCCAACCGCCTCTCATGGTGGAAATTATGATGGAACTGTATTTATATATGATATATATTATGTTTATGTTTTCTTTTTGATTATTTATTTTACATTTATAGAATTCCTTTATGGTTTCCATAGTGGGTAAATACGATAATCTCATATGGGGAAGCTCTGACTACCGCCCCTCAAAGTGATGTGACTCGTTAATGCCTTATGTGGGATGTATAAAGGATAGATTTAATGATATTATATATGATATTATAATAGAATTATAAAATATCTATGTATAATTATGTTTTAATTCCATTAAAATATGAAATATAAATGAAAGTAGCATTCATGCGTACGTACGGCTTACCGTCTCCATTAACGGTGCATTTCATTTCTTACCTCAAAATGTTATGTACTATTATAAATACATGTATATATTGGATATATAGGATATATATGATATATAAATCATTAATTTCATTCTGGATATAATGAACCATTGACCACATGAACAACATGTAATTATAAGAAGTCCATTTTTGACTCAACTACCAAATATCGACAAAACAATCATTATTAACATAAATGATTACATAATATTTATAACATGGTAATAGATGATATAAAACGAACAATAAACTTGAAAAATGTTCTTAAGAATGTATAAATTAAATTTAGTTTATTATTCATGAGATTAAAGAACGATCGAGTCAAGTCGGACACGAGGTAAGGGATTTTCTTATCTCAATTTAAATTCCGTGAGATTTCCATTGTTCACCAATTATTAATTGCATTTGGTGTATTGTGTACTAACATTTGATATATATTATCATGATTCTAATTATATTCATGACATTCTATGATTAATT
The DNA here is from genome assembly GCA_963277665.1 of Viscum album. Lineage (NCBI taxonomy): Eukaryota > Viridiplantae > Streptophyta > Magnoliopsida > Santalales > Viscaceae > Viscum > Viscum album. The sequence continues at coordinate 2,080,132,441 of OY728152.1, read as the reverse complement.
TTTTGGGTATTAAATTTTGGTCATATGACTTAGTTGATTACAATGTTGTAAGGGGTTTTCATCTCACTTTTTATTCTCGTGATATTCATGTTATTTTTGACACTATTTACATTTGTGTGGTGTATCTACTACCCATGATTGTATTCATTGTGTAATATACTTCAATATATGGGTATTTACATCTTCATTGTATGATGATTATTTCATGTGGCGTATGTTTTGTTAGTTACGAAATCGGTAAGGGAACCTTTCATCCTCCTCTTTTTAAAAGACTTATTTTTGTTATGTCTTTTAATTTACATATTATTATTATTATGGGATATGTTATTATATATATTTATTGATGTAAAATTTATTTAAAAGTGTTTATATACCCTTTTTATCTCATTAACTCATTTTCTGAATTTTAATGTGACGTCGTTTGGCTGTCAAATTTTTACAAGGGAACTTCTTTACCCAATTTCAATTCTTTATGTTCAACATGTACATCTTGAATATATCATCTAATGAATATGTGTGAATGAATTCTGATTGTTTTACACTAAATATACACTTTTATTGGGTGTATTTATATTTTTCACACATAATTATGTGATTGATTTATCCTTAATTTAAGGATTCCATCTTTAAAAGGGATTTCATCTCAATTTACATTGCCACTGATACATCATTGTTGTTTTTAACCAATTCAGTCTTATATGGTTCGTATACTATCCTTTGACATATTATATCATGAATAAATTTATTCTCATGATATTATAGAGTTCTGACTAAATGTTATTCCTCATTTATTTGTATTCAAGCATCTCTCTTTTTTTTAAATCTCTTTATCCAAAATATCATTTTAAATGTTTTAAAGATTTATTCTTCTAAATATTTATCATTAATTTCCATGCTTTCAAAATGGGTTTTAGGATTGTTTTATATGGACATTAAAGTTTTTAAATTCTAAATTCATTTAATATCTTCAAAGTGGTATGGGACATGTTGATTCAAAAATCTCTTTTTAAATGGTTTTGAAAATGATTTGATAAAACATTGTCTTGATTTGATATATTGTAATGTGGAAATGTTATCTTTCCTTTATACATGTGTTATATTTTATGATTATGTTATGTTTATTTGGAATTGTTTACATATATGGGTGGTTCCATTATAAAGTAAGGGCGAGTGATCTTGAGATAGCTCTCCAATGCATTGGGTAATGTGACGAAGATAAACTTGATGTTTCTCCTAAGAGATTTAGGGAATATACTATGATGGGTATTCCAAGTGTCACTCCCTATGTAGATGTGATAGCTACAATGTAATCTTGACATGGATGCCATAAGTAACCATTATGATTTATGATTTGTGTGTGTTATTCATAAAGCATATAATTTCATAAGGTATGTTATGATTGAAAAGTATGGTTTCATGGATTTGTATTTACTTTTGGGCTAATGTTTTCATTCATTATTTTATAACCCTTACTGAGATTTTTATGCTCATCCAATGTTTTTGAAATGTTTTCGATAGGAATTAAAGATGACTAATTTCATGTATGGGAGCAAGGAAAGGTCATGCTGTATAAAACATTGAAGTAGACATGTGACTTTTTAAGAGTTTTTATTTTATGGAGAAAATGGATACCGAGTAGTAGTGTTTACTTGTAATAATGAAGTTGTTATTTAATAGTTATGGAATAATTACCTAAAACACTAAACCTGAAAAGATCCCAAATGTGAATTATTTATTTAATTCAAGATTATATAATATTTAAGGCTCGGTCTTATACCTAGTCTATTAGAGGATAGAATGGGGTGTAAAACGTTTTTTATAGTTGATGGTGTGGGACCCAGTGGGTTAGGTCATGACTGAGTGTTAGGAAAGGTGTTTCATTATCAGGTTGGTGTAGAGTCGGATCCATGGTGAATATTGGTTTTGAACATAGGGAAATTATTTTAGAATGTGTTCAGTTCAATTTTCTTGCTAGAGAACAAAATGTTGGTGCAAAAGCTATCATATCATAACATAAGGACCCTAACTACATGCTTGTAGAATCAGAATACCAAGGCATAGGTTGTAAGATACCAATGATACATGCATCGTATTAGAATGATTATTTTGACTGACCATATTGATTTATATCCCCATATGTGATCATCAAAAATTTGAACAAAAAAATATCATTTAATATTCCTCCATTAAGTATTTTTTGATAATAGACCACGATAACAATTAGTTGAGGATGAGAGCTCAGTTAAGGGAACATCTAATAATTTTTCCCTCCAGCTAATTATGGATATGTTCCATCACCTATTGAAGATTGAGTAGTTTTTGAAAGCTATAATGAAGTTACATTTAATCTATGTGCATTATGCTAGTTCTATCACTAGACCTGGTTAATGATTCAGAGTAATCTCGATCCTTATTAAATAGAGGATAGGATCTTGTCGATTATATAAGTCTATAAAGTTGTTTAAAATCAGGTTAATCATATTGTTTTACATGAAAAAAATCTTCTTCATGGAGCATAATGGAGTTAGTGGTGTTTGACATCCCAAACACATGATGAGAGAATAATCACATGGTCAAATATCCTATAATTATTTCCTGAATTTTTTTACCCCATGAGATTATTATTTGCATTAATTCTTGAGCATAATGAGTTGAAGAAGGCTGATATATTTGTTTCTGATTACACTATGTGGTTTTATTGAAGTCACATGCCACTCGTTTGACATGGTGTGAGATAGTTTTTTTAAGAATGAATATTTGAGAAGGGCCTCTACAAAGACATCTGTGTAAGAATAATATCCTTATGCATTCCCCATTATGCTACGGTGTTGGATAAATATGTAGTTTTTGGGACATTGAATGTATAGTGGTGTTGAGTAGCTAGAGTTGGAAGTAGACATCATTGGGATGAGAGAATTACCACATATCTAAGAAATCAGTCATTCAGGTCAGAGATAGGAGATACCTTTCTTGTGGTGGTTAATGTCACATGGCTTAAGATTATCATTATTATATGTTAAGAAGGTCATGTATGTAATGTAATAACTTCAGCGATAGATTTTGTGTCATGATTAGGTATATTTGAGTTGTGCTTAGGGTGGACCCCCTAGAAGTGGTGCTAAAAGAGGAGAAGGTGGATAATTGGATGGAGGTTATATTTGTGAATGAAGATGATATGATCTACTTCCACCACCACAACAAATAGGTGGCCTTTTCCAAGACATGGTAGATAATATATGGGTATGTATGAAGCTGCAGGATATGGAGGGCCATGACAAGGATGCACACTATATGATTCAAGGTATGATTTGTTTCTTTTATAATCTCACGCCAGTACTTGTAGAAAAAGGTGTGATCCATTCCATAATATACCTATTCCTATTTTGAGAGTTATATATTCCCACTTAGACCCTATACTATTAATTTTTTCATCAGGTTCATACTAGTATTTATTCATAGATATTTCATATATATCAACAGTATGTGTTGCTGCTAAATAAAGTGAGTTTTTCATGGAAACTGCTGGTTATTATGATGAAGCCACAGTAAATCATCTTGGTAATATACTATTTTCCATAGTCTATGACTGGATTTATTATCATCATAGGTATGTTAGATGACTTTAGATAGATGGGATGAGATTCACCATTCCAAGAAAAAGGGATCTTAGGGCTGAGCTAGTGGGATTTGCGAGCTGGAAACTAAACCCATTACCCATATGTTGGAAATATGATCCCTTAATGTAGTGGGATCATTATGAATCAAGATACCTTAATATGTGGAGGAGTACATGTAAATTTTCCCAAAGATATTATATAAATACCTTAAAGGTGGGAGATTGAAAAATTAATTGACTTTCATCATTAAACCACATCAATATATTTTAAGGGATATAAAATTTCCCATATAATTATCTAGGAACTATCAAGATAGTTGAAGGACCTTCAAAGAAAAGTTTTATCAAACCCAGTGTGTCTCCCTAGGAAGTTACAGTAGTGTTTGTGAAAAAGGTGGATGTGAGATTTAGGATTCGTGTGGATTATAATCATCTATATTTGTTAACAATAAATAAAAAGAACAACTTTATAAGATATTATGACTTACTCAAAATTTTTAGAGGTGAAATTTGGTTCTCAATGATAGATCTTAGTTCTAGGTACCACTATTTGAGGTTTTCTAAGGATGATATTTGAATGATGACATTTGATGTTGCTATAGGAACTATAATTTCTCAATGATGCATTTTGGTGTAAAAATGTCAACCACTATGTTTTGAGATAATATTAACAATATCTTTTAGTCATACATGGAAATATATGTACTCATATTCATCATTTAAAACTCATATAATATATATTAGAGGAGGATAATTCATATAATTTTAGTATTTTAATATAAATAATCTAGGATGACTAGATTTATGGTGAGCTCTTGATGTTCTATTTTTGGATGCAGGATGTTTATGTTTTAAGGAAGGTAATATCTAAGAATGGTTTATAAATGATCTAAGCACTACAATAAAAACCGGGTTTAGCAGCGGTTTTGTGGCGACGGTTCACAAAACCGCCGCTAAAAGTTTTCGCCGAAAGGTTTCGCAGCGGTTTATAATAAACCGTCGCGAATCCCGAAATTTTTGAAAATAGTCGCGACCCTTCCCTACCACCACCCCGATATTTCCCCCAATCCCTGCGCCCTCCCTTCTTCCCCTAACCCCCCCTGGTGACCCGCGACCTCCGGATCTTTCCCCAAACCCTCGCACCCTCCCAATCTTTCCCCTATCCCCCGTCCGGTGACCCGCGACCTCAGGTGTCCCCACATCCTCTTGCGACTCTGCGACCTCCGTCTCCAGTGACCCCGCGACCTCCATCTCCAGCGACCCGTCTTTTCTAGGTATGTATCCATTTAACTAGGTTTGAAATATAGGAAATTTTTATAGAGATTATGGTTATGGTAGGTCTTGTGTTATATTTGAATATTTTGATTAATTAATAGTATTATTTTGTTTCTTTGATATTCAGTTTGTAGATGTTCTGTGAAAATCATTTTATGTGCATCAAAAAATAGATTTCCCTAGAAAACATTCCTTTGGTTAAAATCAATGCCATATAAATTTTTTGTAAAATGTGCTTGGTTTGATGAAATATTTTGAAAACATTAATTTTATTAGGAATTTAGAAAATAATTGATGTGATTGTTGTGGGAAATGTGTGTTTTTTAAATGAGTGTTTTATGGAAAATCATTCTAATTTGATAGGAATCATTTGGGATTTGTTTTTTAATTTTCTATTTTTTGGAAAAATATTGGGAATTTTTTCTTAATTTAAATCATTTGAATTGGTTTTCTGTAATAATTTTTTCTTTTAAAAACCAATTCAGATTTAAAGGAATTTGGAACCCCATGGGGGGTTTGAAAAACATACTATTTTCATTTAATAAAATTGATATAGTAAATGTTTCTTACATTAATTAAATATTGAGATTTGAGAATCTTAGGTGTTATCAAGAAATGGTTGATAATGTTTTAGGATTTACGTATGAAATTTGGTTCTTTTACAAGAACATGTGTTATTTGAAAAATTTATTTTTAGAAAATGCATTTTTTGAGAATGGTTTTTTATTATATTGTGAATTTTGTTGTTTTAAAAGAATTTATAGGAGAATGTGATGTTCCATTTAGGATGTTTTTGGATATGTTAGTGTGATTTTGGGGAAACAAATACTTAAGGGTCTATGATTTTTTTATTTGATGTGATCCCCCCTCAAAAAAAGATCTATTATGAAATTAGAGTGTTCATATAATGGGTTCTTCCAACTTTTTTTTGACCCTGTCTATGATCCAATTCGATTTGTTGGTGTGGTTTTATTTTTGGGGTGATGTGATTTATTTTACTTAAAGAATCACATCATTAGTGTCTCTATTAGGGATTTTCTAGTCTAGAAGTTTAGAAACATGAACCTTGGAATAAATGTTAGATCGATGAGGATATGTTTTTCTTGGAGTATACTGGGTGATAACATGGAATGATAAGCAGTAATGAAATTTTATAGAAAACATGGGTAAACATTTCCCTTTTTCCTAGTTCTAAACAAAATTAGGTACATAATGTATATCAATTATAACTCAGAAATCCAATTAGTACAAAATAAAATAAGCAGTAGAGGCATAAGTACCAAGGAACACTATAGTTTAGACTAGAAGAATACTTATACCATAATAAATCATGTTCATAATCCAATTCCTATAACACATTACTAGGAATAAGAGGAATACCCCATGAGTAACCCCCCCACCCCCAATGCCAAGTTGTCTCCTAGAACAATTGGACTAGGAAACCAAGGAAATTCCCATGATAAAACCTCCTAATAATCACAAAACATGGACGATGGACTCAAGATAAACCTTTCACCTAAGTACCCAAAGTAACCTAAGTGCTCATTTTCACAAATCAATTTCAATATTTTAAATGTACCCATTTCATTTTATTTTATAAAAAATCATGGAAAATCATTTCTCTCAAAAACCCCTTCTTAAAAAAATTAAAATAGTCATTCCAATTTGATAAATCAACTTATAAATTAAGAGAAATTAGGATAATTATCATAGGCTAAAGATGGAACCACTATGGAATGCCGCCATTTTATAACATAAACTTTCATTTCATTACACGGAACTGAGGATCGTTAAGGTTTAGTGTCTTGGAAACAAGGATCATAATACATAAAAAAAACATAAAACATTCTTCTTAAACACTTGAAAGGCTTCTCCTTTAGGTCATCATATGTTCATTATGAATCTCATAACCTGGGGACATACATCAAAAGAAAGGGTGAGCAGAAGGCCCAGTAAGGTAAACAAGAGAAACATTTTACAAGTGAACTTGAGATACTTCAATAAGGACATGAAAAGAACTTTAAGGCATGAGAAAGAAAATCATGAGATACATCATAATAAAAATAATCATTTTTCATAACTTGAAGATGTGGATACAACATTTTATATTGACAATCGTTTCGTTTCACCAAGGTCCATCCCCAAGGTGTCGTTAAAAATTACCAAGGTTATTCACCAAGGCGTCGTTAAAATGGTCATCTCTAGAGATTAAGTCTTTACCCAATGCATTGGAGCGCTATCAGGGTGCACCCTTAAATTTGTCTTTATTTTCATTTGAGCCACATATATCATCATCAAACATTTCATAAATAACCCATATAACATAAAATAAATGGGTTTCATTTCATAATCATAACGTTTTAAAAACTGCTTTAAAGACATGATCTTTACGTTACATTAAACCCACGGAAAGGGAAAGCGGGTATCATGTATGTAAATCCCAGAATTTAAAATAGAACATTTTTATATATATGTGAATACCCCTTTAGAAATAGGAGCTTTGAATATTCACTTTATAACATAAAATAATTTTGAGAAAAGAGAGGCATTTTGAGACGAAAATTCTGCAGCATAACAGCTATGTTACAAGGTTTTAGAAACTTTGAAAAGAGAGGGGACATTGGTTGAACGATCATAATTGACCCATAAAAAGGTAGAGGGACAGAGTAAGAAGGATATATGGACATGGTGATGCAATTTCAAGGACATACCAATTGAAATGAAAAACATGGAAGGAAGACAAAAATTTGATTTCTCTTATGAAAATTCGGCAGCCTAACGGCGTCACTTAAACTTCAACAAAAATGAATTGAACAAATAAAATAGGGTCTCTCATCATATGATCATAAGAGATCAGTAGGATAGATATAGAGATCATACCCCAACAGAATAAAAAGGAACTTGAAAGATTTGACATGAAAATCGAACTTGAAAAATGAGAAGGGTGAAAGAATCACTTAAACATTCGGCAGCCTAACGGCGTCACATAAACATTCATAAAACGAAATGATGAGAGTAAGAGGGGATCTCTCATCATATAAACATGAAAGGGAAGTAAGAGGAATATAAAAGGACATCCTCTCACATAAAAACAAGGAGCATAATAGGAATGACATAAAAGAGATTACATGAAAAGAAAGAGAGGGGTCGGATCCCTTACCTTAAAACGTGACTCTTGAAACTCAAAGGATTGGACCTTGAGGGATTGGGGGCACCTTGGGAGGACTCCTTGGAAGGTAAGAAGACCAGAACTTTGTTGGGGGAGAGTTGGGAGTGAAAACTAAGGGAGGAAAGGGTGGGTATTTATAGGGAAAGTGAGGGGACAAAGCATTAATGGCCAAAGGACACCTCACATGTGCTTTTCTCAAACCCATGTGATCTCCCTTGGAATTTACCATGGAGTTAGGCCACATGGGGCCCCCAAAACAATAATTCATCACCCTTGGCCGGCCAACCCTCAAAAGATCTCATGACATCATCATTACACCATTATGATGTCATTAAACATACCACAACCCTAAAACTGTATTTTTACTATTCACTAAAAATTCAACTTTCTCAGAATAACCCCAAAATTTCACCTTAACCAAATATCAATGCTATGATTTCAAAAATGAACTCCATTTATAAAAATAATTTTCTAAATATTTTTAATTATATTTTTAAATAAATACACTATTCACCGAAAATTCACTTTTTTCAGAAAAATCCCCAAAAATTACCTTAACATAATATCGATGCTCTGAGTTCAAAAATAAAGTCCTTTTTATAAAAATAATTTTATAATTATTTTTAATTAAATTTTTAATTTAAAAACACTATTCATCCGAAAAAACTAATACTTGAATAATAATTTATGAAACCGTTATTTAACCATTTTATTGAATCACATTACTTAACCTAGGTGTCTAAATTATATTAAAACTTTCTTTGAGTGAAATTACTAATCCATTTGGTCACATTACTAATCATAAGCGTAAAATCACTATTCATAATTTACTATTCATCAAAAATTAAGTTGATCTTATTATACTCCAAATTCCTTACTGAACACTTTTGTAGAAGACCATTTTTTGAAAATCATTACACATCATTAGTTATTTAGGGTTTACAAAAATATTTCAAAATATCCCTTTTTCAAAATTCATCAATAAAATACATTCTAAAATTATCTAGGCATTTGAAATTTCACAAACATCACTAAAGGAAGGAATCTCAATTTATTCACCCGAGAGGATTACACAAGGAAACTAGGATCTCATCACATAGCCCCTTATAACACTGGCATAAGACCTAAGTGTAAGGTGTGCTATGGTGAGAGAATCTGAGGGAGTCTCAGATAACATTTCCCTAGTAGAAATCTCCACTAACTTGAACTTCTCCTGCAAGCGTTTTCGTTCAAGCTTGACACGCTGGAGCTCGGCTTGGGCTTGGTCCAAAGCGAAGCCCACAGATGCTACCTCCTTCCCAAGCTCTGATAAGTGGGCTTCGTAAGGGTTGAGTCTACTGGATGAAGCCATCGACTCCTCTTTCTGCATTAACCATTAACATCTTATTAAATAAATAAGAGTAAGTTAATATACTACTCAAAAAGATTGGGTCGTTACATTCTTCCCCCCTTAAGAAATTTCGTCCCCGAAATTTACACTTGAGGCCTAGTCGAAAAGGTGAGGGTACTTTTGCTTCATCGTTTCCTCGGGCTCCCAAGTCGCTTCTTCGTACTTATGATTCCTCCACAACACTTTCACAAGGTGGGTAGTCTTGTTTTGTAAAACCTTGTCTCTACGGTCTACGATCTCCACTGGCTGCTCCTCATAAGAGAGGTCATGTTCAAGTTGTACCACCTCTGGGTTCAGTACATGCGAAGGGTCGGGTATGTACTTCCTCAAGAGAGATACATGGAAGACATCATGAACTTGAGCTAGGTTCGGTGGAAGTGCTAGACGATAGGCCACTGCTCCTATGCGATCAAGGATTTCATAGGGGCCAATGTACCTAGGGCTGAGCTTCCCTTTCTTCCCAAACCGCATGACTCTCTTCCATGGAGAAATTTGAAGGAAGACTTTGTCACCAACACCAAACTCCAAGTCTCTTCGTCGATTGTCAGCATAGCTCTTCTGCCGACTCTGAGCAGCTTTTATGTGTTGTTGGATGGCATGAACTTGTTATGTCATTTCTTGCACAAGATCAGGCCCAAGAAGCTTCCTCTCACCAGTTTCATCCTAACAAGTAGGAGTTCTACACCGCTTTCCATACAGAGCTTCATAGGGTGCCATCTGAATACTCGCATGGAAGCTGTTGTTATAGGAGAACTCCACTAATGGGAGGTGTTGATCCCATCCACCTTTAAATTCCATTGAGCATAATCTCAACATGTCTTCGAGTGTCTGAATAGTCCTTTCAGATTGGCCATCAGTTTGAGGATGATAGGCCGTACTAAAATTCAATTTAGTATTCAGAGCATGCTGAAGACTTCTCCAGAATTTTGATGTGAATCTTGGGTCACGATCAGATACGATGGATTGTGGTACCCCATGCAGCCTTACCACTTCCTTCACGTATATCTTGGCAAGCTGATCCAGAGAGAAATCTTCCCGAATAGAGATAAAATGGGCTGTCTTGGTGAGACGATCCACAATAACCCATATCGCATTATTTCCTTTGGATGTTTTTGGGAGACCAGTTACAAAGTCCATGGTGATATTATCCCACTTCCATACTGGTATGGGTAGCGGTTGTAATACCCCCTTAGGAAGTTGTCTTTCTGCCTTTACTTGCTGACACACCAGGCACCTTGTAGTATAATCAGCAATCTCCCTCTTCATGTTATCCCACCAATAATGATCACGAAGGTCTCTATACATCTTAGTGCTTCCCGGATGTATAGAGAAAGTAGAGCTATGAGCTTCATCCATCAGTTCTTTCTTTATCTCCAGAATAGATGGAACACATAGTCTTGTACGAAATTTCAATACACCTTCTTGATCAATATTGAAATCAGGGAACTTCCCATCCTTTACAGCCTCGAACTTCTCCTGCAGCAAAGGATCTTCTTTTTGAGCCTTCTTGATCTTCTCTAGTAATGAAGGTTGAGAAATCATTTGGGATAGGGTTGATGATGTCCCTTTCCTTATAATTCCCATGTCCAGTTTTACTAGATCTTTAATCAAGGGATCTCCCAGGATCCTCATTGTTGCCAGAACAACAGGATCTTTCCTGCTTAATGCATCCGCGACTTTGTTTGCTCTTCCAGGGTGATAATGAATTGAAAAATCATAGTCTTTAATAAGCTCCAACCATCTCCTTTGTCTCATGTTCAATTATTTCTGAGTGAAATTATACTTTAGACTTTGGTGGTCAGTGTATATATCACATTTCTCCCCATAAAGATAGTGCCTCCATATCTTTAGAGCAAAAACAACTGCCGCCAGCTCTAGATCATGCGTAGGATAATTCTGCTCATGAATCTTCAACTGTCGAGATGCATAAGCAATTACTTTGTCATTTTGCATGAGGACGCACCCAAGCCCTTTCAGAGATGCATCGCTAAAAATAACGAATCCTTCTCCGATAGAGGGTAGTGTTAACACCGGTGCAGTAACCAATCTCTTCTTCAGCTCTTGGAAAATTTCCTCGCATTCCTTTGTCCAGATGAACTTAACCCCTTTTCGAGTCAACATGGTTTGTGGATTAGAAAGCCGTGAAAAGTTTTTCACAAACCTCCTATAATATCCCGCTAAACCAAGGAAACTACGAATCTCAGTTACTGTTGTGGGTTGAGGCCACTCCTCCACAACCATTGTCTTTGCAGGGTCAACCGGGATTCCTTCATTGGTTACGATGTGCCCCAAGAAAGCCACTTGTTGTAACCAAAACTCACACTTGCTGAACTTCCCAAAGAGCCTCTCCTTCCGTAGAGTTTTCAAAACAACCCTCATATGATCTTCATGCTCCTCACGACTTTTTGAATATATCAAAATATCATCAATAAAAACTTCCACAAAGTTATCAAGGTAGTCCTTAAAGACTCTATTCATCAAATCCATGAAAATAGCAGGAGCATTAGTCAAGCCGAAGGGCATAACAGTAAACTCATAATGCCCATATCTTGATCGGAAGGCAGTCTTTGGAATATCTTCCTTCTTCACCCTCAGTTGATGATAACCAGATCGAAGGTCAATCTTAGAGAAGAATTGAGCCCCACGAAGTTGGTCAAATAAATCATCAATTCTTGGAAGAGGGTATCTGTTCTTCACTGTGATCCCGTTCAGTTCTCTATAATCAATGCATAACCGCATTGATCCATCCTTCTTCTTCACAAAGAGAACTGGTGCTCCCCAAGGAGACACACTCGGTCGGATAAACCCCTTCTTCAACAAGTCTTGGAGTTGTTTCTTTAGCTCCTCTAGCTCCACATTTTCCATTCTATACGGAGTCTTTGATATCGGTTGAGACCCAGGTACGAGTTCAATGGAGAACTCTACCTCTCTTTCTGGGGGAGGTCCAGGTAACTCCTCAGGAAATACGTCCATGTATTCCTGAACAATCGGAACATCTTCAATTTGTATGCTCCCTTTCCCTTCTTCCTCATCACCGATTAACTCCATAAATAAAGCTATAGGAGGTGCTTCTAGATAGGGATCAGTTCGGGATATCTCTCCACGGAAGATAACTGTAGGTCGTTCATTCAAGACTACTGAGATTTCCTTACTTCTGCATTTGATCTTAGCATTATACTTTGAGAGCCAGTCCATCCCTAGTATAACGTCGAATTCCATCATGGGAATGAATACTAGATTTGCGATAAGATTGTGCTCACCAAAGTAAACACTAGAGTCTCTAAATACTGTTGATGCAAGGATAATCCCACTTGAAGTCTTGACAGACAACTCTACCTCTAGCAGTTCGAGGGTTGATTCTATATTCCTTGCAAGCTTGGAGGAAATAAAGGAATGCGTAGAACCAGAATCAAATAAAGCACTTTCTAGTTTTGAGAGGACAACAAGAGTACCTGCTACCACATCGTTCGGGACTTCAACTTCAGCTGTTGTGATAGCGAAAGCACGACCTTGCTCTCTTGGCCTCTGCTGAGGTTGGTGGTGATTCCCCTCCACCGCCCTCGGATTGGGACATTGGTTAGAAAAGTGCCGAAGCTGTCCACACTTGAAGCATGTGACTTCGTGTAGGGCCAGAACCATCTTTCCTCTGTCTTTAGTGTTGGGAAGCTGAGGCTTCACCTCACTATGACAATTCCGAGCAATATGGCCTCCTCTTCCACACTTGTAGCACTTTCCACTTCCGTTCAAGCAGTTCCCCAGATGATTCTTCCCACATTTATTGCATGTGGTAAGTTTCATTTGCTTTCCACCTCTTCCCTGATCAAAAGACTTCCCTAAACTGGGCTCCAACGATCTCTTCTTTTCATTTGGCTTATGAGACCATTGTGTCTCACCAAACTCCAGCTCGACTTTCATAGCACTTCGAACTATTTCTTCATAGCTATCATAGTCCCTGTTGGCTAGATTCTTCCGTAGATGAGGTCGTAGTCCGCCAAAGAATCTATCAACCTTCCCATTAGGGTCCATGACAAAGCTTGAGGTATAACGGGAAAGCCTTGTGAAGTTCATCGAGTAGCTTCCGACAGATTCGTTCTCCTTCTGCTTCAGCTCGAGAAACTCTTTCTCCATTTTCGTTCTCATGGAACGAGGGAAATACTTGTTAAAGAAAATCCCCCGAAATTCTTCCCACTCCATAGCTTCCATCTCTCCTCGTGGCTTCGTGTTTTTGATCAGTGACCACCACTGATCAGCTTCTCCCTCCAGGCGGTAAACATCAAGGGTGACTTTTTCTTGTTCCGAACAATGAAGTACAGAAAAGATCTTTTCAATTGAGCTAATCCATTGTTCCGCAACCAATGGGTCAGTAGATCCACTGAATGTTGGCGGTCATTGACGCATGAAGGACTCAACAGAGTGTTGTTCCCTTCGTGGTGAGGTCGGCCTCTCAGCTTGATTCACTTTATTACTCATAACTTGAGTCAGTTGGTTCATCATTCTCATGAATGTTTCCATTCCGGCTTCCATCGGAGGGCCGTCAGCACATGGTGCATTGCGGTCACCATCAGCACGGTTCCTCCTATTGCCCGCCATTTCTAAAAGAATAAAACCTTAGTGAGAAACTTATTTCATTTATGAATATTTTAACTAAGACTTCATGCTTAGACAATAATAGTTCTCTATAATTCCTTCATAATGATTCATAAAAAGCATGTGATTAACCAAACATATCCCCCAGGAGTGTCTTAACCAAGAGTGCAGCAAGGCCCGTTATCGTGCACCAGTTCCCGTTCGAGTCTAGCTCAAAGCGGTGTTTTTGGGTTTTACCCCTATGTACATCTGTGCCAGAGCCGCCTCTACCTGCTCGTATCCAGACAGGGATGTATTTGTTTGATAAACCACTTACTCAATACTTACCAAAATACCAGGAAGTTTTCCTATATTTAAACTTTTCTATAGGGTTCTTCCTAAAGTTTTTATATCCTAATTTCCACAAATAACTAAACCATCCTTTGATACCAACTATGACATCCCGCCATTTTATAACATAAACTTTCATTTCATTACACGGAACTGAGGATCGTTAAGGTTTAGTGTCTTGGAAACACGGATCATAATACATAAAAAAAACATAAAACATTCTTCTTAAACACTTGAAAGGCTTCTCCTTTAGTTCATCCTTTGTTCATTATGCATCTCATAACCTGGGGACATACATCAAAATAAAGGGTGAGCAGAAGGCCCAGTAAGGGAAACAAGAGAAACATTTTACAAGTGAACTTGAGATACTTCAATAAGGACATGAAAAGAACTTTAAGGCATGAGAAAGAAAATCATGAGATACATCATAATAAAAATAATCATTTTTCATAACTTGAAGATGTGGCTACAACATTTAATATTGACAATCGTTTCGTTTCACCAAGGTCCATCCCCAAGGTGTCGTTAAAAATTACCAAGGTTATTCACCAAGGCGTCGTTAAAATGGTCATCTCTAGAGATTAAGTCTTTACCCAATGCATTGGAGCGCTATCAGGGCGCACCCTTAAATTTGTCTTTATTTTCATGTGATCCACATATATCATCATCAAACATTTCATAAATAACCCATATAACATAAAATAAATGGGTTTCATTTCATAATCAGGACGTTTTAAAAACTGCTTTAAAGACATGATCTTTACGTTACATTAAACCCACGGAAAGGGAAAGCATGTATCATGTATGTAAATCCCAGAATTTAAAATAGAACATTTTTATATATATGTGAATACCCCTTTAGAAATAGGAGCTTTGAGTATTCACTTTATAACATAAAATAATTTTGAGAAAAGAGAGGCATTTTGAGACGAAAATTCTGCAGCATAACAGCTATGTTACAAGGTTTTAGAAACATTGAAAAGAGAGGGGACATGGGTTGAACGATCATAATTGACCCATAAAAAGGTAGAGGGACAGAGTAAGAAGGATATATGGACATGGTGATGCAATTTCAAGGACATACCAATTGAAATGAAAAACATGGAAGGAAGACAAAAATTTGATTTCTCTTATGAAAATTCGGCAGCCTAACGGCGTCACTTAAACTTCAACAAAAATGAATTGAACAAATAAAATAGGGTCTCTCATCATATGATCATAAGAGATCAGTATGATAGATATAGAGATCATTCCCCAACATAATAAAAAGGAACTTGAAAGATTTGACATGAAAATCGAACTTGAAAAATGAGAAGGGTGAAAGAATCACTTAAACATTCGGCAGCCTAACGACGTCACTTAAACATTCATAAAACGAAATGATGAGAGTAAGAGGGGATCTCTCATCATATAAACATGAAAGGGCAGTAAGAGGAATATAAAAGAACATCCTCTCACATAAAAACAAGGAGCATAATAGGAATGACATAAAAGAGATTACATGAAAAGAAAGAGAGGGGTCAGATCCCTTACCTTAAAACGTGACTCTTGAAACTCAAAGGATTGGACCTTGAGGGATTGGGGGCACCTTGGGAGGACTCCATGGAAGGTAAGAAGACCAGAAATTCGTTGGGGGAGAGTTGGGAGTGAAAACTAAGGGAGGAAAGGGTGGGTATTTATAGGGAAAGTGAGGGGACAAAGCATTAATGGCCAAAGGACAGCTCACATGTGCTTTTCTCAAACCCATGTGATCTCCCTTGGCATTTATCATGGAGTTAGGCCACATGGGGCCCCCAAAACAATAATTCATCACCCTTGGCCGGCCAACCCTCAAAAGATCTCATGAAATCATCATTACACCATTATGATGTCATTAAACATACCGAAACCCTAAAACTGTATTTTTACTATTCACTGAAAATTCAACTTTCTCAGAATAACCCCAAAATTTCACCTTAACCAAATATCAATGCTATGATTTCAAAAATGAACTCCATTTTATAAAAATAATTTTCTAAATATTTTTAATTATATTTTTAAATAAATACACTATTCACCGAAAATTCACTTTTTTCAGAAAAATCCCCAAAAATTACCTTAACATAATATCGATGCTCTGAGTTCAAAAATAAAGTCCTTTTTATAAAAATAATTTTCTAATTATTTTTAATTAAATTTTTAATTTAAAAACACTATTCATCCGAAAAAACTAATACTTGAATAATAATTTATGAAACCGTTATTTAACCATTTTATTGAATCACATTACTTAACCTAGGTGTCTAAATTATATTAAAACTTTCTTTGAGTGAAATTACTAATCCATTTGGTCACATTACTAATCCTAAGCGTAAAATCACTATTCATAATTTACTATTCATCAAAAATTAAGTTGATCTTATTAGACTCCAAATTCCTTACTGAACACTTTTGTAGAAGACCATTTTTTGAAAATCATTACACATCATTAGTTATTTAGGGGTTACATAAATATTTCAAAATATCCCTTTTTCAAAATTCATCAATAAAATACACTCTAAAATTATCTAGGCATTTGAAATTTCACAAACATCACTAAAGGAAGAAATCTCAATTTATTCACCTGAGAGGATTACACAAGGAAACTAGGGTCTCATCACATAGCCCCTTATAACACTGGCATAAGACCTAAGTGTAAGGTGTGCTATGGTGAGAGAATCTGAGGGAGTCTCAGATAACATTGCCCTAGTAGCAATCTCCACTAACTTGAACTTCTCCTGCAAGAGTTTTCGTTCAAGCTTGACACGCTGGAGCTCAGCTTGGGCTTGGTCCAAAGCGAAGCCCACAGATGCTACCTCCTTCCCAAGCTCTGATAAGTGGGCTTCGTAAGGGTTGATTCTACTGGATGAAGCCATCGACTCCTCTTTCTGCATTAACCATTAGCATCTTATTAAATAAATAAGAGTATGTTAATATACTACTCAAAAAGATTGGGTCGTTACAACCACCTACCTCAAAGCTGAAGTCACACATTCCCGTAATGGGATCCACCAACAATGAAAACCCAATGATGAAAACGAAGGCCCTAGAATATTATAAAAACATTAATATTGATATAAATTAGAAAAAAGGGGTTGGTGGAAAGGGTAAAACACCAAATACCTCTAGAACAGACATATGATGCACCACAACTAATCAAGGAATGGCCTCCATAATGAGATCTCCCAAAGGATCTAGAAGAATACACAATGATTCAAAAACTTAGGCCACCAGATCTGATAATGTTACCCTAGGGTGCCACCATTATCAAGAGAAACGAAGAATAAAAAATACTTCTTACCCAGAGAGATGTGCCACCACTACAGTAAAAGATCCAATGTTGAATGGATCAATCTAGATGGAGCATCGTCTCCCAAAATAACCTGAGAAGATCTCTAGGTAAGGATCCAAGGGCCTGGAGAAATGAACTGAAACCAAAATATCCACTCGCCTATTTTAAAAACTACACGAGGGACATCTGATGATGTGTAATACTATTACCTGCTCTGAAATCCATGGTGTTCTACTATGTTGAAAAATCCTTCACCTCGGATTAAAAATCCATTATTTTAAAATATACAATGTGAAACCACTCTTCTCGAGGTGTAAACTTTCACATCATGAATATCCGTTCATGACTTGTATCTAGGAATAGTTAAACGGTGTGTAACCTAGATATAGAGTGTGAAAGACTTGAATCATGTAGAAAAAGCTGGTTAAAGATGAAAGTACAAAAAATATATGACTCCACCATTTTAGGTATCTTACCAATTTCATCCTAGTCCTTTATAGACAATGGAAAAAAGGAAAACCATGAAGAGGATAAAAAAATACATGATAGTTCAGTAATACAATCTTACATACTCCCCACTATAAATAATTTTTTTCCTCAATAAGTCTTGTAAAAGATGTAATCCATGGAAAAATATGAGTTCACTGCTCCTTCATCAACGACTCGTGTTCTATGTCTCCAACTCAACGACACCTTCATGAGGAAATCATGGAAGGTACAACCATGTAATATATATGGATAATAGATATATGAATATTTTTCTTTGGTTTATGAAGATAAATGGGATAGAACCATTTAATTCTCTTAAAAAAAGTATCATCACTCAAAATAAAAGATCACTTGAACCATATGCTCATTATATAAATAAAAGGTACTTGATTATATGAAATGAAAAGATAATAATTTATAGTAATGATGATAAAGACCAAAAAAATACAACTCCTCTTTTTAATGAATTAAATAATCCTTGTCCATATTTGAAGAATAGGTAATCACGACAAAATGAATGGTTAATAGATGAAAAAACATTGAAATTAAGTGGGTGAATTATCATAATGTGTTATCGCTATGTTGGATTTAGTGAGAAGAATATTCATTGGCTTATAAACAAGTATCAACAACGTAGTTCTCATTATGAAACTAAATATGGTAAAAAAATATTCCATATTATTTTTATTGAACTATAATATTGATAAGTGATGGTAATGATTATTAAACATAATCCAATGAGGCAAAACTCTAGAAATGGGTACCCATGCATTGGTATTCTATATTAGTGATTTTGGATGGATGTTATAAATACCGACTGGTATCTTATTTCTAGATATGGAAAATAAAATAAAGCATTTAATTGAGACCACCACGCACATGAGTATATGAGATGGTTAGGAAAGTTGTAGTATTTTTTTGTGAGGGTGTGGAAGTAATCTGAGTGGACCAATGTATCTCATTATTGTATTGGGGATAGAAATTGTTTGAGGCAACATAAATGTGTGATTGACAGTGTTATGATAATTTTGTAACCCGATATTCTTACTGCTCCTCAATGAGGTGTTCACACTGTCTCCTAGGGACCAGACTTGTTTGGTTTGTCTGGGCATGATAAGTAAGTTGTAAATGTAATCAATGAATCATATTAATTATATTATGCATACTTTATGATCAATGGGTCATCTTTATTATATTATGATTTTTCAATCTTACACTATCGTATCTTTTGTGTAGGCACATTGTGATATACATTGATAAAAGTTGGATCACATTACTGAGGAACACACCTCAGTATGTTAAGGGGTTGAATGTTTTTTTAGATTTTGCGATTTCTAATTGATCCATTTAAGGGAGAATAAAATTTCCATGTCCAAAATGTAAATTTAGAACATAGTTGAAGAGATATGAGTTTTATGAACATTTAATACTGAAGCAATTCCCTGATCAAAATTTGTGTTGGATTTGGCATGGAGAATGAAACGTTATAGAAAGATTGAGCACTGAGTTAATCCACAGAATGTGGTCCCAAGTTCATCGACAATGGAAAATGAAATGCAATACCTGATAAATGATGCATTCGTCACTGAAAGGCACCACTATCATCATCAAAACATATCCGAACAACCAGAAGAGGGTGATACAAATTGCAACGTGACAAGTGATGTTATTGAGACCGTAACCCATGCAGATCAAGATTGTCACATATAATTGGATCATCCTCTTGATTCTGTGGAGCCAAATGTAAGAGAAAACTTTACTGAGGAAAATGGGTTTCATGATTTAGTTGATGATGGAAATCAAGAGTTGTATTGTGGGTGTTTGAAGTATTAAAAACTTTCCTTTCTGATGAAGTTGTATCACATCAAATGTCTATGTGGAATTACAAATAAAGAAAATGTCCATGATATTGGAATTGAAACGTGATGAATTTCCTATTGAAAAAATCTTGGAATCTTTTTATGATATGAAAAAAGTTGTTAACATGCTTGGTCTGAATTATACAAAAAAACATGTGTGTCCCAATGATTATATGATTTATTGGGGAGAGGATTCAAGTAGACAGAATTGCATGAAATGTTCTTCTTCTAGATGGCAGGAGAAGGGTGATGTTGGAAGTTTGAATGCACATAATTTCATGGGGAAGAAGAAGAAAAGGACCACACCTGCAAAGGTTTTGTGTTACTTCCCTTTGAAGCCACGATTGCAAAGATTATTCATGTCATCTAAAACCACAGAACACATGAAGTGGCATTCTGTAGATAATAACAATGATGGGTTAACGAGACATCCACGAGATTCCCAATCATGGAAGACATTTGATTCATTACATCCATATTTATCACCTGATCTTTGGAATGTTCGATTGGGATTGGCTGCCGATGGATTCAACCCATTTGGGACTTTGAGTACAAGTGATAGAATTTGGCCAGTTGTTTTGATCCCTTATAATCCGCCTCCATGGATGTGTATCCAGCAATCATCTTTTATCATTTCAATGATTATTCCTGGAAAACAAATTCGTGGAAATGATATTGATGTATACATTTAGCCTTTGATTTAAGAATTGCAGGAGTTAGGGAGTAATGGTGTTGAGACATTTGATGTTTCTTCTAAATCAACGTTCAAAATGCATGCTGCTTTACTATGGACCATTAGTGACTTTCTTGGGCTTGGGAATTTATCTGGTTGGAACACTTATACGAGTTTGGATTGTCCCATTTGTAACTTTTATTTTGAGCCCAAACTGCTACCTCACAGTAGAAAATGGTGCTTATTATGCCATCGAAGATTTCTCAATGCATCTCATAGATTTCGGCTGAACAAATCAAAATTTAATGGTTTCATTGATCGTAGACCACCTCCAAAGTTGTTAACCTGTTCTGAAATATTAACATAGCTTGAAAATGTTGCAACAAAATTTTGGAAGGTTCATCATTTGAATGATAGTGGAAAACGGGCCCAAAGTGCATCGTCAAGTGAAATCAGAACGCAACAATGGAAGAAAAAAAGTATATATTCTTCAAGCTTTCGTATTGGAAATTTAATTTGTTGCACCACAATCTTGATGTGATGCATATTGAGAAGAATGTCTGTGATAATTTGTTTTTCACATTACTTAATGAGCATGGAAAGTCAAAGGATCATCTTATTTCTCGCATAGACTTACAAGTAATGAACATAAAACGCGATCTCTGGCCAGATGAGAATGAAAAGTATGATCCAACCATTTTCGCAATGAAAAATAGGGATAAAGATACGTTCCTTTGAATTTTAAAGATTATGAAGGTATCTGATGGGTATTCTAGTAACATATCGAGGTGTGTTGAATTGAAGAATCATAATTTACATGTATTGAAAAGTCACGATTCACATATTTTGTTACAGCAGTTACTACCATTGGCATTGCATACATTATTACCTGAAAAAGTTAATGCTGTTGTACTCCAATTCTGCACATTTTTCAGGTAATTATGTGAGAAGGTTGTACATCCATTTCAGCTTGAAAACCTCCTGGAGAGGTTTTTATTGTCTCTTTGTGCAATGGAGATGATCTTTCCTCAATCGTTTTTTACTATCATTATGCATTTAACAGTCCATTTGGTTGAAGAAGCTAAATTAGGAGGCCCGGTTCATTATCGATGGATGTATCTAATTGAGAGGAATTTTATTTATATGTTTTCCAGTTACGTAAACACTTTTTGACACTTACATAAATTCATAATATTATTATTTTATTTCACAGATATCTTGGTCATTTGAAATCATACGTGAGAAATAAAGCTCAACCAGAAGGCTCTATTGCTGAAGGCTATTTGGATGAGGAATGTCTTACCTTTTGTTCCAGGTATTTAGATGATATTGAGATAAGATTTAATCGAGTTGGACAAGTTGACGACAGATCAACTCAATCTCAAATGCCTTAGAAATCAAAAATATTTCCTTCTATTGGCCGATCAATTGGGAGGACCTCAAGTGTGACACTGATAGAATTGGAATTATTACAGGCACATAGATATGTGCTACTGAATAGTGAAATTGCAGATCCATTTATTGAAGAGTTGGGGATACAAAAAAAGAGTTGAATGAGAGGCCTAACATGAAATGAGAAAGATATAACGAAAGATGTGAATAAAGATCTTTTAGAATGGTTTGCATGACGTGTAAGTTCATAAATAATGCAATAAATATGAATATTAGTTTGACACATACAATTTGTAAATCTATTAAATTATATTTCTTTTTTCATATCATGAATACTGATAATCGAGCTGACTTGTCAGAAGATTTGAAGTTTCTTGCTAGAGGTCCTATAAAGCAAGTTAGAAAGTTTGAGGCTTATAATGTGAATGGCTTTAGATTTCATACAGTCGATCGAGAAGTGGGTTTGAAAACACATAATAGTGGTATATTTACATTTTATGAAGTGGGATACTGTGGAAAGATACATGATATTATTGAATTAAACTACCACAGACATTTTTCTGTTGTTTTATTCAAATGAAAATGGGTCAATATTATCAGAGGTGTTAAAAGAGATTCATTGAAATTTACTTCGGTGAACATCTCTCGCTTGATGGATGTTGGTGATCATGCAATTCATGATCCATATATCTTTTCATCACAAGAAAAAATGGTATATTATGTGAATGATGTTCTGGATGAAGGGTGGAGTGTAGTTACTCATGTAATAAAAAGAGATTTGTTTGATATGGGTGATGAAGTGAAAGAGTTGACATCAGAAATTGAATGTCATCAACAACAGGAAGCATAATTATTTGTCCATCATGATATTGAAAATATTAGTCCTGCAAGGATGAAATAAATGGATGAAAAAATGGAGTAGGAAACCGACATGATTGAAGGGGAAAATGATTGTATGTACAATTATTCATTCATGCAGCAACCATTTGTTTCATTTCTGTAGTCATTCATTATCATTGTTATATATATTTTGTTTGTTAGTACTGGGAATCTATTATAATTTTTAATTTTTTTCTGCATAATTTTTTTGAAATATATATTCTAAACTTAATTTTATTTAATTAAATGACCGGAATTCCAAGGTGGAAGTGGTATACCATTTCTTCTAGTTCTGCGACGGATGCCGATCCATCAGGGTCACTCCTCATGACATCTGAGGCACCAGCTGCCTACACCCCCTCACCATCTCCCCCTGCACCATCTCTCACACCATCAGAGGTCCTTCTATTAGAGGATGAGTCGTCGACTCCCCCTATAGTTGCCTCATTAGTTGGGCGGCGACAGACCCCTTCCATTTCATCCCGGACATACTGGAGGGTCACAGTCATAGGTATAAATTTTAATTAAATAGATTTATTGAATTTTGTTTATAATAATTGTTTTCTCATTGATGGTGAAAAAAATGAAACCATAGAGAAACTATTAAAAAGATCAGATGTTTGGAACTTGAATGCCGAAAAAATAGTTGTTCCATTTGATTCTTATGGAGTCCCTATGGATGATGCCGCGGGGTTACTTGGCCAGATTATAGGTCCGTTGGCAGTAGAGCCCATTTCCCTTCCCATTTCATATGATGAATGGTGGGATTTGCTCCAAACTGGAAAAATGATGTTTTTGATTCTCAAATGAAGGTAATTTTATTACTTTATGGTTTAATTGAATGTCCTGTTACTAATATGTTCAAAATGAATTTCTGTATACATATGTTCCTCCACTTCACAGTTGCTGATGTGATAGCACGGAAGTGGACATTGAAAAATATTGGTAAAAAATGGAAATATTTCAAATGGAGATTGTGGTGTGATGTCAAAGATACTTTGTTGAACATGAAACAAATGTATTAAAAGCTACCCAGTGGGGTACCGAAAGAGCAGTGGAATGTTTTTTTTAACCGGAATCATGACGAGAGGCGGATGGTATTGAAATATATATAATTATATTATCCTCATTTTATATTAATACATGTTTATGAAGAGGAAATGAAATTGGATACATTACTGGTAAATTGAATTTTATTTATTTCAGGATCTTTGATGACAGAATGCATCAAACAGGGCGAAGCAAGTCATCCCTCACACGGCGGGATCAAAAAGATATTCTAGAAGACGAATGTCATTGGTAATATTTTAAATAGTTTAAATATTTATAATACAATATTATCTTTTTAATATATTAAATTTTTTATTTATCTTTTCTTAATGTAGTCATAGATTTTAGGGCACAAAGCCTCCCAGACTGAACAGTGGTTGGATGTTCACAAAATATCAGATGGATCTTTTGTTAATGAGCCTACCAAAGAAGTTGGGGTATGAAGACAAATGTTTGTTATAATAACTTATTATCAGTTTTTACTATGTTAATATGTATTGATATTAGATTTATAGGTAAAAATGAAAGAACTATGGGATGCCAATCCTGGGCAGTCCTACTCAGTCTCCCAGGATGACCCGGTTGCTCAAGACCTTGGGAAGGAGCATCCTGGTAGAGTGCACGGGATGGGTTTGGGACCCGTACCATCTGAGGTCTTTAGCAGGCCATCAGGGATTCCAGCCACATCTACTCTTGGTTATAGTCATCCCATACCTGAAGATTCTCAGAGGGAGATTTCTTTGCTACGAGCCAAAGTTGAAGACCAAGGGGCTCAGATATCCACTATGCAGAAAGCGTTGACTGATTTATTTCAGTAGATGAGCAGATATGCCCCCAGTGGTAGTGCACCGAGTGGTGGTGAGAAGGTAAGTCACAAAAAATCATAATCATTTAGATTTCAAAGTTTAATTGTTTTTAATTTTAATTATAAATATTCAACAATATTTAATTTTCAATATAATGTTCTTATAGGTGGCAGCAGGTGATGGATGTGGAAAGGGTGACGATGCATCATCGGACCATGAGTATTATTGTCGATGTGTTGAACAAATATGGGAAAGTTTTGTTTGTATATATAACATGTGTGGTGTATGGAACCTTTAAAAAACCATTGGTCTTTGAAGATCTTCAGTGGCTAACCTTGAATGATCGCAATAACCTCAGGTGGTAAAGAGAATGATGTGTTTGTTTCATGGGTTAGATGATCTATGGTAATAGGATCATTGATGTTTCTGTTGTAAATTCATCTTTGGGAATTGGACTCATTAGGGTGTTGCATGTCTAAACAGCCATGTTGAATGGATATCACTAGATCAAAATGGTTTTATGAGGTGATTTTCATTATCATTAATAGTTTTTATGAGGCACGAAACCACGTCACATGAAAACCAATGAAACTCCCTTCCCATGAATCTTCCCTCTTTTTTATCTTTTATTATATAAACATATTGGGAGATTGTTAAATGACATGTCATATGACAAAAAAGATTAATCAGAGGGGTTTTACATGATTAATTGGGCTATTTGATGGGGCTTGACATAATCAGTAACAGATCACATTAATTCCATAACCCCATTGCATGATGTTCCTAGGGTCATGTGATCATGAGCCTCATTGAAGTTCACATAGTCCTTGTGACCTGGGTGATTAATCTATATGTATACATGCTATAATTTTCTTTCCTTTGGGTATATATTAATACCTGTGCTTTGGGTATTTCTTTGTTCCTAAAATATACAATGCTCATTTGGCTAGCGTCAAAAAATGCCCCACCCCCGACAAAAGTGATGTTTGAAGGAACAACGACTCAGTTATGAGGTAGGAAATGACTTCATGAGTCTCTTATACTTTCTCTGGTTGGAATTCAAAACATCTTTTGGTCTTCTATAAGTCCATTCATATTCCTTGATGTTCCCTATAAATAGGGCTGAGAGGCTAGTCAATTGACCGGTGACATGAAGCTCCATAGCGCTCAAAACCTCCCATCTCATGCGATTGTTTTTCAAGACAACATTGTATGACCTCATCACAAGAACCATAAAAGAGAACTAATCATGTGATCATGTCACTTGACCTATTTGTGTGATCACTGTGTCTAAATATCTCACTTAATCAATCCATGAACTAATCAATGGTAATTTATTTGATATTTAATGCACACCCTTGGCCATTAGTCTATCTTATGTGATTCTGTTGTCTTTTAAGGATTTTTTCATGATCTACTAATCTTTATGTGATTCATGTGACCTTCACATGGTAACATGATTATATGCATTAATAAAAATCATGTGATCAAAAGATTTTTTATGGTTTATGTGATTTTCGTGACCTAGAATGGATCATGTGGTCCACATAATGTTTTCCATGTTATGCAGTTATTTTGTTTGATTAACACAACATATTATCTCTTAACGGTTACATATCTTCTAATATATTCTCTATTCTCTTTAAATATGTCCCATATTTCTCAAATGTATTCTTATGTGGTAGACTAGAGAGACCTTATTTCCTTGAACCATAATTTCAATCATCGATACAAAGTATTTTATAACAATGATGTTTTAAAGGTTCTTACTCTGACTAAACATCAACCCATTTAATTCCCATTCCTCCTACTTATAGGACAAACGGCTAGTAGTGATCCCTCACCTCTCTTCTTTGGCACATTTTGATCCATACTCTTTAATCCTTTATGGAATCAAATATTTTCAATTTTGATCATCTCTAAACTATAAGTATAAATCCATGTGACCCCCAATATCTTGTTTCATTTGATGTTATCTTGTGTTTCATTATAAATCCATAATTTTTGGTATTTTGTATGCTTTAGGTATTATAATTGAATTGGATCAACTTTTTCATCAACATTAAATGAAAGGGTGTTTATGAATATTTCGTAGGTGGTGCATAAATTTTCTCCTCATTATATATATATTGTATGTGTTGTTTGATGCACAAGTGTAGAAGGGAAGGTAAAAATGGATTAGGATGGAACAAAATTAGATTTCCTCATAGATGAGATTCAGGAATGGTTTGTTAGCACTGTGTAAGGTCATCTGGTTTATAATTATTAATCATGTACATCCATGAATTAAATTGAAATTTGTGGTGGAACTTGGAATGATAACCAAGAGGGGTATGTATTAATGTGAAATGATAATATCTTAAAAGTTATTTAAAGAAATTCCTCAATGATGGTTAATTATATACAACATAATTGATAGTGGAGATCTTATCCAAGTAAGAGTGACTTGAGTAAAATGATGTATATTTTTGGTTGGGTGTAATTAGATTCTTGTAATTACTTGGTCCTTTAGTTGGGTTTCATTCCAATGATGTTTCTATATTGTTAATTAGGTTTGGCATAATTCTAACCATTTATTTGGCATGCTATATAGGTTGGCTATTTTTTAACCATGTTGAACACTTTATAATAAGTTGTATAAGATGCCAACTATCATTTTTATTGGTATATGGGTTGGGTGTGATTCCAACCAAATTTTTGTGGTTATGTTGGTTATACATGATTCTAAAAATTTATCTTGGTTTTTACATAGATTGGGCCTAATTCCAAATATTTCTATGACTTATTATATGGGTTGGGTGCAATTAAAACTAGTGTTCTTGTTAGTTATATGGGTTGGATGTAATTCCAATTATTGTTATTATTTATTATATGGGTTGGGTGTAATTTTAACCATTGTTATCTTCATGTATATATGTTGGGTGTAACACCAAACCTTTTCTTCTTTGATAGTTGTGTTGGGTGTGATTAAAACCATGAATGTTTTTAGTACTTGTGTTGGGTGCGATTAAAACCATGAATGTTTTATTATTTATAAATGGTTTCTTGTTTGGTTTGTTTTCCAGGGTAGTGGTGTAGTATAAGCAAAAATGATATTTTTTTCGGGTTAGTATTTCACGGCGGTTTTAACCGCCACTAATTTTTTACCACTTATACATTTAGCGGGGGTTTAAACCGCCACTAAATGTATTCGAAAATAAACTTAGCCGCAGTTAAAACCGCAGCATAATCACTCTAAAATTAGCAGCGGTTAAAACAGCCGCTAAGCAGGCGCATGACACGACTGAATTTCACGACGATTATAGCTGCCGCTAATTAAATAGCTCGTAAAACTGCCGCTACATTTACCAAAAACTGCCGTGAAATGATGTACTACGACACTTTTCATTGACCGCTGCGAAATGTGTAAAACCTCCACTAATAGACTGCCAAAACCCTATTTAGTGGCAGTTTCTGTGAACCACCTCCAAACCATATAGCGGCGGTTTAAACCGCCTCTATATGAATAAACCGCCAGTAAGAGGCGGTTTTCTTGTAGTGAAGTAATTATTGGAGTGATTCCCTCTTGAGGTCCTCCAAAGAGCATGAAAAACAGAATTCTTCCATGGCAGATGGGGTAATATATGTGTTTCATTGAACACATATCTAGGGTTGTATCCCCTTTGAATACCTTAACACAAAACATTAATCTGTTTTTTGTGAATATTTATTATCATAGAGCCTTAAAAGGGTTTAGGATAAGGCTGACCAGTGCTCCTTGTGTTGAGACTATTAGGGGAGGGCATTGAGTACATGTTTTTTTCTATTCCTTTGATGATTGGATCAATTTTGTATTTCTGATGAGGAAGAACCCTATTTCTTATAAGTTTAGTAAGTATAGGCTCCATGATCAAAATAATGAAAATCAGGATCTGGAGTTTTTAGTGGAGTCTTGTTTTTGGATATTAGGAGTAACTATCTTCTGGGTGGGAATTTTTTCATTTACATAGACCATCTAAGACTCTCCTACATATTGATCCATATAGATATTAACATGATAAAATGTTTTTTGTTTGAGTTACTAAAATGATATGGCTTAAAATAGTCTA
Source organism: Viscum album (assembly GCA_963277665.1). NCBI lineage: Eukaryota > Viridiplantae > Streptophyta > Magnoliopsida > Santalales > Viscaceae > Viscum > Viscum album. The sequence goes on along the minus strand of OY728152.1, from coordinate 2,080,103,528 downwards.
TACTCATAGGATGTGAAATGTAGTGGTATATTCACGGAGTAGGAAGTCCCATTTTCACTTGATGAAGTAGGTTTTTGAGAAGTTGGATTTATTGTAGCTAACCCTAGTAGAGGGGAGGGGTCAAAATTTAATTCAATATATGGTGGTTAATCATCCACTTATAAACTGTATGATAAAGGGTTAGATGGTATAAATCTATCATGGGGTTCTATGTGAATAGATATCCAAAGAAGATACAATAGATATATTTTCTAAATGAGTGGATCACTTCATCTTTTACTATGGACAGATTGTTGTACCGGTAACATTGTAATAAGAGGTGATGAAGGATTTTTTATGGATCCCTTATATATAAACAATTTTGTGGATAAAATGTAGAAGTACTATCAAAGATAGTTTGTGTAGACGAAGAACTTCCGAGTTTGAATCTTGGTGACTCACATTTGAGTAGGAAAGGACAAATACCTGGTTCTGGTTGGTTTGGCACAACCACTTGAGATCTTAGGGTTTATTATTGATAGTATATCTATGGAATATTTTATGGGGTTTCCATGAACAACTAGAGGCCACGATGGTATCTATATTTTTTTACCAACTTACCTAGTTGCAACACTTTATTTTCTTTAAGGAGTAGATATCATTTGAGAGTTTGGGGAGTTTATATGTGCAAGAGATCATATATCTTCATTGTATAGCCACGATGTAAATATGTGACCGTGTTACACAGTTCACATCATGGTTGTGCAGTGGTTTAAAGGAGTCATTTGGGACCCAATTATTAATGAGTATTCCATTTCATCTCTATATGGGTGGGTAAACTGAGCCGACTATCTAGGTGTTTTATGATATGTTGATAGAATTCATATTGGACATCAGCTTGATCTTGGGATTCATTTTTCATGGAAATTTTTTTATTATAATTAAAACTATCAATCTTCAATCGACATGGAACCTTTTGTGGAATTGTATGGGAGACCATGCACATAGTTACCTTGAAATTCATATGTAGATATTACATATTTCTTGTTAAATATTCGCAAGGTTTTATAAATAAACACAATTTGATCATAATTGGTTAGTGTCCTTAGAAACATGGAAGCAACAAAAACTTGTCCCAAAGTGATCTATGTCAATTCCCACAAAATTTTTTATAACTATAACAATTATTAAAAATAATTAACAAAACACTTTTCTTCATAATGTAGGGAAACGAAACATATGAAAGGGTTATCTCATATTTCCAGTAAGGGTAAATAATAGACTTATCAAGATAACATTAGAATATTGGTATGATAACATGGGAGTAACATTTAAAAAACCATACCCTTAATATAATAGATCATAAACATGAGACATAACAAATATCATAGTAGTTTATAAGACATGAATCATAATAGAATAAGATATAATCATCTATGAGAATATAAAATTAGCATAAGATATGTATTGAGGAAGACACATAATCATAGAACATCATTTCATTTGTAGTCGTGGATCATTTTAAAAATTATAATAGTAGAATAGGTTAACTTCCCAAACCATCATAGTAGTCATGATTCACTCCCAAGACTCTAATAATGGACAATGTACCTTACTGAATTAGGTTCACAACCCATTCTATTTCTATTTATCTCATGATATTTTTATATTTAAACAATGCATTGAAGGTAGATATAGCTCCCACCTATCACAAAATGAAAATAAACATACATGTTCCACATGATTATAACAAAATAATCATATCATAACCCATGAAAGGAAAATTTTTTCAAAAACATTTCATCGTATGACAACCTATATTAAATAATCAGTATTCATAATCATTTCATAATCTCATCATTTTATAACACATGTTAAAATATGTTGGCTTTATATGCATTTTATTATGTTATAACCCATGAAATAGAAATGTGTTACATAGAATACTCTTTACCATAATCATTAACAAATCATAAAAATAATAAAAACAGTATCCTTGGATTTAAACCCCATAAATCATAGTTAATAAAAATCAATGAAATATTATATGGTATATTATTTCAATTGATAATTTGGAACATTTATTTTGGAAAAATTACCATTATATGAAAAAAAAACATTTTCAAACTAAAACATCATAATTATATTTTGAAATCATTTTCTATGAAAATATACATCAAAAAAATTTATATGAAGATATAAAAATAAGTTAAAACATTTCTTGTGGGAAATTGATTTTCCAAATAGAAAACACATTTCAAAAACAGAAAACATTTTTTGAATTAAATTCTTTCAAAATGATAATTGAAACATATAAATGGTTTCTTTATAAATAATATAAACCATTTCTTTTGGAAAATATCATTTCAATTAATATTTTTCGTAAAGCATAAAACATTTAAATAATATTTTTCAATGATAATTACATTTAAAAAATTATACAGGATGATTCAAAGAACATAATGGCTATGATGGTGGAACCCCTATTTATGTTGTACATAATAAAACAGATATTTCATTAAAATTTTAAATGAAATCCAAATAGACCTTGAATAGAAATTGACATGAAGATCTATTTTAAAAAACATCATAAAAATCTTTCTATAATCGATATTCCTACAATACGTTCGTAGGCGTAACATATGGTTCAACAACAATATGTTTGAAATAGAAAATATGTATCATGATCCCTATACTGTTGGAAAAGTATGGACTATCAACATTATTAATGGATGAAACCCTATTTTTGAGAAATGGAACAAATTTTTCATCAACCATTTAGTTGTAACTAACCATATTCTTTCAACCCCATCTTTGTATTTTTTTGTTATGTGACGGAACCCTACAATTTAGAAATCAATGATAAATTTTTATTTTCAAGATATTTTTCATGATTACTCTAATGATGTCGATGGAAGTAAATATTATTTTAATTTTGTTTTAGGGCTAATTCAATGGAGAATATTCAATGGTTAAAATCATTTATATTTATAAGGGATGTTATGAATATATTGAATGATTTAAATTAAAATAAATGTGCTTTATGTAGTGATATTCTTGAATCTACTCAACCAAAAACATGTAATGGTTTATATATATTGAGAGAGTATATTTTGTTATAAAAATAGTATTATATAATATTGTATGTTCAAGATATTTTTGAATAAAAAGATTACATAGAGAAACAAAAGATAAAATGGCTCTTTAATTCTGAAGAAGATACACTTTAGAGACATAATTTTTTCATCCTTGAACTATGTAACTGCTATTTTTATATTTCAACTCTTATTAAAGATCATTCACAACCCATATCTTTTAAAATATATTATTTCTTAAAGAAATTTATCTTTGAAGAAGAAGATCTATATTCTGTAAATTTCTACTAAAACTAAGTAAAATGAACCATTTTTTCAATGAAATCAAAAAATTTTGATTTATAGGAGTTTCTACAACTTAGACTCATTAATTGTAGAGCATCAGGTTTTTAGAATACATTTTGGAGAATCTGGTTCCCTACAAAAGAACCATAATGATTTATTATGAATTATTGTAAGGGTGTCAACATCCTTCACTATGTTGTTATATTATTTTTATAAGTGAATCATTATAGTTAAAATCACCAAGCTTGGATAGAGAGAGTTAGCAGACTGAACTAAGTGATCTTTGTGCCCTAAACCTCAATAAATTTTGATGTGTTATTCATTATTTTTTTCACTACATAAAATAATTACAGAAGATGATACTACATAAATAAATAAAATAAAAAATAATTCCTATAGTCAAAATATATTAAGATTACTAAAAAGGAAAAATTCACCCCCTCTTGTGTATATTAGTAAATATTCCTATCTAACTGTTTCTATCAAAGGAGTTATTTTTTGAATAAATCAGATTACCTATAAAAAATCAACATTATAATGTATAATCAAAGACATATATCAATGGTTCATCCAAGAGAATGTTTGTCGATGATACATACTGCATACTTCAAAAGTGATAACTGGGGATGTTGGAAATATCGTATGATTATCTGTTTGAGAAATCATAGATTTAATGTATATATGAAAATTATGACTCCGTATAAACTTATTGAAAAACAAGAAACATGGGATGTTACCCAAATGTTGAGAATAAAATTAATTCAGAATAAATGAATGCTATTATTTTTTTACTTGGTCTAGAAGAATTCGATCGAGTACCTCAATGTCATATTGCCTATGAAATGTAGCTATCGATTTCTTGTGCATATGAAGGAATTGATAGTGTCAGAAAACTAAGGTATGATACTGTAAAAATTATGTTTGACACCTTAAAATGTATGATTGTGAATGTATCCCTCAAATTAATGCATTATTGATATAAATAGTAATTGATGTCTCCTCTTCAGTAACCACAATTAGTCTATCAGATCAAGTTCTAATTGTACTTAGAGTAATACCCAAAAAATGTAATGTAATATCAGCTTCCTTTAAAAAATAATCACCAGTAAAATACTTGACAATGAATTGGTTGGAATGCTGATGATGTATGAATAAGAGACACAAGATGAAGAGGGAGATCATAATATAGTAAAATTTAAATACCTCCCTTAAAGTTACATCTTTTAAGCATGCAAATATGTTGAAATAAGATATCAAAATATTAAACGATTCTAGATTATTAGATTCTCAAATGGAATTGGATCTATTATTCAAAAAATAAAAAATTATGTAGGGAAAATAGGGGATTAAAAAATAACTTAGGAATGATTTAATGTGAGGTAACAAAGATAGTTTCAATAATGGAAAATTGATGGGTCATATCAGAATTGATTTCTTATAGTTAAAATAATAAATAATAAAGATGGAAAAAAACTAGAAGAAGGATTATTATGAAAAAATGGATAAATGTTATGAAGGCCACGTGGATTGTGTCTAAAGACTCTTGTATCTATCCCAAATATAACTCAGAAAAAGGGCTAAATAAATAAGAAAGTAAACATGTGCTTTATATATAAGGTAGAAGATGATGAAAATTGTCTCCGAAAAAACTTTGGTATGGTATATGGAAATATCTATTAAAGGAACAGGAGTGGAGACTCTTATAATTTTTATACACTAGGAAACTATATTTATGAATAGTAACATTTGGATATAATGCTAAAGGGAAAATATTTATAGTTGGAGTAGTTGGAGATCCCAACAAAATTCATTCGATAATGTGTTTTATGGTTATGGGATAAATAAAAGACTATTAAGTATTTATCCACTATGGGATGACGGTTTTCATGTTGATTTGTCTTACAATTCCTACTCATTTTTTAAAGATAGAATACATAAATTTAGAGAACCGACAACTGAAAATGTTTATACCTTGGATCTTTATTCCTTGTGTATAAAAAATATGAATTATTTAACTATTCAGACAAATTAATATAGGATCTAGAATATAATACATTGACACAAAAGTGTATTTACATTATATAAATTTTCTATGAAACACGTAATTTCTAATTTATCTAGTCATAAATTTGGTAATGATAGATTTTTGTGACGTATGTTAATTTTAAAAATAACAAAAATCATCTTTGAAATATATTTAAAAATTTCTACATATAAACCATTAAAATGTATCCACATGGATTTTTTTGGACCATCAAGGGAATCATGTTTACATGTTAAAATATATATAAATGTATTATTTGATTATTTTTAATGATGTACATGGGTTTATTTTATAAAACATGAAACCCATGTCCTTACTATTTTTAAAAGTTTTTTTAATTGGTAAAAATGAAAATGATTTTAAAATAATAAATTCATTGAGAAGTGAATGTGGTGGAGTATTGTAGAATCAAGAATTTAGTTATTTGTACTCAAATTTAGTCATTATGCACACATTCATTACCCCAAGAACACCTCAACAGAATGAAATAGTTGAAAGATGAAATTGAACTATTCAATATTTGGAAATTAATATGTTAAATGAATATAGTCTTCCAACCTATTTTTGGTAAGAATCTTTAAATATAGAATTCCATATCATGAATAGAGTTTTAATAATACCCCTTTTTTAAATATTCACCCTATGTACTTTGGAATTATAGAACACCTAAAGTATGGTACATTGATGTATTTCGATGTAAGGTGCAATCCCGAATACTAAGGAAAAAATTGGAAAATACATCCCAAAATATGATGAAAGAATATTTATAGGATATTTCGTTTCTTTTAAATCATATATAGTGTATAATAAAAATTCAAGGATTATTGATGAACTAGATCATTAAAAGATTGATGAATGTGATTTTTTTCTAAAAGGAAAGATTAAATAGTTGAAATTATTGAATTTTTAGGCAATATGAACCTTGAAACACTTGAGGTGATATTGAAAATAAAATAAATGATATTCAGTCTAGTCCAACAGAACATGAAGTAGATTAACTATAATGTGTCTTACCAAGATAATCTAGAACAAAAATTGATCATCTGTTAGAAGCTATTATTATAATGCTAGATACCAAAGTAAGAATAAGAATAAATTTATAGAACATAGCTAAAATCACTACCAACTAATCAGAATTAGAACCTAATACTATATAAGAATATTTAAAGGATAATTTTTTTTCAATGTATATGAAATATTACCATAGTAGAATTAGTAGAAATAATATTAGAGAATTAGTTAACATAAAAACCAATTATCCATTAAGAGGAACGAAATGGGGTTTAAGAAATAAACATGATGATCAGGGGATAATTGCTAAAAATATATCCATATTAATAACAAAAGGTTACCACCAAAATAATTGATATACTATGATGAATCCTATTAAAATTTTGCAGGATTAGAATATATTATAATCTTTCTAACTTATGAATCTCATAAGAAATTTATATTATATCACATGGATGTGAAATTTGATTTTTTAAATGGATATTTAATGTAATATGTTTATATTGAACAACAACCAGGTTTTGGAAACACACATCTACCAAATTTATTTTTAAGAATTCCAAAACTTTTTATGACCTTAAAAATGTACCTAGTGCTAAGTATGAAATTTTGATCTCTATTTTGTTTGAAAGTTGATTATCTATAGGGTTATAAGATCCTACTATTTTTTATGAATACCTTTTATTATAATATATTATTAGTACAAATTTATGTAGATGATGTTATTTTTGATTCAATAAATAAAAAACGTTTTAATACTTTTTCAAATATTTTCTCCCATCATACTAATTTGAAATTAGTATGATGGGAGAAATGAATTACATTCTGGGATTACATATATATCAAAAATTTTATTGAAATGATTTAAAATAAATAAAATACATTATTTATTTATTGAAAAATTTTGGACAGGAAAAAAGTAATACCTTTACAACTCCCGTGTGTACTAATGAAATTGTTGATTTAGTTGAATATATAAAAATAGTTGACAAATATTTACATAGTAGTATGATTGGTAGTTTATTTTATCATACTATTAATAGACCAAAAATAATTTTATCTATACGTTTATGTGCTAGATTTCAATAAAACCCAAAATAATCCTATTTCACTATATTTAAAAGAAATTTTAGATATTTAAAATATTTTTTTTCAAAATATAATTTTACAGAAATAATTGATTTAATTTAATTTCATATTCAGATACTGATTTGGGAAGATGTATATTAGAATAAAGATAAAATTCAAGAACAAATAAGTTTTTTGGAAAAACATTAGTTTCATGGCTCTGTAATAAACAATATTTAATTTCTCTATCAACAGATGATGCATAATATTTATTTATTGGCAGTTAATATGCAAAAGTGTTTTGGTTAAAACAAACCTTAATGTAATTTGGACATAATTTTAATAATATACCTATTTTATATGATAATAAAATTGTAATTAATATTTTAAATAAAATCCATTAGGTTATTTAAGAACCGATCATATTGATATAAGATATCATTTTATAATAGATCATGTTCTTAAAAGGATATATTATTATAATTTGTAAATATTGAATATCAACTTGTAGATAGTTTTACTAAACGTTACCCCACAACTAGTTTGGATTTTATTAATTGTATTTAGAAATATTTATTTTTAAATAATTTTTTATGATTTGTTTTATTAATTTTTGTATCAAAAATTTTACTATTTTTATTAGGTTATTATTTAGTTATATTTTTTAAAATAAAAAATAATCTATATCATTTTTGAAATGTTGTTCTTTTAAAAATAAAAAATTAAATAACGATTACACTGTGTAATTGGATTGGAAAACTTCATTGGCATCACCAAATCCATTAGAATACCCCCCCCCCTCTTTCACTTTGACTCTAACACTCATTATTTGATTCCTTTAAACATACAATTCTCTTTGATTCATTTGAAACCCTAGAATCTAAACCTTTAACCATACTATTTTATAAAATTGCAATGATTTAGAAAATTGAAGAATGTGAAAAAAGTGGAATGAAGTGACAATCAATCAACTATATTAAATTTATTCTTGTAATGGTTATAGATTTCGAGTGGCACCATTAGAAAAAAAATCTTATGAGGTATGATTTAGATTTTCATGGTATAAAATTTATTTTTACTAAAAAAATCTTATTTTTGATATATATGTAAAATAATTTCCTAGAAATTCGTATTTCAGTTTCTGTGACACTGATGATATCATTATATCTCAGGTAAATGATAAAGATTTTTCGATATCTTTAGCCGAAATAGCCATTTTTTAGTGTCCCCATGAATTGGTTTTTCATTTCAATCATCAGTCAATTGGGAATCATAAACATAAGTCAGAGGATATTATCTCATTTCCCTATATATCTACCCAAATAATACAGATTCATTTAAAATATATAGAGGCTGACCATAAGGTGCTGGCCATGTTTATTTAGGGAGAAATAATTCCCTGAACTCATGAGCTTGAAATTATTATTTATCGAGAAATTTATATATATTTTTTGACAATGATTGATATTATGTTAAATTTGAAAGGATACATCTTCAAGTATATGAATCACTATTTGTAGGAATAGGAGAGAATTTATTTCAATCCTTATTGAAGGATAATTTCTTTATGACAGTATAAAACATTCATGATACAAGATGCATAGATGCAAACCAAGTTTCATCAAAGTAAATATTTTAATTATGGAACTTTTAGGAATTTAGGTTTATTCTATATTATATTTAAAGGAAATATATTACCTTATGGTTTATAAGACCAAATGTAATTTGAGGTGTTTCTCAAGGGGAGAAAGGAATAATCAGTTCTACCGATTCTTCAAATTTTAGAATATGATGTTACTGAATCTAGAATGGATGATGTGGTCCAAAAAAGGCATGTAGAATCAGATATAATAACTCTAATATATGAAGATTCAAGACATATTTTACACATCTAGAAGAAAATATTAACCTTTATCTCATGCTACTGGTGTTCAGAAACCAGAGGTAGAGTCTACTAAAATGGTTGAAGTTTCTCAACCATACAATAAAGAAATGAATGATGATATTAATAAAAATAATGTTAAAAATAAAGATCTTGGGTTTCTTAATGAAAATTAGAACCAAAGGTATCATTAAAAATGAAACTTTTAAGAAAATGATCAAGGAGATGAGAATGAAAAACCATTTGTATCTGACACTACAAGCTTAGATAGAATCAACATGTTTCGGATATAGTTTAATCCAAGGACCTGATATTTTTTGAACCTATAGATAATTAAAATGGTCTTTAGGTAGATTTTTATTCCTCTATTGAGAAAGAAAAATAATTTTTTTAACATCACTGACCAAGTTGAACCATCTCATGCACAGGAAATAGATTTTTTTATTTTTGAATAATAGAATTAATGAATTTCTTGTCAATTTTAACAGGCTTTGAGAATAAAATTCATGTTTACAAAGTGAACAAAATGATAAAATAAAATATTTAAAATATTTTAGATGTGAAAATATTTTAAGAGAATAATTTGAATATGTTTAGTCCCAACTAATCAATATCAGAATAAGTTATTTTTCAAGAAGATATTTTCAAGTATTTTGTTGAGAAATGACTGATTAGTTTAGAAAGCTCCAAATAGAGTCTATTACCAAACCAGATTTAGGATATTTCAAAATACATTTAAGAAGTAATTTTGATTCGATCATAATAAGTTCCAATCATTCCAAAGAATCTATATCTGTAACTCAAACATCTCTCGATTTTGTTAAAATGGATGTAGCAATCACTATTGTTATATATTCTTTCAATGATCATCTGCATACACAACAATGTGATACTATGCCAAAAAATGTTTTATTGTACAACAGAAGTGATCTTTTTGAGAAACTAACTTTAAGAGATCTTGTAATAACGAACCTTCTCATCCAATTTGTGTTAATAATACCACAATTTTTCCAGTAAGAAAAAACAATTCATGGTTTTTTGAAAGTGAATTTGGTTGAAGGTTTAAAGATATGTTAATATTAAATGATTTTGATATAGTTGTTCGATGAAAATATTACTCAAGGTTTAAATTGAGATTTGATAGAGTTGAAGGATGTTATTCAGGATGTTCAAGCTTCACAAAATTCCAACAACTCATCTAAACCAACCCTTTCACATTCAGTTTGTCATACTATTTAAAACATTTCTCATCCAAATTGAATATTCACAAATAACTTTTTAAAAAATTATTTTTCCTTATGTTTTTATTTATTATTATTTTAATCCATTTCTACTTTCATAACACATATCCTTTTATTCATATATAGAATATAAACATTCATCTATAGTTATGTGCTATATTGAATGTGTTTTCATCCATTTTTGTTAAATATCTTTTTTTATCTCACAAAAATGGAGTAAAAATTGTTTACAAACAACATCAATGATTCTATTACCAGTTTAAATTTTAATTGAAAGTTTAAATCAATTTTAAATATTTATAAATTATGTTGCTTTCATAATATTTTATTTTTGTTCACAATTCCTATATTTTCTGTATGTTATGTTATGGGTTTCGATATCATCAAATATGGGATGACTTTTGGGTATGTATTGTCTTAATAATACTATACAAATATTGTTGAACATAATACTCACAAATACCATTGATATTTCTGATGAAAAAACTTTATGTTTTTTTTAATTAATATATACATGGCATTAATAGTTTGGATTTAAACCCTATATTTGAAAGGAACCCTATGTTTGAGAAAAGGAATCTGTCATTCATCTACCCTACCGTTTGAAAAACATGTATTTTATTGAGGATTTATTTGGATTTTATCGTCATAAGGACCCATCCGTAATCATTACATAATATTTAATTAAATAGATAATTCACATTAAAGATATTTTAGGTTTATATTTTTAGTGAATTAAGTCATAAAATTTACACAACAACAAGAATATTACATGTAGACAATTATTCTTAGTATCCATTTATCATTAATTAAAAAACTCATTAAAAAAATAGTCTTGTCTGGTTCCATGTTTTAGAAGTCATGACTTTTCTTTGATCCCATACGTGACCCTTATTCATCGTTGGGGCCTGTGGAAGACATTTCAAAAACTAGATATGATCATAAAAAGCTCAGTAAGTGTTATAAAATAATAAAGAAATCTTTATTACATCAATACATTCAAAACATAAACTCTTTAACATACTTCATGAAAACATAAGATTTATGAATAACACATAGTAATCACAAATCATAAATGTAACTTGTAGAATCCATATCATACTTACATTAAAGCTTTCACATCTATATAGGTAGTTACGTTGGAATACCTATCACAATATATTCCCTAAATCTCTTAGGAGAAACATTTACATTTACCTCCATCATGTTACCCAATGCATTGAACAGCTATCTCGGGCTCACCTTCCCTAGGTTTATCACGGAGCCACCTGTATACGTAAACAATGACCAATGGACTTAACATATTTATAAACCGTAAAACAAACTTCATGGAAATATAACAATTCTAAATTTCAATCACAATATATATTATCTAAATATTGAAAAAATAAAAGCATTTACCAAACCATTTTCAAAATCATTTAAAATATTAAATAAATATATTTTTTAGTCAATGTGTCCTATACAAATTTAAATCGTTTGAAATAAATTCAAATTTCTAAATTTTCATATCTATATGAATAAATCCTTAAAACCATTTTTATGTCATGGACATTAATGTTAAATATTTAGAACAATAAACCATTATAATATTCAAAACAATATTTTAGTTTAAGAGTTTTTAACAAAATGAGAGATCCTAGAATACAAAAAATTGGGGAATAACGTTTAATCAGAACTTAAATATATCATTAGAATAAAGGTATTCAGGATATTATATGCCAAATGACAGTATATACACCATATAAGAGTGAATTGGGGCATATCAACAATGAAGTCTCAATGAAAATGTAAATTGAGATGAAATCCAATATAAAGAAGGCATTATTACATTAAGGATAAATAAATTACATAATTATGTGTGAAAAATATAAATACATCCAATATAATTTGATATTACATGTAAAACAATCAGTCGTTATTCACTCATATTCATAGCATGACATAATCATGAAGTATATGTTTAATACAAAAATAGAAATTGGGTTAAGAAGTTTTCTTACAGAAATTTGACAGCCTAACGATGTCACTTTAAAATTAGGAAAATAAGTTAACAAGAGATAGAAGGATATATCATCACATGGACATACAATTTAAATAACTAAATATATATAAGAGCATATCCCAACATAATAATATGTAAATTAAAATACATAACGAAAATAAGTCTTTTAAAAAGAAAAGGGTTAAAGTTTCCCTTACTGATTTGGTAACATAAGAAAAATACACCACTTGAAAGAAAGAACCCACAATGATTATGTAAATTCCCATAAATTAAAGTATATTTCACAATTAATACAATAATGGACCGTACATCCACCACACAAAATTAAATAGTGGCTAATATAGCATGAATATCACAGGAATAAAAAGTGGGATGAAAATACATTACAACATTGTAATCAATCGAGTCGTATTAGGGAACGTTAATAACCACCAAATGAATCACATATTACCATGAATAAAATATAATCATGATAGTTTATATATAATTTAAGTACAAAATGAACCACATTCAATAAACAAGTGGTGAACAATGGAAATCTCACGGAATTAAAAGTGGGATATGAAATCCCTTACCTTGTGTCCCACTTGATTCGTATGTTCCGTGTTCTTCATGAATAATAAACTTATGTTAATTTATACTTTATCCATATCCTTTTAAATTTTTATTAATACCTTTATATCACTTATTACCCAACAATTATAGTTTGTTAATTATTTGAGTACATATCAGTCATTTTGCCGATGTTCGGAATTTGAGTTTAAAATGAAGTTGTTTTTATTACAATTTATCCATGTAGTCAAAACTCCTTTATCAACAGAATGATTTTAATGATTAAGATATCATATATATCATATATATACAGTGTATATATATGTATATTTATAGTAGTACATAACATTTGGAGATAAGAAATGAAATGCTCTTTTCATGGAGATGGTAAGTTGTACGTACGCATGAACACTACTTTAATTTCTATTTAAAATATAACGGAAAAAAAAATTAATGATACATAGGTATATTATAATTATAGTATAATATTATATGATATATATGATACATAATTTCATTAACTCCATCTTTATACATTCCATGTAGGTCATGAACGAATCATATCACCTTGATGGGGAGGTTTTCTGCAATTCCTGAAAAGAAATTATCGTCTTTACACATATTGAAAGGCATGAAGGTATGTTTGTTAATAAAAATTACTGTAGAATAAAGGAAAAAAACATATTATATATCATATATAAATACAGTTCCATCATAATGGCCACCATGAGAGGCGGTAAAAGATTATTAAACAATCATCACTTCATGAGCCATTTTTTTCCCACCCGTAGAAACAGTATGTCCTTCACCAATTAGATAGAGGTGTGTGTAATTTTAGTTCGAATCCTTCTCTAAAAAACATCCTAGTATATTGAGGAAAATGTTTTTTTATAAATGAAACAAATAAAAAGTGTTTAGTGGGTTGGAGGAGTTATATAACGCAAAATAACTTAAGAGAAGATGTTACCGTTAAATCATGTAACTTTTTTTGGTTTATACCAAAAGGGTTTCTTGAAGTGCTTATTCCAATATTAAGGATTATAGCAGGAATAGAGGGATCTTGGGAGCTGATTGGAGCTGTGTTTGTACCATCCAACGGCTTTAGAGGTGTGAGGAATGGGTAGGAAGTGATGGATTTTTATAGGGGAGAGGAGGGGCTCTTTAAGAAAGTTTGAAATAATTATTTAATTATAAACACATATTCAGTGTCAAAAGGTCAAATAATCGTTAATGTCGAAGTTTAGATAACTCTTGGTCGAAATAAAACCATCCAATTATATTTGGACAGGTTTTGGATATTGTTTTATTATTTATAATCTTATTTATTGAAATCATTTATTAATGAGTTAATTAATGCATCATTATTTTGTCATAAATAATTTAATTTATTTGATGTCCAAAAATTATAAAAAATACTATGATTTAGGAACTCTTTTTAGATTTCCAAATAATATTTATCGTCTAAAGGATAACTTATATAACTCTATGTAAAAATTTATTTACTAAATGATATTTGTTTTGTCATTTTTGCCTTTACATTAAATTAATTAATATAAAGTATCATTATTAGTCTCATGTGGCTCAATGGGGTCTTAAATTAGACCCATGGATTCTCATGGTTGGATATGTATCAGTCAATAATATTAAGACACATATTAAGGTAATTTATTATTATTATAATCTTATATTTTATCCTTATTTACTATATTCACATTTTAATCATGGTAAATGAAATATTTGCTGAAGTAAATATTTAAAATGTCTAAAAATAAAAGTTACCAATTTAAAATGTTTGTCCCTACTGATTACAAAATATAGAATCCATTTTTATAAATTCAAAATATATAAGTGGCATAAATTAATTTAAAATCAATCCCCGCTGTCAATTCATAAACAGTGTTTTTCTAGAAATAATATCAATCAAAAGATTGACTTTTGTTTATGTCCAATTTCAAAGTGAAACTAATTCCAATGTCCAACATCGGATTAACATGTAAAAATATATTCTAATTCCTCTTAATAACCAATTAAAAATATAACCTAACCATATATATAAATTAGATTAAAACACAGTTTTGAATTAACATACAATATTTTTTTCACTATTCATTAAAAATTTAACATTATCAGAAAAATACCAAAATTTCAACCAAAGTAAATATAGGTTTCTTTATTCTAAATAATAATTTTACTTAGTAAAATAGAACATATAAAAGTGACAAAAACTAGATTTAAACAGGGTTCTCCATTAAAAGGTGGTAAATCGACCTTTTAGTGAATATTAAAGTATTTATGCTCAAAATTGAATTCATGACTTATTTTAAGTCTACAACCGTTATTGGATAAATGTAAAAATGTTAAACAAACATGTATAATCATATTGTAGTTAGTTATATTCATTGCTTCCAATACAATGGTATGGCATTTATTACCATTTAAAATAATAATATTATATTATTAGTGTGCAACATTGGATTTCAAAGAAACCCATGGTTGCGTATCAGGTATTCCATTGAACATATAATCCCCTTTAAAGAATAATTAATTTATAATTAAAAAATTATTAATTTATATGAAAAATTCTATGTTCATTATTTACCTCGGATGTTACATCCTTCCCCCCTTTTAGGAATTGCGTCCTCACAATTTTTAAAACTGGTCTTGGAAACAACATTAAAAGTCCCACAACAGAAAAGATTCTGTAAAACTATCACTTTAAAAGAATGAAATCGAAGTACAAAGGTCACCAGAGATAACCCATACTCGGATTATAGGGAGGAAAACGTGGATATTAAAGTGAGAACAAACAGTCTTGTTCTCATGAAGAGTGATAGAAAACATAACATGGAGAAAGATAAACACCATTAAATCACAAACATATGATGTGTTAAACGGTCTTTGATTTCCCAATAGGAAACTAAAACCCACAATGTTTTTTTTACATTCCTTTTCATAATTTTAAACAATTCACTAACTACATAGAATAATAACATAATGAAATATACGTACATAAAAGTAGAGTTTTATCCTTTAAAAAGTTTCTACCAAAAACTAATCATTTCTCCAAAAAAAGATTACTCAAAAAGACATGGTCACATCAAGGGCACAAGAATCAACTTCTGGTGAATCACATCATCCACAAAAGAAGAACTATATATTTCCCAAGCCTTTAGACATCATCTAAAACCAAAATGATTAGTATAAGATCATATAATTCCCAAAAAGGATAATACTTTATAAATCAAAGTACCCCAAGTTTAAGAAATTCAATTCAATAAACAATTGTCCATAAAATTCTTCAAAATAATCCAAACTAAAATTAAACCCCAAAACACTGAAGGATTTAATCACATTGTCTTCCACAGTAAATCTTAACATTTAACTCCAAAAACATTGACTAATCTTAAAGTATCATAATGAAGCATAAGTAACAATATCACATGTTCTCTATGATAGTTTAATCATTTCTATAAATTTCCCAAATATCAATATGCACACAATAAAAACAAATATTCTTCACAAATAAAATTCCACCTTTACTCTTCAAATAAAATCCAATTTTATTCTATTTTTCTTAAGAATATAATGTTCCCCAATATAGAGAACATCTTACTTTATAAATTAATCACCAAATAATTTTCCTATATTAAGGATATCCATTTAATAAATCATAACTTCCCAAAATCAGATTATTCTTGATCCATAAAATAATTTAACTAAAAGGAATAAGTCATACTAACCAGGGACTTTAAATAGTCTAGTGGTAGGTGATAAATTCCAATCTCACTTTCTTTGTGGGTTCGATTCCCATAGATTTGTCCGACGCGACAGGTTGTCACACATGCTGCTTGTAGTACTTTTTATATAATTAAAAAATAACTCTAACACATTATAACCTCAATGGTTATCTTATTCCTTTCATTTTCATCCCAAATCATTATGATCTCCACATCTTAATTGATAAAGTGTTATATATATTTTATGTTTTTAAATTTCACCACCATATGATAAACTAAAACAATTACCCGAATAATGAACATCATACCATGATCATGGTGTCCACATGGATTCATTGTTATTTTGTTCACATACGTAGAAGGTCCATGCATTGCAACAATAATTTATAGATACATCAAAATCATTTGCTTACTTTAACCAAATACACCTTGTACAACTTGGGTCATATGGGTGTCCATAGAAAAATATTTATGGAAAATAATCATGCTTGACATATAATTTAAAAACATCTGATAAAACATGATTTCTATAAAATAGTTGTACCGAATTTGAGTGGAATCCATCAATTAATGGTCTCTTTTAAAAACAATCAGTATGTACTGAGAGACTATATTATAAAATATAATATAAATAGGTTGTGCATGGGTATCTTTCTTCATAACCTTTTTTAATATCATAATAGGCCTCAAAATCTTGTAATATGGTAACATATTTGAAAATTCCCTGATAATATTTACCTTTCTTGAATATATTAGAATATTGTGAAAATAGAATTTGGTTAAATATAACTTGTAAATAACCAGAAATTTCAAGGATTTTTTTAAGATAATTTGGATTTTTATGAGTACGCAGTTTCTCACGGCACCTGAATCCGAGGCCCGGTGTGCTTAAAATCAATTTTTGAAGTTTTTTAGGGTACGTTCGGTAAATTTAAGAGAAGATTTTCATATATTTTCAACTGGTGCTCAGAATTGAAATTCGATGACACCGATAAACTCACAGTGCTAGTATTCTCATGAGGGGACCTTTACCGTAGTTGCATTTTATGCGGGTTGAAAGCTAATTTTTGGGGATTTAGAATAATTTAAATAAAATTGTTGTACACAATTTTAATAATTATTTTAAGTTATTATAACCTACAGGAGGAAGTTAAGTGTGGATCCACACCCCACATAACCTCCCATGAGAGGATTTGGTGTGGTGGGGCCCACACGCGGACCCGAAACCTTCCACCTCCCTTCAACTCTCAATTAATTCCTGGCTGTTTAGTACTTTGACAACTCCACATATTTATTATGGTGGATCCCTTCCCCCTTCTGCACAATAAATTTAAAAACCTACTTAATTAATATCAGCAATATTTTATTGACACATCTTTTGAATTAATATTAATTGTATAGAAAGTATATTAATTGGAGAGCCTCCTTATTTCTTGGCATTGGCAAGTCACTTTGGGGAAAAAGGGATCTCGAGAATTAACGAGAGGTGATCCTTCTTCGATGAAGAACACCATTCTTTGGCAAAGAACATCCCCGGAGAAGAACATGAAAGACTTATTCCAACGACACATCTTCCTCGGACTCACCTCGACATCATGGAGCCTACGTCCCCTTTGACAACGACTCTTCCTCCATCATTGACGGGACGAAATCATTCTTCTGTGACGCCTGACTACCACGACGCTTGTCTTCCACGGCCCAACGACATACGAAGACAAATATAAAGTATGGGATATTGTATATTTTTATATATGTGAGTTATATCCTCAAACATGGGCGTTTATTTGTTGGATGATTATTTGAACCACTAATGTGGTGGGTATGGGCTAACGAACAAGTCTTGACCCACCGCCAACTTGTTCGTGATGCGTGTAATGTTTGGCGATGGATGAATGGAAGGGAATCATTGATTTTAGGTCATTGTAGTGAATAACAGGACCCGAGGAGACCGTAGGCATAGAAATGAGCTAAAAAAGACAACCATAATGACTCTAGCGGCCCGTGGAAGTGGCGCGCCTGCGCGGGAAGCTAGCGTGGCAGCGCCGACGACTGGAGGCGGTGGCAGGCACCGTCCGGCTGCTTGGAGGTAGCAGCACCCCAGTGTGCCACCGGAGGAAGACTGTCGCGGCACCATTTGTGTTGGCGATGGAACAGATCCCGCGCCGCATGGGAACCGGGATAACCGGGCGTTGCCTGCCTGGCACCCCCATTACGTGGAACCGGCCCCCCGGCTCCCCTGGCCAAGCCACAGCTGGTCGTGCCCGGCCGGGCCTGTCCACGCCTGCCGCAGGCGAGGCCCCACCTTCCAGGTGGGGCCGCGCCCATCCGGGATGGGCCACGGCTTATCGAGCTGGACCCAGACCCGGGATGGGTCGAACTGGTTCGGGCCGACCTAGGGTGGGTTGGGCCGGGTCAGATCGGACCCAGACCCCCTTTTTGAACTGTTTTCAGTTAATTGGCCATAACTTGAGTTATGGACCTCCGAAGAATGCACCGTCATTTGTGTAGCATTCCTTAGACCGAGACGGTCGTTTTAGTATATTACACCCATGGATTCAGCGATGCTTGGTTACGGCTGGGTTGGTTCTAATTCAAAACCAATCGGGCCCTCGGAGTAGAAACACTTATAACATAAGGACCGGACGCCCGATTAACGTGTCATTAGCTACGTTGGTTCACTTTTGATGAGGTGGTTTTTTTTGGAATACTCCACATGGGATTTGGATGATATTGGAGTATGGACGGGTCGGATTGTACGTGAAATCCAACTAGGCCCCTAGGACGGAAAAGTCAATTTCTCTCAGAACGGGAGTCCGATTGTCGTGCTGTCTGTCATGATGTGTTCCATTTGGAAATAAAAAACATTGGGAAACATCAACTATGGACTTATGATAGTTGATGTATCGATACCTTGGATCGAGGAGTAGATCTTCTCAAAATCGAGCACGATGTGTGCAAGAACCTTAGAGTTGGCTGCGACTGCAATGACTACCTTACTAGAATCCTCTATGGGTTCGATAGGGATGAATACTGTACTGGAATCCTTCATGGGTTCAACAAAGAAAACTACCGTACTGAAATCCTACGTGGGTTCGATGGCGATGAACACTGTTCTTGTATCCTATGTGGGTCCGGTAGTTTGAAATTTGTACGAATATCATGTGTGGGTCCGATAGAGTAGCTGGTCTTGTTTCCCATGTGGGTTCGACCCCTTAGATGAATCTGTAACCAAATTTGATCATCTTCATCACTATACATATAGCTAGTCTTGTTCCTGTGTGAGTCTGACAGCATAGATGGTCTTGTATCCTATGTGGGTATGAAAACTTAGATGAATTAGTAACTACATCTAATTATCGTCATCACTATACAAATAGCTAGTCTTGTATGTTGTGTGGGTCCGACAGCTTATCTGGTCTTGTATCCTACGTGGGTATGATATATTAGATGAATAAGTAACTATATCTGATCATCTTCATCACTATACAAATAGTTGGTCTTATATCTTGTGTGGGTCCGAAAACCTAGCTGATCTTGTATCCTGTGTGGGTCTGATAGCTTAGATGAATCAGTGACTACATGTCATGACCCACCTCCCCGGGTCATGAACATTATTATCTGACCCCATGGGTCTCCTATAATACCTTAGTTTCCTTCCAAGCACACCATATACTATTACTCACTAGGGTCTCTTATCAGACTAATCACTATCCCCACAGGCCAACACTTGTTCTTTAAGTGTGTTTTGTCCTCACTCATAGACACCCTGAGAAACTTCCCAAAAGGTCACCATCCTGATTACTACTCTAGGCCAAGCATGCTTAACTGTTGAGTTATAATCAAATAGGCTCCCGAAAATAAAGGTGCACCTTGTTGAAATGGGTAGTAACATTTATCCTTTTAGACTCACTTTTCCAGGGGTGTTACATTATCCACCCCATTAAAGCACAACACCATTATTGTGGACACCAAGCCTCAATCCCAGGTAGTGCCTAAGAACTTCTGTCTGGGTATTGGCTCTGATACCATTTTTTCCCAAACCTACCTGGGTCGACCCTGAACATGTCACCCGATCCGGCCTGTGACAAGTCCCGAGGGGTGTTCCCGAACCCCCCGGGATTTCAACCAGTGTCGGGCATCAAAAATAAAATGTTGGGAATGATTTGTCCCATGTAAAAATGATAACCAGGAAAAAAAATGCAAACGATAAAAATAAAAATAACTAGCAGTAGAATGAAATAAAACTAATCAATAGACATAACTCCATATGACCCTTCAGTCACCTCCCAACCAAGGCCAACATTGCTCCCAAAATGAGAAACTCAGCCAAGTAAACTAGAACAAGGGAAACCTGCAACTGAAAAGATATAATAGTCATGAGCACTGAGATGCTCAGTAGGGATGCCATGAATAAACCACAAAATCCATCATTTCTTTTTTCCAAAACAGTCCACTGGCACGGGTTGGAAATTCAGATATGAAAGTCGGGTTTTCACATTTTAAACTATGAAACATGTTATTATCATTTAAAAACCCAACACACACCCCCACACCATTTCCAAAATCATTTTCTATTTTATAAATGAAATCCAAAACAGAAAAATACCAATGTTGGGCTAGAGTGGAACAAGTAAAAGTGCAACTGAAAATAAACCAGTGCAACTGAAAGTAAACACGCAATGTAAATAACTCAGCAACCATGGGTCATCCTAAAAATCCATAGAAAACCCATGGACGTACTCGGGTTCAGACTACCTATCGGCATGGTACTCCACAGTCAATAACCAACTGGCCGCCCTAATAGTCAACCAGTGGCTCGCCCCACAAGGCCTACCAACCAAGGGGGACTAACCCGCCTAATCGGGGTTAGCCAACAACCCTCACTCGATTCTCTAAAAGATGCTCAGGAACCCATGGAGGTTATAATAATACTTTTTAATTAGGAAGGAAAATGTAACACCCCTAGAAACATGAGACATAAAAGGCTAAATGTTATTACCCATGTCAATAAGGTGCACCTTTCTTTTCAGATGCCTATCTGATTAGAACTCTATAGTTAAGCATGCTTGGCCTGGACTAGTAATCAGGAAGGGTGACCTTCTGGGAAGTTTCTTAGGGTGTGTGTGAGTGAGGACAGAACACACTGAATGAACAAGTGTTGGCCTATGGGGACAGTCGTTAGTCAGATAAGCGACCTAGTGAGTAATACCCTATGGTGTGCTAAGAAGGAAACCAAGGTATTATGGGAGACCCATGTGGTCAGATAATAATGTTCATGACCCAGGGAGGTGGGTCATTAAAAAATGGTATCATATGAGACCCTTGATATTTGGGATGTCTGGTAGAAGGAGATTAGGATTTTTCGGGACTCAGAAGGTTGGTTACTAGTTGGTGCTTGATCACCACCGCTCACGATGAGACTTGATTTACTAGGGTTATTCCGAGATTTGAGACTTTTGTCTTTGGTTATTTTGGATTGAGGGATAACAGTTGGAGAAAATCAGTTCACATTGCGACCTCACATGGGGTGGTGACCCATGTGGAGTCCAAGATCCCGATTTAAGGTCCTCTTAAAGTTATGTCTTACTTGGGGCATGGATCACCACCATGTCACCGGGTTTGGCATAGACACTAGTTCCCCATTCAAATGGTTTATGATTTGTTGTGTTTTGTTTTTAACTTGGTCGATGTGTGTGTGTGTTGAAAATTACAGTAATTTCGAAATGAAAAAAAGTGTTTTCTTCCAAATTGTTTTTGAAATTAGTAAAGCAGGTTCTCAATGAGAATGTGTATTGGTTTGGAAAAAAACAGCGTACGTGTTTGGACATGGTAAGGAAAAAGAATTGTTTGAACCTTGTAACTCCTTATTGAGGGTCACATGTGTGTGAGTATGTACGGAGAGTGCACGGGGGCACTTGTACACAGATGATGTGGGTGAGATTTAATGACCGCACATGTGACGGTTCATAAGGTTCCATGGGTGAGTTTTAAAATTTGAAAAAAATAATGGTTTTTGAAAAGTGATTTATGCTTGTATTTGTATATGTTTGGCTTATGAGACTATTTTCATTGTCTTTTGTTGTTTCTTTGATTGAGGTATGGAATAATGTTGATTTCAACATAAAATTTTTATAAGGTTATGAGAACATTATAATAACATTTCAAAACCCATTCCCTACAAACCATAGATCATAAACCAGAATCATGACATAAATAATTGGATTTCATAAGACATGAATCATAATGTAATTAATGAACATTATCCATGAGAATATAGAATTTGTATAATCATAGATTTGTAGCATTCACATAAGCATAGAAAATAATTTTTTAGTTGTTAAGGGTTATTGAAAAAAATATCATTGTGGAATGGGTTCATGCATTAAATCATCATAGAATTCAAGGTTCACTCCCAACACTTTGATAGTGTATAGTGTCCTTTACTAAATTGTGTTTGATCCACATTTCATTTTTTTATCTCATGAGAGATCTATCTTTTCCCAATGCAATGGATGTGGATATATATCCCACCCATTACATAATAAAAATCGTATATACATTTTCTATAAGTCAAAAAAATTTCACCATTTCAGAACCCATGAAAAGAGATGGGTTTCATAAAAATTTCATTAGA
Organism: Viscum album; assembly: GCA_963277665.1. Classification (NCBI taxonomy): domain Eukaryota; kingdom Viridiplantae; phylum Streptophyta; class Magnoliopsida; order Santalales; family Viscaceae; genus Viscum; species Viscum album. The sequence continues at coordinate 2,080,079,995 of OY728152.1, read as the reverse complement.
GTATAAACTGTAGAAAATAAATAGGATTCATAATCATTTCATTATTTCATCATAACATATACATAGAATAATAAGTGGGTTTCATATTCATTTTATCAAGGTACATACCATGGTATATAAATGAGTTTCATAAACAACTTATCACTATAAATATAAACCATTTAGAGGAATAATCAAAATTGAATCCATTGATAATATCCCCAGTAAAGCACATGTGACATCAAAGGTTTTTATATTAGTGGTAAAATGATTTTAAAAGTCAAATTGTAACATTTATTGAGGAAAATAACCTTTATTTACATATTATTTTTTAAAAACTAATGTCTTAAAAAATAGTTTCGAAAAACTTTTATTTGAGAATAATCTTTGAGAATTTGTAAAGAAAGATTTAAAAATAATTTAAAATATTTATTGAAGAAAATCAGCTTTATAATTTGAAAAAATACTTTTCAAATCATTAAACATTATAAAAATAAATTTTCTGAATTATTTTTAAACTTATAATGGATTATTTGAAAATAATTTAATATATTTTTATTGAAAAATATACTTTCCAATTTGAAAAATATTTTTTTTTAAAAAAATATTTTAAAAATATGTTTCATTGAAAATATAATTTTCAAACATATAATGGATGATTCAATACAAACTAATTTCATGAGGATTGATATCATGATCATTCCATAAGGGTTAAAGTAATGCTTTTTTTCATATTTCTAGAAAAATCTAAATATACCGTGTTTTGATAATGACATGAATATTCATTTTAAAACACTTTATAAATATTCAAAAATAGGTTAAAATGTAATTAATAAATTTTTATGGTAATCTAAAAACATTTTAAAAAACATTTGTTTTGAAAACATGGATATGGACGAGAAAGTGCTTTCTATATAAGTGAGAAATAAATATTATTTTTCATATTTTTTTATATTTAATCATTTGTGTGAAGAAAATGAAATTTAAACATGTATTCTCAAAAAATACCATGGTACAAGATTATACATCAATTCATTTGAAATATATATCATAATATTTCATCATTGGAAGTATAATAATGAACAATCCCAATAAACGATTTGATTGTACAATAAAGTGCTTCCCACTTCAGTAACATTAAATTGTACGCTCCATGAAAGAATAAAATTAATTTAATCATAGGATATCATGAAATTAAATGACATTAGGATATTAAATTTAAAATTGTCTATGTATATCACACATGAAATGAGATCACTGTGTTATATAATATATTTCCCACTGAAGACAAATTGAGACAAAAAATTATTACTGATTTGGTAATTTTTAAAACATAAACCCTATGAAAGAGAAATCCACAAAGGGATATTTAAGTCCCATAATTTTCAGTCCAATAATCATAAAATACCTTCATTAAAATTATATATAATGTATATAAAATAAAAATAGGTTAAATATTTCATGTGTCTCATAAAACATAAAAGTGAGATGGAAATCCTATACCTTATGTCTCAACATTCTTTATACACATTCAAACCTAATATATTATAAATGTTTGTTTTTTATAAACATGTTTTATAAATATAATTATATTTATCATACCATATCTGATTTATTGATGACATTTTTTTACTGATTTATTTATAGTTATTTGTTAAAATCACTTTTTAATTTTCTATAAGTAACCACCATTGATGCCAAAGATCCCACACATCTTCCCAAAATTGCAAGTCAAAGTGGCTCAACCACCATAACTTGATACTATCCGATTTAGGGAGGGTCTACCTCGCCTACATGGTTTTATGTCGTGTCACACATATGTGTCTCTGTGGTAAAATCACATCTCTTTCTTGAGAGTCCAATGTCATGTTCAATACGTCTCGTTACTATTCCGCATAGTATAGAGATCAGGTCACAATGTTGTGAACTCACTACTGATACCTGTTAGAGGGTATTCTCATATGAGTCATCGGTGAATCCACTACCCATCCCTGCGGGAGTGTAAGCCCAAAAGTGTAAATGAAAAACTTTACTAGCTAGCTGCACTAGAGGGTAGGTCATAAAAGATTAACCGATGAACCACACTGCCCAACTGTGTTGAAAGTTATGCACTTAAGATATAATTTCGAGCCTCACTGCTCATCCGCATTTAATGGTAAGCCTGTATGAGTAAACATTGAACATCACTACCAATTCTTATTGGAGGGTAATTCTTAAAGGGATAACAGTGAACCTCACTACACAACCACACTATAGGGTTAATTGGTATTGGTATAGTGATTATGAAAAAATCACTTCCACCCCATTCATCATAGAGTGTCGCCTCAGATAGGCATCACACATTAAAAAATGAGTGTATCCTCAAATAGGTATCACACTCGGAACATCTCGCATCATACCTAAAAATACTCTACGGAGGGAACCATCACATCCTACGAAGAAAAACACTAAGGATAGGCTACTCTCGGTCCAAAATCTGAGTTTATAAGAAGGAAATATGACAGGAATAAGATGTGTAAAGTGGTATATAAAACCTGTGTGGCCCACATGATGTGTGACCCCGCCTCATAATCTATCTATTTATCTATCCATACTTGGGTACTAAACAGTGAACTAACACCCACTTGGTGTGCCACTATACTCCTAGAGTAAATGGAACCTCTAGCTAAAAGGTTGAAAAGTACACATTGCTCATTTCTGATCTAGATGGAGAAAACATAATGTTATCGACTTACCTCATGAAAATGGCCTCTGATAACCAGATGGATCACACAATTGTAATCCTAGCAAAAATATACAGAAGATCAACTATTCATTTACCTCAAAGGAACTCCCAGTGAAGAAAATGAATTCAACCGCACTATACGCAAATAGTTCCCCATGGGGCCCGCACCTCAATTGCAGAACACATCAAATAGATCAAACCATTGCAATCCCATTGAAAAAACACATGGGAACGACTTCACATTCATCCAAATAAGACACCCAGTGAAGATGTTGTATGTCACTATACCACACCCAAGTGGTGCCATGTGGGACCCAAGCCATGATCTGGAAACACATCGAACTGATCAGACAATTTTCATCCCCTCACAAAAACACATGGGATTGAAATTTAATTATTCAAAAATCAGACACCTGGGGAAAAAGTGGCAGTTCATAGAAAACGCCTGAAATTGGGCTTGTGGGGCCCACAATACCATTTAGGTTTTAGAGCCTGAAATTAGTCTTGGAAATTTTACATCAACTCCACGGTCAAAACACCTCTGATGACTCGTCAATCGTATGTCAAATGCAGATGTAACATCTGGTATGAGAATCGTCATATAATAATACTTATATTATTATTATTACTATTAATATTTTAAACATGTGTGTTGTATCACCGAGCCTTGAGCATGAGAGAAAAAGATCTCAATATGGCCTATAATGGTCTATCATGAAACAAGGATTGTGTGGCCCTAAAAGGAATGTAAAATAAATTCTACATTGAAATATATGAGGTTTTTATTTAAAACCATTGTCCGAACTGGCGAGGACAGGCTCAAAATGGCCAGTTCTGCTTGAACTGCCAGCTGTCGCCAAGGCTCTGCCGTTGACCGCCACTGTCTGTCTTGGTTAGACCGCCTTCTGCTGCAGCTTCACCACCTGCCACCGTGCTCCGCCACTGCCCTCCGCCAGACGACCGCTACACTCCACATTGTTGCCGCCTCCAAGAGACACCTTCACTTGAACCCACCAAATGAAAACATATGTGGACCATTATGGTCACTGTAGTGGTAAAAATATCATACCAAGACAAAGATCTAGACACCCTTGGATGAGACCTTCATAGAATCAGCCTCTGGTCGACGATCCTTCAATGTTTCCACGTGGAAAAAGTAACCACCACTTTCGCTCACCACTACACTTCGTTTGGTGGCCAAAAATCAAACTTGAGTATAGAAAGTGACTCCTCGGGTTGATAGATTAAGATATATGGGCCTAACTCCACAATCGTTAGTCATTTCGGCAAGATGAATTGTTTTTCGACGAATAATGCAAAAAAAATGGAGAACAGGAAATCCGAAATTGAAACAAATGATGGCTATTTTTTTGTTTTTCCATCATTGAAGGATTCCAAAGCAACAAAAACAAATAAAAGTCAAAAATGATGACAAATGATTCATCTGGGGGCTGCCTAATCTGAAATTGAAATATTATCTCTAACATAGATCTGCTGTTCTGTTCACTGTGCTCTAATCTACCAATGTATGATATTTTGAAATGATCTGACGATGTTTAGATGTTGAATAGCTGGTTGTCATAGCTCCTATATTTGAGGGATAAATAAGATAAACCAGGATCATTTCTCTAGCCTCCTATTTATATGAAACTTCTAGAGGATGATAAATCCAAATATCATGCGTCCTCCGAACTAAGATCACTCCTAGGGTAAACAACACACTACAAACTCAACAATGATCTCATATTTCCAAACTGAGTCCCCGTTTGGAATTTATTCAAAGTATCATTTCAAATAAAAACAATTTAATTTAAATATTTTATTTATGGTTTTTCCCTCCATGACTTTTTATAGTGATGGATTGCACCGACAAAACATGTACCCCTAATAGGGTAAAATACATGATCAAGACTCAATTAGGGCCTCTTATATCTGATCCGAGTAACATTTTTAGAGTTATTTGGGTTTTAGAAAATAAATGAATTAATTAATAAATTAATTCATCAAGTTACCATACCACCAATGAGCAATGGGCCTAAACGTCCTGATATAACATATTTTATGTCATGCCTAGGGTAAACACTATGTTTCAGACCCAACCATGGTATCATATTTCTCATCTAATCAACTGGTTATGTGATATCCCATTTTTTTGTGAATAGTAAAAACACACTTAATATTTCTGTATAATTTATCCTGACACACTGGGCCTTATAATTTCATTCCATCTCAGTACCTAGCTCTATAAATATATGAAAATAATATTCCAATGTATTACATAGAAAAAATAGGGTCTCTACATATTTACAATAAAGAGGTTTCATAACTTTATATTTCTTACCTAAACAGTAATAATGGTGTAAAAATATTATTAATATAATCGATATATTTCCCTATTAAAATATATATCAAATCATTTTTAACAATTATAAAATTAAAATTATTATAATAAATTTTTTTAAGAATTAAAAAGTTAAGCTATTTTTTTAAAAATAAAAATCTAACAATTAGACATTATATAATTAAATTAATATATGGATAATTATCATTTTATAAATGCACTGAAGGCCTTAATTTGTTATTATATTTGATAATACACCTTTTAAGGGATGAGGTGGAACCCTTACAAGGCCCGAAGGCTTAGATAAAATTACATGACCCATTGGTCTTAGAGGGAATCACTCAGACAAGACAACTTGGAACTGCTCCTCCCCAGCATATGTCTTGATATCAGCACTCCACCTTCATAGGCCTGGTCAGCTAGTTTTCTTGTGCAACGCTGCACAAGCCTGGTACTGATGGCAAAGCCATGCCCTCTCATTCATCAAAATCTAATTATCCCTACACCAGTGAATTTTTCAGCCCTAAATCCACATCTAAACCCTTGTTCGTTATAGGTAAATAAGTACAACTTAATTCAACTGGCACGAAGGACTTTTGGTGGAATTGAGGCCTTATGGTGGCCCGAAGGCCATGAGAATCAACTAGCTCGAAGACCTTAGGTGGCCTAAAATTCTTTCATGACCCAAGGCCCAAATAGGTATCCCAAAGGCCCAAAAGAATGAATTGTTCCTACTGCTATAGTATCGAACAATACCTACAATTTTGTCTTCCCTAAATTATCTTTAGAGTGAACACTATGTGATAGTTTATGATATACTATTTTTCTACTACATTTATTGTTAGGTATTAAAATCCTCTAAGAGAAAAGAAATCACATTATTGTGACATTATTTCTTCTATTGAAACATCCCAATCAGTGTATGTATATACAAGAAAATATTGTTCAAATATTTCAATGTAATGAAAACTAAAATCCACTATGCCTTTGATATATTATATCATTAACATCACTTCAAGAAAGTGGATTTATTTTGGATTAAAATTATATATTTAATAACAAAATTTGTAAATGTAATATCTAGTGATGTCACTATTATTTATAATTGGTTCTTGATGATATTCTTGTATTCTATGACATTGACCAATATTCCACTTTCACTCCTTGAAACAATCCTACAGGTAACCACCCATGATTCTGTTGCCATTAAATCCTATATTCCAAATATTATTAAAATGTATATAATATATTTATATTCTTTTTGATAGAGTGCCATGAATTATTTTTTACTCATAATGTTTGATGATCATTATTAACTCTAATATCATTAATATTTCAAACTCTAAACCATTTTAATTTTCAATATAATATCACTATGATTCCATGAATACACAAATTATTCTTTAATTGACACATATGAGAATCAACATATTTTCATAAATATCATTGATTAAATATAAATTGTAGTTGACACATCTATACTTGATACATATCATTTTCTATTATTGAGCTAGTCTTAAATATTAATCTCTTGGGGATTTCTTATCACATAATGTATTTCATCGGGTAGAAAACATTATTCTCATCTCCACAAATAAGAGAAACATGTTGATACTTCATACAGACTTCGTTATCAATTACATTTATTATAAATGTTTATTTTTCATCCATATAGAATATCATAAATAAGATTTTCAATTATATGGCTAAGAATAGTTGAGTTATCACTAGCCCTACCACAAGTTAAAATGATTAATCTATATTAATTCATTTTAGTTGGGTGTATCCCTTATATCCTAATCATGACTTATATGAAATCATCTTATCCTATTAATTATATATTTTATGGAAACACTATTTGATATTGAAGTAATTTTTATTTTCCATCCATAATGTAATCTCCCACAATAAATACCTTGTCATTCTTTTCAAGATTTCTACTTATCACATGGAACCAATAATCATGTTTAAAGATGTTATTCAATTTTTTTGTATCTAACTATCTCAAGAGGTATTTTTTAGATTTTATTATCCGAATATTTATAGGTATTATCTGATCACTAATGATAATACTATTTTCAAATTTATCCTTTTTTTTCATCTATTATGTAGATATCAGTGTAAATAAATTCATTTAATCACCTATAACTTCTTGTAAATCAAAATTTCATACTTATTCTTCCCAAGCTACTCAAATACACATCACTGCTATCCTGAATCTAATATTTTTTATACGGAAAACATTGATTATTCTCCACCACATTGACATATTGGATTTCAAAATTCATTCTATGATGTTTTTGTTAAAATTTTACCCCAATGTTGTAGATGAATATTAAATGAAAATCTTTTTATCTATAGGAGAACAAATCATTATATGTGTTTCCACATATTGAATATTGAACATACTTCTGAAAATTCATAAGTATTTGGACATTGGAATAATTCGTCACTCTATATTGTATGGAGAGTTTTCATCCCCCATAATTAGAAATTCTTTATTTTATATATAGATAAATATAATGGATACAATATTCAAAAATGTTTATTGTAGGTCATTCCAAATAATTATCAATTTGACCTTTTTTGTGATCTAGTTTCTATTAAAAACACCATTTTATTGAGAAACTATCATTGCTAATACATGGATCTTTATCCCATGATTTTTAAGATAATAATTCACTGTAATGTTGGTAATATGAATCCCAAAATCAATTCAGATATTCAATATTTTCTTAAAAAACATCATCTCATACTTCTTATGATATTTAGTAATGAAACTAAACACCCTTGACTTATATGCAATGAATGTCAACTACTACGTCATTTTATAATCATTAATAATATCACATTGTTTATTTTCTCATTAATGTACCCTAGGGACATATTTATATACAAATAAACATAAAAAAAATCCATCATGCCTGAGTTACATTTCACATATTGATTTGTATATCATATGAATAATATTTTCTTTTTTGAAAACATTATCGGTATTTATAAAATCATAAGATACTGTAAGGATATCATGTGATCCCACATTATTCTCTAAGTCTTCCGTGTATTTTGGTCTCAATTGACCAAGATATTTATGCCACAATCACTTTTCATCTTCCTTGAATAGAAAGTAAATACCATCTTTTACACTAAGAGCATTGTTATTCCCTTTCATGTGACACCCCTTTCCTTATAACCATAAAATTCATTCCATTGGGAATACATGTATTCTTAGTTATGTTTATTTCATGCCCAATGTTATATAATCAAGGGACACATTTCATGTTATGAATGTGACATTAAATAACAAATACATCTATACCTCATATATCATTACCCTTAAATATCACTTTCTTTGAGATGATGACACCAAAATCTTCAATATTTACAAATGAAAAGAAAATCCTTTTAATACCAGATTCATATGATAATATCTATGAGTCTTATTATAGGGGAAGTAAATAAGCTATAATGAATCCTTACACATGTTTAAAATTGAATTTCTAGGAGAATAACTACAAATTATTTGCTTATAAACCTTTTTTAATACCAAGAATTAACTTTGTAACTTGTTTTCATTGGTACAATTGCACATCATCTAAATATAATGTACCAGCTTCATCATAAAAATTTATATATAATGTTTTTATTTTCACATTATTTATTTTTTTTTATTTTTTGTATGATAAAATTGGGTACAAAAAGTCACATTTAACTTCATAAATAATGAAAAAACATAGATACATATCTATGTCCACCACATCAAATCATGTGACCAAAACATTAATACCTTTAATATTGAACTCTACAATAATTCATTAGTTTCTCTTATTCCCTATAGTACATATTTTATATGGAAAAACTTTTTTGGGAGTGTCAAATGTTTCCAAAATTTCACCACTGGATCTGTGGTTAATTATTATTTTCACTTGACAATGCCTCGATAGAATTTTTAATTAATTGAGTACTCTTATTTTAAGTTACTCCCAAACCAACCATTAACATTGTAGTGGGTTCCTACACTATGAACTCAACCATAAATTTCATAGTCTTTTGATAAGTCCCAATAAATTTTTTATCATTATCATATGTATTTTTATTCTATTAATTACTCTATTACTCTCAATATGGTTCTATATGTCCTTCCATATTTCCAATAGCCATTGTGATTTTATTTCAAAATTTAATAATGAGGTTCATGTGTCTATAATGTCCTTCTATTTGTAGTAATAATGAAAAGTATTCTACATCAAGGTATTCAATATATTTAACTTGATATCTAACTATGTTTTCATATAATGAATTATTCATGTTTTCTAATTTACCATTATTTTCCACTCAAATTCCTTCTTGGCTATTTTTGATTTTTCCGATTTGAGCTTCCTGGACCCTTTATTTTACTCAAAATTATTATTATTCTTTATATTTTATATAGTTTTTGGATTCATTATCCACTCAATATTCTGTATTTTATTTGGTTATTCTAGAATATATCTTTTTTAAGAGTATCTGGTATCACTTTATAGATATATTATATCCCTAATACAAATATCTGATCATCTCCACTACATTCATTAAGAAGTGTACTGTCTATAATAATATTATAACAATATATCATTGTTTAGTGAAACGTGGTATTTCATACTACAAACACTGTCGAGGAAGGTCGCGATTGTGTGAAATGCAAGAAAAGTAAGGGATGTGTGTAGTGAAAGATCCCTTTGGTGTTGCACATAAAATAATCAATACATATTTCACTTATACATTAAAAAAAATCTATAATTAATTTGGAATAGAATTATTTCCATAAAACTAACTTTAAAATGTGTGTAACACAAGCCAAGAATAGTGTTGCATATACTGCAAGCTGATAAGGTGTTGTGTATAGTAAAAGATAATCCTTGTGTAGTGTACAATATATGATATCAATGAAATTAAAAAAAACATATCTCATAAAATCTTGAGGTGTTACATTCTACCCCACTTAAAATGAATTTCTCCCTCAAAATTCGTTGGGGTTATAAATGGTTTACTACTTGAAATATTCTTTCATAGAAACCCACATCGTAAAAAGGAATACTAAAACATCATTTTAAAAAGGAAAGTTATAATCATAATGGTCACACAATGAAAATCTGCACTGGGTTTCCACGTATGAAAACAGAGGTGAAAATATGGATATGGAAGATAAATTGAACCATCATGTTCTGATGGTTGGTGGTAGAGAACATGGCTATGAAAAATCCATCAATCACAAAGCCATAAATTTTTTATGATTTAGGGCACCATCTAATTCATCAGTTATAAGGGTACTAGGGCAAAAATTTTGGTTTTCAAGATCATTTTCCTAATGTTGAAGAATTTTTGAATTAAAATAAATACTTTCATGATTTCTTTACAATATTACTGTTTTTTGTGCCTTGAACAATTTCCACTTCATCTCTTAAAAAATGAAGTTGAATTTGTGTTCAGAGTAGTGTAAGTAGATCATGCGATAGAATGATAGGTCATTCCATCTATCTCAAACATAAGAAAAAGTTATATACATAAGTCCATCATATGGTGATATTAATCGTATATGGTTCCAAAAATGGACTTATACTTCATATATCATACCTCATAATGAAATAAAACTAGTTTCTACTAACCAGGGAGATCATGTAGGCAAGTCGTAGGCGATAAAGGCCTATTGCACTTTGGTTTTGGGTTCTATTCACACAACCTTGTCTGACGCGATGGTTTGTTTCCCATCCTACGGGGTTTCCTTTTTCTAAAACAATACTATTATAACATAACAAAAATTTATAGCCTTAAACAATACTATCGGATGTCTAACTTAATCTTTCACAATCATTAGGTTTATCCAAAATACTTCTATCCAATATCATAGTATAAATAAAACGATTACTAGAATGGTCATCTAGAACTCATTGAATACAATCATTTATCACCTGTATATCATATGATATATATCTCGTTGGTCACACTCCAAACATGTGAATTCCTTAATCATGAATTCTTTTGAATAATGAATACCCATTGAACCTTACTGAAAACATGAATGTTGTCAAAAGTTAACTCTTTCCACATACCAAAATCACAAAATTCTCTATACTCAAACCATGATATCACTTTTTCCTAATACCAGTCAGGAGCTCATTAATACTAACAAACATCTCATTATCCTCTTCTCCATTCATTAGGCACATATCATCTACCTTCAAAAAATATTGGAATAACCTTTCTTGGTTACCGGTACCAATCATTATATACTTCCAAAAACTCAAGGAAAGACAATAGTGTAACAATCCTTACATTTTTCTTTATTTCATAGTACCATAAATTATTATTGATAAACATAAAATCATTCCACAACCTTCTTAAAACACAGATTGAGATTCATCATTTCTTTCATCTCATATATCATTTGTAGTCTCTTCATCATCATACACATAAATACTACCCACATGACCATGTTGATTCTCTTCATGAGATATTCCCTTCGGGGATTGGTTTGCATAATGCCCGTACATTCCAAATTTAAAACATTTAACCGTTGTTGATGTCTTAGAAATACAATTATCCTTATCTATGGTGTTTACTGAACCATTTCCTTTACAGTTATTGGCTTTGTTTTCTTCATTTCCACACCCAAGGCATCTTCCAGTTCCTTTGAAACATTCTCCCTGATGCCTCTTCCCACATGATTTACATGAGGGAAATTTAACATTCTTTCCTTTATGATCACCATGAAACTCCATCATTCTCTTATTAGCTGAGTTGGGAAACTTACCAAAGTTGAGATTATTAATCTTATTATGAGATTTTTTATTAGGAATAATAATGATATGTGGACTTCCAGATCCAATTTAATTTGGTTGCTCATGATGAATATCATTCCATTGTCCATCATATCCTCCATTATCGTGAATCTTCCAATTTCCAGTCATTTTCTAAAACCCAAAAAGAATAGTGTGAGATGAAAAAATCATAATCAATGGGAATTACCTTCAATATCTATCATCTTAGGTTAAATTCTCTGATTGTTACTGTAATTCTAGGGATATAACCTATACTTATACGTAACCTTAAGGAAATACCTATACATACCATAGAAGTATCTCTAGGGATCTCACTAAAGTTTTCGAGTCCTAGTCTCCGAAGGATAACTAATAATTTTCTCTAATACCCATTGTAGAGACCAAAATCTTGAATTACAAGGACAATACATTAATTTTACGGAATACTTAATACATAACAAAAACAAACACCGAAGGACCATAATAGTTTAGTGTCTTAGAAAATAGGGAATATAATCTTCTAATCAAGGAGAAAGATTATCAACATATCCCATAAATATATTCCCCTTTTTTTCTTACCTAAAATCATTCTTTATATCCTGGTGAAAAGAAAACATAAAAATGGGGAGCTCAAATGCTCAGTAAGGGTAATCATGGATAACATAAAACAACCCATAGATATTTTAATGTAAAAACATGAACATGACATAAATCCTAGCAGTACATAAGGCATAGACCATAAAGAAACATAAATCATGGTAAAATTTCATGGGAATAAAACATGTAATTGTGGAAAACCATTAAGCACATGATATGATTTCCATAGTATCCAAGTAATTTCTTCCAAGACCATCTTATTGGATAAATTCCCTTTCCGAATCGAGTTTACTTCTCATTCCCGTCCTTTATCAGTGAACCTGATTTACTTACCGTTCTAGCCATGTCTAACTCATGAGATATAAATCTTTACCTAATGAATTAGAGGGAGATATATGTCCCACCAAACTCATAATGAAATCACTCTTACTTGTGCCACAAAATAAACATAAATCATTCATCAAAACCCAAAGAATAAAATTGGTTTCATAAGTATCATCCCATCATAACATAATCCATATAAAACAAATGGATATCATTTCATCATAAGAAAAATGGAACCAAGTAAATCATATAGAAATTTTACTTGAAATATATTCATACTAAACAATGCCATCTAGGATGGAAAATAGTTTTGACAAAACACTTGAAATGAATTCTTGGAGAAAATATCCTTTCTTATTCAAAATCATTTTCTTTTCACAAAATTCCTTGAAATTTTAAAAGAAAAGGATTTTGTTGAAAATAATAATGAAATATTATAGATTCATCTTCTTGAAAATAATGCGTTATAAAACCATAAATATTCGTTCATGCCGTGTATGTTAAAAAAACCATTCTCGTCGTACTTTTAACTAAAAAGTCAAAAAGTACCACATATGGTAAACAAAAGAAAGATTCCATCTATAACACAAAGTAAAAGTAAATGAGGGGTAAAAATGACATTAAAAATACATTTAAGAATATTAAAAACTTTATGAAAAACATTTTTATGGACATGGATGAAAAATATTACCCTAGTAAATACATACGTATAAGCAATGTCGAATAAAAATGAGATTGGAAAATTATCCCTTACCTTAGGTTTGATATGCTTCGTATGTATCCAAACCTTCTGTATAATTATTTAAATAATGTCATTTACTTATTAAAGAATCATATTCAATGTGATGATATCATATATGGTTCACTTATGACTTTATATTACCCATTCTTTTGTAAATTTCATGTTAAAGCAGCATTTTGGGTAAAATCATTTTATTAATCGTACGTGTTTGGACATGTTGTTCTTTTTATTATTATTACTTATATAATGATTTAATTACTTCCAGAATGCAAATAATTATTTTTATATCATATATATTTAGAATATATATATATAATAGATAGTTGAATTAAATGAAATACACCGTTCATGGAGACGGTAGGCCATACGTACCCATGAACGCTGTTTTCCATTCCTTATTGACTTGAATGGAAGTAAGTAGATGACATATATATTTATATATATTTAAATCAAGTAGCTTAAATATGTAATATATTTCATTATTATTCATTATATATACTTTATAACCATTCTTGAATGGATAACATGAAGAATGAATCCAATCACATCGTGGAGACGGTAATCCGTGCGTACGCATGAACGATGATATAATTCCCATAATTAATGAATGGAGCTGGAGTGGATGATGTAATATCTCAGAATAAGTATGATGTTATAATAACCATATATAGTTATTCTTTACACAATTACACCCATCCATGTAATGTGGTGTTGGAAAAATAGATTACACCATGGCGTGGAAAAGGTATTCCGTACGTACCCACACGCGGTGATTTCATTTTTCATAGGATGGATAGAAGGTGAAATGGTGTTGTTTCATATTTATAATAACATATCAGTATTTTAGTGATACTGATGTTATTACTTTAAAATTAAACAACTAAATAAGAATAATTTTAAGAATAAAGAACCTTTAATGAATCGGTAGAATAGATTACCTCTTCTTCGACACACCTCTTTTAAGCTTCCTCTTAAGGCACCAGAGTTGGTCTTCTTAGGATATCATGAACCACTATAATGTTTATAAAGAAGTTTATAAGGGAAATGTTCAGGGGTTTCTGAGCTTTATGGCTCAAAATGGTGTAAATTGAAGAGGGTGGAGGTGCCCTTTTATAAGGGAGGAGAGGGGCACTTTTAGAAACATCTAAAATATTAATTTATAATAATCCCAAACGCCACATAAAAACATCCAAATTGACTCAAAATCTAATATTAGATAAGATATGGTTGTAATATAATCAACCACTTAACTTTAGACATGTTTTGATTTTATTTTAAAAATTATCATTTTAATTTATCCTTATTTAATCTATTTAATTTTATTTGTGGTAATAATGTTATAAATTTTATATGGTTATAAATACTTACTTATGTGTTGTTAATTATACAAAATTTGATACTTTATTAAATTTTAGATCATATAAATTTTAATTTGTAATTTTTTAAAAAAATTGTGATTTTTAAACAATTAGTAATATAAAATATCAGTTGCGTCAATTTTGACACAATTCATTTATTTAAATTTAAATAAAATCCACAACAAATATATTTTCTCAAAAACCTATTTAATTTATTACTAACAAGTCATATTAATCTATAAAATTAGTTTATCACATTAATTAGTCCATATAATATTTATTTTAATACATGTAAAATCATTTATTTGATATTTCTCTTAATAAAATAATTAATACATCATTTTTATAATTATTTAATATAAATATTTGTTGTATAAAGAATAAAACTAAAATAGTATTATTAATTTAAATATAATTTATTTCATAATCATAAATTTATTCGAATTTATCTAAAACAATCCACTTATAATATTTTATCTTTATTAATGTATGAAGGTGACAACTTTGACATCATTAAAAATAAAATAATATAATTGTCATAATCGCCTTTATAAGGATCCAAATGGTCGAATATTCGACCATTGGATTATTATGGTTTACATGTACATGAATGATATGTTTTGGTCAGGATTTTTGTGCCTTTTATGGTCACTATTAGTTTAATAAAAACTATATTATTGATTTTTCACTAATTAAACAATTTCTGCATCACTATTGTGTCACCATTAATAACTATTATTTAATCCCTAAATTTTTTTAATAAATTATCATGATGTAGATAATTTCATTATATTTTTGGAGACTATTTATTTTCTAAGATTTATGAAGATTATCTCTAAATTAAAATTACTACACTTGTAAGATTTAAGAGAGTGACATGTTGTCACTTTCTTTGGTTTTAATAATAATTAAATTTTTTTCATGGTCAAAAGTCCATAAAATGAATCTGTTCTAACCCTTAGGTGATATGGGTCGACTTAGTCATCCAATATAATTTTGGAAGGTGTTATGGTAATTTTATAATCTTATTTTTACCCTTAATTACCCTATTTACCTTTAACTATAGTAAATAAAAATTAGCATATATACTATTCATAATATCAAAAAAATAAAAGTAACCTATTAACATAATTTTAACCCACTAAATTCTAATATAGATCCAATTTTAAAAATTCAAAACACAGAAGTTGATGTAATTAATTTTAAACTAATCCCATGGTTATAAAATGCGTTTTAAAAGTTAAAACATTGCCAAAGATTGGAATGTTTTTACCTATGAATTAAATGTAAAATTAATGGTAATTACATAAATAATATTAAATCTAAAAATATATTCTATTTAAACTTTAAAACCATTCAATGGTATAATTTAACACTAAAAATTATTGCGATGAAAGAAGTAGTTTTTAATTAAAATATTGCGTGTTTTTACTATTCATTAAAATATGAAAGTTATCAGAATAATATGAAAAAATTATCCAAAGTAAATTTTTATATCCTGGTTCCAAAGAAGAATTTTATTTTGTCAAATTGAACTTATAAACATTTTAAATTATATATTTAATGTGGGTTCACCATCAAAAGGCGACAAAACTGCATTTTCTGAAAAATACTCATTTTACCTGATAAATTATTTTTTTCTCATACCATGTTAAATAAAATTTGTAAGATGAATTATAATGTCATAAAAATAAAAATTTAGTAACTACTATTCATAAAGTCTAGTTCATAATAATTTTATAAAAACATATCGTTGTTTACTAAAACCTGGTATTACGTACTACACATGCTCTCGAGGAAGGTCACGATTGCGTGTAATACAAGCCTAGTCAGGGATGCGTGTATTGAAAGCTCCATCTGGTGTCACATATAACATAATAAAATATAATTTCATTTATAAATTATACAAAATATATACTTAGTGTTGCGTAGAATAATTTCCACAAAACGATCTTGAAATTGTGTGTAACACAAGCCAAGAATAGTGTTGCATATACTGCAAGCTAATACATTACTGGGTATAGAACAAGCTAATATTGGTTTAGTGTACAATAGAATACATAAAAGAAATTAAAAATAATATATCTCATAAAATCTCGGTGTGTTACGGGCATCGAGTATGAATATCTCAAAAGGGACGGAATTTACCTTTTAAACTTGTACATATAAACTAAGCTCAAACTATGGAAATTAAAAAAAAAGTAAAAAAAAATTCCACTAAAACCACTATTGAGAGTACCATTCAAAATAAATGTACAAGGGGGCCAGAATACTGGCCCAAATACTGCATTTGAATGTACAACTATCACGGTCCGTCTACTCGATGCCCTACCATAAGGGTAGGTGGTGGGTATCTGCCAGTTGCCGTTGAAGTACACTCATCTTTCCCAACTCACTAATCACCATCTTTCCTCTGAGAAGAATGGTCTCCGTCAATGCATTTATCCATCATGTCTCATAGAGAACCACTTTTTCCCAGACCACCAAGGTCTTTGTCAAAACATTCATCCATCTTGACACACTGAACACCACCTGGTCCCGGACAACCAAGGTATCTGCCGACGAAACCATCACCAACATGGGACACGACACGTGCGGGCAAACCCCATGTAGGGGTGAGTAACACAATACTCACTAGGGGACCCAAAACCACAAATGAATGACCCTGATGAAAGACCCCACAACATGACTACAAAGAAAAAATAGCTCACATAGTTACAATCAAAAGTATGTAAAACCAAACTATCAGTCATAACACTTAGCACCATAGAATGTTAATGAACTCATCCCTAAGGAATATCATTGGTATTTGGTTTCACACATAGCCACTCTCAACTGTGGGCCTAGTTTGTAAACCCTGTCTTAGTACAAACAATGGTATGGTCTCTTCCAACTCGGATGATAGGAGGGCGTCTGGTTTGTGTTCCCCATGACTGGCTTAGAGTACATCCCTATTAGGTCCCACACAGAGTCCCCACTGGACCATTTACTAGTGATAAACCATGGACTACATGGTGTGGGCTTCGTCCTGCCTCCGCTAGACACCGGTCTGAGTGTCATCGGCTCTTGATGCACCATTGTGGGCCGATACATCCGCGAAATCCACCTTAGATTGCTTTCATGGCATGACACTAGGATATTCCATGGACCACCGAGTATGCTCTGGTTGTCTGTTCATTGGGTAGTCTGGGCCACTAGCCTCCATGGGGTGTCATCTTCCCTACTATGGCCTCAGAAATGCTTCACAATTAACTCTATGTTTCAGCACCAATGAACGCACAAGAACAGTCACGACGGAGGGCCCTGATCCTTTTTCATGTCGGCCCAAAAACTCTGTGTTAGAGCTCAAAACATGGGGGATGAGGATTTTGGTTCTATTAAAAATTTAACCCCCATAATAAACACTTAGAATAAGAACTATCCAACATGAAGAAGCAATCCAAACATCAACCTTCTTGTGGGTTAATCCATGATTATAGTTTTAGAATAACGAACAAGAATACTCATGATAGAAAAAGTAAACCCCTGTCTAGGTTAGGTTCATTTCTAAAGCCAACCACCTATAGGGATTCACGTTCCATTAAAAGTCATTGGTGATTGTCGCTCTTCGGTCTTGTACATTCAGGAGTGTCATTGTCGCTAGCGATTCACCGGATTTCTACATTGGCAATAATCCCATCCCCATCCATGAGAGAAATTCTAGCTATGATACTCTAACCTATTATCCTATTAAAAGAGAAACACATAGTCATGTTTTTATTACACTATGTCATCATGTTTTTAGGTCACTTAATTAATGAAACAATGTATCTGTTATGCATCAATTAATGAGTCATTATTCCACACATTTAAGATTCTCATTAATGGGATTTATTTAGTTTGACTCATTATTGCAACATCACTACACCACAATGCTGACTTTACTGATCTCAATAGTGAAGCGAAACTAATAAAATAACTTTTCATGTTATTTTATTTTCTTATTAAAAATATTATGAAGACTATATTTTCCTATCAACACACACCGGTCAAGGTTATGTCTAGTTTAAGGAGAACATCACATTACAAAATCAATGGTTGTCTTAGATTTTTTATCCGAGTTACTATTTATGAGTTACGATGATTATAAAATAATATAACATTTATATAAAATATTTTATTTACTGTTACATCCAAAAAACAAACATTCACTATCATCCTATGACGACTGATGTTAGGCTCCACCTAAGGTAAACATACCCTCATGAAGTCAACAGTAGTATCATATTTTCAATTTGAGTCATCGTTCATCAGTTATAAAAGATTGATATATAAAATAATTTCATTTAATTTTTTATTTACAATTATGCAATTTTTGTGTTTCCTCACTACAAGCTCATGCCGAAAAAATGTATTTCATGCCTATGGTAAACCCACCACACTAAACGCAATGATGTACTCTGATTTTGGATTGGATCAACCCTTTAAGATTTCTTCTACATTGTTTCTAGAAAACCTCTCATGTGAACTATTTAAAACATTACATTTTTCTACGGATCATTCTGGGCACTCAAGGCCTTAGAATCACAAGCTGACCCAGCACCATATCATGAAATAATCCCATTTAACTTTAAAAAAATCATAAAATTCCAGGGTATTACATAAGTAATTTTACATTATACCCTTATGGTTTCGTATATGTTCTTTAATGTATTGTAAAAAAATCTATTTTTTCACAATGTAATTATATATGGGTGAGAATTATGTCTTTATCAAAATCATTTCATATGTTTATAAGTATTAATGAATTACAGGTTTCATTCCTTATTTTTATATTCCTTATAGGTATTTTATGCTCATCCCATGTTTTTAAATTATTTTCTGAGGTTATAAGGATTTATAAGTGAAATAAAGATGTCAATTTCAACTTTATATGTAATTGTTAATGAAATAATGATGTTTTTTTCTGATAAAAATTTTATGTTTTGGATTAAATGGATAATTTTTTAATGATACCCATTTTGTACACTTATGGGTATATATGTCTGAGTTATTTCATAAAACTATAAAACAATAAACTAAAAAGAAATTTGGGAATTTATAGAGGTGTAATCTAGTAGAAATAGATATATTATGTATTGTTTAAGGTTGGGGCCTTATAGCTACATGGCAGCACAGTTTAGATAATTTTTGGAGTTGGTATCATATTAGATGAATACTATAAATTATGTTGAACATATTTTAATGTTTAAATTGTATATAATTTAAATATTACCATGCTCTACCATCAAATATATGATTGTTCAGAATGGGTTTCTCACAGAATAAACTGGGAATCTAATGTTGGAAGGAATTGAGAGGATGATATCATTCTAAATCCACAATCGAGAATGGTGAGAATTAGAACCATGAAGTTAGTGATGGTTATGGGTTAGTTGACACATGTAATAAATGGTGGTGGAGTCCATGCAATATATTAAAAAAATATACCATAATGAAACATGATGATAATGGAACATTTTATGAGGCAAAAACCTCCTATATTCAGTGGATCTTCTAAGCTAGTATTGGCTAAAGGATGGATTAAATACCTTGAAAAGATAATCGATGTGATGGGACGTTTAGAAAATAAAAATCATAGTATTTGAAATTATCATTTTTGAGGTGAAGCTGATCAGTGGTGGTAAATTGTCATGAATATCAGGGATAGAGAGGATATTGTATCCCCATATTGTGATGATTTGAAAATTATTTCTCTAGAAAATTATTTTCCTATGTTGGGTAAATATTGGATTGAGAAGAAATTAATTCAATTGAGGAGAATAGGTGAGGATTTAGGGACCGTATATAAAGAATACTTCATCCTACTACAAAGGTATGATCCAAAACATATTCAAGGTCTTGATAGAAAATAAATCTGTTTTACTCAGGATTGAAGCCAATATACCGAAGGGTATTTGTCACACCCACCCTTTTTATGTTATTTTTTATTTATTGTTCTTATTGGGCCTCAGATAGTTCGGGTCAAGGCCCGACATAAAAATTTCAGGGCTCCTTTTTGTGAAATGAATGTTTCACTCTTGGTTGTGTCAAGCGCACCGCATTCGAAGTCCCATGACCTCGCCTGGGTCACCGCGCAACCTCGCCCAGCTCTCCACATGGCCTGCCCAATGTTTAAGGGAGATGAAAAATATGCAGTGAATAATAAAGTGAGAATTCATTGAAAATTGAGAACATGCGGCCTTGGGCGAGGCATGACTCGGGTGACACACGATTTTGAAACTGTGCAGCCTCACCCGGTCTACTGGGTGACCTACCAATGTTCAATTAATTATATGAACTGAATTAATGATAATGAAATAAAATTAATTGACTCGAAAAAAATTAATAATAAATTAAAATAAATTTAATTATTTATAAATATTAATAAGGATAATAATTTTATTATGAATAATAATAATAATAATAAGTTATTACTATAAAGTTTAATAGTATCAATTTTTTTATTATCTGATTATTATTATTGTCATATTATTATTATTATTATTAATATTAATAGTATTAATATTCATATTATTATTAATTTGTTTTGTTTTTATATTTTTTAGGTTTCTTTTTATTTTTTTATTTTTCTTCTCTTATTTTCTTTCTCTCATTTTTTCTCAATCCCATCGGATCCCCTCCCCCTTCCCTTTGGTGTCGCGCTGCCATACCCCCACAAACCCTAGATCTCCCCTACTAGTGCCACAACCCCCTTGCCCATCTATCCTCCTGTCTGGCGATCGAGCTGCGCCCCTTCTCCTCTTTAGCCCTGTGCGTTGTTCGGCAGACCAGCCATGCACCGCAACCCCTACTCCGGCGAACCCCGACGCCCCCTACTCCTACTCCAGCTCCCACGTCTGGTGACCCCATCCACCTGCCAACCACATTGAACACACGGACGGACCCCAAACCTGCTCCCCCTGCCTCCTCACTACGGTCACACATCACCCCGACGCATCGCACCGCCACCTCAGTAGCCCTCTCCTTCTATCTGATGAACTCGCGCCACCCCAGCTCACGCCGCACCCTCGCAACCGGCCCCCCGACCCAAGAAAATTCTGTCCAGTACCCTCTTACTCCCTCCACCACATCTCCCTCACCCCTTCGTGCCACTGGACAACCACCCGACACCCCTTTGTACTTCCGAATAGACTCCTCACACCTCCTTGTGCAACTCCAGCAGCCTCCATCGACCTCCAGTCGACCCCCCGCTCCCCCGCTGTATGTGTGTTTTTCATTGATTGCTTGTTGTTTAATCATGTATGAGTGTGGTTAGAGTTTTGAATTGAGTTTGGTTCAATTTTGGTATAATTGGTCTGATGCGTTATTTATTAGGTTTTTTTTGGTTTTGTCTGAGTTGCGGTTGGTGTGTGACGATCCTTGCGCACCATTTTTGTGGAGTCTTTGACACCTGAGGTAGGTGGTTCCGTGTTTAAACATTATTTAATAAAATATTTTCTTTCTTAATTAATTTATATCCCTTTTTGATTAATTATATTGGTTTCAGATTTTGTTTTTCTTAAATTCTTTCATGTGATATATTTTTTGGTAGTATGTTAATATGAGTGGGGGTGTTCATTGGTTGAAAGAACATTTTTAGTCAATTGTTAGTTTTTAATAATACATGAGGTTATTTGATCTTTCATTAAAGTGATGTTAATTGTGTTTTGATATGGAATTTCATATGTCTGATCATAAGTTATGGTGTTGTGTTGGCAGAGTGGGTTGTTGCAGTGAAAATGTTTGTTGAGTTTTCTACTAGTGTTTTTATAAACTGTGTGTTCGTTTTGTGAAAATGATCCATGTTCGTAGTTTTTGTTCTTGTGAAGCTTCTTTATGCATTTTTTTCGAAAAGGGAATTTGAGTGCATCTTTAGTGTTTAAAGTCATGTCTCATATTTTTGAATTGTGTAATAAAATTTTTAGTGTTTAGTTTAATCAGGGAAAAATGGTCTTTTAACCATGCGATTGAGTTATTAATTTATGTGAGTGGTGCTGGTTGTGTTCTTCATGTGGAATCAGGTTTGTTTGGTCATGGTGGAGGGTTGTGTTGTTTCTTTTCTGTTAGTCGTGTTATGGTTCTTTTTAAATAATTTGTTGATAAAGAATTTAACATGTTTTAAAAAAGAATTTTTTGTAATTCAAGAATTGTTTTAATTGAGTTGGATAAATTATTTTGTCATGAATACTTTTCTAGACGATTTTTTGTGTGTGTGGAAGTATGGTATTTGGTTTATGTTACACCCGGTTTGTTATAATTTTTTGAGTTTGACATCAAAAGTGGAATTTGAACATCTTGAGCACAAAAGGTGAATCCTGGGTACTAGGTGGGTGGACTAGACTAGCATGCTAGTGATACAGGAGTGGCCCCGGCCAAGTTTTACATAGCTGGATTGATGCTTTCAACACTAAATAAACATTTGATGATGATCAGAGACCACTTAGTTATGGATGCGTTGCCCTATCTAGTGGCTCGTACACGAGAACATATCTTGTTGTGATTCCTATACTGTTCATCGATATGCGAAGTTCTAGGGTCCCATTATTTTTTTCCGGTAGCTATAGGGCCTCTCCTAATTTTGGTGCTCCCATATTACTATTCACCAACCGTCGGTATACTGTGATTTTTTTTGGGTTTTGATGAAGGTTTGGGGTTTGGTTCTAAGAAAGTGTGTTTTCTTTTATCTAAGTTGTTTTCATTAAATGTGTTTTACTTATAGGAACTATTTCTCTGAAAAAAATTTAAGCATTGCTCTCCTTTCTTTTATTTATCCTACAAATGTATTTGTCATTTAATGTTTATACGTGGAACCTTTTTTTGGGTGACGTCCAACTGGACTTTTGGATCACACCCTATATACACCATTGGGTGTATGTAGAATTTGTTTCTTGTGTCTTCTAGGTTGTGACATCTTGCTCAGCAACAGTGGTTTTGGTCGGTGGTGGTCTTCTCGTACAGGTTGGTGTTGTGGCGTGTGGATGTTGCGCCTCTCTAGTTTCTTTGAGGGTTGAGTTAATGTTTTAGTTTCTTTTGATGTCATTTATTTTTTTGTTTTTTGGTTCACGTTGTAAACCTCTAATCTGGTTTTTAATTTAAGGCCATGTTTTGGTTGTCTATTTTCAGTTTCAGTCTATTTATCTTATCAGTTGATTTATGTTTATAGTTTCGGGTAAATTGTACCCATGCATTTGTTTTGATACCCTGGTTCTTGTGCCATCCTGTGGGGATTGTGAACGCCCTTAGGTCCATGTCGCATACCGGGTTGGGTGTCGGGTCGAATGGAGACCTGGCCGGGTTCATGAAAAAATGGGATCAGAGGGAAAGGTTTTCTCTCTTAGGTCGTTTTATTTTTCGATAGAGTCATGGTAGACTTGAGTTAAGGTTGTCGGGACTTGATGTCGTGGCTACGAGCATGTTTCCTGGCTAGCACACCTCATGGCAGGACCCGAGTTACCAAAGTAAGTTGATGTTTGTCTATATCTTTGGTCTATGTGGTTAATTTTGTTTAGGGGAAAAGAAAAAGGAGCAGGGTCAGTTGTCCCAGTGAGCTCGCAGTGTCTGGCAAGCCATGTAAAGACGGGGATGCTGTCGTAGAATACCCTCTGGGCTAGTGGTGTGCTAGGCGTATGGCCACCAACCATATGTCCCAGTCACCTATTGACATTTGTTTCTTCTTTCATTGTCCCTCATCTCTTTATTTTTAAATTGTGGAAATTTGATTTTTAAGTAAAAATGTTTTGGTGTTAGAATTTTTTTTTGAAATGGAGCGATTTAAAATTTAAATGATGATGTGTAAGTTTTGAAAAGTGTTGGTTGAATGTATTGGTTTTGAAAAAAATGGAATGGTTTTGTTTTTATTCTTGATGTTCTTAGTGGAAACCACATGCATGAATGTATATGGAAAAAGAAATGGTTAATGGCACGATTGGATGAGTGCCTGAATGTACATGAGGTTAGTTCTAGTGCAGAACGAGAACATGTATGTGCGAGGATCATGGGACACCATTGATGTTTTTTTAACCCACTATCTTGGATTATATTTCAAAATTTTTTGTTAGATAAAAATTTGGTGTTTTAGTAAACTGTGTTTGTGTGGAGTGTCCTTGTGTTTTGTAAATGTCGGATGTGACGCATTTTGATCTGAGGATCCTTTCTGAATGATTTGTGTCTCGATTTTGAATTATTATTTGTAAGTTTCTATGAAATCATGTAGTTAGTGAAATATTTTGAAGAATACCTCATGGATCCCTTATAGTGGTTCCCCATGCACGTTTGTTGTTCGCTTATGGTATGACTTGACCATTAGACAAATTCATTTGGGTCCATGGTTTTCTTTCTTGACAATTGTATGCCCCCATAAATCGTTGACATGTGATTGAAGTGTGGCCACATGCAAATCGTTGTTGGCCGACCCTCCAGTTGATCAGAGGAATGCCTTCATGAATTTTAGAATTGAAACCACCTCTCCTTTTTACAACAAAGTGAATCCTCTTGCAGCTGGATGATAGATGATATGGGAGTTAAAGGGGGTTTTGTTCTTTTGAGTGTCTTGACTCGTCAGGTATGACGTTTGACACTGTCATGTTTGAAGGTTCCCCTGGAAATTGCGAAAGGAATTCCAACATGGAAGGGTGAAGGCGGTTCATAATTTTCAGTGTTGACCAGTGTATTGAAGGGTCTTGTAGTATTTTCATCGGCTGCAAGAGTCATGTTCGGTGATGTATTGTAGTGTGAGTTCTATTTTATTGTCAAGGGTGATGTTTGACCTCATTAATATGAATGTTCGGTTTGGAAACGGTTAAGGAGATTCCAGTGGGGAGAGGAGGAAGAATCCTGTAGTGGTCAGCACTGACCACTATTCTAAATGACCTTAGTTCATTCATCAGTTTCATTTAATAAAGCGTATATGTTAGGCCACAAGTGTGGCAGACCCAATCACATGGGGATGCTACGGTCGATTGCAAGAATCACGTGTTGTTCAGGATGTGGTTTAAAGTCTTTCTCAGCGTAATGTTTCTCTCGACAAAAATTATTGTGTTCGGTGACGATTTGGGGTGTGATGTTCTCATTCAGTGTAACAAGGGGTGATGTGTGCGTACCATCTAAGCTCTTGTTATTGTGAATGTTCTGTCTATGATCAGTAGGAAGTCGTAAATTGTTGTGTTTGCTGGTGTTTCATTGGTTGTATTGTTGTTGCATGTGACACCAAAAAGAGAAGCTCCTTCACGAGTCTTCAATAACTGACTATGAGGCAGGAGATGCTTCAAACATCAGGGCTCCATCCATAGGCCTCAGAGTGAAGTTGGCTCATAGTCAGGAACACATGGAGTGTATGAGGCCTCGACCGTATTTCTTCCATCGGTGTTAAAAGTAGAGGCATTTTAGATTGTTTATATGGTTGTTTCGCTCCGAATGAGCCATCTGGTTGCATAAGGTTTTCGTGACCATGTAGAGTGTAGAGACCCGAAACATGACGTACGTTGACATTACATTACATTTGCGGAATACTTAGTACATAACAAAAACACACACACAAGGATCGTAATAGTTTAGTGTCTTTGGAAACTCGGAATATAATCTTCTAATCGTGGTGAAAGATCTTCAATATCTCCCATAAAGATCTTCCTTTTTTTACCTAAAACCTTTCTTTATATCCTGGGGAAAAGAAAACATAAAAGGGTGAGCTCAAATTCTCAGTAAGGGTAAACAAAAAAATATCAATCACGTCATATTCAAAAGAACATAACATTTTGGAAATCTTAACCTGCAAAAGAGATCATAATTTCATAACATGGAATAAATCATGGAAGTGAAGTGTAATCACAATAATCATAACTTAAAACATGAAACTTTGTGTCATTCACACATAATCATAGAGAATCATTTCTTGTTAGTCAAGACTCATTTCCAAGACTATCTTAGTGGACAAAGTCCCTTTCTGAATCGAGTAACCCTCGTTTCAGTCCTGTTTCACTGAACCGGTATAACCTACCGTTCCAGCCCTGTCTATCTCATGAGATATAAAATCTTTACCCAATGCATTGGAGGGAGATATAGGTCCCACCCATCTCATAATGATACCATTATTATGTGTGCCACAAAATCATAAACCATACATCATTTCATAACCCATGTAATAAAAATGGGATTCTTAAACATAAAGACATCATAAAACAATTCATATAAGATAAAGGAATTCATAAAAATAATTCCATCACAACACAAACAAATAAATGTTATAATAGGGATAGAAACAGAACCCTATGTTATCTTAGATGGAAAATAATTTTGATAAAACACTTGAACTCCATTCTTGAGGAAAATATCCTTTCAACTTCAAAAACACTTTTCCTTTCTTAACATGTCATACAATTACAAACTAAAAGAAGTTGAATAAAAATATACTTGAATACTTGTAAAGGAAGATTCTTGGAAATAATGTTTTAGAAATCCATTCAGGCCGTATAAGTTAAAAAAAACATTCTTCGTACTTTTGTCGGAAAAGTCAAAAAGTACCTCGTTCGAAAAAAACGATAAAAGATTCCTTTAATATTCTTTACTAAAAACTCACCGAAGGGTAAAATTGGATTTAAACTAGTGTAATTGGATGGAAACAATATTACATATTTAGGGAACATGGATGTGGATGATAAAATACACCCCAGTAAATGCCAATGTATAAACAATCTCGGATAAAAATGAGATTGTGATATTTCCCTTACCTTAGGTCCTATTTGCTTTGTATGAGTCCGAAGCTCCTGTATAATGGTTTAAATAATTTTATTGACTTATTCAAGAATCATACATATTGATATGATATCATATATGGTCATATTCTTTGCTTCTTGTTAGTAATATTTCATTGTTACTTGTTACTCGGGTCTGTATTGCCTTTTGTTCTTATGCGTGTTTTGCCGAATAAATTCTTATTCTTATTGTAAGGTTATAGATACCTTATATACAGAATGGTATTAGTGTAACATATATAATATTTATTAATTCAATTCATTTATATAATTACTATGTAATGATGATCATGTAGAACGAGTCGCATCACATCGTGGAGACGGTATTCCGTACGTACGCACGAGTGTTGATATCGTTCCTATGATCGTGGAATTGTATTGGAGTATATGTATATTATTTCAGTATCAATATTACTTTATAATAATCATAAATAGTTACTCATTATACCATTATACCCATCCTTGTAAGGTGAGGAGGAGGGGGAGGAGGTGTCCTTTTATAAGGGAGGAGAGGGGCACCTTAGGAATATCTCAAAATATTATTTTATATTAAAGTAAAAATAGGTTTATAATGGTTCCAAAGGGTCTTATTTTGAAGCTAAAGTGGGGATGGGTCGAAATCCTATCAACCAATAGGATTTAGACAAGTTTAGGATATTATTTTAACCTTATCAATTAGATTTAACTCTAAGTTAAATAATTTAACTTTTACTGTGTCTTTTTGTTTTCTTTCACTATATGGTTAATACACTTACTATAACATGCCAAACGAACCCTAAATTGTTTATTATTAATATATATATCCTTATCTAAGTCATTTGTCCCAAATTTATATTTTTAGGAATAAAATAACAATTAATAATATAATATTTGATTTAAAAACTATTTCGTGTCAATTTTGACACTATTTGATATATGATTTTTGTGAAAGTCATAATAGAATTATATGTTCTAAAAAAGT
The DNA here is from genome assembly GCA_963277665.1 of Viscum album. Classification (NCBI taxonomy): domain Eukaryota; kingdom Viridiplantae; phylum Streptophyta; class Magnoliopsida; order Santalales; family Viscaceae; genus Viscum; species Viscum album. Next base: position 2,080,051,404 of record OY728152.1, on the reverse strand, counting down.
TGATTAAATCAACACTAATATATCATAGTAACCTAAAAAATTAGTGGAATTCATAAAATGTCTCAAATTACATTTATTTTGGTGTTTATAACATCAATTATGTCAATATTTCATTAATAAGATAATTTCTGCATTATCATTGTGTCATAAATAAATTAAATTATTTAAGGTCTAAAAATTAAAAATAAAATACCATTATGTAGGAAATCTTTTTAGATTTCTAATGAATATTTATAGTCGAATTTATCTTATGTATAACCCCATATTAAAAATGTTTTAGTTATTAAACTTTGATTTTAACTATTTTAACTATTCATTAAATAAAATAATATTAAATGTCATAATCTAATCCAAGTGGACCTAAATGGTCATATTATATTAATAAGGTTGTTTTTGGTCGAATAAAACTTATCCAATAGAATTAGGACATGTGTTAGGGTAATAGTAATATCATATTTACCCTTAGTTACCCTATTTACTATTAACCGTGGTAAAAAAAAGAAAAAAGTTACTATTCACCGAAAATTATTTTCATCTCATTGAACCACATTTTAGTCCTTGATATTAACCGTGTCTGTTAGATTTTTTAAATTCCATTCACAGATGTGGTAAAATTAAGTTTTATGAAAAATTCAGTTTTTAACCTACCATTTAGTGGTTTCACTATTCATCAAAAATTGAAAGTTTTCAGAAAAATACCAAAATTTCACCCTAGGCTAATTTCAGTATTCCGAATCCAAAAATGATGTTCATTTTGAAAAATAAAATTTATAAAATTTTAAAAAGTGGTTTTTACTATTCATAACGTCTAGTTTTATTTTAATAGCATATCGTTGTTTAGTGAAACTCGGTATTGCGTACGACGCAAGCTATCGAGGAAGGTCACGATTTCGTGTAAAGCAAGCCAAGCAAGTGTTGTGTAGAAAAAGATTCCTTTGATGATTTATATAACAAAAAAGTCTCGGGTGTTACATTCTACCCCCCTTAAAATGAATTTTGCCCTCGAAATTCGTCACTTTGTAACAAACAAATGAGGATACTTCTCCCTCATCATATCCTCAAGATCCCCTGTAGCTTATTCTAATTGGTGGTTCCTCCATAAAAATTTCCCCAAGCGAGTGGTCTTCTTTCGTAGGACTTTTTCGCTACGATCCAGAATCTATATCGGTTGTTCTTCATAAGAAAGATCTTGCTCCAGCGGTACAACTTCGGAGCTGAGTACATGTGAAGGATCATGTATGTACTTTTTCAGGAGAGATACATGGAACACATCGTGAACTTGAGAGAGATTCAGTGGAAGCTCCAATCGGTAAGCTACCTTTCCAACACGATCCAGTATTTCGAAAGGACCGATATATCTAGGGCTCAACTTCCCCTTCTTTCCAAATCTCATAACCCTCTTCCAAGGAGATATTCGTAAGAACACTTTATCGCCCACTTCAAACTCTAGTTCTTTTCTTCAGTTGTCGGCATAACTTTTCTGTCGACTCTGAGCTGCTCTTATGTGTTGTTGAATAGATCTGACCTTTTCTGCCATTTCATCAATGAGATCAGGTCCTAATAGCTTTCTTTCCCCAACTTCATCCCAGCAAGTTGGAGTCCTGCATTTCTTTCCATAGAGAGCTTCATAAGAGGCCATCTGAATACTGGAGTGAAAGCTATTATTATAAGAAAATTCCACCAAAGGTAGGTGTTGATCCCAACCTCCTTTGAAATCCATAGAGCAAGCTCTCAACATATCTTATAGGGTTTGAATTGTTCTCTCAGACTGACCGTCTGTCTGGGGATGATAAGCAGTGCTGAAAATCAACTCTGTATCCAGAGTATGCTGAAGACTTCGCCAGAACTTCGAGGTAAATCTCGGATCCCGATCATATATAATAGAAAGTGGTACTCCATTCAATCTTACCACTTCCTTTACATATATCCTATCAAGCTGATCTAGAGAGAAATACTCTCTAATAGCAATGAAGTGTGCAGACTTTGTAAGACGATCAACTATGACCCAAATAGCATTATTGTCTTTGGATGTTTTAGGAAGTCGTGTGACAAAGTCCATAGTGATGTTTTCCCATTTCCATTCGGGTATGGGTAATGGTTGTAACATCCCCTTAGACTTTTGTCTCTCAGCTTTAACTTGTTGACAAACCAAGCATCGAGAGACATATTCAGCAACATCTCTTTTCATGCCATCCCACCAGAAGTACTCTTTCAGGTCCCTATACATCTTCGTGTTTCCAGGATGAATAGAAAATGATGAACTATGAGCCTCATCCAGCAGCTCCTTCTTTAATTCGGGGATGGGAGGAACACAAACCCGATTCCTGAACTTTATTAGCCCATCACAATCAAGGTTGAATTCAGGGACATTTCTCACCTTCTTTTGTAACTCGATATCTTCTTTCTGTGCCTCTTTAATCTTCACATGTATAGATGCTTGAACATTCATTTGAGAAAGATAAGATTTTTCCCCTTCCATTATAATTCCAAGATCCATCCTTTGTAAATCCATAAATATTGGATCTTTTGTAATCATCATCATGTATAAACTAGCATGGTCATGTCGACTTAATGCATCTGCCACCTTGTTTTCTTTCCTAGGGTGGTAATGGATTGAGCAGTCGTAATCCTTAATCAGCTCCAACCATCATCTTTGACGCATATTCAACTCCTTTTGTGTGAAAATATACTTTAAACTTTTATGATCAGTATAAATATCACACCTTTCACCATAAAGGTAATTCCTCCAAATCTTTAATGCAAAGATTACCGTAGCCAACTCCAAATCATGAGTTGGGTAATTTTGCTCATGGATTTTCAACTGTCATGAGGCATAAGCTATCACCATATCATTTTGCATAAGAACACACCCCAATCCCTTCTTGGATGCATCACTATAGATCACAAACCTTTCTCCACTACAAGGTAGTGTGGTCACAGGTGCACTGGATAACCTTCTTTTCAACTCCTTGAAATTCTCTTCACGTTCTTCTGTCCAAACAAACTTAACTCCTTTCCGAGTCAACTTGGTGAGTGGATTAGATAATCGTGAAAAATCCTTTACAAAATGTTGATAATATCCAGCCAAACCAAGAAAACTTCGGATCTCAGTTACTGTTGTTGGTCTTGACCATCTTTCTATAACCTCTGTTTTTGCGGGATCCATAGATATCCCCTCTTTTGAGATTATGTGACCCAAAAATGCAACTTTTTGAAGCCAAAATTCACACTTGGTAAATTTGGCATAAAGCTACTCCTTTCTAGGGTCTTCAATATAATTCTCAAGTGATCTTCATGGTCTTCCTTTCTCTTTGAATAGACAAGAATATCGTCTATAAAGACTACCACGAATTGATCAAGATAGTCTCTAAAGACTCTATTCATTAGATCCATGAAGATAACAGGGGCATTAGTAAGACCAAATGGCATCACTATAAATTCATAGTGTCCATACCTTGTATGGAAAGCCGTCTTTGGTATATCCTCCCTTTTGACCCTTAATTGATGATACCCTGAACGAAGATCAATCTTGGAAAAGTATTGAGCTCCGCGTAGTTGGTCAAATAAGTCATCAATGCGTGGGAGAGGATATTTGTTCTTGATAGTGATCTTGTTAAGTTCTCGATAATCAATGCAGAGTCTCATTGATCCATCTTTCTTATTAACAAATAGAACAGGTGCTCCCCAAGGTGACGCACTAGGGCGTATGAATCCCTTATCAAGATTCTCTTGGAGTTTCTTCTTCAATTCCTGCAACTCAATTGGGGCCATTCTATAAGGTGTCTTTGAAATTGGAAAAGCGCCCGGTACGAGTTCTATTGAAAACTCAACTTCACGATTTGGTGGAAGACCGGTAATTCCTCCGGAAATACATCATCAAACTCCCATACAATGGGCATATTCTTAATCATGAGTTTATCACCAACCATTTGAGATAAATATTCTTCATTTAGTGGAATCAATACCCATAAGATGGAATAAATTTCCACTGGAAGGTTATGTTCATCCTTGCATTGATAGACGATCATAGATTGATCTGGAATATGAAATGTGACTTCCCTTCTTTGGAAATTGATATGAACTCCATGTAGATAAAGCCAATCCATGCCAAGAATCACATCAAATTCCACTAAAGGAAGGATCACAAGATTTGAAAGAAGCACTTTCCCACAAACTTCGATCGGAGAAGAATTATAAACTTTTGATGCGACTGTTGTGCCATTAGGTGTTGTCACAGCTAACTCAACATCTAATTGTTGAGATAGTACGGTGATACCCTTAGAAAATTTTTTAGAAATAAAATAGTGGGTGGATCCAGAATCAAATAAAACATTTTCTACATTAGAGTTGACGGTAACTGTACCTTTCACCACTTCGTAATCATACTCCACATCGCTGATAGAAATTTCATGTGACTTTCCTTTGTCTTTAGCCTTAATATTTTGTTGACGTCGACCATCATCATCAACCCTTGGATTTGTGCATTGATTGGCATAATGCCCCATCTCCTTGCACTTGAAACATTGAAGTGTGGTAGGTCCATTCTGTGTACCCCTTCCTTTGTTTGCATCATTAGACATCTTCTTCCCATTATCGCGGCATTCAAATGCCCGATGACCTTCCTTTCCACATTTAAAACATTTACTTGTCCCTTTAAGACAACTCTCTCCATGTTTCTTTCCACACTTTGAGCATAAGGGAAAGTTCATCTTCTTTTCAGTGTGCTCTTTAGATTTTCCTTTGAATTCTATCTTTCTCTTCTTATCAAACCCATGTGACTGATGGGTTACTCCAATCTCCATCTCGAATTTGAGAGCACATCGAACGATTTCCTCGTAGCTATTGAAGTCCCTTATGGCTAACTCCCTTAGAAGACTTGGTTTTAAGCCACTAAAGAATCGATCGATCTTACTCTCAGGTTGGATAATAATACCAGAAGTGTACCTTGCAAGTCTTGTAAAATTTGCTTCATAGGTACCAACAGATTCATCATCCCTTTGCGTCAGTTCAAGAAACTCTTTCTCCATCTTTGTTCGGAGAATACGAGGGAAGTACTTATTGAAATATAAGTTCTTGAACTCATCCCATTCCATAGACTCAATTTCATCCCTTTGCCTCGTATTCTTAATAATATTCCACCATTGATCAGCATCTCCTTCCAAACGATACACTGCTAGGATGACTTTATCATGTTCAGAACATTGAAGAACTGAAAATATCTTTTCAGTAGTACTAATCCACTGTTCAGCAACTAATGGATCAGTAGACCCACCGAAAGAAGGTGGACGCTGCCTCATGAAGGATTCAATAGAATGTTGCTCCTTCCTTTGCTCGTTTGGAAGTCCTGAATGATTCATAGCTTGAGAAAGTTGTGTGAGCATGGCTACAAGATTTTGCATTCCATCTCCCATATCGTTTGGTTGCTCAGGGGGACAATCATTGCATTTCCCATCGCATTCTGCATTAACAAGGTTCCTTCGGGTTCCAGCCATTGACTAAAACCAAGAAGAATAGTGTGAGCAACACTAATTATAATAGGAAAACCACATAATCAGGGATAAAATTTCACACTTAAGGTCTTATCCTAGGGTGTTCATGGCCATTTCTAAAACACTAATATTGTGCTCTATGCTTAGACATATCCTTAGGGTTCTTACTAAGACTTTCACATCCTAGTTTCCAAAGGTTGACTATACCTTTCCTCTAATACCAACTGTAGAGACCCGAAACTTGACGTACGTTGACATTACATTACATTTGCGGAATACATAGTACATAACAAAAACACACACACAAGGATCGTAATAGTTTAGTGTATTTGGAAACTCGGAATATAATCTTCTAATCGTGGTGAAAGATCTTCAATATCTCCCATAAAGATCTTTAGATACTGGGAAACATAAACAACTGGTTCATAAATCTTCGACAGTGTCTCCCATTTATTTCATCATATATAGGGTCCCTTTAGCATATTCTACTTAATATCCATCTTCCTGACCTGGGGAAAAGAAAACATAAAAGGGTGATCTCAAATGCTCAGTAAGGGTAAACAAAAGAAATATCAATCACGTCATATTCAAAAGAACATAACATTTTGGAAATCTTAACCTGACAAAGAGATCATAATTTCATAACATGGAATAAATCATGGAAGTGAAATGTAATCACAATAATCATAACTTAAAACATGAAACTTTGTGTCATTCACACATAATCATAGAGAATCATTTCTTGTTAGTCAAGACTCATTTCCAAGACTATCTTAGTGGGAAAAGTCCCTTTCTGAATCGAGTAACCCTTGTTTCAGTCCTGTTTCACTGAACCAGTATAACCTACCTTTCCAGCCCTGTCTATCTCATGAGATATAAAATCTTTACCCAATGCATTGGAGGGAGATATAGTTCCCACCCATCTCATAATGATACCATTATTATGTGTTCCACAAAATCATAAACCATACATCATTTCATAACCCATGTAATAAAAATGGGATTCTTAAACATAAAGACATCATAAAACAATTCATATAAGATAAAGGAATTCATAAAAATAATTCCATCACAACATAACCAAATAAATGTTATAATAGGGATAGAAACAGAACCCTATGTTATCTTAGATGGAAAATAATTTTGATAAAACACTTGAACTCCATTCGTGAGGAAAATATCCTTTCAACTTCAAAAATACTTTTCCTTTCTTAACATGTCATAAAATTACAAACTAAAAGAAGTTGATTAAAAATAAACTTGAATACTTGTAAAGGATTATTCTTGTAAATAATGTTTTAGAAATCCATTCATGCTGTATAAGTTAAAAAAACAGTCTTCGTACTTTTGTCGGAAAAGTCAAAAAGTACCCCGTTCGAAAAAAACGACAAAAGATTCCGTTCATATTCTTTACTAAAAACTCACCGATTGGTAAAATTTGATTTAAACTAGTGTAATTGGATGGAAACAATATTACATATTGAGGGAACATGGATGTGGATGATAAAATACACCCCAGTAAATGCCAAAGTATAAACAATCTCGGATAAAAATGAGATTGTGATATTTCCCTTACCTTAGGTACGATTTTCTTTGTATGTGTCCGAAGCTCCTTTATAATGGTTTAAATAATGTTATTGACTTATTCCATAATCATACATATTGATATGATATCATATATGGTCATATTCTTAGCTTCTTGTTAGTAATATTTCATTTTTACTTGTTACTCGGGTCTTTAATGCCTTTTGTTCTTATGCGTGTTTTGCCGAATAAATTCTTATTCTTCTTGTAAGTTTATAGATAACATATATCCAGAATGGTATTAGTGTAACATATATCATATTTATTCATTCAATTCATTTATATAATTACTATGTAATGATGATCATGTAGAACGAGTCGCATCACATCGTGGAGACGGTATTCCGTACGTACGCACGAGTGATGATATCGTTCCTATGATCGTGGAATTGTATTGGAGTATATGTATATTATTTCAGTATCATTATTACATTATAATAATCATAAATATTTACTCATTATACCATTATACCCATCCTTGTAAGGTGATGGTGGAAAATAGATTACACCACGGCGTGGAGACGGTATTACGTACGTACGCACGCGCGGTGATTTCATTTTTCCGTAGGATGGATAGATGGTGAATTAAGGTTGTTTCATATATATAATAACATATCAGTATGTAAGTAATACTTATGTTATTACTTTATCATGAAACAACTAAAGAAGAATAAGTTGAAGAAGAATGAAATTGAAAAGATCGGTAATGGATATTACCTCTTCTTTGGAACGCTTCTTTGAATCCTCCACTTAGGGAACTAAGATTGGTCTTTGAAGAAGACCAGGACCTCTAGGATTATTCTAGGGAAGTGGAGAGGGGAAAATGGCAGGGGTTGGCCGAGCTTGAGTGCTCAAATTGGTGCGAGGAGGAGGGGGAGGAGGTGTCCTTTTATAAGGGAGGAGAGGGGCACCTTAGGAATATCTCAAAATATTATTTTATATTAAAGTCAAAATCGGTTTCTAATGGTTCCAAAGGGTCTTATTTCGAAGCTAAAGTGGGGATGGGTCGAAATCCTATCAACCAATAGGATTTAGACAAGTTTAGGATATTATTTTAACCTTATCAATTATATTTAACTCTAAGTTAAATAATTTAACTTTTACCGTGTCTTTTTGTTTTCTTTTACGATATGGTTAATACACTTACTATAACATGCCAAACGAACCCTAAATTGTTTATTATTAATATATATATCCTTATCTAAGTCATTTGGCCGAACCTTAGATTTTTAGGAATAAAATAACAATTAATAATATAATATTTGATTTAAAAACTATTTTGTGTCAATTTTGACACTATTTGATATATGATTTTTGTGAAAGTCATAACAGAATTATATGTTCGAACCAAGTTTATTAAATCAACACTAATATATCATAGTAACCTATAAAATTAGTGTAATTCATAAAAAGTCTCAAATTACATTTATTTCGGTGTTTATAACATCAATTATGTCAATATTTCATTAATAAGATAATTACTGCATTATCATTGTGTCATAAATAAATTAAATTATTTAAGGTCTAAAAATTACAAATAAATACCATTATGTAGGAAATATTTTTACCTTTCTAATGAATATTTATAGTCGAATTTATATTTTGTATAACCCCATATTAAAAATGTTTTAGTTATTAAACTTTGCTTTTAACTATTTTAACTATTCATTAAATAAAATAATATTAAACGTCATAATCTAATCCAAGTGGACCCAAATGGTCATATTATATTCATAACGTTTTTTTGGTCGAATTACACTTATCCAATAGAATTAGGACATGTGATAGGGTAATAGTAATATCATATTTACCCTTAGTTACCCTATTTACTATTAACCGTGGTAAAAAAAAGTAAAAAGTTACTATTCACCAAAAATTATTTTCATCTCATTGAACCACATTTTAGTCCTTGATATTAACCGTGTCTGTCAGATTTTTGAAATTCCATTCACAGAAGCGGTAAAATTAAGTTTTTAACCTACCACTTAGTGGTTTCACTATTCATCAAAAATTGAAAGTTTTGAGAAAAATACCAAAATTTCACCCTAGGCTAATTTCAGTATTCCGAATCCAAAAATGAAGTCCATTTTGAAAAATATAATTTGTAAAAATTTAAAAACTGGTTTTTACTATTCATATCGGCTAGTTTTATTTTAATAGCATATCGTTGTTTAGTGAAACTCGGTATTGCGTACGACGCAAGCTATCCAGGAAGGTCACGATTTCGTGTAAAGCAAGCCAAGAAAGTGTTGTGTAGAAAAAGATACCTTCGATGATTTATATAACATAAAAGTCTCAGGTGTTACATAGAGGCATGTACTTCTTTTTTCCATAACATCATGGGGGGTGCGTCCCACTGGATGTAATCTCATTAGGGGTCCTTATGGGAGTCTGTTGGGTCATTTGTCTCAAATTTCAATAATGCTCATCTATGAATGGGGGAATACTGGTTTATCTTGGGTCCGGATTTTGACACCCCAGTAGAGGGGCCCCTCCTCCCAGCCCCGTGTGGTGTGGTCTTTGGTCACCATCGGGAATTTTTTCAAAGTCATATATCCTCTGTTATTTCTAATGGTGGGGAGACGCACGATGGGTCTCGCCCAAAGTTCTCTAGAATAAATCGGTGTTGGCCTTTCCTTAATTGTGGGGAGTCCTACCAGACCTCACCATGTTGGATTTCCAGTCTCTTCTTGGGCGTTGGTAGGTTCTTAATGGTGGGAAGATCCACATTGGGTCTCGCAAGAATGTCTCGAGAATGAATGGGTGATAGACTTTTTTTTAATGGCGGGGAGTTCGCTCGAACCTCCTAGTGTCGGTTTTCCAGTCTCATCTCGAGCGTTAGTGAGTTCCTAATGGTGGGGAGCCCCTTGGGCATCCCTATGCTGATCTTTTTCTTCTGTTTTTAAATATGGTCGGGTTTTTGTTTAATAGTGCTTGAGGTGTTTCAGCTTGTGAAGTTGGTTTATGTGGATGCGAAAGATCCCTACCTCGGTCAGTCAACTGAAAGAATCCTTTCTCATCTGGGCAGGCGACACATATCAAAAAGTATTTATATGAGTCTCTCAAAGATGTCTTTGAGTCACTTTCATACAGAACGATGGTTTTTACTCTCTTTGCTTTGTGATTGGGAGGATCCCCTTTGAAGCATAAGGGAGTGTGTTTTTTTGATTTGGGGTTTGGTTCTGGTTGTGGCTTTCTGGGGATGTAAAGCTTTATGGTGGGGAGAATTATCACACCCACCCTTTTTATGTTATTTTTTTTATTACTTTTCTTCTTGGGCATCAGGTAGTTTGGTTCAAGGACCAACATAAAAATTTCTGAGCTCATTTATTTGAATCTAATTTTTCTCTCTTGGTTGCATCCAGCGCACCGCGGTCAAAGACGCGTGACCTTTCTTGGGTCACCACGCAACCTCGTCTAGCTCGCCGCATGGCATGCCCAATGTTTAAGGGAGATGAAAAATATGCAGTTAAAAATAAATTGAGAACACAATGAAAATTGAGAACGTATGGCCTTGGGCGAGGCATGACTCGAGTGATGCATGATTTTAAAACTGCACAGCCTCACCTGGTCCACGTGGTGACATACTGATGTTCAACTAATTAAATGAAATGAATTATTAATAATGAAATAAAATTAATTGTGTCATAAAAATAATAATAAAGTAAAATAAATTTAATGATTTAAAAATATTAACAAGGATAATATTTTTATTATGAAGAATAATAATAATAATAAGTTAGGAATGTAATGTTTACTAGTATCATGTTTGTTATTATCTGATTATTATTATTGTCATCTTATTATTATAATTAATATTAATAGTATTAATATTAATATTATTATTAATTTGTTTTGTTTTTAGATTTATTTATGTTTCTTGTTATTTATTTATTTTTCTTTCCTTCTATTCTTTCTCTCTTTTTTCTCTCTCAATCCCGTCGGATCCCCTCCCCCTTCCCTTTGGTGTCGCGCTGCCATACCCGACCAAAACCCTAGCACTCCCCTCCTAGTGCCGCACCCCCTTTCCCACCAGTCATCCTGTCTGGCGATCGAGCTCTGCCCCTTCTCCTCTTTAGCCATGTGTGTCGTCCGCTAGACCAGTCGCGCACTACGACCCCTGCTCCGACGAACCTCGACGCCCCCTGCTCCTACTCTAGCTCCCACATCTGGCCACCCCAGCCTCCTGCCACCCACATTGTGCAGTCTCCCGGAAACCAGCCCTTCTCGCCCGGCTTCCTCTCTATAGTCTCACCTCACCCCGACGCATCTCACCCCCACCTCAGTGACCCTCTCCTTCCATCCGACGAAACTATGCCACCCCATCTCACGCCTCACCCTCGCAGCCGGCCCCCTGTCCCGAAAATTCTGGTCGACACCCTCTTCCTCCCTCCGCTACATCTCCCGCACCCCTTTGAACCGCCGAACAACCACCCCGCAGCCCTTCGGGCTTCCGGACATCCGCCCTGCACCTCCTCATGCAACTCCGGCAGCCACCATCGACCTTCGGCTGACCTCCCACACCCCCGCTATAAGGGCGTTTTTCTTTGATTGCTTGTTGTTTAATCCTGGATGAATTCGGTTAGAGTTTTGAATTGAGTTTGGTAAAATTTTGGTATAATTAGTCTGATACGTTATTTATTATATTATATTTGGTTTTTTCTGAGTTGCAGTTGGTGTGTGACGATTATTTCACAAAATTTTTGTGGAGTCTTCGACACCTGAGGTAGGTGGTTCTGCATTTAATCATTATTTAATAAATTTTTTGCTTGCTTAATTAATTTATATCCATTTTGATTAATTCTCTTGGTTGTGGATTTTTTTTCATGAATTATTTCATGTGAATTATTTTTTATTAGTATGTTTATATGAGTGTGGGCATTCATTGGTTGAACGCACATTTTTAGTCAATTTTAATTTTTAATAATACGTGCAGTTATTTGTTCTTTCATGCAAGTGATGTTAATTACATTTTGATATGGCATTGCAGATGTCTGATCATAAGTTATGGTGTTGTGTTGGTTGAGTGGGCTGTTGCTGTGAAAACGTTTTTTGAGTTTTATAATAGTGTTTTTATAAAGTGTTCGTTCGTTTTGTGAAAATTTGCAAAGTATGCAGTTTATGTTCTGGTGTAGCTTCCATATGCTTTTAGTCTGAAAAGGGAATTTGATTGCGTCTTTGGTGTTTAAAGTCATGTCTCATATTCTGGAATTGTGTAATAAATTTTGTAGTGTTTTGTTTAATCGGGGTAAAGTGGTCTTTTAATCTTACGAATGATTAATTAATTTATGTGAGTGGTGTAGGTCGTGTTCTTCATGTGGCATCAGGTATGTTTGGTCAGGGTTGAGGGCTGTGTTGTTTATTTTGTGTTAGTTGTGTTATGGCTATTTTTAAATAATTAGTTGACAAATAATTTAACATGTTTTAAAAAATAATTTTTAGTAATGCAAGAATTGTTTTAATTGAGTTGGATAAATTATTTTGGCATGCATACATTGCTAGATACTTTTCTGTGTGTTTGGATGTGTGGAGAATGGTTTATGTTACACCCTATTTGTTATATTTGTCTGAGTTTGACATGAAATGTGGAATTTTAACATCTTGATCACAAAAGTGGAAGCCTGGGTACTAGGTGGGTGGACTAGACTAGCGTGCTAGTGATACGGGAGTGGCCCCAGCACAGTTTCACTTACCTGGAATGATGCTTACAACACTAACTAAACATTGGATGATGATTGGAGACCACTAGGTTATGGATGTGTTACCCTATCTCGTGGCTCATGCACGAGAACATATCTTGTTGTGATTCTTATATTGTTCATCGAGATGCGAGGTTCTAGGGTCTCATTCCTTTTTGCTAGTACCAATCGGGCATCTCCCACTTTTGGTTCTCCCGGACTACAATTCACACATCGTCGGTATACGGTGCTGTTTTTTGGGTTTTTGTGAAGGTTTGGGTTTTTATTTTAAGCATGAATGTTTTCTTTTATCTAAGTTGTTTTCTTTAAAAGTGTATTCCTTTTTGAAATAGTTTATTTAAAATTGTTTAATCATTGGAGTCCATTCATTTATTAAGCCTGCAAATGTATTTGTCATGTAATTTTTATACGTGGAACCTTTTTTTTGGGTGACGTCTTATTGGGATTTTGTCTCACACCCAACATACACCTTTTGTGTATGTATACATTGTTTCTTGTGTCTTACAGGTTCTGACATAGTGCTCAACGATAGTGGTTTTGGTCAGTGGTAGTCTTCTCGTACAGGTTGGTGTTGTGGCGTGTGGATGTTGCGCCTCTCTTGTTGCATGGAGGATTGAGTTAGAGTTTTAGTTTCTTTTGATGTCATTTATTTTTTTGGTTGTTGGATCAAGTTGTAAACTTCTATTCTGGTTTTTAGTTTAAGGCCCTATTTTGGGTGTCTATTTTTAGTTTCAGTATATTTATCTTATCAGTTGCATTGTTTTTACTGTTTCAAGTAAATCATTCCCATGCATTAGTTTTGATACCCGGGCACTTGTGCCAGCCCATGGGGATCGGGAAAGCCCTTCGGGCCCTGTCGCAAACTGGGCCGGGCACTGAGTAGGATGACGACCCGGCCTGGTTCGTGATAGTATTGGCCTCCCAAGAATTCAAATGTTATGTGAAACATGTCGAATGTGCTAAGAGGGTAGAAATGGAGTTTGATAATGATCACTTGAACTTGGAAAACATCAAAAAGAAGAGGTCTAGATGAAAAGATATGGGTAAAAATAAATTGAAGAAATCCGAGGGTAAGAAAGTCTGTTTTCTAGTTTGTGAAATCTGTTGAAAAATGAACCCTATTTAATGTCTTACCAAAATTGGGAAGTGTTTTAGATGTGGTATGTTTGGAAATATGGCCCTAGATTGAAATTAACCAAATAATAAGATCAATTATGGTAAGAAAAATTTAAAGTGTTTCAAATGTGGTGAGATTATTCATTATGAAAATTTCATCAATATAAAGATCTAAGTGATGGAAAACAGATACTCTATAATTAGAAAGGTGTATTGATATCCATTGTGACTACATCAGAAATGTAAGACCATCTAATGATGTGGTATTATGTATATTTTATATTTTATCTGATATTTCTAATGTCTTATTTGATATGGGGTCTACACATTCATTTAATGCTAGACAAATTTCTCATAAATTTTAAATATTTCCTCTACAAATTAGAACAGAAGTTATTATTAAAATACTACGGGAAATTCAGTAGGAAATAATATTAAAAATTTCCCTATTTTTATCTATAGAATTACATTACCTGAAAATGTTGTTGTTTTTACCTTATTAGAGTTTGATATCATTCTGTGTGTGGATTGGTTTTCTATTTGTCATGATAATGTCAAATGTGGAGAAAAAGTAGTTGTTTTTTATAAGAAGTTTCTATTTGTTTACATGAATGAACACAAACAATTAATAACATACAAGGAAGTGGAGAAACTATTGAAACATGAAAAGGAATTTTTTCCTTACAATGTTTTTCAAAACAGGGGAAATGATTATATTAATTATGTGACTATGGTAAATGAATGTATTGTGTTTTTTTCTGATAGATTACCTGGTATTAAACTTGATCTGGAAGATGAATTCAGAATTTACTTAGTTCTTGATGCTAAGTAAAATTCAAAACCCCTTATAGAATGGCTGAAATTTAACTTCTTCGAATTGGAAAATGTGTCGCAAAAGTTTCATGGAATAGGATTCATTTGTCCTTTCACTTCACACTAGTGAGAATTTATTTTTTTCATTTAAAATAAAGATGGTTCCATGTGACTTTTCTTTGATTATATAGCTTTGAATAACTTTACTATTAAGAATTAGCATCCATTGCCTCACATCAATGGCTTGTTTGATCAAATCTTGGGAGCTCAATATTTTTCCTTGATAGAAATGAGATTCAGGATCCATTAAAAATAAGTGAAGGAAGATGAAATAAAAAATATATTTTTGAAATAGATATAACCATTATGAATTTTTTGTCATGTCATTTTGGATAACTAATTCACTTGTTGTATCCATAGATCATATGAATAAAATATTTCATGAGTTTTGGGATATGTTTGTGGTTGATTTTATTGGTGACCTTATGGTATATTTTATAAGTTAAGATGAGTTTGAAAAACATCTAAGGGTCTTTTTGGAAAACTTAAAATAAAATAGACTATATAGAAAATTCAGAAAGTGTGAATTTTGATTGTAATAATTTTCTTTCCTTTGCCTCATTATTTCTAAACATACCATAACTATTGATATTGATAAAACACAAGTTGTTTATGAATGAACAAGACCCACATTTATAACCAATATTAATAGTTATCTTGGTTAGGAATGCTATTACCAGATGTTTATTTAAGACATTGAACAATTATCTATTCCACTGACTATGTTAACTTGAAATGGAGTAAAATTAACCTAGGCAAAATAATGTGATGATTGTTTTTGAGAATTTAAAAGTTGATTCATGATTGATCCAATTTTCACACTACTGTCAATAAATGGAGAGTTTTTCATGTACAGTTATGATTCCTTAAAGGTACTTGGTTGTGTTTTGATGCAGAATGATCAGGTAATTTCTTACCCTTCATGACAAATAAAAACTTATGCGTTAAATTAAACAACACATGATTTTGAATTAGCAGCTGTGGGTTTCACATTAAAAATTTGGATGCATCATTTATACGGAGTCAAATGTGAAATACATACTAACCACAAAATTATGTTGTATAAATTCACATATGAAAAATTAAACATTAGGTAGAGAATATGGCTTCAATTAATAAATTCTTATGATTTCATGACCAAATACAATGCTGTAAAAAAACGTTAGCAGATTTATTGAGCCTAAATTATAATGCATAATTATATTTGTTATGGCTTAGAAAAGTACCTTTGATTAATGATTTCATTAGTTTTGTCTTGGATGTTTTTGGTGCCAGAAATTTATTTATTTTTTTATCAGTTTTAGTTCAGTCCTATTTTTCAGATAGAATTAAGTAAGTACATAAGGAAGAGGGGAGTTATTGAAAAAAATATAATTGGATAAAATCAAAATGTTTATAGAATTTAACACATATATAGATTGTTTCTTAATCATTGGAATGAAATTATGTGTTCCTTGTTATTCTCATCTAAAGAATGAATTATTGTGAGAAACCTATAGTTCCCTATTTTAAGTTCATCCTGGATGCATAATGATGTGCATAAACATATGGGAGTATTACTGGTGGGGAGAAATAAATATAGATATTTTTGATTTTACCATGAAATGTTTGATATGTCAATATGGTAAAAATAGAGCAGCAGTTACCGAAAGGGATGCTTCAACCTTTACCAGTGACAGAGTGGAAATGGTAAAATATATCCATCAATTTTGTTGTGGTCCAACCAAATAATTATTACGGTAAAAATGAAATTTTTTTTATTGTTGATTGAATAACTAAATCTTCTTATTTCCTTCATATTCAAGATACCATGAATTTGAATCATCTTTTTAGACTATTCCTCAAAGAGATTGTCAAGATACATGGATGTCCTCTTTCCAATGTATCTGGTCACGATCCAAGGTTCACTTATGTCTTTTTTAAGGGCCTTTAGAAGTTGTTGGGAATAGAATTAAATATCATTATAGATTTTCATCATTAATCTGGTTGGCAGTTAGAAAACAAATACAGACATTGGAGGATATTCTTTGAGTTTTTGCAATTGATTAGTATTGCAGTTGGGATAATAATATTTATTTAGTTTAATTTTATTATAATAACAGTATACATTGCATTATACAGATGAAACCTTTTGATTCATTATATGGGAAGTAGTGTCCAATTCTTGATTTTTAGGATAAAGTCAGGGAAAGAAAGTTAAAAGGACTGGAATTAGTAGAGGAACTTGCGGAAATAGTGAAGATGATCCAGCAACACATGAGGAAAACTCAAAGTTGGAAAATTGTTATACAAATAATAAGAGGAATGAATTTTCTTTTGAATTTGGTGATCATATTTTTCATCGAATCCATTAATGGAAAAGTGTATTGAATTTTTGTTAGAAAGGAAAGGTAATTCCACAGATTATTGAACCTTAAAAAATCATAGAGAATGTTGGATAAATTTCCAACCGAGTAGATTTTCCTAGGAGTTTATCTCAGGTACACAATTTTGTTCATGTTTTGATGTTGAGAAAGTATATTCCAGATTCATCAGATGTTTTGATCCCAGAAATATTTCAGCTGTAAAATAACCATTCTTATAAAGAGAGACCTATTCAGATTCTTGATTAAAGAGAATAAGTGTTGTGGAATATGTTAGTCTATCTGGTAACGGATTTGTGGATAAAACAAATTTTTGAAGAAGAATAACGGGAATCTGAAAATGATATGAGAAAAAGGTGCCCTCTCATGATTAATAAGTAATGAAAATTATGAGGACACAATTTCCAGAAGGTGGGAGGAAAGTAACACCCCAAGGTTTTAAAAATAAATTTTATAAAATGCAGGAAATAGTAAGACATTATGAAACCTCACATTTTTTTAATGGTATATTAATAAAATAGTCGTTAATCATAATTTTTTCACTTCTATGATTTTTATTTCGAAAAACGGACATCTACAGTTGCGATCGATATGTTATTTGGAGTCTGATAGAACCAACTTGATTTCTTCAGTGAATACTATCATACCCTCAGGAATAGAAATATGAATAGTAATATTATTCTTATGAATATTAAATCATATTATTATTATTCTAATTAATGATATATGATAATGAGATCTAGATTAATTTTTCAAGGTTATATAAAAGGTTGTATAGTTTAAAAATTGTTATTTATTGAATAAATTATGATTTAAGTTAAAAATTAAATTCATCATATATAAAGAATTATTTTCCAAATTTGGAGTTCATTTTAAAATTCCACACGCCTAAAAAATGTTTGGGTGAATTTGTGGGATTTGTTTTTGATATTTTTTATTTTTTATTTAATTGTAAAATACATCTATTTACAGTATATGTACATTTTATGTTAAATACATTATTTACATTATCATGGCTAATGTTAGCACCCTTTTTTGAGTTCATGTGATCTCATTACTATTTAGTCTTACATGAATCAAGACTATTTATAGTCATGATAAAAAATATTATACTAATGATTAAAATAATGGAAACCCCCTATTCTCCACCACATTAAATACCACCCTCACCCCCTCTTCCTCTCACTCTTATTAATATTTTAGAACTACCTGAATTCTCTCTAATCCCCTCACCAAGGCCCTCCCCCACCTCTAAGACATTCTGGTCTCACCAAATGGCTAAAAATAGAGTCAAAAAATAGGATCTCAAGGAGAAGGGATGAAGAGGTAAAAACCCTCGTTCATTTTATTCTGTTTTCTATTCAATTTTTTTATTTTATTATACGCTCTTAACCAAAACATATCCAATAGGAATGATTGATACAATATTATATATATTATATATTTTCATTATGTTTTTGGGAAAAAATTCACCATTATCCCTCTCATATTCCTCTCATTATAAAAATAAAAACATCATCAATGATGTGTCGATTTACCGAAATCATAGATGGAATATATTCAATTTTCATTAACTCTATAAAATATATTAGGAAAAAAAATTTATGTGTTGAAATTTTTTATATAGTCTAGGATATGACCTCTCTTACGTTCTGAAAATAACTTAAATTATTAATATTAAAAGTATATGGTGAAATATGTTTTTGATTATCGAAGAACTTTCTAAATAATCAAAACGAATACCCCAAATGATATATCTAATAATTGATACTCATACCATAAAACCAAAATGATATGTGGAATAATTTAAAATTTTAAATACATATTAACACCATTTCATTCCACTTATAGTGTTTATCTTCAACCTGATAAGAAAATCCTTTACAAAATTACTATAGAAATCATGTAAATTATACACTCGAAAGAATTGAAATAACAAAATGTTTTTAATAAATGGATTGCATGATGTTCTAAAATTATCATATAAGGTGTTATAAAAAATCTTATGCAACTTTAAAATATAAATAACACCATATTAACCATTATACAGAAGTTTTAAAAATGTTTTAAGTAAGACGAACATGAGGTAATGGATTTCTTAACCAAATTTCCATTCTTTGGGTTAACCTTGTACTTATTTCATTATGTTCTACTGAGATTATTTGTGAAATTAATTTCCATTATATTTGGATCTACTATGTTTATTTATATTATATTAACATAATCCTTTTATTATATTAATTCTCACTTCAAAGTTTCTATTTTTTAAGTGACTTTCCTTAAACAATCCCCCATTCAAATTATGTTTTACAAAATTCAAATGTAATGTTTTTTTGAAATTATTCATGTTTTAGGATTATGTCCATTATGTTGAATTGTGGGACCTATTTCATCCTCCAATTAATTATGTATAAGTAATTTTTATGTTGGTTGTATGGTTACATCACGTATAACTGTGATGGTTGTAGTATAAGGTAGTCATGAGGGTTACAAATCATAAGGCAGTTGTGAGGGTTATAATATAAGTATGTAATGAACCATGATACCTTTATGGTTTTATATATGTTCTTTAATGGTTTATTGAAATATCATGTTTCAAAAATTTGTATACATGGGTGAGAATTATGTCTTTATGAAAATGATTTCATATGTTTATATGTATTAATGGACTAATGATTTTTTACTTATTTTTGTATCCCTTACTAGGATTTTTATTCTTATACCATTTTTAAATGATTTTTCACAGTTTATAAGGATGTGTAAGAGAAATTAGTATGTCATGTTAATTGTTATGGGTAATTTTCAATGAAATCCTATTGTTGTTTTATGATAAAAACATTTATGTTTTGGAATAAATGGATACAGTTTTAATGGTACCCACTTTGTGTACATCTGGGTATATATATATGAGTTATGTCCTAGCGTTCTAAAATTATAAATGGAAATTATCATTGGGAATGTAAACAGGATAAATCTAGATTAATGAGAAGGATTATGTAATGGTTAAGGACAAGACCTTATAAAAAACTACCCATACAAGTTTGTCTCTAATGTCGTCTAAAAGATTCATAATTAAAATAACAATGAAATTAATATGGGTAATTATAAATTATAAAAGAATATATATTATATAACCATAGGTTATCACATAATTATTAATGTGGAATTAAATATCACGGATCTAAAAAAAATTACAAATGATGTGCATGATAATTAAAAGTGATAACAACTGATGATAAAAATAATATACAATGAAACACAATATTAAAAGTAAATAATAAAAATGAAGTATATAAATGTTTTATAGAGATGAATAAATTTATTAATTTTTTTCTAATATTTCAATTAATTATTTATCATATTACATAGTGTTATTAAATAATTATGTAAATAAGGACATGTATTCTTGAATCAAACTCAGTTTGTTGAGACACTTTTTAATTTACAAACTAATTTACTATTATATGAGGTATTTCAAACAAAATTGATATAAAATAGTGAATCATAATTTATTCATGGTATTTGAGTTTCATTTTTAGGTTCTTACTCATTAATGGGTTTTCACAAAAATGTTACCCAAGTCGTAATTGATATCTCGAATCAAGTTCATTTCCCTTTGTAATGTGAAATTTATTCCTGATTTTGATCATCAGATAATAATACACCTACAATTATTTATTCAAATGGTAGATTTACTTTTTAAATAGGTATATTAAATCTCTTCAATAATATACTCCCCTGTTATAGAACACTTCATAAAATAAAATCATGATGTTGATTAAAATATCTCTTATACTTTCCATTGGATATTTTTATTCTATACCAATGTTTTAAATATAAAAATTATTTTATATAATGATTAAAGTGAACATAATAATTAGAATCACCTATTATCAATAAAATAAATCATTATCCTTTTTATGATGTGGGTATATCTAAATATTTTTAATGGAATTTAAACATTTCTAAAATGATTAGTTTTTAACAATATTTTTCTTCTATTAAAAAGTTATAAAAATTTCCAAATTTCCTTATTTCAAAATGATATTAAAAAAGTAATATCCAGTTAAAATTTCTTTCGGTACGAAATTTTATTTAAAATAAATATTTTTAATGTATACATATGCATCTCTTTTACCTGACTTATTATATTTTATATGTATCCACATGGACAAAATATTCTACCACCATTTCCATTATTTAAAATGCTTCTGCTCTATTATTTCATGTTTTAAAAAAGAATCATATTTCTTTAATGGTTTAATAAAATATTACTTTTTAACTATATATCAAATGAAAAGGGAAATAATTGATTTAATGAAATATTCTTAATTAATCAAATAGTGTTTGTTGTCTATGTCATAAGTTTGATCAAGGATATTATTTAAATTATTTCATCCACATTCATTATATATATAATGATTATGAAATTATCTTTTACATCTATGGTATGGCACATCACTTATAGTTCCCAGCCTAAACCTTTATTTTTTGGAAATGATATAATTATCTATAAATTCCAAATGTACATTTACATTATTAAAGGTTGTTCACCTTGATACCTAAAATATCAATTAATTGGATAAATTATAACTTAAAGAATATATCAATTTCCTATAGGGTGTAAATACCATATTCATATTCATCATGGTAAAAATTTATTTACCAAGAATGATACTTAAATTCTCCAGATACTGATTTATTTTACCTTATTTAATCATTTCATGTTTGTTGACAAAATCATGAATGATTTCTTTTATAACCACTTTAAAAGTACATAAAACAAATATTTTGTCATTTAGATTTTTATGATATTTGATTAAAATATGTGCACAAATATATATAATTATTATTATGTAATGGGTGGAACAAATTTATATAAACCTCAAATGAGTTCTTTTAATATTTAAATCTCACGATATAAAGTAGTGAATTGGTGGTGAGCCGAACCATCTATGGTTCATGGGTAGATAGCTTGGCCAACTATGTTATGTTATCATGGAAGGGAACATTGAAATATGACTTTATGTTTATTTACATTCCAAATTATCTATGATTCCATGACCTTATGTTATAATACTTTTTAGTCATTGCTCATATTATTTCTTCATTTTTATTTAATGCTTCCATTCTTATTATAATCTGAATTATTATATCTTGTTATTACTTAAATCACATATCTTATGATATATTATTATTCTTACCAATTTTAAGTGTTTTATTATACCCATTATTAATTTCCACATTCCTTAGGTTATGAATGAGAATCTTATCTATGATAATCCTAGAAGATAATCTTGTATAGGGAATTTTTGGGTGTTTTTGAAGACTCATTATTGATTAATTAGCTTGACATATAATGAAAATTGTAATTATTTGATTAAAGGACATGAGATTTATTATATATTGTTTTTTCCTGATTATCTATAAATCCAAACTAAAATGATCTTGTATTCTTAATGTTTGAAAAATATTGCAATCATAAATGATAATCAATGTCAGTGTTGTATGTTCTATGTTTTTGAAACAACATCTGGGAGTATGAGTCATGATGTCTTCATTCTCATACCCGTATACTTATTCTTTACTCACATATGATCTTTGATCAATCTCTCATATATTATCCCTTACTACTCATCTATGATCACCCATACACATGTTTCCTTCTCTAGGTAGATGAATTATGGTTTTTATTAGGGTGTGTCTAAATAGTGTACTATGCTAAAAGAACAATCTGGAAGATGTTAAAGATATTCTATGAAATAAAATGAATTTTTATCTAGTGTCTAATTAATCTCAAACTAAATGTCTATGAGGTGTGTATTATGGTGAAATATATTATATTTTAATATAAAATGATTCAATATTAAAATATGAAATCATTTGGTTTCCATAGATGATATTAAAGAAAGGTTTATTTAGTTTTTAGAGAATAGTATTATATTACATTGTTGAAGAACCTAGGGACACATCTATGTATTAGATAACATCATTATGCTTTGTTAAAGTATAGATGGTGTAATTTTTATAGAAAATTCAACCCAGAACTAATTTTGGAAATTGGATGTGGATGTGGAATAAATTAAAAAATACATAAAAACTATGAATAGGGTGGATTAAGTATTGAATTTATCATTTTTATTGTGTTATTAGTGGTCATATAACTACAAACTTTTCTAGAAAATCCTTTGGGAAATACTTGGATAAATTAGCATTTTCATTATAAACCACTATAAATAATTTTAATAGAATATAGACTTCAATAACCACAGTTAATCCAAAGGGTTCATAGATTGAAATGAATCTGTCATGATGTAGATACCATATGAATGGTTTTTCATGAATAAATGATTACAAAAAATTATTATTTTTCCTCAACATATATTTTTTGGTTTTAGTGAGTGGCTTCAACTAGGATGAAGAGTTTGATAAATGAATGTTATATCAATTAAAATTAATTTCTTAATGAGATGCCAAAATTAAATTAGAGTTGTGTTGTGAAATATTAGGTCTATTATCACCCAACAATCACAGTATATGAATTAAAACATGAATCATACTAAAATTATAAAAAACTAATTGATGGAACAACTCATTATTCAGTATTTTATGGGAAAAAATTGACCATCCATTCCATGTTCCATTGATCAACTTATTTATGAGAAATAAATAAACTCTATAGAATAGATTGTATATTTTCTCTAATTCATAGACACTAATAAATTTATATTTTCATGTATAATTTTGCATGTGAGGATGATCAATGGTGTTATCTAATCATGAGTATGATGTGTGTGGAGGAAATCGACTTCATGATAGGGGAAAAATATAACAAGGTAATTTTAATTATTTTTTTTCCCATGAACTCTTAACATTAAAATAGATATAGAATAACTTTAATTAATGAATAATGAGGTTGAATTTATTAGGTATGTATGAGGAAACATTATCTATACCAGCATGTAATTATTTAGATTTTTTATTGATCCTAAGAAAAAAATATTTGATTCTTTAGTGGGTTTATACCTAGTCTATGAAAGGAATTTTCTGTAAGATAACATTATATAAATTAATAAATAATTAAATTTTCTAAAAATATATAAATAAAAATTAGAGACTCTCAGTGCCCTCATGGTTTTTGGGACAAAAGAGAAATATTTGATTTTAATGAAGTTATCATAATAAAACCCATTTGGGAAAAAATTAATAATCCTTAATGTTAATTATGAAAGTTAGCATAAACGAAATTTAATTATGGGGTTCAATATTTTCATAAGTGTTTAAAACTAGTCTACCAAGGAAAAATCTGGTAATGTGATGGGATGATGCCACTCAATGAATGGAATGGTGAAAAATATTGACAAAATTATCCACTCATACATCAATTTAGTAATTAAAAAAAGTATTGAAATTATACTATTACATTCATGAATATGAGGGTCAATGATATCAATTAGAATAAGGAACTGATAAATCCATGAAATAATGGTAATACTAATGCAATAACAACTGCTGAATTTGGTCTAGAAAATGTAGTGGTGAAAAGTATAATTAAAAAACTATTTAGAAATAAAAATTTATTATTTTTTTCAAGATCTTTTTAAGATTTGATATCTGAATAATTTTCTAAGGGAGTTAAATAACCACCTTAATGTTTATATGTTGATTTAGTATGATAAAAAACTAATGGATCGATGATTGAATCTATGGTAATTATATCCTCTCAAATAGATGTATATGTGAATGTCCGTCATGAAAATTTTTTATTTTTCCTTGAAATTAATATGATGTGAATAGGGGGAGGGATAGGATATATATATATATATATATACCATATCAATTTCAATGGAAGGTATTCCTCATTAGATATTATAAATCATCCAATGATAATATTTTGGTGTATGGATGAATATGAACTTTCAATGTAATATATATATATATATATTATATTGGTTTTAATTCATATAAATCAAGGATATTTATCCAAAATGGATGGTGATAAAATAAATATCCAAGATATGCCACATGTTTATGATTTTGTTAATGTATTTCCTAAATACATTCCTAGTCTCCCCTCGAATAAGGAAGTTGAATTTTAAATAAAACTCATACATGGGGCCATATCTATTTAAAAGAATTCATATACAATTTCCCTAATTATGTTGCATGAGTTGTAGAATAAAATATTGGATAATGTTGATAATGGATTCATATTCCCTTGTAAATCAACTTGTGGTAAACCTATTATTTTTGTTAAGAAGAATGATGGGGAAAATAATATTTTCATTGATCATTGAGAAGATAACAAGATCAATTCCATGAAAAATTATAATCTACATAATATTGATGATCTATTTTAGAAATTACAAGTAGTTCAATATTTTTACAAGAATGAATATTGATCAACACATTATAAATTGATTTTAAAAAATGGATTATGTACTCAATACAACCTTCTATATGATCTATTATCATTACCAATTTTTTGAGATGCCATTTGGATTTACCAATGTTCTTATAATCATTATGGGTTTAATAAATAGATTCCTAATATATTACCCTCATTGGTTTAGTGTACTATTTATAAATGACTTCATTATATAATTTATGATCAAGGAAAAACATTATGAAAATTTTATAATTATGTTTAATACCATGAAAAAGGATAACCACTAAGCTAAATTTACAATTTGTGTATTTTTATAATATAATTTCACATTGTTGGGACATATAATGTCATGTGAGGTTATATTGGTGGCTACTTCAGTCTCATATGTTTTAAAATAATGGCCTAGACAAATCATGGTACCTGATATCTATAGTTTTCTCATATTTCTAGGCTACTCTGGATGATTTTTGAGATATTTCATAGAGATATAAAATCTAATAACCATGTTTATAGAGAATGATTCCATGGTCATTTAGAATGATTAATGTGATGAGAATCTTAGTGAAATGGAATGAATGGTTTTTTATGTGCATGTTCTTAAACTACCCTAAAATAAATAATACATATTTCTCTACATTGACGAATAAAAAAAGGGATTGGGATTAATCTTCATAAAAATAATATAATGATACATTATGACTTATGCTAGTTTAAAAATCATTAGACAAATTTTCTGACACATTGTTTGGATATGACAATAAAATGTTTTTACTTAGAAAATATATAAGAATTATAATTATTTTGAATGTTGTGATATACATACTAATCATTAAATCTTGAATCATTTTTTCATTTATAAAAAGATAAATATTCACTAAATAAGTATGTTGGAGTTCATTTAAGATTATGAATTTTTATTATAATACCACATTTGAAAAGTGAATAAGGTTGTTGATGCTCAGAGTCAGAAAGACAATGATAGTTTAAAGATGATGCAGATTGATGTAGATCCACTATATATGGATTTATAAGAAGACCAATCTTGAAATTATTTTGAATTGTGATACATTTTATCCTTCTTATATGAATGTACAACCTTCCATCCAAATTAAGATAAAATAGGTGGATATGGAAGACATGTAACTATAAAAATTTGTGAGAAATATTCTAGTGTTATTCCATGATTATGATGGAATGATATGTTTTCATAAATTAGTATTTTTCCCTTAAATACCAAAATTGATAAATGATATTATGGATAAATATCATAGTTTATGATTCTATTTTCATCACAGATCAATAAAGATATATAGATATTTTGTTGTTTATTTTTTGTTGGATAAAATGAAATATTATATTAAAGAGTATGTTTCTTGATTACTCAAATATCGATCAACAATAGTTTATAGATATAATTATAGTGGTATGTTACCACCATTACCCATACAAGAATATTAATGGAAAAAATTAAAAAGTATTTCATCATCATAATTCCCAAAAGATCAAAAGGTATTAATACTATTTGGGTTGTAGTTGTTCATATTATAAAAACAATACATTTAATTTGTATCTTTGAATATTTATAACATAATAAATTTTACTATATATACCTAAAAAAGTGATAAGGTCATATGGAGTACCACATTGTATTTTATTTGATCAGTATCTAAGAATCACCTAGAGGTTTTGGGGAAATAATCCATAACAAATTAATACAGAGTTAAAAAAATTTCACAAAAAATAATTGTCAGATATATGGTCAATCTTATGGGAATATAAGTACCTAAAATGTTTGTTTATAACATGCTCTATGTATTTTAAATGGGTTATAGATGAAAACCATTCTAAAATTATTATTTTCATAACAATATTATTCACTCAAGCATTAATGTGGCTCTTTATAAAGCACTATATGGTAGTAATTACATAACTTCCATGTGATGGGATGAATTTGGATAATAATTTATAAAGACATAATATATCTATTGAAATGATATATATTGTTAGATATACTCAAAAACACATTTGGGAAACACAAATTTGAATGTAATGTATCCAAATAATCATCGATGAGATATAAGCTTCAAACTGGGTGACATTGTATTCCTACAAATATCTCTATGAAATACTTTTATGAGATTTAGAATGTATTTCATGTTGGTACAATCATTATTTGGTCACTTTAAGAATCTTTATTTTATTAGTATTAGTTTTTATCTTATCATGAATCCATTAAATATATATCATGTTCATGATGTGTTCAATGTACATTTTCTGAGGGTGTTTATACCATATCCTCTACATATACCAAAATCAGAGTAATTTCACTGGTGACTGATCCTTCTTTTTTGGAATAAATAATATAAAATTTTTATCAACGATATAAATTACTATCAATTAATACCACTGAAATGTTCAATTTTTTTTTTTTGAAAACATAAATTTGGGGAAGCTACCTGAGAGCGTGTAGATGTGAAGAGGAAAATGTATCCTTAGTTTTTTGTATGATAATTATTGAATTAATAAAGATAAATATACATAAGGGGTGTAAAATATAACAACCTGATATTTTATTAAATAATTCTCTTCAAATATATTTCATTTTTACAACATTATTTACATGCATTAGAGAGTTGAAACGAACCTCAATATAATATTAAAATATTAAATTTTAATATGATAGTTAGCACCTATCCATTTCATTTGAGAGTATGAATATAGCTTACTAAATTATAAAAGAAATATTATTTACCTTTGTTATAAATGTATTCCTTTGTTTTAAATTGGTTAGAATCTAAGCAATAATAATTTGATGGTAAAAATATATATTTTCTTTTCTCAAAAATGTGTCTTTCTGTGCTCAGTGAGTTTTATCATAACAAATTAAATTAACAACTATTGAAAAATGATTTAAATTTAAAATTTAAATAATATATTCAATAAAATAATATAATTTTCATTTAATAGTTTTTAAAATTCATGAGATGATGTTAAAAATAAATTTTATAATTAATATACCATTTTTCAAAAACAATCTTGTCCCATTTGGCCCGCATATTTTAAAATATTTTTTAACCACTTATTTATATATAATATAATTAAATTAATTCCATATTTTTAATTAAAATAATTAGTATTGTGTAATATGGTGAAAATAATTTTTTTCTTATTTAGTTTTAAGAACATTAATTTTATTTTACCATGGTTAGAGTTAAAATGAGTTTAGCATTGTTCGTCCAATTAATTGACAGGGGTAAAATATCACAGAAAACCTTATATTAAAAGATTTATTGATGGTATCTCTACTACATCCTTGTTATATTTTATGTTTTTGTATTTTGTAGATACATGTCAGGAGTAAGATAATAAAATATTTTAATATTTTGAATAATTTCAAGTGTGTCCTCTCTTGCAGTTATAGAAGGACTCAACATATCCTCTCTTAATAAAAATCCATAATACATCTAGTTTATCCAAAACTGACCAAAATAATTTCCCAAATGTAATACCCATGTCATTTAGGTTCTTTATTGATCAGAATACCATCCTTTATTGTTTAAAAGTTTAATCCAAATGATGTATCTCTTCTAAGAGGTATTTCTCTTAATTGAGTACATAACATTTAATTTCATCTTACAAATTCTCTGAAAAAGTTGTATCCATAATAAAATAACTAAAAAAATAAAAAAATATATTACTATTTTATTATGGGTATGTAAACACCATTTTTATTCATTCTAATCAAAAGGGAAATGAACGTATTTCTAGTGCATACATGTGCACTACCTTCTCTACATAGCGATATGATTAATTTTCCATCACACTATTTCGAAGATAGTTATTATGATGTATTTAATGATTTTATATTGTATTAATGACATAATTATACATCATTAATTTAAATTTTATCTCAACCATCATATCATTCCATCCTGTTGAAAATGAAAACATCACCCATGCATATATATGGACTGCAACCTCTACGATGTTATGTAAATCATTTTTCAGAACTAATATTTTGAATAATAATAAAATATTATATTTTGAAAAAAATAATATACAAATTTTAGGATTAAAATTATTGATTTTTTGAAACCATGACAATGTTGTATGTACCAGATCCATCAAACCAAAAAAAGTAAGGAAAACAAAATTATTTTCACCAGAATGATCATTTTTTAGATGAAAAATCAATAATAAAGAGATAATTGGTAATAATAAATTAATAATAAATATTTATAGGATATTTAAACCTATATATAGGAAAATGGAACTTTATTTAAGGGTTTTATGTTACAATAAATTTCTTTTGGATTTTTTGTGTTAAATTCATATTGGGAGAAATTATATGGATCATAATATTTAAACAAAATTAATTTTATTTAATCCTATTAATTACTATATTTTTTATTTGTATTATATATATTTTTCTCATCTTGGTATTAATAATGATCATTAAATATTTTAGAAATAAAAATGAACTCATTCTTTCTTTTTTTGAGGAATTCATTTTTCTATATTCATGCACCTCAACATTGTTTTTTTGGATGTTTTTCCTATATATGAAATTTTTGAATAATAATTTTTAATTAAATAATAATTTATTTAAATTGTATTAAATTTTATTTTTATATAAATTTTTTCAAAACATTTTATATTATTCTATTTAAAAAAGTGTGAAAAAAGTATTTTTATTATCATATTTAGCATGAATAGATTTTCCCTATATTGTGAACATTCATCGATTTGATGCTTCATTCAAAATTTTACGTTGTTACTTTCCAAGATAATTATTTTCTCCATAATTTATGAATTTGTAATTATATATTTAAGAAAATAAATGAATATTTTTTCTTGTTTTCAACGAATGGTTTTAATGATATTTTAAAGGTATTTTTCATCTATGTCAAAATAATATAAGGATTGTTATGATAAACTGGGGATAATATTATATGATACATTACAATTTAATTCCTTTTATTTATAATGATTATCAATATTTTATGATGATTCAAAGGAAACATTTTTTATTACCATTATTTAACTATATTATTATGATCCTTGTTTGTTTTTAAGGGGTTATTATATGGTGTAATGATGAAATTTTTATGAAACCTACATTCATTCCATGGGTTATTAAATGATGAAATTTTTAATATTTTAATATATTTTGGAACTCATTTATATGGATTATTATTTTTTCAAATGTTGAGGCTATTATTTCTTATACTCATGAGTGGGTGAATTATTGTCTTCCAATGCATTTAATAATGATGATATAGTTTAAAAACACATATTATATTAATGTTTTAATATAATACTATGATATTTGATTTCTTAATAAATAATGTTAAACATTATAGTATGTTGAAAATAACTGGGTATTCATTTTCAATATGTGACATTTTCTAAAATGATATTTTTGGTAGTGAACATTCACTAATGTAATAATTTTCGTTACTTATATGTATGTTGTGGGCATTTTTATTTTTATTAGAATTTTTTTTTCATGGATTAGGGTTGATTATTTATGATTAAACACGTATGAATTATGTATTTTTTTCATTGAACAATTTTTATTCGCAGATTTGTGTTTAATGATCATTGAATTACTATGTGTTATTATTGTATGTTATAATCATGTTATCATAACATTATTCATATTTTATACACACATGTGATCAATTATTATTATCTCTTATGTTTAACCTCGCCATGTATCAATTATGATCTTTTCTTATGTTTTGTTTCCCCGGGTTTGGATGATGGGATTATGTAGAATTTGTCTAAGAGGCGTAAAATGTTTGAAGAACATTTTGCGAGATGTTGAATATATTTAATGGATAAATATTATTATATATCTAGGGTCTCAAAAAACAAAACCACTATGGTTCTATGTTGATAATTATTGTGAGATGTATTTAAAATTCAACTAAAATTATCAATTATTATAGTATGAAATGGTTGGGATTCTTTATGATGAACCCAATGTAAAGATAAATGTTTCATAAAAATATAATTAAAAATCCATCATCAAAATCCATATATAAAAAGACATGGATTTTATCATAAGGTAATATACCTAATAAATCATCTCAATACTTAAATGACGTTGAAATAGAATAAAAATAATTTTATTAAATCATTAATAACATGCATTAAAAAATAAAAAATATGTCTTCCTTGAAAAATATAAAAGACTAGATATCCTAAAATAATGGGAATGGCATTTTTGTAAAAAAAATAGAAAATTATTGATTATTAGAATATATAAATTATGGTCATGATGATATGGAAATCCACCCATTAGGTAGGTATTAAAAAAATAATGTTTCACACATTTGTAAAAAGAAATAATGTAACCCATATAGAATAAATTATAATGATATCGTTTTATCCTCTGAAAATATAGTAAAAAACAACTAAAATGATTTTAAATAATTATTATAGAACAAAAAATAACATTTTGGAAATATTTTAAAAATGTTGATATGGATGTGAAAAATTCATGACCTCATAGAGGAAATAATGTCATATTTTTTTAAAAACATTATTTTTGTGTATTGAGTACAAATGATGGGGAAAATTGAAGATATTATTAAAATTCTATGAAATAACTAATGTCTCTAAAAATAATTGGTGTTTAATATATATAGATAGATAATATAATTTATTTACTGGAAATTTAATATTGTACAATACTGATTAATGATGACGTTGTGACATAAACCATTTATCAAGTCCCAAAATTCTCCATAAACAATAAAAAATAATGTATAAATAGTTTTGATTTATTAAAAATTTATACAATAATATCATTCATACATATCATAGTAGATATGAGTCATTCAAAAATTTTAACCACTCAGTTATTAATATTTCACTACTAAAATCAATATTCTTGATTTTAATTGTTTCATTCTTAATGAGTGGTTCATACTCAATATTCCAACCTTATACCTTGATCATGGTTTCCAAATGTTTTGAATATTAAACTTTTCAAACATATAAAATTAAATCATTATATAAAAGGTTATTAAATTTTTTGTAAAAAGGTGTTGAAAAATAAATTACATCTTTTTATGGAAGCTATTAGTTGTCACATAATCGCATGAGATGATTTCATTTTTTTCAATGATTATAATGAAAGTATGGTTAATAATAATTTATATTTACATAATAATAATAATAATAATAATATCATAAATAAAATATATATTCATTAAATTAATATGTAATACCATCCATGAGAGGCTGTTATAAAAAATGAAGCATGTTGATCCATGAAGATGGTAATATGTATTAACATATAATTGATATTTCATATTGCACTAGATGGATGAGAATAATATTATTCTTTTTCAATTATAATAATGAATGTTTTTTATATTAATGATACTGATTTCATTTTATTTGGATGGATTCAACATATTTAGTGAAGGTGAAAAAATAAATAAACATAAATGAACATTATTATGTTGCATACATCTTCTTTGTGTATCTTCCTTGGTATTTCACATAATGCCTTATTATGATGATATTTTGGTGAGAATACAACCTATATGAGTTGAGGTTGAAATATTTAAATATATTTTATTGGGTATTAGATGTGATATTTTGTTCATAGTTTGTGAAGAATTTAGGAGATGAAGTTACCTTTTATAAGTGAAGTGTGTGGAAACCTTGTAAAAAATTATGTTTTTGAAA
Organism: Viscum album; assembly: GCA_963277665.1. NCBI lineage: Eukaryota > Viridiplantae > Streptophyta > Magnoliopsida > Santalales > Viscaceae > Viscum > Viscum album. The sequence goes on along the minus strand of OY728152.1, from coordinate 2,080,018,184 downwards.
ATAATATTATTTTATTTTACATGGAATATGTATTAAATGGAAATTTATTATAATATTTAATATTTTAAGGTGTGTATTAACTCATCCCCAAAAATATAGACATGTTTTAGAGGTATTTCAATATTTTTCTATTATTTTAACCCCTCACAAACACATTGAGCCCTTACAATTGTGATTAAATTTTAATTTGGTTGGAATTAATTGGGTAAAATTATTAATTTTTCCTTTATGAGAAAATATAAATATAATTATTTGAAAAAAGTCATCATTTTATTAAGGACAATTTATATTGGTGCTAAAAATTAAAATAAGCACAAAAAAATCAAACAAAAAATTTCCTAGAATATAAATTTTTTTATACATATAATTAACTTTATTCTCATACACTTCATAGTAATATCCATTATATGAATGTTAAAATATTTTATTAAATTCAAAATCATAAACTTTCATTCAAACTATTCAACAATAGTGATCAATTTAAAGTATTAATTTTAAGAATATTATGAACATAAAAATAGTTCTATGAAAAAAGATATTCGTTTTCACCATTAATTTATTTAATATTTATCTTTATCCTGTCACATCTATGATTTTATTTTGACGTAATATTTTGTTAAATTTTTGTATTATATTTATTCCTTGGTTTCCTGGAGATTGTTTTGGAGAAAAATATAAATTTTGGACCTTATAACAGGTGGTTCTTGGTTGGTTCAAAGATAGAAGAAACCGTGTGTCAGCCCACAGAAAACCATGTTCCCTGCACAATGGTAATATCTACCTCACACGGCCTGCCACACAGGCATGATCACTCCCCCCGAGAAACCATGTGACTGATTTTCACTTTAATAGAGGACATCATACGACTTCCACATGATTTGGAATAACATGCCGGCTAAACATGCAACCTATGTAGGATATAAAAATTTAGGAAATATATCCCTTTTATCTCTTGGATTTTAACCATGGTTCCCAACATATCTTCCCTATTCATGGTTATTCACCCTAGGATTCTCCTCTCCTCTTCTTTTCTCCCCCTATACATCTAAATATGAGGTGGTTTTGGTGTGTATTCTTCAATAAATCATTAATTAAGTCCATTTTCTCTCAATTTTTCATTCAATATTGGGTTCTTCTTCCCTATTTCTTTGGTATTCCCTTTGTAATGGTCTTTTTGACCATTTGAGGGACCAATAATGAGTCTTGTGGTAAAATATTTATGGTTGTTATTTGATCATGCCTTTATAGTGTTCTTTGGACTTGTAGTTATTTTTTCCCACTTGATTCAGGATGTTTCCAAGTGTTTGGTTAGTGGTTCCATGATTTAAAATTATTATAAGAATTTGGTGTGCTTTATTGGTATCATAATTTTTTCTATGGAGAATGTGTGTGGTGAAAAATATGTTTTGAAAATATTTTGAGAATGATATATGACAAATCATTATTTTCAAAAAGAAATTGGTTATGTATCTGGTGTGATTTATTATAGTGCATCTTGTATTTTTTATTTGAATTGAGTTAATGGGGTGGAATGTTTTTTCAATGGGATTTGATGATCAAATGTGTTTAAATCTATTTTAGAAAAAGAAATTATTTTTTTCATGGAGTTTTCAATATTTTATTTCTTAAATGTGTTCCATGATATATCAAAGTGATGAAAAGCATGTTATGAAATCTATTTGGAGGGCATATAGATCTAAAATAGAAATTGACCATGGAAAGGGTTGTATTTCACGTGTTTTTTTTATTTTTTTTCAAATTGGATTATACAAATTTGGAATGTGGTGAAAAATGATTATAAAAATGTATTTGTTGTGTATTTTAATTTGAATGTGGTTTTCATATTTTAAAATGATGGTTTCCATATGAGATTTGATTGTTGGGTGAATGTGATTGTGAAAAAGAGATGGATTTTCATGTGTGTCCATGATTTCTGAAATTTTTATGTGAAGGTGATGATTTATGTGACATTTTAAATGGAAATTTAGAACAAAGGGAATCCATGTATCTTGGTTGGAAAACATGGACGAGTATGTTGGATGAATCGGTGTGGCAGAGGCCCAACTTCTACTAGAAGGAATGATGCTATGACACTAACTAAACATTTGATGTGATAAGAGACCACTATACCTTATGATGTGTTACCCTATAGTGGATCATTTATAAGAACACTATTCGTTTTTATTATGATTAGAGAACACATGATATTGGTATGTGATCCCCTCTAGAGGATCGTGCATGAGAACATTGTGGGTTTTGGTTGGAGGCTTTTATCACTGGGGTATGATTTTACTATGGTCCTACTCCATCTATAGTCTATTGGTATTTCTTGTGAGGTGGTGTTATCTTATTTTGTGATGTTATGTGATGGTGTGGTAACCATCGATATATGGTGGACCCTGTGTATATTTTTAATTTCAAATATATCTTTCATTCAAAATGTATTTCTTATAATTTTTTCCATAAAATGTTTAATTTATAAGTGTTTTTATGTTCTTTTGTAGAACATTCATGGTGGATTATCTTCTAATGTTATACCATTGAATATTTCTTTTGGGTGTCATCTTTTTGTGCTATGGCTCACGCCCTAGAAACACCGTTGGTTGTATGTAGACATTTCAATAAATGACCCATCCAAATTTAAGATGTTAGGTGGTGGGCATGGTTGTTTATGTTTCTTTTTTTCCACCTCTTTAATGTGTTAGTGGTGGTCTATTGAGGTTGATGGCCCTCTAGTTTCATTTATATTTTGAGTTTTGTTTTAGTTGTTTCCCTTTCCCTTGTGGTATCTTCGTTTTATTTATACTTGTAAAATATGGAATCTCAAAAACTATAGTACCTAATTAGGTTATTGATATTGATCATGGTATGATGTCTTATTTTTGATAATTATTTATGATTGGTTATATTTAGTGAAATAGTTCCAAAAAAATTCATTATAGAAACCTAGATAGTAGTTTCTGGACCATGGAGATTAGGAACAGTCTTTGGGTCTTGTCTCGGGTATGGTTGGGTGCTAGGATTGATGGAACCTAGACTTGTATTGAGATAAAATGATATTATATAATGGTTATCACAATTTCTATGGGTTAGGTTATTTTTTAAGATTGTGGATAGAACTGATCTTGGATTTTAGGGGATTGAGGTTTGGATTCATGTGGGGTCTCTTTCTGACACACCTTGTAACGAACCTTGAGTAACCATGTGGTGTTAGGAATTTTTTTGAATTATTATCCATGTGATATGTGATGGCTGCAGGTTTTCTATTGACATTGGGTTGAGGTGGATTAATTTGGTTTGACAAGTTATTATGATGAATTTTATTTTTTTATATCTTATGGATGTTTTTGGAATATGTGATTATTGAAAAATAAATCAGAATGTTGCATTTATGGGGTATTAATGGGTTTCCCTTATCATTGTTTCTTGATGTAGAAATATTCCTCCATAGAGACCATCTGTGTGGAAATGGGATGATAATGGATAGAGTTCTCCCACACCAATTGATCAGAGGATAGTGGAAGTAGTGGTTCGGGCATTAATACTTTGGGTTAGGAACATGATCTGTTCTTTCTCATGTTATGGAAGTTGAACCAGATCTTGGAAAGGACAAAGATCATGGGTTCCTAAAGGGAAATCCTCCTTTTCTCAGAGGTAGCCATATCCCCATTAAGATGAGGATTTTATTGAGAATATTGGGGGGATGTTTGTGTTTCTAAACACTCCATAGGCAGTCTATGAAAAGTGTACTTCACCCATGTTAGAAGGCCCCAATTTTAAGTGGTGGGACTCAATGGTGAATGTTGTGATGTATGAGCAGATGAGGTGGAAGGACTTAAAGTTATTCTTCAATATGACTAATTTACAAAATACCATTGCCTTGACTAAGACCATGGTTTTTCTGAAACTTCATTAATGGGATCATACCCTGATGGTGTGCACCAAATATTTATGTTGATTTAGATTGGTTCTCACTCGAGGTAGTTTCCATAGAGTAGTAAAAAGTTCAAATGTTTGAAATATGGTTGTGACCAGATATCTAATTTGAAGACTTATTTTTCATGTTTATGATTATACAGCGGTCCTTGATCATGCTATGATGGTAGAGATTGATCGTAGAGTAAGGTATGGTTTTTCTGGATTAAATTCTAAAATGGGTTAGGGCAATGAAATATTATCTTGGAAGAAGAGGAAGAAGGAAGAGAAAGAGAAGAGTGGAGGGAGTTGTATAGGCCATACTTCATGGATATCTTGATTTTGGGTTTCTAATATTGGGTTTTTTGTGTTCCATCAGTGTGGAAAGTGGTGTTTGCGTGATCTTCATGTTCAGCTACACCCGTGTCCTACAATTAATGTGGATCAATGGGGTACTTGAAATGTTTTTAGAAGGTAGAACAGACATATCACAGTGTTACAAGATCTATATCCTTCACATGGATGTCATTCTAGATATAATCATCTAGGAAATCGATTTCTTAGTTCAGTGGTCATGGAAAAGGGGCTGGATACTTTTTTGGAATGAGTCAGTTTTGGGTTGAGCCACTGGTTAGTGGTCATTCATAGGGATAATATGAGATGATGTATCATCATATTATGGATCGAGTGTCAATGGAATCATATGTAGGGCATGTTCCAGTTTTAGGTATTGTTCTTATAGAATTATAGTTAACTATTGTTCTGCTTGATATTGGTGATTATATTTATTTTATTTCTTACTATATCATGAATGTGTTAAAAATGTCAACCAAATTATTCCATATGAAATGGAGTTAGTGAAAATGTTTCGTAAGATGTGTGACTAGTGTTTCAAGTGTCTTTCATTTATGATTAATGTGTCAGGGGTGTAGTTAGATTATAATTTCATTATTTTGGAGATGGACCTCTTTGATTTGATCCTTGGTATGGATTGGGTGGTTTGATTTCCCATGAAAATCAAATTTTTTCATTTGAAGGTGAGTTTCATTTCACCAGATGGATGTGCCAAGGTATTGTAGGGAGAATGGGATCCTCTTTTGGGATGCACTGGACCTCAACATCCATAGTTGTGAGATATAAGTTTTCTGATCTTACCACTCATGTCGGTGGACGATGATGGTCCTCCTGAGGATTGATTACCTCATGTGGTGGATGATTTTGCAGAGGTATTTCATAAGGAATTTTGTAGGTTTCCCCTAGATTGGGACAAGAGGTTAACCATATAATAGGAACCAAGAATGAATATTATTTCCTCTCTCTTGTACCATTTATTCCCCCACTGAGTTAATGGAAGTAATGGAAGACATGGACTATTATTAATCTAAAGTATTCATTTTCTTGGAAATCACTTAGTGGACTTCCCCAGTGAAATTTGGGAAAAAGGTCAATACATATATCTTGTTATGTATTTCTTAATGGAAGATGAATAAGTTAAAAATCAATAATATGTATCCCTTTCCCCTTTGATGAACTTTGAAATCAACTTATGTTGGTCAGGTGGTGTTTCATGATTTATTTGAATTTCAGGTATCATCAGGTTAAAATCAAGGAGGACGTTCTTAAAATGGATTTCTAAAGATGGTACGACTATTTTGAGTATAGGGTTATACCTTTTGGATTGAAAAAAATGATCCAGTAGTCCCTACTGGTTATATAAACCATGTGTTCCACCTATAACTTAACTCTTTTGTTGTGGTATTGATGGATGCCATCTCGATATAGTTAAGGACTAAAGATGTTCATGAGCGGTATTTGATGTTTATGTTGGGAACTCATTGATATCAATGACTCTATGTGATGATTTCCAAGATCACATTATAAATTAAGTAGGTCACATTTCTGGGGAACATGATATCAGAATAAGTGGATTCAATGGACCCTAATAATATTAGTGAAGTGATGTAAAGAGAGTATCCAAATAATATTTTTGAAATCAGAGTATGTTTTGGACTGATAGTGTATTAAATGCGGTTTTTTGGGGTTTCTCTTTAATTTATTCACCAATGAAGGTTATCACCTAAATGGGGGTGATGTTTGAATGGAATTCGGATTGTTAGGAATCCTTTGAATAGATTTAGTAGTCATTGATCACTACCCCTGTTATGATCTTTCAATAATATGGGAATGGTTATATGGTATATTTTGATGCTTCATGTATGGTTCATGGGTTTGTTCTAATAAAGGATAGCCACCAGTCTTAGTGGGTCATTCATCCCTGGACCACCTTAATGTTCTATGATGTGCATTTGGAGTTCTAGTGGCCTGCTATAAGGAGGGATATAGGTGACATTGTATCATTGTGTTATACATTTCGGTATGGTAAAGAAGAGCACCAATGGACCTCCAGTTTTCTCTAACCACTATGCATTGGTACATTGATGTGGGGTGAGATCGCAATGGACTTTATTACTCTATTACCTCATACACCTCGAGGGAAGAATTCTATTTGAGTTGTGATAGATCATTTGACCAAATCATCTAATTTTATTCCAATTTGGGATTCAACCAAAATGGATGAGTTGGGATATTTTTATGTTCATAAGATAATGAGCCTTAACGACGATCTCTAACATAGTTTTTCAGAATGATACCCTTATTTTAACTATTAGTTTTGGGAAGGTCTTTATAAGGAGATTGGGTCACATGTTATGTTGTGCAAGACCTAACACCCTCAAATGAATTTTCAGAAATAAAAAGAAAATCACATATTAGAATACATGATCCAATAATTTGTTATGGATTTCAGAGGCTCATTGGATATTCATTTAGGGATGGTCAATATTGCATATAATAATAGTAAGAAACAATCAATCTAGATTTCCCCCTTTATGGTGATTTATGTTCGGCCATGTCAGTCTCCATTGTGTTTGGCCGAGTTGGGTGAGACTTCGTTGTTGGGAACTAGCCTTGTGCATGAGACTTCTAATAAAATCTTGTTATCAAGGCATAATTTTTTAACAATGCAGAGCCACCATAAGTCTTACAACTATCGATGATTTCAATCATTGTATTTTTACATGGGTGTTTGGGGGTTTCTAAAAGTGGAACCTCTCTTGGGTCATTGTTTCTTGGGTAAGCGAGGGAGGATAAAAAATAGGCATGTCACTACTTTTTATATTATCAAGATGTTAGAAAATGTGGAATACTAATTGGATTATCCCTCCCAGTTGAAATCAATTTATGACATTTTTGATGTATCCTAGATGAAAATGTATAATATGCATTTGTCTGAAGTGCTGAATTGGGAATAATTGGATTTGGAACCATATTTTTTAGTGTATTTGAGGCTAGTGAGGATTGTATATTCTCAAGAAGAAGTTCATTTGGGGAATTCCATACATCTGATCGGAGTTAATTAGTAGAATTGTAGTAAGGAGGATGAATCTTGGGAGAAAAAATATTTGGTGGAGGAGGAGTATCCATATTTATTCTCTGATCAAATGTTATAGTGATTTCTGGGGGAATGAATTTTCCGAGGTGGGGAGAATTGTCAAATTCATGATTATATCTTGTTGTATTATTTTGTTTACCATTTGTCTTATATTCATTTCTTAGTTTCCTCATTATTTTTAATGGAGAAAAATGTAATCTTTAGACCATACAAAAGGTAATGCATGATTGTTTTATGGTTAGTGGAAACCATGCACCATCCTAAAAAAACTTGTGTGCCCTTTATCATGGCATTTTATAGGCCACACAACCTACCATTGGAGCATACAATATCCCCTATGAAATCATATGGCTAGTTTTTTCATGGACATAATAGACAACATGGTTGGCACCCGGTTTGGTAAATGGGGCGGGATAACCATGTATATTATCTAGGTCCTAAAAAATTAGGAATTTACCCTCTTTTTTTCCTCAGTTGAAATGTTATTTCCTACCATATATTCCACATTTAGGATTCCTCACCCAATACACATATTACCATCTTATTCTCTCTCTCAGACATCATATATTGACTGGTTTTGTTGTGGATTCATCCAGATGTCATCAAGTGAGACCCCTTTCTCTTGGTTTGTTCCATCTTTTCTAAGGTGTTCTTCCCTCTTTCTATGGTTTTCCTTTTATAGTGTGTGTTTTACTAGGTGTGGGCACAAATGTGAGTCCATGGGTGAATTCTTGATGGTTATTATTTATTCGTGCCTTTAATGTGTTCCATGATGCAATAGAAATGGTTTTCCATCAGATTCTTAATGTTTCCAAGTGTGAGGTATGTGGTTCCATGATTTTATATTATTTGATGGGTTTGGCAGGCTTTATTAGTTTTATTAAGGAGTTATATAGATTATATTTGTGGTGAAGAATAATTTTTGAAATGTATTTGAGATACATATTTGATTAATGTTAGTTTTATAAAGGAAATTGGTTATGCTTCATTTTTTCTCCATTATGGTACTTCTTGTATGTGTTGTATGATTTTTTTAAAAGTTTTGCAATGTGTTTTTAATGGGATTTGAGGTGTGAATGGGTAAGAATTAGAGTTTTCCCAATGAAGTGAAATTTTTTCACGTAATCTTCATTTTTTTATATGTGTTCCATGAACTGTGAATTTGATGGAAAGAAAATTTTAAAATGGATTTGGTGTGTATATGGATTTGAAATGGGGTTTTCCAAGGGAAATGGCTGTATTTCATGTGGGATTTTATTGTAGGGTTTCAAATTAGACTTATGAATAATAAAAGTGGTGAAAATCTATTTCCAAAATAATATATTGTGTATTTGAATTTTAAATTGGTTTTAATTCATGAAAATGGTGGTTTCCATGTAAGCATTATTTGTTGGGTGGATGTCTATAAGAGAAAAAAGAAGTAATTTCATATGTTTTAGTGATTATTTAAATGTGTATATGATAGGGATAATTTATGTGGCATGTGGAATGGATATTTAAAACAAAGTAAATCATGGGTATCTAGGATGGAAAACTAGTACAAGTAGGATAATTGATTTGGTGGGGTAGAGGCTGGATTTCGTCTGGAAGGATTGGCGTAGCAACACTAACTAAACCTTGGATATGATCAGAGAACACTAGACCCTAAGATGGATTACGCACTAGTGGATCATTATTGATAATGTAGTTAGTTTTCGATTATCATTGGATATCTATAGTACTTTGGATGGGATACCCTCTAGTGGATCATGCATGTGAACACTGTGCGATTTTTTGGTGGATCATATCACCAAGGTATGTTGGCACCCCCCCCCCTCGACGTTGGCCTCAAGCTGAACTCGGACGGGTCCTGCATCCTGGGTGACACGCGGGGAGGAGGCCTAGTTCGGGATGTCGGGGGTAGTGTCTTCCTGGCCTTTACTGCGTTTTTTGGCAGCGGTACTCTGTTACAGGCAGAGGCGAAGGCACTCCTCACCGACCTAACCCTCTATAAACAGAGAGATCTAGCTCTCACGCAGGTTGAAACCGATTCCAAGGCCCTTCATGACTCCTTGATTGGCACACGACCCACCCCCTGGATGATTGAATACACCGTGAGGAGATGTAGAGTTTTCTTCAAACATAATATCTGGGTGTCGGATACTTGGCGGGAGGGTAACATGGCCGTGAACTAATTGGCATCAATGGAAGAGCAAGGATCCAACATCAGATGTTTCCCTAATAGCAGCACCCTCAAACCGGAAGGGGTCAACATGATCTGCAGTGACGCCCTAGGCCTTCACTATTTTAGGCCCCCTTAGGGAGGGGGCTACGCCTCCTATCCTTCTTCTCCCCCCCTTCCTTTTTCTTTTCCCTTTCATGGTACTTTGAACCTGAAATAAATTTAATGATAATGATGATGATATCACCAAGGTATGAGGTTCCTAGGATCCCACTAGAGGTAGGGACTATAGGGATTTTATGTGATTGGATATCTCTTATGATGTGATGTTTTGTGGTTTGGTGATATCCTTCAGTATACATTTGACCTTGTGTATAATTTTAATTTCAATGAAATCTTCTTTTGAGAATTTCATTCTTATAAATGATTTCCTTTAAAAGTTTTTATTTAAAATTTTTTCCATTTTCATGTAAAAACAATCATGGTGTTTTTTCTTCTAATGTTACATCATGGAATAATTATTTTGGGTGTCATCTTATTGGGGTTTGTCTCTCAATGTATATACACCATTAATTGTGAATGACCGAGGTAAAGGAAAGATGTTCCATAGTAGTGATGGTAGATTAAGTTTCTAGTGTTCCACCTATTACTCATGTTGGGGGATGTGGATTGAGGGTTATGACCCTCTAGTATCATATATATTTACAGTTTTGGTTTAGTTTTTCTCCTTTTGGTTTTTGTATATTGAATTTGTTTAATGTTTTAAAATATTGAATATGAATTTATTTAATAATTTTTTATGGGATATTGTTCTTGGTATGATGTTTTATTATTGAGTATTTTTTATGGTTTGTAATTTTAGGTAAAATGATTCCGAAAAAAGTTCATTGTACATACCCTGGCAATAGTTTTCAGCCTATGAAGATCTGGAATGCTTTTTGGGCCTTGTCTCGGGTTTAGTTGGTTGTTGGGTTGGATGGATCCCTAGCTTGGTTTGTGACATATCTAATTTATAATGATCCCTAATGTTATACTTGTATAAAAAACATTTAGATATTTTTAATACTTCAAATAAATTAAATTTTCATATAAAAATATTATAAAAAATGATTATAAACATAAAAAATTATCTAGGAATTCATGGATAACATCATTAATCCTTTCCCATATATTTAATTAATATCATTACATGGTTATATTAATTTTATTATACCAATAACTATTATTTATATAACTCATCAAAGTATTAATTTTATCAAAATTAAATATTAAAAAACAATTCACAATTGCCACTCGAGTGATAATGGTATTTCCTTTTGTAAATTTGACTCTTTTGAAAAAATAATATATTCTATCAATTTAACATACTAATATAATTATATATTTCACCATATATTTTAAACAATTCCATTATCTCTTAATATTATTGTTTCGTGCATCAAAACTTAATAAAGACATAAAATTCAGTAATGAGAAATATATTATATGATATCAAGGGGTTACATTATACAACCCTTTAAGAGTTTTTGTAACAAATTTATCTTGTTATTATGAAATAAATCAGGATACATTAGACTCATTCTGACCTAAGATTCCCACACAACATCTATGAATTTATTATTCTTCTAATGATCCTTAACCAAGTGACTGTTCCTATTATATATCACATTATATCTATATTCGTTGAAGTATATAGTTTTATACTAATAATAATGATCCTGATCTAGTAGAATGACCACTGTGTTCTCTGCATGTGACAGATGAAGTATGTATTACCTCAAAAGTGATAAATTAAAAACCTCATGAACTTGGGAGAGGTTCAGTGGATTTGGAAACTGGTAAGAACCCACCACTAATAGAAATCTAATCATAAATGGACCAATGTATATTAGGATCAACATCCCATTCCTTCCAAATATCATAAACATATCCCAAGATGAAATCTATATGTGTTTTTTCTATCTTATTATAGACTCAATACATTTTCAATTATTATCAACCTAACTATTCCATTAACATCGAGTCGCCTTAATGTGATATTAAATGGATTTAACATTATCAACTATTTCCTTAGCTATTTTATGTCCCAACATCTTTTAATACATATCTTCAACCCAATATATTTGAGTGTAGTATATAATTACACATATAAATTTATAATGATCAATACAAATTTTATAGTGAAATATTTTTTATAATAAAATTCAACTAGTGCAATGTGTTTATCCCAATAACCATTGAAATAAAAAGAAAAATTTATCATTATATATTATATTTCATGAATAGTTTTTATTATATATATATATATGGATGATTTAAGAATACTATGTTCAAAAAATTCTTCAATTCAAGCTAAATAATTTTCTAAAACATAGATGGAAAAATTATGTCCTGATAAAAAAATTGAGATTTGTACTCAATGAAATCGTAAAAATTTTATAGTTTGTCCACTAGAATATTTTTTAAGTGATAAATAGTCTTTAATAGTAACAAAATTGTTTGGCATTATAAGACTATCATGTATAAACCAAATGTAATTGTTCACTTTAGATGTACTCAAGAGTCCTATGAAGAAATCATTAGTTTTGTTATTATATTTCCATGTTGGAATGGTTAATGGTTTCATCATCCACTTATACTTTATATATTTAACATTAACTGGGTAAGATACCATGTAACAAGATATACACTATGAAATATTCCTCTTATTGTTGTCACAAAATTAATTCTCTTTAATATCACTATACATTGTATTACTACCACGATGATGTCTGATTGATGAGGTATTTTATTTTTCTAAAAAATAGTACATCAATTCTTGTATTGATGATACACAACAATTTTTCGTAAACATTATCATTATTTCTCTATAATAGTTTAACTCAACAGAATTCATTACCCTTTTTTATAGATCAAAATCCTCATTATTGGATTATTAAATTTTAAAATAAATATATGGTTCAATATCTGTCTAATCATGAAAGGATTTTTCTACATCAATCATGATTTATATATCCATAATCTAAAAATCCATAAGTATTGGATCTCTTTCAATCCTTGTCATGGAAAAGACAACACGGTCCTTCCGACTCAAATCTTGAACCACCTAGTTCACCTTCTCAAGGCGGTAATGTATTGAGTATGGATAAATTTTAACTAAATACAACCATCTAAATTGGAACATATTCAACACTTTATATGTATTTTATTATCATTACATATATATCACCTTTAAAAAAAATTATCTCCCCCACAATATCAATGTAAATATTACAACTACATACTCTATTTCATGAGTTGGGTAAATTTCCACATGAACCATTCATTGGAATGACGAACACAATGCTCACATTTCATTCTAGACGAGAACATGTCATAATTCATTTTTAATACATAAATATATATTAAAAAGACTTTTTCCTGTATAGGGTAGTCTGAGGATAGGGGCACTGAACAATCATTTATTTTATTCCTTGAAATAATCTTCACATCAATTTTTAAATAAGAAATTGAATCCCTTCAAATTCAACATGGTTAGATTTTTTGATAAATGTAATAATATTTTGTCAATGCATTGATAATATACTTAAAATCCAAGAAAATTATTGATTGTAGTCACTTGGGTTGGTCTAGTCCCATTTCCCATAATTTCCATTATGAATTATTCTTTTATATTAACTCTCCTATAAATAAATTACCCAAGAATGAATCTTTATTTTCATATAATTCATAGTAAATATATTTAGAATAAAAAATATTATGTAAATATTTCTTCAATAAATTCAAAAATGGACTTTAGGATATCCCATTTTCGAGCAATTTATAAGAATATAATTAATAAATCACACTAAAAACTAATCAATGTAATCTATAAAGGATTTATTTATTAGATATAAGAAAAAGTATGGGAATTGTTAAATCATTATTGAATTATTTTAAATTCATAGAGTTTATACAAAAGGAAGAATTTTATACTTGATATGACCATTCGTTCAGACCATAACTATTGATACTCGACACAAAAGGAAATATAAGAAATGTATTTAGCTCTAAACAGTTGATCAAATAAATCATCAATATGAGGAAGAGGAAATAAAATCATGATCATGATGTAATTAAGATAACAATTATCAATAAATATTTACATTAACTTAGCATTGTTTTAATAATATTACAGGTGAAACATATAGTGAGAAACATGGGAAAATAAAATCATTGTCTGGATTCTCTTGGAGTTTATTATTTAATTCAAGGTACTAAATCATGGTCATTCTATATTGAGTCATTAATATACGTGAAACACCGCTGATTTATTCTATTGAACATTTAACATCAATTTTTATTGTAATAATTAGAAAAAATTTAATAAATAAATTATTATATTCCTTATTAAATATTGAGTATCTTCCCCACTATAATAGATAAATACTCATTCCGAATTGATTGTAAATCCCATATAATAGATGAAATTTTTAATAGAAGTTCATATTAATCCTTTCACTGATGAATTAAAATATTTTGATTTATTATATTCAGCATGACTTCCCTTCCTCGAAGAATTATTGGGATTTATCTAGATTGATCCAAACCATGCCCAAAATCACATTAAATTCAACATGAGGTTGAATTAAAAAAAATCCGAAATTATAAACCAAAAAAATTATACTTTATATGTTTTATAGACATTATATGTGATCATATTATCATTAATATTTTTTAAAAACAAATAAATATCTAATCAATAAGGTGTTTAGTAATACTCTTCAAAAAATCATCAGATATAGAAGAGGTGGTACAACTTGAAAAAAATTATAGGTCTATAGTGGAAGATAAATTTAACATACACTGTATCATTATAATAAACCTCTTAAATAATTGTTACAATGTAAACATTCCATTTTTCTCTTTGAATAATGTCTTACTACCTACAATTATAAAAATGTAACCTTATATTCAAATGTTATATGGAATAATGAAAATAATATTAAAAAAATCATGGTATTTTTAGTGGAACATTATGTTTATCTTTCTCTCCATTCATTTTAATCACTAACATATTTATTTCAATTTAGTATTAATTTGTTATGTGGCATTATTTTTCCCCAAAAATAGCATTAAATGTCCAATTGAAGTACTATCCTTCATTCTTAGTTCCAAATTTTTGACATGAAGATGGATTATTATTATATCACCTATGAGATTTATTATTATAATTTCATTAAAACTCTATATTTATCTTAGTTTCCCAAAAATCCTAAAAATAATTGGAGTATACATTCCCTATTTATACCTTTGGAGAACATTAAATGATCTATTAATAACTTCTAATTTCCCATATAGTATATTATGTTGAGGGATATGGTTTTATTCCCCTCTTTAAAGGATTAAATTTTTATCAATGATTCTGATAAAACCAAAATCAAACATATCATGCCATGTAAAATTTTTTTATTATGTACAAATGGATTCATCATCCTATCTTCATATCAAGGAATTCCATTTCCATTTTCATATGATGATTTCGGGGAAATTACTTTCTGAAAAATTAGATATTTATCTCCTCTCACTCCGTGGATTCAATTTTATCATCAAGACTCATATTATAAATAAGTGTGAAAAATAGATATACATAAATATACAAATGAAAAAAATTATGATATGAGCACTATAGAATAATAAATAGGGTTTTAGTGGTATAGATATACTACTTGGAAAATTATGGATCAATGGACCCCCTAAATAAAGGTTGATGTTTCCTAATGAATGAATGAATGGAGGATTTCTCATTGATTTCAATATTTAGAATATCTAAATGAATCATATATTGTGATATATAAATAAGAATATTAATAATATTTGGTATTACATCGCTCATGTTATTCAGTTTCCTATATGGATACTCATTACATTTCTAACAACATTGTACTATCCTTTTATTCAATGTCAATAAAACCACTTTTTTAATTATTAAAATATTAATTGAAAAAATGATTTATCAATGAAATAGTTTGATAAATGTGTTAATGGTATTAAATGTTGATTAACTCTTGGAATATCAAGTTGAATATATTTGGTGTTCGATACTGAGTTAATGTGAGATTTTGAGTCTTATAAGGTTTTAGTGAAGACTGAATAAATAATAGTACGTATAACAAATAAAGCAAAACGTTTTTAATCAAATTAATTTCATAACTCCAAAATGGGGCGTCGTATGGGAAATCTGAGTCCTCTGATAGGTTTGTGACGAAGCTTTTACCCATGGTAGGGAATAAAATTTGTAAGCATCTGGTGTTTAGATGCCCCGCTCACAAAAATAATCTACTTAAAAGGTTTTTATATATTTTTTGAAAATAATTTAATTTCTCCAAGACAACCCATCATATGGGATAGTCGATAGTATTGATAGGTCCGATACATATTTGGTACACTAGGCGGGGTATAACATTTGTAAGCGTTTGAAGTTAGGATGTCTCGCTAGTGAAAATAATCATTAAAATATATAATTAATTTTAAATTAGTTTTTGGGAATATTAAATAACTAATATCACTTACAAAATGCACCATATTGGATATCCAAGACCACCATTGGGTCTGGAATGGGGCGTTTACCCTAGTTAGGGTATAAATTTTATGCCCAATGGACATTTGATGTTGTTTAATTTGTATATTAAATTAATAATTTTAATAGTTTAATTTTATCTATTTTATAGTTCATCTACTCCCCAAATTGATGCTTTCCTCAATTTTGAAACATGGGATATTTCTAAAAACATTGTTGAAGTGGGTTTTAGTGAAAAAATTCATTAACATGTTATTCATATGAAATTAATGACTCAACCATCAAGAACCAAGTAAAATGGTAGATTAAGTAGGGGGTTTTGGTTTTACCCAAATTGGACATTTTTTTTTGGTTGTTTAAATGGATGATTAATTTGGACCATTCTTTTGGGATCATTTGTTCATGTTTGGGTAACCCTAGATTACCTTGCATGCGATTGTAGAACCTTGGTTTAGAGATTCATCTTCCTCCCAAACTAGCTAGGTGGGTTCCTCTTTTCCCCCTTAGTATGAAATGTATATTGAATTTCAGTTCTCCATCTTTTTTAAAATAATTTATTTATATATTTTTAATTTTTTTTTCATTTAATCTTTTATGTTCAATAGCATTTACCTTATTGATCAGAATTACACATGATTTGCATCGTTGAATTCATCTCGATGAGAAGAACATTAATCATATAATTGATTCTTTGGAAGAAAAGTATTATTTTCAATACAATTCATTTTATTCTCAATGGACCTTTTAATAGAAATATTATAAACGGATAATGTCACGGTTTAATCTAGTAATAATTTTAAAATTTTCATACTATAGTTTCCTTGAAATATTAAAGGATATATACAAGTCTTATTGAATATAATTATCTAAAATTATTAATCATTAATAATAAGGTAATTATAACATTCCCTTTATTTTCGAAATTATCATGGAATAATTAGATGTTTGATCAAATTATAATTATCATAATTATCAAATGATAATATAATTGAATTATTAGTGATTATCCAAACACATTAACAATGAAAATTTAAAAAAAAATATTGAATTTTTTTTATCAGATTATCACATATAAATTTTTGAAAGATAATTTAAAAATTATCCTAAGGAGATAAAATATTATCAAATGTGATATTTTAAAAGATAAATTAGAAATTATCTAAGTGAAATAATGTATCATTTCATGTGATAAATTTTATCACTTGGAAATAAAATTACAGGCATCTATTCTAGGAACCATTGAAGAACATCAGGATTTGGTGGGTCAATGCTAATGATAACAAGGCTGTGAGGAGGTGTATTGAACCTCACATGGTGGTTTATCATTACTTCTTACATCGATGAACTTGGTGAAGGTGGTTCCATATTGATTTTCCAAATAGATTAATATATTATTTCATTATTTATTTTAATTATTTATATGAATTCAATTTTTCAAACTGTAATTCAATTGATTAAAAAAACCAATTTCAGATGATTGAGAGATTTGCAAATTTTTTGGTAGGAAAATTGGGGAAAACCACAATTACATTGAATTCAGATGTGTATATAAAAATTGGTTTATTTAAATTATTGAATTTAAATTATATATTTTATGGAAATAATTTCAATTATGTTGTGGAATTTAATTGTGGAAATGAATGTTAAATTATGGAATTTATTTTGAGTGGATTTCAAACTAATAAGAGTGTATTAAAATGTTTAAATAGAAACCTAGTACTATTATCTTATTAAAGGGGCATGTTTTTATTAAAATATGTGTTGGTTTTAAATGGAAAATTAGAATCTAACATTGGGAATGATATTTATTTGAATTATCATAAGTCTTAAAATTCAATTTCCCATCATTGATTGTGTAAGAATACTTGAAATTCTTATGTAGATTGTGAGTTATTTGGACACACTATACTATTATACAACATTATAAAACATACATACATTAGGTCACATCCCTTAGGAGATGGTGTCAAGTACACTATGACCAGTGACCAGAGGTTATGTGTGTACACATATTACCATGATCACTTAGAGAGTGCAGATCCCTATATCATGGAACATTCGTACATATTTGGAAGATGACTACGTTTCATTCTTTTGATATATTTGAGATATAATTATATAATAATATTTTTAAACTAATTTTCTTTTAATTTTTGGATTTATATAAACTATTTTATATAATATGTTCTATTTAAGTCATTATTTTAAAAATATTCTATCACTTGTAAAGTAAATCATGAGGTTAATGTATTTTGAATCACATAAACTGTATAGAGGGATTTGTTTTAAAATGATTTGAAATTCCAAACCTATTTTATTAAAAATATAAAGCATAAATTTTTTAATATATTATTGGAATATGAAATTTAATATTTGGTGGAATCATACTGGGCTTTGTCTCACACCCTACATATGCCATTGGTTGTTTTTAGACTATCTATTTCTGGGTTTGAGCACGGGGAAAAGATCTATTGGAAGGGGATATAGCTATTGAACTGTGGACTTGGCGAGTTGTGTATTTAGGGACATTGGTTTTTCCTAGGTTTTGGTAAATGAGTTTTATTACATTTCTCTTGTTTACACTATGTTTTATTTTGGTACATTACTCATAGTGGAGTTTCTTTTGATATGCATACTGTCTTGTTTATTTTATTTCCACATTTTTATTGATAAAACATTCTCAGTATCAGTTCATATGATTCCATGTTCTAATATCAAACATATGGTAATAGTAATTCCCTTAATTATATTTCATGTCCACCATAGTTATCGGGTTACTAGGGTATCTGTGCTGGTTTGTGAAAAAAAATTTATCATCACAAGCTGTTAATATTTTCTCTTAAAGTCACTATTTAGTAGAAATAATGCCAGGACATAAGAGGTTGTTGTGATTGAGTTCTTAGCCATCTATCAGCACAATACACCTTAGGTCTTTATGTGTGTTTAGGTAAAAATTTAATATGTATTAGTTATATTATTATCACTATTTTGATTTTGATATAATGGGATCAAAATCTCATTGTTCCATTAATTTGAAATAATTCCACTTTGTTTCTTAGATTGGATGTTAGTCTGATGTCTTCCATGTTATCTACTAATGTTGTGTAGCTTCATGGCTCCTAGAATACATAGAAATTGGAACCAGGTGGAAGCAGCTACTAAATATTAGTGAGAGAATAATCATGTAGACCCAAATCTAGAAGAGGGGATGGTTCGCACAATCCAAGCTATATGGAAGGCACCACCTTTAGTCCGCATTTAGGAACTATCTCTTCTTCCAATGGGGGTGGTATTTGAAATCATTCATAATTTTTCCTTCGATATAAGCCACCAGTGTTTAAAGTCTCTAATAATCCAAAACATGTTGAGGAATGGTTTGGAATAATAGAACAACTATTTGAGTTCCTGGAGACATCAAACAAGATCAAGGTAATAGGTTCTACATTCATTCTAGATGGACCGAGAAGGAGATTGTTATAAATTATGGTGAAATTGATGAAACATGATGTATTGGAGTAGAATAAATTCTAGGTAATTCCACCAACAAGTTATATACATAGTCAATGATGTTATCCAAGGTTGTGGATTTTTTCAAGATTGGGCAAGTCGATAGAATCTTGACTATGTATTCAGATTTCATTGCTGAGATTGTATGGTTTTTGACCAAATTGTATCCAATGAATGGATTATGGATCTATAGTTTGAGTTAGGACTTCAATGTGATATTCATTCTTAGGTTTTCTTGATAAATATTCACACTTATTCTAATATAATGGATAAATAGATAATTATCATGATGGACCTGGCTGGAATGTCTGGATTATCGATAGTTTCTTCCCTTCCAAGGGGTAGGGTGTGTACCTTTAAGGGAAAAAGAATGTTTTATGATTCTCACAGTCATTCTTGAAGACAAATTCACTCTATACCTCCTATATTGTAATGAGTAAGTACATTTATTTTTTATCATTGTGGAATGCTAGGATATTCTAAGAGGGTATTTCACTGAGGCACACAATAAATTTAATTACTTTGGACATCTAAAACATGTACATAGATTCTAAGATAACGTTTTTACTCCACATAGTGGAATAAGATCATCATATCCTCCAAAAAATTCATGGAAATTATATGTTTCACATATAAAGGGTATCAAGCCACATGAATCCCGAATGACGTGACTTCCTGGAGTGGAAGATTCTCTAGAGGAAGATGATACAGATCCAGTGACCAAGATAAATACCATTACCATTTCATCCCCTTTATAGACTCCTCAATTTTATATTGGTGAATCCCACTAATATATTTCAACCTGTTTCATTAATATTCTTAATCATTATATGTATATTTTATCTTATGAAATGGATATTACTACACGCCTCGGTATGAATAAAGAGCAGGGTCTCCATAGTCCCACTTCTGCCTTCCCTCAATTAGATATAAGTCTTGGTAGGAGTTTTCTCATACTCAACAAGAAATATCATAATGTTATATTCGGAATGGACTGGATCAATTCGAATAAAGTCTGGATTTATTTTTATCATCAATGTGTCTACCTTACTACACCTTGTGGTATGCCTCTTGTCTTTCAAGGAGATTGAGAGCTAAGTTCCAATAGAGATATCCCTTCTTATCTATAGTTAGTGAAAGTGATAATTTTTTTTCTTTTGATCTAGATTTGGGTTGAATTGGTGGTGATCTCCCTATAGTTTTCATTGAGTTCCCGAATGTGTTTCTTTATGATTTCTCTAGTTTTCAATCATTAAGGGAGGTTGACATTTTCATTGAATTTATTCATGGAACTCAACCAATTTAAATTACCTCTTAATGAATGAATTTATATAACATGAAATAGATGAAGGCCTAATTGGATGATATTCTTGAGAAAGGCTTTATACACCCTAGTGTGTCACCTTGGACAGTGAAAATTATCTTCGATAAGAAAGTTGATGGTCCTGTTCTCTTATATGATGATTATAGAAATCTCAATAGAGTAACAAAAATGAAAAAGTATTTATTTTCCTAGATTGGTGATCTATTTGATCAGTTCAATATGGTGAAGTGGGTTTCAGAGATAAAACCTTGACCAGGTTACTATCTATTGAGGATAAAATAATGTGACATTTTGAAAACCACCTTCCAAAGAAGGTAGAAGAATTATGATTACCTTGTGATGAACCTTGTTCTAACAAAAGATTTTATAGTTTTCATGTAATTAAATAATTTTTTTTTCATCAGTATATAAACACTTTAGTAGTAGCCTTTGTGGATGACATATGTGTATAGTCTATGTCTGAGAAGTATTATATGCTCCATCTTACTATAATTTTGAGTTTGTTGATAAATAACTAAATTTTCTCAATAATTCCATGTGGGATGTTCACCCTGAAAAAAAATAACGTGTTCAATGATTTGAGGTAATATTTATGTTGGCCTGGAATGAGATAAGTCATTTCTGAGTATGATTCCCATTACTATACATGACAACATGTGAAAGTTGAGCACCAAGAACTTTTGGGTTTGCTTCAACAACTACCAGTTCCTATTTAGAAGTGGGATTAAATCTCTATAGACCTTGTGGTCAGTATGCCTCATACCCATAGGAAGAGGAATGTGATATTGGTTTTCATTGAATGGTTGAACAAGTCTTCTAACTTTATACCCATTCTAGATACATCAATTTTTGTCGAGTTTGGAAGTCTCTATGTGAAATATTGTGTTCATTTTCTTGGAGTTCCATTAGTAATAGTCTCTGATAGAGATCAATGGTATACTTATCACTTTTTAGAGGCCTTTATGAGGTATTGGTATATGAGGTATATTTGACCATGAACTATCATCTACAGTACCATTGCCAGATATAGATATCTATACAAATCCTTCATGATATTATTTGTACATCTATTCTCAACTTTTATGGAAATTGGGATGATCATTTAGGGATGGTTATGTTTTTATATAACAATAGTTACCAGTACCCAATTTGAATGAATTTATTTGAGGCCTTATATAAAAATCTTTGTAAATATCAATTTTCTTGGATAGAGAATGGTGAAATTTCCATTGTTGGACAACGATTTCTCCAAGCGATGATAACCATGATTCAATGATTAATTTGAGAATATTGACAACCTAGAGCCTATATAAGTCTTATGTGGATCGATATCATAGGCAATTTGTATTTTCAGTTTGTAAGTCGGTATTCATGACTGTTTCACCCCAGTTGGGTCATCGATGTATTGGGAGGAAGGGGATAATTTATCCTCATTTTGTGGAACCTTTTGAGGTTTGTGATCAAGTGGGTAATGTTTCTTACAATTTATAAGTACCATAACAGCTGATGCCAATGGATAATTTTTTCAACATCTTTTTGTTTTGAAAGTAAATATCTAAATAATTTCAAATTTTGAGATGTAGTCATATTGATATTGAACTTGATTTATCCTTGATAGATCGAAAAGATAGGATAATTGATTCTAAGACCAAGGAAATTTGTGGTTGGAAAAACCATTGGTTCATATGCTATAGAGCATGGTTTTGACAAATCCAAATATGTGGGAGTACGATTCTGATTATTGATATCAGTGGCTTGAATTGTTTAAAAAATATAACCAGAGATTATTCTCAAGGACACGAAGTTGATAGAAGGGGAGAATTGTAATATCCTTTATTTACAATGATGATAAACATTCTTTTGTTGAATGATTAATATCTTCTTTGGGTAAATGACTATCATTGAAATAATTTGATAAATTTGATAAATTCCTTAAATGATAGTTAACATCTTTGAATTTTCAATTAAATATTCTGGGAGTTCGATGTCAAGTTGGTTTGGGATTACAAGGCCCATAATTTCTCGATGAATACTGAATGAAAATATCAAATATAATATATTAAGCAGAAAATGTTTTCTAAAAATTGATTAACTAAAAATCTGTGTGTCTTATGAAAAATCCTACACCATCGATACATCTGAGATGTGGTGTCTACCCTAGGCGGGGTATAAAATTTATAAGTGTCGGGTGATTGGATTATTTAAATGAAAAAATAATTTAATATATCTATAATAGTAGGTCGTATGGGAAATTTTAAACCACTAAATGGTCTGAGACATGGTGTTTACCATAGGTGGGGTATAAAATTTTTAAGAGTCTGACGTTTGGATTTATTTCTTGTGAAAATAACCATTTTAATTTTTAAATAATTTTTATCCATTCTTTTGAATATTAAATAATTAATATCTCTCAAATGGTACACTATATCAGAAATCTGAGACCATTGATGAGTCCTACCCTAGGATGGGTATAGATTTTATTCCTAATATATTGTTGAAGTAATTTATTTTTTATATTAAATAATAAAATTTATTAGTTTTATTTTATCCATTTTACTATTAACCTTCTTCTCCAATTAATGCATTTCCTCCATTTTTTGAAGGAATAGATTTTTAAAAACCAGGTTTTGAAGCAGTTTTGACAATAAAACATCATAAATGTTATAAATATATAAAATTAATGACCCTCCCATCATGATTCATATAAAGTGGTTTATTAAATTTGGTGTTTTGGTTTTACCCAAATGTGACATTTTTTTGTGTTTTCTAAATGGTTGGTTATTTCAGATCATTCTTTTGTGCTCTTTTTTTGGAGTCAGAGTGACCCATGACTACCTTACGAGTGATTCAAGAACCTTTTTTAGTTATTAATCTTCCACCCAAAATAGGTTCATGGGTTTATATCTTTTTTTTCACCCTGGTGCATGCGATATGTTGATGATGAGTTATCCTTCCCTTTTGAAATAATTAAATTAATTAATTATTTTTTATCATTTTTTAAATATTCAAAATTCAATATCTTCTATGTCATTGATGTAAATTACACACCATCAATGTCCTTAGTTTCGTCTTGATGAGAATCATCTAAATCATATTTTCGTATTTGACGGTAGTAAATTATTTTTTTCAATACGATTTATTTAATTCTAAAAGGA
This sequence comes from Viscum album, assembly GCA_963277665.1. Taxonomy (NCBI): domain Eukaryota; kingdom Viridiplantae; phylum Streptophyta; class Magnoliopsida; order Santalales; family Viscaceae; genus Viscum; species Viscum album. The sequence goes on along the minus strand of OY728152.1, from coordinate 2,079,994,112 downwards.
TCGTTTAAAAACAATTTTATAAAAAGTTAATCAAATTGTTATATATATATATAATTAATAAAATTTTCATATGAAAATTAATTTTAATTATTAATGTAAAATTAGACTTTTTATTGAAAATAATTATAATAAATTAGTAATGTATAATTATAACTTAATTATCTCTTGACAAAGATTGTCAAAATTGACATTGGATAATTATTTTTTTACCATAGGTTAATTATCATTATATTCAAATGTTATTATCATAGAATTATCAATGGTAATCCCACCCTAATATAAAATGAAATTTTTTTAAATATAATTACCAAATGTTATTAATCATATTATCATGTGTAATTTTTTGAATAATAATTAGAAAATAATAACGAGAATATAAAATATTATTTTATTTAATATTTTAATGTGACGATTAAAAATTATTTTGAAGAGATAAAATATTATCCCATGTAATATTTTAAAGGATAAATTTGAAATTATGTAGGGTAAAAAATATATCATTGCATGTGACATTTTTTATTATTTTTAAATAAATTAACTGGTATTATTTCTAGGAACCCCTGATAAACATTGAGAGTTAGTGTGATAACACTTTCAATAATAAGGCTATTAGGAGGTGTATTGAACCACATAGTGGGGTTTACCATTTCTGCTAACATCTACATCCTTGACATAGGTGGTTTTGTCCCGATTTTCCAAAGTGTTTAACCTTGAATTGAATGATTTATTTCCATTTTTATTCATATTAAATTCACAATCCATTTTTTTCATTTTATTTATTAAAACCGGATTCCAGTGTATTGGGATATTAAAAATTCTTTTGGACTGGATAATTGGAAAAACCCCAATTCCATTTAGTTGTGGCCCGTTTAGGGAAATTGGTTGATTTAAATTATAGATTTTATCGAAATAATTTCAATTAAGTCGTTGAATTTAATTGTGGAATTGAATTGTAAAATGTTATAATTGGATTTTATTTGATTTCAATCTTATGAGAAAGGATTAAAATGTTATCATAGAAACATTGTGGTTTTATCTTCTAAAAGAGGTATGTTTTTTTATTAAAACATTTATTGGTTTTAAATAGAATATTGGGACACTAAATGGGGGAATGGGATTTTATTTTATTTTAACCTTTATAAAAATAAATTTACCATCCCTAATTGTTTAAGTGGACATGAAATCCTTACGTATGATGTGTGTTATTTGGACACACAATATCATTATACAATATTACAAAACATACATGCAACAAGTTGCATCCTTTAGGTGATTTTGATGAGTCCCCTCTAAATAGTGTCTAGAGGATATGTGTTGACACTTATTGCTGTTATTACTTAAAGATTTCATATTCCTATAGCTTGTAACTTTATTCCTATTCATAATTTTATATTGTTGATAACTAGTTTATATTTGAGATATGACTATATGGAAATATTGTTAAACTACATTAAATTCCATTTTTGAATTTATATAAACTATTTTATATGACATTTTTTATCTATGCCATTATCTAATAAACATTTAATAACTTTTAAAGTAAAGAATATTTCTAAATATTATCCATCACTTGAATTATATAGCATGATTTTTTCAAATATGATTGGTAATCCCAAACCTGTTTTATTCAAAATAGAATGTGTTCCTTTGGTTAAAATATTATTGTGATCTATTATGGAATCTTTGCTTGAATAATACATGTCTTTAGCTTACACCCTACCTATGTCTTTAGGTGTTATTAAACTATCTCCATCTAGGTTCTATCAAGGGGAAAGGTTATCTTGGAGGTAGATCCAGCTATTAAATTGTGGACAGGGTGAGTTGTGTCCTTAGGGAATTTTTTGTTTTCCCCTATTTTGGTATGCGGGTTGTATATTATGGTATTCTTTATGTCATTTTTTATTCTGGTACATTACTCCCAGTGGTGTTTCTTTGGATATGTATAGTATCTTTTTTAATTTTTTTCTAAATTGTTAGAGGTAAAATCATTACCACTCTCAGTTTGTATGATACCTGGTTCTAGTCACCAATTATTTGGGATTAGGAACTCCATTTGAGATATGTCAAGGCCATCACAGTTATTGGGTTACCACAGTACCTAGGCTGGTTTGTGACTGTTTCTTCTGGAAGTGGGGATGGCCTTCTTTGATTAAGGTACAAACTTTCCAATCGGTTTCTAATAGGTTACTCATAGAAACAAAAACACCCAATTATTATATATCCATTTGGGACTATATTCCGATGTTTTGTGCTCATTAGTTGTGAACCTATGAGTCTTAAGAATTTTCATTGGTCGAGAGGATTAGAGGTCAGGATCATCACTAATTATTTGGGGGAAATTATTGCCCACACCAGGACACAATTATAGATTTATGTCATATTCACGAATCCTTATTAATTCAACAAGCATGAAAATTAGTTTTCCTTTAGTATTGGAAATCTATGATTGATATGTATTGGATTTAGAGAATCTTTTATATGTATTAGAGGTTCTTCATCGATTAAGAATCATCAGTATGTTATAGAGATTCTTTTTCAATGGTATCCTTAAATGAATTGAATAGTAATATCTTGGTCATTATGATCTCCATACCGGTTTTAAAGCCACTCAGTGGGGCACTTGAAGATTATTGTCATTAAGAATGACAAGGATTATTTCAGATTTGGGATCGTACCCATAGATGGGAAACCTATGTGTCCTCATTAAAAAGGAATCATAACCGACGTAGTTCCATAAAAATGATATAGTTTAATGTCATATGGGATGGAAAATAATTATTGAATGATGAGCTTGAACCTCTGAAAGGCTTCCTATGTACTCTTGTTTTAAGGTAGATATCAAATACCATGTTGTTCGGGTAATGAAATATGGGTCTTATGAATGGTTAATGGCCCAAAGATAGATGTCGTGATTACTTTTACACTCTATGCTCATGTGAGGCATGCTTGTTGTGATAAAAAAGATGCATCATTGAACCTGACGAGTGTTCCATGAAAGATGAAGTCACAAGAAATGTTGTGGGGCTTACGTATATATGACTGCCGAAATAAAGATGATGACCAGGACTGACATCATGAAAGAAGCATAGGATTTGGGTCCATAAAGGTATTTGTACATTTTGGAGATTTTAAATTTTACCCTGGGGCATACTCTTGGGAAGAATAACCAAATTAACATGGGCTTATTATTGGGTCTTATTCCTTAGAAGGAGGCCCAAATCAAAAGAAATTAATATTGGGGCTTACTCCTGAGGAGGACACCCAATGTTAATGAGACTATGGCTGGGGATTACTCCTGAGAAGGAGTTCTAGGTTAAGTGAAATTATAACTTGGGTCTTATTTCTGAGAAGGAGGCCCAAACCAAGAGAACATGGGTCTTACTCTTGAGGAGGATGCCCTAATATCAAAAGATTTTCTCATCTTAAAGGATGAGGTTACAAGGATGAAACATCTTACCGTGGTGACATAAAGTTTATAAGTCATCATGTTTTGGGAGAGGTTCTCACAAAATTCATTTCAGATAAGGAAGCCAATAAAGGAACCATTCTGTAAATGGATTTTAAAATGGATCGAGGGGAAATATATTGAAGAGGAGAGGTGAATGAGAGAGAGGAACACAAGTGAATTTTTCACACATGTCTTGGTCACACAAGTGTACTAGTGCAGAATGGGTTCACCTGGGTGAAGAAGAATCTGTAGGATAATACTTGGGTGAGACTTAAATCAAGCCATTGGTACTATCCTAAGATGTTTCCAAAAGGGTGACGCATAAGTTTCATTGAAAGGGTAGGGCAGCGCGCAAGTGATTCCACTTTTTAGGAGGCCTGGATACACATAGGACTTATCCTACTCCTTCAAGTAAACAATTCTAAGTAAAAAAGATAACTTAGAAGCTTTTTAAAGATTTGAGGTGAAGAATTGGGAGACTAGAGCTTCAATCTGACTTTTGGAAAATCTGTCCTTGAAATGGGAGGCCACCATGGGATATTTATAGGCCACCTTGCACCTTGGGAGAAAAATCAAAATGGGGAACACAAGTGAGTTGGGTGAACCATATGATGTGCGCATGTGACTTGCGCAGCATGAATATGACTTGCGCACGTCCCTCCAAACGGGTCCTAGTCCATGCCTTCATCAAATTTTAATGTTTCTTCAAAGGGTGACCCTCTTTGTGCTTAAGGTATTCCCCTTTTCCATTCATTGGACTCCGTGATAGAATGGAGCATCAACAAAAGCCCCCCTCATAGTTGGATATAAAAAGGAAAGAGGTTCCAGCATTTAGGTATGGCCATAGGAATCAAGGGTATGTGGCGTGCAAGTTCGGAGTGCATATGCTGGGGAGTGCAAGTATGGCGTGCAGGTGGCCTGGATCGCCTATATCTACAGGATCACTCCCATGCATACTGACACGGCTTCCAGAAACATGATATCTCGTCGCGCATGTCTTTTTTTCTTTAACGAATTACCCTTCTTTTATTTTGGCGTGCTTCTGCAAAAGGTATTTGACTTGCACACTATGAATAGGGTGGAAAAACTTGCATGACTAGTTTGACTTGCATGCCAAGTTTTGGACTTACACACCTTAATTAAACAGCCATTTTTTTGATTTCCTTCATCAAAATTTCACAAAAACAATGTTACATAAAAGTTTAATATTTGATCTTTGTGAAGATTCAATGTCTCCAAGAAGAATTGGATCAGCTGATGAGTTGGCTAGTAAAAGAATAGATGACATGATAAATGTCTTCGGCCATGACTATTATGTTATTTGTGACATCACTCTCTCGTATTTGGCTACATACTTGAAGAAATATCATTCCAATTTCCCAAAGAGCATCTACTTGCCTTTGTATGGCCATGGCTATCTACAAGGAGTCAATGTTCCAGAGGCAAAGAATTATCTCCCTCATTTCTGGTTTCAAACATACAACAAATTCTCTTCAAAAAATGTCTTAGTTACAAGATCATTTACCAATGCTAGGAATGTGGAGAAGGAATACATAATGCATCATATCCCATGTGATCCAGATATGAAACCTCAAATGCCTGAGCTACAAATGCATTGTTATCCCTATATTTTCCGAAATTCTAAAATGGACCCATCTATGGGATGGGAGAGGAGTTGGGATTTCTGTCATAGAGGAGGTGTAAAGCTGACTTGGATGTGGGCATATTGGGTGTGACAAACCTGTCCAGATTTTGCCAATGATCTGAAGGGAGATGCAATATATGATGTTGTCTGTGTTGGGCAGACATATGTCTATAAAAATGACAGTTTTGAGCCAGAGTTAATCATTCATTAGATCTTGGAAACGAAGTCATTCAAAATGACTGATGGAGATGTAGGCATCAATTTGTGGGATGACTACAAGATTTCAGGGGCTCCAATTTTTTGAGATATGTATGATGAATTCATCCCCCCCACGGTGACCTGGAAAGATTCGGAGAAGACTCCATCATTGGCTTGAGAGTTTACGAGAATTGTCTACAATCTAAAGAATACCACCACCAAGAAAACCAATTCCTGAAAAGATATCCATCCAAAGGAATGGATGGTCATGTTTCTTATTGTGAAGAAAGAGGAGGGACCTTCAGGAACTCGTCCTTATAGTTTCCCTAGATCAGCAATGAGGGGTGCTTCGGGCACATTTTGGCCAATTATGGAAGCAGGAGAGTTTGATAGGTGGGGGTTTGTAGTGATCCAGAAAATTCCGATAAAGACCCATCTGGCAGGCTTTTTGGACTTGTGGATCAGTGATTACCTTTTACCATTTCAAGATTCGAAAGGAGGTGTGAGGCCAAGGACCTTTTTCGTTTCATCCAAGTTGTATGAAATGAATATCGTTGGGTTATCCACCCTAGTATTGGGAAAGATTCATAGGAGCATACTTTATGTTAATATGGTTATGTCTCCTCTAAGACAAGTGGGTTCATTCTATATTTTAGGGGGATGGACCTCCACCCACATTATGGAATATGATATAAAAAGTGGGGTATATGTTCCTGGGAGTTCATTCTGACATTCTGTTGAGGCATTTTCTAAAATTTATCCCTTATCCCTAAACGCTTGTTATATCAAAATAAGGCTGAGAATGTTCAAGGAGTTTCTCTTCATTCATTATGGAAATCCGCCAACATGGCGATTTGTTGATGATGGAACAACCATCCTAGAGTTAAGGTTATATATTATTGCATGTAGAGATGCTACAATGGCCACGAGGATTGACAGAGAAATTATATGTGAGGCCTATGCTCCATACAGATTCACACGTCAATTCAAAAGTCTACAGAAAATTACCGTATCCCCTCTGGTGCATGTCAGGTTAGAGAAGAATCTGACAGTCTCTCGTCAACTATGGTAGCTGAAATATATGGAGAAGACTGCGAAAATATTCGATCTACCAGCTGTTGGAGCGGCAAGTTAATTAACTACATGGTATACCGAGAGTAGGGTATCATCATACCCTGAAGGGGTACTGAATCAGCCGGTCCATCGGGTCGGGATGAAGAAGAGAACCATTAAGAAAGAAGCATATCATTTGGAAGGTGACTCTTCCTCACTCTGAGGTGATTCACCAGATTCCTCACCCAGAGCTAATTCACTGGATTCCCAAGATGTGGATTATGATGCTCGAAATGCATCAAAGCGGCCTCGTGCAAGATATAATTATCTTGCTTGGGTCAATAGTCATGCTCCATCGACTCCTGGTGAGTTACATCCTTGAGGAAATTTAGTTGCCATTTTTTTAATGAGAAACAAGTTTCATTTTCTTATCCTTTCTCTGTGTTTGCAGGATATGTGAAGAATTTGATGTCCCAGGTTGTAGGACCCTCCTCATGGCCCTCTAGTGCACATTCTGAATATTTATGACCAAAGGCTATCTGGACATGTAAGAGGTTATATTGTGATGCTAAAACTTCCTGGATGGACTAATGAAAAGGGATGCATATCCCTAGAGTGTGGAATCTCCGAGATTCCTCTGACATCTGTTTTTAGGAAAACCCCAATGAAGTGAGGGATTACAACAAAGAGCTAGGAATGCTAATATATACAACTGATGAGTATGTTCTCGTCACCAAGTAGGTGAAAGAAATGATGGACTGTGGTACCACTGAGGGGATTGATCCTTCATTAGACGATGAGCGGTGTGATTATGTGGTTCCAGAAGATGTATGTTTCATTTTTCTCATATTTCTATTTTCTTTTCAATTTGAATTTATTAAAATATTTGTTATTTAAGGAAATAAATCTTCTTTATCCTGCATCTTGTAAAGGAAAGATCCACTGAAATCCCTTCACCATGGTATATCCCTGGTGGCACCGCTCTTGGAGGCACTGAATCTCCTCGTGAGCTGGGCAAAGTATCTCCAGGCCAGCAAGTCTCAGATGAGGAGTTAGAAAGGGAATTATTGTATTGTATAAAAATTTTCGGAGATGGTGATTCCAGTCCACCCAAAAAGGCCAAGAAGCAAAGGCATCAAAGAAAGAAGACCACAATCAAATACTTTATCAGTAGTGGTAAGTCATTCTATTAGTCATGAATCATAAATTATGAAAAAGTGGTTGAACTTATCAGGATTTCAGGGGATTCTTCAATTTCCCCTTTAAGGGAAAGGATTGACCATCCTCAGACTACAACGGAGGGTGCTGGAGAATGGCCACAAGTTCTTTCTAAAATGGCTGTTCCTGATGAAATAGTAAGAGAAGATAAGTCGACGACTGTTCCCAATGTTGCTCATGTTTCTGGGATCTAGGACATCGTTGTATTAAATGATGAATCTTGGAATGTCCTTTGAAGAAATTTTAGAACATATTAAATTACCATGTGATTTAGATGATTTTTGAGATCTAGTTATAGAATCAACTGGAGTTGAGTTTCATCAATATTCAATTAATCTTCTCATGATTACACTTCTAAACATGTTTGGTTAAAAAATGTACAATTCCATCTAAAGATACTTTTGAACCAACAACGCTTTAAATGGGTGTATACATTGATGTCCACCCTGTTATTGCAGAAACATTGGTACTTGTGGAACTTAACATGGAAGATCCTCCTGAAACCCATCCTGAAAATTGTGTTAAATCTAGGTAAGATAGGGAGGAGTCTTTACAATATGTTGATCTACTATTAGGTAAAATTTGATGATATTTGTGGCTCACTTAACAAGAAATAAAATCAATAAACTTTTTTTATCCTTTGAAACTAACCCGACTTTCAATAGACCTAACATGGATGTTAACTTAAATGGATAGATCTAGAGGTGAAGCCTCCGCCTCAGCCTAAATAGTAGTAGAAAGTCATGAAACCAGGGTCAGGGAATGATCAAAATAGGGCACATCCTTATGTACATAAATCTTTGACTATGTTCGTCCCTGTGATAGCGATGCTAAGTCAGACCCAGAGGTGAAAAAGGAGACCAAATTCTCACAACGGAAGGCATGAAAAAATATATGGAAGATAATATCTAAGGGTCCTCTTGATGAGCTTCCTTCGATGATTCCAAAACCTTCATCCCTGTTCATCATGCTGGGACTTGGTAGTTTTGGATATCAAGAAATCCATGTTGCAGTGAAATAAGTCATTCAAAGGAGGGTGTAATAGAAAAGGTGTCGTCAAGACCTGATCAGAGCTAGATTTCTGACCAATATTAGTGAATTTCAGGCTTCAGTGTCCCGAGCTGAGGCTGATCGTGTTGAAAAGAAGGAGCTGAAGAAAAAGATCAAGGAGACGATTTTCCAGCAGTTTCGCATTTAGAAAGAGCTAGATGATGTTACTGTGGAGCATATCCAGCTTCATAATTCTTCAGAAAAAGTCCAAACGGATGGTATAAAAGCCATCAAAGATGCCAAAGAAGCACTTTGTCGAGATGAAGAGAGTGAAGATGGTCAAGTAAATGAACATCATGTGGCTAATGATGAAGCTTGGGATGCTTTGAAATAGATGAGAAATAATGTTTAAAGTCTTCTATAATTTCTGAAAAAAGAGATGAGACTCCAGTCTGTGGATGTTCTTCTAATATTGTTTATTAATGTAAAAAAAGTTCATCTTCAATATTCTGTAACTTTATTTTTATGATAATTTATATTATTTTTACCTAAGCTAATGGGATTAGTAAACGTAGTTTGATTTTTACTAGGGTTATAACCACAAATGTTATCCCTTAATTTCCCAATATTGCCTAAATCATACAAAATGCATGTTTAGTGAGCTGGGACTCGACTTTTGTTCAGAGTACCCTTTACAGGTTCCAAATTTAATGAGTACCATTCCTTTTGTTATTGGTAGTTTAAATTCAAGCATGATGTACTATACAAAGGATAATATTTAGCTTTGACCGAATGGATGAAATTGACCTTATTCTTGATAACATGTTTGGAAACATATTACGATATTCATGTATGGAGGGGAGGAAATGTAAACTGTGACTTGAGAAATATTGAATCTAAGGAATGACATGGGAAAAGAGATAAAAGGAATTTGAGAAAGTCTTTTATAAGAATGATGTTACCACTACATGACAAACCCATTATGTGGGCTGAATTATGTATGGTCAACTGGGGCATAAGTTGCATAGGCAAATAGTAGCATCTTTTGGCTGACAGATCTGTTATGTACACAACTTATGCAAGCCCACCTATGGGAAGGTGCTGCATAGTTGGGAAAAAGATCTCTAAAAATTTGAATTTCTATTAATAAAATCCAAATAATGTTTTATGGGGATTCAAATTTTCCAATGCATAGAGTCTGCTTTATGGAGAATTGTACTTGAATATAGAGAGGATATTTCCAATCAGAATTGTCATCGAATTGGAGGAATGTGACTTCCATGAAGGTCTGACCCAAATGTAGAAAAAAGGTATATGTGGTATTAAATCATATGACTAAAACTTGAGATAGAAACATTATACAACATAATACGTTTAGATAATGAAAAAGTGTATGGAAGAAATATATTAAGGATGGTAGTTTTTTGCAGATCCCTACATATCATTGTTAAGACCAACAGGGAAAAAAGAGGCCTCTCCTAATAATAAAGTTACCACTACTTGACGAACCCATTATGGAGGTGGAATTATGTAGGGCCGACTGGGGAATAAGATGCATAGTCCAATAGTATCATCTTTTGGGATGAAAGGTCCATTATGTAGACAACTTATCCAAGGCCTCCTAAGGGAACGTATTGCATAGTAAAGAAAAATAACTCTCAGGTATCAGAAATTTTGCGACCAGAAGTCATGAAAATGGTTATGAATATCATGAATATTATTTGTATAATGTTGTGGCTGGGTCCTGAATTGAGATTCTGGATGTCACTATGTATCTCATTGGGATGAGAATCAAGAAAAACGTATTTCTTGAAACACAGTTTAATGTCATAAAAGATGAGAGAATGGATGATCTTAGTTTAGTTTCATAGATATTGGACAATAGTGAGTGAGACACATCATGCATTTGTTCTAAACCTGATTTGAATAAAGACCAGGGTGTTCTGAATGACACCATGTGCTCCCAGGGGGTCTTTTATCCATGGGACCAAAAGTGGAGTTTGGGGTTATGCCCAAAGGCTCAGTGCTGGACTCAAAGAATGCTCGAACATTCCTATGTATCCCATGAGGATGGGAATCAGGCCACACCTATTTCATGAAATACCTTTTTTACTGATTCGGTTTGTACATATGAGTGGTAAAGAAGAATTTATTGCAATTATGGATGGACCCATGATTACAGACTTAGGTGTCACTACGTATCTCATTAGAATGAGAATCAAGCCATACGTATTTCTTGAAATATGAAATTGTTGGAGACCATGTCATTGAGGATTCCTCTCAAGTAATGGTATCAAGGATTGTTATAGTTTATTTTCATACTTAACAAAAGTTCAAATAGTTTAAGGTTATATACATGGAACAGTGCTATGCAGTTTAATGTCTTACAACATGGAAAATGGGGGACTGTATAGTTTAACGTCATATAGCTAGGATGATAGGATGTACACAACTTAACATCATTTAGGATGAAAGTGAAACAATATAAATAAGATGGTTGATGGGGGATTCACGGATCAACATCATATGGGACAGTGGAGGATCAATATGAAGAAAGTGGTTTTGGGCTTGAACCTCATGTGGTTTCCTATGTACCCAGCCTAGGAGGCAAGGATAAAAATCCACATAGTTAAATTTAATATGATTCAGTGATCGGGGTGTACATGAGAACAATGACCTGAAGATGATGTTGGGACTTAAGCGTGGTTAGCGTCCCAAAGAACATGTCATGGTCGAAGATTAATCTATTCTCACGTGATTAATGCTCAGTGTGAGAAACAAGATGCAGTAACAGACCTAAAAATTGTGTTGTGGAAGATACGATCACGAAGGATGATGTGGGTATTATGCATGGTTAGCTACCCAGGGAATGCATGGAAACAATGTTTAAAATACAATTACGCATGCAGAGACCATAATTTATGTTCATGCGTCACAGACATGGGGTGCTTGGTAGTTTAATGTCTGGTAGATCGGACGATGCACAGTGTAATTTCATGTTGGTAGGCAAAGGGGACACAGTTTGATATAATGTTGTACGATAGAGGGATCTATACAGTTTAATGTCCAACAACAAGGACAATGGGTGTATTTGTGTTATACAAAATACTTCTTCACTAATATTTCATTGGTTGGAGTTGTAGTGAGTTCTCCATCCATTGAGATTAAAGAATAATCTCCATTGGAGTAGAACCTATGTATTGAGTAAGGGCATTCCGACCTTGGCTCAAGATTTGGAGGATTCTTTCCTGGTATTATAGGGGTTCTGAGGACCCATACCGATTCTCCTTGAATTAATGATTGTAGGCATACATTTTTATTGAATGCTCGTGCTATTCGATTATGATAGACCTAAAAATGGTGCATCGTGAAAAATCTTTTTTCATCTAGTTGTTCTAATTCATCCAGTCACTTTTGAGATGGTTCATCTATAGATAACTTATTACAAATTGTGACTCTAAGCAAATGTAATTAGACTTCAACATGCAAGACAACTTCTATTCCATATACAAATGAATATGTAGTTGATCATGTAGCATTGTGGGTGGTAGTATGATAAGACCATAGAGAATGAAAAGGTTTATTAGGCTATGACTTCTTAACTTTATCCACTATCTTTTGATGTAAGTTTGAAAGAGTCTTATTGGAAGCCTCTAATTGACTAATGGCTGCTACATGATTCTTAGATGGATGGATGGTTCTGATATTGTATTTTTGATACAATTTCTTTCCTTAGAAGAACAAAAGTTTGTTCCATTATCCGTCAATATTGTATGAGGAGCACCAAATCTAGTAATGATTTTGGACTTGACAAAACTAACAATTCTTTTAGAACCGACTTCTTTGAGAGGTACTTCCTCTGCCCATTTGGAAAAGTGTATAGTAGCAGTAAGAATATACTTAATCTGCTTACCTGTAGCCAAAGGATAAGGTCCTACAACATCCATTCCCCATGTATCAAATGGACATGAGTGTTTAGCTATATGAAGCAAATCCAAGGGTTGATGAATGAAGTTGGCCCATAATTTGAAAGAATGTCACCTCTCAGTGAAATCAACACAATCATGCATCATTTAAGGCCAGATGTATCCAAGCCTTTGAATTTGACATGACAGTCTCTCCCTATACTGGTGGGAACCATAAAATCTTGCATGTACTTCACTCATGATAGCCATTATCTCTTCACCATCAATACATCTGAGAATAATTACATTTAAACCTCACTTGTAAAGAATGTTTTGGTGATCTGGGCTATCATAAAGAGTAAAATTTACCACCCATTTCCAGACTTGTTCTTTCCTGACTCTATCAGGTCAGAGTTTTCCTTTTTGAAGGTATTCCCTGATAGGTGTCATCCATCATATAGTATGACCATATGGTTCATAAATGGGACTGATTTTATTGATTTAATCTATTATTATTTGAACATAAGGTGCAACTATAAGATGGTGGGAAATACTAATGATTGTTTCATCCCTATTTGGATATACCAAGGTTGTGGCAACATTAGCCAGTGCATCAGATTTGGCATTTTGTGATCACAGGACATAAGAAAATGTCAGTTCTGAGGGAAATTATATCATTAACTCTCTGACGTAATCACAAAAAGGAATTACCTCTTCATTTCTGATGCATAATCCCCATTGATTTGTTTGATTACCAAATCTGAATCACCTTTTAACTACAAGTGATTCATCTATGCCGGATTTTTCCATTCCAAGTCTGTGATGAGAGCTTGATATTCCACTTTATTGTTTTTATCGCCTTCTAATAAAAAGAAGTAATAGGGTATCACTGCAATTTCTGGGGGGTATAATCATGATTCTTAACCCAACTTTGTTGAATTTAGGATATTCCATTTTCTTCCCTATTAGACTTCTGGAGGCACCATCAAAGTACATTTTCCATGATTGAGGATTATCTTGAATAGAGAAGACTTCCTCATCCGAAAGATCAATATGTAAATATGTATCTTCTACAGATGGGTGTTCACCTAGGAAATCAGCCAGATCATGGACCTTAATTTCCTTTTGAGACATATAATAGATATCAAACTGCTACAAAATAACTGCCCACATTTCCAGACTCCCTGTATGCATTGGATGACTAAGGATAAATTTGAGCAGGTTATTGCGAGATACCAATTGGACCTCATGATTTTGTAGGTAGTGTCTCAATTTTTGAACTGTAGAGATTAATTCTAGGTAGAACTTTTCAATACATGAATATTGAGTTTCTTCCTCAAGCATAGTCTGATTGTGGCAGTAAAGGTTTTTTTATTCCCAACATCATTCTTTTGGGAAAGTAAGGCACCCAATGAACACTCTAACGCTGTCACATAGATAATAAGTGGTCTTAATTAAATTATTGGCTCTAATAATGGTGGGTATAAGAGATATTTCTTGATAATATCGAATGATTCTTTTCATTCTTCAGTCCACTGGTAGGTGACTCCCTTCGTCATTAATCTGGTGAAGGGTAAACACTTGCTTTTCCAAATTTAAAATAAAACAACGAATATAGTCCATGTCTCCCTGAAGACCTCTGAATGACATCAAATTTATAGGAGGTGACATGTCAAGTATTGAGTTTGTCTTCTCAGGATAAATATTTATACGATGATGGCATACAACAATGCTGAGAAATTTTCCTGAGGTTACCCTGAAATCAAATTTCAATGTGTCCATCTTCAAATTGTGTTGTTGATATTTGTTGAATATGATTTACAGATCAGCCTAGTGATCATAACGTTTCTAGGATTTAACCACCAAATCATCCACATAACATTCAACAAATTTCCCGAAGAAGTGTTTGAAGATATGGTTCATGGCACATTGTTACGTTTCACCTGCATTCTTCAGGCCAAAGGGCATTAACTGATAGAAAAACACACATTGAAAAGATATGTGGGCTTTAGACTCCTCATCTTTTTGGGCTATTCATATTTTATTGTACCCGGAGTAACAATCCATGAAGGAAAGTTCTTTGTGGCCAGATGTTGCATCAATTAAGTGTTCTGTGATCAGAACTAGAAAATCATCCAAGGGACATTGTCTATCAAGATATATGAAGTCAATGAAAACTCTAATTTGGGCATTATTATTTTGCACAGAGACAATATTAGCCATCCATTTTGGATATTGAACATCTTTGATGATGTTAGCCGTGTTATGCTTAGAAAATTCACCTTCAATTTTGGAGCCCTAAGTTGGGTGTGTTCTTCTTGCTGCTTGCTAGAATCCTCAATGTTCTCCTGGAAAACCCAAATGATGAGTGGAAACATTAGGATCCAGACATGGAATTTCTGTATAATTCCAAGAAAATACATTTCTATTATGATATAGAAATAAAGTATTCATTTATTTCTCTTCAAGAGTCATAGAAGCTCTAATTAATGTGGGGTGTGGATATGCTTTTGTAACCATATTTATTTCTCTGAGTTCATCAATAGAGGTAGAGATACCCTATTCAAATGATATAGGAGAATCCTTGAGATCTTACTCTTCTTCTTTAATATGTGTCACTTATTCTATTTCTACTTTCATAGTAGATGATGAAGAAGAATTTTCATGGTTAAGTTAAAATTTGAACATCTTGAAGAAGAGTCTACCATTTCTGACCCTATTGATGATGAAGTGTCTTCTTGGGGTAATAGAGAGGAGATTATGGATTGAGAATTGAAACCATTGTTTTCCGTTGGTATTGCTATAACTTCTTCTGGCCTTTTTGATGTAGTATAGAATTTCAGGATTTCAGTGGAAGAAATGAAGACATCTCCATTTAAGATGTCATCACTGCATGGAAAATCAACAATTTCACTCATGATATCTGGCTTAATTATCATAAATAACATTGTGGAAGTTTCTATAAGAGTGTTGGTATTTAGGAATATCCTATCAATTTGACTGAAAGACAACACATAATCTGTACCGACAAGTATGAATGGGTTTTTTGGAATCTTTTCAAAAACATTTGGAGCATTAATTTTGGTGATATTTGTTTCCGTGGATTTTTTCTTTCCCTCCATGTGATACAATTCTGCCTCAATTTATTGATATTCACATGTTTTGAATGGGGCCTTGTCACCCTACAATGTCACAATTTGACAATTGAAACAATATTTGAGAAAGTGATTGTATGACGAAGGTACAACCACATGTTGATGTAGCCAAGGTCTTACAAGAAAAATGTTGAAGGTTGTGTCCTGAAGAACAACCATGAAATCTGAATTAGACACAAGCTCTCCAAACTGAATTATGAGTTGTATATAGCCCCAAGGTTCTTGTTCGTTGTTATCATATCCTTGAAACATCAATGTAGAAAGAGATAAATCAGATTCATTGAGGCTGAATCGATGAAGTGTACAAATACTAATGAGGTTTACTCTTGATCCATTATCAATAAAAGCTCGTCAGATGTATATGTCATTGAATTTTACAGATAGATAGGAATGTCTGATATGTCCATGTACAACATCATCTTCATCTTCATCTGTAAAATCTATCACTACATGGAATTCTCTAGAATCATTATATATATGGTAAACCTCAGCCACAGTCATTTCAGATTCAAATTCATGAGAACCTGAAAAAGCCTAAATAAGCGCCTCCCGAATATATTTTGATAGATTTGAGGCATCAATAATTGATAACATGGCTGGTACTTTGGCCAAATGTTTCAAGACATCATACTTTTTTTCAAGAGGTATGAATTTCCCAACATGAAAATGTGGGTTTTCAAGTTCTTTGGAAGTCGATGATTTGGCATTAGATGCACCCCATATTGGTGAATGGATTGGAAACACTCCTAGATTCAATAGATTAGACCAACTAGGTCTATCTATTTGCTAAGAGGAAGAAGGTGTAACCTCTAACCTGTCTTCCAAAATAACTGTGTCGGGAACAAATATGCCATGTGTGGAAGAACTTTCTTGATCCTGTTGAGCCTATAGAAGGTATTTTCCATGATTTTGTGTTGCATATATAGTTATAGAAGGGGTAGAATTGGAATAGAGGCTTTTGGAATATCCACATCTTCCCCTGTATCCTAGACCTCTCTATCTTCCTCTAATTCCTCTTTTAGATACAGGGAACATAGGCTCATCATGATCGAAACTGTCATTGGCATAGGGATCCATCAAATGAATCATGTTATCATAAACAAAGATCAATCTTCATCTAATCAAGATTCTTCCTGATGAACTGGTTCATGATATGCGGTTTGGTGGTGCGGTGCCCATGATTTTGAAGCACGTGGCATAAAATCTGCCAGAGTCAAGGACATATTAGGCTTTGACACAAGCTCGTCTTCTTCTGACTGCTATTCTTTCATCAAATTAATCCACTTCTTTGAGAATTTTTTTTCTGATGATGGGGGTTTTTCTATGGAAGAAATAGTAGAAGACACAATTGGTTGATTCAGTTGTTTTCATAAAATGGCATTAGTTAGGTTGATCGTTTTCCTAACCATCAAATCATCATATTTTTGTGATTTTTTAATTTTGACATCATGCATCTCACCTTCTTCCTCTAGATCAGAAGCAGTAACACATGCTATCTAGGCTAAAGAACCTTTCACATTTAATTGTCCAGATTCCACCATCTTTTTCCGGTGGACTTTAATGAAAAAACACGCCTGAATGGGATGCCCCAACATCTTATGAAACAAACAATAGTTGGAGAGGTCTTGATCTCCTTCCTTGTTCGGGATTTTGGGCCTCAGTAACTGAAACCAATTTTCTTCCAGAGCCGAGATAACGTAACCAATAACTTTCTCAGTTCTGAAAGAATAAACCTTGTTCTTTAAATCCTCAAACTATTACCACCTTTGATCTTTTTGATCATCTTGATGAGGCGGCTATTGTTTTTTATGCTCAAGAGGGGGAGCCCTTCGATATGATGAAGGTTTTTAAGTGGAAGTAGGTAAAGGTGATTTTTTATGTGTAACTGTAGTAGCCTCTTCTTTCCATATTCTCCTTCCCAGAACTGAAGGAATTACATGAGTTTTAGCCTTAGTCATTATAAGAGAGTTATCCATCTATTGAGCGATGGATGTAAGGTCTCAAAACCCTCCTATGTATTTCCCAGGGATAAATGGTGTGCTTAATTCATCACACATATTTTCCACAAATATTGGTAAAAACTTATCTTGAGGGATTTCTAAACATAAGGAATATACTTATCCCTTCCAATGAGAAATGAAATCCCAAACTCTTTCATTTTCACTTTGTTTACAATTTTTAATTTAAAAAACTATCATCTTTGGTAATGTTGAGCTAAATTTAAGAATGAATCCTTGATATAGATCTTCCCACCTAGTAGTTGAACGAGATTGCTAGCTTGTTTACTAGACCAATAAGGTCCTTGTAATGACTGAAAAAAACACCTGAGCTTAACTGCTTCTTATTGTTATGGAGTTCCCATCGTAGGATCACAATGAGAAACATAATATGTTAAGTGTTTTTCTGGATCTCCAAAACCATTAAAAATTGGGAATGTGGTATTCGAAAAATTTAATGGGGGAGGAATTGCATCCACCCATTCAGGGTAAGATATCTTTTCTTGTTGAACAGGCGCACTTCATCCTTCCATATCTTACAAGTGAGTTGTTAATGACTCAATGGTAGTCATTATTTTTTGAGAAACAACAGCTAGTGCTTGGACCTGAGCATGTGAAATAACTACAGTTTGAATGGGTGTGGCGACTGGTACTTCCCCAAATGGTAGTATTGCTGGTTGTGGTCACTTATGACCCATAGGATTGGACCTGTGAGGGTGTAATCGTAAAGGGATATATTCTTGATCCATCCCAATAGCATCAAAAAAATCCCTTGATTGATTAACTCTATCATGCTTAATAGGAATAATACCTTCAAGTAGTTATGCATTTAACTTCCATAACTCTTTCATTCCTTCTTCTTGCAGTGTGAACCTTTACATTATTAAGAGTGATTGGCCTTCTCCAGAGGAAGGGTTGAATGTAACATAATTTTTTCCCTTTTCCTTGGCATGTGCCTTTTTGGAGTATGGAAGGGTATTACCTGAAAGAATGTCTTGCCTCTGGGAAACCCTCTAGCTTCTGGTATTGACATGTCCTTCATATTGTGTGTGTTTATGGCCTCTTGAACATGAAATTATTCATCTGATTCCTCTGATTGAGCTTCAGGTTCTGAAGGATCATTGATAATGGAATTGATGATATTTATTAATGCATAACACATTGCAGCCCTTATATCTTCACTTCTGTGATGTTGTCTTCTTCCATGTCATTTATGAGACACTGCCTTTTGTTTGGTTGATCCCTTAGGAAATTCTTGATGAACTTTAATTTGAAGGGGAATTTCCTGATAATTCGGCTCTACGTTCCTCTTGTTGCTTCTTCCCTGATTGAGAGAAGACTTAATTTCACTAAGGAAGAGATTGAGAATTTTAAAAAGTCCCCATTCCGGTGGACAAGGGAAGTTCCTATTTTTCTTGGTCAACTCATTGAATCCTGTCTGTTTTTCCCGAGGGTTGGATTAATAGAGTCCCCATCCTGGAAAGCTAATGTGGATATTGAGCTTCTACATCTAAAACATTCTTAAAATCTCTACTAATTTTGCGGATTTTAGACTGTAAATTGGTCGGATTCAATATCCTACATCCACTCAAATCACCTGGCTCAAATGATCATTGGATTATTTCTGACACCTCTATCACCTGACAATGTGCACGCTCCAAACGAGAAGCTTTTTTGATACTCTCATTTGCCTAATGCAAGATTAATTTGACTAATTTTTATTTATATGCCTTACTTTGGGAAGAACTGGTTAAGGCATGTTCTTGAGAAAGCCTTTTATTACACACAAAACTAGTTAGATGTGGCCTTCCAAGGGCAATAAAAATGAATGAGACCACTTTTGGCGGGCTTTTTTGACTAGAGAACACTCCATCCCCAAGAACACCACATCCCCTTATATGAATACCAGAAGGGGTATTTGTAAATAAATGGAATGACCTTTTTAATGCACCAAGGCATGTATGATGAAGGGCACTTTGGTTTTTTTTCAACCATTGGATATTGGGAAACTGAGGCAGATGCCAATTCAATTTGACGTTGCGACCCTTCTATTACCTTAACATGATTTTGATATTCATCATAAGGTAATATCTTCACTTTTTTGTGACAAAGAGTTTTCCATATGTTGAGATGAATATCGTGAATACAATCGTCTATCAACGTTTGAAGAATATAATACAGAGAGTCAGCCAAAATCCAAAACATGACTGGTATTTCACCTTTCACCTGTTGTTTTATCATATTCAGAAATTCCACTTTGAAATTTGATGAAGATCCTTCTACCTTATTTTATCAATGACAGTTCTTCATTGTTGCATCATCAGATTCAACAAGATTGATAATGAATTCATTTGTCAAATTATAATATGAATGATCTAGAGGTGGTTCGAAGAATAACCTACACCCCGGGCTATCTTCTGATTGAGAATGTATTTCACATGCAAGCAGTAAGGCATCAGACATGATTAGATTCACATTTGCAAGTGCCTCAAGATAAGAGGGATTTATTGTTATGACATTTTCCATTGAATAATATTCCAGGAAATGAAAATTACTACTATGGAGACTAATTTCATTGCTAAATTCATTATCATGGGGAGGACCACCATGGTGGGTTACAAAAAAAGATGAAACCTTTGGCTACTTGGTCTTCTGGCCACGCAGAGGGTTATCGTGGATCTCATTTGAAGATGATGCTTTGAGATTGACCGAATTGTCTTGGATAAATCCTTCATGATGATGTGTCTGATGAAGACCTTCATAATTATTGGTGTTATTTTCTGAATTTGGAAATGAGAGAGTGGAATCTTGAGTAGGAACAAATAATTGTCTGAGGGCTTCAAGAACTCCATCATTGAGCAAGGCCTTATTACATATTTGCTCTATTTTTTTTAATTGTGCGGGTTGGGTGTTTTTATTGTATGCCTTTTTACTCACTTTGGAAACCACTTGTTGATGAAAGTGGTTATTATGAGAATTTATATGTGCCTACTCAGGAGAAATGATCAGGTTAGGCTGATTATCTTCATTTAAATCATTTGTATGTGCCCGACTAGATTGTTTGTATGATATGGAGGAGTATGCCCCACTACCCTACTGGACTGGATCAGAGGTGTGTTTCTACTCCATGGTGACATGTTAATGAGCCACTTCACTGATAGGGGTAGATTTGTGTTTCTTTACCTGTGATGTCGCTGAAGTTGTTATAATATTCCGATAGGTATATAGAATATGTGCAGTGATTTGCTTCTGCTCTTTCACCATTGTTAGAATTTTCTTGGTGACTTCAGCTGGCATAACAGGAATATTTTTCCATTTTGTGTTTGGAGTAGGTGTGTGTTCCTGCACCTGTCCTCTATTTTCTATCCGTGAATTCCGATAGTACTCATGGGTGGGGACAAAAAGTTCTGTCTGCCTCTTATTTTTCATTGGAGATTTCCAATTGGCATCTCTAGGTACTACCAAATGAGACTGCTGGTAAGCTTAATGAATTGAAGGTGTATGTACATACTGATAGTTCTCAACCAAATATGATCGATGAACATCCTTCAATATATGCAGACGAGACTACTGGCTGAATTTTTCCGCTGACAATTAGTCTTTCATGCTTCGGTCTGAGTAACCTGAGCCTAAAACCTCGAGGAAATACCCCAATCATGTTGAACGTGCACTAGCACACGAGTCTGGTGGAGATTCTTGGTGGGAGTATTTAGAACAACTCATTTCTTCTTAAACTGAGGACTTGAGTGACCTCTTCATTCACCTCCCTGTAATATTGGAGGGACTGGTTGTTGCGTTCTAGGGATTACAACCCGAAACGATTGGAGATGGTGGATGGCACCACCTACTTCGTGATCATTGGTCGTCGTTGTCTGGACAACCAAGGTGAGTTGTTATCTCAGAGGGCTTGTCGAATAGCCTCCAGAGTTAGGGTGGTAATATATTGATGTCATTCCCTCACTAATGCATTTGAGACCCAACGTTGAAGATGCTGAGTAGGTGATCTCGTCATTAGAGTAGATGAGGATCCATTAGGAGTAGCAGCTGAGGAATTCACAGCTGTGATCCTTAAAGAATACATTTTTTGTTACAGAGAGATCTTGGAAAAAGAGTGCATGTTTGATATAGTACAAATAATCAAGATAAGTTTGGCCAGACAACTTCTTTTGGATGCACACATATGTTATTGATTTCTTTGTTGTCCCTCATATTGTGTTTAATAGGGTCCTAAAAAATAATTAAAACATCATTTAACATTGTTAAGGATTCACGTCGGGATCACCATTTTTTTGTTTTGTCTCGAAATGTGGATGACCTTGTATGTTTAAGGTTCAAACATTCTACTTGGATTCTATCAGTTTTATTCATAGAACCAGAAATAACCAATGATTCTATATCCATTTGGACCTACTTTCCAAAGGTAGGTGCTCATTATTTGTGACCGGATGAGGCTTAAGAATTTTCATTGGTTGAGAGGATGGGAGGTCAGGCTCAACACAACTTTTTCGGTAGAATTATTTCCTACTCTATGACTCTCTTATTGATTTATGTTATGTTAACAAAACCTTATTTATTCACCACGCATGAAAATGAGTTTTCCTTTATATTTGGAAATCAATGATTGATATGAATTGGATTTAGGGAATCGTTAATATGTATTTGAGGTTATTCATCAATGGATAGTCATCCGTATGTATTAGATATTATTAGTCAATGGTTTCCTTCCATGCATTATATAGAAATTTCTTAGTCATTATGATGGACATACTAGTTTTAAAGCCTCTCAGTGGGGAACTTGAATTTTATTGTCATTCGGAAAGATATGGATTATTTCAGAGTTGGGATCGTACCCACAGATGGGAAACATGCAAATCCTCATTAAAAAGGAATCAGAACCCATGTGGTTTGATAAAAAGGATATAGTTTAATGTTATATGGGACATAAATGAATTAATGAATGATGGGATTGAACCATAGAAAGGCATACTATGTACTCTACTTTTAAGGCAGAGATCACAGTCCATGTAATTCGAGTGAATAAATATAGCGATTATGCATGGTTAATGGCCCAAAGAGAGATGTTGTGATTACTTTTATAGTCTAAGCTCACATGAGTCTTCCTCATTTTGAGAAACAAGAGGTATAAGTAAACCTGATGACTGTGCCATGAAAGATGCAGTCACTATAAATGATGTGGGGCTTACATATGTATGACTACCCAAATAGAGATAAAGACCTAGACTTACATCAGTGAAGAAGCACAGAAGCAGGGTCCATAAAGGTATTTGTACATTATAGAGATTTGGAATTTTAACAAAAGATTTACTCCTGAGATGGAGGCCCAAATTAAAAGGGGCTTATGATTGGGGCTTATTCCTGAGAATGAAGCCAAAATCAAAAGAAAGTAAGATTGTGTCTTACTCCTAATAAGGATACCCAATGTTAAAGGACACTATGACTGGGGCTTACTCAATAGAAGGAGGCCCAGTTTTAGTGGACATATAACTTGGGGCTTATTTCTGATAAGGAGGCCCAAACCCAGGGAGCTTGGGGCTTACTCCTGAGGAGGATTCCCTAAAATAAAAAGATATTATAATCATAAAGGATGAGGTTACTTGGAGGAAACTTCTAACTGTGATGACATAATATTTGTAATTCATGATGTTTTGGGGGAGGTTCTCACAGAATTCCTTTTAGATAAGGAATACAATAAAGGAACCATGCCATTAATGTCATGGAAAAGGGGTTCAAGGGTTAATATATTAAAGTGGAGAGGTGAATGGGAGAGAGGAACACAAATGAATTTGGCTCAGATGTCTTGGTCGTGCAAGTGTACTAGCGCGGCATGGGTTCATCAAGGTGAAGAAGAATCTATACGGTAATTCTTTGGTAAGAATTAACTCATGGAATTAGTATTATCCTATGATATTTCCAAAAGGGTGGCATGCATGTTTAATTAAAAGTGTTGGGTAGCACACAAGTGTTTCTACTTTTAAGGAGCTCTGGATACTTAGGCATGAAAATTTTGATGAATTATAAACACTTAGGCCTTATCCTACACCTTCAAGTCTTCGATTCTAGGTAAAACGTTACCTTAGAATCTTTTGGTAAAGTTGACTAGAAGAAATGGGAAACCAATGCTTGAATTTCACTTTTGTAAAATCCTTCCCTGATATGGGGGGCCTACAAGGGCTATTTAGAGACCACCTTGAACCTTGGGTGAAAAATCAAATGGGGTGCACAAGTGAGCTGGGCGACCAATAGGTGGATCATATGTTACTTGCACGGTGCATAGGTGACGTGCACGCCTCACTCCAAACAGGCTCCTAGTCTACGCCTTCATCAATTATTTGATGTTTCTTCAAAGGGCGACCCTCTTTGTGCTTAAGGTTTTACCCTTTGCCATTCATTGGACTCTGTGATGGAAAGGAGCATCAACAGTGACAAACAGTATATGTTAATAGTATTCCTCTTTATTCAATTGATTGTGTGAAACCAAAAACCATTTTTTAAGAATCATAGATCATAATTCAATGTGAAAAATAAATTATAATAAAAATCATTGATAAGATGTTATATATTAAGGAACTTTTTTTCAATCTAAGAAAAATTTTCATATACATATATCACATTCAATTAATAATAGGTTGTCTCAAATTCTTTCCTCATGTTCTTAATTACCTAACAAAAAAATCTATAATGTGATACAAACATAGGTGACCTAAAATATCATATATGGATATTAAAATTTTTAAATGAAAATTTAATATATATCATAGTAATTCATGTTATAAAACCTGAAAGGATTAGTGTTTTTTAAGACTGGTTACATAATCAAATTATTTCATGAATGTTGTTCAATATCTATAATAATGTTATTGTCACATAGTACCATTCGTAGACATATTCTACATAATTCCATTGTTCCTAAAATGGGATAAATAGAACCATAAGAATGGATAGGCTCGGATTCTCAGTATTGGTATACATGTTCGACAAGAATTGAATATCATAATTGAGAATAACATAATCATAATTTCATGAGAGAATGATCGCAACTTTTGAAATTCATACCTAATTGGTCATAGATCATTAATTATGTTCAAAACTATAAATCATTGTGATCATAAATGGTGTTTGTCAGAGGAGTTTGGAATCATCAATATCATATCATGAACTATGAGTTATTAACATCAAAATAAGAACACGTCATAGTAATTTATCATAATAATAGGCACCGAAATTCATTACATTATTCAATGATAACTTCCTTTCCCATCATAACATTGTGGAACATTTCCTATAATGGATTGATCTTACTTATCATTCCCTTTCCATTAATGATGGAAGAAGACACATATTAGATTTGGTTCACCCCCTAAATACATATCATATTATGTCATGAGATATTTATATTTTCCCATTTAATTGGAGTGTTATATTATTATAGGTTGACCCATCATATATTTAAAATCTTATATATGTTGGATACTAGATCTCAAATATATTCATTTTTCATCATATCATAACCAACACATGAAAATGAAATTTGGTTCATAAAAACAACATTAAAAATAATCATAATAAGCTATATAGATAGTGGAATTGGTTGGTATCACATGTTCATAACCCCAATTATTTATAAAAACCCCTTAAGGATATTTTCATAAATGAAAATACCATTTATTATAGAAAAAAAAATTTCATTGAAATATAAGTGAAAAAAATCATATTCTTTTGGTATCATATAAATGAAAATAACTCCCCTTAATATCCAAATGAAATTTTATTTATAAAAAACATAGAAAATTGTCAAGGAATATTAAAATAAATATTAGTCATTATTTTTGTAAATATTTTTCATTTAGTAAACATTTAAAAATTTATTTTCATAATTATTTTAAAAAAATCAATTATATCCTACACAGAAATAATTATAATGATTCATTTTGAAAAAATTTAAATAAATGACCAATATGTTTGAATATGAATTTATATATTCATTTGAGAATATAACATAATATTTCAGTATCATTTTAATGAATATGGACATGAAAGAATAGTATTCCTGACCTTAAATAAAGAATAATTATAGCTTTTATTAAAAATGTTATTTTGATGAATAAATCAAAAAGAGGGTAAAAATTTATATAAAACATGAAACACCTTTAAATAAACTTATTAAAATAAAATATAAATTTTTAAATACATATTGAGAAAGAAAATTCGTCAATTAATTTTTAAAATGAATAATCCTGATTAACAATGTGATTCAAACAAAATCAATTACCTCATATACCAATTTTCATCTCACATTCTCTACACTCGTGTATAATAATTTTTTGTTAATAATAAATCTATAACAGAATCATATTCAAAAATACATTTACAAATTTTATTCACTCATAGTTTTCAATGACCAATTAGTAAATAATTCTCCATGAAAAGCAGTCTTATGAGTGTTAACTATTATTTTTAATCATGATTCAGTTTTTAAATCTTGTTAAATGAATACTTTTCAGGGATTAATCCTCAAAAAACCATAATCATGTAATAAGTATCCTATTTATAAATTATTTAAAATTATGTAAAAATCAATGTAATATGTTTTTGAAGAATGAGTTATATGAATTTGTGGAGGTTTTTAATATGCATGAATGCACAAGGGATGTATTAATTATTAAATTAATATAAATAAATTACTGTGACTATTAAATAATTATTAAATAATCATATTTATATAATAATATTTAAAAAAACCAACAATATAACAATCCATGTGTGGAAGTGATGAAAATTTAAACATGTTCCTCTATAGAGAAAGTGGTCTATACGTACACATAAACAACACATTAATTTTCCATTGGATGGATGGTAAATAACTATATATTTATCCATTATAAAAATAAATTGTTTTAATATTTAAGGAACTAATTTTCTTATATAATGATGAATATATTAGAATTTTTGGGTGTGGAATATGGAATAATCATGAAAGAACTGGTTTAAGATGATTAACTCCTTTTAGTGTATATCACTTTGGTATAGAACTTAATGATTTGTAGATTGATATTTAGGAAATATAAGGACATATAGGATATGTGGATGAAATTTAGGAAGATATTTTAATATGAATTTCCAATATAGAGTTTTTAATGTGTATCAATAGTGAGTAGAGAATATTCCCTTTTTTATGTGAAGGGTGTGGTAACCATGTAAATATTAAATTTAAAAAAAAACATTTAAAGTAATTTTCATAATAAAGTATAAAATTGGACTTATTGATTAATATAGAATAATTATGTTACAATACAAACACATTAAATCAAATTTATACAAATTTTAGTCTTATTTGATGCATTACCTCTTAGTTTAATCCCATCTCTAACATTTTAAAATATTAGTGTGGTAATAAACGCTTACCATGATAACTACTAATTTTAACCAAAACTAAAATTATAATTATAAATAAACATGAACAAGATGATTTGAAATATATATATTTTTTTATAAAATTCTATTTCTATTGTTGGTAAAAACTTGCTTTAAAAATTCTAGCAAAACAAGATAAAAATTACTTTTAGACAGTTGCATTTGTAGGCATAAAAGTATATTTATTCTCAATTCCATATAAGTAAAAATACAAATATAAATGATTAAATATTTTATTTATTACATTACATAATATTTAAATTAAATACAATTTCCATAGTGATTAATTTAATTTATTTTGATAAAAATCCCAATTCACATATTAAAATAGTTTTCAGAAAAATATTATCACCTTTTAACTTCAAATTGTTATATATATTTTTTCTACCCAATTCGTAACAAATATATAAATGATATAACATTTTTATAAATGTATGGTAAATATTATTCCATTTATATAACATATAAAAATATATTAAATTGAATTTTTCATAGAACATATTTTTTAAAAACAGTGTTTTTAAAAAGAATATTTTCTTTTATCCATGAATTTATTGGATAATATTTTATCACCATTTCTCATCCATTTCATGAATTAAATTCCATGATTTTATTAATTAAATTTCATCTATAATTTTTTTTATACCATTTATAATTTTTTAAACATCATAAAATCCATAATTCATTAATATAATTAAAAGCATTTCTGCAGTTACAGAGTCATTTCATAAGATGACTTTGAAACAATATGAAAAATTAGTTAGTTTATCAATTTACATCGACTATATGTTAATGTATTTGATTTCATATTTTTAATATGGTATTATTCAAATTTTTAATATTTTTACCTTCAAAATCTATCGAACCCTTAAAGTTCATTAAGGTGAAATATCTTCTAAAATCTCATAGTGATATACACCAGGTGTGCATGGAGCTAATAATAGAGGGGATACAAATTGAGGTACCTCTAGGTATACAGTGTCATTATTATGGGTAGCTAATATTTCACATATAAATTTTCAAAATAGTGGTATTTTTAGACACATCATATTATATCCATTTACTCATATGTTTGTTCCCTAAAACCCCATTTTACCCAATTAAACATGGGATCCTCCCTTAAATATCCTGATTCTTCTTTATCACATTTTTGTTCTACTAGAATCAATGGTGTTTTAAGGGTATTATTAATAACCAACAAATTAAAACCCATCCCCTCCCATATCTTATTCCAAATATCTCTCCTCTCATATATTTTTGTTCGTATATACTAGGGATTTTAGTTTGGGGTTTCACCAAAACATTGTAAAATTTTCTAATGATGTAAGGATTAATATAATCTTGGTTTAAGAAAGATGCTATTAGTTAGTTGAAATTTTATAACCATTTTTAAATAATGTGATTGGGTTGTGATCTCATTAAGAGGTTATTTGATTTTAGAGTAAAAATAGAAGATTTTTAATTGAAATTAATTTGGGTTTTATATTGTTATATTATTAGGTTTTATATAAAATATTATCACCTAGTTTTTCTATAAGGTTTAGTATTATTTTATAAAATATATATTATGTTCAAAAACCCACATTTCATGGTGACTTGGGAATAATAAAAAGTACCATGAAAATTGAAGTGACACATTGAAAATAAACTCTAATGATTAAAAATCATCAATAATGTGATTAAAATTAGGATCACGAGTCTGATTAACCTTAGTAATGATCAAATGACACTAATGGTTTTGGTATGTGTTGTCAACCCTTTGGTGAAATTTTAGAAAAATCTGAGAACAAGATTACTAAATTTTCCTGAAATATTTATATTGTTAGCACAACTATTCTAATAATTATGACCTATTGACTTTCAATAATATTTTCATATTACATGATAAAAAACATTCAATGGGAATTTTTCATCAACCTATGTAATGGTTTGAATAATACTTTGTTCACATAAAACATATCTTTAAAACTTATATAGAGTAAATTTTTGGTATTATATTTATCTTTTATTTTAATGGTTATATTATATTCAATATGTCTTAAATGGTTTAAATGGTATGTTTTAACCAGTTTCTTTCACATCTTTACATGTTTATATATGGAATTTCTCCTTTTTGTGTGAATTATTTTTCCATTAATAAGTTGTTACATTATACTAAAATTCTTTTATAATAGTGTCTGTACTTTTAAGAATTCATTCATTATTTAAATTTTATTATTTGTTAGAATTTAACTATGTTATTGTGTTCTTTACATTTTTATATACTTTTTTCATAGAATTTCATGTCTACAAATGTTTTAAAATTATGATAATGAATCTAATATATATAAAAATATAATGAATCGATCTTATTTTATAGAATATTATGATATGTTTATAACCAATATATTATGTCGTGTTATAAATTTGTGATTAAATATAAACCTTCTAGAAAACATTTCTGATGTTATATAGTAATCCAAACAGTTAAATTAAAAATAAATGAATTATAAGTCAACTATCCAAGAATAAGTTTGCCTAGGAGAATGTATGAATGAAATGATTAGAGAAAAATGTATTATGTTATAATAAAATATTTGGATATTAACCATTCCTAGTTTCATTAATTGTTTGTTTCATAAATTAAACCCAGAACATTTAAAATACTTATAAGGTATGTTTTCTTTAATGAAATTACAATAAGGATAATTATATGTAAAGACATTAATCACTATTTTGGTTTTATTTAAACTAAAATTTTTGGTATAAGAATCATTTTAAATGTCTTTTTTTAAAGAATGCTTTTAAATTAAAAACATAACATATTTCTTCTTCAATAGTTCATGTTTCATGATTAAAAAGTTCATATATCAAAATATTAGATATATTAAGGTATTTCTGTACTGATTAAAATATTTTATTTACTAATTAATTTTATCTAATTTATTTTTGAAATGTGAAAACATATTAGATAAAGAACTATTACATTTGTATTTATAAATTCTGAGCTAGTGTTTATGTAACATCATCAATATTTTTGAGTTTATATGAGTATTTATTAATTATGTCCATATATATACTTGATATTTCACATGGATTTTAAGTAAAATATACATTCTTCTGAAAATATCATATTTAGTGCCTCATTTTCCTAATCATTAATAATCATTGGAATATTATGTATGTTCGTCCATATAATTATATGAATTGATTTCATGGTTAAGAAAGATTGAAACCTAGAAATCCATATGTTAATGAAATAAATGTGAGTTATAATTTATCACATTAATGTAATTAAATTCCAATTGATGTGTTTAAATGTTAAATATAATCATACTTAATTTTTATTTTATTCTAAATAATGGAAATAAATATGAGGAATAATGTAGACAATCAATGTGAAGTGTAATGTGATAACTACACCAATGAGATGCCCAACCTGATTGGAGAAGGAATCAAACACTCCCTAGTGATTTTATCTCAACTTACATAGGTTATGAATAGATACATAGATCTGAAGGAACATACAAACCCCATAATAGATAAAAATCCACAATCGAGAGATTCATGCATCAAAGGCCTCCTACTTTCAATGGGTCATATGAACCATTAATTTCAGAACTACGGATCAACTCTATTGAAAAGAACTTCTTCATAATTCAATCTTCTAAATAAGATATGTTGATGTTGGTTTTTTGTCATATAGATAATGAAGCTGAGTAGTGGTGGACATTGACAAAAAATATAAAACCTAAGGAAGATATAAAAGGAAAGGTGGGGATGGACTTCAAGAAAATGTTTTTAGGAAAATATTTTCTTCACACTCTCCATCATAAAATGGAATGGGATTTCCTTTACCTCATAATAAAAGTCAATGAATCTGTCATGGAATATGAGGAAAAATTAAAAATACATTCACGATATGCCTCTAACATTGTCGTTACCCCTGAGTGAATGGTTGACTACTTCATTAGTGGGCTAAAACCTAGTCTATAGAAATCCCTAGTGATCAGTGAATTTGATATCAATGAGAAACTTTTATGATGTGCCCACAAAGTCAAATTTGAGATCTGATAATCATATGGGTATCATGAGGATAAGAAGACAGAGGAGATCAATTTTGGTGGCCCAGATGACATATATATGGTTCCAAGGAATTTCCCCATCCCACTTTCAAATGGTGCTGAAAGAAGAACCCTAGATATTTTTATAAGGGGATGAGGATATACTTTATGTGTGGGAAGAAAGAGAACCTATACAGAAATTTTTAGAAGGAAAAACCTACTATAACGATAAAGGAAAAGAATGATCCCATAATCCCTCAGTGTATTGTTTTTCTCTACAACTGTAAGGAACTAGAGACTTTGGAAACCAATGCACTAAGCCAAGGGTTTTTGGAGACAACCAACAACATCCACGACAGTAAGGGAGTGATTGTTTCCATCACTACCACCCATGGGAATCCCAAAAATTATGTGGTGATAGGTACACTAATAATTCATTCAATAATAGAGATCATAATTTTCTATTCGCGTTTAAAGCATTCATTCATGTAATGAAGGTTTAGTAAAAATTATCGAATACCATCAAAAATCATGGATGTAAAAGTTTCGGTGAAAATGAAAAATGGTGAAATTATTGCATCACAAGTTTATAACTCCTCCCCTTTATAAGTATGTGGGATGAATTTCCTAGAAAACATTGTTATACTCCCTTTGGATGAATTTTATGCAATTATAGGCATGGATTTAATTTCTCTATATATATCAAACATAACTTTTTATATAAAGGAAATAACTATATGAGTTGTGAATCGTCATCTTTTTTTACAAATGTAAGAAGAATGATGAATCTTATTTAGCATCATCATCTCAAGAATGGATATTATTTCTATATAAGCAAGATTATATAGCTCCAATGATTTATTCTAAGGAATGAATAATCCTTGAAGACATGCCCATTATGAGGGAATATAGTAATGTGATTCACACGTAATTTTATAGGCTTCATCATAGCTGGGATATTAAAATTTTTATCAATATTTTTCCCTGGGAATTACAATTATCCCACACTCCATATATAATGGATGTTGTGGAATATTAGTTGATAAAGAAATTGCTACAATAGATTCTAGATAAATTTTTCTTATGCCCAAGAACTTCACAAAGGGTTTCACTAATCATATTTTTAAGAAGAAGGATGGGTCACTGTGAATTTTCATTGATTATTTTGAGCAAATACAGATAACGATTAAGAACACATATCATCATCCAAGATTTTTGACTTTTTCGATCAACTATGTAGTGAAAAATATTTTTCAAATAGGGATCTATGGTTTGGATATTAACTTGTTAGGGTGGAGAAGGAGGATATCCCCATGATTTCTTCTCATATAGGGTACATGAATTATGAGTTCTGGGTGATGCATTTCAAACTCACTAATTCTCCAACAATCCTTTGGTACATAATGAATAGGGTTTTTAGAGATTACCTTGAAAGTTTTTTGGTAGCCTTTATTGATGAAATTCTAAAATACTTTGATAGAAATGGGGAGTATGGTGATAATTTTATCACACTGTTAAATACCATATAAAAGTAGATTCTTTTTGAAAAATACAATAAGTTTGAGTTTTGGTTAAAGGAAGTCAAATTCTTGGGGAATGGTATCACAAGAAATGGAATATATGTGGACCCTTCAAATACTAAATCAATTTAACGATGGAGGAGGCCAATATATGTGAAAGATATTAGTTGTTTCTTTGAGTTAGATTTGTTTTATCGCCGATTTGGAGAAATAGTCTATGAGTGTCAAGAACATTTACCAAGATATCTCAGAGGGTGTAATGTTTTCCTGGAAATATGATTGGAAAGAGAGATTCAAGGAGTTTAAAAGAAGTCTGATCACTATGATTGTGCTTAGAGTATCCACAAGTGGAGTGATTATTGTTATATTCAGTGATGCTTCAAAGAAGGTCATGGGTTGTGTGTTAATAAAAAATTACTATGTCACCGCGTATTCTTCAAGGCAATTACATTTTCATGAACAAAACTACCCAACACATGATATAGAGTTATATTCAATAATTTTTATTTTAAATATTTGGTAGCAATATCTCTTTGGGTTGCATTGTGAAATATATAAAGATCATGAAAGTATCAAATATATATTCATAAATAAAGAGCGGAATGTATGCCAATGAAGATGGTTAGAATTGATCAAATAATTCGACTACTAAATCTACTAACATTCTAAAAAATAGAATAAAGTGTAAGATGATATAATCATAAATGATCCAAAAATTATATCATTTATAAGAGTTGAGAGGGATCACATCGTCTTTTATTTGGAATGTGTGGATATGAGAATAAAAAAGGAATGGAAATTATCAATACATTCACAAACGATTTCTCAAATTCTTCTTCTGGAAAGGATAATGAATTATAAAGGAGATGATGTTAGAATTAAAAATAATTTTGAAGCTATAAGTAAATGTAAATCCACATAGATAAAAGTTCATGCTTAAGGGGTAGTGAGATTTGTTTCAGGACTATGTGAACCATCAAATCATTATATAAAGAAGGTGTAGTTGGATGATGCCCATAGCTAAACACTCTCCATACACCTAAGAAGAACTAAAATGTATTGAGATCTCTAAGAACACTATTGGTGGGACAATATGAATAAGAAGATCATAAAATATACATCAATATTTCTTGAATTTTTTTAAGTGAAAGTGGAAAGGAAAAAAATTCATGGGGATGTCGCAACTATTACCCAAACCAACATAGGAATGAGAAAACATCACCATGGTCATTGTCACTGTCCATAATAAGACACCAAGATGGGAACAATGATATATTGTTATGGTGGATCATCATACAAATATTGTACACTTCATTTCTATATGAGAGGAATTATCACTGAATCTAGTTGAATATATATATATATATATATATATATATTAGCAAAGTCTTCAGCCTGAATGGAGTCCACTATCTATTATATCCAATTCATATCCAACATTGAACTCTATGTTATATAAGAGTCTTCAAAATTCTATAAACCCTAATTTTAACTTCAGCACAACATATCACCTTCAAAATAATTTTAGTTAGAGAGGACTATCCAGAAACATAAGGAAATGTTGGTAAGAATGCTCAATTGACATTTATGAAGACTGTATATAACATATTCATCAGGCTATGTACTCTTAGAACAACAGTTTCCACATAAAAATATAAATTTCTCCATATGAATCCCTTTACGAGAAGAGTTATAGAACACTTGCATGATGGTATGATATTGGGGAATAAAAACTTTTAGGTCTTGAAATGGATGAGGAAATGGTGGAAAATGTTAAAACCCTTCATTACCACACAAAGGATTCTTAGAAGAAATAAAATTGCAATTATATCAATCATTATCGAGACATAATGTTTGATGTTGGAGACATGGTATTCCGTTACATAAATCCATGGGAGAAAATGATGAGATTTGGGGATAAGGGAATGCTTAGTCCACGATACATCACCCCTTTGAGATCCTTGATCTCATCACAACGTTGGCCTATCGACATTCACTCCAACCTACCATACCTAGAGTTAATGAGGTATTCCCTGTTTCACTCTGGAGGAAGTGTGTACATGACCCCTAACATGTACTCAATATAGATGTGGTACCATTAGAGAATGATCTTTCCTATGTGGTGCATGTGCTGAAGATCTTAGATTGTTGAGACAATGACATACCAAATAAGACAATAAACCTTGTCAAAGTTCAATGGAGAAACCAAATGATTTAATAAACATCATGGGAACTAGAGATAGCATGGAGATAAAATTACCATCATTTATTTTAAGTGGTTGAAATAATTATTTTTAGGGTTAAATTTATAAATGGGGGATGATTGTAACAACCCAATCTGTACAACTAATATTCCATTTTAATTTAAATTTTTTACAAGGTAATATTGTTATAGAAAAAACATGCACTTTTTTGTTTTATTATATCCAATTGTTTTAAAAAGATCTTTTATAATATTTACCATTGATTATATAGTCTTTAAAGAGTTATCACATGATTTATATAAATATATGGATTTAACGAATCCAATTAGTATAGACAACGGATGTTATGGCCTCATCCAATAGGATTATATCCTATCAATACCATTTATTAGATATTTTGAGTGAGATATCATAACTCATAATTTTCCATGAACAATCCCATGATATGATCTAGTAACATAATCATGAGAGAAATATTTTACGGGAGAAGTTCAAGATCATCCAGATCCTGACCCAAACCATGTTCTCTGAATGACCCCATGAAAGTATCACCATCACACACTGTACTCAAAGAGAGTATTCCAGTGTAATAACGAGATATTTATGAAGACCTTAATAATATGAATATATAAATTTGATAGAATGAATAATTTTTTTATATCATATTGTTATATTATAAATGATCTTGAATTTGATTCAATTAAAAACATATTGTATTTTAATTTAATGTTCAAATTCAATTAAGGGGTTTATTTTGATGAATTAAGGGATTTTTTATATAAATATTTTTTTAATAAAATTTTATAATTAAATAATTTTTATTATTTATAAATGGTCACATGATTTTTATGAAGTGAAATATTGTATTTTCAAGGGTTTAAAAACTATTGTTGTAAAAAACCCAACATTTATCAATAAATGAAGAATATTATTATAAAAATTAAAATGAACATATATAAAAAATTATTTAGATAAAATATATATTAAATATTTGAAATACAATTTTGAAATTATCCAAAGGTGAATTTTTCATAATTTATTGAGTGTCAAATATTTGGGTAAAAATTAAATACTTTATAAATATAAAGTGTGTTTTATGACATTGGAATAAATTATTTTTTTGAAATAAATAATATAATTTGTATCCTTGTAAAAATATTTCTTTTCACCTTAATGTAATATTTTTTTTTTGTTTTATAATTATTTTATCAATCATACGAAATATATAATATATTTTTGGATTTAAATTAATTTATTTAAATGAGTAACCTCCACTTGAAAAAGGTTAATATTATAATATGTTAGGCACTTTTTATAATAAAATAATAAAAAATTACAAACATTGGAAAAAAAACATGATAAGTTTGTCGCTTTGAAAATTATATTATATAGTGTCAAAAAACTATGTTTGTGGAATATTAAAAAATTACCCTTTCATTTCCCATACAAACCCACCTAAGATCCCACTTCTATTCACTCAAAATCCTTATATGACATCATTAATCTACCCTCCCATCTATATAATCCTTCCAAGGTACCCCAAGCTATTAATAAACCCCTTTTCATGGTTTTGGTGCCACACACATAAGTAATGGTTCTTTAATTTCTTATATTTATCTATGTTTCTTTTTCTTTTATGACATTTTATTTAAAATTTCTAAATAATGGGGTATTATATGTATCCTCCCCATACATACTGTATTATTTCTAAATGATTATAGACCCCTTTACAACTCAATCATCCCTCCAATGTACTCATGTTTCCATGCTCAAATTTCATAAGAATCCTTTTTTCTCTTTTCATACCAGCATATTTATTTTAATATTCCTTATTTTTTTAATAAATATTAATGTGTTGACAGGTTCTCCATTATCCATATTACATTTCACTTCATTTTGAAATTATGATAGACCTATTTCTCTCTCATCCTCAAATTTTATGATTTTTTAAGTGACGCTGTTAAGCTGTTGAATCTTCATTTTGATTTTATATGCGTAACCAATTATATATTGAATGTCGTACCAAATTAATATTAACAATATTAAATTTTATGAATATATTACTTTTTATTTAGGACTTACATGTATTTATTCTAAATTACATGACCATGGAATAAATATTAGTGATGAATGAATCAATCTATTTTGATCTATGCGGCACAACTTAGCATGAGAATGAAAATAAAGTGATGGGTACACCCAAAATTATATAGCACTCCAATGTAATGGGTAATGTTTAGTATCATGGTACGTCTTGTGGGAAATGTGTGTAATTAACAACTTTTTGATAATTCTTCCACCATGAATTCATAGAGGTTTATTATTGACCAAGGTTTATGAGGGAATTTTTTGAGTTATTCCCATATTTTCCTTGTTATGATTATCATTCTATATC
The DNA here is from genome assembly GCA_963277665.1 of Viscum album. NCBI lineage: Eukaryota > Viridiplantae > Streptophyta > Magnoliopsida > Santalales > Viscaceae > Viscum > Viscum album. The sequence goes on along the minus strand of OY728152.1, from coordinate 2,079,956,909 downwards.
ATGCCTTATTATTCATATTCCTTTATGAAAAATTGATAACTATTGTCACACATGTATTTTCAACATCATGTTAATTTATGTTTATTCACTTACTAGGATTTATGACTCATCCCATTCATTATTATTTCCCTAGGTTTTGAAATTTATTATTAATCACAAGAATATTAAATACGTTTTCATTAAACATGTTGTAATTCATGTTTAAAGAAGAAATTTAATGTAACTAATTCCAAAATACAATATAATTATCAATATTTTGGGTTTTTTAAGTGTAATTGTTTGTAATTGAATTATGTATTACTATGTTATAAAGATAAGGGTAATCATAAAATTCCAATTCAATTGTTAATAAACATTTTGGGTAACATTTTGATAGTGGTTCCATGTATTTTTTTACATTATGAGGATAATATTTTCTGTATCATATGATCCATGCTATGTTTTTATACTTTTAGAGAGAATTTGTCCATGTAATCTTTAGTTAAAACATCAACAATGTTGTAATTAGGACACCCCTAATGCAATTGACTCTGAACATCCTAAAGCACCAGGGATTGAGATAGATGAATAGGTTCGAGATTATTTCATATGGGTTTTAATTCTCATTTTAGAGGAAGACTTTTTTTACATTGTTTATTGTTCCAACTAGTGTATTCAAAATGAATAAACATCATGCATTCAATAGGGAGGGAGGCCCCAGGCATCTGTGTTTTATATTTATTCTTTCCATATGATCTTTAATAACCTTGAGACACAAGCATACATGAGGGTTATGTCTGATGATTACAATATATAAGGATCTTCCACAAATAGGTGGGACATCAGAGAAAATTCTGAGATCAAGAGGAGAAAACCTAGAAGGAATTAGAGTTGAAATTACAAAGGAACATCAATATGGGGATATCATGGGATGAGAAGTATCGATATTTCATTCCCTTGAGTAAGGGATCATGTCAGTGATGGATAATGATGATAATTTTATTACCCAAATTTTTTTATACAACCTTCGGGTGACATACTTATAGAATGATATTCAATATTATATCCTATCACATTTGAACATATTTCAACTGAGAAACATCACATGTGTAATGAATCAGGATATCATCTTAGAAGGGAACATGTGTGGGGTCCTGAGTAATGGAAAAATAGTCTTCCCAAGATTATAATGAGACATTTTTTAGGAATTTGGATGAATGACATCGATAGTTATCACCAAGGTAGTTGAAAAGAAAAAAAATCTAGGAAGTGGGTTAATGTCTCAGGACCATGGCCCGATACATTTTTCCCATGTTGAAGGGACAACCACGGGATTTTATTGTGTACATTATCTAATATGGTTTGTTTTAGTGGAGATAGGATATCCCTCCTATATAATAATTTCAAGAGTAATCGGTAGTTTAGTTTTGGAAGAGGATTAGTCCATGCACTAGGGTTTTGGAAGGACTCAAATACTACTCAATAGACATGTAGTTGGAGTTCCTCTAAACACTGAGGAGAGGGTAGGGATCATACAACCATATTGTAGGAGTAGTTTTACCCACACTATAGAGTAACATTGGGTATTACTATTTGATTACAAGGAAGAAGTGTGAGTCAGATGCACGTTATAAAATCTACTCTATGAAGTCCGGACGTAGGAATATCCATAGTTATATGTACGATTCATATTCCATTTAACCTTTCATATTTATTTGATATATGATTATCACATTCCTTCCAATCATATAAAATTTTAAATGTATTGGGTATGGATGTAGAGAAATTGGTTGTGTTTATGACCATCAACACACCATTATAAGTGTAATTGAAGGGCATCAGATGATGTAGGGAATGTTTTATTATAATTTTTGGCAATTTAATTTTTTTGGGATCTATTTATGCTATGAAATATAGGGATTGATTTGATTCTGGGTATGGATTTTCATGTTCAATAAATGTATTATATTGACTATTATTATAGGAGAGTTACATTTCTATCTCTATGAGGGGGTATCTATATTCACCAGGTTAAATAGGATCTTCAGGTCGGTCATGAAACATTAATTTAGTGTAGATAATATTTCCTAAATGTTCAAATATCAATCCATGTTCTAGATGTTGGAATATCACATTAGAGTACTTTTCACTAGCGGTGGACCACATTTATAATTTCTATCTTGAACATTTATCAAACATACCATCCATGTGAGAGATCAAATTCTCTATTGAATATATTTTAGGATAGAAGATGGATTATATAACACCTAATACGATGGGAATAATGGAGCATTTAATGTGAAAAATAATATTGGATGATTGGGATGTTATAGGATTTATAAAACCTAGTACCCTACCATGGCGTTCCCCTATACATTCTTCAATGAATTTTGATGTTACATTCCACTATTGTGTTAATTATCAGAGACTGTACCACATAATAGTTAAGAACCGGTTCCCCTTTCCTTGAGTGGAAGATCCATTCTCTCAATTGAGCGGTGGTAAAATATTCTACAATATTTACATGATTCCATGGTATTATTAGTCCAGTGTTATAATGTACGACATACCGTAGAATACTTTTAAAAGATGGTATGAATTTTTTGAGATTGAGGTGATTCTATATTATTATACCAGCACATTAATGTAGTTCATGTAATTGCTGAATCAGATCTTCCAACCATTTTGGGATATGTATTTTGGGTTTTCATTCACTAAATATTGGTGTACTCTTAGTCTGTAAATGATCACGCCCAACATCATGACTTAATCTTATGAACACTGAAGGGTCATCGAATACAAACCATGATATCTAAATGTCACATTTAAATTGATAAATCAAAACATATTGTGTAACATTATGTTCGAGGTTTGTGTGTTAGAGGACCTAGGGATGGTTTAAACCATGGTACATTAAGAAAGTTGAAATAATGACTTTGATATTAATTGATTTCTTGATCTATAAATTTATTGACAATGTTCCATCTTAGAATTCTCCCATTTTATAGATTTTTGGGATGAAAAAATAAATGGGAGAGTTTAATTGGAAAAATTCATATGGGGAGGTTTCCAAAAAAATGGATTTAAAGGATGATATTAAAATTTACTCTCATCATACATTAGAAAGGTTTGGATTATACCATGTATTCTGTCAAATCAGGATCCAGGATTAGAGTTCTTTTGATGTAGATGGTTTGAGTGGTATATTACAACTCCATATATTTGATGAATCATCAGAATAATCACCCAACTCAATATTATGAATTAGTTGAGGTGACAAACTCCATATAATTCTAGCTACACTATCTATTGGTTGACAGTTTTGTAGTGTACATGAGCCATAGGACACTCAATTACATATCACCCTAGTTGAACCCAAACATTTCTTTAGAAAAGATAGGTTTATTATCTATAGTCTTTCAACACCATTTTGGAAAATACTATAGGACAGTGAAGCATTTTATCAAATTCCATGAGTATGAAGACTCAAATTTAGGTGGTCAGGGAATATTGTGATGAGTGGCAAACAATAGGGATCCTTATAGATATTTATCTAGATATTTAAGAGTTATAGAGATGAGATACTCTAACATTAACATATATTATTCAGTTTTTCATTGAATAGATCAAGAGATGGAATATATCTAATCATGTGGGCATAGATATGATTAATATATTATATGGTGGGGACCCACCATCAATTTGGTCTCTTGTAAATGATGGTGTTATTTATATCCATTACCATATTTGGGCTATTAAAGGTTTTGATATGGAGATGATGGTATAGTTAAATGATTATAAAAGGGTTGAACATCCTTATTTTATCTATATATGTATCATATTATTCATTATAAATACTATTTTCTAAGGATAAGGAAGTAAATAGATGACTATGTGGCATGATGATAAACTTTTTAGAAGGATAAAGACAAGTATTGGAGGCCTATTGGGTTACTATATCCATTTCATGTTTCAAAATGGAAGTGGTGTGATGTCATTTTGGACTCCATGATAACGTTTCCATGGACACATTGGAAAAAATATATAATATGGGTTATCGTTGATTAGTTAATAAAGGTATTCAACTTATTCTTAATGAAGGATACCTTCATAATCTATGATATACATACAAAATATGTGTGATAAATTATATTATTTAAATTTTATATTAGGATTATAATTTCTAATATAGATTTTAATTTCACGTTAAGATTTATTTTGGGCCTTTGGGAAGATTTTGGATGATAGGTTCTTCTCTGTAAGACCATCTATCCATTTAATTATACCCAATATGAGTATACAATTTTTATTCATGAGAAAATATTATGATACAATGTTTTAGATTATATATATCCATGAGAGAGGGATCAAGAACAACTAGATTTCACTTGTAATACCATATTTGGGACACTATTCAAATTTTACCATTTGAGGATTTGTATAGTTGGTCATGTTTTTCAATATTAAGCCAATTACGAGTGGGCAATTCATCTAAAATTGTCTCATATATGATACATATGAGAATGTTCAATTTATACAAAATAGTTGTTATGAACATAGAGGAGGGATAAATCATACATTGACCAATGAAGAAAACCTCAAAAGATTGTGGTTCGTAAGAATGGATTTCGTCTTCAGTTTCATAGGATAGGTAAATTCTAAATATATAAGAAGATCAAAATAGAACTGTGGTTTTTTGGTCCATTTGAGATAGTATACAGATTCAGTCTTTTTTCATACTATTTTCCCTTCCACAACATGATTAATTCATGCATGTCCTGTTTTACTTGTTGTGGCTTATGACATATTACTCAGACCCCTCTCATGTGATAGATCAAAATTATGTAGAGATTTTTGATGATGCAACCATTGAATAGTGTCTAATCAATATAATATATTGTTGGGAGAAAAATCTCAATGGGACGTCAATTCCATTAGTTCTAGTGTAGTTTTATTATGTGTGTGTATAAGAGGATACATGGGAATGGGAGTCTAATATGTGAGTGTAATGACCCAAGTTATTCAATAATAGAGCATAGTGGTACTTAGTTACATAGCTCAGGTGTAATCTATTATATGATATATAGGTTTTACGATGTCATCTTTGATAGGGTATGTTCATTTTTATGTATTTGGTCGAACGTCATTGTGTTTTGTTAAATTAGAAAAATCGTGGTAATCATCCATTTCGCCCCTCAAAATATGGTTTCTATGGTTATTTGGGAACTCCGAAAACCATTCTAACATATTAATAGAAGTTGTGTGTAGCCATGGCAAAGTTGTAAAACCCCCAACACACTAGAACAATACACATTCCAACCAATGAGTATATCATAATAGAGTCCCACCGGCAGGCCACTGAGACCCAGCAGCTAGATGGCGGGTTTGGGTAGAGTTGGTATCTAATAAGAGACCTTCCATGTAACTTTTTGGGTATCCATATATATAGTCTTGTTAGAGGACACCATCAGCTAGTCGATGATGTCCATTGTCTAGAAACTGGTAGGGGGTTGTTCCATGATATGGACAATAAGAATCATATTTCTTCAAAAAAAAACAATTAATCCCATTATTTCCTCTAATAAAATACTAACTAGATATTTATGAAATTTAAGCTTATACATAGATTTTATGTCTCCTTCAATGTTTCTCATTGATTAATTGTGATGTTCTCTAATTTGGATTTCTTTAAACTGTTAACACTTATTGAAATTAGTGATATCTTATTACTTCCTCTTTCAATCCCACTATTACATTCTTAATAGTGTGTGAAGAATTCATTCTATTGGGGATCATGGAACATTATATTGATCTATTTCATGATCATGGATTTCATATTCATCATTTTTTGAATTGGGTGGCCTAAAATAACTCCTTCAAGTCTGTTTCATCTTCTTAGACATTGAAACCAATGCAATCACACCTGTATTCCATACACAAAACCTAAATTAACTAGTGAAATTTTGATATTTATGAAACCATATTTTTATTCCTCCCATAAATTCCATTGGATTAGTTGGAATTAACAATGTGACTTCAAAAAACCCATGTGGTGTGCCAACTGTTGGCATATGATAATCATGGATTAGATGAACCTATAACATTATGATGATTTGTATGTTGATTATGAATTTTATTATCAATATTAATTAAATTATTATATGATTTGGGTAATTAGGTTTTTAAAAGAATTAATTTTCCTAAAAGTATCAAAAGGGAATTTTATTGATTTTTTTGGTTAATGTTATGGAATATGGATATTATTATTTGTGATTAGTCTTTCGGATTAATCGATGGGTGTTAATGAAATAATACAATTATTTTGATAATTTTTAAAATTATATAAATGAATGAGAGGCTGAAAATTTTAATTTGGGGAAATTAATCAATATTTTTATGTTTACATGTTGTTAATGTTTAGAGAAATAAAATATATTGGATATTTATTAATTTTTTTGAGGGAATTTTAAATAGGTATTAAAATGAGAATTTATATAATATTCAATGTCATTTTAACATGTATGTCGCCCTAATATTGGAATTCTCTCTGGTTCTAGTGAATAATTATTATATTTCATGGGTCTCCACCTTGGGAACATGTATGTGTCCCTTTCATGGGAATCCGCACAGGGCCAAGTATGATATGGTTTCTTTTTCCCTTGGAATGGTCCTGCACCTGGATTATGCATAAGAAACTCTAATGTGGGAATTCACATAGGGACCCATTTTCATTGTTACATGATGTATGAGGGTGAGATGTTTGGTTACATGATATATGGGATGGATGATTCAACATATATAGTATATTATTATGATATAAATTCATAATGAACACTATTTTACAGTGATGCTAATTTATTATTAGGAATTGAATCCACTACTCGAGTGAGATATCCGAAATAATTCTGATCTTGATTGGCTGAAAAAGGGTATTGATAATACACATGAGGGTAAAATGTTTTATTTGATGTTTATCATTAATTTATGAAATAATTTCCCTATTTATTAGAGTATTTCCAGAACAATATATTTAGATGATATTTATTAGACATAGAGGGGGTGAGCCTATTGAGTTTTACAAACACACTATTCAATCACAATTTGGTACCCAGGTAGACTTCATGGATGCCAGTATTTTACAATGAAAGGGGCCATATATATTATTGATTTCATTATTGTTTGGGATTGATTCTATGTGATTGAACCAATAATGTGGGTTTGAAACTATGGTTTTTGAGTCTTTATGGTGAAGTCTATTTTTAGTTTTTTATTTGTGTGACATTTATCATTAAGTTTACTAACCATTATGTATAGCATGACATGGTTTATTTTTATATATATTGATTGTTGGAATCTATATAATTTTGGCATGAGTTATAAGTCATCGTAGATGTATCATATTTATAATGCTATTGAATCTCTGTACATGAGTGTTTAGTTTCCCCACTATATTATTTACACCTGAAATAAAATGTGGAATCCTATAACTTATGGGGAGTCCTGGATGAGTTCAAATAAAAACCTAAATGAGTCATGTGAGGGATAACCAGTCAAGGGATGTTACACACTAAAAATACTTACATTCATTCCCTGTAATTTAAGTTGTAATATTTATAAAAGTATAATTGTATTTAGTTATAAAAGAGGTATCTCCCCACCCTTTCAATAACACTGGGAAAATTAAGTTTCCTCATAAATAAATAACCTCTTTACATTTGATAGAACACTATTTAACAATCGTAAGTTTTATATCATAATAAATAGAAATATTCTATATCTTTTTAAAGGACCCATAATGGGAAATATAATGTTATCACGATATGGTAAATTTTTTAGAAAAAATCATTTCATTTTAACATTCAATTTAAAAACTATTTTCCCCATTTTTTGAGGAATTTAGTATTAATAGTATTCTGATTGATTTTATGTTGTGGGAATCACCTTTTACTACAACCCTAATTACCCTTAAGAAAAGATTTGATGCCAATCATGAATATTACTTCAATAAAGTCTCCAAAACACAATTTTTTTCATTTCCATCACTTCCAAAAAAGGATTATCATAAAAAATAATTTAATACATAGTTTATAAATTTATTTGATGATTGAGGACATATAAATAAAAAACAACATTATTACTTTATATTTTAATATGGGGAAAATCATGATCAATTCATACGACCATAGTACCATGTACCAGGAATGATATATTACACTTTATCACAAGATATTCATTATCAGTTAAAAATTATAACTAATTCATGCATAATAAATATTTATTTAATAAATATCCTATATATGATTCCATGAGGAACAAAAAACTAAAAGCTTCTATTAAATAATCCACCAATATTGATAAATAATCCATAACAAATACATCACCAATTTCAGCATCACAAAATATAAAAATATCTAATTCAATGGAATTAAAGAATATAGGTCATTATAAAACATCAATTAAAATTTATTCAATTAAATAGGAACTATAAAATTTTAATCAAGAAATGAATACCAAAATTATCATCATATTTCATGAATGAAAAAATTAAAGTTACTAATAGATAATGGTAAAAATAAACGATAACAAACCTGCATATTCACAATAAATTATCATAAAAGAAGTACATAAAAGGGTATTATATATGTAGTGTTATGAAAGATATTATTATTATAGTTATCTTTTGTTTAGGAGTTTAGAACATATTCAACTAATAGTAGAAGTGGGGAAACTTTAGTGGTGGTGGTATTGTAGCATGAACTATAGTGGTGGCGGAAATGTACCATGTACCGCAGAAACACGAGTATTGTAGTCGTACTATTGACTGAAGGGTCGTTTGGGACAATAAAAGGGATTTCATGCCCTGTATCTAGGCCATGGGTCCTTAATCCCTCATAATATGTAATGGGTCTCCCTCTACCAAGACAAAAAAGATGTCTTTTCATTAATAATAAAATTAAGGATTCACCCCAAACATTTTTGAAAAATATTCAACTAAGAGGGAAATAAAGGTAAGGGTTTTTTTGTAATTTCCTGACTCGGATGCCACAAATCTGGTGCTCCGAGCCGGTTCTCCGCAAGGCCTCATGTGCACCTCCTCATATGCCAGAGGCTGCCGACTAGGAGAGAGGGCCTAGGGTGTGATAGTGTAGAGACTATTCCCTCATACCAGAGTAAGAAAACAAAGGAAATAACTAAGTATCATAAACAGTGGAATGTAAACATAGTGCGTAAGAAATAAACAACTTAAATAGAACAATTTGTACTAGTAAAATGCTGTAAAAGCTCGAACAACTATGCAGTACAATACAACCCTAGTCACCCACTAGTCGACCATATAGATAAAAGTAAAAAAGAAACTGAAAGTAAAAGTACAGGGCTCTGCTACTAACTCCGAGCGATACCACGTACCAGATATCCAGACACTATCAAACTGCTGCAGCCCAATCAGTAGAACCACTCGAGCAGCTCCGATCGATCATTTAATCCTGGGGCTCATCCCTATCCACTATGCAACTTGTGCTCAACCTAAAAGGCAGACATAAGGTCTACACGTACAGTGAGGTCTATGTGCAGGGGTGAGAAATAATCTCAGTAGGGCACCCCGACAAGCAACCTACAACTGTGCTGCTAAAAGTGTATGAAACAGCAACGTGCTTAGCCTAGCTCGAACACAACAAAAGAAGTAGAACAAACGTGCAACCAAAGTCGAACTCAGGGTATGTAAAACCTGTCAACTGGGTAAGTGCCACCATGGATTTCCATATCTATACACGTAAACCTACATAGTCCCATACCTATACACATATACATAAATATGAATGTTCATGATTATGTGATTCAAATAATAAGAAACCACATCAGTAGTCGATCCATGGGACCATAAGCCTGATCTCATGGACATCCTGTGAAAGGGTGTTGAGCTGGATGTCTTGGTACACAAGCTGTGTATCATTAAGTTGATCTCTGGGTCCATAATCCCATTGACATATACCTACTTCGGCCAAAAACGGAAATATATATTGGAACAAGTTAACCAAAAACTAGTAACTAGTTCAATATAATTCAACTTTGAGTTTCTCTGAGACTTGGCCTCGACCGTCCATCTCTATCACCAAAGCCACAGCCGAAACCAAAACAGGCTGTCACCAAGTAAAAGATAAATAAATTCCAATCCGGTGATGTAGCTTGGCAGGTTCAACTGAAGAAATCACCACTGTGAAAATACAAACTAACCACTATCCTCGGACATGTTAATCCTCACCCTCAAGTGAACATAAGAAAAACCCTCAGGTGACTGCCATTAGGCATAACGAATAGTTCCCACATGCCTATAAGAATCTTTCTCTCAGGAAAAATGAACACTTGCCCTTAGGATAATATAATCATTCCATCAGGCTAATCAGAATCACGCCCTCCAGAATACCGAATATTTCCCTCAAGCGTGGAAGCTACTACCCTCAGGCATGAGAAACGTTTCCCTCAGGCTGAACAAAACTGCCCTCTTACTAAACAAGCACTTCCCTTAGGCATCAGAAATGTTGCCCGTAGGCTAAACAGAAAATTTCCCTCATGCGAAACCAAACAATGCCCTCAGGCTAAATAAAATACTGCCCTCAGTTATTCCATACGAAATCAAGTAACTAGGCTGATCCCAACATACAAAGAAGCATTTACATTACCTTTCTGTCAAGAAATTTCAATTCAAAGTATAGTCATAGAATACCCTCGAGTACCCTGGCCAAAAGGCTAAACAAAGGAATGCACCCCCAGGGTGGCCCTAGATCCAAGCAGTGATCCCAAACTACCGTTTAATTTATCATTAGATTATTTAAGCAATTCATGATATCGTTCATCAAAGGCCTCCGCCATACGACACCCAAACCATTGGTTCATAGCACAACGATACACAAAATCAACTCAACAATTGGAAATAAACAACAGACCACTTACTACTCAGGCACACAAGGAAAATCAGTCATCCCAACAAACAAGAAGGTTCTTATATCAGGCTCAACAACAACCAACCAGGAATCACCTATAATTACCAGTACAACATCGACAACTCATTTTAGATATAAACAAACAAGTGAGGGTGGCCAAACACCCAAACCAACACTAAAAACATAACCCCAAAGGAATAATAGTTTGGGACAAGTTTTAGATGACACTTGAACACCTTCTCTACCCAAACCCAACATAAAACCATAGGTCGGTCAAACAACGGGCACCCGCCTAGTCCCAAAATTCAAACACCAAGGAGTCATCCTACTCGGGATCCACCAGATAACAAGAGAGAAGGAATCCTACATGGGATCCTTAGTAAAGGGGAATCCTAAATGGGATCCTCTAATGAAGATAAAAAGAGGAAAACCATAATAGTGTTCCTCTCAATAAAAACAATAGAGAGTTCTTACATGGACTCCCTAGTTCAGCACATAAGCAAGGCATCCCTCAGGGGACCCTAAGAAGCATCCGGTCTCATGGCCTCTTTGGCCAGTAGGCCACGTCTCACAATGGAAACGTCCTCTAAATAAAAGTTTGTGGGAGATAGCTCACAACTCATCTCATATTGAAGGTCTCAACTATGTTGGTCCGAACACCCAAACTAGCAACCTCGCCAAGTCTCACCCTCAGGTGACAACTGAGCTCAATAAAGGGAGGAAGAATCCCCTCCATTTAGAAAAAAACCCCCAAAACCACCTTTATATGTCCTATAAAAGTTCAAAGGATTAAACCATCGTAAAATACATGAAACAATGCTCAGAATCGACTATTCACATGCCAAATTCTGACTTCCAAGGCATAAGATATACCAAAATTACTAAACTGTAGCAGTACATGGCCAGTGTACATGGCCAGAACCCCTTGGGCCTGCTTGTGTAAGAGTACACAGTGTGTACATTACTCAACACAGCATATACTGTTCACAAAAAACTACGCAGTGTCTGTTTTCAACTGAACACATGCCCTTGTACCACTACACGGCGTGTACTTTACTGTACACGGTGTGTACTTCAAAAAAACAACTAAAACCGTGTTCGATTTCACACGGCCGTCAACACGGCCACCACTACAAAAAGTGTACTCAAAGTACACAGAATGTAAATAAAAAAACTCATATTCCTTAAATGGGATGAAAACATGGCGTGTTCCCCTGGAACTAACACAGTGTGTAGTGGGTTTTCTGACAGGAAATCACTAAAAATTCCCGATTCGCCCATTTTTGCCACCGTAACAATAGATCGAGCCCCATGGGCATACAGAAATTCAATATAAGGATTTAAAAACATAAAATAACTTGTGCAAAGGAGATCTATGTCCATAACCTAAATTTCCATACCTTTGGGCAGAAAGCGCCAAAGCCTCGGTTGATTTCACGGTCCACGGATTCCACAAACCAACTCAGTGTGTCGAGGGCTTCGAATCGGTACCCCTCTAACCTTATGTCTATCCCTATTTCTCGATCTACCATTTACAACATAGGAAACGGCCAAGGAGGTGCACATAAGGAGTGCGCGCAAGGAGGAGGAGGAAGGAAGAGAGAGAAAATAAAAGAAAAGAAGAAAAGAAAAGGAAGAAAAAGGGGCTTGGGCCGGCCCCGACGCCCGACATGTGTTTATGCTTTAATGGATAAACTCCCCATTCCGGACTCAATGGAACAAACATAATATCATTCCGATTATTTTTTTAAAAGTTCTTTCCAAATGAATATGTGTGAATAATTTAATATTTAATTTAATAATATTAAATATTAAATATTCCGCCCAAATTTGAATAGCTCAGATTTCCACAAAACTCTTGTACTAGGGTAAAATCCCTATTCTGGGACCAACAGAGTTGTCAGAAAAATTACTTGAGATCATCTGGTATGGGAAAAGGACCATTTTACCCCTCATAAGCATCTAACAAAAAAAATTCGAATTTCTGCTCAAAAATGCAGTCCAGAAAAACCAGAGTTCTTACCAACTCCCCACCATAAACCTTCTCGGCCCCGAGAATCCTAGTGAAATAACTAGTATCCATACTCATAACCCAAGAATCTGCACAAACCAGTTATCTACAATGTTCGACGACCAACCTTATATCATTAACAACTACCTTATACACTGAAGATATTCAACTACGACCGATCTGGTACTCCCCACAATTGGAATACCCTTATCGTCATATAAAAAGAAAACCCCGAGCACAGAAGCTCACAGAGAACATAGAAAATTATCCAGAACATGGATAACCACCCTCAAAGGGCCAATGGTGCACTCCCCACCATATGGCATTCCATACACCGCTCTGAGAGCACAAACAGAACATCTTTCATCCTTAATAGGGATGAAACATTGGAAAGAAAAATGAGCTTGATGTAGGGTCAAAGCTCTCTCAACATACTCAAGACGAATCATGATAGTGCATGATTGTCTCTAACAATAGTACACTATGATTTAACCGAAGGCATGCCCAACTCCATCCGAGCAACACTAGCAACATGCGATAAGTCGACCAGGATTCCAACATGGGTCAACATTTCTCACAAGGCCTCACAACTAGGTTACAAGGTCCAACCACATAGCCCACAAGATATAAAACCTCTCACAAGAAGGTAATTATCACAAAAAACAAAGAGATTCAAAACCAAAACACAACCTACAAGGGCCTTGATCCTCTCCGAGCATCCTCATAAGGAACTACTCCCTGGAGTTCACAACCCAAGTAGAAGAGAAACTGAACAGACACTCACCGGGTATCTGTATATAGAAATTCCGCAAGGAGGTCTATTTCACAAGAAAATCCATGGTATCTATCTGCATCATCCTCAACGATCCGACTAGAGAACCATACACTTGAAAAAACAACACCCAAAATGGTTTAAAAAAAGGAATCACATGCCACATAGACCAACTAGGGTCACTACACCACCTGTTCACAAGGAAGGAGTCATCATCCATACACCAAAGCCTCAAAATAGATCCACATAACATTACATCAGAGTAAAAATTATGTGTAAGTAGACCCAAATGTCTCAGTCGTCTGTAAAAACACACACTAGCAAGCCTATATGTAGTGAATTTTATGTACCTAGAATGATGCATGAGACACCTCTTTCCTTTGCCGACCAAGAGTCAAAATCCATCCTTAACATATTACCAATGGAAAAGAGACATATATTAATAGTAAAACAGAACACCACACAACATGTGCATCGATCAAGATGATAATCAAGTACAACTGTAACATCACAAAATCAGAATAGCAATCCCAAACCCTAGCAACCAAGAATTCCTACCAGAACAAGTATTCTCGACGCACCAGCCCGATATCCATCACAGGTTCTGAAACATTACTAATACTCATTTATACCAAATCCAAAATAGTAAAGACCAAGAAAAAAAAATCCTCAAATACAACTTTGTAACATTTTGACCAGGAAGCCACTAACCCGGTGCTCTGAGCCGGTTCGCCACAAGGCCTCAAGTGCACCTCCCCATACGCTAGAGGCTACCGACTAGTAGCGAGGGCCTAGGGTTTGATAGTGGGGTGACTATGACCTCATACAAAAGTAAAAAAACAGAAGAAATAACTAAGTATCATGCACAGTGAAATGTAAAAAGAGTGTAGAAACAATAAGCAATTGAAATAGAACAAGTTGTACTAGTAAAATGATGTTAATGCCCGACCAACTATGCAATACAATACGACACTGGTCACCCACTGACCGATCATATAGATACAAGTACAAAATAATCTAAATGTAAAAGTACATGGCTCTGCTACTAACTCTTATCCAAACCATGTACCCGATCTCCATACACTGTCCAAATGATAAAATCGGATCAGTAGAACCACTCGAGCAGCTCCGCTCTATCAAGAAACACTGGGCCTCAACCCTAACCACCATGCAACCCATTCTCAACCTGAAAAGAAGACATATGGTCTACACGTACATTGAGGTTCGCGTGCATGGGTGAGAAATAATCTCAGTAGGCACCCCGATAAAGCAACCTAAAAAAGTGCTGCAAAAAGTGTATGCAACAACAACGTGCTCAGCCTAGCCAGAACACAACAAAGAAAGTAAACCAAACATGCAACCACTGTCAAACTCAGGGTATGTAAACCCTGTCAACTGGGCAAGTGCCACCATGGATGTCCATATCTATATACGTAAACCTATATAGTCCCATACCAATACACATATACATAAATATGAATATTCATGATTAAGTGATTCAAATAACAAAAAACCAAATCAGCACTCGATCCTTGGGACCATATGCCAGATCTCCAAGACATCATGTGCAAGGGCGTTGAGTTGGACGTCCTACAACTAAATCTGTGTATCATTATGTCAATCTATGGGTCTGTAATTCCATAAACATATACCTACTTCGACCAATTCCGTAAATGTATCTCTGAACAAGCTAACCAAAAACAAGTTACCAGTTCAATATAACTCAACTATGAGTTTCTCTGAGACTCGACCTCGACCGACCATCTCCAATACCAAAGCCATAGCCAAAACCAAAACAGGCTATCACCAAGTCAAAGATTAAACAACGCAAATCTTGTGATGTTTCTTTGAAGGTTCAACTGAAGAAATCAATTTAGTGAAAATACAAAGTAACCACTGTCCTCAGACATGTTAATACTCACCCTCAAGTGATAAAAAAACCCTCAGGTGACTGCCATTAGGAATAACGGATGGTGCTCTCAGGCGTATAAGAATACTGCCCTCTGGCAAAAAAAACCCTTGTCCTCAGGCTAATATAACCATGCCCTCAGGCTAATCAGAATCACACCCTTAGGAATACAAGATATTTCCCTCAGGAATGGAATCTACTTCCCTCAGGGATGAGAAACATTGCCATCAGGCTAAACAACACTACCCTCAGGCTAAACAAGAACTTCCCTCAGGCATGAGAAGCGTTTCCCTCGGGATAAATAGAAACATTCCCTCAAGAGAAACTAAACACTACCCTCAGGATAAATGAAATAATAACCTTAGGCATTCCATAAGAAAGAATGTAACCGGGCTGAGCCCAACATACAAGCAATCATTTATATAAACTTTCTCTCAAGAAATTTCAATGCATAGTATAATAATGGCATTCCCTCAAGTACCATGGCCAAACGGTGAAACAGAGGAACACACCCCTGGGGTGGTCTTGGATCCATGCAGTGATCCCAAACAACAGTTTAATTTATCATTAGATTATTTATGAAATTCTAGATATCTTTCATCAAAGGCTGTATCCATACGAAACCCCAACCATGGGTTCGTTTCACAACGATACACAAAATCTACTAAATAGATGGAAATAAACATCAGACCACCTACTGGTCAGGCACACAAGGCAAGTATGCATCCCAACAAATAATAAGGTTCTCACATCAGGCTCAACAACCACCAACTAATGAAGCACCTCTAGTAACTAGTAAAACATCGACAACCGAAGTTAGATATATACAAACAAGTGAGGGAGGCCGAACGCCCAACCCAACACTACAAACATAACCCCATATGATTACTAGTTTGGCACAAGTTCTAGATGACACATGAACACCTTCTCTACCAAAACCCGATGTAACAACTCAGGTTGGTCAAACAATAGGCACCCACCAGGTCTCACAAGTCAAACACCATGGAGTAATCCTACTCAGGATCCTCCAGATAACTAGAAGGAAGGAATCCTAAACAGGATCCTTAGTAAAGAGGAATCCTACATGGGATCCTCAAATGAAGAAAAAAGAGGCAACCCATAACAGGGGTCCTCTCAAAAAAACCAAGAGAGAGTTCCTACAAGGACTCCCAAGTTCAGCATACCCGCAAGGCATCCCACAGGGGACCCTTAGATGCATCCGGTCTCACGGCCTCTTAGGCCAGAAGGCCATGTCTCACAAGGGAAATTTCTGCTAAAGAAATGGTTATGGGAGATAGCTCACAACTTATCTCATATTAACGTTCTCTACAAAGTTGGTCGGAACACCCAACCTAGCAACCTCGCCAAGTCTCACCCTCAGGTGACAACTGAGCTCGATAAAGGGAAGAAGAATCCCCTACATTTAGATAAACTCCCCCCAAAACTCCCTTTAGATGGACTATAAAATTCAAATGTATTCCACCATCGTGATCTACGTAGAAACACACACAGAATTGACTACTCACATGCCAAATTCTGACTTCCGAGGCACAAGATATCCCAAAAATACTACACTGGAGCAGTACATGGCCATAGTACATGGACAGAACCCATTGGTCCTACCTGTGTAACAGAACACGGCATGTACATTATAGTACATGGAATGTACTATTCAAAAAAAGTTACGCCTTGTCCGTTTTCACCTAAACACATGCCCATGTACCACTACACGACATGTACTTCAAAAAAATCCACTAAAATCGTGTTCGATTTCAAATGGCTGGTCACACGACCACCACTACATGGAGTGTAATCAGTGTACATGGAATTTATGTAAAAAAACTCATCTTCCTCAAATGGGACGAACAGACAATGTGTTCCCCTGGAACACACACCGTGTATACTGGGTTTTCTGACGGGAAATCTCTAAAAACACCTGATTCTCCCATTTTCGCCCCTGAAACAACAGATCGAGCCCCATGGGAATCTCAATACGACACTCCATTTAAATTATATTTCCAAATGAACCTGTGTGAAAAATTTAATATTTAATTTCATAATATTAAATATTAAATATTCCACCAAAATTTGAACAGCTCAGATTTCCACCAAACTCCTGTCCTTGGGTGAAATCCCTATTCTAGGACCAACGAAGTTGTCAAAAAAATTACCTGAGATTTTTGGTAGGGTAAAATGACCATTTTACCCCTCACGAGCATCCAAGATCAAAAATTCTAATTTTTTCTCAAAACTACAGTCCGAAAAAACATAGGTTCTTACAGTTTTGTTGTTCTAAATATTCTTCATGAGTCATAATACATACACTTAAATTATAATCATTCAAGACTAAATTACATTAATATTTGATGATTTTATGTAATATATCCATCTTTTTTTCATGTGAAATCATGTTTCCCATTGAATTATTATTTTATAAAAAATTTGTTATTCAAAAAAATGATTTTTAGAATTATTCCTAAATATTTTATTGGATTGTTTTCATTATAAATGTTTTCACATCCTACCATTTTTCACTTTTCCCTATGATAAAATAATTTTATTATCTCATATGATCCATATTCTCCCTTTATTAATTATAAAATAACTATATCATTTTCATATTTATGACACGGGATTTTGATAACAGTTCAATAAAATATTGAAATGTGTTTTACTTAACATGATCTTATATTCTCCCATTCACATCATATTTTAAAAAATGATTAATTTTTTTTGTTAAAGTTTTAATATTTGAAATTTTTTATGTGATTTTTAAATATATTCAACTTCATATTTAAAAATATCTTTTCAAAATTAACATGAAAATAATATATTTTTGAGCTAATATTAGAAACCTTTTTGAAGAAATTTTTTATGATTTATATTATGTTTTTAATGGGTGATTCTCTAATGAAGAAATGGTTCATAGATCACACTTTATGTGATCTATTTAAATATTTCAATAGGTTAGACATGTTTCTAGTATCACAAGATCAATTTTTTATGTGGTTCAATTTTAAAAATTTATTAAACTCATTTTCATCAAATGAGTTATTTATGTTAAGATGAATGAATTGATTTGAAGTTGAACTATAATATAATGATAATGATGAATAGTGTACTATATATTCATCCAATACATTGTTTATGTTTTTCTATCAAATGAGATAATTATTTTGTTAATTCATATAATTTCAGTTTAGGTATGTTCAGAATGTTGTGTATGGTAATATTTTCGGTTTATCTACACTCAGAAGGTTATGAATGAGTATAATTATGGTTTATATATGAAAAAATATTTTATATGTAGGTTTAAGTTTTATTTATCAATTATAATAAGGTTCTGTGTGGGTATAATTACGGTTTAGATATGCTAACATGTTTTTGTATGGGTATATGTTTCATTAAGCTATTTGTAGAATGTTCTAAATGAGTATAATTATCCTTTATCAATGCTCACATGTTTATGTGTAGACATAATTTTGTTTTATTTTTGAAAAATGATATATTTAACTATGAATATGTTTACTCTATACTTTAATAATATTTTTATGTGGATATTATGCTCTAATTTCTCATGTTTTTTGAATAATGTTTCCAAACTATATTTATTCACACTTTATGTTATTCCATGATTTATTCCATGAATTATGGTATATGGTTTACACTATATTAGTTTTCATTTTCTTATTAATGGTGAAAAAAATATAATATCACATTATGATGACTTTGGATCATTGATTATTATTTTTATGTATTCTATTAATATGCTACTAATCTCACAACATTATTATTTTTCCATCCATCAGGTACTGTTGATGGGTGTAACATATGGGAAAACAAGAAGGGATCCAGTATAGTTTGATTATAGATAAATGTTCACAAGTTGTTTGTAATATGTTTCTTATTTATGTGGTACCAAAATTCATCAAAAAAATTCATGGTATTGTATATATTTTTGTGATATATACTGTTCTGATTTAGTAAATGACATAAAATAAATATATGATTAGCTAAGGTTTTTTTAGTTTTTATCATAGTAGTGTTTGGTTGCTAGTTTATTATTAGTTTTTTTATTTTTGGGGCATTAGGATGAAATAATATTTTTGTAAAACCAATGGAAAAATATTATGGATATGTGTATATATATATATATATATTATTTCCTAAAATATTGGTAAAGACTTGAGTAAGTGGATTCAATGTAATGCATCCATATTGGGATCCTAGAATGGAATTTCTATTATATAGTAAATGTATTAATGTTTTGTTACTATGAAATGGGTTGGAGGAACATTGAATCAATCATCACTCTAAAGCAAGAAGAGTTGTCAAGGACTAAACACCTATCGAGACAGTCTTGTGGGATATGATTTTATTGATTGAATTATCATTACAAACAATAAAGAAAGGTTTAATTGTATGTCATGTTGAGGGATTAGGATAAGAAGTATACGATAATGAATGAAAATGCATACTAGGTTAAACGAATATTGACATGGTTAAAAATGAATAAAATATATGGAAACATGAAAATATAAGAAAACATGATGTTTTATTGGTGAACACTTTTATGAATATAAAAATTCCATCATATTATTATTATTTCAACACTATTTTTTCTTGTTTGGTTTTAGTATTAGTTGGAACTAAAAGTCATCAATTTAACCCTTTCTTTGATAGATAATGTAATTATTACCTGAATTATTGACCCATTTTTATGGTTGAAGTATTGATAAATATTTTGATTATTCCAAACCAACTATAAATATATATTTTTAATAATGAAACCATAGTCGGAATATTGAGTGAACTAAAGAAGAGAATGACATAGACTCATGAAAATTAATATTATAATGATTAAGAAAGAAAGAATACTATACTATAGAAATATAAAAAATATTAGATAAAAGACCATGTTAATTAACTCAGGGTGACCAGAAGATGATTTACTTGAGGAAGAGGGGTTCATTGATCATTAAAATGTCAAGGAAAGGAAAAGAATTTTGTTAGAAAAATTGAAATATAGAGTCTTCATTAAAAGATAAATTTAATATATTAATGTCTTATGTGTGGAAAACATGGGAATTATTGATGTTACTGATATAATATAATGAGTAACCAAGATAATGAGATTCACAAACCTACAACATCAGTATAAAAATTGAATACATATGAATGAACTACTACCGAAGTGGATATGAATATTTAACATAATTATACCATCCAATATTGAGTTGTATACGTATTATGGGAATTTTATTAATGTAACGCTACTATATCAACGATGTTTTCAAAGATCATTAATTCCCCATTTTGACAACATGACTATTGATGTAATCTTCTTGGGTTAAGACTGTTGTACTCCAAGGTGATGCTTATAGAAATGTTCCTTCATAGGAGTTTTTTGAACATTTATATAAATTTAATTTTTATTTATTGGTATATTATTTTCCAAACTACAAGAAAAACATAAATTAGTGACATTTATAAAGGTTGAATATTCATTTCATTATGTTTCTAGAAAATAATTGATTTTTAAATTCAAAATTTTTTTCTAGAGAATAATAAATTACAAACCTTTTTCAAAATTTTTGTAATTCAAACCTAAATTACAAAATTTTCTATAAAAATATAAATTTTAGGGTTTTTAAAAATTTTATGAAATAATTTTTCTTGTTTTTTTGAAAATAAATAAGTATACACCCAAGTTGGGTCTCACCCCTCCATCTATTTCTGGACAACCGCACCACTTCCATTAACCCCTTCCATATACCCCTCCCATCCCCCTCATCTCGTACCCATTGTGTACACGCACCCCAACCCCTCCCATATTTCTGAAATAAGCATCCACCTGAAGAAAAAATTCCCCCTCTATTAGACGTCGATCTTTGTACCTTCAGGGTCAAAAGAAGCAAGCAGACCAAGTCCCCTGTTCTGATTTTTAGTGTTAAATTATGTTACGATATATATATATATATATATATATATACAAACTTATGTTTATAAAAAAATCATATTATATATATAAATATAGAAAGGTTATTTTTTTATATTTTATGCTTATATAAATATGTGAGTGTTTATATTATATTATATATATGTTTATATTTTAGATACATGTTTATAGTATATATATATATATATATATATGATTTTGTATATATGTTTATATTTTATGATTATTTACAGGTTTATATTATATATATATATGTCTGTTTATATTATATATACATATATATTATGTGTTTATATATTTTTGTATGTTATATATATATACATGTGTGTGTGTGTGTGTGTATAAATATATATGTTTATGTATTGATATATGTAATTTTTAATATATATTTTATATATAATTGGCCATATTTTAAAATACTGTTAAAAATGTAAATAAATAGTCACATTTTCTTAAAAACGTGACTGAATTTGAAATATTTAATTGTATTATGATATATATATATATATTTCAGTATATAAAATTAAATATTATATATATATGAATATATAATTTTTTATATTATATATACATGTTTATGTTTTATATTATATATATATATATATGATTAAATATTATGTTTATCTTATATTGTATTGTATTTTGTTATTATATATATTCATGTTTAAATTATATCTAAGTGTGTGTGTGTTTGTGTGTGTGTTTATATATATATATTATATATACATTGGTATATATATATGTGTGTGAGTGTGTATGTGTGTAATAATAAATATATATATATAATTAGTCACATTTCAAATCACTGGTATTAATTTCAATGAAATAGTCATGTTTTCTTGAAAACAATTCTAAATTCCAGTTTTTTTGGGTGTGTGTTTATATATATATGTGTGTGTGTTTTTATATATATATGTTTATATTTTATATTTTATATATATTTTATATTACATATATGTTTATATTATAATTATAATATTTATATATTTTATATATGTTTATATTATACATATGTTGACATATATATATATATCATTTTTTATTTTATGTATATATATTTAAGTTTATGTTATATTTTATTCGAATATATGTTAATAGTTTTCTTATATGTTTATATATTATATTATATATATGTTTATATTTTATATTATATATATGTTTATATTTTATGGTTATATTTTTTGTTTATATTATATATATATACATGAGCATATCTTATTTTTAAATATATGTTTTATATATGTTTAAATATATTATATTATTATATTATATATATATATATAGAATTTATTTATAATAATATATTTTTCTATGTATATTTATATATACATATGTTTATGTATATATATATATATGTTTATATTTGTGTGTGTGTATAATCATATGTGTATATGTATACATACATATATTTATACATAAATAAATTGATATATATATATATATATATATATTGTCTCGTTTTAAAAACAGGTAAATATGTCCCAAAAATGGCCATGATTTCTTAATAGCATGACTATATTTAAAATATATATATGTTTATATATATATATATATATTTGTGTTTTTATATATCAATAAATATATATTTCTATATATTTATATATTTATATGTGTCTCTGTTTATATATATTAATATATATATATACATATACTAAAATATACTTTTTCATCAATGTCATAAAATGATCTATTTAAGTATATAGATTTATAGAGTCATTTCCTTGAAACAAACTCCAATTTAAAGATGTTTCCCGAAAAACTCTTCTAAATTAATGATGATTCATAAATAATATGGTTAAATTCACAAAATTTCCAATAACATGTTGGTAAATTAGAGAAATTTGGTTCAAGAATATTTTTAAATTTTGGATGTTTCCTATAAATGTCTCTAATTTGGAGATTTTTATTTTAAAAACATGGAAAATTTGGTGATGTTTTCTTGAAACAGGGCTAAATTAAAGTCATTTTCCAGAAATTTCCCTATATTTGCATCATTTCCTAAAAAAATCATTAATTATAAAAATTAAGGATTTTTTAAAATAGAATCCCTTAAAAACAATTCTAAATTCATGTTTTTCCATAGTTCCACTACATAGAGGAAGAATTAGATAGACTATGGAAAACAATTTTCATATTAACCTATTTTATTCTATAAATGGTATAATAATAAAAAACACCCTTTACAAACAAATTATATAATTTGGTTCTTGATACCAAATAATAATAGAGAGCGAGACCAAATAGATAGAGAAAAACTCAATATTAAGGATAAAAATCTTATATGGAAATTGATATGTTTCCCATGTCTGTGAGGTTGATTTCTCCATTGAAATTGTATCATTAGTCATCTCAATAATTTTGATTAATTTTTCAATTTTTGTTGGTTTTTGATAAATTAAATTATGATGAAATAATTTATTATGGGGGGTGGGGAATGTAACACCAATGGTTTTTATAAAGAATACCCATTACATACATTATATGATTATAATTATAATTTATTTTATTTTTTCAATGGAATTGAAACATATTAGCTAACCAGCCATACAAGATAGGAATTAATAAAATAACAAATTATTCATTAATAATAATAAATTACAATAAAATTACATGAAATAATTTATTTCAAATCATAGATAACTAGAACAATTGATTATATAAAAATAATTAATGGTAATAAAATTGATGGAATAGTATATTTAGAAATAGCATCTCACATAGATGGACATTTCCTTTAAAAATCATTATAATTAAAAAAAACCGATAATGAGAAAGAAAAAAATCCAAGGAGAAACCAAATTATGATAAATAAAATGAAATATTTGGAAATGGGAATTGAGAAATGAATATATTCAACAAGGTTATTTATATTGGATAAAAATATGGTCATTGAAAATATGTCTAACAGGTATAGTGAAATACTGTATTAGTAAGTAGTAATGTCAAAATAGTATAACTCCTAAAGAAATAAAACCTGAAATTAAAATATTATATATATATATATATGGGTTACGTATAAATATAAATTTTATTATTCAAATTTTATATGGTGTATATATAAAACTAAAATAAATATATCAATATCAATTGAATATTAGAATTATATTTTGGAATATACATAAATAATATAGTTGGACTTTTTAAATCATATTTTCTATAAAAGTAATTTTTTTTTCATTGAATATTTTTTTAGTTATTCATATTCTATCCAAATTGATTAAATTTATCAATTTGGAAACATTAACATATATAAAATAATATATTAACATCTTTTAAATTGAGATTTTATTATGTTTAAGAAGAACATTTTTCAATAAAAGTTATTTTTATTTATATATTTTATTTTCATTTAAAAACCTAATATATAAATTTTTTAATGAAAATTATATAAAACTAATTTCAAATTTTTATTATAATTTAATGATTATCTTAGAATTAATTTGTGTTATTTTTCTAAAAAGCTAATTTTTAAGTGAATAATATTATATAACAGTATTGTAACATTCATCCCATTATTAATATAAAAGAATAAATTAGAAATTTATGATTACTTTATATTGACATAATATTTATTTCATAATATACATTATAATGATGATATTTTTAAAACTATATTTGTAATTTTAAAAATAATCAAAAAAATTTCTCATAAATCGTTTTAACATGATAGAAATTTATTATACTAAAATACAATTTGAAAACTTTTTACAAATTGAATAAAAATTATTGTATTTAAGAATTGGAATTAGTGGATAAAAATTATCTAATTTATAAAATTTTATTTTATAGGTATTAATATTATTTTTTTCTATTGAAAAATTGTTTCCACGGTAAAATATTAATTGGAAAAAGTATTTATCCCATGGTTAGAAGGAATGAAACATGTTAAAATAGGTTTTTAATTATGTGATTGGTATATTATAGACCTTATATTCCCCCAAACTCAATTATAGAATTTTTTTATAAACATGAATCATTTAACATGTTCTCTATTTATATTATGTTGAAATATTTAAATATATTTAATTCTAAAAACTTATAAAAGAAGCCTCCCCCCACAACGTCATAACATCACTAATTAGGAATTGTACTCCAACAAAATATACAGTATTTCCTTAAAACAATAATTATATTTCACTCTCGTAATCTTATATTCACAATCGATTAAACTAATATCATATTTTCCTTGTAATCCTCCACAATACCCACATGTTCTCAATGTATGTCTAATCATTTCAAAATAATCTTTATCCAATATATATCCATTAAAAATATTATTTTTTACAAATATAATTTGATGGATTTAATATTTATGGTATAATTAATGTTTTTATATAGTTTTTTTAAAACATTTTCTATCTCTTCCATTGATATTATGGAAAGTGAAAACATTAATTGTGAGTATGTGTTGAAAAACCATCCACAGTATAACTATTTTTTTTCCTTCACAACTATACATGTTTTCTCGACATAATTAAATTAATATATATGTTTTATATTTATAAATTTATTTAGGTTTGGGAAATTATTAACCATATTACTTATTTCAACTATTTTATAGGAAAATAAATCATCATCCCAGCATACATGTGTACTATCTCATCAAAAGAACGATATATTGTATTTTCAATACCACTAGTATGGATAGTTATTAACTATAATTTAGGTGTATATATATGATTTATTATAGTACAAATATTTTTAAT
The DNA here is from genome assembly GCA_963277665.1 of Viscum album. Classification (NCBI taxonomy): domain Eukaryota; kingdom Viridiplantae; phylum Streptophyta; class Magnoliopsida; order Santalales; family Viscaceae; genus Viscum; species Viscum album. The sequence goes on along the minus strand of OY728152.1, from coordinate 2,079,930,633 downwards.
ATTATTCTTGATGGATTACACTAAAATTAAAGACCATTGTTAGGTAATACATCATCATCAATAAATAACATGAAAGAAATTCATAATCGATTTTTTCTTCATTAAACATGAAAAGATTTACATGTAAGGGATATATAACATTATATGTAATTATAAAACATAAAATGAAATATATTATATGTAAATTTAATTATTAATTTTTTATTATTTATTTATTAATAAAATCAACCACAGAAAGCATGCATGAAAAAATAAAAGTTACTAAAACCAGATAGTAAAAAATAAACAATAATAAAATGTTCTATATAATAAATTATTATAGAAAAGTTTTTAAATTATTATTATATATGAAAAAGGTTCTAAAAGAGATTAATAATATATTTATACTTTTATTTCTGGTGGTTAAAGAACATTAGACTCCATGGGAATAATTGTAAGGTATTATCTTGACTATTATCTTCTACTACATTTAATATCACTCCCCTTAGATTTTGATCCTTATATATTTAGTTACTAAACATTAATATTATTTTATGTCAAATTTTTAGTTATTATATCATGACATAATGTTTCAAAATAATGTATTCCTCCATGATGAAACTATTATTTCATAATATTTTTATTAATAATTACGAAATATTTTAGTGGATTTTATCTCCATATATTTTTTTCATTTATAAAATGTTCTTGTTTCCATAGAGTAAGTAACATCGTTTTTATCTCCACTAATCCTTATATCCCAAATTTTACATTTAAAAAAATTATTTGAACTTTAATTTTTCTATGTAATTATTAAATGGGTAGTAAAATATTTATAAGGATTTTCTTTATCTTGTTTATATAGTCTTCCCTATAATATCATATTTTTTATTATGGTTTATTTATAATCAAGGGATATTTATCAAAATAAGATTTTATGTAATGTTTTATATTGTTTTCAATTAATATTTAAAAAAGGGTTTTAAATTGTGACATGATAGTAATGTCTTTTTTAAAGACATATTGAGAAACATTTTTTTAAGGGAAATCCTTTTTCTAATTACTAATCAATTAAAAATAGATTATTCTCCATTGATGTAAGGGTTCAAAAATCAACCAATATTTTAAATTTTAAAAACTCAGTTTAGCTGATCATGTATTTGGTATCAATTGATCATGTTTTTTATGTTATACCATTTAAAAAAATTACGAATCGTATTTTTCCCACGATTTATTTACGTTTTGATAAATGAGTTGATTTTAATTATTTATCATATTTATCAATAGTGATGTGTGGGGTAATTTATCATCCTCCCATGTGCTGATTAAGGATTTATATTTCAAGATATTATGATTTTTTCAGCTATATAATTGTGATTTTTGGAAGCTTATAGTGTTCTGCGTCGGTATAATTGTTCTTTAGAAATTCTCAAAATATTTGAATGTGTATAATTTTGGTTTAGATATACTTTAAAGGCTATGAATTGGTTCAGTTTTGGTTTAGGTGTTCTCATAATGTTTCACATGGTAATAATTTGGATTTAGCTATGATCAAAAGGATTTAGGTTGGAATAAATGTGCATATGCTATCCTCCCATGGGTGTGCATCAGTATAATTGAGATTATAGAGACCTAGTATCTGGATTTTAGTGCTAGAATATCTAATATTTTTTATAAACAAAATATTTAACATCACATGAAAAATATATAGTTATATCATTTACAAGGTACAATTATGATTAGATATGTGAACTATTAAGAAAATATTGATCAATGATTATCTCACTGAAATATACATTTTTTAAAATTAATAATTCGTGTACATCATAGGTTTTTCTTAGATGAAAATAGAAATATTAAAAATCCTCCACTAAAAAACTCGTACATATCTAAAAATCCTTCTAGAATACTTTGTAAATATTATTTCAAGAAAATGTTATAATATGTGGTTATAAAATTGAACTTTTTAAATTTCTAAAATCCTAAAAAACAACATTTGATATCAATTAGTTAAAAATATATTTTTTATGTAATACATTTATAAAATATAAAACTAAATTTTATCTCAAAAATCCATAGAGTTTTTCAGAAGGAAAATAAATTTCAAAATTTGTTTTAAAAAAACAACAAATATTAAACCAAATTTTCTTAAAAGGATAATACATGAAATAAAATAATGAATTTTGTTTTGGAAATTTTAATTAGAATACATCAAAATAGTTTCTTATTAATATAATTGAAAAAAATAATAATTATAAAAGAAGGAAATTGTTTTCAATTGTAAACGACACATGCCACATCTATGTTAAATAGCACATTAAATATATTTAATTAAATTTAATATATTCAATTGTTTGTGACACATGAATGTCCGAGTTTAAAGGAATTGTAAAATAGAATACAATTATAACATATATGTTAAATTATTGTGTATGAATGTTAATAAATATATTATAAAAATTATATGGTTTACACATGTATAACTTAAATTAAATGGGCTTATATTGATTAGAAATAAAATAAGAATTAGTTTAACGGAAAAATGAATAATTTCTGAAAAAAAGTATTTTTCAATGAAATAAATTTCGTTTTATTTTGAGAATGTATGTTAATGTTTATTTTTACCGCATTTAAAAATTTATTCCAAGAAAATAACATTAATATTGAAATGATGTTATAAAAAATATATTATATTAAATTATTGGTATTTTTCTGAAATGTATTAATTGTAAGATGGATAGTTAAAACATCCGATTTTTATTTAAAAATCCATTTTATTTTAGATAATATATAAGATATTTTTTATTGAATATATATATTTAAAACTAATACAATTATAATTTTTTATACAATTTTTTTATTGGAATCAATTTCATATAGAATATTTATATAAAATCATTTTATTGTTTTGAATTTTCGTTCCTTTAAAAAATGACTTTTTCCCTACGATATTGGGTTTAATTTAAAATTGAATTACGTGACATAATTTAATTAAATCTTGATAAATTAATTCCATATATTGAATCATAATAATTTATATTATATAATTATTCTGAATACATTTTGTCAGTAATGAATAGTGTAAATAATAATAACATATTATCGTGATTAAAGTGAAAAAAATCACACCAAGGGTTACACTAAAATGATCAGGGTTAAAAATTATGTCCTACATATCCAAAACCGATTGGATGGCCTTATTTATTCCATATAACCTATAAGGTTTTATATATCCAATTTTGGATCCTTTTGGATCATAAAATATGATAGAAGACTTTATTCATTTAAAAAATTCAATTTTTGTTCTCTCCCCCACTTATGATATGTCACTCCCTCCTTTCACTTGTCAACGATGCTCAAGATGATTATATCAACCAAAAAATAACAATATATCTCCCCATAAACTCATTTAACATTATAGATTATATGTTCTTCCTGAAAGTCTAACACTATGGTCTTTAAGGGTATATCTAATAATGTTTACTCTAAAAGATGGTGATTGTATTAACTAAGATATTTTGTTCTTTTTATTAACATAATGTAATGATTTAATAATTCCAATATAAAAAAAGTATATATAATTTTCTAATAGTGTTTTATGTTGATGGAATAATATTTACCCTTATCCTCTTTATTAAATGGGAAATGATATTATCAAGCATGTGTACGGTGAAATACATGGATATGAATCACTCTAACATGTTTCCCATTAAGGCATCTTGTAGTTAAATATAATGATGGATTTAATATATATATACTATTTAATATATTAATATACCTATTGAATAACAATATCACATATACCATTTATATTTTATGTCGTTTAAATAATAATAACATCATTCATGTGTACGGTGGACTACCGCCTCGCGAAGCGGTATGAATCATTTTTCACTTACACAAGACATAAAATATCAAAGAAATTAAATTAATTAATATATGTGATATATATATAAATATATTAAATGATATTTATTATGAAAAAATATACATCACCTACTTCGTTACCCTGTAACTTATCAAGGGAAGGATACTGTTTCTCTTGTGTGCATATGACCTTCCACCTCTATGAAATAATGTGATCCATTGTCCATTTTGAAATTTCATTAATTAATTGGAAAATTTTACCTTATGAAAAAAATGATATTTTAAAAATTATTTTCATTGTAGTGGTTATTTATGATATAAAATGATTTAGAAATTGAAACTTCCTGTTAAAACATGCATGATAATACAATGTAGTTATCACCCAAAATAATTATAATATAGAAATATTATTTTTAATGGGTGATAGGATTTTATAAAAGGATTATAAATAATAATATAAATATTTATATTGTTATTGTATAAGTTAAAAGCATTTTTAAAATCACTATATATGAGGTTTAAGTGCGTTCAACTAAAAAGAATATTATGTTATGGGATTTCTATCAATATCCATTTCATTGAGACATATTTGTTGATATGAACATATTCAGTTTTATGTCGTATATATACGATAGCTTTTATGTATTTAACATAATTTACTATTTATTCATGATGATTAATTTTTCATTATAGGTTTATTATTCTTTGGATTAAATCTTAAAAGTTACCAAAGAGGTAAAAAAATTATTGATATTATCACATTATTTTGATATTGTTTACTTTATCATATAATAACTAATGTTTAGTATCAATTTTCATCGGACAATACATTTAACATAAATAATCGTATTCATGTAGATAAATATAACAATATCCTAATTCTTTCCCCATTTTTACAAATTGTCTTTACATTGAATGTTATTTGATTAACATAGAAAATATTAATAAATATATATTCTTTATAGAATATTAATATTTAACGATGAGGAATTTCGATTCATGAATTAAGTATACTATTAGATATATGACGAATGGATTTTAAATTTTGTGTTGGGTGGGATTATGTTATAAATACAAATTAAATTCATCGACTGTTCTCAAGGTTGAATTCAATTTTCAAATCCAATGGGTTTTTACATTTTTTTTAAATAGTTATGTGAAAGGTTTAGATTGTAGATTCATTATACTACCTGATACCATGATGTTAATAAATTAATAATTTACTTTATTGATAATTATGTTATTATTACCATCCATGTGTTTTCACATTCATATTATCTCTGGTTAATATAGTTCTTAGTTTATTGATTAACTGATATGCGTTTTCAGTTATTTACCTTTTCATATTGATTATTGAATAAAAATTGGGATATTCCAAAAAATTATTAAATGACATATGTTCTCTGTTATCCAATGCTCCATGTTGATTATGATTATTCATTCATGAAATATCCACAATACATACCCCTTAATAAGAATTTGAGTCAAACTAATATATTTTTTATTTCCCTAGAATCGAGGATGTGTACTGAGGATGATATACAAGGATACACTAGAGTGTGTAATTATATTCTAAAAAAAATTATTTTTAATTTTTTATTTTAAAATTTAATTTGGGAATGATGTATTTTTTTTAATTTTCCTACACTACAAAACTATTCTTCCACATGGGATATTATCGCATGTATTTAGTTTCAATATATTAAAGTAGATGTTTAATCTATGATATTAGAGTCTAGTTCATTAAAGTTGATATCAACGGATTTTTAGTAGAAACCATGGGAACTATATTTTAGAAAAAATATATTTAGGAATGTAACCATGTGATAGACTTTGAGGGAAAAAACATCCTATTATTTTATAAAAGTTATAAATTTGGTTTCTTCATATAAATGCATCCATTACTAGATACTAAATGTGTATGTGGTTCTTGATTGGATGTACCTTGTGGTAAAAAAATATGAAAAAGTCATGTTGGGATCATCTCAAGTGTTGCCTGTAAAAGAATAATTGACAATACTACATAGTTGGTTTGACACTACTAGAGGATATACACGAGAAAATTAACATTATCCTTACAAAATATTGTGGAATTTTTGAATAGATGATGGAAATGAATTACCTTAGTTTAAAATAAGGTCTATCATATTGAAAAGATGGTTTCCCTATATTGAAATCCTATAAATGATTATAAGGTTTTCCTAGTATGATTATGGTATCTCACAGTACACTTTTTGGTTTCAATCAATAGATTTTACCTGAAGTAATCATATTATAATTGAATATGAATGAAAATGTTGAGACAATGGGAAAAAATGGGATGATTACTAAATTAAAAGATATTTTGATTATTAATAATAAATTATCCATATATATGATTAACAAGATATACCTTAACCAATTCTCATACTCATCAAATAATATAATAAAGAATTTCATTAAGATCTAATGTATTGGATACCATAGTGAAAAGAATGACCAATTTACATCATTTTAGAAATGTAGAAAGAGACACCTAAAAGGGTGCCTCGATGGAACATTAAAATATTTTATGTGTGGAAAATAAGGGCATAATTTAACAAATTTATGAGGAAAAATTATGAGTAAATTTGACAGAAATAAATTTCATTCTAGGGATCAATCTAATGTTCATTGTTTTGATTGTGAGCAATCAGAGATATATCAGAGCAAATTCCCTCTTTTCATGGATAATTACAAGGCCAAGCAGAAGACTATTTTTAAATAAAATAGTTGAGATATTTATTAGAATATTATAATTATATTATAGAGTATTGTATCCAATTGTATTTTGGTCATTATAATCATGAAACCACAACAATTACTGTTAATTTTTGAAAAATATATCCCTTAATTATATAAATTCTTATGGATACTATCATGGGTTTATGAATTTACGATTTATCATAAGTTCAATGTTATAAATAACTATATTTTGGATTAATGTGATGAAAGTTTATAAGGATTACCAATATTTTGTGAAACATTTATGTTAATAAAACTCATTTGTTTTGTATATATTTAAGTTGAAAATATATCTAAGGTAGAATTACATTAAAGTTTTTTTGTATAGGTTTAATGATTTTGGTAACCTTTAGGATTTATCTTATATTGACTGTGAAGAAATTATGGGTAATTAAACATAGGTCACATTTTATGAATTATAGGAATATATATTTAGAAAAAGGAAAACCCTCATGTTAGGTGACAATGCATCATATCCATCAAGGATTTAGGGCTTAATCCATCACCTGACAGGAAAAAAGGGTGATGTACCTACAACTGGCCTATGTGATGGTATTGTTACTATGTAATTGTTTTTAAATAAATTATTTTGTGGATAAATATTATTATGGAACTAGTGACATTATAATTGAAACAATGAGATTATTGGATTATATTATATATCTTTGGATAACAATATTGGGTTTTGAAAATAGCTAGAGTCATATAAAAATACATATAACTCTATTTTTATATAAAAATCCATTAAAATAAATTTTAATTATTCAGGAATAAATAATCATTATTGGATATTCATTTCATGGAAGAATAGATGTATGGGATATTGATCAATGAAAAAAAAAAGGATGGTAATGTGATTATTAAATGGAAATATATCATGTAATTATATTTCTGTATAGTCTTATATACCAAAATAATTCCCCAAATTTAAGAAAAGGTTCGTGAAACAAAAATTTAAACTAATTTTTTTCATATTTGATTAATCAAAATTCTTTTGAATCATCATAGATTTCTGGTTTTGAGGTTTTTAACCGTCCTTTAATCATTCAAATTCTTATAATTACAGACCTATATAACTCTCTATAAATAATTATGATTTTCCTCCATGTGTATAACATATGTTTACATAGATGTTATCTTATATAGAAACCTAGTAATGTGTTATTATATATGATAATTTTTACATAAAATTTTCTCTTATTAAGAGGAGGTTTTATTAACCATTTTTTGATTTCTATTTCTAGAAATGTGAGTTTTAAATATAAATCCCTTTATTTCTCAGCGTATGATCAAATTGTCAGTAAAAAATATAATTATGTTGGGGGAAAATATAACACCTCAAAATTATAAAATTTTATTATATATATATAATACGAGACATGAAACACCAATTTTAAATAAACCATGAAATATATTTCATTAAATACATCCTCTTTGATATATTGTAACATACACAACCCCGATTCGAAAGGAAATGTAAAATAGAATAAAATTATATCCTAGCCATTAAATTGGTGGGTTTAAATATTACTATCTAAATTATGGAAATTATATGTTTTAAATATTTATCAAATAAATTAAATCAATATATATATTTATTTGAAACTAAATAATTATTATTAGAGAGAAAAAGAAACATTTTCTAGAAAATTTCATTTTCTACAGAAAGTGGTATAATTATGAATTGAGAGTATAAGTTAAAATAAATTTTTTAAAAAAATTTAAAATTTTTTTTTAAAAAAATATCTCCATTTTCAAATCATAAATTTATAATTATCATAGTACATTTTGTTTTGTTTTTTATAAAAAAATTCTTTATTCGATCAATATTTAAAAAATTAATGAAATTTTTAAAAATCTATATATTCAATGAATATATATATAACTGATTTTATTTTTCTATATTTTTAATTGTAAAATTATTTCAAGAGTATATTTATTAATCCATATATGATAATTGGAACCAATTCATATTGATTTTGTATAAAAAACTCTATAAAATATTGATGGTTATTAATTTGGAAGACCACATTTTTATCACTTCCATTGGATTAATTTTAAATTGAATTATTCCATATATGTGAAATGAATTTCAAAAAATTTATTCCATAATTTTCATTATAAAATTCATATTATCTAATAAGGTCAGGTATATTTTTCACCATAATTAATATTTAAAATAGTTGAAATCAATTACATGGATTAGGGTGAAAATGAGTTTACCATGGGGTAAATTAAATAATAGGTGTAACAAATGATGTAAAACATGTAAATAACCCAATTTATGTCCATATTTCGACCTTAAACCCTCAAAATATTGATAATGAATCATTTTGGAGCCTTTTAGAATTTTTAAAACATTGGTATAATTTATACATTTTAAAAATTACATGTGTTTCCTCTCCCAATCTTGTTAAAGTTTACTCCCACACATCATATATTCAGACCTATAAAGTCATTTTTCCCAACTAAAACATTAAAAAATATATATCCCCAAATTCATTATCGAAATAATAAAAATTTACATATTCTTAAAAGATCATCCCTATTGTCTTTAAGTGGAATTACAAATAAGGCATCTTTAAGAAAATGTAATTGTATTAACAATGATCATTTATATTCTTTATTTTATTTCCACCATAAATTTTGTATTAACAATTTCATTAGAAAAAAATATATTACATATAATAATTTGTTATAATATTTTTGGAATATAATTTATCCTTCTCCTCCTCTATCAATTTGTAAATGAAATCCTCAAACATGCATACGAGAGACTTTTACCTCACAATCTAGTATAACTCATTTTCCAATAAAAAATGTGACAATTTTATATAATAATAGTGATGATAAATATATATATATATTATTAATGATATTATTATAATTATTTACATATACTATCACATACACCTTCTTAATTTAGATTCATTTTAAATTATTACAATGTCGCTCGAGCGTATGGTGTTCCATAGCGACACTAAAAATATTATTTTTTATCACAATAGATTTAGATGGATGGTAATAAGGACAAATTTATTGAATATAATTGATATATATGAAATTATATTTATTCTTTGAAACAAATATATCACTTACTTTGTTACCCCATCACCCGTTAAAAATGATAATGGCACTCATGCGTATGTATGACCTATCATCTCCACAAAGGTACGTGATACATTATCCATGTTAAAATTTAAATTATAGTAATAAAAATATATATAATTAAAAAATTATATTTTTAAAATTAATATCATTCTATATATTATGTAACTATATAACATTCTCAACATTTAAAACTTTTATTTCAAAAAATGAATGATGAGACATGGCCATTAACACCCAAAACTGTAATAATAATGAAATATTATTAATGAATGAGTGATAAGATGTTATAAAATAAAAATATATGATTTTATATATATTAATATGTCATTTGTAAATTAATAAGATGTTTAAAAACACTATACATAGCTCAATGTGCATTCAACTAAAAGGAAGTGTTAGGTAATGGATTTTTCTTAATTTCCATTTCCATGAGACATATTTGTTATAAAACATTTATTTTATTTTATGTGGTGTATATAAAAACTATATGATGTATTTAACATTTATATATATTTATTAATTTTTATTATTGTTTTCCATTATAATTATTATTCAATGGGGTACAGTTATAATGTTACCAAATAGGTAAAAATTTATTGTACAATATCACTTTCTTTTGTGGTTATATACATTATTTTGAAAAATACACATTCTTGTTATGTATTTTTATAGTAAAGTATATTTATTTAAATATCCATATTAATTTATGTTGGATATTATTATTTGATAAAATATAAACCATTTATTCACACAATGATTACATTAAATTTTATTTCAATAACTGTGGAAGTATTTATAATTTTGTATCCATTAGTCTATACACGTTTTTGAAGAAAATATATATTTATTAATGAATTAAATTGATAATCAAATTTATTAGTAATGATTTTAATAAGTAGTTCACGGTGGGGTATGATTATAGATAGTTCCTCGATGCATCAACCTGTCTCAAGAGAGAGATCAGCTGACCAAATGAGATGTGTTTTCAGCCATTGTTTAAACTGTCTTTTGAATGGAATTGAAAGTAGAGGTTTCATGATTTATGAGATAATAATATATAAAAATTAAGAATTTCAATTTTTTAGGATCTAGATAATATTATCCATGAAATTTTTGATTTTATATTATTGTGGGTTCTTTTTATTCTGATTTTTTTGATTAGGGTTCATGTGTTTTCATTTATTTACCCTTCCATATTGATTTTTCCTCATCTATGTATGATAGTAAATTTTTTTATTAAAGTTATTATGTGTTAATTTATATACCATTTTATATTATGTATTAATATTGATTCATTATAACCCCAACTATACATAACTCGAACGAAGAATTTTATCTCACCGTTATTGTTTTACATTCATAGAAATCTAGAAGTGTACTAAGAATGGTATGAATGGATATTCTAGTGAGAATAATTAATTTCTTAGAAAAATATAATAATTTTTGTTTTAAAATGTAATATTGAAGTAATTTTTTTATATAGTTATCCAATAAAACTAAACTATTTAGTTCATTGGGATGTGATCACTTATATCTAGTTCCAATTCAATAAATTAGATACTAAGACTATGTTACATGAGGTGGGGTTGTTACAATAAGCTATTTATTTTTTGGGAAACACATTAAATTATTATAAAATATACTATTAGAAAACTTAAAATATTAAATAATATATAGAAACTATATATCATAATATTGAAAATGTTCCTTAAGATTTTAGAATAAACCCCATTAATCATCATGATTATTAAGTATACTCCCTAGATAAAAGAGTTTAGAGTTTGTAATTATCTACAGGAGTCTTCCATTATATTTTTTGAGATGTGAAAATGGATATGTGGTAATATATATATACACACACACATATGAGTTCATATATATATATACATGTTAGTGAATATATACATATATAAATTTATATACTTTAGATATTGTATAATTGAATATGAAGAAAATGAATCATGTGATAGTAATACATTGGACTAAGATAATGTAAAATATACATAAATTCCAAAATTAGAATAAATAATGAATGGACATTAATTTATTTTGGCATATTAAACATCCATTATAATTAAAAAAATTAGTATGACAAAAATTATATTTTAAATATTATCAAATTACTCTTAAAAAACATTCAAAAAGAAAAACACTATTTTTCAAAAATAAAATCATCAAATAAAGTTAGTTAATGTTATATATAGATTATTAAAATTATTTTAAATGGATGTTTTTCTAATATAACTCCCCATAATATAAGGTAATTAAAAATAATTTTTTTTTGAAATAATTTTACATAAAACTATAATATAATAAAAAATTGAACTATGTTATTCAAATCAAGATAACCTTATAATGATGATCTAGTCTTTCGAAAATTTAATACATTTTGTAAATAAATATATCCTTAAATGAGACTACAAACCAAAACTAACAAATATTTGTCTAAAAGACATAAAACTTATTCTTTCTCCAATCTATATATCCTTAACTAAAACAAGTACAATTTGTTTTGTGATAATTCCATGAATGTTTTATAATCTTATAATGGATCATCCCCTTATAATGCAACAAACCCTTGGATATAATATATTTTATTTTAATAAATTTGAATTTTTATTTTTTTCTTCGAAATTGTCATTTTGAAGTAATATTACTAGGAGGCTTTTATTTATCTTCATTTATATTACCAAAACTACATGTAACATGAATACATTATTAATTTTTAATATAATTTTAACATTTTATTCAATTATTTTCAAATAGGCCTATCCCTTTTTCTATGACATCGATTGTTTCATTATTTTAATTTCGTTCACAAAATATATTCTTATGCGCCCTTTTTATATATGTTTTCCTTTCACCTTCCATGTCACACACACACAAATGTATGTGTCTATGTTATTTTATCTTTGTACTTAGATATTAATATTTACATATATACATATACATACAAATTTATATTACACATCATTCATTGTATTTTATTTATTTTTTTATACAAGAAAAAACTTATATATATAATTTGTATATATATATATATGTTCTACGCATATGTGTTCATATTGATTTAATATGAGTTTATAAACCATTTTTTATAAACCTAATCCTAAATTTTATTATCAATTATATATATAGAAAAATATAAATATTTTTTTTATATATGAATATAGTTATTATATTGGTTTTCAATATATATACATGTGTCTGTATATAAATTTTCATTAAATTAAAAAATTTATTTCATTTCATATATATCTCAAATCCTATGTTATCTTTTATATATATTATCTTCAATTACTATTTTCATGAAAAATATTAAGTATATCACTTTACTAAAGAAAATTATCTAATTATAAATTTATAAACCTAATTCAATATAGATGTTCATATTGATACACTCTATAAAACATTAAATATATTTAATTGACACTATATAAATATTATACTTTACAATAACAATTTATTATAATATGATATGCTGTATTAAATTTTTTATGAATAAATCATTATTATATTTATTTCCTGTTAAAATAATCTATTAATCACTACAGTGATGTATATTTTATGTTATGTTTATATATATAATTATATATATAATATAACATATACATCTCTAATATTACCATTGAAATATTTGTTTTTATTATATATGACATAAATATACACCACTAAAATTACAATAGTATGTTTATTTAACAAATTATATATAAATTTTTATATATATCTTATATTCTAATGTAATTTACCTCTCTCATTTATTACATTGGGAAAATCTGGGGTTCGAAGTGTTTCGAGAGGTCAAGGTGATTTCTTCAACACTTTTAAAAATTTTCAAGTTTTCCAAACTTAGGGAGTGTAGTGGGTTGCGATGGTGGGCTGCGATGGTGGGTTTCTATGGTGGGAGGCACTGGAGACTTGCATAGGTGACTGACCTAATGGTGAGTCATTTTACTTTTTTAAATTTTTCACTAGTTTTTTAATTTTTTCATTTAAACATCATTATTTGACGTGATGTTAGTTTATTACTATATTTTATTTATTTTCTAGCCATTTCAAGGGATATGAGTCATATCATTAAATTACTAAATATCTCGAGTCCATTATATAGTCAAAATTCATGTTCTTCTTCGAAATCCTCCATTTATTTATAATTTAAATGGTTTCATATCCCATAAGTCTCAAATCTAATCCTTGTAAATTGGGTGCCATCCATTCATTCATTCTCCCCCCATTCTCTTGGTAAGAGGTTCCCATGGCCTTTCTTCCTTGAGGAGTCATGAGTTGTGTTGCAGACTTTGGACTAATTTTTTCCTTTGGAGTATTTCTACATAATATGTTTCCCTATCATGGTGACGTTTAGAAGCACCGATTGATTATTTTTCCAAGTAGGTTTCTTTCATCCCTCTTAATTTTGTATCATGGTGGGTGGGTGTAAGGATGTTTCCTAGTGAAAATATTGATGAATCAAAATTTAATAAAGATAATTGAATCATTTTAGATGAATATGCTGGTGCTGGGGAATAATGATGTATAGTCTTCTTGTTATTTGTTTTTTCTTATTATGGAAATTGTATAGGATATATTTCTATTAAAATTCCTATCCATAAGGGGTCCATAGTTTGACAAAGAATGTTTATGAATGCATGTTTGTCTGATTCCCTTTAAAAAAATTCATGGAATCTGTAAACCATGTATAATTGACTAATAAATTGACACACCAGGATCAAAGTATTTCTGTGATAACCCCTAAATTAACAAGCTAAAATTTAGGAAAGAATTCATTTTTAATCCTGATTATGTGTTTCCTTGGTTCATGCGGTGGTGTGATGTTTGTAGAATTTTTCTGAAATGTGCTGTAGTAGGGTTGTGGGCATGACTATGTGATGTGGGATAGTGATGGTGGTGAATTAGAATCTCCTAATGGGAGATTGTTTGGTTGTGTAATGGATGGGATGTGCTATAAAATACGGTTTTGATTGGGGTGTATAGTAATGTGTTGTTGGGTGTGGATCTATTTTAGGGGTTTCATCTGCTGATAGGATGGTTTGGAAGGGTTGAAATTTATGAATGATGATGTTAGTGGTTGGTATGGGTGTTAAAAAGAAAATAAATTTGATTTGGGTTAATTTATCATGGTTCTAATTCCTTTGTGTGACCATTGTTCTGCTACGTTTTGCAGTCTATGTTACTATGTTTCTAGAGTAAAGATGGGGAAAATAAGTACTTAATATATTTAAGTTTGAATGAGTTGGTTTTGTTAATGGGAAAGGGTTTTAAAAAAAAATTAAACTACTGGTTAGGTGGTAGAGTATAGTTAAAGATAAAAATTACATAAATTGGTATTAAGTGAAATAGACTTATGAAACATCTTTAATGTATCAAATTCCTATTTGAATGTTGTCGATACTAACAAATGCGTATTGGGTAGTAGTTTTTCTGAAACCCATTAGTTGGGATTTAGTTCGTGATACTATATATACATACACATTATGTTCTTATGGTATCCATTTTCTCCCACTCTATTGAGCATCATATGCCGAACAACCTCATATTCATACAGGAGGGTGTCTCTCACAAACATCCTAGTAAGAGGATGGATGGAAAGCCACCCAATAATCCTCAATAAATATCCCATGCATTGATAACCAGATACTCTTCATACGTGTTATGTCTAGTGAGGTTTGGGTGTGTGAGAGAAAGTTTTTCTTCCCATGCGTCCTTAGGATAATATGTGTTGTGATTCCCATGTGTCTTTGGGAAACGTTGTGGCAGTTTCCTAGGTGTCTGTGGGAAGGATTTGGTTTGGTAGTGGCCTAGGTGTCCACAGGTCGGATGTGTTGTGGTTGTGTCCCATGTTTTTGTGGGCCAGATGTGTTGTAGTTTTGAGGCCCAAGTGTGTGTAGCAGGGTTGTAGTTTGATATGTTCAGAGGAGGTGGGAGTGCCATGACGTTTTCCATTAAAGTGTGTGAGTGGATAATTATTTAGAAATTGCTAGTGGTACCCTATAATCTACATGATTTATATTATACTACATGGAATGAGTTATTGTTGATTGCGCCTTGGTGATGTTGGGGTGGTTAGTATACCTACTTTAATGCAGTTTTGGATATACATTTTTTTTTTCAAAGTTGAATTCGTATGGTTCCTTCACATGTTCATGATATACTTAGGAATTTACTACAATGTATACCTTTATTATCACCCTATGTATGTAAAACTTTTTTCATGTTTCTCAGTGGACCACCAGGACTGTGCTGGGAATTACTAGATCAAATTGTGGGACTATTCACATGTCACTTTTCACCTTTAATTTTAGTATATTCATGGAGGTATTTTGTATTTTAAAAAGTTTTATTTGATAAACATGCACGCATGATGGATTTATGTATTTTGTTATATGTATAGTACATGTATTTATTTTGGTATGGATCATCTTATACCTCAATCTAGTTTTCATAAAAAGAGACATGCATCCCATTTTTTGAAATTGTATTCCCTTGGGGATGGTCAACTCCTTGGGGCCTACTTGATGCGGGACTGGAGGTTAACTATCTACCGTTATTCCTTGAAACCTAAGAGAAGTATCATTGGAGGGAGGGTTAATGACATAATGGTATCATATGTGATGGTTGAGATAAAGGATGGAGTTTAGAGTTAGTCACAATGGGGATTTCATGGGTTGGTTGGAAAACAATGTCAGGTAATATTGGTGTGTGACATAGGCCAAGGAATACTGGCCATGAAGTGGTATTTTAGGTCCCCCATGATCTGATGCAAGGACCATATGCCTACTGAAATACCTAATGAGGCTACACCATTTACAAGTTAGAGACCCTAGGAAATGTAGATTCATCATAATGAATTGCGTTCTTATTTGTGTTGGGTTTTTAGGGAATATGAAATGGATAATAAAATGAGTTATATGAAATAAAGGATTCATAAATAAAATACCATAATACCTAGTCTTAGGGATTCACTGCATAACTTCTTAGGTATCACACTCTGTTGTTATCCACATGTTCCTTAGGAAGTGGAGTCTTAGTAGGCTGATTTATTTGATTATTGGAGGTTCAACCCAATGGAAGAGGATGACCAGTGGAAGATAACAGTACCTTATTTATAGAGGGTGGCGTTAGGAATGTATGAATGATGTGCATCAGAAATAGTGATAGAAATATGAATCAAGTATCTTGAGATCACCCTTAGTTTGATCGAGGCTTCGACAATTTATTGGTATCCCTTTGTAGATAGAAATATATATGGAGTCTCATGTCAATGGAGGGTACATTAGTTGGTGGATAGGTAAGAGGTAGACATATTATTGGTTGAATTTCATTAGGTATTCTAGGCAGAGTTACTTGCATAATGAATGCAGGCTGAGAAGAGACCGGATATACTCTCTATTTAAAAGGTGAGTATGTCAGTTTGGTAACTTGGGATAAAGAACAAGGGCCTTATTTGTTCACCCAATATATCTTTCTAGATGATGAGTCTTGTGCACGATTTATAGATGATGTGCTTCGTCCATTTATCTAGTATGTTTTTACTCCATTTACATTTCCAACATATCTCGATGTTCAGAAGAATGTGGATTTAATCGATTAGATGAACTCAAAAGTTTCTCTATTGTCAGAGGAGAGACAAATGTGTTCTTTGAGAGAAAAGTCCATCAGTGGAAGATCTCAGGTGTTGGGACCTCTTAGTTTTCAATCATTTGGGAGGTGACCTCACCAAATTCTATACTGACCTTCTGATGATGGTGGTCCTTGTACCTTTATATTAGCATTGTGACGATGTGTTTCTTTAATGGGGTTCATATCCATCTACAGAATCAATGTACAATAGCTGTTTCGAGCTCAGTATGTTAGAGGTGCACAGGTTCTATGCGAGCCGCAGTAGCAGTTTCTAGGTAGGCTATCTCAATAGCAGGGAGAGAAGGCTCATGCTCCATTAGGGGAAGACATAGCAGGTAGAGGCCAACATGATGGTGTACCTCAGGGAAATAATCCATAGCATGTTCATTGAGGTGGTCGTCATCATAGGGCCATAGGAGTTGAACATGGTCAGTTGAACGTATTGGATGTTGAAATTCTGGTAGGACCAGAGATCATTAGATGTACAATCATACTTTTTTAACATTGATATTTATTTGTTTGATTCATGATATTGACACATATTTTTTAAAATAATTATATCCCCATATATGGGAATAGATATTGAGAGTATCCTCATTCTCCTAGTGTTGTGTATATCAGTCAAAGGCTATACTATCTTGTTTGATGTGTGCAAGAGATGTAGACTAATGATGGGACCACATAAGTCCCTTGGAGATCTCTTATTCCTATAGATGCAAGAATACAATGAAATTCTCATCAATGAAGTATTGAATTCCATACATGCATTTATAGAATTCTTATGGAATAGATTTGTGTTTTCTTATATGGATGGATAGTGTTAGGTTTTTCTTGGTGAGCAGAGCTATTAGGTGGCCAGTTGGTGTGTAGAGACTCTTCTTTCCATATTGGCCAAGCCATTAGTGGAATCAGTATATGATGGGATGATGAAGGTTCATAGAGTTGTAGGGGAGTTCAGATAATCTTTTCTCATAGAGTTTGTGATGATACCCCCTTGACATGATTTTGTGTTCAAGATATACCTACATCCCATTTCATCTCTGATTTTTATGGCTATATATCATATGAGACCTTCTGAGTTGCGATATTTTAGAATCCAGATAAATGATTTGATGCATAAGTGTATTTTATAGACAAATGTTTTTTCGTTGGGTTCTCTGGTGTGTTTTTTTTCAATGAAGAATAATGGTGATATGAGGTTGATCATAGACAACATGATGCTAAATCATGGGAGAAATAAGTACTATTACCCCCTTCCATGGATAAATGATCATTTTGACCAAATAAGTGGGGAGAGTGGGTTTTATATGATCAATATACTATCTAGATATAACTAGTTGAGGATGAATGAGGGTGATATCCAGATGACAATTTTCATATGTAGGTTTGGGATCTTTGACTTTTCAGTCTTGTTGTTTGGTGTTACAAATTCACCATATGTGTTCATGGGGCTCATAAACACTATTTTTTGTGAGTATCTAGATCGATTCATCACCGTATTTAGCAATGAAATCTTGATCTAATTGAAGTAAGAGGAGGTGAATAAAAGAATATCAGGACTATCTTCAAAGCCTTCGACACCACCAACTCTATGTAAATCTATCCATGTTCACGATCTACACATAATAGATGCCTTTCCTTAGGCATGTGGTGTCATAGATGGATATGGCTGTAGAACATTTGAAGGATGAGAAATTTGTTTCTTGGGAAGCACCTATGAATATTGTATAAGTTAATTATTTTTTTGGTCATGAGGGAAATTAATGGATGTTTGTAATGGATTTCACTCATTTCGAATATCAAATGATATCTTTGAGCAGAAAAGAACAAACATTTGTTTTGAGAGTGCAGTTCCAGTAGGTGTTTGCCTATCTGAAAGGGATTTTTGGTCAATGCACCAATGATCTAGAGTCCTAAACAAGGAGTGATACTGGAGGAGTTTTGTGATTCTTCTTATATGGTATTGTGATGAATCTTGATGAAACAGTAAGAAATTATATCTTCTGGTCCTAGACATCTATTCCCCCATGAGCATAACATTTCCACACACGATATGGAGTGACGAGCGGTCATGTTTGCACAGATGTTGTGGTCAAATTACCTCATTGGAAAGTTCTTTTTTGTCTTCACATGTTGTAAGAGTTTTAGGTATATCTTATCCCCATGGGATAATAACATGTTACAGAGTTGGTGGATGGAGTTTCTTTAGCACTACGATTCTGAGATCTCATTAACCTAATGAAAGGGCAATGTCATGGATAATTAATTGAGAAAGGAAGTCATATAAAGTGGTTGTTCCTAAATCAATGGATGCATAAATTTAATGGAGTGGTTGGAAGACTTTTTCATAGATGTAATAATTGATGGGGCCAGAGGCTGTTTGTTCTAGATGATTGTGCAGTTTTCACTAATATAGTAGGTGAAGGACAATCGTGATTTTATTTTTGGTTTTTGCAACCCTTGGATGAGCCCAATAGGAAGTGGGATGATTTCATACTGTATTTCATCATAGGGTTATATAGGTATCACAGAGGCAATGATGCTATCTGAGTAGTGGTGGATTTTCTGGTGAAGTCAGATCACATCTTAGCAATCAATGAATTAGGCATAGTGGATTCCTTATAAAAGTGGTATGTGGATGAGGAATCATGGCTATATGGAGTTCATATATCCATTTTAATGGAACATGACACATTTTTTACCTCAAAAGTCTAGATGGGATTACTAAAAGATTTCACCACCGAGTTATGCCTTGCCACAACCTTCCACCCTCAGATAAATTGGCAGACAGAACAGACTATCCAAACGCTAGAGGATATGTTGTGATCATGAATCATGGAATTTGGTGTATCTAGGGTGTGAATCAAACCCTTTATGGATTTTTATTATAATAACATATATCCCTCTTTGATTGACATGTATCAATTTGAATCATTGTATGGAATACCATTTTATTTTCCTTTGTCATATATATAAGTTATGGAGAGAACTGTTCATTGTCCTAGGGTAGTGAAATGAATGATTGAGAAGGTTCAACATTTTTGTGAGAGGGTGAAGGTGGAAAAGGACATAAAGAACATATATTTTGGTCATAGGATAAAGCCCTTAGATTTTGAGGTTGTGAACCATGTGATCATCATGGTTTCCCCTAGCATGGGTATTATATGTTTGGTAGAGGGAGAAAAAATTCTCCAAGGGTTTTCATACCCTTCAAGGTGTTGGGTGAGTTTTAAAGTTTACATACCAATTGGTTCTACCACCACAGTAAGATTGGATCCACGATGTCTTTCATGTCTCCCCAATCAATAAGTATATTTAGAATGACTACAATGTCATTTATGGGGGAGATTTGTTTATCGAAGACCATATGACATACATGGAGAAATTAGTAGAGATCCCCGATCATGGAGAGACAGTGCTATATGGGCAGATCATTCTGTTGGTTCATGTGTTGTGGATACATGGTAGCCTATAGGATATTACTTGGGAATGAAAACCATAGATGCATTCTCAGTACCCCAATTTGTTTTGAGTTTTTCCTTGTTATATTTGATTGAAAATGTAATGTTTGAACCTTTTTTTTGAAATGAGTTATTCTTCCTTGTGTTGAGATGTCTGTGGTACAATGTGAAAAAATTCATGAAATGTGAAAATGGGACGATCAAATTCCTATTCAAGACACATTAATTGTGATGCAATTAAATATGTTCAGGTGAGTGAGTACCACCAAAAGTGGATCGAATTATTAAATGGATGATGAGATTCAATAATTTGTTTGTTTAAGATGGTGTGGTCAATATTCTCATGTGGTGCATTTCATGGTCATTTGGGTTAGCTTATTTCATTAGAGGTTTTCTTGAATTTGGAAGCTTCCACACCAAATTTAGAACAACACATGGTGGTTTATCGTTGAATGTTATTAGGATTAGTTATTATAGATGACTAAATTGTAAGGAGATCCTTGAGAGGTATCTAGCGGGGTGGTTTTTTGGACCACTATGATCTTTTATTCGGGGTTTGTTTTGAATTCTCAGGGTAATGAATTGTTTCAAAAGTATCTAATGTAATGTCTCGGACATCTTTGGTCTATTACTTTATTAAAAATACGGGGTATGATGTGTTCTATGTGGTGAAAGATAATTTTTAACACTTTGTAATGTTTTCTAGTTTTCTGATTAAAAATCATTATGGTGGGTTCAATCGATGACTTCCACAGCGAATTGTACTGATAACCTAAAATAGTGACTCACACTAGTGAATCACCTAATAGTGAGTTATTTTCCATTTCTAGTTTTTCCTACTTTTTTATAAGTTTCACTTTTTCCATCATTAATTGACATAATTTTAGTTTATTAACATATTTAAGTGGGTTTCCAGCCATTACATTTTTTATGAGTCATATATTTAAATTCCCCAAATTCACAAGGCCTTTAATTTGTTGAAATGCAAGGTCTTGGTCTAGATCAACCATTAGTGGAGAATTATAAATAGTTTCACACCATATGCGTCTCAGATATTATCATTCTAGGTTGTGTACCATCCAATCCTTTATTATTTCTCCATTATCATGGTATAAGGTGACTAAAACCTTTATTCCCCATGGATTTTAATGTTTTCTATAGTCATTGGACCTAGTTTTTACCTTAGAGTTCTTCAACTCCATGTTCACCACATGTCATAGTGAAATAAGGAAGTTTTGATCACTTATTACTTCCATATAGGTTTCATTCATCTCACATAATTCTGTATCATGTGTTGTAGGTGTATTTATTTTCCATATGAAAATAAAGATAAAAACAAATAAAAAAATGATAGTGGAATCAGTTTATTATCAATATAAAGAAGATGGGGAAAAGTAACATATGATTTACTTGTGATTTTTTTTTGTTTGTTATAGAAATTGTATGGGCTATATACCTATTGTAAATCATGGCCATTGGGGGTCCTTGGTTGAACACAGAATGTTTACGAATTCCAATTTTTCAAATTCTCATTAAAAAAATTATGTAATATGTTAACCACATAAAATTAGTTAATAAATGGATTACCAATTATCAAAATTATTCTAGGATGACCTATTAATTAAGAAGTTAAAATTGAGGTAGATTTCCTTTTTAAATTATAATATACCGTGACATGGTTTTTGTGGTGGTGTGCTGTGTGTGGTACTTTTCTAACGTGTACTGTAGTAGAGTTTTTGGGATGTTTTTTGGATGTGGGGCGGTTCTCATGGTGAAATAGAATCTTAGGATGAGACATTGTTTGGTTGTGGAATTGTTGGGAAGTGTTTTACAATAGGGATGTGACTGGTTTGTGCACTTATCTGTTTTGTTGGCTACGGTTGTAAGTTGTGTAATTTCTCTATTTAGAGGCTGGTTTGGGTAGGATGAATATGAATACTTATGATGAATGTGGTTGGTATGGGTGTTAAATGAAGAGGAAATGTGATGTGAGTTAATTTAAAATGTTTATATTCTATGTTGGTGACCATTTTTGTGCTTCTTGTTAGAGTATGTGTTACTTAGTTTCCTAGAAGTGATGGGGAAAATAAATAATAAATAATTTTGAGATGGAATGAATTTATTTTGTTAATAGGAAGGAATGTTTCAATAAAAATTTAAACGATGTGTTCCACTATTGACTATAGTAAAGGATAAATAAAGAAATGAATGGGTGGTATGAAAAAAATAATTGTGAATAGTCTTTAATGTATCATCTTCCGAAGTGATTGGTTTTAATACTAATAAATTAATATAGAGGTCTTAGTTATTGTAAATCAAATAATATGGGCTTTAGTGGTTGATACTATACATACATACATTGTATGATCTTGTGATTTTAACACACACCCCACTCTAGTTGAGAACCATGTTCCGAACACCCCCATTGGAATGAGGGAGGGTATCTTTCCCAAACATCCCGGTGGGAGGATTGATGGATGAACAACCTCTCTTCCATGATACCTCTTTTAGGGGGTGATATCCCATTATTTATTAGGCAGGATGTGGTTTGTGTGGCCCAGGTGTGTGTGGGTGAGTTTTGGATACAAGGTGTCTTCGAGATGAGATAAGTTGTGCAACCCAGATGCCTTCATAATGTGCTGTAGTAGTGGACTATGTGTATATATTCAAGATGAGATGTGGTAGTGGACTAGGTTTTTTCATGAAGGATGTGTTGTGGTAGCGGCTCTAGTGTATGCAGGTGGGATGTGTTGTGGTTTTGTGGCCCTTGTTTGTGCGGGTGAGATGTGGCTTGATAAGTTTAGAAGAGGTGGTAGCGTCAAGATTTTATCTATTAAGGTGTGAGAGTGGATAATCTATGGGAATTACATGTGAGGTAAACTATCATTGACATGACTTATAAAAACTACATCAATAGTGATTTTGGTAAACGTCTGTTGGTGAGGTTAGGGTGGATAATATATCTCCATAGGTTTTGTTTTGGTTCTTTTGTTTGGTCATCAAGCATTAGTATGATTCCTTAACATGTGCATGATGGACTTAGTTTTTTCCTACTTAGTATACATGTATTCTCACCCTACTTATGTAAAACTTATTTCAGGTTTCCTGGAGGTCCACATAGACCATGCTAGATATAGTTAGCTTAGACTTTCAGAAAGTTTTAGAGTCACTATTCATCATTAATTTTTGAAATATGGAGTTTATTTCATTTTTAACAGTAGTATTTTTCAAACATGCTTGAAGGTTAAATTTTATCTATCTTATATATATATTGTACCTGGATTTTTTTTGATATATATCATCTTATCTCCCAATCAATTTTTCCCAAAAAGGTTTATGCCTCCCATTTTGTGAAGTTGTACTCCCATGGTGTTGGTCACCACCCAGGGCCTACTAGTGCCGAGACCCAGGGGTCACTATCTCCCTTTCCTCATCGCCATCCCAGTAGGGGTATCCTTGGAGGGAGGGGGTCATACAAAATATCTTATGTTTTTATTAAATAGGTATCAAAATAGTAAATTTATATATAATTTAATTATGTTTAACAAATTCATTTCAATCATCCAACTATATTTATAATTATATATAGATCATTTCTTGTTATTTTAATTATCTTAAATATTTTATATTATTTACTTAAAATTAATATTTAATATATAGGAATATTTATATTACCTAAAAAAGGTTATATTATCCTAAAAATATATGTATTTATTATCAAAGTATCGCATATAATAGATGATAATTTTATTTTTATAAAATATTGTTGTATTTATAATATTTTTAATACATCATAAATCACACAATTTTTGAGATATATATATACACACAATAGAAACATGGGTCATTTAAATATTTTTCATAAACTGCACTCCCAAGTTTTTATGTTCACATAATTTTGGTTAAGAGATGATAAAAATGATATAGTCTATTAATTATGTGATTATGCCACACTCTTATGGTTATTATTACGCCTATGTTATTCACACTTGTTTCATGTTTACTGAATAATTATTCCACACAATTCTTTAAATTCCTTATTTTATGCCTAGACTTATTCCAAGACTACTGATTTATGTTTTTTTTACTTTTTTGTGTATGAGTTTCATATATATCTAGAATTCAACCATATTATTATCTTATTATCACTTATGAACAATGATCATTATCGCTTATGTTTACCCACATTGAATATATGAGCCCAAAACCTTTCATGTATCTACAGCCAATTTCATGAGGATTAGTGTAAATTATAAGAATTCTATATAGGATCTAGTTTCACTAGATTGTGGAGAAATTTCCAAAATTCATGTAAAATAGCTTGCATATGTAAATGGTCATCAGTGGCCCTAATCCACTAGTTCATTGAATTTTGTGTTTTTTGAGATGAGAAGATTAGTATATGGAAATTATTTCAGGAAGAATATGATTACCTTGGGTTACTATTGGGGGTTTCCATGGTGATAATGGATTTATTTAAGTGGTGTGGAGATATAAGGTCTGTTTCATCGGAATATGGGGATGGATCACTAATTTTATTCATTATGCTTATTTATTCACCTCTTTAAAAACTAACATGTTTTTATAATTTAAAGGCTTGAAAATCAACATTAATTGACAAATTATATTGGTTATGTTGGGTTGGGAGATGTATGTGATAATATTCTTAAGAGTAACATAAAAATGAAAAACAATCAAAAAATTAATAGAATAAATATTACAAGATGGCTGATCTTTTGATGTTATTTACTGATTCATGATACCTAATTTATGGTTATGAAAAGGAATAATTTTCATTATATAGTTAGTATTTCAATAGAAATTCTATTTATATTCTTTTATATTGATAAATTATCAAAACTCCTGGTGAGATTTAAATGAAATACATTATCTAAATACATTACTTGAAACCTTCATGTCATTAGATCCAAATGTAAAGTCATAAAGATCAATTGTGAAATTTTCATTAAAAGTAGATATTAGAGAGAATTTAAAAAAATATGGTTAGCAAAATGTTAATTAGGTATGTGAAAAAAAATTAAATAATTAAACTAGGAGTGATATGAGAAAATTAAAATTGATGAAGATCGTTAAAAGAATGGATTCAAATGAGAAATTTAATTATGGGAGTAAAAGAGATAATATGTCTTTGGATTAATTTTTATAAGGTGAGCGATTTTTCTCTTTCTAATTTATTATTCAATAGGATATAGTTATGTAATGTTGTAACCCACTATTAATGAGTATTATTTTTTAAATGTTTCTCCTATTAGATTGTGGATTGTGGTTCATTATATTTTGATGTTTTCATGGGTAAAATAAAGGTTTCAGGTGTGGGGGATTTGATGAGTGTGTTTTCATGCACTTTTAGAAACATTTTCTATAACATTTGAAATTAAAAGAAGAATTCATTTATTTAAATATTTCATTGTTATTTTCATTTTTTAGATTTATAGGGATATATGTTCCCTTATTTGATTTTTTTATATTTTTAATCGATTAATGAATCCATGATAACATTATTGTGAAACACCATGATGTCTAGAAGTTATAGAAAATAATATTGAAATATTACACAATGAAACTGTTCATTTATATTATCTGATAGGAAATGAAGAATAAGAATATGAAAAAATGCATTATCGACCCCCTAAGGACTTTTTGTGTTCTATATTGTATAATCCTATGTAGAAGATTTGTTAATGACATTAAAAATTATGGGCCAATATTGGTAAAAACAGCATCTAATATGCAAGGTATGTAGGAACCCAGCAGAAACAAACCATTTCAAATAATAGGCCAACGACGCTTAGAATAGGTTATGTGAAGAATAAATATAGTTGGGTGTAGTCATTCATGAGGTGACATAGGAATAACATAGATGAATATTAAATAATTTTAGAATAATATTCAATACATATCAAAATTATACAACCCATATAATAATAATGGATTATTGTAATGGGAACTTAGATACATAAACAAATTATTCCAGGAAATATCTTAGATATCTCCTAGAAAACACTTTTATCATATTACTAATTTTAGATATCAATAAAAAACAAATCTCTTTACACAACAGAGAAATTAAATATAAAAAACGATGAGATCAGATGGCTAGTAAGGGAGAACATAAGATATAATAATCTAAGATAATTAATCAGATCATGACATGTATAAGGGTATGATGAAAAGATTATAATATTCAAAAGTCATTCAAAATCATCGAAATATAAATAGTTATGAATCATGGAATAAATATTTTTTCATTATATAAGACTTATGTTTTTATATTTGGGAATCCTCAACAATCAATAATGATCCATGAGATATAATATAAATATAATATTTAGGTTTTTTGTGTACTCATAATTTTAAAAAACGTCTTTGTAATTTGTTTTTACAATGAATACTATAATTTTGGAAAATGTACCATAATGGAAATGAAAACTCAATTATTTATAACATTATTTTATGAGTAACCTAATCATGTTATCTTATTCATATCCTATTTTATTATTTACTGAAGTTTCTCTTATGATTTTCTAAACTATTTAAGAACTAAAAAATACATTAGAGTGCTATAGTATAGCCTCCCTTAATCATGAGTTATATGAGGAACATCCGTTAAATAATCATAATCCAAACATATGTGCGACATAAAATCAGAAAAGTATTCATCATTTCATCACTACAAAAAACATAGAAAGAAGATTAGTTTATTAATAATTTCATTATTTTATCATTTCTAAACCCATGTTAATGAAATGATTTTAATAAAGGATAAAATATAACATTCTTAATATGAGGGAAGGAAACGTATTTAATATAATCATACATAAATAAAAATCATTATATTAAATATAGAGAAATAAATATGATTTAATCAAATAATCACATCCACAATGAATCAAATCAATTCTTAATGGTTATTTACATTGATTAAGATACCTCTAAAATTCTATTTGATCGATTATTTAAAAAAATTAGGAGAATATATTTTTTATTTCATAAAAAATTAATGATGAATACTTAAATATTGAGAAAATAAATTGTTCTAAAATAAAAAATAAAACAGATGAAGTTTGTTTCAATGAAATAATAGTAATGATAGTGGGTACAATTATTCATGTTATAAATGTTGAAATAAAAATATTATTTTCATAATTTTGAAAAAAGAAAAAAATTTCTACTTTGGAAAAAATATATTTCCAAAGATCCCTTTTACAATTTTGTAAATGAAGTAAATGGTTACAAAGAAAAACTTTTAAAAAACATCTTGTATAGGTTAAAAAATTAAAAAACTTATTTTGATGATCATGAATAGGGAAGAAAAATATCCTAATCCAAAGGGGAAATAAAAACCAATTTTCCTAAAAGAAAAATATCAATCACTTCAAGTACACAATATTGGAAAATAATAATAATATATGAAAATTCTATTAATATATAGGGGAATATAAAATAGAAATATCTTATTGTTTATGATAAACAAAATTTCCTTATTAAATATTAATCATAGAGAATCTTGATAAGAAATGATATTGTTATATTAACATTATAACTCAAGTGAATTATTTCATCGTAAAAATTCAAATATTCTACGTAATAAATGAAAATTTATTAAAAATATATAAATAACCATATTCTTATATACCTAATAAATTTTCTTTCTATTATAATATCAAAATATCCATCTATTAAAAATCATGCAATTAAAAATGACATTTAGGTGAAATCATCAGTTTTCCATGAATGTTTTAGTTCAATGGTTTAAATAATTGTATTTTTTTCCAAAATTAATAAAATTAATAACTTATATAATTCAACTATTATAAAATTTATTATTCTTATACACGTTTTTAATTTTGTTTATAAAATGGTTATGAAAAACAATTCACATTGTTCTGTATAAGAGGTAGTCCACTCATGCACACAAATGATGTTATCATTATATAATGGATAGAAATGTTAGACAATTGAGATGATTTTGAAATTAAATAATTGTAATTATTTTATTAATATAATATTAAAATGTTAAATCCCTCATAATAACCAATTATGAAATATGGAAATGGAAAACGAATCATATCCCAAAAATGAGGTGGTATCCCACACGTATGCATCAGTTGTTTCTTATATAATTTCCTTGAATAGAGGGGTAAAATTGTTGTAACATCCTCATAATAACATATTAATATATTTATGATACTTGTTTAATAATTTAAATATGGATACTATAGGTTTATATATGGTGTTATATGAAATAAAATTTAAATCGCCAGGTAAAGAGTTATACATCTTCATTTATAAACTACCTCTGGCATACACATTAAGAATTAAAATGATGGTATTATAAAAAAAGGTCCTCTTTGACAGGGTTTGGTAGATTATGATTTTTTTTAATTTTGGAGTTATAAATCTTATTATGTGTTTGGGAGTGAGGAGATGTGGTGTCCACTATTAGAGATGGTGATTTCACACTTGGAATTTTTCAAATGACAAAAATTTATTATTGTATAAATAAATTAAAGTGGATAATAAATGTATAACAATAAACTATAATATGTATATGCTCGACATCCCAACCACTAAAATTATTGATTCCAAATATGTTTAATATATTAATCCTTAGTTATTGGTTATTCTTGTTGATAATCCAATATAAACCTTAACCGTTGTAAAAAATATGTTATATTTTTCTGGATCAATGTGACTAAAACATAAGTTGAACTTATTATATAATCTAAATTATTATCATCAAATGTGTGTAAATCCTTCTAAAATATTATGTTTTTATAAGTGTTGTAAATTCATTTTAAAATAAATGGGAAGAATGTATGAAAAAAGATTTTATAAAAATATAGTTTCACGAATAAAATTGAGTCTACCTTCATTACATTTCATAAAAATATTATAGATAAATTATAAAATAATTTATTAGGAATATTATTTATAAAATAAATTAAATAATTCATAAAATGATATTAATTTAATTTACTATAATAAAAATCACTAAATATATAATTTTTTTAGAAAAAACATATCTTTTTTTCACTAAATTCATTTATTTTAATTTATAACTGATTTAACACAAAATAATTAATGTTATAAATATGTGAAAAATTATTTCCCATAGTTTTAATAATCCTATTAAGACTCATCAATCCAATGGCTTAGTGATAACTATCATATTAAATATTAATTATATATAGTATATCATGGGTTTTAAAAAATGTGTTTCATGTAATGATATATAAATAATTACATTTATTTAAAGAAAAATAAATTAAAAAATATCTGGTTGTTAAATTTCAGACCCCTTAACAGATATTTCCTATGAATATTTTCAACATTGGTACATGAAACTGAGGGTACTTCTACCTCATTACATCATTTCATTCCTACATAGAATCCTCAAATTTATAGTCTCACCATTTACCATGTGAGTGTTATTATTCCATAGTATATTCAATATTAATTCTAGAATATCCCCTATATTTCCTTTACAATATAAATCATCCAATAATGAAATATCCTATATGTTTAGTACACATAAGGGATCACATATGTGCATCCATATGAGATATGTATCGATCACATCATCGACATGTGAGAGATTCAATGAATGTTAAGAATGATAGGGTACTATTCTAATATGATTTAATAATTTTAAATTGATATATATGTCTAGGGAAAAAATTCCATTGTTTAAAAATATCATAAAATTATTCCATGCATATACTTGTAATAATTGTTTTAACAACACTAAAATATAGATCTCACAACAAATTATCATTATGACATTTCCCACATCATTGTGCTACCCTGATGTGTTGTTGGACCAATCTATCATTCTCTAAAGTTTCTATATATAAATTAGATAAAAAGTGATTTATTTATCTTAGTTTATCCCATCACATTAGAATAATTCAATTTCTATAATATAAGTAATCATAAAGAGATATCTGAATTCTTGAGTGGAAGTTGTTGTTGCGTGTAAACTCGACCAGATAAAGTGGTGGATCCACATATAATTTTTAATACAGAGAAAATTGAATCAATATATCATCTTGGGTTTCAATGGTTCCATAATATTTAAAATATATATATAGATTATATCATGTGAATATTTCGAACTCCATTTTAATATCATATTAAAGAAAACACTAGAATCTCGATGTAATCCTCAGATCTCAATTTAATATAATAGATTATATCCAACCATGAAACTATACCAATTCTATATTTTTTTACTGACATTATAATAATAAGATAAATATTCCACATTGGTATGAAAAAGTTCTGAATTTATTAATAAATAGACTAAAACTGAAATAGAAATATTCCATTTAGATTTTTGGGTGAGTTCAATGACCAAATCCAAAAGTAATGATTTACCATTTCCATTATAATAAAGTTAATGTTTGATAATTACCATTATATGAACACACACACACATATTTATATTATCCTTAAATTAATTTTATACTAATAATTATGATCTATACTATGCAATATCCTTTTCTTATAATTCCACTACAAATACTCTGTCAAATCTCTATATATCTAAGTATATAATTAATAAATAGAGAATGTTGAAGTATGAGTTTCTTCAAAAACATTATTCATTGTGTGTTGTATTTAATGGATAAATAAATAGTTAATAGACCTTATCATTATATCATAACAATTATTGTATTCATGATCATTTCTCTCTTTCTTCTAAAGTTCCACATCCTCTTTATGTATTGCTTTAATTCATACATGGATTTATGGTTCCACATTAATCTATAAAAAAAATGATATTTCTGATTTCGTCATTATTTAAATATCAATATTCATCATGTATACAAGTATTTTATCTCTTTCAATCCTCAACATAGAAAAAATAAGATTGTATTTCCGACTAAATGCCTCAACTATGTTGTTTTTCTTCTTAGTGTGGTAGTGTATTGAGCATTCATATTCAATAATCCACTTAAAAAATTTTATATGTTTCATATTTAAATAATTCTTTGAGAATATATCATTTAGAATTTTTTTATTAATATATATATCAGATAATTCACCATAAAGGATATTCATCTATATTTTCAAGGAAAAAAGTACCACTATTAACTCCAAATAATGGGTTGGGTAATTTTTCTCTGTAATATTCATTTTTATAAGGAATAAACATACAACATATAAATATAAATTAGGATTAATATAAGGACACTATATTTTCATACATGGATATTGCATCTTTTTATATGAATATTCATTAAATTTCCAAAACAAAATCCCAAGGACCATATTAGTTTAGTTAATTTGGAATCTAGGAAGTGATTATTATAATTTTATAAAAGATCATCAACATTATCCATAATTATTATACCCTTTTTAATTCCATCATAAAACCTTTCTTTATATCCTAGGGAAAAGAAACATAAGAAAATTGTGCGATAAGATTAACAGTAATGGTAAATGAGGGAGATATCAATCATATCATAATCATAAAATAAATGAAAATAAAGAAAAAAATTTAAAGTCATATCCCTCATATTAAATATAATGATTTCATTCCTTAGTAAAAATCATATAATTTCATAAAGAACATATTTCATGGGATAATAAAATAAGATATAAAATCGGGGCATACATAATACATAGATAATCATTTCCATATTTGTTAAGGATCAATTCCAATACCATTATAGTGGAAAAATTCCTTTACTAAACCTATTTCTGTCATCATTCTAGACTTGTGTTACTAGACAGCGTTTTCATCTTGTTCTTGCCTTATATTACTAAACTAAGATCATTTTGCATTGAAATATTGTCTATATCATGAGATATGAATATTTACCTAATTAATTGGTTAGAGATATTAGTCACACACATCACATAATTAAAACAACACATATGTGTTCCCAAAGGGAATAAATCATTCATCCTACCTTAACTCGTTGAAGGAAATGGGTTTCATAAACATTATTCTATCTAAAAATAACCCATGGAAAAGCAATGGGTATCTTAAACATCATTCCATCATAAAAATAAACAATCCATAGAAATAATAGTGATAGTACAATAATAAAATATCCAATTTAAATCATAAGTAAAAACAAAAAATTATATCATATATAGAAAATAATTTTGAGATATCACATGAAAATAATTATTGAGGAAAATATCATCTCATCTTTGAAAGTGTTTTCATTTCTTAAAATGAATAAAAATTTTAAAAGAAAAAAAATTCATTGAAAATCACCTTGTAATATTGTAAAAGAGGATACATGGAATTATAGCATCAAGAAATAGTGAAAATCCATTCATTCCATGTATGTTAAAAAGAAATTATTCTCATTATTTTTTTGATATTGTCAAAATGTACCTCATTATGTAAATGATAAAAAGACTCTAGTCACACTATTTAATAAAAATTAACATATGGTTAAAAATGAATTTTAAAAACAGTTGAATAATAGTAAAAATACTTTTGAATATATATTTTTTAATCATTGAAATTGAAGATAAATATTCCCTTGTAAATACGTATAAACAGTCTCTGATAATAATGAGAATGTGAAATTAACCCTTACCTTAGGTTCAATTTACATTACCAATATAAAAAAATCCAAAATAATGGCATAAAGAATGTTATTTATTTTCAAAAAACTCTATTCATAATTATTATATCATATATTATCATATAATTTCTCGTTTTATATTTATATTTCATTATGACTCTATTTTTAGGTGTGACCGAATTCATTTTCTTTGGCATGTTTAGTCATATAAATCACAATTCATGTTCATATGATAGTGGTCTAGTATTTATATAATGATATTAAGGTAGTATATATATATATATCATATGTATTCATTATATATATTTATAAAATAATTCTTGAATTGGGAATATGGAATACTAATCACATCTTGTCATTGGGATGGTAGGTCACACATACGCATGAGGGATCGTATCATTCCCTTAATAGTGAAAAGGAAAGGAAGTGGATTGTATATATATTTTTTTGAATAAATATCATGTTATAATAGTTATATATACGTTTATATTTATTATTTCCATAATTATATCCAACCTTATAATGTGTCTGTGAAAAATAAATTACACCACGGTGTGGAGACAACATGTTGTACGTACGCACGTGTGATAGATTCATTTTTAAAGGATAAATATAACGTAGAGTATGATTATTAAAAAATAATAATAAAAAATAATTATATATTTAAAATTTTATTTAATACATTATAATGTAAAAAACAAATTAAGAAGTAGAAGAAGAATAATTAATCTTGAGAGAGTCGGCAAAGAAGACTACCTCTTATTTGGTGGGCCGCCTCTATATATCCTATTTGGTATACTAGATTTGGCCTCTTCAGAAGCCCATAACCTATATAATGTCACTATGGAATTATATAAATAAAATTATTATGGTTATGTTGGGCATTAATAATCCATTTTATGTAAATAAGTGAGGGAGGATGTTCCCTTTTATAATTGAGGAGATGAGAACTTTATGAATTTTTGAAAAATATCAATTTACAATAAGATCATTCTCAAACCAAATTCTTCAAAACATCCATGTATTGAAAGATAATATTACATAATTATATAATATTATCTTCAAATATATTTTTTACAAGTTTTGGTATTATTTTAACCATTATAATTTCGATTAAACCTAACTTTACCTATTTTAATTTTAACTAAGGTAACAAATTTTCCAATATTTAAAGGTTGTGATATTTAATTATTTGAGGTTTTATATACCATAAATGATTAATGTAAAAAATTTAATACCATATTATAAATATTTTGTATTTTTACAGAAGTTATATAATTTTAAATTAATTTAATAAAATAATATTTTGATTAAATATAAATAGTGTGAATTTTGACACTCTTTATTTCATGGAATATTTTGAAATATCAAGATTTCATGTTAACTTGAAAAAATGTATTTTATTATATTCCTAAGATGTCATGTTAATATAAAAATTGTTTTTCTACATTAATTATATCAAATTATATATTTTATATATTTTTATAACATTTTTTTAAATCATAATTAATAAATTAACTACAACATTTCTTTTGTGAAATTATTTAATATACATTTTTTCACTAACAATTAAAATAAATTTCAATAATTAATATGTGTCTTATATATTTCATATTAATATTTAAAGTATTATATATCTATTTTGTATCCCTATATTAAAAATTATATATTATTTATTACATGAATGTGATATCTATATTTTTTTAATGAATAAAATATTATAAATATCATAATTTCATCAAAGTTGATAAAAAGGTAAAAAATAAATTTATATTATTAAAATATTCTTATGAAGTTAAAAATTATCATTGATATTCATTAATAACATTCATTTTCCATATGTGGACATGTTAGAGATATTATAGAAAAAGAAAATGATATTCTGTTTCTTTCATTCATCTATATATTATATAAGTAATTTTTAGAAAACGGCTCCCATTAAATGACTTAATTTGGATCCAAATGTGTTAAGGATTGAATATAAGTCATAAAATAATTTTTTTTTCATTTTATAGGGTAATTTTAAATTCATTATAATTTTATTTTTAACCCAAAATACCTGATTAACCATTTACAACTGAGAATGAATTTTTCATCGATATTATTAATTTTAGGAGGAAATTAAAAAGAAATATTCAATAAATTTGGATCTTCTAACTAAATTTTTTTTATCATATTTCATAATTAAAAACATATATTTTTCTAAATTTATTTATAAATAATATCGGTAAAACTGCATAGAAAATATTTTTCAGAAAAGTGCCCTTTTAAAACATAAACTGTTATTAAATTAAATCGAGGTACAAAATAATTTTTGGAAATAATGATTACATTATAATAAATTAAAATTAAATAGTTGATATTTTTTACTAATCCAAAAAATAATTTGACCTTGTAAATGTTTTATTGAAAATACAATCTTCAATAAAAATCAGTATTTTCACTATTCATCAAATCATGAAACTTCTCAAAAAAATAATGGTTCACCGAAAACAAATTTCAAAATCTAAAATTTTAATGAAAAATTTAATTTTCTAAAATATTATTTATTATTCTATAAAAACAATATTATAATCAATTGAACCATCAAATGGAGGAAAAACCAAATATTTATATTAATACGTCTTTTATGGATAAAATTGGATTCTTTCTTATGAATATATGATAGTTATATTTCATTAGAATAAACCAATAACGGTTATTTTTTTATTTATTTGTATAACACAATTGTGTAATTTTAAATAGTTTTTCAGAAAATAATTACATTTGATTTTGAAAATGGTTTAACATTAATTTAAAATTAGTTGGTCAAATAATTATATATACATTTGTAAAGTATTTTTACATAATTCATTTAATCATGATTAAACCTAAAATACTAATGTATATGTTAATATTTCCTTAATTAAATAATTACAATATAAAATTATGTTTTGTAGAAACTCATTGTTTTCAGTAACATAAGCTATGTCGAAGTTGTGTGTAGAACAAACATAACATGGTGTAGTGTGCATCGAAATATATTTGATTATTTTAAAAATATATTTTATAAAAATATTGGGGTGTTACAATACAACTCAATCCCTTTATTGATGCATCAAAATTAATCAAAACCCATTCTAAACTATAGGGTAGTGTATTCATAGTTGTGTTAACTGACCTTCTATATATCTTCTTGATATTTTAATCACATCGGCCTGCCCAAAAAACGGAATCCCTTCCATGTAACCGTGGTTATTGGATTATATATCCATTATAAATCTATTAAAAATAGTTCTTAGTATACACTGATGTACTCACACATGTCATTATAGGACCCATTAACATGATAGTATGCACCCAAAATTCACACTTAGTAAATTTAGAATATAGATTTCCCTCCCTAATATAATGTTGAAAATTCTTATATGGTTTTTCATTCTCTTTATTTCTCATACAAATATAATAATATCACATATTGACACTACTATAAATTTATCAAGGTAATTTCTAAATAATATATTCATTAAAACCCTAGTGATAATAGGGGCATTGGTAAGTGAAATGGAATCACTACAAATTCATAATTATTGTACCTCAAATAAAATGACAACATTCATATATCCTCATCCCATAACATCAATTGATAATAACTTTATAAATGACTAGTCATGGTAAAATATTGAACTCCTCATCATTGGTCAAAAATACTATTGATGCAGGGTAGATGATACAGTTAGTAGTAGTCATCATGTTTGGTTTTTGATAGTCAATTAAAATATTCACTGACACATAATTCCTCTTAATATTTAGAATAGTGTAAACCCATTTTTATTAACTATGGGTAATGTATCCAATATAAATATTATCCCTTATTTTGTTATTCAATTCATACAACTCAATTTGGGGCTATCTATATGGTGTCTTTCAAATAACTATTGCACCATGAATGAGTTTTATTGAAAACAAAAAATCCAAATTTTAATGTAGAAAAATATTTTGGAAGTAAATCATAATAATCCAAAAAATAGTAATAATATAAATATTGAGTTTATCCAATGCCTTAATATATATATATATATATATCCCTCTTGAATGTTATATAAGAAATATAAACATAAGTAACATCGACTGGAAGATCATTTTCATCCATATACAAATACACTATCATATGTTGATTTAAAATTTCTAATGATTTGTCAAATCCCTGGAAATTAATATGGAATATATAGATAGATAAAGAAAAAATGATTTTCAAAAATCACATATTATTCAATTTTAAGGAGAATCGCTATATATTTTGGAGGCACATTCCAATAATATATGATTGGAGTGAAGCAGTACACTTGTGAATAAATAATTTTACGATTTAGTGATTTTACTATAATGCCAACATATAATTTTTGAGTGGGGTATTTGAATTCATTATAAAAGGTTTTATATATAAAAGAGTCGTTAAATAATGATTCATTTAAAAAAAAATTCCGTTCTTGAGGGTATAGTAAGTGCACCTACCACCACTCCACTCTCAAGGCCTACATCAACAATTGTGTTCACATGAGCTTACCCAATTTATATGGACTCAATAGGTGTTTGAAACTGATTGTCAACATTAAATGGTGAATTTATTTAGTGACTAGTTTAATTTTAATACAAAATTAAATAACATCATATGATATTTGGTTGGCACATTCTATTGTGTTTTTTCACTGTTCATTTCGTTGTATGGCTAATTCACATCACATTAACATTATTTTTCTTGGAGGACTTCTTTTCTATGATAAATTTTTAAAAATACCCCACAATGAAATTTATTTATTTCTTAGTTCAACAAGTATGAAATTATTTAAAATTAACATTCATTCTTATATGGGTTTTATTATTATCATGAACCATGTTATGACGAAATACGACCTGATGCATGACCTGGTCTGTGGCATGGCTCAAAGGGAATTCTCGATCCTCAATGGTTAGAAACAAGTTCCTAGGTATTAACTGCACAATTTGTGAATTCTTCAACTCTTGTAAATAATCCTGAAAAATTATAGTAAACAAAAAAATACTAATCAACCATAACCAAACATGGAATACCAATTTTTTAGGTTCAATGTTTACAACAATTAAAAAAACCAATTAGGGATACATTAAGAAAATGGATAATAAACTATCCTAAAACCCCCATGAAATAAGAGGATCATCCAACTCCATCCACCGCAACAATACCTATAAGGGAAGACCACTAGTATCATGAACTTTCATCTCCAAAAATCATTCATTTACCTGTGTCAAACACAACCAAGTATAATTATACACAAATATGTAAGTAGGATGTGGAAAAAATCCTAGTATAATTCCACCCAATAAAATATATTCCATGATGAAGACATTACAAGAAAAATTAACATGTATATTTCATAAAAGTTAAATGTAGAAACATTTTTATGGAAATAATTTTAAAGATAAATATAGTTTTCTTTTGAAACAACTAACCTAGTGAACCGTATGTCGATTTTAGGAACAATATAACCATAGAGGACTATGTCCATAGTGAAACATATAGGCACTATCTATCTACAGTACACTAGGTATATCATATCTCCAAGAAATGTGATATTGCTGTAATGAAAAACAACATTCTTGTTCATGAGGAACTATGAGGGAACATCTCATGAGCAGAGTGGTCTCTTACCATCATCATAGTTTTTTTATTGTTTTTATCATCAATACTAATATATGAATTTAGGATAAGCCACATCCGAGTAAACAATGTTACTAGTTCTAGTTCACCCACCTAGATACCTAGGTTTTCCATAATTATCAATTTTAATTCCATATAACATTCGGATCAGAATAATTCACATACATAAAGGCTCAAAAAAATAAATAATCTTAATAAAACACCTATTTTCACCACTAAAACCATTTTCAAATTCAAATTCACACCAAAACCATTTCAAAATAAGCACACCCAATATAGACATGTAACATAACCCACTTCCTTTAGAAAACTAAAATTCATCACAAACACACCTAGAATCATTATAAAATGACATTTTGAACCTCATATATAATATATAGAACATAAAAAAGAATAAAATAAAGAATATTGAAATAACCAATTAATTTTTAAGTGTGGAACCACCTACCTTGAGTGAAGAGACATCATGAAAAAGGTAAAAAATAAAAATTACACCTCAAGAGAAACCAATAAAGTAATGATTAAACCATATACATCAATATTGAACCCTACAAATCATGATCAATCTCTAAATCGGACACCCAACAGGCTGAAAAAACCCCCAAATATAATAAAGAGAGAACCACTATAAAAGAGGCAAAATCAAAGAGTAGAATGACTTATTTGAATAATTCATGGTGAAATACCTCCAAAATCCTCACCAAAATTAGAGGATAGTGGGAAAATGAGGGATTGGTGGAGGAAAATAGGTTGGAGGAACCTGAGTGAGGAGGGTCTTGGAGATTTGGGACAAAAATTATAGGGGAAAAGAATGTATAAATGTTCAATTTTAATAACCAGGATAGGTCAAACAGTTTTCCGACACAGTTCATCAAACCGTGTGGTAAACATGCACATATTACTATTGATGTAGGACCCGTTTCACTGTTATCCTACATGGTTTACAAATAGTGTGTTAACCGTACAATAATCATATACCCAAAAACACCCCCTGTCCACATAGTTACCTGGGAAAGGGTGCACGATTTTCCAAACCATGAACCAACTTACTCAGTCTACTTTCTATCCAAAAACATCCCTTTTCACCAAAAAAATATTAGTAAAATAAGGAAAAAACTAAATCAAAATAAATAGAAACAATATGTTTGAATTAAATCATAGGTGTGATAGTTATTATAAATTCCATGATATTCCATCATTCCCTTTTTTCCACAAAAGAACAAGAATGTTGAGAGGCTCTAAATTAAATTTCACGTATGAGATAACATGAAAAGAATTTTTCATTTATATCAATGTATCATACTTCTAATTAATTTTAGAGTCATGGTATCATGCCACTAAATAAATAATTAAATGTTATTTTAGGATCAATTGTCAATCTGAATTCATACATTTCACATATAGTGAAATAGTCCACATAAGGAAATATGGATTCCTAGAATTTCTGATTTAGTTTCCAGAATTTTATCTCCATTTTGATTCAAATATTGTTCAAAAAATACTTATATAAAAATACCTACCTAAGAACATTCCAAGGAATAGAGTAACTTTCATCCTCCATAATAATATTGTTGATTAGAGTCCACCTTTGATCAGATTCACATTAAAAATAATATATTTCTAAATTGACATTATCATGGTCTGAGAAATAGTGAAAATAAAATTCACTTTTTCATTGATCTATAAAAAAATTGTATCAGAGGAGCCACTGATGGAGGATTTACATTTCTATATAAAAGACTCAATTTTGAGTTTCTCATTATTTATAAATTTATACGTTTAGTATGATTCATGTTAATCAATATAATCAATTGGAGTTGGGTGAGAAAAACAATAATATTTGACATCCTAGATACAATTTCATCAATTTTCCCATGATTGTGGTAATTTCATTATCTATAACATTTTATGTTCACACTATTCCTCGTAGTTCCATCTACTAACTAAAAAAAACATAGTGTAATAAATAATAATAATATTGAGTAATCTATTAATTCTGAAAAAACATTCATAGGATATCTAAATCATGAAACTGTTATTTTATTCATTGAATCCTTCTATTTAACCTAGATCGTTTAAGGTTATTATATAATGATATGACCTTAAGCATTACATAATATTGAATTAAATGAATAATTCACATCGAGTATCTTTTTAGGTTTATATTTTTAGATAATTAGGACATTACTATTATATTAAATCTAAAAAATACAATGTAGACACTTCATCTTAGATTCCATTTTGTTCACAAAATATAAACTCTTTGAAAAAAAATGTTGCATGTCTTGTAACACATTTTAAATAGCATGAATAATCCTTTATCACATCCTTGACCTTATTCATATTTATGTCCTGTGAAAAACATTTCAAAAATTGGGATGAGCATAAAAAGCTCAATAAGGGTTTTAAAACAAAGGAAGAAAACATTAGTCCATCATTACATACACAACATAAGATCTTTAACATACCTCATGAAAGTATAAGACTTATGAATAACAGATAGAAATCATAAATCAAAAAGGAAAAATGGAGAATCAATATCATACTAACATTGTAGCTATCAAAACTACGTAGGGAGTTACCTTTGAATACCCATCATTGTATATTACCTAAATATCATAGGAGAAACATAAATGTTTACCTCGGTCACATTAACCAATGCATTGGAGAGCTATCTCGGGCTCACCCACCCTAGGTTTATCATTGAACCACCTGTATACGTAAAAATGCCGAAGAACCATAAAATATTCATAACACATAAAACCAATATAATGTAAAGATAACATTTCCACATTTAAATAACAATATATAATTTAAATATATTGACATAAAAAATCTATTATCAAAAAAAATTTCTATACCAAAATATATAAATGAGTTTATGGTATTTATTTTCCTTTTAAAAAACATTACAGCTTGTAAAGGAATATGTCGATCAAATAATACTCGCGGTGGAAAAATGGTCGTTGTCACCGCTTGAGTTAAAAAGAAAAATTATTATTTTTATTTAGTAAAATGAATTGCAGAATAAGATTCCATTTTAATTAAGTTTAAAGTCAAAGGGTTTTATACACCATATAAAATACTGTCATGTATACAACAAAATGTTCCTCAATGAAAAGAGATCGAGATGATGTCCCTTAACTCGTGTCTGACTTGACCCGATTGTTCTTTAATCTACTAAATAATAAACTAATGTTAATTTCTAACTGCATAAGATATTTTTTCAAGTTTATTATTCCTTTAATATCACTTGTTAACATGTTATAAAAAATATGACATCATTTAAGATAGTAACAATGGTTTTGTTGAAATTTGGTACTAGAGTAAAAAATGAACTACTTATATTTACAAATTGTTCCCATGGTAAATAGTAACTTATCTATAGAATGATATTCATTGTTTTGATATCATATATATCATTTATATCCATTTTATATATTCATTTATAAAAGTACATATCATTTGGAGATATGAAATGAAATGCACTGTTAATAGAGACGGCAAGCCATACATACGCATGAACTCTACTTTAGTTCCTATTTTGTATTTTAATGGTGTGAAAAAATAATGATACATTAGTATATTATAATTTTAGTATAATATAATATATAATATAATTAACTATATACTTTATACATCCTACTTAGGGCATTAACGAGTCATATCCCTTTGAGGGGGCGGTAGTCCGCACTTCTCAAATGAAATTATTGAATTTTATTATTATAAAAACCGTAATGGTATTATATAAATGAAAAATAAAGAACCATAAAGAAAAAAATAAAGATAATATATATCATATATAAATACAGTTCCATTATAATGGCCTCCATGAGAGGCGGTGGGATATAATTTAACAATCATCATTTCGTGAGGCGTTAGTTTTCCATCCATAGAAAAGTCTGTTCATTACCCATTAGATGGAGTTTTGTGTAAGTGTAGTTTGAAACCTTCTCATAAAAACATAATAGTGTATTTAGGATACTCTTTTTGTTATAAAAGAAAAGAATAAATAGATTTTTGGGTTGGGATTTGTTAAATAAAATAAAAGAAGTTAAGAGAACTGTTAACTTTAATTAGGGTAACTCCCTTTGGTTTGAACCAAAAGGACATAATAAAGTAATTGTAAAGACCCATAAATTTCAAGGAAAATTTTTTCATAATTTTTTATTGATTTTACGAGTACGCAGTTTCTGACGGGACCTGATTCCGAGGCCCGGTGTTCCTGGAATCAACTTCTGAAGTTTAGCTTGGGTACGTTCAGTGAACGAATGAGGGGCATTGCCTATCTTTTGAACTGATGCTCGGAATCGAAATCTGAGGGAACCGATGGAACCGCAGCGCCGGTAATTGTTATGATGACTTTTACCAAAGGTGTGTTTTCTTGGGAGGAGTTGTAAAAAAATGTGGATTAATTAATAAGTAAAATAAAATTGTGAACAATTTTATTTTATCCATGGAAGTGAAACTCTCTCATGGGAAGT
This sequence comes from Viscum album, assembly GCA_963277665.1. NCBI lineage: Eukaryota > Viridiplantae > Streptophyta > Magnoliopsida > Santalales > Viscaceae > Viscum > Viscum album. The sequence goes on along the minus strand of OY728152.1, from coordinate 2,079,887,078 downwards.
TGTTGGTGGGGCCCACACCAACCCAACTTCCCATGTGTGGTTATGAGGGAGGTGGGTCCCACACGATCCCCCACCTTTTCACATTCCTTAACTCCATAACATTCACTTATTTTTTGTTAACTCCACTTTAATGTGAGAACACTCACCTCCCCCTCTCTCCTCTTTAATCATGCCAACACACATAATTAATTAAGTGAGTTATGTGTTATAATTTTAAAATTGAAATGCATGGCTTAATGTAATAAAATAAGATAAGTATTATTTTATTTGGGGGGGGGGGGTTTAGTTGTTGTGTGAGGAGATTGGGGAGATAGAAATATTTTCTCATAGGAAGAACTTCATCATCCCACGAAGAGCTTCAATCTATCCGTGTAGAACGTCATCTCTTCAACGAAGAATGACTCAATGACTCTGGTATCTCCATTACCTTTCTCCTCCGAGACAAGGGAAGAGACACCAACGCGGGAGTTCTCTAAGGATGCACAATCATGTACTTCTCTTCATGATAAAGAGAAGACGAAGTCTCCCCAAACGCTCTCCGTAGATGTCTACGGAACCATGCCCTATGGCGCCATATTTTTGCGGAATTTGAATACCTCGAATTACATTGTGAGGTATGTAAGGCCCCGACCCTAGTTACCCAGAGTCGGTGCATTATTACATAACATTGGCATGATCACAAGAAAGATCAAATCTCGAAAGACCGATTGGTTTAGTAGCCTTGGAAACACTAGATATATTCATAAGTTTTACATTACATCATAAAATGAAAAACTACTACAACAACATAATTTCTCCATAATCCACACTCATATCCCCACATAATATCCCTGCAGGTCATTCATAATTTACTTCATCACTTCCTGGAAAAAATAAAACATAGAAAAGGGGTGAGCTCAAATGCCCAGTAAGGATAACAATATAGCGGAAACATTCATAAATAAGAATAAACTTTTAAGGCAATATATAACTAAATCAAAATCCTTTCAAACATTAACATTCAACATGGTATGGCATAAATAAAATGAAATAATTCTATTTACTTATTCACATGGATATTCTACTAATCGAATAATCACATGCAAAAATCAATAACCACTTTCATAATGTTGGAATGCATAATGCCAGACTATCATAACCACATAGTCAAGGCCTTGTGCCAAGACTACAAATAAGATTTTTTCAAGGCCTTGTGCCAAGACACTAGTTTGTCTCATGAGACCTACCGATGCATCGAGGAGCTATAGAGGGCTCCACCCGTCACATATTATGTCCAATGCATTCCCATATGAAAAGGTTTAAACATAACATAAATATTCGTATTAAAACTAGCATACAAAATGTCAATAATTTCATCATAAACTATGAATGGTATAAAAATAGCATATCCACAGTCAAACATATCACAAAACCTTCAATACAATATCGAAGTTTTTTATCATAATAAATCAACTTCAAATAATCTTAAAATCCATCAAAGGATGTTGACATAGATGAAATAAAAATTCTTTTAAAAGAAATATCTCCTTTTATTTTGAAATCATTTAAGACCCATATAAAATAAAACATTTTCATTGAAAATATTCTTATAAGCTTGTAAGGGAAGCTTTGAAGATTTTATAACGGCGGAAAATAGCTGCACCCGCTGTATAAGTTAAAAAAAACATTCTTACCTTAATTCTGTCAAAAAGGTTAAAAAGGACCTTGTTTTGAAAACGCCGGAAAGATTCCTCTTATAAAAAGTCATACAAGGGTATAAATTACTTTAACCCATATTCTTGTAAATAATAAATATTTTTTGAAATACATTTCAAAGAAACATGGATGTGGATGATAAGGAAATCCCAGTAGATTATTACGTATAAACAACCTCGGATAATGAAGAGATTGTGAAATAACCCTTACCTTGTACTTTTCCTTGGTTGGGGTAGGTTAACCTCCTGTATAATGGTGAAATAATTGTTATTAAATTATACAAGAATCATATATATTAATATGATATCATATATGATCTTTTAACATTGATTTGTTAATAATATCATAGAATTATCATCGTTTCGGGTGTTAACTTACTCATTTTCTTTTATATGTTTTGTTACATAATCCATGTTTGATGTATCTTATTCATATTCAGAATGTTATCAAGTCCTTAAACATCATTTTTAAATCATCAAATGATAATTATACTTGAATGGATACTATGGAGAATGAATCTCATCGCGTTCGTGGAGACGGTAGTCCGTACGTACGCACGAGCGACAATATCATTCTATTGATATTAAAATAATATATAAATGGATGGTATATCATATATACAGAATCATTAACATGTTATATTTATTATTTACATGAGTTACACATCATTATTATACCCATCCAAATAATATTATATTGAATAACAATTACACCACGACGTGGAGACGGTAAGCCGTACGTACGCACGTATGGTGATATGTTATTCAAAGGGTGGATAGAATACTAAATATGGTTGTACCATATTTATAATAACCTCACAGTATATATATGATACTGGATTTATTATTTTATAATGGTAACAACAAAGAAAGAAGAAGTGGAAGAAGAAATGAACTTAGAAAAGGGTGGTGAAATCATTACCTCTTCTTCGGGTTCTTCCTTTTGATTTGATCAAAAGGGATCCTTAGGTTGGATTTATGATCAAACTAAGGCCCCTAGGTTGTAGTGAGGGAAGTTGGGAGAGTATTTGGGCAGATTTTGGCCCAACCAAAAGGCTTTTAAGGTGTGAAGAAATGAGAAGGAGGAGTGCCCTTTTATAAGAGGGGTGAGGGGCACCTTTGGAAAAGCTAGAAATATTAATTTATAATAAATTAATATTCGGTTTCTAATGGCTCCAAAGTTGATTATTCAATGTTTAAGGTGGGGATAGATCTAAAACCACTCAACCAATATAATTTATATAGGTTTGGGTACTTATATTAACCTTATCTTTAATTATTAACTCTAAGTTAATTAGTTTCACTTTTACAATGTCTCTTTGTATTTTTATATAATATGGTTAATAAACTTACTACATACATCCAAGCGACCCCAAAGTGGTCCATTAATGATGAACCTATCATGATATAAGTCTCTTGGCCGATCCTTAGATTTTTAGGAATTTAATATCAATTAATAATATAATATTTGTTTTAAGAACTCTTTTATGTCAATTTTGACAGTATTCAATAGTTGATTTTTGTGAAACTCATAACAGATTTATTAATTCAAAAAAAGTCAATTAAATCAATAATAATATATCATATTATCCTAGAAAATTAGTTTAATTCATTAAAAGTTTCATATTATATTTATTTGGGTATTTATAATATCAATTATTTTAATTTTTCACTATTATAGTAATTACTGCATCATCATTGTGTCATAAATAAAATAAATTATTTAATGTCTAAAAATTATAAATAAATTATCATTATGTATGAAATCCTTTTATCTTTCTAATGAATATTTATAATATAAAATCCAACATATATGACACTACGTAACATTGTGTTTCTAAAAGATATATGCTTGTGTCATTTTTGTATTCATTTTAACTTAATTAAAATAAAGTGTCATTATCACTTACAAGTGAATCCATGGGGTCCCAAAATCGACCCAAAGATGCCCATGGTCGACCATGTATCAACAAATAGGGTTAAGACACGTTTTAGGGTAATTTAGTATTATTATAATATTATTTTTTAACCCTTATTTACCGTATTTACCCTTAACGATGTTAAATAAAATATTTACCGCAGTAATTATTAAAAATGTCTAAAAATAAAAGTTACCTATTTAAACAATTTCAACATCCTGATTCCAAATATGGAATCCATTTTCCTAAATTCAAAACATAGAAGTGGCAGAAATTAATTTAAAATTAATTCCCGCTGTCAAAACAAAAAGCGTGTTTTTAAGAGATAATAACTATCAAAAGATTGACACTTATTTATGTTCGGTTTAATTGTAAAATTATGTCCAATGACCAACATTATATTAAATGGTAAAAATATATTCTAAATATACTTTAAAACTACTAAAATTCATAATTTATCACTATTAATTATTTTGATTAAAAAAGTTGTTTTTAATTAAAATTTAGTAACTTTCACTATTCATCAAAATATGAAAGTTATCCGAAAAGTACCAAAATTTCACCTTAGGCTAAATTAGATATTCCGAATCCAAAAATGAAGTCCATTTTGAAATATAAAATATATATAATTTTAAAAAGTAGGTATTACTATTCATAACGGCTAGTTTGATTGGTTGTTAGAACTCGGTGTTGCGTACAACACACGCTATCACATTATTCAAAGAGAAGCGTACCGTAGATGCTTGGGGTGTTACATTCTCCCCTCCTTCAAATAATTTCGTCCTCGAAAGCTTCTAGAATACTGATCACATGAAAAGACTCGGGTGGTTCTTCATCATAAGTTCCTCGTTTTCCCACGTTGCCTCTTCCATCTTATGGTTTCTCCACAAAACTTTTACCAGACGCGTCGTCTGGTTTCTCAGTACTTGTTCTCTCGTATCAAGAATCCTGACGGGCTATTCACAATAGGAAATATCGGGTTCCAGTTCTAATTCCTCATAGGTGAGTATATGCGTTGGATCAGGCATGTATTTCCTCAACAGAGATACGTGGAACACATCGTGAACTTTGGAGAGACTTGGCGGCATTGCCAATCGGTAAGCTACAACCCCAATTCGTTCTAGAATTTCGAAAGGTCCGATGTACCTGAGACTCAATTTACCTTTCTAACCAAAACGTATGACTCCCTTCCACGGAGATACCTTCAGGAAAACATGATCACCGACTTGAAATTCCAAATCCTTCCTTCGATTATCGGCATAGCTCTTCTGCCTACTTCGAGCTGCTTTGATGTGATTTTGGATTACTTTCACCTTTTCCACCATTTCCTCAACCAGTTCTGGGCCTACAAGTTTTCTTTCACCAACGTCATCCCAACAGGTTGGTGTACGACATCTCTTTCCGTATAACGCTTCATATGGTGCCATCTGAATACTCCAATGGAAACTATTGTTATAGGAAAATTCTAACAGTGGTAAATATTGATCCCACATACCCTGAAAGTCAAGTGAGAAAGATCTCAACATGTCTTCTAAGGTCTGAATAGTCCGTTCTGATTGTCCATCTGTCGGAGGGTGGTAAGCAGTACTCAAATGAAGTTCAGTATCCAGGGATTTCTGAAGACTTTTTGAAAATATTGAAGTAAAATGGGGATCACGATCAGAAACAATTGATAAGGGTACTCCATGAAGTCTCACAACTTCATTAATATATAGTCTTTCTAGACGTTCTAGGGGTAGATCTTCTCTTATATCAAGAAAATGTGCTGACTTGGTATGATGATCAACAATAACCCATATTGCATCATTCCTTCTAGGAGTCTTTGGTAGCCCCATGACAAAGTCCATCGTAATATTGTCCCATTTCCACTCCGGTATGGGAAGAGGTTGCATGACTCTTCCAGGCTGTTGTCTTCCAGCTTTCACTTGTTGACAAACCATACATCTTGACACAAAATCAGCAATCTCCCTCTTCATGTTGTCCCACCAAAAATGTTCCTTCAAATCACTATACATTTTTGTGCTCCCAGGGTGTCTAGAGAAATTGGAACTATGAGCATCATCCAGCAATTCCCTTTTTAGATCAGGTAAATCGGGAACACAATGTCTCTTCCCGAATTTCAAAATTCCATCTTCATACACAAAGTCTCTCAATCTCCCATCATTCACAGCTTTAATATTCTTTTGGAATTCTTCATCATCGGTATGAGAACTCTTAATCCTTTATAGTAAAAATGGTTTGGCAACCATTTGAAAAAGCATTGATGTTTCACCTTCCCTGGTTATTCCCATGTCCATCTTCACTAGATCCATGAAAATTGGATCCCTTTCAATTATCATATTGTTCAAAACTCCATGGTCTTTTCTACTCAAAGCATCTTCCACCTTGTTTGCTTTCCCCGGGTGGTAGTGTATCGTGCAATCATAATCCTTGAGTAATTCAAGCCATCTCCTTTGCCTCATGTTGAGTTCTTTTTGTGAGAAAATATACATCAAACTCTTGTGATCAGTATAAATCTCACATTTTTCACCATAGAGGTAGTGCCTCCATATCTTCAAAGCAATGATCATAGCTTCTAAATCGAGATCATGAGTAGGATAGTTTTGTTCATTAATTTTCAACTGTCGTGATGCATAGGCAATAACTCTATCATTCTGCAAAAGGACACAACCAAGTCCTTTATTTGATGCATCACTATAAATAACGAACCCATCATTCCCCGATGGTAGAGTCAATATAGGAGCATTGACTAATCTTTTCATCAGTTCTTCAAAACATTCTTCACACTATTTTTTCCAAACAAATTTAACCCCTTTATGTGTGAGCTTCGTTAATGGGTTAGCCAATCGGGAAAAATTCTAGACGAAACATCGATAATAACCTGCCAAACCAATAAAACTGCGTACCTCAGTTATACTCATAGTTTCTGGCCATTCTTGGATTGCCTTGGTCTTAGAAGGAACAATAGAGATTCCATCTTTAGAGACAATATGGCCAAGAAAAGAAATCTCCTGAAGCCAAAATTCACACTTGCTAAACATCCCATATAATTCATGCCTCCTCAGAGTCTTCAAGATAATGCGCAAGTGATTTTCATGATCTTCGTAGGTTTTGGAGTATACCAATATATCATCAATAAATACCACCACAAATTCATCTAGATACTCCTTGAAAACTCTATTCATCAGATCCATGAATACAGAGGGTGCATTAGTCAATCCAAACGGCATTACAGTAAACTCATAATGCCCGTACCTGGTTCGAAATGCTGTCTTCGGAATGTCTTCCTTCTTCACACACAACTGATGGTATCCAGATCAAAGGTCAATCTTTGAAAATTATTGAGCTCCATGTAGTTGGTCAAATAAATCATCAATACGAGGTAGGGGATACTTGTTCTTTATCGTAATATCATTGATCTCCCTGTAGTCGATACATAACCTCATAGATCCATCTTTCTTTTTAACAAAAAAGAATAGGGGCTCCCCATGGAGAAACACTAGGGCGAATAAATCCTTTATTACTCAATTCCTCTAGTTGTTTCTTTATTTCGACTAACTCTACAGTAGCCATTCTATAAGGGGTCTTCGATATAGGCCTTGATCCAGGAATTAAATCAATGGAAAACTCAACTTCTCGTTCTGGAGGATGTCCAGGTAAATCTTCCGGAAATACATCTACAAATTCTTTCACAACAGGTACATACTCTATTTGAACATTCCTTTCCTCACTCGTAGTTATTTCATTATCTTCCTCCCCAATAATTGAATTTAGTTGAGCTATTGAGGGTGGATCTAAATAAGAATTAGGTGGTGAAAATTTATCTCTAAAGATAAGGTGTTCCTTATCATTAGCATCAAGAATCGTAACCTCTTTCTTCTTACAATAAATCTTTGCATCATAGTCCAAAATCCAATGCATACCTAGGATTATATCAAACTCAATCATAGGTATGACGACGAGATCAGTAGATAAAGAAAATTTATGCACTCTAATGGGGACTGATTCACAAAACATTGTTGCAATGATACTTCCCTAAGGAGTTTTAACTGACAACTCCCTTATTAAATCAAATTGGAAATATCTAATTTTCTTAGCATACTGGGAAGATATGAAACAATGCGACGATCTAGAGTAAAATAATTCATTTTCTAAACTTGAGGAAACCATTAAATTACCTGCCACCACGTCTTTTGGAGCTTCTACCTCTGCAGTAGTGATAGCATAAGTCTGGCCTTGATCCCTTGGCCTTTTCTGAGGTAAGTTATCCTGACGCTTAGGACATGCATTTGCATAATGCCCCATCTCCCTGTAATTTTAGCACTGAACATTGGTAGATTCCTTCTTCCCCTTGCAATCACGAGCTTGGTGGCCTTTTTCACCACACTTGTAACAGACTCCCATTCCCTTCAAGCAAGTACCAGGATGTTTCTTCCTGCATTTACCACAAGATGGATATTCAACCTTTCCCTTCTTCCCCTTATTTCCATTCCCAGACTGATCAACAGGTCTCTTCTTCTCTTTCTTTTCTTTAAAGTCATAAGACTTAGAGAATTCCTTTTCGGTCTTGATAGCACATGAGACAATATCTTCGTACGATAAAAAGGATTGTGAGACCAATGCTCGATGGAGAAATGGTTTTAACCCATCAAAGAAATGATCAATCTTACTTCTTGGGTTGCAAATATAATCTCCAACATACCTCGCTAACCTTGTAAAGTTAGCCTCATACTTTGTGACATTCTCATCCTCCTTTTGTCTCAGACTCAGAAATTGCCTTTCCATATCTGCTCGATTGTCGCGAGGAAAGTATTTTTCTAAAAACATATCTTTGAACTCCCTCCATTCCATATTTGATACTTCATCATCTTCCTTCATGTTTTGAATCAATGACCACCATTGATCAGCATCTCCAGTGAGGCGGTAAACTGTCATGATAACTTTTTCCCTTTCACTGCTCCCCAAAGACTGAAATATTTTCTCTAGGGAATTTATCCACTGCTCAGCTACTAAGGGATTTGTATTCCCATTGAACGTTGGTGGTTGTTGCCTCATGAATCGATCTAACATTGATCCTCCACGCTGCGGATCAGGGTGCTCCATACGGGTAAGGTTATTATTCATAACCTGAGTAATTTGTCCCAGTATGGTGATTAGCTGATCGGCACCAGTTGCATCACCAGCCCCACTATAATTATCTTGAGCAGGAGGGCAATCCCTACATGGAGTGCGTGCATTGATACAGTTTCCATTTCTTCCACTAGGCGCCATTTCTAAACAATGGCATAAACTAGATCAGTTTATGAATCAAAATACATAATCCCATAATTATAAAACACTTAACATAAATTGAACTAGTTATGGATATAATCCATAATCATAATAATGTTTTCTTTGAGGAAGTATATACTCATAAACCCTTTATAATGATTTGTGAAGAAAATGAGAGTTATCCTAAGCATATCCCCCGAGAGTGTCGTAACCAAGAGTGCAGCAAGGCCCGTTGTCGTGCACCAGTTCCCGTTCGAGTCTAGATCAAAGCGGTGTTTTCGGGTTTTACCCCTAGGTACATCTGTGCCAGAGCCGCCTCTACCTGCTCGTATCCAGACAGGGATGTATTGCTCGGAAAACTCACAAAATCTCTACAATACCAAAATTCTAGGAAGTTCTTCTATACTAATCCTCAAAGTTCATCTTAGGTCTACGTGCTCTAATCCGAGTTTATCTAAATCTAGCTTCCGAGGTTTGTACTAAACTTCCTCTGATACCAACTGTAACGCCCCGACCCTAGTTACCTAGAGTCGGTGCATTATTACATAACATTGGCATGATCACAAGAAAGATCAAATCTCGAAAGACTGATTGGTTTAATAGCCTTGGAAACACTAGATATATTCATAAGTTTTACATTACATCATAAAATGAAAAACTACTACAAAAACATAATTTCTCCATAATCCACACTCATATCCCCACATAATATCCCTACAGGTCATTCATAATTTACATCTTCACTTCCTGGGAAAAATAAAACATAGAAAAGGGGTGATCTCAAATGCCCAGTAAGGATAACAATATAGCGGAAACATTCATAAATACGAATAAACTTTTAAGGCAATGTATAACTAAAACAAAATCCTTTCAAACATGAACTTTCAACATGGTATGGAATAAATAAAATGAAATAATTCCATTTACTTATTCACATGGATATTCTACTAATCGAATAATCACATGAAAAAATCAATAACCACTTTCATAATGTTGGAATGCATAATTCCAGATTATCATAACCACATAGTCAAGGCCTCGTCCCAAGACTACAAATAAGATTTTGTCAAGGCCTTGTGCCAAGACACTAGTTTGTCTCATGAGACCTACCGATGCATCGAGGATCTATAGCGGGCTCCACCCGTCACATATTAAGTCCAATGCATTCCCATATGAAAAAGGTTTAAACATAACATATACATTCGTATTAAAACTAGCATACGAAATGTCAATACTTTCATCATAAACTATGAATGGTATAAAAATAGCACATCCACAGTCAAACATATCACAAAACCTTCAATACAATATATAAGTTTTGTATCATAATAAATCAACTTCAAATAATCTTAAAATCCATCAAAGGATGTTGACATAGATGAAATCAAAATTCTTTTAAAAGAAATATCTCCTTTTATATTGAAATCATTTAAGATCCATATAAAATAAAACATTTTATTTGAAAATATTCTTATAATCTCGTAAGGGAAGCTTTGAAGATTTTATAATGGCGGAAAATAGCCGCACCCGTCGTATAAGTTAAAAAAAACATTCTTACCTTAATTCTATCAAAAAGGTTAAAAAGGACCTTGTTTTGAAAACGATGGAAAGATTCCTCTTATAAAAAGTCATACAAGGGTATAAATGACATTAACCCATATTCATGTAAATAATAAATATGTTTTGAAATACATTTCGAAGAAACATGGATGTGGATGATAAAGAAATCCTAGTAGATTATTACGTATAAACAACCTCGGATAATGAAGAGATTGTGAAATAACCCTTACCTTGTACTTTTCCATGGTTGGGGTAGGTTAACCTCCTGTATAATGGTGAAATAATTGTTATTAAATTATACAAGAATCATATATATTAATGTGATATCATATATGATCTTTTAACATTGATTTGTTAATAATATCTTAGAATTATCGTCATTTCGGGTGTTAACTTACACATTTTCTTTTATATGTTTTGTTACATAATCCATGTTTGTTTTATCTTATTCATATTCAGAATGATACCAAGTCCTTAAACCTCATTTTTAAATAATAAAATGATAATTATACTTGAATGGATACGATGGAGAATGAATCTCATCGCGTTCGTGGAGACGGTAGTCCGTACGTACGCACGAGCGACAATATCATTCTTTAGATATTAAAATAATATATAAATGGATGGTATATCATATATACAGAATCATTAACATGTTATATTTATTATTTACATGAGTTACACATCATTATTATACCCATCCAAATAATATTATATTGAATAACAATTACACCACGACGTGGAGACAGTAAGCCGTACGTACGCACGTATGGTGACATGTTATTCAAAGGGTGGATAGAATAATAAATATGGTTGTACCATATTTATAATAACATCACAGTATATATATGATACTGGATTTATTATTTTAGAATGGTAACAACAAATAAAGAAGAAGTGGAAGAAGAAATGAACTTAGAAAAGGGGGGTGAAATCATTACCTCTTCTTCGGGTTCTTCCTTTTGATTTGATCAAAAGGGCTCATTAGGTTGGCATTCTGATCAAACTAAGGCCCCTAGGTTGTAGTGAGGGAAGTTGGGAGAGTATTGGGGCAGAGTTTGGCCGAACCAAAAGGCTCTAAAGTGTTAATAAATGAGATGGAGGAGTTCCCTTTTATAAGATGGGTGAGGGGCACCTTTGGAAAAGCTAGAAATATTAATTTATAATAAATTCATATTCGGTTTCTAATGGCTCCAAAGTTGATTATTCAAAGGTTAATGTGGGGATAGGTCGAAAACCACTCAACCAATAGAATTTAGACAGGTTTTGGTACTTATATTAACCTTATCTTTAAGTATTAACTCTATGTTAATTAGTTTCACTTTTACAATGTCTCTTTGTATTTTTATATAATATGGTTAATAAACTCACTACATACATCCAAGCGACCCCCAAGTGGTCCATTAATGATGAACCTATCATGATATAAGTCTCTTGGCCGAACCTTAGATTTTTAGGAATTTAATATCAATTAATAATATAATATTTGTTTTAAGAACTCTTTTATGTCAATTTTGACACTATACAATAGTTGATTTTTGTGAAACTCATAACAGATTGATTACATAGAAAAAAGTCAATTAAATCATTAATACTATATCATATTATCCTATAAAATTAGTTTAATTCATTAAAAGTTTCATATTATATTTATTTTGGTATTTATAATATCAATTATTTTAATCTTTCACTATTATAGTAATTACTGCATCATCATTGTGTCATAAATAAAATAAATTATTTAATGTCTAAAAATTATATATAAATTATCATTATGTAGGAAATCTTTTTATCTTTCTAATGAATTTTTGTAATCTAAAATCCAACATATATAACCCTATTTAACAATTGTTTTTCTAAAAGATATTTGCTTGTGTCATTTTTGAATTCATTTTCACTTAATTAAAATAAAGTGTCATTATCACTTACAAGTGGATCCATGGGGTCCCAAAAATCGACCCAAAGATGCCCATGGTCGACTATGTATCAACCAATAGGGTTAAGACACGTTTTAGGGTAATTTAGTATTATTATAATATTATTTTTTAACCCTTATTTACCGGATTTACCCTTAACCATGGTAAATAAAATATTTACCGCAGTAATTATTCAAAATGTATAAAAATAAAAGTTACCTATTTACACAATTTGAACATCCTGATTCCAAATATGGAATCCATTTTCCTAAATTCAAAACACTGAAGTGGCAGAAATTAATTTAAAATTAATTCCCGCTGTCAAAACAAAAAGCGTGTTTTTAAGAGATAATAACTATCAAAAGATTGACACTTGTTTATGTTCGGTTTAATTGTAAAATTATGTCCAATGACCAACATTATATAAAATGGTAAAAATATATTCTAAATATAATTTAAAACTACTAAAATTCATAATTTCTCACTATTAATTATTTTGATTAAAAAAGTTGTTTTTAATTAAAATTTAGTAATTTTCACTATTCATCAAAATATTAATGTTATCCGAAAAGTACAAAATTTCACCTTAGGCTAAATTAGATATTCCGAATCCAAAAATGAAGTCCATTTTGAAATATAAAATATATATAATTTTAAAAAGTAGGTATTACTATTCATAACGGCTAGTTTGATTGGTTGTTAGAACTCGGTGTTGCGTACAACACACGCTATCGCATTATTCAAAGAGAAGCGTACCGTAGAAGCTTGGGGTGTTACAAGGTAGGGGTTTGAGTTAAAATATTATGGATTAAATTTGCATTTTTAAATGAGGATATTTATTCTTTTTGGTCCGCATGTTATCGTTATAAAAGGAGGAGGTCGGACCACATGAACACAGGCGACCCTCCTCACTCTTTGTTGTTGTTCTTGTTGTGGCACGAACAAAGGCATCGTGGTGCAATGGAACCACGCGGGAACATGGAGAATAACGAAGAAGAAGCACAGCGCCGTCGCGCCGCGCTGTTGAGGCTGAAGGAACCCACGGTTGAAGTCGGGCCGCAGTAAAGGGGCGTGGCGCTGTCGCGCAGCGCCAAAGAAACACGAAGACACCGCAGCCAGATCGGGGCCACGGCGGAGGGGAGCAGCGCCGTCGCGCCGCTGTAGTCGGACCATGGGCGTGGCCTTTGGTCGCGGCGGAGCAGGGAGAGGCGGCCGGAACCACCAGCCGCCGGTGCATCCGAGAGGCGGGACTGCGGGGTCCCACGGCTGTAGCACGGCCGGCCAGCCGGGCCGGCCAATCGAAGAAGGCCGGGGGTCGTAACCCCCGGCTGGCCAAAGGAGCGGCTCCCCATGTGGGGTCGCCGTTTCAAAATAGGGGGGCAGCGCCCCCCCCCCCCCCCCCCCTTCCGCGACAGCTCGTCCAGCGCCGAGATGGCTATGTGGGTCATTCCCGCTCCAGGCCAACCTGTCACCCAGGCCAGGCTGGTATGGACCCGGAACCGGGTCAGGTCGACCCGGTTCGGGCCGGCCCAGGGGGCCTTCGGCCGGGTCGGTCCGGGCCCAAAACACCCTAAAAACTGGACAATTTATTTAACTGAACATAACATGGCCTACGGACCTCTGATCGATGAACTGTCAGTTGCAATGTGATCCTTTGATCCATATGGTCGCATAGGTATATTAAACTCATGGTTTCGTAGAACATTGGGTATGTCCGGGTTGGTTCGAACACGGAATCAACCGGGCCCTCGTAGCGGAAACACTTATAACTTGAGCTCCGGACATCCGATTGACGTGCTGTCAACTTTGTTGGATTACTCATAGTGAGACAGACCTTTTTGATTACTCGGCTAGAGTTTTAGACGCAGTTGGAGTATGGTCAGGTTTTTTTTGACTTAAAAACCAACCAGGCCCCTGGAAAGAAAATGCCAATAACTCTCAGACCGGGCGTCCGATTGACGGTCCGTCTGTCATGTTGAGTTCTCTATGTTGAGACGGAACATTGGGATACATCAACTCCAGACTACGTTTTAATTGATGTATCCCCCCATAGGATCTTGGAGCGGACCCTCCCGGAAATGAGCATGCTGTGTGCGGGAACCCTAGAGCTGCCTGCGACTGCGACGACGATGACAACTGCACTAAAATCCTCTGTGGGTTCGGCAGCAATGATGACTACACTGAAATCCTCCATGGGTTCGGCAGTGATGTAGACCGTACTGAAATACTCTATGGCTTCAACGATGATGATTGCTATTCTTGTATCCTACGTGGGTCTGGCAGTATTACTGTTCTTGTATCCTATGTGGGTCTGGTAGTATTTGACCTCTGATGTAGTATCCTACGTGGGTCCGACATAGTAGTCGGACATGTATCCTATATGGGTCTGATATTTTAGCGGGTTTAGTATCCTATGTGGGTCCCATCTTAGATGAATCAGTGGATACATCTGATCATATCTATCACTTTACAAAGAAGTTTACCTGTGTGAGTTGAGTCTTGACTTTCAATCATTATCTTCGATATGATTCACTTTCTTTCGTATTTGGATTGTGTTGTGCATTCCTGTGTGGATTGGGTTGTACTATCCTATATAGACGTGATCTAACATGGGCTCGGATGTTGGAACCGAACTGGAATTGATGACTTAGGTATATATATGAGCATATAGCTAAGTAGTGTTGGATGTTACTTAGTGATTTTATCTTTCCATTGTGGATTATCCATTGTGGATTCTGGGAGACCTTCAAGGGCCTCGGGGTCCCTACTAAGTAGCATATACTCACCCCTGCACGGGATATGCTTGCACTACGTTGTGTTGGATGCAGACGATGGACAACACTGATTGTGGTTGAGGCTTGTGGAGGAGGTCGGTACCTGGAGGTGGACCACTGGGTAGGACATTCACGGAGCGGACGGCTAGATCTGAGGAGCTGAAGAGGCTATCTGTACCCACCCTTCAGGTGGGACATCCAGTGGACGGCTCAACATTGCTGCTTTAAATTTATTTGTTGTAATTTTTTTCCAGTTGTACTCTACTTTCAGTTTGGGTTTTTATTCTGGCCCATTTACTTTCCGCACTTACTATTGAACCCATTTTTACATAGTGTTTACTTTTTTTGGCTTACACTGTTGTGTTTGTTTACTTTATAAGGCAAAGCCTTCCCCTTTTTTGGGATTTATGCCTTTGGTGCTAGTCGCCAGCCCCTGGCCTATGGGATGCGGGCATGGGGTAGTCATGGCATGGGTCCCGAAGACGGGTCATGACAAATTGTTATTAGAGGAGTTCGGTTGTACAACAGAACTCAGGACTATGATCTTTCTTCTATGTGAAGCAATATTGTTAAGGTTATTAATTATGGTTATCAGTCCAGAGAGTCCAGTGCTGGTGCGGCGACTGACGTATCCATACACCAGGACCCTGACTTCTGATTTCCGACTCAATGCACGAAAACAATGATTGCATATGTGTTTAAGATATTTTCTCTATGATTACATTCTGTCTGCTCACATGGTATACTGTTTTGACCGTGGAAAACCTGTTTCTTTTTAGGATGGCCCCATGATGGTAGCCAGCTAGGGTTCCGAGCATTGTGCGAGACGACAGCCCACTGAGAGACGAGGCCTCGGTGCAGGGCACTTTTTCCGCAGAGGCACTGGCGGTACCACTACCTGCCGAGCCACCGATTCCACTAGCCCCAGCCTCTGAAAGTTCACGTCGCCTTAGTGCACTACATGAGTTTCAGCATCAGATACCGCCCGTGTTCTGCATATAGACGGACCATCAGGCATCCGAGGATTGGATGGAGGCTGTTGTTCGATTTTTCAGGTTAGTGGGGACACCAGCTGACCTCATGGTGATCCTTGTAGCGATCCTCCTACACGCGGAAGCAGGCAGATGGTGGATCTTGATGCTCCAGGGGCATGACGAGGCATCTATTCTCTAGACGGACTTTAAGAGCATATTCTGCTTAGAGTTCGTCCCAGCTACCCTCTTTGCGGTGCGCATTCAATAACTACTACATCTGCAGCAGGGCAGCATGACGGTAGCACAGTACTCGACTAGATTTTCCGATCTCTCGCGCTATTCGATGGACATGGTAAATGACCCATTCTTCCGAGCCCGGATCTTCAAGCAGGGACTGAGGCATGAGATCAGGACATCTATGATCTCCCTCAGCATTCCAATATAGGAAAGAGTACCATAGTGAGCCCTTCTCGTAAAGTGATTTCTTGCTAAGCCTACCCCAGCAACGAGACCTACCGCATGGAGGCATGTAGCAGAGTCGTCTGCAGCTGGCATTCGACGGACATCATAGGGGTCCAGGTGGACCAGACCATCAGGCGGACGACCTCAAGACACTGGCTTAGAGGTTCTGGGCACCCAGCTCCAAGCCAACCTTCTGAGGAGCAGATAGTGCTACTCATGCGGCGGGCAGGGCCACATGGATCGTGACTGCCTGACCCGCCATGCAGAGGAGCAGCAGACAGTTGAGGGGCCAACCAGGTAGTGCCAGAGGGTCGACCATAGCAGTTCGCTAGGTGCAGGCGGACGGGGTAGAGGAGTTGGACGACTAGCAGGTGGTGGGCAACGCCTTGAGGCTTTACCACCACCACCACCATGAGGTCCAACACGACCATAGGGAGCTGGAAGGCAGAGACAGGCTCACCTTCAGGCAGCAGAGGCCTATGATCACGGCGCGCCAGAGATGATTCAAGGTACAATCTATGTCTACTCCACCTTTGCTGCAGTTCTTATAGACACAAGAGTGAGTCATTATTTTATTATCGTTTCCCTTGTTTAGAGCTCAGAGATTCTGACTGAGCTGTTGGACTGATCCTTATGGCTAGAGACTCTTGTGGGAGAAGACTCGACGATTACACACTGGTGCCAGTAGTGTGAGCTTACTCTAGGAGGCGAGAGCTTCAGCTGGGATCTTCTTGTCGCGACTTCAAGGCCTTACGACGTCATCTTGGGCACGGATAGGTTATCTATAGTCCATGCTTAGATCGACTGTATTAGGCACAAGGTGCGATGTGTTCGCACCGATGGGAGCAGGTTCACCTTTACATGCGAGAAGGGAACCATAGAAGTGCATGATGGACTCACGCAGAGGAGAGGACATCTGATCATTCATCAGTTGTCTAGCCTTATCCTAGGAGCAGTTGACGTGTAGAGTCCTAGTTATCGTGCAGTGGTGGATCAGTATGAGGACATTTTCCATGATGACGTTCCAGGACTACCTCCTTGTAGAGAGGTAGACTTCTATATTGACCTGTACCCTGGGATAGCCCCGATATCCACTCCAACATATCAGATGGCTTCTGCTGAGCTTCAAGAACTGCGGGTATAGCTGGAGGACTTGCAAGGAAAGGGATTCATCCGACCCAATGTTTCACCCTGGGCTTCCAAGATTTTGTTCGCCAAGAAGGCGGACATGGGATTGTGACTTGGTGTCGACTATCATTTCCTGAACCAAGTGACCATGAGGAACAAGTATTCGCTACTGAGGGTTGATGACCTCTTCGATAAGATCAAGGGAGCACGGTGGTTCTCGAAGATAGACCTCAGCTCAGGCTATCATCAGCTCAGTGTTCGGGATGAGGACATGTAGAATACGGCCTTTAGATGTCGGTATGGACACTATGAGTTCTTGGTTATTCCATTCAGCATAACCAATGCTCCAGCGATGTTCATGGGTCTCATGAACTGGATCTTTCAGCGATACCTAAATCGATTTGTCGTGGTATTCATCGACGACATATTGATATACTCGACCACTGAGGAGGAGCACGCCTATCAATTTTGGGTTGTACTAGACACACTCTGAGAGTTCCTGCTTTAAGATAAGCTCTCGAAGTGTCATTTCTGGTTATGTGTGGTCCACTTCTTGGGACACGTCATCTCTGAGGCGGGAGTTGTGGTGGACCTTGCGAAGATCGAAGTAGTGCTAGGTTGGGAACCACCCACGAGCGTGACAGAGGTGTGGATTTTCTTGGGGCTAGCTAGGTACTACCGGAGATTCGATTCAGACTTCTCCAGAGTTTCAGCACCGCTTTCAACTTTGATGAAGAAGGGGAAACCCTTCGTGTGGTTAGAGAGATGTCTATAGTGCTTCCAGAAGCTGAGACAAAAATTGACCAGTACAACTATCTTGAGGCTACCGGAAGAGGGAGTAGGGTACGTAGTCTACTGCGATGCATCAGGGACAAGAATCAGATGTGTCCTGATGCGGGAGTGAGTAGTGATCGCCTATGGATCACGATTGTTGAGGCAACATGAGCAGGACTACGCTTCCCATGACCTAGAGTTAGTATTAGTGGTCTTCGCTCTGATGATGTGGCGACACTATCTGACGAGCGAGCGCTTTACAGTCTACTCTGACCACCAGATTATAAGGTACATATTCTCGTAGAAGGACTGGAACTTGAGATAGTGGCGATGGCTCGAGTTCCTCTAGGACTATGACTTCGAGATAGTTTATACTCCATGAATGGGGAATGTAGTAGCCGCTGCTCTCAGTAGGAGGACGTGCAGTGAGCTACTTGGGGAGGCAATGGAGCAGCTAGCCGCTTTGTAGATATCCTTCGTGGATAGAGATGGAACAACTTTTCTTCAGTCCCTCACAGTAACTCCTCCCCTACTATAGTGGGTCAGAGAGGCACAGCATGGGGACGTTGACTGTGAGACGTGGTGTGCACAGATATCCTCAGGATAGGAACTTGATGGATTCTCTATAGGAGGAGAGCACGATGTCCTTTTCAGAGGACGTACCATGGTACCAGCTGCTTTACGTGAGGAGGTGATGAGGGTGTTTCACACTTCCCCTTTAGAGGTACATCCAATAGTGGCGAAGATGTACTAGGATATCAGACGATAGCACTGGTGGCTAGGTATGAAGTAGGTTGTAGCAGAGTTCGTTTCTCGATGCCTCACCTACTAGTAGGTGAAGGCAGAGCACCAGGTACCAGCAGGCTTGGTACAGCCCTAGGAGGTCCCAGAATGGACGTGGGATGGGATATCTTTGGACTTCATGACTGGACTTCCATGTACTTCCAGAGGTCACGACTCCATTTGGGCGATTGTCTACCGACTCACCAAGTCGGATCACTTTTTACCCATCAGAGAGTAGGGCTCAGAAGAGAGCTTGGGATGTATCTATGTTCAAGAGATTTTACGGCTTCATGGTGTGCCATCATCTATCGACTTTGATCGAGACACTCGCTTTACATCCAGGCTTTTGAAGGGGTTGTAGGAGGCATTCGGGACGGAGCTATGTCTGAGCACTTCCTTTCACCCACAGATGGATGGTCAGACGGAGAGGACCATTCAGACTCTCAAGGACATGCTCCATGCATGTGTCCTTGACATTGGTCATAGCTGGGAGGACCGCCAACCCTTGGTGGAGTTCACGTACAACAACAGCTACAACTACACCATCGGGATGACTCCATATGAGGCATTGTATGGCCGACCTTGCAGACCACCTCTGTGCTGGAGAGAACCCGAGGAGTAAACACTTGTGGGACCGGAGATGGTCCAGGCCACGACAGAGAAGGTCTAGGTCATCCAGGAGCGGATGAGGACTGATCAGAACCGGCAGAAGTCTTATACTGACATGAGGTGGAGACCACTAGAGTTCTAGGATGGTGACCACATTTTTCTTACAGGTCTTACCTGGACTTGGATTAAAGAGATTTGGCCGGGGCGGCAAGTTATCTCTGTGCTTCATTGGACCGTTTCAGATTCTCAGCAGGATAGGCAAGGTGGCTTATCGCCTAGCTCTACCACCTCAGTTGCACCTGGTGCACGACGTCTTCCACGTATCTCAGCTATGGAGATACGTGCACGACCCGACGCATATCATCGACCATCGGGAGATTGACATCGATGACGGGGTGACTTTTGCAGAGGTCCCCATGGAGATCAAGGATTGAAAGGAGTGGGTCCTATATGGCTGGTCAATTCCTCTAGTGTGCATTAGGTGGCACCACGGGAACCTCCAGGAGAGCACTTGGGTGCGGGAGGCTCAGATACGTGCTCAGTACCCTCATTTTTTCCCTAGTTGTGATGTATCATTACGAGGATGTAAATCCATGAGGTAAGAGTAATGTAAATACCCATAAATTTTAAGGAAATTTTTTCCTTAGTTTCTTTGGGACTTTAAGAGTACACAGTTTCTGATGAAACCTGATTCTGAGGCCCGGTGAGCCCGAAATCAATTTCCGAAATTTAGCTCGGGTACATTCAGTGAATGAAAGAATGGGATTTCCTAAGTTTTGAACTGGTTCTCGGAATCAAAATCCGAGTGTACCGATGGAACCGCATCGCCGGTATTTTCTTAAGAGGACTTTTACCAAAGCTGTGTTTTCATGGGAGGATTTCTAAAAAAAATGTGGATTTATTAATAAGTAAAATAAAATTTTGAATAATTTTATTTTATACACTGAAGTTAAACTCTCTCATGGGAAGTTGTTGGTGGGGACCAAGACCACCCAACTTCTCATGTGTGGTTATGAGGGAGGTGGGTCCCACACGATCCCCCAAATTTTCACATTCCTTAACTCTATAACTTTCCCTTGTTTTTTTAACACCCATTTAATGTGAGACCCCTCACCTCTCCCTCTCTCTTCTGTAAACATGCCAATACACTTAATTAATTATGTGAGTTATGTATTTTAATTTTAAAATTGAAATGCTTGTCATGATGTAATAAAATAAGATAAGTCTTATTTTATTATGGGGGGGGGGGGGTTAGTTGTTGTGTGAGGAGATCGGGGAGATAAAACTCTTTTCTCTTGGGAAGAACTACATCCTCCCGCGAAGAGCATCAATCTTTCCGTGATGAACACCATCTCTTCAAAGAAGAACGACTCAACGACTCCAGTATCTCCATTCCCTTTCTTTTCCATGACAAGGGAAGAGACACCGACATAGGAGTTCTCAAACAATGCACAATCATCTTCATCTCTCTTTGATAAAGAGAAGACGAAGTCTCCTTAGATGCTCTCTGTCGACGTCTACAGAACCACACCCCGCGACGCCATATTTTTGCAGCGCTTGACAACTGCGAATTACTTTGCAAGGTAGGGGTTTATGTTCAAATATTATGGATTAAATTTGTGCTTTCTTGACGAGGATATTTATTATTTTTGGGCCAACTGTTATCATTACAATAGTAGGAGGTCGGACCACACGAACACAACCGACCCTCCTCCCTCTTTGTTGTTGTTCTTGTTGTGGCACGAATAATGGCAGCGCGGTGCATCGACACCGTGCAGGAACATGGAGAATCATGGTGAAGAAGGACGACTCTATCACGCCACACTGTTGAGGCCAAACGAACCCGTGACCGAAGTCGGGCCGCAGCGAAGGGGCGTGGAGCCGTCACGCCGTGCCGGAGAACCACGAAGACACTGCGGCTGGAGCGGGGCCACGGCGGAGGGGGGCAGCGCCGTCGTGACGTGCTGGTCAAACCAAGGGCATGACCTTTGGCCATGGAGGGGCAGGGAGTGGTGGCCAGAACCACCAGATGTCGGCAGGTCGGAGGGGCTGGACCGCGGGGTCCCGCAGTGGAAGCACGGGCGGCAATCCGGGCTGGCCGATCGAATAAGGCCGAGGGTGTTAACCCTGGGCTGGCCAATGGAGCGCCCCCCCCCCCATGTGGGGTCGCAATTTCAAAATAGGGGGGCAGCACCCCCCACCCCCCTTCCGCGACAGCTCGGCCAGTGCCAAACTGGCTATGCGGGCCATGCCCGCGCCAGGCCAACCAGCCGCCCTGGCCGGGACGGGCCGCGCAGGCCGGGCAGGGTTGCGCCCATAGGGCCGACAGTGCCCACCGGTCTATGCCTCACCCTTTTGGGCCCAACCCAGACCTGGGTCGGGTCACCCCGGTTTGGGCCAACCCATGGGGTCTTGGGTCGGGTCGGTCCGGGCCCAAAACCCCCTAAAAACCGGACTGTTCGTCTAAATGCCCGTAACATGGGCTACAGATCTAAAATCGATGAACCGTCAGTTTTGATGCAATCCTTGGATCGAGACGGTCATTTTATTATATTACACACATGGTTTTGGAGAACTTTGGGTACTGCCGGGTTTGTTCGAACACGAAACTAACTGGGCCCACGATGCGGAAACACTTATAACATATGCTCCGGATGTCCGATTGACGTTCCATCAACTTTGTTGGATTCCTCTTAGTGAGACGAAACTTTTGGATAACTCCACTCGAGGTTTGGATGTAGTTCGAGTACGATCGAGTTTCTTTTGACTTAAAAACCAACCGGGCCCCTAGAACGAAAAAGTCAATAACTCTCAGACCGGGCATCCGATTGACGCGTCGTCTGTCGTATTGAGTTCCCTATGCCAAGATGAAACTTTGAGATACATCAACTCTGGACTACATGTCAATTGATGTATCTATCCTATAGGCTCGTGGAGCGGAACCTCTTGGAAAAGAGCATGTTGTGTATGGGAACCCTAGATCTGGTTGTGACTACGACGACGATGATGACTGCACTGAAATCCTCTGTGGGTTCGGCAGCGACGACGACTACACTGAAATCCTTTGTGGGTTCGGCAGCAATATAGACCATACTAAAATCCTCCATGGTTTTGATGGCGATGACTACTTTTCTTGTATCCTACGTGGGTCTGGGAGTATTACTGTTCTTGTATCCTACGTGGGTCTGGTAGTATTTGACCTCTGTTGTAGTATCCTACATGGGTCCGACAGATAAGCTAGACTTGTATCCTATGTGGGTCCTACTACTTATCTGGTTTAGTATCCTATGTGGGTCCCAGCTTAGATGAATCAGTGGCTACATCTGATCATCTCTATCACCTTACGAATAAGTTTACCTCTGTGAGATGATTCTGGACTTTCAATCATTATCTTCGATATGATTGACTTGCTTTCCTATGTGTATTGCGATGTGCATTCCTATGTGGGTTGGGTTGTACTATCCTGTGTGGATGTGATAGAACTTGGGCTTGGATGTTGGAGCTGAACTAGAATTGATGACTTAGGTATATGTATGGGGATATACCTAAGTAGTGTTGGATGTTAATTATTTATTTTATCTTTCCATTGTGGATTATCCTTTGTGGATTCTGGGAGACCTTTAGGGGTCTTGGTGTCCCTACTGAGTAGCATATACTCACCCCTACACGGGCTATTCCTACACTACGTTGTGTTGGATATAGACGACAGACAGTGCTGATCATAGTTGAGGCTTGTGGAGCAGGTCAGTACCTGGAGGTGTACCACTGGGCGGGACATACACAGAGCGGATGACTGGACCTAAGGAGATGAGGAGGCTATCTGCACCCACCCTTCAGGTGGGGTATCCAGTGGATGACTCGACGTTGCTTCTTTACTTTCTATTGATGTACTTTCTTTCCAGTTGTACTTTACATTCAGTTTGGGTTTATATTCTGGCCCATTTACTTTCCTCACATACTATTGTACACAGTTTTACTTACTGTTTACTTTTGTTGGCTTACTCTTTTGTGTTTTTTTACTTTATAAGGAAACACCTTTCCCTTTTTCTGGGATTTACGCCTTTGGTTCTTGTCACCAGTACCTGGCCTATGGGAGGCGGGCTTGGGGTAGTCACGACGCGGTTCCTGAGGATGGGTTGTGATTGTAACTTCTACCAAAGGTGAGGATTCTCAGTGGAAGAGAGGGAACTTGAGAGATTATTTGGGTAGGGTTAGGATGAGCCAATGGGCTTTAGAGGTGTATGGAATTTTTCAAAATTGACGGCTTTTTATAAGCTGGAGGAGGGGCTCTTTAGGAAAGTGTGAAAATATTATTTTATTATATAATGATATTCAGTTGTAAAGGACCAAAAATAATTAGAGACAATTATAAGATGAATAATATTCAAAATAAAATCATATAATAATAATTTTAAAGGTTTTGGTTATTGTCTTAATATTTATAATCTAATTAATTTTAATCGTTTATTAATGAGGTTATTACAACATCATTATTGTGTCATAAATAATTTAATTTCGTTGATGTCTAAAAAGTAAAAAAAAATTACCATTATTTAAGAAATATTTTTATCATTCCAATGAATACTTTTAGTCGAAAAGGTGACTTATATTACCATATGTAAAAAATTCACAAAATGTCATTTGATTATGTCATTTGTGCCTTTACTTTATGTTAATTAATATAGTGTTTCATTATCACTCCCAAGTGGCCCCATGGGGTCCCAAAATCGACCCAAGGATGATAATTGTTGGATGTTTGTCAACCAATCATATTATAACACATTTTAGGGTAATTTTATATTATTATAGAAATAGTTGTTTACCCTTATTTACCAATTTACCCTTTAACCATGGTAAATAATATATTTACTTAAGAAAATATTCCAAATTTCTAAAAATTAATGTTTCCTATTTACAAAATTTTTACCTCATAATTCCAAATTTGGAATCCATTTTTTAAAATTGAATATAGATAAGTGGATGAAATTAACTAAAATTTAATCATCACTGTCAAAATAAAAGGCACATTTTTAAGAAAAAATAACTATCAAAAGATTGACAGTTTTTTATATCTAATTTTAATGTTTAATTAATTCCAATAACCCCAATTAGATTAAAGGATAAAAATATAATCTAATTACACTTTTTAAAAAATTAAAATGATAATATAACCAAATAAATAAATTATATTAAAAGGTATTAGTAAATTAAAATACTAAATATTTCACTTTTCATAAATAAATATAATTTTATCTGAAAAATAATACAAAATTACCCAAAGGAAATTTTGATGTCTCTATTCTAAATAAGAATTTAATTTGGTCAAATTGAATATAAAAGTGACCAAAATAATATTTTATGACGGTTCTCCAAAAAATAGCTGCAAATGAAAATTTTAATGTAAATTATGCTTAAAATTAAATTCATTAACATTTTATGCATAAATTGTTTTTAGATAAATGTAAAAACATTTAACTAATAGGTATAATCAAATTCTAGTTAGTTCAGTTCATTCTGGCCAATATAATGGCCCGTTGTTTACTACTATTTAAAATGATAATATTATATTATTCTTGTGCATGTAAAGAGTTAAAAGAAACTTGTTGTTGCATATGGGGTATGCCATCCAACAGAGAAACCCCTTTAAAGAAAAATTAATATTTAATTTACCAATATTATTAAAAACTAAAATGTATTATTTTTTTAATTACCTGGGATTTTATATCCTTCTCCCCTTTGGAAATTTCATTCTCACAATTTTATTCACTAATCAAATAAATGGTGGTATTCATCCCTTATAGATTTTTAAGATTCCCATGTTTCCTCTTTAACCATATGGGTTTCCACAAAACCATTAACTGGTGAATTACCTTATTCTGCATCACTTTTTCTCATCAGTCAAGATTCAGGACTGGTTATTCCTCATAAGTGACATTCTCTTCAAATAAAACTACCTCTAGGATCAAAACATGAAATAGATCTAGCATATACTTTCTCTACATTGAAACATGAAAAACTTTGTGTTCCTAGGATAAACATGGAGATAAATCCACTTTGTCCGCAACTGATCCAATTTTCTCCAGGATTTCATATGGTCCAATGAACCTTGAACTCAAGATTCCCTTCTTACCCAAACACATCATACTTTTCCATGGAGAATCTTTGAGAAAGACATGATCACCTACCTCAAAAGAGATATCCTTCCTTCGGTTATCTATATAAATTTTCTGCCTACTCTGAGCTATTCTCATGTTCTTCTAATTCAACTGAACCTTTTATTCCCTCTCTTCAACCAATTCTAGCCTCATAATCTTCCTTTCAGCTACTTCATCCCTAAAAGCTAGAGTTCGACAACGATTTCAATAAAATGACTCAAATGGTTCCATCTGTATTTTGGAATAAAAAATATTATTATAAGAAAATTCAACCAAATAATGATGTTGGTCCCAAATTCCCTAGTTATCCTGTGAACAAGAACATAGAAAATCCTCCATGTTATGAATTGTTCATTTTGACTACCCATCAGATTGAGGATGAAAAATTGTACTAATATTTAATTCAATACCCAAAGACTTATGAAGGGCTTTCCAAAAGTTATAAGTAAACTTGGGGTCAGGATTAGATACAATGGGGAGGGGAAAACAATGTAACCTGATTATATATTTAACATACATACGAGAAATTTTATCTAGAGGGAAATTATATTGAATAGGAATGTAATGAGAAGATTTAGTCAATTGATCAAAATCGCCTAGATCGCATTATTACCTCATGATGTCTTCGGTAATCCAACAACGGAGCCCACAAATATATATCTCCATTTCCACTCTGGCACTGGTAATGATTAAATCATCATGTTTATAAAAATCTCAAAATTTCTTGAAGGTAGTTCCAAAACTGGATCATTCACCAGTCTTTCTTTTTAATTACTGAAAACAATCATCACATTATCTTGTCCAAAAGAACTTAACACCTTTCCGAATTAACATAGTTTATTATATATATAACCATGAAATGTTTTCAACAAGACACCGTTAATATCATTCCAAACCAAGAAAAATATGGATATCTATTATATTTGTGGGTCTTGGCCATTCTTCAACAATTTTTTTTAGCTAGATCAATAGTTATGCCATTTTTTGATACAATGTGACAAAGGAATTAAATTTATTGTAACCAAAACTCACCCACTCTTAATTTTCGATAGAGTTTCATTTATTTTATGGTTTGCAAGAAAAACCCTAAAATACATTCATGCTGCTCTTTACATTTAATAAACAACCAAAATATCATCAATGAACACATGCACAAACTTATCCAGGAACCCACTAAAAATTATATTTATAAGATCCATGAATAATGCAGGTTCATTGGTTAACCAAATAGGCATTACTACAAATTCATAATGGGCATATCTAGTATGAAACACAGTATTCAAAATGTATCATTCCTTTACTTTCAACTGATGGTACCCCGACCTCATGTCAATCTTCGAAAAATACTGAGCTCCCAGGATCTGATCAAATAAATCATCGATATGAGGAAAAGGATACATGTTCTTAACATTTATGTTATTCAATGATCTATAATAAATGAAATGTCTCATAGAAACATCTTTCTTTTTAACAAAAAATAGAATACCACCCCATGGTGATGTGCTAAGTCGAATGAAACCATTAACTAATAACTCATGTAATAGTTTCATTAACTCTAAAAGTTCAATTACAGACCTTCGATAAGGGGGTATTGAAATTGGCTTAGCATTAGGAACTTAGTCAATAGTAAATTAATCTTCCATGTCAGTTATAATACTAGAAAAATCATCAGCAAAAACATTAAGGTACTCATTTAGAACTTTCACTTCATTAATATCAAAATTTCCTTTGTTTTCAATAATATCTGAAAGGTAACATTCATTTCCATCATTGAATAGTTTCTTATCTTCCTAATATTTTATCAAAATAAGGGGTTCATTATTGTACACAAACTGAAAAACATTTTGAATTGAAACCTATTTAGATCTGTAATCAATCTTAGCATGATAAATCGAAAGCCAATCCATACCCAAAATAACATGAAACTATACTAGTGGAAAAACAATATGGTTTGCAGGTATGTCCTTCCCGCACACAAGAGCATGAAGGTACTTATGTTATCTTTTTGTCTATACATTTCTTCCAGGTGTTTTTACCATGTGTTCTGTATTCATATCTTGATATGGGATTCCCAATTTACAAGATAACATCTCAGAAATGAAAGAGTTTGAAGACCCTGAATCAAACAACACATTGGCATAATCTGAACAAACAAATAGTGTACACGATACTACTTTATTAGATTTCCCAACAACTTCCAATGTAGTTGTAATGGATTTCAAAACACCTTTGGTCTTGTAGTCTGGCTGTTTTCCTTCAGTTGAGTTATTCGTTGGACTCACATTTTCTTAATGAACCATTTAATTGCACTTAAAACATTTTACTGACTGTAAATCATCTTTTTTCATAACATTGACTTCATCTTTTTCAGTGAAATTACGAGCCTTATGTCCCATTTTACCACATCTGTAGTACTTACCAAAATTCAATATACATTACCAGAAAATATTTTTACTATAATTTTCAGAAACAAAAAACTTATGTTTCTTACCATTAGAATTTTATGAAGAGTTCTTCCCTTTTTCCTGCCACCTTGACATCTTATTCTGTTGTTTTTCAAAGAAAACCCGATCATCGGAAAACACAATTTCCACCTTTTCCTCACAATAAATTAGTTTATCATTAATTTTTAACTCATGAGAAGATAAAGATCTTCTATACTTTGGAATAAATCCTATGTAAAAATGGTTGACTTTACTGTCAAGATCTCCTGTGAAATTTGGAGCATACCTTTCCAGTTGAGTGAAATTTTCTTCACAAGTAGCCACTAATTCATCCTCCTGTATCAATTCTAGGATGTTTTTTCCATCCTATGATGAACCACCATAGGGAAATATTTCTCAAGAATGATACCTTTGAATTCATCCCAATCAAGTGCATTAATCTTCTCACAATCTCAGATATTTTTCACCATTGACAACCACTGATCAACTTCACCTTCAAAATGGTATACAGTAGAACTACCCTTTTGATGTTTTGAACACCCAATGATATAAAACATTTTCTATAGTGCTTTAATCCACAATGTTTCTAGCACAGGGTTAGATGATCCTTTGAATGATGGGGAATGTTGCCTCATGAAATGCTCCACTACTGACATGTTCCTCTGTGGTTGATCTGGCTGATCTCTTGCAGGGATACCACCACCATATATAGCATGATTCAACTGTACCATCACGACAAAAAATAGTTCAGTTTCGATTCAGACCATCTCAGGTTGTGGATATGGAAGGTTGTCTTCTTCCGGATGTCATCCCAACATAGCTTCCATGTTTCTTCTATGGAAAACCATTCTGAACACAGAAATAACTTTGGTGAAGAAACATAGAAATCTATAAATGATATATCATTTCAATCATAACATAAACTAAAAATAATTTTTGAATATTAATTTAACTAAATTCTAATTCCTAATGTTGTCTAAACTGAACACTGATACCAACTAAAAGGACCTGACTTTAAACATTACATAATATTAAATTAAATGAATAATTCCAATTGAGGATCTATTCAGGTTTATAGTTTTAGATATTTAGGCCATAACACTTACATTACATTTTAAAAAAATAATGTAGACACTTCTACTAAGTTTCCATATTTTCACAAAATAAAAACTCTTTGAAAAAAAGTGACATGTCTAGTTCCATGTTTTAGACAACATTTCATTTCTATGACCACATCCTTGACCCTATTCATCTTTATGTCTTGTGAAAAACATTTCAAAACATGATATAAGCATAAAAAGTATAGTTATGGTTTTAAAACAAAGAAAGAATTCATTATTCCATCCTTTCATACATAGCATAAGCTATTTAACATACCTCATGAAATCATAAGATTTGTTAATAACACAAATAAAACATAAATCATAAAGGAAACTTGTGGAATCCATATCATAGTTACATTGTAGCTATCATAGGTATGTAGTGAGTATCATTTGTATTACCCATCATAGTATATTCACTAAATCTCTTAGGAGAAACATTCATGTTTCCTCCGTCATGTTACCCAATTCATTAGAGAGCAATCTCTGACTCACCAACCCTAGGTTTATCATGAAATCATCTGTATACATTACAATGCCCCAGAACCATAACATATTTTTGACACATAAATCAAACAAAAAAGAAGGATAAAATTTCATCATTTGAATAACTACCTATCATTTAAATATATTGACATAACAAATCCAATATCAAAACCATTTTAAATACCAAAATACATAAAAGAGTTTATGGTATTTATTTTCCTTTTAATAAACATTATGGCTTGTAATGGAATCCAATGATCAAATAATACTCGTCGTGGCGGAAAGGTCATTGTTATCGCTTACATTAAAAAGAAACATTATTTTTATTCATTTAGTAAAATGACTCTTAGAAATGGATTCTATTTGAATGAAATAAAATGTCAAAGGTTTTAAAACACTATATAAAAGAATGACATGTGTAAAAAAATATTCCTCAATGAAAGGAGATTCAGACGAAGTCCATTACCTCATGTCTGACTTGACCCGTTTGTACTATAATATTTTAATAACAAACTAATGTTAATTACTACTTTCATAAGATCATTTTTAAGGTTTATTATTCCTTTTATATAACTTATAATAATATTATAAAAATTATGCAATCATTTATGTTAATAATGGCCGGTTTGACGATATTTGGAACTTGAGTAAAAAATGAATCCCTTATAATTATATGTTGTCCAACTTTTCCATAGTCCATTATCTCTAGAATGATATTAATTATTTAGGTACCATATATATCATTTATATTCACTATATATATGTATTTATAATAGTACATAACATTTAGAGATATGAAATTAAATGCACCATTCATTGAGTCGGTAAGCCATACGTACGCATGAACACTACATTCATTTCTCCTTCATATTTTATAGAATGAAAACATAATGATAAAATAGGTATATTATAGTTTCTATATAATATAATATATTATATCATTAACTCCATCCTTTATATATCCCTCATACGGCATTAATGAGTCATAACACTTTGAGGGGGCGGTAGTCCACACATCCTTGAATTAAATTATCCAATTTACCCAATATGGAAAACCTAATGGTAAGATATAATTAGAAAATATATAAGAATAATGAGAAAATAAACAAAATATATATCATATATAAATATAGTTCCATCCTAATTTCCACCATGAGTGGTGGTATGGGAAAATGGAACAATATTTTTTTGTGAGGCGTTAGATTGTCATCCACAGAGACAATATGTTATTTACACATTAAGTCGAGGTGTATGTAATTGTAATTTGATTCCTTATCATAATAAAATCATAGTATATTGATTATATAGGTTTTGATACAAATGAAATGAATAAATAGAATGTAGGGGTGGATAATTAAAATAAAATAAAATAAGTTAAGAGAAATCGTTTCCCTTAATTTGGGTAACACACTTTGGATTGAACAAAAAGGACTTCTTGATGTGACTTATTCCTAATGTAAGGCTCCTAGGTGGAGGAGAGGTATCTTTGAAGATTTTTTAGGTAGGGGTTGGATGATCCATGGGGATTTAGAGGTGTGAGGAATGAGTTAGAAGTTAGGGCTATTTATAAGGGGGGAGGGGCTCTTTAGGAATGTGTAAAAATGTTTTTTTATCATATAATGATATTCAGTTTCTAGAGGTCAAAAACTAATTAAAGTCGAAGATAAGATGACTAATTGTCGAAATAAAATCTTCTTATAAGAATTGGACAGGTTTTCGATATTGTTTTAATATTTATATTCTTATTTATTTAAATCACTTATTAATGAGGTAAATGTTGCATCGTTATTGTGTCATAAATAATTTAATTTATTATAATGTCAAAAAATATAAAAAAATAAAATGATGTAGGAAATAATTTTAGTTTTCCAATGAATATTTATAGTCGAAATTATGACTTTTATAACCCTAAGTAAAATTTAATTTATAAAAAGATATATGTTTATTTTATTTTTGCCTTTACATTAAGTTAATTAAAACAATGTGTCATTATCATGCCCAAGTGGCCCCATGGGGACTCAAAAAAAACCAAAGAATTCTCATGGTCAGATTGTATCATCCAATTGAATTATGACACCTTTTATGGAAATTATATATTATTATAGTAAAATTTGATTACCGTTATTTACCAGTTTTACCCATTAACCATGGTAAATAAAATATTTACTGAAGTAAATATTCAAAATGTCTAAAAATTAAAGCTACCTATTTACAAAATTTGGACCTATCAATTCCCAATATAGAATCCATATTTTAAAATTTTAAAAACATAAGTGGTAGAAATTAATTTAAAATTAATTCCCACAGTAAAAATAAAGGCATGTTTTTAAGAAAAAAAAACATTCAAAAGATTGACACTTGTTTATGTCTAATTTCAAAGTGAAATAATTTCCAATAACCTACATTCGATTAAATGGTAAAAATATAATCTAATTAAACATTAAAACCAATTAAAAAGATAGTCCAACCATATAATAAAACTATATTAAAAACAAATTTTGAAATAAAATACATCATTTTTAACCTTTCATAAAAATTTGAATATTATCAGAAAAATACTAAAAATTTACCCAATGTAAATTTTGATGTATCTATTATAATGATGAATATTGATTAGTCAAATAGATCATATAAAATTTAACAAATCTATATTTAAAAAGGGTTCTCCATTAAAATTTGTTAAATCAACCATTAAAAGTAAATTATGTTTAAAATTAGATTCATTTACATTTTAATCCTCTAAATTTGATAGGATAAATGTAAAAACATTTAACAAACATGTATAATTAGATTGTAAATAGTTCAGTTCATTCCCACCAATACAACATCCATGCATTAACAATAATTTAAAATAATAATATTATATTATTATTGTGCAACGCAAGATTTCAAAGAAACCAGTTGTCGAGTTTTGGGTACGCCATCGATCATAGAAACCCCTTTAAAGTAAAATTAATATTTAATTTAAAAATATTCAAAAAATAATAATATGAATTATTTCTCTATTTACCTGGAATGTTTTATCCTTCCCCATACTGAAAATTTCATCCTCGTAATGTTATTCCATTAACGAATAAATGAGAGTATTTATCCCTAATAGAATTTTTTTATTCCCACATTTCCTCTTCAACTATTTGGTTTTTCTATGAAACATTTACCTGGTGAATTGCCTTATTTTGAAACCCTTGCTCTCTTTATTCAAAAATCAGGACTGGTGGTTCCTCATAAGAGAGAATCTCTTCCAACTGAACTACCTCTAGGCTCAAAACATGAGATGGATCTGACATATACATTCTCAACCTTGAGACATGGAAAACATTGTGTACCAGGGAAAAACATGATGGTAAAGCCACTCTATATGCAACTGATCCAATTTTCTCCCAGATATCATATGGTCTAATGAACCTTGGACTCAATATTCCCTTATTACCAAAACACATTACACTTTTCCATGGGGAAATATTGAGAAAGGCATGATCACCTAACTCAAAAGAGAGATCCTTCCTTCAGTTATCCACATAACCTTTCTTCCTAATTTGAGATGTTATCATGTTATTTTGAATCAACAGAACCATTTTTCCCATCTCTTCTAACAATTCTGGTCTCATCAGCTTCCTTTCACCTAATTCATCCCAAAAAGCTAGAGATTGACAATTCTTTCCATATATTGTCTCAAATAGAGCCTTCTGTATACTAGAATGCAAACTGTTATTATAATAAAATTAATCCAAAGAAAGATATTGGTACCAACTTCCCAAGTAATCCAGTAAATAAGCACATTGCATATCCTCCATGGTCTCAATTGTTCTCAGTTACTTTCCATCTTATTGGGGTTGAAAATTTGTTCTAAAATATAAATCAATACCCAACGACTTCTGAAGGCCTTTCTAAAAGATATAAGTAAACCAGGGATGATGATCAGATACAATGAAGATGAGAACACCACATAACCTAAAAATCTAATTAACATACAACCAACAAATTTTATCTACATACAAAGTATCTATAATAGGAATGAAGTGAGAAGATTTAGTAAATTGATCAGTAATAACCCAGATTGCAATATTACCTCAGGATGTCTTTGGTAATCCCATAACGAAGTCCCTAGATATACTTTCCCATTTACACTCTGGAACTCATAATGTCTAAAGAATCATGCCGATAACAAACTCACCATTTCTGAAAAGTACTTCCAAAACTGGAGTAATCAGCAATCTTCATTTCAATTCCTGAAAACAATCATTGCATTTTCTTGTCAAAATGAACTTAGAACCTTTCCAAGTAAACATATATACGAGATATATAACCATGAAAAATTCTCAAAAAATATATGGTAATAACCTACCAAACCAAGAAATCTATGGATCTCGGTTATATTTGTGAGTCTTGTCAATTCTTCAATAATTTTTGTTTTAACAAGATCAACAGTTATTCCATTTTTTTAAACAATGTGACCATGTATAAAAATTTATTGTAACCAAAACTCACACCTCTTAAATTTCCCATAAAGTTTATTTTCTTTTACGGTGTACAAGACAAACCTTAAATGACTTTCATTCTCCTCTTTAAAATTAGAAAAAAACCAAAATATCCTCAATGAAAACAACCACAGGCTTATCTAAGAACTCACAGAATATTCTATTCCTAAGATCCATGAATACAACAGGTGCATTGGTTAACCCAAAAGTCATAACTACAAATTCATAATATACATATCTAGTATGAATCACAGTCTTTATAATGCATTATTCCTTTACGTTCCACTGATGGTACCCCAAACTCAATTCAATCTTCAAAAAATACTGATCTAAATGGAGTTGATCAAAAAAATAATCAATATGAGGCAAAAGATGCATGTTCTTAATAGTGATTTTATTCAATGCTCTATAATCAATACAAATAATCAATGAACCATCTTTCTTTTTAACGAAAAAGATAGGTTCACCCCATGTTGATGTGCTAGTTCTAAATAATCCATTATCCAATAACTCATGTAATTGATTATTTCACTCTAAAAGTTAAATTTGTGCCATTCAATAAGCGGGTTTTGAAATTGGAATATCATCAGGATCTAAGTCAACTATAAAATCTACTTTTTATCAAGTATAATATCAGGAAAATCATCAGTAAAAACATAAAGGTAATCATTTACCATTGGCACATCATTAATTTCAATAGTTCATTTAATTTCAATAACATGTTCAAGCTAACATTCATTTTCATCTTTTACTAGTTTCTCTCCTTCCTGGTATGTTATCAAAATAAAGGCTCTATTCATGTACACAAACTAAAAATATTTTTGAAAATAATACACTTTATATCTATATTCAATTTGAACATGATAAAATGAAATCCAATCCATACCCAAAATAACATAAATCTCTACTAGATGCTAAATAATAAGGTTTTCATGTAGATTTTTCTCGCACACAAGGACATGAAGGTTCTTATGTTTTCTTTTTGTCTC
Organism: Viscum album; assembly: GCA_963277665.1. Lineage (NCBI taxonomy): Eukaryota > Viridiplantae > Streptophyta > Magnoliopsida > Santalales > Viscaceae > Viscum > Viscum album. The sequence goes on along the minus strand of OY728152.1, from coordinate 2,079,851,562 downwards.
TGAAATTTCTTCCTGGTGTTTTACACTAAGTTATATATTCATATCATGAGATGGAATTCCCAATTTACAATAAAACTTCATTGAAATGAATGAGTGTGTAGACCCTAAATCAAACAACACATAGGCATAATCTGAAAAAAACGAATAGTGTACCTAATAATACATCATTCGATGTCCCAACATCTATTGAAGTAGTTGCAGAGGATTTCACCACCCCTTCTTTCATGTTGTCTGGCTTCTTTCTCTCATTTGAGTTATTCGTTGGACACTCATTTTCATAATGACCCATTTCATTGCACTTAAAACAGTTTTCCGAATATACATCATATTTTTTCATAGCATTACCTTTATCTTTTTCAGTGCAATTATGAGCCTTTTGTCCCATTTTATGACATTGGTATCACTTAGGAAAATTCAAAATACATTCTTTAGCATGATTTTTATGACAATTTTCACAAACTGAAAGCATATGTTTCTTAACATTAGACATTTTTGATGAGTTCTTCCCCTCTGATTTCCACCTCAACCTCTTATTTATTTGTTTTTCTATGAACACATAATCATCAGAAAACTACTTATCCACCTTCTACGGAAAATAAACAAGTTTTTTATTACTTTTGAACTCACGAGAAGCTAAATCCCTTCGATAAATTGGATTTAATACTGAGTAAAAATAGTTGGTTTTAATTTCAAAAAATTGTATGAAATTTAGAGCATACCTTGCTAGTCGAGTAAATTTTGCTTCATATGCATCCACTGAGTCATCATCCTACCTCAATTCTAGGAATTGTTTCTCCATCCAAAGAAGAAACACCATAAAAAAATATTTCTCAAGAAATTTACCTTTGAATTCATCATAATCCAGAGCATCAACCTCCTCAAAATCCCTAATATTTTCCCTATCGACCACCACTGATTAGCTTCACCTTCAAAATGCTAAACAGTAAGACTATCATTTTGATGTTCTGAACACCCATGATATCAAAAAATTTCTCCAGTTCTTTAATCCACCCTTCTACTATCACAAGGTCAGACGATCATATGAATTGGGGGGATGTTGCCTCATGAAATGTTTCATTACTGACATTTTCTTATGTGTTTGATCTAGATGAACTCATACATGGATAACACTCAAATTTATAGCATGATTCAACTATTCAATCACTACAAGAAACTATTCAGATTAGATTCTAACCATCTCAGGTTGTTGATTTGGAAGGTTGTCTCACTCCTGATGTCGTCCCAACATAGCTGCTCTGTTTCCTCTATGAAAAACAATTCTGAACACAAAAATATCTTTGGTGAAGGAACATGGAAATCTATAAATGATAAATCATTTCTATTATATCATAAACTAAAAATAATTTATGGATATTAATTTAACTATTATAACTCTAAAAGATGTCTAAACCGGACTTTGATACCAACTATAAGGTCCTAACTATATAAATTACATAATATGGAATTAAATGAATAATTCACATTGGGGATATTTTCAGTTTTAGATTTTTAGAGAATTAGGCCATAACTATTACATTACATCTCAAAAATACAAAGTAGACACTTCTACTCAATTACCATTTTTTTCAAAAAAAAATAAAAACTCTTTTAAAAAAAAGTGCCATGTCTAGTTCCATGTTTTTGATAACCTGACTTTTCCTTGATCACATCCTTTACCCTATTCATCTTTAAGTTCTGCAAAAAACATTTTAAAAATTGGGATGAGCATAGAATGCTCAGAATGGGTTATAAAACAAAGAAAGAAAACATTAGTCCATCATTTCATACATAACATAAGATCTTTAACATACCTCATGAAATCATAAGATTTATGAATAACACATAGAAAATGTAAATCATAAATGTAACTTGTTACATCCATATCATACTTACATTGTAGCTATAAAAGATATGAAGGTATTAACATTTGGAGTACACATCAAAATATATTCCCTAAATATATTAGGAGAAACAGTCAGGTTTAACTCTTTCACATTACCCAATGCATTGAAGTGATATCTAGGGTCCACCCACCCTAGGATTATCATGAAACCACTCGTATATGTAACAATTCCCAGGAACCATAACATACTTTTAACACAAAAAACAAACATAATGGAATGATACTATTTCAAAATTTCAATCACAATACATCATTTAAATATATTGATATAAAAAATCCATTATCAAATCCTTTTTCAATACCAAAATACATAAAAGATTATATGGTATTTGTTTTCCTTTTAAAAAACAGTTCTGCTTGTTAGGGAAACCAATGATGAAATAATACTTGCAATTGCAGAAAGGTCATTGTCACCACATGCGTTAAAAAGAAACATTCTTTTTCTTTTCCTTTCATAAAATTCCTCATAGAAAAAGAGTCCATTCAAATGAAATGAAAATTCAATGATGTTTATACCCCATATAAAATAAATTTGTGTATAAATCAAAACATGCCTCAATGAAAGGAGATTGAGATGAAGTCCCATACCTCATGTCCGACATGACCTGTTTATCGTTTAATCTCATGACTAATAAACTAAAATAATTTCTATTTGATTAAGATTGTTTTTCATATTTATTATTCATTTTATATAACTTATTGCCATGTTATTAACATTATGCAATCATTTTAGTTAATAATGGTCATTTTTTCAATATTTGGTACTTGAGTAAAAAATGAACACATTATATTTACAAGTTGTCCATGAGGTCAATAGTAAATTATCTCCAAAATGATATTCAATATTTAGATACCATATATATAATTTATATCCAGTATATATATATTTATTTATAATAGTACATATCATTTGATGATAATAAATGAAATGCACCGTTCATGGAGACAGTAAGTCATACGTACGCATGGACACCACATTCATTTCTATATCATATTATGATGGTATGAAAACATAATTATACATATTAATATTATATTTTAAGTATAATATCATATATAATATCATAAAATCCATCCTTTATACATCCCAAATATGTAATTGATGAGTCATATCACTTTAAGGGGGCAGTAGTCCGCACTTAATCGAATGTAATTATCAGATTTACCCATTATGGATACCATAATGGTATGATATAACTAGAAAATATAAAAAACATTACGTTCATTAACCATTAGATGGATGTGTGTGCATGTGTAGTTTTAATAATTATAAAAACAACATATTAGTATGTTTAGTATAGTCTTTTTGTTATAAAATAAAATAATATGGATATTTTAATGGTTGAAGTAGTAAAATAATTGAAAATATGTTAAGAGAAACTGTTACCTTTAATTTGGGTAACTACCTCTGGTTTGAACCAAAATGACTTCTTAATGTGACTTATTCCTAAGTTTAGGCTTCTAATTGTAATAGTGGGATCCTGAGAGATTATTTGGGTAGGGTTTTGGATGATCAAATGTGCTTGGGAGGTGTAAGTAATGAGATAGAAGTGAGGGAAATTTATAATGGGGATGATGGGCTCTTTAAGAAGGTGTGGAAACATTATTTTATTATATATTGATATTATGTTTCTAAAGGTCCAAAACAAATTAAAGTCGATGATAAGATGACTAGTGGTCGAAATAAAACAATACAATAACAATTGTAAAGTTTTTGGATAATGTTTTAATATTTATAATCTCAGTTATTTAAATCACTTATTAATGAGGTAAATAAAGAATCCTTATTGTTTCATATATAATTAAATTTATTTCATGTCTAAAAAATATAAAAAAATACCATGATGTACTAATTATTTTTATCTTTTCAATCAATATTTATAGTTGAAATGATGATTTATATAACGCAATGTAAAAATTATTTTACCAAATGATATTTGTTTGTGTCATTTTTGCCTTTAGATTTTGTTAATTAAAATAAACTCTCATTATCACTCACATGTGGCCCCTTGGTGTCCCAAAAATAGACCCTATGATTATCATGGTCGGATTTGTATCAAAAAATTGGATTAGGATAGCTATTATGGTAATTTTATATTATTATAGTTAAATTTTATTACACTTATTTACCAGATTTACCCTTTAACCAGGGTAAATAAAATATGTTCTAATGTAAATATTCATAATGACTAAAAATTAAAGTTACCTAATTACACAATTTGGACCTCTTGATTCCATATATGGAATCCATTTTTCTAATTTTAAAATATATAAGTGGAAGAAATAAATTTAAAATTAATTCCTGGTGTCAAAATAAAAGTTGTGTTTTAAAGAAAAAAGAACTATCAAAATATTGAAACTCATTTATGTAAAATTTTAAATTAAAATTAATTTCATTAACAAAAATTAAATTAAATGGTAAAAATATAATCTAATTACACTTTAAAACCAATTAAACATGTAATATACCAATATAAAGAAATTATATTAAAATGTAATTTTGAATTAAAATACAATATTTTAAAGTTTTCTTAAAAAATTGAATTTTATTCCAAAAATATTAAAAAATTTCCCACATTAAATTTTGATGTCTCTATCAAAAAGAAGAAAATTATTTGGTCAAATAAAAGAGATAGAAATGACCAAAATTTATTTTAAAGAGGATTCTACATTAAAAAGAGGTAAATCACCCTTTTAATGTAAATTATGCTTAAAATTATATTCATTAACATATTAATCCCCTTACTTTTATTGGATAAATGTAAGAACATTTAACAAATATATATAATCATATTGTAGTTAGTTCAGTTCATTCCCTCCAATACAATGTCAAGGCATTAACCACCATTTAAAAAAATAATATTATATTATTATTTTGCAACGTAAGATTTTAAAGAAACATGTTGTTGTCTATTGTGTACGCCATCGAACATAAAATCCTATTTAATGTAGAATTAATATTGCATTTACATATATTAATAAAAATGAAAATGTATTATTTCTTTATTTACATGGGATGTTACATCCATCCCCCCTTTTTTAAATTGTATCATCATAATTATATTCACTTATCAAATAAATGGGGGTACTTATCCCACATAGCATTTTCAGATACCCATGTTTCCTCTTCAACCATACGGTTTTTCCACAAAATCTTTACCTAGTGAATTACCTTATTCCAAAACACTTTCTCTCTTCAGTCAAGAATTTGGAAGTTTTTTTCCTCATAAGAGAGATTCTCTTCCACTTGAACTACCTCTAGTCTCAAAACATGCGATTGAACAGGCATATACTTTCTTAACATTGAAACATGAAAAACATTGTGCACCTGGGATAAACATGAAGGTAAAGACACTATGTACTAAATGGATCCAATTTCCACTAGGATTTCGTAAGGTCCAATGATCCTTGGACCCAACTTTGCATTTATACCAAAACAAATCACACTTTTATATGGAGATACTTTAAGAAAGTTATGATCACCTACCTCAAAAGAGAGATCCTTCCTCTGGTTATCTGCATAACTTTTCTGCCTACTCTGAGATGTTCACATGTTCTTCTAAATCAACAGAATCTTTTCTACCATCTCTTCTACCAATTCTGAACAAATCAGCTTCATTTCACTACTTCATCCCCAAAATCTGGATTTCAGCAACCCATTGGATATGATTCCTCAAATGGATCCTTCTTTATACTGGAATTAAAATTGTTTTTATATAAAAATTCAACCAAATAAAGATGTTTGTCCCAACTTCCTTGGTAATCCAATGAAAAAGAACATAGAATATCCTCTAAGGTATGAATATTTCATTTTGACTGCCCATCTGATTGAGGAAGAAAAGTTGTACTAAAATTTAATTCTGTAACCAACGACATATGAAGGCCTTTCAAAAAGTTATAAGTAAACCATGGATCATGATCATATACTATAGGGAGAGGACAACTACGTAACCTAACTATCTTTTTAACATACAATCGTGAAAGTTGGTCTGGAGAAAAATTATCACAAATAGGAATGAAATGAGAAAATTTAGTCAATCAATCAACTATAACTCAGATTGCATTATTACCTCATGATATCTTCTATAATTCCACAATGAAGTCCACGGATATATTTTCCCATTTCCACTCTGGAACTGGTAAATACTGAAGCATAATTAGATAACAAACTCACCATTTCTATAAGGTAATTCCAAAACTAGAGTATTCACCAATCTGTTTTTCAATTCCAAAAAATAATCATCGCATTCTCTTGTCCAAATGAACTAAACACCTTTCCGAGTTATATTAGTTGATTGGATAGATATCCAAGAAATATTTTCAACAAACCTCTGTTAATAACCTTCCAAACCACGGAATCTATGGATATCAGTTATATTTTGGGTCTTAGCCATTCTTCAACATCTTTTTTCAGCAGGATCAACAGTTATTCCATTTTTTGAAACAATGTGACCAAGGAAAGAAGTGTGTTGTCACAGAAACTCACACATGATGAATTTTGCATACAAATTTTTTTCATTTAGGGTTTTCATGAGAACCCTTAAATGACTTTCATGGTAATCTTTAATTTTATAAAAAAACCAAAATACCATCAATGAATACAACTACAATCATTTCCACGTACTCATGGAAAATTCTATTAAAAAGATCCATGAATACAAAAGGAGCATTAGTTAACTGGAAAGGCATAACTAGAAATTCATAATGGCCATATCTAGTATGAAAAACAGTCTTCAGAATGTATACTTCTATTATGTTCATCTGATGGTACCCTGACCTCATGTCAATCTTCAATAAATACTGATCTCCCTAGAGCTGATCAAACAAATCATCGATATGAGGCAAAGGATACATTTTCTTAATAGTGATGTTACTCAATGATATATAATCAATTAATAGTCTCATTGATCCATCATTCTATTTAACAAACAAGACAAAATAACCCCATGGTGATGTTCAAGGATTATTGAAACCTTTATCTAATTACTTATGTAATTTCTACATTAAATCTAAATGATCATTTTGAGACATTCGATAAGGGGTTTTGAAATTGGATTAGCATCAAGAACTAGGTAAATGGTAAATTCAACTTCCCAATCAGGTATAATACCATAAAACTCATCAGTAAAATCATCAACATACCCAATTTTCACAGGCACATCATTAATTTCAACAGTTCCTTTATTTTCAGCAATATTTGTAAGGTAAAATTCATTTCCATCTTTTACTAGTTTCTCAGATTCCAGATATGTTATCAAAAGAAAGGGTTCATTCTTTTTCACAAACTGAAAATCATTCCAAAAATAAACCTTTTTAGCTATTCAGTTAATCTTAGCATTATAAATAGAAATCTAATCCATACCCAAAATAACATCAAACTCTACAAGAGGAAAAATAATAAGGTTTGCAGGTAGATTCTTCCCACACACAAGTACAAGAAGGTTCTTATGTTTTCGTTTTGTCTCAACATTTCCTCTATGTGTTTTTTCCATAAGTTCCATATTCATATCTTAAGATGGAATTCCCAATATACAAGAAAACATATCAGAAATTAAAGACTGTTTAGACTCTAAATCAACCAACATATCGACATAATTTGAACAAACAAGTAGTGTACCTGATACTACATCATTCGATGGCCCAACATCTACTAAAGTAGTTTTAAATAGTTTTACCACCCCATTCTGTTTGTATTTTGGCTTCTTTCCCTCAGTTTTATTCTTTCTTGGAAACTCATTTTAATAATGACCCATTTCATTTCACAGAAAACATTTTACTGAATGTAAATATTTTTTTTTTCTTACCATTACCATGATTTTAAATGTGAAATTACGAGCCTTATTTCCCATTTTACTACATTGGGAGCACTTACCAAAAATAAAGTTGCATTCCCCAGCATGTTTTTTACCACAATTTTCACAAACTAAAAAATTATTTTTCTTATTATGAAATATTTTTAAAGAGTTCATCCCTTTTTACTCCAACCTTGACCACTTATTCTGTAGTTTTTCGAAGAACACCTGATCATCAAAAAACTCAATTTCGACCTTCTCTGCACAACAAACATGTTTTTCATAAATTTTGAAATCATTAGAAGCTAAATACCTTTGATACATTGGAATTAATATTGTGTAAAAATGGTTGACTATACTATTAAGATCATGTATAAAATTTGGAGCATACCTTTCCAGTAGGATGAATTTTTCATCATAAGTAGCTACTGATTCATCCCCCTGCCTCAATTCCAAGAAATTTTTTTCCATCCTATGATGAACTACCATAGGAAAATATTTCTCAAGAAACATATGTTTGACTTCATTCCAATAAAGTTAATCAATCTCCTCACAATCCCTAATTTTTTTCACCATCTACCACTGCTGATCAGCTTCACCTTCAAAATAGTAAACAGAAAGACTAACCTCGTGATGTTCTAAACACCCCATGACAAGAAATATTGTCTCCAGTGCTTTAATCCACCCTTTTACTAACACAGGATCAGATGATCCATTGAATGCTGAGATATGGAGCCTAATGAAATTCTCTACTACTGAAATGTTCTTCTGTGGTTGATCTGCTGATATCATGCATGGATACCACCACCATTTTAGACTTATTCAACTATATGATCACTGCAACAAACTGTTCAGTTACAATTCCAACCATTTCATATTGCTGATTTGGAAGTTTGTCTTTCTCCTAATATCGTCCCAACATAGCTGCCTCGTTTCCTCTATAGAAAACCATTTTGGACACTGAAATATCGTTAGCAAAGCAACATGGAAATCTATAAATTCTATATTACTTAAATCAAAACAGAAACTAAAAATAATTTATGGATATTAATTTAACTATTTTATAACTCCTAAAGTAGTCTAAATCGAATACAAAAACCAACTTTAAGAAATAATCCTTAAACATTAAATAATATATAATTTAGTGAATAATTCACATTGAGGATCCTTTTAGGTTTAGAGTTTTATAGAATTAGGCAATAACTATTACATTAAATCATGAAAATTCAAAGTAGACACTTCTAATCAGTTTACATTTTTTAATAAAATAAAAACTCTATGAAAAAATGTGTCACGTCTAGTATATGTTTTAGACAACATGACATTTCAATGATCACATCCTTGACCCTATTAATCTTTATGTCCTGTGAAAAACATTTCGAAAAATGGGATAAGCATAAAAAGATCAGTAATGGTTATAAAACAAAGCAAGAAAACATTAGTCCGTCATTTCATACATAAAATAATCTCTTTAACATAACTCATGAAATCATAAGATTTATGAATAACACATAGAAAACATAAATCCTAAAGGAAACTTGTGGAATCCATATCATACATACATTGTAGCTATCAAAACTACGTAGGTAGTTACATTTGGAATACCCATCACAATATATTCCCTAATTCTCTTAGGAGATACCTTCATGTTTACCTATTTCATATTACCCAATGCATTAGAGAGCTATATTTGGCTCAACCACCCTAGGTTTATCATGAAACCACTAGTTTATGTAATAATTCCCATGAAAAATAAAATATTCATAACACATAAAACAAACATAAATTAAAGATAAAATTTCCACATTTCAATCACAATATATCATTTAAATATATTGATTTAAAAATCCATTATAAAAACCTTTTTCAATTCCAAAATATTAAATGTGAATGTGTTATTTATTTCCCTTTTAAAAAACATTATGTCTTGTTAAGGAAGCCAATGATCAAATAATACTCGTGGCGGTGGAAAGGTCATTTTCACCTCTTACATTAAAAAGAAACATTCTATTACTTCATTTAGTAATACGCCTCATTGAAGAAGATTCTATTTGAATGAAAAGAAATGTAAAATATTATTATACATTGTATAAAATAAAGTCGTGTATAAAACAAATTATTCCTCAATTAAAGGAGACTGAGACAAAGTCCCTTACCTCATGTCCGACTTGACCCGTTTGTCCTTCAATCTACTAAATAAAAAAAGGATACTTTATAATTAATTATGACCGTATTTCATGTGTATTAAATCTTTTATATTACTTATTACAATTTTATAATCATTATGCAATCATTTACATCAATAATGGTCGTTTTGTCGATATTTGGTACTTGAGTGAAAAATGATCACCTTATATTTAATAGTTGTCCATATGGTAAATATTCCATTATCTCCAGAATGATATTTATTATTTAGATCCCCTATATATAATTTATAACTAGTATATATTTTTTATTTATAATAGTACATATCATTTGGATATAAGAAAGGAAATGCACAATTTATGGAGACGGTAAGCCGTACGTACACATGAATGATACTTTCATTTGTATTTCATTTTTTAATGGAATTAAAACATAATTATACATAGGTATATTATAATTTAATTATAATATTATTTATAATATCATTAACTCCATCCTTTATATGTCTCACATATGTCATTATCAAGTCATATCACATAGAGGGGCGGTAGTCCGTACTTTCTTGAATGAAATTATCGCATTTACCCATTACAGAAACCATAATGCCTTCCGATAAATGGAAAGTATAGAAGAAGAAGGAAAACATAAAACTAAAATATATCATATATAAATAAAATTCCATCATAATGATCGCCATGAGAGGTTGTAAGAGATAATTGAACAATAATCATTTCGTGAGGCGTTAGTTTTCCATCCATAGAAACAATATGTTTTTTATCCATTAGATTGAGGTGTGTGTAAGTGTTGTTAGAATACTTCCCATAACAACATAAAAATATATTGAGGATACTGGTTTTTTATAAAATAAAATAATAATTTGTGTTTAGGGGTTGGAGAAGTAAAATAAAAGAAAAGAAGTTAAAAGAAATTGTTACCTTTAATTAGGGTAACTCCCATTGGATTGAACCAAAATGACATTTTGATGTGACTTATGACTAAGTTAAGGATTCTAGGTGGAATAGGGGGAAAATGAGAGAATATTTGGTTAGTATTTGGACGAGTCAAGAGGCTTTATATGTGTGAGGAATGAGTTAGAAGTGAGGTATATTTACAAGGTGTGGGAGGGGCTCTTTTGGAAAGTGTAAAAATATTATTTTATTATATAATGATATTCGGTTTATAAAGGACAAAAACTAATTAAAGTAAAATATAAGACGAGTAATGGTCGAAATAAAATCATCCACATAATATTTTTACTGGTTTTGTGAATAGTTTTAATCTTTATAATCTTATTTATTTAAATCACTTATTAATGAGGTAAATACTACATCATTATTGTGTCATAAATAATTCAATTTATTTGATGTCTAAAAATTAATATAAAAACCATGATGTAGGAATTATTTTTATATTTCCAATGAATATTTATAGTTGAAAATATGACTTACATAACCCCATGTAAAAATTAGTTTACAAAAAGATATTTGTTTATGTCATTTTTGTCTTTCCTTTAAATTAACTAAAATAAAGTGTCATTATCACTCCCATGTGGACCCATGGGGTACCAAAATCGACCCAAGGATGATCATGGTCGGATATTTATCAACCAATAGGATTAAATCACCTGTTAGGGTAATTTTATATGATTATAGTAATATTTTTTTTACCTTTATCTAACAGAATTAAACATTAACAATAGTAACTAAAATATTTACTAAAGTAAATATTCATAATGTATAAAAATTAAAGTTTCCTATTTACATAATTTGGACATCATTATTCCAAATATGGAATAATTTTTTCTACATCTAAAACAGAAAAGTGGGTGAAATTAAATTAATATAAATTCCTTCTATCAAAATTATAGGCGTGTTTTTAAGAAATGATAACTGTCAAAATATTGGCACTTGTTTAAATCTATATTCAATGGGAAATTAATTACAAAAACCAAAATTAGATAAATATTAAAAATATAATCTAATTAAACTTTAAAATCAGTTAAAAAGATAATATAATGATATAAATTGATTATATTAATGGGAAGTTTTGATTTAAAATACAGTATTTTTCAATTTTAATTAAAAATACAATTTTATCAAGAAAAATACTACAAATTTACCCAAATAAAAGGTTGATGTATCGATTATGGATAATAATTTATTTTTTCAAATAGAACATATAAAAGTGACCAAAACTAGATTGAAAGGGGGTTCACCATTAACATGTGGTACATCGACCTTTTAATGTAAATTATGCTTAAATTAGATTCATTAACATTTTAATAATTTAAATTCTATTAGATAAATGTAAGAATATTTAATAAACATGTATAATCATATTTTAGTTAGTTCAGGTCATTCCCTCCAATAAAATGGCCATGCATTAACTTCCATTTAAAATAATATTATTATATTTTTATTGTGCAACGTAAGATTTCAACGAAACCCATTGTTGCATATCAGGTACACCATCAAACATAGAAACACATTTAATGTGAAATTAATATTTAATTTACCAATATAAATAAAAACAAAAATGTATTATTTATTTATTTACCTGGGATATTACATATTATCTATCTTAATACATTATAATGGATCATAAAATAATGTGAATTAAGCCATGCATAACCCCCAAGAGGGTCTATCATGTTGTGCAGACTTAGTCCCACTAATAATGAACTATTGATGGAATGTTAATAAAAAATACTCCTTTTGAGTTATTACCCCTTGGTAAATATTTTTTACTGCAACATCTTAATTACAATTTCAATATATGGTTTTATTTTATTATAAAATCAAATAATATTTTCAACACTAAATCTTCATTATGTTATCCTATACTTAGTCATATCCCCATGGTTTTCAACAGGGTTCTCAAAGCCTGGTCCCAAATAAAACTGAATCTCACATTGATAAAAACCATGGTGACCCATGAATAACATATAAAAATATTACATAATTTAAATGAATAATCACTACATATAAATATTATACACACCCCATAAGCATTATGGTTTAGTTAATCTATAATATATATATATATAATGTTTAATAATATATCTTCAAATTATCGAGTAAAATTATTCTATCATTAAAACCTTATTTGAAGGAAACATAAAACCATTACGCATACCATGTATAAAGGTAATATAAGAAAGGGTAATATTATATACTCTATAATAAAAAATTAATGGTTTGGTAACTTGATTATAACCAAAAAAATTACCCCCAATCAATGAAATATATTTAATCATAAATCATGGAATAACATATTGTCATAACAGAATAGAAAAGTCACAAGTTTTCTTAGTCATAGATAACCAATTGTGAGACATTGTAACATTACATAGGAATAATACATAGTCTATTAGCATACAGATAAGAAAATAAAATCCTTTTTATTATTTAATTTTCTCAACCAAGATTTTCATTGTGGGAAATCCCTTGTAATGGAAACTATTACCCAGGGATTTCCAACATACTGTTATGTGTAAATCTATCTAGGGAACTATGTAATATCTTAAAATTTATTAAAAATGTTTTCCATTGGGATTTTAAAAAATCTCTCATCATTACCCAATACTTTAGAAGGATATAATGAACTCACTATACATCCTGGGTTATGTCGTTCTCGCATGTCACATTATCATAAACCATACTGATGAGTTAAACAAGACAATAATACATTCATCATGTAATCATAGAAAAAATAACATAACAAAAAATATAGTTTATAAAAATTTAACCTTTTAATTATAATATTACCCATGAATAATAAATGAGTATTATAAAGGTTATATCCTTGCATAATTAACCCAATATAAAGAATCATGTTTCCTGGAATCATCCTAAAATCATAACTATCATCATATGTCCCGATAAAGAAAATATTTGGTATCATAATGTCACAAATTTGGTGTCGACACATGTGGAAATACCATTAAATGATAATTTGAAACTGTCATTGGAAACATGAGAAATCATTCATTTTCTTATGAAAAATTTTAACCTATAATTTCACAATATTTTGAGAAAATTATTACCTTTGATAAAATTATATAAATATTTTAAAGGAATAATCAATGAAATCAATAGTGATGAATGTGTGAAATTCATTATTATTGTATACATTAAATCCAAACATTCATTTCACACTTTTTCTAAAATTAAAAAAATTTGTTCAGTTTTTTTTAATTAGTATAATGGTTCCCTTAATAAAAAGTAAATAAATTAAAAGGTAATGAACATATATTGTTTTAAACATTTATAGTATATTTTACAAATTCCATAAATCAATTTTTAAGAGAATCTACATGGAAGAGAGTTTTCATTGTCCAAATAGGAAATACAGTCTCTTTTTCTTTAAAAACATTTTATTAATAGTTTTAATATCCATAGAGGATAAATATGGTAATGATACATAATAATTAAATTAAAAATTAGTGAAGAATAAATTTTAGTGGTTTTAATGATTAATGTCTATATTTATTCCTTATATAGAAATTATTCATAGGCAATCACAAAAATAATGATATTATAAAAAAAACCCCTTACCTCAATCCCCATCTTGATTTATATGAATTTATATATCCAATATATTAAATATAGATTATTTCCAATAACATTCTGAAATATATTATTATATTACAGACTATATATCATTAATTTTTACACATAAACTATTATTTTATAAATATTACATTCATGAATATGTACATTATGTTAAAAATGGTTTTGTTTTTCATACATGTATTAGTTTGATGGTTTTAGTATTTTAACATTGTTCACAATTTAATGTTATGAAAAATATTAATAATATGATAATTATCATATATATTCATCATATAAACATTAATAATTATTTATATTAATAGTTGATGTAAAATGAATCTCATACCTTTGTCGATGTGGTTTCCCAAATGTATGACACAATAACATTATTGTATTCTAGTAAATGGAAAGGTAAAATGATATAAAAGCTATAGTATTATGGAATTAATATAATAAAATAAATAACATATAGAAATATTAAATCCATTATAATAAACTGTAATGAATATTGGTGAAATAATATTAGTCATATCAATATATGTAGGTGGGAATATTCATGTATTCCTGAGTGATACATTCATTTACCTTTTGGAGGAATAATAGTGGAAAATTGTTGTTCCATCCCTCAAACTAGGTCCAACTTACATTCAACATGGCACCCAAAATAGTAATTGAAAAGTCCTGAGAGGCATTCTGGATCCACCTAGTTGGAAATTAACACCGTTCATCAAATATATCACAGTGGAAATGATTTATTCAAATAATAACTAGGGTCATATGACTAAACAAGGAACAAAACAGATATAATAATTGTTGAATATCAATAAATATGTATCCATATCTAGATATAACTATTGATAAACCAAACAGAAACTAAAAATGAACCAATGAACCAAACTGTAGTTGACATGATCTTCATCTAACATCTTGGTCACCACCATCAACCAGACTAACCTACTCTAAAGGAAAAATCGAAAAAATGTGAACATGAAAAACTAATTAGGTCTTTTAACACTGAGTGCCACATGTAGGGTGAGATCATTAATATCATTGTAGGCAACCACCATAAATTCCATGAATAATATTTCTTGAAATATTCTAAAAACACCAATTTTAAATACATTTAGAAAATATGGTTTTAAAATTTTAGGGAAAATTATAAGTGTATGTTTTTTAAAACAACAGACACCACATTTCATGTTTAAAAACATATTTCCTTTTTAAATACAAGTTTAAAAACCCAACACTGAAATATGGAATAAAACCTTGTTATAAAATAATTATTCAATGAAATAATGAAATATTAAATGAGAAAAGAAACTGTAAAACTAAAAAAACAAGTGTAGTAGAGTGAAAAAGAACATGTAGATGGTAATCATTGGGATTTCCTAAACATTTCTTCAATAAATCCATAGAATTTCTATATTTGGACTCACCTTATAGAATATGGTGAAGCTCCATATCCAATAACCAACTAGATTATATAATATAACTAATCTATTGTCACATCCCATTGGGCCTCTCAAAAAAACCAATTTAATATGATTTTCTTCTAAATATCACCATTTATCAACAAAAAACAATCAATAAGTACAAAAAAATCATGAATAAACCTTTAAAAATAAATTTTGTAATTAAAAATCATTAATGTAATGTGTTAGAAATAAAAATAATGGAAAACACTTACCTCAATGACAAGAAAATGAAATAAAAACTTCTAAGAAGGAAGAACAATACATGTGTAATGATCCATAGACACTCACATCAATGAAAGTGACCAAAATTAGCCCACCCTAACCCTAGGGTTTGTTCATGTGGGCTCTAAGCCCATGAAGATACAATAATCTTGAGAGAAGTAGAATAAGAAGTTAAAATTGACCAAAAAATCAAATAAACTCACCTTAGTAACTGTATATGGGATTCAATGGTGTAGAGAGAGAAAGGGATGAGGGTTATAATGAGCCCCCTAGTTCTCCTTTTTCAAGAAAGAGGAGGAGGTATTGAATTGGGTTAGAAAGAGGGGATGTAAAAAAGGTTAATTATAACTTCTAGAAGGAATAGAAACTCACACAGTATGGCTGCATGGTTTTCAAAATCTTGCACTAACCATTTGCACCATACGGGAGAATAGAGAAACATCTCATAGTTTTTTATATAGTTTTAAAAACCCTGAAAATAGGATCTTCCAAAATTGATTTCCTTCCTAAATTATTTTTTAAATGGTTATTATAACCATATAAATTTTGTGCATATTGCCGCTAATACAAAAAAAGAGAATCATGGTTTATCCATGGTCTCTCATGGTTTTTTCCCAAACCATGCTCAAACTCTTCTACGGAAACTGTTTATGAATTAAAAAACATCAAACACCCCCAATCTTCATAATCTACATTGTTATCCCCAAAACCATGAAAACAAATTATGCGCACAAGTAGAAGAACCTAAAAACCCTAAAAATATAAAATTATTACCGAGGAAAAGACACAAACCTCAACCCAAAGAACAAAGTCCCAAAAAATAATATAAGAAAATAAACTTTGTGGTCTAGGTTTGACATTCCATCATCATAATATAATCTTAGTATCTTTAGGATATTGTATTAATTATTTATTAATTTTCTAAAAGGATTAAAGATTGAGGAAGAGGAATTAAAATTTATTGTTATAAGTTATTAGTTATACATCACTATTTAAAAACCACATTTGGAATACACCTTATGTCTTGAATGGATGGTATTATGATCATCTCATAACCTATATGAAATGGGAAGGTTCATTTGTATTTGGTTCCACTCAATAACTAGGTTCTCAATATTTTTTTGAGATATTTGTGAGATTTATGTAATTGATCATGAATCGAGTGTGGTTTTAGTGTTATAGATAATTTACATATCTATAATTATAAGAGTTAGTTGAAGAGTGAATGAACAATGTTATGGTATTGAGTCTGGTTAACTTCCATCAATCATTTTTTATATTCTTCTTCCTACTCTAGATTTTGTCATTTCCATCACTATCGTTTTTGTTTCCATCTCTATGTTTTTCTATTGTATTTATTTAAATATTTAAATGAACAAAAACATCAATACTATATTAGAATAATATCCAAAATACTATATAATGCTTATTAAATAGAAACATTGAGGTTTTTCACAATTATATATCTTGGGATACTAATAATATCTCTCAAACAATCGCTTACTATGGTGGCATATTATATTTTAGAAATGTTTATGGGGAAACAATTATTGTTCTAGTAATTTTTAATTAAATATTTCACTCACAAGAATTGAAATATATGAAATAATTATAGTATCCATATAATTATTAGAAGAAATTACAATGTAGGAACTATATATAAATCATGGGTTAATTATGATATCTATTAAAATGGTTATTATAACTTATAAAATGAATTTTCAAGGTATTAAGAATTCAATAGAATTAATTGCGGTTGAATACTCATCACATGATGAAAAAAACAATAATTAAGAACTCTAAAAACCTTTTGAAAAAAAATATAATAATGCAATTAATGATGATATGATGATGGATGTATTTGATAATGATATTCTCTCTACCCATGAGTTAGAATTACAAGAACAAAATATGGTTTTACAGGCTAGTAAAAGAGAGATAAATAGTATTTGGGTGAATAGGGACAAATTTTTGAGGATAAACATAATTATATTATTATATGTGATGATTTATATTTATTTAATCTATCATTATATGTTTCAATTTTTGAACATAATAAATATGATTTCCAAATAAAATATTTTAATATATATGTTACCATAACTGTGGTTTCGTTTTTTTAAGATAGTATGGAAGAGAAAAAATACAACATTAATACTCAGGATTCCATTCGTGGACCATTGTATCATCATAATGTAGATAAATATTTTTAGTTTCAATTAGTGGATTATTCTATTATATCAGATATTTTTATTTTTTATTTTGAGTATAATTTTGATTCTCCTGCTCCATTTTTCGGTATTGAAAAGTTAGAACAACTTTTTATCTTTTGGATATACTTGAATGAACTAAACCATCAAATGAGATAAAACTCATTGAAATACATGTTCTTATAAAAAGGTCAAATTTGGGAGATAATAATGTTAAATAGGAGTTGTTAGAGCTGTGAATTAGTGTTAAAGTGACTGTTGGACCATTTTTATTGGAAAAGTATTACTAATATTCCCAAATGAAGTAGAAGATAAATCATATCCAGGACTATATATACAACAACATATGGATAATTTTCTCCATGATTAATACCCCAACACTATATTTTCCCCAACCTACTCCATATGAGGTACGATGCTGAGTTGTGGGGAAGAAATAAAACCGATATTGTTTTCATCGACATGAAGAAAAGAACTAATTTTTTAATGATGAAAGTATTGTGTTTCAATGTAAATAAGCCACATGAACCAAGATATTTGGGCTGAACCGTAGGTTATCCTTACATGAAATGCATAATCGTAACAAATCTTAAGGGTTTTCTACCTTTGTTATCATATTATGTTTTTTATATTTTCATTTAAATTTTAAATTGTTATGGGTTTTTTGTCTCCTTACATTTAATAAATTGTTACTATATCCAAAAGGTCAATGACAATATAGTTGAAAAATGTATAACAACTATTGAATCATTAGGTTTCCCATGTCTAGTAGGAGCTAAAAAATAGTTCCCTATGTCTCAAAATAGAAAATGTAACCATTACTTTTCAATTATTTTTATTGTAATCAAATATATTATGAATTTAATAGTAATTAATATTTTTTTATCTCAAATAGAGTATTAAATTATCATTTAATTTTTTTTTAAAAATGTAGTGTAATATAAGGAACTTAAATTTTTAATGAATCTACAAATAAGGGAGACAATACATTAACATATGTATACATTAATTATTATAAAATATCACTCTATAGATTATGGATTTAAGTTCTAAAATTATTCTTAAATGTGATGGTTTCATGATTAAAAATTTATTTAAATATTTTGAAAAGTGTTATTGGCAAGATTTCTCTTTGAGATAAGATTCATTAATTATTACATAAAATTGTGTCTTGTTGTAATTTTTTTTAAATAAGTTGTGAAGATAAAAGTATACAAAAAATCATTATGTGCACAAAAATATTATATAGTTATAATTAAGAACTTTTTTCCCATCCTGAATGTTCTCGAAATTCTATTATGTGATAATAAATTATTTAAGCTATCCTAAAAACCTCAAACATGCATTAAAATATTTTAAATTTAAATCTCTTTTGAACCAAATACTATTAAACTATTTTCCCTACCTTGAGTTTCAATGATGGGATTTATGTGTTGGAGAAGTTACTTTAATTATTTTTAAGCATACTTCAATGATACACACCTAAAAACACCCAAAATCATTTTGAAATATGTTGTCCCCCTTTAATGTATTATATATTTATCTCCACTCTATCTATACAAAAAATCTATTTATTTTTTAGAAAATTAAACTTCATATTATCCTACTTGGAGGACAGTTATCAGGCCAATTTTGGAGGATTTCACTAGTTTAAAATTTATTATATTTTCACGATTGATGAAGAATGTATTATATGATACAATATATTGTATCATCTTAGGATGTGAGTGTTACATGATATTTGTTTTTTGAAATTCAAATTATACCTAGAAGGAATGTAGTTTTTGAACTCAATCCAAATAACATGTATTTGAGAAATAGAAAACAACAATGTAACAACTCATATGATTGTCATATAATTCATCTGAAACTAGAGAAAATGGAATATTATGATCTCATGGTGAATATATGAATCCTTAAAGATGGGGGTGTAAAGAAATAGTTCCTTTTTTAATTTAATTTACTATTTTTCGCAAAAAAATTAAAAAACAAATAAATAAAATAATGCTTAATATTCAAAATTTAATTCGTTTTTCTAAGTGGAATATTAAAACCAAATGAATAAAGGAGGAATTGGGATATAAAAATATCATTTTAGTTTGGTAAATAATGTGTACAATTGATCTTTTGTTTAAGGAATCTGGAAGGGAGTTATTAGTGATCAAACATATTGTAATAGTTTTAATTTCATTTAAATCTAAATGGTATACACTAATGTAATGAATAATTGAGTTTGGATTTAAGTAGGGTAATGTGTAATAACCACACCTAATTCCTTGTAATTTTTATCATTGGAGGAATTAGAGATTTCCATTAATTATAGTTTGTGTATTTGAAATGGGAAATGACATTTAATAATTATTAGGTGTCATTAAAAATAAATAATATTTAACTGTTTACTAGGTGTTTAATTGATTATGTTGGGTATAATTATTTGTGGAATTATGTAATTACATTATATACATACTTTTTAAATATTAAATTATATTTAACTTCTAAAATTGTGCTTATATTGGAGAATTATATATTATTGATCACTATAATGTTGAAACTTTTTTCATTGAAAATCTTGTAAAAATGTCATTTTGGTAGTTTATATTCCAAATTTTCATATCATTAATTTCTCAAAATGTTTTAATAATATATTTTATTAATTTTTAGTTATTTATAATTGAATTTTTTTCTAATGTTTTTTTATAGAGAATTGAAATTAATTCATTCATCCAATGATCTGTTTTAATCATTTTTTGGATTCATTTTTAATTCATATAGAGATTCTGAACATATAATTGAATGCTATAGATAGAATAAATATATTTTTTGTTTTTATTATCCTAATATATCATTTCACTTTATGATTTTATTCTATAATGAATTTAATTTAACAAAGAAAATGTTCCATGCTATGGGGTAATAGTTACCCTCGATCATACTTACATATGAAGAAATTTTCATAGTTCCATAAAGAAATCCACAAGTGACACTGTTATTCTTTGACTAGACATGATTTTGTGGGATTAACTTCGAGGATTTTGAATAAGTTGAAGAAGTGTATGTCATATATGCTACCCTTCAAAGGGATTCTTTCAGTGCCCCACCATTTTATTTTGTGAAAATTTATTGTTCCACTATGGCCTCCACTTATGTATGGCCATTATTCTACGACAATCGATAATGAATTTTGATTCCTCTCCACTAAAATCCACCATAATTCTTCTTTGAGAATGATATATCATAATTTAATTTCTTGACATTTATGGAGAATATTTTCATGGTCTGTCATCCATCCCCACCCTTCCATATATGTTCATCTATTCCACAACAATAATCATATTTCGATGATAATATCATATTTTCTTTAATCCTACCACCTTCCTTGGATAAATAATGCATAAAGGTTATACTAAACCTAAATGAGGATGTTTTAGGTGAAAATATTTTTTACCTATAAATGTTACAATGATCGAATATCATCAGATCAATTTTTCATGTCAGTTACCACAAAAAAAGGATAAGTGATCATGGGGAAATTGGGATCGATAATGAATAATTTATCGTCAATAATTGGGATTAATAATTATTCTCAATAGATGAGTTCAATGATTTGAAATAAATCAAAACTCTATGTTTGAAATATCCAAGACCTATTCACAAATTTTAAAGAATAGAATCCTAAACGTGGTTCTAGAATAAAGGAGGAAAACTGAATTAGAAAAACATTAATCTTGAAGAACCATATACAAAGTATAATTTATGATACTCACCATAAAAAAGATAGAAAATATATTATATTTAAATCGAGTAATAATATGATTAAAAGGAAAAATAGCTATTGTATAACCACAATGGATACCATTAATGTAGTTTATCCCGAGAAAACTTATGGAAGGAAAATTTCAACTAAAGATTGTAAAATGATCATATATGAAAATAGAAACCAAGGTGGATAATTCTATGTATAATGAACAAAATATAAAATCGTATTGATTTCCTTGTTAATAATAAACCATGAATTTGAGTTGATTCCAAGATAAATATTATTTGGTTTAAGGATATATTTCATTCTTTAATATGTTTGATTGATTAAGAGTGGGAATAAATGTTTCATAATATTATTCATGTGATAGTGGAAATGGATGTTCTCCAATTTCTTGATGATATTCCCCAATCTATAATCTAGGGTGATCATGATAGTTTATTGTAAATAGAGTTTAAAATATTATTGTGATGGTCATTTCATTCACAAATGATGATGATAAACTCCATGTTCAAGATCGATATCATCACCTAAAATGATCAAGGAAGTGATTATGAAGTTTAATATGATCATCTAAATTTGTCTAGATTTGGAATAGGAAATGGGCGCGGGTTTGATTTGGTGTTTATGAAGACTAATTCTTGGATTATTGATATATAATTCAAATAGAAATCTATATTGACATAATTTAAGGATTATAAAAATACCTACCTCCCTGATAAATTTATACAATCAATTTTGTAGAAAATCTCCAAACCTATTTGAGAATGATGAATACATTTATTACTAATTAAGATTCTTCTTATTGTAATGAACAATGAATATTGGAATTGACAAACTCAAGGTTTCCAATTTTAGTTAATTTGAGCATGGGATGATTCCATTTCAGAATGAGGTGGATGTACCAGGGTTGATTAAAATTATTTGATTGGAAAAATATTCGTAGTGATGAATAATGGAACCGTAATGATTATCTGTTTTCCTGAGTTTTAAGATGTAAGTTTCAAGTGAGGTAATTTTACGATGAAATACATAATGGAATTTATAGGTTGTATTGGTATAATTTAAAGGTGTTAGTGTAGAGTATTTTTAGGTGAATTTTTATGACTTTCAAAATTAAATTTCTATCTCAGAGTAATTATCAAGGAGACAAATAATGTAATGGGGAAAGAATTAAAAAGGGTTATTTTTTTAATAAAATAATGAATTAAAATGGGAAATGAGATCTATTCATTGATATTTTTTGATTATATATGGAATAGTATAGAAACAGAATCAAAATAGAAAAATAAATGACTATAATGGGAAGTCAAATGTTCTTTAATCCCTCGGCAGATGAGGGTTTCAAATTTTATGATTTGTGGATTACTACACTAATAAAGGAATTCATTCAAAGATGATAAGAAGAAACTCAAAGCGTGACACAAGTATTCCCATTTTCTTTTAGTTAGTCTTTAATTGATTTTTTCTTTCATTTCTACATAATTTGGGAGATTCGCCTATATGTTACCGATTCATGATAGACATGATCAAATTTTAGTTTGACCATTCTGTCTTAGTGTAATTATAGATTATGATTTGAAATAAATACCAATCAATTGTTTTTACCCCTCTATATATTGTGAACTAAATCTTTTAGAAGTGTATATATAATACATGAGTCAAAAAAGGATGTTAATCTCAATGATCGTTGGATACCAATAAATTATATTGATCATTAATCCTTTTCTTAATCCTCAAAATATTGTGATGGTGAATTTGGAGGTTGGGAAAATGAATCATTTTATATGTAATATTATCTATAATTCTCCCTTCATCTTTTCTCTGGTATTCTCAAAATTACTTGATCATGTTATTTAATGAGGTTGTGTGACTGGTAATATCATGAATATCTTAGTATGTATAATGTAATTCATTACTAGATTTATTTACATGGGTGAATCTATCACTATTAAGAGAGTTTATTGGTACCAGGAGCCAATATATTCAATGGTGGTCAATTTTTTGGGTGATATAGATGCACAATTGGTGTAATATAGAATTCATTTGGTTTGGTTGAGTGTTGTATCTCTTTTACATCAGTAGATGTATTGTATGTAATTGAAGATTTAATCACCCATGATTTAGTCTTATTTCCCACAAACTTCATTCCCTCATTTTCTAAATTCTACTTCTTACTTCCATATTTCAAATATCAATCACTACCATATGTGATTATATATCTATGATTTAATGTTGATTTTATTATTTGTTTTCATATAAAAAATTCCTAATGATCATAAGCTTATGAATGGGACAAGAGGAAATACTTTCTTTAGATAGAACTCGTGGTTAGCCACTATTTATATCTATGGGGAATATAAATGAATATATGAACACTGTTGCATTTGGGGAAGATTAGTATACTTATTTGTTAAATTAATTATTATATTACTATTAATGAAAATAATAAATTCATCTATAGTGAAATGGATATTTATGAAATAATTGAGGATAAAAACATCGAAAAAAGTAATGTCGATAAAACCTATTCAAGGTATGGATCATAAATTATTCCATGAATATCTATAAATGTATTTTTTACTATAAAATTGTTATTTATTTTTAAATAAAAATATTTAATTATATATATGTGTTGACGCCAAAGTGTGGGGAGGCGAAGAAGACACAGACCCGAGAGCTTCCTCCCAAAGCCCATTCACGGAGAACCGGTCGGACCGCACCACCGCAAAGCAAGGAGGTGGTAACTCTTCATGACTGCCCTTGATTTTTGTAACCTGCCACAAGGCAAGGATGTGGTAACGATGTGATACTAGCCTTTATGTTCATGATCCGACATGAAGCAAGGAAGCGGTAACGCTCCACAACTTCCATTGATGTTTGAGAGCTGTCATGCAGCAAGGAGGCCATAACACTCCGCGACTACATTTGACATTCATGAGTTGTCGTTGATCAAACAAATTTCTCTTCATAACGATCACATTCTACTTTGCGACATGTCACCCTTATAAATACCAGCCCCCCCCCCCACCACATGTTTAGGGGTAGAAAATATGACCATTTGACTTCCAAGATCCCGAATCGTGAATCACCCTTCTGCTTTCCGAACCATGAGATGTACGAGGTACTTCTTCTCTGCAAAGTGCCTCCCCTTTTATCTCGTTTTGATCCCGTCTTCCGAGAGGGATTCCTTACACAAAGCCTAAGGGCCTCCACGAAGGAAGGTGATCCCCAAGGTGACCTGGTTCATCACGGAGTGTTTATTCTTCACGAAACACACTTCATGTACATGTGATCCACATGCCAAGGTAGGGTCACTATACTTCGCAAAGCACATTTCTTCACGATGCCTTTCTTCATGAGGCCCCTTTTCTCTGCATGGACATGCTTCATCAATGAACTTCTTATTCCCGAAGAACTTTACATATGAACCTTTTCCCTACGCTTTGGTTGAGGCTCCCCACTTCACGAAGAACACCCCATTGCAAGTACCCTCGACCATGCAGAGTAGCAGAGCTTCGCAGGGCCCCTGCTTATGATTTCATCTACTTTGAAATTCCTTTTCCCATGAGACCCTCCAGGCTTGTATGATGTTATTTGAAAATCACTTGGACAATACGGCCTGTTTTGTTGGTTCTCCTCATGGTTCTTCACATAGGATTTCAAATTGCTATTGCTTCTTTGCATATCCATGCTAACGTGGAGCCCTTGATGGTTCGCTCTATGACACCCCCTCACCACGACTTTTCATGTCCACTCTCTGCACCATTGAGCAGTGGTTACCAGTTATGTATGTCCTAGGGGAGCAGAGCAAACCCACCTCATCTGAGCTGTAGGAAGTTAAACTGCCAAGCACCTTCATCCGCAGCACATGACGTGAAACTGTGACCTCACCCCGTGACTCGCATGTAGGGTACCCCCACCTTATACATTCTCCAATCCCACTACTCTCTACTGGGAATGATATCATCCTTATGGGAGTGGTGTTCATCCACAGGGAAAGAGAAACCATCTCGGTGTAAGCCCATAGATTTCTTGTAGGAGGAAGCATCCCTAATCCTCCTTTCTTCATCAGTTCCGAGGACCAGCAAAGGGCGTGATGGGGAATGATGATTCTTATTTCTTCTATCCCAAATCCCTCTGCCATTGTGCCTTTTCACCATTAGTCCTCCCTCCTATAGTAATTCCCAACCTCTTCCATCAACTAGACACGCATAAGCCCATGATTCCTCTTTGGGATGCGATCACATGTAAGCCCCACAACACTTCTCATGGACACACCATTCGTGACGTGATTGTCAGGTCTCTGCTGCCTCTTATTTCTCACACCATGCATGACTCACCTCAGATTAGAGTAATAACTGACCACAACATCCTCCTTGGGCAGCCTAGAGTGTAAGCCATACGCCCCTCCACCTGAACTACGATGTCTTTGATCCTTGCCAATGCAGGTTATGTATGAAGCCTCCACGAGGTTCAATCCCAACAACCATAGTTCGTCCCGACCCCCTTCACATCGGTTAACCAAAAAATTGGGCATCCTAGAGTGTAATATCCAAACATCTTTCTGAACTACATGTCCTTGGACATTTTCCACGGCAGGGTACGTTGGAAGCCTCTCTAAGGATCAAGCCCACCATCCATTGGTCGTTCTGACCCCCTTCACGTCGGTTCACAAACAACTTGGATAGACTAGAGCGTAATCCCTACACCACCATAAATATAAGGTCTTTGATCATTTCCAAGGATGGGAATGTACGATTCCTCCCTGAGGTTTAATCACACCAACACCCTAGTTGTCCCGACCCCATTCACATCGGTTCACCAAACCCTGAACTATGAGGTCAATGAACCTTGCCAAGGCAGGGTACGCAGGAAGGCTCCCCGAGGATCAAGCCCACCAACACCCAGTCATTCATACCCTAGTCACGTTGGTTCACCAATCCATGAACTATGATGTCTTTGATCCTTTCCAAGGTAGGGTAAGTAGGAATCCTCCCTGAGGTTCAATCCCACCAACACCCGGTCGTTTCGACCCCATTAACGTCGGTTCACCAAACCCTGAACCATGAGGTATTTGATCCTTGCCAATGAAGGGTTAATAGAAAGCCTCCCTGAGGATCAAAACCACCAGAACCCAGTCGTTCTGACCCCATTGACATAGGTTCTCCAGAACCTAAGCTACGTCATCTTTGATCATTGCTAAGGAAGGGTATGTAGAAAGCCTCCCCGAGGTTCCGGACCACCGCCCATCGGACCCCAGGTCCACCCTCACGACGGTTCCCAACCATTATTAACTATGCGGTATTTGATCCTTTCCAATGTAGGGTACATAAGAAGCCATCCTAAGGGTCAATCCTGACACCCAGTAGTTCTGACCGCCCTTCACATCGGTTCGTGCGCCTGATTTGTGTATACATTTTTATATACTCTATTGAAAAATAAGAACAAGTTTTTTGAAATTACCTACTTCTTAAAGGACAAATACTTTGATTTTGGTGATCTTTTTCATTTTAAGAAGATTTATAGCAAAATACCCAAAACAATGGAGAACCGATCTAAAATTTACAACTACATATCATGTACTTATATACACATCGTGTACGTTCAAGCTCCAACACAGGTTGACCAGAACAAGTACATGTCCAAGTAACCAGAAGCAGGGACATGGCATGTTTCATTTCTACCCACCATGTATACTAATGTAGAAGTAGTTGGTGGTAGAGAAGAGTCTACAGGCCCATGTGGCCGGCTGAAGGAGACACACTACGTGTCATTTCTACACATCATATATGCATTTCTAAAAGTGGTTGGTGGACAAATATTGAGACTACAGGCTGTGTATGGCGGCGCTACATGCCGTGTACATTCACTTACCAGGCGGTGCCTTTTTTTGTCAAATATGGCATGTTCAGCTACCTACCATTGTAGAAAACAAGGGAAATACCATGTTGAAAAAATTACATATTGGGTACTTTTTCCACACGTCTTGTACTTATTTTTTGTATAAAAGGAGGCATTAGCCTCCAAACATGAGAGAGTGGTGTGGAGAAAAATTATAGAGGAAAGGTTGATGGCCCAATGTATTGAGGCTCTGCCATCATACTACCACCATTATTCCATATACCGAAGAATCATTCATTTTTCAATGTTCCAAGCTTAATTTCATCAGGTATCAATAGTTTGTGTTTATCATTTTCAATATGTGTAAGTAAACACCCAGTGTGTTGGGGTTGTGGAAGTTGATGAGTGGTAATTTTAATAAAGTTTCTCTGAATGTGTTTGTTTTAATAATCTATTTCTATTCTTCTTAATTAAATTCATATTATCACTGGAAATTCTATACCGGACCAAGGGAAGAATTTTCAAGGATTGAAAAGAAGAATAATGAAGAATAACTCCCTGACCATAGGAAGTATCCATTGGATCAAAATGGACTAACCCAAATAAAGATCTATTAAACACTAACTACTATTCCAAGGAGTTAGTTTTTTCAATTCAAAATATACTGTTTACCGAAACTAGGAATCTTTACTACAAATTATACCAATAGAGTTGGGTTATTGTGAAAATGCACCCTCAAAAGAAATTTGATTTAATAATCAACTTGTCACAAATACACAACCCCCACACATTTCTATATTTGTATTCAAAAAAATAAGAGTTTCCCATATTCACATTCATTTCAGAAATTAATTTGTTAAAATAAACATAAAAACTAATTCATCATTTTGTACCCAAACAACCAACAAAAATCACCTCTATTTTTTTCAAGACTCACTTGAAATAAAAATACAAACAAAGTTAATCAAGATAAAATAACATCTTAGTTATCTGTGGATTGACCCCTTACTGGTGCAATACTTGTTAGGGTAAATATAATTTGTCACACCCAAATCATACCTTTAGTGAAATGACTCTCCAAATTTTGGCGCCATCTCCCGGGAATATTCGAGTTAATTTTATTCTTTTTTTAATTAAAGTTTTATCAATGTTTAGTGAAAATAAAATTCATAAGTTAAAAAAACTCTTTTTTCGATTCTCATTTCTATTTATCTTTCTTTTTCCCTATATATGCTTGGTGTTTGGTTTTGTTTTGTGTATAACATTAGATGTATTAGTGGTCACCTCACTCATTTCAAGAACACTGAATCATCAAGATTTTTCACACCTAACATAGAGATTGAACGAATGTTTTTGAGGCACCAATGAGCACTAATGGCAGAACACAACCAAACCACTCCATTGGTGCAGGACAAGGAAGGTAATCCAGTTGTTGTCCAAGGAGATGGACAATAGTTAGGACCAAATGACTACCGGAACCAGCAAGCTCCATGTGATACAGGATATGGCCCATAGTAGCTCTAACAATTCCAACCAGAGCAGATTCCAAATTTCAACCAAGGTCATGGGCCATACTACACCCCTCAGGACCAATAATTCATGCCAGTTCCCATTACTCAGTAGCCACCTCCACGTCATAATCTAATGGAGTATGGTTTTCAATCAATCCATAGAGCTGATACGGGAATCATCTGCCCACCGGTGCAAGACCATCATTTCAAGATCAAGCCTTCTATCATGCAGTTGATCTAGAACATTATTCAATTTGGCGGCCTTCCTAGTGAGGATCCCAGTTCTCATCTCTCCAATTTTATGTAGGTGTGCAACACGTTCCGTTACCATGGAGCGTCCACAGATACCATTTATCTTCACCTCTTCCCTTTCTCTCTAAGGGATAAGGCAAAATATTGAATTAAAGGACTTCCACAATGGTCCATCCTTACCTGGGAGGAGCTACCCCCGACGTTCCTGTCCAAATACTTCCAACCATCAAATATGGTGACGTTGCAGAACGAGATCCACAAATTCCATCATCGTGATGTGGAATCCTTATATAAATCATAGGAGTGTGTCAAAGAGATGATTCACAAATTCCCACAACACAGACTTCCACTTTGGATGCAAGTACCAACCATCAACATAGGTTTAATGACTCATACCATGTTCGTGGTAGATGTCGCTACTAGAGGTACGGTAATGGGGAAGTCTCTTGAAGAACTCTTTGAACTACTGGAGGATATGTCTACCAATAGCTTCCCGTGTAATTACGAGTGGGTCACATCAAAACGAGGTATGCATAACATTGATTCCACTACCATTATATCTACGTAGTTGGAAGTTGTGTCCATGAAGATCGATGACCTCAATCTGAAGGGTATATCCCAAGTACATGCAGCAAACGATATGTCGGGATCAACAGAACATAAGCTGGGGCCAACAACAGTAAAATCCTCTACCCCAGTGACCACCCTGCTATAACTAGTGTCATTATCAGAATCAATACCAGAGGTAGAAACATCCCAAACATTGCCCTAATCAGTAGCAAGGGTATCAGAACACTCACCCATAGTAGCCACGACAGCCACCACCTCCACCTGCTCAACAACCTCCTCATTAGGAGAACACATCATGGATAGAGGATCTTATGAAGAAATTTATATCGACTATGGATACAAGGTTCCAAAATTAGAAGGCTTAAATTCGTGGCCTCGAGATCCAAATTTTCCAATTGGCAAACCAAATAATAGGATGGAAACATGGTACTCTACCAGGAAACACAAAAAGTAACCCGTGGGAGGAGGCTCATGTTGTCATGCTCCGGAGTGGAAAAGATCTCCAATATAACCTACCAGCACAGCCAGGAGTATCCACACCCCCTATTGGTGAAGACGGTACCAATACCAAACCCTCCTCATCCAAAAGCCCACATAATGAGTATTAACCGAATAATGGGAATGAGGTTATCAAACCCTTTGAACCTGCCTTACCCTTCCCAGAGAGATTGAAGAAAATAAAGTTGGACCACCCGTTCAGTAAATTCATGGACATGTTCAAGAAACTGCACATCAATATTCTATTTGTAGAGGAATTGATGTGGATGCCCAGTTATTCCAAATTCTTGGAGGAAATACTCTCCAATAGATGAAAGATGGAGGATCTGGGCTCCATTTCCGTAACGAAGGAGGGTTCAGTAGTCATCCAACACTCAATTACTTCGAAACTCGAGGATCCAAGTAGTTTCACTATTCCTTGTACCATTGGACCTTTCAAGTTTGGGAATGAACTCTGTGACTTATGGGGTAGTGTGAACCACATGCCCCTTTAATTTTTCATGATGCTAGGGCTCAATGACTTGAAGCCTACCCAAGTTGTCCTTCAACTTGATGATCTATCCATCAATCATTCAAAGGGACTACTGGAAGACGTGCTCATCAAGGTGGGTCGGATGATCCATCTAGATGATTTCATCATCTTTAACATAGAGGATGACCAGGAGGCACCTCTTATTCTTGGAAGACCTTTCTGAGCCACTGGGAAGGTACTGATTGATGTGAACCAAAGAGAGCTAATTTTTCGGTTAGTAGACAAGAGAGTCTCCTACAATGTCTTCGAGGTATTTAAACAAGCATAATTGCCTAAGCATAATGACTATTACACTATAACCACCCTGGATGCTCTTTTTAGAGAAAAAGGGAATGATTCATTGTGTTCTTTTTCTGATAACTTTATTTTTCCAGACATTCCAGATAATGAAGCTCCAGAGGCCTTTTTATTCTTAGAAGGCAAGGGTGGCCACTACTGGCAACATACAGTAATTTCTGATAGTCTGGAATAGGAAAATATGGAAGCACTTGTACCTTCGATTTTGAAGGCACCTAAACTCAAACTAAAATCTCTTCTATATTCTCTAAAGTATGGGTATTTGGGACCCAATCATACCATTATTGTCATACATAACACAAAACTATCACAGGAGAATGAAGATGCACTTCTACAGGTTTTGAAACAATAGATGCATGCTATTGGGTGGGAAGCCTCTAATTTAATGGGCATCATCCCTACCATTAGCACCCACAAGTTTCTTCTTGAAGAAGGTTCTAAGCAATCATGACAACCACAATGATGCCTAAATCCCTCCATGAAGGAAGTTGTAAAAAAAGAGGTGATTAAATTGTTGGATGTTGGCATCATCTATCCCATCTCAGATAGTCCATGGGTGATTCCCATCAATGTGGTAACCAAAAAAGTGGGTATCACTGTAATTTTAAATGAAAAGAACAAGATCATCCCTACCCGCATTGTTACGGGATGGTGAGTCTCTTTGGATTATCAAAAGCTAAATGATGCCACAGGGAATGATCATTTCTCCCTGCTATTCATGGATCAAATTCTAGAAAGAGTTACTGGGCACAAATTATTTTTCTTCCTCGACGGTTATTTATTCTATAACCAGATTTCCATCTCTCCAAAGGATCAAGAGAAGAGCACATTCACTTTCCCCTATCATACATTTTCTTACCAGAGTATGTCTTTTGGCATGTGAAATTCCCCCACCAACTTCCAGCGATACATGTTGGCTATCTTCCACGACATGGTGCAAATAATCCAGGAGGTATTTATAGATGATTTTTTTTGTATACGGGAAATCATTCACCACTTGTTTACGACACCTGGAGTTAGTTTTAGAACGTTGTGAGAAAACTAAACTAGTTTTAAACTGGGAAAAGTGTCATTTCATTGTGCAATGTGGCATCATAATTGGACACAGAATCTCCACAAAAGGGATTAAGGTTGACTTGGAAAAGATAGAAGTAATTTCATGACTACCTATTCAGTCTTCTGTCCGAGCCATCCATAGCTTCATAGGGTATTCAGGTGTCTACATGTGGTTTATTCTACGATTTCTCCAAAATAGCCAAGCCCCTCACCAATCTTCTAACCAAGGATTCCATATTTGAGTTTGATGATACATGAACCATATATTTTGAGCATTTGAAGCAGCATCTTGAGGAATCTTTAGTGATGATTCCTCCCAACTGGGAGGAACAATTTGAGATGATGTGCGACACCAGTGACTATGTAGTGGGAGATGTCTTGGAAGAAAGACTTGATTGGATTTTACAACAAATATATTATGCTTTGTGGATGCTCAATGAGGCTCAGACCAACCAAACCACTCTAGAGAAAGATATTCGTATAGTGGTTCTCACATTGTACAGTATCAATTCTTACTTAGTGTTGTCTAAAGTTATTGTGTATATAGACCACGCAACACTAAAGTACCTACTAAACAAGAAAGATGAGAAACCCCAATTGATCTGCTGGGTACTCCTCTTTCATTAATTTGATCTAGAAAACCTAGATAAGAAAGTCATTGAGAACGTTGTTTCGGAACATCTCTCTCGGCTCAAGTTACCAAATTTAGAAGAGGAAGATAGAGAGATCAGATAGGATTTCCCTGATGAACACCTATTTTCTATCAACAAAACGCACATAGAATGGTATGATGATATTGGTAATTTTTCAGTCATATGTGTCGTTCATCCGGACCTCTCCTTCCAGCAAAAGAAGAGATTTTCCTTTGAAGTAAAGAGGTACTTCTGGGTAGATCCTTTTCTATTCTGATCCTGTGGTGATGGGGTAATCCGTCATTGCATTCCTGAGCATGAAGATCATGGCGTCCTCGATTTCTGTCAGACCTCACTAGTTGGGGGACATCACAGGCATGACTGTACAATAACGAAGATACTGTAGTTTGGGTTTTTCTAACCCACCATGAATAAAGATGCTTGGGCCTTTTTTTCCTATTGCGATTGGTGCCAAAGGACCAGTAATGTGGGACGTAGAGTGAAGATTCCTCATCACCCAATCGTGGTGGTCGATATTTTCGACGTCTGGGGAATAGATTTCATGGGTACCTTTCCACTATATTTTGGAAAAACATACATCCATATATACATCGACTACATATTCATGTGGGTGAAAGCCACCGCTACAGCACACGACATAGCCAAGGAGTCATGATATTTTTAAAGAAAAATATTTGTAGCATGTTTGGAGTTCCACGAGTACTGATCAGTGGTAGAGGGACCCACTTCAACAACTTACTGATGATAGGAATACTATTGATGCATGGAGTAAAAAATTAGATGGGAACACCATATCATCCTCAGTCTAGTGGACAAGTGGAGCTCTCCAACCGTGAGCTCAAGCAAATCCTCATGAAAAGAGTAAATACTTCGAGGAAAGACTAGACCAAGAAGGTAGATGATGCTTTGTGTGCATATCATGCTTCTTTCAAAACACCACTGTGAATATACATATTCTACCTCATCCATGGAATTCCATGCCGTCTGCCAGTGGAATTTGAACACAAAGCCTATTGGGCCATCGAGGCCCTGAATTTTGATCTAAAGGGATCTGAAGAGAAGCGTAAGTTCAAACTATTAGAACATGATGAAATAACATAAGAGGTGTAAAAAACGCCAAGATTTACAAGGAGAAAACGAGAGATATTCATGACCAGATGATTTCACGAAAAGATTTCCAACCTAGTGATCAGGTACATCTTTTTAACTCTCATCTCTGCTTATTTTCATAAATGTTAAAGTGACGATGGTCGTGACCTTTCCATGTCATATGCATATTCCATCAGGGATAGGTGGAAATTTCTGGAGAGGATGGTCAACCATTCAAATTGAATGGGTAACAGTTGAAGGCTTACCATCACATAGATGAAACTATGGGAACATTGTCCACCATACATCTCAGGTTTGCAATGGTAAGTAGGTTGATCCAATGACCTAAAACAATGGCACTTACTAGGAGGAAACCCAAAGAATACACATCGTGTCCCCTCTATATAAAGTACATTTACATTTCATATTTATTTTGTTTATAAATATTACAAATATATAGATTAACTAATAAATAAATAGGGATGATGGCGGGGCTGATGGTAATGTCAGTGGTGTTTATCCGAGCCGTCATTGGTTCGAATCCTCCCAACCTACCTTCGACACGGGATTCCTCCTTTTTCTTTTTATATTTTCTTAGACGGCGTGTGTATTAATTTTAATATATATATATATATATTCTTATAAGAAAACCCATTGTGGGGATGGATTAGTTGGCTATAATCGTATCTCAGCTCCAAAAGACCCGGGTTCAAATCTTGACAACCACTCTATTTCCCTCATTTAACATTTTAATAAAACCACATGGCATGTATTTCGATATACGTCGTTTGTGACATATTTTTCCTTAATAAATGTAAAATTTATTCTCATAAAGTAATTCATGTAGATGAAGTTGGCAAATTGGAAAATTCTCGGCCCTGGATCCAAAAGACCCAGGTTCGAGCTCGACTAATCTCCCTGCATCATCCCCTTCTTATATAATTAAAAACCACACATCGTGCATTTCATTCTTCCCATTTAGTATAGGTCATAAAAAACTATATGTAAATAAAAAATATGGGAAACTATACAACCTTTACTCCAGTGGTTGAGGGATTTCCTTCAGATCATCCGATCGCTGGTTCAAACCTCGCCCCAACCACCAGACCAAATATTGTACTTCTAGTTTTCCACTTTTAAAACATACGGCGTGTATTTTCCCACAACATTATGTGTCTAGTTTTCTTTTTAAATTCTATACATATATAAATATCCATTTTATTTATTTATTAATAATTATTATTATATCGTGTAGTCCGGATGTACATGCTGTGTACTTCAATTATATAAGCCACAACCACCCTGCTTTAGGCCACGTGGCGCGGAGCCCCTCTCTTCCCGTTTTCTTCTCTCGTACGACACCCAACTTCCCCACTTTCAAATCCATTGATTTTGTTCGTCTCATGTTCTGATTATTCTTGAATTTATATCCTCAGTGTAGGTACACAATTCTACACCCTCTATTTCTAGTTATTAGATGCGTTTAGGGAAATTTTGGGATCAGCCGACCGTTCATCTTCCGTGATACATAGACACCAAATGAAGAACCCACGATGTGTACTTTTTTACATGGCCACACATAAAATTAGTTGAAATTTGAAAATACATGGTGTGTATGTTCAGTACACCCCATGTACCTTTCCCCATTGTGTCTAGGAATCATTTTGCACACGGCCTCGCACACCATTTTCCTATACACAGCGTGTCTATTAGTTACATGCCATGTATTACAATTCTTTTGGCCCATCCATGTGTCTCAATTCCCATGGCCTTGCACCCCATGTTCATATACACAACGTGTGTGTTCGTTAAATGTCATGTATTCTATATCCCTCCTTCAGACCATGACTAGCACCCACATGACCATGTTCCACTAATAAAGAACATTCCATGGATGATATTTTCACGGCATGTCCTTTATTATTAGAACTGTTCAAAACATGGTCGTGTCTTTAATAATACAAATCCATGTGCAATTTTCATAAAGACAAACTGTATATTTGGTACACGCCGTGTATCCTTTTCTGATCCACCTCTCTCCCTAGATGAGTTCATCCAGAGAACACGGGATGCTACTCAGCATGTACTACACACTGTGTACTCTAGATGTATGCAATGCACTCTAGATACACAGGACGTGTACTTTTATTTTTTAAATTTTTCACATTTTCATTGTTTTATTTTGTTTGGTTCTTTTTCTATTTCAGGTTATGGAAGATCAAGATTCATCCCGTGGGAAGCGGCCCACCTCCGCCACTGAGGGAGAGAGGCCCATTTATCGTCAGATCTGACTTCGACCTCTAACGCAGCCTGACCTTGACGCTCCGGTCTATGAGCTCCCTCTATTGGCCATCCTTCCACCACCAACTACATCAGCAGAGGCTGGGCCTAGCACATCCGACCCTTCACCACCCCATCCAGAGACTTCGAGCACCATCATTAATTCTCCACTTGCTACTGAACTTCCCAAACCCCCTCTAGTAGCTGCTGGACCCACATCGACTACTTCATCTAGCGGGGCTCCATCTACATCAGCAGATCCACCCCCAGAGCCAGGTCCTACTACTGAACATCCACCTGGGTTGGGACCTGCCGGTGTTCCCTACCCCTACTTTGTGTTCCCGGTCACCGATCTGGCACCTGACAGGGTTCGAAACTTCTATTTTCGTCCAATTCCATTGAGTCTCCACAAGATCAACAACTGTGTTCTTCAGCATCTAGGCATCTGGGGAGAGTTAGAGGATCTCCTTGGACACACTCCACTACTCATAATTTTTAAGGTCAGCACTCCTATATTTCACGATTTGTTTTTGGAGTTTGTTTCCTCATTCGTTTTTGACAGAGCTGAGTACTGGGAGAGACCTAGTGATGTGGTACTCATGGTTCAGTTCTGGCAGGGCGACCAATGCTTTTCCCTCACCATGACCGAGTTCAGCCGATGGTACGGTTTCTACCATAATCCTATCACCCCACCCCATGTTTCTACCTGACGAGGCCCGAGCGCTCTGAGCTCATGGCTATGTGGCGGGATATTGTTGGGCCTGACCACCGCTACACACCTACCTCGCATGAGTGTAACCTCATCACAGACCCCATCCGTATTTTCACCCACTGGTGATTTAGTTCCATTATTTTCCCCTGCCATGAGGATATGGGGGTTATGACCGGTTGTGACATGGATCTACTTACATGTCTCATCTGGAAAGACTACCCGGACCTCCCACACCTAGACACATCCTATTTCAATTCTATGTTAACCAGCTATCCGGGAAACCAGAACGATAGGTTTTACATCACTCGCAAATCCCACTATCTCGGAGTATTTGAGCCTTCCCTACCACATGAATTGTTAGTTCCCCCCCCCCACAGATTGACTATCTCAAGCTTATTCGTATGGGATTGGTCTGGAAGTAGGGGGTGCCTACGTCCTTGACC
The DNA here is from genome assembly GCA_963277665.1 of Viscum album. Taxonomy (NCBI): domain Eukaryota; kingdom Viridiplantae; phylum Streptophyta; class Magnoliopsida; order Santalales; family Viscaceae; genus Viscum; species Viscum album. The sequence continues at coordinate 2,079,813,768 of OY728152.1, read as the reverse complement.
AGGCTCTAGCCCAGCCACCTATTGACCCTTCTACACCACCCATCGATGGACCACCTCCTCATTCCACACCCCCACCAGCTTCCCCACCACACCCCCATTCTAATAGCCCCATCTCTTCTAGTCTTTTTTCTTATATACCCCAACATACCCCCATGAACCCGTACCCTCGGTCGGTCTTACCCTTTTACTCCACCTCGATATGATGGAATAGTAGTTGGTTCCTATTACCAGCAGCCAAGACCACTCGGAGCAGATATTGAAGCATATTCTTGAGCATCTTGGTATTCCACATCCCCCAACTCCTGCCTCTACCTCGGTTCATGGGCCTTCTTCTGCAACTCCACTACCCTTTACTATGCTGGCCATAGATGTCATTCTACTTTCTATAGTGGGCCCAGCTGCTACTACTGCTTCCACCACCACTATTTCTAGTCTAGGGAGTGCTGTAGAGCCTCATATTCCGAGTCCATCACCCATGAATCCTACTTTATCGACTTCCCTTCCAGATGCTGAGTATGAGCCTCCCGCTTCCACGGCTCCCGAGCCATCTCTACTGGCTTGTTCGGTACTGGATAATGCTTCTTCTGAGGCAACGCCCTGATTTTTTTGGGGACACATGATTTTCATTGTATATATATGTTTTTGATATCTTGTGCTTGTGTTTGTTATGTATTCTTTCCATGTTCTCTTTCTTCCCCCCTCACAGGTACTCTGGCACATTTTTGGCCGCACATTTACATCACATTCTGTTTTCCTACGCCTAGACACGAGGGGAGTATTCATTTTCCATTGATTACATTTCTTTCTTACATTTACTTCTTTCCTTAATTCCCCTCATTATAGAACACTATTGTCTCCCTGCATTCCCTTGTTCCTCTTTTTGGGCACTTGGCAGACCACATGCAGTTTTAAGTATTGGAGCATCTATCAACCTCTTTATTCTTTACCATTTTCGAATTCTAAGAAAAATAAATATTAGAATATATATATTAATATGTGAGGAAATTTTTTTTTAATCTTAATTTTAAATAATAAGCGGAATGTGAGAATTTTAAAAAAAATTGTATCTTCATTTTAGTTCTTAGGTATTTTAAAATGATTCCTGATATAATTTAAATTGCAACTTGTAATAGATAGATAAATACATCAATTAGAGTAATCAATTACTTTAAAGTCATTACTCGATTTTCTCTTTATTTGTTTTTCCCACTCCTGAGTGGTATTTCAAACCCTTTGGCATATTTTTTCTAATACCATAATTCTTGAGATATTTTTATAATATAAATAACTACCAGAATATGGATGTTTTCTTTTCTAAACATGAGTAATTTATCAGTTACATTAAAATGATTAAGGCATTAGATTATTTAAACTTTTTAACCCTAAGGCCCACCCTACATTTTATCTTCATGAACCCCTTATAGACCATGAATATCTTTTATAGGAAGCCATAATACAAGCCTATTTACCTTCCTACCCTAATTCATTTATTATTTTTCATGATTATTCATTTGATCACAAAAGAATGGATTATCGACTCATAGAATAATTTTGTGAATTGTCAAGTAATTAAGTATGGGGGAGAGCCTCTTGATCATCTGGGGAAAAAAGGATTCCAAACCTCTATTCGTGGACAATCTGAGAGGTCCTATTTGTTAAAAAATGATACAAAAAAGGGGAACTTTACTCAGTTGTTGGTTTGTGAACCCGACCTACTCATCTAAGGGAATAATAGTGATGAGATTATATGATAAATATTATGGAGGACTTTTTTAAAATGAGAATAATTTTTGAATATCATGCATTATTATTTAAAGAGTTTATCCTCCTCTTTCAAGAATCATATTTTTTCACATCTTTACCTACTAACATTTAGTCACAGAAACAGCTGATCCTTATTAAAAATCCCCCATCATTTTTGTAAATCCTATTTTCTAATGTGGAGAACTATATATCTTGTAAACAAATTTCTAGAGTGTATATATATCTTTGAATTAGCATAACATGGATTAAAATTATCTTCATTGTTGAGTATTTTATTAGTGAGGTAAATCATTAAGTGGATTTCTTTTTTTAAATATTGAAACATGTGTTAAAAGTGGATGAAAGTAGTTGATTGAATTATATACGAAGAATGACTAGAATATTTATTTAATTAAAACAATTTTGTATTCTTTTTAAAATTTCATCCTATAACTTATTATTTACATTTATGATTAACTGAATTAATTCTTTATAATATAGACTTTTTTAATTAGATGTTGAGATTTGCTTGAGGGAAAGCAAATGACCTTGTATGGGGGAGTTTGATGCACCCGATTGGTGTACACAATTTCATATACTCTATTGAAAAATAAGAATATGTTTTCATCAACTACCTACTGATTAGTGGACAAATACTTTGATTTTGTTGATCCTATTGATTTATTGGATATTTATGTCCAAATGTACAAAACGGAGGAGAACCGAGAAAATTTTCCCAACTACAAGATGCGTACTTATATACACATTGTTTACTCTCAAGCTCAGTCATGGGTTGAAAAGGAAAAGTTCATTTCCATGTAACCAGAAGCGGGGAGATGCCATGTTCCATTTCTACATGCTATGTGTACTGATCTAGACGTAGTTGTTGGTCGAGAAGAGTTGACATGCCAATGTGTCCGGCTAAAGGAGAAACGATGTGTTCTATTTTTACATTCCATGTATGAATTTATAGAAGCAGTTTATTGCTGAATTATGATACTACACACCATGTATAGAGGCGCTACACGATTTTTACATTCACTTACCAAGGGGCACCATGTTTCAAGTCAAATATGGTGTGTTAAGCCACCAACTAGAGGAGAAAATGGTGGAAAAGTTCATTGACAAATGTACATGCTATGTACTTTTTCCACACATCATGTAAGAAATTTTTTTAATAAAGGATTCCTTGGCCTCCAGACATGATAGAGTGGTGTGGAGTCAAATTATAGAGGAAATGTTGAAGGCCTGAAGGATTGATGCTCTACCATCATACTACCACCATTCTTCCATATACTGAAGAATCATTCCTTTTTCAAAGTTACAATCTTTATTTCATCATGTATCAATTGTTTTATGTTTATCATTTTCAATATGTGTAACTAAACACCCAGTGTGTTGGTTTTGTAGAAGTTGATGAGTTGTAATCTGTATTATGTTTCTCTAAAAGTGTTGGTTTTAATAATATATTCATATTCTTCTTAATTCACATCATAATATCACTAGAAATTTAGTACCAGATCAGGGGTGGAATTTTTAGGATTCAAAAGTTGAATAATGAAAAATAACGCCCTGACCATTGGTTGTATCCATCAGCTCAAAATAGACTAATCCAAATAAAGATCTATTAAACACTAACTACCAGACCAAGGAGTTAGTTTATTTAGCTCTAAATATAATGTTTACCAAACCAAGGAAACATTACTAAAAATTATACCTATATTGTTGGGTTATTGTGACAAACACAACCTCATAAGGAATTTGATTTAATAATCAACATATCACAAATTCATAACCCCAACGCATTTCTATCTTTATTTTCAAAAAAATATGATTTTCCCATATTCACATTATTTTCAAAAATTAATTTGTTAAAAGAAGATTAAATACCAATTGTTCTTTTTTTGTACCCAAAAAACAAACATAAATAGACTATAGATTCATCCAACTTTATTTAAAATAAAAATAATACCTATGTTATTCAAGATAAAATAACATCTTAGTTCCCTGTGGATTTTCCCCTAATCGGTGTTATACTTGATAGGGTAAATATAACATTGGACATTGAAGAAATACCTTCGATAAAATGACTCACCATCGGCCCGCCCCCATCCTACATGATGTTAAACTATGGGCCTCATCTTGTGGTAAGCCATTTCAACCCCATCCAGTGGTAAGCCATTATGACCCCATCCCACGGTAAGCATTTGTGACCCCATCTTGCGGTAAGCCGTTGCAACCTCATCCAGTAGTAAGCCGTTGCGAACCCATCTAGTGGCAAGCCATTGAACCCCAATCGGTTGTAATCCATTATCAGATGAACTTTGTGGGATTTTATTTCCTTCAACGAGGATACGTACGAAGCCTCTTCCAAGCGCAAGCCCAAAACCATCATCATCCTCATGACAGTTCCATCACATTATCCATCCCCTTCACTTAACCTTCCATCATCCATCTTGATCCTTACCCAGGACACCACATCCCAGTGGGATCATGCAATCCCATTCCCCATTCTATTTAATAGCATTCAAGAATCCACCCACACGTTGGCCCAAATAGCAGTGTTCCCTCCAGGGGTTCCTCCATCTGGTCAACTATAGTCAGTGTTCTGACCATTCTGATCCATCTCCTCTGGAAATTAAACATGGGGCATAACCTATGTTAAACATTTGATGATGAGGAAAATCTTAGATACATGCACATAAAATATGATTCACCATTTTCGATGTGGGATGCCTCAAGCTTCCGTGCCCTCGAGAAGCCCTATAATACGAGACATAAGATAGACATACCAATCCCCTATTATCCAAACACGCCAATCATTCCCAATGATACTACTCCCCTAATCGATGGTTTCTTCCCTAACCGAACCCCTTATAAAATCCTGACAGAAGTAGTGTAATTAATTGGTGTCCATGAAGATGTGGTGCTAGGAAGAGTTACACGAACAACATCTTAAGTCTATGAGGGAGACCCAGATTTGGTGACGAGTTCCGAGGAGGAATCCAATGAAATAATAACTAACATCCCATCATCAAATTTCTATCAAGGAGTAGACACCATTGAATAAGGAGAATATGCCGCTTTCCTTTGGAAAGTGAGAATGTGGGGCAACAAAAACTGCACCTCTCATCCCCGTACTAGACGGACGTGTGCACCCTAGGAAAAGCGTCCAAAATAGAAATGGTAAACCCAACAGGAATTTTATCGATTCAATATGAAGATTTTTAGCGCTCGGGGCATCAATGGATTGACGTTTCACTGGATCCAGTTATCCAGCACTGGGTCCCGCCACGGAAATAGTGGGGCATGGCATGAAACTCACAACATGATGGGGCAGTAGAACATTGGACATCCCATTCTGTGATGTTGTCAGTGTGGATCCCTCTTACCGATCACGGAAGATGGGATGGTGTTGGGGAACTGTCATCAGTTCCTTTTTCATACAACACTAATGAGTTAATCACTATGCATTTCAAGAATCAGGTTGCTACCACAGGGATGCGATCACCGCATGCCAGTCTATGCATCAGCAGGGTTAGCACCAGTACAGCTACTCCGACTGTCTTCATAACTTCCACGAAGGCCTCTAAGTCTATGAATGTGGGGCGCCCACACCACATATCCCCATCGGAGGTTATCCAATGAAGGTTAATTAACAACCTCCTGCACGACCTCTACGTCTATGACTATGGGGCGCCCACGCCCCATCTCCCCATTGGAGGTTATCCAACGAAGGGTAATTAACAACCTCCTGCTTCATTATGAAAAAGGGGGCATCATCCCTACGCGGGATATGGCCCACCTGGACCTGGATGCATCCGTGCCTCGTCACCAATGCCGCACCAGAGGGCTGCGTAGGGAGAAATTTCTCCCCACCCCGACATACAACCGCATTGAGAGCATGTCCCCGGAGCGATTTGATGACTCCATGCCTTATGCTGATGAGGTAGGTGATTTCCGAACCATCCCAGTTGGAGTACCATTCTATGGACTCCCAGAAAGAGCTCCCAACTGGCCACGTCAGCACTGCCACCCAATCTTTCTAGAAGAGGAGCATGTAAGCTACATACCTGCCCCATGAGACCCTATTCATTTGACCTGATGAAAGCGTCGGGCACAAGATGAGGAAGACGCCCACCGAGGTGCGTTAACGTCGATGGATACTGTGGCTCAAGACACCACCGAATAATTTTATCTGGTCTCGGCATACACTGAGCAGGGGCGCTTATATGCCCAACCGGGATCGAGGCCCCAACCACCCCATGGGAAGGTTGGGTTGACTCTCCTGGTTGCAGGCACGTGTAGTGGTTTCCCCGAACCTACCCGCAGCGATTCCACCCCATACGAAGGTCCTCCCCATAAAACTACAACAGGAAAGCGTGGGCCTTACCTGCTTCATGGTTTGGCATGGAGGTCTGCCCGATGCCACCCCCAATCTAAATGAAGGCCTCCCTCGCGGCAGTGATACTCAGCACTGTAGCCTCTCACATGCCTATTGATCTTGATATGGAGTCATTCCTCCTGCTCCCGACCATCGGTGCAGGGACATTTTCTGTCCGACCTCTCTTCAATGTGGAGATCCTCCCTGCATCCTCTCAGAAGCCGATGATGATCCCCCATGCCCCGGTAACTTGAGGGGTGAAGGCCTGCCTCACTCCACCCACACCAAGAATGGAGGTCCTCTCCATGCTCTTGTCAGCCCCAGAATAGATTTTTTCCACTCAAGTTCTATCCATTGAGGTCCTCCCCATGTACCCTTTGACATTTTTCCTGGTGCTTCTCGAGCCCTGACTTTCTTGGGTGGAAACACTCTCTGCCCCAGCACTAGTGTGGTCGAAGGAAACCATGTCAGAAATCAGCCTTGCCCCAAAGATCCACCTAGGGGATGGAAGGCGAGTCATCTCTACCGTAAGAAAAATAATGAAAAGGTCTTGGTGGAGATCAAACCTGTCAACTTCTCAGACTCTAAAGGGGAGTACGACTAACCTCAGGAACCCTCCCATCACTCATCTGAGACAGGGGTTGGGGTAGGGATGAGGCACATTAGCCCGGTTCTTCTAGAATGCGAGGTTCATATGTTTCCTGCCTCCCACTACAGGTATATCCAGGAGGATGAAAATATGGAGACCCCACAGCTTAATTCCGTGAAATCACCACTATCATCACTGGATGTGCTCTCTACCTCCATAAGATGTCACAGAGAGCTATTCTGGGGACCAATGGTAGGCATGTTGTAATACAACCTATCACGAGTAGCCCTAGACCCTGAGCCAAGAACAATGGCCGTCAAACCATCTTATTGTGATGTAGTGGTAAGGATGCGACAATCTTAGGAGGACTACTCGAGAATCAAAGTTCAGTCAACCAACTTGTCATACTCTCCACCGGCAAGCCTGATATCCTATCGGTCTGACATAGTACCACTACCAGTTCCTAAGACACCCCTAGTTGTTGAGTAGGGAAATCAAGTGCTAGACCCTGAATCTATGCCGAGGAGCTTTTATAATGTAATCGTAGTGGACCACTTCACTTTGATGTTTTGGCTCGTGGATGTTCAGAATTTCTACAAACCAAAATCTCTCACCCCAGAGGAAGATGAGTGTTTCTGCTACACCCTATGGGAGATGAATTTTATTCTTCATCGTCAGGGAGTGGTTTACACTAGGAGATATGTTAATTTATAATTTATTAGCAAGTAGTGTCATCGAATCAATCCGTCCACACTCCCTATGGCCTAGCACCTCGAATCGCAAGGTCATCATGAGGCCCTCCAGTAGCAATGCATTCAGAGTATCTAGGTACTCCGAAAAATTATCAGGGAGGCTACCCCTGACCTGAAAATATGTGGATGGGTGTAGTATTCTTCCCGCTTCTACATTCCTAATCACTAGCATCCTAATTCGCTATGCGATATTGAGGACATGCCCCTAGGAAGAGTCACGGTCAACATGGCTGACATAGTGAACGAGGAGGATGAGGTCAAGCTTTTCTATAGATACATACCGCATGAGGGTGTTCCATCATAGTTGGACCCATAAGGGAGTATTACTCGTCAGTAGAGGAACCTCCTATGTTTCCCTGTGCTCACCGAGGCATTAGTACTCAGCATGAATTCTGGTAAGGGAAAAGAGCACATCGAAGCTGTCAAGCACTCCGACCCAACCACCTGAGTGGAGATGACAGAGGAGGACCTTGAGAGGGACACATTGCACCATCAACCTACTATGATGAAAAAATTGGTCGATGAACTTTTTTCTGAACAGACTGTAGAGCGACGACCTGATTACAGCGATCCTAGGCTAGGGTAGTCGAGGTAGGAACAACTACCCCTTGATGAGCAGCCACTAGAAACTCTGATCGTGCCACTCCTATGGATAGGGCTAAAGCTGGATCTCTTGGAAAGAGGGAGGGTTATGTCTCACCAAACCCTCCAAAACGGCGTGGTAATCCTAGGAATCCTTCTCTGGCTCCCCCGACTGCCTGAAGGGTTGTTCAACTAGCCGCTCCACGAGCCGCTGAGCATGTCTACCGTGTTGAGGAACACAGTAATGTGCTCGTGGTTAGGGATCCCCATAAAGATAGGGACCCTCACATAGATGATCCTTTGGAGGTTCTGATATCCCTCCTTGAGGGATTGGAAACGCTACAGGTGGAAATCCCACCTGATGGCAATCCACTGCCGGCATGGGTGGATTATATGCGGACACCTCCGTGTTTCTATAACCTCACCGCCCCCCCCCCCCCATTAATGGGATGGGGGACCCACCGTAACACCTTTCCCACTTCAAATCAAGGTGTGGACCCATGTTAGGGACTCTAGTGCAGCATAAGGATGCTAAGATCTTTTGTTTTGTTGAGAAATTAGAGGGTTCGGCATTTGTCGGGTACAACCACCTCCCCATCGGATCCGTAACTAGATGGGGGGACCTTCATAGGCAATTACACTACTAGTTATGTTCCTCCACCTAGAAAACGAGTATCACAGACCTATTAAAGTGAAAAATAGGTCGGATGTGTGAGTTGGGGGCTTTATCACTTGGTGGAAGGTGCTCACATACTCCCTTGGCATGCCACAGAATCAGGACCAAATACTCACGATATGCATATGGAACGTAATGACTATACTGTTTCCCTCCATGATCATCTAGAACTTCACTATAGGATTCCAAGACTTCTTCAATATGGCCCATCACCTGGATGAATCCTTGAAACATGCGAACAAGGCACGTTTGTTTCCCCCTATAATCCCAGCATGGAGGGTTTCCATAGCTGAGCCCATTGCAGTGGCCGAAATTGAAGCCCCCATGAAACTAGAATTTCCACCAGTGGAACCGGTCCTACAACCATGCAAAGGCCCTCCACCTCTGGCACAACCTCCGGCTCCGCAGCGTCCTCCTTAGAACCCGCAGGTTCCCCCATAGAATGTGCCGCCACCACTTAGGCGGGATAATCTAGGTCCGCCTCCTCAACCGGCCCCTCCAGCTCCTCTTCACGATCAGGCTCCAAGAAACACTTTCCAAATAGAAGAATCTAGATCTACACATTCAATGAAAATCAGGTCCCGGCTATTTTAGATGTTCCTTGGTTCATGGGATTTTACACTTACCTGACTGCAGAAGGCCATAAGAGGCTAATCTCACTGATCACCCCAACTACGTCCCCTATCATCAGATTCCGGGGCACACCCTCATGAAATGATATGTGTTTAAAGACTGGATCTAAGACCAGATCGATAAAAACCTAGTCAGGCTAGGCCTATCCACTGCATAAGTGTTAGGTGTCTTTGTATGGTCATACAGTAGTAGCAAAAATGAAGGTGAGTGGCAGCATGTTTCCAACTCTGGGTCCCCGAAGTATAAAGATTGGATGGCTCACAAAAAGGTTTCCCATTACCACAGTATCATCTGGGTATTCCTAAATCACCTGGATCTTTCAAAGGCTTTGGTCACCACTTCTGGATCATCATCCCAGCGGGCCTCTTCCCAGAAGAGAAAGTATCAATGAAACAAGGGAATGTAAGGAACCCCGCCAAGGCCATTTTCATCCCGCACTCTTGACGACTTTATTCCCTAGGATATGAGGATTCCCCCCAGAATATTCCCAGTAGTGGATGAATCTTCATGTGATTTCCAAAGGTATGCTTCGGTTAATGTTGTGGAGTTGGTAAATACCTATATGACTCCTGATGATGGGGAACACCCGACAAACCTCCCCAACATCCCCAGATGACACCAACATCGGTGGAGTCACAACCACATGGGTCATCAGGGAACATTGGTTGGCACCTCAATCCATGACGTGCATGAAACTATGACCAGACATCAGGCCCAGCACAGAACTCAGCACGCAGAGCCTCTTCATGTAGTGTCATCGGTCCTACCTCCACCACCATATGTACTATTGGATCAGGAAGAACTACCTCGACCAGGCCGTGACCAGCCTCTCCTTACAACAGGTTGATATCAGTTGTCTAGTACTCTTTCAACATCTACTCATTGGGCATCGACTAGTGAACATTGGGATATACCCAGCAGCAATCAGCCGCGGCTCTGGCCGACAGGGCCTGCCAGGCATCCAATCATAGAGCGGCTTCCTGTAAGAAGAAGTTCATGCCTGGCATGGAAGTATGTTGTTCTCAAGCACCTCTCCAAAATCCTTGTGAGGCATTCCATCCTTAAATCCCTTCACTTGTTTCCAGATATCTGTGAGTCCTTCGCTAAGGATTTGCAAATCCCCTCTAGTTTGAGACGGTGGTAGTAGTTGTAGAAGTGTTTCATGTTGAAGCATCGAGAACGCTGAATGCAAGGCCATCATTTCATTCTCTGGAGAGGATGAAGGCTGCCCCATACAGGGGAACTTCCTCCCACTGTAGAAAATTTTCCAATTTAACGGCATGTAGGTTCACTGTTGTCTTGTTGACACAAGATCTAGGATTATCCTTATCCCACCGTGAAGGATACAGAAGCTAGGGTTATCTGAAGATGACCTGACTCACTATGACTTAAGGAAACATGGATATGATAGTACTGAGCATACCCTAGTCAGAATGATCCATATGATGGCATAGTTCTACGGCCTAGTTACCAGTACCGAGTTTATGGTTGTCTTCCAGGACACCACGTACAATACATTGATGGGCATACAATGGCTCTACCTGCATGTGTTTGTCCCCTCGTCATATCACCAGTGCCTCAAGTACTCCCTATGTGGTAGAGTAGGCGTACTCCTAGGTGATGCTTCTCCTTTCGCCTCTTTTGAAGCCTTCTAACTAGATTTTGACTATTAGAAGTGCAAGGATAACCAGATTCAGGGGAGAGAGGTTGCGCCCATGACGGTCGCAACTGACACCTAGGTAGGTCTGGACGACGACTATGTCTTCTAGATCCATAGATTGGAGGCCATGACCCCCAACAGGGGTCAATGTTTTTTTGTCTCTGGTACAAGAGGAAAAAATTTTCGCAAGTCCATGTGATAGTGGAAAATCACCTCATACTCCCACAAAAATCAGGCTCAGGTTATCCCAGAGCCTCCTACCCCCATACGATATTAGGATGTCCTCCCCCTGGAAATGGAAGTACGTCATATGTGTCTATTCCACTAGGATGGAATTAACTGTCTCTAGCCGACATGCCACTATTTCTTTGATATCATCTACCGTGGACCCTTAGGCCGAAGACCAGATGGGATGGGATCGATTTCCTTCATCGTTATAGTCTCTATACCATAGGAATCTCCCGATATACTATCCACTGATGTCTAGGCTGGTACCAGCATTCGGTCAGGACCTTCCGGCCTAGAGGAATCTTCTCCCATTAGAAATTCCTCTTATTATAGTGATGAAGAGTATCGAGGGAATTCTCCCCACTGCCTTTGATGAAGGCGTCTCCACCACAGTCGATGAATTGGTACAGGTGAACCTTGGCAGCGAGGCAGATTTGATGCCCACATTGATCAGTGCCACCATGTCCCTTGAGTAGCAGAAGTGGAACATAGATTTCCTGATGCAACATCGTTATGTATTGGCTAGTGTTTCGATGAGTTCCTAGGACTAGATCCTCAGGTAGTCATCCACCATATCGGTCTCCTGACAAATCATCACAGGTTCTTGTAGCATCCTAGAGAGATGCACCCTTCTCACGGTTCCATGGTTGAGGAAAAATTTGACAATCTCATCAGAGCCAACTTCATCAAGGAGGTATAGTACCCCAAGTGGCTATCCAACATTATGCTAGTCAGGAATAAGAACAGATAGATCAGAGTCTGCATCGACATCCGAGATCCCAACCATCAATGTACGAAGGAATATTTTCTCCTTTTAGTGACATAATTTTTGATTGATGCTATAGCTGGGTTCCAAGACCTCTCCTTTATGGATGGTTACTCTGGATATAATTAGATCTCGATGGCCCCTAAGGATGAAGTGTCCACTGCTTTTAGGGCACCCACGGTACATTTTGTTACCAGGTCATGCCCTTTGGCCTGAAGAATGTTGGTTCCACCTATCAGTGATCCATGAACCACATATTCAAGACAATCCTCAGGAAATTTGCGGAATGCTATGTGGACGATCTGGTGGTCAAATCTCTCCAGCACTATGACTATCTCAAGGACCTTGTGAAAGTGCATGGATTCCTCCGTTATCGCCATCTGCAGACGAACCTTCTGAAATGTTCCTTCGAGGTCACCTCTAGGATGTTCCTTGGATTTGTTTTTAGGTACCAGGGCATCAAAATCAACCCAGATAAGATCAATTCCATTGGTTAGATGCTTCCCCCGAGGAATATATGGGAGCTTCTAGGTTTTCATGGCCACGTAGCCTATATACACTGATTCATTGTGAATATGGATGGAAAGTGTAAGCCCTTTTCTTGACTCATGAAGAAAGACTTTTCCTAAAAATGGGAAAAAGAGTTTCAAACCACATTCGAGGATATCAAGCAGTATATACTCCAGCCTCTAGTCTTCATGCCACCAATCTACAAAAAACCGATGATCATGTACGTGACCGGCCTAGAATGATCTATCGGTTCCCCTCTAGCCCAAAAGTTCAATTAGGGGATGGAAAAAAACCTCAACTATCTCCATCATACACTCATCAATACAGAGACTAGATACTCCCTCATTGACTGAAGATTCCTTGAAATGGTATTCATAGTACATCAGTTCCAACATTACTTGTAGCACCACGTGGTACAACTGGTGTCTTGGGTAGAACCACTAAAGTACATCTTGAATCGCCCCATGTTGGCCGGCCCTCTAGAACGGTGGGTGGTAATCCTCCAGAAGTTTTACATCAGGTTCATGCCTCAAGAATCTACAAGGGAAAAGCATTGGTAGATTTCTATGCTACCCATCCAACCCCCATGGACCTATCCCAGGACTTGTATTTTCCTGAAGAGGAAATCCTCTCAGTAGATCATTCCATCCCGTGTTGGCAGATTCACATTGACAGTGCTTCCCAGAGCCCCACTGGTTGGAGGCTCAATGATCCTAAATTCAACAGAGTAGGTCTGGTTGTTGTCCTATTTACCTCGGTGCAATCCATTCTTCTGTATTCATTCCTATTTTGGGAAGGCTACATGAACAACGAGGAAATGTATTGGGCTCTTATCAATGGTCTTGAGATGGTCGTCGAGATTGATGTGCTCCATCTACATGTGAATGGAGATTCGGAACTAGTAATCAAGCATGTCAAAGGTAACTGTGTTGTCAGAAAACTAGATCTCGTACCATTTTTGGAGCACACCCTCCAGCTAATGGCCCAGTTTCCATTTGGCCAGATGTTACTCATGTCCCTCAATCTCAGAACAATTGAGCAGATTCCCATTTTGTCATGGCTACATCACTTGCAAAACCCGAGCATGATGTTTTGATTATACACGTGGAACAATGAAGATTCATTGATCCCATCACCCTAGATGATGATGACAACCTATGAGTAAGACATCTTACCATCGAATAATCCACGTCAGCACCCCCAGGTTCTCCAGATGCAGTGGCTGAAGCAACCCTCAACTAGAGAGCCCCTTTTGACGAGTATCCCCAAAATGCTTTCCTCCCAGTTGATGGGGTGAAGCATGATCGAATCTGACGCCACACGCTTCTGTTTACCCTCTAGAGTGGTCCCAGTCTTGAGAAGATCTTCTACAAGTGCGAGTTAGATGGTGTCATCCTCCGTTGCATCCAAGGATTTGTGATTTATCAAGTCATGAACGAGGTTCATGGTGGTTTCTATGGCGCTCACCAAACTGGGCTGAAGCTATCCCATCAGATTTGGAGACTAGGGTACTTCCTGCCCCCCATGATCCATGATTGTATCGAGTTCTCCAAGAGATGTCATGCATGAAAAATTCAGGATATCTTAATGCATTGGCCACTAGAAACACTCCACCCCAACATGTAATCTTGTCCATTCGCGGTGCAGGGACTCGATGTCCTATGACCATATCCACTAGCGACAGCTCTCCAATGCAGGTTCGTCCCAACTGCCATAGGTTTCTTTTCCAAGTGGGCAATGGCAGTTCTGCTTTAAGAGGTCAAGGCACGTTCTATCATCGACTTCATGAGCTCCAATGTCATCTAAAAGTTTGGATTCTCTCATGCCATCCTCACTGATAATGGCACAAACATTAATTTAACTGAGTTGAAGAAGTTTTACGCCATGTACAACATCCATTCGAACCATACCTCCCACTACCACGCATAGGTGAATAGATAGATCGAGGCGTTCTAGAAGCCCCTATCTTACATTTTTTAGAAAATGGTTGGTAAGATCAACAAGCGTTGGATGGAAAATCTCCCCAACATCCTATGTGATTAGTGGATGATGACTCGTAAGTCCACCCAGGTGACCCCGTATTCCCTGCTGTATAGAGATGAGGTCATCCTACCCATCGAGATCCAGCGACCTTCATTATGCACAGTGGTCTATGACCAGAAGGCACCAGATTAGGTAGCCAAAATTCATCTGGATGAATTAAATTCCCTTGACAAAATAGGAATCGTACCCTTCACAATCTTGAAAGGCATTAGAAGAAGGTAGATAGGGCCTTCTACAAGAAGGTTCACCGATGCTCTTTCCTACAAGGTGACTTGGTATTGGCCCCCCAGGCACCAATGATCCCCGGCAGGAAACCCCCAATGTTGGAGCCCAAATGGGAAGGACCTTACATACTTTATAGGGTTTACCCCAATCTAGAATACTCCCTGGTGACCATGGATGGTGAGCATATATCTCCTCCCACTAATGCCATGTACCTCAAGTAATACATTGCCTAAGC
Source organism: Viscum album (assembly GCA_963277665.1). Classification (NCBI taxonomy): domain Eukaryota; kingdom Viridiplantae; phylum Streptophyta; class Magnoliopsida; order Santalales; family Viscaceae; genus Viscum; species Viscum album. The sequence continues at coordinate 2,079,798,742 of OY728152.1, read as the reverse complement.
CTACTGGTCAGGCACAGCCTTAAATTGGATGGTCTTGCACATCCTTAAACTGGATGTTCCTGCACGACCTTAGTCTGGATGGTCCCACATAACCCTAAACTGCATGATGGTCCTGCACGACCTTAAATTGTTTGGTCCCGCATGACCCTCAACTGCACACCGGTCAATCATGACATTAAACTGTTCGGTCCTACATGAAATTAAAAGTCACATTGTCTTGCATGACAGTAAACTGCATATTTAGAACAACATATGGCCTGATTCCCATCCTCATGGGATACCTAGGAATGTTCAGATGCCATTTATTGAGCCCAGCCATAAACTATTCACTATGACTATCCCTCCTGGGTATAGTTCTCTTGGAGGGTCCTTACATGATATGGTGTAGGCTTCCTTATCCCTACCCATGATAGGATTATAATTGTCACACCAGGTGCCCACTCCAAATTATTGTATACTATACGTCCTCACCGCATAACGTTAAGCTACACGGCCTTCAAGTACTTCGTATGGCTTGATTCATATCCTAATGGGATATGTAGAAACATCCGGACAATTTTCCTGTTGACCCATCCTAAACGCCAGATTTTCCCCTCGGGTCAAGTCATATGCTGGGGGTAGAGTCTTTTTCCAATTCACATAGATCTTATCTTGATCCGACAATATGTCCCACTCCCTAGAGACGTTCACCTATTTCATTGATGGGTACAACTATGCTTCAACCATTCCCTAGATTGGGACTCCATCAACTTTCCCATTGAGAAGGGCCCCCAAATGGTATGGATGTTAAGCCTAAGAGATCTCTTAGACCTTCGGGCCAATGCCCCCATGGATGTTGAGAAACAAGCAGATACACGTCCCACTTTGTGAATATGGTTAGCGGTCGAGGCTCATTTGTAGTTCCCATTTCAGGTCATTATAGGGAAATTGTGTTTTGAACATGGTCAACAGCTGTCCAGCGTCATTGGAAACACCCCAAGATGTCCCAAACATTGAGTGTAGTGGTTCATTCTACCCCATTGTATCTCCATGAAATGAACTCCCTTAGTGAAAAGCCAGCTTTTTGACCCCCATATGATGGGGAGAGCCGAAACCAGCTCCTTGTTTCCCACACCGAGCACTGCTCACATTGGATTAGGAGCTGTGACGAGGTGATAACCATACAAGAGGAAGTATGGCCTTCCCATCTAAGGCCTAGCCTCAGGACCCTTGTAATTTTTGGGCCCCAACCCATGTTATCTATTATGGGAGTTTTTGGTGTGGTATGTGATTATGTCCTCATTAACGTCAGGTTACTTGTCATGTCGTACAATCCCCGGACGAGATACCTTATCCTCTCTTCATCCTCACGGCTAGAAATTAAACTGCAAACTGGTCGAGCCTTTCTGACAGAGGCCTAGCATCAGGCCCCTCAGCCTTCTTGGGATCCATCCCATGTTCTTACCATGAGCTTACAGTGTGATATGACATTATGTCCTCATTCATGCCGGGTTATTCTACATGCTGTAAACCTCTCTTTTGGGGTGTCTTACTCCTATATTCATCCTCACTACAAGATGTTAAACTGAAAACATGTTGGGATTTTTGGACCGAGGCCCAGGCCCAGGCCCCATGGCCTTTTGGGGCCCCCACACATGTTCCTATTCTGGGTTGTACTATGTGGCATGGTATTATGTCCTCATTCACGTCGAGTTTCTCGTCGTTCCTTATGCCCCACTCATTATGGTATCTAACCCCTATGTGTGATTCCATAACTACATGTGGCTTGATTCATGTCCTCATGGGTTATGTAGGATCGCCTGAGCATCTCGTCTTCGGGTCCAGCCCCATCTCTTAGTGGTCACCCTATTATCCTGTCCCCTTGGCTCACTTTCAGAAACTCTCCAATGTGCATTAGGGAACTCTTGTTTTGTATATGGAATGTCAGACTCTACTCAGACATGCTTTTACCCATTTTTAAGGATTTTTGTTCTACCTCATTAGGGAATCCATCAATTTTACACCCTAAGGGACCCCAAATGCCATGGATACTAGGCCTAAGGTCTCTCATACCATTACAGGCCAATGTTCTCAAGGGTCTTAGACAAAAAATTGATATATGTCCCGTGTTGTGAATATAGTCAGCCGCTGACACTCATTTGTTTTTCCTCATTTCAGGCTAACGTGATATGGATCCAAGGATTCAATCATGGTCAACAGTCAGCCTCCATTGTCATGCCACCCCCATTAAGCCTGAAATGACTGTTACATGACTCACATACTTCACCACCTCATCATGTCCATGTTGAACTTCGAAATTCTTTGTACCTCAGTGTTCTTCTACACGTTAGGAGGGGAAATCCATGATAAGGCATTCATTCAAGGCTACACTGATTACCCCTTTTCATATATTTCATGTATTGAAAATACCTTATCCACCCCTATTTCATACATCATGTTTGACTCACTTAGGATTAGGTATTTGGTTAAGGTTCTCCCTCAACTGGGATAGTCGCTTCTCCATGGTCTGAGTTCTAAGACCTTAAAATGAGATCTTTTTTCAATTTCCCCTTCATAGAACTACGTGTGTCTTGATTCCCATCATCATGGGATACGTAGGACTGCCAGAATGTCTAGACTTTCAGTCCATCCCCATCTTTATGAAATATCCCTTTCACCATGGTCGCATGGCCTTACATTTCCCGGGGAGGGGAGTATATGGTGTGGTATGGGACTATGTCCTCATTTAGGCCAGGTTCGTAAAGACCACGCCACTTACCTCTTCCTCCTGAGAGTTCTTTATCCCATTATTCTATATTAGTACCTTCAAATTGGTCACTCTCAAGGTGGGCACCCTCCTCGACCCTCGTCAGCGATGCACCAATCTACTTAAGAGTACTCTGGATCAACATGTAGAGTGGCAGATTTTAAGTGGACATGCTTTCGCCCATTTTTCAGGATTCTTGTTCCCCTTAATTTGGGCTACCATAATCTTCCACACCTGGGGGACCCCCAAATGGCCTGGATTCTGGGAGTAAGGGAACTCTTACCATTACATGACAATGTACTTTATGGTTTCAGACAACAAATTGATACAAGTCACATGTTGTGAATATGGTCAGCGGTTGATGCTCATTTGTTTGTCCCCATTTCTGGCTAATGCGATATGGATTATATGTTTAAAACATGGTCAATAGTTTCACTCCATCATCATGCCATCCCCTTTAATCCTTGAATGTTAGTTACATGATTCATGTCATTGTCCACCCATCATGTTCAGGTAGAATTTTTATCACTCCAAACACTATCCCTCAGTGCGCATTTGAACATTAGGAGGACAATGATGTGGTAAATGTGTCATTCCGAGCTCCGCACCAACTTCCCTTTGACGTGCATACGAGATATTGCAAAAAACCTCTTCCACACTTATTTCGCACACTGAGTATGACTCATGTGGGCATAGGGATCGGGTTGTGGAATGTGCTTACATGAAAGGATTTCACTTTTCCATGGTCTGAGCTATAAGACCATAAACTAAAATTATTTTTAGAACTACATATGGCTTGATTCCCGTCCTCATAGGATACGTAGTAACACCCAGACGTCTCATTTTCAGGTTCATCTCAATTAGGATCTAGTTTCTCCAGCCCATTACCCTTTTACCTCAATTTTTGGCACCTTGTCCTGAGGTTTTGTTCACAGAATCACGTACAGTGTTGTATGGGATTATTCCCTCATTCATGTTAGGAATTTTTTATTGATCCTTGCACATTCCTTCGTTATCATCGTCTCTATTTTGTCTGTGCCACATGAAATTAAAATGCATGCTTGGTCTCACCACATGACCCTAAACTGTGACATTATCATCCAGGACGCATGATGAAAAATGTGAACTACATCGCGATGTCCTCACACAAGGGGAATCCATGTTTGGTATTGGTCAAAAGCCATACGATTTTTCAATGCCTGAATATGACTTCATTCTTGTGGCAATGCCGGGACATGCTATCCTAGGCCTTTCGCTCCATAAAAAAATAGTCACCTTAAAGGAAAAACAGGATACATCAAATATCTCTTCTTTTGGTTTGAGGACCACACTCTCTCGCCCCTTTTATCTGTGGCACTCGTACCTTACGGTGCCACCTCTTAGAATGGCTTACAACTTGATTCTCATTCTCATGAGATACGTAGGAATGCCCGAGCGCTTCCCCCATGGTCCTAGCTTAACTCTCATTTATGGTCCCTTGACCTAAACCCTTCATGGGGATCACATGGAAATCTGGACTCCAGGTCCTCATTCATGTCAGGATTCATAAACACACTACCATGTGTCCCCTTAACTCCTTACTAATGGATGGTTTGAGCTCTATGACCATAAACTAAGACCAAATTGCATCCTTACCACAAGACGATAAACTACATGACATCTTGTAGACCTACATATGGCTCGATTACGGTCCTAATGGGATATGTAGAGACACCTAGGAATATCTCCTTGGGTCTAGCCATAGAAATCATAAATCCTTTTCCTCCTCATTTCTGGCCCCCTGGCCTGACCCCTTGTGGGAAACCATGTAACTACAGCTATTCCCTGAACATGTTCGGGATGCGCCACGATGGAATTGGGAAGCGATAGCTCCTTCACTAGAGAGGTCTTGTCTAAAAAAGTAATGATCCATTATCAAACCAATGTGCCCATATAATGTTCTCCCACCATGATGGTGTAATTTAGAGTGTTGGATTTTGTTCGAACAGACCATCATTGAAGATTCCATGCTCCGCATACCTCTTATTCGGACCGTCCTCCTATTTCATGTCTAAGGAAACTCCCTAACGGTATGGATTCTCGGCCTATGGTTGGCCTATTGTTCCGGGAAAACATTCTTGAAGGCTAAAAGATGACATTTTGAGTCAGGCCCCATGTTTCGAAAGAGGTCAGTGGTCGACCCTCATTTTCTATCCCCACTTCTGGATAATACATTAAGGATACTGTTTTTTTGAATGCAGCCAATAGTTATCCTTTCATTGTCACGTCACCCCCGCAATGTTCTGAATCCTGGGTATCATGATCCACACCTCCCATTCCCAACTGTTCGAATTGATTCCAGTGCCCCGGGAATTACCCCATTCCTGCACAAGAGCACACTGGGAAAACATTAATTTGGATGTTTTGAGAGCTTAATTATCCATTCAGGTCTCTCTTAATTCCTCCTAGAAGTCTGTACCGTTTTTTCAAACCCCATATGCCCGAGTATTGGTTTTCAATCCTATGTTTTTATAGGGTGATAAGGTTTTCATCTCGTGTTTCTCACATCAGGATCGACCCATGTGAGCTTAGGGAATGATCGCTAGACGCTCCGTGAATGTCACGAGGAATCAATAAACCTATGTAAACAATTGAACTCATGAATTATATAACATCAAATAATCAATGCATTAAAGTAAGTTTTAGGGTTTGTAATCATTACAGTACCTGAGGGTCGACTGCCCCCATGGATGGGTTGACCTTGTCAAAAGAACGTAGCGGCTCTGCCACCCTCTGACTGGTGGCATCCAGGATTTGATACTGCTTATTTAGCTCCCACTCCTCCTTAGAAGCAAGGGGGAACAATTCGTTGGATTCAATCTGCTTCCAATATACGTCGGACTGGATGTTGGTCATCTCCTCAAAGGCTCTCTCCATTCCCTCTTCGGCGTCTACCAGCAGGACCTTGAACTACAATATTAGCTCAGATTGTGCATTTAGGGAGGTTCAGTGCTCGTCTGCCCAGGCCAGACATTATTGAACTTCACCTACATTTTCCCGGAGCATTTTTATGTTTACTACTTTCCTCCATGTCCTTCCCACACCAAGGCCACAATCATACTCTCGAATATTTTCATCCATAAGATCTCTGACGAGCATGTGAGGACACTAAGCATCCACTCCCCAAGCACATAGTTCACATAGTTGCGAGTGGTTTTTGTCCATCTCATTCAACCATAGTTCTTGGGGTTGTAATTGATGAATCTCATGATAAAATTCCATGATCGGTGATGAACTATCTTGCTATCCTCTTCGTCAGAGGCCGTCTCTTCCCAGTCGGCACTATCAGAAGGCTCATACTTGGGGAACACCCCAAGGAACTATTCATCAGGGTCCACATATTTTGCTTGATCGGGCGTTGCAGGATCTAGACTATCCGATCAATCCTCATCATCAGATCCTACCTTGATGATCTCGGGTTCATCCCCCACTAACGGTCCCACCAAAAATCGGGAGCACTGCTTCTAGGTCGGTTATGAGCTCGGCCACCACAACCACTGACATTCCCCTAGGAAGGATGCCACTAAAATCCCATAACAACCTCACCAATGGCTACCCAGGCCATTTGAAGAACAATACACACCAAAAAGAGACATGATCATCAATAAAAATGGTTAGAGGATGAAAATAATAAAATTGGAATAGGGGACTTATAGAGATCAAATCCCTGATATCGATCTTGGGTTGATTACATCGGGACCCCAAATCATTCCCCCGATATATGGTCAGAAGGTCTGAAAACTCTTGTGGGGGGGGGGTCGCCTGAGTTTTCCTAGCCCTGTTGGATGCAACAATAGATATATCGACCATCATAGATCCCGATGGTCCCACATCTGCATCGAATGAGAGACAAGAATGGGTCTTATATATAAGACACTCTTGCATGGTTGAAATGTCAACAAGAAGTATGGAATGAACTAAAAGTAAGTCTCGAAAAATGGATTTGCGGATTTTTACCTCAAGGTCCTCTGCAAACATGTCCAGACCCGAGTATTGACCTCCAACGTCACCATATTCCAACATGCTCCCTCTCCTGGCCTCGTCTCCCCACGAGGACCCTTCTGATTCTTCCTGTAGAGGGAATCGTTCTCTCAAATCAACGGCCAACAACTACATGGAAGTAGTGCTATCATGAAAAACTTTGAAATGATCTTCCATTGGACGAGGGGCACCCCGGTAAAGCACAATGTCCTCTAGCTTGGCCAGGTACCACTCCGCCTCCTCCTGGGGAACCACAGAGCCAGCTCGGATATGGAATATCCCCGTTAAATCCATCCCGAGACAGTTCAGGTGCTGCCAAAACATGGTGGGGATAAGGAATTTCCTGTTGACTTCCCAGATGTCCTAGGCCTCTGGGAAGAAAACATCCTCTGACATGTCAATATGGCACAACCACTTCCCCAGTGTCCGGGTACCTATCCTGCAAAATCATCTCGGCGGACTCCCCTTCGGATGGATCTATTCTGATAGAATAGCCCGGTCCACTACCGATGAAGGATCTGTGGCTACTGCCTAACCCTCAACGGGTGTGGGCCTCACCACCATGGCAGCCCCACCCCTACAGGATGCCCTTGCTGCCTTCTAAACTTGTCCCCGAGGTCGGGAAAGCTCACCATCATTGACCCGAATAGTTGGTTGCCTCAACATCTCTCCTGGATAAGCCGCCTCCCAGCTCTGGGCATATTCCTTTACCAGCCCAAGGATGGCGATTGGTGGATGCAACTCATTCGAAATTTTCCCATCATCCCGTGTGAACATGAGCCACATATGCCTCATCATGCACAGCTGTTCTTCATAGCGCACATACGGATAGATCTGTGGGGTCAGCCTCTGCATACATTGGAATTACCTTGAAAATTGGTGTGGGGTATACAGCTCACAGAGGTTCTCACGATCCACCATTACCATCAGGACTGCACCTCGAATGGCCAAGAGATAGGCCAGATGCTCTTCTATCCCCCAACCATCATCAGTAAATACCCCAATAAGCAATGGAAATGGGTGGAAAATGATTCCTCCACCCCCCACACCTGGTCCAGAACCGATGGTGTGGTATGCTTGGCTGGAAGTCTCCCAGTAGCATTCAGGATTGATGGGAAGATGTTTGAGCCCATAGGAGAGATTGGGTTCATATATTCACAAACCCCCCTGATATGTGATGCTATCCACCCATACAAGAGGTGGAATGTCCCAAATACCCTCTGTGGCCTTTTTCCCTTACTGATATACCACAACACCTTATACAGCTTGGTGAGCATAGGGATTCCTAGGTTGACCCACCCTCATGTCGCCAATGTAGATGCCATGATAAATGCGATTGGGTGTACTCCTATGTTGGTATCCCTCACTGGACGGATCCTACAATAGATCAAAGCATCGATGAATGCCTCCCACCTAACAATTGGTTGTTTCTAGGTGTTGACACTGAATCCCCATGTCTTCTAGTGGTTGTCCTCTAAAATCCACCAGTACGAGTATTCCTTGCCCCGTTGAGCCCCATTTGGAGTGGTCTGAGGCCTCACAAAAAACATCCTGTTTTCCAGGATGTTCAAGAATTTTATGAACCACCGCTTGAAGTGGACATCCCTTACTTCCTCCTTGTTCATCCCAGGCACAAGCTCCACCAATTCCATCTCCAACTGTGGAATTTTATATGGATCCTCCCACGCAGACATGTAGGGGAGGAATTTTTCATACATCGCCCCCAGTATCTGGACTCACGAGACCAATTGGACATCCCACAAGCTGATACCGACCTCCCCATGGTGTAAGTGGATGGTATGGGACCTTGATGTCCATCTGCGCAATAGAAGTTGAATCAGCTATTTTAGTTGATATATGTGGACTTGAGAGGCCCAGGACGCCACATACAAACCCACTCTCCTCAGCTCAGCCCCTAACTCCTCACATGAGGCACCTACCCAATTGGCTTGGGCCCAATCATCTATGATGTTGTCACCCTGGAATAGGTCCCATTCCTCGGACCACCCCATCCTTGGGTTCCACAATGATGCCTTCAGTATCATGTGGTACAGAGGAGGAGATGTCTCCAACTATAGTGTCTTCCAATCGATGCTATTCAGGTGGTTGTATAAGCAATTAGCAGTGACAGGTGTGAAATCCTCCTATGCATGGACATCAGCTGCCCTGAACCATCGGTGAAGGCACGTCATGCTGTTGAACGAATAAGCTGGTTCTTCCCAATTTCCTTCAGGGATGAAGAAGTCGTCCCATTGTCTAATTCCATATAAAGAAATCCTCTTACATAATGCATAGTTCTTATGGCTCTCTAATAGTATCTCCACCAATGAACAATGGTCTGGGTAGCTCCGTACCCACTCCCTCAGACCCAGACTATTCTTTATCTCATCACTTCTGGCTACATCTACATGAACCCCCTCAGTAGCTTCTTGGTGAGCCATTCGGTTTTAGAACTTGGACGATTTTCAGGTTGGTTAGTGACGCCTTTTTGCGGAGATCGTTCATGAAGCCAGTTCGCAGAGCGAGTTTACAAAACCTATTCACAAAGTCTTTCCCATCCCTTCAAGAGTGAAATCGTGAAGCACTATAGTAGAGTCAAAAAATCGATGTGTTCCACGACGCGAAGACCCAATTCACGGAGAGAAATCACATAGTACGCAGAGATTCACAGATCAGGAGAACTAAAGTCCAAAATAGAAGAGACGCGATGAGGCAAATGAGTGCTCATGTCCTTTACTTATAGTCGAGGGATCCTCAGAGCTTCGTGGCACGTCCCGACTGAAACCTGCTTCGTAGGGCGTCCAGCCAGAGCATTGATTTTCTACTTGGAGAGCCTTCTTCATTATGTAGATTTGCGAACGACCGCAGATGTTGGCTATTGAACCTCAGACTTCGACCCAAGACTTCTTCGTGGCTCCATGTCTGGGGGGTGGATTTTTGATGCCAACATGTGCGGAGTAGAAGAAGTCACAGACTCAAGGGCTGCCTCTCAAATTCCATTCATGGAGATCCCACTCCACCGCACCACCACGAAACAATGAGGAGGTAACGCTTTTAGAAAGCCCTTTGACATTCATGACCTGTAGAAATTCAAGGAGGTTGTAATGCTATGTGACCTCCCTTGATGTTCGCGATTTTCTGCAAATCAAGGATACGGTAATGCTCCGCAACAGCCCTTGACATTCTCGACCTTCCGCGAAGCAATGAGTCGGTAATGCTCCATGACAACCCTTGACGTTCACAGGATTCCGCACGATAAAGAGGTGGTAACACTCTGTGATCGCATTTAACATTCGTGAGCCACCGTGGAGCATAAGAATTTATCTTCACGCTGAGCACACACTGCTTTGTGGCATATTTCCCCTATAAATACTTTCCTCCCTTGCAAGTTCAGGGGTGGAAAATCCAACATTTCAACTTCTTAGCTCATGAATCGTGAAGTAGCCTTCTACTCTGCGAACCATGAGTTGTGCGAGGTACTTCTACTCCATGAAGTGCCTCACCTTTGTCACATTTTTATCCCCTCTTCCGAGAGGGATTCCATTAACAGAGCCCAAGGGCCTCCACGAAGGAAGGGGACTCCCAAGGGGACCTGGGTCATCGTGGGGAATTTATTCTTCACAAAACACACTTCATATACACATGATCCACATGCCAAGGTAGGTTCACTATACTTTGCGAAGAACATTACTTCACGATGCATTACATCGGGAGTCCCCTTTGCTCCACTAGGTCGGGCTCCGTGAATTCCCTTACACTTCGCGAAGCACATTCCATATGAACTTTTTCCCTATTCTTAGGTTGAGGTGCCCCACTTCGCAAAGCACACCCCTTCGCAAGTACCCTCCGCCACATGGAGTAGTAGCGCTTCACATGGCCCCTACCTATGAAACCATCTGCATTGCAATTTATTTTCCCATGCGACCCTAGAAGCATGAACGATGTGATTTCAAAGTCCCTTGGATGATACTACCCATTGTGTTGCTTCACTTCATGCTTCTTCACATAGGAACACTAACAACTATAGATTCTTGCATAGCCACACTTATGTGGATCCCCCGATGCTTCGCTTAATGACTCCCCCACACCATAGCTTTGCGAGTCCCCTCTCTACACCAAGGAGTAGAGGGTACCAGTTATTTAAGTCCGAGGGGTGTGGAAAAAACCCACCTCTTCTGAGTTGTGGGATGTTAAACTCCCAAGAACCTTTGTCCACAGCACATTACGTTAAACTGTGACCTTTACCAATGCCTCACACGTAGGGTACCCCCACCTTGGACATTCTCCACACCCACTGGTCTCTAAAAGGGATAATATCCTCCTTATGGGAGTGGGGGTTGTCCATTGGGAAAGGGAGACAATCTCGGTGTATGCTCCTAGATTTCTTATAGGAGGTATAATCTCTACTCCTCCTTTCTTCTTCGGTCCATAGGGCTAGAAAAAGGTGTGATGGGGATGAATGCTTCTCCTTTATTCGGTCCCAAATACCTCTCCTGCTGAGCTTTTTCTCCATCAGGTATCCCTCATGGAGTATGTCATAAACTCTTCTGGCTGCTAACCACACAAAAGCCCATGTTTCCCCTTTGGGCTGCGATCACATGTAAGCCCCACTCCACTTCCCATGGATGCACCGTTCGCAACATGATCGCATATCTCTGTTGCCTCTTCTTTCTCACACGTATCATGACTCACTTGGGCATAGAGTAAGAACCAACCCTGGAATCCTCCTTGGGAAGCCTAGAGTGTAAGCCCCACACCCATCCACCTAAACTATGAGATCTTTGATCCTTGACAAGACATAGTACGTAGGAAGCCTCTATGAGGCTCAAGACCAAGAAACATTGTTCATCTCGACCCACTTCACATCGGTTCACCAACACCTTGGGTAGCCTTGAGTGTAAGCCCCGCAAACCTTTATGAACTAAATGGTCTTTTGTCTTTTCCATGGTAGGGTATGTAGAAATCCTCAATGATGTTCAAGCCCAGCATCTATTTGTCGTTCCAACCCCCGTCATGTTGGTTCACCAACACCTTGGGTAGCCTAGAGTCTAAGTCCCACACCACCTGAACTACGAGGTCTTTGATCCTTGCCAAGGCTAGGTACATATGAATCCTTTCTAAGGTTTTAACCCACCAACAACCGGTCGTTTCGACCCCATTGACATCAGTTCACCAAACTACCAACAATTATGTCTTTAATCCTTTCCATGTCTAGGTACGTATGAAGACCCCCTGAGGTTCAAGCCCACCAACACCCTATTGTTCCGACCACATTGATGTCCATTCACCAAACCCTGAACTACGATGTCTTTGATTTTTTCCAAGGTAGGGTATGTAGGAATCCTCCCTGAGGTTCTATCCCACCAACACCTGGTTGTTCCGACGCCATTCTCATTGCTTCACCAAACCATGAACTACGAGGTATTTGATCCTTGCCAAGGAAAGGTACGTAGGAAGCCTCCATGAGGTTCAATCCCACCAGCACCCGGTCATTCCGAATCAATACACAATGGTTCACCAATACCTGAACTATGTGGTATTTTATTTTTTCTGAGGTAGGGTACATAGGAATCCTACCCAAGGTTCAAGCCCACCACCCATCAGACCCCAGGGCCACCTTCATGTAGGTTACTAACCATTATAAACTACGTGGTCTTTGATCCTTTCCATGGCATGGAATGTAGGAAGTCTCCATAAGGTTCAAGACTGAAACCCAAAAGTTCGGACTCCCCCTTCATGTAGGTCTGCCCCTGTCCTACATGACATTGAACTATGGGCCTCATCCAGTGGTAAGTCATTGTAACCCCATCCAGTGGTAAGACATTGTTACCCCATCCAGCGGTAATCCATTGTGACCCCATCCCACCATATGCTATTGGGACAACATCTAGCGGTAAGCCATTATGACCCCATCCATCAGCAAGATGTTGAACCCCAATCGGTGGTAATCCATCTTCAGATGAACTACATGGACGTTCATTCCTTGCCATGAGGATACGTAGGAAGCCTCTTTGAGGCTCAAGGTCGAAACCATCGTCATCGTCATGATGGTTCCATCCCATTCCCCATCCCCAACATGGAACCCACCATCATCCATACTGATCATTACTTGGGCTTCCACTTCCCGGTGGGATCATTGCACCCCATTCCCCGTTCCATTTAACATCATTCATAAAACCAACCACATGTTGGACCCAATATCGGTGTTCCCCCCATGGGGTTCCTCCATCTAATCCACTCTAGTCACTGTTCTGATTAGTTCGGTTCTTCTCTGCTGAGCATTAAACATGCGACATACCCTATGTTAAACATGGGAAGCTGGGAAAAACCTTAGATACATGCCCATGGAATACGATTCCCCGTGTACTATGTGGGATGCCTCGGGCCTCTTCTCCCTCAAGAATCCCTATAATAAGGGACAGAAGATAGACATGCCAATCCCCCAGCGTCCAGACACACTAGTGATGCCCAACATGACTACTCCCTTAACCAAAGGTTGCAGCCCTGATCGAAACCCTTGGAATGTCCTAACATAAGTAATGTAATTAACTGGTGTCCATGAAGATATGACACTACGAAGAGTTTCAGAAACAACTTCTTAGGTCTACGAGGGAGATCCACACAAGGTGATGAGTTCTGAGGAGGAATCCATGGAAGGAATAACTGACATCCCATCATCCCTTTTTGATCAAGTAGTATATGCCCCTAAATAAGGATCATATGTTGACCGCCTTTGGAAAGAAGGAATGCGGGGCAACAGAAACCACGCCTCTCGTCTCTGAATGAGATGGACACGAGTGGTCCGGTGAAAGCGTTGGAAACAATATGATAAAATGTAATTGTTGGGTTAAATTATAAATTAAGTTACACAATAATGTGTTAAAACTATGATATTGCTAGAAGAAAAAATAGAAACATTCTAATGTCTAATTTATTATAGGAAATAAGTGAAATACATATATGATTCATGTTTTATTTCCCCCATGTGACATATTAAAAATTTTATCACTATAGTTTTTTGGTAATAATGGAATAAATTAACATAAATTAATTATTTTCTAATATAAAAGACATTTTGAAGGTTCCATGAAATATTATTGTCGTATGTAGTGTTTTTTAGTCAATATGCTATTTTGAAAAAAATATTATTACAATTTAATTTTAAACATTTCACTCTACTTATAAAATTAAACAAATATTTCTTTAAATACCATAAAATTTTATTATTAATTATTATACACTATTTATTTCTTATGAACAATACATATATATATATAATACATCACGTAAAATTTAATTATAAGGATTATAGAGAATTTAAAATTGACTGAATATAAGTTAGAAAATATGCCATCACACCATTATATTATATAATAATTTATTGTAATTTAATTTATTTAATTACTTATATTTTATGTTTTATCATTACCTAAAATCTAGGAACACTAGTATAAGATCAGATTGAAATTTATTATTTGACTTTTGTTATATTATATACTATAAAACTATAAATTCTACCACAAACGTTATTTACTCATATTACAGATTCAACCCATCATGATATTCCGATTGATTAAGAACAAGTATAGGGATAACGAGAAACAAATATGTTTGATAGTATTCATGAGCTCATGATTAATATAAGGAAAAAGTGATATCATGGTTTGAGTGTATAGAATTTTTGAATTTTCGTATGTGAAAAGTGATAACTTTTAACTACATTCATGTTTTCACTAAGGTTCAATGGGTATTCATTTTTCATGAGAATACATGATTAAGGCCTTCGAATGTTTGGAATGTGACCAACAAGACATATCTTATGATATATGGAGAAAATTTTGGAATTCACATGCTTATTATATGGCCTCTCTGGTAATATTTTTCACTATAATATGAGATTGGATAGACGTATTTTAGATAATCATAAATATTAGAATGGAATATGTAAGACATAAGATATTATTATTTAAGGATATAACTTGTTTTTTTTATATGATATCTAGAATTTTTTAATAGTATATTTTTAGAAAGTGGACAACCCATACGACAAACGACAACCCATCACTTCGGACAAGGCTGTGGGAATCAAACCCACAACTGATGTGCGATAGGCCTTTATCGCCTACCACTGGCCCACAAGAAGTCCCTAGTTAGTAGAAATTAGTTTTATTTTATTAAGCAGTATGATAGTTGAAGTATAAGTCCATTTTTGGAATCATATATGATTAACCTCACCATAGATGAACTTATGTATATTTGATAACGTGTGATAACCTTTTGTTTGAAACAGATGGAATGACCCATCATTCTATCACATGATCTGTAACACATCACGAATAACAAATTCAACTATATTTCTTTAAGAGATAAAGTGGAAATTGTTCATGGCACGAACAACAGGGAGATGGACCCAAAATCATGTAAGTATTTATTTTAATTCATAAAATTTAGGGAAATGATATTGAAAACCAAAAAAATGTTTTCCCAGTGCCCTCATATTAGATGAATCAGATGGTACCTTAGATCATCACAAATTTATGGATTTGTGATTGTTGGATTTTTCATATCCATGTTCTCTAACACTCTCCATCAGAACTTGATGGTTAGATCTTTCTTCCATATCCTTATTTTCACCCATGTTATCCTATATGGAAACCCAGTGATGAGTTAGTTTGGGTAATCGTTATGTTTCATAATTTATTTTTTAAAATCAAGTATTAGTATTCCTTTTTACGATGCATGTTTCTATGAATAGTAAACGATTTATAACCCCGACGAATTTCGAGGGAGAAATTCATTTTAAGGGGGTAGAATGTAACACCCCGAGATTTAGTGAAAAATATTCTTTCAATTTCATTGATGTCTTGTTTTTTATGATACACCAATATTACCTTTCTCTATATGCAACACTCTATTAGCTAGCAACATACGCAACACTATTCTTGGATCATGTTACACACAATTTTGATTGTAGTTATTCTACGCAACATTGAATGTGTGTATATATATATATATATTCAATGTACAAATGAAATATGGTTAGATTCAATTATATGAAACAAAGAAGGAGTCTTGCATCAAACACAACCCTGACTTGGATTGCATTACACGCAATCGTGACCTTTCTCGATAGTGTGTGCAGTAAGCAATACCAGGTTTCACTAAACAATGACATATTGTTAAAATATTTTTATGGACTAGCCGTTATCAATAGTATTAACTACATTTTGAATTTTATAACATTATTATTCATCTTACATAAATTCTAGAACATTGAAAGAGAATAATATAAATTTGTCGAGTAAAATAAGTATTTATCAAAAAATGCAGTTTTTCCGCCTTTTGATGGTGCACACACATTAAATCTAGTTTTTGACATGATTATAAGTTCAATTTGACAAAATTGTATTATTCCTTTGAATCATGATATAATGTTTAATTTGGATGAATTTTTCATATTATTCTGATAACATTGATATTTTGATAAATAGTAAAAACACGCTATATTTTAATTAAGAACAAATTTTTTCATCGTAATAATTTACATGGTTAGATAATATGTTAAATTGGTTTTAAAGTGTAATTAGAATATATTATTACCATTTAATTCATGGTTGGTCATTATAATTAATTTCACTTTGAATTTGGAAATAAAAAAATGCTGATCTTTTGATAGTTATTGTTTCTTAAAAAAAAGCTATTTGGTTTGAAACGAGAATTGATTTTAAAATTAATTAATGACACATATATGTTTCGAATTTTTCAAAATGGACATCATTTTTGAATTCGGAATATAAAATATAGCTTTGGCAAAATTTTGGGTATTTTTCTGAAAAACATCAATTTTTGATGAATAGTGAAACCACTTACTGGTAGTTAAAAAAAACTGAATCTTTCTTTTAAATGAAATTTTATCACTTCTGCAAATTTAATTTCAAAAATTCAACAGACACAGTTTTTATCAAGAATTAATATGTGGGTCAATATGATGAAAATAATTTTTTGTGAATAGTAACTTTTGACTTTTATTTGCTGCCGTTAAAGGTAAATAATGTAATTCAAGGTAAAAAAATATTATAATAATTCTAAATATCCTTAACAATTGTCCTAAACTTATTGGATTAGTATTGGCTGACCATGGTAATCCTTGGGTCGATTTTGGGACGCCATTGATCCACATGGGAGTGATAATGACAATTTGCATTAATTAATTTAATGTAAAGACAAAATTGACAATAAAAAAAATCTTTTAGTAATTTATTTTTATAAGGGGCTATATAAATTATCATTTCGACTATAAATATTAAATGGAAATATAAAATGATTTTCTAATTGTTGGTATTTTTTTTATAATTTTTAGACATCAAATATATTAAATTATTTATGACACAATAATGATGTAGTATTTACCTCATTAATAAATGATTTAAATAAATAAGATTATAATGATTCAAATATTATCCAAAACCAGTTCAATTCCTATTGGATGATTTTATTTCGAATATGAGTCATCTTATATTCGACATTAATTTGTTTTGGACCTCTTTAAACTGATGATATGTTTATAATAAAATAATGTTTTCACACTTTCCTAAAGATCCCCTCCTCTTTCTTATAATAGGAGACCACTTATATTCAATTCCTCACACCTCTCAAGCCTTTTGGCTCGACCCAAATCTTCCCAAATAAGGTCCCGACATCCCTCTCGGCCCCCTAGAAGCCTTAAATTAGGAATAAGGCACTTCAAGAAGTATTTTTGGTTCAATCCAAAGGAAGTTACCCAAATTAAAGGTAATAGTTTCTCTTAAGTTATTTTATTTTCTTCAATTCTACAACCCCTAAAATCTTTATAATCCTTTCTTTTGTAACAAAACCAGTATCCTCAAGATACTAGGATATTTTTATGATAAGGATTCGATCTAAACTTACACACAACTCCATATAATGGATGAATAACATAATGTTTCTGTGATGGAAAAGTAACGCCTCACGAAACGATGATTGTTCGATTTTCTTCTTCCGCCTCTCATAGTGGTCATTATGATGACACTGTATTTATATATGATATATATTATGTTTATGAATTCCTTATTATTCTTTACTTCCCAATTATAACAATCCTTTTTGTTTTTCATAGTAGGTAAATACGATGATCTCATTTGAGGAAGTGCCTACTACCGCCCCTCAAAGTGATGTGATTCGTTATTGCCTTATTTGAGAAGTATAAAGGGTAGAGTTAATGATATTACATATGATATTATACTATAATTGTGATATAACTATGTATCATTATGTTTTAATTCCATTAATATAATGTAAGTAGCGTTCATGCGTACGTACGGCTTACCGTCTCCATGAACGGTGCATTTTATTTCTTACCTCCATATGTTATGTACTCTTATAAATACATGTATATTATAGATATATAATGAATATATATGATATATAAATCATGATTTACATTCTAGATGTATGTAAATAATGATATAAGTAATAATAACATCAAGAACAACAAGTCCAAACACGTACAATAACTAAAATGATTTCACCCAATACGTTTCTTTAACATGAGACTTACAAACGAACGGGTAATATAAAGTCATAAGTGAACCATATATGATATCATAACAAAGAATATGATTATGTAATTAGTCAATGACATTATTTAAATTATTATACAGTAGGTTCGGATACATACGAAGCATATCAGACCTAAGGTAAGGGATAACTATTCCAATATTGTTCTTATCCGAGATTGTTATTCCTAAGTATTTACTAGGGTTATTGTTATAATCCATGTACATGATTTATAAAAATATTTTTCATGTATTTTTAAAGTCCCTTTACCCATTTTTGAAATTTTACACATGTTATGAAAGTAATCATACCTTTATTTACCACACGAGAAACATTTTGACTTTTCCGACAAAAGTACGAGAACAATGTTATTTTTAACTTATACGACATGAACGGATTTTTACAGATTCATAATCTATTATTTTCATGAAGGTTACTATACAATATTTCCAAAGTATTTTCAACAAAATCGTTTTATTTTAAAATTTCATTGCATGTTGTGAAAAGAAAATGTTTTTGAAGAAGAAAGGATATTTTCCTGAAGAATTCATTTCAAGTGTTTTATCAATACCATTTTCCTTCTAAAATAAACTAGGTTTCGGTTTATATCCCTATTTTTACAATGATTTGATTTTTTTATGATGGACTTAATTTTAGGATGTCATTTTATCTTATATGGGTTATGTTATGATGTCATGATGTTTAAGAATCCGATTTTTATTACATGTGATATGCTATGATGTATGATTTATGATTTTGTGGCACACATAAGAATGTTTTCATTATGAGATGGGTGGGAACATTATCTCCCTCAAATGTTATTGGTAAAGATTTATATCTTATGAGATAGACATGGCTGGAATGGTATGTTAATCTAGTTTAGTGTTATAGGATAGAAACGAGGAGAGAAATCAATTTCAGAAAGGGACACAGTCCACTATGATGGTCTTGGAAGCATTTCCTTGGATACCATGGAGATCATGTCATGTGATTAATGTTTTTACACAATTAAAAGTTTTATTTACAATCTATTTTATAATGATTGATGTTACATTATGATCTATTCCTAACGTACTACCATGTTTTATGTCATTTCTCAAGATTTCGATGTTTAAACATTTTATTCATGTTTTTATGTTCAAATGTATATAGTTTGTTTTATTTTCTCCAAGATAACCCTTACTGATCATTTGAGCTCACCCTTTATATGTTTTCTTTTCCCTTGGATATAAAGAAAGGTTTTAGGTAAGAAAACAAAGGGGAAGGTCTTTATCGGAGATGTTGAAGATCTTTCACCATGATTAGAATATTATTTTTCCAAGTTTCCAAAGACACTAAACTATTACGGTCCTTGTGTTTTTGTTTTGGTTATGTATTAAGTATTCTGCAAAAGTAATGTAAGGTCTATGTACGTCAAACATCGGTCCTCTACAGTTGGTATCAGAGGAAAGGTTTAGTTAAACATTGGAATCTAGGATGCGAAAACTTTAGTGAGATCCCTAGTGATATTTCTAAGGTATGTCTTGGGATGTCCCTAAGGTTTAGTATAACTATATGTTATAGTCCTCGAATTATGTTGACAATCATGAATAACCTATGGTGAACCTAGGGTATCATGGATTAAAGAATGTGTGTTAATTAAGAAATCCGATAAGTGACTTTTTATGATTATGTGGTTCCTTGTTATTGTAATTGTTTCTTATACTATGATTTCCGGTCTTAGTCAATGGGGTGAATGAGAAGGAATTCGGTTAAAATTGGATCGAATGGACAAACAGGTGATTATGAGCAACGAAATTGTGTAATGCCTAGAGAGAATGATATTGTGATTATGCCAAATAAATCATCGCGATATATGATTAAAAAGGTGAAATTTAGTGGTATTCCTAGTTCATCAAATAAGAGGAAGATAGACATTTATGCAAGTTCACATGTTGAGGAGAATAAAGAAAGGAAGATTGAGATTTCTAAATAAGGGAAGAAGAACCTTGAGGAATACCTCAAATGGAGGGGAAGATGTTATCTGTGTGGAGAGAAGGGTCATAGAGTGACATACTGTTATGGAATTTGATTTCTTATCTATGGAGAACATGTGAATTACCCAACTCAATGCCCTGACCTAAGACATTACTTCTAAATCAAGGATGGAATTATTCCATGGAAGTCATTGAAGATGATGGTTTTAAGTTTTTATGTATTGGTATTCAAGAATAATGTTATTGAGGTACTTTTATGGTATATTGGAATATCTATGTATTGGTCCATTTTGGTTTTCCATAAGAATATGGCACCGGTAACCACGAAAAGTGATTGAAATATTATTGGAAAGCAGATGATTTGCGAATAACAAAGGGATAAAGAAAAAATAATATTTTTGATAGTATTCATGAGATCATGATTAATATAAGGACAAAGTGATATCATGGTTTGAGTATATATAATTTTATAATTTTGTTATTTGGAAAGTGTAATCTTTAACTACATTCATGATTTCACTAAGGTTCAATGGGTATACATTTTTCAACAGAATACAAGATTAAGGCCTTCGAAAGTTTGGAATGTGACCAAAAAGACATATCTTATGATATATGGGGATAAGTGTTGGTATTCACATGCTTGTTATATGACCACTATGGTAATATTTTTCACTATAATATGAGATTAGATAGATGTATTTTTGATAAGACTAAATATTAGAATGGATTATGTAGGACATAAGATATTATTATTTAAGGATAGATTTTTTTTGATATTATTTATAGAATGTTTTAATAGTATAGTTCTAGAAAATGGACAACCCATAGGACGAGCGACAAACCATCGCTTCAGAAAAGGCCGTGGGAATCGAACCCACAACCGAAGTGCGACAGGCCTTTATCGCCTACCACTGGCCTACAGGAAGTCCCTGGTTAGTAGAAATTAGTTTTACTTTATTAAGCAGTATGATAGTTGAAGTATAAGTATATTTTTGGAATCATATATGATTAACCTCACCATAGATGAACTTATGTATATTTGATAAATTTTTCTAACCTTTTATTTGAAACAGATGGAATGACCCATTATTCTATCACATGATCCGCTAACACTTCATGAATAACAAATTCAACTTCATTTATTTAAGAGATGAAGTGGAAATTTTTCAGGGCACAAAAAATCATGAGATGGTACCAAAATCCAGTAAGTATTTATATTAATTCATTAAAAATAGGAAAATGATATTGAAAACCAAAAAATGTTGTCATAGGGCCCTCATATCTGATGAATACGATGGTAATTTAGATCATCACAAATTTATGGCTTTGTGATTGTTGGCTTTTCCATAGCCATGTTCTCTACCACTCTCCATCAGAACTTGATGGTTAGATTTTTCATCCACATCCATATTTTCACTTATGTTCTCCTATATAGAAACCCAGTGATGAGTTACTTTGGTTAATCATTACTTTTCATACTTTAGTTTTTAAAATCAAGGTTTAGTATTTCTTTTTACGATGTGGGTTTCTATTAATAGTAATAGATTTATAACCCCGACGAATTTCGAGGGACAAATTCATTTTATGGGGGGTAGAATGTAACACCCCAAGATTTTATCAAAAATATTCTTTCTATTTCATTGATGTCTTGTGTTGTATGCTACACCATGATTACCTTGTGCTAAACGCAACATAGTATTAGCTTGCAGTATACGCAACACTTTTGTTGGATCATGTTACACCAAATTTTGATAGTAGTTATTCTACGCAACATTGTGGGTGTATATACATATATGTATATTCAATGTATAAAATAATTATTATTGGATTATTTTATATCAAACAATGAAGGAGTCTTGCATCACACGCAACCCTGACTTGGATTACATTACACGCAATCACGACCTTTCTCGATAGCGTGTGTGATACACAATACCTGGTTTCACTAAACAACGATATATTGTTATAATATTATTATGTACTAGACTTTATGAATAGTATTAGATAAATTTTAAATGTTTTAACATTATTATTTATCTTACATATATTCTATAACATGGTATCAGAATAAAATAAATTTTTCGGGTAAAATAAGAATTTTTCAAAAAATATAGTTTTTCCGCCTTTTGATGGCGCAACAACATATAATCTAGTTTTGTACATGTTTATAAGTTCAATTTGTCAAAATAAAATTATTCCTTGGAATCAGGATATATAAAATTAATTTGGATGAATTTTTTATATTATTCGGATAACTTTCATATTTTGATGTATTGAAAAAACACGCTATATTTTAATTAAAAACAAATTTTTTAATCGAAATAATTTATATGGTTAGATTATCTTTTTAATTGGTTATAATGTGTAATTATAATATTTTTTTACCATTTAATCCAATGTTGGTCATTGGAATTAATTTCACTTTGAATTTGGACAGAAAAAAATGTCGATCTTTCGATAGTTATTGTTTCTTAAAAACACGCTATTTGTTTTGATAATGGGAATTGATTTTAAATTAATTAATTCCTCTAACATATTTTGAATTTGGAAAAATGGAAATTATTTTTGAATTTGGAATATCAAATATAGCTTAGGCAGAATTGTTGGTATTATTCTGAAAATTTCGAATTTTGATGAATAGTGAAACCACTTAGTTGTATTTAAAAAAACCGAATCATTCATTTAAATGAAATTTCATCAATTCTGTGAATTGAATTTCAAAAATACAACATACATGGTTGTTATCAAGAAGTAAAATTTTGTTCACTAAGATGAAAATAATTTTTAGTGAATAGTATCTTTTGACTTTTATTTACTACGGTTAAAGGTAAATAAGGTAATTCATGGTTAAAAAAATGTTATAATAATTCCAAATTACCTTAACACTTGACATAAACTTATTTTATGAGTATTGGCAGACCATGTGCATCCTTGGGTAGATTTTGGGACCCCATTGAGACACTTGGGAGAGATAATGTCAATTTGGATTAATTAATTTAATTTAAAGACAAAATTGACATTAACAAAAATATTTTAGTAATTAATTTTTAGAAGGGGCTATACAAATTATCTTTTCGACTATAAATATTCATTGTAAAGCTAGAAATATTTCCTACATGTTGGTATTTTGTTATAATTTTTATACATCAATTAAAGTAAATTATTTATGACAGAATAATGATGCAGTATTTTCCTCATTAATAAATGATTTAAATAAATAAGATTATAATGACTAAATATTATCCAAAACCTGTCTAATTCCTATTGGATGATTTTATTTCTATTAGTAGTCATCTTTTCTTAGACATTAATGTGTTTTGGACCTCTTGTAACCGAAGTTAAGTATATAATAAATTAATGTTTTTACACTTTTCTAAAGATCCCCTCCTCTCTCTTATAAAAGAAGACCACTTATATGCAATTAATCACACCTCTCCAGCCTTTTGAATCATCCAAACTCTTCCCAAATAATCTCCCAACATCTCTCTCCACCCCCTAGTAGCCTTACATTAGGCATAAAGAACTTCATGAAGTCCTTTTGGTAAAATCCATAAAAAGTTACCCAAATTAAAGGTAATAGTTTGTCTTAAGTTGTTTTCTTTTATTCTTCTTCTCCAACACCTAAACTCTTTTTAATCCTTTATTTTGTAACAACACCAGTATCCTCAAGATACTATGATGTTTTTATGTGAAGTATTTGAACTAAAAATACACACACCTCTATCAAATGGATGAAGAACATAATGTTTCTGTGATGGAACACTAACGCCTCACGAAATGATGATTGTTCGATTTTCTCCTACCACCTCTCATGGTGGCCATTATGATGGCTCTGTATTTATATAAGATATATATTAAATTTATGATTTCCATATGTTTCTTTACGTCCCAATTATATCAAGCCTTTATTTTTTCTATAGTGGGTAAATACGATGATCTCATTTGAGGAAGTGCGGACTACCGCCTCCTCAAAGTGATGTGATTCGTTAATGCCTTATGTGAGATGTATAAAGGGAGGAGTTAATGATATTATATATTATATTATACTGGTATTATGATATAACTATGTATCATTATGTTTTAATTCCATTAAAATAATGTAAGTAGCGTTCATGCGTACGTACGGCTTACCGTCTGCATGAACGGTGCATTTCATTTCATACCTCCATATGTTATGTACTATTATAAATACATGTATATGCATGATATATAATAAATATATATTATATATAAATAATTTTTTACATTATTGAAGTAAGTAAATGATGATATAAGTAAAAATGACATCATGAACAACAAGTCCAAAAACGTACGAGAAATAAGATGATTTTACACAAAACCTTGCTTTAACATGGGATTTACAAACGAACGGGTAATATAAACTAATAAGTGAACATATATGATATCATAACAATGAATATGATTCTGTAATAAGTCAATGAAATTATTTAAACCATTATACCGGAGGTTCGGATATGTACGAAGTATATCAGACCTAAGGTAAGGGATAACTATTCCAATCTCGTTCTTATTTGAGACTGTTATTCGAAAGTATTTACTGGGGTTATTGTTATCATCCATGTCCATGTTTTCTAAAAATATTTTCTAGTATTTTCAAAGTCCTATTACCCATTTTTGAAATTTACCACATCTTATGAAAGGAATCCTACCTTGGATTACCACACGAGGAACTTTTTGACTTTTCTGACAAAAGTACTAGAAGAATGTAATTTTTAACTTATACGGCATGAACGGATTTTTATGGTTTCATAATTCTTTATTTTCATGAATATTACTTTACAATATTTCATAAGTATTTTTAACAAAATCCTTTTCTTTTAAAATTTCATGTCATTTTGTGAAAATAAAATTTTTTTGAAGAAGGAAGGATATTTTCTTCATAAATTTATTTCAAGTGTTTTATCAAAACCATTTTCCATCTAAGATAAAATAGGGTTCTATTTATATCGCTATTTTTACACTGATTTGATGATTTTATTATGGAATTAATTTTATTATGTCCTTTTATCTTATATGGGTTATGTTATTATGGCATGATGTTTATGAATCCCATTTTTATTACATGGGTTATGCAATGATGTATGATTTATGATTTTGTGGCACACAAAAGAATGGTTTTATTATGAGATTCATGGGACCCATATCTCCTTCCAATGCATTGGGTAAAGATTTTTATCTCATGAGATAGACATGTCTGGAACTGTAAGTTAATATGGTTCAGTGTTACAGTACTGAAATGAGGAGTGAACTCGATTTAATAAAGGTACTTTGTCCTCTAAGATGGTCTTGGAAGCAATGCCTTGACTTCCATGGAAATAGTATCATGTGATTAATGTTATTCCACAATTAAAAGTTTTATTTCCAAGATATTTTATCAGGATTGATGTTACATTATGATCTATTCCTTACGTACTGCCATGTTTTATGTCATTTCTCATGATTTCGATGTTTAAACATTATGTTCATGTTTTTATGTTCAAATTTATATGGTTTGTTTTATTTTCTCCAAGATTACCCTTACTGGGAATTTTATGTCACCTTTTAGAGGTTATCTTTTCCCCTGGATATAAAGAATGGTTTTAGGTAAGAAAACAAAGGGGAAGATCATTATGGGATATGTTGATGACCTTTCACCATGATTAGAAGATTATTTTTCCGAGTTTCTATAGACACTAAACTATTACAGCCTTTGTGTGTTTGTTTTTGTTTTTTATTAAGTACTCAGAAAAAGTAATGTAACGTCTATGTACATCATGCTTCGGGCCTCTACAGTTACCCTCCACTATACTCAGATTTGGATAGTGATTGGAAACGTGACCATGTTTTCAGCACTTAAAACAATGGACATCAGGTTGTGCCTGAACAATCTTCCCCTAGTCATTAGTGTTAGGAAGTTTAGGTTTCACCTCACTACAATAATTCATTTCAATATGGATATGTCTTCTATACAAGTACCATTTCCCTCTTTTGGGCTGGTAGTTCCCCAAATGCCTCTTCACAAATTTAATGCACATGGGAGCTTGCACTTTCTTTCCACCACTTTCTTGTTTAAAGGTCCTACCTAAGATAGGATCCATCGATCTCTTCTTGTCATTTGATTTTTTAGACCATTGTGTCTCACCAAACTCCAAATAAACATTCATCGCACTCCGTATAATCTCCTCTTTGCTATCATAGTTTTGGTTGGCTAGATTCTTCCATAGATGAGGTCCTAGTTTGCTAAAGAATATACCAAACATTCCATTTGGATCGTTGAAAAATCTAGAGGTTTAACATGAAAGCCTTGTGATGTTCATCTCATAGCTTCCCATAGATTCATTTTCCTTCTACTTCTGCTGGAGAAACTCCTTCTCCATTCGTGTTCTCATCGATCAAGGGAAATACTTGTTTAATAATATCCTTATGAACTCTTCCCACTCCATAGCTTCAACTTCAACTTTTGGTCTTGTGTTTTTAATCCGTTACCACCACTGATCATCTCCTTCTTCTATGCGATAGATATCCAGGGTAAACTTCTCTTGTTGAGAACAAAAGAGCAAAAAATAGATCTTCTTGATAGAGCTGATCTAATGTTCTGAAATCAGTGGGTCAATCATTCCATTGAAGTTTAGTGGTCTTTGACGCATAACTAATTCAATAAAATGTTGTTCCCTTTGTGGTGAGATTGGTGTCTCAGCTTGATTCATGTTATTTCCCATTATATGAGTAAGTTGGGTCATCATTCACATGAATGTTTCCATTTCGTCTTCTGTCCGAGGGTTTTCAGTGCATGGTCCATTGTGGCCACCATTTGCATAGCTTATCATGTTTGCCACCATTTTCGAAAAGAATAAAACCATAGTGAGAAACTTATTACATTTGAAAATATTTTAACTATCATGTATTTTATTTCATAATACATCATGCTTAAACTATTACACTTCTCTATAATTCCTATATAATGATTCATAAAAATCATGGGATTAATCAAAAATATCCCTAGAGAGTGTCGTAACTAAGAGTTCATCATGTCCCGTTGTTGTTCCCCACTTCCCATTAGAGTCTATGTCAAAGTGGTGTTTCCTGGTTTTACACCAATGTACATCTTGCCAGAGCCTCCTCTACTTGCACATATCCAGACAGGTATGTATTTGTTCGATAAACAACTTACTCATTACTCACCAAAATACAAGGAAGTTATATTATATTTAAAATTTTATTTAGGGTTCTTCCTAATGTTTTCATAGCCTAATTTCCATAAATAACTAAACTATAATTTGATTCCAACTATGGTATCCCACCTTTTTATTATGAAACTGTTCATTACATTTTACCAACAGACGATCTTTAATGTCTAGTGTCTTGGAAATCATGAACATAATAAATTCAAATAACATAAAACAGTATTCTAAACCACTTGTAAAACATCGTCGTAGATTCATCTTATGTACAATCACTTGATCTTATAACCTGGAGACATACATCATTGGAAAGGGTGAGCAGAGGGCCTAGTATGGAAAGCAAGGGAATCAGTTTACTTGTGATATCAATAAGAACTTGATAAAAACATAATGACATGAGAAATAGAAATATAGGAATACCATAATATAAAAAGCATGAAAAATAATTTTCATATGTTTCTACAACATTTCATTTAGACATTAATGAGCATATCACCAAGGTACAACCCCGAGGTGTCATAAAAATTACCAAGGATATTCAGCAAGGTGCCACAATACATGTAATTGCTAGAGATAATTTCATTACCCAATGCATTAGAGCGTTATCAGGGTGCACCCTTAATAGGTAATTATTTTCATGTGAGACACATAGATCATAATAAAAAATTTCATAAATAACCCACAGGGAATAAAACAAATGGGTTTCATTTGAAGATCGTGATGTTTTAAAAGTTCTAAAGAAATCAGATCATTATGTCATTTATAACCCATGGAAAGAGATTGAGGGTTATATGTATGTCAATTCCAGAATCAAATATATCATATTTATATATTTATTAAAACCCATAGAAAATAAATATTTCTAGGTATTCACATAAATGAAACAAGATAATTTCTAGAGAGAAAGAGATAGAAATTTTTAGACGAAATTTCTACAGTATGACGGCTAATAAAACAGTTTTAGAAAACATTGGAAAGAGTGGGAACAAGAGTCACACAGTCATTAATAATTAATAATATAGTATGGGTACACAATAAAATCTTGGTATGGATATTTCAATGACATAACTCATGAAAAGAAAACATGAAGGAAAAAAGAAGATGTGATTTCCTTTATGAGAAATTCTGCAGCCTAACAACATCCATAAAAAATTCAGAAAAAAAAATTTATGAGAGAGGGAAGGGTATATCAACAATTATAAATGGAATTGAAAGTAATGATAACCTATAATAACAAACCCTCCACATAAAGTGATGGAAACTAGAATAAGTGACATATAGGAAGTCATGGCTTAATAAGAGGTGGGTGAAAGAATCCCTAATCTTGAAGAGTAACATTACGATCTTGACGGTCAGGACCTTGGGAGGCTTGAGGGAAAATTGGTATAATTCTAGAGAGAGGGGGAATGATTTTAGAAAAAAATAAAAGGCTTTGAGTGAAGAGGAAGTGGGAGCTTGGGTGGGTTTATATATTAAAGGAGAGGGAATTGTTTATTATTTAGGTTTGGGACACCTCACATTAATCTAAACCAAACCACAAACCAGACCACGGTTTTTGCCCATTGTTTATACCAAAGGGGAGTGGAATAAAATATTTTATATGTTCAATGTACGAAATTCTTAAAATAGTTGTGTTGATTATGTGGAGGTGAGTCAAACTCTCAATGAAAACAATTTAATTACGCAAAATGATATATACGTCTTGGAGGGTCCACTAGAGATATTTTAAATAAATCAAAAAACCCCAAATCACATTATTTTAATGGTAAAAAAAACATAGGATGAACATAAATTTTATAGTATTTTATTATATCTCTATTAGGCCATTATGATGTCATAAAACACATTATATATTTACACGATATGTAATTTTTACCCAAAACATTTACGTTCACAGAAAATGAAGAAAAATTCAACGTTGGAAATTTTCAAATTCATGATTCTAGAAATAATATTCATTTTATCTAAATAATTTTATATATATGTTAATTTTTACTTTTAAAATAAAAAATGAAATTTATAAAAAATTCTTCAGTTTTGACAAAAATGGGCTTTCAAACCATAATGAAAAATATAATTACATTCATAAAATTATTTAATCATTAATTATTAAAAAAAATTAATTTTATAATAATATTATTTTATTTTAATATTATTTAATTCAAAAATCCATTAATTCATCAAAATAGAATTCATATTTGAATGTCTAACTAAAAATACTATTTTTGCTTTAAAAACTATTTACAATATAACAATAATATAATGAATGTAAATTAATTATTATATATAAAATAATGTACATAATATTAGTACTAGGGTCTTGTTACATAACCCCTTAAAAAACCCACGTAAGACCACAAGGTAATGTGCATGAAGGTGACAGATTCATGGGGTGGCTCGGATAACATCGCTCGAGTGGTAATCTCTATCAACTTCAACTTCTCCCGTATAAAGCTCCACTTAAGCTTAAGGTATTCAATATTGGGTTGGGCTTTGACAAGAGAAAATCCCAAAGATGCATCCTCCTCTTCGAGCTTTGTTAAATGGTCTTCATACAAGGCAAGTTTTCTGGATGAGGCCATCACTTCCTTTGTTTGAGTTAAAATAATTTGTTAAAGCCCTGTATTTATACTAATCATGTAATCACTGTTCAAAGACTATATTAGCTATGGTCACAATTCTTAATGATATTTTAAAATCCAACCACATAATACAAAATAATTACATATTTTGAATAACCATTTCACATTTGTAGACATTTAATTAGATCAAGAAGGATTTACAATAACAAAAGTTTGGTTTGTTACATTTTAGAAATATTAATCTTGTTGGTTTAGTGATTCATTTTATGTTTGATATTATAAAATATGAGGAACAACTATATATTCCCTCCATAACTTCTAATTTTTTCTTTGTATGAAATGGCCTCATGATGTCTACACGGATGTACACTCCATGCACCCCAGTAATCTTCACATGGGTGTGCCATGGGGTATATAGGATGACACATAGTTTTTACAAGTGTTGTACACTATGTTTTTGGTTTTCAAATTGTAACATGGATGTTGGATTACATGGTGTGTATCAGTGTTAACCCCATGCTGTATAAAATGGTTAGTTTCATATATCGAACAATCTGTTTGGTCATTATACATGGTCAAATATTTGGACAAATAAACACTCAATTAGTTATGATATTCAAGATGTGTAGTTCATATATTCCATCATATGAAATACACATTGTGTTATCTAGACACACAACATTAGAGATATACGATGTTCAGTTGGAGTGCACATGTCGTGTATTATCACTCCTATGAACTTACTGAATCTTTTATCACATTCCATAGGCACACGATAGAAAAATCACATGGAATGTGACTATCATGTACATTCCATGCAAGGTTCCATGATATACATTGATGACCCATTTTAGTATACCAGGATCATGGAATTCGTATACACAATGTGCTGCTGGCTTATAAACATTATTTAGTCTAATCTAGTAAACACATTGATGCCTTAGAAGTGTGTCCATGATACATGGAAACAAAGATATACTATGTGTATATGGAGAGTACTCACAATTTAATCTCCCAATCATAATTATAATAAAATTACAATAAATTGAAAAAATGTAGCATTAAAACCATATTGATTTGAATGGTAATTTATGTATTTGACAATTGTATGATGTTTTTAATGAATTATAAATGAAATAATAATTTATTGTTATAAATCTAGAAGTACTGGATCTCCCCGTTATAATTCATTAATACTTTAATTATGGTTTTCTCCCAGAGAATTCAAATGGTCAATTAGAGGGAATGGGATTAATTAATTAATTAATGCAATACTATTTATCTTAAAAATAAATAATAGATAATGAAATGAATGTATCTATTTAATTTTCTTATATGTTTCATGATTTAATATTCTTAAGCTAGACCAAGACTATTGTATATGTTGGAATTTAATCAATTTATTATATTTCATCTGTTTATAATCTTTTGTAATTAAATAAAAATTTATGGCCTATGGTTCATCCATACCTCCATTGTTAGGATGGACCTACATGTGTACGGTTATATTTTTAGTCCCACATTAACCAATATTTTGATTCTCATCACCTGGGTGTGAGTTACAAATATTTTTAATTAATAGAGGTTCATAATGTTCGAGTATGTGGGTCATGATGGAACCATAATAATTCAATCCCATGTGTTTCATAGGTGGGTGGAAGAAATCATTTCACTCATGAAATTACGGATAAAAGTAGTCATTTACCCTAGGTTAATGGTTGATTTAATGTCCTATAAATATATAAATAATTATATAAATATCATGAATGGGTAATTTAATCAATTAATTTTTTTCTTTCTATGAAATTATTTATTTTATAGATGCATGTTTGTAATCACACAAATAAATCAATTAATGTGAAATGTCAAAAATTAAAAAAATGAATTATGAATAAATAGTATATTTAATAAGGTTAATTAATTATGTGATATCTATTTACTATTAAAAATACATTTAAAGGATAAAAATAGATAATATTTATTCATAATTAATTAAAATACCTCAACCTGGTATTAAATCAGACTAAGACTTCGATAACATTTTAGGGAATAAAACCACAAAACTAACTGTAGTACATAGAAAAAATCCTAGACAATAAATTTTATTGGGGAGTTTTCAAGAGGTTTTTGGGTTTTGTTTACCTAATTTATATAGTTTTTAATGGAAAATTCATATGCAATTAAAATTTGGAATCAAGCATTGTGGAAATCCATGATTAGATTTTGGGATAGGGGAATCCACTCAATAGATCAAGGATATCATCACCTATAGTTGGAATGAAAACAAACATAATAACATTCATATGATTTTCATGGAAAAATTCTATATCATTATGATATATAATGGGTATCCTTTCCAATAGAATTTCATAAAAACTAGAAATTTTTATTCTAATGGTTTATGCTATTGGAACTTGAGAAAATTTTCATATAACTCATAAAATAAATATATTACTTATCACAAAACATATAATCATGAAAAATATTAATTTTATTCTACTATTATTATATAATAAAATTGAAATATCATCATACACAATATGTTGATGACAAATATTTTGAAAAAGAAAACATCCTTACTGACAGTATCAATCAAGAGTGGTTTAGAATTATTTAGGATGTTTTGTACAATTAATTTAATTCTTACATGATATAATACTAAATACTTGATCATCATACCAAAGAGGTGAGTAATGAATATTTTCTAGTATATTAAATACATTTGTGTGAAATACACATCAATAAATGTTTGATTATTTTTTTATATCTATTAAACTCATTAAGTCACATGAAATCATTGATACATATAGAACAATAGATTACCATTATGGTCTTTACTAGGAGATTTCTATATAAGAACAATTTTAGATTTCTGTGGACATGTTTTAGAAAAATCATCGACATGATACCCTAGTTGGAAATCATATAATAAATCTCACTATCTATATTGAGTACTTAGTGGTTCTATGGTTTCAACTCACCAATTAACTAGGAATTTATCTTATTCGGGCACCACTCCTTTATAGATTCACTAGTTTATTATAAATTTTGTTATTATCAAAATTTAAGAAGACTATACCATAAATTATTACAATCCAATTATAATTTTATAAGTATACAAATCATGAAAATAAATCCATCCTTATGGTGAATAAAAAATGGATATGAGAAGTGATTTTATTCTAAATATTCTACATTCGATTCGATGAAGAAGAAGATAATGGGGAAAGAAAGAGAACATGATGTTGTACGTTTCATATGTGAAAATAAGGGACACTATAAGAAAAACAAAACCATTAAATTATTCAAGGGTTACATTTAGGTGTGTTATTTATTTGGTGAAATATATGTATTTCAAAAAATTGGGTGTTAAATACATATTATGGTTCTCACACAAGTTATCATATTTAGTAATCAAGTAGATTCCAAAAAATTGAATGAGGGGAGGTATATCCCAATGAATCCCAAGATTCTAAACGCTATACTCTAGCCATCAGGGATTACCACATAACATTATTGAAGAGATTGATCTTGGTTTAAAATTGTAATTTCCCTAATTTTTCAATGTAATTTCTTTTAATTATATGGTATTATTTCAAGATCGCGAAATCTAAATGCACAAGATTCTGAGGCCCAGAGTGCTCAGAATGGTTCGTTGATGTTTTTTAAACATTAAATAGCACGTGTAATAATTTTTCTTGAAAAAGTAGAATAACACTTATACGATTTCATGGATAGGGAATATGAGGGCATCATTGCATTCAGGATGGTGGGTTTACCCTAGGTGTGACTTATGTTTAGTCGGTGCATGCCTCCGATGAGAAAACCTGAAAATGGAATTACTGTAAATAAGTACTTTAATTTTAATTTTAAAATGCTTCTAACTCAAAAATGGTAACTCAGATTAAAATTCTGAGACCACCACTGAACTCATGGGGTTATGATTTTGTTAGGAAGATACTAACAATGGTCGACCGCTGGGTAGGAGGAGACATGACCACTAGTACGGGGGGTTGTTTGTGAATTTATGATTCCATCTTCCATGTTCTTTAAATTAAAAAAACCCAGGTTAGCTGACTAACAGGTTGACACATGATTTATTCATCATTGAGGGATGTTAATCCAGAGAATCACGTGGGTCTTTTCTAGAATTATAATTTAATTTATATTAAACCATTAACCCCCTCAGGTCTATGAGTTAACGCGGAGAGCACATGCCTAATGAACCTAACCCGAACCCTCTCCTATATTTGCTACATCCATGTGCCTCTATCGAAGACTGACAGTGCGACGACAACGACCGACTATGTAGTGGGAAGTGCGTCGACGCACGATACAGGAGGAGGGTCGCAGATTGTTAGTCGCAACAAACGGAGTTGGTGGCTGACAAGATAGCCGACCGCGGGAAGAGAGGCTGCATGACCACCATGCCGCTATAGAATGGAAGCCACAACAGAAGCTGTTGTGGGGGCCAAACCTGCCACTGACAACGTCTGCAGTGGCAGAGCGATGCCCACGCAACACTGATGCCTCACAAACCGAATGTCCTTCTGGTTGTTCAGTAATCCTGGAGGCCACAGGATTACTCCCTCCATGTCAGACCAAACCAGAACATTTCCCTCGTACTGGGATTCCGCCCTAGGGAAGGGCCACCACCCTCAATCCAGGATGTCGCCCTCGACTCGGGCTACTGACGTCGGGCCAGACCACCACCCTCAGACCGGGATTCCACCCTCAAGCTAGGTCACAACCCTCATGACAGGTAGCCACCCTCGTTCCAGACTGCCACCCTCGCACCAGGGTTCCTCCACCATACAGGGCCACCAACATAGCAGGATGCCGCCCCAGCGGGTCGTTTCCCCCAGACCGGGTCACCATCCAAGAAGGCCACCGCCCCCATGCGGTCTTGGTTTCCCCTTTGCAGGTCTCCCAATTCGAGTTGGACTACCCTTGTGCACTACCCGTATTGCGGGCTAGAGTAGACATCAGCCCCGCCCAGACTGGGTCGGACTGGGTCAGTCCGATCGGGTATGACGGTACTCTTTCACAACAGGGCTCAGAAACACACAAATGAGGTTATCAAGAGGACTAGATTCCCATTTGATGAATCTTCTGTGGTGTTGGGACCATTTTAGAAAGACGACCCTTTTACCATACTCCATTAGAGTTTCGGAGAAACATGACGTACAACCGGGATGGATCGCACCCTAATCCAACAAGGTCCTCTACACCAAAATTCCAATAACGCACAGACCATTTCTCCGACAGATGCACCGTCTATTAAGTTTTAACAATTATTACATGGAGGATAATTGTGTCACTTCTTTTTGAGTCTTAATTCTTTTTTAGATGTGATTGATGGCTTTTGGAGTGGTTCTCTCATGCACACTACGTAGGGAACCCTCTGACTGGCTGTGACCTGAGGACTGCTTACTTTTTGAATCGGAATGACTCGACGGCCACGGTACACAATGGGGAGGAGTACCGCAGTAGAAAAAGTTGGGGGTGGGTGGTTCTGTGTTACCTCGTAGGCCATGGTGGGGAGAAGTTGTGGCACGCAATGGAGAAGAGTATCTTAACAGACAATGATGGTGGTGGGTGTCTTTTTGTGACTCGACAAACCCACAATACGTGATGGGGAGCAGTACCTCAGTAGTTTAAGGTTAGTAGGAATGAGCTCAGAGTGACCTGGAAGGACAAATTTTCTTTATAGAGGTAGAGTTCTCCAGCAGCACTGGGGGATGTTAGATGATTCTACCCCTAGAAAAAACATAGTGTGATATGTCATGACTTTGTTCTTGTGATTGAGGTTATGCCATATGGTATATTACATGTGTGATAATTTACCTTACTTTTTTTACCCTATTGTTTTTTTTGAATTCTAGGAGACCTTCGGGGGCTCGAGGTCCCTACTGTGTATCGTTATACTCACGACTATATAAGCTTCGCCTGCACCTTATTGTGTCTTGTGCAGACGAAGAGCATTTGGGCTGAGGTTTGAGGGAGTCAGGACCTAGTAATACGTAGAGGTCACATTAAGATGTTGAGTGATGTGGAGGTGAGCTGTACATACCCTTCAGGTAGGATACATGGAGGACCATTTGGTGTGATGCGACGCATGGACTACTGATCATGAGTTGTAGCTACCCTTCAGGAAGGATCTGTGGGGGATGATCTAGGTGCTGCTTTTCATTGTTTCAGTTGTTTTTTACTTTTTATTTTTACTTTTACTTTTCCAGTTGGGATTTTATTCTGGCCTCTTTGCATTCAAGACTCTTTTACTACACCAGTTTACATCACAGTTTCTTCTTATTGTATTACTGAACAATGTGTTTGTAAAGGTTTTAATCCAATTCCTTCCTACTTTAGGGAATATTCCTTTTGTTTCAAGTCCCCAGCCCCTGACCTATAGAAGGCGGGCATGGGGTAGTCACAACACGAGCCTCGAGGGATGTGTTATGAAAAAAATGATTTTTATTATGTTCATTAGCAACCAAAAAATCATTTTTCTATCCATACATGATGAAGATGGCTTTAATTTCATATTTGGGAATATATGTTTTTTCATTTGTAATGGCTGAAATATTATACAATGAAATGTATAAATAATGTTTACTATTTTTTTAATTACACAAACCATGTAATGGAATTAGATTAAAGTGTTACTTCTCATGACTCATACAACACCCTACATTGGCATCATTAGTTATATTATATTATTTTTAACAAAAAATAGTGGGTTTATGTAACAATTTATTGAAAATGGAAATAACTGGATCCCATTTCAGTATAAAAGGTGAATTGGATAAATATATTAGTTAATTAGTTTACTATTTTATTTGGGTACCATTCATTTTTGCTGCAAGGAGAGGGTACTCAAACTTCAAAAAATTTAAAGACTATATTAGAAGATATTTATATGTGCATATGTTGTGGTATAAGTCAAATTATGTTGAAACTTGTAAGGAATAAAATAATGAAATTGAGAAATATATGGATAAAAAATAAATAATCCCACTTACACTGTTGTAGTGAATAACTTAATGTAGAATTACTTGATTGTATTTGGGATGTCTGTATACTATATCAACTCAATCCTCTATATACACCTCATTGGAATAGTGTAATACAATTTATGATTCACACCTTTTTAAATATGGAGTGATCAATGATTCGTCATGTGAGTCTTCTATATGATTTTGAGGAAACAAATTTTAAACAACAACATACATTATAAATTGCGATCCATCTAAATTAGAATATAGTTTACAAAACTAATTACATAATCGATGGAAACAATTACTGTTTTATTTGTATATGCAGGGTTATTATTTTTTAAGGCCTCTTCAAGTAGCAATCATGAACCCTGGGGACAAAAGTGTATCTTTATAGGTTATACTAAATAAAAGTGGTATATTACCAATATAATAAACCAAAAAAAAGTTTGTGGTTGGGATACATATGGAATTTCAGGAGGAGGATTAAAACACTAAAATATATAGTGTGACCCAGATAGACTTCAATGAATTCTAGGATTAAGATACACTATAGTTGGAACAGGAAAAAATTCCACAAATATCAATGGAAGAAGTAGTTGTTTCAATGACACAAGTAATGTGTTGGAGTAACAGAGATGTTAGAGAATGATTATGGTTTTTTTTAATATTCACTGTGAATAGTCATCCAATATTAGTTGATAACAATGATCATCTAACCTATGACAAATCGGTAAGTAGAACAGATGTTTCCAAGTTGCAGGAAACCATGAATTATGAAATGGATTAAATCTACTAAAACCACACTTGTATTTTATTATTTTATGGTGGATATGAATCCTATTGTTGGTAAATTGGAATTCATGATGAAACTGGAAATAAATGTACAATTTAGTCCATACAAGGAATGACTGGTTTTGAAATAGTTAAATCAGTGTCATGGATTTAAATACTATGAAACCATTTAAAAAATATCAATAAAAAATTAAATATAAGACTAAATTACATAGAATCATACCATGAGTATGATATTTTAAAAATGGATTTCAAAATAACCATTCTTAATGAGAACCTATAGCATGATCTTTATTTGAAATAACCCGAAGGGTTTGTGACAAATCATTCCAACAAGAAATGAAAAATGAATATTATATTTATGGAATAAAGTAAGGATATATGATATGATGTGTATTATAATTTATCCTATATATTATTTATGTAAATAATATATCTATTGTTCTAGGATACCACCATTTTATGGAATTCAAGACAATCCTTAAGTCAATTTATGGCATTAATGATATTTTCCTTGTTTCTGGAGAATAATCATAACTAGTAATCAAAGTATATATAGATGATAGCTTCCAATATTATCAAGATGAAATTAAGTAAAAAACAGGATACATATTCACTATGAATTGATGTTCTGTGAATTACAAGAGCTGAAAGAATGTTTTGGTCACAGATTCTATAGTTGATTCCATGTGTATTGTAGATTCCAAGGAGTCTCAAGAAGATGTATGGATACACAGATTCATCGAAGATATTGACATGGGACCAAAATTTAAATATCCTATCCTAGTATATTATGATAATACCATGGTATTTGATCTCATGAAACATCAAAGGTCATATTATCAGACAAAACCCCTAATTCAAAAGTAACATCTAATGAGAGGTATTTGTCAAATAGGTAATGTTTCAGTTTATAGTATCTACATGAATGAATATGTGGCATATCACATGAATAAATACATGAATTGGTAGAAACATGAATATCATATGAGGTATATTAGAGTGAATGTTGTAAGAAATATGTTGTATTCTAATTGGGATTTTGTTGGAGTTGGTGTCCTAAGTCCATAAATTTTTACGTTAATTACTTATATATTTGATGTATTGAACATTAATAATAGTTTTTGTTACATATTTCTTTTCTTTTTGGATCACAATTATGTATTCGATTCCTAGATTAATCATCATACTGATATGGTCATATTATTTCCACACTATGGCAAGAACCTTGAAGTGGAATGATGATATTCATAAATAATGTTCTATGGAAGGATAATATATGTCAATAGAAAAATAGTAAATTGAATTTAATTTATGAGTACTTATTTGTAGGTTAGTATTATTCTCATTAATTTCACACTTGTAAGTCTCTAATATTGGAGATAAAGAGAAAATTCACCGAGAAAAATTTCTATATTTTTTAGTGTCATTAGTAATTCTTATATGAAAGTGTTTGTAATTTTCCATAGAATTTATGAATATTATTATTGAATTTTAGGACCCATGTAATTAGATTTATTTTATTAAAAAAAACAATAACATTTCTTGAAGAAGTTGTATATTATTAATTCATCGCAATTGAAATTTCATTAATGGATAGGTCAACATAGTTGTTTTCCCTTTCATGTTTATGAAAGATAATATTTCATCCCTTTGATTGGAATATAAAAATCCCAATAGATTCTATACTCTTGGTGTAATGACATGAATATTTTAGTTATTTAAATTATTTTTCATAGAGAATGTAGAATTATGACACAGATGTGCATCCTTCTTGATGAGATATTGCCGCAAATAGATTATATTACAATGTGATCATTCGAATGTGGTTTTCATCATTGTTAAATTATGTTTGTTATCTAGGGTTAAATGACCTATTTATAGAAAATAATATTTTAATTTTGGAAATCCCACCTAATTTCAATGAGAATAAATCTTACAGGGTCACACAATAAATGATATACATGATCTCAAAAAATGCAATTTCATCTTAATTAATTAAATAAATGTTAGTCACATGACCGAGTGATAATTTTAATCATGTTTTATTTATAAAAATTATTTATTAATGAATAAAATATTTAAATAATATATTTAATTTGTATTATAATAAATTCAAGAGCATATCAAATAAACAAAGACGGTTTTCGGTGAAAAATATTAATTAACATGCTAGTAAAATAAAAAATTTTATTACACAATTTTTCGGACACCACAAAATAATATAAATAATAAAATATTGCATTGGGTTTTTTAAGTAATATAATATAATTTAATGGCCTACATGTAATTGATTAATTATTTTATCCTACACCTATGATTTATAAATGTACTGTTATGTTTATTTTTTATGGATATCAATCAATGTAACTGAGAATATTAAATTCTTCTACACAACTAATCCTCTCTCAAATAAAGTCATCCTTTAATATACATCTAATGAATTATAAATGCATTATATTTTACTTATATATTTAAGGATGAGTGATCAACCACAAAAATATAATCCATTTGATGCTCTAGCACCCAGAGATTGATGAGTGTTTCATAGAGATCAAAAGATCATGTGTGTGTAACTACTAGAGGGATTATATCATTGGAACATCAAAGCACAATGGAAGAAATATGAAATGATATTTTTTTATGATCAAACTCCTAAATGAATTATGGAACCTAATCCAAGGTAATCATTTCTAACAGTATTAAATAAATTAATTATAAATTTGACATGAATGATTCTCTCTTTGTTTTTGAGGAATAGATATATTCAAAAAAACATTATATCACCGACAACTGAATTCTTCCACAGTTCCTTGAACCCTCACAATATCTAAAAAAATTTAAAACAATCTTTTGGAGAATATATAACTCAAAAATTTACAAATAAGGTATATAGTAAATATTTTTTCCAACAGGGTAATAATGCTATGTCCTCATAGCATGCATCATGACCATGAGTTTATGATCATGTATGAAATAGTTCTTTTCATTAGGATGAAGAAAATGAGAACTTTACACTACTACATGATCCCAATATATATAAACATAGAGAATAATTTTTCTTGATGCATCAACAAAGACAATATATCTCGAAATGGCATCTATAATAGTAAAATAGGAGCTAACATCGATTGATACTTCTACTGAATAAATGAAACACGATATTTTAAATCTCTATAGAGATTGACTCAATTTTTAATAAGTTTAGTCTTCCAGTAATAATAAATATAGAGACATTTAACAAAAAAATGATAATACCCTTCCAAGACGAAGAATATTTGAATCTCAAAGAAATTCCATTTTTCCGTCCGGTTAAAAACAACATTCGTCTGTATAGTAACAATTGAAGTGTCGTGTTTGGAAACACCATTCATCAAGAACATAAATTCATTATTTAAGAAGTTTTATTTGGATATATTATCATAAATATTTTTTTTTATACATATATCAAACACAACTATTCTGTAATTTATGTTTTATTTCTCAGACATAGAGTAAAAAATCATCCCCAAAATCGATGAAAAATCAGTTGATGTACTCATGTAAAATAATATTAATCGATTCTAAGAAAACTACATGGTTATTGGTTAGAAAAAATTTCAAAATGTGCACTTATAAATGTAATAACTACTATTTAAAGAATTATTGGGAATCTCATACTCCTTAATCATAAACTGATGATAACTATGCTGAGGATCATTCATTGAAATACACTGGGAAAAATTAATTTGGTCATAAAATCATCAATTTGGGGGAAATATACTTATTCATTTTGATGAACTAATTGTGAACTTGATAGTCAACAAAAATGTGAAGGTTCACACTAGATATCCTAAAAAATAATGAGTTATTCTCGAGGAATAACACTATGATTGACAATGAAATTGGAAAATAGATCATCCTAATGAATTTTCAACCCCTCTCGATCCACTAGTTTCTAATGGATAGAGGGAGTAGATATAATATGTTTACATGATATAAAATCGAGGGGAAATATTTCATCTAACACCATTGAAAAAAAATCCAGTTTAAAAAATGATGGGAAACTCAATAACTACCAAAGGATGTTATCCATTCCATGGTTCATTCCACTGTATAATGGAAAAACATATTTAAACATACCCAAATATCGATGTAGAGGTCCATCCCAACTAATACATAGATCATATTATCCTTGAATGAAATGATTCACACCGTCATTGATGTTAATGGGAACCCATATAAAAATAATATTCGATACATGATTTATGATAGATCAACCAATAAATACCAATAATGAAATATAGAGGATTTATATCGAGAACTAAAATGTCATAGCAATGCTATATATATGAAAAAAATGAATGTATGAGAAGGGAAATAAATACCATACACTTGTTTCTTCCAAATATGTATATAAATTTCTATAATACATGGAATGAGACCTATAGGCTGATAAAAAAATTACTTTATATGTGTGGAAACTATGTAATGAGAGGAACCAATATCAAAAAAAGAAGACTCTATTGATGATGAAACAGTAATGTTGCCTCACACTATCACAGAACATGCATCATCCAACACTAGAGATTTGTTCACTACATGAATAATATTCACTTAAAAATTCTATCGCTGGAACCAACTTTTTCATGGAGAATATGGATATGTTGGAAATAATTTTTGAATTATCAAGTATGAAAAATTATATGGATTAGAGAAGACATGAATAAGTTTTTGTAAATATCATTAATATCCTCAACAACTGCAATTATTTGGTTCCTATAAACAGGAATTCTTCATGTGAACAATCATACCATACTAATAATAGGTGATATATTTTTTTAAAAAAAATTATGTAGATTTAGTGGAGGTATTATTATCATATACACTACTTTTGTTTCTATTAATATACCAATCCAATTATCTATTAAATTTATGGGACCCCTCAATACTACAACTAGGAGTTGGAGAAACTCACATCAACACTGAATTCCAAGGTGAGTGATGTTCCTTCATAAAATATATTTCTAAAACATCAAAATATGCAGTTAGTTTCAAAAAAAAACTAGGATCAAATATTTGTTTGAAGACTAATATCAAATCTTCATGCATTAAGTTTCAAATTTAATACCACCTCATCTAAAAAGTGATTTAGCATTGAAATAATTTTTTAACACTAATTAAGTATTATGAGACCTATTTATGGGCCCTTAAAATCATTCATTAGAATTTAATAGAGTTATTCAATTCTCAAATCAATTATAATGAAACATGTATAATCAAAAAATTTAATGTTAATAATATATTTTCACCAATAACCTAGAGTAACATAAGGATCATTACATTGATATTTTTCCATTAACTTGCTCTCTACATACCAAATATGTCCCAAAAATACACTCCAAACTTCATACTAACATAAATGAGGAGGATAAACCTATTATGAAACCATTTTTCTATAATTTGACCTTGATAACCCACTTATATTGTACCAAATCTGATCCATAAACTAGCAGAAGAGAGTTTTTGATCTTCATTAGCCCGAGAATATCACCAAGGCATCAATAAAATTAAAGATGAAATAATTTCATATCAATAATTACAAGTCAATTTAAAAATTTAATCTAGTTGTTGGTATGACCAACACTTCATAGGAGAAAAGGGTTGAAAACACCATGATACAAGTCATAATATGAAGAGACAACACAACACAACATAGTATCACATTCTCCATCATGTGGGGGAGAAACCAATGGTCCATGGTTTTCATGTATGAATTCCATCACCGATTCGTGCCTTACCATGACCATGGAATAGAAATTTAAATCTGTAAACACACAATGTAAAAACTATTGTGTGAGACACATGACTAGTAGTATTTCTTCGATCATTCCATAAGTAATATATATTAGATAATCCATTCATTTTTAATATAAATAAATCATTATATGGAAACATTTTAGTATTTTATATGAACAAATTAATGAATAACCATTTTTAATGACAATTAGAAAATGGGTATAAGAGTTTTCCCATTAGAGAAAGAAAAATCAATAATTATTATCAAATAGGGAAAAATAAAACAATTATGAATAGTGGTCGGGAATAATCATTTTATAAAAAATTAAATGAGTAAATAATTAATACTATAATGCATGAAAAATAATTTCCAATAATATAACTATGATTAAGAGACCAATAAGATAGCCATAAAATGGTTTAAAGGCATATTGGTAAAGTATGAATTCCAATTTTCATATGGAAAACCTCTATAAATAAAAAAATAAAACCCCAATGTTCTAATATACCTGAACTCAAGTTGTTTTATTTCGTTTTCATCATCTAATTCATTACCTAATAGAGAAAATAAATTCCCAATGTGTGTTATTCATGATTGACTACACAGTCTCAGAAGATATTCAATATATATCAAAAAACATAAAATGGGTTACCAATAGTCTAGAACTAATTTCAATCATCATTTCATTTTGATAATATTTATGAATAAAAAAATGGTATTTATTATGAATACCAATTATTTTACAAAACTCATGTTATTTTTTAAAAATCCAACATAAAATGGATATTCACTAAATTAATTCTAT
Organism: Viscum album; assembly: GCA_963277665.1. NCBI lineage: Eukaryota > Viridiplantae > Streptophyta > Magnoliopsida > Santalales > Viscaceae > Viscum > Viscum album. Next base: position 2,079,754,286 of record OY728152.1, on the reverse strand, counting down.
TACATTAAAAAGAAATATATATTTTTTTATAAAAATCCATCATATCATCACATTTCAAGCACCATATGATTAAATCCGTTGACTTTAAAAACATTATACCAATTTTGTTAATTTTAATTCATTATATTTTTACCTAATGATCAAAATTTAATGTAACACAATGTTACACTCTTCTGGAACTCCATTTTTTATTATCTATTTATCATCCTTGTTTTGGTCTATTTGTGGGATTTTTGAGGATGGAAATACTTTTCATGGGAAAACAACACAATGTTAAAGGATTTATATTTATTTGAACAAATGGAGTCATGGTATAAATGTTTCAGATACTAATTAGAGTTATTACTTGGTTCGTAGAATTCTAGGAGTGAAGTATTTGAGTTTTTTACATAAACATACATTATCTACAGCCTGATGGGTTTTATACACAAAGTTATTGGTTTAAATGAATTGTATTCATTTCTTGTCAAATTACATGAATTACATTAATTGAATTAGAATTTTACCCATCATGTAAATAGTTCAAATCATTTAATGTTACGAATAGTTTTTTTAATTAAATGATGATGGGGTTGTCCTTGTACATGAACTTGGTTGTCACATGATGTGTAAGGTGATTACATGTTGTTTAATCACCCTGATTTTGGATTTTAGAATGTGGCATGGATTATATATTATTTCATTCATTGGAATCCATTGTACCTATCAAAGTAGATGATATCATGGGTTATTTAACAAGTATAGAACCCTTTAGATAATTTCATTCGGTGATTGATCATTATTGAGGCTATGGTTCTTTTATCGGGGTGATAGTTCCTTTTGGTTCTTCTTTCCTTTGGTTGTGACTATTGTTTTTCTATGGTTATGATTAGATTTGTAGCAAGATAGTGTTTTATATTGATCCATTGTAGTTTTTTATTTCACCTTATCTTTTTTATGGTCGATCACGTGGTTTCAAGTCCTCATTGTTGAAGGTATATAGTTTTATATTGGTTTGAGGTATGTGTTTTTCTATAAAGGGATAATTCTTGTAAATTCATTTTCTTCTTATAAAAATATATTAGGTTGTCATTTAATTTATATATTATGTGGTTTTATTTTTTATCTTGGAATTGGAAATATTTTCAAAAAGGTGTATTCTTGAAATATATAATTTCATGACTTGGAATTTTTTTTCTAACACCGAAAAACATTGGATTGGATTTGAAAATGTGTTATAAAATTATGAGTATGTTTTGATGATATATTTTGACAATTGACACATTGGGAGTCATCGATGCCATGAGATAAAGACACAGGTATCTTTAGTGAGTGTGCGGCACCACTATGAGGTAACCTTTTTGATAACTATGGTCTTTGGTAAAACTATATATTTTTTATATCCAATGTTTTTCCTATTTACACTCTTAATTGTCTAACGCACATTTTCCCATAGGCTAGGGACCAATCTGACGTTCTTTTTCAACTATGTATGTTTATTGCATGTTATTTTATGATGGATTGATTATCAAATGTTTATATATGAGGTTGTATCACATGAAATCACATGATGGTATTTCATGGATATGTTATTACATGCTTACCATAAAACCAGGGATATGATTTAATATGTATATCACAACTAATTCATATATTTATGGGTTACAATTATGAACATATTTTAAAAAATCATATAGGAAAAATATTTAAAAATAAATTGGATTTATGGAAATTATTTTTATTACTATTCTATTTTAATTTCTATAAAGGATGCAAGCACGATATTAGACCAAGTATTGACTATGTGGTGGTATCCAACTGGGTATTGTTCTCATATGCAACATCTTCACTTTGGGTTGTTGTAGATAGTGTATTACTGGAAACAGGAAAAGGAAATGGTATCTTGTAGCATGTATACTTTTCATTTGGTGAAGGAATTCACAGTGGGGTGGTTCAAATTATAATATTAGCTAAAAGAGTCATTTTGATCTTTATTTATTCATACATTACGGATTATATTGATGGGATTAGATTTTATGTATATGGTTTTATATTTTGTCTTCCTAATATAATTGCATTATGTTTTTAAACAAATTGAGGGTAAATACCACATTATTAAAAAGAGGAAAATGAGAGACTATTTCAAAAAATGTTGTAAGAGGGAAACCATTAAAATCACTATGTGCTATTTCATTATATATTCTATATTATTTTCATACCTCTCCTCACCATGTGACAACTACCTTGGGTGTATTGTTAGGTTGAAATAGTTTGGATTGTTATAATTAATTATCATCAATCACCCACCATGCCAGTTTAAATTGAATTATCAATACCAAAATGAATCATTGTTAATTGATTTTAAATATAATTTAATATATATCCATAAACAGATTCAAATAATATTAATATATTTTGAAACAAAATTCAATGAAAAAAATATAACATTAAATAATTGAGGTATTCACAAGGATGTATAGTTTCTACCACCCGAAATATGAGAAAATTAATGGATAAGGACATTAATTATTTAATGGAGGTGCACATCATATGACCACAACCATTTAGGGGGGAACATGAGGACATTTTTGGCCATTGGAAAAGAACCACACGGTGTGTGATGGGATAGGAAAACAAAGACACAAACAACCACAATTAAAGGAATGGTATTATAGTGTGTAAAACACCTAAACAATAATTTTTATAGCATATAATTAGTGCTCTTGAACAGAGGTGGATTTGTAGTCCTTTGAAGATCATGTGGGGTCATTATAGAAGTGGTAGAATGGGTATTTAATTTGTTTGATTATTTTTTTAAAACCCACCATGAAATCCCTTAAAATTTCAAATGGAGTCTCCGAATGATTAAAATTACAATGGGTTCATTAAATCCAAAACCCTAATGTAGCCAGAGCATTCAATGATCCATGTATCTAATAATGAACTGGTTCTATAGTGCGGTCTAAAACTCAAGGTGATACCCTTCTGAAAAATTCTTCCATGGAGAAGGCTACGATGCAACCTCTAGAAGCTGGGTTCAGTTGAGAAAAACCATTTCTTCTGTGGCATAGAATTAACCCCTATAGTTCAACTATAATGAAACCGAAACCAACATGGTTCTATTAACTCAACTATATTGTTTTCTTTAGTTTTATACTATCCTACCATCTTACGAGGAATACATATTTTAAAACATACCATTATGATTCAGAAAACATTTCAAGGATGTAATCCCTTACCAAAACATGGATCAACATATGTAAATGATTTGAATAAAGGGAATCAACATAAATAATTAAAAAAAAGAAACGTTAGGGATGTAACATTTATTGGTCCATGAACAATATTTATAGTTTTATTAACTCATATACACTTCTATCATGAAGAATTTATATTTTTATCGATAATTATTGTAAATTTTATAAATAAAACACTTGTATTATTGACTAGCCACCACATTTCTCAATTTTCAGGATGAATTTTATCAATACCACTCCATTAAATTCCAACTTCAGTGGCTTTATTGCTAGGATTTTACATAACATTCAGAATAGAAAAATAACTATCCTTATTGTCTAAAAAATATAAAAGATGATGTTATACTAATCATTACCCACTTATTTGATTGATCATGGTATCAAAAAAATGAGATTATTATTATGTGGAATCTAATGCACTGAATTATTATAAGGGAATTTATATTGTTTCATGTATACAATTATATATACTCCATATATAAACAAAATAATTTCATTTCTTGTTTTTAAATAGTATTTTTCATACTAATTCCCAATGAATAATAAATTTATTAATTATTTATGCCTAGAATTCATTGACATCAATATATCATACAATATTCTAGATTTTAATCAGACACTCATTTATAAAAATTATTTAATGTATTATTAATTTTTTATAGTAATAAAAGATCATGAAATCCATATTTCTTGTGGTAATGAGCATATGATATATAAAATTTTTCATGGAGGCCTTGTAGAAACACTAAATATAGAATTACACATAGATGTAGAAGAAAAAAAATTAAACATTCTGTAAATTATTTATTTATTTTATTTAATTAAGGGTACACTATGCAAATTCGCCATGAAACATATTTAGTTCCTGAAACAATATTAATGAAAAATCATGATTCAAATCCTATTAAAAGAAGAATACGAATAATGGCATTTATATTAAAGGGGATTGATTATAATACCACTCTAAAGATTTTATGAAGAAACATATACATAAAACAAATAATAGTATTTTAATCCCTTTCTAGAATACTATAAATGATTATATAGAAATACAATGGGAAATAATAATTACTTAAGTTTATTTTTAAATTTTACAATATTTGAGAAAAAAAGAATTATTAAATAAATGCCTCTAAACGTATCCAAGAACAATGCTACTAACTGATTATGTGAGGGGATCATTTTCAAATTAATTATATTCTAGTCACTCAAATGGTGAGGTGTAAAATTAATGAAGAAGAAGTACATGTAATTAACTTACATATTGAAAATTAGAAAACTCTATGCCACACCACTTATTTTTCTTATACAAGTGAAGACTCTACCCCTCCTCATTATTATTTATTTTAAGGGAAGTATTATATATATCATTAAAAAATAGAATGTTTTATAACACCTATGCTGGGAAATAATGTTAATTCAATAGTCATTTATGGAAATAAATATCCTCCAGAAGTGCCTATGGTTTTAAACTACCTCGATAGATTTATTATTGAGCCAGTAAATTTATTTGTATAATTAAAATAAGTTTTTAAATGGCTTCCTAAAGTCTAATTTTGAAATTACCTCATTTATTAGGCCTTTGGATACCATGAAATCATTTACTTGCCCAAATAAACATTATTATTTATCAATAATATTTAAATTCTGATGGAGGGAATATCAAATTTTTATAAAAAAAAGGAAACCCTAATTTTTTTGTAAGGGGAACCTATTAAATAGACAATTCCCATGAAAAAACAAAGACACAATATAAATGGTCTTGAGTTGTATAGTATGGTCTAAGAGACCTTTCAAAAAAACAATAATTAATCTAGCCCCCAGTCATAGAAAAGTTTTACAATGGTCTAATGACTGCACTCACCCATGAAAACATTATGAAATCCATCATGAAAAAGAATCATGAATGACTTCCCACATCAGGCCCCCACATATAAGTAGCTACTTCCAATGAAACCATCTAAATGTACCTCATTCCACATTGATTACAACCAGATGCTTTTTTTGGATAATACTGAAACTCCGTTTATCGCACACCACCGGTAACACCCTCCGTTTTCTTCTTCATCACCATCATCTAACCATAACAAAAATTAAACCCACTCATATTACAAAAAATTTATTTAGTAGTTGTTTTGGATAGACTATGAGTTAGATGTTTACTCAAGACATCAAAAATGATATACCCACTCAAATATTTATTGGGAATAAATTATGTGTTTCCTAGTCCCTATATTCACATTAGTGGTTTCTATACATCAGAAGATCATAGATCTATTGAGACATGGACTAATGCAGTCATCCTTAGAAGATAAATCTACCATCAAGGGACATGTTTCACCTCATGTGACCCATCCTTGCATTTGGGACTCAATGACACCATCCCTCACACTATTTAAGGATTCAAAGGCTATAAATCCTAACAATCAACCTTCACATCATGTAGGAAGACACCACCCATAATATACAGACAATGACAATCTTGGGGTTATAAATGTTCCTTTATCCATAAAATCAATATTAATAATTACAAATGGAAAATATCAATCATATTTAAATTATCTATTTCTCTTAATTAACAATTTGAATAAAAAATAAATAAATACATTACTTATAATATTTTTTCTTGATTTTGGACATACATAGATAAATAGTAATGGATTATATTACCTTATAAATCCAACATGTGGGTGGTAATATTCCATCTTAGTTAAAGAAATCTATTTAATTGATTAGTAAAATTTGAAATCATAGTCATTTATAAAAAATTCTCAAATTGAATTTTGAAATGTATCAAACTACAAAACCTCAAAAGTATTAATTTTTTTAGTAAACTAAGTTTGAATTACTGGTGGTGAGTTTCCATTTATATAACATTAATCTATCAGATATGATGATCCATGACATTAAATTTATGTTTTTCAATCTAGAAATAAGTTGACAGACTCTTATCCCATTATTTATCTGTTGTAACTTCATAGGTTTGATATTAATTTGAAAAATGTTAACATATCATCATGACTAAGCATGATGATCATAAATATGGAATAAATAAGGAATATATACATTTTATGGTTTTATTATCATACATCTTATTATTTTCTAGTAAATATACGAAGATAAATGATATTATATTAATATATATATATTTATATATTAAATTATATAAAATATTATTAATCCACCAAAACATGACTGCCACTAGAAAAGTACATCAAATAGACACCTCATGAAATTTTCCCGAAGCCTCACCCCATCATTTTCCCACATCTGTCTAGTGTCATCCTTTTGAAACCACTCTATAACACTCCTCAACAAAATGGTTCCATGTTCCCCTATCACTAGCCCCCTCCCCAATGTTCCCCTTGAGCTAATTGATCATTAAAATATCCAACCCCTTACTAACTATCATCATGTTCTTAGATTATTTCAAAGGTTAGTGATCTAAAATTTTGATCACATATAAAAATTACATTCTCATTTTCCTCAACAGTAACAAAATTTATTACATTAATACACTAAAACATTCTTCCAATCCATCCACTCGAGCACCCTTTTATGTATAATTATTTCAAAATATAATATAATTTGGGTTTTCTCTTAATTTTTATACTTATATAATATAGATCTAATTATTTTCATATTTAATTTTTTATAACATTTATATACTAAGGTAAACTATTTAATTAAAATAAGTACATTTATCTATATTTATAAAACAAACCTAATAGATTTTAAAACATAACTATGTCTAACATTTTCTGTCTTCATATTAAATGATAATGTTATTTGATATATTAATTGTCATGATATGTGAAATTTAATTTTTCATCAATTTTTTTAACTATACATCAAAGAAAATATATGATTGGGAAATAATAAATTAACCTACAATGATATTATAAAATAAGTTTTAATATGTTTCCCTTATTTGGTTTATGAATTTTATATATTGACCTTTCATATAAAATTTGATACCATTACCTCTATCACTATTTTCATGGCAATCATTTAAATATTAATTTAATATATCATGTTAAAATTTCATATAATAATTTATAAAATATTATGATTTTATTTTATACCATTAAATATGTATGATTAAAATTGGTATTAATTTATGCGGTTATTTGGGGGAATAATTTATTTTTTATATTGAAGCATGATATTTTATATGGATATGATAGTGTTACATCATTATTAGAATGGAATATTTAATTTCAAAATCCATTGAGATATTAATATATTCCTTTGATGAAAATCTAAAACCCAATATTATAATAAAACATAATATTCAAACACATACTAAAGTCTATAATATAAATTACAATCACAGTAGAAGGTAAAAATAACAACCCAAAGCACCCACAATGGTAATGTTATTACAAACCAACAATAGGACCCAATGGATGTAATGATTTATAACTGGGAAAATAACTCTCTTTTGTTTCATGTGAATAACAATGAATATTTACTTCTCTCTATCTCTAATTGATGATGGTATCACCTTATAAGTTTGGAGAACATAATTTTTTTGGAAATAGGATGGTCCATTGATTATAAACTAGATCAATTAAAATATTTTTGAAAACTCAAATATGAATTACAAAACATGTTAAATGGATAGATATCTACTAAAATAGTTTGAGACTGAGTACCAAATTATTTTCCTCCACTTTCTCTACCAAAGATGAACCAGTAAGAAACATATCCATGTAACCAGAGACCATTGATCCCGGATGATATCATATTTTCCGTAAATGTAACATTATATCATTACTAGATGAGCTAGTAGGACCTATATTGTATTGGAACCTCTGTAGATTATATCACACCAAAAATCCAGACATTACTATATGTATTTGTCCCCTGATGCACAAAATCTCCATTTTTATAGATTTAAGAAATTATTACATACTAGCTTCATTGATGTCCACAACAACTTTGTGTAATGTTTCTGTACATTAAAGGATCATGTTGTGAAGTGATATTACCTATGCTCTATTAAATATTTAATTCTATCTAAATCATATAGATAAACAGTATAGAAAAAATTGTATTGAAGAAGCTAGAGAATTTGAATACTAATTTTTTCATCAAACCACATGTTGAGATTGGTATCAAAAGAATCAAATCAATTGGAATCATTTATTATTCCACCATAGTAGTTCAATATATTTATTACAATAATGATTTTAGTAAAGAGAAGATTAATTATTTCTATTCAATGAAGAACAATAAACCAACATGTAGACACCATTTTATAGAACACCTCTTCCAAACATTATTTATATAAAGTTAATTTATAACTATTATCCATGAAAGAAGATCATTTTAGTTGGTAAAACTTTTCCCTTATTAATGCACCCCATCAGTAACCATCCCTAGAGTTCTCTTCACTATATTGTAAACACAATAATTAAATATATAATTATCACAAAGAGTGAATATGAATCTATAAAACGTAGTTATTTTTAAAAAGTTATATTATTTTGATATCATGTAATTCACGATACACTCTGTTAAGTATTCACTACATACAACATATTCTTTTCATGTGTTACACACAACACAAATTTTCTATAAAACATTATCTTAAATTGTAATTATTAATTCAAGTCAATTTTTACCTAGACATTACAAAAGTGGGTTTAAAAATAAATAAGTGAATTATGAAAATATTACCTACAAATGTATCTATAATTTATTGTCATAAAATTACAAATGAATGTGAACTCTGTTTTAAAAGAAAAGGAAATGTTTTTCTCAAAAAAATTTAAATGTGCACAAGTGTGTTATACCAAAAACTGAAGAAATAAATCTTTTTGTATTATATTAAAGAAATATGTTTATGATATATTCAGTATAATGCATAACATTCATAAAAACTATTCCAATTTTATGCATATATGAATTTTTTTTCCAAAAAGGCAGTTTTTCCTCCTTTGGATAGAACACTATTTCTAAATATAGTTTTGACCCTATTATAAATTACATATTACAAAATAATCTTCTTAATTGAATTATCAATATTGGAATTTAATTTCGGTGAAATTTTAGTAATTTTATGAAAACATACATGTTTTGATGAATTATTAAAATATTGATATTTAATGAAAAAAATATTTTCATTTAAATTGTATACTTAGTCAAATAGTAATTTCAATTAGTTTAAAATTCTAGTTATTTCATTTAAAAAAAATAAATTATGGTTTTCAAAAAATATATTATTCTTTAAATTTTTTATAAAAAGAATTTATGATTTTGAAGGTAATTTTTTCAAAAAGATATTTACTTATAGAGTATTGGATGTTTTATTTTAAATTATATTTTGAAAATACCATTTTTTGAAGTCAAAAGAATGAATACGTAATTTGTATTGATATTTTAAAACCAAGAATGACCAAAAATTTCAATTCCATGAAATTAACTTATTTAAAATTTAAAACAAAGAATGGCCCAAAATGTCATTTTCATTGTCTTTATTTTCTCATAAGTGCCAAAATTGGAAAAGTAATTATTATGAAAAAAATATCAATTTTAATTTTAAAACAAATAATTATATTTTCATGTTATAAAATTATTTTTTTATTGGATCCACTTTGATGTAATTAATATATTTAAAATATTTTTTTAATATAAACTTAATAACTTCACATTTAGGCTTTAAATAACATATCCTTATTAATATATTGATAAAAAAATTTATATATTCGACTATAAATATTACTCTAAAATGTGAATGATATATGTTCATCATAGTGATTTATATTTAATTTTTACTGACTAAAAAATTTCATTAAATATTTACACAACAGTAATGTTATAATTATTTTATTAATGGATGTGTCAAAGAAACATTATTAATTTTTTAAAATTAATACAATTTTGGATAAATAACATAGATTTATTTTGATATGTTCATGAGATTTCAGGTTTTTAATAAAATTATTTTTTAAATGTTATCCTGTTATCATTATATTTTAAAAAATAAATAAATTAAATAGTGCCAAAGTTGACACTATTGATCTTTTATCAAAATATTTTTATGTTAAATTATTTAATAACCATATGAAATATTTTAAAATAAAAAATAACTATAATATGGTGAAAAATGTTAAAAATGTTTCATTTATGGTATACATAACATCACATAAGATAAAATTTCCACCTTTTAAAATTAAAGTCATTGTTACCATAGTTAAAAATATAATTTTCTTAAGTAAGGGTTATTTAAAATGGCATGGTTTTATAAAAATACTGAAACATGTAAAAATATATTTTTTGATTCTATAATAATATTATATCATCTTATTTTCAATTTCATGGATTTTTAGAGGTTTTTGAATTGAGAGTTTATTTATTATAATTTAATATTTTATGAGATTACTAATTTTCCCCTCACCAAAATTACAAAAGAGAACCTCCACCATCAATTCTTCCCAAAACATGAGCCTTCAATCATGATCATACCCTCACATTTCCATTCTATACTTACATATTATCAATCTATAGGTGCATGCATTATCAAAAGATTAACTCTTTTATAAGAAGGGTATATCAATAGGGAGCTCACTGAAGAAGATGTAATCAACTTTATTGACTCTTTCAAGATTATTTATTCTTATACATCATATTCATGTTTGGATTCCATTATAAATTAATAAATTTAGTATCAATTATATACTATTATTTTATTATGAATATGTAACAACCATATTCCACATTTTATCTATACTATAAAAAATGAAAATACCACATGTGCATACAAACGACATACCGTCTCCCGGCCGTGGTGTAATATATTATTCATTAAAAACTTATATGGATGGGTATATTGATGTAAATAATATAAATATTTATAATTACTATAACATGATATTTATCATGAAAAAACTATAACATCCAGTTCCTTACATTTTTACTATTAAGGTAATGATATCATCGCTCTCGCGTATGTGTGGTCTACTGTATTCGCAACGCGATGTGACTCATATTCCATATTCACCATTGAAGAATGTTTATATAATTATATATAATTATTTGATATGACATATATTACCTTAATATAATTCATCAATAGATTTAACTATATCATATGAACAATAATTGGGACTTATACGACAAAACTTGCGTAAGAAATTAAAGTAGTTAAAACATGAAAGCTGAGTAATAAAGAATCTTAATTAACATATATGTGATAATATGATCATAGATGATATCATGAATATTAATATGGTTGTAGAATATTTAATAACTTTATTTTAAACAATATTAAGTATTATCTTATATGCACAATGAAAATCATTCCTAATGTAACGGTAAATTTCCTAATCTCATTATTATATGAGATTGATTATACGTAAGAATTTAATGGGGAATAATTATCTTTCATTTCTATGTTTCTAATAAAATTTATTCAAAAAATATTTTTACTAATCTTTTATAATTTTTAATAATCAATTTTATAATTTTTTTTTTCACTAGTCTTTTAGAGTGGAATTTTTGCACATATGATAATGATGTATTTTTTTGATATTATTAGAAAATGTATGAGAAAAATGATTTATAATTACATGAAACGAAAATATTTTTACAAAATATTGGAACCTTAAATAATTGAAGCTTCCCTTAGAATATTACAAGTCATTTGGAAGGAAATTTTTTTCTTTTAATGCTTTGTGGAATTTCAAATAAGAATACATTTGTAAATATGAAGGAATGTTTTTCGAAAGAATTAATTTATTCTGATATATCATAAATTATTTTTCATCTAAGATAAAAATATTTGATGATACATAAGTTGTAATGGAGATATTTTTTAGGGATACTATCCCTATCATTCACATGCCCAGTTTTGATATTATGAAATAATATTTATAAAACCCATTATTTTCCATTGGTTAATTTATGATTGAATGATGTTTGTGAAAACCATTTCATTCCTTGGGTTATGATATGATGTATGATTTTTGTTCATGGGACACATACATGATTGGTTTTCACTATGTGACTAATGGGACCTATATCTTCCTCCCATACAATGGGTAAAGATTTTTATCTCATGATATCGAGAGGACTATAATAGGAAAGGATATCGTTTCAGTAATATAAAACATGAATTGGATAGAAAACTAAATTTAGTTACATAGGTCTGGAACAAGGAGTGAACTTAGTTCATTAAAAGACCATCCCATTTGAATGGTCCTAGAAAGAAGACATTTTTGATATATAAATGATTTTCTATAATTATGTGTATTACACAATTTTAGGAATTATGTAATGATCTCATGAAATATGTTGTGTATGACCTTATATGATTTTTCCAATGAAAGGACAACCTGATATTTGATATATTTTACATTATTTTGAAATGTTATGTTTATGGTATTTTATCATAGGATTATGATATCACTGATATATTGATTTTTTACACCTACAGATCATCTGAGCTCACCTTTATCTTGTGTTTATTTTTTCCAAGGAATAAAGAATGGTTTTATATTGGAATAGAAATGGGGAATATCTATTTGGAATATGTCGAAGATTATTCATCAAATTTGAAGAATCTGTTACATGTTTACAAATGCACTAAAGTAACATAGTCATTAGGCGTGTGTTTGTGAAATATAATGAACATTCATCTAAAAATATGTAATATACATGTTTAGAACACTACTTCATTATAGAATACATCCAAAATAGGTTCCACAAATGAGGAAATTAGATTCATAAAAGAAAATTCATCATTAACATTCGTATATAGAGAGTAAATGCATATAATGTATAACTACTCCTCCATACATATATATTTTAAAATGATAATTTCACACTCATCCATGATCCAATGAGTATAATACATAAAAATAAGAAATATTGACATTGTTGTGTTCCATATTTTTGAGGCTGATTCTTTTCATTCCATGTAAATACTTCACAAAGGATCCCATGCTTGGCTTAATAATAATTTTCTAAAAATAGATTTACTTTCAAAAATGTGCCAATAAATTTTTTAAAGTAGGGTTTCCATGGCCACCTCCAAACCCTATTTTTTATATTACCACAATCTTCCATATGCTGAGGTAAATCCCTCCAATAATCCCAATGAAGATGATTATCACTTCCAATTCCATAATGAATTTATAAAAATATCACCTCTAGTATATTTATAATATCTTTAGGCCAAATAAAAATATATTCCCACAAAAAAATATAAATTTTAATTATGAATCCCTTTTGTGGATAAGTGGGAAACCTCATTAAAAAAAAGGAACCACTACATACTAAAAGAGATGAAAAATTGATTGAAAACGAGATTGAGAATTTTGAATTGGAGACTCTATATAATCCTTAGTAAATTTTAATAACCTGAATATCCAGTTCCTCATTTATATGCTTTTCAATGTGATAATCCATTCTATCAATTTTCTATATAAATAACTCAACATAGAGTTTACCCTGATTGAATCCCCACACAAATATGTGGTCTTGATTATTTATCCAATCCTCTTACACCTTATTGGTATCAAATGACAATGTTCGTTCATAAAATCATCTAAACACAATTTTTGATGCATTTAACTAGACATTTTTTTTATGAATGACTAACTTATAATAAAGGATGAGCTCCAACGACTCCCCTTTTTCTTCTTCCTCAATTCATATTTCCTCATTTTCTTTTTAACCTTATGACTTTCTAATATTCCACTACTCTCTATTCATGATAGGTTCTGAACTCACTATTATAGAAGTTGGTAACTCATATAATCATGTATCTATTTTACCTTCCATCGACTCAACTGAAGATCTAGTAACAATTTTTTTTCAAAGCATTGTGTAACTTATATAAAGACATGCTTTATTCAATCCATTTTGAACTAGATAATTCCTTGGTTGAAGGTTCCTTTGCTTCACCTTGCTAAATTTAGATCCAAAATTCATATCCCCATAGAGATCATGCTCATGATCTATCACTTTTGGGGGATCACTATCTCTATCTATCATCTCAAAGTCTTCCAAAAATTTTGATTCACCCAATTTATTTTACTTTCTTTCAATTACAATATACCTCTCTTTGTGATCTTTTCCTCCTTGATCGAAAACATCTAAAGGCATAAATCTGTTATGGGTTTTATGAGAGATTGTTGCATCAAGGATACCATAAGACAACTTATCCTTTAGATTAGAAAAAGTTGACATTTCTGAATCCATCTCATCAGCCTCATAATCAATAACTAGAATCAGATTCTGACCAGGTTACACAAGCCCAGTAAAAATACCAGCATTCACAATAAAGGGAGGACCTCCAAAATCATTCCATAGGCACTTAAAGATATCAGTGCCCTTCAGTTCATCCTTGGACTTCAACGATCCACTATCCACCACCTATATAAAAATAAATACCCTAACTGAGGCACATGGTACACTGATACCTTCTATTTTAATGAACTACCAACAGTTCATAAGACATCAGCAAAAGAAGTATAAAAGTCTGAAATGAAACATGGAATAGAATATATTATCTTATCCTCTTCCAGTGACTCATTATTTGTACTGAATATGTTATCATCACCCAAGTACACAATTTACTCCCCTCAGAGGTAAACGTTGCTAAAACATACTGAGAATGAATCCCATGAATAGTATTCACCTCCAAGAGAATGTCTTAAAAATGATCCTCCCCAGGATAGTCTGTCTGAATTTCTCTATTTTCATCACTATTGATACTCTTTCTCTTGACCAGGTTTCTTTGTCCGGTCCAAGACCCACAATGTCACACATATGCTACATTCCCAAGTTGTCCACATGAGCCCTATAAATGAATCAACATTTCATAGATGAATAACTACATCGACTGTCATTCCTCACAACCATTAATCCAAACTGAATCCTATGGTGCCTTCAAAATGTCAACCACAAAGCATATACAAGAAAAACCTGGGAGGATGACAACTTCCATTTGACAATAAGTGAACAAGAATCCTGTGACGAGGTTTCCAATAAAATCCAATATAAAAAGGGTTTTAAAGGTAAGGGGTGTTCATGGAGGCATTACCAGATCACAATCATTGTCATATCCCTCTTCATGTGAAATAAAAATACCAGTGGATGATGTTGAAGAAGTAGCCATTGCATATATGAGGGGATCTAGACCACATGGTAGTGAGATAATCCACTGTTAGGAACTTAATAAAGACATGTATATAGTAAAGAATCCCAACCACTACATGATTCATTAAAATCCATGAGTCAAAGATGATGTGATCAAACTCATCGATTGATGAGTGATGATGCCGGTATCATGAAACCAGAGTTTGGTTGAAGTCAGTTGAGGCATTATATAATTCATAGAGAGTTATTGGGAGATAAAGCAAGCCTTTGAATTGATCATGGTTCTTATACCTGAGTCGTATTTTTGGAACCTTCATATGGGATCAATGATTACAGAAAGTAATGAATGTGAGATAAGGATAAGGGGAATATTTAAACCAAGAACACCCCCCTCTATAGGGGTGGTGGGGGTTGTGAGCACTCGCATCGATGCTTGGGGTCTAGTTTGTGAGTATATAGAGAGAATAGGAGTGGATCCAATAACAATATATAGAAATTGAAAATTCATAGAAAATTTTAAACTTGTTATTAAATTTATTTTTCCACTAAAGGATTATTTTTTAACGACTATGAATATGATTTTCCACCATTTGAAAAATAATATCAATATTATGACTTTAGATACACCCATGAATCAAATGATCTCAACGCTATACTAAATAATAGATTCTATTTTCAATAACATTCAATAATTCAAGGCCATCCTATCTATAATTTATGTGTAATAAAATCATTTTGATTTAATTTTTATTGATAATTAATTATATAAAAATTATTCTCATAAGATTGATAAATTTCAAATAATGTTCATTTTAAATTCATTATATTTATTATTATATATAAACAATCACATTTGTGACATAAACATATATAATTCCCCAAGAAAAATGAGAAGTATTAAAAAAACCAAAATTCCTTGTTAATGAAAACTACATGACATAATTCATAAATAAAATAAAAAAATAAAAAAATTAAAATATATTATTATTTTGGTGTTTAAATATTATTAATATTTTTTCGTTAAAATAATCATTAATTTATTATATATAGTATAATTATTTTATATTTTAATGTTACAAAAATGATGATGTTATAATTATTTGATAAAATTATTGAAAAATAAAAATATAATATATTATGGTAATTTATTATTGAAATTAATATTCTACAACTCGTAATTTTTTTGATCTTATATTTTTTTGGATATTAAGGGGAATGAAACATTAAAAAATAAAAAAAATATTAAAAATTATTTTAAAAATATAGTTTAAAAATAATTAGGATTAAAAATATTGATAATGAAAATATAAAATATTATTAGTCACTCTTTTTTCTTTAACAATATAATAATGAATACTAATGAATTATAGTTAAATTAATTTTAATTATAGAGATATCCACCATCCATGTAAATATGTAACACTATGAATGGATATCTAAATACACCTTGGAATGCTAGTTTCATTTTTTAATTGATCTTTATAAAATATTATTATAACCTTTTGAGTCTTGGAAACATAGGACTTTATCAATATTTTGTAATCCCATGTATATTGGTACCCATGAATACTTATATTACAAAGTTAAACTATATGTTCTATATAAAATAATCATTTGAAATAGTTGTATTTTTCTTTCTGGAAGTTATATCCCCTGTAAATAAATTGTTGGTTGTTATGGAAAACTACTAATAAATGTGTTCCAACATTAATTATAACCTATTTTGAGAATTCAATATAATATTTAATATTTTATCAATTGAAATGTTTTTTCAATTAAAACCTCCTATTATAAAATATTAAAACATCTATTTAATAAAATTTAAACAATTTTTTTAAAAAAATAAAAAAATATAAACATATATTAATTTCGTCTAAATTAATTATAATTTCAAAATAGTTTTTATTTTGGATTAAGGGAAATGTAAAATAGAAAATAGACTTAAGTTTTCAAATACATAGAAATGTGGATCCCAAAAATAAGGATAACTATCAAGGATTCCACTTATTCTAGGACATGTGAATGGGGTTAAATATTCATTTACCACCTCATACAAGGTGTGAAGAACATTCATGCATCAATTTTAATATCTATACATTATTTTTGAACATAGTTTAAAACACATACAAAGAAAAATTTATAAAATCCAGTAAATTACCGCATTCGCCTCCTCTGATTTTTTAGTGAACCTATTATAAATCGAAATCCCTACGTGAAATTATTATTTGTGGTATTCAGAAGGAAAGAAAATATTTTAAAGATTATTATTACTTTTTGTATATTTATAATTTTTATCTAGATATTTAATTAACATAAAACATAGATTATGTTAAATATATAATATGTTGTTTTTTAGTGAACCTGACATTCTCTAATAATAATATTGCATATTTTATGATGAATACTCCACACATTTCAATAACATACATGTCCTAGAACCATACAGGTTTAGGGAAATTGGATACTAGATGTATAATCATTTTACATCATGAAAAATCTTCAAAATCCCGACATATGTTCTTATCAAATAGCACATTTCTTAAGAACATCCTTCATAGAACTTTTCAGTATAACCCGAATAATGGAAAACTACAAATGGGTGATCATAGATGATTAGTATGGGATAAAATAATAGATAATAATCAATTAATAGATCTGGTCATTAAATAATAATATTTTTTTGAGGACAGGATAATAACATACCATAATAATAACAATAAATCAAATACCATTTAACAAAAGCCATCAAATAAATTTTTATAAAAATATAAATACATAATTCATAACTGCATTGAGTCATTATTAATCATCCCTATAACATGATGACATATCATAAGGAGATAACCTATTTTTTTGGGTTCACGTTACCAGAGAACATTATTTACATTGTACAGGTTCAATCCCATGACTATAAATGCAGAATATATACCATAAAAAAAGGTCTACAGAGTCATTTCCAAAATTCTATTATGGTTAAATTAATCTAGTTAACTCGTAATATCTTTGAAATTTATTAACATTGTATCCTCTTAGTTGATTCCCAAATCCATCATTATTACACAATTAATTATAGGGAAATAATGTACCCACCAATCATCATAATATATTTTTGGATCACCCATTACATAAGAATAATCCAAATATACGAGTTCTACAAGATCATAAAACATTATTCAGTTCAACATATGAAAACATGTGTAAAATAAAAAGTTTTTATAAAAGATTCATAATATCATAACAATCCCATGGAAAATAGAATGGTTTCAAGGAATCGTCCATATATCATCATCGTTACTAGCCTTATAAAGAAATAATATTTTCTGTTTTCATTAAGTAATATCTGTATGGTTGTTTAAAAATTCTGAAATTATGATGAAATAGAACAAAATATCTTTATATAATCATTCAATACTTTTCTAGGAAAAAATTAGGAAACCCATCCTTTCATTATATTAAATTTTAACAAAAAATTACCCGAATATTGAGAAGACTATTTTCTTCTAAAATAAAATGGGTAAAATCAAAAACGAATATTTTTTTTGTAATGAATAGTCATGATGGTTTTAAAACACATTAATATTATATATATATTCAAATAGTCCACTCTTATCAATCCTTTACAAAATGTTAAGAAACAACATCTTCAAAAAATGATTCATTAAAAATTATACATTTATTAAATAATAAATAATGTATAAGTTAATTATTTTTTTAACATTTTATGTATTGATAACAAATCACATAATTTATTTTCAATAGAATGTATGTGGTTGAAAATATTTATTGAACAAATATATAATATTTATTTTTATTTAAATAAATTTTATAAATAAATATGTGTAAAAAAGAGAGGAAAATGGTTATTATCCAAAAAAATATAGGAATAAACATTAGAGAATAAAATAGTTGGGGTTTAAAAGATCAAATATTTAATATCCCACAATAGAAACTTTTCAGAGAAAATGTTTGAAGAAAATGAGATTCTAAAATAAACCAATTAACTCAACTCCCTTTCTTCTTCACATGAATTAAAATATAATTTATATTAAATATTCACTTGGTATATATATATACTTGATTGAAACACATATATAATTTAAAATTACTGATTAATTTAGAGTTTTTAATTATATTTTTTGGTTAATATCTTATTTTAAGGGAACATTTAGGTTAAAAGTTATCAATTTTCCATGAATGTTTCAGATTGATGGTTTGGGTAATTATTACTTGGTCATAGATTCCTCATCTCTAGAATTAGAATCCTCAAATAAGTATAATATTTATTCATGATATACAATTTTATAACTATCCATATAAAGAGTTGATGAAAATGAATCAACTCTCTTTGTGGATATCGTAGTGTACATGTACCCATGGAAACATTATAATTTTCTAATAGATTGAATGATAAGAATGTAGATAAGATATTACAATATCAAAATTATAAATATTTGATAAACAAATATATAAATCATAAATCCATCATAATAATGAACCGTGAATGTTTTATGTGGAAAACAATCAATATCACTATGTAGAGGATGCAGTCCACACATACACACAAGTGAAAATTTAATTCCCCATTTGATGGAAAGGATGTGAAAAATGGTTCTTGAATTTTCATAATAAAATCATATTATATTTATGATATTATATTAATTATTTTATTGAAATTAAATGTACTTTGTTTAGAGTTATTCCTCTACATTATGAAACATCCATTAGATTACACCCTATGTCTTAAAACAATGGTCTTTTGACAAATATATTAATTATACGATTTGGGGTAGGATGTTAGGAATGAATATGGGTTTATAAAATCTGATATAGATATCGTATAGATCATGAGTAGGATTGGAGTTTGACTCCTTTTTAAGGGAGGGAGTCTAAACACATGGAATTTTTCAGAAGATTAAAATTAATTAACATATTACTAGAGTGAATTGGATTCAAAATTCCAAATATTGAATGAAATAAAATATATTACCAAATTAATTTTATAAAATCAAAACAAACCATGTTTTTTGTGCTATTTTTAACCTTTTTTCATTGGTTAAACCAATGTAATCCCATTTTAACCACAATAGTGGTAACTCCTTTTTATATTTTGTAAATATTCCTTATGAACTTTTTTGAAATTATTATATAATATTAGTTACAATGATTAAAAAATAGAAATAATTTTAAAGATTTCAATTTGAATAATATTTTGAAATTAATTTTAAAATAAGTGATAAAAACTCATGAAAACCATTTTTAGAGAAATGATTTTTACGCATAAAATATAATTTACAATTGTTAATTGATAGAAAACAATATTTAATGATGTTTAAAATAATTGATTGAATATATTATTAAAATATTTAATTAAATACATTCATTAATAAATATTATTTTAATTTATTAGGATAAATACAAAATATGTGTATAAATATTGTTTTTTTACAAAAAAACATATATTTTGACCTTCATATTATTCTATATTAATTTCTAACCATTTGAATACTATGGAATTGATTATTAAAATATTAAAAAATTGATTTATCATAATTTAGTTATTCCAACTCAAACAAATCAATGCAATGGATTGGTGATAATTAAAATTTTAAACAACATTATTTTAATATGATATCATGGTTATATTAAACTCATTGAACAATATAAAGATTCATATAAAAGAAATTAAATTTATTAGAATATAAATATATCATAAATGAATAGGATGTTACATTATACCCACTTAAGAAAATTATACACAAAAATGTCATATATCAAATATAATTAACATAGGATACTTCTTCCTCGTCACATATTCATGTTTCGATATGGATTCCTCAAGTTTTTGGTTTCACCAAAAAACATTGAGCATGATAATTAATTATTTTGAAAACATTTTATCTATTATATAACCATTCATTACAATTTATATATAATAATAGAAATTACACACTAGGGGTAGTATATATTGGAATACTACATATAAATGATCATGTATGTTCTTCTTGAGGAGAGGAATATATAATACATCATGAACATAAGAGATATTCTGTGGAAGAAAAAAGTTATATGAAATTGTGCTGATATAATAAAATATTTAAAAGGGGCCAACAAATATTGAGCTCAACATTCCTTTATTTCCATATCTCATAACCTTCTTCTATATATATATTTATATGAATACCTTAGACTACCTTATAAATTTTGTTCTCACTGATTCGAGTCAACATATATATGTTTTTGGACTTCATGAATATCTTATGTGATACTGAAAAAATATACCAATAACTTCTATTTCCTTAAATAGTTTATGTTTTAATATATTTATTTCACTAACTGAATCCCCATGCATTTCATTTCATAATATATATCCATATATCCATTCATAAGGACTCATTTCAATGCTCGATTTAAATAAATTACTGAATAAAAACCTAACCAAATAACTGTTTTGATCCAATACACTATTTAAATAGATATAACATACTCACAACATATGTTATTATTTTATGGATCCTATCAAATTAAATATTGTTTGAACAATGATATGTAGAGAAAAATTATATCCATGTATTTAAATATTTTTGATGAATTTAACCTAAAATCATGGAAATCGTTTGATCCTGATCAGGTATAATTGAACGTGTTAACACATGAGAACAGAAAACATATTTGATGAATATCCTAAAAACATGATCAAGTATGAAATATTCTCTAATAGAAATTTTATTTTTTTAGTATTTTTGGTTATCAACTAAAACCCATATAGGATTATTCTCTTTAGGTTCATGGGGAGCCTATGAGTGGTAGGGCATTCTCTAGTGCACGCGGCTAGGGTTTCATTTCGGTATTCTCCCCCCTCCATCCTCCAGCGTGGCTCATGCAGCTTTGTATCTGCATCCTTTGGACCGACTTCAGCATGGTACGGGTGGTGTCTTCCAGCTTCAACTGCTCAGGCGAGGTTCCGACTTTGACATGGCTTCAGGAAGGCCCTTGCAAGTTTTTAGCTTCAGCTCGGTTCAGCGCAGGCTTTTGAGGTTCAGGATTCATCATCCCCGGTGTGTCGGATCGGTGAAGCCACAGGTGAGGTCTTAGTGCATCTCATCTTTGGTTCTCAGATCATCATCAAACATGGAGTGGCATGGGGGGGTCTTGGTTCTTCCTATGGCATTCATGTGTTTGTTCAGCAGTTTTGATTTTGGTTCTTCATCAGGTTTGATTTTTGTTATTTTCGTGTCCAATATTTTTTGTCTTGGATTATTGGATCTGTTTGATGGTGGATCTTTGAAATGGTGAGTGGTGGATTGTTCGATTAAATAAAGATGAGTCTGAAAGGGGCACCCCAGCTCAGGTTTCCTCCTATCACCACCACCATCTTCTCTGGCTCTGTCTGGCAGCTCCCTCCGTCATTCCGGATCAGAAAACTAGGGTGCGGCTTGTGACTTTGGGACACTTATTCCTCAGATTCCACCGTTGCCAGCCTTCCTCCTTTCTCTATCCCTAAATTGGATAAGGATTTTCATGGCGATGCGGTGAAGGTTTGAGGGAAGGGTTTCGTGTATGTGGGTTGCCTCCGTGGATGATGGTGCATTGAGAGGTTCACTGTGGGATTCAAGTGGGGTCTCAGAGGCGGCGACGAGAGTTTGGATCTGGATTGCGGTATTTTTCTATCGGGTGACTGGATTAGTTGGTTGAATCTTTGAATATGAAGTTTGAATAATCACTTGGTAAGATTGTTTTCTTTCTCTATAGTATACTATCTTGGATCAATGCAGGTAATTCTTCTCATAGGATGATTTTAGATGAGGTTCAGAGCAAGGAGATTTCACGGATCAGGGCTTTTCAGAGTTGGATGTTTGAGAGGGTGTGGAATTTTCCATCGGATTTTTGCTCGTGCATTTATGCATGGGACTTCTTGTCATTAAACGATGTGAAGGTGGAGGCTCATCATGAAGATTTTGATGCTGGGGAGGGGACTGTGATTGAATATTTTAATCGGATGGTTTTTGGTTATGGGACATTGGTCTGTGGATCTAGATTGTCTTTATGTTTTTGAAGTTGTTTGGGTTCCCCCTTTCCCCTAAAAGGGTGTTTATCTTATCTTATAAAAAAAATAATTTTCAATCAGTCTATATATTATATGGGATATTTGATAATGAAATCAATGATAATTTTTTCCTATTTCCATTACGGTATGAGCAATGAATTTAATATAACCTAAAACATAAATATATCATCTTTAACATTATTTTTTATTAATCATTGAGATACATTTTTTACATTATTTTTTACCATTTTATCACATTATAAATACACTTTTAAATCTATATAAATATTCATACATCCAAGATATATTGAAAATTATGAACTATAAAATTTATTATCAATACCCACCCAACTAGATCTCGAATTTATGATATTATACAGAGTGTGTTACCTCAATCCATCCTCCAACAAGATTTGGTCCATAGAAAATCCCTGACTAGGAATATCAATAACATGAGAAGCCTTACCCTAAGGTTCCTCTATACACATACACCCATCTCTAAACACCAATACAACCTAAAATTAAATGATACAATTGATACTGATATTAATACATACAACCAAATACCACATTAGAGGATGAGATAAATATGAGATATCATAAAATAGAAAATTAAATCCCACATAAAACTGTAAAATAATCAAACATACATGTAAGGGGTGATTACTAAATGAGTCTCAAAGAATAGATTATGGAATATTAAGATAAACTATGCTGCAATCACTCTGGGTTTTCCAAATATTTCATCAAATGTCATGTCATCTCTACAAGACATGACATGTGGGGGATGTTCCCATAGAGTAGTGTGTATAAACATTCCTAGTAGACAACAAAGAAATCACCAAACATTGAGCGTCAAGGGAGGTTCATATCCTAATCATGGATAACATAAACCAAATGATATTAAATATATAAAATATTTCATACAAAAGGTCCCATGATAGTGTAAACCTGTGATTATACACGAGGCTTCATGGTAACTCTCATCCATGATAACTCCCTCCTCATGACTTTTTAAACTAGTGGTGCTAATATGAGGGGTCATTCTCACTTGGAATTGATACAAAGAGGTATATTATGGATCTTAGAAAATGTTGATACACATATTGGGGGTCTCCCTATTTATTATGGGGGATACCTAACCATACCATAATTAATAAACCGAGATTGTAATCATACACCTAGATAGTCAGTAAAGGGTGGACTGAATAAAAAATAATGTAGAATGATAAGGGATCTCCCCTGATCCACAGAGAGATATAACTGACCCTATATGAGAATATCCCGTAGTGGGGGTAACGTATCCTATGATAGGGATGTGATTCAATAATATACCCTCCTATAAATGAAAAAAAGGGAACATAACAGACTATTACATGTATATGATAAAGAGATCATGTAACTCATCCTTCCATAGAAAAAGTACCTAGAAAGTATAAAGAAGAAATAGTATGTCTTGGATTTCATAGGTATACCAAATCTTTTAGTTCATGATCATGTACAAAAATTGTTCTATATACACTAGTAGTGTCCACATTCCAATATATATCTGACTACTCTGGACGTTCCAAAATATCTTGGGCTTTCCAGTGAAAATTTTCCTTTACATATTACTCTATCAATGACTATATAGTATGTTTGTGCATATTTACAGTAGTCTTACCTGTGTACCTAGAAAAGCTGACTCTAAAATACCAAAAGTTAAACTCCATGTCACAATATGTTAATTATACAATATGTGATGAGTCACAAATCATGTGATACATGTAATTACATTTAAATCCAAGACATCCTATAAGGGATAATATAGAGTGTGTCCTTTAAAACTAAACACCATGAAACATTTAATTTTAGGGAAGTTTTAGTCTTATCTACACACACCATCAATGTTTCAACCACCACTGATTCAACAAAGAATCATGCATGATGATCTTAGAACTAGGGTAGAATGAACCTAATACAACATTAATGGATGGATTCCATCCACCCATCCATTAGAGGGCATATCAATATTTTAATAAATAACCAAATAAAAAATCCCACAAATTGATGGTGTATTTAAATATTTGATCTCCCATCAAAACACATCAAACCTCAACCACCCCATCGATCTAAAATCTAAACTCATATAAAAAATTTATTTCCCCAATGTTACACTATCAAAAAGTATTTTACTTTTTATCATTGGAATGTCAGATGAATAGGGATACAAGAAATGATCACAGATAGAATAATTTAGAAAAACATGAATGCAAAAAAGTGAGGAATGGACAGTAGCCTCAATAAATTTACTGAGAAAATGATAAATGAAAGAATAATAAAGTATTAATTAATAATTATAATTCAAAATTACAAATAAATAAACAAAAAATTTAAATGGGATTCATTTTTTTTAGAATAAGTTACTCAAAATCGAAAATGAGAATACAATTCACGATTAAAACCAACATAAAAAATTCAAATATCGTGATTTGATCGAATGATGTTAAAGAACCATTATATAACATTATTTTGACCATGATTTATGATACTGATTGGTTAATAGAACTCCATGATAAAAAATAAATTTTTTCTATGATTTCATTGTTGTTCTTCAAAATCTCTCTTCTATTTCACATATAAAAAACATATTGTTATGTTGTGAACACTATTGTATTCAAATAATTGTGATCATTTAGTGGATAAATTTGGTGTGGGACAATTGCAAAATTTTTAATATATAAAACATTATATTTATTTTTTAGTATACCACTGAATACTCGTATCCAAATGAGATGGAGGTTAGAAAATTAATCTCTCTCCACAGGTAAAATATATACTCCAAATATAATTTAAGTACCGTTTTCCCGTTTAGAACATTATTCGAGAGATATTCCTTTATTTCGTGATTATTTATGTGGAATATTATCTTTCATATTATATTATATCAACAACGAGTATCATTGGTCCCATGAGACTTTCATTTACTTAGAGATAAGCTTCAAGAAAATATTTAAAATATCCCATTGTTTTCACGAAGAAAATATTTCATTACATTCTTACATACTAAAATTTTTACATGAAGATTATAAATAAAACTTAAAATGGATAGGGTATTATATTCGTATATTTGATTCCCACTCCCTAGATATCTTGATGATTCCTATTATTCTATATTATACACATCAAAATAATTAATCACCCTTGAAGGATCTTCTCTAACCAATCCTTAATATCTACTAGATACTCTATGAATATGAATCCAATTTGATTTCATTATCCCCTAGTAAAATATGTGTTACACATTGTAAAAATATATCCTAATTTTTGATATATGGAAGAAATCATGTAACTTGTCTAACTATGGTGGTATTGAAATGCAGTATTCCCCTTTTGGAACAATATGATGTAACTATAAAGTTACAATGTATAATGAATATCACATTCTTCATCAGCCAAATATATTAAATCCTCTATGTGGTCATACCTTTTGGAACACATGATCTCCATCAATAATCTCAAAAAGCCTTACTAATCTATCCATATAAGAATTAATATGTATCTATATTGTCTTTGTCTAGTTCAATATGATAGGAACATACTTTATTGTTGCTCATACTAACATTGGACCATGAATTCAAACACCCCTAGATCAGTCACATATAATGTCTACAAGAGTAGTATCTAATTCAAATATTTTAATGGTTCTATAATGATGGTTGAGTTTTATTTATTGTTGTATGAAAAATATACCAGAGATAAATAATCCTCCAAACTATGGCCAATGTCTACCATGAAATCTCAAAGAATGACATATTGAATATGAATATTCCACTTAGTCTGTCTATCTTTCTGTGGGTGAAAAATCACGATCAAACAAAATATTTCCCCAAAATCCCATTTTCCTCCTCTCCATAATGATTACATGATGTGAGAATCATAGTATATAATGATCATTTATGGATCTCCATGAAGTCAGACACTCGCAAACATGTAAAGGAATACCTAGCTCTCTACTGAAAACTATTCCAAAATACCTTTGAAGTGGGATCACTTTGTGATTCATTTTATGATCACACATATAGATTCATGTCATATAGTCAATTGTGTAAACCCTTTAATTTGTTATATATAGGCATTATCCTACTTCCACTCCATCTCATAAAGTGTTTGATCCAAAACCACCGGAACCTTGACCCCAAGCATCACATTCTGAAAAGTGTGGCCTCGTGAGAACAATTTATCTATGCACCCTTTCAGTCATGGACACCTATACTATCATTGAAGAAAATGGTATATCTTTTCCACCCCTTCATGTGACCATGGTTCATCTATTAAAAAATATACCTCCTCTCATAGGGAAACTAGTACCATGGTTCATCTATTAAAAATGATTACTTTCACCCCACCTTTAAAAAATACCTTAAGAGACATCCATAAGATATTATTCCATGAAAGGTATCATAATCCATATTCTGAGGCTATGAGTCCCTAACACACCGTGGAAGTGGAGGGGTAACACAAATCCATAGGTGGTAACCAACATTATCCAAATAAAATAAATAAATCAATAGTGTAGACAACTTCTCTAACACCTAACTCAACAACTATGATCATAATAATTTAGTAACAGAACTATTTGTGATGATCCACTTTTTTGTAGTATAGACTATGTTTATGTCAAAATAAAAGAGGATCTCTATAAATTTACTCTAGAATAAGTTAAATATTTTAATTTCAAATGATAAAAATGAGTCTCCTATTAGATGAATATGTGATAAAAAACTCATAAAAATGTGTTTATTCCAAAAATTCTAGGAAAAGACTATAATTTCTCAAACAATATCATGCTTTCCACATTCATACCTATGGGGTATCAAATTAACATTATACAAAAGAAGTCAACACCTTCTTTTACATTAGAACATTATCAAGGCCCATTCTGTAGGCATCACAAAATTCCAAACTCTCAACAACCTCCTCTAAGAGTTTGAAAATGAGGTTTCTCATCAGTCTCTAATACATCTAAAAAACTATTATAAACCCTCTGTCAACATGAATGGATTCCATTTTAGTTAAAAAAATTCATGGGTACCAAAATCATGGGTAAATAGGTCATGATGTTGTGATAGTATCCTTAAAAATCATTAGAGATTTGAAACCCATACACATACATTGGTGGATCCCAATATCTCAGTACCTAATCATTTTTCAAGTCCACATATATTCTATTTTATCGATAAAAATACATAGTAAGTGGACTTATCAAATCATGTAATGTCACATAGAAATGATTATATAATTAGTTTCATCTTAGATTATTTCAAGGACCATCCTCAAATATATTGAATAATCCACTTTGATATTGTTAATATTCGGATTTAATCAATGAAGACTACCATGAACCAGTCAAAGAAAGGTATAATTGTCCAGATATTAATTCCCATGAAAACTTATGCATTTTTCATCTTTTGGAATGGAATCACCATGTAATCATATTGACTTTTGATTCATTATAATTTCATATTTGATATATCCCCTACATTGACATGGTGCTATAGATATTCTAAACTGATGTGAATATTTGGGAATCCACCATTACCCTATCAATATGTGAATGATTTCATAAATTATTGGTGGTGGATAATTATTCTCGAAGGACACCGTGTTTGGGTAATGATAATCCGTACATAAAATCATCTCTCTTCCACCTACCATGATAACTGAAGTGGAGATACCCAAGGTAGGACACGTCATCTAACAATGCCCTTCATTTACCAATATAAAAATTCCTCCGTCCACTTTTAAGGCATTATAAGGGCCATATGATATATTAATATAGATATTTATGTAGTCATTAGTTCATGTGTGGATCTATGATAATAATATCATCAGGAGAAACAATTAAATAATCTAATTTCATTACATGATGTTATAGTCTTATACAATCAGTTTCTATAATGGTAATAATATCCAAATTATGAGTAACCAACTATATATACCAATTTATTATTCTATTGTACTCGATATTGGTTTCCTTTTAAATAAAAAAGAAAAACCTCATCCTCTAAAAATGGATGAATCAATTTATCTGGTTGAGAAAATTAATATGCGAATGAACAACTAATAGCCAATACATAAATATAATTACATTGTATGTCCTCATAATGTTAATGAAAATGTCCTATAGTATGATCTATCTTACAAGAGTCATGTCAGACTATTGGTAGAAGTGCATGATCAATGACTCTACCATGTGGAATTCTCTAAAAAACAAGGTTTAATCCAATTACTTTATTGGGATATTTAATTCTCAAAAAAATGATGTGGAAAGAAAAGATATGATCATTACATTTTCTATAAATACAGTAGAAAAATTTTAGGGGAAACAGATCATAGCTCAAAAAAACCCAGATCCTCAAGTTAATAAGCCTCTACTTCCTGTAACTGCTCTCATCCTTAACCACTATATCTAGAAGCATGGAGTGGACCAACTGGTTGTGGTGGTATTAATATATTAAATCATCATCCAGCTCACACTACTCTCTTTGTTCCTTTTATAAATTCTCAATCCTATGGAATAATACTCAAGAGTATATGTCTATTCCTAAGTGGTATATAGAATAAATACCTCTATATTGCACACCATCAACGAAACTCCCACATGAGATATCCCTTACCATCATAAGAGTTTTATTACCTTTCCGTCAGCTAATTGGAACCATTTTGAGAGCCCATAACTATAGAACAACAAGACCAAGATTGTCTACATAAATTCCTCACACTCATGGATCCCTAAGTCTACCGTCATCTACCATATTATGAATTATGATTACCCAAGTGTTTTATTCAATCACCTATGGTCATTGTCTACTCAACTAGGAATCTCTCCATCGTCATATATCTCTTTAGAAATTCAACATAGGTATAATGAAAAAGAGATACCAAAAAATCACATATATTTCGATAAATTCCACACTCATTAGACAATTCTTTATAGAATACATAGTAAACCATATACATGGATTGTAATTATATGTTAGTAAACCTATATAAATACTCTACTACCATCAAGTTACTCTACTTGAGTTACACATGCTCCTTGATGTGTTATGGTTTTAATGTAGAAGAGTATAAATTTTATCTTAAAATATTCTCAAACAATGTAAATGAGAGAGTCACCTCATATTATATCTAGTTCAACAGAATATTCTATATCCTTATGTATCATAGGAGAAGTCTCACTACTATAATTTCTATCCAATCGGGAGGGGTCCTAAAAAGTGGGAGAACTCACCCTACACCATCGAGCCATTTGTCTATAGATAAGGGTATGGGTCACTATGAAATATAAGGGTCTACAATCTCTAGAACCCATAAACTGAATCAATCCATTTCAAATCATATATCCACACTGTTAAAGGATCCTATTTCCCAACTAGTGGTCATAAGCAATGAAAACCATAATTTGGTTTCTTCTCATATATAGGCCCTTGAACTGAAGCCTCGTAATTATGAAGGGAATTATCACTACACCACTATGAAATTATAGCTATATTTCACCATTTAGGAATATTATAGGGGTGAATACACATAATAGATAATGAGTATTTATGAAGATGTTACTACATAAGGATGTGGAAAACACAAACCATTCCTTTTTTTATTTTTGTTCTTATGTTTTCCATAAAACCATTGCATACATGTAGCAAATCAAAAAGAATTTGGTTTGATTAATTGTGTTTTTATACATTAGATTTTCCCCATCATTAGTTTCCCTAGCCTGTGTTCTGAACTGAATACACATTGATAAATTTTCATTAGATCCCAAAAAAACATCACAGCTAGATAATCTATATGATCTGGTTCTTATAGGGGCATCCTGGATACCATTATGCCACAACCAGACCAAACATAGGCTTTCATGATAGTTTCATGTCAAATTTAACAATATAACCCCACCTCCAATAAGATATTGGTTGAAATTTTATTTATGGATAGGAATATCACACACTTTGGGGATTTATCATATGGTACTAATACTCATGAACACATCTATAAACACTAACTCAATTTATAAAATAAAAACAAAACTGAAACAATGATGCATGAATATACTTGAAACCCACATCAGACAATATAACAAGTTTATGAGTTCATTAAGGGATAAATACATGATTAGCGATTATGATAAAATTTTCCAATATTATAGTATGTAGGGTACTGTAAAGAAATGCATCTCTAGGATCCTATTTTGGTAAATCTTGATAAACTACTATCCACAAACTCCTAGTCTATATAAGACTCCACATAACGTTATGCATTATAAATAACACATGAAATATTCAATAAAATTATATACAGAGGTTATAATAAACATAATCAGTAGAACACCCATAAATCTCAAAATAATGAGTATTAATGGATGGCTAGATCATAAGAAATTTTAATATCAAGATAGTTATACTCATGATATAAACCGAGTCACAAATAAGGATATGAACACTATGTTGGGCTAGTGTTATTCTTGATTCAACATTTTTACTCTCACCATGGATAACATACTCCTTTGGTCATGCCCAATCTGACGGTGTTTATCTGACAGGTCATGTTAATTTGACATCATAATGAATATGTACACACCAGAACTCCAAAAATGAAAATACTAAAATAGGTGATCACATCTAGGGCATTTGGGTGATACCTAACCCAATATAGAAAAAATCACCCAAATGAAGATCACAAGATTGGTTAGTTATTAATGGTACAACTAACCCATCATAGAAAATAATAGTAGAGTATCAAACCCTATGAAAGATGACGTTGAAAGTTGAAACGATGTCATACAAACCCATAGTGGGGATTACCCATGCTACAACGAGGAAAATATGTATTATAGTACCCTCATAGGGATGGAAAAAAGATCACATACCCTATTAATAATCATATATACAAATCTTCATGGTTTTCTCAACCTACCTTTGAAAATGTACTTTGTTTTTATAAAGAATACCCAACATGTCATGAATTTTCAGGGCATGCCTATGTCCTCCAGTTCAAACACATGTTCATTGTCTGTGGTGTTTGATTACTCTATCCCAGACCATATTGCATAATTATTCATGTATACTCTGATTATGTGTGAGTAATCTAGACATGCCTCTGTGGATAGAATAGAATTGTGCACTCTGGTTTTTTTCATGTACCTATATGTTTCCATGACTACATAGCAAGAGGTACAAGTCGGGTCACCAAAATTTCAAACACATATCAAGTGACATGTGATATGGAATCTGATCTATATTTTTTTATTTAAACCCAAAATTTAATATAATATACCACATGACATGTGTTCATCATAATTTCATTCTGTATAAATCCTAATTTTTAAGAAACTTATACCCATTATATGAATCTCTCACAGACCAGAACTACCCCCAGTTCCAATGAGAATCATGTACAATGATATCAGTTCTAGGGATTACAATACATTAGATTTCACCGATGTCTAGATTCTAGCATCCTATACACTTAGGAGTCGATCATCATCACACAAAATCATTGATTTCCATATCCTATAAATCAATTTTCCCCTCCCAACATCTAATTTTATGTTTCAACAAATTATGTCTCAGTCCTCCTTTCAATCTTCTATTCAAACCCAAAAAAGTGATATATTGTGCTAAAGATACACTATGAAATGATTTTGTATAGTATTATCACATTATTATAGAAAGGGTAATAAATATTTTTATCACTTGATGAAAATTTTGATAATATAATGATCTAAAAAAGAGGTGATCATAATTATTAATTGTATAGATTATCCTATGTGTATTGAATATAGAAATATTGAACATATGGAATATTGAACTATCAAAAAACATAAAAAATAATTTTCCTTTGAATGTAAGCCTAATATAAATTAAATAATCAATTTTCTTTGAAGAACATATTCATGGTTAAAGGAAATAAATAATATATAGAGAAAATTAAAAAAGTCCTACCCTGATATTATAATGATCACTCAAGAAGAATGTTATTATTCTCGTGTTACTGGCGAGATCCAAGAACATTATTTCATAGGAAATATACTTGGGTAAATAATCAGTACTCAACATTGATGTGTTCATTTTTAAAAATATATCCATCCTGGATCCTAATAAATCATCAAGCCTATGAGATAAGATTATGTTTTTCCCTTAACTGTGATTATATATTGGATAAATTAAGAATGGTCCATTTATGAAAAAAAGTATCCATTTATTTATATATTAATTCTCAGACAACTACTTTTAATCTAATTACAAAATATACAGAATGGTAATGTTTTTTATATCATAAAACCCACATAATTAATTTTATGGAAGAATAATGTTTTCAATATATAATATAATTTTAGGTATAATCCATTATTTAATGAAAGCTATTATGACATAAAGTAATATATTTAATATTTTAAATATATAAGTAAAAAATATCCCTAGTCTCCACAATCCTATTTTAACCAGGTGCATAAATTAAATAATATCCATTAAAATATTCCAATGTTTTACAGGGGAAACAATTTCATTATTTTCAAATAACATATCCTTGTTAAAATATTGATTTTATGGGAAACATACTCGGTTCCCAATAACTATCATTACATCATAATGTTGGATTAGTCTAGGAACATTTCTTTTCTCTTATGCCTTTCCACATCCTACTTCTGTTCCATTCTAATAATCACATGGATGGGTGGATGACTATTCATTATAGAAAGATATGATATGTCACTATTTATCATGACCTGATGATCTATATTTTTTAGTTTCACATAATCTATCAATATATCAGTTCGTTTGAGGAAACATCCCTATAACTTCTTTAATGCATCATAATAGATCACAAATCCTTCTCCACTATAGGTTAGTGTAATCACATTGGCATTAACAATTTTTTTTAACTCCTTTCAATTTTACTGACACTAATCTACTAAAATAACATATATCCATTCCATGTAATCTAGGTTATTGAATTAGATAGAAATGAAAAATTTATCAAAAACATCAGTAGTATCCTTCAAACACAATAATAATAAAGAGTTAACTTATCATGGTTGGTCTACGACATTATTAAATAATAACAATTTCAGAAGGATCCAAATATATAATCTCACATGATATTATATGGCACAAAAATGTGAGATTTGGTAGTAATTATTAAATCAATTAAATTTAGAAAATCAATTATCTATTATCAAGGTTTTAAAAATATTTCCATATTCTTCATTTTCTTCCAAGATCATCAAATATATAATCATTTCATCTATAAATTATACTAAAAACAAATATAGGTTACATCTAATGAATATTTTCAATAAATCCTTACAATGATGGAGGATAATTGATAAGTCCAAATGGAATCACTATAAATTCATAAGGAATATACAATTTATGGAATTGTGTTTGCGGTATATCATCCTCATAACCTATTATTGTCGATATCTAAATCAGGGATCTATCTTGTAAACTTATTTACCTCATCATAATTAATAAAATAGTTCATGTATATAAATTATAGGGTACATTTTCCTGACTATGATCTTGTAATTTTATCGATAATAACTGAAACGGTTCATTGTTCAGGCTTTCTCAATAATAAAAGGAACTAGTGTACCACATGGTGATGAGAAAGGCTATATACAACCCTTATTGAGATTCTTATATGTTTTATTATTCAATTCCATCAACTCAATCTGGGATATTATATATGGATTCATTGCATTTTTTTATCAATAGGTATGTGATTTATTGAAAATCAACATCAAAATTAACGGAAAGGCCAATAAACCATTTTCAAAATAAATTATCATAATAAAAATATCAGCAAGTAATAGATGTAATTTTGTTCCCAAACATTTTTATATAAATATTCCAATTGAATAGAAATATGAAATAAAAGTAGAAGTAACATCCATTATATGTTTATATCCATCACTGCGTCGATATAAAAAAATATATTGAATTAAAATATCTAATCAGTCTTCAATTACATTGAAATACATAATTGATCTATATAGGGAGAGACTATTAATTCCCAAAATAATAAAAAATTTCTCTATAGGAAAACATATAAGATTTGGAGGATGTACATTCCTACAAACATCTATTAGAGAGGATCTACAAAATTGTGATGTGATAATAATACTATTATGTTTTTTTGCTAGCTCAACATCGAACTGTTTAGGTGGTGAGATGATACCCTCATAAAATTATTCATATATAAATGAGTTTATAGATACATAATCAAATAAAAAAAATTTAGTTCTATAGAGTAAGGTAAATTTTCCTTTCACCAATTCATTATCATGACACACATCATTAGTTTAGTACAACTGATCTTTCTCTTTATCCATATTCATCAAATTCTTATAACACTTATATGCATAATTCACACTTATATCCAAGAAATTATTGGTGAAATGTCCATACTCCTTGAAATTAGAGAATTTCAGTGCTTGTGGCACATTAATTTGAAATTTTTCAACATTCTGTTCATTGAATGGCCTCTTCAAATCACAGAATCATTCTTTTATCTGTTGACCATATTTTAAAAAATTATTAAAATTAAAAAATGTACAATAAAAAATTTCTCCCTTGATTCCTTGCACACTTTGGACAAGAAGGATGATAAATTCTCATTCCACTATGTGCATTATTGTGAAAATTTACTTGAAATCTCATATTTCAATTTTTATTCAAACAAACATGAGAACAGGGAGTGTATGAAATTTCCAATTTCACGTTGATAGCACAACAAATGATATATTATTATTTATCACGATATATTTTAGAAAATTTCATTTTGATACTTTGGATCAAGCTACTAAATAATCAATGAATTTTTCTGCCAAGGTTAGTGAAATGATCTGAAGTGTACATTGACTGTCTTGGTAAATTTTCCTCATATCTAGTAAGTGAGTAACTATATTTCTACATTTTTTAATGAAATTATCTCTCCAGTTTAGTGTGAATAATTTTTGGAAGATACTAATTAGAAAATAAATTCTTAACGTCTTCCCCTATCATGGAGTCAATTTCCTCCAATTTCCCATTATTCTTGATAACATTCGACCATTATGCATCTTCACCTTGAAAATGTTTTATGTAAAAAATAACCTTCTCATGGTGTGATCATTTGAGAAAAATAGAGTTTCCATTATATAACATTCATCCCTTACTCATATGTAATAGGGATAGGTGATTCATTGAATTGTGGTGGAAATTTATGTAATAGAGACCCAATAGTGAATTGATAATTCATTTGGTTTTTTGAAATATTAATATGGTTAATGTTTGTTTTCATATATTGATATATATAGATTATTATTTCTACTGGATTTCATCTACCATCAACCATTTCATTTGGATGGTCATGAGGATGGTTACTATACTGAAACATACTGTTATTAATAAAATTCTTCTTATGAGAACCCAGATTTTATTACAAACATAAACATGATTTATTACATAAAACATCACTTGATACAACAAATAAGATCAAGAGGCTTAATGTATTTGGGGCTTAGTATCATTACATAAAAACAAAAAACATGAAATACAACATCTTTATTGAAAACATCTTTTACATGACCACTATATTCCTTCGTACTTAACAATGCATGGGAGAACCTGAGGACATGCATAAGAAAAGCGTGAGTTATAAAGCCCAGTAAGGGAGTACACATGGAATAACATGTGGAGTACAAAAAATGTTATACAATAATCATATCAATAGAGAATAAGAAAAAATGAACATAAAGGAATGATAAAGCATGATAGTCATAACATGGAAATGTGGAAACAACACTTAACATGGAATTTGCATGAGCCTAGGCTCATTGAACATAGAGCATGAGTAAATCCTCATTGAACGTAATGAAAAAGTAAACCCTCATTTCACTTTAATTATAATGACTCAACACTCATTGCACATGATGTATCATGATACTATACTTTACCCAATGCATTGAAGCGTTATAAGGGCGCACCCTTCTTAAACATTTCATTTCATGAATAAGTGTGCCACATGGATCATAAAACATGGATTCATAAAACATAATAATTTCTTCCACGTTAAAGGAATGTGTAATTCATACATGAAACTTTATGATCAATAATCAAATGTGCCAAAATGGGAACACCCTTGATGGATAAATGGGATTGGTATTCACTACACAATGACATTGGCATAGAAAATCGGTGAGATTTCGGCAGCATAATGGCATGACATAAGAACTCATAAAAATGGTTGATGAGAGAGTAAGGGGTAACTCATAATATATACATGTAATGTATAGTAAGGATGTCATACAGATACATGTCCCAACAACTGTAATGGAATTTAGATTAATGATACAAAATTATTTCTTGAATGTAAATGAGGAGAGATAAGTTGCTTTCGGAATTTCGGCATAGTAACAGGTGTACATGGGAGGTATTTAATGAGAGATAAATGGGTCTCCCATAATTAAAACATAAAGAGGGTAGTATGAGGGAGGTGAGGAACCATACCCCAAAATTGATAATTGAAATTAAAAAGGAAAAACAACATAAAGAATATTGGACAAAAAAAGGGAAAGGAAGAAAAAACCCTTAGTTGGAAGTGGGCTTCCAATGGCTAGAGAGAGGCTTGTGAGAGACTTTTTGGGAGATTGGGGCAACTTGGGAGGATTATAGAATGAGTAGGGCAGAGGTTGGACGAACTCTGAAGGATTAGAGTGAGGAGGAAGTGGAATCATGGTTGGGTGTATATAGGAAAGGAGAGGGAATTTTTTATTATTTAGGTTTGGGACCCCTTATATTAAATTAATCCAAACCACAAACCATCCCAATGTTTTTGCCCATGATTTTTGCCCATGGTTTTTGGAAAATTTATGAGGAAAAAAATATTTTATAAGGAAAAAGTACGAACTTCTTAAAATATTACGGTAGCTTATGTGGAGGTGAGTCACACTCCCATGGAAATTAATTTAAAAAGACAAGGAGTTTAATAAGTCTTGAGGGGTCCATTAATGCTTTCAAAAGTAACCAAAACAAACCCAAAATCACATTATTTTAATGGTAAAACATATATTGGCCGAACATAAAGATTATAGTATTTTATTACATCACTATTGGGTCATTACAATGTCATAAAACACATTATATATTTAAACAGTATTTAATTTTTACTCAAAAATTTGACTGTCTCAGAAAATTATGAAAAATTCACTGTTGGATAATTTCGATGTCCTGATTCAAAAAATAACATTTATTTTATCAAAATAATTTTCTAAATATGTTAATTTTCACTTTTAAAATAAAAACCAATATATATAAAAAATTCATGGGTTTTGAAAAAAAATGGCTTTCAAACCTTAATAAAATTTATAATTGCATTCATATAATTAAATGATCATTTATATATAACAAAATTAATCTAATAATAATAATAATAATAATATTTTATAAAAATTTTATTTAATTCAAAAATTACTTAATTTAATAAAATAGATTTCTTAATTAAATAATAACTAAAAACACCAATTGTACATTAAAAACTCTTTACAATGTATCAATAATGACAAGAAATTATATTCATTATTATATACAAAAATAATGTACATGAACATAGTACTATAGATTAGTTACATAACCCCTTAAAACAGCCGCATATGACCTATGTGCAAGGTGTGCGATGGTGACAGACTCTTGGGGTGGCTCAGATAACATCGCTCGAGTGGTAATCTCTATCAACTTCCACTTTTCCCATAGATGGTCCTGTTTGAGCTTGACATGATGAAGCTCATATTGGGCTTGGTCAAGATCGAAGCCCAAGGACACCACCTCTTTTCCATGCTCTGACAAATGGGCTTCGTATGGAGCAATTCTACCGGATGAGGCCATTGCTTCTTTTTTCTGAGTAAATTTGGATTTGTTAAGACCCTATATTTATACTAATCATGTGATCATTGTTCAAAGACTATATTAGCAACAGTCAAAATTCATAACATAAAACCAATGAAGTTGAAATTTTATATAAACAAAAAGCGTCATTTAATTTGATCAAGAGGGATTTCCATTCATGAATCTTTGGGTCGTTACACTTATAACATGTCATTTATATGTTATGTTATATAATATGGTTATAGAAAACACCTAACAATTTTGTTTTTTATTATATCTTATTACGTTTAATGACCATTAATAATCATTACAATTGATTACATAATTTATGAATAGTGATCACATTATTCGTATAAATTAGGGTTTTAACATATCCAATTGACACAAACAATGGACACAATGGCCTCATCCAGTACAATAATAACATATGAATACCAATTTTTATAGCTTTCATGTGAGATAGAATCTATGGGATTTGACCTTTTCCAATCCCATTCTAACATCCAATAACATAAGCTTGAATGAAACTCTTTACGGGACAAGTTGTAGCTCATCAAGATCAAAACCCAAACCACGTTCTCTGAACCACCAAATAAAGCTCCCACCATCCCAGACATAACCCATAGGAAGTTTTCTATTGTATTAATGGGATATATATCAATAAGCATTGAATACGAGTATTTTTATATTTTTATAGATAATAATGATTATATTTTCAACATAATATTGTTTCTATCTAAATGATTTTTATTTCGATTCACTAAAAAAGATAATATGTTTGGGTAATATTCATATTCAACTATGTAGTTTCTTTTGATGAATTAATTTATAATTGAAAAAAAATTATTTTAATAAATTATTATTGTTAAATGATATTTTATTAATATAAGTTATTATATAATTTTTATTAATTGAGGTGTAATTTTAGATGGGTTCGAAACTATTATCGAAAAAAACAATCATTTTCAATAAATGGAGTTTATTATTTTGAATATGAGAATTCACATATTTATAAAATTATGTATATTAAATGAATATTATTATTGCATCATAATGTTGAAAATATATAATTTTTAATTTTTAATAATTTTCAATGTCATTATATATTTTGAATTAAAATAAAATACCATATAAATATACATTTAGTTTTGTGACTTCAAATTGACCCAAAAGTGATGTAATAAATATTATTAATAGTATCAATGAAAAAATATTTGTTTTGACTTTAAATTAAATTTATTTTATGTTTATTTTATTAAATTTATAAATCTTTTATGAATCCACCAAAAAACATTAATATATTTCTATTTAATTATATCATTTCATTAGGAGTATGACTCACCTCTACATAATACATGGAATTATTTTATTATTTTAGGCCATTTAACCTTTAAAATAATTGAATACCATAATTCTATTAATAAACCATGGTAATGAACCTTGATAAGTTGTGTGATTTTGGTTACTTTACTATAGATTCCAAAACCAATGTTTGAAATTTTTTAATGAAATTCCTACTCATTTTCTATATAAACCCTCCCAAGATCCTATTTCTATATAATTAAACTCATTTGGTCACATCCCTACACATAACTCCACTATATATAGTCGTTAAATGTTCCCTAATCTCTCATTGAAGCCCCTCCAAACCATTTGGAGTCACACACTCATGTAAGATATTTGCCTCCTCTAATTTCAATTCAATACCCAATTTCATGTTACGTATCTCAATTTAAATATGTTGTCATTAGGTTATGTTATTACATATACCGATTACTAACCCATATATTTAAATATTATGATAGGACCCTTTAAACCTAATTAATAATTCCCAATATCATTTATGCACACTAATTACCAAGTCAATATTTTATAAGGGTCCACACTTTATCTTTTATTCATGTTTATTTATTATCTTATGCCTTATATTTTCCATTACTAATATTGGGACATATAAATACATATATATATATTACTATTTAATTTATTTTTAAATTATAGGGGAACCCTTTATCACTCATCAACCAATTTATGAATTTTTATGTGACACAGTTATGCAATAAAATATCACCATGATTTTATATTACAAATACAATTGTTTAGTAAATTCCAAACCCATTTCCTATCAAGGGTTTTCAACGTTATACACATAAACATATTTTATATGGGACATTAATTTATGTATTCTACACTAAATATCGATAGAAAAATATTTGATGACAAAATGATTCCTTGTTTTATGATCTATGTGGCACACATAGGAATGAGAATGAAATGAATGTAATGGATGATCCCAAAATTATGTATCACTCAAAAGTATTGGGTAATATTTAGTGTCGTGAGATTTCATGTTGGTACAATTATTGAACCTGATTCATTTATGAAATTTATCCTCTAAGACTTCTTGGCGGCATATCCTTGACCAATGTTTGTGATGTAGTGTTTTATGTTATTTCGATATTTCCCACGATTTGACTGTCATGGTATATCATGTATCATTATTCATGTTTATTATTCCTAATATTTTTATTCCCCATTGATATTTCTATTTTATTATATTTAGTGAATTAGTTCTTTTTAATTACCTTAAATGGATTTGTAGCTCACCCCTTTCAAATGATTATCCCATGGTTATCCTTTGTAGTTTTAAAGACAAAATATTTTTGAAGAATTTTAAATAAGATTTCAATAATTTTATATTCCATTATCAAGTAGTTATTATATAAACCAAATTACCAAATTCACTAGAATTATTTGTATTTTTAGTTTTATTATATGTATTTATATATTATAAATCATGAATTAATGTGTAATAAATAGAAGGGTTGTTTTAGTTGGCATCAAATAAAACATATAGTAATTTTTGGGATTATAATTAGAAAACTCTAGAAAAAATCCATAGAGATGTGACTATGTATATGAAAACCTCCCTATTTTTTAATTATATATTAGGTGTTTTTTTATGAAAATAAATTTCTATCTAGATACTATAAGTGGAATGGTTATGGAACAGATGTACCCTGGGGTAACAACCCCTTAAGGCGTGTTGGGCCTTACTCGGTGTACCCAATTCCACAACAACAGTCTTTACTCTACACATGGTTTGACACTCTCAGGGGATATTTTTTGAAACATTCATAAGCATATTATTACCCATTATTTTGGGGAATAAAAAATTCCTATATGAATACATGTTAGAAATAGATCATGGATAAAATAGATTGAATCCTAGAAATGCATATGTTAATAAATATATTTAATTTATGACATATCAATTTCATGTCAGTAGATTAAATTTTATTAATATAATAGTTTAAAACCATTCATCCATAATTTTCCATTAATTCTATACAATTTTGGGAAATATGAGAAATCAGTTAAGTAATCAATGTTTCATACAATGTGATGAGTGATCCATCGTTTTTAGAAATCTGATGGGAGTAGAAATATTTCACATTATGAATAAAATATCTCACCTATGTCAGGTTTAGAATATAAACATAAAATAATGGGAGTTCCCAGATATCCCAAAGAGAGAAAAACAAGAAATTGATAAAATTATTTGAGAAAGTCCTTCAAATTTAAAGGGATAATAATATCCCGTAATCACTGAATAATATATCAACTCCGTTGAGAAGATATGACACATCATTAAATTTTTTAAACAATAGAATTTTATACTGGTAGTTTATCATAAGTTGGTAGAAATTGATCAGTGGTTTACATTGATTATGAAAAAGAAGACATCAGATGTGATCTAAGTGATGGAGTGGAAGGATTTCA
Source organism: Viscum album (assembly GCA_963277665.1). NCBI lineage: Eukaryota > Viridiplantae > Streptophyta > Magnoliopsida > Santalales > Viscaceae > Viscum > Viscum album. The sequence continues at coordinate 2,079,711,201 of OY728152.1, read as the reverse complement.
TGAAAATGATATTTTATAAATATTTATCTTGGACACTCCAACATAATATTTTTGTGTATATCCTTTCTATCAATCAAAAATATAATGAATCTATTATGGTATATGAGGAAAACATCAAAAGGCGTGTAAGATTTTCCTTTGAAATTTTCCTTACTCATGAATTCTACGTTGAGCACTTTTGATGGGCTAAAACCAAGTCTACTAAATACCATAGAAATCCATGAATTTGAAAGATAAGTGAAAATTCTCCGATGTACCCTAAAAGTATAAATAAAGATCGCGGAATCTCAATGGTGTCAGGGGGATATGAAACAGATATTGGAGTATAATTATAATGTCATAATGGGAAAATATAATTGTTCCAAGAAATTTAAAAACCGCTCTTGTCAATGGTGTACAAATAAGAATCCCATAAATTTACTAAGAGGACAAGGATGCTATTTTGGTACGGGATGTAAGGACACCTAACTAATTATTTCTAATAGGAGAATCCCACAAATAAAATGAATGAAATGAATTCTCTGGTCAACCCTCAGTGAATTTTACTATACATGAAATTTATGAAACCATGGAACTTTTTAAAACAATTCCCTAAGACAAGGGTTTTATAGACAACTTATAACCTCAAATGCAGCAAGGGTGATATTTTTCCCACAAAAATTCTAATGTGGATCCTAAAAACAGATTAATGAAATGTAAATTAGTTATTCAATAAATAATAATTAACATGATTTCTTATTATGGTTATATTAATTCCATAATATCAAAAATGTTTAGTATACCTATTCAAACACCTCCATGATTAATAGATGTAGATTATTCAGTGAAAATGGAAAAAGGGTAAATTATTTCATTTGATGGAATTAACTCCTCCACGATCATAATTCATGGTCTAAATTATCTAGTTAACCATTTCATAATACCATTGGTCATATTTTATACAATTGTGGGCATAGATTGGATTTCTCTTTATAGATCCATGAAAAAATTACTATATGGAAATCAGTCCCTACATAGTGAATCATCCTTCAATTATATACAAGTGTATTGTGGGGGACAGATCATATTTAACACATAAAAACTCTATCATGGATATTATTTACCTATGATAATATTTATTTTTGTGGAATGATTGAGTCTCAAGACTGTAACATCCTTGAAGTCATGCATATTCTAATTGAATACATAGTTGTGTTTCCCATCCAATTACATAGTCTTCCTCATAGTCGAGAGGTTTAATTTTCAAATTTACTTATACCTGGGGAATTTACAATATCCAAGAATCCATATATAATGGATGTTGGATAAAATTTGTAAATGAGGAAACAACTAGATGAAAATTAGTATATGGTTTTCATATACCCAAGTGTTTCTCCATGGTTCACACCAGTTCTCATCCCCAAATGACGGATGTTTAAATGATCATTTTCATTTATTTTCTCAAGAACAAGAATATACCAATAAATAAAAATTATCCTCTACCATATAATGATTAATTGTTTGAAGAGGTATGTGGATAAAATTACTTATTCAATGTGGACTAGTAGTTAGGATATTACCAAAGATGGGTGAAGAAAGAGTATATACCCACGTCTAATTATCATACAAGTTAGGGGCACTATGAGTTCTTATTGATTCCATTCAGCTCACTAATTCTCTAAAAGTATTCCTATAGATGATAAATATAGTCTTTACGGGTTTCCTAAAAAATATATGGAATATATTATAGATGATATTTTATTATTCTCCAAAACATAAGAGGATAATGGAAGGATTTTGAGTACTATGTTAACGATTGTTGATATAGGTAAGATTTATATAAAGTAAATCAAATGTGACTCCTATTTTATGAAGGTCTAAATCATATAGAAAATGATTAGATGTAATGGGATATATATAGATCATTTAAAGATAGATTAAATATAAGGATGTTATAGGAAATCATCTATGACAGTTATACATAGTTCTCATAGATTAGCTGGGTATTATTATCAATTTGTGAGCAATTTATCATGATTTGTAAGCCAAATTACCATGATTACTCATAAGGTATTAATTTTTTCTTAGAATAATTATTGTGAAGAAAACATTTATGATTTTAAAAGGAGGATAATCATTTCCACTATATTAACACTACCCATAAGTGTAGAATTCTCCCTAATATTACGCAATGCTAAGAAGAAGTGATTGGGATGTGTGTAACCAGATAATGGAAAAGTCATAGATTATACCACAAGGAAGACGAATGTTCCCAATAATACCCAAATCATGATTTAGTGTTCAATATAGTAATATCTTCTTTGAAAATATGGTGGCATGATCTTTTTGGAGAGAAGGGTGAAATATATATAGAGAAAAATGACTCCAATATATATTCACACATAAATAGATGAATATATTCCAACAAAGTTGGTTAGAGATGATCTAGGAATATGAATGATTAATTTACTACCATCATATTAAAGTGAATAATTTCATGAACTCTATCATTAGAATGGATTTATAAATTCAATCATTGAAGAGAATTGAGAGGGATCTGATATTCATATATTTGAAAAAGAGGGACATCCGAATCATAATGGAAGGAACATCATCAATCCTTTCACAAATAATTTATCAATTGTCCCTTATGGAATAGGTAATGGATGCTCAGAGAAATGATGTGGTAATTTACTAGAAAGTGGAAGATATAACAAAAAGGAAATATGCAGAGTTCCATGTTAATTAAGATGTATTTGTGAGATTCGGGTTAGGCTTATGTGTTCCATCAAACCCTATGTTATGAAAGGAATTATTAGATTATGAAAATATTTCAACCTTCTCAATTAACCCATGAAGCATAAAGATGTATCGAGATCTACAAGATCGTTATTGGTTAGACTATATTAAGTATCAAATACATGAATATGCATCAATGTTCATGGTATGTTATAATGTGAAGGATGAAAGGAAAAATCATAAGGGGATTAAGAAACTGTTACCTATACATATAGGGAAATGTCTATACATAATCATTGAATTTTGCAATGAAATTCAAAAGTCATCCATTGGATACAATTCCATTTGGATTATGGTGGATCATATTATGAAGACAACTCACTTCATTATGATTAGAGAGGAATTCTCACTTGATAAACATGCATAGATATACATCCAATAAGGGGTGAGGTTGGTTGGATTACCACTATTAATTCAGTCTGATTGAAAAATGAGATTTTACCCCATGTTATATAAAATTATATGACATGGTTTAAGCATAGAACTGGAATTTATTATGGCTTATCACCCCCCAAACCGATGGCCAAAATGAACAGAATATCTAGACACTTGAGAAAATGTTGAGAAAAATATTTATTATCTTCAAAGTATGATGTAATCAACATCTTCCCTTGGTCTGGTTATCTTACAAAAAAAGTTTCCACTAAATCAACCAAATGGAACCCTATAAAGATATTTATAGGAAGAGGTGTATAATACCCACATGTGATGATGAAGTTAGAGAACACAAAATGTTAGGTCATTGGTTGGTGTATGAAATTTGGGAAAAGGTTAAGACCATTAAGAAACACATTAAGACTTCTTAGAGTCAACAAAAGAGATATGATGACAATCATAGATGATACCTAGAGTTTGATGTTAGAGACATGGTTTGCCTCTACATATCACCATGGAAGAATGTGATGTGATTTGGGATGAAGGGTAACTAAATTAAAAGGTACGTCATCCCTTTTGAGATCCCTTATCACATTAGAGAAGTGGCCTACCGACTTTCACTCCCACAGAACCATTCTCAAGTACATGATGTATTCCATGTCTCCCTCTAAAGGAATTACATACCATACCACTAAGATTTAATCCATATATAGATTGTATCATTTGAGAATGTTCTTTCCTATTAAGAGAAGCTGGTTAATATCATACATCACAGAGAAAATGTTATACAAAATAAGAAAATGAAAAATGTAAATGTGTTTTGGTGAAATGAAAATTTATAAGAAGTAATATAGGAACAATATTTGGTGATAAAATAGTATTTATGTAATATTTTTTAGTGTCTTAAAAGAAATATTCTATGGGAAATGTTTTTTACAAGGGGAAGAATGTAATGACCAATACTGTTATAAAAAAAATCAGTCTTTTAATTTAGTTAAATGTATTATTATGTAATCTGTTGATATAAAACAAAATATATTATATGGTTTTATTATATCATATTTGTTTTAATTGAATGTTTTGAATCATTATTGTTGATAACATATAAATTGAATAGTGACGATATGATTAATATAAATAGAGTGTTTAAATAAATCCAATTGATATAGACAATGAAGTGCTGAACTCAACCTATATGAGTGTACCCTATAAATCCCATTTATTGGAGCATCCAAGAGAGGTATGATCCCCAAGATTTTAAATTGACCAATATCATTTTTAGATCTAATAACATAAGCATGAATAAAAATAATAATGGAGAAGATCAAGTTCATTGAGATCAACACCCAAACTATGTTGACCAAATCACCCTATAAATGTCCCACCATTGGGAACCTTACAATAAGGGTGTTTTCCTACGTATTAATGGGATATATTTAAAGACCCTATCAATATGATTATGCAATTTTTTAACAGAAAATGGATATATTTCCATCCACTTACTGTTACATTATAAATGATTTCTATTTTGATTTAATAAATTGAAAATAGTATTTTTGAGTAATATTCATATTCATTTAATGAACAATTTTTTATGAATTATTGGATTTTAAAAATAATTTATTTAAAATAATTTACTAATATTATATTATCAGCATTAAATATAAATGATCGACATTTTATTATGTAGTCATATGATATTTTGAAAATGATTTTAAAAAAACTATTGTAAAAATCATAGCATTTTCAATAATGATCTTTTATTATATTGCAAGTGTTAGTTGACATATTTTGGAAGTTATTTTTATAATATGAAAATTATTTTTGCAATCATGACATCAAAATTATCCAATGGTAAATTTTTCATAATTTTCAGAGATATAGACATTTTGGGATAATGATTAAATAACTTATCAATATACATTGTGTATTATTACATCTTAATGAAACAAAATTTATCTAATAAATACTGTAAATTGTATCTATGACCATATATAGGTTTTACTTTAATGATATTTTTTGTTTATTTTATTAATTTTATATTTCCTTTATGAATCCTCAAAAACCATTAATATATTTTATGGTTTAAAAATCTGTTATTTAGTAGTATGTCTCACCTCCACATAAGCAAGGGCCTTATTTTATAATGTTCGACCCCTGACATTATAAAATAATATAAATCACTCCCATTTGGTATAATCCTTAGGAAAAATGCATCATAATTTTTTTGTTTAGGTTATTTTATTATGTATAATCCAAATTCTATGTTTGATAAATATTAAAGAAACCTCATCCCATTTCCTATATAAACACACCAAAGAAACCATTTCTATTTAGTAAAACTAAATAGAGTGAAACCATACTCATTAGTTCACTACATAGAGTCCTACTAATGATCCTCTAAGCTCTCATGAATCCCCACCAATGAATTTAGAGTCACACATTCAAGAAAGGGATTTCTCTCTTCTCATTTCATTTTAATGACCCCTTTTATGTTATGTCTCTAAATTTTAGTTTGGTCATGTATGGATATGTTATTACCTACCCCCATTACTGTAAATTATATTAATATATGATTAGAGGGCCCTTTCACTATAATCCCTCTTGTGATCCTTTATGTACACATGTTACAATGCCATAATTTTGGAAGGCTTCATCACTTTCTCTTCATTATCCATGTTTGGTTATTATCTTATGAGTTATATTTCAATTTACTAATTAATGGAAATGTCTATTGATGTCCCTATTACTTAAAAGTTTAATTTAAAATTATGATATTCTCTTATCACCCTCATCATCACATTTTATGAATTTTTATGTGAAGTTTTAATGCTGCATAAATTTCTATGTAATTTTTAATTCAAAACGAATTTTGTTTTGAATAACATAACCATTTAATATAAAATATGTTAAATATTATAGATACATACCTAATATAGATGTGAAATACATGTATTTGTGATACATTCCATGTTCATGGAAAAAATTTGATGATAAATGATTCTATGTTTTAAGTTATATGTGGCACACATAACCATGAAAATGAAATTAATGTGATGGGTGAGCCTAGAATTATATAGCGTCAAATGCATTGAGTAATGTTTAGTCTAAAGATACATCATGATGGTGTAATTAGTGATAATAATTCCGTTATGGGACTTTTTAGACCAAGATTTATTTGAGGTAAATCCATGACCATTATATGTGATGCAATGTTTTATGTTTTTACCTCATTTCCCATATTTTGATTATAATGATATATCATGTATCATTATTAATGATTATGATTACTAATCTTTTAATTCCCCAATGATATGATTATTTTCTATCATGTATTGCATTATTCCATATGTATTCCTTTTCTATGATTTATATCTCACCTTTTTCTTATGTATGTCCCAATGATATCCCAAACACATTTAAAATCCATGTAATTTTTGAATCTAGTTATGGAAATCGTCATTAATGATGTCATATCCCATGTTCAAGTTGTCATTAATTTTTCAAATATCACAATGAAACTAGACTTATTGATCTTTTGGGTTGAATAATGTTTAAATTAAAGTAATAAATCATGAATTAATGTTTAAAAAATGCATTTTTTATTAAAACTTTTTCATTGTCCATCAAATTCATTAATCACCAAATTTTAACTTCTTCTAGGCACTTACTAAATCAAAAACAAATTCTTATGAGAGAAACAATAATCATTGTGATTAATATTTAATCATGAAAAATATTAAATAGGATGTATCAATCAAAACACATACATTTCAATATTTTAAACATTATGTTTAACCTATGTTATTCAGGATCATCAACTACTAAATTCCTTAATCTAACTCATCATGAACTAATGAAGATTGATTTAATAACCAATTCATCTCATTTGGAGGTGCTACCCCTCAATGAATATCTTTCACAACAACATTAAAATTCAAATATATAGAGAGGGGTGTTTATTCTATTAAATTTAGACAATATCTACTTTTCAAATGCATCAAGATGTTATCATATACATAGAAATATTCCTACAGTTTTCAATAATGTTATCCAATCCAAATATCAAAAAATAACAATAACCATCTCTAATAGTAACTTTGGGAACCCAAACTTTTCATACTTTAATAGTAAATAATTATTATACAATATTAAATTAATTTCATAGTGATACATTTTCCAAATCTATAAATTTTTTATTTTCTATACTATAGATAATTAATAAACATATTTTATAAAACATCTTCAAAATCTCCCCCAAATATTGTCTCAAATGGTACACTATTTACATGAAAACTTCTGAAAAAAATTAATCATATCATCCATCCAACGACCCGAAGGCCTATAAATTTAATATTATAAAATATAAAACCCACTTTTAAGGGATAATGGTGGTGGACTATCGAGAAAGACATTGTTGAAAAAGGAAAATAAAATCAAAGGATATAAAGAGTAAAACTAGAAAGACATCACGGTACAACTCCTCCCAGCATTTGAACATGATCTAGAATTCCTAAATAGCATGGGTTTTCAGCAAAAAAATATTTAATAATTGTGTGATATAATTAATAATATTCCATGAACCATTATAACAAATCATAATCATAATAGATTTATTTTTGTTATTTATACAAGCCTTTAAAATCATTTCATTATTCAAGTTTCAACTACCCGATTTTCATTGAGAGAAATGTCCCATAATGGATTTTCCTACCCCATCATTTTATAATATTCTCATTAAAGTAACAATATCTAGGTAACTCCATCATCTCTTAGTATATTGTTAACTCAATCATATATTAAGAGTTTCCCAACGTCTTCATCATTACACAATGCATTGAAGGGATATAAAGGACCAAAAATTCTTCATGAGCTATATCAAGCATACCAAAATCAAAATCATAGTCCATATATGTATGTTCCATTTGATTGAAATGTATTAATCAACTCATCATAATATATCCAATGTGAAATAAACATGCATCCTAAAAGTTCCATATTAATCGTATATACCACTGGGAAAGAAACATGTTTCTTGAAATCAAATGTAAATCATCATTTCAATGAAATATATAAATATATAAAGAAAAATTTATAATAATATCATATCCATAATGAAGGGTAAAAATTATTAAATTATTTTAACATTTATAAAAAAATAATTAAAAGATTAATTGAAACATTGTTTTAAAATAAGGTAAAAACATTATTTTCATTTAATAATATTTTTTTAAAATTTACTATTATGTTAAGTGAATAATTAACATTGAAAATGAAAATGGGAACATATTAGGGAAGCTTTAATAAAATTAAAAGTCTTCATTATATAAAAAAATAATCTTTTATTTATACATTAAAATAAATTAATATTTTCAAAAATTAAAAAAATTTGAAAAAATTTCTTTTTTAGAAAACATTACATGATAAATAATCTTATTAAGGAATTTAAAATAAAATAAAAGGAAATGAAAATTTCCTTTTAAAAAAACATATTGTATTGGTAGAAAATTCCATTAAAAAATTATAAAGAACCATTATATGAAATAAAATGTTTATCAAGAAAATAGTAAATAATATTGGAATATCATTAAAAAAATTTATTGATAATTTTAATTACCAAAGAAAGGAAAATGGAGATAAAAAATAAAAAATTTATGAATAACCTGATGAGGTGATAATATAACGGGTTTAAGGGATAAAATTTATATAATTACCCCCATGGAAAATTTTAGGTTTAAAATCTTAATAAAATTGTTATCAATCATGAACCCCTTACCCAAATCTTGAACTATCATCATATACATTCAAATATACAGTATAATAAATTTTTATTTAATATAAATATATTCCAAAATAATATTTATACATAACATACCATTTATCATTCTGTTATAATTTCCAAGTAGCCTTTAATTATCAATTTATCACTATAATGAACAGTCTAATGAATGATCATCTGTTTTCGAGGGATATTTCTGTTTAATGGTTTAAGTACATGAAAATAGGTCAAGGTAACATGACCTCCATATTATCAATCATTACATAAGTATAATATTTGGTTAATTTTACAATATTTTATAATTATTCGTATAATGTGATTATAGAATATGATTAACATCTCATTGTGGAGTTGGTAGCCCACACTTTTGCATGAGTGACATTATCATTTTTTTAATAGATGGAATGTATTAAATTAATTGAATTTATTATAAGTATAAAAGTATAATTATATTATAAATATAATATATATGAATTAAATTAATCATAACAACCATTTCTGAAAAATGGTGATGTTAAATAAATCATATCGCAACATGGAGGCGGTAGTAAACACATAAAAAAGAATGATTCCTTCAATACCCATTAGATGGAAAGGTGGGGGAAAATGGTTCTTCCATATTAATTATAAAATATCATTATATTTTTTGTATATTAATTTTCTTTCATAATTAAATCTATTTTTTTTTGATAAGGTGTAAGATGAAATAAATTAGAATATAGTTGGTGATGATTTATACCACTTTATTTAGAAACTTCCTTTTTCATAAAGAGTATTCATTTAAATGATTGTATTATGATAGATGAAAATACTGAAAGACTTGTTTTTTGAGGTTATAAATAGTTTTCCTAGTTCCTAGTGCATTAATAAGGTTTATAATGTTTTTTATTGTTATGAAGAGGCGATATCCATCTATAAGGAAGGGAAATGACTATTTTGGAATTTTTGAAACGATTAAAATATGTAAATGGGTTACTTAAGTGATGTTTAACATAAATGAAATATGATTTCTGATAATAATTATATGGTTTAAATCAAATCAATTAATAAAATCAAATAATTTTTTGGTGATATTTCATACAATAGTTATTTGGTTATCCTACAATTAAACACACTTTTACCTTAAACATTATAACAAAATTTTATTATTTTTACTAGCCTTTATTAAATATTTATTTTTAAAAGTTACATAATAGTAATTGTTATTATGATAAACATTTATTTTTTTATATCTTTATATTTTTTTATATATGTTTTATATAACAATTCCAAAAAATGAAACAAAACTATTTTTATAAAAATACATTTCTTGGCATAAAATATAATTTACCCTCACTACAATCCAAATAAAAACAGTACAATTAATTTTAAAATATTATTTAGATTATATCACATTAAAATTTAATAGATATAATTAATAAAAATAATGAATAAAAATAAATTAATTTAATTTATTAAAATGGAAATACATTTTATATACAAAAATAGTTATTTTTTTAAATGTATCTTTTACATTAAAATATTTTATTTAAATTTATAATAGATTAAAAACAAAATAATTTTTTATATAAAAATTGATTAATAATTATTAAAAATTTATTTATTCTTATTCATTCCTTCTAATACAATGGCCTAGTGATAACAGTAACTGTAAATAATAATATTATAATTACAAATCATGGTTTGTTTAAATGTGGTGTTATTATTATAGGAAGATATCAAACCAAATAAATTTATTTAAAGATAAATATATCTTAAAATCTCCAGGTGTTACAATTTTAATGATCTGAACCATTTTAAATGATTAAATAATTTTAAACATTAATTTTGTATGTTTTAAATAATATTGTGTTATTAAATAAATTTATATCAAATTCTGTATATATAAATATAAATTATAATAAAAAAGTATTCATAAAATATATCTCATCAACCATTATAAAAAATTTTGATTGATCATTAGTTAGACCAACCAATCTATATTTGTTTTTATTTATATTTCTAATTTGAAATTTTTAATTTGTTTTTTATTTTTATGTAATATTTATCATATCGTTATCTTCTATTTTTAATCTACACACCCATGATAAATTTAGTTTTTAATACTTTCCTTGTACCCATTTCAAAAATTTTTGTACTTTTGTAAGAAATGGAGGATAAAAATTATATGGTGATGTTTTATGTTGCATATATACATAATATTTTAAGTGGAATGACATTGTTTATTAGTTTAGTTTATTAAAAAATTTAAATACATTTCCTACGATGTTGTTGTTCTATCACTATTATGGCTAACCAACCAATCTCCGTATATCAAATGAAAATTTTTATATATTTAATGTGAATGATAAATTAATTTTTAATTTTAATTTATTTAAAAAAATATTAATGAATATAAAATGATATAAATTTAAACACTTTTTATAATATTTTATTAATTATAAATTAGAATATAAGTATTCCGTCATGATAAATCTATGAAAAATTTTCATGATTCTTTTCAAAATAATATATGTTTTTATTGTTATTTTTTAAGAAAATATTATGAAAACGAAATTTATCTTAAAGGATCATTCACAAGAAAAACATTTTAGTTTTTTCTTTTTGTTAACTAATCCTAATAATATTTTTTTATTAATGTAAATAATTTAATATCTCTTATATTAAATTCAAATGATCATACAACTCGTTAAGGCATTCACAACACCAAATGGATTCTAGATGTACTAAATATTTAAAGTCACTCACTCAATCGTCGTGACTCACTCATTGTCTGCTTAGTGTTTCCCACAACTAGACATCTCATGTTCCTTAACCTATGTCATGAATGATTTAAATTTATGGGGTCTATATTTATTTTGAATATAATAGGACAATGGATGGACAATTTTCTGAAGAATGGATGATGATAATTTTTTAAGTATATTAAATAAAATATTTTATTTTTGTTATTCATATTAATAACAAAATCTCTCTTTCCTAAAACCTAGAAGATTTCATGAATACGAAATGTTTTTCTGATGGTCAAAGGAATTCACAACTACCAAATGAATTTATGACATCAAATGTATTTTACAAATCACTAAGGCTTTCACCACTACAAAAGGAATTTATAACTGTTAATGAATTTCACATTTATACAAGGATTTAATGTTTATGAATCCATTAGAAACATATAAAGTATTTTGAAATTTCCAAATGTTTATTAAACAATATAAGGAATTGAAAACCACTATAAAAATTTACATCTTCTCATCGTCACTTGATCAAGTCTACATTATTCACACCGCTTCTCACTTGTATTCAATCACTCATCACATATTCATCAATTCATGTAGAAACATGTATCTCAAACTATTTTCTATTTAATGAAAAAAAATTCAATGTCAAATTATATTTATTTAAATACTAATAAACCAATACATTGAGTGATAAAATAATCTATATAAGTTTATCAAGAATATATTATATTTATTTAACAAGAAATAAATAAACAATGATTGGTAATTTTTTATAATATATATATATATATATATATAATATTTTATAAGCATTCATTTCATTGAAATAATATCTTCATCCATAAAATATAATAGAAAAAAAATGTATAATGATAAGGGTATTGAATAAAATTTAATATAGATATGGGTTTCTAATAATCCTTATTTTATAAAATTGTAAGCAGTTCTTATAATTATTTATAGTTCCTTAGAACTGAGGTATGTTCAAGTAATATGATAAAGTAAATATTGACATATTCAATAAGTTAATCACATATCATTCATTTCATAAATTCAAATCAATGATGAAGATTAGGTAGAATCATTAACAATGTACAAGAATCAATTTTGTAATGGTTTAATGTAAATATATATGGACGTTTATCATACTCGTGAGGTGAAACCTATATCTATAAAACCCTTTTAAGGGAGATATATTAATGTTGTTTATCCAAAATAATATTATTAAACATTATATTATATTATTCCATTAAAAGTGACTAATTGTGAACATGACGACCATCATATAATGAAAAATAAATGATAAATCACAACAAATACTCGTTATTTAATAAATAAAAATTTCCTTAATGTGGAAGTATCTGATAATTCTGTAGGAGGTGAGGATTATAAGAAGTACGTGGTTAGTAAACCATTAGACAGTCTATTTATGGGTTTCTTGTCACGAACTGCCTCCCTAGGCCTTGAAAATTATCATCTAACTCCATGGGTCTCCTAGAATACCTCGGTTTCCTTCCCAAAAAACCATAGGCTATTAATCCCTAGGTTGGATTATTAGACTAATGACTATCCCCACATGCCAACACATGTTCTTTCAGTATGTTTTGTCCTCACTCAGACACACCCTGGGAAACTTCCCAGAAGGTCAGCCTTCGAGATTTCTATCTCAGGCCAAGAATAATTATAGTAAACAATGTTTTAATGGTTTAATGTAATTATTTATAGACATTTATATTATTTATTAGGTGAAACGTATAGCTATAAGACACTTTTAAGAGGGGTATATTAATGTTGATTATCAAAAATTATAGGATCAAACATCATATTATATTATTCCATTAGAAGTGATTAATTGTGAACATGATGACCATCATATAAGGAAAACTAAATGATAAATAACTACAAATACTCTTTATTTAATGAATAAAAATTTCCCTAATGTGGAAGTATCTGTTAATGTTATAGGTGGTGAGGCTTATAAGGAGTACATAGTATGTAAACCATTAGAGATTCTATTTATGGGTTTCATGTCATGACCCACCTCCTCGGGCCATGAACCATTTCATCTAACCCCATGGGTCTCCTGTAATACCTTAGATACATTCCCATCACATCATAGGATATTACTCAATAGGGTCGCTTATCAGACTAATGACTATCCCCATAGGCCAACACATGTTCTTTTAGTGTGTTTTTCCCTCACTCACACACACCCTCAGAAACTTCCAAGATGGTCCCCCATCATGATTACTAATCTAGGCCATGAATGCTTATCTTTGGAGTTCTAATCATATAGGCCCCCAAAAAGAAAAGTTCATCCTGTTGACTGCCCCCACAGGCCAACACATGTTCTTTTAGTGTGTGTTTTCCTCACTCACACACACCCTAGGAAACATCCAAGAAGGTCACCCATCTTGATTACTACTCCAGGCCAAGAATGTTGAACTGTGGAGTTCTAATCAGATAGGCTCCAAAAAAGAAAGGTTTACCTTGCTGGCTTGGGTTGTAACATTCATTATTTTAAGTATCACTTTTCTAGGGGTTTTACATTATCCACCCCTTTAAAGAAGAACACCTTCGTTGGGGACCCCAAACCTCAAACCAAGGCAGTGCCAAAGCACTTCCGTCAGGGTGTTGGCTCTGATTCTATTTGTCACGACCTACCTACCCGGGCCATGAACCTTTTCATCTGACCCCATTGTTCTCCTGTAATACCTTGGTTGCCTTCCCAGCACACCATAGGCTATTACTCCCTAGGGTCTCTTATCAGACTAATGACTGTCCCCATAGGCCATCACATTTTCTTTCAGTGTGTATTTTCCTCACTCACACACACCCTAGGAAACATCCCCGAAGGCCACCCATCTTGATTACTATTCCAGGCCAAGCATGCGTAAATGTGGAGTTCTATTCAGATAGGCTCTTGAAGAAAAAGTTGCACCTTGTTGACATAGGTTGTAACATTTAGAATTTTAAGTCTCACTTTTCCAATGGTGTCAGATTTCTATTAACCATAAATTGTTAACCATAATCCAAATATTAAATCCTTAGTGTAAAGAAAGTAATGTGCACATCAAATTCATTGTGATTTTATTACACATGGTAGTAAATTCAAGGGTGTTCCAGGGAATAAATCTACCTCAAATGATAAAACATTACATATTAGAACATAATTAGAAAGTAAATATACATTGATTTTTTTTCAACTTGTCCATGGAATCAAATTTTCATCTAATATATTTCTTGAGAACTCTATTTGACTTCTACATTGTGTCTTCAATTCTTGTTAGTGATTCTCAATATTTTACATTTCATACTGATCAGTGAATCATGGTTTATGATAATAACTGGTTATAACCATAGGGTGCACTGAAATATTCATATATTAGAAATGAGATGGATTTTACCTGAGAATTTGGTTTAGGACTGTAATAAACCACATGTCACATAGATCATTAACATAAAAAATTCACAATATTTTAGGAATGAGGGACATTTCACATCAATGTTGATGATATTTTTATTTTATAACTCTTAAAAAATATTTTATTTTCAATGGTTTTATATACCATTATGAATAATTAATGCACATGTTTATTTCCTATATATGTTTTATACAATGGGAAATTTAACATATTAATTATAAATATTAATGATTACATCATATATAGGTATACTTGGTGATTATTATCTCACCTTAAATTGATTGTTATTTTTTTATTGACATATTTGATGTAATTCTATTACACCTTTGAGTATATTAAAATCACACCAATTTAATAAAATCACCAAACCTTTTATTGTCATTCAATATCTAAAATGTGAATAGTTCTATATTATAGCTATGAGGTACATTAAATATATTGGTCACCTCCTCATCACAAAACATGTGTAGAGATGAAGGCCAGATAAATATATATCCCATATACCTAAGCGAGATAAGACTATCGATATCATGGATTTCTTAATAATGATTGGCTTCCATATTAAGGGTGATGTTGTGATAGTTTGAGATGATAGTTATTGGTTTGAATTTTTGTTAATGATACTAGTTTTTAGGTTTTGGATGATGTAAGGCATGTTATCACAGTTTTTCAATACATGGATTTGATAGATGATGAATTCAACCATCTAGCTAGTATCATTAATAAAATTACTTTTTTGATATTTTCATTTGAATACATTCTTTGGTTTATTGGAAGGATAATATTTATTGATCATTCTACTATATTTACCTAAATAATTAACTTTCCATTACTTGAGGACTTAAAAAATATACAGAGAGACATATGCGGTCATAATGACATTATAATACATACATGGAATAATATAATGTTTATGTATTGATATTATAAATAATATATGATTTTTTATTTTTGTTAATGATGTTATGGGATCAGTGGATTGATTTTCTCTATGTGGGCATTCACCATTTCCAATGTGTATTATGCATGAATGAAAATTTAGTTGTTGGTATGTTTATACATATTTTCTATGTAAGAATTAAGTCAATAATTTATATTATGAAACTATTACATTAATATTTTCCTTAATGTTACAAAAAATCCCATAAACTTTTAGATACCCATATTTATGATTCTTGCGGTTATGAAAATCATCAAGATGATCCACTAGGTGAGGTGGGATGTGAGGAAAATATCTAGAATGATAGTCCAGATACACCTCTACCACTAGTTAAATATCATACACAAATATATACTATTTATACCGAGGTCCATAAAGATTTTTTAGGTTAATTATTAATTACACCATTACTAGTGTCTATATAACAATATATTTCATCATCATTTTGATGATACCCATTATATATTATTTATATTGTTCTCACATGAGAGAATGTTTGACTTAGTTTTTTTCTTTATTTATAATTGATGTGATTTCTAGACTTTGTACATTGACCTGGAAACAAATATTGGTTATAGAAAAGGAAACATAATTTGACCATAAGAATACTCATAAGCATGATTCAGTGTCTACATTATTACATTAGCATAATATAAAAGGGATAATATCACAAAGGATCGATCAATTTCATAGTACTAATGAACCATATACATAAATGGTTCCCATATAACACTATAAATATAAAATAAGTAGCATAATAATAATTTACACCTAATTTATAATATCAATAATAACCCTTATCATATCGTGGTAAATGGAAAAAAATTATGGTTAGATAAAATGCTTAATATGGGTTATATAGAGACAAAGATATCAAATTTTAACAAGGAATAATTAATATGTTATGTCAAATCACTAAAAACATGTTCTATTTAATCAATTACTGATGAAAAAACAATCCATGTATAATATCAATGAAATATAATCATGTATATTATTTACTAAATTAACAGTGAGAGATATTCATAACATTTGATGTCAGGATCTCTGACATGGTGATATATTTTACCTCAAAATCCTAGCACTATGGAAATTTAGTTAATGTGTAGGTATGAAAAAACATTTTAATATGTTTTCACATTCAGTTTACATCATGAGACCCATTGATGCATCAAGGGGATAATAGTATCCATTACCCACCCATCCCTAAATATCCAATTCAATTTTCATATATTAAATGATAAATTTAAATTATTAAGATAGGAATTATTAATTAATATCATAATTGATTAAAGGATAAGTATTATTAAGATTACTCATTTTAATCAAATAAAATTCATTGTATGAAACTATATATATAAATGATATAGAGATTATGAAATAAGAAAATCATTGATTTAAACAATTGGTATATTTAAGAGATATGTAATGTTATAATTAAATTTATCATATGAATGTGAATGTTTCAAGATAATTTTAATGACCTAATAATAAATATGATATTAAAGAAGAACAAAATTAATCAAAAAAATTTTATTTTAAATAAAGTCTTGATATTTTCTGTAAAAAAGAAAATAGATGAAAAATTTACAATTTTCTTCATTATTATTTTTTTATTTTTAAAACCCTTTATAACATTTAAAGAAAAAAAATTATTTTAAAATGGGGTTGATGGTAGAAAAATATAATAATGACATATATGTCAAAAAAGAAACATTTCATTTGAATTTTTTGAAATAAATTGAACATTTACCAATTTTGAAAACACTATAAATATTCTATTCAAACAATTTATAATGTAATGGAAAAAATAAAATTTCAATAATAAATATTTTTATTAATCAAAATAAAATATATAAATAAATTTTGAGAAAATGTACATGGAAGAAAATAAAACCAATATAATGGAATATAATAACACCTTCTCTTATAAACATTTCCGTGAATGATTAAAATTCTAATGAGAGGACATTATGGAAGAAAAAATGTAAAATTCTCAAATATAAATAGGATAAGAATGTATATGTAGTTTATAATGGATTTGGATAATTATTATCACATAATATAAAACCAACATAGTATATAATAATCAATGTTTTTTATTATACATGAATTTGTAGGACATAATTTAAGGTGGTAAACTAACTTGTGAAAACAATTAAGTCCATTATGAATATTACCTCTAATTTATGAAATCTCATTTGGATATTTCTTATGGACCACAAGGTTTGTCTCATTAGGAGGACCATAAACTATTGAGTGGCAGTGTTTCTCTTTCGATGATTAGGGAAATCTTCTGTGGGATTGTCTGAACCATTGTGAAGCTAACATAGAGATGATTAATGAAGCACCATGATAGAGAAAATGTTTATAGCTTAATGGTAAGAATGGATGAATATATGGAAGAAAATAACGAAGATAAGTACGATGTCAATGATCGATTATTCTATTGAAACCACCAGACAATGGTAGTCCACGCCAAGCTCAAGAACTGGTGAACATGAATGATTATAACTACATGTTGTAGATGTATATGATACAGAGGCTCTAATGATGATTAATGATATTATTTATGTATTATCTAATATAGAATTAGTATTGATGTACTTAAGACTAATCCATTATTTTCTTACTACATCACTACATTGAGATGTAGATATTATAGTTGATCCATTGGATCAACCATTGTATTTGGACAGTCCTAATGGAGGGCATCAAACGTTCACACAATTCTATATATAGAATTACGTAACTCTTTTAGTAAATATTCTCTAATGAGATACATTTTTTTAATTAATGATGCTTTATGATAAAATCATATATATGGACTTAATATTCATAGTTCATTCCAATATTTACTATTTTCAGGTGGAGGATGTAGTGTGACTACAGTGATTGGATAAACATTTCCCTTTTTAATGAGAAGGAAACCAAAGTAGAGAAAGGTCAGCACATGCACTAGAGGATTCCAAATATTACTCAAAAATATTCACCGTATTACACTTGGAGAAATAGATTTTATTTCCTTCCATCTTTTTATAGTTGTGGTGGATTATGTGGACACCAATCTTAGGGACCTTATAGGATCACATATTCATCAAAGAAAAATTCTATATGTAATTACACTGAAGAAAAACTAAAATATCTAATATAGAACATTGGATAGTTCTGTCAAATAATTGTGTGATGAAGGGGAAGTTCTAGGTCTTTTAGAGGTAGTATTTCAATAAAACAAATATCTACCCCTAGGTTGCCCCATATTTTTTCACTATTGTGGAAGACAAGGGAAAGATTTTCTGTGTGGATTATTGTAACGTGAACTTGGTGACGTTGAAAAATATGATTCCACCACCAAAAACCAATTAACTATTTGATATGATTATATTGGAGATATGGTTATTAATGATTTTCCCCATATCAGTTTATTACCTTCTCCTATTATGGGATGTGGATATACAATGAAAACAATTTCTATTCTGCTACGGTCATTATATGTTCTTTGTGATTCCCATTGGCATAATGAATGATGTAGAATATTTTATGGGACTCATAAAAAAGATCATTCAACTCTTGTAAAATTATTTTTTGGTAGTCTTCATTGCTGAAATCTTATTGAATCATCTTCTGAGGATTATTATATAATACACATGAGGATTTCCTTATACATTCTTAGAGAGAAACGAGATTTTTGTGAAGCTTTCAATGTACAAGTTCTAGATTCAAATGGTGCACTATCTATGAAATTTCATCTTAATTTAGGGAGTTAAATAAGAATTATAAAAATTTTATGTAGTAATTTCTATTGATCCAGAAAAGACTGTTACTGAGGTTCATATAATCTTTCAGTTGGCTGGGTTCTGTCATATATTTTGGAACATTTATATTAGAAATCAACTCTCAAAATTACATTCACCAGGATGGGGTATGTTTTTTTGGATAGTTTATAGATTTATTTTGAATATTTTCAACAAACCATAATGAGAGACATCATCTTGAGACCTCTTGAAAAGGGTTTTGAGTATTTAGTGGTATATGATATTTCTAAAAAATTTCATGTCAATTTTCATATGTAAATAAATAAAATAATCACATATGGTTACTGAAAGCTTTTATCTCATTTGTAGAACTATGAAACCCATGATCTAAAAAAAATCTTAGTGGGACTCATTAAAAATTTTTAAACTCAATATATTATGTGAGATCAATTCATAGTTTATTCTGGAGAAAAGAGTCTCAATTATGTCTTACATTAGAAGGATAACCACTTGAGTAAGTGGTGATAGATAGAGTTCATCTAGTATTATACAATTTTAGATATCATTTCCTCTTTAATGGAGGAATGTGGTGGAAAATTTTATCAGTCAAGGATTTGTTCTTAGTTACTGAGAGTAGAGTCATTGAAGATAATCTCATTGTACTTTCCCATAGTGTGTGGGGATGTTGTAGAATACTGAAAGTCAATGGTTGTTACCCGTCGACTTCTATAATGTGTTATAGAGGATCATCTTAGAGATACTGACTATGAGAACTTTCATATTTTATTATCTAATATAAATGATATTGATTTATTTTCCTACAGTCCCAAGACATTCATCATTTTTATTGGGTGGTTGATATATGAGGGACCTTGTTATGGATAGTCTTTAAAGAGTGTTACACATCCCTCCTAGCGGAAAATCTATGAGTGGAAAATATATACCATGACCTTTAGCATCAACTATGGTTATTGGGAATGACAATGTTTGTAACACATTTTTACCTTGATGCTTCACTTATCAGCTGATAAGGGTAGATAAGTATGTCCCTATTGGATTGTCTAAACCACTTGATATTATGGAGTGGAAGCAAGATGATATATTTGTGGACATTATGGTGGAGTCCAAAAATCTGTCATAAGGTTATGATTTAATCTATGTGATTGTAGACTCATCCACCTTTTCACCCCAGTTAATAGCTACCTTAATGCATAATAAACTTTTTATTATTTTATTTTCTTTATATAGAATATTTTCAAGATTCATAAGGTTCCCATGAAAATCTTTTCTCCACCATGATACTCTATTCACATCATGATTATGGATATGGTAACAAGAGTACATTGGGAAAATATTTTGATTGATCATGATCTTTCACGCAAATTTTTTTTCTATATTAAGAAAAAAATCATGTTCTAGAGGAAAGTTATATGAGCATCCATGTTGGACATTGGTCATATTTGGTAGGATATCTTACCCTTGGTGTAGTTTTCATTAAAAATCAGTTACTACTAAACTATAACTCTGGAAATATTCATGGAATTGTATATAATACCCTGTAAGTCACCACTATATTGAATAGATCCATGGTATTCATCACTGATGGGCATGAAGATGGTTCAAGGGAAAAATAAGATGGTTCATATCATCTAGGAATGGATTAGGATTATCAAGAGATGTTAGAGGTATTTTAAGGATTCGTGATTGTGTCCATTGGTGATTAATGAGAGGCACCATGTGTTTTTTGAAGGTATCACATCATAATGGATGTAGATAGTTGTCATAAGAAGTATGATATGTCCAAGGTTCATTGACCATTTTCAGATATTCTCTATGGTGGTTGATATAGTGTACAACATGGCCCTATCACTGTAGTTAGTCATGGTAAAAGTCATCTTCCATGCATTATAGTTGAGGAGGTCTGTGACTAAACCATCACATGTTATTGACTTAGGTGATCTAGAAATTGAGGATGGAACTACCTTTGTAATGTTCCATGTAGATATTGAAGATTCGTTGGAGAAAATCCTTCGTAGGAATGTGATTCCTTTGGTGTGTGTCTAATGGAATAATGAGAATCTTATGAAGAATACCTAGGACTAAGAGAACTATATGAGATATACATACCCTCATATTTTGTGTAATTTTTTCTTTTTTAGATAATAATCCATAATGTGTGGATAAATTAATTATCTAATTATTTTTAATATATGAAATATTTAATTGAATATTTACATAGTTAGTTAATGAGTTATCATGGGATTCTTCAGCCTTGAGAGGCTTGGTATTTATTTAATAGATATATTAAATATATTTTATCAAGATCAATTTTTTTTATAAAATAATACAATTACCCAAGGTGGAGTCTCTTATCCAAAATTTGAGACCATTGAAATATCCAAACTGCATGTCTTTCAGTATTCATTATATATTCTATTTCAGTGTTAGGAATTTTGGTAAAATGTAGTTTTCAGGCAAAAATAATAAAATAAATAAATTTATTAATTTGTTTGTTTGTTTAAATACAATGGCACAAAAATATCCAAAAAAACTACCACTAATGGAATCATAATATGATTATCTATAGATGCCTAGGGATTGAGAGTGGAGCCATGGAGGTGCATTCGTAGAGTGATGATATATTGGTCTTTGAAAATAGTTTTTCCAATGGAACTTGTGAATCTCACCAAAAATAGTGATGAATGACCATTATTCATTAGGTATTGATACAAAACGGAGATAAGGTGTTTTTTATTCAATGGGTGTCCTCATTTTTACATTCCATGATAAACATGAATCAATTCCACTACCATTCAGATTTACTGGTTCATAATTCATGGTGGGTGTGGGTTTATCTTCTAGGAATTTGGAAAATGAAATTATTTTATTATTTCCTGGAACATCATTTATATATCTAATGATAACCATTACAGAAATCTCTAATATCATAAAATGTAAACTAAACTTATTTTTATTTTCTCCCACCTTTTATCATCTCCTCATTTTCATTATCCAGTTCTCTTAGAGGATGATTAGTAAATAAAAATAGATCCTTGTACATTTGAATATTAGTGAATCAAACCATTTACAAGGATTTCAGTATGGTATTAAAGGAATAATGGAGGTTATTAGAGACAATTAATCGATGTGAATGCATTGAGATATTATTTGGGATACCCCATATGAACGTTTTTTTTCTGGTGAGATGGTGTGATGGAAGAGAATTATTGTGGAGAATGATGATTGTAATCTAGCATCTAATGTCTGATTAGGTGTGACAAATCCCATATTTTTGTTCCTAAGAATTATTTTAAGTGAATTTAGTGGAAATGTATATATGAAGGGAAGATGTGTGGATAACACATATGTTATGGGAAAATAATGAATATACAGTGTGCAGAAGGAGAAAAAAATGTTGTTTGGGGACTTTTTATGATGAATAGGGTTCCATATTAAATAATATATCACACACCCTATGATCTTGACCACATATAATGTGACCCAATTATGGAGTCTCAATTTTTAAACATGGTTTATATAGGAACAAACATGAGTAGACATGCAGTCAGGACTGAAGTAAATTAGAACAACCATATAATAAAAAAACAAAGTACTCTGACCCATATAGTGTAAATTGGTATGAGATATGTTCATGGTAATGAGACATAATAAATGATCTAGACCAAATTTAAGGCCGATTTGTAGGGATATATCAACACTTCATGTATCTTAAAGAACATTCTATGTAATTAGATAAATTTATTTCATGTGGGACAATGAAAAATAGTTAGTGCTAGGATTACAAAGAGATTTGTTGTCTAACCCTAGTACAAGAAATTTACAATCTTGAAGGTAGATTTTGTACATCCATCACATTAATGTAGAAAATTATTATTTATGTGTGTTCCCTTGGTCATTTCCTATATTCTTAATGTGTGGAATTGTTCCCTATGAGTAGGTTTGTGATCCACTACATAGGTTTAGTCTTGGGAAGAATATCAAGAATCCCTCTATGTGAAATGGGTGAGATCGTTTATCATTACACCCCATTACATATGTTGTGTTTGGGGATTCATACTATCTAACCAAGAGGGGATTATAATTTCCTACATGGTGGTATTTTCATAGATGATTTTTGTATAGCCTAGTGGCCTGAGGGTTGATCTCCTATCATTTTATCAATATATTTCTCTTTTTAGTGATTACATATTTGAAGAATTATAATGATCATGAATCTCAGAAGAGGGAATTCTGTGATAGGATTTCTTATGGAGTGAGTTCCCCTAGATGTGTATTACCATGAACTCTTGAAAAGAATATCATGACTAGAAGTATTATTATAATCTATCAGAGTGTTGGTTTATAAAATTAAAATATGTGGGTGGTCTTATTGTTATGTATCAACTTTCTATTAACAAATATTCTTTATTATAATATGACTACTCTATTGATGCTTTATAATTGGCGATTTTGAGGTGTTTTACTTGGTATCAATATACTCACCCCAATATGGGTTGTTCCCACACAAGTCATTTACTATATAGATGAAAAGACTTTTTAGTATGTCATAATAGGATCAATAATAAGTAGATTTTAGTTGAACAAGACATACCATAGAATTTACATGTTGTTTCATATGAAAAAGTTTCCTCTTAATAGCTGGTTGGACACTTTATGATGTTTTTTGGGTGGGAATGTATTCTTCCACTTATTATTTCATGTGATTTGGTCATATTATGGTGGGTTACATTATATTCATGCAGCATGATGTCGTAATTTTTTATCATTAACCATTTTATGGGAATTTAGTGATATGTGTGTGTACATGTACTTAAGATAAGGACTCATACGTGTGAGATATAACGATATGCCACTTGTTCGTTGCCGCTGGCCTACTTGGAGGTGGGATTGGTGTATCACATTGAGCGTTAAAATGGCCTATCGGGTCTTAGTAGATCTAATCATAACATTAGATTCCATTTATATTTATACTTTATTATTATATCATTTTTATGATATTATAAATATAATTACATAATCCCTAATTGAATGGTTTTTTATCATTTGAATAATAGACTGGTATAACAAAATCATATATGAAAAAATAAATGTTATTTAATTCCATAAGAACAGTCCTTATATTATCATTAATATTTTACATAATACATGTATTTATATTAGGAAATACATTAAGGAGAGGTTGAGAAAAAATCCATGTAAGGGGAGGAATAATAACAACGTATCGTAAGACATGAATCGACATAGTACATAACTGAGACTAATAAAAACCAGATCATAAAAAAGTGACAATAATAATAATAATAATGATCGATAAATTTAAAATATGAAACGAACATGTCATATACATAATAATGAATCATATTATCATTAGTCTCAAATATGATACATAAAATGGGTGAAAATCATAAACCATGCTCAAATAAAACATTTTTGTAGAAATCATAATTTTTGAAAATGTGTAAAATGGTATTATCGTATTAATTCATAATACTAAAAATATCATGAGATACATAACATTATCAAATTAATTAGTGAGATATATAATTTCATAACCATTATTCCCATCAATATTTTCTTATAATTATTTATGTCTCATGGAATTGAAAACATATTTTAATCATATAACAAATAAGATCACTAAAAAAATGATTTCAACAGTATTTCATTAATAATATTAAATAATACACTGTTGAGGTCCTTAATAGATAAATGGATAATATTATTTGATTACTAAAATAATGGTATTCATAAATAATTTATCTTCCATCATCGAAAAAATAAGATTAAACATAATAAGATTTGATGATAGTTTTTTGATAAATTTAATTGATCAAAAATCAATAATGTGTCTCAACACTCCATTAAATCATGCATGAAATTTATATCTTCCCAAGTAAATAATAATAAAAAAATAGGAAAATAATATTTAATATATTTAAAACAATAATCTTTAACCGATGTAGAAAGTGGTGATTAACCAAAAGGAGTGAGTCATATTCAGGATTCCCATTACCATGGGCTACATTTTTCCTCGGCATGATTATGAATATGATATATAAATGTTATATTAATTAAAAACCAATTTAATATTATTTTATAATAACTTATATTCTTCATAATAAATTATTACTTTTAAAATATAGTTTTTATTTAAAGGTTAAATTGACTAATCAACATGTTTTTTTATTTTAAATTATTTTAGATCCGTTTATGTAATTTAATTTTTGTAATATAATTTTTTTTTTCAAAATAAATCTATAATAATAGAATAAGGTAAATTAATATATAAATAAAAAATATTTTCCATAATATCAACAAAGGAAGGTGCTGGTAAATATGTTATTTGTAATATCCTCGGAGGTTGACAAAACATAGAATTAACAAGACATGTCTAAATAGTAGAGTGTATGTATAGTAGTCATATATTAAAAAACCTATAACAGTATCACTAAATAATTAATATTTTATTTAATTATATATTTAATATTTTTCATAGTTTATTGAATGAAACATATTACGTGTGTTCAGAGAAGAATAGTGAAAAAAATGAAAAGTGGAAATCCCTAGGTTGCATCTTTTTTAACGATCCATTCAAATGGTAAAGCCCTATTGGAATGGGGTTTGATGAAACCAGAACATCCTTAATATTATAATAAAACCTAGTTTTTGGGAATTTTGAAGATCATGGTATTTTAGATGTAAATGGGATGATTTTTCCCATGGGAAGGGAATGGGTTATTTATGAACGAGGGGATGGGTATTTTGGGATAAAATATTGAATAAAATATAACCTCTAAGGTAATACTTTCAGCAATCATATTTGTTTCACTAAGATAAATATTTGACTAAAAAATTATGATATAATTAATTTTAAACTATTTATATAAAAAAATTAATTGGTTTTTATTGAAATGTGGAAAAATTATAATTTAAATTTTAAATTGAATTATTTAAATCTTAAAACATTAGAAATTACATTATATGTATTAAAATTATGTTTTTTAATATCAATTAAGCGTTAATATTTTTAAGTAAATTTTTTACTATTCAAATAATTTATGATTTATATAGTAATCATTACATGATTTCTATATCATAAAATATATATTATTTGAACTTCTATTATTTTACCATTCACCAAAAAATTATAACATCAATTAAAATTATAAAAGAATTACCCTTAGACAATATGAATGATATGATTATCAAAATTAAATCATTTTATCCAATATATATATATATATATAAGGAAAATTTATTTTTTTACAAATAAATTTTGGTCTTTACAAAATATATTAAAATTTACTCAATCAGAAATATACTACAACATTCAATTGTGTTTTTAATTTTAATATGTATTTTGTGGTATATAAAAAAATAATTAATAAATTTATTAATAGTAAATATTATTTAAATTCAGTTATACTATTTTATTAATTTTTTTTATTTTTATAATGGATAAATTACTATTATAGTGTTTTAGATATTATACCTAATAACCATGAAAATATTATGATGGCCAGTTTTACTATTCCAAGAATCATAATGATTTTATAATTACTATAATGAATATATATATAATTTGTTTATCATTAACATAAAATCATCCAAATATTTAATAATAATCTATTATTAAATCTGGATTACATTACTAATGTTTTTCTCCGAATAGTTTTTTTCATGAGTGTGATATTCCATTAGAGATTAAAATTAATGTAATTATATTATTTTAGAAATTTTTATTTTATTATTATTCATATGATTGTAATTTTGTTAATTTGAGTGGTTAATTTTATTTTTTTAACATTCTAATTTGATAAAATAATTTATTTTGGCAATTATTATGTGGTGTGTGGGTATTATGGAATAGAATTATATGAAATATAATCAAAAGGATTATTTAGAAGAAAAATTCCATATAAAAATTATGGGTCATTACAATGTTATCAAATTTAGATATTTTTTATACATAATTTCTAATCTTATGAAATTTATAAATAGATTAGGATAATTTTATTTCATTTGTTTCTTATATTCCCATATTTCTAAATTGTATAGATTACTTTAAAAATTTACTTTAACAAGGTGATTTACCATTATTCTAAATTAAAATGTCTCTAAGATCCATAATATTCACCACCATCTCCGCATAAGATAGGTCATGCTCTAGTTGTGAGACATTAAGATTCAATACACATTATTGTCCATGTAAATACCTCCTTAGAATATATATATATGAATCATATCCTGAAATGTTCTATGTTTGGGGGAGCTGTTAGTCGATAGGCTACATATCTTGTGTATTCAAGGATATACAAGTAGAAAATAAAACAATTTTTTATATTGTTCTTTATTACAAACTACATGAATCAGTTATTATTTGATATTTTAAGGAATAATTTTTCACAATCATCAAACCCCATATCAATTCATATATAGAAAAAATCACTCTTTTTCAACTAATATAAACATAATTATGTTTCAAAAATGTCATAAACCATCAAATAATATATTATATACGATCTAGTAAAATTTCTTTCAATTGAAAAATGACCCCCCAATATGTATTAGTTTTAATTATCCTCCCATATATTGTTTAACAGGGAATATAAGAATAATTGAGTAGAAAATTGTATTGTATGGGAAATAACTAACTATATATATTGATCCATATAACTATTGAAATCCAATGATAATGTGTTGATCCTGAAATTCATTATCTAAATAGTCATTTTTGATCGGTCATCATTCTGAGGGTGACATGCCCTATTGAAGTTCAAATATGTATTCAAGAAATATTGAATAATCATCCAGAATAGTGAGGTTGACCATAGATATCAAATAGATATGACCTAAACAAGTTCTCCAGTTATCATCACCACATCCATAACATATTTAATATAACATTTATGATGTATGAATGATCTATGAATAGTTATGAGGTGAGAAATGATTTTTAGTCAATCCACTATATCCCATATGAATTTTTTTTTATTAATTTAGAATTCCATGAAATATAGTTATGTTTAACCATTTCATTTACTATTTGGGTAGTGTTTGTGTCATCCATTTTAGAATCTAATTCTCTAAATTTTCAGTGACCCAAAATTTAACGTTAAATATATTTAATTATTTTAAATGAATAATTATGTTCTAAGACACATATTATGGATATTTATTGTTTTTGAAATCCTAGATACATAGAAACAATTACATAAATTATTTACATCATCTTCCTCATATATATTCAATACTAGAAACTTTTTTAGAAATCATACATAAATTCATAATTCATATCATATGGAAAATTTTAAATAATGATTTATGAGATAAGATGCCCAATAATAGTAAAAAATGTTATATAAATTAATGATCAGTTTTAATTACCGGATGAGCATAAATGTATGTGAACATGATCTTAAAATTTTAAAATCATAACCAACACTTCATAAACAAAATCACAAGTCATTAAATTAATAATCAATGTTGACATAAAATTGTTCATAATGGAATAAAAATCATAATCCAAGAAAAAATAACATTAACAAAAGTTAATATCTTAAAATTCTGTCATAATGTTTTTTAACAAAATAATCATCTAAATATTATAACATGGATACCCATTAATATATTTATCATGGGTTGGGATTAGATGATCCAAACATGTTTTGGGCTTGGGATAACAACCCTCGTACCCATGCTGGATATGGTACAACTTCAAATGAATACTACTTTGGGGTTGGGATAACCTCCCATGCACCATTATAGATCATAAAACGTTAACCTTTAACCAATGAATTAGATTTTAATAACGTACCAAAACATCACATCACCATAATCCTTTCATTTTTACTCTAAAAGATTATAAAAAGATACAATTTTATCATAGCTGAACTGGTTTTAAAGGAAATGGGATTCACCATTATTTATTTATCATATTCATAAATATTCCCAAAAAATAATAATTATTGTATTATATGATCATATATCTAGTGAATCATAATTAATAATAAAGGATATTACCCTAGATGAATATTTCCATTAAAATATCAATTGAAAATTTGATGGGGAAGGTACACTATTCATTTTGAAATATCTTATTTCAATTCATAAAAATTACCAAATAGTAATGGATTTTTTAATTTAAAAGGAATCTTTAAATTTCATAAATTTTTTTTGAAGCATAGACCTGGAAAGATAGATTGTAATTCTATTCATATTGTAATGTTAAAGAAACCGTAATTTAGTTCACACCATCATTTAAAATACATCATTTGGAAAATGATATGAAGATTTATTTTATATGTTTTTGTTGAAATTAACAAATTTATAAATATATATATAATCAATATTTCTAAAATGCATAAAAAATATTGATATAATTTTAAAGAAAAAATTGAAATTGGGGAATATAATCCCTTATGAAGAAATAAATAAAGGAAGTTATCCTTAAGAACATTCCTTCTGTATCCTGAGTATATAAAGAGATTAAAATAAAATAAAACAATATTTCTTCAAAACTTACCAGAGAAAAATAAATTTCGTATGAATTTATAGAAATTAATCATCATAAATTTGATCATAGCCCATATCATAAAATGTGGTATTGTATCGTAAAACACTTACCTAATGTCTTAATTTCGACCCAATAATAGATGAATCTAGTTTAATAAAAAAAATTAAGATAAAATAACACCTAAGTCTTTTATATAATTATAGTATCATATATTATCCACTTATAACACTCCAATTCTTATTTATAATTTTTTTATTAAAATCAACATTTCCTTGTTTTAGTTGTTATTTTTTCATGAATGTTTTAGTATAGAAGATATAGGTTTTGTACATTCAACATGGATCCATTAACGTAAAACTTTTAATGATGATATAAATTTCATATAAATTATTTTTATACATATTTATAATAATCTATAAAATTTTGAAATATATAATTTAATACACTTTTCATTATGATAGTAGTCTATATATATGCTTGGATTTTGATTTCACTTACTAATAAAAAGACGTAAAATATGATAAATAATGTATTATAATAAAATAAAATAAAATATATTATAAAAGTCATATAATTTTATTAAATTTTTCATTATATCCATCAATTTATGAGACTGATTGAAAATAAACAGTATCATTACTGGGGGTGTTAGTCTACAAGTACACAGGGGGATACATTCATCTCACATTTTATAGAAACGCGATGGAACTCAATATTTCCATAATTATAAAATCATCTAATTATATTATAGATATTTTATTAATCATGTAATGACAGATAATGTATGGTTTCATAATGTGAAATAAGAAACAAAATTTGAAGAGTTTAGGAAAGATTTTAATAAACTATTTGAGTAACATCCATTGGATTAAACATAAATTATAGAATAATTTCTCCTATAATAGGAAAATGAGATATATTATTTTGGGATGTAATAATTGATGGTATTTTGGAAGGTCCATTAAATTAAAAAATATCGAAATTCATGAATATTGGAGGGAAAGATGTTCCGTTTTGTACGTGAGAGAGATGAAATATTGAATTACTAAAATTATGTAAATTATATAATGTCCATTTATAGTTATTTTGGTCCTAATATCCATGAATTTCTATATATTATAATGAATAATAAAATTATATTAAAAATATTACGCACATTTATTTTAAAATGTACCCATATAGTTTATTAAACCCCATGAAAATACTGTTTTAAAATTAATGGTGATGATTTTTCCCATTTTTAATATTGATTATTATAAAAACATAAAGTGGATTTATTAACAAAATTATTCATTATTATTCCATATATGGAATATTTTTTTCATAAACTCAATAAATAAATGTTTTATAAATTAATTTTAAAATAATTGCATGGAACAGAATGAAAACTCATTTTAATAAAAATATATTTTATACATAAATTTTTTTTTATATAAATTTCATTGATTGAAAAAATTCCGAAAGGTTTATTCAACTATATGAGTGAATATATAATCTTTACATTAAATTAAAACTATATAGAAATAATGGTTAATTTAATTTATTATTATCAAAACACATTAAGCACATTATTTTTATTTAATTAACATATTATTTTATCCTTTATATGATTTTAATCGTTACCCTAGCTTCTCATATGTGGATATTACATCATTTTAAATGAATATTCATTAAATATCAAAAACACAAGCTTTTGGACCATAACTGTTAATTCTTTTTAAATCGTTGAACACAATATTCTTAATAAATGAAGGTTCTTTAATGTACCCATAAAAGATATTACCCTTCAGTAATATTTACAAGAATACCCTACATAAAAACATTTTTAACAACCTGAGGACTTGGTAAATAAGAGTGGGTGAGATACTATTACCAATAAGTTTAATCAAGGGAGATACATAAGCATAACAGGAGAATAAATGTTTGAGAAAATGTGAATGAAATTTGGAAACCATAACATGCATATCAAACATTAGAATCATGAGTGTAAATAAATATTAGCAGTTCATAAGTAATTAATCATTATGTAGAAAAATATAATGATCTATGAGAGCATAATAATGGAATAATAGAAGGATTTTGGGAACACATAAATTTATAGAAAATCATATATCATGTATACCTGTAAGATATTTATAACATGTTTGACATGGGGTAGACCCTAGTGTACCTACATCAGAATGGGAGAAACTCTTGTGCACCCTATTAAGGGATTTGGATAACCTTCTATGTATAATTTTTTATCATATTGCATTAATCAATACCCAATGCATTGAATTTAGATATTGGATTCAGGAATCACATAAGGAAAATAATAAATATATGATCCACACAATCATAAAAAATAAATCATTACATTACCCATGAAATAAAATGGGTTTCATAATTATTTAGTTATATAATAACCATTGGAAAAGTTATAGGGTTCAGAAACATTTCACCACATCATCATAGAATACCCTGTAGAAGAGAAGTGAGTTTTATAAGAATTTTATCATGTTATAACAATAGAAAGATGAATCAGTTTCAAAAACATCATTCAATAAAAAAATAGAATGGTGAGAATGAATAATATTGATATAATTAGACCATATCCTCAATAAGGAATAGGTATCATTAATAGATGTAATATTATATGGAAAATGATTTTCAACAATCATTTTAAACATTTCAAGAGGAAAATATCCTTACTTCATTGATTTACATAAAAAAATTGTTTTTTAAACATTTCTCTTTGAATATTAACATGAAAACATATAATATAAGATATAAAAATAACCATTATGACAATGTGATGTTTTGTTCATTCTGTACATGTTAAAAAATATTCCTTTCACATTTTTTGGTAAAAGCCAAACCGAAATTTATTGGAAAATTAAAAGAAGATTCCATTTAATTTTTTCATAAAATTAAAATATGATTTAAAAATATTTAAAAAAAGGGAATAATAATAATACATTTTTAAAAACATTTTAGGAAGAAATGATTTTGGAAGAAACTCTATTATCGACAGAGGAGAGAAATAAATCCAAATTTTCATAAAAACATTTTTCCAGTTATATTTATTTCAAAAGAGTGGAAAAATCTTACCGAAACATTAAAATATCATTAAAAAATGATAAAAATAAAATCAATGAGTTAATTGAGTGTTTGATATTAAAATTTTATAATCATAAACAATCCTGTTAAATAATGATATTGAAACATAAAATCATTACCACTTTGGTAACACTAAATCGTAAGTACCATGAAATAATATTATAATATGGATCATAAAATATCATAATGATTAATAAAGTAATTATATTACATTTCATAGGGGATTAATATTCTCCTCATAAAACAATATAGGTGCTTAACTCAAAATACATCACGAAGAAGGTAAATTGATATAGAAATCTCTAACCGCTTTGGAAACTTTTGAACTGTATAACCCATGAAAGAGAGATAAAAAATTAGATATGTAAATACAAATACTTTTTTTCATAAAATAATACTTATATATATTAATGGGAATAATATACACCACATCAATCAAATAAGAGGTGAATATGACATGTTTCTAATAAAAGTAGAAAATAGAGGCACAAATCCCTACCCTTCAGTCATGACATACTTATTAATCATTAATACGAAATTTATAATAAATAATATATTATTATAAATATATTAAATAAAAAACACACAAATATATATATATATATATATATCATAACATGTATGGTTTATTATCACCTTTTATTACAAATTGATTAATAATTCATTGTTAAAATAATATTTAGGGTAATAAATGCTTTGTTTTCATTTCAGTTTTGATTTGATATTTTCAGTCCTATTAATTATTCATTTTACAATCCTAAATATAATAATAATCATGAAATATTTATCATGTTTATAAATCAATAATAATTTTAATATCTGTCGTGAAATATGGTTTTGAGAAATGAAGTATGTTAGGATAATGGCTACGATAGGTCAGACGTTGGCTTGAGTTGCATTTCCATTTTACAATAATCGTTATGGAAAAGTGGAAAGTGACTTATTATCTATATAGAATAAAAAATAATATAAAAATACAATATGATTTCTTTAAATATACATATAATTATCATCCATGTGGTGTGGTGATGAAAAGACAGATCACATCATTTCATGATCTCAGATGTCCAAACGTACAAAAAACCCATTATCACAATCTATGTCATGAGACTAATTGTAGAGTCTCATTTTGAGTTGACATTATATATTATTTGGTGATTACATAATTCTCACGATGAAACATAGGATAATGTAGCCATAGTTCTGTCTGGCCTTAATCCAGATGATGAAATATTCTAAATCACATACCGATGAATTATATCATCCATATCCATCTGTGATATTGAAGATATCAATTAGATCCGCACCACCCTAGAGTGTGATGAACTAAAATCCAACCTATTTGGATATATCTCAAAATCATTTACATCAAAAATTGCACACTCTTGTCAGATAGAGCAAAAAAGGGAACAGATTCAGCATTGTGTAATGAACTTCACCCTCTAGAGTAGTCCAAATGATCATAGGGATGTCTAAATAAGTGGTTTCGATGGAATCATAATTAGATGAATAACCAAATGATACAATTTCATAGTAAAGGAAAATGTCCATGTAATATCATGTGGTACTCAAAGATTTGGGACCAAGAACTCCCACCAAATTAGGGGGTTGGGATAATATAGGTAGACCATTAAACATGATTGTGTGGAATTTACTAAGACTTTTTATTCAATCTATATCAACACAAAATTCATCCATTAACCCTCAAAATTAATAAATACCCCTAAATATTCCTTTTGATTTTCTATTTGGATAATGGATGTTGTGGAACAATATCACCTTCCACACCAAATAACATCAGGTATATTAAAAATTCTATGGAATTAACTTACATATAGGTTAAGGAAATAATACTCAAATAAGTAGTGATCAAGAATATAATTAACATAGATATTTCCCATATCATCACAATGTTTGGAGTCTATCACACAATATTGATAAACATCGACACTGAGTTCTATTCATCAGATTTAAAGAATCTATACCATGAGTAAAATATCGATTTATATCTCAAATATTTCTATCATGTATGGGAAAATGGATATATGGAGGCCTATAATAAAACTTTTTCCAATATACTCCAGAATATGGTGAAAAAGGATAATATGTCATGTCATGAAAAGATATTCCATGCTTTATAAGCATACTTCATAACCACAAATACTGATACACAAGAAATTCTATACTTACTTGTGTATGGGACCAAGGTCATTTTACCCATATAAGTCTAACTACCATCAATCCGAATGGCCTTTTGTAGAAAACTATCAGAAAATGGGAAATCACAAAAGTGGATAGATAAATATGTGAAATAGTAAAAGAACATGTTTCACACATTTAAAACCTATAATCCTTTCATAATTTTATATCATAGTCCGTGAAGAATTTTTTTTCCTCTATACATTATTTTACGGAGAACTGGTGTTGAATTTCATGACTACAATGACACTAGGGAAGAAGCCTCTAAAGATGGAATCAATATGTGAAGTACAATAAATCATACATAACTTCAAAAATAATGGATCTATTCATTATTCATAATGGGTTGGGATTACGTCACACACCCACCAATAAATT
This sequence comes from Viscum album, assembly GCA_963277665.1. Classification (NCBI taxonomy): domain Eukaryota; kingdom Viridiplantae; phylum Streptophyta; class Magnoliopsida; order Santalales; family Viscaceae; genus Viscum; species Viscum album. The sequence continues at coordinate 2,079,675,195 of OY728152.1, read as the reverse complement.
TTTTATTAATAAATAATTTAAATCTGTTTCATCTAGAAACTATCGTCTCGATAGTAAGATGATAAACTAAACCATATCTAGTGTTTGGAAAGAATGACTTTAAAATGCATATTATCCTATATTCAGGCCACATGATAATAAATTATATTATGTTGTCTTTGTTTCATGAAGTTAAAATGTTCAATATTTCCCTAACCACATGAAGTTAAATTGTATAGAACATGTCCTCATCGCATGACATTATACTATTTGAGAAACACTATCACACTAATGAATGACAACACATGAGATAGATCAGTGCAAAGGAAGAATGAAATGTTCCATACCTATATGAGAGTCATTTCCACATATGGAATCTAAAGATCCAATAAATATATTTGGATTTATTCCTTACATCATATGATATGTAGTTATTCCCAAACCTATATTATAGGGTACATCCACAATGTTCCATTTCATTCACATCGGGTGATCCTCATAATTACTTAATGATGTTAAACTACAAGTTGAATGTCCTCAACACATGGCATTAAACTGGATGGATCCCTCAGTGGTTCATCTTACTACACATCGGGTAACCCTTGTCGTCACCACTTGATGTTAAACTGCATGACCAATTTTCTTTATGCATGAAATTAAAATGCATGTGTTTTATGGAACTATTTATGTACTTATTATAATTTAAAATAATACACATATGGAATCCTCAATCTTATATATTGGTATAGATCCCACATATTGAAATTTTACCCAGTAGAATCTTTAATCTCATCCACATAGTTAGAGGAGCCTTTGACATTCCTCATTTTCTCACACTGAGTATATCTCACATGAGCTTAGGAATTAAAGCAAGGGTTTCCCCTCAAAAATTTGGAATCATATATCATGATAGGGTCATCATGGTCCTTATTAAAAAAGATTAAAACGTATAACATGAGTCTTTTCCAAAAGATGTTAAACATAATATTCGATTCTCTCACATGATATAAAACTATACACTCATGTGGAACTCCCTCGAGAGGACCACTACTACGGTTGTTGGTCTGTACCACACCATCATTCAAAATTTATATGTGAATTTATTCCTAACATCACAAGATTTATAGTGAAACCAAGATCTTCCATCATGGGTCCAATCACACCAAATATAATAACAACCCATAAATGTGTATAGTCTATACTTGCGCAGGTTGGTCATTCTTTAAGAAAAATGCATGGCTTTATTACTTCAACCATGGGATATGTAGTGATTCCACGAATTTCAACATTATGAATAGCCGTAATAACCCTTTTCATGTTAGAATGCCAACATAATTCATATCATGATAAAATACACATGTCTACAAGATCTATTTGTGTCTTGATTCTAGTCATGATAGGAAACATAGTGATACACAAATATCTACTCCTTGTCCTATCTACAATAATTAACAGAAACAATTCCCTCCTCTATGCACAGGCCAGCCTTGTGTAGGGTATTTCCAATTCATGAAATACATGTGGATTGATTCCAGTCAATATATGATATATAGTGCCCCCCTGATTTCAAATTATAGGGTTAACAACAACAACCGATAAAATAAATTCCCCCTAACTGAATAAGGGATGCAACGTACAAGACAAATCCATGTACATGTGAATCCGATCTATTAATGGTATGCATTCACTTGTAATGTGTCATTCACAAATTTTCATGTCAATTCTCAGATCATTACTTAATGAAGTTAAATTTCTTATAAAACATCATGGTAACGTGTCATTAAAAATGTACAAAAAAACGGTCATTACCACATGATGATACACTAAATGGAATACCTCTTACCATATGGATATAATCTGATAATGGACACATCCCAACAAAAAGATGTAAAAATATCTATAAGATCGTCCATTTTTTATCCTTTATCAATGTTCCACGTGATCCCGACCCTAGTATAATAGAGTATGGAGTTCTTATTCCATCTTTTATGCACCTAGAACTGTAAGTCATACAATAGGTCTATAGTACATTGGGTCTCTAAATATATCCATGGAACATGGAAAAGATACCAAACATAAAGAGACCCTTTGATTGAATATGAATGTATTTATATAGATTCTCCCCATACACCTATGGCCATCATCCAATTGCATCACTCTAAAAATGGGATTTTCGATCCATGTTATCCCTAACATAACCTTGATAGTAATCAACACCTCAGTGTGATCTAATCTACTATATGTATGAATGTCCTAGAGCATTACTCATGACTTGAGAACCTCAATATGTGATTTAAAATATTTCCATCTCTTTCCTAGAATAATAATGGGGTAATCTTGACCCTAGGAATCCTAATTATTATACTATGTATAATTCCCCATATTAGGTCCATGTGTTTAAGGATATTAAACTACCATCACCCTGGTTAAATCTATACGACCTTAAACTCTAGCCTATAATGTCCCAATCACATGTCATTATAATGATATATAAAGGGACACTACTCTTGTTTGATGGAAATCCCATTAATAGAGACCTGATAAAAATTCAAGTCTTTTCTCACTAAATTATTTTTCTCCAGACCATAGAAAAAAATTATTAAAATAATTGAATATGGGATAAATCATATGGAGAACTATGTACCCCTAGTAAAATACAAGAAATGATTGTTGAACCTCCTGGTTCATGAAAATGTTAGAGTAATGCTTTTTTCACATCTTTTTTCCCGGAGAATATGTTTTATAGGTAGTGACACAACCTTTAGGTAGTTTAACCCCTTCATGCATATTACACTTCCCACATATTTCACATATAATAGATTGGGTTCCTTGGATAGCCATAACATTCCATGGACACTAGAAAAGATTATAAGCTCCAAGATACAATTTTCATGAATATGCATGTATTCCTATGGATCCTACATATGCACCTATGGTTATTAACTAAATGAGTCCCTCTGAAAAAACTTCAATCTAATCCATGTGAGCCTGGACATCACTACAACATCACGTAACACCATAGTGTGTTTTTGGACATTCTCTATATGAATTTCCCAAGTCCTCCTCCCAACCTAAGCATATTGAATCATGATTTATAGCCCCCAACAGACTATTAATGTGGATTCCACATCCTCAATATTACACAACCAGGTCTTGTACCCTTTATCAATGTAGTAATGTAAAACGTTTTTTGAAAACCATTGATGGCCCAAATATCATGATTCAAAACTGTGAGCTAGAGGGACTGAGGTTATCAGATAATAATTCATTGAAAGAACTGATTTTTTTTACACAATTAAACATAATTTATGACATAAAAATCACTCGATACAACAAAGATTATTGACAGTTATTATGTATTTGTGGATTAAGATCATTTCATAACAACATCAAACATGAAATACAACATCTTTATTGAAAACATCCATTACATGACAACTACATTTCTTTGTACATAGCAATGCATGGGATAACCTGAGGACATGCATAAGAAAAGGGTGAGATATAAATCACAGTAAGGGAATAATAATGTAATAACATGAAGAATACAATAATTGCTATAAAATAGGCATATAAATAAAAGAATAATCAAAAATTCATGATAAAGCATGATAATCATATCCTGGAAATGAGGCAACAACACTTAACATGGAATTAGCATGACCCAAGGCTCATTGAACATGGAGTGTGAGTAAACCCTCATTTCACATGAAGCATGATTAAACCCTAGTTTCACTTGAATAATCATTAGTAAAAACCCATTTCACATGATTTATTATGATACTATACTTTACCCAATGCATTAGAGCGCTATCACGACACACCCTTCATAAACATTTCATTCCATGCATAAGTGTGCCATGTGGATCATAAAATATTAGACCATTAAACATAATATTTTATTCAATGAAAAATAAATGTTGAATACATACATGAAAATCTTTAAATAATAAGAAATTTTGCATAATGATGAATTCCCTTGATAGATAAATGGCCATGGTATTCACTACACAATGACTTTGTCTTGGAAAAGCATGGTGCACTTTCAGAATCATAACAACATGACATAAGAACTCATAAATATGATTGATGAGAGTGAAATCAGTGTCCCATAATATTTACATGACAGGGATAGTGGTGGGTTCATATAGATACATTTTCTCACAAATTTAATGGAATTTGGATTGATGATACAAAAGAATTCCTTAAATGTAAATGAGGAGAGAGAAATACCTTTTGGAATTTCGGCATAGAAACAGGTGTACATGAGAGGAATTTAATGAGAGAGAACGGGGTCTCCCATAACCAAAAAAATAAATAGGGAAGTGTGGGGTTGGTGAATAACCATACCCAAACAATTATAATTGAATTTAAATTTCATAACATTTTAATGAATATAGGACAAAAATGAGAAGGGAATAAAACCCCTTACGTGGAAGTGTGCTTCCAAAGGCCTAATAGAGGATTCTTGGGAGCTTGGGTCACCTTGGGAGGATTATATAGAGATGAGGTTAGAGTTTGGAAGAACTAGAATGGCTTTCAGTTAGGAGGAAGTGGGATCATGGGTGCGGTTATATAGGAAAGGTGAGGGAATTCTTTATTATTTATGTTTGGGACACCTCACATTAATAAAATCCATAACACAATCCAGCACATAGTTTTTGCCAATGTTTTATTAAAATGGGAAGTGAATAACAATATTTTAATGTGGTTTCTTATGTGGTAGTGATTCACACTCCCTAGGGAAAAAATTTAAAAACACAAACTATTTAATAAGTCTTGAAGGGTCCACTAAATATTTGTAAAATAAATAAAGCAAACAAAAAAATCACATTATTTTTATGATAAAAAATATATTTTCCTAAAATAATTAATAATGTATTTTATTACATCACTATTGGGTCATTATGATGTCATAAAACACATTATATATTTAAACAGTATTTAATTTTTTCCAAAATTTTTTTACTGTCTCAGAAAATAATGACAAATTCCCTGTTGAATATTTTTGACGTCCTGATTCCTGAAATAATATAAAATTTATCTAAATAATTCCCAAATTATGTTAATATTCATTTTTAAAATAAAAACCGACCTTTATAAAAAAAATTAATGGGTTTTGACCAAAATGGATTTCAAATCATAATAAAAATTACAATTTCCTTCATAAAATTATAAGATCATTTATTTTTAATAAAATATAATTTAAAACTATTCATACTATTTTGTTAAATTATTAGTTATTTAAAAAATCCACTAATTCATCAAAATATATTTCTTAGTTGAATATTAACTAAAAATACTATATTTTTTTAAAATACTATTTACAAGGTAACAATAATAAAATGAATGTTTAGTCATTATAATATACAAAAATAATGTACATAACCATAGTACATTAGTCTTGTTACATAACCCCTTATAAGACATACATAAGACCAAAGACTAATGTGTGCGATGGTGACAAAATTTTGGGCAGTCTCAGATAATATTGCTTGTGTGGTAATCTTTATCAACTTCCACTTATCTCGTAGGTGGTCCCACTCAAGATTAACATATGGAAGCTCAGATTGGGCTTGGTCATGAGTGAAGCTCAATGACACAACCTCCTTTCCAATCATTGAAAAATGGGCTTTGTATGAGGCACGTCTAATGGATGAGTTCATCGCATACTTTGTCTGAGTAAATTTTATTTGTTAAAGACGTATATTAATACTAATAATGTGATCATTGTTCGATGGCTATAATAGCAATAGTCACAATTCGTAACTGTATTTTAAAATCCAAAATCATAAAAACAAAGAATTTTATATTTTATATAATCATTTTACATAGAGAGTCATTTAATTAGATCAAGAGGTATTTCCAATAATGAATGTTTGGGTCATTACAATTTCAACAACCCTAGGGTTCCAAAACCCTTCTTTGGTAACATTCCTCTCATACCCACACTCTTGAACTGTATGTTCAAGTCTTCAAAAATATTTCACTTAACTTATAAAAGTGTGTAGGTAATTTTTATCCTCACCGCGATATCAACTCATAATGGATTTGAACTACCAACTAAAAAATCTAACCCTTCTAAGAAAAGATCTTCAATCCTTCTATGCCTTAGAAACACAATATTGGAACCTCTCACCTGATGGTGTTAGAGGACATCACTGAAATGTATCCAAACAAACCTAGAATCCCTAGTCATTGAACTTTAACCAATGTTACCCATATAAATATTCCATAACCACTGAAAAGGATTGGATACATATCTATATAGAAATTCTACCAACACATAAGGGCCCTGACCAACCAACTGGACACATATACTCCCTGGAGGAAAGGATATTTGGTCCCCTTGAGCCACGAAAACACAATAGAAGAACATAACACACTAGAGTGTCTTGAGTCATTCATGACATGTATTCCCTATTTTAAATAATCATCAATAAATTCCATGTTAATAGAACCAAAACTAAAGTGATAGATGGTGTGAGCTAAATGAACCTAAAATAAAGTGATAGAAGGTATGAGCTAAGGGACCTCTGAAATAAAGTGATATAAGGTCCAAGAAAAATTTTCCAAATAAAAAGGGATAGAAGGTCCAAACTAAACAACCATAACATAATGGATAAATGTTATGAGCTAAAAGTATAAGGCCCCAGCCTTAAACCATACTTAATCTTGAGTTATTACAAGATTTCACATTGAGAATCTTTTCGGGTATAGAGTTTTAGAGAATTAGATCATAAAACTTGCATTACATTCCAAATATAAACAACTTGGTTACAGAAAGATAGTATTCTTCATTCCCATCAATGGAAACATATTTAAAATAAAACATGGATTATTTCTTGACACATCCTTGACTCTATCATCTTATCATGTACCTTTCCCTTGACCTGTGAAAAACATTTCAGAAACTTGGGATGAGCATAAAAACTCAGTATGGGTTATAAAAAAACATGGAAAGGAAACATGAGTTCATATATACATAAGAATGAAATCATACTTTACCCATAAAACATAGGCACTTTAACATACCTCATAAAATCATGAATAAATCATAGAAATCATAAGACATAAAGGTAACTTGAGGCATTCATAACATTCTTACGTAGGGAGTAACCCTCTTGGTTACGTTTGGAATACCCATCACAGTATATTCCCTAAATCTCATCGGAGAAACCATAACGTTTCACTCCTTCGAGTTACCCAATGCATTGGAGAGCTATAACGGGCTCACCCGCCTTTAGTTTATCACGGAACCACCCGTCTTCATAATAATGCCCAAGAACCATAACATAATCATATCACATAAAACATGCATAAAAGAAACATAACATTTCCACATTTCAATCAAGATATATCAATACAACACATTGATATAATAAAAACATTATGAAAACCATTTTCAATACCAAAGTAAAGGAAATGTAAAACATGGTATTTATTTTTCTTTTAAAAAGAAGGTATGGCTTGTAGAGGAAGCCGAAACTCAAATAACGGTGACGACGGCGGAGAAGTCGTTGTCGCCGCATACGTACGACAAAAACATTCCCTTTTGTCGTTTAGTAAACGCTTCGTATAAAAAATATTCCTTTTGAATAAACATAAAAGTCAAAGGGGTTTATACACCGTATAAAAGAAAGTTTTGTATAAAATAAAATATGCCTCAATGAAAGGAGATTGAGACGAAGTCCCATACCTCGTATCCGAATTGACCCGACCGTTCTTTAATCTCCTGAATAATAAACTTGAGTTAATATCTACTTTCTTATGAATCTTTTTCAAGTTCATTATTCCTTTTATACCATGTTATGAACATCATGTAATCATTTTAGTTAATAATGTTCATTTTGTCGGTATTTGGTTCTTAAGTCAAAAATAGACTTCTTACACTTACATGTTGTTAATTTGGTCAAAGGTTCATTATATCCATAATGGTATTCATGATGTAGATATCATATATGTCATATATATCCAGTACATACATGGATTTATAATATTACATAATCATTTAGAGGTAAGAAATGAAATCCACCGTTCATGGAGACGGTAAGCCGTACGTACGCATGAACGCTACTTTCATTTCTATTTCGTATTTTGTAGAATGGAATCATAATGATATAAAGGTATATTATAATTACAGTATAATGTCATATATAATATCATAGTTCCATCCTTTATATGTCCCACATATGGTATTTAACGAATCAAATCACTTTGAGGGGGCGGTAGTCCGCACTTCCTAAAATTAAGATATCGTGTTTACCCATAATGGAAACCATAAAGGTTTTCCCAAAATGAAAAAAACAGAAGCTTAAGGAAAACATAAACATATTATATATCATATATGAAAATAGTGACATCATAATGTCCACCTTTGAAGGTGTTAAATGAGTGTTGAACAATCATCGTTTCGGGAGGCAGAATTTCGCCATCCACGGAAACCGTATGTTCTTTAACCATTTGATGTAGTTGTGTGAGAGTGTAGCTCAAATAAATATTATAACAAAATCCTTGTATATATAATATACTGGTGTTGTTACAAAATAAGTAAATAAAAAGAGTTTAGGGGGTTGGAGAAGCAAAATAAAACAAATGAACATGAGAGAATGAATTACCTTTAAAAGTGTAAATCCTTTTGATTTGAGCCTAAAGGCTTCCTTTGAAAGGATTATGCCCAAAGGGAATCCTCTAGGATGAGGATAGGGAAGTGGGGAGAGTAAATTGGCAGGGGTTGGCCGGGCCAAAGGCTTGAAGAGTGTGTGAAATGAGGTAGAGGTGGGGGCCTTTTATAAGAGGAGAGGAGGGGCACTTTTGGAAAGTAAAGAAATATTACTTTATTTGAAAATGTTTTTCGGTTTTAAAAGGTCCCACATTGATATAATTCGTGGATAAGGTGATAAGGGTTCTAAATCCACTCATCCAATTAGTTTTGGACATGTTTAGTTCATATATTTTACATTGTCTTTCCATTTTATTTAAATCGTCAAATAATGATGTCATCGCTGCATCATTATTATGTCATAAATAATATAATTTATTTAATGTCTAAAAATCATAAAAAAATACTATGATTTAGGAAATATTTTTATCTTTCCAATGACTATTTATAATCAAAAATATGATCTTTATAACCCCATGTAAAAATTGTTTTCGTAAAACATATTATGTTTGTGTCATTTTAACCTTTACATTAAATAAAAAGTTATTTATGTCATTTCCCGACCAAAATGTCCCCATGGGGTCCCCAAGTTGACCCATGGATTGTATTGGTCGGCCATGACACAAAACATAAGGTTGGGACATGTGTCTAGGTCATTTAATATTATTAAAGCATTATTTATACCTTAAACTACACTAATTACCACTAATCGCTATTAAAAACTTAATAAGTTACTATTCACCAAAAAATTATTTTAATCTCATTGAACCAGATTTTACTTCTTAATGACAACCGTGTATGTCGGATTTTGAAAATTCAATACACATTAGTGGTAAACTTTCATTTAACTGAAAAATCAGTTTGCTTGATTACCACATAGTGGTTTCACTACTCATCAAAAATTGATGTTTTTCAGAAAATTACAAAAAAATCACCCTAAGCTATATTTGATATTCCAAATTCAAAAATGAATTCTATTTTACAAAATTCAAATCATATAAGTCAGATTAATTAAGTTAATAATTAATTCCCGCTGTCAGAGCAAATAGCATGTTTTTACAAAACAATAAGTATCAAAATATTGACACCAGTTTAAATCTAATTTCAAAGTGAAATTGATTCCAATGACCACCATTGGATAAATTGGTAAAAATATATTCTAATTTCACTTCAAAAACAATTCAAAACATAATATAATCATATAAATAAATTAGATTAAAAAGCAGTTTTGATGTAAAATGCAGTATTTTTCACTATTCATTAAAAAATGAACATTGTCAGAAAAATACCAAAAATTCCCACAAGGTAAATTTTGATGTCCCAATCATAAAGGATATGTTTATTTTGACAAACATAGTTTATAAAATTGTCAAAATATAGATTCAAAAATGGTTTTCCATCAAAAGGCAGTAAAACAATCTTTTAAGAATATTAGTGTCTTCTATGCATAAGATTGTATTTATTTTCATTTTAAGCCTCTATAACACAATCTTAATCATTAATAGACATAGATAAAAATATCTATTATTCATTACTTACTTGGGATGTTACATCCTTCCCCCCTTTAAAAAATTTCATCCCCGCAATTTATTTACTTATCGAATAAATGGGGGTACTTATCCCTCATTGCATTTTCAGATTTCCATGTTGCCTCTTCAATCATATGGTTTTTCCACTAATCCTTTACATGGTGAATCACCTTATTCCGTAACACTTGCTCCATGTGGTCAAGAATCTGGACCGGTTGTTCCTCATAAGATAGGTTCTCTTCCAACTGAACTACCTCTGGACTCAAAACATGAGATGGATCTGGCATATACTTTCTCAACATCGAAACGTGAAAAACATTGTGTACCTGAGATAAACTCGGAGGTAAAGCCACTCGGTATGAAACTGATCCAACTCTCTCTAGAATTTTGTATGGTCCAATAAACCATGGACTCTGCTTTCCATTATTACCAAATCTCATCACACTTTTCCAAGGAGAAACCTTGAGAAAAATATGATCACCTACCTCGAAAGATAGATCCTTCCTCCGGTTATCCGCATAACTCTTCTGCCTGCTCTGATCTGTTCTCATGTGTTTCTGAATCAGCTGAACTTTTTCTGCTATCTCTTCTACCAATTCTGGTCCCATCAACTTCCTTTCACCCACTTCATCCCAGAAAGCTGAAGTTCGACACCGCTTCCCATATAATGCCTGAAATGGTGCCATCTGTATACTGGAATGAAAACTGTTATTATATGAAAACTCAACCAAAGAATGATGTTGGACCCAACATCCTTGATAATCCCTAGAACAAGCTCATAGCATATCCTCCAATGTCTGAATTGTTCGTTCTGACTGCCCATCTGATTGAGGATGAAAAGCTGTACTAAAATTTAATTCAGTACCCAACGACTTCTGAAGGCCTTTCCAAAAGTTAGAAGTAAACCTGGGATCACGATCCGATACAATGGAGAGAGGAATTCCATGTAACCTGACTATCAATTTAAGATAGAAACGGGAAAGTTGATCAAGAGAGAAAGAATCTCGTATAGAAAGGAAATGAGCAGATTTGGTCAAGCGATCAACAATAACCCAGATTGCATTATTATCTCGAGATGTCTTCAGTAACCCAACAACAAAGTCCATGGATATATTCTCCCATTTCCACTCTAGAACTGGTAAAGGCTGAAGCATCCCTTTCGGTAACTGCCGCTCTGCTTTAACCTACTGACAAGTCAAACACTTCACAGTAAAATCCGCAATATCTCTTTTCATTCCATCCCACCAGTAATACTCCCACAGACCTCTATACATCTTAGTACTGCCCGGATGAACTGAAAACGGAGAACTCTGAGCTTCACATAACAACTCTCTCTTCTACTGTGAATCACAAGGCACACACAATCTCTTCCCAAATCTCAAAACACAATCATTATCAATGTTGAATTCAGGAAACTTACTTTTCTGAACCATCTCTACCTTTTCCAGCAACTCACTATCTTGCTTCTGTGCTTGCTTGATTCTATCTGATAGAGATGATCTCACTGATCCCTGAAAAAAAACAGAAGGACTTCCTGCACCAACTACTTCTATGACAAAGTTCATCAAATTGTTAACCAAAGGATCACGTTCCAACCGCAACATTTTTAATGAAGCATTACTTTTTCGACTCAAAGCATCAGCCACTTTATTTGCTTTTCCCGGATGGTAATGAATTGTACAATCATAATCCGTGATTAATTCCAGCCATCTCCTTTGTCTCATGTTTAACTCTTTCTGAGTGAATATATACTTTAAACTTTTGTGATCGGTATATATTTAACACTTTACTCCATACAAATGATGCCTCCAAACTTTTAAAGCAAAAACATCAGCAGCTAGTTCCAAATCAGGTGTAGGGTAATTTACCTCATGATTTTTCAACTGTCGTGAAGCATAAGCAATTACCTGATCATTCTGCATTAGGACGCAACCAAGTCCTTTCAATGAAGCATCACTGTATATAACAAACTCACCATTCCTGGAAGGTAGTGCCAAAACTGGAGCATTCACCAATCTTCTTTTCAATTACTGAAAACAATCATCACATTCTTTTTTCCAGATAAACTTAACACCCTTCCGAGTTAGCTTAGTCATTGGACTAGATAACCGTGAAAAATTTCTAACAAACCTTCGGTAATAGCCCTCCGAACAAAGGAAGCTACGAATCTCGGTTAAATTTGTGGGTCTTGGCCATTCTTCCACAACTTTTGTTTTTGCAGGATCAACAGTTATTCCATCTTTAGAAACAATGTGACCAAGGAAAGAAATTTGTTGCAACCAAAACTCACACTTGCTGAATTTCCCATACAGTTTCTTTTCTTTTAAGGTTTGCAAGATAACCCTTAAATGTTTTTCATGCTCCTCTTTACTTTTAGAAAACACCAAAACATCATCAATGAAAACCACCACAAACTTATCCAAGAAATCATGGAAAATTCTATTCATTATGTCCATGAATACAGAAGGTTCATTGGTTAGCCCAAAAGGCATTACTACAAATTCATAATGGCTATATCTCGTACGGAACGCGGTCTTCGGAATATCTGCCTCCTTAACCTTCAGCTGATGGTACCCCGATCTCAAGTCAACCTTTGAACAAAACTGAGCTCCCTAAAGCTGATCAAACAAATCATCGATATGAGGCAAAGGATATTTGTTCTTAACAGTGATATTATTCAAGGCTCAATAATCAATGCAAAGTCTCATAGAACCATCTTTCTTTTTAACAAATAAAACAGGAGCACCCCAAGGTGATGTGCTAGGTCTAATGAAACCTTTCTCTAATAAATCTTGAAATTGATCCTTCAACTCTAAAAGTTCAATTTGTGCCATTCGATAAGGGGGTTTTGAAATTGGCTTAGCATCAGGAACTAAGTCAATAGTAAACTCAACTTCCCGATCTGGTATTATTCCAGGCAACTCATCAGGAAAAACATCAGGATACTCATTTACCACTGGCACATCATTAATCTGAACAGTTCCTTTATTTTCAAAGACGTGTGCAAGGTAACATTCATTTCCATCTTTCACAAGTTTCTCGGCCTCTTGATATGTTATCAAAAGTAAGGGTAATTCTTGTAAACAAACTGAAAGTCTTTCTGAAAAGAAACTTCTTTAGCTCTACAGTCAATCTTAGAATGGTAAATAGAGAGACAATCCATACCCAGGATAACATCAAACTCTACTAGAGGTAGAACAATAAGGTTTTCAAGTAGGTTCTTTCCACAGATAAGGATAGGAAGATTCTTATAAATTCTTTTTGCCTCGACATTTCCCCCAGGTGTTTTTACCAAAAGTTCAGGAGTCATTTCTTGAGATGGTATTCCCATTTTACTAGAAAAGGTTTCAGAGATGAAAGAATGTGTAGATCCAGAATCAAACAACACACTGGCATAATCTGAAAAAACAAACAAAGTACCTGATACCACTTCATTTGATGGCCCGACATCTGCTGAAGTAGTTGCAAAGGATTTCACCACCCCTTTCTGCTTGTAGTCTAACTGCTTCCCATAACTCAAGCTCCTTGTCGGACACTCGTTTGCATTGTGACCCATCTCATTGCACTTATAACATTTCACTAACTGTAAATCAAATTTGTTCTTACCTTCACCTTGATCCTTTTCAGTGCAATCACGAGCCTTATGTCCCATCTTACCACATCGGTAGCACTTCCCAGAATTCAGAAGACATTCCCTAGCATGCCTTTTTCCACATTTATCACAAACTTGAAACTTAGTTCTCTTACCATCAGACTTTTTTGAAGAATTCTTACCTTTCTCCTGCCACCTCGGTCTCTTCTTCTGCTGGTTGTTATAGAAAACTTGGTCATCGGCAAACTCCATTTCCACCTTCTCAGCACATCGAACAAGCTTTTCATAACTTTTAAACTCACGAGAAGCTAATTCCCTTCGATATTTTGGATTTAATCCTGAGTAAAAACGATTGATTTTACTATCAAGGTCTCGGATTAAATTTGGAGCATACCTTGCCAATCGAGTGAACCTTTCTTCATAGGCAGCCACTGAGTCTTCCTCATGCCTCAATTCCAAGAATTTTTTTTCCATCCTAAGTCGAACAGCCTTAGGAAAATACTTCTCAAGAAACATAACTTTGAATTCATCCCAGTCAAGAGCATCAATCTCATAGGCGTCCCTGATATTTTTAACCATAGACCACCACTGATCTGCTTCGCCCTCTAAACGGTAAATAGCAAGACTAACCTTTTGATTGTCTGAACACCCCATGACATCAAAAATCTTCTCCAGTTCTTTAATCCACCCTTCAACTAGCACAGGGTCAGATGATCCTCTGGATGATGGTGGTTGTTGCCTCATGAAATGTTCCACCACTGACATGTTCCTCTATGGTTGATCTGGCTGATCTCGTGCATGGATACCACGGCCATTTATCGCTTGAGTCAACTGAGCCATTAATGCAACAAACTGTTCAGTTCCAATTCCGACCATCTCGGGATGCTGATTCGGAAGGTTATTTCCTTCTGTATACCTTCCTAGCACTGCTTCCCTGTTTCCTCTGCGGAAAACCATTCTGAACAAACATGTCTTAGATGAAGCAACATGGTAATCTTTAAATGCAATATCATTTCGAAAAAAAAAATATTTTTGGATTATCATTTAATAGAATGATAACTCCTAAAGTTATCTAAACCGACCTTCGATACCAACTATAAGGCCCCAGCCTTAAACCTTACTTAATCTTGAGTTATTACAAGATTTCACATTGAGGATCTTTTCGGGTTTAGAGTTTTAGAGAATTAGATAATAAAACTTGCATTACATTCCACATATAAACAAAGTGGTTACAGAAAGATAGTATTCTTCATTCCCATCAATGGAAACATATTTAAAATAAAACATGGATTATTTCTTGACACATCCTTGACTCTATCATCTTATCATGTACCTTTCCCTTGACCTGTGAAAAGCATTTCAAAAACTTGGGATGAGCATAAAAACTCAGTATGGGTTATAAAAAAACATGGAAAGGAAACATGAGTTCATATATACATAAGAATGAAATCATAAATTACCCATAAAACATAGGCACTTTAACATACCTCATAAAATCATGAATAAATCATAGAAATCATAAGACATAAAGGTAACTTGAGGCATTCATAACATTCTTACGTAGGGAGTAACCCTCTTGGTTACGTTTGGAATACCCATCACAGTATATTCCCTAAATCTCTTCGAAGAAACCTTAACGTTTCACTCCTTCGCGTTACCCAATGCATTGGAGAGCTATAACGGTCTCACCCACCCTTAGTTTATCACGAAACCACCCGTCTTCATAATAATGCCCAAGAACCATAACATAATCATATCACATAAAACATTCATAAAGGAAACATAACATTTCCACATTTCAATCATGAGATATCAATACAACACATTGATATAATAAAAACATTATGAAAACCATTTTCAATGGCAATGTAAAGGAAAAGTAAAACATGGTATTTATTTTTTTTAAAAAAGAAGGTATGGCTTGTAGAGGAAGCCGAAACTCAAATAAGGGTCACGACGGCGGAGAAGTCATTGTCGCCGCATACGTACGACAAAAACATTCCCTTTTGTCGTTTAGTAAACGCTTTGTATAAAAAATATTCCTTTTGAATAAACGTAAAAGTCAAAGGGTTTTATACACCGTATAAAAAAAGTTGTGTATAAAATAAAATGTGCCTCAATGAAAGGAGATTGAGATGAAGTCCCATACCTCGTATCCGAATTGACCCGACCGTTCTTTAATCTCCTGAATAATAAACTTGAGTTAATCTCTACTTGCTTATGTATCTTTTTCAAGTTCATTATTCCTTTTATACCATGTTATGAACATCATGTAATCATTTTAGTTAATAATGTTCATTTTGTCGGTATTTGGTTCTTAAGTCAAAAATAGACTTCTTACACATACATGTTGTTAATTTGGTCAAAGCTTCATTATATCCATAATGGTATTCATGATGTAGATATCATATATGTCATATATATCCAGTACATAGATTCATTTATAATATTACATAATCATTTAGAGGTATGAAATGAAATGCACCGTTCATGGAGACGGTAAGCCGTACGTACGCATGAACGCTACTTTCATTTCTATTTCGTATTTTGTAGAATGGAATCATAATGATATAAAGGTATATTATAATTCCAGTATAATATCATATATAATATCATAGTTCCATCATTTATATGTCCCACATATGGTATTTAACTAATCAAATCACTTTGAGGGGGCGGTAGTCCGCACTTCCTAAAATGAAGATATCGTGTTTACCCATAACGGAAACCATAAAGGTATGCCCAAAATGAAAAAAAACAGAAGCTTAAAGAAAAAAATAAACATATTATATATCATATATAAAAATAGTGACATCATAATGGCCACCTTTGAAGGTGTTAAATGAGTGTTGAACGATCATCGTTTCGGGAGGCAGAATTTCGCCATCCACGGAAACCGTATGTTCTTTAACCATTTGATGTAGTTGTGTGAGAGTGTAGCTCAAATAAATATTATAACAACATCCTTGTATATTTAATATACTGGTGTGGTTACAAAATAAGTAAATAAAAATATTTTAGGGGGTTGGAGAAGAAAAATAAAACAAATGAACATGAGAGAATGAATTACCTTTAAAAGTGTAACTCCTTTTTATTTGAGCCTAAAGGCTTCCTTTGAAAGGATTATGCCCAAAGGGAATCCTCTAGGATGAGGAGAGGGAAGTGGGGAGAGTAAATGGGCAGGGGTTGGCCGAGCCAAAGGCTTGAGGAGTGTGTGAAATGAGGTAGAGGTGGTGGCCTTTTATAAGAGGAGAGGAGGGGCACTTTTGGAAATTAAAGAAATATTACTTTATTTGAAAATGTTTTTCGGTTTTAAAAGGTCCCACATTGATATAATTCGTGTATATGGTGATAAGGGTTCTAAATCCACTCATCCAATTGGTTTTGGCCATGTTTAGTTCATATATTTTACATTGTCTTTCCATTTTATTTAAATCGTCAAATAATGATGTCATCGCTGCATCATTATTATGTCATAAATAATATAATTTATTTAATGTCTAAAAATCATAAAAAAATACTATGATGTAGGAAATATTTTTATCTTTCCAATGACTATTTATAATCAAAAATATGATCTTTATAACCCCATGTAAAAATTGTTTTCGTAAAACATATTATGTTTGTGTCATTTTTACCTTTACATTAAATAAAAAGTTATTTAGGTCATTTCCAAACCAAAATGTCCCCATGGGGTCCCCAAGTTGACCCATGGATTGTCTTGGTCGGTCATTACACAACCAATAAGGTTGGGACATGTGTCTAGGTCATTTCATATTATTAAAGCATTATTTATACCTTAAACTACACTAATTACCACTAATCGCGATTAAAAACTTAATAAGTTACTATTCACCAAAAAATTATTTTAATCTCATTGAACCGCATTTCACTTCTTAATGACAACCATGTATGTTGGATTTTGAAAATTCAATACACATTAGTGGTAAACTTTCATTTAACTGAAAAATCAGTTTGCTTGATTACCACTTAGTGGTTTCACTATTCATCAAAAATTGATGTTTTTCAGAAAATTACCAAAAAATCACCCTAAAGCTATATTTGATATTCCGAATTCAAAAATGAAGACTATTTTACAAAATTCAAATCATATAAGTCACATTAAATAATTTAATAATTAATTCCCTGCTGTCAGAGCAAATAGCGTGTTTTTACAAAACAATAAGTATCAAAAGATTGACACCAGTTTAAATCTAATTTCAAAGTGAAATTGATTACAATGGCCACCATTGGAAAAAATGGTAAAAATATATTCTAATTTCACTTCAAAACCAATTCAAAACATAATCTAATCATATAAATAAATTATATTAAAAAGCAGTTTTGATGTAAAATGCAGTATTTTTCACTATTCATTAAAAAATGAACATTGTCAGAAAAATACCAAAAATTCACACAAGGTAAATTTTGATGTCCCAATAATAAAGGATAAGTTTATTTTGACAAACATAGTTTATAAAATTTTCAATATATAGATTCAAAAATGGTTTTCCATCATAAGGCAGTAAAACAATCTTTTAAGAATATTAGTGTATTCCATGCATAAGATTGTATTTATTTTCATTTTAAGCCTCTATAACACTATCTTAATCATTAATAGACATAGATAAAAATATCTATTATTCATTACTTACTTGGGATGTTACAAAAAGTATACAGAATAATGCGATATAAGGACTGATATAAAAGAACCTAAACTAAATGGATTGTAGGTTCAAGATAAAAACCATAAACTAAAGTGTCATAAAGTCTCATCTAATCGATCATAAAATAATGAGATAGAAGGTCCAAGATGAAAGTCACTAAAATAATGAAATAGAAGGACTGATCTAAAAGACACTAATCTATTATGATTGATGTTTCATGATAAAAGACATTAAACTTTATAACAACAATGATTTAGTCATCATGAGTGGAAAATATTTTATGTCCAATTATATGGTTTTATAAATATAAAGCTATATTTCCCCTGATTATCATATTCAAAAAAGGGTAGATCACTCTCCCCCTAGGAAACTATTTTACCCAAATTATCCTTATGAAAATCAGGTGATCTCATGATATATGGAACATATTTAGCCATAAGAAATATCTTTTTGGTGGGAATACAAGAGTTTTTATTGAAATAAATCTATTTGATTTGCTTATAAATATATACACATTCATGTTTACATGATAATATACAGAGGATGATATTTTTAGGAGATTCCAATAATTCAATATTAATAAATAATTACACATGTCATGAATGAAAGAAATATGAAAAAAACCTATAAACATTAAAGGATAGATTAATTAATATCACACATGTGGATGAGTCTCCACATTTTTGAGTATCTCTAAGAGTAGCATCAAACAAAATTCAGTGCATAATAATGTTTTTATGACTATAATATTTTATCAGATGTGGTGGCCGTGTTGGTAATGGATTTGCATGATGCATCAATTCAACGTTGAATTGTTACTAATCCAACTTTGTCTAATTCTTGACTAGGAAAACCAGTATTGACTACTATAGTCATCTTATTAACTCTATTTCATTCAGTTTCTAATCTAGATGATTCCATTATAATTTCAGTCCTTAGGTGATCAATTATTACTTCACCTCTCCATATTTTCGTGGTCCAAAAATCCATCTGATCCAGTAGTTATGATATCAACTGGTGACCCTCATCCAGTTCCTCTGATAGTTCCTTAATCTACAAAGCATGGGATTAATCATCTAAAAGATCATGAATTTTATTCTCATTGATTTCCAAATCATTTTGAGTTAGTATAATTTTCTTCATGGTTTCCTATAATGGTTGTCTACCAAACCCTTCACCCCCAAGTATTGGAAGTACAAGCAGAGGCATTTCACTTGATTAAGAAATTTTTCCAATAGATTATTATAAAAAATATTTGTGGAACTACATCATTTCCAGGCTGCTTCAGGTCTAAGATTCTATGAAAAATACAGCGGGTGATATAAGATAAGTAATAACCATTTGATCTGACAATGAAGCAGAAGAATAACCCGCATATGCTCTCCCCACAACAATGGCATCACCCATCTCTTGTTTTGAAGGGATAATCTCCTCAATTGATACACTCCCACTTTTGGGATAGGCATCTCCATGATGTGGGTGAATAATAAATGTATCGTCAATGTCTTTAATCAACACCATTTTTTCACTGATAAAGTGGTTGGTAAAGAGGATGTATATTCAACCTGATGAACCAGTCAATTTAGCACACCAACTAGATTGCATGCTACCCAAGACTGAGTATATTCCCGAGTATGAAACGTGGGATAGTCAGTGGAAAAGAAGAATGATATTAGTTTCAATGTCATCATGCACTAACATCATCCAGAAATAGAGGATGACCCTGTTGTGTCCCTCTCCTCACACACAATCCCAAGGGTGAGAGGAGATCCTTGGGGTACAACTTATCTGATGATCATACCAATAATGTGTATATGGATAGTATAAAATCATGTCATCGATATTATTCTCGATAACCCCTTCCAAAAGAGATATCATATATATTATTTTATCATGGGAGTGACTATCATTATCAATGATTATCCTTTTCAGTACACAATGTTGATCAAAGTCAAAGCTATCAGATCAACTTAGAAAAGATGTAACCTCATCAGAGAATAATAAAATAGCCCCTACCCTAGATATGATCAGAAATTCAGGAAGAGATAAAGAATCATTATTCCTGGTGGACTTATATTATTAATATAAATGGAAACACTCCTCTATACAACTGAATAAAAAATCGATGGGTTCACTAATCCTATTGGGGTTATTGGATTGTTAAATATGGATTGTATCTATTAATGAATTCCAAGGGTCAGCAATACATATTATGATTTTGTTCCTATAATACCAACACTGTTATCACAAACGTGTTGAAATAGATTCCAATATGTGAATCCCTATATTGGAAGAGCCACTCATTCAATAACATGGACTTAAAGCCAAACAATGTAAGGAACAGAGATATATATGACTTCAATTAATATCCACATGAATTATGATCTCCAAATTCTAAAAATTCCCAATACAAGCAGACACATTCATGAAGATACTGGGAAGGGAACCGATGTGGGTGTGTAGAAGTTGACCTAACATTGTTATCCCAGGGGAAAATGTCGATATATCCCTTTAAAGAAATAATTATGCACATATTCAGCTCCATTAACATATTCTCTTCAGAATGATGTGAATATCCCTTGTAAAGATTAGATGCATCAAGGGATCATCCCAGACATTTGTGGCGTGGATAAAATCATTGTACATCTATTTGAGAGAGGGATCCTCCCCAATAGCTACATGTCGTATTGGTTGTTTACCACCTCCCTGTGCGATAGATGAAATGATTTTGTGCTGGTACGATAATGTATAATTAGTTATCGAAGACATTTCGGGCTGACAATAAACAATATATATGGAAATTATTAATTCTTCATAAATATGAACCCTATATAGTAGGTCAATAAACTATAAGCATCTTTCCTTAACCCAGAATAGCTTTTCTCATTCATCGGAGAAAATTCTTCTTGGATGGAGTTCCCATTTCAAGCAACAGCAACCACCTGGATTGCTACGATAACAGGTGAAAATAATCGAGTAAGTCTCAGAAATATGTCAATAAAGGAATTAAAAGCCATCAGGTCCCAAGGGATAGTTTACTAAAACATATGAAAACCCCTGGGATCAAACTATGACTATGTGAGCATCCAAGAAAATTGATTTTTGAATACAATCATAAGAAGATGATGTCCAACGATATGGAAGGTTGATGTATAAAAGAATAATTATATCAATTTCATGAAAGCCGAGCCTAGAGATTAAAATTTAGTTCAATAGAGGATAATCCTAGATCTCAGATGAGAGGAACATATTCAAAACCACAATATCAGAATCCACGACATTTCGGGGGGGTCAGGATTGCAGTTTCATACAATCAATTCACTTTGGTTGTCCACAATACAGGATCCTTGATTAGAACTAGAATCAAAATGCATAAGAATGAAGTGAAATATGAATGATATGTAAAATAAAATATTTTTAAGAGAAATTCATAAAATATTGGTAGTAGTATCCACATCACATGAATCAACAATGAAAGAATCTAATAAAGGGATCATGAATTGGATAATCCATGAAGATACCACGGGTCACATGACCCCCATATAGAATCATGGAAGTTCATAATCCCTTGAAGGAACAAAATAATGGGACCTGAACATGGTAACAGGATCCTCTCAAAAGTAAAATGTTCATGAAATCATGATTATAGATCCCATGAGAGCCTAAAAACAACCAACCTTCCCCATGGGAAAAGATCAAAAAATTACAGATGTACAGTATGTGATTGAATTGAACAGACTCTTGGGATGAATAATTATAATAGAGTATTTCTCACAAAGATAGAACATAGGGATTTATAATAATCAAATCATGAAGAATGATCTATCAAAAAGGTCACATGATGGAAGAAGGGTGGGAGATCAGGGTAAATTCATAGATGGTGAATGAATCCCCCTTCACTCCCCCATTTATTGGGAAACCCTCATAATACAAACCATCACACGTCACACCAACTGTCACCCATTAAACTAATTTGAGATTTCACAAATGTATTAGGATATAATTTACAGTCATCATTATAGAGACCTTGTCCACCTGAACATAACTCATTAGAAGGTATTTGTCAATTTTGTCCAAATGAGCATCAACAAAATCACAATGGAAGATATATATAAACCTGAATATTATTTATTACATGTTGAACAACAAGAAAAAGGTGCCCAATTACTCATAGATTACATATCCCCCCAATGGAAACATTATTACATTTCCATCATGAGTTCATTTTAATGATAATTCCCATAAAATAATATGTGTATGGTCCTATATAGCCCATTTGAATGAGTCCTTATACTATAGTGAAGATTACTTAGATGATCAATGATCATTTGGAGGGATCTATATATACTACCAATAATCATATGTTTTTCAATGAGTGGAATCATGAAAATCCAACCATAATCATTAGAAAATAAGATGAAAATTTCTAAAAGGAGGGAGCATCATGCTATCATAAAACTCACACAACACATCACTAATGAAAAGTGTTATATTCCTATATAACATCTATAGAAACATCAAAAATCCCATTCCATTGTAAAATTAAAAAGGAAATAAATATTAGAAGATGAAGGAGCCTCTTCTAATCATAACAGTCACACAACTCAACCCTGGTAATCTAAAGTTCACCAAATGACCATAATGATGTGTTCTCCTCATTTAAAGAAAGCCTACTAGCATGTCACCTTCATCACATAAATAGCATCAGACATGTACATAAAATATCACACCCCCCTTCGGATCTTAAATGGTGAAATAGATATAAATGTACACCAAATGATCATGCAAAACCATAAGACCATTATTGGTCGTGCTATGCACAACCATGTGGTAAAGTGATTGTCTTTGACAACACCAAAACAACCTCCTGATATCTACAACATTTTAAAACATAAATAAGGAAAATAAAAATATGAGGATGCAAGATCCTCTCATGAGCCTAAAACCCATGAAAAATGCCAAAAATATCAACAATATTGTCACTAAAGACCCCTTAACATGCTAGAATGATTTTTCGATGGGCCATGTGAAAAGAAATCCTTGTCACCCAGAAAATCCTATAAAAGTCACATGCAGTCATGCTAAGTCCTTTTAATAGTCGTCATAAACTCGCAATGGCATATAAACAAGTCAGTCTAAAAATATTAAAGTCCCATGGAATATCCATCTAAAAGTGATGATGATGGGATGGTCTCACATCCTCTGAAAGAACCTGTGATGCCCCAGAGTGATTCAGGGAAGGACCTTATGATGACACATGAAGTCATGGCCAAATTTCATATACATACTATATTAACATGACATGTGTTAAATAAAGAGTAAAAAAATGGGATGGAGAGGCCTATAAATCCCTCACCCTAGCCTCAAATAATTTGTTTGATTTTTCATATCCAAACACACCAGTATACCAAATCACTACAATGGATTTCTTGGTGAAGTTTATCTCATAATTGGAAAACAATCCAGTCACGTAGGATCTAGGTAGGAACTTGAGTGTTAATGAAAAATTCAAAATGCACATTAAATGAACACTCATACAACCCATGAGGGACTTTTGAAAGTACTCCTGAAGATCATCCTGTAAATATTCTAGATCATGCATGATATAAATGAAAATACAAAAAAACAAATCATAGTTAATTTAAATAATAGGCTGGAATAAGGACTATGAATGGGTTTACATTATAAAAGAAGAAATATGTTGTTCCTTATGAACTTCACATGAACCACCCGCGTCATGAGAAAAAACCAGGACATGTTTCCAACATCTTACTGTGCTCCTTTAGTATACTCATCATTACATGTGAATTCTAATGGACATGTCAATGAAAGTCACATGGAATCCTCGGTGAATTAAACCCCTGTATTTATCATCCCTCCAACATTTCCATCCAAACATTGATATTTTCTTTAGATACGTTGCTCGATTCATATGGAGGCACTGGTATATATCAGATCAGTCTCATGGATACACTAGGTCCTGTCAGTTGGCTTTCGTGACACCCTCTAGGTCCGCCACCCAGGTCTGGTGATTTCTTCTAGATAATCCTTCTATATCCCGAGGCACCCTCTAATACATTAGACAATGACTCTGGCAATTCCCTATAAGAATATAAAACATCATTCACAATGAAAACATGGAAATTTAACTTTATCATGTGAAAACCTATAAGCTTGTCAGATGAGAAAATGTAATGGATTTTAGGATCCGTCAACCAGGTCTTCTGAAATCATATAGACAAGCCATCCTCGATCTTGTGATGACCATAAATAATTACATTAAACATATGAAACAACCCCTAGAAAACCCAAATGGGTCAGGGGATTGTTAATGAAAATGACCATAAGAAATCCTCCAATATGTCAAACATGAAATCAACGCATGGGAAATAAGGAATCAATGAATGTTATTGGAAAAATGGGATAGATTTCTAGGGCATCCCATGACTAGGTTACCTTGTCTGTCTTCAGTGTGTAAGCCCCAATAAATAGTAAAACATCAGTGTGTAAGACCTATCCAAGTTAACTATGATGAATCTAATTCCATCATTAACCGGGATATGTAGGATCCTTCTTTGGGGCCCAAGATCAATATTAAGCATCCACAGGGTAGTCTCAAAACAAAATTCTAGCTTCCATAATCGGTGAAATTAATTAATTTACATCCCATGATTTTCAAAATTTTCATAGAATACAGGGGTTTAGGGGGTCTCAATGATCATACCATTTCTGTGGAATGTATATAACATATAATGGAATCCTCAGACTTGATATCCTTGTTCATCATCAGTGTGTAAACCCCAATTGTATGGGAATCTTCATTGTGTATTCCATGATAATTGAGCAAAAAAACTATGATTCCTACCACAACAATGATACGTAGGATGAATTCATAGGGGATGGTAACTATTTCAAAAAACAAAAAGTTAATCCTAATACATAATTCCCATATCTATAAGGAATCAGAATTAATATCATCCAATCCATATTTCTCATATAGACCACAAATCACATGGGATTGGAATGTTTCATTGACCATATCATCTTCATCACAATACTCTACAATTATAAGGGATACATTAGCATGTAATCCCCTACCAGTGCGATAATATGATATGTCTAACATATATGGTAAATGTCAATGTGCATGACCAGACCAACGAGATAACATGATATGTACCACTTACAAGGATAATTATTATGTGTATACATCAACTAATTGAAATACAAGGAAATTAATTCCATCCGCAACCATGAAACATAGGATGGATTTTAAAGGGAAAATAAAAAAATAAAACTTGTATATCCCTCTGTTTAAATTCTGTAATGTCTCTAAAACATCATCCATCGAGACCCAATCATTCACATAGAGTGATCATCTTACTTCATCCCTCTGTAGACAAACAAATTAATTGGACTTTGAGGAATTTTATATTTTTCATAACAAGGCTACATAGGACGCCTTTCTAAGTCCCGATTTGATATTAAATTGGATTACATCTATGTTTAAGCCTCATATTATCACTGAAATTTCAACCATAAAGTCCCAATAATTCCCATGGCATGGTCATCTTACCTTATCCCATAGTATATTGACAAACATATTATGATAATATGAGTCTAGTCATAATTATAATTACGATACACATGACTCCCCTATGTCCCATGATTTATATTAAACATTCCAAGGGATATTTTTCCACACATGCGTCAAATACCTATGCAATGAGGCTGACACGTTTTGGTCCCTTTTTCCTTAAACTGATCATATATTATGTTTGTTTTGGGATTCACAGTGAACAAATCATTGGCATCATGAATCTCAACCATCTTTGGATATGTTATTATGAAACCCTCGATGAGTGGCATGATATATTCCACGTAATATGAGGGAATATACCATGGGAATTGTCTCAATGTATTAGAAGAACAATGATAAATTTGATTCCTATTATAAGAAGGATACTTTGGATTTATCCTCATGAATTGGGCTCAAATATCTAGTTCCTGAGTGCCCACACATATTTCCTTTTAATATGATGTCAAAACTCATAGGTTTAAAGACCAACAAGGGTTTTGATTCCTATAATAAAAAAGATACATTGTGCACCTCATAATGGATCAATCCACTCTGTGAAATATTAAATGTATCTAGACAAAAAAATTCCATTGTGCAATGTTATATCAATTTATAATTAATCCTACAATTCATTTATGGGAAATGGGGGAAGAACCTCATATATATGTAGATCGATTAAATAATGATATCCCCTTTTTTTTATAATAGATCCCTATCCTATATTAATTTTTTGGGTAAATGGTCATGTATCTAGTTTACTAATTGATTAAAAAATATTACTTAAATTAAGAATAATTTTCCGGAGTACACAACAATTCCACCCTAAAACAGTGTCATGAGCCTGACCTCCCATGATCTCGAATAATGTGAGTCCCTAATAATCATAGATTATGAACACCGAACTGACCAATTTCCATTGGATGGATGGAATTAATCTTCTTATGGATGAGGTAATCATTGGGAGTTTCCATTGAGAATAACAATGTTGACCCAACGATAATAATTGTGTAAGAAATGAAGCCAACCACAATCAACCATCGGTCCAAAACAAATGAACCCCATGGAAGTCTCTTCCATGTTGAAGCATATATAATCTATAAATTTAATTTAAAAATTCCATGTTAGGGTTTATATTAATTAATTAAAATTAAGTAATGTTATTCACTTTAAAATTGTTTTTAGAAAACCCACTTTTAAACCCAAAAATAAACTTATAATAAATTTCAATATAGAGTTAACTAAAAAGTAATTATGTGGAATAAATATTAAAAAGTAATACTTTTTTATACTGAAAAATATGATATCTAAATTAATTATTTATTTTAAAATGAATTATAGTTTTACAAAAATTGGAATTCTCAAATATTCTATGAAACAAAAATATTTTCTCATAAATCAAAACATTATACACTAAGTTAATTTGGATATAATTATTTCAAAAATGAAAGTCATTTTATAAAATTATATTTCAAAATTATATTTAATTTACTTCATCAAAATTAATAAAACTCATTTTTGAGGAAATCTTATTTATGATCAATTTAATCACAATACAGAAAAATGATGGTTTATTTACTATGTATAAATAAATAAATGTCTTCTTGAGAAATACATTTTTAGGAATATATATTAATTTAATTAATACTATCCATATCCACCTACATAGTGGATTTTTTATAATTGACATTTTTTAAATAATATTATTTCATGAAATGCTGAAAGTTATTTCCACATGTCATGAATGATAAGAAAGATAATGGCTATTTCATTTACTACCAGCAATTATAGCAATTTTATATGATGTAAGATATTTAAAATTTTAAGTTAATTTATTATATAATCCATATAATCCCAAAATGATAAAATTTTATCCTCATATCTAACATCTATATAAAATAATTATTGAGGATTATTCATTCATTATAAATATAATAAATTATAATCAAATTTAAATAGTGATTAATAAAAATTATTGAGATACTAAATCAAAAAACTATTAAAATAAATATCATTCAAAATAGTTGTTTGTTCATTTAATTGATATTATAAGAAACATATTTAATATTTATGTGTAATTAATCTATACATATAAATTTTTTATAAAATTATATATATATATATATATATATTTAATAATGTTGTAAATATTATTCATATGATATGATATAAAGACATGGTTTTTAATGTTATAATATATCATGGTTCATTAAGAATCATGGATTCATTTAAAGAACACTATTTCATTATTCTAGTTTATTTCAAAAGTAAAAAATATAAAATATGTATGTCTAATATAGTACACTCATAATATGAATTGTACCCTTAAAAATACATCAATATCATATATGAATATAGGGAGATTATTGCTTCATGGAATTCTTAATTTCACATGTAGCATCATCAAATATTTAATTCCAATAGTGTGGTTTCACCAAAAGAGTATTCTTGTTCTGGTACACATTATCTCTATAACCTATTAATTCTATTAAATGTTGTTAATAAGATATATATCATATTCCAATGGAAGAACCATTTATTTTAGTACATGTAAAGGATTAGTTAGGTTCTAACTCATTAGAAAGACATGAAAGGCATCGTAGAATCCGGGAGATTCAGTAGATGTTCTCATATATGAGAAATAATCCCTACTCAATCATGAATTTTGACGGCACAAATATACATATGTATCATAATTTTCATTCATTTTTAATCTACTAATATTATTCAATTGATATATTCAGTGTAATACATTCGCAAATACTCTATATTATATATTTCCTAGAACATTGTTTTTATAACTCTTCTGTCAACTCGGACCCACCTTGATTTTCTATGGAATGTGTCTATCATTCCCTTACATTTCTAGAGCTAACTCAAGTTAAAATATATTTTTTTATCTCAAACATCTTATGAAAACAATGGATTTATATGATTCTTCCATTATATTTTTTATAAGTAGTCATATAATTTCTCAATATAAATCTATTATTATAATATAATTTAAGAAGTTGAAGGTGTTTATCGCAACCACTTTTGAAATACAGAGTACATAATCAATGAATATCCTCATGAGTTAATATTGTTCTCCCTAACATTCCAATATTCAGACAATGGAATGTAATACTAAAACATTTAAATATAGATCTTACTAAATAATTCTCATGAACATTTGTACCACACTCCGTTCTTGATATTACTAAATGAAATGTGGGATCCTATGAAACCTTAACACATCCTAAACATATAGTGTATGAATATGGTCATGTGAAAAATATTATCTATTAATAAGAAAATGGGATGAAATTTTAGGTGATTGACTATAACGCAAATGACATTATGACTTTTAGACATTTCTGAGTGTCTAATGAGAATAACAATGGTGATATTATTTCATTTTCATTATATTATGGGTAAATATTATAACATACCATTAGAACTATATTTCCCAATAATAACATCATAGAATAACATTTTCTAGGATACATACCAGTCAATATCCCTCTATATGATTTCCTATAGGAATAAAAAATTCAAATATATATACATCTTCATTTTGATGGAACCATACATACAAGGAGTGGAATATAGGGTATTCCCATGATATATTTTTATCATAATAGATGATTAATTTATGTTATACGTTGATGAAATACACCATCCCTAATATAGTAGTATCAATTATTAATTGATGGAAAAATTCCAAATCAAAATTCTAGTTCACCACATAATTATTTTTAATTAATTCAAGAAATTAAAAAAATTATCTTATGAGGAATTATTTCTTTATTTATGAATATGATAGATTCTACACATTGTTCCTTCATTTTTTGTTGGAATTTATTGTAGATTCCATTTAGTAGTGACCAAATATTCTCCACAAACTTTATAAAGGAAATTTAATAATTTCTAGGATCTACCAATATTGATGATAATTCTTGTATCATTTCCCTTTGATCACCCTTAGAATTTATTGAAGATAGAATCTATTAAAAATGAAGAAAATTTAGAGTGGTGGTAGAGGGTGATTGTTCTCCATTATAGATTCCTCTATTTGAGAAGAGAGTTCTCTAGATACTTGGGGGAATTAAATAAATTTTTCTATGAACTACCAAATCAAACGTACATTGTACATTATAAATAATGTTATTGGGTTTGTATACTACTATGGTAAGATTATAATAATTTATCATTCCCCCTTATGTTTTTCCTTAATTCCTATATAACCCCAATTTTTATAATAAAGTTATCATAATAATATTATTATTCAATATGTGCCAAAACTAATCAATTGATTAAATATTATTTATTTAAATAATATTTAATATATATTATTTTCCACTTGAACGTTACACTCATCAAGTAAATCCTCCATTATATTTATAAACCCTAGAATAATGATTATTTATTTAATAAAGAAATTGCATTTATTAATCTCTAATAGAAATATAAAATATTATAGACTCTAAAATGATAATTAATATTTATAAAACATTCTTCTTAAAAAATATTCTATCAAAAAAATTTTGATGGAATATACATGATCCATAAAAAATGAACAATTATAAAACCAAATATTTTATTTAAATTTATTATCAAGGTATTATATTAATATTGTTTAATTATGGTTCTAGAAACACATTATTTGTGGCCCTCTAGACCTTATTATTAGTTGAAATAGAAGAAGTATCATAGTGTCAAATGTTTCTACCTAGAAATATTCCATGTAACCCACCGTGAAAGAAGATACATTTTCTGTGACTGGAAACCACATATGGATTCTTACTTTTTAATATAATACCTTCATCACTATATATAAATTATATATGGTGGTATACTGGTTCCATCAATCTATATGCTTGATATGAATTTCAGTTTTTTTTAATTTAAATTAATTATAAATCAACATGGAAATTTATTTACAGAGCATTATTTCCATTAGAGTCCCTCAACTGTTGTCTTACATTAATGTATATAAATTAAAAATCATATCTTATATTATTAATTAATGAAATGTTACATACGATGAAAAAAAATATCATACTTCCCCATGAACGTATATATTCTTGGCCTTATTCAATACAAAAAATTTTGTGACTCAAAATATCAATTAATAATAATGATAATAATTATGGATAATAAAGCATGACCACACATTGAAACATGCAATAAATCTTATACATGTTGATTTACATTAGGTGAGTCTTGTAATCATAATCATTAACACTTTAAATTAGCATTTTATACACCATGAAAATTTTATAGATGACCTAAAATTAACCAACCATGATATACTCTGTCATTTGTGTCCCTAAAATGATTTCATCTATCTATATTAAATATATATAATATTATTTTCCTTAATCTTATGTGTTTCCATTATAGTGGTTAACTTGTATTACCTTGTAGTGTGTTAACTACTATTAGAAAATTAACAATTATAATTTCATGAAGAAGAAAAATCATGAAGTTATAAATTGTTTACTAATTTTAAAAACTTTTAATATAGGAAATAAGAAAGTATATATGATATTGTTCATTGAAAAAAATCAAACAGACCACCAATTTTAGAGGAGAAATCTACCAACAACCTTCAGTCCCCTTTATCTCACCTGATACTCATGATTACACTAAGATAATAAATTTTTCATGGGATCTACCACATTATCTTTTTAAGAAGATCTACTTAACACAACATTCCAACTATGAGAAAATTATCTCATGAGGTGATACACTCAGTGTATGTTTTTTTCTTTTTGTGTGGACTTTACTCTTTTATAAGTACCACTATTGTTATATTTTCACAATAGAACTCGATATGGTATTTAAATCATCGTAACACATCTTGTTCCTACCTAAACTAAGGAATAATATGGGTGCATTAGATGATGTTATAAACATGAACTGTTATTGGGAAACAATGACAACTGTATTATTTGAAATCTTCTAACTCACAGCTCTCCCATTATGAATAAAGGTATATCCTTAATATTCCATTATATAATTATGATATAATATAAAAATAGAATCCATAAAAACACTGATTACTAGATACCCTTATACTCTACACACTAAAAAAATCCCCAGTTCATCTCAGATACATAAGTATAGCCTTAATACTTGACCTATATTGTTCACCTTGATTAGTTTTGAGATCATACAATAATACTAAATATGTAAGAAACATTATGTCCAATATATATCATGGACAGTATTAATGATCCTATCACATAAGAGTTTGGGATTTTACTCATTCTCTCTTCCTCCAATTATATATGAGGACAACTTTTCTTTAAAATATGCATACCATGTGACAGTAGATTTAATCTCTTAAATTATTATTCAATACTAAATATCATTATTAGATAATATGTTTTTGTAACATGACCTCAAACATAAATCCTTTTGCATTAAACATGAATTTTAATAAACCAAAATATGTAGGATGAATCACCTAGGTCCCTCATGGATCAAAATTTTTAATCCATTATTTAACAAACTATATGACTAGTATGTCATTCCTAACGAGTAATATTTCATCAAATAATACTACTATGATAAAAATTACACTCCCAATAATCATCTTATAAATATATGGATGACACAAAATATTATTGATTCAAAATAATTTTATAGCTTAATCGAATCAAATTTTCAATCTCATGGATCCTAAATTTAATCCATAAATGGATCTATGTAACATTCAAAATATTTTCTAATATCTTTGAGTCACAAACTCTTCTTTTTTTTCATAGATAAGCCTTACATAAATTTTATTTAAGGAAATATATTTAGATGTTCATCTTCCATATTTCAAAGTAATCGTAGGATACTAGAGAATGTATAATTTTGTTGGATTTAAACATGGAAGATGTTGAAAATGTGTCATCATAGACAATTCATAGATATTACTTAAAAATTTATCAACTATCACCAACATATAGGTACATACATTAACATCCATGTCCAATATTTCATTGATAACCCATTTTAACTAGACATTATTTATAAAAACTAGAGGATTTAACAAAATAGGAAATAGTTCTCATCCTTGGAATCCATTTGTGAATTTATGAATTTATGTTATTTGGTCTTATCTATGTTCTCTACTTTCTTGTTATAGGAGTGAGATTAAATATTTTACACTAGTAACAATTCACCATCATTGGTGACTAGAAATTCTTTCCCATATGGTCATCTTACCATTCTAGTTCTCTTAAATTGTTCATTCGTTTCAGAAATATCATCGACTATGTGGAACTATATAATTTTTTCATGTAACAAAGAATGTTTTTTGTGAGAAACATCATAAATGAATTAAATATTTCTCAAAATATCTTTCATGAGTATTTTCTTCCTATCTTGAAATGAGTAATATCTAAGGATATTCACTTTTATGTATGAGTGGTTGTATGGGAAATATACCCCTGTGTTATGTTGGAACCCAATGAAGTTAAATTTTGTTCTCTAAGGTGATAGTTTGTTTCTAGAGTCAGTATTAAAAAGTTCCTCGCAACCGCATACACATGTATCTGAGTGAATGAGTTTCTACCACTCCATTACATGATGTTTATTCTATTTTCAATATTTATTTGTAACATAGTTTAGTGTGTCTGCCCGAGATTGTAATTTGAATCCATAAATTGATAAGGGATGTTCTCCATGACTCATCATCAACTATAACATGTCCAAAAAAGATGTCTTATTAATTTAATTAAAAAATTTCCACAATGGTTTCTAATGAGGATTGATTTGAAAAAGAATAAAAAAAATATTTTATAATTTTAGTAAACTGTTGGTTTAGGTATTCAACACAAAAATTACATTAAGTCATCTTTTTCATCCTTCAATGTTGATTCTCCTCTTCAATCTTGAATTATTTTAATATATCAAACTACACGGATATAAACCTAACCATATAAACATATCCATATCAACTCAAATAATTTGTTAATGTCATAAAGTAAAAATACAGACTTCTTTATTCGACTACAAATAGTCCACACACACCGTTGTTTACTAATACAACAATCTATTTATCCATTTAACCATGTCCATGTAATAGTGGTCTTTTCATCTATCCGTGTCAACAAGTATCTAATATTTCAAGAGGTTTTAGATCAAAATAGAATAAATAACAATATTGATAGATATTTTCCAGATACATATAATTTACAATATCATGATGATTATACCATAGTCGGCCGTTAGATAATCCATGTCAGTATGATTTGTTATCAATTTATAATACCCAATTTTATTAATTTAATACATAATGATTTTTTAAAAATTTCCATTAAATAACACTTGTTTTTATTATAAACTAAATTGTTTTTATTTACCACCATTATTAAAACAATCTATATCATCAAAGGATAAATAAATTATTTCTTGGGACAATTTGGTAAAAAATAATATTCTCTAAAAACTAATATCATACTTATTGGAATCAACATGGAGTTGTATCCAATAGAAACAGTAGCTAGACTCATATCATTGGTAGCCTTCTAATCTACCTCTCCTCAAGAAATATTACATTATCTACATTGGATTGGTACTAAGGTACCTATGTAAGAAACAAAAGATCTCTCTAATACCCAATTTTTAGACATTAAAATATTATAACTGATAATAAATGAACTTTTAGGTTCCCCTTTCTTATAGGTGTAGTTCATATTTTAGTGTCCTTTCTTGTGACATAGAAAAAAAACATTCATCCTTTTACTTTAACTACCTATAGATATTTCTCTTGATGGAAGGATGGTTCATGGTATATTCATACTTATAATATGTCTTGGTCCCCTTTTACTTGTTCTAATCTTTTTTAATCTCCCTAAAAACCTTGTATTTTTCATATCCCATGACCTTTTCCACATAGAGAATGAGAGTAAAAAGATTTGAAAGACTCCTATGTTTATTTAACAAGTAATAATTAACCATAAAACAATATAATGTATTTGGTAGTTAGGAACACATGAGATATGTGGTTAACACATCTAGGAATTTAATCCACTTTATGTTCAATAATTCATTATATCTGACCAGAATGATTACACGATACAATGTTGCACAAACTCCAAAATAATTCATTTCAACAATGCATTGGAGTTATCATACCATTATCATCTAGCTTTATAGATATTATAGATCTAGAAGGAGAGCCTATATTTTATATGGATCCATATGATTAGTTGTTTAAGAAATTCATTGGTCATGATTGATAGAATTAAACAGTAGTCATATGTGGAATTGTTCAAATGTTTCTGATAGATAGATAAATCATTCTCACAGGAATTTTATCCATTTTCTAAAGAATAGTGTTTAATGTCATATGAAATATCCATCCATGGCATAGAAAAATTCATAAATTCATTCTTCATTATTGGAAACTATTTCCTATAAGAAGTTTCTAATTCACATGTTTGGATCACAATGATATATTTGAAGGAAAATTTAATTCGATTTCTACATATAATGTGGGAATTTTTTTTGAATTTTTTTATCAAAATTAGATGATATATAATATATTATATTTATCATTCACCTAATATTTAATCAAAACCATGTACCCTCACCATTTAAATTAGAATATCCCATTTTATTGGAATTTATCTTCCAAGGGAACATGTTTCTTTTTTAAAACCATGAAATGGGACTAACAGGTTATTTGAATGGTTTTAAGATAGCATAAAAATTTCAACTGCATTAACTCACAGTTACAGAATAGGTTGAGAAGACTTATAAATCCTTAATTCCATAAATTTTATTCCCTCAAAATTTTGTTCTTTATTATACTATGTCCTTCTTGGGAAATCAACCCTTAATCAACGTCGAGTTATGTTGGCCCAAAACATCTATTTAGAATTCCTTGATAACTAAAATCACCCTGAATAGGTCTTTTCGTGCACTATGAAGTATGGTTCAATTTTTTACTTAATAGGTGTCAGGATATAGTGATATAATGTATATAATTAATGGATTATTAATATTACACAATTTTTTCTTATTTTTCTCTTGATTAATCTATTTTAAATATTATGTAGATATATAAAGATTAATATTATGAATAATCCTATTCATTATACATCTATCTTTTGTGATTATTAATTCATTAATTCATGAGATCTTGAAATGACATAAATATTGAAATTAACCATGAAATTAAATAAAATTAAAATAATATAATGGTGTGATCATGAGAATCTAGAAACACATATATTTTAAAAAACATTATAATATATGAAATGTCTTTTTTGTTTAATATAAATCATCAAAATATATATAGTATTATTCTCATATCCATGAACTAAGACAATGTAACGATGTGAGGCCAAATGTTAATAAAATTTATATTTTAAAAATATTAAAAATATTTAAATCACTAGAAATTTTTTTCCTAAAAAAGTTGAATAATTAATTAGTTGACTCTTCAATTAGAAATACAAGACCATATTTGAGTCCATACCATGTATTTTAACCTAGGAATGACATAATAATTTCTGATGTCCGGTGTTTCTAAAATTATTTCACTAGTAAAAAAATAAATAAATACATTTATTTAGTTTCTTAAGCAATGATACAATGACTTAATTCATCTGTTACATATAACATGTCATGGGTATATTTAAATGATTGTCCTGTAATCCAAGATATCTAGATATGAAATATATGAGAGTTGTTGGTAGATTTCAATGGATCAAGGGATCATATCAATACATTAGGGATCTTATTTGAAAACACAAGTCAATGATATAACCAATGACTATGGTGCGTGATCATTATTTATCCGTGATTGAACAAAACATGATGTAGGAAAATTTTCAATATTGATTTATTCTATTTTATTAACCCATAGCAATGATAAATTGAATCACAAACA
The DNA here is from genome assembly GCA_963277665.1 of Viscum album. Taxonomy (NCBI): domain Eukaryota; kingdom Viridiplantae; phylum Streptophyta; class Magnoliopsida; order Santalales; family Viscaceae; genus Viscum; species Viscum album. Next base: position 2,079,638,311 of record OY728152.1, on the reverse strand, counting down.
AAATTGTTTCCTTGTTCAATGGATGATTACGGTAGATAATATTTGTTTATTTATTCGATTATATTTTTTTGATGAAAGAAGGATTATATTAATGGAGAATATCAGTAGTCGTACATAAGCAGAGCCATGAAGGGAAGTTGTCCAGCCATAGTTAGTTGGTGTCGAAGGGGCCTGAGGCCGCCTGCTGATGGGCCACATTGTTTCCTTCCCTTTTTGTTAAGGAGATGGTGCAGCAAGAGAAGCCTTGGCGCAACGAGCATATTTTTCGGACGATAAAGCCAAAATCTGGGAGTCTGGCATCATAATGGTTAATCGAATTGATGACTGAAAGGCAGTCAGACTCGATGATGATATCAGCCCATCCACGTTCCATAGCGAGCATCATCCCAGCCAGTATGGCATAGGCCTTAGCAACTGTAGGTTCCCAGAAGGCATGATGTGGTTCATATTTTGCAGCAATGATCTGCCCCAAGTGATTGCGAGCCAGGAGGCTGAGAGAAATAGGCCCATCCTTGGGGAGATATGCGTCCATGTTAAATTTAAGACTCCCTTCCATTGGGGGGGGGGGGTCCAGTGAGGGTAAGCGGAGGGTAAAACGACTAGAAAAAAGTGTCCTTTTCGGTCCTTCCATCCCTCAATCCCTGAAGTGGATCTTCCAAACCAGAACTCAGGAGGCTGATAAACATGGTGTAAAACAAAATTGTTATGATGAACCCAAATGATCTAGGCCAGGGTGAAATGGGAGCTTGCATTCGACGATGAAAGAGAGTTGCACCAGTGCATCAAAAGATCGAGGTGGTCAAATGAAATGTCCAGTGATGTATCTGAAGCCGAGCACCATTTATTACAAATTTCCTTGGCTCTAGGGTAGTGAATGATAGAGTGCGAAGGGGTTTCAGAATTGTTTGGGAAAAAAGGGAAGGATACAACACTGGCCATATGTCGGTAAACACGGAGGCTCATGGTAGAGTGGGTGCTCGTGCACACCTGCCACCAAAATTGGAAAATTTTTGGGGGGACATTAAGCTTCCAAAGCACATTCCATGGTCCATAATCATGGTCGTGAGAGTGAATTCCAAGATACAGTCTATACCCATATCGCATCGTGAAATCTCCTGAAGAATCATTGGTCCAATAAAGATGGTCGGGGCCAGCATCAGGGATGCAGTGGATGCTCAGAATAATTCATTGATCTTTTTCATTAAACCATTCATGATTTTTTCCCACACACCATCCTGGGCCCTGGTCAGAAAAGAGGAAGTTGACCATAGCGTCTTTAAGACCTGGTTGAATGGGGGATATTGCCCGCTCACCATCCTTATCGAGAAGCCATGGATTAGTCCACATGTTGACAGATGAGCCATTTCCAATCATCTTGCCCCGTCCTTTTTCCAGGAGATTTTGGGCCCCCCAAATAATTATCCAGAGGAAGCTAAGACGGGGGACAAGGAAGGAGCCATAGAAGTCTGTGTGGGGAAAGTATTTGGCCTGGAGTACCTGCACACATAATGATGAAGTACAGTTAAAAATGTGCCATCCTTTCTTGTCCAGAAGTGCGTCATTGAACAGAAGAAGATTCTAGAATCCCATTCCTCCCTCCGACTTGGGTTTGCAGAGTTTCTCCCAGGACAACCAGTGGGGATGATTTCTTCCATCATTTTCCCCCACCAGAAATGGATTGAATCTATCCTAAACATGGTTAATGTTCATTTCAAATGTGTGGTTTTTTATTTTCTCAAAATTTTCATCAGGAATTTATTTCTAATAGCCCATTTGGATGAAGGTCTAGTAAATTTCCAATCATTGATCAATGTACATTGTTTTCTTGATATAATAGATCATTAACAAGGGTTTGGGGCTGAGGATAACAATGTGATTATAAAACATAGCAACAATAGTAGATTGTGTTCATATTTTTAGGATATCTAGTTGTAGTTATGACATATCTAGATTTAATGAATCCACATTAAATGGTTTTCAATTCATGATGGATTATATAAATTGGATGTCCGATGATGACGAAATTGTAATTGATGAGATCCACAATCCATGATGAGTTTGGTGTCATGAATTGTGGGAATCAGTAGTAGAGGAGCAATATGTTTGACAATCCATAAATTCTAGAATAACTCATAATAGATGACTTGAAATGGAATAAAACATGTTGTGTATGGGGCCCTGAATGTAGTGTCATGGTTCTGGGTTGAATTAAATACCACATGGTATATGACAAATTTCATTTGATGCATGGCCCTTCCCTGATAGTTTATCACATATCTCAGAGGATACATGGTCACAAACATAATTTGGAATATTGGTGCAGGTGGAATACATGATAAAAATTGATTGATTAGGAACATCCATTTATATACAAACTTTTCCAAGTACAGTTTCAGTACAAAGGGTAGATGTTCATGGGGTAGAGGACAAGAACAAGACTAGAACTGTAATGGAAAACCATGATCTCCTACTACACATTGTTTAAATTTCCAAGTGTGGATCGTGGTCCTTGTTCTATTTAGTGTTGACTATTTACCTTATTAGTTCAATCCCTTGATCCAATATTATGATGCTAGAGTACTATATTATATCATAGAATAAATATTTTTATCCTTTACAAGTGGATAGTTTCAAAATTATTTTTAAAAAATACTCAATGATTCTTGATTTGAATCATATATTTTTTTTCTCTAAATTGGGTATCTAGAAATTAGTGCGACCATCGTCACCTAGGCTTCGATCACTTACACAGAGAGAAAATCCATATTGGTATGTTTGTATAACTCACAAGGACAAATATTATCCCAATATATGTATTTATCTCTTATGACATCTAGAATGTAATTATATATGAAAATACCCAATGAGAAAAACATATCACATGAAATCCATTATGGAAATAAAGCACACATAGAGAGTTATCCTATAAAAATGTTATTATGAACTCTCGGGCATAATCTTTGGATAGTAATATTTTAGTCACCATACCATGAGACTTATTGTCTCACATGAGTATATATGGTTTCGTAATATTTCATGTCTCATATTTCTAATTTACATTCCCTATGATGAACTGGATATTATCATGCAACATTTTTTATTGTGGATTTAGGGTTTCCTACTATGTATTCCAACACTCAACCTTTCATGGGTTTTACACACACATTTAATTTCTTACAAATGATTGACCAATCAGTTGAGTTATTAGTGGACCAAGAGAAGGAGAAATAAATATTTTGTTAGACATACCATAGTTTCTATTAGGATTCACATTTGACTATAATTCCAATTTTTTAGAAGATTGTAATTCTGTGCATTTTTTCCTGGGAATGAATTTTTCCATTTATGATTTCCAATATTATTTATCATACCCAGATTATGGGATATATAATATGCATTCATTGAAATCATTTGTAGTATTTTTCATTATACTATAATTTGGGCTTGGAGATGTCTGTGTGAATATATATACATTATGATAGTGTCCCCCATGTGTGTGATATTCCTACTTGTACCTAGTCACAGACCCCTAGCATATTTTTTGGCTAGATTGGGGTAGTCACACTCAGCTAATTGTCGGCCCAATGGGCCACAATAGTTTACGTCATGAAAGATTTGTATTAGAAAATTTACATTTTAAATCCAAATATTATATTTTGGTCTAGTGGTGCAATTTTTTTTGGGATTTATTGAAATATAATGAAGCTTTTAGTTTATGGAATTAATGTTAGTGATCTTAGTTTCTATGCAGTAGGTGAATAATCTATTCGCTAAGACTCTGATAACCTACCAATGAACTCGGTAAATATAGACATTGGTTTCTAGTAAAACATTTTTATATTCATTATATACGAATTGGATTTTTCCATGTCCATATTTAGTTACCTCCCCATATATTATAATTCACCATGGTATATATTGTCTATTTTAGGATTCCTATATGATGATTTATTTATATGATTTAGAAAAAATATCATGATTATGATCTCCATTTTGATGAGGCATTTATATAGGGAATTATTAATTTGGTAGTGACTCTGGCTGGTTTTCCAATTATAAATTCATGAATTGATAAGAAAATGGAAAAATAAATACAAGAATATGATATTCACAAGCCATGTGACCTTCACATATTTCATTAACAGTGTCCCATTTGGTTTTCCTGTGAGATAGACCCCATTATGAATAAGATTGAATTGATGTAGTTTAGCGAGTCTTTCTCCTCATCAAGAAACTTGTATCTCTAATGGAGGTCATAGTGGTGATACATCCTCACGGATATACTAGGGCCTGGTGGAGCCTAGTGGTTCTATCATATGATGAGGGATCTCATTCATAGATATTATTTGAATTCCTATTTATAGATGATTACCCTCCAAATATGATATGATTGATGAAAATCTAATAGATTCAAAAAAATTATTATGGAAACACAACTATTATTGAGTATTAATCATGGTTTATAAACCGGTCATGATAGATGATGAATATGTTTCGAGAAATTTTAAATTATGAATGGATCTTCGAGTAAGGTCTTTTGAAATAAATTTCAGCTTTTGTGAGACCTCCATTTATTCCTACGAAAGCTTAGGTGCTGTATAATTACCTATTGATATAGAAATTTCATGATGAGTAGAAAATAGTATGTGCTTTCAGTAGTGGGAACAAAAGATCTAAGACTTCAATAGTAGGTAGAAGACAACTGACAAAGATATTTATATATGCATTATGTTTTAGGAGGTGATCTCAGGTTTGAGGGATTTTGGAATAAGAATATTTTGATGGTTTTAGTCAGCATACGGATAGGTGGTGCTACATGTATGTCAGTCAGAGATATCATGTGTGAGAATTCCCAACCAATAGTAAAAATGAATAAAATATATTTCATGATCCACCTAGGAATATTTAGTTTCATTATTATTGGGGTAAAAATGGAGGTGGTTGTGGAAGTGGATTAGGGGAGTAGCTATCAGTGGATGATTATATGGCATGTTTCCACCACCACAACCTGGTGGTGGTCGCAAGGCTCATGGCACTAGGGAATCTAGGTGAGGGTAGCTACAGGTGGTCATAGATAGTGATTGAGTGGTTCTAGGGATGATATATGGTATGCTCTTTCTCATTTATACCTTAGCTGTAGCATTGATTGATATAATTGTGATCCATTCATTCAGTCCCACTTATTTCGATCGAGACTTAAATAATATGATTGATCCCTTGGCTCGACCCTTATTCTTGGAGACTCATATTGTAGATGGAAATGGGATAAATTTTATTTCCAGTAGATTTATTTGGATATTACATGAGTGATTGACTCGTGAGATCACATTGTCGAAACAACAAGGCCCAAAATTTTCATCCTAGGAATATATTGGCTATACATAGTGCATATCCTAACTGACTATTTCAAGTTCATGATGTTGTGAATCCATGTAGATGGGAAACAGTTTTCCGTTTTGAGTGAGAATGAGATCTAGGATAAGTTAGATGGAATCTTATATAGGAGAGATCAAAATAGTACTCCACAGTTGGATAGAAAGTCAATTATAGGTGTGGATTATATGATCTATCTTTTTCCAACAACTGTTGCTGGGTAATAGAATATATTTCCTGGGAATGTTTCAAGCTTAACTCCCCGTAGAGAGATAGATGTCCACATTGACACACCCTCGAGTATGACCCTAATATGTATGGAATTTTATCAGATAACTACCATTGAGATTAAAGGGATTAAGGTGCATCTAGAAGAATTTATGTGGAAGGTAATTGTTTGACCTAGTGTTTTTCCCTGGGAGGCTGAAGTTTTGTTATCTAAAAAGGTGGATGGGAGATTTATGTTATCTATGGATTATTATAGCCTCAACTATGTGATCATGACAAATAAATATACACTCTCAAGGATTAGGAAATAGTTTCTTTAATTTATATGGGTTTGATAGTTCTAAAAGATTGATCTCAAATCAGGCATTCACCAACTATGAGTAAAATATGAAGATATACCTTAGATGATATTAAGAATTGTATATGGAATCTATATGTTCATGGTGTTGGAAATTGGAATGAAAAAATCACTAGATGTGATCTTGGGACTCAATACTATACTGGTTGTACTATGAATGTACTATATTTAAGAGAAGTTTTCGTTGTGTTAGTTCGTGATACAAGAGGTCCAATTTCATCGGCACATAATATAAAAAATGGTGTAGTTGTGTAACTAATAATTGTAGAGGCTATTTTATATTTATACCCTACTAAAAGAATCATGGAGTTGATGAGAATCTGTTGGTAGAAATATAATACTGGATATTTGAGCCAAATTTTGATAGTATATCTGAGCCTCTAATTACATATACAATGAAGGGACAACAATTTTTTAGTTAGATATGTGGAAAAATGTTTTTTAGCAACTAAAATAGTGATTAATGGGTTCCCCTGACTTGGTATTTAGAGATGAAGGTATCATCTACAAAATATTTTGTAATGCCTAAGGGTCCAGATCAGAATTTTTTCTAATGTAGCGGTAGGATGTGATTGCCTATGGGTCAATATAGTTGATACCACAAGAGTAGAACTATGTTCTCACTTGAACTTGAGTTGGAAGTGGTAGTCTTCATAGTGTTTATGTGCTTAAATTTACTCAAGTGTTTGTAGTTGTTAGGTCCCCTAGGCTAGATACCTTGAGAGGGGGGTGAATCAGGGTATGACAGATTAAAACAACTACCCCTTTTATCTTGTTTCATCCTTGGAAACAAATCTCTACTATATCCTTGCAAGTGAAGAGTATGAAAAAAAATTAAATCCAGCACAAAACCCAACAATTTTAGTGGTTTCACCCTCACTCGGCTACGTCAAAGGAGCATACAATAAATATGTTCCCATATACCAAATCCACTATAAGCGCACTGATGTTCACAATATTTTGAGTAGAATCGCTATCCCTCTTGATTTACAACCACCCACAATATGAAAGTTCATTGCTCTATCTACTGAGTTGTGCTCACTACTTCATTAGAAGATCCACTAAAAATTTCTAGACGTGTAGGTCCCATAATTATCCCAAATGAATGCATCTTTCAATGTATTTATATTCTCTATTGATGTCCCATATTCATCCTATAATGAATACCACTTTACCACAGTACTACTGGTCTACTCCAAATCATTCGTGAAACCCTTACAACGTCTTGTACGCAACTTTGATGCCCAGTGTACAAGATTCAACTATTTTCATGAAACACCCCTTCCCCACAACATCAGTCTTTCAAATAACTCAAATCTTACACAAAACATTATTAACATGTGCATAACGCAAAAAATTTTGTGCTATTTCCTTGGCGTGAAATTCTTATGTGATCTGATTATCAGATTTTCTGTAAGTGTCTAGTTCTATTGAATGGCGAGGGTCCGCTCTTATTTATTGGATTTGATGACCCATTCACGAATGATTCTCCTTTTGTCGGGAATGTTCCTCTTTGTACACACAAACCTCAATTTGACATCGCATTGGGCGCAGAAGTCTCTTTCACACAACCTAATCTTTCATGAACATTTTCAAATATTTCATGTAGTACATGCCTTTGCTAGTTTTTTTCCTCAAACATGGCTTGAAAAAACTCTTTTTCATCATAGGTTGTTAGTAATATATCTGTAAATTGACAACTCACCATCGAAACTCCCTTTGTCAACAAAATGAACATCTTGGTCTTCTTTTTAAACAAACACAAAATGGACGCCCACTTTTTCAACAAACACAATCTCTTCAAAAATGCCTCAATGATACCTTAAGATATTTTTTACCAACAACAGTTTAACATTATGTCTAACAAAAATAGTCTCACATATTTTTTATCTCAACCGGATATTTACATTAGTTGTAGGTGATTCCAATATTACTACTTGATTATGACCTAGAGAGGGTCTAAACTCATGGTATTGGGATTATGGTTGCATATAATTGATGAATTATATCTTTTCCAAGTTATTTCATGATTCCATAGAGAAGGGAGCCAAATTTATGTTGTCCTTCTTGTTCAAGAATGCTGAACCAAATCTATTGTTGATGTTTTTTACCTGAATACTTCTCCAATTTGTTATCGAACCTCAGCGTGCAGATTCCAAATGTGAGACTGTCCATACTCTTATATTATCTGTATGTGATCCTGATGGATTTTATTAAGGTGGGAATAGGGATATCCTTTTGTTGGAAGTATCTTTTTACCAGCAATTTTATAGAAGGATGTGAAGATATAGTTTCATAAATCCACATTGGATATTCACTTCAATGTATAAAAGATGTACTATGAAATCCAGAGTTAGTTTTAGTCACTAGGCGTGATGTGTATGGTGGAATTTTTAATCTCAGTATGCTTCAATTGTAAACATGAAAGGATGAGAAATAGGTTCCAGTAAGAATGAGTCAAACCCTTGATGATCTAGAGTCCATGTGGGATAAAATATCTATGGAATTCTTCATAAGGCATTCACGAGTTTCTAATGGGTCAAATTCCATTTGGGTGATCATAGATGGAATCACCTGGTATTGACACATTGTAGAAATATGATAGTAGAGTTCAGTAAAAATATTGAGATGCCTAAATGTGAAGGGATTTTTTGTATTCATAGAGTTCCCTCAATAATTGTTTCAGAACAAGATTCTCTCTTAAAATCCCGATTTTAGGGAGGATTTAAAGATGCCTATGGGACTCAGTTTAATTATAGAAGAGTGGTTAACGCCATACTAACCACAAGAGTGTGTTGAAAATTAAGGTAATAGAGGACATGTTGTGATAAATATTGTTATAAATTGGTATTAGTTGGTTGGATCCCCAACCGTTGGAGGTGTTTTTATTCAAAAAAACCATTATAAAATTTTTATTGATCCATTTAAGTACATTTATAAGTTTCCATATAGGTATCCACATTCTGTTATAATTCAAATGTGATGAAACTTAAGGGCCTAGAGTTTGTGTTATGTATGACGTCGAAGTTTTAGATCATCAATGAGTGGATGAAGACTGCACAGATCTATCAGAATTCTAATCAAGATAGATGATGGAGGCATTTTCATTCTGAGGAGAGATACAACATGTTTCCAAAGGTCATACCTCGACGCATGTTATATAGGGTTTTCAAGGGTGGAATGTTGCCTCAGATATTTATTAGCCATTTCTAGATACTACATAGATTTGGTGAGGTGTCATAATACATGTCTAAATTTCTAGAGATTGACTAGGTACTTCATGTCTTCCAAATTTCACATCCAAGGTGGTATATGAATGATCCATGGCTCGTTATCTACTTGGGAGAGCAAGATTTTTTGGATAGTGCTAATTTTCTGGAGCACTTTGTGGAGATAAAAGATTGGTAGGAGATGATCATCAATGGGTGGCAGATTACATTGGTATGTGTCTTGTGGTAGGATGAATATCATTAAGAGGGCACATATTAGTGGGAGGGCAATATACAAGATCATTAACCACTATTATTTGAGTAGAATATATTAATATTCATTATGGAAATCTCTATGGTGAAGATAGTACTATTTCTTATTTTTACCTATGGAGATATTTAAAACATAATCTGTAATCGTTTAACAAATAGTTTTGATAATGACTTATGATTCTGAAGCCTAAGATTCATGGAATTTATATTTTGAAAATATTAATATATTAATATCACATGCACACAGTTAAACTGAAAAAGAGGAATAATGTGATAATGGGTTCTCATATTGAATATATGATACCATTATTAATTTAAGATAATTTTTTTTCTCTATCCAAGAAATAAACATTTTCTATGATTGGAATTTTAAAAAATGGTTTTTGGATGAAATTTTTTAATTAATTACTTATTTATTTAATTTTACTAAGTGATAACTTTTTTACCTAATTTCATTTCTATAAATACCTATTTATGTAAAAAACATAGTGCTAGGTGCATAACCCTGTAGATCTTGAGTGCATCTGTTGGAGAGATGTTGGAGGATGACAATACATCAGGGGATCCGATTGATACTTTAGGGATCATCAATTACAATGGAGATTGATTATCTCCTTATCACCTATGGTTTGAATATTTCATCATTATAAATATATCTAAACTCAAGGAAGAACATTATTTTTATATATATTTATTCCAATTTATTATACCATTTTAAAAAGAAACCAATTCAAAAAAAAATTTGGTTCATGGACTAATGGATGATTATAGTGGACATTCCATGATTATTTGTATGATTATTGATTAATTTTTATAAAGGATACAAATCAAGTTCAAACGAAACATTCCCATGGTTCATTTTTCATTTTGGGGTTTTTATTTCATCTCCCCTTTCATGATGCATTCATAATATGAACCACATTTGAATAAATCCTTGAAAAAACCTTGGTGGAAAATCATTGTGTGTTTGGTTCATAGCAAAATAAATCATCACTGTGGGTTTAGGGAAAAAGTAAACAATGTTATTGAAATGTATAGAGATAGATACAAAATAGGTTCAAATTCAAGTACCTATGACTATAATTTTGATGAATGGTAATGGAACAACTCGAAGTTGGGTGGCCTTCCATGTGAGTCGGATGGCCAGAATTTGATCGATGTAGATGGAAAGACTCTTCCATATGATATCCACAATCCCAGGTGAGTTTTGTGGCCTTGATTGAATGTGGCTATGGTAGAGGATGAATGAATATTAAGATACATGGGTTCTAAAAATCCACAGAACATGATGTGTAATGTAAAAACAAACACATCGGTGGGGACCTTGTAGATGCTCTATAGTTCAACATGAAATTAAATATCTCAGGTAATGTGGCAGATGTCACATGCATTGGGACCCTTCCCGGGTGTTTCAATACATATATTACTGGATACATGAGGATATACATTATATGGTACATAGGAATGGGTAATGTTCATGTGAACAAATGTTGGTACACTAACATGGGCTTGTTCAAGGTATTTCTACATGTACATGGTGTTGAGACCACTTTTTTATATGAGTATTATTTATTTTCAATGAGGTCAATGAATTTAAAAGATCATCCAAGATGGTCACCTATATTAAATGGAGAATAGAAATCAGATGATTGATGCACTGAACATGAAAGTTCATAGAACTTGTATCATCTGTGATACAACATTTATAACATTAATTTGGAATCCTTTTGAGGTTTAATAGTGTACTTTGGATTTTATAATCCAAATAGAAAAGGAGGAACTAGAAGAATGAATAATGGGTTGTTGATCATGAGAAGGAAATGAAAATATTTTACTATGGCCATACATTTCACAATGATGGTTTATTTTTTTCATACACAAATTTTCCCAATCATGGAGGCAGCCAAGGACCTCACCTCAAACACATGCATGACTCGAGGGTCAATTGTGAGTGAGGAAGCCCTCAAGGCCATCCTTACATGAGGAAGAAGAGTTTGGGTCATGTATAAGCGCACATGAGTGCACACAGAGTGATCAAACCGTGTGCATGGATGCATATTGGGCTCTAGGAGCATGCCTGTAGGAGCCAGGGGTGGGCGCAGAAGTGGCCACACATTGAACTGGTGTGGTGAGGCACCATAGGGGGGAGAGGAGAAATCTGAGCTGATGATGAGGGGAGTTTATTGATAAATTTTTTCCCTCTCTCATGTCAGTTTTGACATGAGACAACATTTTTATAACGCATATGTAATCTTAGCCGCTCATCGCATCCCACATCTTAGTCGACCATATGATCATCCATTGAATCTGACTTTCTAATCTCTACCGATCATCTGATCTTATTACACATGCTTTTTAATCTGATCAGTTTGATCCTTAGGTTTATTTGAACTAGTCAAACTATCATCTCTAACCTCCAGCACTTTCCAGCACAGCTATATCTCATCATAGAAGAATTTAAATCACAATGGATTACCTCTGACTATCATAGAAGGATTATTTTAGCACAATGAAATATACTGGATCGAACCGAGACCATGCATGAAATCTACGTCTTTCTTTCATGAGGCATCTTGAATAATATTCTACATCCATGGAATACAGAGATTCCGAGGCCACGTTTATTTGTACATGATTTAAAAATAAAGTAAATGAAAATCACAAATGCATGCTCATGATCAAATAGAATACCACATTTGAAAATGTAACACAACACGGATCATGGCATATATTCACCCACAGTTTTTATGATTTTAAATCATTTGAAATATCTATTGTTCAAACCGTGATCCCCATATTCTCTCACATGGTTTTTGAACATGGATGAGGAACATCCCTCTCCTATAAAAGGAGAAGCTTGAGATGAAGAATGATGAACCTCCCGCTTTTCTAAGAACACATGTTATCTAAAAATATATCATCTCCACACATCACATAACGATGATCAGGTAGAGCACTATGAGTATTCAAGGCTTCACGAAGAAAAGTCTCCACAAGCCTTCGATAGGTTCTACACACCCTCGAATATCTTCGCGAAGAATCGGAACCGAAACACAAGATAGGTTTTTGTAAAACCCACTTTTTCCTTTAAATTTTTTTTTCCATAGTGATCCAGTTCATGAGATACTCTGTCACTAAGCTTTGTGAAGACTAAAACTAGGCACCTCATGCACAAAAAAGCACTGTGCATCCTTGAGTGAAAAATGTGACACATGGCTACCCTAGTTTCACGAAAAATGTTGAGAACACCCTCCCTTTTTCATGTTTGTAATCTATTATGTATAGGGTTCATTGTTGAAGAAGTTGAAGATAATAATTGGTGACGTTAAATAATGTGTGTGTTTAATTTAATGAAAACCGAGGGCTCTGGTGTATGTAATTGAAGTGGAAGAATACATGCATGTATGCATGTTCTTGGGTTGAATTAGCCCAAGGTCATTTACACATTTTTGAATAAAGAGGTTGCACATGGAAAGGGTTTCTCATATTTAGGATTGAATAATCATTCACATATAAACATAAAAAACACCCTAACCTAGTACAAGATGAATAAGGGAAACATAGAAGAGGAAGAGTAGAAGAGGCCATGTGTGTGTAAACATAATTAACCATACCAATTAAAGGATCTCACTCAAAAATTGGAATAGCTATATGCATGCATGAATTAATGCACATGAATATGTGAAGACACTCAAAAGAAATAAAAAATTGTAATGTATATATGTGAAGAAGGAGAAGGAATGGTTAAACCCTAATAACATTCATACTTGAACAAGAATAAAATAATTAATTCAGATGATGCCAATTGAACTGATCGTCAGTAACTAAATAATCACATTGGGGTATGTGATTCCATCCAAGAAGAAAGAATATGTTTTAGTTAAGTGGTTTGTTTCACTAAGAATAATAAAGAAGATGTCTAGTGTTGTTGGTGTTTCCCTATAGAAGAAGAGAATGAAATAAGGAAGAATTGCTTGCCTACTGATTTGAATGTAGTGAAATGAAAAACACTAAATAATAACAAAATCAGAACCTAACTTATCAAGAAAGAATAAGACTATCTTTATAGGCAGTAAAAAGAATAGTCTAGAGGCTACATGTTGGACTAGGCTATAACTAGTCTAGGGAAAATGATTGTTCCCACCCCCTCCAAAGTGAATAAACTCACACTGTTGGAAATATTGTTTTTCTATCCACAACGCTTCTACAACATAACACATCATAGTGGAGAATCCATGCACTGGTCATATCCCTACATGGAAAGGATTTATAAACTCTTATTGAGTGGCGAAACTTGTAATAATATAGTGCACTTATTTTTAGTTCTTTTTTATTATTGCGTGAGACATAGAAAATAGAATAAAAGAATTAATATTCTAATAGGTCAATTGGTATGGGGATAATATGTTTTAAATGGTTTCAAGAGACCACAAAACATATTAACCCCCTCCCAATGTTAGTTATATCCAAAACTGGTCTTCTCAATTGGTATCAAAGGGAGGTTCACCGCTGTTCTGTATTCTATAGTATTGTTATTCACTTTTGATTACTTGAGTTTCTTTCTTGAGTTATCAATGGAGTTCACTTTTAGATAGGATTCAGTTATCTCTAAATAGAAGTCCATATCAACCAAGACCATGATGAATAGGAAGAAGAAGGAGAAGAGAATGTTGAAGAATAATTCCCTCTTATCTAATTAAGAGGAATCATATAGTTCTCCATATCAAGCTGATATTAAAGACACACCAGCCATGAAATGTAATGAGAAGGTGGATTAAGGTTCCACAAAGATTATGGAAAACCTTCATACCTCAACTGATCAAGATGCATGTTTTTGTACATTTGGAAATTATTCTCTTGATTAAAATGCTGGAACAAGTGGTGATGATCAATCTATAACATCTTTTGAAATATCACTTGATAGATTAATAATGATTTTGAATGGTATTCCTGATGAAAGTACCTCCCTTGTTTGGGAAGTATTTCAATGCACGTAGGAAAAATATCACTCCGTTGGATGAAAAAACTACTGTTTTTGAGAAATTATTACAATAAAAATTTGCTGAATGATTAATGAACTCCAGATAGGTTTGATCCATTGAGGAAACAAAAAAGGGATTTGTTGAGAGTTCATCAATGTGGATTAAATATTTTGATGAAAAGGATGGAGTCAAAAAGACTCTAGAAAAAAGATCCATGCACAAGAACATGAGATGAAAAGGAGAAATAATGCCAAGGTGGTATATTTGGAAGAAGAATCCATGAAGATCAGATAAAATGACTTCATAATACAAAATAATGTATAGTCTCATTAAGATAAAGATGAAATATTAAAGATTTTATGTGAAGATAAGATGAATATGATTGAATTCCAAGAAGTCATCCTCAATATGAGAAGTCTAGAATAGGACTCTCATTTGAATAATAGTGTGAAGACACATATTGAGTCTCCAATAAAGAAGGAATCAATTTCTTCTAGTACTCAATGCTCACTAGAGGATTATAATCTCAAAAAACCTCTAACATGTTGCAAGAGGGTCATGGATTCACTCATTGATCTATCAAAAGATGTTGAGAAAGTAAAGTTACATTCCATACCAAATTGTACTCATGTATTTATAATTATTTATATCATAAGTGAAGGTTGGAAGGAAAATTCTAAACAAGTATGGATGAAGAAGTATGAAAAGAAACCTACCACCATAGATACAGTGCATAAGAGAAAGAGTGTAAATTATAGCTCCCCATTGAACGCACAACATACCATGAAAAGGATTCACCAACCATATAAGGAATATGTCAAGAATACATTGATTGTTGGACAATGATGGTGCAGTAATAGATTTGGGCACTGTTCACTGTATTATTGGTACAATCCATTAAATGTAAAAGCACAATAAAATCCCATTTCAAGGGGTAGAATTCCAGAGGAGAAGAAGAAACAACCACAGATCCATAAAGATCTATATACTTCTAATATATATGTAATTTTAGATAACATCTTTCATGTATGAAATAGGATTGGTCACATGAATGGTACATGTTCCTTTCAACAGGTAACCAATGTTGAAAAGAAAATAAGATCACATGATATGGCTAAGAGTGAAAAATCATCCTCGAGAATTAGTCAAGTGAATGTTGGAAAATCAAACACTCCCAATATGACTCTGAGGAGGAAAGTTGAGAAGTCCTTGGATTCTATATCCACAAATTTGAAGGGTGGTGCATCACTAATAACTACTAAGAATGATGCCACTCAGAAGAAGCCATGTAGAAGGACCAATATTGATGCCTTACTTCCAAAGGATATATTGGTGTTTTGGTTGGATGATTTGGAAATAATTTTAATGTTGGAAGTTTCTCAGCCTTATAATTGTGTTAAAGTCAAAAGGAAGATACTACATGAAGAAAAATAAGTTTTGTGTGTGAGTTGTAACAAGGTTGTTCATAATTTTAGGAGATGCTTTGAATTTACTCTAGCCCAACAAGAATTCCTAAAAAAGAGGAATGTATCACTAAGAGATTCTAGTCATTTGAAATCCAATGAGGAAAAGGGATTCACGCACAAATATATGGAAGAAATATTATGTTTTACATAATCACAGTCAGCATTGATGATCAGTTGTGAATGTGTGAAGAATGGACCCTCTAGATTGACAAAATAACCTCATAATTGTTTTTCACATTTTTGGAGCAAGAAAGATCCACCTTATTAACTTAAATATTTATGTATTGTATTTGTTCTTTTATTACTGGGAATTGAACGTTTAGTGGGATCTTTGGGGGAGAACCCACTACTAGAAAAGTAGGTATTTGCGACGGGGCATTTGCGATGGGATCCCGTCGCAAATGGCTTTTTTGCGACGGGGGCCCGTCGCAAATAGCCCGTTGCTGAAAACGGCGTCGCAACAACACTTATTTGCGACGAGCCCGTCGCTAAAGCCTTTTTTTGCGACGTTCATTCTTCCCGTCGCAAATAGTACTCCGTATATTTGTAAAAAAACTTTTAAAATTTTTTTTGCGACGGGACCCGTCGCAAATACCTTTTACGACGGGTCCCGTCGCAAAAACTATTTTTTAAAAAAATTAAAAAACTATTAATATAATACTAGTATTTGCGATGGGCATAGAATCCCGTCGCAAATACTATAAAAAAATAAAAAATTAAATTATTAATAAATAATTTTAATTAATATAATAATAGAATTATAATTCACAAATAAAAAAAATAAATTATTTTAATTAATATAATAATAGTAGAATTACAATTCAAAAAAAAATAATAGAATATTAATAAATGATTTAATTAATATAATAATATTATATTTATAATTCATAAATAAAAAAAATATTAATAAGTTATTTTAATTAATATAAAAATAATAGAATTATTTTACATTCAAATATTAAAATAATTCAAGTATTACAAAAAATATAATTAAATTATAATATTATAAAATTTTAATATATATATATAATTTAATATTATAAAATATAAATATTATTATTATTCATATTAATATTGTTATTTAAAAATATAATATTATTAATATTTTATAATGAGACAGAAACTACGAATAGAAAAATAATAATATTTTGATTTCACAAATTTTATAACATAAATACAAACTCTAATCTGAATGAGGGGGGGGAGGTGGGGGATCTGCAGATGGTGGTGGAGGAAACTCCATCCCTAAAGCATAAGTGAGTCAGCGCATGTACTCCATCTGCTCCTGATGCTGCTGCTACCACCGACTCGCCTGCTCCTCGTACAGCTGCTGCTGGCGTCGACGCTCCTCCTCATGCTGCTGACGCATCTGCTCCTGCTCCTATCGGAGAATCTCTATCTGTGCAGTCTGAGATCGCAACTGATCCTCATACTGTGTAGTAGAAGAAGATGCACGAGCTCCTCTCGAGCTGGACGCCGACATCGCAGCACTGCCATAATAATCTCTGGGAGTCAGTCGGGAGCCGATACCACCTACTCGGCCCTTCTCGAAGGCATACTAGGTGGCCTGCATCCATGCCGCCTCATCAAACTGATGGGCAGTGGTCTGATCTGATGACTCGACCTGACTCTCAGGCCGGGCCTGTGACGCTGCGGCCTCATATGACTCCTTTATTTTCAATTTAAAATTAAAATTGTGAATATATTATATGCAGTTAATTTTTAAACTTGAAAAAAAATATTACTGACCACGATGTGATGCTGACGATCACCTCTGAGCTCCCCAGTAGCAGGATCACTATACATTCCCTTATATACGCCATACTCTGTAATATCAGGGTGCTCGACAGCCTATAAGAATAAAAAATAACATGTTAATATTTATAGTTATATAAAATATTTATAAATAATGTACGTACCAGATGCTGTCTATGAGTACTGAAAGAACGACTCCCATCTCGATGAGTCACCTCCTTTCTCCCCCGATTCTTCCTCCCCACCGATGATCTCCTCTGAAAGGCACCACTCAACCAGTGCGCACATAATCCATCCCATACATGGGATGACATATACTCTAGTCGGTGTGCTCTACATGACTCGTCAAAATCAGACACTCCTGCTTTCTTCATCGCAGCTTTTCTTAAATTGTGCAAAAACTGACGAAGGCGATCACGCATGGCCACCTCCCATGCCTCGTGGATGGCGTCACACATGGTATCCTCAATCGGATACCATAAACCCTACAAATAAATCAAAATATCAAGTTAGAAATGAAATAATTTTTAAAATAAAAATTATTTATTTACGTACGTACCAACCAATGGCCGAACATGGCCTGCTGCACATCAATGGGAATCTGCTCCCATGTGGTCCACTGATGAAAGAAATAGTTGCGCAAAATAGCGCTTCCCTGTCTGACTGCTATATGTGGAAAACTGAAAAAATAATAAACATGTATTATGTGAATAGATTAATGAAATCTTAGTCAAATCCACAGGTTATCACACAGGTTATCACACCCCCATGTGCGTAGATCAAACCCAAGACGTGGACGTCGCTCGGGGATGGGGTCAAGAATCATCAATCGTGCAAGACCGCGCCCCCTCCGCGTACTCCCTGGAGCGCATGCAGGCTGAGGGTCATCTGTCAGCAACTCATCCGCATCGAAAGTCAGGTCAGAATCCGCCAACTCACGAAATGTGGCGTCGTCCATCTGAAACATAAATTGTTAATGTTAGAAAATAATTGATAATTACTATTATATATACATATATACATATTATGATTGTATATAAATACCATGGAATGCTATCAGTGTTCATCTTCATCATCATCTTCATATATGTCAATGTCATCTTCATATTCCTCCTCAAAATCATCGATATCCATTCGAGTTACAGTTGCTTCATCTCTTACCATTTCAAATTCATATGTGACATCATTAACATCATCGTCATCACCGACTCTTAAATGTAGGGTGTTGTCATCGATACTCATGTCTCTTTGTAAAATAGATTGATTTTGAGTACTCTCTTGAAAAACTTCAATTCTTTGCACATCAGTGAAAGCACATTCACTTTGACTAAACTGATTTTCTCGAATTTTGATTTTTATTACACTCCACCAATCAGTCAAGTCTCTTGATGTTGCAAAGTACTTTGCGTAATAAACTTGATATGCCTGTTGAGCCAATAAGAATGGTTCATTTACTGCGAGAACACTTTTACATTTAATATCGATGATTCCATGAGACAAATGAACACGCACGCCTCTCTCTGTATCCAACCACCGACATTTGAACCTGGTTATGTAATGTTGTCCAAGATAACAGAGTTCCATGATTTCATCAAGTATGCCATAAAAGTCAACTTCATTTTCTTGATGATGAGATCCTCTCAAGCTAACTCCACTGTTCATTGTTTTTTTCGATTCCCCATATGCATGTGTGTGGAATCGAAATCCATTCACCACATATGCATTATAAGTTTTAACAAGTTTGGAAGGTGGGTTACTCAATACATATAGCCGTTTGTCAATTTTATCATCATTTCAAGACACCTGAAAATTTGTGAAATAATTATCAATATAGTAAACTATATATTGAATGAGTTGCTAAAAGATAAAGAATTTATGTTACCAGTTTTTGAAACCACTGAGAGAAATTTTTCAGTCGACGTTCTTCGAGAGCAGCTGCTGTAATTTGTGGAATTTGTTTCTTGATATGATTATCATACAACCTATAAAAACCAATGTTATTTACTGTAACATAAATGATAGAATAAGTGATATAAACACTTATAATACAACTGATGTCATCTCTTCACAGTTGAGCAGAACATACGTATGAGCTCTCTGATTTTCATCATCTGAAAGCCAGCGTTCATAAACTCTACCAAAACCAAGCTCTGACTGGTTGAAAATAGATAATTGATTGTCGATTTCATCAATATTCCTCTTGTTCCGTCCCATTCGGTTGTGTTTTGAAGGATACTCAGATTCAAAATAATGGGAGCAAGAAAAAAGATATTTTCTCTTGCAAATAAGCTTCTGCAATAGATCATTCAACATATGCTTTGTTACGTACTTTTCTTTTCAATTTTTTCATGCATCTTTCAAATGGGTACATCAATCGAAACTGTACCGGACCTCCACATTTGTCTTCATATGGCAAATGTAACATCAAATGTTCCATTGAGTCGAAGAAAGACTGCGGAAATATTTTTTCCAGTTTACATATAATTACAACAACATCTTTTTCAAGTTTTCCTAGAGCATCATAATCTTCCGTAGCCGCACAAATTTCCCGAAAAAAATGAGACATGTCTGTTATGGAATCCCAAATCACAGAATTCAACAGACCTCTTAATCCAATGGGTAGAAGTCTCTCCATTATAACATGACAATCATGACTTTTTAATCCAGTAATATGACCATTCTTTACACATCTACCCAAATTGGAAGCACAGCCATCTGGAAGTCTCAAATCTGCAATCCACTGAAAAAATAATAAACGGTTTTCTTTAGACAGTGTATAAACTGCTTTTGTTTTCAGTAACCTTTCTGTTCTGACATTCTCAAATAGTTCCAATTCTGGACGCCTGCAAATTTGGGCAAGATCTAAACGTGAATTTACATTGTCTTTGCTCTTTCCTGGCGTATCAAAAACTGTATGAAACATATTATCAAAACAGTTCTTCTCAATATGCATGACATCTAACATGTGTCGGACCAACAGATCAGACCAATATGGAAAATCCCACAATATGCTACGTTTAATCCAATTGTGTTCTTTCCCAAAACCAGAAATTTTCTGTTGGTTTATTGTGGGACCAAAAGTGATGGTAGGTAATGAAAATACAACTGATTTTAACTCCGAACCTGATAGCATTTTTGGTGGTCCATCCCTTTCAACTGTTCCTTTTCTGAAATGAGATCTGTTTCTGCAAAAAGGATGATCAGCTGGAAGAAATCTGTGATGACAGTCAAAATAACAAGGTTTCTTTCCATGAATGTGCATAAATGCTTTGTTCTCTCCCATACAGTAAGGACTTGATTTCTGACCATGTGTACTCCATCCAGATAACATCCCATAAGCCGGGAAGTCACTTATTGTCCACATCAATGCTGATCTCAGTATGAAATTCCGTTTCATTGCAACATCATATGTACTGACACCAGTACTCCACAATAAATTTAATTCATCAATCAATGGCTTCAAATATACATCAATATTTTTCTTCGGATGTCCTGGAATTAGTAAAGTCAAAAAGATATATGTCTCCTTCATCAACATCCATGGAGGTAAATTGTACGGAGTCAAAAAAACAGGCCAACATGAATATTGACTACCATAAGATCCAAACGGATAGAAATCATCAGTGGAAAGGCCCAATCGAACATTTCTAGCTTCTAAAGCAAAGGATGGATGCAATCTATCAAAATGTTTCAATGAATCACCATCGGCTGGATGATTCAAGCTTTTATCGGTTGAAATATTATCTTTATGCCATGACATCATTTTCTATGTATTCTTAGACATGAATAAATGCTGAAGTCTGGATGTAAGCGGAAAATATCTCAACTGTTTTACCGGAATCAAACCAGACTTCCTGTGTTTTCCTTCTTTATATCTCAGTTGCCCACATGCAGGACAACTATCCAATGACTCATTTTCCCCAGAATATAAAATGCAGTCATTTGAACATGCATGAATATTATGACAAGTAAGTCCCAAATTTCGAACCAGCCTCTTACTCTCATAGTAATTTGCAGTTAAAACATTTCCTTCGGGTAACAGTGTTTTCAGCAAAGAAATTATCGCGTCAAAACAAGTGTTTGACATTCCGTTATCTGATTTGATAGCCATAAATTTAGCAACTGCTTCTAATTTGCTCATCTTGCATCCAGGATATAATTCATCCTCAACAGACTTCAACAACTCATAAAATTCAGACGGTGCCAACTCAGGATTTGAAGTTATATCAGCCGGAGTTTCTGTATGTTGAACAGATGAACCTGCAACATCATGTACTAAATCTTGAAACTGGGATGGATCTAGAATCAAGTTGGTATCACATGCTCTGGAACTGCGTTCACCGTGTTAATACCAAGAAACATAATCTAGTTGAAAACCAAAACGCAAGAGATGTTCTCCCACTTTGTCAAACGTGTCAAACGTTCTCAATGCACATTTTCTACAAGGGCATTTTATTTTTCCTTCTGAAACAAATTCTGGATTTGATGCCGCAAATGATAAAAAAGTCTCCACACCCTCAACATATACTGGATTTAAACCAGAACCGTTTGGATTTCTACGTTGATTTATCCATATGCGGTCACCTAATAATGATTGTTGATGACCTCGTTGTTCCATATTTCTCTATAAAATATAAAATCATTACTGGTTTTGAATAATTTGTTAGAAAAAACAGTCAAGCTTGGATAATTATAGAGTTTAGATCATACACGACTGACACAAACATTTTATTGAGATAAACCTAAAAATTGACCCTTTAAGAATTAAATATGTTGAGAATAAAGAAAAACATGTTACAAATATTGATAATTTTAATATTATATAAATTTTTTATCATTTTCATAGTACTAATAATATTGAGAATTATTACTAATTATTGGTAATTATAGGTAATTATTGGTAAATATTGGTAATTATTACTAATTATTGGTAATTATTGGTTATTATTGGTAATTATTACTAAGTATTGTTAATTATTACTAATTATTGTTAATTATTAAGAATTATTGGTAATTATTACTAATTAGTGGTAATTATTAATAATTATTGGTAATTATTAATAATTATTGGTAATTATTACTAAATATTGACAATTATTACTAATTATTACCAATTATTGGTAATTATTACTAATTATTGGTAATTATTACTAATTATTGGAAATTATTCCTAATTATTGGTAATTATTACTAATTATTACTAATTATTACTAATTATTACTAATTAATCCTAATTATTACTAATTAATCCTAATTATTGGTAATTAATCCTAATTATTACTAATTATTCCTAATTATTACTAATTATTGGTAATTAATACTAATTATTACTAATTATTAATAATTATTACTAATTATTGGTAATTTTTATTAATTATTACTAATTATTGGTAATTATTACTAATTATTACTAATTATTGATAATTATTACTAATTATTGGTAATTATTATGAATTATTAATAATTATTAATAATTATTACTAATTATTGGTAATTATTCCTAATTATTACTAATTATTAATAATTATTACTAATTATTACTAATTATTACTAATTATTGGTAATTATTATTAATTATTACCAATTATTGGTAATTATTGGTAATTATTACTAATTATTGGTAATTATTGGTAATTATTGGTAAGAATTGGTAATTATTACTAATTATTGGTAATTATTAATAATTATTACTAATTATTGGTAATTATTACTAATTATTACTAATTATTGGTAATTATTACTAATTATTACTA
Source organism: Viscum album (assembly GCA_963277665.1). Classification (NCBI taxonomy): domain Eukaryota; kingdom Viridiplantae; phylum Streptophyta; class Magnoliopsida; order Santalales; family Viscaceae; genus Viscum; species Viscum album. The sequence continues at coordinate 2,079,614,914 of OY728152.1, read as the reverse complement.
ATTATTGGTAATTATTACTAATTATTGGTAATTATTACTAATTATTTGTAATTAAAACTAATTATTGGTAATTAATACCAATTATTGGTAATTATTGGTAATTATTACTAATTATTGGTTATTATTACTAATTATTGGTAATTATTACTAATTATTGGTAAGTATTGTTAATTATTACTAATTATTGGTAATTATTACTAATTATTGGTAATTATTACTAATTATTGGTAATTAATACTAATTATTACTAATTATTGGTAATTATTCCTAATTATTAGTAATTATTACTAATTATTGATAATTATTACTAATTATTGGTAATTATTACTAATTATTGGTAATTAATACCAATTATTGGTAATTAATACTAATTAATACTAATTATTACTAATTATTACTAATTATTACTAATTATTACTAATTATTGTAAATTATTGTTAATTATTACTAATTATTAGTAATTATTACTAATTATTACTAATTATTGAGTATTATTACTAATTATTACTAATTATAACTAATTATTAGTAATTATTAATAATTATTACTAATTATTTGTAATTATTACTATTTATTACTAATTATTACTAATTATTGGTAATTATTAGTAATTATTACCAATTATTGGTAATTATTGTTAATTATTACTAATTATTGGTAATTATTACTAATTATTGGCAATTATTGGTAATTATTGGTAAGTATTGTTAATTATTACTAATTATTGGTAATTATTGATAATTATTAATAATTATTAGTAATTATTACTAATTATTACTAAATATTGGTAATTATTACTAATTATTGGTAATTATTACTAATTATTGGTAATTATTACTAATTATTGGTAATTATTAGTAATTATTGGTAATTAATACTAATTATTGGTAATTAATACTAATTATTTGTAATTAATACTAATTATAGGTAATTATTACTAATTATTGGTAATTAATACTAATTTTTGGTAATTAATACTAATTATTACTAATTATTACTAATTATTGATAATTATTCCTAATCTTTCCTAATTATTACTAATTATTCCTAATTATTACTAATTATTGGTATTTATTCCTAATTATTACTAATTATTACTAATTATTACTAATTATTACTAATTATTACTAATTATTACTAATTATTGGTAATTATTGGTCATTATTACTAATTATTCCTAATTATTTCTAATTATTCCTAATTATTACTAATTATTACTAATTATTACTAATTATTACTAATTATTCCTAATTATTCCTAATTATTACTAATTATTACTAATTATTACTAATTATTACTAATTATTCCTAATTATTCCTAATTATTCCTAATTATTGGTAATTATTGGTAATTATTGGTAATTATTGGTAATTATTGGTAATTATTACTAATTATTGTTAATTATTGGTAATTATTACAAATTATTGGTAACTATTACTAATTATTGGTAAGTATTACTACTTATTGATAATTATTACTACTTATTGGTAATTATTACTACTTATTGGTAATTATTACTAATTATTGGTAATTATTACTAATTATTGGTAATTATTACTAATTATTGGTAATTATTACTAATTATTACTAATTATTCTTAATTATTGATAATTATTGTTAATTGTTCCTAATTATTAGTAATTAAATGAATAATTACCAATAATTAGGAATAATTACCAATAATTACAAATACTAACATTATTAGTATATTTTATTATTAATATTAAAATAATATAATTTTGTAATTTATATACAATTCTCCTTTCATCTGTGCATTTTCTATCTCCACATACAAATAATACATGTGAAGACAGCAAACACACGGATGAAAAGAGAATTGTATATATAAAAAATATTATATTATTTTAATATTAATAATAAAACATACTAATAATGTAATAATGTTATTATTCCTAATTATTGGAATTTATTACTAATTATTAATATTTATTCTTAATTATTAAAAATTATTACTAATTATTCCTAATTACCATTAAATATGAACAATACTAATAATTTAAATTTATAAAGTAATAAAACAATGTAAACATAATTAAATTACAACTAATTAAGAATAATTGAAACTAATAAAAAATTAAAAATAAATATTAAATTAAAATGAACATAAATACCTTGAAAATTGATCTGCTCTGATCGTTCTTCAAAACTTTAATATCAGCTCGGGAGAAAAAAATTAAACTGGAGAAAAACTGAACTCTAGAAATACAACTTTAAGAGAAGAAGAAGATGGAGTTTGAGAATGATTTGAAAAAAACGGATGGGGGTATTTATAGGTTAGATTATTTGCGACAGGTCCATTTGCGACGGGATTCCCGTCGCAAATAGTATTATTTGCGACGGTACCCGTCGCAAATACCTTAGCCAACATTTATTACAGTCAACGGTTAAATAGTTATTTGCGACGGGACCCGTCGCAAACAACCACCTGCCGACATACTATTTGCGAGGGGTAAATACTCCCGTCGCAAATACCTTTTACCACCGCCGGTTATTTGCGACGGGAATATTCCCCCATCACAAATTGTTTTCCCGCGATTTGGCGCGCATCGCGTGCCAGTTCTTTTGCGACGGGGAAATCAATCCCGTCGCAAAAGCCTACTTATTTTCGACGGGTAAATACCCCCGTCGCAAATAAGTTTTTAACGGGACTATTTGCGACGGGATTTATTCCCGTCGCAAATAACCCGTCGCAAATACCCATTTTTCCCGTAGTGACCTAAGAGTCAGTGATAATAAATGTTCCCTTGAGGGGGAGAAAAATGAAGATTCCAGAGTTATTATTCTAATTTGTGTCAACATTAGTTAATAACAAAATTAAATTACTCTTACATTTGTTTTAAGACCATGTCATTGGAAAAGGAATTCCATTTTCCAATATCTCATCCTTGGTTACTCAAAGAAAATACTACATCTCAAAGGGGGTGCAATTGAATTACTCAGTCATATAAGAAGAATGGAAGTGTTTCAATGTCACTTATCCTACCTACTATAACAGAATGTTTTCGATCCATTTTCGGATGTTAGTGTAAGAGTATCAGGTTGATTATTTCATATCACACTTAATATCATATGCCTAGAATGAAAGTGTAAACCCCTTGAAGTAATTTTCATGAGTTCTGATCTCATGAGGTGTCATATTCATTGGGTAATGGACAACAATGTAGTCTAAATAAAATCCTTTTATTTTCTATACAGAGCATTGCTCATGTATAAGTAGAGTGAAATGATAAATGGAACATTTCTTATGTATTTAATGATTCCCTCTCCACCCTAAAAATTTTATTTATTGTCTATAATGGGGAGAGAAGTGAAATGAAAGAAGTAAGTGGAGCGAGAATATTCTCATTTTGGAATTGAAACATTCATTTCCAGAGAAGTTTTAAGGTATTTATAAAAAATACAAAGGGGGAGATTGTTGGGAACAATTTAGTAATTGGGTATTATTTGTTTTAAATGGGGTAAATGATTTTCATTTAGGGTTTACGAAACTCTCCGGGTTTAAGGAGAATAAAAATCATATGATTGATTCCCTAACCTTAAAAGTTCAATATACTTGTATCATGTGTGATACAACATTTACAGCATTGAGATAGCATCCGTTTGGATTATTTAAGTACTTTGAATTTCATAATCCAAAAGGGAAATGAAGATGAATAAGGTTTAAGAAGGGCATGTTGATCCTGATGAGGCCATGAACATATTTTACTATGGCCATGCATTTCACTTTGATGGTTTATTTTTGGCTTACAAAAATTTGGACAACCATGGAGGGTAGCCAAGGACCTCACCTCAAGAACATGTAGGACATGAGGGTCAGCCATAATTGAGTGAAGCCCACAAGGCTATACATAACTGAGGGAGCGGTGTGTGGGTTGTGTATTATCCCACAGGAGTTCACACACGGTGATCAAACCGTGCAAAGGGATGCATAGTGGGAGCTTGGAGTGTGCCCGCATGAGGCATGGGGGTGCATAAGTGCGCCCGCAGGGAACTGGTGTGGGGAGACATAAGAGGGGGGAGAGGATAATTCTGAGATGATGCAGAGGGGATTGGATTGATAAACTATGCATCTCTAGTAGTCCTTTTTTGATGTGGGACAAAATTTCAATAACACAGATGTAATCTGAGCCGCTCATGTCATCCCATATCTCGGTTGACTGTATGATCAGCCACCACATCCGATCATCTAATCTCTACCACTCAGCTGATCTGGAGCCTTGTGAATTTGAATCAAAGATTTCTGATCCCCTCATGGATTTAAACCAGTTGTGTCATCATTTTAAACCACCAGGACTTGCCAGTGTTGTTTTATCTTACTAGTAATGAAGCCCGATCACCCTAGATGACCTCTCACTATAAAAAAAAGACCATTTCATCACCACAAAAGCTACTGGATCGAACAGATACCATGAACGCAATCAACGTCTTCCATGAATTCAATATCTCGAAGAAGAATCTTCAGACGTGGCAACTGGAGTTGTTGAGGCCACATTGATTCATGCATGATTTAAAAACGAGGTACTTTCAAATCACAAATGCATGCACACGATCAGGGAGTAGCCCACGTTCGTAAAGGAAACACCCCAAGGATCCCGGTATATCTTTACATACGTGTAGTAATATTTTAAAAAACTCATAAATCCCATGCATTCAATCCACAATCCTTACGGACTCTCACACTTTTAGTGAACGTGGAAGAGGAAATCCTTTTTCCCATAAAGGGAGGAGCCTCATACCAAGAATACAACTACTGCCTCATTGTAAAGATCTCGTGTTCTAAAAAAACAGAGCATCTCCACACATCACTTTGTGATGAACAAGATGATCACCGCGAGAAATCATAACTCTATGAAGATGATATCTTGCAAGCTATTGATTGGTGCTACTGATCACACTCTGATTCACTATTTCATTTTCACACGTACTCCACTATGATAAACAAATTTTCTATTGAAAATTATAAAAATACCAAAAAAAACATCATTCCATGTTTCAATCATTTATTTTATATTTATCACTGTTTAAAGGGTCAATGTTACTTGTTTTGATGATTCCATTGCAGGAGGAGGTGATTTGGAGGCCCCATAGATGATCTAGAAGGAAAATGGGCCAAAACTACATGGGTCCCATGAACACCTGTCCACTATTTGGTAGAGTATAAAAAATAAGGGCTTATGAATGAGCTATGATTTTGTGTACCTGTCCAAAAATCAATGATCTAGAACTCATATGATGAAAAATAAGCCACATTCGGCCATTAAGGGGCCCAAAAGAAGTGATCTATACAGGCTATCGAATCTGCATTGAGTCAAAGGTTATGTAATGTGTTCTGTCCATATATAGAGATTTACATATCCAAAGGGATCTAAACATTCGATGGAGATATCCAAGACGTTGTCAAAAAAACATTATAGTTTTTGTAAAAGCTATTGACGAGAGTCTAGAGGCCAAATGAAACAAGACAAGAGGTTTTACACAATCTGTTTTCCCAAAACCACTTCTCATTTTTGCTATAAAAGATCACCGTGGGTAAATCATTAGAGGGAGTTTGAACTAAGAGCCATGTTTGGCAATTTTGGTGTTCAAGATATCTCTCTTCATCGTCCTAGAAGTTTTTGATTCACCTATCCTCATAGGGGGGTCAAGGATAAAGAAGGATTTCCACACAATTCTCCTCCTCTAGATGGAGTGCTAAACTGTGGATGATCATTTTGAGGGAACTACACAAACTAGGGAGGGAGTTCCCAAACATGTTCATCTAATGGAGTTTAATAATTTTTGTGTTGAATTTTTTACTTATTTTGTATCTTTACATTCTTTTCCCTGATTAAATTTAATTTGATATAAATAAGTGGAACTCTTTTTATTTCAACACCAATTAGGTTAAGATTTCTTGTTGGAATCTTGGGTTATTCCTATTGTACAATAAAATAATCCTATTTATCTCACACATACATATGATTTTAGTATGAATTGGTAGAAATTTTATTATATGACTGATAACCAAATCATTGTAACACTATTATTGTGTCATGGGGTGGTTCTTTAAGCATCATTTTAAGTGGCAATAGGGGAGTCAAGATATTGAAAACCTTCAACCAAATAATTAAACAAAACCATATTAAATTTTTTGAATAATTAAAATTCAAGATGTGTATTAAACTTGACTTCATATTATTCTCTCATAATAATTAATACAACACCTTTATTTATCAACTATTTACCTCTTTAATTAAGTAATTTACTTAAATATGTTTTCAGAACCACCACCCTCTTTTAGTGCTTCTTGATAAATTTAAATTACATAAAATTACCAACACTCCTTGAGAGATGACAAAGGATATTCCCTAGACTATAAATTTATCTCCAAATCATAATAAATTTGATGAGTCACGACTGTACGGTCAAATTATGGCACTGTTTCCTGGGATCACATTGGTTTCAGTGCATGTTTGTGATATTTTTCGTTGTAAATTTCTTGAAAGATTGTTTGTTTTATCATGAACCTCTAAATTTATTTTTTTGTTCTGATTTATTTCATGAGTAGGTTCTGTGAATGGCATGTTCTACTCTATAAGAATTACAACATTTTGAACCTGGACCTGAAAAGATCCTACATCAACGACCCTGAGATACAGAAGAAGAACCTTTGAAAGAGGACAAACAAAACATCAACACTCATCTTAATCCTTTTTCTTCTTCTTCTTTCGAAACCCACATTAAAATAGAAATTAACGTGAATAACATGGCTGAAAAAAATCAAACACTATAAAAAATAACCTCACCAGATGTTGATATCTAGCCCACCTATATTCAAATACAATGCGAGACACCCATTTTTGAACTAAAATCATGTTTAATTCATCTATTACAAAGATTACAATGGCTTCCTGGAGAGGATCCACAGAATAATTTATTATAATTTGAAACTATGTGTTCTACATTAAAACATGAAAATGTTGATGAAAAATTAGTAAAGTTAAAGGTATTACATTTTTCATTAGAAGATAGAGAAAAAGATTGGTTAAATTATGTTATTTCCCTAATAAGAGGTTGGACGGACTTGAAATACATTTTTCAGGAAAAATATTTCCTAGCCTCACTAACTAAAACAATAAGGATTGAAGTTTGTGGGATAAGACATTCTCAAGGTGAAACATTAACTGAATGTTAGGGATGCTTTAAAAGGATATGTTCAAGTTTCCCACACCACCAAATAAGTGGTCAAATTTTAATTCAATATTTTTATGAATGTATAATCCCTATTGAATGAAATATGATCTTTGCTGATGCAGGCGGAGAACTAGTTGATAAGAACCCAATTTTTGCATGAACCTTAATTGATAACATGGCACAAAACACACAACAATTTGGTTCAAGGTCCAATATAACTATTCACGGTGTCCATGAGATGCAATGTTCTGAATTTGAGAAGATTGTGGACACAATGTTCGAAGAATTCAGTAACCTTATTTGAAAACTTGATGTTTCCCAAGGGAAATCCCAACCTCCTCCTCCGATTTATTGTGGTATATGTTCTTCTGACACCCACTATTTTGACCAATGTCCTCAATCGAGGGAAACATCTTAGTGTTGTGAGGCAATATTTTCATGTCGCCCCTATAACAAACCATTTAGTCAGGAACTATACTATCCATCCAACCCTTTATGCAAGAACCTTACTATCCATCCAACACTGGGTGGAAGAGGAACCAAACCTATAGTCAAGTTGGGTATTCAAACCAACCATAACAACAATGGAACAAACCAGGGCAGAGTAGTCATCCACCACCACCACCCAGAAATCCTCAACAACCAAAATGGCCTTTCCAAAAAAGCCTGCAAAAACAAGAGCCTAGCCTAGAAGAAACAATAAATCCAATGGATTCCAAAAATATCCAGTTCTAACAAACCACTCAGGAAGATATAAAAGACCACAAAACCCAATTAGGCCAACTGGCTAACTCAGTGGGTGAAATTCAAAGTCACGGATCTGGTAAACTTCCCTCTCAACCAGTAGTTAACCATAGACATAAAGGAAATGATATATCCATAACACATAAGAGTATAAAACAAAAATAATGTAAAATTAATCCTTTATTAGAGTCATCCCCTCCTGAGGAAAACTCCATCCCAACCATTAAAAATGTTTCAAATGCTGTGGAACCATGTCCTAAGAGAATCCCATCCAAAGAAAACAGTGTGTATATTGATAAGTCCCCTTGCCCAACCATTCCTCTTAAATTTCCTCAAAGGGCCACCCAACCATGAAAACAAAAATAAAGTGAACATGATAAGTAAATATTGTAAATTTTCAAGAAAGTGTAGGTTAACATCCCATTTATTGATATTGTCAATCAAATTTCATGGTAAACCATGTTTATAAAGGAGAAGTGTAAACACCGAATGTGACACTGAGGTAATGATAAAGTGAGAATGGGGAGGAATGTTTCCACATTTATAAAGCCATCACTTCCCACCATGTGCAACGATCCTGAAACATTCTCAATTCTATGCACTATATGCAAGTACTCTTTTCTAATGCTATGATTGATTTTGGTGCTTTTATAAATGTGATACCTAACTTGATTTACTCTACATTACTTGTCAGGGAACAGAAGTCCACTAGGAATATTGTTCAGATGGATAACCAGAGTACCTCAGACCCCTCTATTATGTTAGATAATGTTCTTGTGAGGGTCCAAAATTTAATTTTTCATGCTTACTTTTATGTGGTTAAATGTAGGATGATATGATGAATATACATGCACCGATTATTTTGGGGATACCATTCTTGAAAACATATAAAATCATAATTAATTTCTATAATGGTACATTATAGGTTGAATTTTGTGGTGTTATAGTCCATTTCTACATCCTAGATGTCATGAAGCACCCCTCAGAAGAACATTCCCCTCTATCTATAAATTCAATTGATGTACACCCTACGCTGAAAAAAAACAACTTTTATTTTCACTGATCCCCTTTTTGAGTATTCTTCATTGATTTATATTCTGGGAAATGAGTCTTGTAATGATTTTTGTAGTTTATTAGAAAAATTTCATGTATTTTTATTAACTGATGATTTATTGAGCATTGATGACCCACTGACCATCGATGATACTATTAATCTTGTAAAAGTTCATTCCTCTATTGAGGATGACACCATTGAGCAGTTCAATTTGATTAGTGACCTCTAAATTTCACACACACTCCCATCAATCCAAAATCCACATGAATTTTAACTAGAACAACTTTCTCAAGACATAAAATATTCATATCTTGATAATAGAAACAAGTTTCCCATCATCATTGCTAGTTCACTCCCTCTTGAGCATTAATTTCTACATCATGAACTATTGAGAGAGTATAATCATGCTCTGGGACGGACACTTTCTAACAATATTTGTATTAACCCATCAATTTTTACACATCATATTCTATTATATTATGATTCTAAAGTAGTGAGGCAGCCACAATGTCAACCAAACCCAAACCTACTAAAAGTTCTGAAAAATGAGGTCACAAAATAATTGGCAACAAGAATCATTTAACACCTCATTGATAGCAAATTGGTCAGTCCCATTCATGTATTTCCTAAAAATAATGAACACACAATAATCAAAAAATGAAAACAATGAATTGGTTCCAACACATGTGCAGAATAGTTGGTGTGTCTGTATCGAGCATCAAAGACTAAACCAACACACTAGGAAGGATCATTTCCCATCACAATTCATAGACCTAATGCTAGAGAGGCAAGAGGGTATGTCCCAATACTATTTCCATGATGGGTATTCAGGATACATTGAGATCCATATTTCCCCCGGGGATTAGGAAAATACAACCTTACCTTTCCAATTTTCACATTTTCTTGTAGAAGGATGCCATTTGGTATGTGCAATGCCTCGGGTACATTACAACGATGAATGGTTAGTATTTTTTCAGATTACCTGAATAATTTCATGGAAGTATATATTAATGTTTTCACTATTTATGGATCTTCTTTTGATGAATTTTTGAGTATTCTTAGTTCAGTATTACGTCATTTTATTGAAAGGAATATTTTATTAAATTATGTGAAATTCAATTTCATTGTGTGACATGGTATAATTTTGGGAAATGTCATTTTTGGGGATGGTATCCAAGTAGAAATATCAAAAATGGATTTTATTTCTTCCCAAGAATTCCCCAAAAATTTACAGGATGTGCGATCTTTCCTATTTCATACTGGATTTTACCATCGTTTCAATCATGACTTTAGTAATATTGCACTACCCCTCTTTGGATTACTCAAAAAAGAAAAATAATTTTTTTTGAAAAATAATGTGAGGAATATAATAATATGTTAAAATTGATTCTGACATCACCCCCTGTAATCTAACCACCTTGGTAGAATTTACCATTTGAGATCATGTGTGATTCTTCTAACAATGTAGTTGGGGTAGTCTTGTCACAAGGGGTCGACCGGGCTCCAAATGTCATAGCATTTTCCTCACGTACATTATACCCTGCCCAGGAAAACTACATCACAACTAAAAAAGATTTTATTTCCACTAATTTTTCCTTGGATAAATTCATGTCATATCGTTTAGGGTCCAATGTCCTTGTGTTCTCAGACCATGGAGCCCTTCGGTATATCCTTAAGAAACTGGAAGCCAAGCCACGTCTCATTCACTATATTCTCCTCCATCATGAATTTAATCTAAAAATTAGAGATAAAAATAGAGTAGAGAATATTGTGGTTGACCATATCAGTAGTATCCTCCCATCCTCGGAAACTGACTCATCCCCCTGTATTCCCATTAATGACATGTTTTCTAATGAGAAATTCTATCGAGTGCAAGATGTTATTCCTTGGTATGCTGAAATTGTAAATTATTCGGTAACATCTTTCATTCCTAGTGATTTAAATAATATCCAATCCAGTCGTCTAAAACATGAGTCTCATTGGTACATTTGGGATTAAACCGTCCTATGGTGCATAAGTATTGATCATGTCCTTAGGAGTTCGGTTCTCGATATCATTTTTCAGTCTGTCCTAAGACTCTATCACACTCTTTCATGTGGGTGCCACATTTGTCCCCAACGGATTTCTCCCAAGTTCCTTTATTCTGTTCTCTTTTGGACAACACTTTTTAAGGATGCCCCTGATTTTTCAAAATGTTGTCCTTGTTGTCAAGGAATGGGGAATGTCTCTAACAGAACTGAAATGCCACAAGAACTATTTCTCTTTCATGACATTTTACATGTTTGTGGCATTGAATTTATGGGTTCATTTCCAAATTACTTGGGCAACATGTACACTCTTCTGGTGGTCGATTATGTCCCAAAATGGCCAGAAGCTTGATCCAAAAGGACAGATGATTTCAAAATAGTTTTGGAATTTTTGAGAACTCATATCTTTGGTAGGATTATATTACCTTGGATAATTATTTGTGACTGAGGTTCTCATTTATGCAACAGAAAATGCATTCAATTTTGCACCGGTATAGGTCCGGTCATAGAGTGTCTACTACATATCAATGATAGACCAATGTTAATGCTGAGGTGTCAAATAGAGAGGTAAAACAAATTCATGAAAAAATGGTTCAACCTAATAGAATAGATTAGAGTATTCGACATGATGATTCATTATGGGCCTACCGTACTGCTTTCAAAACTCCCATTAGAATATACCCCTATCATATAGTGTTTTGAAAGAGTTGTCACCTACCTTTTGAGATTGACCACTCGGCCTACTAAGCCATCAAACAACAAGAATTTAATCTTTATGGTGTAGGTTCTCAAATAAAGTTACAAATTTAGGAGTAGGAGTAAATTACAAGAGATGCATATGAGAATTCCATAATTTACTAGCAGCAAACCAAGGCTTCCCACGACTGTCTTATACTTCATTAGTTCTACATTGGGCCGAAGGTCCACTTTTATAATTCAAGGATTATGTTTCATCCTGGTAAGTTTCATTCCTTCCAGTTTGACCCATATACTATTATTAATGAATCTCTATTTAGTTTTGTTTAGGTTGAAAATAAAGAATCCAAGAAAACCTTCACTGTCAATGGGCAGCTGCTGATGCACTTCCACAGATCCCTTCCGGAGTTCCTGATGGAGGAACTCCATGTTCCCGAAGCAACATACTAGTGAAACACAACCGGTTTTATCCTTTCCTCTTACATTATCAAATATTATATTAAGGATAATGCACATTATTCGTGTGAGGGGATTGGGACATTCTGGGTTAGTTAAGAATTTTCATTGTCCTTTTTTATTTCCTCTATTTTAACCTTATTTATGGTATTATCACTTCTCCCTATATTTCTGAGTTCATTAGGATTTAAATTGTATTTCCCTATTCTTCTCTTTTTCTCCTTCATTATGGTATTTTCATTTTAACTAATAAAAAATTTCAAAGCTCCCAGATTTGGTGACCATAAGTGGGGGAAAGTAAAAACACCATAACAATGGTGAAAAATAAAATTTTTATAAATTTAACACGAGGGAATGATTTTTATTGAGTTGGTTTTCTTCCAATTATATAAATTATTGTATCATTGTGAAACATTTGAGATGATTTATTCCCCTTATGTGGGTAGTTTTTGGGAAAACTGTGTAACTAATATCTCTACACATTTTTTCACCAAACCACAAAGTTTTAATATTTATTACTTAATATAAGGTATATATATGTTAGGTTAATTTTTTCATCATTAAATAATTTTTCCATATGTTTGTTCTCTATCAGATCTGTTTCATTATAGTACCAGATTGACCTATGTGTGTGTACCAAATGTAAAAATTTTGTATTCCATAAAATAAATTTGGTTGTGTCTTGAGAAGGTCAAAAAACACTCCTCCTCAACCTTTTACCCTCTTATAATTATTACAATTAGTGTCGTGGAGAGATCAAACAAGGTTTGTGAGTTGAGTGTGAGATTTGTTACAATTTTAACTTCTAAAAAACAAAAATGAATAGGGGAGTGATGAAATGTGCATCATATGGGGATATCTAGGTCAGGAGCATATGTATTGACTTTTGGTAATTCGTAAGTGAGTGGGTCTTGAAATGTGATTGTAAAAAATGTAGGACAGGTTCGGTGAAAAAAATAATTTAAAGGAGAATAATGTTAAAATAACCTATATTTATTGGATAGAAAGTGGAAATAATAGCATGTAATAGTTTTTTAACGAATCGTCTTCGGGGCTCGTGCCGTCACTACCCCAAGACCTCCTTTCATAGTCCAGGGGCTGGTGACTTGCACCAAAGGTGTAAATCCATATACTGGAAAAGAATTGCCTTTATAAAAGTAAACAAACACAAAAAAGTATGCCACTAAAGTAAGCACTACGCAGAACTATATAAAAAAGTAAGTGTTGAAAAGAAAGGTGTTGGATATACAATCCCAACAGCTTGTACATTACAACTAAGAAGCTAGTACAACTGTAGTAAAGTAAAATAGGAACCACCGAGTCATCCTCCGGGAATCTCACCTGTAGGGTGTGTACAAATGGTCTCCTTAGTACCTCAGGTCCATCCATCTGCTTTGTGTACGTCTCATCAAGTGGTCCACCTCCGGGTAAATTCCAGCTCTACAAGTCTCTACCATGATCAGTGTTTTCTGTCGTTTTCATCCAACACAATATAGTACGGGCATAGCCTGTGTAGGGGTGAGTATACGATACTCTGTAGGGACCCCAAGACCCCTGAAGGTCTCCATGAATCCACGAAGGATAACCATATAAGAAATATACAATCACAAATTATCAACCAAATCTATATATGTATATGCCCATACATAAACCTATGTTATCAATCACGATTCGACTCCAACTCTCGAGCCCAAGCACAAACCAGTCCACACAAAAAATTAGTCAATCACATCGATGATAATGATTGAAAGTTAAGACTCAACTAACACAGGTATACGTATTTCGTATAGTGATAGAGATGATCAAATATAGTTATTGATTCATCTAAGATGTCGGGCCCACATAGGATACTAGACTATCTAAGCTGTCGGACCCATATAGGATACTAGACCAGCTACTCTGTCGGACCCACGTAGGATACTAGAATAGAAGTCAACTGTCGAACCCTCTTAGGATACATGTACATTATTCATAACTAGTGAACCCATAGAGGATTCCAGTATAGTTGTCATCATTATCAAACCCACATAGGATTCATGTACATTAGTCATCATCGTCATACCAACGGAGGATTCCAGTACAGTAGTGGTTGCAGTCGGAGCCAGCTCTTGGGTTTCCGTACACAACACAGTGGATTTCGGGAGGGTCTAATCCTTGAGCAAAGGGGTTGTTTCATCAACTATCACGAAGTCCAGAGTTGCTATTCCCTAATGTTCCATCTATTGAAAAGGAACCCAACGCCACAAACGGCGCGTCAATCATACGCGCGGTCTGAGAGATATGGGTTTTTCTGTTCCAGGGGCCTGGTTGGAATTACACTCATTCCAGGCCCAATCGTTTTCCAAAGCCGTCCAAAACTCACTTAGTGTATTCCCATTTATGCGTAATGGGCCCGACCCATTAAGCCCAGTGGGCTGGCGGGTCTGGTTGACCTAGTTTTTTGGTTGGTCCAACCCAGCTAGTGTTTGACCGGCCAAGGGAACCCCACGGCATGGCCCGATGGGGCGCGTACCGGCCCGGTCTGGCGCGACATTGCCCGGCCCGGTGCGGCACAGCTCTGGTGGTCGAGCGATGCGCCCCTCCTATTCGGCCGGTCTTCTCAGCACGAGCAGCTTGCATGGGCGAGCCCCAGTCCTCTTGCGTGGCAACTGTGGGTGCCACACCCTTCATCAACCTGACCGTTCGACAATCCGACCGGTTCGCCCACCGAAGCAGCCCGTGGAGCAGGGGCCACGGTCCTCCGCAGCACGACGCCATGGGGAGCCGTAGTTCCACTGGCCTGACTATCTATTCTTCAGCCGATTAGCCCGTGGATGTGGTCCGATGTTCTATTCCACGTGGATGGCACACGGTTTTTGCTTCCTCCGGTCATCGCCACCTCTTCCATCAAAATCAAACAGGGGTCAACAGAGGGTCGTCAGGCCGTGTTCATTCAGCCCACACACTTCGCGTTAGGCGGTATCATAAGTTTGAAGATAAAACATGGTTTCAACAGAGGATGAAGAAAAAATTTATTCAATAAAAATAATAAAAACAAACCCCTACAACTAAATAAGGTGCGTTCATAGATGGAGTCGCGGGGAGGCGACGTCAACTCGTTGATGTCGGGGAAGAAGTGGTGGAGGATGGCACGTCGGTGACGTTCCTTGCTGGTATCTACTTCTCTTTTGGTGTGGCAGAAGATAGAAGGATATGATCATCATTCTTTAGTGGTTCTTTGTCGAATGAAGAACTCTATTCTTCTACTTATCAATAGCACTCCCAAAATTCTCTCAACACAACGAGTGCCAAACTAAAATAATAGCTATGGCTATTATTTTATTCGCACATGAATTTTCAAAATTCAAACACATTAATTAATTAATTGTAGGGTTCAATTCTTTAATCAAATGTGTTGGAAAAAAATTTAAAGAGGAGAGAAAGAGTTTAAGTGATCGCATTAATTAAGGGGAGAGTTATCAAATTAATTAAGGGTGTTAATGGGGAGCTTATGGGAGTTAAAAGGTTAGGTGTTCGTGTGGGTCGACATCAAATTATCCTCTCATGGGAGGTTATGATGGTGTGGGACCCTCTTATAATGTCCCCTTTTAGTATATAACTAACATCATTAAATAAAATTGTGTGCGACAGTTTTATTTATTTTATTCTGAATCCCCTAAAATTAACTCTCAACCCGCATAAAACGCAAATGCGGTAAAGGTACCCTTAAGTGAATATCGGCGCTGTGAGTTCATCAGTGTCCCCAGATATTAATTATGAGCAATAGTTATAATGATATAAAAACCCACATGTACATTTTCTGAACGTACACGAAAAAAACTTCAGAAATTGATTCCGGGCACACCTGGCCTCAAAAACAAGTGTCGTAAGAAAACAACAGACTCATAAAATTAAAATTATTTAAGAAAAAAAATTTCCTTGAAATTTTAGTGTCTTTACATTACTCCAACCTTAGGGATTTATGTACCTGTTAAGATTCAACACACACTAGGGAATCAAATGGGGGTACTGAGCTCGCATATGAGCCTTCTACTCCCACGTGCTCTCTTGGAGATTCCCATGCTGCCAGCGAATGCACACCCGAGGAATAAATCATCCACGTAGGACCCACTATTGTCTATCATTGATCTCCACTGGGACCTCCATGAATTTCTCCCCATCATCGATGTCCAACTCCCTGTGTTCGATCATATGGGTCGGTTCATTCACATATCTCCTCAGCTGAGATACGTGGAAGACATCATGCACCTGGTGCAACTATGGTGGAAGGGCCATGCAGTTAGCCACCACGCATACTCTGCTGAGGACCTATAATGGTCCAATGAAATGTGGTGATAACTTTCTACCCTGACCAAATATCCGCAGACCTCGTCGAGGTGAGACCCATAGGAAGACATAGTCGCCATCCTCAAATAGAAATGGTCTCCGTCTCCTATCAGCATATGAATTCTGTCTGCTCTGTGCAGTCTTCATCTGCTCCTGGATGACCTGCACCTTCTTTTCCGTAGCCTGAACCATCTCTGGTCCTACAAGTGTTGACTCCCCTGGGTCAGTTCTGCACAGACGTGATCTGCAAGGTCGTTCATACAATGCCTCGTAAGGGGCCATCCTGATGGTGGAGTGGTAGTTGTTGTTGTACGCAAACTCCAGCAAGGGTAGATGATCGTCCCAGCTGCGACCATAGTCAAGGACACATGCATGGAGCATGTCCTCGAGAGTCTGAATGGTCCTATCAGTCTAAAAATCCGTCTGAGTACAGATGGTGGTGCTCAGATGTAGCTACGTCCCAAAAGCCTCCTATAACCCCTTCCATAGCCGGGAAGTGAATCGAGCATCTCGATCAGAAACAATATACTATGGAACACCATGAAGCTGTACGATCTTATGAATGTAGAGATGTCCCAATATCTCTACTTAGCCCTTCTATCTGATCGGTATGAAGTGGGCCGACTAGGTGAGTCGGTCTACAATCACCCAGATAGGGTCGTTCCCTCTGCAAGTATGTGGAAACCCCATCACTAAATCCGTGGAAATCATGTCCCACTTCCACTATAGGACCTCTAAGGGTTTTACCAAGCCTACTGGTACCTGGAGCTCTGCCTTCACAAGCTGACAAGTGAGGCATCATGAAACGAACTCTACTACATCCTTCGTCATACCCAGCCACCAGTGCTGTCGTTTGACGTCCTGATACTTGTTTGCCACTCATGGATGTACTGCTAGAGGGGAAGTCTGAAACTCCCTCAGTAATCCTCTTGTAGTGAAACCGGTACCATAGTACTCCCCATGAAGAGAATGATGTGCTCTCCTCCATCAGAAACTCCATCAGGTTCCTTCCTTTATGATATATGAGCACATCACGTCTCACAGTCAACGTCCCCATGCTGTGCCTCCTGACTCACTGATGTAGTGGACGAGTGACTATGAGAGACCGTAGAAAGGATGATCCATCTATATCCACAGTGGATATCGGCAATGCGGCTAGCTGCTCCATCACCTCTCCTTGCTGCTGAATTCCTGATATCCTGCTGAGAGCATCAGCTAAAACATACCCCCTCCCAGGAGTAGAGACTATCTCAACGTCATATTCTTGGATAATCTTGAGCCAACGTCACTGTCTCAGGTTCAGGTCCTTCTGAGAGAAGATGTACCAAAGACACTGGTGGTTAGAGTAGACTGTATCGCGCTCGACCATCAGATAGTGCCGCCACATCATCAAGGCTAAGACCACTGCTACTAATTCCAAGTCATTGGTAGCATAGTTCTACTCGTGTTGTCTCAACTTTCATGAACCATATGCGATCACTGCCCGCCCCTACATCAGGACACACCCGAGTCCAGTTCCTGATGTGTCGTAGTATACTACATACCCAACTCCCTCCTCTAGTAGCTTGAAGTTGGGAGCACTTGTCAATCTCTGCCTCTACTCCTAAAGGCTCTGCTTCCATCTCTCTGACCACGCGAATGGTTTACCCTTCTTTGTCATGGCTGAAAGTGGTGCTGCAACCCTGGAGAAGTTTGGCACAAATCACTAATAGTAACTAGCATGTAACACCCCGACCCATGTTACCCAGAGTCGGTGAATTATTTTAATACATTGGAATGATTACAAGGAATTAATTCTTGAAGGACTGATGAGTTTAGTAGTCTTGAAAAATATATTACATACATGAACATGACATTAAAACTTCATAAATAAAACACAACATAGATAGTTCTTTGAGAACGCCATAGTTCCCCAAGATTATCCCTGCTTAACAATCATAATACACTTCTTGGAATCCTGGTAAAATAAAACCTAGGAAGGGGTGACATCAAATGCTCAGTAAGGATAAACATATCGCAAAAACTTTCATAAATAAGCATAAACATTTAAGGAAATGTATAAATAAATCAAAACCCATTTAAACATGAACTTAATCATAATATAGGAAAAATAAAATTAAATAATTCCATTTACTTATTCACATGGATATTCTAATAGTCTAATAATAACATGAAATATCAACAACCACTTTCATAATGATGGAATGCAAAATGAAAGACAATAATAACCACATAGCCAAGGCCTCATGCCAAGACAACAAATAAGATTTTGTCAAGGCATCATGCCAAGACACTAGTTCATCTCATGAGACCTACCGATGCATTAAGGAGCTATAGCAAGCTCCACCCGTCACTTACTAAGTCCATTGCATTCCTCATATGAACAGGTTTAAGCATAACACAATCATTCATATTAATACTAGCATAAAAAATGTAAATACTTTATCCATAAAACATGAATGGTATAAAAATAAAACATTCACAATCAAACATATCTCAAAACCTTCAATAAAATTTGGACGTTTTGTGTCACAATAAATCAACTACAAATAAGTTTAAAATCCCTCAAAGGATATTGTCATAGATGAAATCAAAACTATTTGAGAGAAATATCTCTCTTTGTAAAATCATCTAAAAGTCACATAATTATAAAATAAAAAATTTACTTTGAAAATATTATTATAATCTTTTAAGGGAAGCTTCGAAGATTTTATAATGGCGGAAAATAGTCGCACCCGCTGTATAAGTTAAAAAAAGACCTTCTTACCTTAATTTTGTCGAAAAGGATAAAAATCGCGTTGTTTCGAAAACGACGGAATGATTTATTTATAAACATCTTATAAAAAATCAACAACTTGTAAATGAATTTAACCCATAGTCCATAAATTAGTATGAATTATTTGAAACACATTTTTAAGAAACATAGATGTGGATGATAAAGAGGTCACAGTAGATAATTACGTATAAACAACCTCGAATAATGAAAAGATTGTAAAATAAACCCTTACCAATTTTGTATCATACAAAACATACACCCCATGAAAGAGGTATCATATAATTAATTTTTAAATAAACATAAATTAACTTTTATTACACATATAATACAATTATGGGTAGTATATACACCACAAAAAGGTAATAGTGGCAATATGGCATTAATCTCACGGGAATAAGGAGTGCAATGAAAACCCCTTACCTTGTACTTTCCTTTAGTTGATGGTATGTTAACCTCCTATATAATAGTTAAAACATTATTATTAAATTTTTCAAGAACCATATAAATAATTATGATATCATCTATTATCTTTTAACATCGTTTTTTAATAATATCTAAGTATTATCATCGTTTTGGGTGTTAACTTACTCGTTTTCTTTAATATGTTTTGTTACATAATCCATCTTTATTGTGGATAGGTTGTATATTATTCATATACAGAATTATATCAAGTACATACCCATTTTTTAATCATCATATATGAATTATAATTGAATGGATTTGATGGGGAATGATTCTCATCGCGTTCGTGGAGACGGTAGTTCGTACGTACGCACGAATGCTATTTCCAATTCATTTTTCATTTTAAAAGGAATCAAAAAAAATAACACATAGGTATATTATTATTCCAGTATAATATAATATTGTATATACGTTACTTATGTTCATTACCACCATCCATTATACGTTCCATGTATGGTATGAATGAGTCATATCACTTTGAAGAGGCTGTAGTTTGCACTTCCTCAAATAAAATTATCGTGTATATATATATAATGAAACGAAGAATGGTATGATATAAAATGGAATTTAAGAGGCTTAGTTATAAAATAGATATCATTAATATCATATTTAATTATAGTGACATCATAATGGCCACCAATATAGGTGGTAGGAGATAATTTGAATAATCATCGTTTCGTGAGGCATTTGGTTTCCATCCACAGAAACAATATGTTCTTCACCCATTAGATGGAGGTGTGTGTAAGTGCAGTTCGATTCCTTATAATAAAAACATCATACTATATTGAGGATACTGTTGTCGTTAGAAAAGAAAATAATAAAAATAGTTTAGGTGTTGTAGAATTAAAATAAAAGAAAAGAAGCTAAGCGAAATCGTTACATTTAATTTGGGTAACTTCATTTGGTTTTAACCAAAAAATACTCTTGAAGTGTCTTCTTCCAAAGTTAAGGAATCTAAGAGGAGGATAGATATGTAGGGAGATTAATTTGGCAGTGTTTGTATGAGCCAAAATGATTGATTGGTGTGAGAAATTGGTTTGATGTGGTGCCTTTTTATATGTGGGAGGAGCGGCTCTTTAGAAAAAAATTAATTTATTAATTTATAATAAATTCATATTCAGTTTATAATTGCTCTAAACATGATTATTTAAAGTCTAAGGTGAGTATGGGTGGAAAAAAACTAAACGAATAGGTTTTAGACATGTTTGGGTCACTATTTTACCCTTATCATTTAGATTTAACTCTTAGTTAAATAGTATTACATTTTACCATGTCTCTTTGTATATTTATATTATATGGTTAATAAACATACTATAAAATGACAAGAGATCCCCATGTGGTTCATTAGTGACATACCTATCATCATATAAGTCTTTTGGATGATCCTTAGATTTTTAGGAATATTATATCAATAAATAATATAATATTTGTTTTAAAAACTACTTTATGTAAAACTTGACACTATTTAATAATTGATTTTTTTTAAAGTTTAATAACATTATTAATTCGATCCAAATTTCATTAACCAATAATAACATGTCATATTAACCAATAAAATTTGTGTAATTCATTAAAAGTTTCTAATTATATTTATTTGGGTATTTATAATATCAATTATTTTAATATTTCACTAATTAGGTAATTAATGCATCACCATTGTGTCATCAATAAATTAAATTATCTAATTTTTAGAAATTGTAAATAAAATAAAATTATGTAGGAAATATATTTTTCTTTATAATAAATATTTATAATAAATTTATCTTATGTAGAACCCTATATTAAAAATGTTTTAATTATTAGACATTGATTTTAACTCTTTAACTCTTCTTTCAATTAAATAAAAATAAATGTCCTAATCATATCCATGTGGACCAAATAGGATCATATTTTATTCCTATGGTTTTTTGGTTTAATTATACTTATCCAATATAATTTGGACATGTTTATGGTAACAATAATATCATTTTGACCCTTAATTACACTATTTACTTTTAACCGTGGAAAATAAAAGTAAAAAGTTACTATTCATAAAAAATTATATTTATCATATTGAACCAAATTTTACTCATTGATATTAACCATGTCTCTAGGATTTTCAAAATTCCACTTAGAGAAGCGGTAAAATTATGTTTTATGTGAATTTGCAAACTCTCCAAGGAGATGGATAAAATACGGTGAAAAGTTCAATAAAATTTTTATATATCTAAAATTATTATAAAATGACTCAAATGAAATAAATTGAACATATATAGGTATTATTTATCTATTTTGACATAAATTAAATTTAAAAAAAATAAATAATTATGTAAATAAAAATTTGGGTTTAAACTATAACTCAATGTTTTTCACTATTCATCCAAAATTAAAAGTTTTTAGAAAAATAACAAAAATTCTCCCTAAGGTAATTTTGATATTCCAAATTAAATAATGAATTATATTTAACCAAATTAAATACATATATGTTACATTTATTAATTTAAGATTAATTTCCGTTGTCAAAATGAAAAGGCTTATTTTTAAGAAATAATAACTATCAATAATTGGACACTTGTTTATGTCCATTTTCAATGTGAAATTACTTACAATGACCATAATTGGATTAAATGGTATAAATATAATCTATTAATACTTCAAAACCATTAAAATTTATAATTTAACATTATAAATTATTTTGATTAAAAAAGTTGATTCCAATTAAAATATTGTAGTTTTCACTATTCACCCAAATATGAAAGTTATTAGAAAAACCCCAAAAAATTATTGAAATTAAATTATTATGTCCCAATTCAAAATAAGAAGTTTATTTTTCCAAATTGAATATATAAAAGATTCAAATATTGGATTTAAAAAGGGTTCTCCATCAAAAGGCGAGGAAATTGAATTTTTTGAAAAATACTTCTTCTATCTGAAATAATGTATGTGTTAGTACATTAGGTTTATGAAACTCATAATATGGATAATAAAATTATAAGTAATATATAAAGTTTATATTTATGTTAATATTATTCATAACCGCTTTTGAACAACTAGTTTGGTAAGTAATGGTGCGCTAGAACTCGGGGTTGCGTGTAGTGCAAGTTATTTAATTACTTTGAAGAAAAAACATACTATGAAATCTTAGGGTGTTACATTATTCCCTCTTTTAATAAATTGCGTCCCCACAATTTGAAATTATTTTTTGAAACTAAATAGTTGAATATAGAAAATACCTTTGGGAAAACACACATCTGAAATTAGGATAATAAAAAATTGTTTTTATTAGTGGAAAATGGAAATGAAAGTGTCCCCACAAAATTATAATCTCAATTCGGAAAACATTGGTGGAAATTGGAGGCATATAATTGGAGGAAAACTTAATTATTTGTAGGTAGTGATTGAGGTCATCAATCAGAAACATGTATAAAATTGAGGACCATAAATTCATCAATCTATGATGATTTAAAATACCATCAGTTCAATAAAACATATGTTATTAGGATAACACATTTTTTGTTTTAAGATCCTTTCACTAAAGTATAAGAATTAGTTTCTTCATAGAATTATAGAATACGAAAAATATATACTTCACAAGTAGAGTCCCATAATTTAACTAATTTCAACCAAAAACTCATCATTCACTCTAAACGATAATAAAACATAAAAATAATATTCTATGTATCATATTCGTATAGGGTTAAAAAATGAATTTATAATTCATCTATATGATTTTTTATTAAACAAAATACCTTATTCAATCTAGGACATCATTTGGGCTAGTGGTAGGTGATACACCCTTATCACCCTTCGGTTCCGGGTTCAAGTCTCATGGCCTTTCCGGACGTGACGGGTTGCCACCTGACCTCCGGGTTGTCCTTTTATGGAAATCCAAAAATAATCTCAAAATAGAATTATCCAAAATACTTCTGTCCAAACTCACAGTGCAAAATTTATAAGTAAGGTAAACACAATGAAGATCCTTTTTACCACGTAATAGATTTTGAATACCTTCATCATGTATTCTTTTAAAACACTGAAACATCATGAATTACCATAAACCCTTATTGATTACTTTCGTGCTCCCTCATTCCTAATAGAATACTAGACAGACTTCATCCATCCAAAAAAGTTGTAAACTCCAAAAATGACAGAACATACAAATCTTTATTCAGTTTCAAGGCAGTCAAGAATATCCAATATTATTTATCCAAATAAATCATGTATTATTCCAAAATTACTACCTTGGTATCAGAACCATATTATGGATTATCTTTCCCCCAACCATAAATTTTCCAATAATTTAACCTACTATTGAGTCAGTTTTCTTGGTTTCACACAATCTCAATTCTTTAATGAAATAGTACTATAGTACAATACTTATATACTCCATAATTATTATAACCAGTACATTGTTGATAGAAAACTCAAATGACATAATTCTCTAATAACAACATAAGAACTCTAATCATTCCTCTGCATTTTTTGGTAGTACCATAACTTGATTATTATCCAATAGCATCATTTGGGGCATACTCTTATAATTTGAACTTTGGTTCACGTAGTGTCCCAAATCCTTGCAGATGAAGCATTTTACATTTGAAACCTTTTTCTTACCCTTGTAGTCACGTACATAGTGTCCTTTTTCACCACACTTATAAAAAATTCCCATTCCCTTCAGCCAAGTCCAAGGGTGTCTCTTCCCACAATTATCACATATAGGAAAATTCATCTTTTCCCTCTTCCCTTTATCCATATTTCTCTCTTCCATCATTTTCTTCTCTTTATTCACTTCAAAGCCATTTTACTCAGAGAATTCTTTACTTATCTTATTAACACATGATAATATTTATTCATATGTTGAGAATATATCAGAGACTATTTCCTTTCTAAATTTTGGCTTAATACCATGAAAGATATGATCCTTCTTAATCTTTGGATCATATGTTTTGCTGGAGTTCTCATTCCTTCTAATGTGTTCCATTTCTATACAATAGTAAAAACTAGGCCGGTTTATGAATTGCAATGAATAATTCCAAACTTGTAAAATATCTAACGTAAATTGAATAGTTTATGGATATAATACATAATCAAAAAAATGTTTTCATTGTAGAGATATATACTCATAAACCCTTAATAACGATTTGTAATGAAAATTAGAATTATTCTAAGCATATCCCCCGGGAGTGTCGTGACCAAGAGTACAGCAAGGCTCATGGTTGTGCACCCGTTCCCATTCAAGTCTAGCTCAAAGATGTGTTTTTAGGTTTTAAACTTAGGTACATCTGTTCCAGAGTAGCTTCTACCTTCTTGCATCCTGACATGGATGTATTGCTTAGAAAACACACAAAGTCTCTACAATACCAAAAATTTTAGGAAATTATTCAATACTAATCCTCAAATTAAATCTTAGCTCTATGTTCTCTAATCAGAGTTTATATAAATCCAGCTTCCAACGTTTGTACGAAAAATCCTCTAAGACCAACTGTATTCCCTCGACACCAGTTACCCAGAGTCGGTGCATTATTTTAATACATTGGCATGATTACAAGTAATCATGTCCTGAATGACCAGTCAATTTAGCAGTCTTGAAAAATAGATTACATACATGAATGTTACATTAAAATTTCAAACATAAAAAACAACATAGTTAGTTTTTTTATAATTACATTGTTTCCCAAGCTTAAACCTTCTTATCAATCATAATACACTTCTTGGAATCCTAGGAAAATAAAACATATAAAGGGTGAGATCAGATACTCAGTCAAAATAACAATATAGCGAAAAATTTCATAAATAATCATAAACATTTAAGGCAATGTTTAACTGAAACGGAATCCTTTTAAACATGATCTTCGACATAATATGTCAAAAATAATATGAAATAATGACATTTAATTATTCACATGGATATTATACTAGTCGAATAATCACGTGCAATATCAATAACCACGTTCATAATGATGGAATGCATAATGTCAGACTATCATAACCACGTAGCCAAGGCCTCATGCCAAGACAACAAATAAGATTTTGTCAAGGTCTCAAGACAAGACACTAGTTTGTCTCATGATACCTACTGATGCATCTAGGAGCTATAGCATGCTCCTATCGTCAGTTACTAAGTCCAATTAATTTCTCATACGAACATGTTTAAACATAACATAAACATTAACATTAAAACTAGCATACGAAATGTAAATACATTCTCCATAAACCATGAATGGTATGAAAATAACAAATCCACAGTAAAACAAATCACAAAACCTTCAACACAATATGGTAGTTTTGTATCATAATAAATCAACTTCAAATAAGCTGAAAATCCATCAAAGGATGTTGACATAGATGAAATCAAGACTATTTGAGGGAAATATCTCTTTTTTCAAATCATTTAAAATTCACATAATCATAAAATAAAAAATTTACATTGATGCTATTCTTATAGTCTTGTAAGGGAAGTTTCACTGATTTTATAACGGCGGAAAATATCCACACCCACCATATAAGTTAAAAAATGACATTCTTAACTTAATTTTGTCCAAAAGGTTAAAAAGGACCTTGATTGGAAAACGACGGAATAATTCCTTTATAAACATCTTATAAAAAGCCAAAAAGGGTATTAATGACATTAAATGATATCCTGTAAAATATTAATAATGATTTGAAACACATTTGTAAGAATCATGGATGTGGATGATAAAGAGGTGTCAGTAGATAATTATGTATAAACAACCTCCGATAATGAAGAGTTTGTGAAATAAACCCTTACAGATTTGGTGACTTACGAAACATATACCCCATGAAAGAGGTATCATACAATAAATATGTAAATACCCATAAATTAATTTGTATTACACAAAAAATACAATAATGGGTAGTACATACACCACACAAAAGGTAATAGTGGCAATATGGCATGAATCTCACGAGAATAAGAAGTGAGATGAAAACCCCTTACCTTGTACTTTTCCTAAGTCAATATTATTTTAACCTCTTGTATAATGGTTAAAACATTGTTATTAAATTATACACGAACCATGTACATAATTATGATAGCATATATGATCTTTTAGAACTTCTTATTTTAATAATATCTTAGTATTATCATCGTTCCGGGTGTTAACATACTCGTTTTTTTAATATGTTTTGATACATAAGCACTGTTTGTTGCGGATAGGTTGTATCATATTCATATACAGAATTATATCAAGTTCTTAAAAATTATTTTTAATCGTAAAATGAGAATTATACTTGAATGGATACGATGGGGAACAAATCTCATTGCGTTCGTGGAGACGGTAGTCCGTATGTACGCACGAACGCTATTTCCATTTCATTTTTCATTTTAAAAGGTATCAAAACCAAATGATAAATAAGTATATTATTATTCCAGTATAATATAATATGTTATATAAGGTACATAAGTTCATTAACACCATCCTTTATACATTCCATGTATTTTATGAATGAGTCGTATCACTTTTAGGGGGCGGTAGTCCGCACTTCCTCAAATGATATTGTCATATATATATACAACATGAAATGAATAATGGAATTCTATAAAATAGAATTAAAAAAGATTATATATAACAAAATATTATAAATATAATATTTAATTACAGTGCTATCATAATGGCCACCATGAGAGGTGGTACGTGATAATTTTAGCAATCATTGTTTCGGGAGGTGTTTGGTTGCCATCCACAGAAACATTATGTTATTCACCCATTAGATGAAGGAGTCTTTAAGTGTATTTATAATACATCTCATAACAACATACTAGTATATTTAGGATACTGGTGTTTTTACAAACAAAAAGAATAAAAAGAGTTTAGGGGATGGAGAAGTAAAATAAAATAAAATAAGCTAAGAGAAATCATTACCTTTAATTTGGGTAACTCCCTTTTGTTTGAACCAATAAAGACTCTTGAAGTGCCTTATACCTAAGGTAAGGATTCTAGTATGAGGATATCGATGTAGAGAGATTAATCGGGCGGAGTTTTGGCGAGCCAAAAGGCTTGAGTGGTGTGAGGAATTGGTTATAAGTTGTGCCTTTTTATAAGGGGGAGGAGGGGATCTTCAAGAAAAACGTAAAGTAATATTTTATAATTAAATCATATTCTATCCATAATGGCTCCAAACTAAATTATGTAAAGTATAAGGTTCTTATGTGTTGAAAAACACTAAAAAAATATGTTTTAGACAAGTTTGGTTCACTATTTTAACATTATCATTTAGATTTAACTCTTAGTTAAATAGTTTTACATTTACCACGTCTCTTTGTATTTTTATATTATATGGTTAATAAACCTACTATAAACAGACAAGAGAACCCCAAGTTGTTTATTAATGAATTAAATATCATTATATAAGTCATATGTCCGAGCCTTAGTTTTTTAATAATATTATATCAATTAATAATATAATGTTTGTTTAAAAAACTCCATTATGTCAATTTTGACACTATTTAAAAATTGATTTTTGTTAAATTCTTAATAATTTTATTAATGAAAAAAACATTAATCTAATCAATCCTAACATGTCATATTGACCAATAAAATTCGTGTATTTCATTAAATGTCTCAAATTATATTTATTTGTGTATTTATAATATTATTTATTTTAATATTTCACTAATTATGAAATTACTGCATCACCATTGTGTCATAAATAAATTAAACGTTTAAATTTATAAATATTATAAATAAAATACCATTATGTAGGAAATATTTTTATCTTTCAAATTAAAATTTATAATTGAATTTATCTTTTGAATAACAATATATTAAAAATGTTTTAGTTATTAAACATTGATTTTAACTCTTTTCACTCTTCTTTGAATTAAATAATAATAAATGTCCTAATCTAATCTAAGTGGACCAAAGAGGTTCATATTTTATTCCTATGGTTGGTTCTGGTCAAATTATACATATCAAAATGAATTAGGACATGTGTTAGGGTAATAATAATATCATTTTTACCTTTAATTACCCTATTTACTTATAACCGTGGTAAATAAAAGTATAAAGTTAGTATTCACCAAAAAATATTTTTATCTTATTGATCCAAATATTACTCATTGATATTAACTGTGTCTCTAAGATTTTCTAAATTCCACTTACAGAAGTGGTAAAATTATGTTTTATTTTAATTTGCAAATTCTCCTAGGAGGTGGGTAAAAGACGGTGAAAAGATCAATAAAATTTTTATATATCTAAAATTATTATAAACTGAGTACAATGAATAAAAATGAACATTTATAGGTATTATGTATCTATTTTGACATTAAATAAATTTAAACAAAATAATTAATTTTTTATATAAAAATTCGATTTAAAACTATAACTATGTGTTTTTCACTATTCATCGAAAATTTAATGTTTTCAAAAAAATACCAAAAATTTTCCCTAAACTAATTTTGATATTCCGAATTAAATAATGTAGTCTATTTTACCAAATTGAAAACATAGAAGTTTTGTTTATTAATTTAAAATTAATTCCCTCTGTCAAAACCAAAAAGAATATTTTTAAGAAATAATAACTATCAAAAGTTTAACACTTGTTTATATCTATTTCAAAAGTGAAATTACTTAAAATGACCATCATTGGATTAAATGGTAAATATATAATCTATTTCTAATTCCAAACCATTAAAATGTATAATTTCACACTATAAATTACTTTGATTAAAAAAGATGTTTCCAAATAAAATATAGTATTTTTCACTATTCACCCAAATATGAATGTTATGATAAAAACACCAAAACATTATTGAAAATAAATTATTATGTTCCGATACTAAAGAAGATGTTTAATTGTACAAAATGAATATATAAAATTTTAAAATATTGGATTTAAAAAGGCTTCGCCATTAATAGGCGGTGAAATTGCATTTTTTTAAAAATTCTTATTTTACTTGAAAAAAATGAATTTACCCTTACATTATGTCTAATAAACTCATAATATAGATTTTATAATTATATGGATTATATAATGTTCAAAATTCTTTTAATACAATTCATAACCGATTTTGAACGGCTAGTTTGGTAAGTCATGGTGCGCTACAACTCAGTTTTGCGTGTAGTGAATGTTATTTAATTACTTTGAGGGAATAACGTACTATGAAATCTTGGGGTGTTAGACAGCCAGACCCAAGAAACTCCGCACCTCTGTCACGCTCTTGGGTGGCTCCCAAGAAAGTACTGG
This sequence comes from Viscum album, assembly GCA_963277665.1. Lineage (NCBI taxonomy): Eukaryota > Viridiplantae > Streptophyta > Magnoliopsida > Santalales > Viscaceae > Viscum > Viscum album. The sequence continues at coordinate 2,079,584,994 of OY728152.1, read as the reverse complement.
ATCGATCTTCGCTGGATCCACTCCAACTCCAGCCTCCGAGATGACGTGTCCCAAGAAGTGAACATCTTGAATCCTGAACTGGAACTTTGAGAGATTATCATAAAGCTGGTGCTCTCGGAGTGTGTCTAGAACAACTCACAAGTGGTAGGTGTGCTCCTCCTTAGTAGTCGAGTAAATCAATATAACGTCGATGAAGAATACGACAAAACGATCGAGGTAAGGCTGGAAGATGCTATTTATGAGACTAATGAACACAGTTAGTGCAGTCTTTACACCGAAGGGAATAACCAAGAACTCATATTGGTCATATCGACACCCGAAGGCAATCTTCTGCACATCCCTATCTCGAACTCTGAGCTGGTGATAGCCTGACCTGAAGTTTATCTTTGTGATCCATCGTGCTCCCTTGATCTGATCAAAGAGGTCGTCAATCCTCATGGGTGGGTACTTGTTCATCATGTTCACTTGATTCAGGAGACAGTAGTCGACACACTGTCGCAAGCTCCCATTCGCCTTCTTGGAGAAAAAAATCAGAGATGCCTAGGGTGAAACACTAGGTCAAATAAATCCCTTCCCCTTTAAGTCCTCCAGCTGTACCTGGAGCCCATGAAGCTCGGTGACAGCCATCTGATATGCTAGAGTAGATATCGGTGTTGTCCTAGTGTATAGGTCAATGTAGATGTCTACCTATCTGTAAGGAGGTAGTTCTCCAACGTTGTCAGGAAAAAAAACCACATACTAATCCACTACAACAGGAAAACTCAGACTCCACACATCAACTACTCCGAGGAAGATACTAGCCCACTGATGTGTGATCAACTGCCCTCTCCTCTAGGTAAGTCCATCCTACGCTGCAAAGTCTCCCTTGTCACCGGTGAAGGTGAACCTCCTTCCATCCGTGTGGACACACCTCACTTTGCGCCTAATGTAGTCGATCTGGGAATTGACTATATACAACTAGTCCATACCAAAGATGACGTTGTAAGGCCTCGACACCGATATAATATGATCCTAGCCGACTCTCTCCCCTATTATAGTAAGCTCTCACTACCGAAACCATTGCGTAATCGTCGAGTCTTCTCCCATAGGAGTCTTTAGCCATAAAAATCTTGCCAATGGCTACGTCAAAATCTCTGAGCTCCAAACAAAGGCAGTGGAAATAAAAGAATGACTCGCACCCGTGTCTATAATTACTGCAGCAAGGGTTGATTAGGCACAGATAGTAACTCGAATCATCTTATGTGCGCCATGGTTGTATTCCTTGACTACCTGGATCTGAGCATGCCTCTGTCCGCTAGCTCCCTGTGGTCTTGTTGGAGTCCCAGGTGGTGGTGGTGGTAAAGCCTCAAAACATCGTCCACCACCAGATTCTCTACCATCTCCTCTTCCATGTCCTCCTACTCCCGGCGGACCACCACGGTCGATCCTCTGCCTTTACCTGGGTGGTCCCTCCACTGTCTGCTGCTCATCTGCACGGTGGGTAAGGCAGTCTCGAGCCATGTGACCCTGCCCGCCAAATGAATTGCACTACCTTCTCCTCATATAGATGGCTCTTTTCCGTGTTCCTGCACAACCAAACAGTTATCCTGAGGTCGCTCACCTGATGGCCTGGTCCTCTTGGAAGTCTGCGTCAACAGTCTACTGCCTGCTGCAGAATACTTCGCTATGTGTCGCCCTACGGCGGGTCTCGCTCCTGGTGTCAGCTCAATGAGAAATCTCTCCACAAAAGGGCTCTCTCCAGAACTTCGGGCTATGTCGGAATGCTGAGGGAGATTATTGAATCCCTGATCTCATGTATGAGTCCTTTCTCAAAGGTCCAGGCCCTGAAGAATGGGTCTAGTACCATGTATGTGGAGTAGTGCGAGAGGTCGGTAAACCTCGATGAGTACTGAGCTACTATCATGATGTCATGTCGTAGATGAAGTATCTCATGAATCTGCACTGCACGAAGGGTGGCTGGATCAAACTCTGAACGAAAGAGACTCTCGAAGTTTGTCCAGATTAAAGATGCATCGTCATGAACCTAGAGCATCAACCTCCACCATCTACCTGCTACTGTGTGCAAGAGACTCACGACACAAATCACCATAAGATCAGATGGTGTCCCTACCAGTCTGAAAACACTGACGACAGCCTCCAGCCAGTCCTCAACTGTCTGTGGGTCCATCTCTCTACGAAACATGGGAGGCCTCTATCGCTGGACCTCGTGCAACATGCTCAGATGGTGCACACTCTATGCTACTAGGGCTGGTGGTAACAGTGGCCCAGCGGGTTGTGGTACCGCCAGTGCCTCCTCTTTGATGGGGACCTGCCCCGAGTCCTCTTCCCTCGGTGCACTACCATCTCATATGCAACTCGGAACCCTAGATGGCTTCCTTCGTGGGGAAATCCTGAAATGAAATAGGTGCACCATGGTCACAACTGTATACCTGGTGAGCTGACTCAAAGTAATCACAAAGAAATATTTTCAATGGAAACACACATGAAATTAGTATTTTCAGGCACCGTGTCAGAAATCAGAAGTCCGGGTCTTGGTGTATGGATATTTCAGCTTCTGCACCAACACTGGATTACCTGGACTGAAAACCACACTCAATACTCTTAACACTATTTCTTCACAGAAAAGAATGATCATAGTCTTGAGTTCTGTGGTAGAACCGACTCTTTTGATACCAACTTGTCACGACCCATCTTCGGGGCCCGTGCCATGACTACGCCAAGCCCAAATTCCATAGGCAAGGGGCTGGAGACTAGCACCAAAGGCATAAATCCCTATACGGGGAATACATTGCCTTTAGAAAAGTTAACAAACCCAACAGGGTACGAAACTGAAGTAAGCACTTAGAAGAACTGTATACAAAAGTAAGAGCTGAAAAGAAAGGGGTTGGAAATACATACCCAACAGTTAGTACAACACAACTGAATAACCATTACAACTGCAGTAAAGATAAATAGAAAGCATCGAGTCATCCTCTGAGAATCCCCCTGATGGGTGGGTACAAATGGTCTACTCAACTCCTCAGGTCCGTCCATCTTCTCCATGTATGTCTCGTCAAGTGTTCCACCTCCAGGAACCATCCATCTCTAAAAGTATCTACCTTGATCAGTGATTTCCATCGTCTGCATCCAAGACAATGTAGTGTGGGCATAGCCCATGCATGGGTGAGTATACAATACTCAGTAGGAACCCTAACACCCCTGATGGTCTCCCAGATTCCATGAAGTATAACCACATAAGAAAGATACAATCATGAAGTATCAACCAACTCTACTTAGGTATATGCCCATATATATAACTAAGTTATCAATCACGGTTGAGCTCCCACTATCGAGCCCAAGCACAACCCAGTACATAGGGGAAAGAAGTCAATCACATCGATGATAATGATTGAAAGTCAATACATAGCTCACAAAGGTATAAATCTTTCGTATAGTGATATAAATTATCATATCTAGTAAATTATTCATCTAAGATGTCGGACCCACATAGAATACTAGAACAGGTAAGCTGTCGTACCCACATAGGATACTGGAGCAGCTACTCTGTCAGAACCACATTGGATTCTAGAATAGAAGTCAACTATCGGGGCCCCATAGGATACAAGTACAGTGGTATTCACTATTGAACTCAGAGAGGATTCCAGTATAGTTGTCATCGTCATCGAAACCACGATGTATTCCACTATTGTAGGCATCAGCGTTGAACCCATGGAGGATTCCAGTATGATAGTCATTGTAGTCGCAGCTAGCTCTAGTGTTTCCGCACAGGGAACGATCAACTATGGGAGGATACGCTCCTCAAGCAAAGGGGTCGTTAAATCAACAATCACAAATTACAGTGTTGATGTACCCCGAAGTTCCGTCTTGTAAAATGGAAACCAACGTGGAAGATGAAAGGTCAATCGGACGCCCGGTCTGATGGATATTGGATTCTCTATTCTAGGGGCCCAGTTGGAATTACACTCGTTCCAAACACAGCCATCTTCCAATGAAGTCAAAAACACACTTAAATTATCGCAAAAGGACCGCCTCATCAAGAGGATATCATTGTCGTAGATGACACGTCGATCGGACACACGATCGTGATTTTATTCGCATTTAAGTGTAAATGGCTCGGCCCGTTAAGCCAAGTGGGATGGCTAGTTGGGTTGACCTAGTTTTTTAGCCGGTCTGACCCGGATGGTGTCAGACCGGATTGGTAAAGCACGCGGCCGGCCTGAGGGGTGTGGCCCGGCCCGTTAGGGGGCGACCCGGCCCGGTGGGGCGCGACCCGACCCGGGGTGGCTCTGGTTGGCCTGGCGGGCAAGCGGCTTGGCCCGGATGGCCGAGCGATGTGGGGGGGGGGGGAGACTTTCCGAACCGGCGGTGCCACCATCCTGTTCGGCTGGCCAAAGCTGACCGGTCTTCCCAAAGCGAGCGACCCATTTCGGTGGGACGTGGTCCCCTTACGCAGCACCTATGGGTGCATCGACTTTCATCAACCCGACCGGCCGACGATCCGGCCATTTCACCCACTGAAGAGGTCCACAGAGTGTGGGCCATAGACCTCCATAGTGAGGTTCCATGGGGTGTCATTGTTCCACCCACCCGGCCGGCTACGACTGGCCGGTTCTTCTTCGGCCGAGCAGCCCACGAATGCGGGTCGTGGTTCTTCTCCATGCGGTCGGCACACAACTTCCACTTCCTTCGGTCACCACCACATGTTCTATCAAAATTAAATAGGTGTCAACAGAGGGTGTTCGAGCCATGTTCGTTCGGACCGCACCCTCCTCATTAAGCGGTATAATAAGGCCTAAGATAAAACATGGTTTCAACATGGGATGAAGGACAAATTTATTCAATTTAAACAAAGAAACAAGCCCCCTACCTCGAAATAAGGTTTGTTCATAGATGAAGTCGTAGGGAGGCGGCATCAACTCGTTGATGTTGGGGAAGAAGGGGTGGAGGATGGTGTGTCATTGGCTTTCCTTGTAGGTGGCTCCTTCTCCTTTGGTTTTGTCAAAGATCGAAGGAGATGATCATCATTATTCTATGGTTCTTCGTCGAAAGAAGAATATTGTTCTTCTATTTCTCTAGAGCTCTCCCAAAATTCTCTCAACACAACGAGTACCAAAATAAAATAATAACTAAGGCTATTATTTTATTCACACATGAATTTTCAAAATTGAAACACATTAATTAATTAATTTTAGGGTTCAATTAATTAATCAAAAGTGTTGGAAACAAAATTAATGGGAAATAGGGAGGTGGAGAGATCTGATTAATTAAGGGGATAGTTTTCAAATTAATTAATGGGGGATTAATGGGGAGTTTAATGGAGTTGAAAGGTAAGGGGTTTGTGTGGGAACCACCTCACATTCTCCTCTCATGAGAGGTTATGTGGGTGTGGGCCCCACTATAACTTCCCCTTATAGGATATAACTAACATCTTCAAATAATATTGTGTAATACAATTTTATTTATTTTATTCTAAATCCCCCAAGATAAACTATTAACCTGAATAAAACACAACTGTGGTAATGGTCCCCTTAAGAGAATATCTGCGCTACGAGTTCATTAGTGTCCTCAAATTTCAATTTTGAATACTGGTTCAAAATAGAGAAAATCCCACACTTATGTTTAATGATCATACTAGAAAAAAAAACCTCAGAAATTGATTCCGGGAACCTCGCGCCTTGGAATCAGGTTTCGTAAGAAACTAAAGACTCGTAAAGTTCCAAAGTATTTACGAAAAAAAATTCATTTAAATTTCTAGGTCTTTATAAGTTTTCACAGACACACATAGAGAGGTAGTGGAATAGTTGAATTTTGAATTGGTTTCTCATGTTGGTGCCATGAATATCTTTTAATTTCATTGTGATATGATTTATGAGACAACATTTTCCAATTTCACTATAAATAACTCTTTAGTTTAGTTCATGCATTAATCACACTACTTTAATGAATTAAAATTTCCTCAATTGTTAAATGTTCATGTTTTTGGTAATATATATATGCAATATTTTATTTGGGTATGTGACATTTCCCATGAGTGAAAATGCTATGTTGTGGGGGTGTGATCGCACTGCAATTCACTATTTTATTTTCACCCATACACCACTATAATAAACATGTTTTATATTGAAAATTATAAAATAACATCAAATTTAATTCCATTTTGGAATCATTTATTTTGTGTTTATCACTGTTCAAAAGGTTAATGCTTCTTTGTTTATGATTCCATTGTAGGAGGAGTTGATTTGGAGGCCCCAGAGATGATCCAAAAGGGAAATGGGCAAAAACTGGATGGATCCCATGAACACCAATCAACTATTGGGTAGATTTTGAAAACTATGTCCATCAACATGGGTTGTTAGTTTGTGGTCTGGTCCAAAATTAAATTATCTGAAACTCGTATCAAGACAACAAAGCACCGTCAGGAAATTAAGGGGGCCAACCAAAGTGATCTGTCCAGGCCACAGATTCTGCATAGAGTAAAAGTTTGTGTTCTGTGTTCTGTCCTTATCTAGAGTTTTATGTATCACAAGGGAGACAAAAATTCAGTGTAGATATCCAAGACGTGGTGAAACGACTTTCTCATTTTGTCAAAAGCGATTTAAGACTATCTAGAGTCCAAAAAAATGTGACAATTGGTATTACACAATCTCTGTGCACCAAACCACTTCCCTTTTTTTCTATAAAAGTGCATCATGGGTACCTCATTTGGGGATTTCAAACCAAGAGCCAATATCTTCAATTTTGGTGTCATGGAGAAGTCTCATCATCTTCATTGAGGTTATGGAGGCCCTTATCTTCATAGGAATGTCCAGGATGAAGAAGGAGTTACACCCGAGTCTCCTCCTCCTCTCGATGTCGAGAAAAACGGTGAACGATGATTTCAAGGGAGCTACCCAATCATGGGAGGGAGTTCCAGCACATGTTCCTCTACTAGTTTTTATAATTTATGTGTTTAATATTTCACTTATTTTTAATCTTTACATGATTCTCCCCTGATTACATTTCGTTTGATATAATTAAGTGGAAAACTTTTTATTTCAACACCGATATGGTCGAGATTTCATGTAAGAATCTTCGGATGTTCTTATTGGACAACATAATAATATTATTTATCTCACACATAAATAACATTTAAATATTATTTGTTAGATCTTTTATTCTATGATTGATAACCAAATCATGGAATCAAAATTATTGTGTCAAGGGGTAGTTCATTAAGTATCATTTGAAGAGGCAAGAGGGGAGTCAAGATCATGAAAAACTTCAACAAAATAATTAAACAAAACCATGTTAAATTTTCCAAATAATCAACTATACAAGAAGTGTAGTGAATATTAAATGATCTTCTTCTCTCATAATTATTAATACACCATATTTATTTATCAACTATTTAACTCTTTAATTAAGTAATTTACTTAAATCTATTTTCAAAACAACCCTATATTTTATTAATTATTATTAAAAATACATTCTATAAAACTATCAATTCTCTTTGAGAGACAACCTAGTTTTTTCCCTAGACTATAAATATATCTTCAAATAATAATCAATATGATGTGTCATGACAACACAATCTGCTACACACCCTCAAATTGCATTGTGTAGAATCGATACCTAAACACATGGAAGGATTTGTAGAAACCTCACTATTCTTGGTGAATGTTGTTCAATCATCATCTAATGCTTGAGATACTCTGTCACTGATCTTTGAAAAGACGAACAATTGTGAACCTCATGGATAATGGAAATTCGTGCATCTTTGCATGATGAAAGTGACTATTGGACACTATAGTTACACGATGAATGGTGAGAACACCCTCATGTTTTCATTTTTATATTCTATTATGTACAGGGGTTCATTTTTTATGAAGAAGGAGATCACATGTGGTGAATTTCATGAAAATTCGTGATTGATTTGATGAAACACTAGGTCTCATGTGTTTGCAAGTGATGATGAAGAATACATGAATATGTGTATACGCTCTAGATGATGGAGCCTCTGGCCATGTACATTTGTGTAATAAAGCAGATAGAAAATATAAATGGTTGCACCCATTCTGTTTTGAAAATACATTCACATATAAACCTAAAAAACACCCAAACCTAGTGAAATAAGAATAAGGAGAAGAAAAAAATATGAAGATTATAAGGGGCCATGTGTGTATGTTCTTAAAGAAACATACCGAAAAAATGTTTTCAAGCAAGAATAGGAATTGGTGAATGCATGCAAGCATTCATGCATATTCATTTGTGAAGAAATTCAAAAGAAAGAACCAAAATTGTGGGTGCATATATTTGAAGAAGGAGAAGGAATATTTCAACCCTAATCACATGCATATGTGAACAAGAAGAAATTAATTTATTCAGATGATTCCATGTGATGGAATATTTATTGATTGAACAATCACATTGGTTAATGTGGTTCCAGATAATAAGATATAAGAAGTTTCAATGTAGTTCTTTTTTCACATGGAAGGTTAAATAACAAGTCTAGTGTAGTTGGTGATGAACTAGTGAAGAAGAGGAATAAAGAATGAAGAATTGCAAGCCCACTTCTTTGAAAATAATCAGGTGAAGATCAATAAAGATAAACAAGAGAAGAACATACCTTATCAGGAAGGAAGAAGATTGTCTCTATAGGTAGTATAAAGAACCAGCTAGATGCTACAATTTGTAATAGGCTATCAGCAATCCAGGAAAGAGGATTTTTCCACCCCATTCTAATGTGTAGGGAATCACAATGGCTAGAGTATTGTTTTCCTAACCAATACACTATAACAGTATATCACAACATAGTGAATAATCCATGCACTGGTCATATCCATGAATGGCAAGGACATAGAAACTCTTATTGAGTAGTGAACCTTGTAAAAATATTTTGTGCATATTTTTTCCAGTTTCTATTATTTCATGTGACAAGGAAAAGAGAATAAGAGAATTAAGAACCAAACATGTTAAGTTGTATAGGGATAAAGTGTTGGAATTGGTTTCAAAATTCCCCAACACTAATCCCCCCTCCAAGTGTTAGGTATATTCCAAACTAGTCCTCTCACATGGAAAATAGAATGATCACATATGCTAGGCCATGACTTGAAAATTAATCTTTTTCTAATGGAACATGTGGTATACATTTCTTAGTGAGTATAGATGTCCTTATTCACTTAATTATGGACCATTTTACTAAAGGGATTATTCCCTAGTTACATCCCAATGATGGAAGAGTTTATCATTACATTCTTGAATAAGGATTTTGATCCCCTAAAAGGGACAAGTCTTGGATGTGGTTATTTGAATTCATCCAAGTGACCTGAGTAGAATTCAAGATCAAATTTTGTTCTATTTCTAGTTGTCAGAATTTTTGTGACTAACGTTATATAGGAATTGATCATTTGTATAGAGTGTTAATCCAAATTTGGATAATGGTATTCCACATGGACCTTAGCATAATCATCATCTTTGTATCAATAACTTCTAAAATCCAGCTTTTACTATTTATGACAAATAATATAAATGGGTGGCATTTCTATTGAATTCCAGCCGTGCTATCAAACTCATAGAATGAGTTGTCTAGGATGAGTTTTTCTACAAATTATTTATTAGAATATTTGGCTATAAATATGATTATGATGTTACCAAGAGTCAAGGATTCTTTCAATTGTATATATAGATGATTATTTATGTATATATAATATTTTTGATTAAAACTACCAATGATGATAGGAAAAATATGTCAATTATTTATGACTACCAATTTCGAGGTATCCTACTTGGTATTATTATACTCCCCCCCCCTGTATAGGCTCTTCCCACACATGTTGTTCCATACTCAGATGACCAACAATGAAATTTTTTTATTTTACTAGGAGTATATGGACTTTAGATTGGACATGAAAGACCAAGGATCATACCAAAATAGATATTTGATTGTAGTCCCAACATTCTACCATATTGGACTACCATCTTTTTTTTGTGGGATCTGGTTTGGAACATTATTCTTTCTAGTATTATTTATCATAATAATATTTTGGGGTATATTTTATGCATAAATTTTCATTAGTTATAGTATTTTACATTTAAATATTGTATGTTCATGGATATGTTTGTGTACTTACAGGTACATTGGGATAATGCCTCTAATGTGTGGGATAGTCTTACTCAGTGATTTTCTCTACACCTTTTCTTTTTGTAGGTTGAATTGGGGTAGTAACACTATTATTATCTCTTTATAGTAAATACATAATGGATCGGGACATTATCAACTAACCATTGAACTTGTGGTAAAAACCATGAATAATGACTTAGTTCATGATACATCTTTTCACATTTCAAACCTTGTGCCTGCTAGATTGATTTCACAACCACTCTAATCATGAACTACCTCCATCTTCTTGTGAGATCAATATATTACATAATTATTTACTTACACACATTTTGTAAGAACTAAATCTCTTGTTAATGGGATTATATAAATGAAGAATCCGGGAATGAGAAACCTAAAATAATGAGTGTATGTATGACAAGAATCTGATAGTTTTAATTTAATAAAAAAAATAAAATGAAAATAATCACATCAAGGTTTGGTTTATGCTTACAGTTATCCACATACATGAAACAAATTACACATTTAATAAAATCACAATTGAAATATAATCGTTCTTCAATATGATAAATCATGCTCAAATAAATTAATTATCCTGTTTAATTCATTGTTTCATTTATCATAATCCGCATATGAACTATATTGATATTATAATCCATCATAATTTTTAAAAACAAAAAAACAATTATTTAAAATTTAAATGATGTAAAATATGTACCTTGGAAGAAAGATAGTGAGAACCAATTAGGACTACCCAATATATAATATATTATTATATGGTATACTCATGTGGCATATGTAATATAAGAAAATAAAAGGAAATTTCATTGAATGTATGCAGTTATATAAATGACACATAGAACACCTGTTATTTTTGTTGAGTTTCATGTTCCAATTCCCATGGTGTAACGATTTTATTACGACTTATACACAAATATAGTTTTAAACAATGAACAGAAATTAGTTAGAACTTTAATATATATATATATAACCCATCACATTACATGTACATTTTTTAAATAAATGATAGATAGAAAATAAGAGGATATATTTTGGGTAGGATAATAAATTAATTTTTAGTTTTTTTAATTTTGTAGTATACATGACATGTACTATCCAGCTACACGACATGTATATTTCTCACCATATATTAGTAACAATGTCCTCATTACAAGGAGTGTAATTTTTCAGTGAATATTACTGTGTTAAATTGAATAAACATGGGATACATGTCGTGTGGTCTCCATGTTATATGGTCAATTTTCATGTCGGACGTGTAAGAAAATACCAAACACGTCTACAACTAAAGGACTACATGTTTTGTAATAGAGTAACACACCATGATATCTGGCCAAACAGACACCTATATTTCTCTATCAACACACAATGTATTTCAATACACACTGGCTATAATAATCTTATATTTCTTTAATTAATTTAAAATAATTCCAAAATGTACATGGTTTATTGATAATGGGTATAAAACTTGTACCAACATGCTAAATGACCTGTACTGCTATTCCATCATTCCAATATCCCTAGAACCTCCTGATGTATTCTTTAAACATTATTCATTAATAAAATTAACTAATTATGAATAAATGTTGAGAAAATAGGATTATAGAATAAGATATCATGAATCATATTAATAAATTATTTAATTGAAATATAAAACCAATGATACATTAAAAAATAAATCAATTTTATTTTAGTAATTATGAATAATTATGTGACTTTCCTAATATAGCCTAATAGTAATGAAAGAGCCATATTCGGTATGCCCAACTGGGTGATTATTGTAATCAATGATTAATTTTAGATGTTCATCACAGATAAATTGCACGTACAATGGAATAAAAAAAATTAATTGATGATGGAAACCTAGAACAAAACACATGATCATCAATGAATGATTTATAGTTAATTATGATAATTAATGAATTTCATTGTGATGAATTATTTCTTCATTTATGAATCTCAAAATTTCACTAAAATTTACCACCATTGTGTTATATGTATCATGTTTGCATTACCTAATGTGGTGATCCACATGTGCTCCATGGATATTCCAACATTGTCGTGGGAATCACATGGTGGTATCATGGTAGATTGTAACAAATACATATTTTTTAAATGATATCCATGAGAAACTATTCAAAACGGAATCTATTTGATGTCTCTATAATCAAGAGATTTTTTGGAGGAGAATTACTCATCATTCATGAGAACATTCATGGAGAAGGGATCTCTCTAGTGTATTGAGATAAATTTATAAAGTTTTTTATGTATAAAAAATTGTAGTAACTCAGGTGAGAAATAGTATATTTTATTTTATATAATGATAGGGTTAAAAAACAATAATTACAATTATTCTCTTTTAATTTCCATAATCCCAATAGAACTGGATGACTATATTAATAATAATAATATTATTATTATTTCATGAAATGGGAAAAAAACATATGAATTGATTAAATATTATTTGTTGAAATAATATTTAATAGATATTATTGATCAGTGGTCCATTAAACTGTGCTTACCATTCATTTTAATATTTATCGACCCCAAAATAATGATTATTTATTAATAAAAAAATATCAATTCTTTATTATCCAATTTTTTAATGAATATTAGATTCACTAAATTTAAAATGATTTTTTGTTAAATTATTATAATTTTCATATTACTCTCTCAAATAACTAGGGAAAAAATATGATATCAATAATAAATTATTAATTATAAAACAATATGCCTGAATTAATTTTATTTGACATGTAAAATAAAATTAATATTTAACTCACTTTCTGGACACACTTAATGTGTGAACCTCTATTACTCTATATCAATTTCATTAGGTGAAGCTACCCAAAGTTGAATGATTGTATCTTTAATTTCACCTAGAAACCCCTATAATATGTTGTTAATGTGGAAATTACATAAAAACTAATATGAGCAATTAATGCTTGAAAAAACCCCTTCATTGTGATATCTCAAATCAAGAATGTCACATGATGATTCCATAAAAAATTGTGCTCGATGTATATTTGTTTAATTTTTTCTAAATTTGACTTTCTGACATATCACCATGGCCTTGTATAATATAGGTTGTATCAATTCAGTCAATTTTCCTATGTTATCAACATATATTATAGGAAACTAATGACAAATTATTTATCTCAATATTCATTAATCATATATTACTTAAGATGCACCAAATATATCATAATTCAATGAGAACTAATGTTGTAATGATATTATTTAATACTTCAATGTTCATAAATAAAAATATATATTAATAATAATAAAATTGTACAATGATCAATACACACATCTGTATATATTAGCATCCTGTGACACATATACATGTGCATTTTTCTACTGGATGTGTTCATTATCATGATATCATACACATGACGTTTACAAGGGTGTACATGATGAGAAGGTACAACAATGTCCTATGAGTCTCCATGCCTGAGAGCTTGTATAACTTTTCAAATGAAATGATTTAATCATTCTATATAAAATATATTTAAGAATGTTTTCACATAAATTATAGGTTTTCATCATTGTGGGGAACTATTACAAACCTTATTTATGACATCATATATCATTATATTTTCACATTATATGTCATATAAAATATCAATCTTGAATAGGAAATTAGTTTATTAACACTAAAAAGTATGAATATTGTTACAAAAAAAATACACAAAATGTGGTTCTGGAGTAAGAACTCTAAGACGTATTTCTAGGAAGAGTATTGAATGATATTATATGACATTATTCCAATAGAATATTATTAGATTATAGTATTTATATATAACATAATATGTTTCAATATTTTACCAATCCATCACAATAATGGATTAGCTGAGGAATATTTCATACCATCATTTATAGATATATATCTTTCTTATGATAGTCATTAACCTTCAAATGCATTGATGGTTTAACACCCATTTGAGTATGCTTATATTTCTCCCATTCGATCAATATTTACCAATCTATCCAAGGAAAATAAATAAATATTATATTTTTTTGACCCTCATCTATGATATAATAGAAAGATGATTAGGACAGAGTATTCAATACCATGTTCAATTTCTAGGGATAGTAATGTATTGGGAATTCACTATCCTTAATCAAATCAAACTCTATTATATAGAACATCTTCAACTCTTTTTAAGTGAAGATGTACATTGAAATATTATGATTAGTACATATGATAAAATGTTCTTTGAATGATAATACCTTCATTTACATAATAAAAATTATTTCCATTATTTACTCAACAACATGGGTTGAGTAATTTAACAAATCAAAAATTAATTAATGAGATAAATAAGCTATCATAGTATCATAATAAATGATGAAACATTGTAGTTCCTTATTCGACGAATCACTTAATATCAAAAAACCTAATATAATATTGGTTAGAGTGAGTACAAGGGAATTTAGAAACATTATTTTTTGATAATGGAAATTTTATTCACTATCATAGTCCAAAATAATTTTACATTATTTCTAATTAACTTGGTAGGTTGATTAGGAATATTTTATAAACACTTTCAAATGTTATAGTTGAATCCAACCAGCCTAAGAGTTGTTTGTAAGAAGTTTTTTGTGGCTAGTCTAGTCTATTGGCGAGAAACAATACTTTTTAAGGTATCAATCGATATATCGTCGCTTGATAATATATGTACAAAAAAAGAAATTGTATGTACCAAAAACCCACAATTGGTAATTTCTCATTTAAATTATACTTCATTAGGGTCATCACAATAAATCTATAAGGAAAATAATGATAATACTTGCTCATGGAATATATAGGAATATTATCTATAAATAATTATACAAATTAATCAAGGGAATCTATTAAAAATGTTATCATTAGATAAATTATAATATTGGTGGCCTTTATTAGACAAAATTGAATTACTACATATTCAGAGTTTCTGTACCCCATATGAAGGGATGTCTAGGTTATGTTTTCACTATTTGATCTCATTTGATAGAATACTGTATGAAGGCCAATTATAGGATAATATCCAGCTCCTCGGAATAGGTTAGAAAAATTGTAACAATTGTATAAGGGAAACATATTGTTGGTCATGATATTATTAGGTTCTCCATTAGAAATAAATAGTCCAATTTATCGATCATTAATCATAATAAAAAAAATGGGATCACCCTATAGCGAATCAATTGGAATAATGAATCCCTTACCAAGATTCACCTTGTGTTTCTTCTGCAATTCATAAAACCAATTGACTCCCTTATATATACAATATTTTAAATAGGTTTAGACAAATGAATGAGTTCTATTGGAAACCCAACAAGATGATTTGGAGGAATACCTAGAAAATATTCAAGAAAAAAATAAAAAAATCCTGTAAAATAGTCATATATTTTATTTTGAGTTTATACACAAATATATATGATAAATAAAACTTTTAAATATTAATCTAGTCTTAAAAATTGGATATAATTTCAATAATATTATTATATTTCTCCTCACATGAATATATGATCATATGTTTATTTAGAAAATAAAACATGAACTCCATTTCTCAACAATTGATATGTTCTCTATATAGTGATATCCATTCCATTCCACAATTCACATAATAGAAAATTTAATTGAGAAAAAAATATTTATAGGAAATACATTTCCTTGGACTTATATTATGTATGAGCTACATAATTGGGATATGATAATCATATCGCTAGGAGAATTCACTACTAAATCAACATCAAATCATTGAGGTCGTAATGTGATACCATTAATTTTTTTTATATTAAATAGTGGGTAAATAATGAATAGAATATTAAATTATATGTTCTATAGTGGATATTTATTGTACCTTTCACCACATGATTCTAGTTACCCACATTTTTATTCATTATAACTTTTGATTTCCCTTTTCCTTTCGAATTACGGGGTTGTTGATTTTGATCATCATCATTAACACTCATATTTTTAAAACAGATATGAAAAATTCTTATACTCCATGAAGTTGGAAGACTAGAGTTTGAGTTGTTCGTTATATGAGTATTTAACTAAATTATTTATACTCATCTCATCACATAAACATTGTAATATATTGTGACCATCCATTACACACAATATCATTTATAATGTTCCATTAAGACAATATAATCTATATATTTTTAAAAATACTACAATAAAGAAAGACTCATTTTCATCAGTTGATGGATTTTTAGTATAATTTCCTATAAAATATATCATTATTTTCATATAAAAATCAAGAGATTTATTGATGAATCTATTATAGATTTCTACCATGAATGTAAATCAAATAATTTCATTATATCTATTATATTCTCTTAAAGAAAATTATCTTTATAGACATGGATTTAACCATTGAGGAATAGTTAAATCATAATTTTAGGATAGATGATAAAACCATATGTGTACCTTAAAAGTACAATTAAATTCTTCTCATAGGTACTAATGGATTTATTATCATTATATATTAGCACATGATATTCATTCTCTATTTTTGTCTGCAAAATAAAATGAATTTTTTAGTTTAAAAATATCATGATAAAATCTTCTTACAACGTAGAGTTAATTTGTTCATGGTGACTCCAATTATTGATATGATTAAACTATCCATATTATTCACCTTCAAAATAGAAAAAAGAAAAATTAATTTTTCAAGCTCCAAACACTAGAGGATAAGAATTTTTTTCCGTGTTTCTGATGCAATTGTCATTAATGAGTGGATTATATGTGTAACACCCAAACCCCTCTAGACTGGAGTCGATGTGTTACATGTGATTTTTTCATGGTTTTATGGAAAGGAAATACCTAATAAGCAGTCAGTTTAGTAGTATTGAATAAATTAGATACATAGATGTTACTCAGATTACATTGGAAAAGATTACAAAATATAATACATAACGAAACTAAAAACTGAATCCACAAGAACTCAATAAACGATTTCCTATTTGTCATGTGTTGAATGTAGACAATGAAATGGATGAGCTCAAATACACATTATGGGTTACAAATAGTGGAAGCATGAGTAAAATAATAATTGAATTTTCATGAACTTACCCAATAGGGCTCAAGCTGTAGCTCCCCAAGCCTGCTTCTAATTGGCCAGGGGATGGCGACTAGCGCCGAGTAGGCTATCACACACATGGGAGGCAATAACCTAAGGTGCCTTTACACATGCACCCACATACACCTCCATAAAATAGTGAAGAGATATATAAAAATGAAAAGTAAATGCATGCATACAACAATCCCAAACCAGATTGAAACATAAGTACAAAAGGGAAAAACAGGGCCCACCAAAGGAAAAACAAAAAAGTGTCCAACCTTCTCGAAAGAATGGGTAAGCTTCCAAAATCACAATCGGAAATCACCTTGGCAGAGCTCTGGTAATACTCCATGGTCAGTCCCACTCACTCAGCTCCGCCTGCTCCGGGTCCTCCGGGGACACTGTCGAAAGGCATGTGGTATGCACAAGACACATACATGTGCGGGCAAGGCCCATGCATGGGTGAGTATAACAATACTGAGTAGGCACCCCAAAACCCAAAATAAAAGAGAGAAACTGAAAGGAAATAGTCTACTCATCCCATCCAGAGGGAACCCAGATGAGAGAGAAACTCCACCTCATAACCATCCTCGACTAAACATAACTAGTCAGCTCAAACCATGTGTATTCCCATACATACACATTGAACATCCAGATATACTAATCTCATGCACCAAGTCACATGAGGTACCGACCACATCACCAGCTACGGTTCACAACCAGGTGAACAGACTCCACGATCATTGTCATCCCAGATGGCACCCGTTCGAGAGATACACTCCATCGGGATTCCAGAAAAACACCTTAGATGCTCACCCGAGATATTACGCTCGTCGGATACCATCATTGAGGAATCATCACTAAAAAAACACCAAACTCCTTGGATAGGGGATCACTCCAAGGGTCCGCTAGGGGATACAAGAACCCACACTTATATATGAATATCTCATAGATAGGGGATCACTCCCAGGGTCCGATAGGGTTTAATGAAACCCGATATAGAATTCGTACAGTAACAGGTCACTCAGATAGAGGATCCTCACCCATTTCATGATGGACCTGACGATACTGAAACCCTATCTGGTACATCCCATGCGGTAGGGCATCGAACAGACTATGCTGCAACCCTACATAAACCACGCTCTATGTAGTGGATCGTATAACCAACGATACCGCAACCCTACTATAATCCTTCAGTTAGTAAGGGATCGTATACCCGACAATGCCACCACCCTACTGAGCATGCCCCACTACATAGGGGATCATATTACCGATGATTCCACAAACCCTACATTGTTATCTTGCTAGATAGTGGATCACCTCCCATGGATTTGTGGTCACAGTGATACCAAGAACCTGATCTAGGGAAACGATGCTAGAGGATTATGCTCCGGGCCCAGCAGAGGGATCACACAACTCGAACAGATTAAACTTCCCATCGAGAGCATAAAAAGATTGTAATAAGGTTTTGATTCCACGCGAACCCTCATAGGAACGAACAAATGTATTACCCTCACCCACTACTGGTCTAAATTTCTCTAGCTTGAGCAATCCTCCACAACGCCACACCACGCACCTCTAAGGCCGATATTGGGGCCACCCTTTGAATTCACACAAAAAAAACATGTAGGATAGGCTATTTACTATCCCGAAATGGACAACTAGAGAAAAAGAAACTATTCAACGTATCTAGCCCATGTGGGGCCCACAAAATGATCCCAAAACTCATCAGGAAGACCATGCCACTATGATCCCCTCAAAACACACACAGGATCGACTACTCGATCATCCCAACAAGTCTCCCAGTTAAAAAGGTACAATTCATCGATGCCAGCTCAGGCGTGGCACACACCACTATATTGAAACTCATCGAAAGGATTACACCAATGTGATCATGTCAGAAAAACAAACAAGATCGACTATTCATCTGCCAAAATCGGACTCCTAGTGCGAAAGTTGTGTTTCTCCGAAAATTCCAAAACTCGGCCTTATGGGGCCCACGAACCAAACTCTGCCCCAAAACCCAAAAAACAACAATAAAAGTACATCGTACCATCAGGGACTCAACACCACTGACGACACATCAATCAGACGCTCTGGTTAGAAGATACAATGGCTCAAAGTCGAATAATAATAAAATATTATTATTTTATATGATGTTTCAAGCTCCCGGGCCATGATACCGAAACATAAAACTCTCAAAACTACTCCAATGGGTATTCCTCATCGCCAGGGTCGCATCGCTGTAGATGGCACGTGAAACAGAGATCAAGAGAGCAAGAGACGAGGGTTTCAAAATCGCCATGTATTAAAAGAGGGTCGGATCGGGCCGCGCTGGCCGACCCAGCTGGCGGCCCTCTGTCGTTCGGCGCCCTATGTCGCCACCCCGTGCGGCCTGCCGCCACGGTCCACTGTGGACTTCCGCAGGTCCGCCGATGCAGGCAATGACGAACTGGTGCCACGCCGACGAAACTTCAACGGACCGCCGGGGGCACCCTAGTGGTCCGTTTTGCAATCCGCAACCTCATGCATGACCCTTGGGACCCGATCTTCATTGATAAGACAAAACAACAATGATATTAGAATAAAAAATGGGATCGGAGAATTAAAACTCATACCGCCTAAATCGTGGGTGAAACGCCGAAGCTTCGGGTGAAGAACGATGCCTGCGACGTGCAGGAGCTCGATCTACTAACAATCAGTGCTGAAAACGGATTATTGTGGCTCGAATCAGAGATTAAAGTAGAAAGGGAGGGTGGGTTGCTCTGCATGTGTGGGAGGAGGGTGGTGAGGGAGAAGAGTGATTTGACTTTTTTATTTAAAACACTTCAATTAAATTAACACACCTGACCAAACCTCCCGGTGCGGAGGAAATATGGTCGCCCCTAAAGTAAACACGACATTCTGAAAGAAAAATCAGAATCAAATTTTCGATCTAAGACTCCTTTCAGAAGATATTTGAGCCAATGCTCCTAAATAAACATTTCCATTTGTTTATGAAAACTCCCCTAGTATCATTTCTCACAGTTAGACGGCGCCCACAATGTTTACACCCCTCCTAGGGTAAACAGCGCAGTTTGGACATAACCTTGCCCTCAGATTCCCGTTCTGAGTTACCATTTAGGATATATCACAACCCCGCCACATTCATATTATAGAAATAATGAATATTTTTATAAAATTAATTTCAGGAACACCGGACCTTGGAATCCCATGTCGTCTTCTCACCTAGCTCTAGAATTATTCATTGAAATATTCCAAAGTATGACAGGGCCAAAACCCGAGATGCTACATCCTCCCCCCCTTAGAACTTTTCATCCCTAAAAAGTCATAAGCAAAAGGAAATTGAATAGAATCTCAACTGGGTCTCCAATTCCAGTGAGTTCTCCAAAAAACACCCATGCTCGAACACATAAGTTATAATGAATCATCCAACATACCTCAACACTATCCGCTTTGGGTAGCACTGACTCTCCTTCACGGTTTTAATCGCGTCAGAAAAATGCATCTTGGTGGGGGAAGGATCCCTCTTCCTCATTCATTATAAGCATTCCAAAAAACCCCACAGAGGGTCTTACCAACGCCTAAAACAAAAATCGATCAAGCAACGAAAAGCAAAGAGTACCTCTAAACAATGTCTATCAAACTACTGCAGAAAGTAGAAAGGATACAAAAAGTACCTATATCCATCCACGGAGTCACTAGGTCAACAGATTCTAGGGAATAAAGATGACCTCACCCTCATCCAGAAACACCCTGAGCATGGCGTGGACCACCTGGGGTGGGGGTGGTGTCAACTGATACTGGGTACCACCTCCTGCTACTGCACAGACATCGTCACCACGTCCGCCACACTACAGACCTCCTTGATCGAGATACTGCCTCTACCAAGTCGGTCTGTCGACCGACTCCCTCTCAGTAGCACGATGGGCCGTAAAATATCTTGAAGGATTCCCCCGACCATTGCATGCATAACAAAACCTCTCCTCCAACTGACCCAAAATATCCTACGATCCCCGTGATCCCTGAGCCTCAGATCCTCCATCCTGGGGTTTCCTCCTGAAACGTCGGCCACGTCCGGACCCCTGATTCTATAGTCATCAACCATATGCCAATCCGAATGATGAGGTCATATCTCTCGTGTGCCCATCACAAAAAGGCGGGATCTTCTTAGCCAGAAATCTCTCCACTACCAACGCTCACTCCAACACTCTAGCAGAGGTTGGCAGACACAATGAAACCACACCTGCTCGAATGTCTCTACGTAGGCCTAGATCGAAGGTCTAAGCCCTGAAGAATGGGTCATGAACCATATCGAGGGAGTAGATAGAAATGTCTATAAACCTTGATTAGTACTCCCACACAGTCATACCCTCCTGTCGAAGTTGTAGTATCTCCTGAATCCACACTGATCTCAGCGTCACCAGATAGAACTCTTCCCTAAAGAGCCTCTCGAACTCTACCCACGTGAGCGTCTATTCGCCGTGGGACTGCGTCACCAAACTGCACCATCATCTAACTAAACCCCGCAGAAGGATCTCTGCTAAGACCACCATCTACTCTTGGGGTGTCCTCACTAGGCAGAAAACAAGGGTGACTGCTTCAATCCAGTCATTAGCTACCGGAGTATCTGGATCATATGGGAACCACAAAGGTCGCTGCATATGGAACTCTTGCGATTCCCTCAGCCTACGCGCAACCTCATCCTACACTGTTAGCACAACCAGCTGCAAGACAGGTGGTGGCCCAACTGGTGGACCACCTAGAGCTCCAGCCTCCAAAACTATGCCCTGGTTCACAGCCTCTAGATGGGGCGGAAAGTCACCACAATGCTGCTGCGGAATCCCCCCGGCTGTCGTCATGGAGGCATCCTGATATACATTCAAGACGCACCACTGTCAAAGAGTATATCTGGTGAGATGACTCAAGGAGAACAAGGGAAACCCAAAAACCCAATCCTATATGATTCATGTACCATTATATCCCTGCAACCAGTGTATGAATGTCTTGACTTGAAAGGAATGTTATCAGAGTCCTGTTGTATGGATACGTCGGCTGCCGCACCAACACTGGTGGCCCTGGCCAGAAATCCAAGCTCGAAACACCTTGATACTGCCGTTATTCCACCCAAACCAATCTCACAACAAGACCAGCTATGGACTGAGATCACAAAGGTGGAACCTCCTCTGATTCCACACTGTCACGACTCGACCCAACGGTACTCAAGTAGAATCTCCCCAAGCCCTCCTCTAAAAGCCTAGGGGGTGGTGACAAGCACCGAGTACGTTATCACACACATGGGAGGAATTAGCCAAAGGTACCAAGACACATGAACCCATATACACGTCCATGAAATAGTGTAGATATATATAAAACTAAAAACTAAATGCATATATACAACTATACCAAACCAGAGTGCAAGAGAAGTACAAAAGGGAAAAATGAGGCCCCCCAAAGGAAAACCACAAAAGCATCCAACCTTCTCGAAAGAAGTGGTATACTGCCAATAACACCACTGGAAAGCTCCTTGGCATAACTCTGATAAGACTCCATGGTCATTCCCGCTCACTCAGCTTTGCCTGCTCCGATCCTCCTGGGACACCATTGAAAGGTTGTGGTCTTCACAAGACTCCAACATGTGCGGGCAAAGCCCATGCATGGGTGAGTATATAAATACTCATTAGACACCCCAAAACCCAAAATAAAAGAGAGAAACTGAAAGGAAACAGTCTGCTCATCCCTTCCAGAGGGAACCCAGACGAGAGAGAAACTCCACCTCATGACCAGCCTATGTTAAACACAACTAGTCATCTCAAACCAGTTGTATTTCCATACATACACCTTGAACATCCAGATATACTCAGATCATGAACCAAGTAACATGAGGTGTCGACCTCATCACCAGTGACAATTCAATACCATGAGAACACGCTCCATGATCACTGTCATCCAAGATGACACTTGTCTGAGAGATACACTCCATCGACTACCACACAATGACCTCAGACGCTCACCTAAGAGATCACGTTCATCGGATATCATCACAGTGGAAAACCCATTGAAAACAACAAAAAACAAACTCCTCGGATAGGGGATCACTCCTATGGTCTTCTTGGGGATACAAGAACCCACACATATATATGATGATCTCACATATAGGGGATCCTACCCAGGGTCTGTTGGGGGATACCACATCATGATCGGGCATTTGTACAGTAACACGTTGCCCAGATAGAGGACTGTCAACCAGGTCATGATGGTCATGATGATACTAATACCCTATCTGGTACATCTCCCTCTATAGGGGATTGAACTGACGATGTTGCAACCCTATAGAAACCATGCGCTATGTAAAGGATCGTATAACCAACGATACCACAACTCTACTATAAGCCTCATGCTAAGTAAGGGATCATATACCCAACAATGAGAAAACCCTACTGAGCATTGCCCAAAGAGTAGGGGATCATATTCCCGATGATTCCACAAGCCCTACGGGGTTAACTTGCTGTATAAGGGATCACTTCCCATGGATAATCGGTCACAACAACACCAAGAACCCGATCTAGGGAAACGATGGTAGAGGATATCTCTTCGGGCCCACCGGAGGGATGCCACAAATCTAACAGATTAAACATCCCATCGAGAAGATCAAAACCCTGCAATAAGGTTATGATGCTACACAAACCCTCGTAGAAATTAACCAAGGGAATACCCTTAACCAGTGCTAGTCCAAACATCGCTGGCCCGAGCGACCCGCCACAACGATACATCGTGCACCTCAAAGGCCGATACTGAGGCCACCATAGTGATCCATGTGGGAAAACAAATAGTATAGGTTGTTTACTCGCTCGAAAGAGACAAGTGGTGAAAATTAAAAATTCACCATAGCTTGCCCGTACATGGCCCACACAATGATCTTGAAACTCATCAAGCAGACCATGCCACTGTGATCTCCTTGAAAAAACCCACGGGATCGACTACTCAATCATCCCAAATGGTCACCCCATGAAAATGATACTATTCACCGAAGCAATCTTGGGCGGGGCCCACACCTCAATCCTTAAACTCATCAAACGTATTGCACCAATGTGATTCTCTCAAAAAAAACTCAGGATAGACTATTCAACCTCCATAATCAGACACCCGGTGCGAAACTTGTGTTTCTCAAACAACACCAAAACCCAGCATCGTGGCGCCCACACCACGAACTCAGTCCCAAAACCTGAAAACTAAAAAGAAAATTAGTCCATACCATTAGGGCCTCAACGCCACTGATGACATGTCAATCGGACGCTATTGGTATAAGACACAATTGCCCGAAGTCAAATAATAATAAAATATTATTATTTTAATGAAAATTTCCTACTCCCAGGCCACGATCCTGAATCTTAAAACTTTCGAACCCACACTGAAGGGTTTTCCTCTTTTCCAGGGTCATGTCTCCATAGACGTCATGCGAAACTGACTTCCAGGGAGCAGGATATGGTGGTTTTAAAACATTGGTGTATTAAAAGAGGGTCGGCCCGTGCCGGCCTACCCGGCCACAGATGCGTCCGGCCTGCCCTGGCTGGCAGCCCACCACTGTGCGGCACCCCACACCACCGCGCTCCACTGTGGGTCCACCAGTGTCGGCGCTGCCGCGTCAGTGCCGCATCAGCGGAACTTCTGCAGACCGCCGGGGGAAACTCGGTTGTCCGTTTTACGATCCGAAACCTCATGCGCGACCCTCAGGACCTGATCTTCCCTAATATGACATAAAAATGAAGAAATTAAATGTAAAAATGGGATCAGAAAATAAAAACCAACCGCCTACCTCATGGGCGAGGTGCCGAAGCATCAGGTGCAGAACGATGTCTGAGAAACGCTGGTGCTCGATCTACTGACGATCAGTGCTAAAAACAGACGATTGCGGCTCGAATTAGAGAAGAACAGATAGGGGGAGAGGGTAACCATGCGTGTGAGGGAGGAGGGAAGTGATGGAGATGAGTGATTAGTGTTTTTGATTTACAACACTTCAATTAAATGAACACCCCTGACCAGACCTCCCGGCGTTGATGAAATTAGGGTTCCCCTAGGGTAAACGCGGAATTTTGAAAACAATAGTCGACTCAGATTTTCGATCCGAGACTCTATTTAGAAGTCATTCGATCCGATGATCATAAATAAAATATTTTATTTATTTACAGAAACACCCTAGGTGGCTTTTCTCCTAGCAGGCCCGCGCCCGAAATGTTTACACCCAGCTGAGGGTAAACGACACAGTCCAGGCACAACTATGCCCTCAGATTCCCATTTTGAGCTACCATTTTTGGAGATATAACACCCTCGGCACATGCATAGCATAAAAATAGTGAATATTTTAATAAAATTAATTCTGGTAACCCTGGGCCTTTGAGTCGCACGCTATCTTCGCGCCTAGCTCTAGAATTATTCATAGATATATTTTAATGTCTGATAGGGCCAAAACAGAGTCGCTACATGAATCAAAATCAATCTGCCATAATCAATATGACGTAGTGAATAAATAAATATCAAATTACATTTGTAAATTGAGAATGAAACTACATCCATAGATTTTTCTCATAGTGAAATCTTCAAAGATAATAATAATAACTGATAGTGAAAAAAGAGAATGCTTATTAATTGGACTTCATGTATATAGTACATGAAACCATAATACTATAAAAATATTTAGTTTTATAAGTAGAAACCCTTTTTATTTTTGGGAACAAACTCAAAGGGTTTGTCGCCAAATTGATTTGACTCATGAGACCCATCGATGCACCGAGGGGCTGTAGAGGGCCCCACCGACCACTGTATGTCCAAAGAATTCATTATACATTGATTCAATACAAGATAAATATTCCTTTTCAATATCCATATATATTAGAGTATATATATTTTTCAATATTTCCATAATCAAAATAACTTTCCAAATAAAAATTGTATCTAAAATGGTATACGGTTTAGACAACAGACATATCCCTGATACGAGAATATGGACATGTAATATAAATATAATTTAAAATTTAAAGTGATCTCAAATGGGAAGTAGGAACCCAATATATGGATTATCAAATGCACCATACAAATTTAGTCACAACAAAAAAGTATTTGAGAAAGAGCCTCTTACCATAATGTACTCAGTTGAATTATTTCACTAGAATATAATATCCCTCAAAGGAATCATTATATAACATGAATATTAATAGAATAATATTATTATATATTAAATGGTAGTAAAAATATACCACATAAAAGAAATAAGTGGCAAACATCAAAAATCACACAAAAATGAATGTGAGATGAGAAACCCATTACAAACATTTTAGCATGGTAATGAGTGTTTTTTAGAGGGTTAATGAGAGGTAAAAGGGTATTTCATTTTTTATATCTCACAAGCATAGTATGGGGGTTGTTTTAAAGCATACTCAATCATTAGGAATTAATAATAATAGGGCACAACCTAGGTGATATTCTTGAACAAAAGCGAGAGGGATGATCCCCTGCCTTATGCTTGAATGTGTTCTTGAATTGTTATTTATGACACAAATAAAAAAATAGTCTTATTAATTCATAAGTCAAGAACCTCTTCTATATGTAAATGTTTTATTGCAACCCTTTTTAGTTAATTCCATTCTGTTTTGATTAGATACAATGTTCAATTTCATTGTTTGGACTCGTTTTTTTACATGGTTTTAAATGATAGCTTCAATTATATTCATGTTTGGATAATTATATAAAATGGACGTTATTGTCCAAAAATGATTTTATATTTTATTAGTGAACTTCCAGAAGAATAAATTTTTTTAAATTTAATTTGGTTAATTAGTGTGAAGTAGAATTATTATATATATAAACTTAGTGACAACCATTTTTGCAGAACGTTGTGTTTGATTACAATGAACATGTTTTACTTTATATATTAATACCATTTGTACAATAGGATTACAGAACTGAAAAAGGATATATTAAATATATAATTATATGGTTCATCCATTACAGAAATGGTTTCATTAACAGAATTAAATATTATATTATAAATTAATAAACTGTTGTCCTTGAATGTGCAAAATTCACAAATCTTCAAAGGTGCTTTCATTTATTTCAAATAAATAGTGGGGAAAAGAGAGAAGGTAATGAAATATACCATTAGCATGAAAAAATTCTAGTACAATTATGTTACTGGATTTATCATACTATTATGGTGAGGAATGAAATAAAAAAAAGTTAAAATATTTGAATGAATTGGAAAGAAGAACTTACCTCTTGAGACTTCCTCCTTTGAGAACCTCTTAAGAGAAGAGTATTTGGTATTTTGAAGAGTTTAGGAGCTTTTGGACGTGGGGGAGGATCTTGGAGAGTGACTTGGGAAGAATATTGGCAACGAACAAGGCTTGAGTGGTGTGAGAGGGAGATGGGGTGAGGGAAGCTTTATATAGTGGAGGGGATAAGAGTTTTCTTAATATTATAATCATTAATTTATTATTTCCTCTCATGAAATCCATTAGTGATTATTCCATGACCGTGAATAGTAATATATGCATGTGACTTAGAACCAATTTTTCTTACATCATCATATCACCATCAATGACTCATCAATCAATTATTTAGCATTTATTGGGAATTTTCTGATTTTACTATTCATCAGAAATTTATGTGTTTCATAAAAATCCCAATACATCACCCTAATCATTTTTCAATGTGTATAATCCAAAAATGATATATTTTTCTCAAAAATAATTTTATAAATATGTTTGATTAATTATTAATTAAAATAATTATTTAATCAAAAAATATAAACACTTAAAATATTCATCTACATTTTTAAGGTGCCTATATTCATTTATAAATTCAAGGGCACATATTCCATTCATAAGAGTCATATTACTATTCATAAGGGTACGTTACTATTAGTAAATGTAGGTTACTATTCATAAGGGTTGGTTACTATTAAATGAAAATTAAGTTAATTCTATCAGACATTAATTAACATCTTTGTCACAAACTTGTTTGTTAAATTTTAAAAAATGAAATCAAAGAGATGACAAAATAATGTTTTATGGCGAGGTTATGGAAATCTCATATAAGTTACAATTTTTTGATCCATCCAGGCTTAATGATTCTTGAAATATATTCTATAACAAAAATTTATTTAAGATAAACATACCATAAAATGTTTGGGGTGCTACATTATTTCCTCCTTCAAAAAAAATTTCATAGCAATTTTATGTATGAAACTCACCAAAAAGAGGTGGGTGGTTCTTTTTCCAGAAATCCTAAAGTTACCATGTTTCTTCCTCCATATTCTGTTTCCTCCAAAGAAAATTTACAAGGAAAGTTGTTTAATTTCTCAATAATTTCTTCCTTGTGTCAAGAATCACAATATGCTTTTCACAGTATGACAAATCAGGTTCCGATTCAATTTCATCATATGTGAGTACTTGTGTTGGGTCTGGAATGTATTACATCAACAATGACACATGGAACACATCAAGGACGTTGGAGAGATTTGGCAGCATTGCTAAATAGTAAACTACTGTTCTAATTCATTCCAAAATTTCAGATGGTCCGATATACCTGGGCCCTAGTTTCCCTTTCATACCGAACCTTAAGACACCCATCCATGGAGATAATTTCAGAAATACATGATCTCCCACTTGAAATTCCATGTCATTTCTCAGGATTTCCGCATAAATCGTCTTACTACTTTGGACTACATTAATATGGTCATGTAATGTATTCACCATTGTCCTGGTCACTTTAATATGTTCTGGGCCTATAAGTTTCCTCTCACAAACATTGTCCCAAGAAGTTATAGATCAAAATATCATTCCATACAATGCTTCATATGGATCTATTGGAATAATAAAACGAAATCTATTGTTGTTGGAAAATTACACCAAAGGAAAGTATTGATCCCATATACATTGGAAATCATGAGACCATGATCTCATCATGTCTTCTATAGTCTAAATTTTCCATTCAGACTGTCCATCAGTTTTGGGGTGATAAGCAGTACCCAAACGATGCTCAATATTCAAAGCCTTCTAGATTCTTTTCCAGAATTTTGATGTATACTCGGGGTCTCGATCAGACACAGTCGATAGAAGTGAACCATGAAGTCTTAAAACTTCATTAATATAATGTTTTCCCATGTTCTCAAGTGTATAATCCTCCATTATATGATGAAAATTTCTTGATTTTTTGATCCGATCAATAATTAACCATATTTCATTGTTCCTTTTAGGTGTCCTTGATTTTCAGGTGAAAATATCCATTATAATTTAATCCCACTTCCACATAGGAACACGTAGAGTTTTCATAACTCCTTTGGGGTGTTGTCTCTCTACCATCACTTTTTAACAAACTAGACATCGTAACACGTAGTCAGCAATTTTACGCTTCATATTATCCCACCAGAAATATTCCTTCAGATCTTTATAAATCATGGTGTTACCAGGGTGTATAGAAAAATTTATGTTATGAGCATAACCTAGTAGTTCCCATTTTATCTCAGGTACTGATGGAATGCATAACCTCTTCCCCAATTTCAGAACTTCTATTTCAAACACAAAGTCAGCCAGTCTCCCATCCTTGACAGCATTAAATTTCTTGTTCAGGTTCTCATCCTAAGATTTGAGAAATTTTTATCATCTCTAATAAAGATAGTTTAGAAATCATTTGGAAGAGGAATTATTTTTCCCATTACCTAACAATTCCCATATCCATATTTAGTAAATCCAATAATATAGTATCTCTCTCATTCTTTATTTGAGTCAGAAGTCCCTGAATTTTCCTTCATAATTCATCTTCCACCTTATTCACCTTTCATGGGTGGTAGTGTATTGAACAATAATAATCTTTGAGTAACTCAATCCATCTCCTCTACCTCATGTTGAGTTCATTTTGTGTGAAAATGTATTTCAAACTATTGTGGTCTATATATATATCACATATCATTCTATAAAGATAATGCCTCTATATTTTGAGAGCAATGATTACAACTGATAACTCAAGATCATGAGTTGGATAATTTTTATCATGATTATTGAACTATCTTGATGCATAAGCATTAACTTTAACATTTTTCATAGGGAAACAATGCAATAAATTTTTGATTCATCACTGAATATGAAAAATCCACCACTTCCAAATAGAAGAGTCAAAATTAGAGCATAGACCAATATTCATTTCAAACCATAGAAGCATTCTGTACATTATTTTTTCCACACAAACATACCTAAATTACATGTGATCATGGTGAGAGGTTTAGCCAGTCAAGAAAAATTCTGAACAAAACACCGATAGTAAG
Organism: Viscum album; assembly: GCA_963277665.1. NCBI lineage: Eukaryota > Viridiplantae > Streptophyta > Magnoliopsida > Santalales > Viscaceae > Viscum > Viscum album. Next base: position 2,079,554,507 of record OY728152.1, on the reverse strand, counting down.
CTACTATGCCCATAAAACTTTACACCTCTGTTATATTTGTTGGTGTGGGAAAATCTTGGATTTCCATTGTCTTCGCAGGATCAATAGGGATTCCATCCATGGAGACAATATGGCCTAGAAAATAAACTTATTGAAGACCGGATTCACATTTTAGAAACATCCCATATAATTTATTGCTTCTAATAGTTTGCAGAATTACCTTCAAGTGAATCTAATAATATTCATATATTTTTGTGTATATGAGGATATCATCGATGGATAACACAACAATGTTATCAAGATATTCATTTAAAACTCTATTCATTAAATCCATGAAAACAGAGGGTGAATTTTTCAGTCCAAAATGCATTAATATAAACTCGTAATGCCGATACCTGGTCTGAAATGTTTTCTTAGGAATATCTTCCTTCCTAACACACAACTGATGATATCTGGATCGAAGGTAAATCCTAGAAAATAATTGAGCTCTATGAAGTTGATCAAATAAATTATCAATCCAGAGTAGATGATACTTATTCTTTATAGTAATAGTATTCATTTCTCTATAATCAATGCAATGCCTCATGGATCCATCTTTATTCCTGACAAAGAGAACATGGGGTATCAATAGAGAAACACTAGGTCGAGTAAATTCATTTTCACTCAAATACTATAGTTGTTTCTTTAGATCTACTAATTACAATGTATCCACTCTATAGGGAGTCTTTGATATAGGTCTTGAATGAGGAATTAAATCAAAAGAGATGTCAACTTCCTGCTCGGCTGGATGTACTGGTAAATCGTCTAGAAATACATCAGTGTATTCTTGGATTATGTGCACATCTTCATTTTGAAGATTTTGTTCCTCGCCCATAGATATTAGTTTATCATCATCTCCATGTATTGAATTCAATATAAATACTAGGGATTGTTCTAGATAAGAATCAGGTGGTGATGTTTTTTCTCTAAAGACAAGGGATTCTACACCATTTTCAAAATTGTGACTTCCTCCTTCTTACAAAAAATATTTGCATCATAATTTCACTGGAAATCCATACTGATAATGATATCAAATTTAGTAATTGGTATGAAGATAATGTTAGATACTAAATCACATTTTTTTGTCTGTAGGGGGACAAGTCAACATGCCTTTGTTGCAATGATACATCCCCATGGAGTTATGTCTGAAAAATCCTGTATTATATCAAATTAGATATATCTAATTTTCTTGGAAAACTGCGAAAATATAAATGAATGCGATGATCCAAAATAAAATAATTTGTTGGCTATTCTTGAAGAAACAATTAATGTACCAGCCACCACGTCATTAGGAACTTCAACCACTAGAGTTGTAATTGCATAAGCTCTGCCTTGTTCTCTTGGAATTTTCTGAGGCGTGTTTCCTTGTCACATAGGACACTCATTTTCATAGTGTCCCATCTCTCTACTATTTTAGCATTGAATATAATTTAACTGTTTCTTCCCCGTACATTCATCAGACCAATGACCATTTTCTCCACAGTTATAGCAGACTCCTATGCCTTTCAAGAATTTCGTGAGATGATTCTTTCCACAGTTCTCCAATAATGGGAATAGGTTTGTTCCCTTTATCTCTATTGGTGGTTCTCCTTTTCCATTGTTATAATTCTTCCTCTTCTTTATGTTTGTTTCATTTTAAAAGATTTGATATACAAAATTCCCTCTCTGTTTTGATGGCACATGATACAATTTAATCATATGATAAAAATGACTGACAAATCAGTTCCCTTCGAAGACATGGCATAAAACCTTCAAAGAAATTATCAATCTTGTCTGTTGAGTCACATACATAATCTACGACATACTGGCCAGCCTTATGAAAGTATCCTCATACTCTACAACACTATCTTTTTCCTATTGTTTTAAGCTAATGAATTTCCTCTGCCTTTTAGTTCGTTGATCACGAGGGAAATATTTTTAGAAGAATATTTTCTTAAAATTCCACCATTCCATATCATCTATTTTTTCTTCATCCATGGTATTCTAAATCAACGACCACCCTTGATCAACATTGATCTTAAGACAATACACTGCAGGTACTACCTTTTCCTTTTTATTTCTTTTTAATTCCATTCATATATTTTAATGGTACTTGATCCCTTACTCAGTAGCCAGTGGGTTAGTAGTCGCAATAAAATATGGGGGCTTCTACCACATGAAACAATCCGACACAGGTGTGGAATGGTTATTCCATACTACCTGAGTAATTTGTCCCAATATGGCCATGATTCAATTTGCTCCAACATTGACTGTGTTGACTGGCCCAATTGGGAGATCTCTATGTTGCATAAGAGTATTGATTTACCTTCTTCCATTAGATTACATTTCTAAATAATGGAATACACTAGATTAGTTAATGAATCTTATATAAAAAACACTCAACATAAAATGAAATTCAATGCGTTTCTAATCTTATAAACAAGATTTATTTGAGGAAAAATATACATTAAACTCTTTCATACTGGCTTGTAATGAATATGTGAATTATCCTATGAATATCCCCTAGGTGTGTCATAACCAAGAGTACAGAAAGTCCCATTATCATGCACCTGTCCCTGTTTGATTCTAGCTCAAAGAGGTGTTGTCGGGTTTTACCCCTATATACATATGTTCTAGAGCCGCCTCAACCTACTCGTATCAAGAAAAGAACGTGTTGCTTATAATATACACATAATATACTCCTTACCAAAATACCAGGACGTTATTTTATGTTTATCCTCAAATACTAACTTAGGGATTTGTTCCATACCTTACATTTTCTACTCTAGTTTCCATGTTTTCTACTAAACATCTTTTGATACCAACTGTAACACCCAAACACCTCCAGACTAGAGCCAGTGCATTTCTTGTGATATTGGCACAGTTGGAAGGAATTAAAATACTAAAGGACCGATCAGTTTAGTAGTCTTGAAGAATCCAGATATATATATGTTACTCAAATTACATTGGAAAAGTTTAAAAAATACCATACATAATGAAACTAAAAATTACATCAACAAGAACTCAATAAACGATCTCCTATAAGTCACCTATTGAATGTAAACAATGAAATGGTTGAGATCAAATTCTCACCAAGGGAAACAAATAGAAGAATCATGAGTAATATAATAAGAGAATCACAATCAATCTGACATAATTAATATGGCATGGTGAATAAATTAATAACTAATGCAATTAATAAACTGTGATTGAAGCTGCATCCATATATTTTGCCACAATGAAAACCTCATGGATAATAATAATAACTGATAACAAATAAAGAGAATGATTATTAGTTTGATGTCATGTATCTGGCCCATGATACCATAATACTATAAAAATTGTTTAGTTCTATGGGTGGAAACTCGTCTGAATTTTGGAAACCAAATCGAAGGGTTTGTCACCAAAATGATTTGTCTCATTAGACCTACCGATGCATCGAGGGGCTGAAGCAGGCCCCACTTACCACTGCATGTCCAAAGAATTATTTATACATTGATTCAATCCAAGTGAAATTTTACATTTCAATATTTTTATTGAGTAGATTATAATGATTTATGAATATTTCAATAATCAAAATATCATTCCAAATATACACCGTATGTAAAATGGTATAAAGTTTAGACCACAAAACTATCCATGATATGAGATTATGGATATGTAATATAAATATAATTTCAAATTAAAAGTGATCTCAAAAGGTCTGTAGGTACATCATATATGGATTATTAGGTGCACCATTCAACGTTAGTCACAACAAAATAGTAGTTGAGAGAAAGACTCTTACCATAATGTACTCAGTCAAATTAAACGACCAGAATATAATACCCCTCAAATGAATCATTTTATAACATGAATATAAAGAGAATCATTTTATTATATATCAAATTTTAGAACACATATACCATATTCAAAAAATAAGTGGCGAACAACGAAAATATCACAGAAATGAAAGTGAGGTGAGAAACCCATTACAAACATTTCGGCATGGTAATGAGTGTTATTGAGAGGGATAAATTAGAGGTAAAGGGTTATTCCATTATTTATATGTCACAATGGCAGTATGGGGGAGGTGAGAGAGAATACTCCTTCACTAATGATTGATAATAAATGGGCACAACTTAGGGGAGATTCATGTGAGTGAGTGGATCTTTTACCTAATGATTGATGGTGTTCTAGACTTGTTATTTGAGACCTGAATAAAAAAATTAGGCTCAATAATTCATAATTCCAGAACGTCTTCTATATTTAAATGATTTATTATAACCCTTTTTAGTTTATTCAAGGCCTTTTTGATTAGTTATAAGGCTAAATTTCCATGTTTGGGATCGTTTGTTTTCTTGGTTTTAATTGATCAGTTCAATAATATTCAAATTCGGATAAATATATAAGATGGACATGGTAGTCTAGAAATGAAGTTATATTATAATATTGAACATCCAAAAGATTACATGGTTTAAATTTAATTTGTTTTCTTAGAGTGAAGTCGAATTATTATATATATAACCTTAGTGACAACTGTTTTGGCTAAACGGTGGGTTTGACTACAATGAACGTGTTCTACTTTATAACTTAATACAATTTGGACAAAAAGATTAAATAACTAAAATAGGATATAATAAATTTATAATAATCTATTTAAACCATAAAACAAATAGTTTCATGGAATGAATTAATTATTATAATAGAATTTGATAAATCGTTGTCCTTGATAGTGATAAATTACCACATCTCAAATGGTGCTTTCATGTTGTTCAAATAAATGGACGGGAAATGAGAGAAGTTAATGAAATATACCATTAGCATGAAAAAATTACAATACATGTTTGTTACTATATTTATCATACTATTATTGTGAGGAAAGAAAATAAACACATAAAATAATTGAAGGAACTAGAAAGAAGAATTTACCACATGAGGCTTACTCCTTTGAGAACCTCTTAAAAGAAGCGGTTTTGGGATTTTGAAGAGGCTAGGAGATATTGGAAGTAGGGGAGGATCATGGGGAGTGAATTGGGTAGAATAATGTCAAGGAACAAGGCTTGACTGGTGTGAGAAGAAGAGGGGGTGAGGGGTGATTTATATAGTGGAGAGGAGTGGAGTTTTCATAATATTATAATCATTATTTTATTATTTACTCTAAAGAAAACCAATAGTTAGTATTACATGACCACAAATAGTAATATATGCACGTTATTTTGAACCAATTGGGATTACATCAGCAGATCGTAAACAATGACTCAATTAATCAATTATTTAGTATTTATTGTGAATTATCGGATTTTACTATAAATCAAAAATATCTGTATTTCAGAAAAATATCAGAAATTCATCCTATACCTTTTCTGTTGTGTAGAATCCAAAAAAAAGTACATTTTTTAAATATAATTTTAAAAATATGATTAATTAATTATTTAATTAAAATAATTATTAAATTGAAAAATATAAACACATAAAGTATTAATCTTCATTTTTAATGGGCCTAAATTCATTTTTATGTTCAAGGGCACAAATACCATTCATAAGAATCATATTACTATTCATAAGGGTAAGTTACTATTCATAATAGTATGTTACTATTCATAAGGGTAGGATACTATTCACTGAAAATTAAGTTAATTCCATCAGACTCTAATTATCATCTTGATCACGACCGTGTATGTTAGATTTTTACAATTCAAATCACAAAACAGAAAATTTTAAGTTTTATGGCTAGGATATGGCTACCTCCAATAATTAAACATGTCTTGTTCCATAGAGGCTTTGTGATTAATGAAATATAGGCTAAAACTAAAATGTATTTAAGTGAAACATACAATAAAATGCTTGGGGTGCTACAAAGTGACCCACTAAAATAAGGTGTATGCTTCCTCATGATTAAATAAAAATATGTTCTTTCATCCATTGAAAATGTATAATATCAACATGATTCATGTCTTTATAATGTTATGTATGAATACATATTATATTTCTCTTTCATGATCCTGTAAAATTTTATTTGATCGGAGGAAAAAATTGTGTTTCCCTTCACATTCAGTAGTAATGTGGGTCATTAATCTTCAAACCATTGATTTTAATAGAAAAAAATTTATGGGAAATAGTAATCATACTAAGAAGAAAAAAACTAATTTAAAAATAATTCATAAGATGTCTAAATCATGCAACCTTGTATTAAATATTTTAAATATTTTTTTATACTAGGCCATGCATATTCAATTTATATTTAGATAATTCATAATATCATACAAAAAAATTCAATTATCCCATGATGATCACCGAGGAAGGTCAAATACTAGTTTATTGTTTTATTAATAATAATAATTCTATATAAAAAATCTATTTAATACCCAATTTAACAAATTAAGAGTTTTTAACCGTAGGTTCATATTTTCCTCAACCATATAGACTTTCTAGTATCCAAAAAATGATATATTTTCCCTGAAAAATATATTCATTTCTTTACTATAACATATGATGTCCTCCAATATGTATTCTTATACTAAGGGTTCTCTGTAATATTTCCTCATCAGACTTTCCAAAAATTATCTAAACCATTCAATAATACAATACAAGGTTACCCAAAAATTACATACATAAATATTACCTCATTTTAGATGTATATTAAATATATATCATTATATTCCATGATTGAAATTTATAAATTTAGTTTTCTTTGGAAAAAAAAGATATAAAAAAATATAATATATCTATATCATCTTCCAGTTATTTTTCACTACTAAAACCTAGAATAGAAATATCTACCTAAAATGATTGTAAATACCTAGGTGAAACTAAAACATAATAAATGATGGTTTTATATTATGTGTAGGAGTGGAACATGTAATATAAGTAATTGATTATTTTCAATCTTAATATGTGAATGAGGGAATGATAACAGGGGATTAACATTTTAATATCAAATCTAGTAATTCATATCTTGTTATCATGAGTCATTGAAAAATAATGGAACATAGATGATGTGAATCATAAAGGAATATATGAATATGATATATGAGTGTTAATTCAGATGTTCTATGTCTTATTTTCACATTTTGTTATATTTAGAAATCACAATCATTTTATAAAAAAAAGGATTTCTATATTTTATTCCCATATTTTTTAGTATGATTTTTTAAAAAATTATCGTTCACCATATATAGAATAAGATTTAAAGTATTAGGGATAAAAACATATTATTCATCATTATGACAATAAGATTATGTGTTTTTACAAAATTTAGATATAACATCTCACAATACAAGAATTTGAATTTAGTTATGTCTATCCTACTAAAAAAGTTCTGAACATCTGGATGATGGCGGTACTGATATATCATAGTAACCTCATAAGGATTAATATACTAGAAACCATAATAATTTTTATCAGACTGACCTATGTTTATAATAAGGATTTAAAGACTATATTAAATTGTAAGGAATAATTTTAACAATGTAATGGTTTTAATCAATATGACATTGTACATTCAATTATGGTATATAATTGTGAGAAATCAAGTACAAGGTGTCTGAGTCCATTGCAATAAAGAGGGAAATATAACGTTTGTGATATTTTATACAGATCAATTGAATAGTTTAGAGATGATCTCTTTCAAATTTCATAACATCTAAATATTTATCGGTATAAATAGCTCATTCTTAGTTGCTGTAATTTTGTAGAGTGTTTTATTTTTAAAGGATCCTTGTTAGGAAAGTTTCATTATGAACATTTAAAATTGTAATCCACATCCGATAATTGCCATTATTGTGGATTCCTATGATATGTAGAAGTTGAATCCAACCCATAAGATCATGGGATTTGAGGAATTATAAGACAAATCTAGTCCGATCCTCATATGATGGAATTTGATGGATAGATATATAGATACTTTTTATAATATTACTAATGGATTAAATGGTATAGATTGTTTTGAATCACAATATGTATAAAACTGTGGATATTATCAGTCAATCCATTTTCATATCTTTTTTATTGTTGTATTTTTAAATTATTTATTCTTATATTAGTTATTTGTAGAATAAAATTCATTATAGTAAGATTTCTCTATGACTGATTTATGGGTATTTTTTTAATAACAAAAAAATAAATTGATTTAAATTGGTTCCATTATGATTATGATATTTTACCTTGATATAATCATACTTTTTATGGTAATGATTTTCTGACTAATAATATGACTTTGTCAATGTCTAATAAAGTAACAAGAATATGATTTTAGTTTTTTTAGTTTATATCTTATAAAATAATTTTTTTAAACTAAAATGTCACCCTATTGAATGTATATCCATTATATAACACACTTATGATCTTAAAATTGGTACGAGTGAAGGTTCTACAACATATACATGTTGAGTTTGTACTCCTTCAATCAACTGAATGTTTTCTAAAGAATTGTTATAAAAATTTTGTTTATAAATTTTTATACATCAAAATTATTTCAATAAAATAATCTCTATCCATTTCGAGATGATATATCTTAAGGATGGATTTTTATATAATAAAAATAAATGCGAAACACCTATCATTAATGGTGTTTATTATCAGTATTGTTGAGATAGGTTGAATTTTATTATTGATACTACATGTGATAATCATGTCATGTTTACTGGATACAAAACGATTCCTGATAAGTATACAACATCAATTAAACATAATGAAAAAATTATAATCAGTTAAATTATAGATTTAAAAATACTTTACCTCATTCATTAACAAAAATTTTTTATCGTAAGATATATTATTTTAAATCTACTAATAGTATATAGAAAAAACTAGACGTTAGGCAATTTGGGACTTATAGAAATTTTGAGACCATAAGATCTATTCTTATAGTAGACTATCAATCCTTTGATATTATTTATAGATAATCAACATGAAAGATATAAATGAGTTTTATCCCCATTATTAATATTTTATAAATTATTGGTGAACATGTTATTGATGATGAAATGATTGTGTAACGGAATTTAGATACCATTCCCAATGAGTGAGAATGAAAACGAAAAGTTATTGATGTGACATGAAAACATAATAATATTACTTTTTATGAACTTATTGGCACACTATGGTTGTATGGTGGTTGACTAAAGAGATATTCTATGAATGAAAAGAATAAATTGTGTGCTGTTTATTTTTCGATAACTACTGTACCTACTAAAAAACAAATAACTTATAAATCAGTTAAATCTCTAAGAAAGAATAAAATTATTGTTCAATACAATTAAACAAAATTAAATAATTTTGAGAATGAATTAGATAATAATTCAATAAGAATGAATAATAAGTTTAGGAAAAATATTTTCAAAATCGATATAAGAAAATCCAGAAGGATAATGTGTCATGAATGATACTAATGTCACAGGCTATGAATGTTTGAAATATAGACATATCCATTTTGATTTTCCAATGTTGGAAAGGGAATATTGAAACAAAAATAATTCAGAAATAAATTCAATGTAGTAATACGAATCCAAAGGAATGAATGTATTGAATAATGCTAACACTTAGAGTGATGGTTGTGGTGATTCTTCTAACATTTCATGACATAATGAATGCTCTCGATAGCGGAACATTTGTTTTTTTATTATCTACCATTGTAATCAATGTTTCATTGAAATGGTAAATAAAACTGAATCCCTCATCAAAATGTATTGAAATACTAATTATCCTTATGAAAAATTTTCTAGATCTTCTGAATAACAATAATTCTAAACTAAAGATAATTAATTACATTGTTGTGATGAATTTTATAAATTTTCAATACATTTGGAAAATTTAAATTTTAATATTTCAAAAAAAAAATTTATAATTCTATGGAAAGAATTCTATGGTTTATTCAGGATAAATGATCCAAAATATGAAATATGTAATCTTTATAAATATCTTAATCAACCTATTTCTGAAAAGATACTATTTCAAAATATTTTGAATTATTTTTTTTCTAAAATGAATAATTTCAGTCATGTTTGGTTAAAAATTATTAAAAATGTATTACAAATGAGGATAATAATTTAGTTGTAAATCTAAAATCTGAAATTTTAATTTTTTCCAACTCTAATCAATTTTTTTATAATGTAATGGAAAATTTTGATAAAATATTAAAACAAACTCATCTATATAGTGATAATACCAGAATGTGTTATATATATAAAAAACATGTTTTCATTAGAAATTAATTCATTCAAAAAAGTGAACATTTTTATCATTCTGATTCATTGAGGTGGGAACTTGAGAAATAATCAAACTTTATATAAAATAAAATCCATAAGTTTTCATAAAGCCTATTTTTTCAAATGAAATTAATTTTTCCTCCAACTATGTTGGATAAATGTGACTACCCAAGATATTGTTTTCTAACAATACCAATACAATAAGGTTGGGGTTCTAAAAGTGTAATGTTTTTTGTTTTAAAAAAACAAATATAGTATCATATAAAAATATTATGGTACATGGTTATTAGATGATCCAAACAGATAACTAGAAATTAATATTTCTTCAAGATGATAATGAAGATGAAAGGTGGGAAAAAATTATTCATTGATAATTATAAATGGGAGATTATTGAAATAAGTAACATGGTTCTTCTTGGAAATGATAATATTTAAAATGATTTATTTGTTAATGGTCCTAATCTAAACCTCATAATTATTTTTCATTTTTGTGAAAAATGTTACCCTGTGATCATTAGGAATGAAAATTTTTTAGTACATTATTCCAAGGATGAATGTAATTCCCATACCCTAGAAGCCCATAGCGGGTGAATTATTAAAATACATTGAATGATTACAACGAATCAAGTCCTGAAATACCGATCAGTTTAGTAGTCTTGGAAAATAGATTACATAAATTAACATTACATTACACATTATAAAATAAAACCCAACATAAATAATCTATTTATAACACCATTAATCCCACAGATTAACCCTATATATAAATCGGTATACTCTTATTGTAATCATGTAGAAATAAAACATAAGATATGGGTGAGATCAGATGCTCAGAAATATTAAGAAATAAATATAAAGATAACATAAACATTAGGCATGGTGAATAATTGCAAAACACATGCCTTATGGAATATAAAATATTAGAACTTTATGGAAGGAATATGAGCTGAGTAAATAATGAAATAATAAAACATAGACATGGGTATTCTACTAGTCGAATAACCACAAGAAATATCAATATCTAATCTCATAAGTATGGAATATATAATTCCAGAAATTATCAATCATTTTTTTAAGGCCTCATCCAAGACGTCTAAATATTATTAAGGCCTCGGCTAAAACAATATATCAAAAATTTAGTAAAGTCCTTGGCCAATTCCATGTCTAATTGTCTCATATGTCCTACCGATGCATCAAGGAGCTATAGTAAGTTCCACCTGTCACTTACTAAGTCCATTGCATTCCTAATATGAAATAGGTGAAACATAATCTAAACATTCATATTAAAACTATCATATGAAATTTCAATACTTTTACCTCATAATATGAATGGGATAAAAATATCACATCCATAGTAAAACATAACTCATTAAATACAATATGGACGATATCATTATAATAGATTAATCTCAATCGAGAGTAATCAAGGATATTAACATAGAACAAAATTATCAACAAAACTATATGAGGGAAATATCACCCTTTTTCTTGAAAACATATAAAGGTTTTTGTAGTTATCAAAAGGATTTTTAAAATAGATTTTTGAATCCAAGTGTCCTATACCACATTGAAAGTTTAAATAGGAATTTTAGTTTTAAAACATTAATGTCCATATAAATAAATCCTTAAAACAATCTTTAAAAAATGGACATTAATGATAATTATTTTGTAGAATAAATCATTAAAATATTTAAATTATATTTTAGTTAGAGTTCTTAACCAAATGAGAGATGCTTGAATACAAATAATTGAGATAATAAAAGTAGTATAATATCTTCATAATAATGGATTTCATGATATAATTTGTCAAAAGACAGTATATACCCCATATAAAAGTGAATTGTTGCATAAAAACAAATAAGTCTCAATGAAATGTAAATTGAGAAAAAGTCCATTACATAGGTTGTATCCTTAGGTTAAGGATAAATCAATGACATAATTATGTGTGAAAATTATAAATACAATCCATATGATTGGATATTAAGTGTAAATAAATAAAAGTATATTCACACATATTGTTGTAAAAACAACACCAATGACTTGGTTATTTAACTTAATGAATGGAAATTTAGTTAGGATTACTCTTATGATATTCATATCAATGACATGAGAAGGTATAAATAGAGTGATTATGTGTATCAAAAGTATATCCACACAATGTATAGTAAAAATTAATACATAAATAATAAATATTGATTCCCCACATAATCATCGAGTAAAATAATCAATGAGGTACGTGTAAATCCCAATGAGTGGAAGTTGAAAATTGAAATTCCCTTACTGATTTGGTAACTTAAAAAACATAAACCCCATGAAAGAAGGATAATACAACGAAGTTTTAAATACCAATAAATTAAAGTATATTACACCAATAACAAAATAATGGGAAGTACATTCACCACACAAAAGAAAATAGTGGCCAATATAGCATGAATCTCACAAGAATAAAAAGTGAGATGAAAAAACCCTTACTTTGTTGTAATCAATCGAGTCGTATGACCAAAAGTTAATAACCACAAAATTAATAACATAATACCATTTATATAAAGATAATAATTATAATATATATGTAAAATGGCATTGCACAATACACCACATATAATAAATAAGTGGAGAACAATGGAAATCTCATAGAATTAAAAGTGAGATAAGAAACCCATTACCTCAAGTCTGAATTGTCTGGTATGTTCCCGATTCTTCGTTAATATGAAAATTAAGTTAACTCATACTTGATTAATATCTTTTTTAATGTTTATTATTTATTTTATATCACCTATTACCATTCTATAACAAATAGTTAATTTTTTTATTCATATTTGATATTTTATCGATGATCAGAACATGAGTTAAAAATGAACTTGTTATAATTACTATTTTTCCATGTTGTTAAAATTACATTGTATCTTGAATTATATAAATTATTTAGATATCATATATATATTATATATCCATTATATGTATGTATTTAAATCATTACATAACTTTTGGAGACAAGAAATGAAATGCACCGTTCAGGGAGATGGTAAGCCGTACGTACAGATGAATGCTACTTTCATTTATATTTAGTATTTTAGTGGAATCGAAAATTAATTATAAAAATGTATATTATAATTAAAGTATAATAACATATACAATATCATTAACTCCATACGTCGTATGTCCCTCACAAGTCATTAACGAGTCATATCACTTTGAGTGGGTGGTAGCCTGGACATTCTCCAATGAAATTATCTTGTTTTACCAATAATGGAATCCATAAATGTGTGATATAAATGGAAAAAACTAAATAAAAAAGAAAAAATAAACATAATGTATATCATATATAAATAATGTTATATATTAAAGGCCACCGTGAGAGGTGGTAGGATATAATTTAATAATCATCATTTCGTGAGGCGTTAGTTTACCAACCACAGAAACAATATGTTCTTCACCCATTATATGGATGTGTGTTTAAGTGTAGTTCGAATACATCTCATAAAAACATCCTAGTATATTTAGGATACTTGTGTTTTTATAAATGTAAGTAATAAAAAAATTTTATGGTGGTTGGAGAAGTAAACTATAACTAAATAGAACTATAGAATTTTAGAAAAATCATTACCTTTAATTTGGGTAACTTATATTGGTTTAAACTAAAGGGACTTCTTGAAGTTAGTATTGCCTTAGGTAAGGATTATAGGCTTAATAAAGGGATCTTGAGAGCTTATATGTCCTGGGGTTGGACTATCCATGGGGCTTGAGAGGTGTGCAGAATGGGATAGAATTGGTGTCTTTTTATACGGGGGCAGGGCCTCTTTAGGAAAGTGTGAAAATATTATTTTTATATATAGAGATATTCGGTTTCTAAAGATCCAAAACTAATTAGAGAAAACTATATGATGCCTCATGGTTTAAATAAAATCATCCAATAAGAATTGAAAATGTAATTGTTTTAATATTAATAATCTTATTTCTCAAAATCATTTATTAATGAGGTAAATACTACATCGTTATTGTCCCATGAAAAATTTTATTTATTTTATGTGTAAAAATTAATAAAATACCATAAATTAAGAAATAATTTTATCTTTCCAATGAATATTTATATTCTAAAATATGAATTACATAACCCGATGTAAAAATTGATATACTAAAAGATATTTGTTAATGTCATTTTTTGTCTTTACTTTAAGTTTAATAAAACTGTGTCATTATCACCCTTATGTGGCTCCATGGGCTCCCAAAGTCCCCCCAAGGATTCCCATGGTCATCCATGACTCATACAATTAGGATAGGACAATTTTTAATTTAATTTTTGATTATTATAAGATTTCTTTTAACTTGAATTACCCAATTTACCTTTAACCTTAGTAAATAAAAGTCAAAAGTTTCTTTTCACCAAAAATTATTTACATCTTATTGAATGAAATTTTACATACTAATAACATCCATGTATGTCGGATTTTCAAAATTATATTCATATAAGTGGTAAAATTTCATTTATATGAAAATGTCAGTTTTTAACTACTACTATATGGTTTTACTAATCATAATAAATTGGAATTTTTCAGAAAAATACCAAAAATTCAGCCTAAGATATACATGATATTATTAATTCAAAAATGATGTTTATTTTATAAAATTAAAAATATATTTGTATCATTACTTAATTTGAAATTAAATCCTGTTGTGAAAATAAATAGCGTGTTTTCAAGGAACAATAATTATCAAAATATTGACACTGGTTTAGGTATAATTTCAATGTTAAATAAATTTCAATGACCAACATTGGGTTAAATAGTAAAAATATAATATAATTATACTCATAACCATTAAAATGTATAATTGAAGACTATAATTTATTTTGATTCAAAATGCTATTTTCAATTAAAATTTAGAATTTTCACTATTCACCCAAATATGAATGTTTTTAGAAATACACAAAACTATTATCAAAAATAAATTTTTATGTCCTAATTCTAAATAAGAAGTTTGTCTTTTCAATTTGAATATATAAAGTGTCAAATATTGGATTTGAAAAGGGATTTCCATAAAAAATTGGTAAAATTTCATTTTTTTTTTGAAAAACGTCATTTATCTGAAAAAATGAACTTGTTCGAATATTATGTCTATGAAACACCGAATATAGATGATAAAATTATATGGAATACATAAAAGTAAAAATTCAGTTAATACAATTAATAACTGATTTTGATATGCTAGTTTGGTAAGTCGTCGTGTGGTTGAACGCGATGTTGTGGGAGGTGAAAGCTATTGAATTACTTTAAAGAGATATTGTATAGTGAATCCTTGGTGTGTTACATTATCCCCTCCTTCATTAAATTTCATCCTTGGAATTTAATCATGGGATTGAAATCTTGGGGATGAAATTTTCAAAAAAACATAGTTGAAATCCCACATCAAAAATTGATTAATGAGACCTCTGTTTTAAAATAAATAAAGGTATGTATGATGGTTACTGTACATAACACATAATTGGGTTCCATGTAAGAAAACATGGATATGGAATAGAAAACTATTAATCATGTTCTGAAGGAGTGTGATTGATACTATTATTAGGAGAAAGTTAATGATCTGAAAGCCATAAAATTCTGATGAGATGAAAGGTCTTTGATTGCCTAGTAGGAGAATTAAATGAACAACATTGTTGTTTTGTGTTCAGTTTCACAATTCTGATGAGTTTATTTATTATATTGATTAATATTATAAGTAGCTATACTTACTTCACAACTAGAGTTCCATCCATTAGTAAATTTCTACCACAAAATAATCTTTTCTCCAAATAATATTATTCAAGATGACTTGGTTACACCCGAAGTGCTACAATCAACTTATAAATAATCCCTTAATCAACAAAGGATAAACTATATATTCCCATTCTCATTAAATATTAACCAATTCCAAAATGGTTAGTACATGATCAAATGATCCCCAAAGTGGACAATCATTTATAGAAAGAAATACTACTATTGATCTCCAAAATTTAAACAAACAATACCCAACGTTCAACAAATACCCTTAAATGAACTATTTCCATAAAATCCTTCAATATAATCAAAACCAAGATTGAAACTCATAACTCGAAAGATTTTGATTGCGGTGTCTTCCATGTTAAATAGTATCTCCAAATAATATCAATTACTCTTAAAGTCACTTACCTAGAAGTAATTAACCTAATCAGATATTATTTATGATAGGTTAATCATTTCATTAAATAACACAAATCGCTATAAATCTACAATAAAAAATTTAAAAATATCCACCATTACTCCTCAAATGAAATCCCATAGTATTTTATTTTCCATGGGCATATAGTGTTCCCAACAGAGCGAACGTCTTACAAAATTACATTTATCACATAATCACCAAATTATTTTACTTAAATAAGGATATATATTTGACAATGAATAATGTCCCAAATTAACATAATTAAATCATTTAACTAAAAATAATTAATCAAACTAACTAGGGACTTCATGTAATCCAATGGTAGGTGATAAATCACAATCACACTCAGTTTGTTTGTTTGATTCCGAAAAACTTTTTATGATGCGGCAGGTTGTCACACGGTCTGCGTATTGTACATTTTCAGAAACTATATTTTAATACATTTCCAAAAGGAGATAAATTCCCCAAAATAACCATAACATAATTTAACCACAAATGTTATCTCATACCTCACATTTTCATCCTAAAATTTAATAACATGTAATTACCTCAAATTCAGGTATCATATAAAACCAAATGGTTATTTATTACTATATCCATAGGAGAAAAGACATTTCTTCCATAAATATCATTTTCACATGATAAATTGCACTGTTACACATAAAAGATAAAAATCATCCAAAGTAATCTCATCAACAAACAGAACTAATACCATTAATCATTTTTCCATCCATTTATTTCCACATAGGTTATTCCGTAACGAAGAGGTTATCCTATAGAATAAGGTATTGGATTGGGTGATTCCAAGGTCCCTTACATTTATGACAAATGATATTAATTGGATTTTTAGGATCAATTTTATTTTCATCCATAGTACTCTTCATTTTTCCTCAGCAATTCTTTACTTTATGCACTTCTTTCCCACACATAAAGCATTTCATTGTTCCATTGAGACACCTTCCTAGTATCTCCATCCACATTTCCTACATGATAGAAAATGAGCTTTCATTTCTCCTTGGACTTTACTTCTGGATCTCTTATCATTCAATACTTTTCTCTTCTTTCTTGAGTCTGGGAGTTTGTTAATATATATGTTGTTGATCATATTTTTGGAAAAATGATTCAGTATGAACATGATATCTTTTACACCTATAAATAGTCCATTTTGTTTCTCATTTCCACCACTGTTCCCACCTTTTATATCATCTTTAATGTTACTATAACTTCCTTCAAATCCGGCCATTTACTAACACATGAAAGCATAGTGTGAGTCATAAAATCATTTTGAGAATATCAGAACACTTTATTTTTAATCTAAATCACCTTAGGATTAACCAAGGTTATTTATTATCATGTTATATTATAATCCTTTAATTCGGTTCATAATGAAAATGTGAATTATTCCAAGCATATCTCTTGGTAATGTCATAACCAAGAGTGCAGCAAGGCCTGTTGTCGTTAACCAACATTCCTTGAGTGAAGCCCGAAACACCTTCCAATAGTTTTTACTCCTAGTTACATCTGTGCCAGAGCTGCCTCTACCTTCTTGTATCCTGACAGGGATGTATTTCTTAGAAAATACACAAAATAATTACATTACAAAAATTATAGGAAGTTATTTTATAATAATCCTCAAAGTCTATATTTGGGTAATGTGCTCTAATCATAGTTTGTCTAAATCAAGATTTCAAGGTTTGTACTAAATATCCTATGATAACAACTATAATTCCTCTACCCCAGAAGCATAGACCCAGTGAATTGTTTCAATACATTGGAATGATTACAATGAATCAAGTCCTGAACGGAAGATCTGTACAGCAGTTTCTGAAAATAGATTACATAAATGATCATTACATTACACATTAGAAAATAAACCCCGACATAAATTATCCTTTGAAAACTCCATTAATCCCCTAGAATAACCCTGACTTTCAATCATAATACACTTCTTGAAATCCTGGGAAAATAATACATAAGAAATGGGTGAGCTTAGATGCTCCGTAAGATTATGAATCATAGTGGAAGATAACATAAACATTAGTCATAGTGAATAATTGAAAAAAACATGTCTTGATGAATAATTAACATGGTCAATTTATGGCTAGAATATGACCTGAGTAAAAAATAAAATAATAAAACATAGTGATGGGTATTCTACAAGTCGAATAACCACATGAAATATCAATAGCTAATCTCATAATGATGTAATGCATAATGTCGGGCATTCTGAAACATTTTATCAACGCCTCGTCAAAGAAGTCTAAAAATGAATAAGGCCATGGCCAAAACCATATAATAATAATTGGGAAAGGAGTTGGAAAATTCCACGTAAAATTGTCTCATGAGACCTACCAATGCATCAAGGAGCTAAAGAGGACTCCACCTGTCACATATTAAGTCCAATTAATTCCTCATATGAAATGGGTGAAACTTAATCTAAACATTCGAATTAAAACTAGCATACAAAATTACAATACTGTAACCTCATACCATGAATGGCATAAAAATAGAAAATCCACAGTAAAAAAACTCATTAAATTCAATATTGAATATTGTATAAAAATATATTAACCTCAATCAGGACTAATAAAGGATACAATACTACAAAAACAGGCAATGGATGCGGTTCACTTTTATCAGCACTAAAAAAAACACTTATAAAGGGGGCCTTTATCAGTGATAAAAAAAGTGCTGATAAAGGGCCATGTTTATCTGTGCTAAAAAAAGCACTGATAAAGGCCCCCTTTATCAGTGCTTTTTAGCTCTAATAATGACCCCCCCCTATTTCAGCGCTTTTTTTGCGCGAATAATGGGGGCCCCTTTACCAGTGCTTCTTTTAGTAGCGCTGATAATGGGGGGATTTATCAGGGATTTTCCCAAGCGCTGATAAATTTTATGTTTCAAAAATATAAATTTTCTCATGAAAAATAATATTTTCTTATATTAGTATATTTATATTGATATAAAAATAATATATATTTTTTAAATATGATATAGAAACGTATAAATACACTATTACATTTAATATATAAGAAATTTAGTGAAAACGGATTCAAAATATTTTTCAAAAAATTAATAATTAATATTTTGCTAATTATTAATGATTACAAATCATTTAATAACAATTTGAGGGAAAAAATCAAATAAATTAATAAAAGATCCAAAATATGTTGAAAATGTAACTCAAACTTCAAATGACCTTAAATATTGATCCGGGTGTCCATTGGAGCTCTACAGCATATCAAATCAAAGCCTGCGATGAGCTCTATGCTGTAGTGACTAAGGAAATTCCTCTGTAACATTTGTATAACCCAAAAATCCCAGAATTCCTCAAAAACTAAGCTTTTAGTTGGTATACCCTGATTTATTAGCATTCAAACAAGTATAACTTCTGATCTGGATTTACATTAGGCATCTACCACATATCATATCAACAATTTTTTTTATTTTCTTCGATTTGACTGGATTTGGCATTGAAACCGAAGTCTAGATTATAAGTTATGGTTTTTTATCATTATATGTCTTTTCACATACACATATATATGTATTTATTTATAAATATATTTGTGTCTGTGTGTGTGGGTGTCTATGTTTGTGTCTGTGTGTTGTGTATATGTATATGTGAATGTATTTATTTATTAACTTATAAAATCACTTCAAAGACATATTTTTTCATAAATTTAGTTAAAACTAATCTTTATAACTACATTTTATGGCTTTTCAAATACACATATACATGTATTTATTCATAAATATATATGTGTTTGTGTGTGTGTGTCTCTCTATGTGTTCTTGTGTGTTGTATATATCTATGTATGTATGTATTTATTTATTTATAAACACACAAAACAAAAATATTTTTTTCATCAATGTATTTAATACTAATCTTATAAGTATACATTAATATACAAAAAAAATATACCTATAAAAAATTATAACTAAATATATATATAAATATATTAATATACGAATTAAAATATATATACTAATATATGAATACAAATATTTATATTAATATAAAACTATATAAATATATGAATAAATATAACTATATATATAGATGTATCATTAAATAGAGAACAAAATGTACTGGAAAAGTGGTAAAGGTGCAGCCGCGAAAGGGGGGAGGTCCCGAGTTCGTGTTCTGGTGGAAGCGAAGAGGGTGCGTGCGTATGAGGATGCGTGGGAAGGGTAGGGCGTAGGAGACCTCGTAGCGCTGATAAAGGGGGTGTGAAGCACTGATAAAAGAACTCCACACATTATTTTAATTTTTTTTTAATTTTTTGTCCTCTATCAGCGCTTTTTAAAAGCGCTGATAAAATACCCTTTTATTAGGGCTAAAAACAAGTGTTGATAAAGGGTTCTTTTATCAGTTCTTTTTAGCGCTGATAAAAGCTGCCTTTATCAGCGCCTTTCAGAGCGCTGATAAATGGGACCCCCCCTATATTAGCGCTGAGATTTACAATGCTTTTTTAGCACTGTAAAATCCCATTTTGAGCGCTGATATAGGCCATTTTTGTAGTAGTGATATTAACATAGATTGAAATAATCATCAAAACTAAATGAGAGAAATATCCCCCTTTTTCTTGAAAACATTTCAAAGTGTCAGTATTTATAAATAAGTTCTTCTAAATAGATTTTTGAATCAATGTGTACCATACCACATTGAATATATTTGAAGGAATTTTTATTTTATAACATTAATTTCTTTATAAATAGATCCTTAAAAGTATTTTTAAAACAAGGACATTAATGAGAAATATTTAGAATAACGAATGTTTAAAATATTTAAATCATATTTTAGTTGGAGTTCTTAACCAAATGAGATATGCATTAAAATAAATAATTCAGATAATAAAACTTTATAATATATTTATAATGAAGTATTTCATGATATACTTTGTCAAAGGATAGTATATACACCATATAAAACTGAATTGGTGCAAAACAACAAAGAAGCCTCAAAGGAATGTATATTGACATAAATTCCCTTATAAAGCTTGTATCCTTAGGTTAAGGATAAATCAATGACATTATTATGTGTGGAAAGTATAAATATAATCAATTTCATTGGATATTCAGTGTAATTCAATCATCAGAAATTCACACATATTCTTGAAAAAACAACAACAATGACTTGGATGTTTAACTCAATGAATGGAAATTGAGTTAAGATTACTTTATCAAGTTCAAATCAATGACAAGAGAAATTATCAATGGAGTGATTATGAGTATCAAAAGTACATCCACAAAAAGTAGAGTGGAAATTAATACATAAATAGTAAATATTTATTCTACAAATAATGTTGGAATAAAATAATCAATGAAGTATGTTTAAATCCTAATGGGTGGAAATTGAAATTTGAAATTCCCTTACCGTTTTGGGAACCTATGAAACATATACCACATGAAAAAATGGTAACACAATAAAGTTTTAAATAACCATAAATTAAAGTATATTATACCATGAATACAATCATGGGAAGTACATGCACCTCATAAATGGAAATAATGTCCAATATAGCATGAATGTCGCATGAATAAAAAGTGAGATGAAAACACCCTTACGTTGTTGTAATCAATCGAGTCATATGAACAAAAGTAAATAACCACCAAATGAATCAAAGAATACCATGAATATAAAGATAATAATGATAATATATATATATATATATCAAATGGTGGTACACAATACCCCACATGCAATAAATAAGAGGGGAACAACAGAAATCTCACAGAATTAAAACTAGGATAAGAAACCCATTACCTCAAGTCTGACTTGTCTTATTTGTTCCTTGATGTTCCTAAATAATAAACAGAAGATAATTTCAACTTCATTAAGATCATTTTTAATTTTTATTATTCATTTTATATTATTTATTAACATTCTATAACAATTTGTTAATTATCTTGAGTTCATATTGGATATTTTATCGATGTTCGAAACATGAGTAAAAAATGAACATGTTATAATTACTATTTTTCCATGTGGTCAAAAGTCCATTATCACCGGATTGATATAAATGATTTAGATATCATATATATATATATATTATATATTCAGTATATATATGTATTTAAAGTAGTAAATAACATTTATAGATAAGAAATGAAATGCACCGTTCATGGAGACGGTAAGCTGTACGTACGCATTAACAGTAGTTTCATTTCTATTTAGTATTTTAATGGAATAAAATCATAATGATACAAAGTTATATTATAAATAGAGTATAATAAAATATATAATATCATTAACTCCATACTTTATACATCCCTCACAAGTCATAAACGAGTCATATCACTTTGAGGGGGTGGTAGTCCGCACTTTCTCAAATGAAATTATCATGTTTTATCCATAATGGAAACCATAAAGGTATGATATAAATGGAAAACACTAAAGTAAAAAAGAAAACATAAACATAATATATATCAAATATAATTATAGTGCCATCTTAATGTCCACCATGAAAGGCGGTATGAGATAATCGAACAATCATTGTTTTGTGAGGCATCCGTTTTCCAACCACAGAAACAGTATGTTCTTCTCCCATTAGATGGATGTGTGTGTAAGTGTAGTTCCAATAATTCACATAAAAACATTATAGTATTTTGAGGATACTTTTTTTGTTATGAAATTAACTAATAAAAATAGTTTATGGGGATTTTATATGTAAAATAAAACAAAATAAAAAAAAGAAATTTAGAGAAATCATTACCTTTAATTTGTGTAACTTACGTTGGTTTTAACCAAAGTGACTTATGATAAATATAAGTCTTCTAGGTGTAATATAGGGATATTGAGAGCATATTTGTGTAGGGTTTGGTTGAGCCTAGGGGATTGAGAGGTGTGCCGAATGGGCCAGAATTGGTGTCCTTTTATAAGGGGGAGGAGCGACTCTTTAGGAAGCTGTGAAAAATATTATTTTATTATATAGAGATATTCGTTTTCTAAATATAAAAAACAAATTAAAGACAAATTTAATATTCCTCATAGTCGAAATAAAATCATTTAATAATAATTGGAATGGTTTTAGATATTTGTTCAATATTAATAATCGAATTTATTGAAATCATTTATTAATAAGTTAAATTCTACATCGTTATTATGTCATGAATAATTTTATTTATTTAATATCTATAAAATAAAAAAACTATAAAATAAATAATCTTTTTATCTATCTAATGATTAATTATATTTTAAAATATGAATTACATAACCCCATGTTAATGTTGATATACTATAAGATATTTGTTAATTTCATTTTTGTCTTTACATTATGTTAATTAAAATAGTGACATTATCACCATTATGTGGCTCTATAGGGTCCCAAATTCGACCCAAGGATGCCCATAGTCGGCCATGACTCATCCAATTAGGATAAGAAAATTGGTGAGGTAATTTTGTATTATTATAATATTCTTTTTACCCTGAATTACCCAATTAACCATTAACCGTAGTAAATAAAAGTCAAAAGTTTCTTTTCACCAAATATTATTTTCATCTTATTGAAATACATTTAACATACTATTAAATACCATGTATGTTAGATTTTCAAAATTCAATTCATATAAGCTTTAAAATTTCATTTAAATGAAAATGCCAGTTTTTTAACTAATACTAAGTTGTTTTACTAATCATAAAAAATAGGAATTTTTCAGAAAAATACCAAAAATTCAGCCTAAGGTAAACTTGATATTCCTAATTCAAAAATGATGCCTATTTTTCCTAATTAAAAACATATAATTTTCATTAATTAATTTAAAATTAATTCCTGTTGTCAAAACAAAAACCGTGTTTTCAAGAAACAATAACTATCAACAGATTGACACTTGTTTATGTATAATTTCAAAGTTAAATTAATTTAAATGACCAACATTGGGTTAAATTGTAAAAATAATATAATTATACTTTATAACCTTTAAAATGTAAAATTGAAGACAATTAATTATTTTGATTATAAAAGTTGTTTTCAATTAAAATTTATTATTTTTTAATATTCACCCAATTATGAATGTTATCAGAAATACAAAAAGAATTTATTAAAAATAAAATTTTATGTCCTGATTCTAAATAAAAAGATTATTTTGTCAAATTGAATATATACAAGTGTCAAATATTAGATTTAAAAAGAATTTTCCATTAAAAGGCAGTAAAATTTCATTTTTTTTAAAACCTCCTTTATCTGAAAAAATGAACTTGTTATTATATTTTTCCTATAAAACACCTAATATAGATCTTAAAATTATATGGAATATATAAAATTTAAAATTCAGTTAATACTATTCATAACTGCTTTTGATCGGCTACTTTGCTAAGTCATCCTGTGCTTGAGCTCGATGTTGTGTGAGGTGCAAGCTATTGAATTACTTTAAAGATATATTGTACAGTGAAACATTGGGGTGTAACATGATTCCATCCTTCAATAAATTTTATCCTTATAATGTAATCCTGGGATTGAAAACATAGGTTTTGACATGTCCAAACATCTTAGTTGAAACACCACATAAAAATTTGATTAAAGAAGCCTCTTTTTTAAAATAAATAATGGTATGTATGAATGTTACCATACATAACACATTCTATCGTTCCATGTAGGAAAGAATGGATATGGAAGAGAAAACTAATAATCATATTCTGAATGAGAGTGATTGATAAAATTATTAGGAGAAATTTGACGATCTGAAAGCTATAAAATTGTGATGAGATGAATGGTTATTGATTACCCATTAGGAAAAGTAAATGACGATTTTTTTTGTTTTATTTTCATTTTCACAATTCAGATGAGTTTATAAATGATATTGACTAAGATTATAAGGAGCTATACTTACTTCACAACTAGAGTTCCATCTGTTAATAAATTTCAACAACAAATTCATATTTTCTCAAAACAATGAGTATTCAAGATGACATGGTTACACCGGAAGTGCAACAATCAACTTATAATGAATCATATAATCCACAAAGAATGAACTATAGATTTCTATTTTCATTCAACATTAACCAATACCAAAATGGTTAGTACATGATCATATGATCCCCAAAGAGGCAAATCCTTTAAATAATGAAATACTACTATTAATCTCTAAAATTTAAACAAACAATATCCAAAGTTCAAAAAATACCATTCAATGAACAAATGTCCATAAAATCTATGAATATAATATTAATATGATTGAAACTTAAAACTCAGAAGAATTTGATTGTGTAGTCTTCGATGATAAATTGTATCTCCAAAAAATATCAATTACTCTTAAAGTCACAAAACTAAAAGTTATTAACCTAATCACATTTTCTATATGATAGGATAATAATTTCAGTAAATAACCAAAATCTCTATAAATCCAAGATAAAAACAATGAAAAATATCCACCATTACTTCTCCAATGACGTCCTATTGTATTTTATTTTCCTTAGGCATATTGTGTTCCCAACAGAGTGAACGTCTTCAAAAATAACATTTATCACTTAATCAACAAATCATTTTCCTTAACTAAGGATATCAATTTGATAATGATTAATTTCCCTAATCAACTTAATAAAATCATTCAACTAGAAATAATTAATCACACTAACCAGGGAATTCACGTAATTCAACGGTAGGTGATAAATTACAATCGCACTCTGGTTGTTTGTTCGATTCCCACAGCCTCTTCCAATGCGACGGGTTGTCATAGGGTCTGTTTATAGTCTTTTTTCAGAAAAAATATTTTATTAAATTTCCAAAATGTGATAAATTCCTCAAAATAACCATTACATAATTTAACCAAAAATTTTATCTCAATCCTTTTATTTACATCCCAAAATATAATAACTTGTAATTCCTTAAAATTCATGGATCATAAAAAACAAATTTTTATTTAAAACTATATCCACAAGAAAAAGACAATTCTTCTATGAATATCACCTTCACATGATAAATTGCAGGGTTACACATACAAGAGAAAATTCTTCCAAAATATTCTCATCAACAAAGAGAACTAATACCATTAAATATTTTTCCATCCAATTATTTCAAAGTAGTTTTTTCCATAACCAAGAGGTTATTCTATAGAATAGAGCATTGACTTGTATGATTCCAAGGTCCCTTAAATTTAAGAAAATTTATAGTAATTGGATTCTTAAGAACATTTTTATTTTCTTCCATATTACTCTTCATTTTTCCTCGACAATTCTTTACTTTATGCCCTTCTTTCCCACACATAAATCATTTCTTTGTTCCATTGAGACACCTTACTAGGTGTATCCTTCCACATTTCCTTCTTGATGGAAAATGAGATTTCTTTTCTCTATGGTCTTCACTATAAGAGATCTTATCATTATCTGCTTTTCCATTCTTTCTTGAGTCCAAGATTTGGTTAATATATATGATGTTGATCATATTTTTGGAAAAATGATCCAGTATGAACATGTTATCTTTTACACCTATCAACATTACTTTTTGTTTCACATTTACACCATTGTTCCCACCTTGTATATCATGTTCAATGTTACCATGACTTCTTTCGAATCCAGCCATTGACTTACACAATAAAGGATAGTGTGAGTCATAAAATCATTTTGAGAATATCAAAACACCATATTTTTAATATAAATTACCCTAGGATTAACCAAGGTTATTGATTCTCATCTTATATTAAAATCCTTAAATTCAGTTTGTAATGAAAATTTTCATTATCCTAAGCATATCTCCTGGGAGTGGCGTAACCAAGTGTGATGCAAGGACCATTGTTGTGTACCAGGATACCCCAGGTGAAACTCAAAACTCCTTGCTGGAGTTTTCACTCCTAGGTACATTTGTGCCAGATCCACCTATACCTGCTTGTATCCAGACAAAGATGCATTTATTGGAAAATACACAAAATAATTACATTACCAAAATTATAGGAAGTTCATTTATACTAATCCTCAAAGTCTATCTTTGGGTAATATTCTCTAATAAGAGGTTATTTAAATCTATTTTCCAAGGATTGTAATTAACTTCCTATGATACCAACTACAATTCCACGACCCTAGAAGCCTATATCTAGTGAATTATTTTCATACATTAGCATGATTACAAGGAATCAAGTCCTGAAAGGTTGACTAGTTCAACAGTCTTGGAAAATAGATTATATAAATTATCATTACACTACACATTATAAAATAAAACCTGACAAAAATTATTCTTTGAAAACTCCATTAATCCCCTTGCTTTACCCTACATATCAATCATAATACACGTATTGGAATCCTGGGAAAATAAAACATAAAAAAGGGGTGAGCTCAAATTTATTGTTAGATTAAGAAATATATCAGAAGATAACATAAACATTATGCACGCTGAATAATTGAAAAACAGATGCCTTGAGGAATAATTAACATGATCACATTATGGAAGGAATATGAGCTGAGTAAATAATCTCATAATAAAACATCGTGATGGGTATTCTACTAGTCGAATAACTATATGAAATATCAATATCTAATCTCGTAATGATTTTATGCATAATGCCTGACATTCTAAAACATTTTGTCAAGGCCTCAGCCAAGTTGACTAAAAATTAATATGGATGTGGCCAAAACCATATATCAATAACTAGGAAAGGCCATGGCCAATTCCATGTCTAATTGTCTAATGAGACCTACAGATTCATCGAGGAGCTATAATGGGATCCACCCATCACTTACTATGTCCATTGCATTCCTCATATTAAATGGGAGAAACTTATTCAAAACATTTGTATTAAACCATCATAAGAAATTTCAATACATTAACCTCATACCATGAATTGAATAACAATAGCACATCCACAGTCAAACATAACTCATTAGATACAATATGTAAGACTGTATAACAATATATTCACCTCAATATGGAGTAATAAAATAAATTAACATAGATGAAAATAATCATCAAAACAATATGAGAGAAATATCCTACTTTATCTGGAAAACATTTAAATGTATAAATATTAATCAAAACGTTGTTTAAAATATATTTTTGAATCAATGTGTCTCATACCACATTCAAACTTTTGAATGCAAATTTAATTTTATAACATTAGAATCCATATAAATATATCATTAAAACCATTTCTGAAACATGTACATTAATCAGAATTATATAGAAGAACAAATCATTAAATTATTTAAATCATATTTTATTTAGAGTTCTTAACCAAATGAGAGATGATTGAATAAAAATAATTGAGATAATGAAAGCTTTATAATATGTTGAGAATAAATTATTTCAAGAATATAATTTGTTAAAGGACAGTATATACATCATATATAACTCAATTGTTGCATAACAACAAAGAAGTATCAATGCAATGTAAATTGAGATAAATCCCCTTATAAAGGATGTATCAATAGTTTATGGATGAATCAATGACATAATTATGTGTGGAAAATATAAATAAACTCAATATGATTGGATATTTAGAGTAAATAAATTAAAGGACATTCCCACATAATCATGTAAAAACAATAACAATGACTCGGATGTTTAACTCAATGAATGGAAATTGAGTTAAGATTACTCTTATAAAGTTCATATCAATGAAAAGAAAAAATTTCAATGGAGTGATTATGTTTATAAAAATTACATCCACAAAAAATGGTGTGGGAATTACTATATAAATAATAAATATTTATTCCGCACATACTCATGGAGTAAAATATTGAATGAATTATGTGTAAAGTCCAATAGGTGGAAATTGAAATTTGAAATTCCCTTATCGATTTCAGATCTTATGAAACATACACCCCATGAAAGAAGGATAAAAAAATAATGATGTAAATAGCTATAAATTAAAGTATATTACCCCAACAATAAATTCATGGTATGTACATTAACCTCACAAAAGGAAATACTGAGCAATATAGCATGAACCTCACGAGAACAAAAAGTGAGATGAAAAAACTCTTTCTTTGTTGTAATCAATCGAGTGGTAAGACCAAAAGTTAATCACCACAAAATTAATCACAAAATACTGTGATTATAAAGATAATAATGATAATATATATATATCAAATGTCTTTACACAATACACCACATGCAATAAATAAGTGGTGAACATTAAAAATCTCAAAGAATTAAAAGTGGGATAAGAAACTTATTACCTGAAGTCCGACTTGTCTTGTATGTTACTTGTTGTTCCTAAATAATAAAATTAAGTTAATTTATAAATGATTTATAAATATTTTAACTTTTATTATTCCTTTTATATAACTTATTATCTTTCTTCAATAGTTATTTAATTATTTGAGTTCATATTGGATGTTTTATCGATTTTCGGATCTTGAGTAAAAAATGAAATTGTTGTAATTACAATTTTTCCATGTGGTTAAAAGTTCATTATCTCAATCATGATATACATTATTTATATATCACATATATATATATGTTATATCTAGTATATATATTTATTTATAACATTACCTAACATTTGGAGATAAGAAATAAAATGCACTATCCATAGAGAGGGTAAGTCGTACGTACGCATGAATGATACTTTAATTTCTGTTTTGTTTAACAATGGAATTAAAAAATATCGATATAACGGTATATTATAATTCCAGTATAATATCATATATAATATCATTAGATCCATACTTTATACATACCATCCAAGTCATTAACGAGTCATATCACTTTGAGGGGGCGGTAGTCACACTTCCTCAAATGAAATTATCGCGTTTTCCACATAATAGAAACAAAAAAGGATTGATATAAATGAAAATTAATTAAGAAATAAATAAAAAAATCATAATTTATATCATATTTAAATAAATTCCCATCTAAATGGCCACCATGATAGGCGGTAGGAGTTAATTGAACTATCATCATTTCGTGAGGCATTAGTTTTTCAACCACATAAACAGTATGTTCTACACCAATTAGACGGAGGTGTGTGTAAGTGTAGTTAGAATTATTCTCATAACAACATCATATTATATTTACGATATAGGTTTTGTTATAAAATAAAGGAATAAAAAGAGTTTATGGGGGTTGGAGAAGTAAACTAAACAATACAAAAGAATTTAAGAGAAATGATTACCTTTAATTTGGGTAACATCCTTGGGTTTTAACCAAAAGGACATCTTGAAGTGATGTCTGACTAAGGTAAGGCCTCTAGGTATAAGAGAGAGATCTTTAGAGATTATTTAGGAATGGTATGGTTGATCCAAGGAGCTTGAGAGGTGTTTGTAATGGGTTATAAGTGGTGTCATTTTATAATGTGGAGGATGGGCTCTTTAGGAAAGTGTGAAATTATTATTTTATTATATAGTGATATTCAGTTTCTAATGTACCTAAACTAATTAAAGATGAAGATAAGATGCCTCATGGTAAAAATAACGTAAACAAATAATATATGGGTAGGTTGTGGATATTTGTTTAATATTAATAATTTTATTTATTTAAATCATTTATTAATGATGTAAATACTACATCATTATTGTGTTATAAATAATTTAATTTACGTGATGTCTAAAAAATATAAAAAAACAAAATGTTGGAAATATTTTTATATTTCCAATTAATATTTATAGTTGAAAATATGAATTATATAACCACATGTAAATATTGATATACTAAATGATATTTTTTATTGTCATTTTCCCTTTAATTTATGTTAATTAAAATAATGTGTCATTATCACTCTTAAGTGTCTCCATTGGGTCCCAAAATCGAACCAAAGATTCCCATGGAAGGAAATGACTCATTAAATAAATTTAGGAAAATTATTAAGGTAATTTTGTTTTATTATAATATTATTTTTCCTTGAATCACCCTATTAACCTCTAACTGCAATATGTAAAAGTCAAAAGTTATTATTTCCTATATATTATTTTCATCTTATCGAACCAAATTTTATTTACTAATAACAACCACATATATAGGATTTTTTAAATTGCATTCACATAAGTGATATAATTTCATTTAAATGAAAAAGTTAGTTTTTTAACTACTATTAATTGGTATTACTATTCATCAAAAAATTGAAGTATTTTAGAAAAATACCAAAAATTCAGCCTAAGATATATTTTATATTCGAAATTCAAAAATCATGAATAATTTAAAAAAATTCAAAACATATAAGTTGAATTAATTAATTTAAAATTAATTCCTATTGTTAAAACAAATATTGTATTTTTATGAAACAATAACTATCAAAAGACTAACACTTTTTTATGTATAGTTTCAAAGTGAAATTATTTTCGATAAACAAAATTAGATTAAATTCTAAAAATATAATCTAATTATACATCAAAACCATTCAAATTATTAATTGAACACTATTAATTATTTTTATTAAAAAAAAATTCAATTAAAATTTATTATTTTTGACTATTCACCCTAATATGAAAGTTACCAGAAATACACAAAAAAATTATCACAACTAAAATTTTATGTCTTGATTCTAAATAAGTAGTTTATTTTGACAAATTGAATATATAAAATTGTCAAATATTATATTTAAGAAGGGTTCTCCATTAAAAGGTGGTAAAATTTATTTATTTTTTAAAATACTTCTTTTATCGAAAAAAATGAATATGTTGTTATATTATGACTACGAAATATATAATATGGATGTTAAAATTATATGGAATATATAAAATTGAAAATTCAGTTAATACTATTCATAACGGGTTTTGAACGGCTTGTTTAGTAAGATATCATGCCCTTGAACTCTATGTTGTGTGAGGTGAAAGATATGGAATTATATTAAAGAGATATTTTAGAATTAAACCTTGGGGGTGTTAAACTGAATTTATTATTTCATCAATAATATTGAGAATGTTTATAAACATTACATTGAAGTCCTTAAGAGTGTAGATTTACCGTGACATTTTCAAATGGATGATTAATCTTGGTTATGGAATAGAAGGATATGACAATGTAACCAAAGAATTGAAACTAAGTTAACTAAGGAATGAATTTTTAATGATATACCTAAATGTAGGTTTGATAAATCAATAAAATATGAACCATGTTAATCTATTGAGAAACATATGTCATGCATTAAACCTATTTATGAAATCTTAACTTCTAATGTTTTATAGTGAGTTCACATGGACTGATTTGGGCCTACATGAATTCGATGTATTGCTCGAAAATACTATATATATTTTATATATAATGGTTATAGTAGATAAACATGGGTTTATATATTCACAATGAAATCCATATCCTTTAGTTATTTTAAATCATTTCTATACAAATATAAAAATGATTAAAACATGTCCTTGATAAAAATTCATAGAGATAATTATAGATAATTCGAAAATTTGGATTTAAAAAAATTTATAATATGAACGGTATAGTTCAAAACATTTAAGCACCTACACCCCCATAAATGTTTTTTATTTAAATAATGAAATACAATTCATCAGTATATTACATGAACCATTCTATGTGAATACTAAATTGGTAAACATTTTCGGGATGATGTAGTAAATATATTCTACTATACTAAAAATAATATTTTAATTAGAAATTTCATATTATAACTCCTTAAAAAAATTTATTCGATGAAAACAAAATTTTTCTTACATTAAATTTTTTTGTTTCAAAGTATTCATTCAAAATACTAAAGATAACTTACATAAAGTTTCACCAAAATCTGATGACAAATATTTTTAGGATATTTCAGTACTTAAAATTATAATAGAGTTTTTAGTAAAAATTTGAGTATAGATGATGAAATACTACATTTCCTGTATGATAAAACTGGTCCCTCCATTTTCAATCAATCATAACCTACATACTCAGATGTTAAGTCAAAAATAAAATTTCAACCTTAATTGTAAACTTTTTCTTATATGGAAATAACAGAGGATGTTTTTTTGAAGTTATATACGAAAAATATTTTATATAAATTATAGAATAAACGAATTTTGAAAGGAAAATATGTCAATTTTTATTAGGAATAATCAATATAATGTATCAATGGTGATTTAGGCCATCCAGATTAGACAATATGTTCCTTATAAATGAAATTGACCATCTAGCAGTTATATTTTAATTTGAACTAAAAATTACCAATGAGGGTTTAGTTGATGAGGATTTACTAATGGAAATTTAAGATAAATTCAATGAGTATGAAAAGAGTAATGTCTGTAATTTAATTTATCAACCTATACATAAATCTAAAATTTGAGTAAAATGGGTTTTTTTCTGGAAAAAATGTGATGAATATGGCATGATTGTGCGAAGGAAGTCTATAATTTTTTAATAAGGGTTACAATCAATAAAATGGAATATATTATGAAGAAACATATTTTTTGGTAGAAAGAGTTGAATTACTTCCAATACTTATATCCTTTTCTACATTATTAAATTTTAAACTATTTTAAATGGATGTTAAGTGTTCCTTTTATTAATGGATTTTTATGGGGGGTGTTTATCTAGAACAACCACCAGGATATGAAAATTAAAAACATCTAGATCATTTATTATAATATTATCAATGAATTATATGGAATTAACCAAGACCCTATATATTGGTATGATATGATAAATATATTTTTGTTACAAAACCATTTAATTAAGGGAGATAAAGTTCCAAATCATTGTATAAAATAATTTAATTAAAATTAAATAATTTTACAACAATAATTTGTCTGAAAATATATTTGGTTCAAATAAAAAATTGTTATCAGATTCCTTTTTGGATGTCAGGATGTACTAGAATAAAATCAATATGATGGGAAAGTTGTTAGATTTAATTGATTTTCATATTCCACAAATAAAAGATGGGTCTTTTATATCTCAAAAAAATTATATAAAATATCTTATTAAGAAAATTGTATATGATAATAATAAAAGTATTAGTAAATCTTTTAGAACCACAAATAACTATGATATTTATGAGGCTGGGAAAAAACTTAATAAAAATACTTTTAGAGGTATAATAGGTGTAACACCCTGAGATTTTATGAAAGATATTATTTTAATTTCATTAATTTCGTGTGTTGTATGCTACACCATGATTATCTTGTGCTATACGCAACACCGTAATAACTTGCAGTATATGCAACACTATTCTTGGATCATGTTACACACAATTTTGATAATATTTATTCTATGCAACATTGAGGGTATATATATATATATATTCAATGTATAAATAAAATATTGTTGGATTCTATTATATGAAACAACGAAGGATTCCTTCACAACACGCAACCCTGACTTGGCTTGTGTTACACGCAATCACGACCTTCCTCGATAGCGTGTGTTGTACACAATAACATGTTTTACTAAATAACAATATATTATTATAATATTATTATGAACTAGACGTTATGAATAATATTAAATAAATTCTTAATTTTAAAACATTATTATTCATCTTACACATTTTCTAGATCATGGTATAAGAACAAAATAAATTTTTCAAGTAAAATAAGTATTTTTCAAAAAATGCAGCTTTGCCACCTTTTGATGGTGCACCCACATTAAATCTAGTTTATGACATATTTATAAGTTCAATTTGACAATATAAAATTATTCTTTGGAATAATGAAATAAAAATTTACTTTGGATAATTTTTTCATATTATTATGGTAACTTTCATATTTTAATGAATAGTAAAAACACACTATATTTTAATTAAAAACAACTTTTTTCATAGCAATAATTTATATGGTTAAATTATAATATTGAATGGTTTTAAAGTATAAATAGAATATATTTTTACCATTTAATATAATTTATGTGATTAGCATTGATTTTACATTAAATTTGTAGGTTAAATCAATTCAATCTTTTTCAATGTTTTAAAGAAAAACATATTTTCTTCCGATGAGAGGATTAATTTTAATTTAATTTCTGAAAATTTTGTGTATTGAATTTGAAAAAACGGATTCCATATTTAGAATCAGTGGGTCCAAGTTATGTTAATAAGCTACATCTTATTTTTGGGAATTATGAATAGCAACTATGGTATATTTTATTTACAATAGTTAATGGTAAATCGGGTAATTAAGGGTAAATATAATATTATAAAGTTACACTAACACATTCCAAAATTATATTTGATGGCTAAATGTAGACCTATATAACATAAGGGTCGGATTAGATTCATTGTATGGACTTTTGACCATGAAAAGTAATTTTATTATTATTAAAACCAATGAAAGTGAAAACATGTCACTCTCTTAACTATTATAAGTATAATAATTTTAATTTAGTGATATACATCAAAAAACTTAGAAAATGAATAGTCTAAAGAAATATAATAAATTTATCTACATCATGATAATTTATTTATAATTTTTAGGGATTAT
Source organism: Viscum album (assembly GCA_963277665.1). NCBI lineage: Eukaryota > Viridiplantae > Streptophyta > Magnoliopsida > Santalales > Viscaceae > Viscum > Viscum album. The sequence continues at coordinate 2,079,518,873 of OY728152.1, read as the reverse complement.
ATAATCGTCATTAATGGTGATACATTAATGATACAGAAATTATTTATTAAGTGAAAAATAAGTAATATAGTTTTTATTGAATTAATAATACCCATTAAAAGGCCCAAAAACCTGAAAAAAACTTATTGTTAGTGTAAATATACACCTTAATCATCAAATTACCTTATATATAACCGTTTGGAGCCTTATAATAGTTATTACGACACTTATATTATTTTATTTTAAATGATGCCAAAGTTGTCACCTTCATAATTTAATAAATATAAAAATTAAAATATTGGGATTTTAAGATGTTAAATTAGAGTAAAAGTATTATTGTAAAAGGTAATAGATTTAACTTCATCATAGGATTTTATTTTCAATTTTTATGCAACAAATAAGTATATTAAATAATTATACAAAAATGTTTTAGTAATTATTTTATTAAGAGATAAACCAAATAAATGCTTTTAAAAATAATAACATAAATAGTATATGAACTATTTAATGCGATCCACTACTTTTATAGATACATATGACCTTTTATTAATCTATTAAAGCTTTTTTTAGAACATATCTTCTGTATGTATTTTATTTAAATTCAAATAAATGAATAGTGTCAAAATTCAAACTTTTTTTATTCTATAAAAATAACATATTATAAAATTGTTTAAAAATCACAAAAATATTTAAAAATTATAAATTTATATTTATATTTTCTGTAATGTTATAAAGTAACCATGTATGAAAAATCCACAACAAATAAGTAATTATTTGTTCTAATTTAAAATTTGGAATTTTATTACCACAAATAAACTTAAATAGACTAAATAAGGATAAATCAAATTGATAAGGTTTAAAATAAGATCAAAACATGTATAAATTTTATTGGATGATGATATTACAAAACTATCTCGTCTAATATTAGAATATGAGTCATTTTTGAGGGTTTTAAGTGGGGTTGGATTTATTATAAATTAATATTTTGTTTAGATTTCCAAAGGTTCCCCTCTCCTCCCTTATAAAAGGGAACCTCCTCCCTCTCTTCCTCACAGAATTCTGAGACTTTAAGATTGGAAGAACCCTGTCCATTTCCCTTATCAACTTCCCTAGAAGCATCATACAGGTCCTGTTCTTTTTCAAAGACAACTTTTAGTACCCTAAGAGGAGGATTCAATGAGGCGTGTCAAAGAAGAGGTAATATCTGTTACCGATTCGTTCAATTTTCATTCTCATTCAAATTCTTCTTATTTAGTTGTTTCATTATGAATTAATAATATCAGTATACCTCATATACTTATATGTTATTATAAGTATGAAACAACCCTATTTCACCATCTATCGATCCTACGGAAAACAAAATCACCGCGCGTGGGTATGTACGGAATATCGTCTCCACGCCGCGGTGTAATCTATTTTACACCACCACCTTACATGTATGGGTATAATGGTGAAAGTAATGAATATATATGATTATTTTAAAGTGATTTTGATTCTGTAATATTATACATACACTTTAATACAATTCCACGATCATGGGAACGATATCATTGCTCGTGCGTACGTACGGAATACCGTCTCCACGACGCGATGAGATTCACTCTCCATGATAACCATTCAACAATGATTATAAAGTATATATATATAAGTAATCATGAAATATATTACATATTAATTCTACTGTATTTATGTAGATATTTATGTCCTCTACTTAATTTCACTCAATTCAATAAGGAAACGAAATCAGTGTTCATACGTACGTACGACCTACCGTCTCCATGAACGGTGTATTTCTTTCCATTTGTCGATCCATTATATATATTTATATTCTGAATATATATTATATATAAATAATGTTTTAAATTCTGGATTTATGTAATCATGATCTATGTAATCATATGAATAATTACAAGTTAAAACACAAATGACAAATGAGACGATTTTACCCAAAACACTCTTTAACATGGAATTTACAAAAGAACGGGTAATATATAGTCATAAGTGAACCATATATGATATCATAACAATGAATTTGATTCTATAATAAGTCAATGAAATTATTTAAATCATTATACAGGTGGTTTGGATACATACGAAGCATATCGAACATAAGGTAAGGGATAATTTTGCAAATCTCATTTTTATCCGAGATTGCTAATTCATAATTATTTACTGGGGTTATTGTTATCATCCATGTCCATGTTTCCTAAAAATGGTTTCATGTATGTTTAATGTCCTTTTTAAACACTTTTTACTTTTACTACATGGTATGTAAGGAAACTTTCTTTTGTTTATGTTACGAGGTACTTTTTTGACTTTTCCGACAAAAGTACGATAAGAATGTTTTTTTAACGTATACGGAATGAAAGGATTTTTATGGTTTTAAAAAGCCTTATTTTCATGAATATTCCTTCAAAATATTTCATGACTATTTTCAACAAAAACCATTTCTTCTAAAATTGTATGACATTTTGTGAAAATAAAATGATTTTGAAGAAAAAAGGATATTTTCCTCAAGAATTCATTTAAAGTGTTTTATCAAAACCATTTTCATGTAAGATGACATTATTTCACATGTGTATGTTTCAATTGTAATGTCTCTATGATTTAAATGGTTTCACTTTTCTTATTATTAAATGATAACCATTTCTTTTATATAGATTATGTGATGATGGGATGATGATTATGAAACCCATTTTATGTATTGGGTTATTATGAATGTTGTATGTTTATTTTGTGGCACAAGTAAGAATGATTTCATTATGAGATGGGTGGGACCTATATCTCCCTCTAATGCATTGGGTAAAGATTTATATCTCATGAGATAGACATGGCAGGAACAGTAAGTTAATCCGGTTCAGTGTTACAGGACTGAAACGAGGAGTGAAATCGATTCAGAAAGGGACTTTGTCCACCAAGATGGTCTTGGAAACAATGCCTTGGCTACTATGGAAATAATGACATGTGATGAATGGTTTCCACAATTACATGTTTTATTCTCATGCTATTTTATCATTATTAATGTTTCTTTAGGATTTATGCCTTACATACTTCCTTGTTTTATGTCATTGCTCAAGCTTTTGATTTTAAAAATTATGCTCATGTTTTTATGTTCAAATGTATATGGTATGTTTTATATTATCCATGATTACCCTTACTGAGCATTTTAGGTCACCATTTTTATGTTTTATTTTCTCCAGGATATAAATAATGGTTTTAGGTAAAAAATGGGGAAGATCATTATGGGAGATGTTGAAGATCTTTCACCATGATTAGAAGATTAAGTTCCACGTTTCCAATGACACTAAACTATTAAGGGCCTTGTGTGTCTGTTTTTTTATGTATTAAGTATTTCTCAAAAGTAATGTAATGTTCATGTATGTCAAGCTTCAGGTCTCTACAGTCGGTATCAGAGGAATGGTTTACTCAACCTTTGGAAACTAGGATGCGAAAATGTTGGTGAGATCCCTAGAGATATTTCTAAGGTATGTCTAGGGATGTCCCTAAGGATAAGTATACGTATAGGATATAGTCCTAGAACTATGGTAACGATCTTAGAATTTAACCTATGATGTTAGATATTGAGGGTGCCCCCCCTTTACTATGTTGTTTTCCCTGGCATGATTTTTGCCTCTCACACTATTCTTTTTGGGTTTTAGAAAATGGCAGGAAATAAGAAGATTCACGACAATGGAGGATATAACAGACAATGAAATGATATTCTCCATGAGAAACCAAATGAAATGGGATTTGGAAGTCCAAAATTTGTTATTATGCCTAATCGGAAATCTCATAATATGATCAATAATCTCAACTTTGGTAAGTTTCCTGACTCAGATAATAAGATAAAGATGGTGTTTCATGATGATCATAGAGGAAGGGAAGTTCAATTACCCTCATGTAAATCATGTGGGAAGAGGCATTGGGGAGATTGTTTCAAGGGAAATGGAAGATGATTTGGGTGTGGAAAAGAAGGACAGAAAGCCAATAAGTGCAAAGGAAAAGGTTCAGTGTAACACCCCATGATTTTATGAAAAATAATTATTTAAATTTTATTAATGTCTTGTGTTGTACACTACACCAAAAGGAGCTTGCACAACACACATCCTTGACTTTCCTTGCATTACACGCAATCACGACCTTTCTCGATAGTGTGTGTAGTACACAATACTGAGTTTCACTAAACAACGATATGCTATTAAAATATTATTAAAACTAGCCATTGTGAATAGTAATAACCACCTATTGAAATTTTTTAAATTTTATTTTCAAAATGGACTTCATTTTTGTATTTGTAATATAGAATTTAGCTTAGGGTGAAATTTTTGTACTTTTCAGATAACTTTCATTTTCTGATGAATAGTGAAAATTACTAAATTTTAATTAAAAACAACATTTTTAATCGAAATAATTAATAGTGATAAATTATTAATTTGAGTGGTTTTAAAGTATATTTAGAATATATTTTAATAATTTAATAAAATTTTGGTCATTGGATGTAATTTCACATTTAAACCAGACATAAACAAGTGTCAATCTTTTGATAGTTATTATCTCTTAAGAACATGCTATATGTTTTGAAGACGGGAATTAATTTTTTAAATTAATTAATTCAGCTAATATGTATTGAATTTTTTAAAATAGACATCATTTTTGAGTTCATAATATCAATTATAGATTAGGCCTAATTTTTGGTATTTTTCTGGAAACATTCATTTTTTGATGAATAGTGAAACCAATAAGTGGTGGTTAAAAAAATGATTTTTTCATAAAAATTAATTTTACCACTTCTGTGAATGGAATTTCAAAAATCTGAGAGCCACGATTGATTTTATTAAGTAAAATTTGGTTCAATGAGATTAAATTATTTTTTGTGAATAATAGCTTTTTACTTTTTTTACCACTGTAAAAAGTAAATAGGGTAATTAAGGGTAAAAATGATATTATTATTACCCTAAAACATGTCCTAATTATATTGGATAAGTGTAATTCGACCAAAAACAACCTTAGAATGAAAATATTACCATTTAGGCCAACTTGGATTAGATTAGGACATTTATTATTAATTTATTTAAAGAAGGGTTAAAATAGTTAAAATCAATGTTTAATAAGTATATCAATTTTAATATAGGGTTATAAATAATATAAATTCGACTATAAATATTCATTAGAAAGATAAAACTATTTCCTACATTATGATATTTTATTTGTAATTTTTAGACATTAAATAATTTAATTTATTAATGACACAAAGATGATGAAGTAATTATCTTATTAATGAAATATTGACATAATTGATATTATAAATACCCAAATAAATATAATTTGAGACTTTTTAAAAATTCCACTAATTTTATAGATTAATAAGACCTGATAGTATTTATTTAAGTAACTTTGTTGAACTAATCATTCTGTTATGATTTTCAGAAAAATTAATTACTAAATTGTGTCAAAATTGACATAAAATAGTTTTTAATACAAATAATATATTATTAATTGTTATTTTAATCCTAAAAATCTAAGGATTGGACAAATTACTTAGATAAGGTTATATAGTTTAATATTAGACAACTTGGAGTTCGTTTGGATTGTTATAGTAAATCTATTATCCTTATAGTATAATAACACAAGAAGACACGGTAAAAGTAAAATTATTTTACATAATGTTAAATCTAAATGATAAGGTTAAAATTGGAACCTAAACTTGTATAAATTATATTGGATGAGAGGATTTAGACCCATCCCCACCTTAGCTTCGAAATAAATCAATTTGGAGCAATTTAAAACTGAATTTCGCTTTATAATAAAATAATATTTTTAGTTACTCCAAAGGTGCCCCTCTCCTCCCTTATAAAAGAGAACCTCCACCCTCTCTTCCTCACACAAATTTGAGCCTTCAAGCTCGGCCAAACCCTGAAAAATTATCTTCTCCACTTCCCTAGAAACATCCTAGTGGTTCTGGTCTTCCTCAAAGACCAATTTTAGTGCCCTAAAAGGAAATCTCAAAGAGGTGCTTCAAAGAAGAGGTAATGTCCGTTACCGATTCTTTCAACTTTAATTCTTCTTCCACATCTTCTAATTAGGTTGTTTCCTTATGAAGTAATAACATAAGTATCACTCATATACTGATATGTTATTATATGTATGAAACAAACCTATTTCACGATCTATCCATCCTACGGAAAATGAAATAACCACGCGTGCGTACGTACGGAATACCGTCTCCACGCCGTGGTGTAATCTATTTTCCACTACCACCTTAATTGGATGGGTATAATGGTGTAAATAATGACTATATATGACTATTATAATGTGATATTTATTCTGAAATAGTATGCATACATTCCAATACAATTCCACGATCATGAGAATGATATCATCGCTCGTGCGTACGTACGGACTACCGTCTCCACGACACGATGAGATTCGTTCTCCACATTAACCAGTCATGAATGATTATAAAGTATATATAATAAGTAATCATGAAATATATGAAATAATAATGATACTGTATTTATGTGTATATATATGTATGTCGTCTACTTAATTCCATTCAACTCAATAAGGAAACGAAAACAACGTTCATGCGTACGTACGACCTACCGTCTCCATGACCGGTGTATATCTTTCCATTTCGTGATTTATTATATATATGTATATTATGAATATATATTATATATAAATCATGATTTATATTCTGGAATTAAGTAATCCTGATCTATGTAATCATATGAATAATTACAAGTCAAAACACGGACGATAAATGAAACAATTTTACCAAAAACACTCTTTAACATGAAATTTACAAAAGAACGAGTAATATAAAGTCATAAGTGAACCATATATGATATCATAACAGTGAGTATGATTCTGGAATAAGTCAATGACATTATTTAAATCATTATACATGAGGTTGGGACACTTAAGAATCAAATCAGACATAAGGTAAGGGAAAATATCACAATCTCATTTTTATCCGAGATTGTTTATACTTTTGTATTTACTGGGGTTTATTTTATCAACCACATCCATGTTTCCTCAATATGTAATATTATTTTCATCCACCTAAAATTGTTTAAATCCAATTTTACCCTTCGGTGAGTTTTTAGTAAAATATATGAGAGGAATCTTTTGTCGTTTTTCGTACGAGGTACTTTTTGACTTTTCTGACAAAAGTACGAGAAGAATGTTTTTTTAACTTATACGTCATGAATGGATTTTTAAAAAATTATTTCCAAGAAGCTTAATTTAAAATTTTTAATGTTTATTTTTAATCAACTTATTTTAGTTTATAATTTTATGACATGTTAAGAACGGAAAAAGTGTTTTTGAAGTAGAAAGGATATTTTCCACAAGAATGGAGTTCAAGTGTTTTATCAAAATTATTTTCCATCTATGATAATAAATGGTTCTGTTTCTGTCCCTATTATTACATTGATTTTATTAAATTATGATGGAATTATTTTTATGAATTCCTTTATCTTATATGAATTGTTTTATGATGTCACGATGTTTAAGATTCCCATTTTTATTACATGGGTTATGCTATGATGTATGGTTTATGATTTTGTGGCACACATAAGAATGGTATCATTATGAGATGGGTGGGACCTATATCTCCCTCCAATTCATTGGGTGAAGATTTTATATCTCATGAGATAGACATGGCTGGAATGGCAGGTTAAACAAGTTCAGTGAAATAGGACTGAAACGAGGAGTGAACTCGGTTCAGAAATGGACATTGTCCACTAAGATAGTCTTGGAAATGAGTCTTGACTAATAAGAAATGATTTTCTATGATTATGTGTGTATGCTACAAAGTTTCATATTTTAAGCTATGATTATTGGTATTATATTTCACTACTATTATTTATTCCATGTTATGATATTATGATCTGTTTTGCAGGTTAGGATTTCCAAAATGTTATGTTCTTATGAATATGATGTGATGAATATTTCTTTTGTTTACCCTTTCTGAGCATTTGAGCACAGCCTTTTATGTTTTCTTTTCCCCAGGATATAAAGATAGGTTTTTAGGTAAGAAAAAAAAGGGGAAGATCATTATGGGAGATGTTAAAGATCTTTCACCACGATTAGAATATTATATTTCGAGTTTCCAAAGACACTAAACTATTACGGTCCTTGTGTGTTTGTTTTTGTAAAGTACTAAGTTTTTCGCAAAATTAATTTAATGTCCATGTACGTTAAGCTTCGGGTCTCTACAGTTGGGTTCAGAGGAAAAGTTTAGTCAACCTTTGGAAACTAGGACGCGAAAATGTTAGTGATATCCCTAGAGATATATCTAAGGTAGGTCTAGGGATGTCCCTAAGGATAAGTATACGTATAAAATATAGTCCTATAACTATTGTAACGATATTAGATTAAACCAAAGATGTTAGATATTTAAGTTACTCACCCTTTATTATGATTTTTTCCTCTCACACTATTCTTGTTGGGTTTTAGAAAATGGCTGGAAACAAGATGTTTCACGACAATAGAGGATAAGATGGACAATGTAATGATATTATTCATGAGCAACCAAATTAAATGAGAATTGGAAGTCCAAACATCATTATTATGCCGAATCATCAATCTCATAATATGTTCAATAAAGTAAAATTTGGTAAGTTTCCTGACTCGTCTAATAAGAGAAAGATGGAGTTTCATGATGATCAAAGTGGAAAGAAAGTTCAATTTTCCCTATGTAAATAATGTGGGAAGAGGAATCAAGGAGAATGTTTCAAAGGAACTGGAAGATTCTTTGGATGTGGAAAGGAAGTACACAAAACCAGTAAGTGCAAAGGAAAAGGTTTAGTTAACACCAGGGATGAGGATAATGGTATTTATACGACATCAAAAATGGTTAAATGTTTTAAATGTGGAATGTACGGGCATTATTCAAACCAATGCCCTAAGGGAAAGTCTAATGAAGTGAATTCGTATGGTCGTATGGGTTGTATTTATGTTGATGATGATGAAGAGACTACAAATGATATGTGAGATGAAATAATTGTTGAAGCTCAGTCAATGGTTTAAGAATATAGTTGAATGATTACCTGTTTATCATGTGTAATATTGTATAAGTAATCTCATGGTACTATAGAATAAAGAGATATCTAAGGATTGTAACACTGTTGTCTTTCCTTGAGTTTTGAAAGTGTATGATAAATGGTACCAGTATCCATGAAAGGTTATTCAGATATTTTTGGAATGTAGATGATATGCGCATAATAAATGGATAAGGAGAAAATTAAATGATTGATAGTATTCATTAGCTCCTGACTGATATAAGGAGAAGGTTATATCATGGTTTGAGTATATAGAATTTTTGGATTTTTGTATGTGGAAAGAGTTAAGTTTTGATAGCATTCATGTTTTCAATGAGGTTCAATGGGTATTCATTCTTCAAGGGAATACATGATTAAGGCATTCATATGATTTTAATTTGACCAACAAGATATATCTTATGATATATGGGGGATAAATGTTGGAATTCATATGATTTTTATGTTACATTTCAAGTAATCATTTTCATTATACTATGAGCTTGGACCGAAGTATTTTAGATAAGCCTAAAGATTGTATTTGATTATGTTAGACATAAATTAGTTTTGTTAAAACTTTTTTCAATATTATTTATGGGATGTTATAGTAATGTAGTTTTATAAAAAGTATAACATGTAGGGCGGGCGACAACCCATCGTGTCGGACAAGGCTGTGGGAATCGAACACACAACTGAAGTGCGACTGGCCTTTATCACCTACCACTGGCCTACAGGAAGTCCCTGTTTAGTAGAAACTAGTTTTATTATATTAAGTTGTATGATATATGAAGTATATGTCCATTTTAGGAACCATATATGATTAATCCCACTATAGATGGAATTATGTATTTTTTTGATAACTTTTCTAACCTTTTGTTTGAGACAAATTGAATGACCCATCATTCTATCACATGATCTGCTAACACATCACGAATGAAAAATTAAACATCATTTCGTTAAGAGATGAAGTGGAAATTTTCCAAATAACAACCAATAGTAAGACTATACCAAAATCACGAAAGTATTTCTTCAAATTCCAATTTCATAAACCTTAGGGAAAAGATCTTGAAAACCAATAATGTTGTCCTATTACTCTTATATCTGATGAATCAAATGGTACCTTAGATCGTCATAAAATTTTGGCCTTGTGATTTTTTTCTTTTCCATTGCCATGTTCTCTACCACTCTCCATTAGAACATGATGGTTAGATTTCTCTTCCATATCCATATTTTCACCTATTTGGAAACCCAGTGATTAGTTTATTTGGGAAAACATTAAATTTCATACTTTGTTTTTACAGAATGGTTTTGTTATTATTTTTTACGATGTGGGTTTCTATTAAAGATACTTTTGAGTAGTAATCCATTTATATCCCTGATGAATTTTGAGGGTGAAATTCATTTTAAGGGGGGTAGAATGTAACACCCTGAGATTTTATGGAAAATATACTTTGTAATTTCATTAATGTCTTGTGTTGTATGATACACCAAAAGAAGCTAGCACAACACGCATCCCTGACTTGCCTTTCATTACACGCAATCACAACCTTCCTCGATAGCGTGTGTAGTATGCAATACTGAGTTTCACTAAACAACGATATGCTATTAAAATATTATTAAAACTAACCGTTGTGAATAGTAATATCCACGTTTTGAAATTTAGTAAATTTTATTTTCAAAATGGACTTCATTTTTGGATTCTAAATATCAAAATTAGCTTAGGGTGAAATTTTGGTACTTTTCGGATAAATTTCATTTTCTGATGAATAGTGAAAATTACTATATTTTAATTAAAAACAACCTTTTTAATTTAAATAATTAATAGTGACTAATTATTAATTAGAGTGGGTTTAAAGTATATTTAGAATATATTTTTAAAATTTAATACAATGTTGGTCATTGGATGTAATTTCACATGTAAACCAGACATAAACAAGTGTTAATCTTTTAATAGTCATTATCTCTTAAGAACACGCTATATGTTTTGATGACGAGAATTAATTTTTTAAATTAATTAATGCAACTGATATGTTTTGAATTTGTAAAAATATACATCATTTTTGGGTTCATAATATCAAATATATCTTTGGCCTAATTTGTGGTATTTTTCTGGAAACTTTCATTTTTTCATGAATAGTGAAACCACTACGTGGTAGTTAAAAAAATTAATTTATCATAAAACTTACTTTTACCACTACTATGAGTGGAATTTCAAAAATCCGATAGACACGGTTGATGTCAGTAAGTTAAATGTTGTTCAATGAGATGAAAATAATTTTTGGTGAATAGTAACTTTTTACTTTTTTTACCACGGTTAAATGTAAATAGTGTAATTAAGGGTAAAAATGATATTATTATTACCCAAACACATGTCCTAATTATATTTTATATGTTTAATTCGACCAAAAACAAACTTAGGAATATAATATGACCATTTAGGCCCACTTGGATTAGATTAGGACATTTATTATTAATTTATTTAAAGAAGGGTTAAAATAGTTAAAATCAATGTTTAATAAGTATATCATTTTCAATATATGGTAATACATAAGATAAATTAGACTATAAATATTTATTAAAAAGATAAAACTATTTCATACATAATTATATTTTATTTGTAATTTTTAGACTTTAAATAATTTAATTTATTTATGACACAAAGATGATGCAGTAATTATCTTATTAATGAAATATTGACATAATTGATGTTATAAATACCCAAAAAAATATAATTTGAGACTTTTTATGAATTCCACTAATTTTATAGGTTAATAATACTTGTTAGTATTGATTTAAGTAACCTTTTTAGAACTAATATTTCTGTTATGATATTCAAAAAATTAATTACTAAATAGTGTCAAAATTGACATAAAATAGTTTTTAAAACAAATATTATATTATTAATTGTTATTTTATTTCTAAAAATATAAGGTTCACCCAAATGACTTAGATAAGGTTTTATATATTAATAATAGACAACTTGGGGTTCGTTTGTCTTGTTATAGTAAGTTTATTAACCTTATAATATAAGAACACAAGAAGACACGGTAAAGGTAAAATTATTTTACATAATGTTAAATCTAAATGATAAGGTTAAAATAGGTTCCTAAACTTTCCAAAGTTCTATTGGATTAGAGTATTTCGACCCATACCCACCTTATCTTCTAAATAAATCTATTTGGAGCTATTTAAAACCGAATTGGGATTTATAATAAAATAATATTTTTAGTTATTCCAAAGGTACCCCTCTCCTCCCTTATAAAAGGGCACCTCCTCCCTCTCTTCCTTACACCACTATGAGCCTTCAAACTCGGCCAAACCCTACCAAATTCTCTTCTCCACTTCCCTATAAACATCCTAGAGGTTCTAGTCTTCCTCAAAGACCAATTTTAGTGCCCTAAAAGGAGATCTCAAAGAGGCGCTTCAAAGAAGAGGTAATGTCTTTTACAGATTCTTTCAACTTTATTTCTTCTTCCACTTCTTCTTCTTAGGTTGTTTAATTATGAAGTAATAACATCAGTATCAATAATATACTGATATGTTATTATATGTATGAAACAACCCTATTTAACCAACTATCCATCATACGGAATACGAAATCACCACGTGTGCGTACGTATGGAATACCGTCTCCACGCCGTGGTGTAATCTATTTTCCACCACCACCATAATTGGATGGGTATAATGGTGTAAATAATGACTATATATGACTATTATAAAGTGATATTTATTCTAAAATAGTATACATACACTCCAATACAATTCCACGATCATGAGAATGATATCATCGCTCGTGCGTATGTACGGACTACCGTCTCCACGACGTGATGAGATTCATTCTCCACATTAACCATTTATGAATGACTATAAAGTATATATGATAAGTAATCATGAAATATATGACATAATATAGATACTGGATTTATGTTTATATATATGTATGTCATCTACCTAATTCCATTCAACTCAATAAGGAAACGAAAACAGCGTTCACGCGTACGTACGGCCTACCGTCTCCATGAATGGTGTATTTCTTTCAATATACTGATTTATTATATATATGTATATTATAAATATATATTATATATAAATAATGTTTTATATTCTAGAATTATGTAATCATGATCTAAGTAATCATATGAATAATTACAAGTCAAAACACAAACAACAAATGAAACAATTTTACCCAAAATGCTCTATAACAAGGAATTTACAAAAGAACAGGTAATATAAAGTCATAAGTGAACCATATATGATATCATAACAATTATTATGATTATGGAATAATTCAATGACATTATTTAAATCATTATATAGGAGGTTCGGACACTTACGAAGCAAATCAGACCTAAGGTAAGGGAAAAAATCACAATCTCATTTTTATCCGAGATTGTCTATACTTTGGTATTTACTTGGGTGTATATTATCATCCAAATCCATGTTTCATCAATATGTAATATTATTTCCATCCACCTAAAATTGTTTAAATCCAATTTTACCCTTCGGTGAGTTTTTAGTAAAGGATATGAATGGAATCTTTTGTCGTTTTTCGTACGAGGTACTTTTTGACTTTTCGGACAAAAGTACGAGAAGAATGTTTTTTTAACTTACATGACATGAATGGATTTTTAAAACATTATTTACAAGTTTCTTACATTACATGTTTTCATGTTTATTTTTAATCAACTTCTTTTAGTTTTGAATTTTATGACATGTTAAGAAAGGAAAAGTGTTTTTGAAGTAGAAAGGATATTTTTTTCAAGAATGGAGTTCAAGTGTTTTATCAAGTTTATTTTCCATCTGTGATAATAAAGGGTTATGTTTCTATCCCTGTTATTACATTTATTTTATTATGTTGTGATGGAATTATTTTTATGAATTCCTTTATCTTATATGAATTGTTTTATGATGTAACAATGTTTAAGATTCCCATTTTTATTACATGGGTTATGCTATGATGTATGATTTATGATTTTGTGGCACACATAAGAATGGTATCATTATGAGATGGGTGGGACCTATATCTACCTACAATGAATTGGTTATTGATTATATATCTCATGATATAGACATGGCTGGAATGGCAGGTTTAACCGGTTCAGTGAAACAGGACTGAAACAAGGAGTCAACTCGGTTCAGAAATGGACTTTGTCCACTAAGATAGTCTTGGCAATGAGTCTTGACTAATAAGAAATGATTCTCTATGATTATGTGTGTATTCCACAAAGTTTAATGTTTTAAGTTATGATTATTGGGATTACATTTCACTACTATTATTTATTCCATGTTATGATATTATGATCTGTTTTGCAGGTTAAGATTTCCAAAGTGTTATGTTCTTATGAATATGATGTGATGGATATTTCTTTTGTTTACCCTTACTGAGCATTTAAGCTCACCCTTTTATGTTTTCTATTCCCCAGGATATATAGAAATGTTTTTAGGTAAGAAAAAAAGGGGAAGATCTTTATGGGAGATGTTGAAGATCTTTCACCACGATTAGAAGATTATATTCCGAGTTTCCAAAGACAATGAACTATTACAGTCCTTATGTGTATGTTTTTGTAATGTACTAAGTATTCCGCAAAAGTAATGTAATGTCCATGTACGTTATGCTTCGGGTCTCTACAGTTGGTATCAGAGGAAAAGTTTAGTCAAACTTTGGAAACTAGGATGCGAAAACTTTAGTGAGATCCCTAGAGTTATTTATAAGGTATGTCTAGGGATGTCCCTAAGGATAAGTATACGTATATGATATAGTCTTTGAACTATTGTAACTATATTAGATTAAAACAAAGATGTTAGATATTGAAGTTACTCACCCTTTATTATGATTTGTTTCTCTCACATGATTCATTTTGGGTTTTAGAAAATGGCTGGAAACAAGATGATTCACGATAATGGAGGATATGATGGAAAATGGAATGATATTCTTCATGAGAATCCAAATGAAATTAGATTTGGAAGTCCAAACATCGTTATTATTCCGAATTAGCAATCTCATAATATGATCAATAAAGTAAAATTTGGTATGTTTCCTAACTCAACTAATAAGAGAAAGATGGTGTTTCATGATGATCATAGAGGAAAGAAAGTTCAATTTCCCCTATGTAAATCTTGTGGGAAGATTCATCAAGTAGAATGTTTCAATGGAACTGGAAAATGCTTTGTGTGTGGAAATGAAGGACACAAAGCCAGTAAGTGCAATGGAAAAGGATCAGTTAGCACCATGGATGAGGATAATGGTATTGCTACGACATCAACAATGGTTAATTATTTTAAATGTGGAATGTATGGGCATTATGAAAACCAATTCCCTAAGGGAAAGTCTCGTGAAGAGAATCGGTATGGTCATATGGGTAGTATTTATGTTGATGATGATGAAGAGACTACAAATGATACGTGAGATGAAAGAATTGGTGAGGCTCGGTCAATGGTTTAAGAATGTAGTTGAATGATTACTTGTTTATCATGTGTAATGTTGTATAAGTAATCTCATGGTACTATGGAATAAAGAGAAATCTAAGGATTGTTACGATGTTGTCTTTCCTTGAGTTATGAAAGTGTATGATTAATGGTACCAGTATCCATGAAAGGTTATTCAGATATTTTTGGAATGTAGATGATATACGCATAATAAAGGGATAAGGAGAAAATTAGTTGTTTGATAGTATTGATGACCTCATGAATTATATAAGGAGATTGTTATATCATTGTTTGAGTATATAGAATTTTTGGATTTTGGTATGTGGAAAGAGTTAACTTTTGACAGCATTCCTGTTTTCACTGAGGTTCAATGGGTATTCATTCTTCAAGAGAATACATGATTAAGGCATTCAAATGTCTGTAATTTGACCAACAAGATATATCTTATGATATATGGGGGATAAATGATTTCATTCATATGATTGTTATGTGAAATTTCATGTAATCATTTTCTTTATACTATGATCTTGGACCGAAGTATTCTAGATAAGCCTAAAGATTGGAATGAATTATGTTGTACATAAGTTAGTGTTGTTAGAACTATTTTCGATATTATTGATGGAATGTTATATTAATGTAGTTTTATAAAAAGGACAACATATAGGACGGGCGACAACCCGTCGCGTCGGATAAGGATGTGGGAATTGAACCCACAACAGAAGTGCGAATGGACTTTATCGCCTACCACTGGCCTACAAGAAGTCCCTATTTAGTAGAAACTAGTTTTATTATATTAAGCAGTATGATATATGAAGTATAACTCCATTTTAGGAACCATATATGATTAATCCCACTATATATGGGATTATGTATTTTTTTGATAACTTTTCAAACCTTTTGTTTGAGACAGATGGAAAGGCCCATCATTCTATCCCATGATCTTCTAACACATCACGAATGACAAATTCAACTTCCTTTTATTAAGAGATGAAGTAGAAATTGTCCAAATAATGACCAATGGTAAGAATATACCAAAATCATGAAAGTGTTTCTTCAAATTCCAATTTCATCAACTTTAGGGAAATGATCTTGAAAACCAAAAATGTTTTCCTATTGCTCTAATATCTAATGAATCAGATGGTACCATAGATCGTCACAAATTTATGGCTTTGTGATTGCTGGCTTTTCTATAGCCATGTTCTCTACCACTATCCATCAGAACATGATGGTTTGATTGTAACGCCCCGACCCCAGTTACCCAGAGTCGGTGCATTATTACATAACATTGGTATGATCACAAGAAAGATCAAATCTCTAAAGACCGATTGGTTTAGTAGCCTTGGAAACACTAGATATATTCATAAGTTTTACATTACATCATAAAATGAAAAACTACTACAACAACATAATATCTCCATAATCCACACTCATATCCCCACATAATATCTCTGCAGGTCATTCATAATTTACTTCTTCACTTCCTCGGAAAAATAAAACATAGAAAAGGGTTGAGCTCAAACGCCCAGTAAGGATAACAATATAGCGGAAACTTTCATAAATAAGAATAAACATTTAAGCCAATGTATAACTAAAACAAAAGCCTTTTAAACTTGAACATTTAACATAGTATGGCATAAATAAAATGAAATAATGCCATTTACTTATTCACATGGTTATTCTACTAATCGAATAATCACATGCAAAATCAATAACCACTTTCATAATGTTGGAATGCATAATGCCAGACTATCATAACCACATAGCCAAGGCCTCGTGCCCAGAATACAAATAATATTTTGTCAAGGCCGTGTGCCAAGACACTAGTTTGTCTCATGAGATCTACCGATGCATCGAGGAGCTATAGCGGGCTCCACCCGTCACATATTAAGTCCAATTCATTCCCATATGAAAAGGTTTAAACATAACATAAACATTCGTATTAAAAATAGCATACAAAATGTCAATAATTTCACCATAAAATATGAATGGTATAAAAATAGCACATCCATAGTCAAACATATCACAAAACCTTCAATACAATATAGAAGTTTTGTATCATAATAAATGAACTTTAAATAAGCGTAAAATCCATCAAAGGATGTTGACATAGATGAAATCAAAACACTTTTTGGAGAAATATCTCTTTCTATTTTTGAAAGCATTTAAGAGCCATATAAAATAAAATATTTTCTTGAAAATATTCTTATAAGCTTGTAAGGAAAGCTTTGAAGATTTTATAATGGCAGAAAATAACCGCACCCGCCGTATAAGTTAAAAAAAACATTCTTACCTTAATTCTTTCGAAAAGGTTAAAAAGGACCTTGTTTTGAAAACATCGGAAATATTCCTCTTATAAAAAGTCAAACAAGGGTATAAATGACTTTAACCCATAATCTTGTAAATAATAAAAATGTTTTGAAATACATTTTGAAGAAACATGGATGTAGATGATAAAGAGATCCCAGTAGATTATTACGTATAAACAACCTCGGATAATGAAGAGATTGTGAAATAACCCTTACCTTGTACTTTTCCTTGGATGGGGTAGGTTTACCTCCTGTATAATGGTGAAATAATTGTTATTAAATTATACCATAATCATATACATTAATATGATATCATATATGATCTTTTAATATTGATTTGATAATAATATCTTAGTATTATCGTTGTTTCGGGTGTGAACATACTTGTTTTATTTTATATGTTTTGTTACGTAAGACATGTTTGTAAAGGATAGGTTTTATATTATTCATATCCAGAATGATACAAGTCCTTAAAAATCATTTTTTAAATCATCAAGTGATAATTATACTTGAATGGATACGATGGAGAATGAATCTCATCGCGTTCGCGAAGACGGTAGTCCATACGTACGCACGAGCGACAATATCATACTTTTGATATTAAAATAATATATAAATGGGTGATATATCATATATACAGAATAATTAACATGTTATATTTATTATTTACATGAGTTACACATCATTATTATACCCATCCAAATAATAATATATTGAATAACAATTACACCACGACGTGGAGACGGTAAGCCGTACGTACGCACGTATGGTGACATGTTATTCAAAGGGTGGATAGAATACTGAATATGGTTGTACCATATTTATAATAACATCACCGTATATGTGAGATACTGGAGTTATTATTTTAGAATGGTAAGAACAAAGAAAGAAGAAGTGGAAGAAGAAAGGAACTTGAAAAGGGGTGGTGAAAACATTACCTCTTCTTCGGGTTCTTCCTTTTGATTTGGTCAAAAGGGATCCCTAGGATGGATTTCGGATCCAACTAATGCCTCTAGGTTGTAGTGAGGGATGTTGGGAGAGTATTTGGGCAGAGTTTGGTCGAACCAAAAGGCTTTGAAGGTGTGAAAAATGGGAAGGAGGAGTGCCCTTTTATAAGAGGGGTGAGTGGCACCTTTGGAAAAGCTAGAAATATTAATTTATAATAAATTCATATTCGGTTTCTAATGGCTACAAAGTTGATTATTCAAAGGTTAAGGTGGGGATAGGTCGAAGACCACTCAACCAATAGAATTTAGACAGGTTTGGGGACTTATATTAACCTTATCTTTAAGTATTAACTCTAAGTTAATTAGTTTCACTTTTACAATGTCTCTTTGCATTTTTATATAATATGGTTAATAAACATACTATATACATCCAAGAGACCCCCAAGTGGTCCATTAATGATGAACCTATCATGATATAAGTATCTTAGCCGAAACTTAGATTTTTAGTAATTTAATATAAATTAATAATATAATATTTTTTTTAAGAACTCTTTTATGTCAATTTTGACACTATTCAATAGTTGATTTTTGTGAAACTCATAAAAGATTGATTACTTCGAACAAAGTCAATTAAATCAATACTAATATATCATGTTATCCTATAAAATTAGTTTAATTCATTAAAAGTTTCATATTATATTTATTTGGGTATTTATAATATCAATTATTTTAATTTTTCACTATTATAGTAGTTACTGCATCATCATTGTGTCATCAATAAAATAAATTATTTAATGTCTAGAAATTATAAATAAAATATCATTATGTAGGAAATCTTTTTATCTTTCTAATTAATATTTATAATCTAAAATCCAACATATATAACCCTATGTAAAAATTGTTTTTCAAAAAGATATATGATTGTGTCATTTTTGTATTCATTTTAACTTAATTAAAATAAAGTGTCCTTATCACCTACAAGTGGCACCATGGGGTCCCAAAATCGACCCAAAGATGCCTATGGTCGACCATGTATCAACCAATAGGGTTAAGACACGTTTTAGGGTAATTTATTATTAATATAATATTATTTTTTTAACCCTTATTTACCGGATTTACCCTTAACCATGGTAAATATAATATTTACCGCAGTAATTATTCAAAATGTCTAAAAAAAGTTACCTATTTAAACAATTTGAACATCCTGATTCCAAATATGGATTACATTTTCATAAATTCAAAACACAGAAGTGGCAGAAATTAATTTCAAATTAATTCCCGCTGTCAAAACAAAAAGCGTGTTTTTAAGAGATAATAACTATCAAAAGATTGACACTTGTTTATGTTTGGTTTAATTGTAAAATTATGTCCAATGACCAACATTATATTAAATGGTAAAAATATATTCTAAATATACTTTAAAAATACTAAAATTCATAATTTATCACTATTAATTATTTTGATTAAAGAAGTTGTTTTTAATTAAAATTTAGTAATTTTCACTATTCATCAAAATATGAAAGTTATCCGAAAAGTACCAAAATTTCACCTTAGGCTAAATTAGATATTCCGAATCCAAAAATGAAGTCCATTTTGAAATATAAAATATATATAATTTTAAAAAGTAGGTATTACTATTCATAACGGCTAGTTTGATTGGTTGTTAGAACTCGGTGTTGCGTACAACACACGCTATCGCATTATTCAAAGAGAAGCGTACCGTAGAAGCTTGGGGTGTTACATTCTCCCCTCCTTCAAATAATTTCGTCCTCGAAATTTCTAGAATACTATCACATGAAAAGACTCGGGTGGTTCTTCATCATAAGTTCATCGAGTTCCCACGTTGCCACTTCCATCTTATGGTTTCTCCACAAAACTTTTACCAGACGCGTCGTCCGGTTTCTCAGTACTTGTTCTCTCGTATCAAGAATACTGACGGGCTCTTCACAATAGGAATGATTGGGTTCCAGTTATAATTCTTCATAGGTGAGTACATGCGTTGGATCAGGCATGTATTTCCTCAACAGAGATACGTGGAACACATCGTGAACTTTGGAGAGACTTGGCGGCATTGCCAATCGGTAAGCTACAACCCCAAATCGTTCTAGAATTTCCAAAGGTCTGATGTACCTGGGACTCAATTTACCTTTCTTACCAAAACGTATGACTCCCTTCCATGGATATAACTTCAGGAAAACATGATCATTGACTTGAAATTCCAAATCCTTCCTTCGATTATCGGCATAGCTCTTCTTCCTACTTTGAGCTGCTTTGATGTGATTTTGGATTACTTTCACCTTTTCCACCGTTTCCTCCACCAGTTCTGGGCCTACAAGTTTTCTTTCACCAACGTCATCCCAACAGGTTGGTGTACGACATCTCTTTCCATATAACGCTTCATATGGTTCCATCTGAATACTCGAATGGAAGCTATTGTTATAGGAAAATTCTACTAGTGGTAAATATTGATCCCACATACCCTGAAAGTCAAGTGAGCAAGATCTCAACATGTCTTCTAAGGTCTGAATAGTCCGTTCTGATTGTCCATCTGTCTGAGGGTGGTAAGCAGTGCTCAAATGAAGTTCAGTATCCAGGGATTTCTGAAGACTTTTCCAAAATCTTGAAGTAAAACGGGGATCACGATTAGAAACAATTGATAAGGGTACTCCATGAAGTCTCACAACTTCATTAATATATAGTCTTGCTAGACGTTCCAGGGGTAGATCTTCTCTTATAGCAAGAAAATGTGCTGACATGGTAAGACGATCAACAATAAACCATATTGCATCGTTCCTTCTAGGAGTCTTTGGTAGCCCCATAACAAAGTCCATCGTAATATTGTCCCATTTCCACTCTGGTATGGGAAGAGGTTGCATGATTCCTCCAGGCCGTTTCCTTCCAGCTTTCACTTGTTGACAGACCATACATCTTGACACAAAATCAGTAATCTCCCTCTTCATGTTGTCCCACCAAAAATTTTCCTTTAAATCTCTATACATTTTGGTGCTCCCGGGGTGTATAGATAAATTGGAACTATGAGCATCATCCAGCAATTCCCTTTTTAGATCAGGTATATTGGGAACACAAAGTCTCTTCCGGAATTTCAAAATTCCATCTTCATACACAAAGTCTCTCAATCTCCCATCATTCACAGCTTTAATCTTCTTTTGAAATTCTTCATCATCGGTCTGAGAACTCGTAATCCTTTCTATTAAAGATGGTTTGGAAACCATTTGAAAAAGCATTGATGTTTCACCTTCCCTAGTTATTCCCATGTCCATCTTCACTAGATCCATGAAAATTGAATCCCTTTCAATTCTCATATTGTTCAAAACTCCATGGTCTTTTCTACTCAAAGCATCTGCCACCTTGTTTGCCTTCCCTGGGTGGTAGTGTATCGTACAATCATAATCCTTGAGTAATTCAAGACATCTCCTTTGCCTCATGTTGAGTTCTTTTTGTG
Organism: Viscum album; assembly: GCA_963277665.1. Taxonomy (NCBI): domain Eukaryota; kingdom Viridiplantae; phylum Streptophyta; class Magnoliopsida; order Santalales; family Viscaceae; genus Viscum; species Viscum album. Next base: position 2,079,496,708 of record OY728152.1, on the reverse strand, counting down.
AGAAAATATACTTCAAACTCTTGTGATCAGTATAAATCTCACATTTTTCACCATAGAGGTAGTGCCTCCATATCTTCAAAGCAAAGATCACAGCTGCTAACTCGAGATCATGAGTAGGATAGTTTTGTTCATGAATTTTCAACTGTCGTGATGCATAGGCAATAACTCTATCATTCTGCATAAGGACACAGCCAAGTCCTTTCTTTGATGCATCACTATAAATAACGAACCCATCATTCCCCGATGGTAGAGTCAATATATGAGCATTGACTAATCTTCTCTTCAGTTATTCGAAACATTATTCACACTCTTTTGTCCAAACAAATTTAACCCCTTTACGTGTGAGCTTCGTTAATGGGTTAGCCAATCGGGCAAAATTCTGGACGAAACGTCGATAATAACCTTCCAAACCAATAAAACTACGTACCTTAGTTATACTCATAGGTGCTGGCCATTCTTGGATTGCCTTGGTCTTAGAAGGATCAACAGAGATTCCATCTTTAGAGACAATATGGCCAAGAAAAGAAATCTCCTGAAGCCAGAATTCACACTTTCTAAACTTCCCATATAATTCATGCCTCCTCAGAGTCTTCAAGATAATGCACAAGTGATTTTCATGATCTTCGTAGGTTTTGGAGTATACCAAGATATCATCAATAAATACCACCACAAATTCATCGAGATACTCCTTGAAAACTCTATTCATCAGATCCATGAATATAGAGGGTGCATTAGTCAATCCAAACGGCATTACAGTAAACTCGTAATGCCCGTACCTGGTTCGAAATGCTGTCTTAGGAATGTCTTCCTTCTTCACACACAACTGATGGTATCCAGATCGAAGGTCAATATTTGAAAAGTATTGAGATACATGTAGTTGCTCAAATAAATCATCAATACGAGGTAGGGGATACTTGTTCTTTATCGTTATAGCATTGATCTCCCTGTAGTCGATACATAACCGCATAGATCCATCTTTCTTTTTAACAAAAAGAACAGGGGCTCCCCATGGAGAAACACTAGGGCGAATAAATCGTTTATTACACAATTCCTCTAGTTGTTTCTTTAGTTCGACTAACTCTACAGTAGCCATTCTGTAAAGGGTCTTCGATATAGGCCTTGATCCAGGAATTAAATCAATGGAAAACTCAACTTCTCGTTCTGGAGGATGTCCAGGTAAATCTTCCGGAAATACATCTACAAATTTTTTCACAACAGGTACATCCTCTATTTGAACATTTCTTTCCTCACCCGTAGTTATTTCATTCTCTTCCTCCCCAATAATTGAATTTAGTTGAGCTATTGAGGGTGGATCTAAATAAGAATTAGGTGGTGACAATTCTGCTCTAAAGATAAGGTGTTCCTTATCATTATCATCAAGAATCGTAACCTCTTTCTTCTTACAATAAATCTTTGCATCATAGTCCGAAAGTCAATCCATACCGAGGATTGTATCAAACTCAATCATAGGTATGACGATGAGATCAGCAGATAACGAACATTTATGTGCTCTAATGGGGACTAATTCACAAAACTTTGTTGCAATGATACTTCCCTTAGGAGTTTTAACTGACAACTCCCTTGTTAAATCAAATTGGAAATATCTAATTTTCATAGCAAACTGGGAAGATATGAAACAATGCGATGATGCAGAATCAAATAATGCATTTGCTAAACTTGAGGAAACCATTAAATTACCTACCACCATGTCTTTCGGAGCTTCTACCTCAGCAGTAGTGATAGCATAAGCATGGCCTTGATCCCTTGTCCTTTTCTGAGGTAAGTTCTCCTGATGCTTAGGACATTCATTCGCATAATGTCCCATCTCCCTGGAATTGTAGCACTGAACATTGGTGGCTTCCTTCTTCCCTTTGCAATCACGAGCTTGGTGTCCTTTTTCACCACAGTTGTAACAGACTCACATTCCCTTCAAGCAAGCACCGGGGTGTTTCTTCCCACATTTACCACAGGATGGATATTCAACCTTTCCTTTCTTCCCCTTATTTCCATTCCCAGATTGATCAGCATGCCTCTTCTTCTCTTTCTTTTCTTTAAAGTCATAAGACATAGAGAATTCCTTTTCGGTCTTGATAGCACATGAGACAATGTCTTCGTACGATGAAAAGGATTGTGAGACTAATGCTTGACGGAGAAATGGTTTTAACCAATCAAAGAAATGATCAATCTTACTTCTTTGGTTACGTATATAATCACCAGCGTACCTTGCTATCCTTGTAAAGTTAGCCTCATACTTTGTGACATTCTCATCCTCCTTCTGTCTCAGACTTAGAAATTGCCTTTCCATATCTGCTCTATGGTCGCGAGGAAAGTATTTTTCTAAAAATAGATCTTTGAACTCCCTCCATTCCATATTTGATACTTCATCATCTTCCTTCATGTTTTGAATCAATGACCACCATTGATCAGCATCTCCAGTGAGGCGGTAAACTGCCATGATAACTTTTTCCCTTTCACTGCTCCCCAAAGCCTGAAATATTTTCTCTAGGGAAAATATCCATTGCTCAGCTACTAAGGGATTTGTACTCCCATTGAACGTTGGTGGTTGTTGCCTCATGAATCGATCTAACATTGATCCTCCACGCTGCGGATCAGGGTGCTCCATACGGGTAAGGTTATTATTCATAACCGGAGTAAGTTGTCCCAGTATGGTGATTAGCTGATCGGCTCCAGTTGCATCACTAGCTCCACTATAATTATCTTGAGCAGGAGGGAAATCCCTACATGGAGTGCGTGCATTGAAACAGTTTCCATTTCTTTCACTAGGCGCCATTTCTAAACAATGGCATAAACTAGATCAGTTTATGAATCAAAATACATAATCCCATACTTATAAAACACTTAACATAAATTAATCTATTTATGGATATAATCCATAATCGTAAGAATGTTTTCTTTGAGGAAGTATATACTCATAATCCCTTCAAAATGATTTTTAAAGAAAATGAGAGTTATCCTAAGCATATCCCCCGGGAGTGTCGTAACCAAGAGTGCAGCAAAGCCCGTTGTCGTGCACCAGTTCCCGTTCGAGTCTAGCTCAAAGCGGTGTTTTCAGGTTTTACCCCTAGGTACATCTGTGCTAGAGCCGCCTCTACCTGCTCGCATCCAAACAGGGATGTATTGCTCGGAAAACTCACAAAATCTCTACAATACCAAAATTCTAGGAAGTTCTTCTATACTAATCCTCAATGTTCATCTTAGGTCTACGTGCTCTAATCAGAGTTTATCTAAATCTAGCTTCCATGGTTTTTACTAAACTTCCTCTGATACCAACTGTAATGCCCCGAACCCAGTTACCCTGAGTCGGTGCATTATTACATAACATTGGTATGATCACAAGAAAGATCAAATCTCGAAAGACCGATTGGTTTAGTAGCCTTGGAAACACTAGATATATTCATAAGTTTTACATTACATCATAAAATGAAAAACTACTACAACAACATAATGACTCCATAATCCACACTAATATCCCCACATAATATCCCTGCAGGTCATTCATAATTTACTTCTTCACTTCCTTGAAAAAATAAAACATAGAAAAGGGGTGAGCTCAAATGCCCAGTAAGGATAACAATATAGCAGAAACTTTCATAAATAAGAATAAACATTTAAGGCAATGTATAACTAAAACAAAAGCCTTTTAAACTTGAACATTTAACATAGTATGGCATAAATAAAATGAAATAATGCCATTTACTTATTCACATGGTTATTCTACTAATCGAATAATCACATGCAAAATCAATAACCACTTTCATAATGTTGGAATGCATAATGCCAGACTATCATAACCACATAGCCAAGGCCTCGTGCCAGGACTACAAATAAGATTTTGTCAAGGCCTTATGCCAAGACACTAGTTTGTCACATGAGACCTACTGATGCATCGAGGAGCTATAGCGGGCTCCACCCGTCACATATTATGTCCAATGCATCCCCATATGAAAAGGTTTAAACATAACATAAACATTCGTATTAAAACTAGCATACGAAATGTCAATAATTTCACCATAAACTATGAATGGTATAAAAATAGAACATCCACAGTCAAGCATATCACAAAACCTTCAATAAAATATAGATGTTTTGTATCATAATAAATCAACTTTAAATAAGCGTAAAATCCATCAAAGGATGTTGACGTAGATGAAATCAAAACACTTTTTGGAGAAATATCTCTTTCTATTTTTGAAAGCATTTAAGATTCATATAAAATAAAATATTTTCTTGAAAATATTCTTATAATCTTGTAATTAAAGCTTTGAAGATTTTATAATGGCAGAAAATAACCGCACCCACCGTATAAGTTAAAAAAAACATTCTTACCTTAATTCTGTCGAAAAGGTTAAAAAGGACCTTGTTTTGAAAACGACGAAAAGATTCCTCTTATAAAAAGTCAAAAAATGGTATAAATGACTTTAACCCATATTCTTGTAAATAATTAAAATGTTTTGAAATACATTTTGAAAAAACATGGATGTAGATGATAAAGAGATCCCAGTAGATTATTACGTATAAACAATCTCGGATAATGAAGAGATTGTGAAATAACCCTTACCTTGTACTTTTCCTTGGATGGGGTAGGTTAAACTCCTGTATAATGGTGAAATAATTTTTATTAAATTATACAATAATCATATACATTAATATGATATCATATATGATCTTTTAATATTGATTTGATAATAATATCTTAGTATTATCATTGTTTCGGGTGTTAACTTACTTGTTTTCTTTTATATGTTTTGTTACGTAAGACATGTTTGTAAAGGATAGGTTTTATATTATTCATATCCAGAATGATATCAAGTCCTTAAACATCATTTTTTTAAATCATCAAATGATAAATATACTTGAATGGATACGATGGAGAATGAATCTCATCGCGTTCGTGGAGACGGTAGTCCGTACGTACGCACGAGCGACAATATCATTCTTTTGATATTAAAATAATATATAAATGGATGGTATATCATATATACAGAATCATTAACATGTTATATTTATTATTTACATGTGTTACACATCATTATTATACCCATACAAATAATAATATATTGAATAACAATTACACCACGACGTGGAGACGGTAAGCCGTACGTACGCACGTATGGTGACATGTTATTCAAAGGGTGGATAGAATACTGAATATGGTTGTACCATATTTATAATAACATCATAGTATATTTGATATACTGGAGTTATTATTTTAGAATGGTAAGAACAAATAAAGAAGAAGTGGAAGAAGAAAGGAACTTGAAAAGGGGTGGTGAAAACATTACCTCTTCTTCGGGTTCTTCTTTTTGATTTGACCAAAAGGGCTCCCTAGGTTGGCTTTCTGATCAAACTAAGGCCTCTAGGTTTTATTGAGGGATGTTGGTAGAGTATTTGGGCAGATTTTGGCCGAATCAAAAGGCTTTGAAGGTGTGAAAAATGGGAAGGAGGTGTGCCCTTTTATAAGAGGGGTGAGGGGCATCTTTGGAAAAGCTAGAAATATTAATTTATAATAAATTCATATTTGGTTTCTAATGGCTCCAAAGTTGATTATTCAAAGTTTAAGGTGGGTATAGGTCGAAAACCACTCAACCAATAGAATTTAGACAGGTTTGGGTACTTATATTAACCTTATCTTGAAGTATTAACTCTAAGTTAATTAGTTTCACTTTTATAATGTCTCTTTGTATTTTTATATAATTTGGTTAATAAACTTACTATATACATCCAAGAGACCCCCAAGTTGTCCATTAATGATTCACCTATCAGGATATAAGTCTCTTAGCCGAAACTTAGATTTTTAGGAATTTAATATCAAATAATAATATAATATTTTTTTAAGAACTCTTTTATGTCAATTTTGACACTATTCAATAGTTGATTTTTGTGAAACTCATAACAGATTGATTACTTCGAACAAAGTCAATTAATTCAATCCTAATATATCATGTTATCCTAGAAAATTAGTTTAATTCATTAAAAGTTTCATATTATATTTATTTGGGTATTTATAATATCAATTATTTTAATTTTTTATCTATTATAGTAATTACTGCATCATCATTGTGTCATAAATAAAATAAATTATTAAATGTATAAAAATTATATATAAAATATCATTATGTAGGAAATATTTTTATCTTTCTAATTAATATTTATAATCTAAAATCCAACATATATAACCCTATGTAAAAATTGTTTTTCTAAAAGATATATGATTGTGTCATTTTTGTATTCATTTTAACTTAATTAAAATAAAGTGTCCTTATCACCTACAAGTGGCACCATGGGGTCCCAAAATCGACCCAAATATGCCTATGGTCGACCATGTATCAACCAATAGGGTTAAGACACGTTTTAGGGTAATTTAGTATTATTATAATATTTTTTTTAACCCTTATTTAACGGATTTACCCTTAACCATGGTAAATAAAATATTTACCGCAGTAATTATTCAAAATGTCTAAAAATAAAAGTTACCTATTTACAAAATTTGAACATCCTGATTCCAAATATGGAATCCATTTTCCTAAATTCAAAACACATAAGTGGCAGTAATTATTTTAAAATTAATTCCCGCTGTCAAAACAAAAAGCGTGTTTTTAAGAGATAATAACTATCAAAAGATTGACACTTGTTTATGTTCGGTTTAATTGTAAAATTATGTCCAATGACCAAAATTGTATTAAATGGTAAAAATATATTCTAAATATACTTTAAAACTACTAAAATTCATAATTTATCACTATTAATTATTTTTATTAAAAAAGTTGTTTTTAATTAAAATTTAGTAATTTTCACTATTCATCAAAATATGAAAGTTATCCGAAAAGTACTAAAATTTCACCTTAGGCTAAATTAGATATTCCGAATATATAAATGAAGTCCATTTTGAAATATAAAATATATATATTTTTAAAAAGTAGGTATTACTATTCATAACGGCTAGTTTGATTGGTTGTTAGAACTCGGTGTTGCGTACAACACACGCTATCGCATTATTCAAAGTGAAGTGTACCGTAGAAGCTTGGGGTGTTACATTGATTTCTCTTATATACCCATATTTTCTCCTATTTGGAAACCCAGTGATTAGTTTATTTGGGTAATCGTTACGTTTCATACTTTTGTTTTTAAAGATTGGTTTTGCTATTCCTTTTTACGATGTGGGTTTCTATTAAAGAAACTTTCGAGTAGTAAACCATTTATAACCCCGACGAATTTCGAGGGAGAAATTCATTTTAAGGGGGGTAGAATGTAACACCCTAAGATTTTATGAAAAATGTTCTTTTTAATTTCATTAATGTCTTGTGTTGTACGCTACACCAAAATGAGCTTGCACAACATGCATCCATGACTTGCCTTGCATTACATGAAATCACAACCTTCCTTGATAGCGTGTGTAGTACGCAATACTGAGTTTCACTAAACAATGATATGCTATTAAAATATTATTATAACTAGCCGTTGTGAATAGTAATAACCACTTTTTGAAATTTTTGTAAATTTTATTTTTAAAATGGACTTCATTTCTGGATTTGTAATATCGAAATTAGATTAGGGTGAAATTTTGTTACTTTTCGGATAACTTTCATTTTCTGATGAATAGTGAAAATTACTAAATTTTAATTAAAAACAACACTTTTAATCAAAATAATTAATTGTGATAAATTATTTATTTGAGTGGTTTTATAGTATATTTAGAATATATTTTTACAATTTAATACAATGTTGGTCATTGGATGTAATTTCACATTTAAACCAGACATAAACAACTGTCAATCTTTTGATAGTTATTATCTCTTAATAACACGCTATATGTTTTGACAACGAGAAATAATTTTTTATATTAATTAACGCAACTAATACGTTTTGAATTTGTTAATATAGACATAATTTTTGAGTTCATAATATCAAATATAGCATAGGCCTAATTTTTGGTATTTTTCTAGAAACTTTCATTTTTTGATGAATAGTGAAACCACTAAGTGGTAGTTAAAAAAAACTGAATTTTTCATAAAATATAATTTTCCCGCTTCTATGAGTGGAATTTCAAAAATCCGAGAAACACGGTTGATGTCAGTAAGTAAAATGTGGCTCAATGAGATGAAAATAATTTTTGGTGAATAGTAACTTTTTACTTTTTTTACCATGGTTAAAAGTAAATAGGGTAATTAAGGGTAAAAATGATATTATTATTACCCTAACACATGAATTAATTCTATTGGATAAGTGTAATTCGACCAAAAACAACTTTAGGAACAAAATATGACCATTTAGGCCCACTTGGATTAGATTAGGACATTTATTATTAATTTATTTAAAGAAGGGGTAAAATAGTTAAAATGAAAGTTTAATAAGTATATAATTTTTAATATAGTGTTATACATAATATAAATTCGAATATAAATACTCATTAGAATGGTAAAAGGATTTTCTACAAAATTATATTTTATTTGTAATTTTTATAATTTAAATAATTTAATTTATTTATGACACAAAGATGATGCAGTAATTATCTTTTTAATGAAATATTGACATAATTGATGTTATAAAAACCCAAATAAATATAATTTGAGACTTTTTATGAATTCCACTAATTTTATAGGTTAATAAGCCATGTTGGTATTGATTTAAGTAACTTTTTTATAACTAATCATTCTGTTATGATTTTCAAAAAAATTTATTACTAAATAGTGTCAAAATTGACATTAAATAGTTTTTAAAACAAATATTATATTATTAATTGTTATATTATTACTAAAAATATAAGGATCGGCCAAATGACTTAGATAAGGTTATATAGATTAATAGTAGTCAACTTGGGGTTCGTTTGGATAGTTATAGTATGTTTATTAACCTTATAATATAAGAACACAAGAAGACACGGTAAAAGTAAAATTATTTTACTTAATGATAAATATAAATGATAAGGTTAAAATAGGATCCTAAATTTGTCTAAATTCTATTGGATGATAGGATTTCGACCCATCCCCACCTTATCTTAGATATAAATCAATTTGGATCTATTTAAAACTGAATTAGGCTTTATAATAAAATAATATTTTTAGTTATTCCAAAGGTGCCTCTCTCCTCCCTTATAAAAGAGCACCTCCTCCCTCTCTTCCTCACACCACATTGAGCCTTAAAGCTCGGCCAAACCCTGCCAAATTCTCTTCTCCAATTCCCTATAAACATCCTAGATGTTCTGGTCTTCCTTAATGACCAATTTTAGTGCCCTAAAAGGGGATCTCAAAAATGGCGTTTCAAAGAAGAGGTAATGTCCGTTACAAATTCTTTCAACTTTATTTCTTCTTCCACTCCTTCTTCTTAGGTTGTTTCATTATGACGTAATAACATAAGTATCAATCATATACTGATATGTTATTATACGTATGAAACAACCCTGTTTCACCATCTATCCATCCTACGGAAATCGAAATCACCACGCGTGCGTACGTACGAAATACCATCTCCACGCCATAGTGTAATCTATTTTCCACCACCACATTAATTGGTTGGGTATAATGGTGTAAATAATGACTATATATGACTATTATAAAGTGATATTTATTCTGAAATACTATACATACACTCCAATACAATTCCACGATCCTGATAATGATATCATCGCTCGTGCGTACGTATGGACTACCGTTGTCACGACCCGTCCTCGGGGCCCGTGCCGTGACTACCCCAAGCCGGCCTTCCATAGGCCAGGGGCTGGCGACTAGCACCAAGGTGTAAATCCCAACAAAAAGGGAAGGCATTGCCTTTGAAAAGTAAACAACCACCACAGAGTAAGGAAGAAAAATAGTAAACACTAAGTAAAAAACAGAGTACAACTGAATGTGTGGAAAAGTAAAAGGGGCCGGAAATACAAGCCCAACTGTAAAGTACAACTGAAAGGAAAAACAACAACTAAAAAGGGAAAACTGCATTGTCGAGCCTTCCTCTGGAAGTCCCACCTGAAGGGTTGGTACAGATAGCCTCCACTGCTCCTCGGGTCCACCTGACCGCTCCAAGTACATCCCGCCCAGTGGTCCACCCCCAGGTACCGTCCTGCTCCGCACGCCTCCACCACGATCAGCGTTGTCCGTCGTCTGCAACCAACACAATGTAGTGCGGGCATATCCTGTGCAGGGGTGAGTATAAGCTACTCAGTAGGGACCCCGAGACCCCCAAAGGTCTCCCGAAATCCACAAAGGATAATCTACAAGGAATGATAAAATCACGAAGTAACATCTGACACGGCTTAGGTATATACCCATACATATACCTAAGTCATCAATTCCCGCTCGGCTCCAACGTCCGGGCCCAAGCACAACCCAGTCCACGCAGGAAAGCAAATGTGTACCCACACAGGATAGGTCAACACAATCCACAAAGGAGAGTAAACTGTAAATCCACACAGGATAGATCAACACAATCCACAAAGGAGAGTAAACAGAAGATTCAGCTCACACAAGATATACTTTTTCGGATGACGATAAGATGATCACTGAACCATCTAAGTCGTCGGACCCACGAAGGATCGATAGGTACTAACCTCGCAGTGACCCACACAGGATCAGACCCACATAGGATCGGGCCCACGCAGGACCTGTAGGCGCTGGCTCACACAGAACCGCTGAGCGCTGACCCACACAGGATCAGATCCACACATGATCGGTAGCACTGATCCACGTAGGATCGCTGAGTGCAGTAGTCATCGTAGTCCACTGAGGATCTCTTCACAGTCGTTGCCGCAGTCCACTGAGGGTCTCTGTACGGTCATTGTCGGAGTCCACGGAGGATCTCTGCACAGTCATCGCCGCAGTCCACTGAGGATCTCTGCACGGTCGTCGTCGGAGTCCATGGAGGATCTCTGCACAGTCATCGCCGCATTCCACTGAGGATCTCTGCATGGTCGTCGTCGGAGTCCACAGAGGATCTCTGCACAGTCATCGCTGCAGTCCACTGAGGATCTCTGCATGGTCGTCGCTGTCGAGGAAGCAGTCGCAGCCAGCACTAGGGTTCCCGCACACAGCAAGCTCGTTCAGGAGGGTCCGCTCCACAAGCCGAGAGGCTGATACATCAACTGACACAAAGTCCTATGATGATGTATCCAAAAGTTCCGTATCGTCAACAGGAACTCAACGTCGCAGACGGCGCGTCAATCGGACGCCCAGTCTGAGAGTTATTGGCTTTTTCATCCCAGGGGCCCGGTTGGTTTTTAAGGAATAACAAACACGACCGTACTCCACCTGCGTCCAAACCTCAGGCGGAGTATGCCAAAAGATCCGTCTCACAAAGAGGAACTCAACAAAGCTGACGGCACGTCAGTCGGATGTCCGTAGCTCAAGATATGAGCGTTTCTGCTCCGAGGGCCCGGTTGGTTTCGTGTACGAACCAACCCAGCCAAACACAAAGTATTCTGAAACCTTTCGTGCGATATATCGAAACGACCGTCTCGATCCAAGGATCGCGTTGCCGCTGATGGCGGGTCGTTTGAAGGCTTGTAGCTCAAGATACGACCATTTGAACGAAGACCGTCCGAAGACGGGGGGTACGGGCCCGGGCCGACCCGGGCCGACCCCCCCCCCCCCCTCGGGTCGGACCGAACCGGGCCTACCCGACCCGGCTCCGACCCGGTTGGCCCGGCCCGACCTAGCCAGGGCTGGTCCGGCTCGGCTCGGCTGAGCGGCGCGGGCGGAAGCCGCGGGCATAGCCCCCCGCGGTCGAGAGAGGAGCCGCGGCCCGCGTGCGGGCCGCGCGGGTCTTCAGCGGACGCGGCGTACTGCCGCGTCCCGAGTGGGAGAACCGGACCCGCGTGCCGCGGGTCCGCTGGCCGCCGGAATCGCTCCGGTGGCACGTTTTCCTTCCCATCTGCGCCGTTGTTCCTCCCGGGACTCGTTCTTCACTGCGGAATCGTCAAACATCCGTTGCGGTACGTTCCATCATCACCCGTCAAATCCGCACAAAAATAAGTACGCCAGAGGGTCGTCAGGCCGTGTTCGTTTGGCCCGCACCCTCATCGTTAGAGATAAACAACAGGAGGAATTTATGTTCAACACATGAACGCATAACTGAAACAATTTGTAAATGAAATAAAATTGTTTCATAAACGGGTTCCTCATTTGAACAGAAACAACAATTTTTTATAATTTTAAAATAAAATTCACCAAGACAGATCTTTACTTTTTAAAGAAACAATTACGGGGATAATTAAAAAAAGGGGGTAAATCCCAAAATAAATCCCTACCTCGTTGGTCGTCGCGCGCGGGCGTTCTTCACGGAAAATATCGTCGCGGAAGAGGGAGATCGCCGCGTCGTCGTGGGAAGGTGTCACATCGTCGCGGAATCCGGCGTTGAGTCGGCGAGCTCAATGAACCAAGAACAACAGATTTAAATTATAAATATTTAAATCTGTGTTTCGTTTAAAACCAAAAAGAAAAGAACCTTGAGAGGAAAATCCAAAATCACTCACCTCAAACGGTTGGTGATCGGAGATCGGAGCGGGGAAGAACGTCTCGGACGGAAGCGTCGTCGATTTCCATGTTCGGCATTCTTCGCGTTCTTCGCGTTTTTCGCGTTCTTCTCAAGGGAGAAGAAGATGAAAGGGTCCTCTCAAATCTTCTCAATGCGCAAATAACCATAGGTCTAGCGTTGGCCTAATTTTATTATTACGCCAACGAATTTGAAAACTGGTTAAGAAATGATCCATCAATTCGTTGAATTAATTCAACGAAAGAAACATCCAATTTAATTCACGAAATCAACCGCCCAATTATATGGTCTGTTAAGATTTTAAGAAACGCGTCAGTTGACTTTCATAAAGACGGGTTTTCGCGGGTGCGTTTCTTAGCGGAATGAAACGGCGGGGCTCGTGCGGGCCCCACCTCACAAATATCCTACCAAGTGGGTAGGATATTTCTGGATAGCATCCTATCCGGTTTGACTCGGTTCAAGCCGCCTTTATGTGGCTTCATGTGGCTTTCAAGTGGATTAAGTGATATAAAATAAAGTTGTCGCAAAATTATTTTATTTCTGAACTTTAAGCCCGAAAATTAAAAACCACACCCGAGAAAACGCAACTCCAGAAGAGGCGTTTCTAGGAAAATACCGGCGCTGCGATTTAATTGGTGCCATCAGAATTCGATTCCGGGCACCGGTTTAAAAGATAGAAAAACTCGCTCGTCTGTTCACTGAACGTACCCGATCCAAACATCGGAAAATGATTCCGGGCACACCGGGCCTCGGAATCAGGTTCCATCAGAGACTACGCTCTTGTAAAATTTCAAAGAAAATTATGAAAAAAAAATTTCTTGAAATTTACGGGTCTTTAAATTACTCCCATCTCAGGACTTTACGTCCCCGTAAAGATACATCAAAAACTAGGGAAACAAATGTGGGTACTGAGCACGCATCTGAGCCTCCCGCTAGTCAATGATGTGTGTCGGGTCGTGCACGTATCTCCTTAGTTGGGATACGTGGAAGACGTCGTGCACCCAGTGCAACTGAGGTGGCAGAGCCAGGCGATAAGCCACCTCGCCAATCCTGCTGAGGACCTGGAAGGCCCGATGAAGCGTGGAGACAACTTTCTGCCTCGGCCAATTCTCCGCAAACCATGTCGAGGTGAGACACGCAAGAAGACGTGGTCGCCATCCTCGAACTCTAGTGGCCTCCGCCTCCTGTCAGCATATGACTTCTGCCGGCTCTGTGCTGTCCTCATCTGCTCCTGGATGACCTGGACCTTCTCTGTCGTGGCCCAGACCATCTCTGGTCCCACAAGTGCTAACTCCCCAGGGTCTGCCCAGCACAAAGGAGATCTGCAAGGCCTGTCGTACAACGCCTCGTAGGGTGCCATCCCGATGGTGGAGTGGTAGATGTTGTTGTACGCGAACTCCACCAAGGGTAGGTGGTCCTCCCAGCTGCGACCAAAGTCGAGGACACATTCACGGAGCATGTCCTCGAGGGTCTGAATGGTCCTCTCCATCTGTCCATCCGTCTGTGGGTGAAAGGCAGTGCTCAGACGTAGCCGCGTCCCGAACGCCTCCTACAACCCCTTCCAAAGCCGGGAATTAAAGCGAGCGTCCCGATCAGAGACGATAGTCGATGGCACACCGTGAAGCCATACAATCTCATGAACGTAGAGACGCCCCAACCTCTCCACTGAGCCCTGCTCTCGAATGGGTAAAAAATGTGCCGACTTGGTGAGTCAGTCAACAATCACCCAAATGGAGTCGTGACCTCTAGAAGTACGTGGATGTCCAGTCACAAAGTCCATAGATATCCCGTCCCACTTCCACTATGGGACCTCCAAGGGCTGTACCAAGCCAGCTGGTACCTGATGCTCTGCCTTCACCTGCTGGTAGGTGAGGCACCGTGAAACGAACTCTGCCACCGCCTTCTTCATGCCCGGCCACCAGTGCTGTCTCCTGAGATCCTGGTACATCTTCTCCACTCCAGGATGTACCGCCAAAGGATATGTGTGGAACTCTCTCAACACCTCCTCTCGTAAAGCGACTGGTACCAGGGTATGTCCTCTGAAAAGGACATCGTGCTCTTCTCCAAGGGAGAAACCATCAGGTTCCTGTCCCGAGGATATCTGTGCACACCGTGTCTCACAGTCAGAATCTCCACGATGTGCCTCTCTCACCTGCTGTAGAAGTGTAGGAGAGACTGTGAGAGACTGAAGGAAGGCTGCTCCGTCTCTATCCACGAAGGATATCTGCAAGGCGGATAGCTGCTCTGTCGCCTACTCAAGTAGCTGGATTCCCGACCTCCTGCTGAGGGCATCGGCTACCACGTTCCCCTTCCCAGGAGTATAGACTATCTCAAAGTCATAGTCCTAGAGGAACTCGTGCCATCGCCGCTATCTCAGGTACAGGTCCTTCTGTGAGAAGATGTACCTGAGACTCTGGTGGTCAGAAAAGACTGTTAAGCGCTCGCCCATCAGATAGTGCCGCCATGTCTTCAGGGCGAACACCACTGCTGCCAACTCCTTGTCATGGGTAGCATAGTTCTGCTAATGAGGCCTCAACTGACATGACCTGTAGGCAATCATGGCTCGCTCCTGCATCAGGACACAACCGAGTCTGGTCCCTGATGCATCGCAGTAGACTACGTATCCAACTCCCTCCTCAGGGAACCTCAAGATAGGTGCGCTGGTCAACCTCTGCCTCAGCTCCTGGAAGCTCTGGTGACATCTGTCTGACCACACGAAGGGTTTCCCCTTCTTCGTCAACACTGAGAGTGGGGCCACATCTCTGGGGAAGTCCGGCACAAATCTCCGATAGTATCCACTAGGCCCAAGAAACTCTGTACCTCTGTCATGCTCTTGGGTGGCTCCCAAGCTAGCACTGCCTCGATCTTCACGGGATCCACTGCAACTCCCAGCTCAGAAATGACGTTCTCCAAGAAGTGGACCTCACGCAACAAGAACTGGCACTTCGAGAGCTTGCCATAATGCTGGTGCTCTCGGAGTGTGTCTAGTACAACCCACAGGTGGTAAGCGTGCTCCTCCTCCGTCGTCGAGTACACCAAGATGTCGTCGATGAAGACTACGACAAAACGATATAGGTATGGATGGAAGATCCTGTTCATGAGACTCATGAACATAGTCGCAAGCTCCCATCCGCCTTCTTGGCGAACAATATCGGGGAAGCCCAGGGTGAAACACTGGGTCGGATGAACCCCTTGCCCTACAAATCCTCCGACTATACCCGCAGCTCTCGAAGCCCATCGAGGGCCATCCGATATGCTGGAGTGGATTTCAGGGACGTCCTATGGTACAAATCAATATAAAAGTCTACCTCTCTGCGAGGAGGTAGTCCTAGAACGTCGTCGGGGAAGACGTCCGCGTACTGATCCACCACTGCAGGAAAACTAGGACTCCGCACGTCAACTGCTCCCAGGATGAGGCAAGACAACTGATGAGTGATGGGCTGACCTCTCCTCTGCGTGAGTCCATCTCATGCTGCTAAGGCTCCCTTCTCGCTGGTGAAGGTGAACCTTCTACCGTCGGTGCACACACATCACACCTTGCGCCTAAAGCAGTCAATATGAGCATGGACTATAGATAACCAATCCATGCCCAAGATGACATCGTAATGCCTCGACGCCGCTACTAGAAGATCCCAGCCGAAGCCCTCGCCTCCTAGAGTAAGCTCACACTTCCGGCACCAATGCGTAATCGTCGAGTCTGCTCCCGTAGGAGTCTCTAGCCGTAAGGATCGAGCCAACGACTCTATCGGAATCTCTGAGCTCTGAACAAGGGCAGTGGCTATGAAAGAGTGACTCGCTCCTCTGTCTATCAGAACTGCAGCAAGGGTGGAATAGACACAGATCGTACCTCGAATCATCTCTGGTGTGCCGTGGAACCCTGAGTCATCCGCCAGCTACCTGCTGCCGAAGACTCCGCTATCTGCCGCCCTGCGGTAGGTCTCGATGTGGACTCAGCCAGGAAGCTTTCGATCAGGAGGGCTCGCTCTAGCACTCCTGCCTGGGTCGGGATGCTGAGTGAGATCAGCGATGCCCTGATCTCGTGTCTCAATCCCTGCTCGAAGGTGCGGGCCCGAAAGAAGGGGTCTCGTACCATGTCTGTCGAGTAACGAGAAAGGTCGGTGAACCTAACAGCGTTCTGGGCGACTGTCAAGCTGCCCCGCCACAGCTGAAGAAGCTCCTGAATGCGCACCGCACGGAGGGTGGCCGAGACGAACACTAAGCGGAAGAGGTCCTCGAAGTCCGTCCAGATGAGGGTGGCCTCATCGTGTACCTGGATCATCAGGCTCCACCATCGCCCTGCTGCTGCGTGCAGTAGGCTCGTCGGGAGGATCACCATGAGGTTTGCTGGTGTCCTCACTAGCCTGAAAACTCGGACAGCTGCCTCCAGCCAGTCCTCAGCTGCCTAGGGGTCCGACTCCCCACGGAACCTGGGTGGTCA
The DNA here is from genome assembly GCA_963277665.1 of Viscum album. Lineage (NCBI taxonomy): Eukaryota > Viridiplantae > Streptophyta > Magnoliopsida > Santalales > Viscaceae > Viscum > Viscum album. The sequence goes on along the minus strand of OY728152.1, from coordinate 2,079,479,769 downwards.
CTGGCGCTGGAACTCGTGCAGAGCTCAGTGGCATCGTGCGTCGTCAGCTGCCAGTGCTGGAAGCATCGGAGGCTCGGCGGGTAAAGGTATCGTCGGTGCCTCTGCTGTCAACGGGCCCTGTACCGAGGCCTCGTCGCTCGGCGGGCTGTCGTCGCGCCCTACTCTAGGAACCCTAGCTGGCTACTGTCGTCATGCCATCCTGAAATGGAAACAAGTATGCCACGGTCAGAACAGTATACCTGGTGAGCTGTCACAAGTAATCACCGAGAAAACTTGAAACACACATGCAATAAATGTTTTCGTGCATTAAGTCAGAAATCAGAAGTCAGGGTCCTGGTGTATGGATACGTTGGCCGCCGCACCAACACTGGACTCCCTGGACTGATAACCACACTCAATACGCTAAAAACTATTGCTTCACATAGAAGAAAGATCAGAGTCTGTGGTAGAAACGACGACCTCTGATAGCAATTTGTCACGACCCGTCCTCGGGGCCCGTGTCATGACTACCCCAAGCCCGCCTTCCATTGGCCAGGGGCTGGCGACTAGCACCAAGGCGTAAATCCCAACAAAAAGGGAAGGGATTTCCTTTGAAAAGTAAACAACCACCACAGAGTAAGAAAGCGGAATAGTAAACACTAAGTAAAAAACAGATTACAACTGAATGTGCGGAAAAGTAAAATGGGTCGGAAATACATGTCCAACTGTAAAGTACAACTGAAAGGAAAACCAGCAACTAAAAAGGGAAAACTGCAGCGTCGAGCCATCCTATGGAAGTCCCACCTGAAGGGTGGGTACAGATAGCCTCCACTGCTCCTCGGGTCCACCTGACCGCTCCAAGTACGTCCCGCCCAGTGGTCCACCCCCAGGTACCGTCCTGCTCCGCACGCCTCCACCACGATCAGCGCTGTCTGTCGTCTGCAACCAACACAATGTAGTGCGGGCATAGCCCGTGCAGGGGTGAGTATAAGATACTCAGTAGGGACCCAGAGACCCCCGAAGGTCTCCCGAAATCCACAAAGGATAATCCACAAGGAATGATAAAATCATGAAGTAACATCTGACACAGCTTAGGTATATCCCCACACATACACCAAAGTCATCAATTCCCGCTCGGCTCCAACGTCCGGGACCAAGCACAACCCAGTCCACGCAGGAAAGCAAACGTGTACCCACACATGATAGGTCAACACAATCCACAAAGGAGAGTAAACTATAAATCCACATAGGATATCTCAACACAATCCACAAAGTAGAGTAAACAGAAGATTCAGCTCACACAGGATATACTTTTTCGGATGACGATAAGATGATCACTGAACCATCTATGTTGTCGGACCCATGAATGATCGATAGGTACTAACCTCACAGTGACCCACACAGGATCGGACCCACACAGGATCTGGCCCACGAAGGACCTGTAGGCGCTGGCTCACACATAACCGCTGAGCGCTGACCCACACAGGATCAGATCCACACAGGATCGGTAGCACTGATCCACGTAGGATCGTTGAATGCAGTAGTCATCGTAGTCCACTGAGGATCTATGCACAGTTGTCGCCGCAGTCCACTGAGGGTCTATGTACGGTCGTCGTCGGAGTCCACCGAGGATCTCTGCAGAGTCATCGCCGCAGTCCACTGAGGATCTCTGCACAGTCTTCGTCGGAGTCCACGGAGGAACTCTGCACAGTCATCGCCGCAGTCCACTGAGGATCTCTGCACAGTCGTCATTGGAGTCCACGGAGGATCTCTGCACAGTCATCGCCGCAGTCCACTGAGGATCTCTGCATGGTCGTTGCTGTCAAGGAAGCAGTCACAGCCAGCACTAGGGTTCCCGCACACAGCAAGCTCATTCGGGAGGGTCCGCTCCACGAGCCGAGAGGCTGATACATAAACTGACACAAAGTCCGAAGTTGATGTATCCAAAAGTTCCATATCGTCAATAGGAACTCAACGTCGCAGACGACGCGTCAATCGGACGCCGATCTGTGAGTTATTGGCTTTTTCGTCCCAGGGGCCCAGTTGGTTTTTAAGGCAAAACCAACCCGACCGTACACCACCGGCGTCCAAACCTCGGGTGGATTATTCCAAAAGATCCGTCTCACAAAGAGGAACTTAACAAAGCTGACGGCATGTCAATCGGACGTCCGTAGCACAAGATATGAGCGTTTCCGCTCCGAGGGCCCGGTTGGTTTTGTGTACGAACCAACCCGGCCAAACTCAAAGTATTCCAAAACCTTGAGTGCGATATACCGAAACGACCGTCTCGATCCAAGGATCGTGTTGCCGCTGACGGAGGGTCTTTTGGAGGCATGTAGCTCAAGATACGGCCATTTGAACGAAGACCGTCCGAAGAAGGGGGGTACGGGCCCGGGCCGACCCGGCCCGACCCCCCCTTGGGTCGACCCGACCCGGGTCCGATCCGGTTGGCCCGGCCCGGCCCGACCAGGGCCGGTCCGGCTCGGCCGGCTCGGCTCGGCCGAGCGGCGCGGGCAGAAGCCGCAGGCGCAGCCCCCCGCGGTCGAGAGAGGAGCAGCGGCCTGCGTGCGGGCCGTGCGGGTCTTCAGCGGACGCGGTGTACTGTCGCGTCCCGAGCGGGAGAACCGGACCCGCGGGCCACCAAAGTCGCTCTGGTGGCCCGTTTTCCTTCCCGTCTGCGCCGTTGTTCCTCCCGGGACTCGTTCTTCACTGCGGGATCGTCAAACATCCGTTGCGACACGTTCCGTCATTGCCCGTCAAATCCGTACAAAAAGAAGAACGGAGGAGGGTCGTCGGGCCGTGTTCGTTTGGCCCGCACCCTCCGCGTTAGAGATAAACAACGGGAGGAATTTAAGTTCAACACATGAACGCATAACCGATACAATTTTTAAATGAAATAAAATTGTTTCATAAACAGTTTCCTCATTTGAACGGAAACAACAATTTTTTATAATTTTAAAAAATTGTTCACCAAGCCAGATCTTTACCTTTTAAAGAAACAATTACGGGGATAATTAAAAAAAGGGGTAAATCACAAAATAAATCCCTACCTCGTTGGTCGTCGCGCGCGGGCGTTCTTCGCGGAAAAGCTCGTCGCGGAAGAGGGGGATCGCCGCGTCGTCGCGGGAAGGCGTCGCATCGTCGCGGAATCCGGCGTTGAGTCGGCGAGCTCAACGGACCAAGAACAACATATTTAAATTATAAATATTTAAATCTGTGTTTCCTTTAAAACCAAAAAGAAAAGAACCCTGAGAGGAAAATCCAAAATCACTCACCTCAAACGGTTGGTGATCGGAGATCGGAGCGGGGAAGAACGTCTCGGACGGAAGCATCGTCGATTTTCGGGTTCGGCGTTCTTCGCTTTCTTTGCGTTCTTTGCGTTCTTCGCAAGGGAGAAGAAGATGCAAGGGTCCTCTCAAATCTTCTCAATGCACAAATAGCCAGAGGTCGAGCGTTGGCCTTATTTTATTATTACGCCAACGAATTTGAAAAGTGGTTAAGAAACGATCCATAAATTCATTGAATTAATTCAACGAAAGAAACATCCCATTTAATTCACGAAATAAACCGCCCAATTAAATGGTCTATTAAGATTTTAAGAAACGCGTCAGTTGACTTTCATAAAGATGGGTTTTCGCGGGTGCGTTTCTTAGAGGAAAGAACAGGCGGGGCTCGTGCGGGCCCCACCTCACAAATATCCTACCAAGGGGGTAGGATATTTCTGGATAGCATCCTATCCGGTTTAACTCGGTTCAAGCCGCCTATAAGTGGCTTCAAGTGGATTCCAAGTGGCATAAGTGAAACTAAATAAAGTTGTCGCAAAATTATTTTATTTCTCAACTTTAATCCCGAAAATTAAAAACCACACCCGAGCAAACGCAACTCCGGAAGAGTCGTTTCTAGGCAAATACCGGCGCTGCGATTTCATCGGTGCCCTACGAATTCGATTCCGGGCACCGGTTCAAAAGTTAGAAAAACTCGCTCGTCTGTTCACTGAACGTACCCGAGCCAAACTTCGGAAAATGATTCTGGGCACACCGGGTCTCGGAATCAGGTGCCTTCAGAGACTGCGCTCTTGTAAAATTCCAAAGAAAATTACGAAAAAAAAATTTCCTTGAAATTTATGGGTCTTTACAACCGTCTCCACAACGCGATGAGATTCATTCTCCACATTAACCATTCATGAATGATTATAATGTATATATAATAAGTAATCATGAAATATATGACATAATAATGATACTTGATTTATGTGTATATATATATGTATGTCATCTACTTAATTCCATTCAACTCAATAATGAAACGAAAACAGTGTTCATGCGTACGTACGGCCTACCGTCTCCATTAATGGTGTATTTCTTTCCATTTACTGATTTATTATATATATGTATATTCTGAATATATATTATATATAAATCATGTTTTATATTCTGGAATTATGTAATCATGATCCGAGTAATCATATGAATAATTTCAAGTCAAAACACGAACAACAAATGAAACAATTTTACCCAAAATGCTCTTTAACATGGAATTTACAAAAGAACGGGTAATATAAAGTCATAAGTGAACAATATATGATATAATAACAATGATTATGATTCTGGAATAAGTCAATTACATTATTTTAATCAATATACAGGAGGTTCAGACACATACGAAGCAAATCGGACCTAAGGTCAGGGCAAATATCACAATCTCATTTTTATCCGAGATTTTTTATACTTTGGTATTTACTGGGGTGTATTTTATCACCCACATCCATGTTTCCTCAATATGTAATATTTTTTCCATCCACCTAAAATTTTTTAAATCCAATATTACCCTTCAGTGAGTTTTTAGTAAACGATATGAAAGGAATCTTTTTTCGGTTTTCGTACATGGTAATTTTTTACTTTTCCGACAAAAGTATGAGAAGAATGTTTTTAACATATACGGAATGAATGGATTTTTAAAACATTATTTCCAAGAATCATACTTTACAAATTATCAAGTAAATTTTTAATCAACTTCTTTTAGTTTAGAATTTTATGACATGTTAAGAAAGGAAAAGTGTTTTTGAAGTAGAAAGGATATTTTCCTCAAGAATGGAGTTCAAGTGTTTTATCAAAATTATTTTCCATCTAAGATAATAATGGCTTCTGTTTCTATCCCTATTATTACATTGATTTTATTATGGTGTGATGGTATTATTTTTATTAATTCATTTATCTTATATGAATTGTTTTATGATGTCACGAGGTTTAAGATTCCCATTTTTATTACATGGGTTATGCTATGATGTATGGTTTATGATTTTGTGGCACACATAAGAATGATATCACTGTGATATGGGTGGGACCTATATCTCCCTCCAATGCATTGGGTAAATATTTTATATCGCATGAGATAGACATGTCTGGAATGGAAGGTTAAACTGGTTCAGTGAAACAGGACTGAAATGAGGAGTGAACTCGGTTTAGAAATGGACTTTGTCCACTAAGATTGTCTTGGGAATGAGTCTTGACTAATAAGAAATGATTCTCTATGATTATGTGTATATGCCACAAAGTTTCGTGTTTTAAGTTATGATTATTGAGATTACATTTCACTTCTATGATTTATTCCATGTTATGATATTATGATCTATTTTGCAGGTTAAGATTTCAAAAATGATATGTTCTTATGAATATGATGTGATGGATATTTATTTTTTTTTACCCTTACTGATCATTTGAGCTCACCCTTTTATGTTTTCTTTTCCCCAGGATATAAAGAAAGGATATTTGGTAAGAAAAAAAGTGGGAGATCTTTATGGGAGATATTGAAGATCTTTCACCACGATTAGAAGATTATATTCCGAGTTTCCAAAGATAATAAACAATTACGGTCCTTATGTGTGTGTTTTTGTAATGTACTAAGTATTCTGAAAAAGTAATGCAATGTCCATGTACGTTAAGCTTCGGGTCTCTACATTCAGTTAACACCATGGATGAGGATAATGGTTTTGCTACAACATAACCAACGGTTAAATGTTTTCAATGTGGAATGTGCGGGCATTATGCCAACCAATGCCCTAAGGGAAAGTCTCATGAAGAGAATCAGTACGGCCGTATGGGTAGTATTTATGTTGATGATGATGAATATACTACAAATGATATGTGAGATGGAAAAATTGTTGAAGCTCGGTCAATGGTTTAAGAAGGTAGTGGAATGATTACATGTTTATCATGTGTAATGTTGTATAAGTAATCTCATGGTACTATTGAATAAAGAGACATCTAAGGATTGTTACACTGTTGTCTTTCCTTGAGTTTTGAAAGTGTATTATTAATGGTAATAGTATCCATGAATGGTTATTCATATATTATTGGAATGTAGATGATATGCGCATAATGAAGGGATGAAGAGAAAATTAAAAGTTTGTTAGTATTCATAATCTCATGACTGATATAAGAACTAAGTGATATTATGGTTTGATTATATTAAAATTTTTGGATTTTGGTATGTGGAAAGAGTTAACTTTTGACAGCATTCATGTTTTCACTAAGGTTTAATGGGTATTCATTTTTCAAGAGAATACATGATTAAGGTATTCACATGATTGGAATGTGACCAACACGATATACGTGGGATAAATGATGGTATTCACATGCTTGGTTGATGACATTTCAAAAAATCGTTCACTTTATACTATGATCTTGGACCGAAGTATTTTAGATAAGCCAAATGATTGGAATGGATTATGTTAGACATAAGTTAGTATTGTTTAAGGATAAAACTATTTTTGATGGGATGTTATAATAATGTAGTTTCAGAAAAAGGACAACCTACAGGACGTGCGACTGCCCATCGTGTCAGACAAGGCTGTGGGAATCAAACCCACAACCGATGTGTGATTGGCCTTTATCGCCTACCACTAGGCTACAGGAAGTACCTAATTAGTAGAAACAGGTTTTTTTATATTTAGGAGTAAGATATATGAAGTATAAGTTCATTTTTGGAACCATATATGACTAATCTAACCATATGATGGACTTATAACTTATGAAAACCTTTTGTTTGAAACATATGGAATGACCCATCATTCTATCACATGATCTGTTAGCACATCACTAATAACATATTCAACTTCATTTATTTAAGGGATGAAGTGGAAATTGTTCAATTCACGAAAAATAGTGAGATTGTACCAAAATCATGTAAGTATTTCTTTTAATTCATCAACTTTAGGGAAATGAACTTGAAATCCAATAATGTTGTCCTAGTGACCTTATATCCAATGAATCAGATGGTACCTTTGATCATCACAAATTTATGGCTTTGTGATTGTTGGCTTTTTCATAGCCATGTTCTCTACCACTCTCCATCAGAACATGATGGTTAGATTTTTCTTCCTTATCCATATTTTCACCTACGTTCTCCTACGTGGAAACCCAGTTACGAGTTAATATGGGTAACTGTTACATTTCATATTTTATTTTTTAAATCCATGTTTTAGTATTCCTTTTTACGATGTGGGTTTCTATTAAACAATCTTTTGAGTAGTAAACCATTTATAACCCCGACGAATTTCGAGGGCGAAATTCATTTTAAGGGAGGTTGAATGTAACACCACGAGATTTTATGAAAGATATTATTTTAATGTCATTAATTTCTTCTGTTGTATGCTACACTAAGATTATCTTGCGCTATATGAAACACCGTATTAGCTTTCAGTATATTCAACACTATTCTTGGATCGTGTTACACAGAATTTTAATAATAGTTATTCTACGCAACATTGAGTATATATATATATATATTCAATGTATAAATGAAATATGTTTGGATTATGTTATATGAAACAACGAAGGATTCTTACACAACATGCAACCCTTACTTGGCTTGCGTTACACGCAATCCGACCTTCCTCGATAGTGTGTGTTGTACGCAATACTGGGTTTTACTAAACAATGATATATTATTATAATATTATTATGAACTAGCTGTTATTAATAGTATTAACTAAATTTTTAATTTTATAACATTGTTATTCATCTTACAAATTTTATAGAACATGGTATAAGAACAAAATAAATTTTTCGGGTAAAATAAGTATTTTTCAAAAAAATGCCGCTTTGCCACCTTTTGATGGTGCACTCACATTAAATCTAGTTTTTCACATGTTTATAAGTTTAATTTGACAAAATAAAATTCTTCTTTGGAATCATGAAATAAAAACTTACTTTGGATAATTTTTTCATATTATTCTGGTAACTTTCATATTTTAATGAATAGTAAAAATACATTATATTTTAATTAAAAACAACTTTTTTCACCGCAATAATTTATATGGTTAAATTATAATATTGAATGGTTTTAAAGTATAAATAGAATATATTTTTACCATTTAATATAATTTATGTGATTAGCATTGATTATACATTAAATTTGTAGGTTAAATCAATTCAATCATTTTCAATGTTTTAAAGAAAAACCTGTTTTCTTCCGACAAAGGGATTAATTTTAATTTAATTTCTGCAAAAATTTTGTATTGAATTTGGAAAAACGGATTCCATATTTAGAATCAGTGGGTCCAAATTATGTTAATAAGCTACTTCTTATTTTTGGGAATTGTGAATAGCAACTATGGTAAATTTTAGTTACCATAGTTAATGGTAAATCAGGTAATTAAGGGTAAATATAATATTATAAAGTTACACTAACACATGACAAAATTATATTCGATGGATAAAAGTAGACCTATATAACATAAGGGTCGGATTAGATTCATTTTATGTACTTTTTACCATTAAAATAATTTAATTATTATTAAAACCAATGAAAGTAAAAACATGTCACTCTCTTAACTCTTATAAGTATAATAATTTTAATTTAGTGATAAACATCAAAAAACTTCGAAAATGAATATTCTACAGAAATATAATAAAATTATCTAAATCATGATTATTTATTTAGAATTTTTAGGGATTATATAAGCGTCATTAATGGTGATACATTAATGATACATAAATTATTTATTAAGTGAAAAATAAGTAATATAGTTTTTATTGAAATAATAATACCCATTAAAAGGCCCAACAACCTGACAAAAACTTATTTTTAGTGTAAATATACACCTTAATCATCCAATTACCTAATATATAACCGTTTGGAGGCTTATAAAAATGATTACGACACTTATATTATTTTATTTTAAATGATGCCAAAGTTGTCACCTTCATAATTTAATAAATATAACAATTAAACTATTGTAATTTTAAGATGGTAAATTCGAGTAAAAGTATTATTGTGAAAGGTAATATATTTATCTTCATCGTAGGATTTTATTTTAAATTTTTATGCAAAAATAAGTATATTAAATAATTATACAAAAATGTTGTAGTAATTATTTTATTAATAGATAAACAAAATAAATGATTTTAAAAATAATAAAATAAATATTATATGAACTATTTAATGTGATACACTAATTTTATAGATACATATGAAATTTTATTAATCTATTAAAGCTTTTTTAGAACATATATTATGTATATATTTTATTTAAATTCAAATAAATGAATAGTGTCAAAATGCACACTTTTGTTATTCTATAAAAATAACATATTATAAAATTGATTAAAAATCACAAAAATATTTAAAAATCAAAAATTTATATTTATATTGTCTATAATGTTATAATGTAACCAATTATGGAAAATTCGCAACAAATAAGTAATTATTTGTTATAATTTAAAATTTAGAATTTTATTACCACAAATAAACTTAAATAGACTAAATAAGGATAAATCAAATTGATAAGGTTTAAAATAAGATCCAAACATGTATAAATTTTATTGGATGATGAGATTACAATCTTATCTCGTCTAATATTCAAATATGAGTCATTTTTGTGGGGTTTTAAGTGGGGTTGGATTTATTAATTTAATATTTTGTTTAGATTTCCAAAGGTTCCCCTCTCCTCCCTTATAAAAGGGCACCTACTCCATCTCTTCCTCACACAATTCTGAGCCTTTAAGATCGGAATAACCCTGCCCATTTCCCTTCTCAACTTCCCTAGAAACATCCTAGAGGTCCTGTTCTTTTTCAAAGACCACTTTTAGTACCCTAAGAGGAGGATTCATAGAGGCGTGTCAAAGAAGAGGTAATATCTGTTACTGATTCGTTCAATTTTCATTCTTATTAAAATTCTTCTTATTTAGTTGTTTCATTATGAATTAATAATATAAGATTACCTAATATACTGATATGTTATTATAAGTATGAAACAACCCTATTTCATCATCTATCGATACTACAGAAAACAAAATCACCGCGCGTGGGTATGTACGGAATACCGTCTCCAAGCCGTGGTGTAATCTATTTTACAACACCACCTTACATGTATGGGTATAATAGTGAAAGTAATGAATATATATAATTATTGTAAAGTGATTTTGATTCTTTAATATTATACATACACATTAATACAATTCCACGATCATGGGAATGATATCATCGATCGTGCGTACTTACGGAATACCGTTCCACGACGCGATGAGATTCACTCTACATGAAAACCATTCAAAAATGATTGTAATATATATATATATATATATAAGTAATCATGAAATATATGACATATTAATGATACTGGATTTATGTTGATATTTATGTCATCTACTTAATTTCACTCAATTCAATAAGGAAATGAAATCAGCGTTCATGCGTACGTATGACCTACCGTCTCAATGAACAATGTATTTCTTTCCATTATAGATGCATTATATATATTTATATTCTGAATATATATTATATACAAATCATGTTTTACATTATGGATTTAAGTAATCATGATCTATGTAATCATATGAATAATTACAAGTTAAAACACAAATGACAAATGAGACGATTTTACCCAAAACGCTCTTTAACATGGAATTTACAAATGAACGGGTAATATAAAGTCATAAGTGAACCATATATGATATCATAACAATGAATATGATTATATAATAAGTAAATGAAATTATTTAAATAATTATACAAGAGGTTTGGATACATACGAAGCATATCGAACATAAGGTAAGGGATAATTTTGAAAATCTCATTTTTATCCGAGATTGCTTATTCATAATTATTTACTGGGGTTATTGCTATCATCCATGTCCATGTTTCCTAAAAATGGTTTCATCTATGTTTAAAGTCCTTTTTTACACACTTTTTACTTTTACTACATGGTATGTAAGGAAACTTTCTTTTGTTTATGTTACGAGGTACTTTTTTGAATTCTCTGACAAAAGTACGATATGAATGTATTTTTAATGTATACGGAATGAATGGATTTTTATGGTTTTAAAAAGACTTATTTTCATGAATATTCCTTAAAAAGATTTCATGACTATTTTCAACAAAAACCATTTCTTCTAAAATTGCATGACATTTTGTGAAAATAAAATCATTTTGAAGAAAAAAGGATATTTTCCTCAAGAATTCATTTAAAGTGTTTTATCAAAACCATTTTCATCGAAGATGACATTATTTCACATGTGTATGTTTCAATTTTAATGTCTCTATGATTTACATGGTTTCACTTTTCTTATTATGAAATGATATCCATTTTTTTATATGGATTATGTGATGATGGGATGATGTTTATGAAACCCATTTTATGTATTGGGTTATTATGAATGATGTATGTTTATTTTGTGGCACAAGTAAGAATGATTTCATTATGAGATGTGTGGGACCTATATCTCCCTCTAATTCATTGGATAAAGATTTATATCTCATGAGATAGACATGGCAGGAACAGTAAGTTAATCTGGTTCAGTGTTACAGGACTGAAACGAGGAGTGAACTCGATTCAGAAAGGGACTTTGTCCACCAAGATGGTCTTGGCAGCAATGCCTTGGCTACTATGTAAATCATGACATGTGCTGAATGGTTTCCAAAATTAAAAGTTTTATTCCCATGCTATTTCTTAATTATTAATGTTTCTTTATGATTTATGCCTTACATACTTCCTTGTTTTATGTCATTGCTCAAGCTTTTGATGTTTAAACATTATGTTCATGTTTTTAAGTTCAAATTTATATGGTATGTTTTATTTTATCCATGATTACCCTTAATGAGCATTTGAGGTCACCCTTTTTATGTTTTCTTTCCCCCAGGATATATATAAAGCTTTTTGGTAAAAAAATGGGGAAGATCACTATGGGAGATGTTGAAGATCTTTCACCACGATTGGAAGATTACGTTCCACGTTTCCAACGACACTAAACTATTAAGGGACTTCTGTGTCTGTTTTTGTTATGTATTAAGTATTCCTCAAAAGTAATGTAATGTTCATGTACGTCACGCTTCGGGTCTCTACAGTCTGTATTAGAGGAATGGTTTACTCAGCCTTTGGAAACTAGGATGCAAAAATGTTGGTGAGATCCCTAGAGATATTTCTAAGGTACGTCTAGGGATGTCCCTAAGGATAAGTATACGTATAGGATATAGTTCTAGAACTATGGTAACGATCTTAGAATTTAACATATGATGTTAGATATTGAGGGTGCTCCCCCTTTACTATGTTGTTTTCCCTGGCATGATTTTTGCCTCTCACACTATTCTTTTTGGGTTTTAGAAAATGGCAGGAAATAGGAAGATTCACGACAATGGAGGATATAACGGACAATGGAATGATATTCTTCATGGGAAACCAAATGAAATGGGATTTGGAAGTCCAAACATTGTTATTATGCCTAATTGGCAATCTAATAATATGATCAATAATCTCAACTTTGGTAAGTTTCCTGACTCAGATAATAAGATAAAGATGGAGTCTCATGATGATCATAGAGGAAAGAATGTTCAATTCCCCTCATGTAAATAATGTGGGAAGAGGCATCGGGGAGATTGTTTCAAGGGAACTGGAAGATGCTTTGGGTGTGGAAAAGAAGGACACAAAGCCAGTAAGTGCAAAGGAAAAGGTTCAGTGTAACACCCCGATATTTTACGAAAAATAATCATTTTAATTTCATTAATGTCTTGTGTTGTACGCTACACCAAAAGGAGCTTACACAACATGCATCCTTGACTTGCCTTGCATTACACACAATCATGACCTTCTTCGATAGCGTGTGTAGTACACAATACTGAGTTTCACTAAACAACGATATGCTATGAAAATATAATTAAAACTAGCCATTGTGAATAGTAATAACCACCTTTTGAAATTTTGTAAATTTTATTTTCAAAATGGACTTCATTTTTGGATTTTTAATATCAAATTTAGCTTAGGGTGAAATTTTTTTACTTTTCAGATAACTTTCATTTTCTGATGAATAGTCAAAATTACTAAATTTTAATTAAAAACAACCTTTTTAATCGAAATAATTAATAGTGATTAATTATTAATTTGAGTGGTTTTAAAGTATATTTAGAATATATTTTTACAATTTAATAAAATTTTGGTCATTGGATGTAATTTCACATTTAAACCAGACATAAACAAGTGTCAATCTTTTGATAGTTATTATCTCATAATAACACGCTATATGTTTTGAAGACCGGAATTAATTTTTTAAATTAATTAATTCAACTGATATGTTTTTAATTTTTTAAAATAGACATCATCTTTGAGTTCATAATATCAATTATAGATTAGGCCTAATTTTTGGTATTTTTCTGGAAACTTTCATTTTTTGATGAATAGTGAAACCACTAAGTGATAGTTAAAAAAATGAATTATTCATAAAACTTAATTTTACCACTTCTGTGAATGGAATTTCAAAAATCTGAGATACATGATTGATATAATTAAGTAAAATGTGGTTCAATGATATTATAATAATTTTTTTGGTGAATAGTAACTTTTTACTTTTTTTTACCACGGTAAAAACTAAATATTGTAATTAAGGATAAAAATGATATTATTATTACACTAAAGCATGTCCTAATTCTATTGTATAAGTGTAATTCGACCAAAAACAACCTTAGGAATAAAATATTACCATTTAGGCCCACTTGGATTAAATTAGGACATTTATTATTAATTTATTTAAAGAAGGGTAAAAATAGTTAAAATCAATGTTTAATAAGTATATCAATATTAATATAGGGTTATACAAAAGATAAATTCGGCTATAAATATTCATTAGAAAGATAAAACGATTTCCTACATAATTATAATTTATTTGTAATTTTTAGACATTAAATAAGTTAATTTATTTTTGACACAAAGATGATGAAGTAATTATCTTATTAATGAAATATTGACATAATTGATGTTATAAATACCAAAATAAATATAATTTGAGACTTTTTATGAATTACAATAATTTTATAGATTAATAAGACCTTTTAGTATTGATTTAAGTAACATTGTTTAACTAATCATTCTGTTATGAATTTCAATATAATTAATTATTAAATAGTGTCAAAATTGACATAAAATAGTTTGTAATACAAATAATATATTATTAATTGTTATTTTATTCCTAAAAATCTAAGGTTCGGCCAAATGACTTAGATAAGGTTATATATATTAATATAAGACAACTTGGGGTTCGTTTGGCTTGTGATAGTAAATCTATTAACCTTATAGTATAAGAACACAAGAAGACATGGTAAAAGTAAAATTATTTTACTTAATGTTAAATCTAAATGATAAGGTCAAAATTGGAACCTAAACTTGTATAAATTCTATTGGATGAGAGGATTTCGACCCATCCCCACCTTATCTTGGAAATAAATCAATTTGGAGCAATTTAAAACTTAAATTCTCTTTATAATAAAATAATATTTTTAGTTATTCCAAAGGTTCCCCTCTCCTCCCTTATAAAAGGGAACCTCCACCCTCTCTTCCTCACACAAATTTGAGCCTTCAAGCTCGGCCAACCCCTGAAAAATTCTCTTCTCCAATTCCCTATAAACATCCTAGAGGTTCGTGTCTTCCTTAAAGACCAATTTTAGTGCCCTAAAAGAAAATCTCAAAGAGGTGCTTCAAAGAAGAGGTAATGTCCATTACCGATTATTTAAACTTTATTTCTTCTTCCACATCTTCATATTAGGTTGTTTCATTATGAAGTAATAAAATAAGTATCACCAATATACTGATATGTTATTATATGTATGAAACAACCCTATTTCACCATCTATCCATCCTACGGAAAATGAAAAAACCACGCGTGCGTACGTACGGAATACCGTCTCCACGCCGTGGTGTAATCTATTTTCCACTACCACCTTAATTGGATGGGTATAATGGTGTAAATAATGACTATATAAGACTATTATAAAGTGATATTTATTCTGATATAGTATTCATACATTCAAATACAATTCCACGATCATGATAATGATATCATCGCTCGTGCGTACGTACGGACTACCATCTCCACGACGCGATGAGATTCATTCTCCAGATTAACAAGTCATGAATGATTATAAAATATATATAATAAGTAATCATGAAATATATGAAATAATAATGATACTGGATTTATGTTTATATATATGTATGTCATCTACTTAATTTAATTCAACTCAACAAGGAAACGAAAACAACGTTCATGCGTACGTACGACCTACCGTCTCAATGAATGGTGTATTTCTTTCCATTTAGTGATTTATTATATATATGTATATTATGAATATATATTATATATAAATCATTATTTATATTCTGGAATTAAGTAATCTTGATCTAAGTAATCATATGAATGATTACAAGTCAAAACACGGATGACAAATGAAACAATTTTACCAAAAACGCTCTTTAACATGGAATTTACAAAAGAATGGGTAATATAAAGTCATAAGTGAACCATATATGATACCATAACAATGAGTATGATTCTGGAATAAGTCAATGACATTGTTTAAATCATTATACAAGAGAATTAGACACTTAAGAAGAAAATCAGACATAAGGTAACGGAAAATATCAGAATCACATTTTTATACGAGATTGTTTATACTTTGGTATTTACTGGGGTTTATTTTATCAACCACATCCATGTTTCCTCAATATGTAATATTATTTTCATCCACCTAAAATTGTTTAAATCCAATTTTACCCTTAGGTGAGTATTTAGTAAAAGATATGAGTGCAATCTTTTGTCGTTTTTCGTAAGAGGTACTTTTTGACTTTTCCGACAAAAGTACGAGAAGAATTTTTTTTTAACTTATACGGCATGAATGTATTTTTAAAACATTATTTCCAAGTAGCTTACTTTACAATGTTTCATGTTTATTTTTAATCAACTTATTTTAGTTTATAATTTTATTACATGTTAAGAAAGGAAAAATTGTTTTCGAAGTAGAAAGGATTTTTTCCACAATAATGGAGTTCAAGTGTTTTATCAAAATTATTTTCCATCTATGATAATAAAGGGTTCTGTTTCTATCCATATTATTACATTTATTTTTTTATATTATGATGGAATTATTTTTTTGAATTCCTTTATCTTATATGAATTATTTTATTATGTCACGATGTTTAAGATTTCCATTTTTATTACATGGGTTATGCTATGATGTATGGTTTATGATTTTTTTGCACACATAAGAATGATATCATTATGAGATGGGTGGGATATATATCTCCCTCCAATTCATTGGGTGAAGATTTTATATCTCATGAGATAGACATGGCTGGAACGGCAGGTTAAACCGGTTCAGTGAAATAGGACTGAAATGAGGAGTGAACTCGGTTCAGAAACGGTCTTTGTCAACTAAGATAGTCTTGGCAATGAGTCTTGACTAATAAGAAATGATTCTATATGATTATGTGTGTATGCCACAAAGTTTCATGTTTAATGCTATGATTATTGGTATTACATTTCACTACTATTATTTATTCCATGTTATGATATTATGATCTGTTTTGTAGGTTAGGATTTCCAAAATGTTATGTTCTTATGAATATGATGTGATGAATATTTCTTTTGTTTACCCTTTCTGAGCATTTGAGCTCAGCCTTTTATGTTTTATTTTCCCCAGGATATAAAGATAGGTTTTTAGGTAAGAAAAAAATGGGGAAGATCTTTATGGGAGATGTTGAAGATCTTTCACCACGATTAGAATATTATATTCCGAGTTTCCAAAGACACTAAACTATTATGGTCCTTTTGTGTGTGTTTTTGTAATGTACTAAGTATTCCGCAAAATTAATGTAATTTCCATGTACGGTAATCTTCGGGTCTCTACAGTTGGGTTCAGAGGAAACGTTTAGTCAACCTTTGGAATCTAGGATGCGAAAACGTTAGTGATATCCCTAGATATATTTCTAAGGTAGGTCTAGGGATGTCCCTAAGGATATGTATAAGTATTGGATATAGTCCTAGAACTATTGTAACGATATTAGATTAAACCAAAGATGTTATGTAACACCCCAAGATTTCATAGTGTGTTATTTCTTCAAAATAATTCAATAACTTGCACTACACGCAACACTGAGTTCAATCACACCATGACTTAAAAAAAAGCCATTCAAAAGAGGTTATTAATAGTATTATCTAAATTTTAAACTTTATATAATCCTTAAAATTTTAGAATCCATATTATGAGTTTCTTAGATATAATGCAAGAACAAATTCATTTTCAATATTGCACTTTTATCAACTTTTAATAGTGAACCCTTTTTAAATACAATATTTTAAACTTTTTGACTAAATGGGGATATCAAAAATTTAAAATGAAACATCCCAAGCTTCCATGGTACACTTTCTTTGAATAATACAGTAGCGTGTGTTGTACGCAACCTTGAGTTTTAACACACACCACAACCAATCAAACTAGCCGTTATGAATAGTAATACCTACTTTTTAAAATTATATATATTTTATATTTTAAAATGGATTTCATCTTTGGATTCGGAATATCAAATTTAGCCTAAGGTGAAATTTTGGTACATTTCGGATAACATTCATATTTTGATGAATAGTGAAAATTACTAAATTTTAATTAAAAACAACTTTTTTAATCAAAATAATTAATAGTGATAAATTATGAATTTTAGTGGTTTTAAAGTATATTTAGAATATATTTTTACCATTTAATATAATGTTGGTCATTGGACATAATTTTACAATTAAACCGAACATAAACAAGTGTCAATCTTTTGATAGTTATTATCTCTTAAAAACACGCTTTTTGTTTTGACAGCGGGAATTAATTTTAAATTAATTTCTGCCACTTCTGTGTTTAGAATTTAGGAAAATGGATTCCATATTTGGAATCAGGATGTTCAAATTGTGTAAATATGTAACTTTTATTTTTAGACATTTTGAATAATTACTGCGGTAAATATTTTATTTACCATGGTTAAGGGTAAATCCGGTAAATAAGGGTTAAAAAAAATAATATTATAATAATACTAAATTACCCTAAAACGTGTATTAACCCTATTGGTTGATACATGGTCGACCATGGGAATCTTTGGGTCGATTTTGGGACCCCATGGATCCACTTGTAAGTGATAATGACACTTTATTTTAATTAAGTCAAAATGAATACAAAAAATGACACAAACATATATCTTTTAGCAAAACAATTGTTACATAGGGTTATATAAGTTGGATTTTAGATTATAAATATTCATTAGAAATCTAAAAATATTTCCTACATAATGATATTTTATTTATAATTTTTAGACATTAAATAATTTATTTTATTTATGACACAATGATGATGCAGTAATTACTATAATAGTGAAAAATTAAAATAATTGATATTATAAATACCCAAATAAATATAATATGAAACTTTTAATGAATTAAACTAATTTTCTATGATAATATGATATATTAGGATTTATTTAATTGACTTTGTTTTAAGTAATAAATCTTTTATGAGTTTCACAAAAATCAACTATTTAATAGTGTCAAAATTGACATAAAAGAGTTCTTAAAACAAATATTATATTATTAATTAATATTAAATTCCTAAAAATCTAAGGTTCGGCCAAGATACTTATATCATGATAGATTAATCATTAATGGACCAGTTGTGGGTCGCTTGGATGTATATAGTAAGTTTATTAACCATATTATATAAAAATACAAACAGACATTGTAAAAGTGAAACTAATTAACTTAGAGTTAATACTTAAAGATAAGGTTAATATAAGTACCCAAACCTATCTAAATTCTATTGGTTGAGTGGTTTTCGACCTATCCCCACCTTAACCTTTTAATAATAAACTTTGGAGCCATTAGAAACCGAATATGAATTTATTATAAATTAATATTTCTAGCTTTTCCAAAGGTTCCCCTCACCCCTCTTATAAAAGGGCACTCCTCCTTCTCATTTCTTCACACCTATAAAGCCTTTTCGTTCGGACAAACTCTGCCCAAATACTCTCCCAACATCCCTCACTACAACCTAGATGCATTAGTTTGATCAGAATGCCAACCTAAGGAGCCCTTTTGATCAAATCAAAAGGAAGAACCCGAAGAAGAGGTAATGATTTCACCACCCTTTTCTAAGTTCATTTCTTCTTCCACTTCTTCTTCCTTTGTTCTTACCATTCTAAAATAATAACTCCAGTATATCACATATACTGTGATGTTATTATAAGTATGGTACAACCATATTCAGTATTCTATCCACCCTTTGAATAACATGTCACCGTACGTGCGTACGTACGGCTTACCGTCTCCACGTCGTGGTGTAATTGTTATTCAATATAATATTATTTGGATGAGTATAATAATGATGTGTAACTCATGTAAATAATAAATATAACATGTTAATGATTCTGTATATATGATATACCAATCATTTATATATTTTTTTAATATCAAAAGAATGATATTGTCGCTCGTGCGTACGTACGGACTACCGTCTCCACGAACGCGATGAGATTCATTCTCCATCGTAACCATTCAAGTATAATTATCATTTGATGATTTAAAAATGATTTTTAAGGACTAGATATCATTCTGGATATGAATAAGATACAACAACCATGGCTTATGTAACAAAACATATAAATAAAATGAGTAAGTTAACACCCGAAACGACGATAATTCTAAGATATTATTAACAAATCAATGTTAAAAGATCATATATGATATCATATTAATATATATGATTCTTGTATAATTTAATAACAATTATTTCACCATTATACAGGAGGTTAACCTACCCCAAAAAAGGAAAAGTACAAGGTAAGGGTTATTTCACAATCTCTTCATTATCCGAGGTTGTTTATACGTAATAATCTACTGGGATCTCTTTATCATCCACATCCATGTTTCTTAAAAATGTATTTCAAAACATTTTTACTATTTACAAGAATATGGGTTAAAGTCATTTTTACCCTTGTTTGACTTTTTATAAGAGGTTTATAAAGGAATCTTTCCATCGTTTTCAAAACAAGGTCATTTTTAACCTTTTCGACAGAATTGAGGTAAGAATGTTTTTTTTAACTTATACGGCGGGTGCGGTTATTTTACGCTGTTATAAAATCTTCAAAGCTTTCCTTACAAGCTTATAAGAATATTTTCAAAGAAAATGTTTTATTTTATATGGATCTTAAATGATTTCAAAATAAAAGGAGATATTTCTTTAAAAAGAATTTTGATTTCATCTACGTCAACATCCTTTGATGGATTTTAAGATTATTTGAAGTTGATATATTATGATACAAAACTTCTATATTGTATTGAAGTTTTTGTGATATGTTTGACTATGGATGTGCTATTTTTATACCATTCATAGTTTATGGTGAAATTATTGACATTTCGTATGCTAGTTTTAATACGAATGTTTATGTTATGTTTAAACCTTTTCATATGGGAATGCATTGGACTTAATAAGTGACGGGTGGAGCCCGCTATAGCTCCTCGATGCATCGGTAGGTCTCATGAGACAAACTTGTGTCTTGGCACAAGGCCTTGACAAAATCTTATTTATAGTCTTGGCACGAGGCCTTGGCTATGTGGTTATGATAGTCTGGCATTATGCATTCCAACATTATGAAAGTGGTTATTGATTTTTGCATGTGATTATTCGATTAGTAGAATATCCTTGTGAATAAGTAAATGGAATTATTTCATTTTATTTATGACATACCATGTTGAAAGTTCATGTTTGAAAGGATTTTGTTTTAGTTATACATTGCCTTAAAAGTTTATTCTTATTTATGAATGTTTCCTCTATTTTGTTATCCTTACTGGGCATTTGAGCTCACCCCTTTTATATGTTTTATTTTTCCCAGGAAGTGAAGAAGTAAATTATGAATGACCTGCAGGGATATTATGTGGGGATATGAGTGTGGATTATGGAGACAATATGTTGTTGTAGTAGTTTTTCGTTTAATGATGTAATGTAAACCTTATGAATATATCTAGTGTTTCCAAGGCTACTAAACCAATTGGTCTTTTGAGATTTGATCTTTCTTGTGATCATGCCAATGTTACGAAGTAATGCACCGACTCTGGGTAGCTGGGGTTGGGGCGTTATAGTTGGTATCAGAGGAAGTTTAGTACAAACTTTGGAATCTAGATTTAGATAAACTCTGATTAGAGCACGTAGACCTAAGATGAACTTTAAGGATTTGTATAGAAGAACTTCCTAGAATTTTGGTATTGTAGAGATTTTGTGAGTTTTCCGAGCAATACATCCCTGTCTGGATACGAGCAGGTAGAGGCGGCTCTGGCACAGATGTACCTAGGGGTAAAACCCGAAAACACCACTTTGAGCTAGACTCGAACGGGAACTGGTGCACGACAACGGGCCTTGCTGCACTCTTGGTTACGACACTCCCGGGGGATATGCTTAGGATAATTCTCATTTTCTTTACAAACCATTGTGAAGGGTTTATGAGTATATACATCCTAAAATGAGACATTTTTATGATTATGGATTATATCCATAAATAGTTCAATTTATGTTAAGTGTATTATAAGTATGGGATTATGTATTTTGATTCATAAACTAATCTAGTGTATTCCATTGTTTAGAAATGGTGCCTAGTAGAAGGAATGAGAACTCCAGAAATGCACATGATCCAAAGAGAAGGAAGGATCATATCTTTCATGGTCTTAAGCTAGAATTTATAAGAGAAATAGTCTCCCATGTATTATCATCATATGAAGAAATAATATCATGTGTTGATAAGATATGTAAAGAGTTTACTGAGTCCTATGGCTTTGAAGGGAAGCAGGAGAAGAAAAGGATGGAAGAGAGAAAGATGGATAAAGGGAAGAGGGAAAAGAAGAATTTTCCCATATGTGGTAACTGTGGAAAGAAACACCCTGGAACTTGCCTGAAAGGAATGGGAGTTTGTTATAAGTGTGGAGGAAAAGGGCACAAAGTACGTGACTGCAAAGGTAAGAAAATGGTTTCAAATGTACAATGCTTCATTTGCAAGGAGTTTGGACACTACGCGAACCTATGTCCCAGTCATCAGACTATGCCGCAAATGATATTATTGGATAATAATCAAGTTATGATACTACCACAGATGAAGAGGAATGATTAGAGTTCTCATGTTGATTATGTCAATTGAGTGTTGTATCAACAATGTACTTGTTATAATAATTATGGAGTATATAAGGATTGTACTGCAGTACTATTTCATTAAGGACTTGAGATTATGTGGAACAAAGAAAAGTGACTCAATAGCAGGATAAATTATTGGAAAATATATGGTTGAGAGAATGATAAATCATAATATAGTTCTGATACTAAGGTAGTGATTTTGGAATAATATGTGATTGTTTTGGATAAATTATATTAGATATTCTTGACTACCATGGAACTAATTAATGATTTGTATATTCCATCATTGTTGGGGTTTAAAACATTTTTTGGATTAATGAAGTATATCCAGCATTCTATATGGAATAGGGGAGCATGAATGTAATCAATAAGGAATATGGTAATTCAATATGTTTCAGTTTATTAAAAGAATAACAGATGAAGGTATTCATATGCTATTGCGGGGTAAAAAGGATCTGTATTATGTTTACCTTCCTTATAAATGTTGGACTGTGAGTTTGGACAGAAGTATTTTGGATAGTTCTAGTTTGGATTATTTTGGATTACCATAAAAGGAAAACCCGGAGGTTGGGCGGCAACCCGTCGCGTCCGGCAAGGCTGCGAGACTTGAACCCGCAACTGAAGGGCGACAAGGGTGTATCACCTACCACTGGCCCATGAGATGTACTGGATTAAATAATGTTGTTTTTTTAAAGATCTGGTAGATGAATTATAAATTCATTATTTTTGAACCCTGTACGAATAGTATAAATAAATAAAAAATTAAATTCTATTATCTTTTAGAGTGAAAGATGAGTTTGTAGTAGAAACTTATTAATGGATAAAACTCTGATTATAAAGTAAGTATATCTCCTTATGATCTTAGCCAATCTCATAAATAAATTCCTCAACATTAATAAAAGGAACTTAGAACAAAAATGTTTCCCTAGATGGTACCTTAAATCATCACTAATTTATGGCTTTGGGATTGTTGGCCTTTTCATAGCCATGTTCTCTACCACTCTCCATCAGATAATTGATGGTTAGATTTCTCCTCCATATCCATATTTTCCTACATGGAACCCTAGTATGTGTTATTTTCGGTAATCTTCATACTTTCCACTCTTTATTTTTAAATAGAGGCCTCATTAATTCATTTTTCGATGTGGGATTTCAACTAAGATATTTTGAAAGGTCAAAAATGTGTTATCCCAATACCCTATATTTTGTTGAACCGATGGTAATTCAAATCATCATAGATTGATGAGTTTAAGGACCTCAATTTTATACTTTTTGTGATTGATGACCTCAATCACTACCTATAAATATTTACATTTTCCTCCAATTATATGTCTCTAATTGCCACCAATGTTCTCCTAATCAAGATCATAATTTGGTGGTGACCCTTTCATTTCTCTTTTCCTCATATTAAGACTAAATTTTAGTAACCCAATTTCCGATGTGGGTTTTCCCACAAATATATTTTCTATTTTCAACCTTTTATTTTCGAAGAACAATTTCAAATTGGGAGGATGCAATTTATTGAAGGAGGGGAGAATGTAACACCCCAAGATTTCATAGTGTGTTATTTCTTCAAAATAATTCAATAACATGCACTACACGCAACACTGAGTTCAATCACACCATGACTTACAAAAAAAAAGCCATTCAAAAGAGGTTATGAATAGTATTATCTAAATTTTAAACTTTATATAATCCTTATAATTTTAGAATCCATATTATGAGTTTCTTAGATATAATGCAAGAACAAATTCATTTTCAGTATTGCACTTTTATCAACTTTTAATAGTGAACCCTTTTTAAATACAATATTTTAAACTTTTTGACTAAATGGGGACATCAAAAATTTAAAATGAAACATCCCAAGCTTCCACGGTACACTTTCTTTTAATAATACAGTAGCGTGTGTTGTACGCAACCTTGAGTTTTAACACACACCACAACCAATCAAACTAGCTGTTATGAATAGTAATACCTACTTTTTAAAATTATATATATTTTATATTTTAAAATGGATTTCATCTTTGGATTCGGAATATCAAATTTATCCTAAGGTGATATTTTGGTACATTTCGGATAACATTCATATTTTGATGAATGGTGAAAATTACTAAATTTTAATTAAAAACAACTTTTTTAATCAAAATAATTAATAGTGATAAATTATGAATTTTAGTGGTTTTAAAGTATATTTAGAATATATTTTTACCATTTAATATAATGTTGGTCATTGGACATAATTTTACAATTAAACCGAACATAAACAAGTGTCAATCTTTTGATAGTTATTATCTCTTAAAAACACGCTTTTTGTTTTGACAGCGGGAATTAATTTTAAATTAATTTCTGCCACTTCTGTGTTTAGAATTTAGGAAAATGGATTCCATATTTGGAATCAGGATTTTCAAATTGTGTAAATATGTAACTTTTATTTTTAGACATTTTGAATAATTACTGCGGTAAATATTTTATTTACCATGGTTAAGGGTAAATCCGGTAAATAAGGGTTAAAAAAATAATATTATAATAATACTAAATTACCCTAAAACGTGTCTTAACCCTATTGGTTGATACATGGTCGACCATGGGCATCTTTGGGTCGATTTTGGGACCCCATGGATCCACTTGTAAGTGACAATGACACTTTATTTTAATTAAGTCAAAATGAATACAAAAATGACACAAGCATATATCTTTTAGCAAAACAATTGTTATATAGGGTAATATAAGTTTGATTTTAGATTATAAATATTCATTAGAAATCTAAAACGATTTCATACATAATGATATTTTATTTATAATTTTTAGACATTAAATAATTTATTTTATTTATGACACAATGTTGATGCAGTAATTACTATAATAGTGAAAAATTAAAATAATTGATATTATAAATACCCAAATAAATATAATATGAAACTTTTAATGAATTAAACTAATTTTCTAGGATAATATGATATATTAGTATTGATTTAATTGACTTTTTTCGAAGTAATCAATCTGTTATGAGTTTCACAAAAATCAACTATTGAATAGTGTCAAAATTGACATAAAAGAGTTCTTAAAACAAATATTATATTATTAATTGATATTAAATTCCTAAAAATCTAAGGTTCGGCCAAGAGACCTATATCATGATAGTTTCATCATTAATGGACCACTTTTGGGTCGCTTGGATGTATATAGTAAGTTTATTAACCATATTATATAAAAATACAAAGAGACATTGTAAAAGTGAAACTAATTAACTTAGAGTTAATACTTAACGATAAGGTTCATATAAGTACACAAACCTGTCTAAATTATATTGGTTGAGTGGTTTTCGACCTATCCCCACATTAACCTTTGAATAATCATCTTTGGAGCCATTAGAAACTGAATATGAATTTATTATAAATTAATATTTCTAACTTTTCCAAAGGTGCCCCTCACCCCTCTTATAAAAGGGCACTCCTCCTTCTCATTTCTTCACACCTCTAAAGCCTTTTGGTTCCGCCAAACTCTGCCCAAATACTCTCCCAACATCCCTCACTACAACCTAGAGGCCTTAGTTTGATCAGAAAGCCAACCTAAGGAGCCCTTTTGATCAAATTAAAAGGAAGAACCCGAAGAAGAGGTAATGATTTCACCACCCTTTTCTAAGTTCATTTCTTCTTCCACTTCTTCTTCCTTTGTTCTTACCATTATAAAATAATAACTCCAGTATCTCACATATACTGTGATGTTATTATAAGTATGGTACAACCATATTCAGTATTCTATCCACCCTTTGAATAACATGTCACCATACGTGCGTACGTACGGCTTACCGTCTCCACGTCGTGGTGTAATTGTTATTCAATATAATATTATTTGGATGGGTATAATAATGATGTGTAACTCATGTAAATAATAAATATAACATGTTAATGATTCTGTATATATGATATACCATTCATTTATAAATTATTTTAATATCAAAACAATGATATTGTCGCTCGTGCGTACGTACGGACTACCGTCTCCACGAACGCGATGAGATTCATTCTCCATCGTAACCATTCAAGTATAATTATCATTCGATGATTTAAAAATGATTTTTAAGGACTAGATATCATTCTGGATATGAATAAGATACAACAAACATGGCTTATGTAACAAAACATATAAATAAAATGAGTAAGTTAACACCCGAAACGACGATAATTCTAAGATATTATTAACAAATCAATGTTAAAAGATCATATATGATATCATATTAATATATATGATTCTTGTATAATTTAATAACAATTATTTCACCATTATACAGGAAGTTAACCTACCCCAAAAAAGGAAAAGTACAAGGTAAGGGTTATTTCACAATCTCTTCATTATCCGAGGTTGTTTATACGTAATAATCTACTGGGATCTCTTTATCATCCACATCCATGTTTCTTAAAAATGTATTTCAAAACATTTTTACTATTTACAAGAATATGGGTTAAAGTTATTTATACCCTTGTTTGACTTTTTATAAGAGGTTTATAAAGGAATCTTTCCGTCGTTTTCAAAACAAGGTCATTTTTAACCTTTTCGACAGAATTGAGGTAAGAATGTTTTTTTAACTTATACGGCGGGTGCGGTTATTTTACGCCGTTATAAAATCTTCAAAGCTTTCCTTACAAGATTATAAGAATATTTTCAAAGAAAATGTTTTATTTTATATGGATCTTAAATGATTTCAAAATAAAAGGAGATATTTCTTTAAAAAGAATTTTGATTTCATCTACGTCAACATCCTTTGATGGATTTTAACATTATTTGAAGTTGATTTATTATGATTCAAAACTTCTATATTGTATTGAAGGTTTTGTGATATGTTTGACTATGGATGTGCTATTTTTATACCATTCATAGTTTATGGTGAAATTATTGACATTTCGTATGCTAGTTTTAATACGAATGTTTATGTTATGTTTAAACCTTTTCATATGGGAATGAATTGGACTTAATAAGTGACGGGTGGAGCCCGCTATAGCTCCACGATGCATCGGTAGGTCTCATGAGACAAACTAGTGTCTTGGCACAAGGCCTTGACAAAATCTTATTTATAGTCTTGGCACGAGGCCTTGGCTATGTGGTTATGATAGTCTGGCATTATGCATTCCAACATTATGAAAGTGGTTATTGATTTTTGCATGTGATTATTCGATTAGTAGAATATCCATGTGAATAAGTAAATGGCATTATTTCATTTTATTTATGCCATACCATGTTGAAAGTTCATGTTTGAAAGGCTTTTGTTTTAGTTATACATTGCCTTAAAAGTTTATTCTTATTTATGTATGTTTCCGCTATTTTGTTATCCTTACTGGGCATTTGAGCTCACCCCTTTTATATGTTTTATTTTTCCCAGGAAGTGAAGAAGTCAATTATGAATGACCTGCAGGGATATTATGTGGGGATATGAGTGTGGATTATGGAGACAATATGTTGTTGTAGTAGTTTTTTGTTTAATGATGTAATGTAAACCTTATGAATATATCTAGTGTTTCCAAGGCTACTAAACCAATCGGTCTTTCGAGATTTGATCTTTCTTGTGATCATGCCAATGTTACGAAGTAATGCACCGACTCTGGATACCTGGGGTCGGGGCGTTACATGTTAGATATTGAAGTTACTCACCCTTTATTATGATTTTTGCCTCTCACACTATTCTTTTTTGGGTTTTAGAAAATGGCTGGAAACAAGATGATTCACGATAATAGAGGATAAGGTGGACAATGGAAATATATTCTTCATGAGCAACCAAATGAAATGAGACTTGGAAGTCCAAACATCATTATTATTCCGAATCAGCAATCTCATAATAAGTTCAATAAAGTAAAATTTGGTAAGTTTCTTGACTCGGATAATAAGAGAAAGATGGAGTTTCATGATGATCAAAGAGGAAAGAAAGTTCAATTTCCCTATGTAAATCATGTGGGAAGAGGGATCAAGGAGAATGTTTCAAAGGAACTGGAAGATGCTTTGGGTGTGGAAAAGAAGGACACAAAACCAGTAAGTGCAACGGAAAAGGTTTAGTTAACACCCGGGATGAGGATAATGGTATTTCTATGACATCAACAATGGTTAAATGTTTTAAATGTGGAATGTACGGGCATTATGCAAACCAATTCCCTAAGGGAAAGTCTCATGAAGAGAATCTGTATGGTCGTATGGGTAGTATTTATGTTGATGATGATGAAGAGACTAACAATGATATGAGAGATGAAATAATTGTTGAAGCTCGGTCAATGGTTTAAGAATGGAGTGGAATGATTACATGTTTATCATGTGTAATGTTGTATAAGTAATCTCATGGTTCTATGGAATAAAGAGACATCTAAGGATTGTAACACTGTTGTCTTTACTTGAGTTTTGAAAGTGTATGATTAATGGTACCAGTATCCATGAATGGTTATTCAGATATTTTTAGAATGTAGATGATATGCGCATAATAAAGGGATAAGGATAAAATTAAATTATTGATAGTATTCATTATCTCCTGACTGATATAAGGAGAAGGATATATCATGGATTGAGTATATAGAATTTTTGGATTTTTGTATGTGGAAAGAGTAAACTTTTGACAGCATTCATGTTTTCAATGAGGTTCAATGGGTATTCATTCTTTAAGGGAATACATGATTAAGGAATTAAAATGATTTTAATTTGACCAACAAGATATATCATATGATATATGGGGGATAAATGCTAGAATTTATATGATTGTTATGTGACATTTCAAGTAATCATTTTCTTTATACTATGAGACTGGACCGAAGTATTTTAGATAAGCCAATAGATTGGAATGGATTATGTTAGACATAAATTAGTGTTGTTAAAACATTTTTCAACATTATTTATGGGATGTTATAGTAATTTAGTTTTATAAAAAGGATAACATGCAGGACGGGTGACAACCCATCGTGTCAGAAAAGGCTGTGGGAATGGAACACACAACCGAAGTGCGACTGGCCTTTATCGCCTACCACTGGCCTACAGGAAGTCCCTGTTTAGTAGAAACTAGTTTTATTATATTAAGTTGTATGATATATGAAGTATAAGTCCATTTTGGGAACCATATATGATTAATCCCACTATAGATGGAATTATGTAATTTTTTGATAACTTTTCTAACCTTTTGTTTGAGACAAATGGAATGACCCATCATTCTATCACATGATCTGCTAACACATCACGAATGAAAAATTCAACTTCATTTCATTAAGAGATGAAGTGGAAATTGTCCAAAGAAAAACCAATGGTAAGACTATACCAAAATCACGATAGTATTTCTTCAAATTCCAATTTCATAAACATTAGGGAAAATATCCTGAAAACCAATAATGTTGTCCTATTGCTCATATATCTGATGAATCAAATGTTACCTTAGATTGTCAAAAAAATTTGGCCTTGTGATTGTTGGATTTTCCATAGCCATGTTCTCTACCACTCTCCATCAGAACATGATGGTTAGATTTCTTTTCCATATCCATATTTTCACCTATTTGGAAACCCAGTGATTAGTTTATTTGGGTAACCATTACATTTCATACTTTTGTTTTTACAGAATGGTTTTGTTATTCTTTTTTACAATGTGGGTTTTTATTAATGAAACATTTGAGTAGTAAACTATTTATATCCCCAATGAATTTCGAGGGTGAAATTCATTTTAAGGGGGGTAGAATGTAACACCCCGAGATTTTATGAAAAATATAATATTTAATTTCATTAATGTCTTGTGTTGTATGCTACACCAAAAGGAGCTAGCACAACACGCATCCTTGATTTTCCTTGCATTACACACAATCACAACCTTCCTCGATAGCGTGTGTAGTACACAATACTGAGTTTCACTAAACAACGATATGCTATTAGAATATTATTAAAACATGCCATTGTGAATAGTAATAACCACTTTTTGAAATTTTGTAAATTTTATTTTCAAAATGGACTTCATTTTTGGATTCATAATATCGAAATTAGTTTAGTTTGAAATTTTGGTACATTTCGGATAACTTTTATTTTCTGATGAATAGTGAACATTATTATATTTTAATTAAAAACAACCTTTTTAATTTAAATAATTAAGAGTGATAAATTATTAATTAGAGTGGTTGTAAAGTTTATTTAGAATATATTTTTAAAATTTAAAACAATTTTGGCCATTGGATGTAATTTCACATTTAACCCAGACATAAACATGTGCCAATCTTTTGATAGTTATTATCTCTTAAGAACACGCTATATGTTTTGACGACAAGCATTAATTTTTTAAATTAATTAATGAAACTGATATGTTTTGAATTTGTAAAAATAGACATCATTTTTGAGTTCATAATATCAAATATAGCTTGGGCCTAATTTTTGGTATTTTTCTGGAAACTTTCATTTTTTGATGAATAGTGAAACCACTACGTGGTAGTTAAAAAAATTAATTTTTCATAAAACTTAATTTTACCACTACTATGAGTGGAATTTCAAAAATCTGAGAGACACGGTTGATGTTAGTAAGTTAAATGTTTTTCAATGAGATGAAAATAATTTTTGGTGAATAGTAACTTTTTACTTTTTTTTACCACGGTTAAAAGTAAATATGGTAATTAAGTATAAAAATGATATTATTATAACCCAAAAACATGTCCTCATTCTATTGGATAAGTTTAATTCGACCAAAAACAACTTTAGGAATAAAATATGACCATTTAGGCCCGCATGGATTAGATTAGGACATTTATTATTAATTTATTTAAAGAAGGGTTAAAATAGTTAAAATCAAAGTTTAATAAGTATATCATTTTCAATATAGGGTTATACATAAGATAAATTCGACTATAAATATTAATTAAAAATCTAAAACTATTTCCTACATAATGATATTTTATTTGTAATTTTTAGACTTTAAATAATTTAATTTATTTATGACACAAAGATGATGCAGTAATTATCTTATTAATGAAATATTGACATAATTGATGTTATAAATACCCCAATAAATATAATTTTAGACTTTTTATTAATTAAACTAATTTTATAGGTTAATAATACTTGTTGGTATTTATTTAAGTAACTTTTTTCGAACTAATAATTTTGATATTATTTTCAAAAAAATTAATTACTAAATACTGTCAATATTGACATAAAAAAGTTTTTAAAACAAATATTACATAATTAATTGTTATTTTATTTGTAAAAATATAAGGTTCTCCCAAATGACATAGATAAGGTTATATATATTAATAATAGACAACTTGGGGTTCGTTTGTCTTGTTATAGTAAGTTTATTAACCTTATAATATAAGAACACAAGAAGACACGATAAAAGTAAAATTATTTTACTTAATGTTAAATCTAAATGATAAGGTTAAAATAGGAACCTAAACATGTCTAAATTATATTGGTTTAGAGTATTTCGACCCATCCCCACCTTAGCTTCGAAATAAATCAATATTGAGCTATTTAAAACCGAATTTGGCTTTATAATAAAATAATATTTTTAGTTATTCCAAAGGTGCCCCTCTCCTCCCTTATAAAAGGGAACCTCCTCCCGCTCTTCCTCACACCACTTTGAGCCTTCAAGATCGGCCAAACCCTACCAAATTCTCTTCTCCACTTACCTATAAACATCCTAGACGTTCTGGTCTTCCTCAAAGACCAATTTTATTTCTCTAAAAAGAGATCTCAAAGAGGAGCTTCAAAGAAGAGGTGATGTCCGTTACCGATTCTTTCAACTTTATTTCTTCTTCCACTTCTTCTTCTTAGGTTGTTTAATTATGAAGTAATAACATCAGTATCACTCATATACTGATATGTTATTATATGTATGAAACAACCCAATTTCACCATCTATCCATCCTACGGAATACGAAATCACCACGCGTGCGTACATACAGAATAATGTCTCCACACCGTGGTGTAATCTATTTTCATCCACCACCATAATTGGATGGGTATAATGGTGTAAATAATGACTATATATGACTATTATAAAGTGATATTTATTCTGAAATAGTATACATACACTCCAATACAATTCCACGATCATTAGAATGATATCATCGCTCGTGCGTATTTACGGACTACCGTCTCCACGACGCGATGAGATTCATTCTCCACATTAACCCTTCATGAATGATAATAAAGTATATATAATAAGTAATCATGAATTATATGACATAATAATGTTACTGGATTTATTTTTATATATATGTATGTCGTCTACTTAATTCCATTCAACTCACTAAGGAAACGAAAACAGCGTTCAAGCGTACGTACGGCCTACCGTCTCCATGAACGGTGTATTTCTTTCAATTTACTGATTTATTATATATATGTATATTCTAAATATATATTATATATAAATCATGTTTTATATTCTGGACTTAAGTAATCATGATCTAAGTAATCATATGAATAATTACAAGTCAAAACACAGATGACAAATGAAACAATTTTACCCAAAACGCTCTATAACAAGGAATTTACAAAAGAACAGGTAATATAATGTCATAAGTGAACCATATATGATATCATAACAATGAGTATGATTCTGGAATAAGTCAATGACATTATTTAAATCATTATACTGGAGGTTTGGACACTTACGAAGCAAATCAGACCTAAGGTAAGGGAAAAAATCACAATCTCATTTTTATCCGAGATTGTCTATACTTTGGTATTTACTGGGGTGTATATTATCATCCACATCCATGTTTCCTCAATATTTAATATTATTTCCATCCAACTAAAATTTTTTAAATCCAATTTTACCCTTCGGTGAGTTTTTAGTAAAATATTTGAATGGAATCATTTGTCGTTTTTAGTACGAGGTACTTTTTGACTTTTCAGACAAAAGTACGAGAATAATGTTTTTTTAACTTATACGGCATGAATGGATTTTTAAAACATTATTTACAAGAAGCTTACTTTACAAGTTTTCATGTTTATTTTCAATCATCATCTTTTAGTTTAGAATTTTATGACATGTTATGAAAGGAAAAGTGTTTTTGATGTAGAAATGATATTTTCCTCAAGAATGGAGTTCAAGTGTTTTATCAAAATTATTTTCCATCTAAGATAATAAAGGGTTCTGTTTCTATCCCTATTATTACATTGATTTTATTATGTTGTGATGGAATTATTTTTATGAATTTATTTATCTTATATGAATTGTTTTATGATGTAACAATGTTTAAGAATCCCATTTTTATTACTTGGGTTATGCTATGATGTATGGTTTATGATTTTGTGGCACACATAAGAATGGTATCATTATGAGATGTGTGGGACCTATATCTCCCTCCAATGAATTGGTTAAAGATTATATATCTCATGAGACAGACATGGCTGGAACGGAAGGTTTAACCGGTTCAGTGAAATAGGACTGAAACAAGGAGTGAACTCGGTTCAGAAATGGACTTTGTCCACTATGATACTCTTGGAAATGAGTCTTGACTAATAAGAAATGATTCTCTATGATTATGTGTGTATGCCACAAAGGATCATGTTTTAAGTTATGATTATTGGGATTACATTTCACTACTATTATTTATTCCATGTTATGATATTATGATCTGTTTTGCAGGTAAAGATTTCCAAAGTATTATGTTCTAATGAATATGATGTGATGGATATTTCCTTTGTTTACCCTTACTGAGCATTTTAGCTCACCCTTTTATGTTTTCTTTTCCCCAGGATATAAATAATGGTTTTTAGTTAAGAAAAAAAGGGGAAGATCTTTATGGGATATGTTGAAGATCATTCACCACGATTAGAAGATTATATTCCATGTTTCCAAAGACAATGAACTATTACGGTCCTTATGTGTATGTTTTTGTAATGTACTAAGTATTCCAAAAAAGTAATGTAATGTCTATTTACGTTATACTTCGGGTCTCTACAGTTGGTATCAGATGAAAAGTTTCATCAACCTTTGGAAACTAGGATGCAAAAACATTAGTGAGATCCCTAGAGTTATTTCTAAGGTATTTCTAGGGATGTCCCTAAGGATAAGTATACATATAGGATATAGTCCTTGAACTATTTTAACGATATTAGATTAAAACAAAGATGTTTTATATTGAAGTTACTCACCCTTTATTATTATTTTTTCCTCTCACACTATTCATTTTGGGTTTTAGAAAATGGCTGGAAACAAGATGATTCACGATAATGGAGGATATGATAGAAAATGGAATGATATTCTTCACTAGCTACCAAATGGAATGAGATTTGGAAGTGCAAACATAATTATTATTCCGAATCAGCAATATCATAATATGATCAATAAAGTAAAATTTGGTAATATTCCTGACACAGATAATAAGAGAAAGATGGTGTTTCATGATGATCATAGAGGAAAGCAAGTTCAATTTCACCTATGTAAATCATGTGGGAAGATTAATCAAGGAGAATGTTTCAATGGAACTGGATGATGCTTTGTGTGTGGAAAAGAAGGACACAAAGCCAGTAAGTGCAATGGAAAAGGTTCAATTAACACTAGGGATGAGGATAATGGTATTACTATGACATCAACATTGGTTAATTGTTTTAAATGTGGAATGTACGGGCATTATGGAAACCAATGCCCTATGGAAAAGTCTCGTGAAGAGAATCAGTATGGTCATATGGGTAGTATTTATGTTGTTGATGATGAAGAGACTACAAATGATATGTTAGATGAAATAATTGTTGAGGCTCAGTCAATGGTTTAAGAATGTAGTGGAATGATTACATGTTTATCATGCGTAATGTTGTATAAGTAATCTCATGGTACTATGGAATAAAAATATATCTAAGGATTGTTACCCTATTGGCTTTCCGTGAGTTATGAAAGTTTATGATTAATGGTATCGGTATCCATGAAAGGTTATTCAGATATCTTTGGAATATAGATGATATACACATAATAAAGGGATAATGAGAAAATTATTTATTTGATAGTATTCATGAGCTCATGAATTATATAAGGAGAAGGTTTTATCATGGTTTGAGTATATATAATTTTTGGATTTTGGTATGTGGAAAGAGTTAACTTTTGACAGCATTTATGTTTTCACTGAGGTTCAATGGGTATTCATTCTTCAAGAGAATACATGATTACAACATTCACATGTTTGTAATTTGACCAAAAATATATATCTTATGATATATGGGGGATAATTGATGTCATTAATAAGATTGTTATGTGAAATTTCATGTAATCATTATCTTTATACTATGATCTAGGACCGAAGTACTTTAGATAATTCGAATGATTAGAATTGATTATGTTGGACATAAGTTAATGTTGTTAGAACTATTTTCGACATAATTGATGGGATGTTATAGTAATGTAGTTTTATAAAAAGGACAACATGCAGGACGGGCGTAAACTTGTCGCGTCGGATAAGGATGTGGGAATCAAACCCAAAACCGAAGTGCGACTGGACTTTATCGCCTACCACTGTCCTACAAAAAGTCCCTGTTTAGTAGAAACTAGTTTTATTATATTAAGAAGTATGTTATATGATGTATAACTCCATTTTAGGAACCATATATGATTAATACCACTATAGATGGGATTATGTATTTATTTTTGATAACTTTTCTAACCTTTTGTTTGATTTAGATGGAAAGACCCATCATTCTATCACATGATCTGATAACACATCACGAATGACAAATTCAACTTCATTTCATTAAGAGATGATGTGGAAATTGTCCAAAGAATGACCAACGGTAAGACTATACCAAAATCGCGAAAATATTTCTTCAAATTCCAATTTCATCAACTTTAGGGAAATGATCTTGAAAACAAAAAATGTTTTCCTATTGCTCATATATCTAATGAATCAGATGGTACCATAGATCGTCACAAATTTATGGCTTTGTGATTGCTGGCTTTTCTATAGTGATGTTCTCTACCTCTCTCCATCAGAACATGATGGTTTGATTTCTCTTCCATATCCATATTTTCACCTATTTGGAAACCCAATGATTAGTTTATTTGGGTAACCGTTATGTTTCATACTTTTGTCTTTAAAGATTGGTTTTGTTATTCCTTTTTAAAATGTGGGATTCTATTAAAGTAACTTTTGAGTAGTAAACCATTTATAACCCCGACGAATTTCGAGGGCGAAATTCATTTTAAGGGGGGTAGAATGTAACACCCTGAGATTTTATGAAAAATATTCTTTTTTATATCATTAATGTCTTGTGTTGTACGCTACACCAAAAGGAGCTTTCACAACACGCATACATGACTTTCCTTGCATTACACGAAATCACAACCTTCCTCGATAGCGTGTGTAGTACGCAATACTGAGTTTCACTAAACAACGATTTGCTATTAAAATATTATTAAAACTAGCCATTGTGAATAGTAATAACCACTTGTTGAAATTTTGTAAATTTTATTTTCAAAATGGACTTCATTTTTGGATATGTAATATCGAAATTAGCTTAGGGTGATATTTTGTTACTTTTCGGATAACTTTCATTTTCTGATGAATAGTGAAAATTACTAAATTTTAATTAAAAACAACCTTTTTAATCGAAATAATTAATTGTGATAAATTATTTATTTGAGTGGTTTTAAAGTATATTTAGAATATATTTTTACAATTTAATACAATGTTGGTCATTGGTTGTAATTTCGCATTTAAACCAGAAATAAACAAGTGTCAATCTTTTGATAGTTATTATCTCTTAAGAACACGTTATAGGTTTGGACAACGGGAAATAATTTTTTAAATTAATTAAAGAAACTAATATGTTTTTAATTTGATAAAATAGACATCATTTTTGAGTTCATAATATCAAATATAGCATAGGCCTAATTTTTGGTATTTTTCTGGAAACTTTCATTTTTTGATGAATAGTGAAACCACTAAGTGGTAGTAAAAAAAACTGAATTTTTCATAAAACATAATTTTCCCGCTTCTGTGAGTGGAATTTAAAAAATCCTAGAGACATGGTTGATGTCAGTAAGTAAAATGTGTTTCAATGAGATGAAAATAATTTTTGGTGAATAGTAACTGTTTACTTTTTTTACCACGGTTAAAAGTAAATAGAGTAATTAAGGGTAAAAATGATATTATTATTACCCTAAGACATGTCTTAATTCTATTGGATAAGTGTAATTAGACCAAAAACAACCTTAGGAACAAAATAATACCATTTAGGCCCACTTGGATTAGATTAGGACATTTATTATTAATTTATTTAAAGAAGGGGTAAAATAGTTAAAATCAGAGTTTAATAAGTATATAATTTTTAATATAGTGTTATAAATAATATAAATTCGACTATAAATACTCATTAGAATGTTAAAAAGATTTCCTACATAATGATATTTTAATTTTAATTTTTAGACTTTAAATAATTTAATTTATTTATGACACAAAGCTGATGCAGTAATTATCTTTTTAATGAAATATTGACATAATTGATGTTATAAAAAACCCAAATAAATATAATTTGAGACTTTTTATAAATTACACAAATTTTATAGGTTAATAATCAATGTTGGTATTGATTTAAGTAACTTTTTTTGAACTAATCATTCTGTTATGATTTTCAAAAAAATTTATTACTAAATAGTGTCAAAATTGTCATACAATAGTTTTTAAAACAAATATTATATTATTAATTGTTATATTATTCCTAAAAATATAAGGATCTGAAAAATGACTTATATAAGCTTATGTAGATTAATAATAGACAACTTGGGGTTCATTTGGCTTGTTATTGTATGTTTATTAACCTTATAATATAAGAACACAAGAAGACACGGTAAAAGTAAAATTATTTTACTTAATGTAAAATATAAATGATAAGGTTAAAATAGGAACCTAAACTTGTCTTAATTCTATTGGATGAGAGGATTTCGACCCATCCCCACCTTATCTTAGAAATAAATCAATTTTTATCTATTTAAAACTGAATTAGGCTTTATAATAAAATAATATTTTTAGTTATTCCAAAGGTGCCCCTCTCCTCCCTTATAAAAGGGCACCTCCTCCCTCTCTTCCTCACACCACATTGAGCATTAAAGCTCGTCCAAACCCTGCAAAATTCTCTTCTCCACTTCCCTAGAAACATCCTAGAGGTTCTGGTCTTTCTCAATGACCAATTTTAGTGCCCTAAAAGGAGATCTCAAAGAGGCGTTTCAAAGAAGAGGTAATGTCCGTTACCAAATCTTTCAACTTTATTTCTTCTTCCACTTATTCTTCTTAGGTTGTTTCATTATGAAGTAATAACATAAGTATCACTAATATACTGATATGTTATTATATGTATGAAACAACCCTATTTCACCATCTATCCATCCTATGGAAATCGAAATCACCACGCGTGCGTACGTAAGGAATACCGTCTCCACGCCATGGTGTAATCTATTTTCCACCACCACCTTAATTGGATGGGTATAATGGTGTAAATAATGACTAAATATGACTGTTATAAAGTGATATTTATTCTGAAATAATATACACACACTCCAATACAATTCCACGATAATGAGAATGATATCATCGCTCGTACGTACGTACAGACTACCGTCTCCACGACGCGATAAGATTCATTCTCCACATTAACCATTCATGAATGATTATAAAGTATATATAATAATTAATCATGAAATATATGATATAATAATGATACTTGATTTATATATATATATGTATGTCGTCTACTTAATTCCATTCAACTCAATAATTAAACGAAAACCGCATTCATGCCTACGTACGACCTACCGTCTCCCTGAATGGTGTATTTCTTTTCATTTACTGATTTATTATATATATGTATATTCTGAATACATATTATATATCAATCATGTTTTATATTCATGAATAATTTAATCATGATCTGAGTAATCATATGAATAATTACAAGTCAAAACGTGGACAACAAATGAAACAATTTTACGCAAAACGCTTTTTAACATGGAATTTACAAAAGAACGGGTAATATAAAGTCATAAGTGAATGATATAAGATATAATAACAATGAGTATGATTCTGTAATATGTAAATTACAATATTTAAATCATTATACAGGAGGTTCAGACACATACGAAGCAAATCGGACCTAAGGTAAGGGCAAATATCACAATCTCATTTTTATCCGAGATTGTTTATACTTTGGTATTTACTGGGGTGTATTTTATCACCCACATCCATGTTTCCTCAATATGTAATATTATTGCCATCCACCTAAAAATTTTTAAATCCAATATTACCCATCGGTGAGTTTTTAGTAAACGATATGAAATGAATCTTTTTTCGTTTTTCGTACAAGGTAATTTTTGACTTTTCCGACAAAAGTACGAGAAGAAAGTCTTTTTAACTTATACGGCATGAATGGATTTTTAAAACATTATTTCCAAGAAGCATACTTTACAAGTTATCAAGTTAATTTTTAATCAACTTCTTTTAGTTTATAATTTTATGACATGTTAAGAAAGGAAAAGTGTTTTTGAAGTAGAAAGGATATTTTCATCAAGAATGGAGATCAAGTGTTTTATCAAAATTATTTTCCAAATATGATAATAAAGGCTTCTGTTTCTATCCCTATTATTAAATTGATTTTATTATGTTGTTATGGTATTATTTTTATTAAGTCATTTATCTTATATGAATTGTTTTATGATGTCACGATGTTTAAGATTCCCATTTTTATTACATGGGTTATGCTATGATGTATGGTTTATTATTTTGTGTCACACATAAGAATGGTATCACTATGAGATGGGTGGGACCTATATCTCCCTCCAATGCATTGGGTAAATATTTTATATCTCATGAGATAGACATGGATGGAATGGAAGGTTAAACTGCTTTAGTGAAACAGGACTGAAATGAGGAGTGAACTCGGTTTAGAAATGTACTTCATCCACTAAGATTGTCTTGGCAATGAGTCTTTACTAATAAGAAATGATTCTCTATGATTATATGTGTATGCCACAAAGTTTCATGTTTTATGTTATGATTATAGAGATTACATTTCACTACTATGATTTATTCCATGTTATGATATTATGATCTGTTTTGGAGGTTAAGATTTCAAAAATGTTATGTTCTTATGAATATGATGTGATGGATATTTCTTTTGTTTACCCTTACTGAGCATTTGTGCTCACCCTTTTATGTTTTCTTTTCCCCAGGATATAAAGAAAGGTTTTTTGGTAAGAAAAAAGGGGAAGATATTTATGGGAGATATTGAAGATCTTTCACCGCGATAAGAAGATTATATTCCGAGTTTCCAAAGACACTAAACAATTACGGTCCTTGTGTGTGTGTTTTTGTAATGTACTAAGTATTCTGAAAAAGAAATGCAATGTCCATGTACGTTAAGCTTCGGGTATCTAAATTCAGTTAACACCATGGATGAGGATAATGGTATTGTTACGACATAAAAAATGGTTAAATTTTTTAAATGTGGAATGTACGGGCATTATGCAAACCAATGCCCTAAGGGAATGTCTCGTGAAGAGAATCAGTACGGTCGTATGGGTAGTATTTATGTTGATGATGATGAAGAGACTACAAATGATATGTGAGATGGAAAAATTGTTGAAGCTCGGTCAATGGTTTAAGAAGGTAGTGGAATGATTACATGTTTATCAAGTGTAATGTTGTATAAGTAATCTCATGGTACTATTGAATAAAGAGACATCTATGGATTTTTACTCTGTTGTCTTTCCTTGAGTTTTGAAAGTGTATTATTAATGGTACCAGTATCCATGAAAGGTTATTCATATATTTTTGGAATGTAGATGATATGCGCATAATGAAGGGATGAGGATAAAATTAAAAGTTTGTTAGTATTCATGAGCTCATGACTGATATAATCACTAAGTGATATTATGGATTGATTATATTAAAATTTTGGGAATTTGGTATGTGGAAAGAGTTAACTGTTGAAATCATTCTTGTTTTCACTAAGGTTTAATGGGTATTCATTTTTCAAGAGAATACATGATTAAGGTATTCAATGATTGGAATGTGACCAACACGATATATGCGGGATAAATGATGGTATTCACATGCTTTGTTGATGACATTTCAAGTAATCGTTTTCTTTATACTATGATCTTGGACCGAAGTATTTTAGATAAGCCAAAAGATTGGAATGGATTATGTTAGACATAAGTTAGTATTGTTTAAGGATAGAACTTTTTTTAATGGGATGGTATAGTACTGTAGTTTTAGAAAAAGGACAACCTATAGGACGTGCGACTGCCCATCGTGTCGGACAGGGCTGTGGGAATCAAACCCACAACCGATGTGCGACTGGCCTTTATCGCCTACCACTGGGCTACAGGAAGTCCCTATTTAGTAGAAACTGGTTTTTTTATATTAAGAAGTATGATATATGAAGTATAAGTTCATTTTTGGAACCATATACGATTAATATTACAAATTTTATAGAACATGGTATAAGAACAAAATAAAATTTTCAGGTAAAATAAGTATTTTTCAAAAAATGCATCTTTTCCACCTTTTGATGGTGCACCCACATTAAATCTAGTTTTTGACATGTTTATAAGTTCAATTTTACAAAATAAAATTCTTCTTTGGAATCATGAAATAAAAATTTACTTTCGATAATTTTTTTCATATTATTCTGGTAACTTTCATATTTTAATGAATAGTAAAAACACACTATATTTTAATTAAAAACAACTTTTTTCATCGCAATAATTTATATGGTTAAATTATAATATTGAATGGTTTTAAAGTATAAATAGAATATATTTTTACCATTTAATATAATTTATGTGATTATCATTGATTTTACATTAAATTTTTAGGTTAAATCAATTCAATCTTTTTAAATGTTTTATAGAAAAACCTGTTTTCTTCCGACAACGGGATTAATTTTAATTTAATTTCTGAAAATTATTTGTATTGAATTTGGAAAAATGGATTAAATATTTGGAATCAGTGGGTTCAAATTATGTTAATAAGCTACTTCTTATTTTTGGGAATTAGGATTAGTAACTATGGAAAATTTTATTTACCATAGTTAAAGGTAAATCAGGTAATTAGGGGTAACAATAATATTATAAAATTACCCTAACACATGAAAAAATTATATTGGATGGCCAAAAGTAGACCTATATAACATAAGGGTCGGATTAGATTCATTTTATGGACTTTTGACCATGCAAATAATTTAATTATTATTAAAACCAAAGAAAGTGACAACAAG
Organism: Viscum album; assembly: GCA_963277665.1. NCBI lineage: Eukaryota > Viridiplantae > Streptophyta > Magnoliopsida > Santalales > Viscaceae > Viscum > Viscum album. The sequence goes on along the minus strand of OY728152.1, from coordinate 2,079,437,115 downwards.
TCACTCTCTTAAATCTTATAAGTATAATAATATTAATTTAGTGATGAACATCATTAAACTTAGAACATGAATAGTATACAGAAATATAATACAATTATATACATCTTGATAATTTATTTAGAATTTTTAGGGATTAAATAATCGTCATTAATGGTGATACATTAATGATACAGAAATTATTTATTAAATGAAAAATAAATAATATAGTTTTTATTGAAATAATAATACCCATTAAAATCCCCATAAACCTGACCAAAACTTATTGGTAGTGTATATCTAAACCTTAATCATCCAATGACATAATATATAACCGTTTTGAGACTTATAAAAGTGATTATGGCACTTATATTATTTTATTTTAAATGATGCCAATGTTGTCACCTTCATAATTTAATAAATATAACAATTCAAATATTGTGATTTTAAGATGATAAATTAGAGTAAAAGTTTTATTGTGAAAGGTAATGGATTTATAATCAACATAGTATTTTATTTTTAATTTTAATTCAAAAAATTAGTATATTAAATAATTATACAAAAATGTTGTAATTATTTTATTAAGAGATAACCCAAATAAATGGTTTTAATAATAAAAAATAAATATTATATGAACTATTTAATGTGATCCACTAATTTTATAGATACATATGACCTTTTTTGAATCTATTAAAGATTTTAGTTCGAACATATCTTTGGTATATATTTTATTTAAATTCAAATAAATGAATAGTGTCAAAATTGAAACCATTGTTATTCTATAAAAATAACTTATTATAAAATTGTTTAAAAATCAAAAAATATTTAAAAATTAAAAATTTATATTTATATTGCCTATAATGTTATAAAGTAACCAATTATGGAAAATTCACAACAAATAAGTAATAATTTTGTTATAATTTAAAATTTATAATTTTATTACCACAAATAAACTTAAATAGATTAAATAAGGATAAATCAAAATGATAAGGTTTAAAATAAGATCCAAACATGTCTAAATTTTAATGGTTGATGAGATTAAAAACCTATATCATATAATCTTAGAATATGAGTAATTTTCGGAGGTTTTTAAGTGGGGATAGATTTATTATAAATTAATATTTTGTTTAGATTTTCAAAGGTTCCCCTCTCCTCCCTTATAAAAGGTCACCTCCTCCCTCTCTTCCTCACAACAATTTGAGTCTTTATGCTTAGACAAAACCTGCCCATATCCCTTATCAACTTCCATAGAAACATCATATATGTCCTGGTTTTCTTTAAAGTCCAATTTTAGTACCCTAAGAGGAGGATTCAAAGAGGCGTGTCAAAGAAGAGGTAATATCCGTTACCGATTATTTCAATTTTATTTCTTATTCAACATCATATTATTTAGTTGTTTAATTAGGAATTAATAACATCAGTGTACCTAATATACTGATATGTTATTATAAGTATGAAAAAACCCTATTCCACCATCTATCCATCCTACGGAAAACAAAATCATCGCGCGTGCGTACGTACGGAATACTATCTCCACGCCGTGGTGTAATCTATTTTCCACCACCACCTTACATGTATGGGTATAATGGTGAAAGTAATGAATATATATGATTATTGTAAAGTGATATTGATTCTGTAATATTATACATACACTTTAATACAATTCCACGATCATGGGAATGATATCACCGCTCATGCATACGTACGGAATACCGTCTCCACGACGCGATGAGATTCACTCTCCATGATAACCATTCAACAATGATTATAAAGTATATATATAAGTAGTAATGAAATATATGACATAATAATTCTACTGTATTTATGTAAATATTTATTCCATCTATTTAATTCCACTCAATTCAATAAGGAAACGAAAACATCGTTCATGCGTACGTACGACCTACCGTCTCCATGAATGATGTATTTCTTTCCATTTATCGATTCATTATATATATTTATATTATGAATATATATTATATATAAATTTTTTTTACATACTATATTTAATTAATCATGATCTAAGTAATCATATGAATAATTACAAGTTAAAACACGAATGAAAAATGAGACAATTTTACCCAAAACGTTCTTTAACATGGAATTTAAAAAAGAACGGGTAATATAAAGTCATAAGTGAACCATTTATGATATCATAAAAATGAATATGATTCTGAAGTAATTCAATGACATTATTTGAATCATTATATAGGAGGTTTGGATACATACAAAGCATATCAGACATAAGGTAAGGGATAATTTTGCAAATCTCATTTTTATCCGAGATTGCTTATTCGTAATTATTTACAAGGGTTATTGTTATCATCAATGTCCATGTTTCCTAAAAATGGTTTCATGTATGTTTAATGTACTTTTTACCCACTTTTGACATTTACTACATGTTATGTAAGGAATCTTTCTTTTTTTGCGTTATGAGGTACTTTTTTGACTTTTCCGACAAAAGTATGATAAGAATGTTTTTTTAACGTATACAGAATGAAAGGATTTTTATGGTTTTATAAAGCCTTATTTTCATGAAGATTACTTCAAATGATTTCATTACTAATTTCAACAAAAACCTTTTCTTCTAAAATTTCATGACATTTTGTGAAAATAAAATTATTTTGATTAAAAAAGGATATTTTCCTCAAGAATTTATTTAAAGTGTTTTATCAAAACCATTTTCATCTAAGATGAAATTATTTCACATGTGTATGTTTCAAGTGTAATGTATCTATGATTTACATTGTTTAAATTTTCTTATTATGAAATGATATCCAATTCTTTTATATGGATTATGTGATGATGGGATGATGTTTATGAAACACATTTTATTTATTGGGTTATTATGAATGATGTATGTTTATTTTGTGGTACAAGTAAGAATGATTTCATTATGAGATGGGTGAGACCTATATATCCCTCCAATGCATTGGGTAAAGATTTATATCTCATGAGATAGACATGGATGGAATGGTATGTTAATCTGGTTCAGTGTTACAGGACTAAAACGAGGAGTGAACTCGATTCAGAAAGGGACTTTGTCCACCAAGATGGTCTCGACATCAAAGCCTTAGCTACTATGGAAATCATGACATGTGCAGAATGGTTTCAACAATTACATGTTTTATTCCCATGCAATTTTATCATTCTTAATGTTTCTTTATGATCTATGCCTAACGTACTTCAATGTTTTATGTTATTGCTCAAGCTATTGATGTTTAAGAGTTATGTTCATGTTTTTAAGTTCAAATGTATATGGTATGTTTTATTTTATCCATGCTTACCCTTACTGAGCATTTGAGCTCATCGATTTTATGTTTTATTTTCCCCACGATATAAAGAACGTTTTTAGGTAAAAAAGGGGGAAGATCTTTATGGGAGATGTTGAATATCTTTCCCCACGATTAGAATATTAAGTTCCATGTTTCCAAAGACACTAAACTATTACGAGCCTTATGTGTCTGTTTTTGTTATGTATTAAGTATTCCGCAAAAGTAATGTAATGTTCATGTACGTCAAGCTTCGGGTCTCTACAGTTGGTATCAGAGGAATGGTTTAGTCAACCTTTGGAAACTAGGATGCGAATATGTTAGTGAGATCCCTAGAGATATTTCTAAGGTATGTCTAGGGATGTCCCTAAGGATAAGTATACGTATAGGATATAGTCCTAGTACTATGGTAACAATCTTAGAATTTAACCTAAGATGTTAGATATTGAGGGTGATCCCCCTTTACTATGTTGTTTTTCATGGCATTATTTTTGCCTCTCACACTATACTTTTTGGGTTTTAGAAAATGGCAGGAAACATGAAGATTCACGATAATGGAGGATATAACGGACAATGGAATGATATTCTTCATGAGAAACCTAATCAAATGGGATTTGGAAGTCCAAACATCATTATTATTCCTAATCAGAAATCTCATAATATGATCAATAATCTCAACTTTGGTAAGTTTCCTGACTCAGATAATAAGAGAAAGATGGAGTTTCATGATGATCATAGACCAAAGAAAGTTCAATTCCCCTCATGTAAATCATGTGAGAAGAGGCATCAGGGAGATTGTTTCAAAGGAACTGGAAGATGCTTTGTGTGTAGAAAAGAAAGACACAAATCCAGTAAGTGCAAAGGAAAAGGTTCAGTTAACACCATGGATGAGGATAATGGTATTGCTACGACATCAACAATGGTTAAATGTTTTAAATGTGGAATGTATGGCATTATGCCAACCAATGCCCTAAGGGAAAGTCTCATGAAGAGAATCTGTACGACCGTATGGGTAGTATTTATGTTGATGATGATGAAGAGACTACAAATGATATTTGAGATGGAAAAATTGTTGAAGCTCGGTCCATGGTTTAAGAAGGTAGTGGAATGATTACATGTTTATCAAGTGTAATGTTATATAAGTAATCTCATGGTACTATTGAATAAAGAGACATCTAAGGATTGTTACACTGTTGTCTTTCCTTGAGTTTTGAAAGTGTATGATTAATGGTACCAGTATCCAGGAAAAGATATTCATATATTTTTGGAATGTAGATGATATGCACATAATGAAGGGATAAAGAGAAAATTAAATGTTTGATAGTATTCATGAGCTCATGACTGATATAAGGACTAAGTGATATTATGTTTTGATTATATAGAAATTTTGGGATTTTGGTATGTGGAAAGAGTTAACTTTTGACCACATTCATGTTTTCACTAAGGTTAAATGGGTATTCATTTTTCAAGAGAATACATGATTAAGGTATTCACATGATTGGAATGTGACCAACATGATATATGGGGATAAATGATGGTATTTATAAGTTTTGTTGATGACATTTCATTTAATGGTTTTCTCTATACTATGATCTTGGACCGAAGTATTTTATATAATCCAAATGATTGGAATGGATTATGTTAGACATAAGTTAGTATTGTTTAAGGATAAAACTTTTTTTGATGGGATGTTATAGTAATGTAGTTTTAGAAAAAGGACAACCTGCAGGACGTGCGACAGCCCATCGCGTCAGACAAGGCTGTGGAAATCGAACCCACAACCGATGTGCGACTTGCCTTTATCGCATACCACTGGCCTACAGGAAGTCCCTGTTTAGTAGAAACTAGTTTTTTTATATTAAGCAGTATGATATATAAAGTATAAGTTCATTTTCGGAACCATATATGATTAATCTAACCATATGATGGACTTATAACTTATGCAAACCTTTTGTTTGAAACAGATGGATTGACCCATCATTCTATCACATGATCAGTTAACACATCACGAATAACAAATTCAACTTCCTTTCTTTTAGGGATGAAGTGGAAATTGTTCAATTCACGAAGAACATTGATATTGTACCAAAATCATACAAGTATTTCTTTAAATTCAACAACATTAGGGAAATGATCTTGAAAACCAAAAATGTTGTCCTAGTGACCTTATATCCGATGAATCAGATGGTACCTTAGATCATCACAAATTTATGGCTTTATGATTGTTGGATTTTTCATAGCCATGTTCTCTACCACTCTCCATCAGAACATGATGGATAGATTTTTCTTCCATATCCATATTTTCTCCTATGTTCTTCCACGTGGAAATCCAGTGATGAGTTAATTTGGGTAACCATTACATTTAATATTTTAGTTTTTAAAGCCATGTTTTGGTATTTCTTTTTTACGAAGTGGGTTTCTATTAAACAAACTTTCGAGTAGTAAACCATTTATAACCCTGATGAATTTCGAGGGCGAAATTCATTTTAAGGGGGGTAAATTTAACACCCCGATATTTTATGAAAAATATTATTTTAATTTCATTAATGTCTTGTTTTGTATGCTACACAAAGATAATCTTGCGCTATACGCAACACCGTATTAGCTTGCAGTATATGCGACACTATTCTTGGATCGTGTTACACACAATTTTGATAATAGTTATTTTACGAAACATTGAGTATATATATATATATTCAATGTATAAATGAAATATAGTTGGATTCTGTTATACAAAACAATGAAGGATTCTTGCAAAACACGGAACCCTGACCTGGCTTGCGTTACACGCAATCGCGACCTTCCTCGATAGAGTGTGTTGTACGCAATACCGAGTTTTACTAAACAATGATATATTATTATAATATTATAATGAACTAGTAGTTATGAATAGTATTAACTAAAATTTTAATTTTATAACATTATTATTCATCTTACACATTTTCTAGAACATGGTATAAGAACAAAATAAATTTTTCGGGTAAAATAAGTATTTTTCAAAAAATGATGTTCTGCCGCCTTTTGATGGCGCACCAACTTTAAATATAGTTTTTGACAAGTTTATAAGTTCAATTTAAAAAAATAAAATTCTTCATTGGAATCAAGAAATAAAAATTTACTTTGGATAAATTTTTCATATTATTCTGGTAACTTTCATATTTTGATGAATATTAAAAACACGATATAATTAAAATAAAAACAACATTTTTCATCGCACTAATTTATATGGATAAATTATAATATTGAATGGTATTAAAGTATAAATAGAATATATTTTTACCTTTTAATATAATGTATTTCATTAGCATTTATTTTACAGAAAATTTGTAGGTTAAATCAATTCAATCTTTTGTTATGTTTTAAAGAAAAACCCGTTTTCTTCCGACAATGGGATTAATTTTAATATAACTTCTGAAATTTATTTGTATTGAATTTGGAAAAATTGATTCCATATTTGGAATCAGTGATTCCAAATTATGTTAAAAGATACTTCTTATTTTTGTGAATTATGAATAGTAACTATGATAAATCGGGTAATTAAGGGTAAATATAATATTATAAAATTACGCTAACACATGCCAAAATTATATTGGATTGCTAAAAGTAGACCTATATAACATAATGGTCAGATTAGATTCATTTAATGGACTTTTTACCCTGAAAATAATTTAATTATTATTAAAACTAACGAAAGAGACAACATGTCACTCTCTTAAATCTTATAAGTCTAATAATATTAATTTAGTGACAAACATCAGAAAACTTCGAACATGAATAGTCTACCGAAAGATAATAAAATTATCCACATAATGATAATTTATTTAGAATTTGTAGGGATTAAATAATCTTCATTAGTGGTGATACATTAATGATACAGAAATTATTTAATAAGTGAAAATTACGTAATATAGTTTTTATTGAAATAATAATACCCATTAAAAGGCCCAAAAACCGGACCTAAACTAAATATTAGTGTACATATAAACCTTAATCATCCAATTACCTAATATATAACCGTTTTCAGCCTTATAAAAGAGATTATGACACTTATATTATTTTATTTTAAATGATGCCAAAGTTGTCACCTTCATAATTTAATAAATATAACAAATATAATATTGTGATTTTAAGATGATAAATTTGAGTAAAAGTATTATTGTGAAAGGTAATAGATTTATCTTAATCATAGGTGTTTATTTTTAATTTTATACAACAAATAAGTATATTAAATAATTATACAAAAATGTTGTAGTAATTATTTTATTAAGAGATAAACCAAATAAATAGTTTTAAAAATAATAAAATAAATATTATATGAACTATTTAATATGATCCACTAATTTTATAGGTACATATGACCTTTCATGTATCTATTAAAGCTTTTATTTCGAACATATATTTTGTATATTTTTTATTTATATTCAAATAAATGAATAGTGTCAAAATTGACAGTATTGTTATTCTATAAAAATAACATATTATAAAATTGTTTAAAAAGCACAAAAATATTTAAAAATAAAATATTTATATTTATATTTTCTATAATTTATAAAGTAAAAAATTATGTAAACTTTAAAACAAATAAGTAATTATTTGTTATAATTTAAAATTTAGAATTTTACTACCACAAATAAACTAAAATAGATTAAATAAGGATAAATCAAAATTATAAGGTTTAACATAAGAACCAAACATGTCTAAATTTTATTGCTTGATGATATTGCAACCATATCTCATCTAATCTTCTAATATGAGTCGTATTTGGAGGTTTTTAAGTGGGGTTAGATTTATTATAAATTAGTTTTTTGTTTAGATTTCCAAAGGTGCCCCTCTCCTCCCTTATAAAAGGGCACCTCCTCCATCTCTTCCTCACACCAATTTGAGCCTTTAATCTCGGACAAACCCTGCCCATTTTCCATATCAACTTCCTTAGAAACATCCTAGAAGTCATGGTCTTCTTCAAAGACCAATTTTAGTACCCTAAGATAAGGATTCAAAGAGGCGTGTCAAAGAAGAGGTATTATCTATTACCGATTCATTCAATTTTATTTCTTATTCAACTTATTCTTATTTAGTTGTTTCATTAAGAATTAATAACATCAGTATACCTAATATACTTATATGTTATTATAAGTATTAAACAACCCTATTTCACCATTTATCCATCCTACGAAAAACGAAATCACCGCGCGTGCGTACATACGGAATATCGTCTCCACGCTCTGGTGTAATCTATTTTCCACCACCACCATTCATGTATGGGTATAATGGTGACAGTAATGAATATATATGATTATTGTAAAGTGATATTGATTCTTTAATATTATACATATACTTTAATATAATTTCACGATCATGGGAATGATATCATCGCTCGTGCATACATACGGAATACTGTCCCCACGACGCGATGAGATTCACTCTCCATGATAACCATTCAACAATGATTATAAAGTATATATATATATAAGTAATAATGAAATATATTAAATAATAATGATACTGGATTTATGTATATATTTATGTCATCTACTTAATGCCACTCAATTCAATAAGGAAACAAAAACAGCGTTCATGCGTACGTACGACCTACCATCTCCATGAACGGTGTATTTCATTCCATTTATCGATCCATTATATATATGTATATTATGAATATATATTATATATAAATCATGTTTTAAATTATGTATTTAAGTAAACATGATCTAAGTAATCATATTAATAATTACAAGTTAAAACACGAACGACAAATGAGACGAGTTTACCCAAAACGCTCTTTAACATGGAATTTACAAAAGAACGGGTAATATAAAGTCATAAGTGAACCATATATGATATCATAACAATGAATTTGATTCTTTAATAAGTCAATGACTTTATTTAAATCATTATATAGGAGTTTTGGATACATAAGAAACATATCAGATATAAGGTAAGGGGTAATTTTGCAAATCTCATTTTTATCCGAGATTGCTTATTCGTAATTATTTACTGGGGTTATTGTTATCATCCATGTACATGTTTCCTAAAAATGGTTTCATGTATGTCTAACGTCCTTTTTACCCACTTTTAACTTTTACTACATGGTATGTTAGGAATCTTTCTTTTGTTTACGTTATGAGGTAATTTTATGACTTTTCAGACAAAAGTACGATAAGAATGTTTTTTTAACGTATACGGAATGAAAGGATTTTTATGGTTTTATAAAGACTTATTTTCATGAAGATTACTTCAAAATATTTCATGACTATTATCATCAAAAACCCTTTATTCTAAAATTTAATGACATTTTGTGAAAATAAAATGATTTTGAAGAAATAATGATATTTTCCTCAAGAATTCATTTAAAGTGTTTTATCAAAACCATTTTCACCTAAGATGACATTATTTCGCATGTGTATGTTTCAAGTGTAATGTCTCTATGATTTACATGGTATCACTTTTCTTATTATGAAATGATATCAATTTCTTTTATATGGATTATGTGATGATGGGATGATGTTTATGAAACCCATTTTATTTATTGGGTTACTATGAATGATGTATGTTTATTTTGTGGCACAAGTAAGAAGGATTTCATTATGAGATGTGTGGGACCAATATCTCCCTCCAATACATTGGGTAATGATTTATATCTCATGATTTAGACATGGTTGGAATGGTAAGTTAATCTGGTTTAGTGTTACAGGACTGAAACGAGGAGTGAACTCGATTCAGAAAGGGACTTTGTCCATCAAGATGGTCTTGGAAGCAATGCCTTGGTTACTATGGAAATCACGACACGTGATGAATGGTTGCCACAATTACATTTTTTATTCCCATGCTATTTTATCATTCTTAATGTTTCTTTATGATCTATGCCTTACGTACTTCCATGTTTTATGTCATTGCTCAATATTTTGATGTTTAAACATTATGTTTCTGTTTTTAAGTTCAAATGCATATGGTATGTTTTATTTTATACATGCTTACCCTTATTGAGCATTTGAGCTCACCCTTTTTATGTTTTATTTTCCCCAGGATATAAAGAATGTTTTTAGGTAAAAAAGGGGGAAGATCTTTATGGGAGATGTTGAAGATCTTTCACCACTATTAGAAGATTACGTTCCATGTTTACAAAGACACTAAACTATTACGGTCCTTGTGTGTCTGTTTTTGTTATTTATTAAGTATTATGAAAAAGTAATGTAATGTTCATATACGTCAAGCTTTAGGTCTCTATAATAGGAAGATTAAATTAATTAACTTGTAGACATTATTATATAATATTTTCTTTTTTCTTATGTGTATGATATCATGAAAATACAAAACAACGTTATCTTAGTGTTATAATATTATTTTTTCATTGTATTAAATGAACTATTTGTCTAGAAAATTTATATTCTTTTTGGAAATGGTTTTGAACTAAATTAATTATCTATTCTCTCTTTAGTGGTTATATAATTAATATGAAAAGTACACCCAAAACATGCCATTTCACAGGATATTCTTCATTTTATTATTCTTGGACGAAATAACACTAAGATTCAATTTCTACTATTAAAGCTAAATATGTGGTTGTTGGATGTTGGAGTGCTCAAGTGTAGTGGATGTAACACACACACATTGACTATGACATGATTTTTACTAAAAGTTATATACTTTGTGATAACACAAGTTCAATTTCATTATGTAAAAACCCAAAAAATCACCCACATGATATGAAAAAACATATAAGAGCTCATTTTCAATAGGATCACACAATTAAAGAATATATAATTTCACATATCATTAACATTAATGAAAAATATTCTGGTATTTTTAAAAACCCCATTAGATGTAATTTATTTTAATATATCAAACTAATGATAAGAATGATAAATGTTAAGTGATAATTCATATCTACTTATTTTTTACCCATGTACTTATATTGAAATTATTCAATTGATAATGGGAGTACATATGTATCATGTTATTTTAAACTTATATGTATTTATTAAAAATTATATTTATCTAAATCATTATGTTTTTCTATGAATGTTTGTATCATAATAAATTTCTAAAACTTAGTAAATTATTTAAAAATATATGATTCAGGATTCTTTACGTTTTTTATAGATACATAAATTGATCAAAAATTTCTATAATAATCTTATAATATAAATATTTTGTATTTAAAAATATCATATTTAAATTTATTTAAAACTACCATGCATAATTTTTATTTTAAATAAATCATTTTCAGTTTATTCTATGAAAAGAACCATAATTTGTTTTTTTATTGAAAATATCATAACTTTTCAATATTTAAAAAACTATCCTAATAAATTTTACAAAAAACCAATAATAATAGGTTAACAATACCAATGAAACATTCTACTCTGAAAGGTACAGTTTTATTCTTTTATGTTTTATCACCATCTCATTATATTGGTTTTCAATTACTGTTGTAATAATTTTATCTTTATTAAAATTTGTATTATTTGAAATATATTTCAAACATTATCTAATATTAATGATAATTACAATGATAAATGATTTAATAAATTAAGTGTAATAAAACAATTTTAAAACATTATTTGGATCAATCATGACCATCAAATCATATTGGTTTTCATATCAACCATTGGTTATATTGTGGACATAGAATCATCTCCCCTATTACCTATATAATGGATGGTCACCCATTTTCCCACATCGGGTTTTCATAATTTTTTCACCTGAGAGTATGCGGCCCTCATGTTTCCCAATCTGACAGCCATCTTTTAAGACACATTGATAGCTTCTGATTTAGATCTAATGGAGACCATGGAAGATATTTCAATTTGGTTTGTGTACATAGAGATATTAGATTAATGATCACGATATGAGAAATAAGATTCAACTATCAAGAAGATAATTCCTTTTTCTGAATAGTCATATGTATGTTTTTAAACGACTAATATCGATTTTGACTTATTTTAACTAGAATTAGATTCAATGTTATATGACTTAGAATATTTGGTTAATGAGGATTGGAAACAAATTACAATGCTATTAAAAATGTATATGTTTTTGTATAAAGATGTTGTTGATATTGTCATAATTAAGAAAGAATATATATCATATTTTCATTCTCAAAAGTTACTAAATAACCTCAAAAAAATTATCAAGAACATGAATAAATTATTTTAGTTTTTAAAATATGATAATATGAGAAATATTTCACACATGAATTTGGAAATATGATTTTTTTTTCTTATTGGAACGAAGGTTTTATAATTTCAATGAAATGATAAAAGTAAACACAGAAGGTATCTATTATTTTTGTATTGTATTAGTTAGTTAATATGATAAATATATATATCATCATTATTATCTACCTTATAGTAGATAATATGAAAACAACCTTGGTAAAATCAAATATTATTATGGGTTTGGTGTTTACATGTAAAATGATTGTAAACTGTTTTGAGGTTTCCAAAATTGAAAACACACCATATCAAGTCCTAGGGATACCATATCTTATCAGTGATGATACAATAGATAGGTTAATATTTTTTCCCATGAGAAAAATGATTTTAGTGAAATTTTATCATGGTGCAACTAAATCCCAACATTAAATTAAAGCTGAGGATAATAAGTAAATGAAGATAAATGTATAAACATCCCCTCTGGAAAAGAAATTCAAAAAAAGACGATTGATATGTTTTTTGAAAATATTATGAATCAAAAAATTAGAAAAAATTCAGGATCTAGAGTTCGAACTCAACCCAGATAATGAAATGGCATCAAGTATATTAGTTCTGGAGAATATAGAAGAATATTATTGGATAAAAGAAAATAATAAAAGGATTCAAAAATAAAAAAAATGTTATATTTTATTGAAAGGTGTTGAAATTGATTCTTGGAGTTCTTTGATTCCTACATATCTTACTGATCATATAAATCTTCAAGTAGGTTTATTTTATGAAGAAATATCATTTGATCCAGATAATATTACTTTTGTAGTAGACAAAAGAAAATAAAACGTTGTTGTGGAAGAATCTATATGAGACATTATATAAAAATATTTGGAACCAACAATACCAAGAATTGGATCTCTAAGAACACAAATACAATTAGAAGAATATGTTGAAAAGTATGTAGATTAGGATGCTTATGGGAAATAATGTGAAGATAAATAATAAAATGAATAGTATGAATAAGAAGAAAAATATTTTAATATAGGAGTAGATGATGTAGATGATGAGAAATAAAAATTATGGGATGATAGTGAAGAATCATAGTCTGATAAAGAATCATCAGATTCATCATCATATTTCTCAAGTTTTCCCACTAAGACTGATAAATAAGGAAAATATTGTTTTCCCAATAGGTATATTCCTCTTAATAGTAGGAAGCCCAATCATCTGCACAGAAATAACATCAACATCAAAATTCATATAAAAAAAGTTGATGATAATGCCCAAATCGATGGACATGTGGATATTATTGAAATTTATGATAATAAAAATATTTCTAAATAATGTTTTAATGAAATTCCAAAGAATGTTAAACAAGGTAAGGAGGTGGATTTCAGAACCAGGAGAACTCATCCACCCCTGATTAAGACTACTCAATCAAAATATGATGGTAAAATAGAACAAAAATGTTTCTATTATATTATTCATTTTATGAGAAGGGTATAAAGATAAATTCCGTATTTTTCAATGAATTATGAAATGAGTTAGCTAATAAAAAAATCTTCAATTATAAATAATAATATATTAATGTTTTTATATAATCACTAATCATAATAGAAGCGGGATTGAATAGTTTTCATGAATTTACAACAACTCACAACACAACATGTAATCATATGGTAAAATGATAAAACCATGTTGATTAAGATATTCGGATTCAAGATTTTAGGTTTGATGAAGTAAATAATATTATTGTATAAATGGGTGAGTCTCTCAATCAGTTATCCAAAGACACGGTAGACCATGTAATGTTTGTTAAATAGTTCATAAATTCCATTGACGAATTTATTGTGGAGGTGAATGTTTTGAAATAGAATATATGATACACAGAGTTAGACATGTTCAGACTACGATCTTGTGAATATGAACTAATCGTATTGATAGATAATAATGAAGAACATGTTAACAATGTCACAAAACTAAGGTATCAAGATCAGACCATGGAAGCAAAAATTGAAATGTTAAAAAAATATCTTCATGACTTCGTAAAGTACCAAAATTTTATGATGACTATGATAAATAATTATTTATTTTCTTCATTTAATCTACCAGATTTAATTTTTTATATCTTTTTGAATGGATAATGAATTATCATTTCATCCAATACTATTATTATGGAATATTATTCCAATTCAAATATGATTTATGATATTTCATACAATAATGGATTATTAGATAGTTTAATATTATTTCATGTGCTATCATTTCAAGAAAATTTGTACTATTCCACATTCGTTTTTGAAAATCACAATGATAGAGAAATTTTGAAATAGGGTGAATTATTTTTAAAAGGTGAGTACTAATATAATGGGGAGATCTTTCTTTAAGGTTGGGGTTTAAAAGGGAGAATATCATTTAATGGGAATTTTTTTATCGAAAGAGAATGATATTATCCTCTGTGGTGCCCATCACATTCTATGATATACAATTCATCAATATAAAAATAGATAAAAAATCAAGAATTGTAAATTTTAAATGAATATATCAAAATAAATATATATTAATTGTAAAAAGGACTATATGTTTTTCTTGTTATTTTTCATTAATGTTGTGGGTTTTTCTGATTTCCAAAATTGGGGAGATTTTTCAGTCCATAGATTTACTTATTACATTTCTATTAATATAGTTTTAGAAATCCCAAAAACATTATTGAATCATGTTTAATAAATTTTAATGTCCCTTATGTTTTTTTATATATTTTTAGAAAAAATTATCTTTTTCCATACATATAATAATATCTAATGTGTTATAAATATAACCTTATTATTATTCATTAAAAATTAATATTATGTGTGATTATGATAATCAGACCTACCTTCTATCTGAAAAGAAGTTAAAAATTAGTTATTTCTATCATTATGAAAAAATATTCGACCATCAGACTAATACTGGTTTCAATATACCAGACTAAAATCTTATAGATTATCATATTGAGATATGTAATACAATCCATTAGATATAAAAAAATTTATAATCAGATTAAAAATACATTATACTATCATAAGAAATACTTTTAACAATATAAGGGTGATAATTAATATGACATAAAATATTCAGTTATGCTTGGGAATTACGAGATACCATGTTTTCGGTGTCCATGGATGTTGCAAAAAACATTGAAACAGGTTCGTAGAATGATTTCTTATATATATTGAGTAATTTGAAAAATTGGAGAAGGTCACTTTCACCATTTAGGTCATATGAATATTAATATAAATGAACCTATCATTCATAGTCTATAAAATTACTTGAAGATTTATTTCTTTAATGTATCATAAATATGGTTAATTTCTTAATAACTTTTCTAATATCAATCTGCATATGATCATTATTATAGTTGAGGGCTTCTAGGGATATGATGATAGAGAATCTAATCCGATGGATTGATGAATTCCTAGAATAAGAATATAGATCTTATCCAATCATAATATCTAGTACAATTGGGGATATGATGATAGTTCATTATGATCATCATATCAAGGATTATATTAGGAATAAAATAAAAACCTTACTATAGTAATAAAGTTGTTGATACTGTTAGACAATTCTATTGACTGCATTAAAGTAAGGCTAAAAGTTGAAAATTTATTCATAATAGAATGTAATTAAATGATTTAATTAAATTGTTATTCAATTTCATATTTTGAAAAGTTTTTATTCTATTTTGAATTATTAATAAAAGGAAAGTCAGCATACTCATCATACGATACAATTGATTTTATTGGTGTGGTTTTTAATAAAATAATAACTATAATTTGATTTTAATTGGATATATTATGATTATGATATTTTACTCTAATATAATCGAATGTTATCGGGGTAAAATTTTGATTCTCTGTCTATCAGACAAAATCAATGTCTAATAAAGATAATTAAGACAGTTTTTTGGTTTGTTTGTTTATATATTTTAAACAAGGTGTTTCAAAAAAATATCTCCCCCGCTTGTATGTATAGAAATCATAAGCTACTATTATGATCCTATAATGATAGAATACAATTTTCATAACTTAAATTCACAAATGAGATTAATAATGTTAGTAATAATTGTAATTATAGATACATTATATCAAAGAAACACACCAATACAGTCATCAAACGTCATGAATGGGTTGGCCACCCATGTACCTACTTTGGGATTTGGATAACCTCGCATGTACACTGCTTGGCCGTAGAATAACCACAGATGAAACAATATTTTTCCATGTAATTACAACCCAAATAACCTTTTAGAACACAAAACATAAATATCTACACAATTCATTGGAGGTACCGAACTGAAACACCAATCACATAATTAAAATCAATACATTTGTGTTCTAGAAGATCGTGAAAATAGTTATCATTTCATAATATCATAACTTGTGGATGAAAACCCTGTTTCATAAATATTTCATCATCATAATCATAAAGCATCCCATGAAATAAAAAAAATTCTACCACATGAGAATATTTTCAATGAAATATTATTAACTTCAATAGATGTTATCATATATAGAAAATGAAATTATAATATCATTGGAATATTTTATAATGATAATACCGATTATAAATATCTTATGTCTATCATTTTTATTAATTATTTCATTTTTATTAAATCATTTTGTTAACAATATATAATAATATTTCACAAAAAAAGTGTATAGTTTTAATTGAAGAAGCATTTTAGTACTCAATTCTCTCATCATGAGTTCGATACAGTTGTTCTAAGAAAAATATTTTGTATTAGAGTTTGTAACTATTGATATCTAAACACTATATGGTTAATGGGATAAAAATTATCTTGAAATGGCTACAATGGATGAAAATAGATATGTAATTTCTATGTTATGATCATTTTATTTTAATGGAGAAATTTATTGTTTTTTGAAGGAATATAATATTATCTACATTATATACCTTGGTCTCAAGGATAACATTATATTTATTAATAATCATATTACTATTGGATAATGTGTACATAAACCGGACACTACTAATGGAGGATAAATTGACAGAAAATCATAATATATGAATTTTATAACATTTGGACTTTGTCTAGATATGTTAATATGATTTTTCAATTTCATAAAACATTGTATTTTTTTTGAAAAACTATCTGAAAGGATTATGAAGGTAATGATAATATGTGATTAAATGGGTATGACACAAAAAATTTAAAGTTTGAAAAATTCATAATATTTGATAGAGAATAAAAAAATTGATTATCGGATGGTTCACATATGATTTATATAAGGATACATATCTTAGAAAAAAAATTCATTAATAATATTTTTGTCTAAATATTCATAGAGTGCTACAATCCATGTAGAATATAATTTTAGCTACCATAAAAAATATATTCTTGTGTAATATTGAGGGAAAAATAATATCATTATAATATTCATGAAGTATGAGGAAGAAATGGGTGTTTATGGTTGTGATCATATAATTATTAAAAATTTGAATAATAATATTAAAGAATCTACTTTAAAAGATGATAAAAAGAGAAAATGAATAAATGTTACTTAATCATCTAATGATGATACATCAAATGGTTATACATAAAATAATTATATTTCCCATTTTTCAAGGAATATAAAAATAATATCTATCATTATAATGGTATTAATAAAATCCATAAAAAATAATACAAAATTACGATTAATGATCTACAAAAGTATGGTGATATGAGTGGAAAAGTCATGGACGTATCAAACCAGATTTAATGTATATAAAAAATAACTAAAAAAAGTAAAAATAATAATAACGAAAATAATAAAAAGATTAAATAATTTATTCTAACTACATGGAGTTATTTTTAGGATAAAAGTGATGAAAAATATTAATAATTAGGTTCAAAAATATCAAATAAAAATTCCAACACGTGCTTTATAGAATAATCTAATTAGGTACGATCATTTTCATCATTCATGTATGAATATTATTCTAAAAAATAATGTCAATATTTTAATGAAAAAAATATATACTATACTATTATAGAAACTAAATTTTCAATATACAAAAATGAAAATAATACCATAAAAATTATTATGATATTTTTTATGAATATAATAGGACATAAACAAACAAATTTGAGACATGAAATCCATGATAAATAATATTATATGTTCTTATCCAAAAAAATGTAATAAAATTGAATTCATGAAAATAATAGTTTATGAAATTAGTGATTAAACCAATTAATTCAAAAAAAGGTGTAATTACACAAATATATACATAGAAATAATAAATTAAAAAAATTTAATTTCTGTATAGGAAAAAATGTGAAAAACCAAAACTATAAAAAATAAATTTTATGACCAGGTCATAAAAGAGTAACAATTATAATGTACTTTATTTAATTATTGAGATCAATGAAATTATTTTTGTTCTTATATTTTATGATATTTGTGTTTGGCAGGTGTTAATCATTATTTTATTTAATGAAATTTAACAAATTTAATTTTTTTGGTATTTTTAGACAGAAAGAAATGTTTTGGATATCAACATCATTGTGTTCTAGAATTGTAGGATATATAAGAATATGGGTACATAAAAACATCACATTTAATATGTATTTCTATATTAAACTATGAATTATAATAAATGGAAAATATTATATGGGAATAGATTCTCCATGAATTTGACTGTATATTTCTAAAATTTCAATTAATTATGAACTATTGGTGGGGGCGATGTGACATTTGGCGATAATGCTATGGGAATATTTATGCAATTTGGAATCATTAGAAATCCATGATTTTTCCTAAGAAAAAAAATACTTATTTGTGTAAATATATATTAAAAACATTATAATTATCTCTCAATATTTGGAGGAATGTTGTTCTGTATTTTTTTAAATAATTTATAATCAAAATTTAATGTTCAACTTATTTTGAATAAGGGACCTAGAACAATGAATGTTTATACGATAGATATTATTTCTTCATATTCTAAAATGAGATATATTTAAACGATTAAAAAAATTGATCTTGGATTTGGAATAGAGTAAATCAATATTCAAATATTGAATCATTGAGAACATTACCTACGATAATTTTAATTTTATATTTACCTCATTATAAATTAAAAAATAAAAAACTATGTTATGCATGGCAATTAGATATGGAAAAAACGTCATTATTAAAAAAATAACTAGGTTGTGACATATAAGACTCTTGAACATGTCATCATGGAATTATTTGGATCATATTCAACATAAATTATGAGTGGAAATTTTTTTTATAAGATAGATGGTGATATTTGTAGATTCACATAGGCTTTAATTTTCTATATTAAAAGGGATGCATGTTTGGTTTTAATATGATTGTGTAAATTCGATCAAAAAGGAAAATATTACGAAATTATTAAATTGATATGTGACTATAGGGATGAATTAAAGAATCATGAGGTCATTTCCTATTGTTCAAAACATTGTATTGTACATACTTTTCCGACCCTAAATACTCCCATTTAAATGGTATTGTTTAGAAAAGGAATATAACTTTTCATAAAATTTATAGGAAAACATTGTGTGATTATAAATATCCAAAAAACATTTATTATGATGATACAGATACAAATCATTATTTAAGTAAAAATTTTATAATTAATCATATATTGAAAAAACATACTGATAAATTGAAAAAAATATAAGAAAACGTTTTATACATTAAAAAGTTTCGAATGAATGCATAGTTTTTTAACACAAAGGGAAATATAGATAAATTGGCACCAAAGGAAAGTGATAGAATATTTCATGGATATTTTATTACATCCATATATTTGTATGATTTCATCAAATGGAAAATTAATTATTATAAATCAAAACAAGTTAAATATCATGATAGTGATCCATTTGATCATAAAGTGACTCATGCATTTGAGTTTAGTGATTATTTTTATATCATGAGACCTTGACCTATTTTAGACAATATAAAGGAGGGTTATTCTGTCAATGATGTTGGTGAACCAATTCTTTAAAGTAGATATATGAGTGACCCATAAATGTTTATACTTATATTGAATAGAACCTTGAAAATCACCCCATAGACAGAATTATTGGAATCTTTGATAAATATATTAATACAGGAATATGTGTAGGGAACCCTATTTCATTCACTACCATTTTATAAATAATTGATTTTTAATCTTCTAGGTATCATTCTCATATTAATGTTATTATTTAAATATAACATAATTGTTGCACCATTTTAAGAGGCACATGGTATGGGAAATCATTGATAGACAATCTGATAACACTATTATAAGGGAAAAGGTGGGGTTTTAGAAATAAGTAGGATGATAATGGTATAATAACTATGAATATGGATAGATTAGTGAGAAATGGTATAAACATGACTATGTAATAGACCCTAAAATATTTACACCATCAGTAAGATTAATAGTTTAACACTAGATATTTAAATATTGTATGCATTTTTTGAAAGAAATTATTACCCAATAAAATAAGTTTTGATGAAGTATGTGTTTAAAATATAAATTCTAAAAAATTAAATTAATTTCACATATGGAAACATATTTTTATATTTGAAATTGGGTGATATTTTTATCATTTATATGAATATTAAATTTTCAATGAATTCTAAAAAATATTGATATGTCAAATACTATCATTTGTTTTCTTTAGGAAAACTACATTAAAAGTCACATTGTTTTATTTATATAATATTACTATAATATATAGACCATATAATTTTAAATCATTTAATTTTTATCAATTATTTTATATATTTTTTTTAAAAGATAAATTTTATATTCAATTTTTTAAATAAGTAAAAATCATTATGAATTAAGAATTTATTTTAAATTTAATTTATGCTACATCAAGAAATTGTATTCTGAAAAATTGATAGTATATTTGGAATTATGATGTTCAAATTTGGTAAATAGGCCGCTATTATATTTTAGAATTATGAATAGTACCTGAGGTAAAATGTATCTCCTTGGTAATGGTAAAAAGGTTAAAATATAGATAAAACATTGGCGTACTACCATAAAAATAAAATCAAACATTATTTAACTCCATTTGATATGTGTATTTATAAAATATTTTTCAATATCAAAAACATTATATTTATGGTTCAATTATTCATTGAAAATGATCATTATATTATTTTATAAAAAGAGTAAATATAAAATGTAACTCTGTTTAATATAATAACACTAATAATATTAAATAAGGTTAAAAACATGTTATATTTGGTTTTATATTTTTATATAAATTATAAATTATTTTTTCATTATAATTTATTTTCTTTATATTTATTTAATAATTAAATTAATTTCATCTAAAAACAGACACAATTATTATCTATGCTATTGAAAAATAAAGTAATTTTTTTTGAAAATTCTATGACTAATTTTGTTTATTTGATTAATAGTTCCCCAAAAGATAAAAACACACACACATATATATAAATATATATATATTTATAAATAAATACTGGGTTGTGGAAAAGATGTCCAAATTCATTTCATATCATTATGTTCTCAAAGTAAAATTAATTTAATTGTTTCAGAAATGGTATTAATGATATTTCATAATAACTAAAAATTTATTAACTAATTTAAAATTCATAAAAACATATTAGTAGAATTGTTAATGGCATATGGATTAAAATATCAACCATGTCTTATTTATGGTTCTATTTTCATTTAAGGGAAACATTATGAACACATAATATGTATAGAACATTAATATTGTAGTAATTTTCAAAATGGTGAATGAGTGGTTAAAATTAGAAGATAACTATGAAACCATATGTAAAACATTTACAAATATTATTATAGGAGATTATATTGACTCATACTTTTATAATGTTTGTATTTCACCATTTTTTGTCAGTATACTTTGAAAACTAATTAATACTAATTTATTACATTACGTAATTCCGAGAGTGCCCACACCACTATTTTAAAAGGACACCCCTTGTATCGTTTGTTTACAAAAAATTAGGAATTGTACCTCAATGAAACTATTCCAATTTATATTTTAAACATACTTAACTATGATATATTGTTTTATCCTTTCTAGATTACTAACCCCAGTTCCCACATGGTGATATCCCAAATGGTCCACCGAAGAAGAAAAAATGGTGTTTCTATAGTATTAAAAATTATTTATCCTTAAACATAATTTAATATATGTTTGTCAATGTAAAATAATAACTACAGAATCATAAATATATAAATATGTTACTATGATCATGGAACAACCATTTTACTCATACTTTCTATCCTATGTAAATATAAAACATTGCTTCTGTGAATGCCTTACATAGTATCTCCATATAGCTGTGTAATAATTTTCATCGCCATTTAATAAGGATAGTTAAAAATTTTGAAGTAATAAAGATATATGGAATTTTTTAAATTATTAATATTATAAAATAATAACACCATATATTCATTCCAAAATTTTCAACCAATTGTAAATGACATCATTTCTCATGTGTATGACTAGACTACCACATCCACATAGCAACATGATCGGTTTAACATTGACTATTTTCAAGGTTAATAAGAAAGATAGATATATTGAATAAGAATGATAATTATATCATTATTATAAATATAGAGATTAAAAATCCATAAGAATTTTACTTCGAACCCAAAATCCATGACAAAACATGTGCGATAAAATCATGAAATTGTTACCCAGAAAAATGATAACAATAAAAGTGTTCTAATGAATATGTGATAAGATCATTTATTTTAATGATATATATTTATATATGTGTGTGTGTTTGTTTTCATGTTTAAAAATATATACACATAGATTCAAACCCATTTATATTAACATGTTTACATTTATAATTATATATTGTGATATATCATCTTTCATAAAATATTTATTTATATAAAATGTTATTATGAAAAAAGATTAATAATTTTTTATAGATTGTATTTATATAATTTTGATTCATATAATTTATTTGAATGACATATTTATATAACATATTTACACATATATTAATATTAATATAACAAACCGATAAAAACATTTGTAAATTGTATTTATCTATTTTTTTATTTAATGTATTTCTAATGTTATTATAATACCAATTACATATACATAAAACGTATTTATCTGTTATATATAATATATATAAAAATTAATTATAAAATGTACATTTTTTAAAAATATATATATAATATATTTACATACATATTGGTGCACTGAAAAGATGGAATATCCACAAAAAATACATATTTACATAGACACATAAATAAAATTATTTAAAATGTATTTATGTATTAAAATTAAAATGTATTTGTAGATAAATATTAATATCTATATTTGTTTTGTGATTAATAAATATGTTGATTGACATAGTGAACCCTAAAGTAGCACCCTCATAAATAAATTTTTTAGGAGATTCAAATTTCAACCCTAATTTTATATTCGAAAATAATTGTTTCTATAATATATTTCACATGTTAATTTTTTTTCAGAATCATCTAGTATTTATCCAAATATTTTTCATCATACTCGTAAACCAATTATTTCATTCTCATAGTTGGATATGGATATTCCCTAATTGGGATTTCATTATTTTCATATTTTTATGTTCATCATTAGAAGAATATTGAATAGATTATCATGATGTATCATGAAACAATTTATTTATACTTGTTTTGAATATGAAAGTAACGATTTCAGAATTTACCTCAATGTTTTCCCCCGGGAATATTTTTATAGATGTTTTTAGGTAAGTGATGATTTTTTTTCTTAATAAATGAGGATGATGAAATAGAAAATTTACATTATGATATATATTGGACCATGTGTGGTTCTTTTATTGTTTGGATTTGTAGGATTAATTTTAAATTAATTTTATTTGAATTATTTATCAGTTATTGATAATTGTATTCAAAACCAATTATATATTGATTCAATAATACTTAATCGTTCATGGAAAATTTATTAATGTATTTTCATTATGGTGGACCTATACAAAACACTCTATTTAGTCATTAGGATTTAAAATTAGGAAAACAGATTTGGCAGAATCATGCCCTATAAATACCAACCAGATTGCAATATGTACTGTTGAAATTTTTTCCACAACTCAGTGTCTTATGGTATGATTTCCAAAATTAACCAATGTCACAAACTATTTTTAGGTAAAAAAATTCGGGGGTAAAAATAAATGTTTTTATATTTTACAAGATTGTTACATTCTGACCCTACTCATTCGGTTGAGAAGTGATGAGTTTGATACTAAGACATAGGTGACATTGCCAACACACCAATGGATAGAATTAAATGGAGAGTGATTCATAAAAAATGTTGGACTATTTTAAATTTTTAAAAAATAATGGATATCCATATCAAAAAAACACAATATGACACATGATAATAATTTAAAACAAATAATAGCATAATAAAATGGACAAAAAAATATAATAGAGTTCAATGTGTTATACAATACCAAAAAGATAAAAAATGGAATACATAAACATCGAAACTCCCAACATTCAATAAGAAACAACTACACAGGTGATTCCCATGATACCATGATGCATCATTAAATAAATGATATAATTTTCCTTTACCAATGTGTTGATATTAAATGTCTAAAAATTCACCAATGATATCAATAATTCAGAGAGAATAAAACATTGTATTATTTATCCATTATTTTCCCAAACCTCTCCACAATGATAAAACATGTTATCCCATTTATATAAAATATATTAAAAACCAATTAATGAAATTTATATCATAGTATAAAATACATTAACAATCCTAAAACATGTAAATTTAATGAGATAAAACAAGTACTTAAAATATATAATATTTTCATTTGGAATAATCATTCCGTTTCCACACATCAACACATAAAAACATATATTCTCAAGATACTTTTCCATAATCAAGAGTGGACAGTATTCATTCTACCAATTATCTAAGAGGTATCAAAATACAATGTTCATTAATGGAACATGACCCTTACACAAGGCCACATTAAAGAATATTAACACACTCAAACAATGTATTCCAAACCATTGAAAAATCATTTCAATCAAAATATTAAATTTATTAAATAAATTTAAAACTTATTTTCCCATCTATCAAAATATAGAACATTATTTTAAAATAAGCATTTTAAAATAATGAACCAAAATAATTTTCCAAAAATAAAATGACATAAAAAATTCCTAAAAAACTCAATAAAGTGGATTTCCATCATGAATTACAGATTAATTTCACCGTATTATAAAACAAATTCAATGAATTTTAAATTATCCCTACTTTTTTTATGTAAGCTTATTTGAGAGTTAATTCAACTACCTCAAAAATATAAACAAAAAGAAAACAACAACACCAAAAATCAAAATAGAAGCATAAAAATATTAAAAAGGTACTTAGATATTGTTAACTGTCATCCATAAAATCATATATTGTCATGAATGAAATAAAACAAAATGAAAATATCCCGAAAGTATCAGATCCATGACTCCATTATAGATAAATAAATTAAAACTAAGGAAATAAATGATGAATGTTAACCTTCCAAAAAAGGCCTTGAACACACCTAGATTCACCTTGTAATTTTACCTAGATCACATGTAATGGTCTCCATAGAAATGGGTGTGAGTGGAGTTTAGAGTATGAACCGATTAGTGAATAAGTGAGAGGTTTATCTTTTAGTCAAATTTAGATAATTAAATTTTTTATATAATTTATGATATTTCATAGTTTGGATGTACAATTAGGAAAATAATGCGATAACCATTCACTGAACACTACCTCCAAAACTAGCTTTCTTGGCATGTTCTCATGGTCAGAACGACCTTGCCCCAACCATGTCAAAACACTTTTTTCAACAATTTAATATTTATTTTGTATGTCCACATGGGTTTTCTAAACACTTCACATAATTGTGAACCACCCAAGTTCCCACTATTTTAATTTCTAATTTACTTATAAGGTGCAACATAGTTTCTACTAATTGGTCTCAAACCATGAACATCAATAATTGTTCCAAAATAATTAATAACTATTCCCAACCTTATGACACATAATATAATTAAATTATATATATACATAATTCATAAAAAAGGGTTATGTACTGGAATTTGGGTTGCCACATTATCCCCACTAGTGGTCTTTCTATCCTTAGAATGTCAAAAACCACCACTCTCCAAATAGAGTTCTGGCTATTGTTCCACCATTTCCTTCTCATACTCCCATGATCATTTTGGGATCAGAACTTGTTTCTATAAAACCCACACTAGATTTATTATTATCTCAAACAAGTCTTTATCCTTCCTATCCACAATATATACTAGAACATGAACCGACATAGCATCCAGATCTGGTTCAATGTGATCTCATTGAATAACATGATGGAAATTTGGTTGATTCTTCTTGAATTGAGATATATGAAACACATAGTGAACATAATTGATCATTGGTGAAAAAACAAAACATTAGCCCACCCCACCAATCTATTCTAGTTTCTCAAAAGGTTTTATTTATTGAAGAGATTACATTACAGGAATCTTAAAATAATAATATTCCATCCTTGGAAAGATTCATAAGAAAACATGGTCACTCCAGTGAAATGAAATTGGTTGTCCACAATGACAAAAATTAAATTATGTATGACTCTGATTCATCTCCATTCTCATTAATGATCAACTAGAACTTTTATATTATCTCATTCACAATGCATGGTACAACATGAGTATTGTCATGTGATTCCAACCAAAAAAGTGGATAAAAACTAGGCTTCCTATTTAATTATTTAGTAGGATCTGAACGTATTGAGGCCAAATTGTAATTTTTATATGTGATCACTAAGGATAGTTTTTTATCATCCTATGATATAATAAAATCCATTACAAAATCGCTATGAATGTCCTCCATTGTGGAGATTGTCCCCCACTATTTTCCATATGCTTATGGATGATATGCCATAATCATACTCAACTAAGTCCAAAGGGAGTTCTAGGGATTAAAAAAATGAATTTTAAACCTATGATCTTGGTCTGATACTATTGAAACGGGTATTTCATGACACATTACCACTTTTCATATATAGATTTTTGAAAAGTATTCAGATTTATTACATTATTTAATATAAATTAAATGATCTGACTTTATAAGCTGATCTACTATCACCCATATACCATCATGGTTCTATAAAAAATACTTGGGAGACATCTTACAAAATCCAAAGAAATATTCTCCAATTTCCACATGGTAATTAGTAAATACAATTTCATACCTTCTGCCCTCTAGCACTCCACCTTAACTTGTAGATAGGCGATGCATCTCATAAATAGTTCCAACACTTTTCTATTCATGGAATACCACCAAAATTATTCATTTAATTCATTATAAGTCTTTTGTATTCTAATATGAACATCCTATTTAAAGTGATGTTAAATACTAAGAATACGATCTTGAAAACACAACACCGATCAAATTTCAAGATTCAATCCATGAATGGTATCCCCAAAATTTTGTTTTGACCTCATAAAAACACATTAATAATCATATTTCTATGCCTATTTATCCTTATCTTCTAAATTCAAACAAATGGAAGAAGAAAGAAAATAAAAAAACTACCCCAATCACAACAATCCATGTACATTTTTGTTATCACCATGCCTAGACACAATTGATCAGAGGAATCTCTTAACCACTCATTATATGATTTTTTTCAAAATAGAACCACTACTAAATTTCCACTACCCTATGTATACATCATGTAAAATTCTAAAATTTGATGTAAATAATTCTATCTTCAATGTATCAGATTCAAATCTCTTTGTGAGAAAATGTGTCTGAATCTCTTATGATATATAAATACCATAAAATTTTCACTAATGCCATAATGACATTGAGTATTCAAATAACTATACATAATACCTAATTCCAAATCCTGTATTGGGTAGTTATTCTCATGAAACCAAAACATTCATCATCTATAAGAAAACACATTATCTCTGTGCATGAGAACTACAACAATAGAGATCCCAAAGCATCACAAGCCACATCATAACCATATCATTATTCCATAAATATAATGTATGATTTAGATATATAGATAAAAATAAAATCTTACAAAGATTTATAAAAATTATTTTTCATTTGGAATTAATCATTTTTCCTTATCAAACCTATAAATGGGGATGGTAGTCATGATAATTCAAAATGCACTATTGATAACTAGCCAAGCCAAAGATACGTGTATCTCAAATACATTATCTTGCAGTTTCAAAGAGACCATAGGACTATTCTTTCCATGATCAATTGAAATGCAATCTTTAGAGATTAAATGAAAAATGGAATGTACCTATTGTTTCCATAAATCACACTTTGAAAGTATTACATGAAGATGATGACCCCAAAAGACACCCAAGACATATATCTGATTATTAGTCATGCTCCACCATTATCCTGGAATCCACAAATCTTTCACCCACAAATACCACCATAAAAGTATCAATAAACCTTTCAACGATCCAATTCAAAATTCCACAATGTTGAGTGGTGGATTTTTTGAATAAAATACATAATCACATACTCATAATGGTCATATGTACTCCTAAAAGCTATATTTGGAATATTCTCTTTCAGAACCCGCTATTACTGATATCCTAAACATATTTCCATTTTGGAGAACCACTGATCTTCCCAAAACTTATCAAATAGGTCATCAATTCATGTATGGGAATAATAATTCGTTATCGTCACTTTTTTATTTTTCAAATAATCTATACAAATCCCCAGAGTTAAATTCAGAATTTTAACAAACAAATAAATGGTGATACCCTCAGAGACATGCTATCCATAATGTTCCATTTCATTAAAAATCATCTAAGAGAACATTAAATTCTCAAAATTTAATTAGTTCCATCCTATAATATGGAATTGAGATTGTATTATTCAATTATAAGAGATTAATCATAAACTATACTTTCCTTTTTGGTGGAAACTGGGAGAAATGATCTAGAAAACACATCATGAATGTGGTAGAAAATTGTTGTAAACCCAATATTATTGATCCCATCCATAAATTTCAATGTCAATGATTCTATTTGGTATAATATTTTTCCAATTTGTAGTTCTGAAAAACATATTTCACTTGCCTTTATATTTTAATCACCTCTAATGTGATGTTAAACCCGATAATCATTTTTAAAAATAACCCTTCATGTATAATAGTTCATGTAATCTTTGGAAATTTAAAACCTATCCAAACCCTTGATTAATTCTTAGAAATGTGTTTCAAGGAACTAGAAATTTGATATTATTTATTCCCCATTGAATATTATTGAAATTTTTTTCATATAATGTGTCGACATTCTATTTATTGATGAGTATATTGATGATTGAAAATAAATGGTATACCATAAACCAGATAACCATGAGATCAGAACACAATATGAAATAAATTAATGGGATTGACCTAATGAATAAAATATTGAATACAAGTTTAATTAAAAATAATACCACCTCACATCGTCAATGGTACCAATTGGTTATCCAAGATCAGTTTCTCTACTCCATATAATTGGTTAGTCTTTGAACATTGTTATTTATAACAAAGTTATGATTGAACAAGTTTTGGAGTAATGGTATTAATAAAATCATTTTAGATTTATTTGTTTTTATGGTGATATAAATTATGCTTGCATTATCATATTGAAGCATACTATCACAGACTGGGCCAGGTTTCAATCCATCCTAACACTTTACCTAGCCCATGGAATATCCTAAAGAGAATTCATGATTCCCATGGGTAGAAAACAACTTCCTCAAAATTAAATGTCAAAATTGAGAAATAATTCTCCCATAATAAACAAATATAAAAAATCCACAAGAATGGTATATCACGAAATAAGAAATAATGAAATTTTAAAAAGACATGAGATAACACTACAACATGGGTGAAAATTTATTCACTTTGAACTGAAAACAAAAATGCCAAAATGGGATGGGAAACCAACTATACATCGAATTATCAATGTTACAGCAGGGTCAAAACCCCTATTCCACCATCACCAAAACCTACAAAACTGTATCCCCTATAAACTAGATCAACCATCACCATCATAGAATGTCTTTAACTAGGATGAAAATATGATTTTCTTCATACTAACAAGGGTGTTTTTAGGGGATAATCTCATTCCTTGTAGGATGATACAAAAAAAGGACTCCTTACAAAAAAATATAATACAAAATAAAATGCTAATTTTTATATAAAATAGAGAATTCAATTAAAAATAAAACATTATTTTAAAAATAAAATGAATGTTATAGAGAGATGAAACGGAAATATAAATATAACGTGATAACCTTGGGGAATCCCAATGTAATTAGGGTATTCAGTGTCCTAGGATCTTCATACTCCTAGTGATAAAAAAAATATCTCAGGAACAATTGCCTTGCTCGAGCAACAAATATTTTTAACATGTATGTTTAATTAGTTATTTTACATCAGTATTAATTATGAGATTGTGACAGCACCCCCCATATACTCTCCTATCATACTAGATGGTTTCTTACTCCTATATTCCTTGTATTTATTTCCGTTCCATTTCATTTATTACGTCTCATGAACCACCAGTTTACCAATAATAAATTTTAACTATTGAGACACAATTAAAAATATACAATTTCCAATAAGAAAATTGATATTAAATTCAAACACACTATTTTTTTTGAAATCATGATTCAATCACCCCATATAATACATAGACCACATTTTGAAAAATATAAATCATACTAGAATTATAAAATAATGTAAAATCGTGGAACAATTAAACTCTTGTTGAGAAACTTCCAAACATTGGTGGAAAACCACAACCATACTAAGAAGAGACCAACTAAATGTATGAAAAATATCATAAATCAATATTTCAACAAAATAATCAAGGATGAACCCCGATTAGGTCAACTAACCTACTAGAGAAGAGATAACATATGAGAGGAAGAAGAAAATTCCAAGAGATGAGAATGCAGAAGAATATGAGATCCTAACATGGAGTATACTTATATATTCTATACCAAAGCACCATGAGTTTGAACCACAAGGGAACTAGAAGGAAGGAGAGGCACACCAAGGAGTTGGAAAACTATATGGGGTGAGTTAGGGTAGCTTGGTGTTAGAATCCCTAGAGGTGAAGAAAGGGATATTCAAAAATTTTAAATATCTACAAGGCCACAAAGTTTGGTTTCTTGGTTTTCCAGGAGGGGGAATACAACCATTTTCATAGATATGATCCATATATTGAGCCTCTTTCATAGAATAATGGTTTGTTAAAAAACCAATGCGCTAGGTTGCGAGACCAAGATATTACCTCTCTCTAGACAAGACTATTTCTATTGGGATGTTTCCTAGTTCCCACTAACCATGCACCTACCATGCATAACATACTGTGCACCCCCAAAAATTCTATTTCATCATAAAATACATGGGAAATTGAAGAGATAAAGAAAAAAAATTAAAATTGAAATATATCATAATTAAAAAAATAGATGTCAAAATTATCCTCATAATGAAAATGTTTCACCCTCAGAATTCCAAAATGACATATAAATTTGGAATATATATGGAAAATAAATTTCACCCCATGATGTCTACTCCCATGTATCATGATCTTAATTATAATGTTTTTAATGGATCTATCCTAATAGTATAAATTTCCCTTCATGCACTATCTCATGGGAATCTACCATCCACAATGGTCACTCAAACACGCGTGACTTAGACTGCAGCTCCATCTCATCCCAATTCATTTGGTGAGATGCGTCAATGCTTCAATTTTTCAATTGTGAGACTTGAACCACATATTAGATCGATTTAAACCTAACCCACTTATAGAACATACACCATGACTTAACATGGTCATCAGGTCATAGCCCTCAATGTACCACCAAATTTCCTATAGACATGTGGTTCCCTAATAATGGTACACCCACATGGATGACCGATCAATTAGACTAATTAATATCCCATAATAACACACATGTTCTTTCGAGTGATATTATTCCTTACTCGCACACAATCTAAAATATATCCAAAAAGGTTACCCAACCAGACCACTACTCCAGCCACAAAATTGAAATTCTCTCCAAATAGGCCTAGGAAATCCATGTTATAATGATGTGTCCAAAATAAAAGAGAATGAAACATCAAAATAACACAAAAAATGTGGAAACTCACCCAACTATGAAATCCTTCCACACTCTAAAAGTATAATTGATGTACAATTAGAGAATAGATGTGAAAATTAGTATTCCACTAAAGACATAAGCTCTCAAATCTCATGTTCATCATTTATATAATTCCAACGAATCCAAAAAAAAATAGTATGGATATTTTCTGAATACACACTATCTTGGGAATAAACACTACAAATGGGTCTCCCAAATATAGATAAATCATTCTCTAGATCCATCACATCCAAATTCTGATTGTTTGATGAGTTTGGGTTATACTTCCTCAATTGTGGGAGAAGGAACACATCATATATCAAGATCAATTGGGCCCTGCTGACCACGTAAGTACTCCACCATAACATGGTTTTTAGGTCCTACCCTAATATGTATAACTAGTTTCCCCAAAATCACTTACTCCAACTTCTCGGGCTCAACCACATGCCAGAACATATCATTGGACTAAGGAATGTCCCAATTGGATAACACATGATCTTTCCAATGTGATTTTTCCTCATTAAGACACACCCTTGGAAACATCCAATAATGTAATACATCCTAATCACTACTCTTGGATAATCAGGATTAAATATTGATTCTTTAGCATGTAATCTCTTGAAAAGGAGGGCGCAACTTGTTAACTAGAGTCACAATATTTAGTCATCTTACACATTATCATTCCAGGGTGATACATTAACCCCCCCAAACCCCAATGTTATCATTTTGGACACTACTTATCAACCTAATAAGTGAATCCCCATATAAGGATGGGTTCCTCATTTTATACCAATGCAAAAAATGGACCATTCTGATAGAATGAACACCCCACCATAACATGAGCATCATGACATATCCTACTAAGTACGACCAATTACCCTGAATACATGTGGTCCCCTACTTCGGACCACCTATTTTCCTGAATGGGACATTAGACTAATTGCATTCCACAATGTCCTACACATTTTATTTTCAGTGCTCTTTATCCTGACTCATAATAAACCTGGGAAATGTTCCAAACGGTAACACATCATGATCACTAGTCTAGACCAAGCATGATTATCTCTATTGTTCTACTCCAGTATACTCTAAAAAATATTCTTCCACCTTGTTGATGTGATTCATACCATTTGGTCATTTAAACCTTTCTAATTATAGGTTGTAACAAATACAACCTCAATGAAACATTATATGTGTCCCTAGAACCCACCCTTTGATCTATATGAAAATAACATATATGTTATCCCATAAGACTAAAATGGTATAATAATTTATATGGTTTTGTAAAATATCATTCCATGTGATCAAAACAACCACACTGAAAACACCATAACATACATTTTTAATTTGGTAGAAGATTCAATGATCTAGCCATATAATTTTGAGGCATACCACCACTTTGGGAATTGTTTTTCCTCTTCCTCTTGTTCCCATCATTACATACCCAATATATGTTATAAGTACAAACATTATTCCTCCACTAGTAGTTCATGATATATCTCTTTATTCTACCTTCTCTCTATTTAACATCTCTATATAATCGATTATACATGGAATGAAAATATTTGATTAATCCTATAGGCTCAACCTCGATTAATAAATGAATTACATGAATTATGCACTTTAAAAATAATTAGTTGAAAAGTGGTACAATTATTTTATTTAGTTGTATACATTATCACTATTTTATTCTCCATCAGAAAGGTAAAATAGTCCATTATACTATAAATTTTGAACAAGTGAGGATATAATTTTTTGTTGAACAATTCTTCAAAATATTCACAAGAAATTAATTGGTTTAATTTAGAATAAACTAATAGACCCCACTATTGGTAGGAAATATAGTAAATCATGTTAACTAAAAACATGAATTTCAAGTCACTTGGTGCAGAAATAGAATCATATAATTTATTTATCGTACATAGTCACACAGATAATCTTTCCTCTTCTGAGTCATTCTAAATGATTGGGGAATTTAGTTTTTGTATATATAAAGAATGATCCATATGTGTTTGGTCATCCATTATGTTCCATCTATCATGAACCTAAAATACTGAACAATACTCCGAACCGACTTTTGGTTCACTAGGGGTTTAGATACAACAACATTCTCCATGTAATTTTCCAGTTAGTTTCTACAATTTATATTGGATTCCATTTTATATAACCAAATGAAAAAAATAATAAGTCTCAATATTTATAAAATGTATGATTTTCAATTTTATATTTACCATATCCCACATATCACCACAAAGCTTTTCAAAATTCAAATGTTTTCTCTTTGAAAACATTTTTAAAATTTCTACAATGCTTTTTTTAAAATCCATCCATTTCTATTTATTCAAAATTCAACACATTTAACCAAATGATTAGTCATTAATAAAAATGATTTATACACCCCTAGTGGGAATCCATTTCAATAAATGCATGTCTTGACCTTCTCATTAGATAATCCCAGAAGAATGAGGTTATAACTCTTAGAAGTGTGTCAAAACACTCATGTACCAAAACTCATTGGTAATGTGTTGTTCAACATAAATAGGTTAGAAAATACATTTTGTGATTTAAATTTAATGTTCTAAAGATCCTACTAATTTCTACCGACCTAATTCAATTACACAACATGAGTGATTTTACAACACCAAGAATGAAA
Organism: Viscum album; assembly: GCA_963277665.1. Taxonomy (NCBI): domain Eukaryota; kingdom Viridiplantae; phylum Streptophyta; class Magnoliopsida; order Santalales; family Viscaceae; genus Viscum; species Viscum album. The sequence goes on along the minus strand of OY728152.1, from coordinate 2,079,401,826 downwards.
AAATTGTTACCATTTTCTCCAAAATGAAATATTGGATGGCATAAATATACCGAATTTGTTTCGTACCACCACTCACCATTGGAATGAGATGCGAAGGGAGTGAAACCGGGCCTTAGGTGAAATCCCCAAGAAACCTAAGGCTACTAATAAATGCCAAGTGAATAATAAATAAATGGGGGATGATTTTATATTTTAAAATAAAATAAAATTACTAAGATAAACATATCCCTGAAAACATTATATTATTCTTGAGAATATTATAATACAAATTAATTAGTAAATAAAACAATAACAAACTTTTTAAGATTATTATTTAGAATCAAAAACCTATGAAACTTAATGAAATGGAAGGCATCAAATTAGAAACTCCCAACCTACTCCAAGACCCAACAACTCAAGTGATGCTCGTGGTATCAAGATGTATCACTATAGAAATGTGGTGATTTTCCTTACCTATTAAAAAATATACTAAATTGGAAAACAAACCAATGTTCCTAAGAATGGGTTGAGTATAATCCTTAGTAAGATTTCCACAATGACATCCCAACTCACACCCCTAGGATAGAACATGTCAAAAAAATTATATATAATATTTTAATACTAACTATAATAAAATTATATCAAATACTAAAATTCTTATTCAAACCAAAACCATTTACACAGAAAAAACAAAATATGTCTCTAAAACATTTTACATTTCCATTTGGAATACCCATTCCATTTCCACAAATCTAAAGATCCACACATGCATCACTAGGTGACAGTTCCATACTCATGAACAATATATCATCGATATAACATGTCTTCCCATGGTAAATATATATCATGTTCCCAAACAAAACACTCCCCTTTCATAGGGCCACATCAATGAAAATGAATTCACATAAACCTTGTATGCCAAAACCCTTTCCAATAAATTTCATTAAAAAATTTAATTTATGGAAAAAATCTATTAGAAATTTCTGATTCAGGAAAAAACCATTATATTAAATCATGAATAATTTTTTTCCAAAAAACCAACCAGTTTTACAAATTCTACTAACAATAAAGCTCATGTGGATCTGATTTACTATAGTAGTTAAATCTATGACAGTTATGAATAAGCATTTCAAGTTGAAGACTAGTTTTTTAATATAATTTCAATAAATTAAAAGAAAAAACATTGGATATAGATCGATTTACTACCCAACATAATAGAGAGACATAAAATAATAGGTAATTCTCAAAATTTGGGAGAATATTTTTTACTATTTCATTGAGAATATGTGTTTTGTGAAAAAAAATCCATTGCCATCTTAATGATATTGAGGATGTTTATTCATCATTTAATGAAATTTTTATATAATATTATGTCAAACCAATGAAATTTGATCCCATTCTTAATGAGTTTATTAAGGAATAATTCTACCCTGGGTTTGATGAACATGACCCGCTAATTTAAAACATATAACAATATGATTAGATAATTTTTTATTTCTAATTAAATATTATAATGCTCAATTTTTCATTCATTTAATATTATTTTGAATTAAATCACAACATTGATTAATTAACTTTAACTTTGGATTCATTATTCATATATTTTTCATGATGTCGTACATTTTTTATTTTAATTCAATATTATTTATTTACAACATTTTTTTTATTTCAATGCCAAATTTTTTTACAGATATCATTTAAGTAATTTCTTGTGTCGCTGGATGATTTCGATGATTTCTACACTTTTTGTGTAATTTAATGTCAAATAATTTGAGGAATATGGTATAATTTATTATTTTTATAATTCAATTATGATATAAAAGATATTATATAATCATATTATAGTCGGACAATTTTTAGTTTCATTTTCATTAATATTCTTCTTTAATAGGATTCCTTAATTAAAAATATATTGATATTTAAAAATAAAATTAAATATCACAGTATGTTGTAAATTTATCAAACAATTGAAAATGATGTATATATTTTTATTGTGCTATTCATAATAATTTACCATCATGTATATTTTTTGTATATGTCTTGTATACATAAAACCACTAATGGTTTGGGAATTTTTTTCTATTCTATGGGGATTATGGTATCCCGTATGAATGGAAAATAATTTTTATCATCAGTTTAATTTAATAATGGAAATTAGAGGATTCTAAACGAAAAAATTTCATTAAATAAAAATATTTTTTAAAATTATGAGCGATATGTACTAAATCTTTCTATTGTTGGCTACATAATCCATCCCTGTTCATTTTTTATAATTCATGACTATATGATTTTCTACATTGTATATTATCATGTGGTTTTCAAATAGTACATGAGTATGTAATGTATTATCTATGATTGATTATATGTTCTTTTTTATTTAAAATTATGGTGTTATGTTGCATCATTATAAAATTTTATTCATGCTAGGATCTCAACATATAATAAATTATTGCCCCCAATTTAGAAATTGTGAAATAAATTCATTCTAGAATGAATATTCCAAAATGACACTATGTTAGAAATTATATTTTCATGATATTCAAGGATATGTAATTGAGGTGAAAATTATTAGAGATACAGTATAAAATGATAGTGTAGATAATATAAGAATGTGACCAATAAATTATTTCCCCCATTTCTTTTTTGATGATTATTTTTTATCAAAATGTTTATTCCCATTAATGTTTTTAGTGAAAGTACATTTAACTTCATGTAATCTTTGGCCCTCCTTTTATTTAATAATATTTTATGAACATGATCTGGATTCCATAAATATATTTTGGTGTAATATTTAATAGAGAATATATTAAAATATATAAATTAAATTCATACTGTTTTTAATTACTGTTAAAATAATTAATTAACACTGTTTTTCTATTATTTATCAAAACCCATATATATATTTAAATATTTACTTTTCTTATTATTTTTGTTTTTTTTATGAAATAATAAATGAAATTATATAAAAAACACAATGTATTTATGCTTAATAATATCTAGAAAATCACACTAAATTATACTTTTTTGTTTCATCTTCACAAGATCTCCTTCTAAAGGGAATATAATATCAATTATAACGTTACTATTTTTTTATTGGTAAAAATTAATGTTCAAATATTTAACATGTGAAAATTAATTGAAATGTTAAAATACTCCTTTATTACTTCATTCGCAAATGGTGTAATGGAGTAACATTAATATATCATGTTAATGAAATAATTTGATAGTGAAATATGGTATAAAATTTCACATAATAGGAAATGTCATATCAGATGCCCATAATGTATATTGTGCTATGTGATATACTCACATTTCATTAGGCATACGTATCAACTTGAAAAATATTACCACCATTCGGTAGTGATTTTTATTCTCTATTGAATTAGTCCACTAATCTTTCACTTGTAGTAATCCCTCATTATTGCAATTTATATTTCTCCTCATGTCACATATTATACAAAAAATTATGAAACGGTACCTAAAAATTAGATTAATTTCATCTCAAAACCATTTGTATAATCTATAAAAAACTCCATTAATTTTTTACAAAATCTTTATAAGGGAAAAAACATATTCACATTATATTGATCCATTTATTAAAAGTCCCAATCACTTGATATATGATGATAATAATAGTAATCCCCTTAAACCACCTCTAATAGGCCATAGATTGGTAGCTAACTTCATGGATATAAATCCAATAAACAAAAGTTTGATCCATCAATATAAAGAAATTGAATACTATAGTTTAATATTTAAAATAAAAAATGAATAATAATAATAATACTTGATCAAGAAAAATCATAAAATGATGAATCTATTAGTGATAGAAAACAATTTTTTTGTCTAACTAGAAATCCATCAAAACACACAACTAAAACTCATATTTAAAAAATAAAACCAAAACACAATATATATCTACTATATATAACTACAAATTCCATCATCAGGGGCCATTAAGCACCCATTATTAGATATAAAACATCTCATCTCCAATGCCAACTCTATAATAAGTTTATTATAAAGTTCATGTTGAGTATATCTATATATTAGTCAAGTCATCCCTAGAAGGATTAAATAAAAATTTCTAGGCCATGGATGCATAATAATAAATGTAGTGATATTATAGTATGTGGTATTGATCACGGAACTAATTTTTTATTATTAACAATCTAATAAATCCCTCAATAAGGAAACACTCCAATATATGAGTCATTAAACATGATCGAGTGCCTGGAATGATTGAAAAATATATAACCAGACAATATAGAAATCATGTTACCTAATTAACTAGAATACCTATATTATAAAATACACCATAATGATATATAATCTTATATAAAAATAGCTCCCATGAGTTAATATCCAATGTTATAATTATAATTACCTCCACCCACTACTATGTCAATTAATCAGTGGGGAAAGTAATGGAATTCTTTAGAAACGGAAATCAATATTGTCGAACATCCTTCTAACCCTTGTGTCCACGAATAAGACATAATAAGACTGAAATTTAATAACCACATAAACAATTTCTAATATTATATCACCCCCATAGAAGCTATGGTATGGGTAAGAGATACTAGAATAAAAATCCAGATTATTTACATAGTAATTTTGTGTTACGTCACACACAGAAAATCAATCCTTAAGTGGAGGTTTCATAGTTAATGTTGTTCTCCTATATCAAATATAACTAGAAATACAATAATGGATATCAAAAAAATCCTTTACACACATTATATTATAGTAAAGCCTATCTTGAAGCCAAAAAAACTTAATTATAAACTAATATCCATCATTATCAGCCTCATCTTTTCAATGGGAAAAATATATCATGGTAACCAAGAATCAATAAAATATAAAAATAAAAAATTCATCATACAAATAAATCATCTAATAAAAATATAAATATATAGATAGGTAGACACATAAAGGGAGAAACAATATCATCACACGGATAAATAAATGTGAAATATATACAAAAATGTCTCTATAAAATATATAAATTAATATAGTCTACAAAACTATTTAAATATCAACCTAAAAACTACCCTCAATTCACATAAACACCACCAGGGATAAAATGAAATTCTCTAATCCTAGTAATCTACAGTCGGTGCATTATTAAATAACATTGGCATTGTAACTAGAAGAAATGTATGGAAAAACTGATTAGTAGAGTTTCTTTGGAAGTAATAGATATATACATAATCCTTTCATTACATCATGAAATGGAAAAACAACAACATTGTGTCCCCTTTGAACATACTCATATACATTAGCCTATTCCTGAAGGTTAATCGTACTATACATTCATCACATCCTGAGAAAAATAAAATATATAAATGGGTGAGCTCAGATTCATAGTAATGATGAAAATATGATGGATACTATCATAAATAAGAATAAACATTTAAGGAAATGTACGAGACTAAACACAAGACTTTTAAACAAAAACATCAGCTTATTATGGAAACGATAAATCAAATAATTCCATTTAGTTATTCACATTGACATTATACTAGTCAAATAATTACATGTAATATCAATAGAGAATTTAATAATGATGGAATTCATAATTCCAGACATCATAACAACATTTTCAAGGCCTCGTGCCAAGACTACAAATAAAGATTTTTTCAAATCCTTGTTCCAAGATACTAGTTTGTCTCATCAGGCAATCTGATGCATCGAGTAGCTATAGTGGGCTCCACCAATCAGTTACTAGGTCCAATGAATTTTTCATATTAATGGGTGAAACTTAATCTAAACATTCATATTAAAAATAACATTTTAAATGTCAATACTATAACTATAATCCATGAATGACCTACAAATAGCACATCAACTGCCATACATAAATCATTCAATACAATATTGAAGATTTTGTTATAATAATCATCCTAAATAAATAATAAAAAAATATGAATGTTATTGACATAGAATAAAATAGTTTGAAAAACTATTTGAGATAAATAACCCCTTTTTTGAAAACATTTAATGTCGCACTATTTATCAAAGAAGATGTTTCTAGGTGATTTGTGAATCAATGTGTCCCATAACACTTTGAAACATTTGAAAGGAATTTTAATTTTAAAACATTCATGTCCATATAAATAAATACTTAAATTCATTTTTAACACATTGACATTAATGAGAATGATTTAGAAGATTAAATATTTAATACAGTTTATTGATATTTTAGTTAAATAGGTCCAAACCAAATGAGAGACATTGTAATACAAGTAATTAATGAATATAAATGATGAAAACATTATAATATCATGATAATAATGAGATTCATGATATAATATATCAAAGGATAGAAAATTCACCATATAAAAGTGAATTGATGCATAATGAAAAAGTGGTCTCATAAGAATGTTACTTGAGACAGAATCAATTATAAAGACCGTATCCTTATATTAATGACAGATAAATGAAATAATATTGTGTGAAAAATATAAATTCACTAAATATAATTGGATATCAAGTATAAATCAATAATAGTACAATCACGCATATTCTTGTAAAAACCAATGGCTGGATGTTTAACTCAATGAACAGAAATAGAGGTAAAATTACCATTAACAACTTCACATCAACGACATGAGAATTTATCAATGGACTGATTATGTGTATCAAATTTATATACACACAAATGTGAGTGGAAATTACTAAATAAATAATTAATAGTGATTCAACACATAATATTTGAGTTTAATAATCAATGAAGTATGTATAATACCCAATGAGTGGAAGTTGAAATTTGAAATTCCCGTACCAATTTGGTGACATAAGAAACTTAAAATCCATGAAATAAGGATCATAAAATGAATACGTAAATACCCACAAAATTAATCTATATTAAACCAAGAATAAAATCATGTTACGTACATACACCACACAAAAGGAAATAGTGTCTAATATAGCATAAATCACACATGAATAAAACGTGAGAAGAAAATCCCTTAACGTGTAATTTATCATTTGCAGAAGTTAGTTTAACAACATATATAATTGTGAAATCATTGTTATTATATCATAAAATAACCACATACATAAATATTATATCATATATGATCATCAATTATTTCATGGTTAATGATATTTAGTTGTATCATTTTTTTGAGTGTTACTTAAATTGTTTCTCTTTATATGTTTTGGTAAAAAAGTCTTAATTTTTATTGATAGGATTTCTTCGAATCATATCCATAATCATGTTAAGTTTTTAAAAATTATTTCTATTCATTAAATAAAATTTATTCTTGAATGGTTACGATGGGGAATGAATCTCATCACATTCGTGGAGATGGTAATTTGTTCGTACACACAAACAACAATATAATTTTATTAATGGTGAAATTGCATTTAATTGGATGGAATATCATATAAAAATATTCCTCAACATGTTATATTATTTATTTAAATAAATTATACTCATTATTATATCCTTCCAAATAATGAAGTGTTGAATAAAAACTACGCGGCGATGTAGAGATGATAATCTGTGTGTATGCACGTATGGTGTCTTTGTCATTCATAGTATGGATATAATAATGAATATGGTTGTAACCTATTTATAATAACCTCACAGTATGTATAATATACTTGATTTATTATTTAGGTAAGGAAATAAAAATGAAATAGGAAGTGGAAGATAAAAAGAACTTTGAAAGAGGTGAAGAAATAATTACCTCTTATTCCGGTTAACCCTTTGGATTTCATAAATAGGGCTCCATAGGATTAATTTATGATCAATTTAAGTCCTATAGGATTAAGTGAGGGTATTTGGAAGTATATTTGAGAAAGGTTTGGCCACGAAAATTGGATTTGGAGATGTGATTTTGAGAGAAGATGATGTACACTTTCATAAGAGAGGTGAGGGTCACTTTAAGAAAATCTTGAAATATTATTTTATTATACAATAAATTTTGGTTTTTAATTTCTCCAAAAGTTTTAATTTCAAGTATAAACTAGGTATGGTTCATAAACCTCTCAACCAATAGGATTTAGATCAGATTAGGTCACTATATTAACTTTATTGTTTTGAATTAACACTTAGTTATATGGTTTAAATTTACCATGTATTCTTGTATTATTATAATAAATGGTTAATAAGCATACTATAAAAATCCAAGTGAACCCAATGTGGTTCATTAATGTCATATCTATCATTATATTAGGATTTTGGATGATCCATACATTTTTTTGGAATATCATAACATATAATAATATAGTATCTGTTTTAGAAACATATTTATGTCAATTATGACACTATTTAGTATGTGTTTTTTGTGAAAGTCAACAAGAATTGATTAAATTGAGCCAAATAAATTAAATCAATCATAATATTTCGTATTAACCTATAAAATTAGTGCAATGTATCAAATGTCTCAATTTACAATTATATTAATATTTATATTATCAATTATTTTAATCATTCAAAAATATGGTAATTACTGCATCATCATTGTGTCATAAATAAATTTAATTATTTAATATCTAAAAATTATAAATAAAATACCATTATGTAGGAAATAATATTAAATTTCTAATGATTTTATGTAGTAAAATTTATATTATGTAGAACCCAATATTAAAAATGGTTTAGTTATTAGTCTTTAAATTTAACACTTTTAACTCTTCTCTAAATAAAATAACAATAAACAACCTTATAAAATCCTAGTGAACAAAAGGATCATATTTTATTCATAACGATGATTTTGGTGGAAATACACATATCAGATATAATTAGGACATGTGTTAGGTTAATTATAATATCATTTTACCTTTAATTATAATATTTACTTTTAACCGTGGTAAATAAAATTCAAAAGTTACTATTCAAAAAAATTATTTTCATCATATTGAATGTAATTATACAAATTGATGTCAATTGTGTCTCTTGGATTTTTGAAATTAAATTCATGAAGTGGAAAAATTATGTTTTATGAAAATATGAAAAGTTTCCTAAACGGTGAGTAAAAAATGAGAAAATGTTCAATAAAATTTTATATATCTAATATTATTATAAAATAATTTCAATTAATTTTATTGGAATAATATAGGTATTATGTATCTATTTAGACACTAAAATAAATTTAAATTAAAAATAATAATTTAAATAAAAATTCATCTTTAAATTATAACATTTGGTTTTTTCACTATTCATAAAAATTGAATGTTTTTAGAAATATACCAAAATTTCACCCAAAATATAATTTTGATATTATAAATTAAAAAATGATATCAATTTTAACAAATTCAAAACATTTATGTGTTATTAATTAATTAAAAAAATATTCATGTTTTTCAAAACAGAAAGCATGTTAATGAGATGTTAAAACTATAAAAATGATTTGAATTTATATCCAATTTAAATGTAAAATTACATCCAATGAACATAATTGTATTAAATGATAAAAATATAATCTAATTATACCTCAAAAACATTCAAATGTATAATTTAACACTAGTTATTATTTGGATTAAAAAAATTTATTCAATTAAATTTAAGATTATTTCACTATTCCTCTAAATATGAATTTTTTCATTAAAGCACCAAAAATTTATACCAACTGAATTTTTATGTCTCACATCTAAATTAGAATTTTAATTTCAAAAATATAATATATAAAAGATTAAATTATTTTATTTAAAATGGGTTCTCTGTTAAAAGGTGGTAGAATTTCATTTTTGTTAAAATAGTCCTTTTATCAGAAAAATTGTATTTGTTCTTACATTATGTCTGAGAAAAACATAATAAGGATGTTAAAATTATACGGGGTATATAAAATTAAAAAAAAAATATTTCTTTCTTTTCATGACTTGTTTCTAAATGGCTAGTTTGATAGGTAATGGTATGCTTCAACTCGGTGTTGCATAATTCACATGCTATCGAATTATTCAAAGAGATACATACTTTGGAAGCTTGGGGTGTTAAATTTATCCCTATTTCAATAAATTTCATCCTCTAAATTTTATATTGTTCTTCATAAATAAAATGTTATAAAATATAATATACCTTTGTGTTTAACCAACATAAAAAATAGGGTTAATAAAATTTAGTCTTAATAAGAGGGAAAGAGAAATGGAAAAGACAACACCAAATTAGGATTTCAAATATGAGAACATTGGGGGAAATTATAATTGGAGGAATAATGTAACTATTTATAGGTAGTGATTGATGTTATCAATCACAAACAAGTGAATGGAAATTGAGTGACTCAAATCGATAATTTAATGATGATTGAAAATATCGTCAGTTAAATAAAACATAAGGTATTAGAAAAAACATATATCATTTTAATATCCTTTCCCTAAAGTTTAAAAAAAAATTTATTCATAGAATAAGAAAAATAATACATGATCGGTAGAGTTCTATCATTTAACTAATTTCTACCACAAACCCATCTTTAACTCAAAAAGATATGCATTCAAGATGACATGGTCACAACTGAAGCACTAGAATCAACTTATAGAAAATAAAATAATCCAAAAAAGATGAAAAATATATTTCCCTTATCTTTATACATTAACCAAATCCTTAATGGTTAGTACATGATCAGATGATCAAAAAAAGGATAATCCTTTATAGAGAGAAATACTACTCTAAATATCTATTTTAAAAAATCAATATGAAACTATCAACAAAGACAATTTAAGAACAAATTATCTTTAAAATTATTCCAAATAATCCATACTATATTTGAAATCCAAAATTCAGAAGGATTTTTTTCACAGTCTTCCATGATAAATGTTAAAATATATCTCCAAATAATATCTACTACTCATAAAGCCATAGACATATAAATAATTGACCTACTAAAATATTATCTATGATAGGTTAATCAATTTTTCTCAATAACACAATTATATATAAGTCACCAAAAAATGTACATTCATACAAAATAAAAATCCACCATTACCCCTCAAATGAAATATCATTGTATTATATTTTTCCTTGGAATATAATGTTCCCAAAAGAGTGAATGCCTTACAACATAACATTTATCACATAATCATGGAATCATTTTCTTATACTAAGGATAAATAATGTGTTTCAAAAATCATTATATTATTTATCGATAAAATCATTTTATCTAAAAAAATTAGTCTATCCAACATGGGACTTCTTGTTGTCTAGTGGTAGGTTAGAAATCCCAGTCGCACATTGGTTGTGGGTTCGATTCCCGTCGCTTTGTCAGACATAATGGGTTGTCACATGATATGTATATTTTCCACATTTAAAAACTATATAATTTTATAACATTCTCAAAAATGATATAAATATCTCAAAAAATTACAATAAAATATTTTCACCACAAATATTATCTCATACCTTGCAGTTTCATTCCAAAAAGTAATAACCTGTAATTGACTCAAATTAAATGATCATATAAACTCAAATGGTTCTTTATAACTATATACAAAAAAGTAAAGCAAATTCATCATAAAATATAATGTTCAGAGAACAAACTACAAAGTCACAAATATAAGGGGAAATTCTTCCAATGTAATCACATCAACAAAGAGCATTGATAATTTTAGGAATTTCCCCATCCATTTATTTCCACATTGATTCTTTCATGACATAGAGGTTATCCTAGAGAATAGAATATTGTCTCGGGTAATTTCCATGGCCCCAAAATTTATTGATAATTACTGTTAATGGATTCTTATGATCATTTTTATTTTTATCCATAGTACTCTTGATTTTCCCTCAAAAATTATTTACATTATTTCATTCTTTCCCACACATAAATCAATTATTTGTTCCATTGAGACACTTTTTTGGGTGTCTCTTTCCACATTTCCTTCATGGTTGAAAATGAGCATTCATTTCTCCATGGTCTCCAGATATGGAGCCCTTATCATAATTTTCCTTTCTCTTATTTCTTGAGTTATGGTGTTGGTTAATATACATGTTGTTGATCATGTATTTATAAAATTTATTCATCGTGAACACAATATCATTTATACAAATCAACATTCAATTTCAATTCTCATTTCCACCACCATAACAGAAAGCATAATGTTGGTAAAAATAGTCATAAAAACATTTAGAGAATATCATGAAACCATATTTCAAATCAAAAACACCTTTAGATTAATCTTGTTTATTTATTCTGATCTTATATTAAAGTCCTTCAAATCATTTTGAAAAGAAAATTTTAATAATACTATGCATATCCCCCAAGATTGTTGTAACCAAGAGTTCAAAAAATCATATTGTCATGTACTAGAGGTCATGGAAGAAACTCCATGTCGATTTTTTCACACTTAGGTACAGCTGTTCCAGGGCCAGCTCTACCTACTCATATCCAGACTAGGATGAATTGCTTTGAAAATACATAATACCTCTATATTAACAAAATTATATGTGGTTCATCTATACTAATCCTCAAAGAATATCATAGGGTGATGTTCTATAATCAAATATTTTCTATATCTAGTTTCCAAGGTTATACTAAACATCCTATGATACCAACTTAATGGCCCCACCCTTAATAACCTAGATTTGGTGCATTATTACATATCCTTGGCATGATCACAAGACATCAAGTCTCAGAAGACATATTAGTTTATTAATCTAGTAATTACTATGTACGCACAAAATTTTTTCATTACATAATGAAATGGAAGATCAAAAACCTTGAGTACCCATAGAACACACTCATATCCCTTAGCATATTCCTGCACGTTAATCATAATATACTTCTTTGCATCTTGGAAAAAATAAAACACAGAAAGGGGTGACCTCAGATGCTCATAAAGGATAACAATATGGAAGAGACTATTACAAAAATACTAAATATTTAAGTCAATTTATGAGTCTAAAACACATAACTTTTAATCATAAACATTGTCATATTATGGAAAAGATAAATCAAATAATTCCATTTAAATATTCACATAAATATTCTACTAGAAGAATAATCACATGTAATATCATTAGATAATTCAATAATGATGGAATTTTAAATGTCGGACATTCTAAACACATAGTCCAGTCATAGTGAAAATACTACAATTAATGATTTTGTCAAGGCCTTGTGCCAAGACTCTAGTTTGTCTCATGAAACCTACTGATGCATCGAAGAATTATAGCAGGCTCCACCTGTCACTTACAATGCCTAATTCATTCCTCATAGGAATGAGAGAAAAATAATATAACCATTCGTATTAAAAATAGTATACGAAATGTCAATAGATTAACTACAATCAATGAGAGGCATAAAAATAGCACATCCACAGTCAAACACAACTCATTCAATACAATATGGAAGATTGTATTATAATAAATCAACCTCCATAAAGAATAAAATAAAATGATAGATATTTACATAGATGGAAATATTTAGTAAAACTACTTTAGAGAAATATCACATTTTACTTGAAAACATATGAAATTCACACTATTTATCAAAGAAGTCATTTAAAAGTGATTTTTGAATAAAAGTGTTGTATTCCACTATGAAAATTTTAAATGTAATTTTAAATTAAAAACATTCATTTATATATGAATAAATACTTCAAACCATTTTTCAAACACGGACATTAATGAGAAATATTTAGTAGAAGAAATCATTAAAACATCTAAAATTCTATTTTAGTTATAGAGTTTCTGACCAAATGAGAAATGCTTGAATACAAGTAATTTAAAAATAAAAATAATCAAAACATTATAATTTCATGAGAATAAATTTATTCATGATATAATATGTCTAAGTATAGTATACACACCATATAAAAGTGAATAGGTGCATAATGACAAAGACGTCTCCGTGGAATGTAAATTGAGACGAAATCCCTAATGAAGATTGTATACATAGACTAAGGATAAATGAATAAAATAATTATGTGAAAAAATATAAATACACTCAATATAATTTAATATTCATTAGTAATCAATAATATGACATTCACACATATTATTTTTAAAAAACCAATTCCACGGATGTTGAAATCAATGAATGGAAATTGAGTGAAGATTACCGTAAACAAGATCATATCAATGGTATGAGAATTTTTCAATAGAGTGATTATGTGTATCAAATGTATATCCACACAATATGGATTTTAAATTCCTACATAAATAATAAAGAGTGATTCTACACCTAATCTAGGTGTAAAATAATCAACAATGTTTGCGTAAGGCCCAATGAGTGTAAATTGTTATTTGAAATTCCTTTACCAATTTGGTAACATATGAAACATACACACAATGAAAGAAGGATCATAAAATGGAGATGTAAATACACAGAAATTAAATTATATTACACCATGAATAGAAACATTGGTAGTACATACAACACACAAATGTAAATAGTGGCCAATATAGCATGAATCTAACAAGAATAAAAAGTTAGATGAAAACCCCATTCCTTGTAATTGTTCCTTAGTAGAGCATAAGTTAGCCTCCATTATAATGGGGAAATAATTGTTATTATATTATAAAATAACCACCTACATAAATATGTTATCATATATGATCTTCTAATATTTCTTTATTAATGATATTTCAGTAGTATCATTGTTTCATGTGTTAACTGATTCATTTTTCATTTATATGTTTTGTTAAGTGAGACCTGTTTTTTATGGATTAGATGTATTCGAATAGTATACAGAATGATATGAAGTCCATGAAAAATATTTTTTTTTCATAAATTGAAATTTATTCTTGAATGTTTGCGATGGGGGAAAAATATCATCACGTTCATGGAAACTATAATCTTCAGGTACACACAATCATCAATATCTATCTAATGATGATGATATATTATGTAGTTGGATTGTAACATCCCAGTTTCGGAAGCCTCCCATAGGTTCCCCATACCCGTTTGGTCATATGGCCACATGCACATTTCCTCAAATTCTAGAGGCTACTGACAAGAAGAGAGGGCCTTGAGTGTGATAGTGGGGAAACTATGCCTTCATTGGAAGAGTAACACAACAGAATTAAAACAGATCGCAAAAGCGGATGTAGTAAAACATACAATAATTAAAAATCGAATTAATAAAGAAATAAAACACTAGAGCACATATTTATATTTATGCAAGATACATATGTCTAGAAAAGTATCCAAAAATGTAATAATGCTAGAATTCCATAGTGAAACAAATAAAAAAAGAAAACAGATAAACTCTAGCAGTATCACAAGCCTCAGCTTGGTCCCAAACTCTCCATATCCACAAAAATGATGTACCTAATGTAGAAGGGTGATTTAACTTATCTAAACCTACAATAATATAATATTATTGGGACCAAAAGAATGACACAAATAGGGTGTGAGATGAATCCCCTTAGGTAAACACCCAATGATCTGTACCTAACAGTCAGTGAATATATATGGCAAGCTATATAAAACAAGAAACAGTAAACAAGGAATTACTCAACAGTAACAAATCCTATAGTTTAATTCACAAATATTTACCTTTATGTATTTAATCAACCAACACAAAAACAAGAAAAAATATGGGTATTATCCACAACCTAACCCCTCTGGTTCAGAAATACAAGTAATGATATACCCAAGTCTCTAGGAGGAAAATATCACTGTCAATTATCCCTATAGTCATATGTAATTAATGACACTCTGAGGAAGCACTCACCGTCAATTCTCACTATAGTCTTTTACTGTTAAACTACAGACAATATGGGGATGCACTCAATGAAAATTCATCATGTCGTCTTGTTATATAACTATAGACACTCTAAGAGATCACTCAACGTTAATACCACCTCTAGTCTCCGAGCCTGATAATTATAAAAGTCACTTTGGAAAGTCCTCAATGTAAATTTTCACTATGGTCTCAGTATACTAGGTTCCCTTATCCCTGTGTAAAAAAATCTTTCAAAATGATAATTAGCGTCCAATGTAATCCTCAAGATCTACATGAATAAAAAACTATAACATATAAATGTATGTAAGTTAAAAATCACTCCACAATAAAAATACTAGTCATGGAATGAAATGCAACATCCAAAAAGGTTAAGCTAGAACAAACAGTCAAAATAAGAAAACATGGGAAAAACATCCATAACTTAGCAATTATAACCCTATTCTCAAAAATTAAACTGTATCTAAACAAATTAAGAATAACAGGTCAATAAAAGGGCTTGTACCAGGACCACACAATACCCCGAACAAGGGTATTGGGAACTTTTTCACATATAACTCACGGACTATATATGGAAAGGCACAAACCACCTACCTCGGCATTGTACGGTCGATATACACAAGCATCTGCCCTTGAATTAACCTATGTCATGTCACATCTAAAAAAATGTCAAAAAACATTAAACAGATGATATCTCATGAGAGGTGAGAAATTAGGGGATGATGATCAATAAGAAGAGAGACCTCACTTTTGTGATTCCAATGAAACGGACAGATTATGATTTGGAGAACATATGGTGAGTCAGGAGATTGATGGTGATCGACATTCTATGGTCTCTTGTGAATGAGACTGATGAATAGAAAAAGGGTTCTTTTAATTAGGTACGAACCCAATCCATTTAATGAAAAAAATAAAAGTACACGACATGTAATTTAGATGTACATGACGTTTACTTTACCTTATCGAGCACCACATAAGTTGACCTATAGGTCACCACACATGGATATTTTTTTGGCCGTTACATGTCCCACACATAGCTACATGTTTAAATTGAGTACACAACATGTACCTACAAGTACACAGCTTGTACTTGAAGGATTTATAGAAATTACTATTTTTCTAAAAAACAACCCGAAAATAAAAACATTACTGAATAGAATATTTTAGTTCTTAAAAACATCCCCTGTTAATGAAATGTGTCCCCTAATATCCTCAGCAAGCTGATGTAGAAGAAAAATCCTTGAACTGCTCCTGCCACTATGATCGTACATCAACCCCCCTCCCATGTCTCGTCATGTACTTGCCTGTGCTCCCATAGCACTAGTACTAGAGGAATAGACCGGCCTGGGAGAACCTTCCCACTTCGATAAGAAATCCATGAATAATTCTTATTGAACAAGGTTTCCACCTCTAATTTAACCTCTTAATGTTGAAAAACATGAGACATGTCTACGAAGTAAAGCTAAATATGAGAAACGTGGAAGACGCCATGAATAGATCAGTTTCTCTGAGGTAATTGCAACTGATAGGATACTATACCAACTCTCTCCAACACCTCAAATGGCTCGACGTAACTAGGAGAAATCTTACCATGTCTCCTAATCATTTTGTATCTCAACTTCGGTGAGACATGTAAGAAAACCTGATATCCGACCTCAAACTCCACAAGTCATCTATGTCGATCAGCATAATACATATGTCAAGACTGTGCAGTAGACATCCTATTCTAAATCAACTCTATCTACATTATGGTCTCCTAGACAATATTAGGTCCCATCATAGTTTCCTCTCCTGGATCTAGCTATCATAAGGGTGATCAGCATGGCCTACCATACAAATCCTCATAAGGTGGAATCTGAATAATTTCTGGAATTCTATTATTTTTGGAAAACTCCACAAGAGGTATGTGACTCTCTCAACAAACCCCAAAATCTAGAAAGCATGTTCGAAACATTTCCTCAAGAACCTGAACCAAACACTTAGACTAGCCATCTGTTAGGGGATGAAAAGCTGTACTCAAAATTACCTGTGTACCCAAACCATTATGTAGCCTCTGCTAGAGTTGATAAGTAAAACGTGAATCCCTATCTAAAACAATAGAGTGTGGAACCCTATATAGACGTAAAATCTCTCAGATGTACAAACTTCCCACCTCATTAACACAGAAAGTCTCTTTGATCAGAAATAAGTGAGCAACTTTCATGAGTCTTTCAATGACAACCCAAAAAACATCATTCCATCAAGGATATCTTGGTAAACCTATCACGAAATTCCTCACGGAATCATTCCACTTCCACTCAGGAATGGGAAACAGCTGCAAAATCCCTGCTGGTTGCTGGTGCACTGCCTTCACCTACTGACAGGTGGAACACCTGTGAAAAAACCAGCAACATCTCTCTTCATACATGGCCACCAATATTGTTTTTGTAGATCATGATACATTTTGGTGACACTATGATGAACCTCCCAAACTGAGGAATGCATGTACCACATCAGCTCCTTGCGTATGTCTTCTGCAACCCATACGCACCCATGAAAACACAAGATGTCATCCTTTCCTACTATCCATCTAGGAATTGGGTCCTCTCTAGACACACTCTCCCATAGTACTAGGACTTCTGAATATGATAGCTACATCATTCTCACTCGATCAAGAAGAGTATAGGTAACAACTATATATGATAGAAATGCATGCCCCTGTTTTTCATGCACATCCAAATGCATTTTAGAGAAAAGAGCCATATGCTTCCACTTACTGATGACCTATTAAACTGCCTGTATTTGAGTCCTCATGATCAACATACCAGCCATTGCATTTCCCTTCTTAGGCATGCATGAAATATCCATATCAAAAAAATAATGGTACTCAACCCACCTTTGTTTTCTCAAAATCACGTCACGCTGAGTGAAGAATTACTTGAGAATTTTTCGGTCGATGAAAAACACAAAATGATCACCCAACAAGTATTATATCCAACATCGTAAAGCATGAACAACTGTATCCATGTTGAGATCACGTGTATGGTAATTCCTCCGATGTGGCCTCAACTGCCGAGAACCGAATGCAACAAATCCTTCCCCCTGAATAAGCATAGCTCCAAGCCCGATACCCGATGCATCACAATATTCATTATAGCGCTTTCAAGGCTCTGGAAATACTTGTATCAGTGTAGAAGTCAATATCCCTTTCAGCTTCTGAAAGTCTGACTCACATGAATCTGACCACACGTACTTCACATCCATCTAGTCAGACCTATCAGTGGTGATTCTTGGCATGAAAAGTCTTGTATGAAACTTTTTAGTATCCATCCTATCCTAGAAAACTCCATACCTCAATGATTTTCTTCTACTACTCCCAGGAAACTACTGCTCTCACATTCTTGGGGTCAACTAATACTCATGTATCTGGGATTACATGCCCAAAGAAGTGAATTTGGTCTAATCAAAAGTGGCTGTTTGAGAGAATAGAATATAACTGGTCCTCTTTCAGTGTAGTCAAAAAGATCTCAAGATGTGTGGAATGGTAATGTTGATATTGAGACTACACCCATATATCATCCATGAAGGCTACAACAGAGGAATCCAAGTTGTGATAGAACTCTCAATTAATCAGTTCCATGAACATTGTAGGCGCGTTCGTGAGACCAAATGACAAAACCTCATACTCGTATACAACATAACTACTACAAAATTATATAAGAGATATATTAGATGGTTTATACTAAACTAATAGTAACTAGAACTCAGGTCAATCTTTGAGAACACTCGGGCTCCACAATGTATATCAAAGAGATCATCAATACTCAAAAAGGGATATCCTTTCTCGATCTTTAACTGGTTGAACATCCGATAATCAACACAAAGTATGAGGAAATTGTCCACATTATTTCCAAACAGGATAGGTGAACCACAAGGATATGTACATGGTCAGATGAAACCCTTAGGATTCCACTCCTCCACCTACTTTTTGAGCTCCTTTAACTCTGGTGTAGCCATCCTATAAGAAGGAATTAACACTGGTGCTACTACTAGCATAAGCTCAATAGAAAAGTCAACATCTTGCTTTGGTGGAAAACCTGAAAATTACTCTGGAAATACATCCCTAAAACAATCCACTAGTAGTAGAAATCCCATCTTTGAAGTCCCCTAGATATCAAGATATAGACTAGAAAATCTGTGATATAACTCCTCACAACCCATGATGCTCGGGTCCTGCACTACACACATGGACATCCCATTTGCACTTATAATGAAACGATCCTCCATTTAGTGATATGAAACTCACCCTATGTCGATAGAAATCGACAACAACCCATAAGGGAAATAACCGGTACATTCCAAGAATGACATCATTGCCTGTCATCTCTAAACCATAGAGGTCCCATAAAATGTGACACCCACCAACCTCTAGAGGTAACTCCATGCGTTAACATACACTTGACATTCTTGTCCCCAACTGAGTTTCTACTGTCAATATATCATCAAAAGAAACTATATAGAGCCCAAGACTCTCTAAAAAAGAAATAGATCTAATGAAATGGGAATCCCTTGTATCCAAATGAGAAGAAGCTATAACTGAAGATACTACGATCGTACATCAAACTATATAGGGTTTAATATCCTTATCCTACTAGGTCTAAAACACTAAAAAAGACTGTCTTACACCATAACCATGTGTCCTTGCCTAACGACCCTGAGCTAATCCACCATGCTATTGATGTATGCCTGGCGACTAGCTACCACGATCACAACCTCCACCTCAGCCTAAACTGCCGGAAGAACTCTGGTTCCATGATTGATGAGAAACAGGTGGTGTTTCTCCTAAATGCGGAGTAATAGAAGAACCCCTATCACTAGCTGCTGGTGATAAGAACTAACAGGAGTGCTGATGAAGGCCCATCTTGCTGAATGATCGACACTTCACTAGGTCTCTCAAGTAATTTGGCATCATTTTCACACTATTCCCGCTCTAGTAGCATATCACCTGGGTTCCAGAAGAAGTATTCTTCCTACTAAGATCTCCACATGTAGACTCCCTAAGGCTCTTCCTACTAACAACCAGAGAAGAAATAACTCATGATGTGAAACCCCCGGGGTTCATACCTCAACAAACCCCCTAGTTGCGCTCCATGATAAGTGCCCGATTGACTATAGAAGTTAATGAAGTCAACCTGAAGATGTTGAACAGAGCCCAAATATACAATCTGATACCATCCTCCAACATCAGTGCTAGTAATAAATCATCACCTCCATGAAAGGGTGTAAAGCATAGTAGATTTATGATGCGAGAAGAATACTCCATGACTGAAGGAGTACCCTACTCCAAACTCATGAACTCTGATGCTCGATTGGCCCTCAAATGCTCCAGGTAGAAATAGTCATGGAAGGCACACTGGAACTCATCCCATTACATAACCTACTAGTGTCTCGCTTGTGATATCACATCCCACCATCTCTTGAAGGAGCCCCGAAGCATATAACTAGATAGTTTCACCCTCCTCTATTAAGGCATCTCTAGATTCTGAAAGATCATCAACATGGTATCTAACCATGACTCTGCAGCTTCGGGTCCTCCATCCCTTGAGAATGTGAGAAGATTATTCCACTAGAAAACCCACATAAACACTTCCATAGACGGGGCCAGATGCGGTACACCCTAGAAGGTTTGCATGGAACTAATAAATCCCTCTCAGATCTGTGCATCAACAAATGTGTCCGGAATGGCAGTTGGTACCAGGATGGGAAAAACTAGATAATCTAATGGTAGTCCCTGATCAGCCCAATTCAGTGTCTGATCACTTCCCTGTAATTGGCAGACACCTCGAGGATGTCTTAGTGGCATTAGTCTGCAAGTTCAAGTGCAATCCTTAGATCAAGATTAACAAGGACTGGAACATATATGTGTACGAAGGGGTCTTGACAAAGGAAGTATTAATGTTTTTCAAAACATAGATACATGGCGTGTATAATGACTACACAGTGTGTTCCCTTAAGCCTTCACATGGTTGTGTACCTTTCCAACACAGGCCGTGTAACACCCCATACACACGGCATGTTGCCCTAACACACGGTGTGTACATGAATCCTCTTTCCCAGCCTGAGTTCTTCTACATGGTTAAGCCACAGTGTTCTCATAAAACAAGGCTACATGGCGTGTTTGTGCCAAACATGGCATGTACTAGACGAACTTCACTGACCCGTGTGGTTAGTCACACGACTGGTTACACGGCTCACTCTACAAGGCCTATTTATTCAAGACACGTTGTCTACCAGAAGGATTTCTCTGTCATGTGTTGTTCATTACACGGTTGGGTAAAACGTTTCAGAAACAAATTGTGTACATCTCGTACATGGTGTGTCCGTCCAAATATTTTCTTAGCCTCGTGACTTTTCCCACAAATTCAGTGTCACAGTTAGATGCTACATGGAATATACATATAGTACATGGCGTGTTCTTATGAAAAATAGTTCATTTCCGAAAAGAATAACACATGATCTGTATTCATCATTACACACATTGTATTCTAGGTTTTCCCAGACAGTAAGCCTCAAAAACTACTCTGGAACCTAGAAAACATTGAAACAAAAACTAAAGTGAAAATTCTGATCTGTGAGGGCCCATACTACGCTCAAATCAAATAATTTCACCTTATATATGTTATATACATGAAACAAAAATGTATTTATCCCCCAAATTCTGATTCATTCGGGCCCATAACACCTCCAGAACCAATCTTTTGTTTTCATTTAAATAAATACTTACACAATCTACTATCCTCTCAGATGGAAGGTATTAATTTAATTCATCTATCACAACAACATGATAATCTAGCATAATATCCATCACAACAACATGAAATAGCTAATTCACCCTAAATGGAATGGCTAGAAAGCATGACATGTGATATCTAGCAAGTGACTATATGATCCAAGAGATGTCATATCCTTATCTCATCATGTTGAAATACAAATACAACCTTAATAACATCAACGATAACAAAACAAAATATATAAATCACCCAATGGCGAAATCAAATCAACTGCAATAATTGAAAAATCATAAAAATTTAAATAACTAGGAAAATTGGCTTTTCCCTGTACATGGTTTAGCTACTCTCGGGCATAGCTCATTATGAAGTACAAATTTCCATCCTATCCCAGACTATAGGCTCCAAACAGTATGTCGAAAAGAATCCTTCTGATATTACTTTGTAACGTACATGTTGTGAAGGCAACCTAGTGGTGGCCCATACCCATTTGGTCACATGGCATCAAGCACATTTCCACAAATGCCAGAGGCTTCCAACTAGAACTGAGTGCCTTGGGTGTGATAGTGGGGAAAATATGACCTCAATGGAAAAGTAACATAATGGATGTAAAATAGATAACCATAGTGGAAGAAGTAAACCATGTAATACATAGATAGTAGAAGAATAAAGAAATAAACAGCACAAGAACATATATATAATGAGGCATTATAAATATGTACAGGAAATTCACCAAATAAGATACAATGCAGGAATACAGTATTAAACCAATGTACAAAAGAAAACGGATAAACTCCAGTAGCATCTCAAGCCTCAGCATGGTCTCATTCTCTCTAGCTCCCCAACGATCATGTACCTGATGTAGAAGGGCACTTACTTATCTAGACCCGCAATAATATAATATTAATGGGGAAAAATAATATATTTATTTTTTCAAATTAAATATATGAATATGACATATATTGTATTTAAAAAGGGGTCTCCATTAAAAGGAAGTAAAATTACATTTTTTTGAAAGACACATCTTTTATCTAAAAAATTGAATTTGTTCTTATATTATTTCTACGAAACACATAATATGAATGTTAAAATTATATAGTGTATATAAAATTTAAAATTTCATTATTAATTTTCATAACCGCATTTTTAAATGTCTTGTTCGATAGGTCGTGGTGCACTTCAACTCTGTGTTGTGTACTTTAAAAACTATCATATCATTCAACGAGAATCCTAAAATGGATTCATGGGGGTTTAAATTCATATCTCCTTTAATAAATTGTTTCCTCGCAATTTGAAATTTCTCTTTAGAAGAAAAAGGTTAAAAATAGAAAGTACCTTTTTGGAAAACCATTATTGGAAATAATGTTAATAAAAATATGTCTTAATAAGAGAGAATGGGAAATGAAAATGTCACCACAAAATTGGAATTTATAACATGAAGTTATTGGTGGAAATTTTAAATAGAGGGAAAATGTAAATATATATAAGGAGTGATTATGTCATCAAACAAAAACAAGTGAATGGAAAATTTGGGGTCTTATAGCCTCATATCTATGAAGATTGAAAATATCACATGTTCAACAAAACATAATGTATTAGGATAACAAATTTTTTCTTTCAAGAACCTTTCCTTAAAGATTGTGAATTACTTTATTCATGGAATAAGAAAAGGAAAACATGATAAGTAGAGTTCCATAATTTAACTAATTTATACCATAAACCCATATTTCCATCCCAAAGATAAATATTCCAGATGACTTGGTCACAAATGATGTGCTAGAATCATCTTCTATAGAATCACATAATCCACAAAAGATGAACAGTACATTTCTCTTGTCTTTATACATTAACCAAAACCAAAATGGTTAGTACAAGATCTAATGACCCCAAAAAAGATTAATCCATTATAGAATGAATTACTACTCTTAATCTCTAAATTTAAATAAACAATACACAATGATCAAAAAATACTATTCAACAAAACCACTGTCCTAATAATTATTCCATATAATCTAAACGATGTTTGAAATGAAAAATTCTATAGGATTTTTGACATAGTCTTCCCCAAAAAATCATAACATTTATCTACAAATAACATTGACTGATCTAAAAGTCACATACTTAAATGTAATTAACCTAATCACATATTCTCTATGATTGGTTAATAATTTTTCATAAATAACCCATATCTCAATAAGTGAAAAAAACCATAAAATCATCCTAAATAAAAATGAACCATTACACCACAAATGAAATCCCATTGTATTCTATTTTTCATAGGCACATAGTGTTCCCAAAAGAGTGAACATATTCCAAAAAAACATTTATCACATAATTACCAAATCATTTTCATATACTAAGGAAAAATAAAATTTTCCCAAAATCAACATATTCTTGATCCATAAAATCATTTAACTAAAAATAATTTGTTATACTACCCATGTACATCACGTAGTATAATGGTTGGAAATACATCCCAGTCTCAAATTGGTTGAGGGTTCGATTCCCACAGGTTTATTTGACAAGACGGGTTGTCACACAGTCAGTGTGTTAACTTTTTTCAAAAACCATATAATTTTATAACATTCCAAAAAATGTGATAAATTCCTCAAAAATAACTATAATGTATTTTAACTAAAAATGGTATATCGTACCATGTATTTTCTCCCCAAAAACGAATAACCTATAATTGAATCGAAATCATGGATTATATAAACCAAAATGGTTCTTTATAAAAATATCTACAAAAGAAAAGATAATACTTCTTAAAATATAATTTTCACATATCAAATAGTAGGGTTACACATAAAATAGAAAATTATACCAACGTAATCCCATATACAATTATAACAAATACATTTAGATGTTTTTCCATCCATTTATTTCCACATAGGTTCTTCCTTGACATAGTGGGTACCTATATAATAGGAAATTGACTCACGTAATTCCTAGATCCCCTAAATTTATCTAAAACAATTGTAAAGAGTTTCTTAGGATCATTTTTATTTTCTTCCATATTACTCTTCACTATCCATCAACAAGTATTTACTTTATGTCCTTATTTCACACACATAATGCATTTATTTTTTCCATTGAGATACTTCCCAGGGAGTCTCCTTCCACATTTCCTGCATGATGGATAATGAGATTTTTTTCTCTATGTTCTCCACTGCTAGAGCTCATATCATCTCCACCTTTCTCTTCTTTTTTTATTTGGGAGTTGGTTAATGTAGATGTTGTTGATCATATTTTTGGACAATTGATTCAGTATTAACATGATATCTTATACGCCTATCAAAATTACATTTTGTTGATCATTTAAACCACTGTGATCACCTTTTACATCATGATAAATTTTACAAAGACATCCTTGGAATCCAGCAATTGATTAAAACTAGAATGCAGAGTGTGAATAAAAATAATCATAAAAACATTTAGAAAACATCATGAAACCGCACTGTTAATCTAAAGCACCATATGATTAATCAGGGATATTTATTCTAATTTTATATTAAAATCCATCAAATCATTTTCTAAAGAAAATGCGAATTATCTTATTCAAATCCCTTGGGGGTCTCATAACCAATAGTGAAGAAAGTCCCGTTGTCATGTACCTGAATACCTTGGGTCAAGACTGAAACTCATTTTCAGAATTTTCACTACTAGATACGTATGTTCCAGAGCCATCACTACATACTCCTATCAAGATTGGGATGTATTTCCCAGAGAATATACAAAATCTCTACACTACATAAATTATATAATGTTTTTCTATACAAATGATGAATTTCAATCTTAGGGAAATGTTCTGCAATTATTTTTTGTCTCAATCTAGTGTCTAAAGATTTTTCTAAACATCATCTGATACCAAATGTAACGTCCCGACCCTAGTAACCCTAAGTCGATGCATTATTACATAACATTAGCAAGATCAGAAGAGATTATGTCTCTATATACCAATTAGTTTAGTATCCTTGAAGTACAAGGTAAATACAGAACTTTCCATTACATCATGAAAATGAAAAACAACAACATTGTGTCCCCTGGGAACACACTCATATCCATTATCATATTCCTATAGGTTAATCGTAATATACATTTTCACATCCTGGGAAAAATAAAACTTTTAAAGGGGTGAGATCAGATGCATAGTAAGGATAACAATATGGAAGATATTATCATGATTAAGAATAAACAAGTAAGTTAATGTGTGACACAAAAACAGATGCCTTTTAAACATAAACAACAACTTATTTTAGAAAAGATAAACCAAATAATTCCATTTAGTTATTCACATGGATATTCTACTAGTCAAATAATCACATGTAATATCAATATCTAAATTTATAATGATCTAATTCATAATGTCATTCATCATAAAAACTTAGTCAAGGCCTCTTGACAAGACTACAAATAATGTTTTTGTAAAAGCCTTGTGCCAAGACACTAGTTTGTCTCACGAGACCTACAGAAGGATCGAGGAGATATATCCCATTCCACCAGTCATATACAAAGTATAAAAAATTCATCATATGAATGGGTGAAGCATAATCTAAATAGTTGTATTAAAACTAGCATATGAAATGACAATACATTAACAACATTCCATGAATGGCATAAAAATAGCATATCCACAATCAAACATAACTCATGACATACAATATGGACGAATTTATTATAGTAAATAAATATCAATAATTCATAAAATATAAGTATGGATATTGAATTATTTGAAAATTTTTAGTAAAAAAATTAGAGTGAAATATCACTTTTTTCTTGAAAACCTTCAAAGGTCACATTATTTTTCAGTCAATTCATATAAAAGGGGTTTCTGAATCAAAGTATCTCATACCACTTTGAAAAATTTGAATGGAATTTTAGTTTCAAAAAATTCATTTTTATATAAATAAATGCAAAAAGCTAATTTTAAATGATTTACATTAATTAGAATAATTAGAAGAATAAATATTTATAACATTTCAAACAATATTTTAGTTAAATAGTTCCAAAAAAATGAGAAGTTCTTGATTACAGGTAATTTAAGAATAAAAATAATAAAAAATTTATTATATCATGAGAATAATGGGAATCATGATAAAATATGTCAACAGATGGTATATACAAAATATTAATGTAAATTGGTGTATAACGACAAAGAGGATTCAGTAGAATGTAAATTGAGACAAAATCCATTATAAAGGCCGTATCATTAGATTAAGGATAAACAAATGAAATAATTGTGTGTGAAAAATAAAAATACGCTCAATATAATTGTATATTCTGTATAAATCAAAAATATGACATTCACATATCTTCTGTAAAAAACAAAACTAATGACTTGGATGTTGATCTCAATGAATAGTAATTGAGTTATGTTTACCCTTATCAAATTCATATCAATTTCCTGAGAATTTATCAATGGAGTGATTATGTGATTAAAATGCATATCCACACAAAGTGGAGTGTAAATAACTATATAAATTATAAATTGTGAGTCCACACATAATCATTGAGTAAAATAATCAATAAAGTATGTGTAATTCCCAATGAGTGGAAATTGAAAATTGAAATTCCCTTACTAGTTTGGTAACATAGGTAAAATACACCCCATTAATGAAGGATCAAATAATGATGATATAAATACCCATAAATTAAATTTTATTACACCAATTATACAATCATGGGAAGAACAAACAACACACCAATGGAAATAGTGGCCAATATAGCACGATTCTCAAGAGAATAAAATGTGAGATGAAAACGCCTTACATTTTATTTTCTCCTTAGTAGTGGGTAGTTTAACCACATATTTAATAATGAAATAATTTTTATTGATGCATAAAATATCCACATACATAAATATGATGGAATATATGATCATTTAATATTTCATTGTTAATGATATTTCAGTAGTATCATTGTTTGGGGTGTTTACTGATTATTTTCTATTTTTTGTTTGGTTATGTATGGCATGTATTTTATGAATTGGATGTATTTGATTAATATACAAAATAATATTTTTTTCTCAAACGGTTTGTTTAATAATAAAATGAAAATTATTCCTGAATGGTTATAATGAGGAATAAATCCCATCATGTTCATGGAGATGGTAATCTATACGTACGCATGTGAAAAATATCATTCTATTGATGGTGAAATGGTTTGTAATTGTATTTTATATCATATATAAATATATATTATCATTTTATATTTATTATTTACATCAATTATGCTCATTATTATTACCATTAAATTAATGAAGTGTTGATAAATGAATTATTCCACAACATAGAGACTGTATGCTGTACTTACGCATGTATGTTGACTATTTCATTTATAGGATAGATATAATAATGAATATGATTGTACCATATTTATAATATTCTCACAACATGAAGAAGGTAAAAGTGTTATTTTTCAGTTATGATAATAACAAAGAAAGAGTAAGTGAATAAATAGATGAACATTTTGGGTGCTTTATTTTGATTTGATCCAATGGGCTCCATAGGTTGGCTTTATGAACCAAGTAAGGCCTCTAGGTTGACGTGAGGATAGTTGGGAGGTTTTTTTTGAAGGGGTATGCCGTGAAAAATGGCTTTGGAAGTGGGATTTTTAGAGGTGACGTACCCTTTTATAAGAGAGGTGAGGGTCACTTTGAGAAAATCATGAATTATTGATTGATTATAAAATAATTCTTGATTTTAATGGCTCCAAAAGGATTTTTTCTAGGATAAATTGGGGAGGGGTTTGAAACCACTAATTTAAAAGGTTTTATATATCCTTATGTTTCTATATTTAACATATTGTTTTGATTGAACTATTAGTTGAATTGTTTAACTTTTACCATGTATTATTGTATTATTATAATAAATTGTTAATAATCATACAATAAAAATCTAAGAGAACCTCAAGTGGTTAATTAATGATATATATAAATATAATTATATGATTCCATTTGACAAACCAGAGTTTTTTAGGATTATCTTAACATTTAAAAATATAGTATTCCTTTTAAAAACTCATTTATGTCAATTTTTACACTATTTAGTATCGAGTTTTTGTGAAAGTAAAAAAACATTTTTAATTAGAAACAAATATATTAAATCAATACTAACATGTCAAATTAACCTAGAAAATAATTTTATTGCAATTAAAGTCTCAATTTATAATTATTTTAATAATTTTAATATCAGTTATTTTAATAATTTAATAATAAGGTAATTACAACATCACAATTATGTCATAAATAATTTTAATTTTTTAATGTATAAAAATTATAAATACAATACCATTATGTAAGAATTTTTTTTATATTTCTAAATATTTTTTATAGTTTAAAAATAATGTCCTAATATTATCCATATGGAAAAAAAGGATCATATTTTATTCATAAGGTTTATTTTGTTTGAAATATGCTTATCTAATAGAATACAGACATGTGTTAGTGTAATTATAATATTATTTGTACCTTTAATTACCATGTTTTCTTTTTAACGTGGTAAATAAAATTCAATGTTTCTTTTCCTAAAAAAACTATCTTTGGATTATTTGAAAACATATAACTTACTAATGTAAACCATGGCTCTCATATTTTTGAAATTCAATTCACAGAAGCAGTAACATTATGTTTTATTGAAATTTTCAAATGTGCCTAGAAGATTATTAAAAGATAATAAAATGTTAAATAAAATTTTATATACCTAATTTAATTATAAAATAACTAAAATGATTTGTTTTTTACTAATATAGGTTATATGTATCTATTTTTAATTTAAAATAAATTTAAATTAAAAATAATAATTCAAATAAAAATTCGTCTTAAAACAATAACACAATGTTTTTCACCGTTATTCAATAATTAAATGTTTTTAGAAAAATAAAAAAACATTCACCCAAAACTAATTTTGATATTAAAAATTAAAAAATTATGTGTATTTTATGAAATTTAACACATAGATATTTTATTAATTTATTTACAATTATTTCGGTTGTAAAAACCCGAAAGCATATTTTTGAGAAGCAAAAACTCTGAAAAGAATGATATGTATTTATATCAAATTTAAATGTAAAACATATTATAATGACCAACATAGTAATAAATGATAAAAATATAATCTAATTATACATAAAAACAATTAGAATTTATAATTTAACACTATAAATTCTTTTGATTAAAAAAGACGTTTTAATTAAAATTTAGTATTTTACTATATTCATCAAAATATGAATGTTATTAAAAAAGCCCTGGAAATTTATCCAAACTAATTTTTTATGTCCGTATTCTAAAGAAAAATTTTATTTTTTCCAATTGAATCTATTAAACTGTAAAATTATTCGATTTAAAAATGGGTTTCCATTAAAAGGTTGAAAAATTTATTTTTTTGAAAAATTTTATTTTATCTGAGAAATTGAGATTGTTATTATATTATGTCTAAGAAACACATAATATGGATGTTAAAATTATATGGGGTATAGAGAATTTAGAATATCATTATTACTATTCATAATTTCTATTTGAACGGCTAGTTTGATAGGTTATGGTGTTCTTAAACATGTTGTTGTGTAATTCACACACTATCGAATTAATTGAACTGAAATGTATCGTGGACACATGGGGTGTTACTGAAGAAATAATCATGTAATATAATATAAATAAAACTAATCTATAAATATATTAGATAACATGAATGTATATAGATAGTCCAATAATTAGACTAGAAAACTACTATACTATATAATGTCTGTAAAACACCTCATAAAAATGTGTTGCAGACCTCATAACATAATTCTAATAATTCTCCCATATCATGGGAAACATTTAAAATGACACCATATATCAGGATCTCCCTAATGCTGGTCCATAAAATGACATATGCACTCATGAGTAATACTTATTATAATAATTTCTATGATACATGAGATCCTATTTACCCAAATGTGGGATAACTTCATTAAATTAGGGAAAATAGATAAAAATTTCCTAAATTTGTTTACTAAATAATTATTTATCAACTTTTAAAAAATTTTAAATTTCAAAAAATTCATATGAATAGTATCATTTGACCAAATAAATCCACCATCGTTATCCACATTAAAAATAATATTAGATTATCTATTAATTAATAAAAAAAGAAATTGGTTTGGATGTCCCATCATTATGATGACTTATGTAACAATAATAATTTATAATTATTTTTTAACATATAAATTTAGAAAGTGGATCCATGATCATGTACTCATAATGTGTTGGGCCATGCCTATCATTCTATTCAATAAGTCTTATTTTATCATGTGTCTAACTCACTAGTGCACCCCACATCTCACTAATAAAATTTTTCTAGATCATTTTGTCCCACCATGGTAATAATCTACTCTAAATAAATAACAATCCAATGATGGAAATTACAATACATCTCAGGCCCTGTGTTCTCCTATTCACTATGTTTCTGACTATCAGATCAAATAATAAGATGATCACTGTTTGTATATAATATTTCCCATTTATTTATTTATATATATATTTTCCAAGAGACTACATTAAAATATATTGAGTAATACCAAACATTTTCTAAAAATGAATCAATTTTTTTTAAAATGTCTACATAATTTTCATTTATTTTAGAGGAGTATGTATTTATTCTCCATTATTCCCGGGTCACCCTCCATCGACTGAATCTATTGTTGATGTTTTAAGAATAAACCATTCCTATAATTATCTGATATTTTAGTATATAATTTTTTTATTATTATAAAATGCTTAATTGAATTCATTGGTCAATCAATAATCTAAAATGAAAAAATGATGCATTCTAAGATAAAAAAATAATTATTAATATTTTATCATTATAGTGTTTTTGTATTAAATTTTTTAATATATTTTTCAGTTTTATGGAAAATATTTTTAAATTATATTAAGGGTTCCGTTAAACATGAATTAGCTGATTAAATTCAATTATTTTTATTAAACTACTAAAAATATCCTTTTATACATAATTTTTTTTTCTAAAATAATAATTCGATTCAATATTAATATTTTTTAAAAAAACATAGTAAATTAGGGTTAAATGAAGATAATATATATTATTAATATTTATAATATAATAAAAAATTTAACTATTAAGTAATGGGAAATAAAAGTTAAAAAAATTTAATATTTGAAAAATTCATTTTAATATAAAAGTAGTTTTCATTATAATTTAATATGCATTTGAATGTAAACAATTTTTAATGAATGAATTTTAATTTATTGTATTGAACATAATTTTTTGAATCAGAATAAAAATATTATCGTAGGATGATTTTTGTTAATTTTTTTTGAAATGATGTATTTTTAGGTGAATAATGGAAAATACATTCTTTAAAAATACCATGACTTTTATGACATCATTATAATATAATATAGATTTAAAAATATATAGGAACCTTTTTATTAAAAGGTTTATTTACTCTATGAAATTTTATATTTAAAATATTTTTATAATATTGAAACCTATGTTATTTATTTTTCGACCAAGGTTATATTTTTCTAAAAACTCATTTTTGGAATTTAACAGTAATTAATTTTGAATTATTTTGAATTATTTTTAGATATTTAATATTGTAAAAATATTTACATATTTTAAATAATAATAAAATAATTTTATAATATGTTTAACATTATTATAATTTATAAATATATTACACAGAGGACAAAAAGTCACCATGGTAAATAAAAATTAGGGTCAATGTTATAAAAAAGGGTAAAAGACATAAATTATTAAATATTTATATCTATGTCGGTCGTGAAGGGTATTCATGAGAAAAATTATTCCCCTCTCCCATATGTTTTATTTGTGTTACACAAATTATTATAAAAATGCCAATCCCATCACAAATAAAATTGGGTTTTCACTTCTCAACTTCTCCTCACAGAATATTTGACATTTGTTTAACCAAAAACATCAAAAATACCTACCCAATGATCATAGATACATAATAAAAATCATGTTATCCTAAAATAACAATCCATTAAATCCTTAATCTAAATTTCTGATTGTTTATTCTAAATATTTATGTAAAAATTCCCCAATCAATAATTTTATTTATTATTTCATTAAACCTTCATATTTTACATAATTGTTTATTATATATAATAAACTAATAAAATTATTATATTTATCATAATAAAATATTATTATGGTTATATACTATTATTTATCAGGTTTCCTAATTTATTTTTAAAATATGGAAGACTCTATCAATTCTTATATATCAATTACAATCCCCTGATCAAAATTTTAAATTTGTCATCACCTACACACATGGGTGGTTATAAAATTTAATTTAATAAAAAATATAAAATTTATTACAATTTTTTATGATTATGAAATTATATTCCATTTTATTCCATCCTCCCTTTTTATGGAAATTGAACATATTGCAATTCTATATACGGAGACTACCATTTTTATAGAATGACGTATTTTATTTTGCATCTCTAATTGAAAAAATGGGGATAAATAATTATATATATATATATATATAATAAAAGAGTAATCTATATAATGTATATAATTATTAGGGGAAAACACCAAAATGCATAATCAGTTTCATGTAATATATTAATATCGGTAGATCACATGAAACAACATTACCAGGGATATTATTCTCTCAATTAAAGAAATTAGTTCCCATAATATGAACTTGGGGGTGCATATGTCAATTAAAAAAGATTATTTCAACATATAACATAATATATAAAGTAAGATAAATAAATAGAAGAATGTGTATTGATGTTTCAATTACAAAACATGTTCTAAACAATTGGAATCATAACTTTTGATGATAAAAATAATCAATAACTGACTAATGATAGTATAGGTAGTTATTATAACTAAAGATTATAAGGGTGATATGTAGGAATATAATCAATAATTAATTTATTATTATAGTTATTTTTATTATAAATGAGTGAAAAGTTCTTTCATGGATGCATATAATTACGGTATGAGTTCCATTTTTAATACCAATTTAGTAAGATAGGTCCCATATTAGGATCCAATTAATTTTTATACATTTTATCTAATATTCTGGTGTAATATTTTATCATTATTTTGTTTATTTAATTATAATTATAGTTCCATTTAAATTATTATATTTCAATTGTTTGTTGATAAGATGTTTCTGAATTCATAACGATTTTTTAATATGAAATTTTATTTTATTCGATATGATTTTCATTCCCCCACTTTTATCTATTTATCTGTACATACTACCCATTAATTTCTTTTAAATATGCATCTCCTAAAATTAAATTGATTAAAAATATCTATAATTCTCCACCTTTAATTGATTTATTTATTTTAATGGTAATTATTTTTCGGAGTTTATCTCAAATCCCATTTTTATATCGAGATTGGTATGAATTAATTTCCATTAATGGAAAAATTGTGTGAACAATTCAACCAAGAACTCAAAATATTTATTCTCTTATATTTATAATAGATATTTTATATTTTTACTCTCAAGTTTTCCCTTGGTATATAAATTAACTACTGTGGACATTTTATGTGAAAATGACCCCTCCTCTTCTTTTCAATGTGAAATCATCCTTCTTTATATTTTTATATCTTAGATTATTTCATGGAATTATATATCAATGATTCTATAATTGATTATACCCATTATCTATAGTAATGAATCTCTTTAAAAAAATTGAATGAAAAATATTCAAAATTTCTAAATCTATGTTTTTGTGAAAATGGTGAAAATAACATCTCTTTATTATTTAGATTTTGAACTCATTTTTTATGTAAGATATTAATTTTATACCTCTATTTAATATATTAATATTTTTGTATAATATTTTATTTTTCAAATATTTTTTTCTTATAAAAATAATGGTTTTGATATTTTTTAAAATAAAATGATATTTATAAATGGATTTATTTTCTAGTTTATAAAATAACTATATACATTAATCATAAAATAATAATCTTCATCAACATCAATTTATGTTTCATATGTTACAATTCAAATATGTTCATATGATAACATCAACATTATTAGTCAAGAAAAATCATGAAATGTTCTAAATAATTTATCATGAAACCAAACAGTTTTTTACGAGTTAATTATGCGATATTTGAAATATGAATTTTTTTTGAGTTATTATAGAACATATATGTGTTTTTTATTATTATTTTGTAGGTGGGGTTCCATATCACCCTAAAATGCAATGGATAATAGTTTATAACTCATTATATCATCAAGGGAACATGAGTAGTATCCCAATCCCAATATATCATATTAGTTGTTAACATAAGACTAATAAGAGACAATGATTGTTTTCCCAAATGATATAGTGAACATGATATATTATCCCGAAGCCCACTACGTTATAAGAATCAGTTAGTGATTCGTGTTCACAATATGTATAGGAATAGGGAGTGAGCCCAATCCATTATGTGACTCTTTCTACTATACAACAATGGTCTTCATAGTGTTCATTAAAAAATGAAATAATTTTTTATTCTTATGTTGGTGAAATAATCATTTTTTTGAATGATAATGTGTCATGGTAAACTATGTCTATGGTTTTTATCATATTATTGTACCATGATAAATAATTGATATACCATTATTATTTTTGTAGAAACATCTAATGCAAGGTTGTTATACCTTTACTGTTCTCCCATACCCGTATGTTTATGTTATGGTCATTTATGATCATAAAACGTTGTCTCTTTTTTACCCTTATTTTTATTTTTCGTTCACCACTTTCATTTGATTTAATTCACAAGGATATGAAGAATGGTATTATGTATGATAAGTATATAAGTGTACCATCTGATAATAATGATTATGAGAGATATCAAACTATATTCACTAATAAATAGATTTTGTATCCCATCACCAAATATTGAATTCCATTATTTTTAATTGGATTATGTGATTTTTATTTCATGTAATGTGAGTGTAAAATATATACATGATTTTATTGGGTCATATCATTGTTGGATCAAATCTAATGTTTAAATAATGTATTTCTAGCATTGGATTTTGTAGTGTGGGTCTTCCGATCCAATGTTGGTATCAAATCATCATATAGTTGTTGTTGTTAGATATTTGGATCTAAAAACAATAGTGAAAAACCTATGTGATAAGTAAAAGTATAATATAATTTATTAATGGCTCGATAATGTTGATTTTTTATTGTTTACTAATAATAAAATCTCCATATAGATTCAAAGAACTGAATTTATGAACTTGCACAGATCCACCATGGGGTAAAAACCATGAAAGTGTTTCACTGATTTTAGTTGGATCTTTAATGTATGTATGAAAACTAGAGCTAATTTTAAAAATGGTTTGACACTCTTAGTGTATATTAAAGGGAAAAATCAGAATAAAATTATTGAACATTACTTTCTCATTTTAGAGTACATTGTTTAGAAATACTAATAATAAATGAACATGGATAACATAGATTGAAAATTAAAGATTCAAAAGTTTGGTTCTGTATAGAATTAATGAGATTCAACTTTTAGAGTATCATTTTACATTAATAAATTTATTAACATTATCAGACCTCAACATTATATTTAATATGTAATTAATAGAGAAAATATAATCCTTCTATAAATTGGTTCAGTATGAAATGGGTTGGTTTTTTGAATGATAAAATAATTGAGATTATAGAATGAATGAAGAATATTTGTTTATTCCTAACTAGCTGTATAAAATTAGTATTAGTCATCTCAACCTACATGATTCTAAAAAACTAAAAAAATAGAAGGATGATATATCATAGATGTACTGGGTATAAATATCATGGATGAAATGAGATTCAATGTCCTACATGTTATGAATATGGGATGAATCACCTTGGAAAATTTCTCAATGGAACTGGAAGATGTTTTATTTGGGGAAATGGATATAATAGATCAAATAATATCCAGTATATAATTATATGTATGGTTAATATTAAATAAATAAATAACTTTCTTCTTATGTTACAAAAATAGTTTAATGAATTATATTTGGTGAACCAATTAAATAACCAATTAAATTCTGTAATCCATATTCCTATATATATAATGACATTTAGTGACTTCCTAATCAATGGGTATAAGGAAGATACTAATGTATTAAAAAATGGTGAATCATGATAATTTGGGAGTTATTTTTATCTAATATCATGTCATGGTTTATGTTGTGATTTAAGATATTGGTGGTTTAATATATAGTGGATTATTTTGTGAGAAGAAAATCACCAACCCAATGATTTGATATTTGACAAAGATAAAAACATGTATTTATAAGATTATAACATCCCATTTATATGTTTATAAGAATATAACATTGAGATATATTATTATCTTTATTTTAGATGAAAATATTGGGATTTCATCGATATATTGGGTTTCTCTTCAAATTGCAATATTTAATTGTTAGAATAATGAGAACACATTTATTATCCACATATAATAGTCAATCAATGAAATGATTAAATATCAACTCCCTTAAAATGAAAATTATTAAACGTGAGTCTAGATGGCTAATAATGACGGAATATTTTAACAATTATTTATACAAAAAATCAATAATAGGGATATACTGATAATGATTGGAAAATGTGTTTCTTAGTAATAAAAAAAATTCAGGGAGTTTTATATTCAGTTAGATATTAAATATAAATTCAAGAACATATTAAGAATATAACAATATATTTTCACCATTGAGGGAAATTAAAATTGTGAGGAGGAAATTAATTTAATATCAGCATATTTTAATTCCACAAGATTTTATTATAAATTTCCTCCACAAAAAATTTGAGGTTAAATTTATTTTTTACAAACATTGTTGAACTAAAATAAAATAGTAAAAAAATTTAAATTATATTTTTAATTATTAATGTGTTACCATTATAATGTCTCTCTTGAGTTGAGAGGTATATTAAAAAAGATACCACATTATGATATATATATATATAATTAAAAATAAATATAAATTTTAACAGTAATTAATTAGTGAAATTAAAATTAGTATAGCTAAAAACAGATACAATCATTTCCTTCGGATAATTGTAAATTTTTAAATATGATTTTTATATGTAGGGAATTATTATTTTAATTAATGAATTGTATTTTTGTTAAATAATGATAAAATATACTATTATATTCAAAATATATTTAAAATATGAAGATTAAAAATGATACAAAATAAGAATAAGAATATTGAATATTTTGATAAATTATTTTCTAATTAATTTTTTTTTATTTTTCAATATATCCATTTCAAATATATATTCAAAATTATTAAATTTAAATTATACTATAGTGGAAATAATTTTTCATTCACAATAAATGTATCTTATTAGGATGTATTTTATCTTTTTTTTCTAAAAATATCAATTCGCATAAGAATAGTGGAAAATACAGTTTTTACAAATAATATTAATATTATTGAATCTTTAGCTTATAAGAATGACTTAATAATAAATGAACCCGTTTTAATAATTAATTTTTTAATTAATTACTAAAATTATAAAAGTATAATGTTTTTTTAATATTAATTATGGGAGTAATGTTTTTTTTAAAAAGATATATTTTTTATGAAACTGTGATTATGTGTTAAATAATTATTTTTTTAAAGCAATTTTATTCAATTTCTAAAAATTCAAATTGGGATATGGTTTTTATATTTTCAATAAAAATACCAAAATTATATAATATTTGTTATTTTATTTTTAGTTATAAAAATAACATATAGAAGATAAATTAAGTTACTCTAGTATAACTACGTTAGTGAAAAGATTAAAACATAAGTAAAAGATAATAATATTCCTAAAATATTTTAATTGACTGTGTGGTTGATATTATTATCAAGAAACACATTTCACCTCTCATTTATTTTAATATTTTGATTTGACATTTCATGAATAGTCCACCTCTTATTACCAAATTCTCACTTCCCTCACTTATAAATTGTAGGTTTCATGACTTCATTTAAAAAAACAATTTGGAAATAAAAACACAACTAAAATAACTCCCAATTCCAAATAAATATCTTATAGAGTCTAGTGTTGTAAATATACATTGACTCAAATAGTAAATTCAATTTTTAATGGTGGTATTCAATAGAGTATGGTGTAAGTCCAAAAATTCCATTTTTTCTATTTTTTATGTCTTTAGTTGCTACATCAAATTATTTTATACATTCATAAAATATTTTAAGAAATATCATTATTATACTGATAATTTATTTAAAAATAAGAAATCATTGTATTCTCACATACCTTTTATTTAGAATAACGGAGATGTCGCCCTTGATTATGTACAATCTGATACCCCAAAAAACGACATGTTTTATCATTTATCACCGCCATACATGGTTACCTATAAAAATCAATTTAAAAAATAAATTTTTTTTCTATAAAATAATATATATTACTGAAATATTAACCATATTAAACCATCCCATGTACTAATGAAAATTAATAGATTATTTATCTGTATATAAAAACTATCACATCTATAGAATTTACATAGCTCATATTTCTTTCTACATTAGATAGGTTGTTTAAAAAATATTTAATATATATAATATAAATCAGTAATTTATGTCATTACTAATGTTTGGAAGGTATGATAAAAAAATTATGATTATTACGAAGTAATTTTTTGATATTGTAAAATCGCATGAAACAATATCTTTATTGATCATATTTTGTCATAACATGTGCACAGTTCCCATAAAGTTATCAAATGAATGTTTAAAAACTTAAATAATTATGATTCAAAAATATTATATAATAAAATAGTGATTATTTTATTATAATAAAATGGTTTATCAGTGTCTCCATTATAAAAAATATGTGAAATAATCAAAATTACAACATCTAATAATCAAAATTAGTGATAAATAACTACTAAATGAATTATAAGTAATTGAAAAAAGTGAAAATGGGTTAAAGCTATGAATATGTTATTAAATTATTTATTAATATAGTTTTTGTTATTATAAAATAGATCAATGTGTTTTCTATGAACAAAAAAAATTATAGTAAGGGATTCCATCAGGAATTCGATTCCTTATGATAGGTTCTTTTTATGAGGCTATTTTATGTTATATGTTCTATGCAACAAAAAATTGAAATATTTTTTCAGGAATTTTTTTCTAATCACTATAAATAATCTCATATATTATATCTTATATTTCAAATGGTTGTTATTAAGATTTTACTAAAACCATAAGGGTTTTCTCATCTCAATTTCATTTAATTGATATATAATTTTTATCTATGACCTTTTTTATTTTTTGGTGTATATAACACCCCTAAATATATTATTAATATACATATCATTCAATTAATAAGACTCAAAATCATTTTTTTGTTCAATGTGACTGAAATTATTATATAAGATCTAGGTTTTATTGAGAATGAATGTATTTCTATAATGTTTGTGGACATAGAATATGATATCATTTGATTATGTTTATATTATTATCTCTAATGATCATCAATTTTTATCTCTTATTTTTACCCAGTATAATTATATTTACAGAACCATAATAAATTTTTTTTTAGTAATTTAAAATTTAAAAATTACCATTTCCACACAAGTTAAAATTTATACATCTTCTTTAAAAAATCAATTTTAATGTTAAATAAGTTATTTTGAAATAGTAATTATCTACTTTTTTTCAATCATTATGAAAATTAATAACTGCTAAAAATTATTCTGAATTTATTTGATGAATTATATTCAAAACATGGAATTCAATGATGCCTTAAAACATAGTACCTAAAAAAATATAGGGAATTTTAATCACAAAAATTCATTGTGGTCTTTAATACACTAATTACATGATATGTATAAGCTATTTGGCCGTATACATTTTATTTAGAGGGTAATGTAATTTGAAACAACTCAACATTTCTGGTTTAATATCAATATCTTTTTTGGGGTCCCTTGAATTCATTTTAGATTTACATATTATTTGTAATATAAGTCAAATATCTATTAAAATGATTATACGTCAATGAATTTGTAAATAAAAATTCTATCCCTTTTAGTGTGTTATCATTATACATGGGACAAAGATTACAATATGTATTCTATTTCTAATTAAATCTCATAACAAGATCATAGAAATTTTAATAGATTGGAAAATTTTTATGTTCTGTTCCTTGTAATAACTATACAAATATTGAGAGAATATTTTACCCACGTATAAAAATAAATTTTTGGTATATCAAAAAAAATAATTTACAAAATAAATAATAATATCAGATTACTTAGCATACTCCTAGGCCACATTCTGAATAACCACTTCTATGACCTAAAAAATATGAATTAACTATAATTAAAAATGAAATACCAATATATTATATTTTAAAGACCAACTAAACCAACAATTCTATAATTTGAACTAAGAAATCTTAAAATACACTAATTCTACAATACCAACTACCATGACCAAAATACGATATATTTTTTGAAAAAATATTATACATATATTAGAAGAATTAAAATAAAACAAAATATTTAAATTTGTATT
The DNA here is from genome assembly GCA_963277665.1 of Viscum album. NCBI lineage: Eukaryota > Viridiplantae > Streptophyta > Magnoliopsida > Santalales > Viscaceae > Viscum > Viscum album. Next base: position 2,079,359,905 of record OY728152.1, on the reverse strand, counting down.
ATCATTAGTGATAATATTTATAATTTTCTTATTAAAAAAATAATTTTTCAAAATATTTTATAAAAACACAACACACATGAATATCATTTGGGCATATACTTGAATATAAATATATAGAGAAATATTAAAATATATAATGGAGTGATATCAAACAATCAGTTATATAAAAAACTATATCAATAATGAATTAAGGAATAATCATTATATCATAAACAAGAGTCTCTGTAAAATGGAATAAATTATATTCTTAAGGGAATAATATCATATAATTGCATGAACTGAGCATATGGTGTGTTAACTTGACCATCAACCATAACATAGAATCATTAATTGTAACACCCCAGGTAAATAAAGAATATGAAATTTTTATTTTTATCCATATTTGTGAATGAAATATTAATATTACATTAAAGGGGACGCTATGCTCGATGACGTACCCAACACGCAACAACGAGTTTCTTGGGAATCTTACGTTGCACTCTAATAATAAAATAATATTATTTTAAATGGTAGTTAACATGTTGCCATTTTAATGGTGGGAATGGATAGAAATAACTAAAATATGATTATATATGTTTTTAAATGTTTTTACATTTATCCAATAAAGGATAGAGGATTAAAATACGGAAAGAATTCAATTTTAGGCGTATATACCCTAGTTTTCACTAAAGGTTCACTTATCGCCTTTTGATGGCGAACCGTCATTAAATATAGTTTTGATCACTCTTATACATTCTTTTGGACCAAATAAAACTCTTATTAATAATTGGGACATCAAATTTTACTTTGTGTAATTTTTTGGTATTTTTCCGATAAAGTTCATTTTTTAATGAATAGTGTAAAATGTTGTGTTTTAATTCAAAACCTCTTTTTAATCTAATTTTAGATAATATTTTTAATTGGTTTTAAATTTAAATGAGAAAGTATTTTTACCATTAAATCCAATATTGGTCATTGGAATTAATTTTACTTTGAAATCAGACTTAAACTAGTGTCAATCTTTTGATACTTATTGTTTTATAAAAACACGCTATTTGCGCTGACAGCAGGAATTAATTATTAAATTAATTAATGTGACTTATATGTTTTGAATTTTTTAAAATGGACTTCATTTTTGAATTCATAATATCAAATATAGCTTAGGGTGAATTTTTGGGATTTTTCTGAAAAACTTCAATTTTTGATGAATAGTGAAACCACTAAGTGGTACTTATAAAAACTGATTTTCCGTTTAAATGAAATTTTGCCATCATTGTGTTTTGATTTTCAAAAATACGACATACATGGTTTCCATTAAGAAGTAAAATGTGGTTCAATGAGATTAAAATAATTTTTTTGTGAATAGTAACTAATTATGTTTTTAATCGCGATTAGAGGTAATTAGTGTAGTTTAAGGTAAATATAATGTTTTAATAATATGAAATGAACTTGACACATGTCTTACCCTCATTGGTTTTGTCATTTCCGACCAAGACAAGCCATGGGTCAACTTGGGGACCCCATGGATCCACTTTGGTTGGGAAATGACATAAATAACTTTTTATTTAATGTAAAAGTAAAAATGACACAAACATGATATGTTTTACTAAAACAATTTTTAAGTGTGGTTATACAAGTCAGATTATTTGTTATAAATAGTCATTGGAAAGATAAAAAGCTTTCCTACATCATAGTAATTTGTTTATAATTTTTAGACATTAAATAAATTAAATTATTTATGACATAATAATGATGCAGCGATGACATCATTATTTGAAGATTTAAATAAAATGGAAAGATAATGTAAAATATATGACCTAAACATGTCCAAAACTTATTGGATGGGTGTATTTAGAACCCTTATCACCTTATCCACAAATTTTATCAATGTGGGACCTTTTAAAACCTAAACACATTTTCAAATAAAGTAATATTTCTTACATTCCAAAAGTGCCCCTCCTCTCCTCTTATAAAAGGCCCCACCTCTACATCATTTCACACACTCCTCAAGCCTTTAGCTCAGCCAACCCCTGCCCATTTACTCTCTCCATGTCCCTCTCCTAATCCTAGAGGATTCCCTTTGGGAAGAATACATTCAAAGGAAGCCTTTAGGCTCAAATCAAAATGAGTTACACTTTTAAAGGTAATTCATTCTCTCATGTTCATTTTTTTATTTTGCTTCTCCAACCCCCTAAACTCTTTTTATTTACTTATTTTGTAACAACACCAGTATCTTCAATATAATAGGATGTTGTTATAAGATTTATTCGAGCTAAAATCTCACAAAACTACATCAAATGGTTAAAGAACATACGGTTTCCATGGATGGCGAAATTCTGCCTCCCGAAACGATGATTGTTCAATACTCATTTAACACCTTAAAAGGTGGCCATTATGATCTCACTATTTTTATATATGATATATAATATTTTTATGTTTTACTTATGCTTATGTATTTTTCATTTGTTTCTTACCTTTATGGCATCCATTATAGTTATACGCGATATCTTCATTTTAGGAAGTGCGGACTACCGCCCCCTCAAAGTGATGTGATTCGTTAATGCCATACGTGGGACGTATAAAGGATGGATTTAATGATATTATATATTATATTATACTTTAATTATAATATACCTTTATATCATTATTATTCCATTCTATAAAATATGAAATAGAAATTAAAGTAGCGTTCATGCGTACGTACGGCTTACCGTCTCTATGAACGGTGCATTTCATTTCTTACCTCTAAATGATTATGTAATGTTATAAATGAGTGCATGTACTGGATATATATGACATATATGATATCTAAATCATGAATACAATTATGTATATAATAAACATTTGTCCACACGAACAACAGTTAATTGTAAGAAGTCCACTTTCGACTTAAGAACCAAGTATCGGCAAAACAAATATTATTAACTTAAATGATTACATAAATGTTTATTCCATGGTAATAAGTGATATAAAAGGAATAATTAACTTTAAAAAGTTTCTTAAGGAATTATAAATTAACTCAAGTTTATTATTCATGAGATTAAAGAATGATCGAGTCAAGTCGGACCCGAGGTAAGGGATCCTACACCTCTCTTTCTTTTTAAGTACACACTTTTATGTCATTCCTTTTAAAGGTCATCTTTCTTCTTATTGGGGTGATATTTTATATTAAAATTAATGTAATTTTTATTTTCATGTGATGAGAGACCCTATTCTCTCTCATCAATCCATTTTTGATGTTTTGAGTGGCGCCGTTAGGCTGCTGAATTTTCGTAAAGACTTAACCTCTCTCATTCTCTTTAAGTACTCCCCTTTATGTCACTTCTTTTAAGCTCCTATTTGTTATGATGGGGTATGTTCTTTCATATTCCTCTTTCTATATATTTTTTTTTAATGTGATTAGATACCCTATTTGTTCTCATCAATCCATTTTTGGATGCTTTATGTGGCGCCGTTAGGCTGCCGAGTTTTCGTAAGGGATTTTTCATCTCACATTAATTCCCATGAGATTTAGGCTACATTTGCCACAATTTAATTTGAGTGGTGTATGTACTTCCATTATTCTAATCTTTGTGTAATATACTTTCCTTTATGAGTATTTACATCAATGATTTATTGTCCTTCTTTCATGGGGTGTTTGTTTTGAAAGATACCAAAGTTGGTAAGGGAACATTTCACCCTCCTCCTTTTTAAAAGACTTCTTTTGTTGGGTATTTTAATTTACATATTGTTATGTTGGGATATGTTCTCATATATCCTTATTGATGCAAATTTTATGTCCAATTTATGAGATACACTTCTTTATCTCTCATCAACTCATTTTTATGTGATGTCGTTAGGCTGTCAAGTGAACTTTTTAACCCAATTTCGATTTCTTTGGGTTCAACATCTAGTCATTGAATATGTCATCCATTGATTATGTGTGAATGAACTTTTATTGTTTTACACTTAATATCCACTTATATTGGGTGTATTTATATTTGTCACACATATTTTTGAGATTTATTTGTCCTTATTTTAAGGATACCTTCTTTATAAGGGATTTCATCACATTTGACATTTATATTGAGAGTTCATTGTTGTTATGCACCAATTCACTCTTATGTGGTGTATATACTATCCATTGGAGTATCATATTATGAATCCATTTATTCTCATGATATTATAAAGTTCTGACTAAATGTTATTCCTCAATTATTGTATTCAAGTGTCTCTAATTTTGGTAAAACCCCTTTAACCAAAATATCGTTTTAAATGTTTTAATTATTTGTTCTTATTAATATCCATGTTTTCAAAATGGTTTTAAGGATTTATTTATATGTATATTAATGGTTTAAAATGTTAAAATCTTCAAGGTGGTATGTGAATCTTTGATTCAAAATTCTTTTTATTAAATGTTTTAAATGGTTTTGGAAATGGTTTCTTTTTGTATGGATTCATTATTTCAATATACTAAAATGTTGTATTGTGATTAAAATGTGGAAATGTTATGCTTCCTTTATTCACGTTTTATGTGACACATTTATGTTATGGTTCTTGGGCATTGTTATGAAAACGGGTGGTTCCGTGATAAACTAAGGGCGGGTGATCCCGATATAGCTCTCCAATGCATTGGGTAACGTGAAGTAGTGAAACATTGAGGTTTCTCCGAAGTGATTTAGGGAATATACTGTGATGGGTATTCCAAAACGTAACCAAGAGGGTTACTCCCTACGTAAGAATGTTATGAATGCCTCAAGTTACCTTTTATGTCTTATGATTTCTATGATTTATTCATGATTTTGATATGCCTATGTTTTATGGGTAATATATGATTTCATTCTTATGTATACATGTACTCATGTTTCCTTTCCATATTTTTATATCCCTTACTGAGCTTTTTATGTTCATCCCAAGTTTTTGAAATGTTTTTCACAGGTCAAGGGAAGGGTACATGATGTGATGACAGTGTCAAGGATGTGTCAAGAAAGAATCCATGTTTTATTTTAAATATGTTTCCGTTGATGGGAAGAATGAATACTGTCTTTTATGTAACCACATTGTTTAAATGTGGAATGTAATGCAAGTTTCATGATATAATTCTCTAAAACTCTAAACCTAGAAAGATCCTCAATGTGTAATCTTGTAATAACTCAAGATTAAGTAAGGTTTACGGCTGGGGCCTTATAGTTGGTATCAAAGGTCGGTTTAGATAACTTTAGAGGTTAGGGTATTCTCTATGCATAAGTGACATTACCATAATGGTTAGGATTTCAGAAAGAGTACTAGTTTTAGATAAAGTGAATGAGTAAGTATATCTTAGTGTTTACCTTCCTCATTAGCACATTATGGTTTTGTTGATATACTCACACTGACATTTCTGTTTTTAGTGAATGGATGGATCTCGCAAGCACCAAAGTGACAATTGGTTTGAAGGAAACTGTGGTGGTTCTCTGATTAAGAGACTCGATGAAATGGTGTACTCAATGAGGAAACTCGTGGTCGTTCTAAACCAAATATCAAGGAGTCATGATCAACCACTTGAACCTTGGTATGATCTTTAATGCATCATGTATGAGATGGACCAATAGATGTGGAAGTTCAGGTAATAATAAAAAAGGTAACCATTACGGTTTATATGATCCTTACTTTTTAGGTAATTATGGGTTACTCTATGATATGATGGAAAATGAAAGGAATGAGATAAACTTGAGGTTAAAATATGTTATGATTATTTTTGAAGATTTTATCTCATTTTCGGGAATGTTTTAAGAATTATTTAGTTTTGGAAAACGGACAACACGCAGACCGTGTGACTACCCGTCGCTTCAGACAAAGCTGCGGGAATCGAACCCACAACCAAAGTGCGACTGGTATTTATCGCCTACCACTGGACTACGTGAAGTCCCTGGTTAGTTTGACTGATTCTTTTTAGTTATATGATTTTATTAATTAAGAGTAAGTTGATTTTGGGTTTTTTAGGAAAATGATTAACCTATCATGAAGGATATGTGATTAGGTTAATTACTTTTCAATACGGGACTTTAGGAGTAACTGATGTTGTTTGGAGATAAATGTTACGATTTAACTTGGAATACTATGTGACCAAATCCTTCAAATATTTGGGTTTCAATCTTAGTTTGGTTTACTTTGAATAATTTTATGGACAAATTGATTATAGAATGGTCCTTGTTGAACTTTGTGTTTTGTTGGACAAATTTTGGAGGTTAAGAATAGATTTTCTTTTTATAAAGGGTTATCCTTTTCTGGATTATCTGATCTTGTACTAACCTTTTGGTTTTGGTTTTGGTTAAAGCCAAAAGAAATGGGATGTATATAGTTCTCTTTTTCGGATTAGGTGATTCTCAAGAATTTTATTATAGTACTCTTAATGTGAACAAGTCTTCCTAAATACTCATCTTTTGGAGAAAATATGAGTTTGAATCTAATAAAGGTTGAGAGTCAACATGATAAGTGATTATTTTTCCTTATTAATAAATTCCTCAATAAAAAGTAACTTAAAACAAAAATGTTGTCTATTAAATTTTCCTAATGGGGAATCGAATACCGTTTAACCCATCACAAGTTTGTGATTTTCTCATGGTTAACTTTCTCCTAAACATGTTTTCTATCACTCTCCATCAGAACATGACCCTTTGTTTTTTCCTCCATGTCCATATTTTCATACTTGGAATCATAGTATGGGTTAACTCGGGTGACCTCTGTGCTTGTCTTTATTTATTTTAAATTTATTGTTTTACAGACTCTTGTTCCGATGTGGTACTTTCAAGGATGTTTCCAAGCGCAATTTTAAAATTGCGAGGACGCAATTCCCAAAAGGGGGGAAGGATGTAACACCCCAGGTAAATAAATAATATGAAAATTTTATTTTTATCCATATTTTTGAATGAAATATTAATATGACTTTAAAGGGGACGCTATGCTCGATGACGTACCCAACACGCAACAACGAGTTTCTTGGGAATCTTACGTTGCACTCAAATAATAAAATAATATTATTTTAAATGGTAGTTAACATGTAGCAATTGTAATGGTGGGAATGGATAGAAATAACTAAAATATGATTATATATTTTTTTAAATGTTTTTACATTTATCCAATAAAGGATAGAGGATTAAAATACGGAAAGAATTCAATTTTAGGCGTATATACAGTAGTTTTCACTAAAGGTTCACATATCGCCTTTTGATGGCGAACCGTCATTAAATATAGTTTTGATCACTCTTATACATTCTTTTGGACATAAAACTCTTATTAAGAATCGGGTCATCAAATTTTACTTTGTGTAATTTTTTGGTATTTTTTCGATAAAGTTCATTTTTTAATGAATAGTGTAAAATGTTGTGTTTTAATTCAAAACCTCTTTTTAATATAATTTTAGATAATATTTTGAATTGGTTTTAAATTTAAATTAGAAAATATTTTTACCATTAAATCCAATAGTGTTCGTTGGAATTAATTTCACTTTGAAATCAGACTTAAACTAGTGTCAATCTTTTGATACTTATTGTTTTATAAAAACACGCTATTTGCGCAGACAGCAGGAAATAATTATTAAATTAATTAATGTGATTTATATGTTATGGATTTTTTAAAACGGACTTCATTTTTGAATTCAGAATATCAAATATAGCCTAGGGTGAATTTTTGGGATTTTTCTGAAAAACTTCAATTTTTGATGAATAGTGAAACCACTAAGTGGTGCTTATAAAAACTGATTTTCCGTTTAAATGAAATTTTGCCATCATTGTGTTTTGATTTTCCAAAATCCGACATACATGGTTGTCATTAAGTAGTAAAATGTGGTTCAATGAGATTAAAATAATTTTTTGGTGAATAGTAACTTATTAAGTTTTTAATCGCGATTAGAGGTAATTAGTGTAGTTTAAGGTAAATATAATGTTTTAATAATATGAAATGAACTTGACACATGTCTTACCCTCATTTTTTGTGTCATGTCCGACCAAGAATAGCCATGGGTCAACTTGGGGACCCCATTGATCCACTTTGGTTGGGAAATGACATAAATAACTTTTTATTTAATGAAAAAGTAAAAATGACACAAACATGATATGTTTTACTAAAACAATTTTTAAGTGGGGTTATACAAGTCAGATTTTTTGTTATAAATAGTCATTGGAAATCTAAAAAGACTTCCTACATCATAGTAATTTGTTTATAATTTTTAGACATTAAATAAATTAAATTATTTATGACATAATAATGATGCAGCGATGACATCATTATTTGACGATTTAAATAAAATGGAAAGATAATGTAAAATATATAACCTACACATGTCCAAAACTTATTGGATGGGTGTATTTCCAACACTTATCACCTTATCAACGATGTTAACCAATGTGGGACCTTTTAAAACCGAAACACATTTTCAAATAAATTAATATTTCTTACTTTCCAAAAGTGCCCCTCCTCTCCTATTATAAAAGGCCCCCACCTCTACCTCATTTCACACACTCCTAAAGCCTTTGGCTCGGCCAACCCCTGCCCATTTACTCTCTCAATATCCCTCTTCTCATCCTAGAGTATTCCCTTTGGGCGGAATACTTTCAAAGGAAGCCTTTAGGCTCAAATCAAAAGGAGTTACACTTTTAAAGGTAATTCATTCTCTCATGTTCATTTGTTTTATTTTGCTTCTACAACCCCCTAAACTCTTTTTATTTACTTATTTTGTAACAAAAACAGTATCTTCAATATACTAGGATGTTGTTATAAGATTTATTTGAGCTACACTCTAACAAAACTACATCAAATGGTTAAAGAACATACGGTTTCCGTGGATGGCGAAATTCTGCCTCCTGAAACGATGATTGTTCAATACTCATTTAACACCTTCAAAGGTGGCCATTATGATGTCACTATTTTTATATATGATATATAATATTTTTATGTTTTACTTATGCTTCTGTATTTTTCATTTGTGTCTTACCTTTATGGCATCCATTATGGGTATACGCGATATCTTCATTTTAGGAAGTGCAGACTACCACCCCCTCAAAGTGATGTGATTCGTTAATGCCATACGTGGGACGTATAAAGGATGGATTTAATGATATTATATATGATATTATACTGGAATTATAATATACCTTTATATCATTATTATTCCATTCTATAAAATACGAAATAGAAATGAAAGTAGCGTTCATGCGTACGTACGGCTTACCGTCTCCATGAACGGTGCATTTCATTTCTTACCTCTAAATGATTATGTAATGTTATAAATGTGTGAATGTACTGGATATATATGACATATATGATATCTACATCATGAATACAATTATGTATATAATAATCATTTGGCCACACGAACAACAATTAATTGTAAGAAGTCCACTTTCGACTTAAGAACCAAGTATCGACAAAAAAAATATTATTAACTTAAATGATTACATAAATGTTTATGACATGGTAATAAGTGATATAAAATTAATAATGAACTTTAAAAAGGTTCTTAATGAAGTAGAAATTAACTCAAGTTTATTATTCAGGAGATTAAAGAACGATCGAGTCAAGTCGGACCCGAGGTCAGGGATCCTACACCTCTCTTTCTTTTTAAGTACACAAATTTATGTCATTCCTTTTAAAGCTAATCTTTCTTGTTATTGGGGTGATATTTTATATTAAACTTACTGTAATTTTTATTTTCATGTGATGAGAGACCCTATTCTCTCTCCTCAATCCATTTTCAATGTTTTGAGTGGCGCCGTTAGGCAGCTGAATTTTCGTAAGAGATCTAACCTCTCTCTCTTTCTCTTTAAGTACTCCCCTTTATGTCACTTCTTTTAAGATCCTATTTGTTATGATGGGGTATGTTCTTTCATATTCCTATTTCTGTATATTTTTTTGTAATGTGATGAGATACCCTATTTGTTCTCATCAATCCATTTTTGGAATTTTTATGTGGCGCCGTTAGGCTGTCGAGTTTTCATAAGTTATTTTTCATCTCACATTTATTCCCGTGAGATTTATGCTACATTTTCCACAATTTCATTTGAGTGGTGTATGTACTTCCATTATTCTAATCTTTGTGTAATATACTTTCCTTTATGAGTATTTACATCAATGATTTATTTTCCTTCTTTCATGGGTTGTTTGTTTTGAATGATACCCAAGTTTGTAAGGGAACATTTCTCCCTCCTCTTTTTTAAAAGACTTCTTTTGTTGGGTCTTTTAATTTATATATTTTTATGTTGGGATATGTTCTCATATATCCTTATTGATGTAAATTTTATGTACAAGTGATGAGATACACTTTTTTATCTCTCATCAACTCATTTTTATGTGATGTCGTTAGGCTGTCAAGGGAACTTTTTAACCCAATTTCGATTTCTTTGGGTTCAACATGTAGTTATTGAATATTCCATCCATTGAATATGTGTGAATGACCTTTTATTGTTTTAAACTTAATATCCACTTATATTGGGTGTATTTATATTTGTCACACATATTTTTGAGATTGATTTGTCCTTAATTTAAGGATACCTTCTTTATAAGGGATTTCATCACATTTGACATTTATATTGAGAGTCCATTGTTGTTATGCACCAATTCACTCTTATATGGTGTATATACTGTCCTTTGGAGTATTATATTATGAATCCATTTATTCTCGTGATATTATAAAGTTCTGACTAATTGTTATTCTTCAATTATTGTATTCAAGTGTCTCTAATTTTGGTAAAACCCCTTTAACCAAAATATCGTTTTAAATGTTTTAATTATTTGTTCTTATTAATATCCATGTTTTCAAAATGGTTTTAAGGATTTATTTATATGGATATTAATGGTTTAAAATGTTAAAATCTTCAAGGTGGTATGGGACACTTTGATTCAAAATTCTCCATACTAAATGTTTTAAATGGTTTTGGAAATGGTTTCTTTTTGTATGGATTCATTATTTCAATATACTAAAATGTTGTATTGTGATTGAAATGTGGAAATGTTATGTTTCCTTTATTCATGTTTTATGTGACACATTTATTATATGGTTCTTGGGCATTGTTATGAAAACGGGTGGTTCCGTGATAAACTAAGGGCGGGTGAGCCCGATATAGGTCTCCAATGCATTGGGTAACGTGAAGGAGTGAAACATTGAGGTTTCTCCGAAGAGATTTAGGGAATATACTGTGATGGGTATTCCAAAACGTAACCAAGAGGGTTACTCCCTACGTAAGAATTTTATGAATTCCTCAAGTTACCTTTTATGTCTTATGATTTCTATGATTTATTCATTATTTTGATATTCCTATGTTTTATAGGTAATGTATGATTTCATTCTTATGTATACATGTACTCATGATTCCTTTCCATATTTTTATATCCCTTAATGAGCTTTTTATGCTCATCCCAAGTTTTTGAAATGTTTTTCATAGGTCAAGGGAAGGGTACATGATGTGATGAAAGTGTCAAGGACGTGTCAAGAAAGAATCCATGTTTTATTTTAAATATGTTTCTGTTGATGGGAAGAATGAATACTGTCTTTTATGTAACCACTTTGTTTAAATGTGGAATGTAATGCACGTTTCATGATCTAATTCTCTAAAACTCTAAACCTGAAAAGATCCTCAATGTGTAATCTTGTAATAACTCATGATTAAGTAAGGTTTAAGGCTGGGGCCTTATATTAATATTATTATACATGTAGAATTTAATATACCATGAAATAAAACATTGACATAAAAATAATAATTCAAGAATTTTGATGATATAAAAATGGAACATGGAATGAGAAAATATAGTATTTTGATTAATAAGATATATAGAAATAATATAAAATAATAATTTGTTTCTTTTAACCACAATTTATGTTATATTATAGTTGATTGAGATAACCACCCATGTCACATAACACAACAGACTAGGATAATCAATCATTTCCTCTAACATAGTAGAGTGGAATAACTGCTCATGTCATATAACATAATGTAGTTAGATAACATCTCAAGTCCCAGTTAATAAATTCTCATGAGATCTAAGATTTATGTAATTCATGGTATAAGTGTTTATTGTTTGTCCAACTCATCATATAATGATAAAACATACATAGGTTTTTTATATGAACTAAATCAAGTATTTAAACACAATTAACCCATGTATATAAAAGGGTTACATATAATATTTCAAGTTTTGTAAAAAATATCCAATAAAAAAATGGCTATGTGTGTAAATATCCTCCAATATGAATAATTAAATATTGGGAATAATCATTATATTGAATAAATGGTAATAAATTCATGTCAATATACATCATTAGTAAATTGAATGGTTATATATCATTATTAATCCCTATAAATAAGAAGGATGAATTATATGATACTCTTAACTGACATAATTAATTTAATGGTTATTTTGATATGTCAGGAAAAATACTCTAACTGATCAATCATTTCATAATTATTTCATTTCTTCATCACCATTGGTACCTATGGATTATAGTAATTATGTGGGTGTTATTATATCAAAATATTGCTTTTGAAAACAATATAATGATAGGAAACATAAAAAAATTTATGCTAACCTAAATGAAACATATTTTATAGGATGATAAGATATTTTGAATGATTTGAGAAATAATTCTATATATTTAACTCATTAACAATATAAGAATAATTTTGAAAAGAATAAAATATTATTTATTTGTTATAAAACGATATAAAAATTATAATATTTAGAAAAAAACTATTTGTATATTTTACGAAAATTTAATGGAATTATTTTAATTGAAAAAGATACATGAAAATAATGAGAGGATAATTAAAGAGTGATTTGAAAAATAGATATATGATTTTATTGGTATCATTTTAAAATAAATAATGATTCAAAAAAAATTTGTATAACCATGAAAGTAGAACATGATGCAAAAACTAAAATGATGATAAACAACTATCACATGGACATGACCATATGACCACAACCAAACCCAGTCCCCACAATTTTCACCAAAACAAATAATGAAAAATGTAATATTAAAATGTATTTAAATAACCATATATATTTAAATACATTATTTTAACTTAAAACATCCAAATTATATGACTTTGGAACAAAATAAAGTTAATGTATGATAAATGTGATGTTAATTATATAAATTTAACTATAAGTATAATCAAGAACATTTAAGCGATTTTAAAATTAAAAAAATATCTAGTAATGATAAAATATTTACAAAAAATCAATTGGAATATAATTGAAGAAAAATAAGAGATGTATAGAATATATTTTGTATTTGATTTTCAATATTATTATTATAAATATGTGTGATATAATAAAAAATTAACATAAAATATAAATATGAAATAGTGAATGATAATTATATTTAACAATATTATATTTGTTTTTGAATGAATTAAATAAATCAAATCAAATTTTTTTAATATGAAATTTTAATTTATCGAGAGAGAAATGGAAATTAATATATGAGTTAGATGTGTAGTTTACTTTGTTAACATTAGATATTTATATTTAATGTTATGAGATTAGAACTAATTAAAATGGAAATTGTTTAAAAAAACTTTATGTATTTCATTGTGTATGAATCAAACAATAATGGATAGAAATTATAAAATTAATAGAAGACATGAAAAAATGGAAATAATGAAAAAAATATGTAGAATATTATGTATATACCATAGAAAATTTAAAATATATACATCACATGAAATATATTTTAAGGAAGTTGGATTGAGATTGACGCCTTTTAAAAAAGACTAATTTTTATGTTTTATAAAATAATGAAATTATGAATAAGTAGAAGGTAGTTAAATTATAAAAATATAAAATAAAATATATTAAGAATAACTTGTTATGTGTAAAATAATATTAAACTAAACAATGGATATGAATTATATATATGATCAATAAAAGAGAGGGAATTAATGTATAAACCCCTATAAAACATCCAAAAATGTGAAATGTGAATTGTATTGTCATGGTTCTGGATGACACGTAGAGGCACCCCATACCTGGTTGTTCACATGGACTCAAGAGCATTTCCCCGAATTCTAGAGGCTACCGACTAGCACTGAGGGCCTTGGTTGTGATAGTGGGGAAACTATGCCCTCATTGGAAAAGTAATAGAACAGATGTAAAACAAATAGCAGTAGTGGATGCATGAATAATCAATAAAAAATTAAACAGTGGAAGACTGGAAATATTAAACTGGAGAATACATACACACACACACACAAATATATTTGAATGATGCATGCCACACAAGTATGTTCAATAAACCAAACAAATCACAATGTTCATATATAATAATACTATACCTTAGTACCAAAGAATGAAAGTAAAAAACTACCAAGCATCTCAAGACATAGTTTGGTCCCATGCTCTCTAGATCCACAGTTAATCAAGAACCAGAAGTGGATGGGTGCATGCCCTTATCTATACCTACAAAAATATAATCTATTTGTGCCCAAAAGCATGGAAACACAGGGTGTGATACTAAATCCCAGTAGACAACCACCCCAAGATCTATCCCTAACAGTTAGTTATTATATTTTAGGTAATGTATTGAAAGTAGTAAATAATGAAGTACTCACCAGTAAAAATCCACAGTTTCAAATATCAACCAATAGGTAATCAAAGCAGATAATCAGAAAAGGTAACCCTCTGGGAAGTACCCACAACCTATCCCCTCTTTTCCTAAATAGAGACATAAGAAAACATATTACATAACAGGTAACCCTATGGGAATTACACATAGCATATCCCCTCTTGTCTAACCTTAAAAGTACAAACAACACTCTGGGCAGTACAATCAGTCTAATCAATCTGGTTTAGTTTAAGCCTAGACTCTTTGGGGAAGCACTCACCATCAAATCCATCTATAGTCTTGAATCCTAACTATAGGAACTATGGGGGAGAAATTATGTCACATTACCCATGTAGCCCATGTTGTGGAACTATAGACACACTGAGGAAGCACTTACATCAATTACCCTGATGGTCTCGCATCATAATAGTAAAATATGCACTCTAGAGAAGAAGCCCTTACATCCATTCTGTCAATAATATTGTACAACAAGTTCTTATAGACCTGTGTAAGTCAAGTATGTATAGAAATGTCTATCAGCAAAATTATACCTCAAAAACAACTTGGCTATAATTCTACAACATATATTCTAATCAAAACAAACACACCTTCCTACAACTAGTAATGGGATAGTAAACAGCAGCCTAAAAGGAAAACTAGACCCAATGGTAAAAATATTCAATCATGGATGGAAAAAATCATCCAAATCTTAGCAATTAACCCTATGCACATTAATTTAAAAACTACTCAAACCAAAAACCATAGCAGGAAAACAATTGGGCTAAAATGGTAAATTCGCAATACCCATTTCATGGGTATTGGGAAAAAATTTCACATGTAACACAAAGACTTTTAATTGAATAGCACAAACCACCTACCTAGACGTTGGATGATCAATATACTTGAGTCTCTGGGAAAAAATCATCTTATAATGCCAAATATCTACAAAAATTTCTAAAACGTTCAACAGAGGATAACATGAGAAGGAAAAGGAATCATGAAACGAAGCTCAAGCAGAAGACCGAGCTTACCGAGGTGATCCCAATGCAATTGATAGTGGTATAATTGGAAATTGGATGCTCAGTCAGGGGCTCAGAAAATGATCATGGCTGTAAGGGAGCTCTCTAATAAACCAAACCTAGAAGAAGGTGTTTCTGGCAATTAGACGTGACCACAATATGTTTAATAAAAGAAAAAGAAAATACACGGTGTGTACTTCGGAAGTACATGGAGTGTACATTCCATTATCATACTCTGTTTTAGGCGGCCTCTAGGTCACCCCCACATGACCATGTGCATGGCTGATACATGGCTAGAACACGGATACCTGTGGTAATCGAGTAAATGACATGTAATCAGAAAGTACACAGTTTGTAGTTAGAAAGTACATGATGTGTTCTCAGAAAGTACTTGGTGTGTACTTAAAAAATTTCTAGATAATCATCTTTTTCTAATAAATTACCAGAAAAAGAAAAATATGCCTCAAAAAGAATATACATGGTCTTAAAAACATCACCCCTTAAAGAAATTTTCCCTAAATTTCCCTTGAAAGGTGGCGTAGAAGAATAAACCCAGAACTGCTATGGGAACTGTAATCCTAGATCAGCCTCCCTCTCCTAAGTCTTGTTCAATACTCGAATGTGCTTCCAATGCACATATACTAGAGGAACAGACTGACCACAGATAATCCTGATACTACGATAAACAATCCAAATGGGATGCTCCTCGAACGATGCATCCACTTAAAACTCAACCTCTTCTGGTTGGAAAACATGAGAAGAGTATGAGAATTAACAATGAAGCTGAGAAATGTGGAAAAGTTCATGCATTTCTTGGTACCTCTTATGTACTGAAACTGATAGGAAATCATCCCAACTCTCTCCAACACCACAAACAGCCCGATGTAATTCATCGAAACCATACCTTATCTTCTAATCATCTTGTGTCCAAACCTCAGTGTGACACATAGTAAAAACTGATCCCCAACCTCGAACTCCAGAGGTCATCTCCGTAGATCAGTGTATAAGTTCATTAGACATTATATAGTATCCATCCTCTTCTGAATCAACTCAATGTGCTCTATGGTCTCCTATACAAGACGAGGTCCTAGCATTTTTGCCTCTCCAATCTCTAGCCAACATAAGAGTGATCGGCATGGCCTACCATACAAAGCCTCATATAGTGCCATCTGAATAGTTTGATTCAAACTACTGTTTTAGGAATAATCCACAAGAGGTAGGTGCTTCTCCCATGAAGCTCCAAAATACTTAATACATACTCGAAGCATGTCCTCAAGAATGTAAATCGTATGCTCGGACTCATCATCTATCTGGGGGAGGTATGTTGTACTAAAAATCACCTGTGTACCGAAATCCTTCGGAAGCCCCTTCCCGACATGAGATGTAAAACATGCCTCTCTGTCTGAAACAATGGAGTGTGGAAATCCATGTAAGGGAAAAATCTCATCGATGTACAACCATCCCAGATCATCAACATTGAAGTTCTCCTTGATCTACAAGAAGTGAGAAACCTTAATGGGTCTGTGAATGACAACTGAAACTACACAATTCCCTTGAGGAGACCTTAGTAAACCTGTCATTAATCTATCGTGACATCATTTCACTTCCACTCGGGAATGATTAAATATTTTAAAAGCACTTCTGGTTGTTGATGGTTCACCTTCACCTAGTCACAGGTCGAACACTTTATGAAGAAACTATAAAATTATCTCTTCATACCTAGCCACAAATACTAATGGTTTAGATCACGATACATCTTGGTGACACCAGGATGAACTACACAAACTGAGGAATGAATGTCCTGCATTAGCTCCTCACCTATATCTGTTGGCACTCATATGCGCCCCTGGAAATGCCAGATCTCATCCTCACATATGGTCCATCCCAGAATAGGGTCCTCTCCTGACATACTCTCCAATAGGACTAGGCATTTTGAATCTGATAGCTACCCCATTCACACTCAACCAAGAAGAGTAGAGGTACCAACTAAAGAAGAAATAAAGGCCCACCTCAGTCTATCATGAACCTCCAAATACATCTCAAAGAATAGAGCCATAAGCTGGCACTCAATGCTGGCCTTCTGAACTACCTGTATCATAGTAATTTTTCTCAACACATCATCCACTGTGTAGACATTCCTAGGCATATAGGAATTCTCAATGTCAAAATATTGAAGGTACTCAATCCACTATTGCTGTCTCAAATTCAGATCACTCTTAGTGAAAATGAACTTGAGAATTTTGTGGTTGGTGAAAACCACAAAATTCTCTCCCATAACATAATGTATCTAACAACGTAAGTCATGAACAACGGTAGCCAACTCGAGATCATGCGTCGTGTATTTCCACTCATGTGGTCTCAACTGCCGAGACTCGTACGCAACGACTCCTCCGCCCTATGTAAGCACAACTCCCATCCCGTTACCTGTAGCATCACAGTACATGGTATAGCTCTTCCTGGCTCTAGAAACAATAGTTTGGGTGTTGAAATCAACCCACCTTTAAGATCCTAATAGTATGACTCACAAAAATCTGACTGCAAGAATCCTACACCCTTCTTAATCAGACCCGGCAGTGGTGCTGCTAGGCGTGAAAAGTCTTGAATGAAGCGTTTGAAGTTTCCTGCCAGCCACAAAAAACTCTGTACCTCAAATAAGTTCTTCATTTTCCCCTAGGATCCTAATTCTCTCAGTTTATATGGGTCTACCGACACTCCTTTCTCAGGGATAACATGACCTAAGAAGTTAATCTGATCCATCCAATAGTGGAATTATGAGAAAAAATCACATAACCGATGTTCTCTAAGTGTACTCAAAATTATCTAAATATGAGTAGCATGGTAGTTTCGAGCGTAAGATTACCCCAAGATATAATCAACGAAAATAACACAATAGAATCCACATTTGGGTGGAACACTCAGTTCATCAGTGCCAAGAAAACATCAGGTGTGTTTCTTGGACTGAACGACATAACCATATACTCATATAGACCATACCAACTCCGAAATTCATTAAGACGTATATCTGATGGTCTAACATGAAAATAATTGTAACTAGATCTCAAGTCAATCTTTGAGAACACCCGGGATCCTTGATGATGATCAAAGAGATCATCAATACTCGGTAAAGGATATCGGTTCTTGACCGTCAATTGGTTCAATTTATGATATTATGTACAATGTATAAGGGTACCGTCTTCCTTCTTTGCAAATAGGATAGGCAAAACCCCAAGGGGACGTACTGGGTCAGATGAAATCCTTTTCCGGCAACTCCTCCAACAGCTTCTTGAGCCCATGCAACTCCAATGTATCCATCCTATAAGGAGGAACGGACACCGGTGCCACTCCTGGTAGAATATCCATAGAAAATTACACCTCTTGATCTAGAGGAAAACCTGAAAATTCCTCGGGAAAGACATCCTTGAAATGATCCACCACTAGAGTAAATTCCATCTGGGAGATCACCTGGTCATCTTGATATAGACTAGAAATTTGGGCTGTAACTCCTCCAAACCCATGATGGTCGGGTCCCGCTCTGCTCACCTGGACATCCCATTCGCCCTTTTGAAGAAACAATCCACCCTCTAGTGATGCGTTGCTTACCCCCACAACGATAACAGTCGATGACTGCATGGAAAGGAAATAACATGTCCATTACGGGAATGACATCATATCCTGTCATATCTAGGACCTATGGGTCCCATAAAAAGTGAAAAACCCCCAACCCCTAAATTAATTCCTTGCACTGATGTACACTCATTGTTCTAGTCCCAAACAGAGTGTCTATAATTAAGACATATGAAAGAAGAAAAGATGTAGAGGCCAATGCTCTCCACAACAGCAGCAGATATAAAGCTATGAGAAGCCCCTATATAGAAAAGTGTATAAACTAAAACTAAGGCAACTATGATCGTACCTCGATTTGTAGAGGGTTTGGGATCCTACTCAGTTGGATCTGCTCCACTGCAATTGTCAAACCTACACCATGACACTATAATCATGTCTTCCCACACTAAGCTGGTCCACCATGTTTTTGTTAAAAACCGAAAGACTAGCTACCACAAAAACGACCTCCACCTTAGCCTGAATGGCTGGAGGAACGCCGGTTCGTAGAATGGTGAGAAACATATGGTGTTTTTCCTGAACAAGAAGTTATCAAAGAACCCCCATCACGAGCTGCTGGTGAGAAAATCAGAAAGAATAGCTAATGATGACCTATCTTGCCGCAAGATCATCACTCTAATGGGTCTCTCGGGCTATGTGTCCTCGAATTCCCACTCTCCCTGCACTGGTAGCACACCACATGACTACCAGAAGAAGTGTCTCACCTCCTTGAATCTCTGCTCATAGACTCTCAATGGTTCATCCTTCTATCATTAGAAGGTATAATAACTCTAGGTGTCGAGACGCCCTGGGTAACAACTCTAGAATCCCTCATATTGAATGTGATAAGAAATGAGATTAATACCAATAGATATTCACAATTTAAAGTGTAACAATCAAGAATGTGAGGAAATTTTCCAATGATTGAAATTTAAATAATTACAATTACATACATATAATTTAACCAATACAATGGGATTAGAATTTAGAAACCCTACCTAAATTTTAATGATGAATTAATACCGATGGATATTCACAATTTCAAGTAGAACAATCAAAAATGTGATAAGAAATGAAATTTTGATCCAAGTAACAATTCAATGAAACAACACCAAAAGATATAACAAACAAATATAGAGATCTATATCATACATAATATATTCAAAAATTCTTATAGGAGAAGGGGAGATGTGGAGAGATAAATTTAAATGAAAGGAAACTGCATACCCTGGTGGTGCAAATATTCAATCTGAGATTTAAATTTCCAATAATGGAGGTTAGGAAGGATTTGAATCTTTCCAGGTACTAAAAATAATGTGAGAGACTATAGGGTTTAACTAGGTATGATAATGGGTTGATATAGGGGGTTTAGGAATTTTTAAGACTAATTATTGGGTTAATTAAAAATCCACAAAAGGTTTTATAAACCATGATCCTTAACCATTTTTCTCTTTTACGGATAGATTGTGCATTTTTTATCATAATAGTTTTCATGGATTGACAAACAATGCGTCATCCATGAAAATACTCTCTATATAGTTTTTCACAGTTTTTAAGGCTAGGGTGTGTGGTTGGGGAAACAAATGTACCAACTGTGCACTGTCCTTTATCTTTAATTTCTCTCAAATTTTGTCCCAAACACACTATAAGGTAAAAATGATATGAAAATAAATATAAAAAGAAAATGACTACATGTAATCGAGAAAAAGTCATTTCCAAAAAGCGTAGGGGTTTTACAATGAATTATTATCATATAAGAAATTTCATGATTTTCTTGAGTGAAGTATAAAAAGATTTTATCTTACAAAACATAACAATAAAGAATCCCTATAACTGATTTGATTGTAACATAAAAATTTTATCACTTGGGTAGCATGGAATGATACTCTCTTAGTAATAATAACATAAACTAAAACATAAAATATCCTAAGGGTAAATAATTTAACTATAAGAAATTTCATAGAGGCTATATATTGACCCCAAGAATAAATATTGATTTATAAAATAACATTTGTCCCAATGATGTAAAAATGAAATAAACATGACATACAGTTTTCATAACATTTGAATCATAAACCCCATGATTAATATTTCCTAAAATGGATAATTAAATAATCATAATTTTATGTACAATAATGATAAAATACATTCGGTGTTAGTATATACAACACACAAATGAAATTGGTTGAGAATATGGTATTTTCCTCACAAAAAAATGTGAGGTGGAAATTCATTTCCTACCATTAAATTTTTATTCATTATATTTACCCCATTTGAACTGGGTTATGAGGGAATTGTTACATCACCTAGATGAATAGAAGAAAATATTACTTTTTTTACATTTTATCTCAATGAATTAGTGTCTTGAAATAAATTACATTAATGAAGGTCATGTCCCAACATTAGTATAATAACCATTCTCAATACCCCTTCAAGATTTCACCTATCTCAGCTCCTAAAATTACTACTAGATTAGAGTTCCCTTAAGAAAATTTACATTAGATAATGGAATGAAATTCGTATCCCTCATTCAAAATATGGATTAGTTTTCTCCTCCTTGTGGATAATACTACAATTCTCCTCTCGCTAGAGACAATAGTTCTTCTGGATTCTATTATACTATAATCCATGAAGATGATGTGTCTCAAAGGCCTAGTGAAGGGATAGAGGCCCTATGTCTTGAATTCCATTCATGGCCTGAAGCCATTGTTAAAAAACAAATATCTAGGCTTAAAAGCCCAATTCAGTTCAATAAATCCTCAACTACTATATAGATAAATTTCCAACTATAATAAGATTGAAAATACTCCCCACCTGAATTTCATCCAGGGTTTCTTGTAAGCTTTTATGGCCTATTAACCACTAACCTACCACCTCAACTGAATTATTGAAATTATGATAATATATATTTATGATAAATAATTAATTAAAATATGAATGAAGATTAAAAATTATAAAACCTTAAATAAATTTACTGAATAAAATTAGATTGTATTATTATTAGATAATTGAATTATAATTATAAAAATAACTATTTGATAATATATTTCCATCAGTTGTTTTTAGTAATGTAATGTAATATATATATATATAGTATGTGTAATTAATGTAGTACATCTACCATTATATTAATGGATGATTTTTAATAAGTCAATAGACTCTTGAGGAATTTATAGGGTGAATCAGTTCCATCACATGGGTAGGCATGGCTAAAAGGGCACACACGTCAACATTGTGGAATGTGATTATGGTTAGCATCTCCATAGGGGACGAGTTTGATAACCATAGGTAATCACCGAGCCTTATAAAATTACAAGAGCCCATTAAGACACATGTTTTAATATAATGACGAGAATATTCATACATTAAACTAATATGGGATCATATATTATATGATTTATTATAATATTAAAATTAAATCATCAGAATTAACTTAAAATGAGGACAAATCATTGTCCTATTTTTCTAATTCATTATATTCTTATCAATAGAATATATATATATATATACATATATAGGATCGATGGATCCACTTAATATATCTTCATTATTTGAGGATAAACGATATTGAAACTTATGTCATAAGCCCATAATAAAAACATAAACACTCAAAAGTATCTTCAATATGACTGTGGAAAAATTATTTACATATTATTAATATATATATACAAATATGAAGCATAGAGGCTTGTGTTTTTCCTCATATATAAATATATCATTACGTGGTTTCATAAACCTTATTCAAAAAAAAAACCAATATATATATAATCTATAATAATGTAAATGTATAATAAACATGTGAAAAGAACTATAATAGAGTAATTATGTATATATAAATTAATATATATATTTATATATATACATATATGAAAACAATTTATCTTAATCATAAAACTAAATTCATATAACTATGAAATATGGAAAATATGATTTTATTCTAAAAATTTATTTTATAAAATTTATTTTTGATTTTTGATTATATTAATCATTATATCGTAATTTAGAATAATAGTTCACATACTAAAAAATGATTCCATATATATTTCTTCATTATATTTTATGATTTTAATTTTTATTTAGATTTTAAAATTTTATGTAGTAAAATTGGAATAATTAAAATAATTTTTCTATTTATAATGGTTATATTATCATGTGATGATTTTTAAATTTTCTAATATAATTTAATTTTCGTTGAATAGTGAAAAGTATTATTTTTTAAAAAAGTATTGCCTTTTAATGCATAACATTAGTATTAGAAGTACCTAACAATTCAGAATGTTTCTTCTTCATAAATTTTTGGTAAAAAATTTATATATTTCAAAATGTCATTTTCTAACAATAAAACTTTATTTAAAATTTTATGACATAAGTAATATTTTATAAAATACATTATATGATAGTATTTGAAAATTAGTTTTTTATGAATTTAATAAAATAAAATTGATATTAAATTTAAAATCATTCAGTCATAGTATTCTAACGAGGTCCTCATTATTTTTAGGTTTATTTATTAAGTTAATTTTTTAAATATTATTTACCTTATTAAAATATATATTTTTTGAAATATTAATACTTTTATAAATAAATATTATTATTAAAATTAAATGAAATAATTTATATTTAATGTTGTAATTTTGATTTAATAAAATATAATTAATAATAAACACTGATTTAATGGGTAATTAATTATAATTATTAACAATAACAAAAATAATAATAATTGACTATAATTATATATTTCAAGAAAGAATAGTAATTCAACGTGCTCTGTGTTTTTGTTTAAAAGTTAATAGTAATGTACATAAAAATTGAATTAATTAAAATATTTCTAGAACATTGATTCATCAGACACAAATCTTTAAATAAAGGACTAATAGTAAATTTAGTAAAAAATAAAATTTTGTGATTAATATCTAATTAAGACTAATAATTCTAAAAATGAATAATCTATAGTCCAATGAAATTTCATAAATTAAAATGATAGATAGATCTTCTAGAATACATTTTTTATCTTGTAAAGACTTACCGAAATGTCTATGAAATCTTACGCCACATATATCATCTAACATTATTGCCTTCCAATTCTTACCCCATACTTATTATTATTTTTCATGGAAATATCCATCTTCTTTACCTATAAATGTTGGATCACATTCACGCTGTCAATACACAATTAATATAATTAAATTTCCTTGAAACCCTAAATAAAATTCCTCGAAATGATGTATTTTGCACTTTGTAATTCCCTCAGTCACAAAAATTATTACTAATTACCTCAAATAGTATTCACTCATCAAGAGGGTGTTCAAGGTATTTACTTGGTCATCACAACATTCATAACATTCATTTATTATTCATTTATTTCCAAACCAATTATAACTATGTTGTAATAATAAAATCACTCTATTTAGTTTATTGATATGTTATTTTAATAACAGTTTACCATGATTTATTATTTGCTATCTACTGAGAAAAATTAGAATCATCATTAGTTCATTTTTGCAAATTATCACCACAAAAAAAGAAACGATTTCTATTTTTCATCACAACATCTCATGACCAATCATAATGATTGTATTATTAGTTAATATTATTTATTAAATATATTTATGTTTAATAAATTATCTACTATTATCCACCTTCATGACAATAATCTTTTAATAATAGAAATTTGAATTGTACATTGTTCCAACTACCACAACCATCAAGAATAATTGTTTAATTTTTCTTCTATTTTTTCATTATTAATAAAAAATATTCCAATCAGGTTCACCATCAATACAAAGAAAAAATATATAATTTGGAATATATTATAATGATATTATTTCATTATAAATCCCACATTGGCCAAACCCTCCAATACACATAAGGAATATAATCTTTTGGCTTGGTTTGACCCCCACAAGAACAATTTTATGAAGTTATGTCATGGATGTAATATACCCAAACCCACACTCTAAAATTTATTGCTACAAAAATAAAATTTATAGTAATATATTTTATAACAACAAATGTCTCATAAATTTATAAATATAAAACATATAACATATAAGTGAAATATTAAACACATACATACACAATAACCTATTATGTTTATGTTTTTAATGAATTGGGAATAAAGCTGACAAAACAACACTCCTATCAATATGTGTTAAAAATAGATTATATTCCCAACATTTAATTTTAAATTATAAGCCTTAATAATTATTATTAATAATCCTTCAAATCATTTAAAATATTTAATAATATGTGGCTATCATAAAAATGCATGTAAGTGATATATAAAAGAATTATAAAACCTTTTAGTCCTTATAAAAATTTTAAAATAAAAAAAGAGGGTATTCATTTAACATAACAAACACTGAAATCTAATAATTTCTTACAAACACATGAAATTAAATTTACTATCCATTGATTTTAATAAATAACATTATAATATAACATAAATGAAAAATCATAATGATGTGGGATTTTAGAAAACCTGATAACTCATGAAATGTTTTTTTGATAAAAAATACATTTTTAACATGATAGAGAATAATATTAACAATAAATAAAATATCATTTAATTAAATTTTGAAATGAATAAATTTAAATGATATCTCATATTCAATAATATAAAATTTATATATGTTCTTAGGGTAATTATCATCATAGTACCCAAACAAGAATCCCTATAATAACCCTTATAATTCTATTAACCATTACAATAGACTCCTAACATAATTCACTATAGAACATAATCATTACCCAATACATTGGTGAGATATTATAGGATCATGAAGTTCATAACATGGAATAGAAACTATATGATGAGTAAAAATATTTATTCATTAACCATTTAATAAAAAATACATTAAAAACACTTGACCACTTATGTCAAACACATTCGGATAATGAAATGCGCTTTTGTTTTAGGTACCCATTAGAAAATATAATACATATTATAGAGGGATAAAATATTTTTATTTTAATAAAAAATTAATTATTATCATGGAATCAAAATAAAAAATAATGGATGTGGAAAAATTATTTTTGATTGATGTCTTTTATGGTATAATAAAACAATTCATTTTTCCTTATGTAAAGGAAGTAAAAATGTTCTTTAATAAAATATGTAAAAATATTCATTCATAAATAAGTTAACCATAGACCATTGTGAAATAATATTTACACAATAATTATTTTATTTCCATATAAATAATTTGATTAATAAATTTTATGGTCCTGACCTTAAACCTTACTCAATATTGAGTTATTATAAGATTACACAATGAGGATCTTTTCAGGTATAGAGTTCTAGAGAATTATATCATGAAACTTCCATTACATTCCACATTTAAACAAATTAGTTACATAAAAGATAGTATTCATTTTCCCCATCAACGGAAACATATTTAAAATAAAACATGGATTCTTTTTTGACACTTCCTTGACACTATCATCACATCATGTACCTTTCCCTTGACCTGTGAAAAACATTTCAAAAACATGGGATGAGTATAAAAAGATCAGTAAGGGTTACAAAAAGTATGGAGAGGAATCATGAGTACAGATATATATAAGAATGAAATCATACATTACCCATAAAGCATAAGAACATTAACATAACTCATAAAATCATGAATAAATCATAGAAATCATAAGACATAAAGGTAACTTGAGGCATTCATAACATACTTACGTAGGGAGTAACCCTCGTGGTTACGTTTGGAATACCTATAAAAGTATATTCCCTAAATCTATTCAGAGAAACCTTAACGTTTAACCCCTTCGTGTTACCCAATGCATTGGAGAGCTATATCGGGCTCACCCACCCTTAGTTTATCAGGGAACCACACATCTTCATAATAATTCCCAAGAACCACAACATAATCATATCATATAAAACATGTATAAAGGAAACATAACATTTCCACATTTCAATCACTAGATATCAATAACACACATTGATATAAAAACATTATGAAATCCATTGTCAATACCAAATTAAAAGAAAAGTAAAACATGGTATTTATTTTTCATTTTAAAATAACGGTTTGGCTTGTAGAGGAAGCCGAAACTCAAATAATGTCTATGGCGTCAGAGAAGTAATTTTCGCCGCATACATACGACATAACATTCCCTTTTGTCATTTTCTAAAACACGTCGTATAAAAAAAATATTCCTTTTGGATAAAAGTAAAAGTCAAAGGGGTTTATACACTGTAAAAAAGAAGGTTGTGTATAAAATAAAATATGCCTCAATGAAAAGAGATTGAGATAAAGTCCCTTACAACGATGATATCCTTGGATTATGGATAAATCAATTACATCATTATGTGTGACAAAATAATATAGAAAAT
Organism: Viscum album; assembly: GCA_963277665.1. NCBI lineage: Eukaryota > Viridiplantae > Streptophyta > Magnoliopsida > Santalales > Viscaceae > Viscum > Viscum album. Next base: position 2,079,332,403 of record OY728152.1, on the reverse strand, counting down.
ATAAGTGGATATTAATTGTAAAAAAATATGTGGTAATTCACACATATTCATAGAATGACATATTCATGGAGTACATGTTTATCCCAAAGAATCAAAATTGGGTTAAGAAGTTCCCTTGCAAAAATTCGACAGCCTCACTGTGTCACTTAAAAATTCCGAAAATGAGTTAATGAGAGAGAAAATGGTATCTCATCACTTGGACATAAAATTTAAATCAATAAGGATATATAAGAACATATCCCAATATAATAATATGAAATTTAAAAGACCCAACAAAAAGAAGTCTTTCAAAAAAAAGAGGGTGAAAGGTTCTCTTACTGACATGGGTATCTTACGAAACATACACCCAATGAGAGATGGAAAATACAAAATTGATGTAAATACTCATAAACAAAAGTATATTACAAAAATAGTAGAATAATGGGAAGTACATATAGCACTCAAAGAAAATTTTGAAAAATGTATCCTAAATCTCACTGGAAGAAAAGTGAGATGAAAAATCCCTTACGAAAACTCGGCAGCCTAACAGCGCAACTTAAAACTTTAAAAAATGGATTGATGAGATCAAATAGAGTATCTCATCATATTAAAAAAAATTATAGAAAGAGGAATATAAAATAACATCCCCCAGCATAACAAAGTGGAGCTTAAAAGAAGTGACATAAAGGATAGTACTTAAAAAGAGAGAAATTGGATCCCTTACAAAAATTCGTCAGCCTAACAGCGCCAATCAAAACATCCAAAATGGATAGACAAGAAAAAATAGGCTCTCTCCTCATATGAACATAAAAAGTACAGTAATAATAACATAAAAAAACATCACAATCTTATGAAAGATGAGCTTAAAAGGAATAACATAAAAGAGTGTACTTAAAAAGAAAGAGAGGGGTAGGTTTCCCTTACCTCGTGTCCGACATGACTCGATCGTTCATTAATGTCATGAATAATAAATTTTGGTCAATTTATAATTGCATAAATACCTCCTTTAAATATTATTATTCAGTTCATATCATATATTATAATGTTATAATAATTGGTTAATAAAGTGAGTTCATATCAGACATTTTTGTCGATGTTCAGTACATGAGTAAAAATTGAACTTGTTGGAAAAGAATTTTCCATGTAGTTATAGGTACATCATCTCCAGAATATTATTTATTTTTTTAAATATAATATATATCTATTATATATTAATTTTATACTATTCCATATCATTTGGTGACAGATAATTAAAAGCAACGTTCATGGAGACGGTAGGTCGTACGTACGCATGAACGCTACTTTCATTTTTTGTCATATTAATGGAATAAAAAAAATGGGAGATATATATATATATATTATAATTCCAGAATTATATACATCATTTATATGTAATATATTACATATATATCCATTATATTTATGTACTTATAATAGTACATAACATTTGGAGATGAGGAATGAAATGTACCGTTCATGGAGACGGTAAGCCGTACGTACGCATGAACGCTACTTTCATTTCTTTTTTTTATTCGATGGAATGAAATAGTAATTATATAAGTTATATTATAATTCAAGTATGATAACATATGTAATTACATTAATTCCATCCTTTATAAATCCCACATATGGCATTAACGAATCAAATCACTTTGAGGGGGCGGTAGTTCGCACTTCCTAAAATGATGATATCGTGTTTACACATAATGGAATCCTTAATGGTATGGCATAAATGAAAAATACAGAAGATTACGGAAAAAATAAACATATTATATATCATATATAAATATAGTGACATCTTAGTGGCCACCTTCGAAGGTGTTAAAAGAATATTGAACAATCATCGTTTTGTGAGGCAGTAATTCGCCATCCACAGAAACAGTATGTTCTTTAAAAATTAGACGAAGGTGTGTGTAAGTTTAGCTTGAATCATTCTCATAAAAACATTATAGTATATTGAAGATACTGGTTTTGTAACAAAAACATAATAAAAAGATTTTAGGGGGTTGGAGAAGCAAAATAAAACAAAAGAACACAAGGGAGGACATTACCTTTAAAACGGGTAACTCCCTTTGATTTTAGATCAAAGGCTTCCATGGAAATGGTTATGCCCAAAGTGATGCTTCAATGATGAAGAGAGAGATGTGGAGAGATTAAATGGTCAGGGTTTGTCTGAGCCAAAGGATTGAGAGGTGTGTGTAAGGTGGTAGAGGTGGGGGCCTTTTATAAGAGGAGAGGAGGGGCACTCTTGGAAAGTTATAAAATATTACTTTATTATAAAATTATTTTCATATTTAAATGGTCCCAAAAGGATATATTTCTAGGATAAGGTGATAAGGTTTCGAAATACACCCATCCAATAGGTTTGTGACAAGTGTTTGTTATATTTTTAACATTATCATTTAATTTTATTTAAATCCCTTATTAATGTGGTAATTGCTGCATCATCGTGATTTCATAAATAATTTAATTTATTTAATGTCTAAAAATTATAAAAAAATATTATTATATAGTAAATATTTTTATATTTGTATTTAAGATTTATATTCATAAATATGACTTTCATAACCCCATTTAAATATTGTTTTAGTAAAACAACTCATGTTGGTGAAATTTTAATTTTAACATTAAATAAAAAGGTATTTATGTCATTTTCCAACCAAAGTGGATCCATGGGGTCACCAAGTTGACCCATGGATTTTCTTGGTCGGCCATGACACATCCAATGAGGGTAGGACATGTTTCATGTTCATTTCATAATATTAAAACATTATTTTCACCTTAAATTACACTAATTTCTTCTAATCGCGATTAAGAATATAAAAGATACAATTCACAAAAAATTTATTTTAATCCCATTGAACCACATTTTAATTCCTAATGACAATAATGTATGTATTATTTTTGAAATTAAAAACACAGAAGTGGTAATGTTTCATTTAAACAAAAAATCAGTTTTTTAAGTACCACATAGTGGTTTCACTATTCATAAAAAATTGATGTTTTTCAGAATAATACCAAAACATCACCATAAGCTATATTTGATATTCCGAATTCAAAAATGATGTCTATTTTACTAAATTCAAATAATATTAGTTACATTAATTAATTTAATAGTTAATTCCCACTGTCATGAAAAATAGCGTGTTTTTATGAAAAATATATATCAAAAGATTTACAGTAGTTTAAGTCCGATTTCAAAGTGAAATTAATTCCAACGGCCACTATTGGATTAAATGGTAAAAATATATTCTAATTTTACTTTAAAAGCAATTCAAAAGATAATAAAATCATATAAATAAATTAGATTAAAAAGTGGGTTTGAATTAAAATACAATATTTTTCACTATTCATTAAAAAAATGAACTTTATCGGAAAAATACCAAAAAATTACACAAAGTAAATTTTGATGTCCCGATTCTAATGAATAATTTTATTTTTTTCAAATATTACAGATAAAATTGTCAAAAAGAGTATTTAAAAGAGGTTCTCCATCAAAAGGCGGTCAATCGACCTTTTAAATAATATTAGAATGTTTGCGCTTAAAATTGGATTCATTCACATTATTAATCCTCTAACATTTATTGTAAACAGTAAAAATATTTTACAAACATATATAATCATTTTTTAGTTACTTCTGTTCATTCCTGCCATTATAACGGCTAGGCGTTAACTACCATTTAAAATAATATTATTTTATTATTAGAGTGCAATGTAAGATTCCCAATAAACTCGTTGTTGCGTATTGGGTACTCCATCGAGCATAGAGTCCCCTTTAAAGTAATATTAATATTTTATTCACAAATATGGATAAATGTGAAAATGTCATATTCTTTATTTACATGGGGTGTTACATACTTCCCCCCTTTTGGGAATTGTGTCCTCGCAATTTTAAAATTGGGCATGGAAACTTCATTGAAAATCCCACATCGGAACAAGAGTCAGTAAAACAATCACTTTACAATAATGAAAGAGAAGTACAAAGGTCACCCGAGTTAACCCATACTAGGATTCCATGTAGTAAAATATGGATATGGAGGAGTAAACAAAGGGTCATGTTCTGATGGAGAGTGATATTAATCATGTCTAGTAGAAAGTTAACTATAAGAAAATCACAAACTTGTGATGGGTTAAACGGTATTTGATTCCCCAGTAGGAAAAGATAACAGACATCATTTTTGTTATAAGTTACTATTAATTGAGGAATTTATTTTTTAGTTTAACTAAATCATAATGAAACATACTTACTTGTCACGTAGACTTTCAACTTTTACTAGATTCCTTAATCAAACTCATATTTTCTCCAAAAGACAAGTATTTAGGAAGACTTGTTCGCATTAAGTGTACTATAATCAACTTCTTGAGAATCACCTAATCCAAAAAATAGAACTATATATTTCCCATGTCTCTAGACAAATTCCAAAACCAAAATTGTTAGTATGAGGTTATATAATCCACAAATGTATAATCCTTTATAAAAATAAAATCTATTCTTAATCTTCAAAATTTTTCCAAAAAAAACCCAAAGTTCAACGAAGACCATTCGATAAACAATTGTCCATAAAATTCATCAATTTAAACAAAACAAATATTGAAACCCAAATATTTGAAAGATTTAATCACATAGTCTTCCATGGTACTAATTAACTTTTATCTCCCAATAACATGAGTTTCTCTTAAATTATCATATTGAAAAGTAATTAACCAAATCACATATCCTCCATGATAGGTTAATCATTTCCATACAAAACCCATAATAAACTTACTCTTGATTCGTAAAATCATCTAACTAAAAATAATTAGTCATTCTTACTAGGTACTTCACGTAGTCCAGTGGTAGGCAATAAATACCAGTTGCACTTTGGTTGTGGGTTCGATTCCCGCAGCTTTGTCTGACGCGACGGGTTGTCACACGGTCTGCGTGTTGTCCTTTTTCCAAAACTATATAATTATTAAAAAATTCCCCAAAATGAGATAAAATATTCAAAAATAATCATATCATATTTTAACCTCAAGTTTATCTCATGCCTTTCATTTTCCATCATAACATATAATAACCCATAATTACCTCAAAAGTAAGGATCATATAAACCCTAATGGTTACCTTTATAATTATTACCTAAACTTCCACATCTATTGGTCATCTCATACATGATGCATTACAGAACATTCCAAGGTACAAGTGGTTTATCATGACTCCTTGATAGTTGTATTAGAACAACCATGAGTTTCCTCATTGAATCCCCCATTTCATCATGTCTCTTAATCAGAGAACCACCGTAGTTTCTTTCAAACCTATTGTCACTTTGGTGCCTGCAAGATCCATCCATTCACTAAAAATAGAATTTTCAGTGTGAGTATATCAACAAAACCATCATGTACTACTGAGGAAGATAAACACTAAGATATACTCCCGCATTCACTTTATCCAAAATAAGGATTCTTTCTAAAATCCTAACCATTATGGTAATGTCACTTATGCCTAGATAATACCCTAACCACTAAAGTAATCTAAACTGACCTCTGATACCAACTGTAAGGACCCAGCCTTAAACCATACTTAATCTCGAGTTATTACAAGATTACACATTGAGGATATTTTCAGGTTTATAGTTTTAGAGAATTAGATCATGAAACTTGCATTACATTCCACATTTAAACAAAGTGGTTACATAAAAGAAAATATTCATTTTTCCCATCAACGGAAACATATTTAAAATAAAACATGGATTCATTCTTGACAATTTTTTTACACTATCATCACATCATGTACCTTTCCCTTAACATGTGAAAAACATTTCCATAACATGGGATGAGCATAAAAACCCCAGTACGGGTTACAAAAAGTATGGAAAGGAAACATGAGTACATATATAAATAAGAATGAAATCATACTTTCCCCATAAAGAATAATCACTTTAACATACCTCATAAAATCAATAATAAATCATAGAAATCATAAGACATAAAGGTAACTTGAGGCATTCATAACATTCTTACGTAGGGATTAACCCTCTTGGTTACGTTTGGAATACCTATCATAGTATATTTCCTAAATATCTTCGGAGAAACCTTAATGTTTAACCCCTTCACATTACCCAATTCATTGGAGAGCTATATCGGGCTCACCCGCCCTTAGTTCATCACAGAACCACCTATCTTCATAATAATTCCCAAGAACCATAACATAATCGTATCATATAAATCATGCATAAAGGTTACATAACATTTCCACTTTTCAATCACAATATATCAATAACACACATTGATATAAAAACATTTTGAAAACCATTTTCAATACCAAATTAAAAGAAAAGTAAAACATGGTATTTATTTTTCATATAAAAAAAGGTATGGCTTGTAGAGGAGGACGAAACTCAAATAATGGTCACGGCAGTGGAGAAGTCGTTGTCGCCGCATACATATGACAAAACATTCCCTTTTTTCATTTTGTAAAATACTCCATATAAAAAAAGATTCCTTTTTGGATAAACGTAAAAGTCTAATGGGTTTATACACCGTAAAAAAGAAGGTTCTGTATAAAATAAAATATGCCTCAATGAAAGGAGAATGAGATAAAGTCTCTTAAAAAGATGATATCCTTGGATTAAGGATAAATAAATTACATAATTATGTGTGACAAAAGAATACACCAAATATAAGTGGAAATTTAGTGTAAAACAATAATTGCTCATTCACATATATTCATAAAACGACATATTCAAGTAGTCCAAGTTTATCCCATAGAATCAAAATTGGGTTAAGATGTTCCTTTGAAAAAATTAGACAGCCTAATGATGTCACTTCAAAATTTAGAAAAAGAGTTTATGAGAGAGAAAATGGTATCTCATCACTTGGACATAATATTTACATCAATAATGATATAGAAGAACATATCCCAATATAAAAATATGTAAATTAAAAGACCCAAAAAAAAGAATTCTTTTAAAAAAGAGGGTGAATGGTTCCCATACAGACTTGGGTATCTTACAAAACATACACCCCATGAGAGAAGGAAAATACAATATTGATGTAAATAATCAAAAAAAAAATTATATTACACAAATAGTATAATAATAGGAAGTACATATACCAATCAAAAAAGATTTTGGAAAATGTATCATAAATCTCACTGGAATAAAAGTGAGATGAAAAACCCCTTACGAAAACTCGGCAGCCTAACAATGCCACATAAAACATCCAAAAATGGATTTAGGAGATCAAATAGGGTCTCTCATAAAATTAACATAAATTTTACAGAAAGAGTAATATAAATGAAAATCCCCCAGAATAACAAAGAGGAGCTTAAAAGAAGTGACATAAAGGAGAGTATATAAAAAGACAGAGATTAGATCCCTTACAAAAAATCTGCAGCCTAACGGTGCCAATCAAAACATCCAAAATGGATAGATGAGAGAAAATAGGGTCTCTCCTCATATGAACATAAAAATTACAGTTAGAGTAATATAAAAGAACATCCCAATCATAATAAATATGAGCATAAAAAATGACTAAAAAGAGTGTACATAAAAAGAAATAGAGTGGTAGGTTTCCCTTACCTCAAGTTCGACATGACTCGATCATTCTTTAATCTCCTGAATAATAAAATTTGGTCAATTTATTAATTTCAAAAGGACCTCCATTAAATATTATTATTCAGTTCATATCACATATTATAATTTAATAATAATTGGTTAATAAAATGAGTTCACATCAGACGTTTTTGTCGATGTTCAATACATGAGTAAAAATTGAACTTGTTGGAAAAGAATTTTCCACGTAGTTAACAGTACATAATATCCAGAATAGTATTGATTTTTTTAAATATCATATATAAACAGTATATATTAATTTCAAACTATTACAAAGCATTTGGAGATAAAAAATTAAAAGCAACGTTCATGGAGACGGTAGGACGTACGTACGCATGAACGCTACTTTCATTTTTTGTCATATTAATGGAATTAAAACAAAATCGGAGATATATATATTATAATTCCTGAATGATATCCATAATTTATATATAATATATTACATATATATCCATTATATATATGTACTTATAATAGTACATAACATTTTGAGATACGAAATGAAATGTACCATTCATGGAGACGGTAAGCCGTACGTACGCATGAACACTACTTTCATTTATTTTTTTTTGTATTCAATGGAATGAAATAATAATGATATAAAGGTATATTATAATTACATGAGGGTAATATATGTCATACCATTAATTACATCCTTTATACATCGCAGATATGGTATTAACGAATCAAATCACTTTGAGGGTGCGGTAGTCCGCACTTCCTCAAATGAAGATATCACGTTTACCCATAATGGAAACCATAATGGTATTCCATAAATGAAAAATACAGAAGCTTAAGGAAAACATAAACATATAATATATCATATATAAATATAGTTACATCTTAATGGACACCTTTGATGGTGTTAAAAGAATATTGAACAATCGTTGTTTCGTGAGGCAGTAATTCGACATCCTCAGAAACAGTATGTTCTTTAACCATTAAACAAAGGTGTGTGTAAGTTTATCTCGAATAATTAACATAACAACATCCTAGTATATTTAAAATAATTGTTTTGTTACAAAATAAAATAATAAAAATATTTTACGGGGTTGGAGAAGCAAAATAATACAAAAGAACACCAGGGAAGACATTACCTTTAAATCGGGTGACTCTCTTTGATTTGAGCACAAAGGCATCCCTGGAAATGATTATGCCTAAAGTGAGGCTTCAATGATGAATAGAGGGATGTGAAGAGTGGAATTGGGAAGGGGTTTTCCGAGCCAAAGGCTTTAGAGGTGTGTGTAATCTGGTAGAGGTGGGGGCTTTTTATAAGAGGAGAGGAGGGGCACTCTTGGTAAGTTATAAAATATTACTTTTTTATAAAATGATTTTTGGATTTAAAAGGCCCCAAAAGTATATAATTCTAGGAAAAGGTGATAAGGATTCAAAATACACCCATCCAATAGGGTTGTGACAAGTTTATGTTATATTTCTAACATTATCTTTTCATTTTATTTAAATCCCTTATTAATGAGGTAATTGCTGCATCATCATGATGTCATAAATAAATTAATTTATTTAATGTCTAAAAATTATAAATAATATATATTGATGTATTAAATATTTTTAGCTTTCTAATTAATATTTATAGTAAAAAATATTACTTGTATAACCCCATTTAATTTTTTTTTAGTAAAACAACTCATGTTTCTGACATTTTCATTTTAAGATTAAATAAAAAGGTATTTATGTCATTTTCCAACCAAAGTGGCTCCATGGGGTCCCCACGGTTACGCATGGATTGTATTGGTCTTCAATGACACATCCAATGAGGTTATGACATGTGTCAAGTTCATTTAATATTATTAAAACATTATTTTTATCTTAAATTACAATAATTACCTCTAATCGCGATTAAAAACAGAAAAGTTACTATTCAGCAATAAATTATTTTAATCCCATTGAACCACATATTACTTTCTAATGTCAACCATGTATGTCGGATTTTTGAAGTTCAAAACATAGAAGTGGTAAAGTTTCATTTAAACGAAAAATCAGTTTTTCAAGTACAACTTAGTGGTTTCACTATTCATAAAAAATTGAAGTATTTCTGAATAATAGCAAAATGTCACCCTAAGATATATTTGATATTCCTAATTCATAAATGATTTCTTTTTTACAAAATTAAAATCATATAAGTTACATTAATTAATTTAATAATAAATTCCAGCTGTCATGACAAATAGAGTGTTTTTATGAAACAATATATATCAGAAGATTGACACTAATTTAATTCCAATTTCAAGCTGAAATTAATTCCAACGACCACTATTGGATTAAATGTAAAAAATTTATTTTAATTTCACTTTAAAACCAATTAAAACAATAATAAAATCATATAAATAAATTAGATTAAAATGTCCTTTGAATTAAAATACATCTTTTTTCACTATTCATTAAAAAATGAACTTTATCAGATAAATACCAAAAATTTACACAAAGTAAATTTTGATGTCCTGATTTTAAAGAAGAATTTTATTTTGTCAAATATAACACATAAAATTTTTAAAAAAGTTGATTTAGAGTAGGTTTTCCATCAAAAGGCGATTAATCAACCATTAAAAAAATATTAGAATGATTACGCTTAAAATTAGATTCATTCTCATTTTTAATCCTCTAACATTTATTGTAAAGAGTAAAAATATTTAACAACCATATATAATCATGTTTTAGTTAGTTATTTCCATTCCCGCCATTACAACAGCAAGGCGTTAACTACCATTTGAAATAATATTATTTCATTATTAGAGTGCAACGTAAGATTCCCAAGAAACTCGTTGTTGCGTATTGGGTACTCCATCAAGCATAGCGTCCCCTTTAATGTAATATTAATATTTTATTCAAAAATATGGATAAATGTTAAAATTTCATATAATGTATTTAGTTGTGGTGTTACATAAATTCTGGTATATTAATATGGGAGAAATAGATTTAGAAAAATATATCTTTAAAAACACTACAACTTGTTTTTATTGTAAATTGTCTCTTACATCGATTCATACTCCTCAAATATTTCTTATATTCATAAGTAATAAAATTATTATATTTTTTTTACATTATTAATAAATTTTATCTTTTTTAATATTCTTGTAATTTTAATCAATAAAATATTATATTCATATACATATGAAATTAAGTTCACATCATATTACATTGAATATTTTCAGCATTGGTGCACAAAACGAATATGGTAAGTTGAAAATGGATAATTATTTCATTATTACATAATATATAGAATAATAATAATGACATAATTATTCGTTTTTATACATTTATTAATGTTATAAAATTATCCATGGAATACATTTGCAAAAAAATAACTCTCTTACAAATAATGGATAAAAAAGTTGTACATACGTGTCAATAACATTTTAATTTTACAATGAAAATGATATGGAGAAGGAACGTATAATTTTATCATTAAATAAAAAATATTATATCATAAATAACATATTAATATTTTTTAAAAATTTATTATATAATTTTTACATGTGATGTGCTTAACAAAAACTAATCACTTCGCATTGTGGAGGTGGTAATCTACATGAATTCATGAACAACACTATCATTTTTAATTAATAGAAAAGACCGAAATTACATGATATGTTATTTTTAAATAATTATTAATATGTCTATAATATTATATATGTATATTATATATGTCATTTTAACTACTCGAGTGAATCAATGATGTAAAACAAATTACAAGGTTCATGAGGTGGTTGTCAGTCCTAAACATGAAAAACAATTTTTATTCCCATTTAATCGAATATGAGATGGGTATTTGTAATTCCATTAATATAAAAAAATATAAATAAATGGAATATAATTTTCATATTACTCAATCATGTTTTCGTAATATCTTAAGGGTGTATAAGGAGATATTAAACTGAAATATTTAATTGAAATTTATACATCATCTTTGAAAAACCTCCACTTCATTACAGCATACACCCTCTAATATTGGCATTATCCAAATATTAGTCCCCCAGAACAATGTTAGGGATATTAGGAAGGTCAGTTTTCGAATTTATTTTCTAAACCTAATGGTTATTTATGTGTATATATGAAAGGATATGTGCTGCCATTTTATAGATGATGTGAGGGACTCCTATAGAAATATATAAATTATTAAATTAATATAAATAATTTTTTTGAAAAAATGGTTATAAAATAATAATATTAGAATATAAGATTATTATGAGTTGAAATTATATTATATAATAAATTTTCTACATGTATGGTTGTGGTTTTTCACCCTTATATCCTTATTTTATCAACAATTATCCCTTTGGATGACTACCGTGATTACAATGATTTTTATCTTCCGGAATGATAAATGTTACTCTAAAAGGAATAGTGATCCATAAATGGAAAATGGTTTATATATTAAAATAGATCATAAAAAATTGCATAAAATATCATTTAATGTATTTAATATAATATAAATAATTATTTCATATCGTAAAATATCTTTAAGGTCTTTCTAAGAAGGAAAGAAAATAGTATAATATAATATATATCTAGCTCATATAAAATTCTATGAGATTAACATTAATTATAATAGGAATATTATATGGTCTTAATAACATAACACTTTTAGATCTGGATTGTTTTTTATATCATTTTAATACTTAACTTTGTGAAACCCCTTTGTAAACATTTTTAACACTAACTTTGGTATGGAATTTTTCAATAATCAAGGGTTTTTATTTTATCATAATTTGAAAATAGGAGTAAAATTGACAAGGTATGATATCTACAATATTTTTCATCGTTACATCCGTCTATTACGATTTTGAGGATTATATATATTAGAATAAAAATTATTTATCGTAAAATACTCTTAATGTCATCATTGACAATATTTATTTAATTTCAAATTAATGTCCTCAATAGAGTAATTTATTTAGATTAAAATCCTTTAATAAATATAAAATCGGATATATTGTACAATAAAATTCATTTCACATTATATCTCACCCATTAAATATTAATTTTTTATTTATAAAAAAATTTATTTGATTATTAATCATCCTTCACATGTAGTATACTGAGGTTCTATAATAATTTAATGGAATTATATCATCAATATAAATATAAAATAATTTACCGTAATTAAAATTAATTACCGAATTTAAATATTAACCATTATATTTTTTCTAAATTTATATTTACTAACATAAATACGATGATAAAAATTTAAAAATATAATTTTTGCTATTATAGACTTCTGAATCATTGAACAAGAATTAGGATAGTTCTTCTTTATATAATTTTAAAATCAACATATTTCCATTAAAATAAAAAATTATAAATAAAATTTATTAAAAAAAATTATAGAATAACTTTAGATCCTCATATTTGATCATTATTACCCCAAATTTTATCTTTTTAGTGTTACACAACCACATCATTGACATTTAAAAATATTTCGTTATCTTTTATCATATAAATAATCATTCATATGATATAAATTGTTTTTTGTAATAATGATATTATAATATCATCAATTATTATGTCAATAAGTCTAATAAATTTTTCAATCTAATTTATTACATCTCAGAAGTATAAAAGATGTAATATGTTATAAAAACAATACATTGTAAAATTCATCTAAAATGTAACACCATTTATGAATTCAAAACAAATTAAATTCAGGGTAAATATGAATTTATAATTCCAAAATTGAATTAAATTTTATTAAATTTAATTTCTACAAGTGAATGATATTTCTTTTAATATAAATTTGCAATACACAAAAAAATTATTTTCAAGAAAAATGGCTATTAAGCAAAAAATGAACCTATATGAAAAATCTTGTATAATGATTATTCCTGTTTAATAAGTTATATTGTTTCAAACTAATTTATAATAATATTAATTAAATATAAAATTATTTAATAATTGTAAATTTTAATGAAAATAAATTATTTTTTTACCAAAATCAGTATTTTTCATTATTTACTAATATATTCAATAATTTAATAAAAATCTAAGAAATTCATAGTATGATCATATAAGAATTTGTTAAAAATATAATTATTGGTGTATGGTTATCCCTAGGGTTTATAAGGTGTTATTATTGATAACTATAATTATTTAGTTACTCTATCATTACATGATTTCACACAAGGTTCCCTAACATTATTTATTGTTTGAGGATTCATCGTTAGTGGGTGTAAAGTAGGTTTCTGTAGCCATTAATATAGGTTTAACAGTGACATAATTCATAGAAACCCCCAAGGTTTACCACTTCCATATTACAGTACAATCATACTTTAAAAATGCAATATGTTCATTAGGGCTTCATACCCAATGGTTCTTAGGAACTCACATTGGTCAATAGGATGTGATTATAGGATATTCATACCCTTTGGGGGGGGGAATTATTTCCTATTTTAGAACCCTCTTATAGATTTTAGATAAGTTTGGGAATCTCTTTCAAATAACTATACGAAACTGTTTTCCCTAAAAAATGATTAAGTGTTGCCTCCATGAATATATAGATGGGGTTTTAAATGAGACCATCTATATGTATCAGAGTAAATTCATCCATTTCCTATTATTTTATAGAAATGGGTATATATATAATCCATTTTAATAGAACCCCTAGTGTATTCATATGTCTAGGGAGTCAATTGACAATTTTTTGGAAGGTATTGAACCTTCCTGGGGTGTATTATGTATCATTTATATAAAAGGGAAAAAAACCCACATAGTTCATTTAAGTTGTGAATTATTACATTATTCATAAAGGATATTTATGAATGATATTAGAAAATATTTGTAGTGATCAATCCATATGATGGTTTTCTATATATCATATTTTCAAAAGGACTCAATGCCATTGAATTTTGATATTCCCTAAATGTACTAAAGAGAGTAAATAGTTAAATAGTTCTTGTGAGGCTTATTGTCCCAGGGTATACAAATATAGGAATTCCATTTGGACAAACCCCAATATGGATTCCATGTTATGTGGGAATCAAATTTTTTCACTAAACTGGGCTTACAGACTGAGGTTTCCCCAGACACAGGATATTTATGATGTGATTGACATGACCATTGAAAATCCTTATGCTAGTGTGATCCATGATTAGTGTGAGAAACCTATTTTAGAAAGTTATCATTAACCCTATTTATGTATGAAGAATCTCTAAACCGGGGAATCCCTAAAGGGGTGTTTAATTCTATTCCATAACCTCAAAAAGGTCAAATTTACATCTTCTCAATAAAATGAATTAGTGTTATAATTATTCAATTCAATGGGTTTGATGTATATAAGGAAATGGTCTTGGATTACAAAAAATGTGATTCTCTTGTATGATCACACATATTTTTGGTCGATGGGTGAGGAGTGATTATAATATTATTAGAGAATTAAATCCCTCGAGTTACGTATATTTGAGTTATGAAGGAACTTACCCCAAGGTGGATTCCCATGGGATCCTGATCATTAAGAAGGCATCATAATTTTCCTCTTGGTAAATTAATCAATTTTATCATAGTTAAATGTTATATATTATCAATTGTATTCCAAAAAAGTATATCATGTCCAATGTTGTATTGATTTCATGATTATCATGTTGGGGATATATGTTTGTAATGTCCTTGAAGTTTGTTTTACATGTACTGATTGTCGGGAAAACAATTCATGATTGTCAGCAAAACATAACATGATTGTCTATCATATAATCCTGATATGTCCTAGGGTGCATCACTTGATTGAATGACATGTTTGTAGGTTATTCATATAATCCAAATGACACAACAGAGGTTCATCAAAAGATAACCACGGATGTATCCAAAGTTCTTGTATGACCAATGCTATCATGTTGGGAGGCTGTTTCAGAATATGGTGGGAACATCCAAAGTGATTCCCCTAACATGAATGATTTTTACTAAAGAGTATAACTACTTGGCCAAAATTTCTAGAGGACATTAAAATACTAGTTTGATATGAAGATTGGGTTACTTTTTTCAAGGTGACATGTCCATAGTAATTCACATTTCATTTATAACTTGTCTCAGTGTTCTCACATTACTTAACTAGTTATGCAAATAGTCTCGTTACTCGACAATAAAATCATCATATTAATATTTTTACAATTAAAACATCCTTTTCATTATTTATTTCATATGTGACTCAATATTTTTCAAGCATTTTCTTATTGAAAATTCATGTTACTAAGTATTCATGTCAAAGTTCCATCATATTAACTAGTCAGTACACTAGAGGACCAGTAGGTGATCTATAGGGTTATCATGCGAAACCCAAATTTAGACTTTGTAATCCAATAAGTAATTCTTCAAATTTTAATTGGTGGAAGACTGATGTTATCACATGGATTTCCGCTCCAAAATTATACCCTTCAATGCTCCTTGGGGAGTATTCAATATTGTCTTTTTGTTTTGGGGTAGACATATTGGCATCATCACCCGAGTTCTATGCCCCCATGTATTTCCCTTGTATTGTAGATATGGGTTGATTATATGGAGAGATTATTTATAACACTTTGTATTATCAAGCTATGGGTCATCCATGAAATCATATGAGAAACATAAACCATGGGGACACTCTATCTCCACCAAATTTATTGGACTATTGTATATTAAAATGATTCTATCAAAATAATATAAATGAATGTAATAGATCATTCATATAAATATGATTAAATATATATGATTCTTTGTAAGATTAGGAAACCTATTGAAGAGGTTTTTTCATGACTATGGGAGACATGTCTAGGGGCTTTCATAAGATAAATTTGTCATATCAGAATCCAATAAAAAATAATTCATGCCAAGGGGGTATCATTGTAATATAGAAGACTTGTCCAATGGACTTCACGTTATCAATAGTGATCACAGAAGGAAAATTACCCATTTTTAATGAAAACATGAATATCTTTTCCTCATGAGAGGATTCCCCCTTTAATATTTTTATTCCATACATTATAATACTTTTAGAATATTCCCAATGATTATCCATTACGATGTCATGTGATGAACAATGAATCTCATGAAGGTGTGTAAGAATTATCATGGGTAGTATCTCTACTTTTATATTATGCATGCATGATAGAATTGAAATGTAAAAGGGATTTTGAAAGATCAGGATTTCATGCTTGGGATTCCTAGTGAGATCAAGTATAATATTAGAAATGAATTCGCATGATCAAATAATACATTTTGTGGAATGTTTCATCATCAAGTGGGATTTTTGAACGGAATATGTATTATCAAGGGGATAACATGAGGAAAATATCCCCTTCACCTGATAAATAGTGTGACTTTTATCGCATGGAGACTATTTATTTTCAGTTTTATTTCCATATTATACGTGGGGCATTGTGTAATTCCCAGGAATCTATCACTGAATACACCATGTGATGAGAGTATAACATCATGGAAACATTGAATGATAATAAATTTTTGACTAGAAACCATTAAAATAATATGATTACATTTTTAATGGGCTTTGTAAGATCATAGAGACTAACCATTCGTGATTTTCATGATCATCAAAATACCATGACATGCATGTGAACCATTCTCATGGCTTTCTCTATGTATTGAGATCATGTATCTTCTTAGGGTATTTGAAATTGATGTGATATTTAAACCTAATCATCATGTAGTAGTGTTTCTTATTTCTTTTTATTATGGATAAAATAATACCATACTTTTGGTATTTCTTAAATTCCATGATTTTCAAGGATCATTTTGAGGGAAATACTAAACCCCCACCCCCATCAGGATCGTGGTCGGCCACAATAAGGACTCAGTAATGGGGAAAATAAATGACCGACAGTGTCCTTGAGGCATCCACTAATTAGCTTCCTATGTAGTTATGGTTCATACAAGATTATTTTGGTATTCCTCCTGAAAACCAAAAAATAATAGTGTGAGAGAACAACTCATTACACCAATGACTTAAAATCATAGAACACTTGACATTTATTCCATCACATGAATTCATTTTAATAACTCACTAAAATATACATTTCAAATTTCCTCATTGTAGAGATCACTATAAAACATAAAAAATATCCATTCGTAATCTCTCTTCGTGATATTCAGTCACACTATCCCTCAATGTGACTAAATTTTATCAATACACTTTAAAAAATGTGTGGTCCAATAAAAGATAATATTAATAAAATATAATGAATTATTTCATCCACATGACTATCAAGTGGGATTCACATGATCATTTGAATGGGTCTCATGATTTCTTGATGATTATATGGTTTGTGAGACCATTACAGGGTTACATGATTATAATTCATTCAATGAGTCATGTTATTGTGTGATGATCTATGGGTCATGATATTTAGAAGACATATATTGGGTCTTCAGATCTTCAATACCATTATGTTTCATTTTATTTTCAGGACGTTTTCAAAACAATGAATCCATTTTTGCATGGTTCCCCACATATATGAAATGTGATCCTTGTTTTTCACATATTGCTTCTAGTTATCAGATATATTCCCATACATGCATCCATAGGGTTAAAATTTTTATGAATGAAAACTTCCAAATCTCAGTATCATGTTTTTTATAAATATAAATATTTTAGGGTGATTTCACATTAATAAAATTAGAGCAATCTTCTACCACAATGACTTCATTTTTATGGATTTGATAAGATGGATAAATTTTTCATTCTCTCATCTGATTACAATATTCTATCTCACTGGGTATTATCTTTCACTTTTTCTTTAATAAGTATATCTATAAGAAATTTAAATTTTTGTACCTCCACTCTAGGGTTTATAAAATTTATTGTCTAAATCTTTCTGGGGTCAATATAGTATTGATGTCACCAATCGTCAAATTACTCAGAGTTATTTGATTATACTTATATCTTATATGAATAATCGAAGAAATAGTTGGAGATGGAATTGGTACATCCAACCTGATAATAATTTCATTGTGAATGGGAATTTCCATTTTGAGGTAGTAAGAGCCCCTAATAATTCTCTATCAAGGTACACACTCTTTATCATTATATTGAAATATGGACTTCTCAGTTTTTCATATATCGTCTGTCAGAATTTTCTCAAGTACTAATTAGTAGTTGGTGTCGTTGTAATAATACATTTTGTTTTTTCACATGGTTATATAGAGATTAAATATTAGGACATTTACTGATGGTTAGAATACCCCTTCATGGTTACATGTTTGATGAAGTTCTTCGTATGGTGGATGTTTGAGATGACCCCACACAAAAATAAATAATGGTAAGGGACATTCTCTGCATCATGAAGGAGAAGTTATGGAAGGAGATAAAAATATACTAACTTATATCATTTAAGGGTTGAATCAAAAAAAAATTTAAATCACAGTGGAAAAAATCTAACCATTATACGCCCTCATTAATGTCATTCCCAACAAGGATGCGAAGAAAATGATCCTATTCAACCATCATCGAAGCTATGGAGTATGAATCAAGGGGAAAATAGGTGAGACATGATGTATCTACAATCTTCAACTAGCATTGTTTTTAGCCATGTATTTGATAATATGTATTTTTATGCCTCTGGATTCACTCTTTGGAATTGAAGTTGGAATTTCGGTGATTTCACATCAATTATATATGGTGAGTCCACTTAATCTGTCTATGTTTACTCTTAATCACCTTTATCATCTCCTTGGTCATATCTAGCAGGGTAACATGCCTTATTATATTGATAGACCCTTCTAGTTCATTTTTTGTTGGGTAATATTGTATTTTTAATTTCACAAATAACAAAAAACTACCAGGATCCATGATTCTTTATTTTTCTGATTTTTTTGAATGTTTTTGTTGTTGAGGGGAAACCCCTAGGTCCTGATGAGGTTATTGAAAATTTGATTTTATATGATTGTTTTTACATTATTCCTTATCATTCATTGAATATGAAATCTAATGATAACATTAGTGGATCTCTCATTGATATGTTAGTTAAAATATCAGTTCAGAATGGGGATCATATGACCCATGTAGACAGTCTTATTATTTTTGAGATATATACCCTCAATTTGTTCGCTCTCAAGTTTGGATGTATTCAATGGGATTCCCATATCCCATTGGATAGATTGTGGAGAGAATGGAATCATGACCCCATTTTCCAATTTGGTCTGATTTTAGCATGTGATGAAGCAAATGTTGAGATTATTAATTTACAAATTAATTCCCCTATGTATTAATTTTTTTTTATGAACAATCTTATGGAGAATCCTACCAATGAAATGTTCAAAATCAACCATCTCATCCGGTGGAAATCCATGTGATTTACCAATCCACTTATCTATAGATAAAAATAATGGAGTTTAATCAGGAGATGAAAAATCCTTTGAAGAAATTTTCTCATCATATTGATGAACATCCCATTGGTTTAATGGAACTTGTTGAAGAGGTATTTCCTTCAATACTATTGGTATATGATCCAACATTTGAGATAATATCAAATAAGATTCATCTCTTTATTCTTCATCAACACATCCAACCATTCATCCTTTTTACATTCCATAATAACTTATTATAGAGAACCAAAAATCATGATGTATAATCGGAAAGTAAATCCATACAATGAGTATCGAGACACCCTTCGAGGAGTTTCATCTCTAATATGAATGCCATGGAATGATCGTTATTCACACGAGTGTACATGAATTTTATTTTCATCCATTATATGATATCATATAATAAATTATTCTAATTCTATGAAAATTGGATAGTAATGATGGGAAATGAATTGTTTTTATAAGGGGACTCCCATAGTTAAATTACTAAGGACGTCTTATGAGTTTCTAAAATATAGATTTTATATAATACTTCATCTCAATTACTTGATGGATGACTTGAATACAAAAAAAGAAACACATGATGATATCATAACTCACTCAATGTTAGATTTTATGATGTTAACATCATTATTAGAGACAACTATTAAAGGATTTGAAGATTTTTCCTCATTTTTAAAGACTCATTATCCTCGGTTAGCAATAGAAGAAGTGGGGTAGATGAAACCACATCAATCAAATGACACTTCTTTCTGGACTTTGAATGACTTAGAAAAATATCCTATTGAATATTATTATAGTCTGATAAAAAATGTTTTAATTTTGATAGAATCATTAGAGAGGATCTAGAATTTTCATATTCCTTCCCATTCTACACAATATCAATAAATAAATATCCAAAATGATACATGTCATTGTATAAATTTTATTAACTTAAAATGAAGATTACAATTCAATTATTTGACAATGTATGGATTAAAATAATTCATATCCTTTATTCATACTATGTAAACCTATACACCTAGATTTCATTATGAAACCGAAACATATTTCACTTTATTACTTTTCATGAATTCCTACTAACAAAATATACGTCATTGACATATATAGTAGATCTTTTAGAGGATCACATAGTCTAAAAGGATAATTTGGCCCATGAAATCCATAAAGGGATAGTGATCTAATGGTATTCTATGTATAATGGGCATAGTGAGAAATTTTTTTGTTTTTTATATGGATAAATATTGATCCCCATTGGCTTCTCCTCTTATTTTTTGTATTAACTTATCATTTTCGAATGTTTTATATGTGGAAATATTAGATGGTGTGTACATGAATTTTTTTATTTTAACCCTCTATAGGTTTTTGTCTTCAATAGTTTTATTAATTATACAATTTATAAATGGTCAATATTTGTATGACAAGATAATGTGAAATCTAGTGATTAGGGAATCAAAATCTATCTAGGATTAACTTTATTGTTTTTTTAACCTGGAAATATTTGTTTTTGTTTATATTCGTCACATAATGCCTGGATAATTGGACTATTATTATGTTTCATTGAATGGTCATCCAACATGAACAATCTATTATTATAGTCAGGGGTCTTGAAGCACTCTCATTATACAAATATAGTTTTCGGTATTTTGACATAGAAATTCTATTACTGTATTTTATGTTTATCATTCATAGGATTTCTATTTTATGTTTTAGGTTTTCTATAATTGTCATTAAATAGATTTATTTTTTGGTCTTATAGATAAATCCTTCATTAGTTGTGGGTGTTGTTTAAGGTATTCTTGTTCGGATCAGTTGCAGCTATATTTTTGTGTATTATAGATCAGACTTTTAATTTGTAGTGAAGGATGGGTTTTCTCGTCGGGGTTGAAGACGCCATGTTTAGAATAATGATTGTACATGAAGGGATCTAGAACACTACATTCATAATTGGTATTCAGATGATTTAATGTTCACAAATGGTTCTCAAACACATTGTTCATGTTGAATACATTTAGAATGAATATCCATGACATGTTGCATCACCCTACATGCTGACTCAGATTCTCTTTGACATATAGTGAATAAATATGGTTATTGATACAACATGGATAGTTAAAATATGTGTTGTGAGATTTATTTTATTAGAATCTTGAATCAATGAATATGGAATAGGGCATAAATTATGAGGATGACCCAAAACACACTAATGTGTTGAGTTCCACCCTGACGCTACCAATGATCCAGATGAATGAAGCTTATTTCCTATAAGGATGTTATATTCTTGTTGTGAGTTTAAAAGACATTATGAATCAGACAATGGGACATATATTCATGGTCAAGTATAGGTTTCACCACACCTTTTCAAGCACTACATCTGTTTTCTGAAGACTCAAATATCATGATAATTAAGCTGGATTATTAGAAAAAGCTATACAAAAAGGGTTTTGAAACTATAGATTGGATTATATCTTCATTGGGAGGATTGGGGATGAAACCGTGTGGTTTTGGGTGAAATGGTGTTGTTCATAAAATGGTTCAATAATGTAGTGTCACATTCCATATTTGAGAGAGGACTTAATATATGGGGGTTCAATGAAATGGATTTTAAACCTAATTGAATAGTATATTTAAGGGTATTTAATTCGTGGTACAGAAATATAAGAGTTAACTATTAGTTGAAACTGATAGGAACAAGTATTCCATCTATAGTGGAAAAATTTCATATTCCTTGTGGTCTAGATAAAACACCATGATTTAAGGATGCCTATGTAGAACCAAAAAACTCTTATAAACAAGATCTCTAGTGGGGATAAATTATCTAGTAATTCAATATGGGGTCCCTTTGGATCACATAGTCTATGATACTAGTTTACTACATGGATGAAATAGGTGTAAGGGAACCCAATGATTACGGGGTTCTAAGAGAAGGATTAAAACTCTAGGAACTGGATTTGTCAAATTATACTTCAAATTCATGAAGTTTATTTATTGAAAATAAAATATTCATGAATATTTTTTGAACCCTAAAAGTAGTTTCATAACTTAGGTAACATGTTATCACAATGAAGATATGTAAAAATAATTACACTATCTTTCTCCATGTTGAGGGGGTCTAGTGATGGGAGTTTGGATTTTACTATTTCTACAAGGTAGGACCTATGCTATTTATTCCTCATTTAGATATTTATTATCTTTTTTATAAACTATATATATAATTTTTTTATTGAGTCAATATTTGATATTTTATAAAGAAGAATTTTGTAGGTTTTAATCTAGACAAGTTTTATGCCTCATTGACAAGCAATTTTATAGTATAATGATTGGGACCATCCATGGTTAATATTTATGATCGTACTGATTTGAACGAAGTGAAATTATTTGAAGGTCATTATTTACGTGAACCTAATATGTGGTAAATGTTAAAAAATAGTCTAAATTGTATATCCATTACCAGGATTACTCTACAGAGATTAAAAATTGGATATTTAACATTTTCTGACGAGTCCCATTACATGATTTCTTCCATACATGTTTTATGTCACATTGAATAGTAGTTCAGGGACCAATGATTTGGACCATTAATGGATCCTGATTATGTTCATAAATATTTTAGAATGGTGTAGTTCATTTATATTCATGACACATGTGAACTAGGTATGTTGGGGAATGTTACACAATATCCTAAATTTGATACCCATTGTAAATAGTAATCTATAGTTTTCTTTAGAAAGACATGAAAATGTTCTAAAAAATGACAAGAGGTTCTCGATATTGGAGTAGTGATATTTAATTATCAATCTGGGGGTTTCCCAGATTGCCTTAAGGAGATTAGTTCTACCGCTATGATTCTAGGGCTCATAAGGATCATAACGCCCTTCTTGCGAGGCAATGATTCCACTAGTTTCTGGGATTGTGACCTTATGTAGATCCTACTCAATAATCACCAAATATATATATATATATATATATATATTATCCTTTATAGGGGTGAAATTGGTCTATTGCAACTAGATTTTCTCATGAAATGAATTAAGATTTATTTATTGAGGTGCTTAAAAGAAGAAGGATGAACCTCATGCTCTAGTTGACTTAGGTCAAGCTCTTAGAATTCTTATATAATGAATGATGTTAGTGATAACCTGAAAAATTTAACATCATTTTTTATCAATGTATCTATCATGCAGTTCTACATCATTAAAAAATGATGTTTCTTATTCTGCATATCATCGTGTGGAAAGAAAATCATTCTTTTAGATTAACATGACGATGGATTGACATTGGAACTGACAAAAAAATTTCAAATCTAGCATTGGGGATAATTTCGATCATTTATGTGAATTTAGAATTGGAAAAAAAATTTATCCATGAACAATCTTATTAATGGGTATCCATATGCTGGATATCGTCATAAATAGATTTATTCCATTAACAAAAAAACCAATATATGGATTCGAATAGTGAATAACCATAGTGAATATGCATGTATTGGATCCATTGAACCAGAATTATATTCTAAATTTATTTATGGGATTCCATAGGTTTCCCCATTCATATTTTAAGGGAAGTAAAAATTCCTTAATTATTTACATTAATGAGATCCCTCCATGTTGATCAAATTCATAACCATTATATAGGGGTGATTATCTCAGAGCAGTTGGGTCATCACTGAATAATAATACCCCGAATTGGAAGTCTAGAAGGATATGATGTTATAGTATTTATATGATAATGGGTATGATACCTAGATGTGCTCAATTGTGAGTATCTGAGTCATATTGAATTCATGGGTTATAGAAGGTCTAAATAATTACCCATGAATATAAGTGTTAAATAGAGGTGGATACTATTGGGTAAAGGTAACCCATTGATAATGGAAGAATCCCATATTCCATGTGGTTAGGGAAATAACTCCCTGATTTTAGGGGTCCAATCTTTAGTCCTAATAAATTCCTAAGAAAATTTATTTAACATTGTCACAATTACCACGTGAATCCTAGTGGGGTCCTATTTGATTTTCTGGTCCCTTTAACAAGTCATATATATGGAAGAACTAGGAGTAAGGGATCTGGAGGACTGTGGGGTAATAAGATAAGGCTAATATGTCAAGTAACTTGTGTTATTGACAAAGATAATGAAGATATTATTCAGATCCTGGAGAACATAACATTAATTAAGGGTTCAAGAAATATAAAATTTACACTAGCATGTATTGAACACATTATGAGGCAATAAAATCGAATATGTAATTTATGTGTACAAACCCATTAGAGGGGATAATCTATTCCACGTGAAAATAATTTTCTTTTTTATTTAACATCATAAAACTGGAATTTTGACAAGAAGTTTGACATCCGGTGACTAGAATATGGTTCCAATTAGAGATACGTCTCAGTCACGTCCATCATAGTGGATCACTAGAATCAAAAAGCACACAAAATCTACGCTCATCCTTTGAAGAAATGGAGAACTGGGTAGATGATTAATTCACGTGAGAGTGGATCTCAGTTAGATCCCTGCATAAATATATCCCGTATACATTATGGGGTTTATATTTATAATTTTATATGTTTAAACTGAACCACAAATTTGAGATATGGGTGAAACTAGGTATCATGTTATATCTAGAATCAATCTACACATAGTTCTCATATAAAATCTCCTTAGGTAGTAATTTCCCATTAATATGTAAGTTGGGATCATTTATTCATCAAATTGACCCTTTATTTTGGACATGGTGGTTAATACATATCCTATGAGGATAAATGATAAAGAAACACTATGTTATTTAATGGGAAACTCTCCAAATTATTCTGACCTATATGAATAGTGGGGAATTTTCTTATTTATTATCGTTGATTGACTAACAATTAGAGACCCATGTGTAAAAAAATATTATGTGATACAAGGAATCAACCCACATAATATTTATGAATGGGAAACAATCTATTTGGGACTAACCCATATATAGAGGGGGAATCATTGAAGCAATTGTTTGGTTAAACCTAGGATTGGAGATTTGAATCTCACTAGGTATCTAGTGATTATAATAATCATGAAACAAGTATTTCTTGAATGAAAAAAATCTTCAAACATATATGAACCATACGTATAGGGGCGATTTTCCCAGTTTATGTTGTAGCTAGACCTAAGATTGTATATCTTGGAATCAATATATATCCATGGATAGAAAAAATCAATCCACTAGTAGTTATTGAATAAGAAACCCTCCAGACTAATCTAATTTTTATGAAGATGGTGCATTTTTTTTTAAATTTATTTTTGTGGCTAGAACATGTATTGAGGATTTATGTGTCACCAATTATCCGGTGAGGGAAGGAATCAAGCCACACATAGTTTCAAAAATAGAAACACTCTATACAGGTTTGAATTGTATGTAGAGGGGGAATTATTCAAATTTATTAAAGTGGATGGGTATAAGATAAGGGATATGTGTGTAACTACATATCTTATGATTGAAACAATCAATCAACATGTAGTTCTTAAATATTAAATTCTTCAAGCACGTATAACCCATATATAGGGGAGGGAGGGGATTTTTCTTATTGATTATTGTGTCTTTACCTAGTATTGGAGATTTGGGTGTCAATACATTTCATGAAATTGAATGAATCAGCAATCACAATGTTCAAGATTTGGAAAATATCCCCATATACATGACCCCTACAACGATCAAGGTATTTTTGTTGTTCAATATTGAGGATGGACACATTATTGTAGATTCGAGCATAAATTTATATCATGTGATGGTAGGAATCAAGACAAACATATTTCATAAAAGAAAAACTCTCCACATAATTCTAAACCATATGAAGTGGGGGAATTTTTCCAATTAATAAATTTAGATAGAAAATGTATTGGAGACACGAGTTTCATTATTATTCCTTTTATAGAAGGAATTAATACCCACATATATCCTAAATGGGAATCTTTCCTTACAGGTCTAAACTATATATAGTGGAGGAAATTTTTCTTTTTGATTATTGGAGATCAATGCATGATTGGAGATCCAGGGTCAATATATATCCTGTGATAGAAATAATCTAGCATAAAATAGTTCAATAATGGGAATCTAACCTCAAAATGTAACTAATTAATAGGGGTATCATTATTACCATTTATTATTCTGGTTTAACCTTGGATTTGAGATTCAGTTGTAACTACATATCTATTAATGGTTGGAATCTATCCACAAGTAGTACTTTAATGGGAAAATCTCCACACATGCCTAACCCATATACATAGGTTGGAATTTTTCACATTGATTATTGAGGTTGGACCCATGATTGGTGATAATACGTCACTATGTATCCTATGATGGGAGGAATATTGCCAGACATATTTATTGGAAGTGAAACTCTTCAAACTAGACTGAACTATATGTATATGGTAACTTTTTTCATTGATTATTATTGATGGACCAAGGATTTGAGATTCAGAAATCACTATATATATTGTTATAATATGATTCAATCCAATTTTTGTTTATGAATGGGAAACAAACTAAGTAGGTCTAACCAATAGGACGATAGTGAAATGTTTCCCCGATATTATTTTTTATATACCCAAGATTTGATATTCAGGTGTCACTGTATATCTTATGAGAGAATTAATTAAGACACATGTAGTTCCTTAATTGTAAACTCTACACACATGTCTAAACAATTTGAATATGGGGAGTTTTTTCAATTTATTATTCCTACTCAACCCATGATTTAAAATTTGTGTTTCTTTATGTATCTAATTATTATAGAAATCAATATACATGTAGTTCATGAATAGATGGTTAGTGGGAGACAAACACCAAAAATAGTTGTCACTCAAGGATGATCCATTATAACATTATGTTTTATGTCATTCAATGAATGTCAACCATGCAACTTAACAAAATTTATTAAGGACTTATGTTTCAAATTTAATATTCTGAAATCAATTTTCATGTTATCAATGAAGTGAACAAATATTTATCCATTATTCGGTGATTCCCTCCCAAATATTACAAATCCCTTATGAGTTATTCAATATGTGATAAATAGTTAATAAAAAGTATTTATTCCCCAAATTGTTGAAAAAATAAAGAAATGAGAATTTTTTATCATATTGTGGTTAGGCCATGATACGATATCGTTGTGTCTCTATGAATTTAATTGGAACTTGAATCAAGACATATGTTCTTCTAGGAAAAAATGCAGTTTCACATCGCTTGCTAAAGAAAAAGGTAATATGATGTGAAATAGAAGGAACGAAGCCCCATTAATTATAACTTGGCATTCTTGAGTTAATATCATGGGATTTATAATGTATTTGAATCAAAGTGCTTCCTGAATAGTTTTTCAAAGTCATCCAATTCATGGTTTATAAGGTAAGTCTACATTTTAGAGTCATGTTCTAAGGATGTTGTTTTTTAGAAGAATGTCATATGACTTAGACAATATTGTGTCATGTAGTTTTAGGTCATATGAGATGAAACCATAAACATTGTATAGTTTAAATTGTTTTTTACAAGTCTTATACTATGTAGTTTAATTTCACAGAGTTAGAATGATTCTATCATATAGTATTAGGTTCAAAAACAAGGATGTATTCCTTATATTTTACCATTATGTGTCCAGGACATAATAAATTATGTAGTTTAAAGGCTCCCCTACAAAACATGTTGTTAACATAAATGTCCTACAACTAATACTTCTTTTTAATTTTAACTTCATCTAAACAAATAGATGGATACTACGTAAATTACGTCATGAGAAACCATGATTTTGTGTATTGTGAGATGTATTCCCCTTCTATTATGGCCATTTAATAAGATACAATTTAATGGTCCTTATGTATGATGTGTTTCCCTTATCATTTGAGTTGTAGTATTGGGGGATTCTTTCCGGATATAATTAAGGTTCTCAAAGCCAATTCCAAATCTATTTAAGGGAAATAGAATTGATGAATCTTTTTGTTGATGCCTCATGAAATTTGATTCTAAGGGAATTCAGAGTTGTGTATTTTACAAAAATATTTCACATAGATCCATTCCAATCCATATAGCTTCATTTATAATTTATACTATTATGATATTTTTCTCTAGATTTCTATCTAGTGCGAGGGAAACCTAATTTCTATAGGAACCACTATTATAGTAACAGAAACCAATGAATATTGGGTTATTTTTATGGCCATGCTTGTGGTTGTATAGAAGGCTTATTAATAATTTAGGATATTTTCCAACAAAAACATATTAATTTTTTCCACCTTCTTTTTGAGTATATTTTATATAATCTTATTATAATTATATATTAATCCATCTTCCACAATATGGTAGTGGAATAGATGGTTTTATATGAGGTTTTAATTATGTTTTGATATGATTAATTTTTCCTAAAATTAGTTTTTTTTCATTTTCTATCATTATCATGTGAGGGACTTTGAATCAATTGATGATATTGAACATAAACAAGATAATGATATTATTCATCCCAAAATTGATGAGGAGCATTGACATATCCCATTAGGAATTGAAATTATTAGTAGTAAGGGTATACTTAAACATCCTAGATATTTCTGGGGGATCTATCCCCACAAAATCAATCCTCCCATGAATCATAATACAAAGAATATTGAACTACATACACCAATTATAGAAGCTTATGGATCAAGTTCACATGAATATGGAATGCATGAAATTTCCTAGTGAATTCTACATTGTCCTATATCATTGATTTATAATAGTAACCAATCTTCATAATTTCGAGGGAGAATCTAGTCTTACACTATTGAGAATCATAGGGTCCTGTATTGAATTTTTTAAAATAGTGGGAATTTCATTTTCTGCTATGCATGTAAGAATTATTTCATAAAACCATTTTTTAGATTATTTTTTTCTGAATTAGACCATCTCAAGAGGTAAAGATTGCTACTCAATATTAGTTTTTCCCATTTTGGCTCGTTCAGATTGGAGGGTCCCATTATAAAGGTAATGAACATTTAGCTACATCCATATATGGGTAGATATTGATTCAACACGTTTGGGGTAGTGTTGAGAGGATTGATTTCATACATGTCTTAGATAATGAATAATGAGACAATACATTAGTGTAATATATAAGTCCACTTCATACTGATCAGATTAATCAAGGACGGTGGATATATTGTCTAGTATATTGGAATAAGTATTTTTGATTGAGTTAAGTGATGTGTTATTAGTTCAAAAGGGAGCTCTTCAATTTTTCCTCTAACATAACTACTTATAGGGTCCAATTATTCCTTCAGGATTAAATATTATATAGGGTCCAATGATCAATGTTCAGTTGGACACCCAATTCTGGTCCAATAGGAAAATATTAAATAAAAATAATTACAATACAAGCTTGATGTTTAATGAGTATACAAAAACCAAAAATCAAATAGTGGAATGTGAGATATATCAAGGAAGATCGCCCACCTCAGGAAAAAAGTACAGAAAACTTGTGAAAGATCCAAGGCCTCAAGATGATTCATCAGGAAAAGGTATTATGTATGAAGGACATTGTCTTTGAACAACATCATCAATAGCAACACATCCAATTTATACTTCAAGGCTTTTGAGGCCCTCTGTAAATGTTTTTCCACTTCCATAACCTTTTTCCCGCATTGCTTCAGGAACCCGTGCAGCTGTCTTTGTGTTCAGACAGCATTTCAAAATAATTTCTGCAACGCAAGTCTAGGCCATGTTTAATGTTCAGCATAGAATTCCTTGATGTTTTGAAATAATCATAGGATAACATCATCATGAAAAGAATTGTGAATCTAAATTGAATAACATAGATCATAAATAATCATGATGTGTTTTTGGACTCTTGCACAAACTTCTTACTAAATATTCAACACTTGATATGAAGATAATTTTCCTTTGATATTTCCCCTTTCTGATCCTTGGGTAAGACATTTGAGATTCCATTTCCTTACACCCCTCCTTAGTATATTGGTCTTAATACTTCAAAGGTGGGCTAAAGTCAAAATTCCAGTTGTCATCAGGGGGTGTAAAATGAGAAACAATCATAGGCTATGAAAGAGAATCTATAGCCTCCTTTATAGAATAAACAATGATGGTTACAGATTGATGAACTAAATTCATTGATGTTGTTAATTCATTAATGTATTTTTTAGAAGAATGAAGAGATCATGTGACCATTGTTCATTCAAAGTGAGAATAATCCATATGTTTCCTTGTTTTGTTTGGGATTGAGAGTAATGAATACATCATCATAACCCATTTTATATTTTCATTTCTTGGAGATTGATTTCATGAAATAATCCTCAATATGATTGGCTTTCTCATTAGCATATAGAAAGGATGTGTAGTGAGATTATGCTGGGAATGATTCTGGGATAGAATGAAAATACCAATAAACATTGAGGTGCCTATATGTCAACTATAACACTTTGATATTATTAGGGGGGTTCCATTGCTAGTATTGAACTAGAATTATAAAAACTAAACTCGATACCATGATGGAATACAACAAATAAAATGAATTTTATTGTAATGACACATTAAATTAGACTTTAAAAAATTCAACTTCAAATGGGGCTGCCTCAATATATTGATGATCTTAGTATGATCATTATGGTGTTCACATCATCGTCTATATTTTACCACAAGGTCATCAAAATATCAATTTTTTAATTCATAACCAAACGGGATAAAGTATATGATTCATTGTCTAATTTAATTTTTTTCAACATTCGTTAATTTGAATGCCATGATCTGATATCAGTAGACCCCATCATGTTCTGTAAAGGTTGTGGATTTCTCATCTTTAGGGGAAATCTTTGCCTGATTGAAATCGAAAAACCCACATATGAGGGAAATGTCTTGGATTCCATTAGTTGAATATTTACAACATTTATTATTAGTAATGGGAAATCATCGTCTAGGTACTGAATATTAGGGACCCTAAAATAGATGCATACCCAAATCTCGCTTTTCATTTTTATGAAAATAACGATGTTTAAAAAACATTTTGGGTATTTGACATCAATGAAAAATTTGTGTTGAATAATCTTTCGATGTCCAATTATAAATTAGAAGCATGAGATGATTGAACCCTAATTAATTCCTAATTTAAATATTTATTTCTATTTGGATTTCCAAGATGGTTTATAACCACATTTGTTTCATCATAAGAATTTATGTATAATTCAATGAGAACATGTATTGGTGCTACTTCAAAAATTCAATGTATATATCATGATCATTGAGACGTATGGAGGAACTAATAAATATATTTTTAGTTTATTATTATATTCTTAGATTGACATGCCTGAGAACATCGATGGTGGTGAAGAATCCATCCTCAAATGTGGCAGGGAAATTCCTAAGGTCGTTCTCTTATTCTTCCCAAATTATGATCATAAATGAATTTTTAGACATTTTGGATAATCTAAGGGAATCCAAGTAATTTTTTAGGGGATATAATCCATGGGAATAAGAATTGGCATCCTAAATTTCCATATTCATCACAAATATATTTCAAAGATGATAATTTTATTTTATTTTTTTGATAGAGACTGGAGGAGTCTAAACATTTAATATTAAGCCTAATTCGTCATATAGGTTTATGGGTACCACTTAATCACTTTCTATAATAGTATTAGGATTCTCAACGGTTTTCCACAACCCATTTTGGGTTTCAACCTTCATTTCATATCCCAATATTGGTTGTTTTCCTTCTATTTTATAAAAATTTTCCTTTGAAGCTATGGATTTTCATGACTCAATGGGGCCACTATCACAATGTTATATTGAATCCTTAACATCAGTGGAGTTTCTATAGAATTTATTAAATATTTCAGTTACCAACATGTGGATGTGAATCTATGGTCTTTTAGTGAGATCATTATATGTGGTTTCATTCTAGAAAACTGTGAACATAAAAATTGATGTGAGATCCCCAAACTGATCCTTGAGCTAGGTATTCAAGAGAATCATTTTCTCGCTCTTATAAAATACAATAATATTATTATTTTTTAGTTATAAGTCCCCTTATATATATATCATAATTATTATACTATCAAATTAAACCAAAACCACTATCAATTAAAGCCATTAAAATATTACCATTTTCATGTTTTACTGATACATGTTAGGGTAAAATTTGTCCATGGATAACATCTTCCTAATCATTTTTGAAAAAAAATATATGGCCACAAGACATTATAATGCAATATTGTCTACTTGATTAACCTCATCTTCAAAAATATCTATCTGAAACTCTTATGGGATATCAGAAACTTTTATAAGATTATCTTTGAGATATTTCTCGTTATAGATAGTATCCAAGAGTTAGAGTTTGGTTTGGAAAAACAAAAAAAATGGATTACTTACATTTGTTTAAGAGGTTTTTGCTTCCAGATATGGGGTTATTACTATGTATATTGTTCAGAAGATGATGTTTTTGAGGTGAAAATCCCTTGTTCTTGAGCATAGGTCTAATGAGAATCTTTTTCTACTGGCCCTAGTTTTTCATTATTCCCATTCTTCTAGGATGATATGACCATTGCACCCATTATAGTAAGTTTCCAATGATGATTGGGATTGAATTACAGTTAGATGGATCTAGGAAATATATGTGTTTCTTTTAATCATTTTGGAGTTCACTTCAATGGTTCATGGAAATTTATATGTCCTATGAGGAGATGTGATTGAAATATTAGTTTTGATCAAGCCCAATCCATCCCCAATTTCCCCGAATTCTATATCATTGGCCTCTAACATGAATTTCAGTTCTGGAGAACATCTAACTAGAATCATATTCATCATCGATAAATGGATTTTTTGTGCGAAATATTTTAACAAAATAATAAAAAAGCACTTTATCCGATGATTATTCCATTTAGTGGTGCAGTGCCTACCCTCTATTTTTTGATGGAACAAAATCAACAATATTTTGAGATTATACAAGATCTTAATATGAATCTTCCTCTACTATCTTTTTCTATGTCAAACTATTATATCCACCTCCTTGAGGTGGATTTAATGTGTCATATATAGGTTACTCGAGGATTATTTTTTTAAGATGTTCTACACTCATGGTGAAATAACCTCAATAAATATTCATTATATTTATCAATCATTTTAAATATATTTCCATTACTGTACAAGACATTTAGCAAGTCACCATCATCTTCAAGTGGAGAAATTGTAACCAAGGTCACCTATAATGACACGATGATTATTATTATTATTTGTCTCACGAAAAAATCTATGTTTTGTTATATTATATAGTATAATACACTTAAAGAATATAGAAAAATAAAAAACAATTATCAAATAAATAATGTTACTTACATTAGTCAAATATAAAACCAAAAAAACATACAAATATTTTAAATCGGAAAAAAATATAAATTGAATTTCCAAAATAGCAAAAATATAGATCCCGTAAATCTACAATGATCATCTCCCCACATCCAACATAATAGAATTGAATTAGAATAGTAGTAACCCGATAAAAATATTATAAAATGTAAAATATATAAAACTCATGGGTATGTTAGTAAATATTGAGTGAAAAGATGAAGTATTGTGTATATTAGGTAATGTGAAAATTGGATAGAAAATAGACTGTTGGGAATTGTAACATGACAGCTAGCAATAGTAACATGATAATTTGAATAGTAATATTACAAAAAAAATAAAAAAGTGTGATCTAAATAATATTTCCAATGATTAATTTATATAAATATAAATATTCTAATTCTAGAAAATCTCATGATTAAAAAACTAAAAGAAAACATAAGAGCATTTTTAGATAAATATATATTTATCTATTTAGAAAATATATTTATTTTTTTACTAATAATTAAAATTACATTTTTTAAAATTTTATTTACCCAAAATCAATAATTTGTTTGAATAATCCAATTTATATTTTTTAAGGTTGATTTTTTTATAATTTTTGAACATTATTCAATATTCTAGTAAATATTGAAAATATAGTTTTTTCACATAACATGTGAATCTAAAATTTTATCATTCAAGATGTAATAATGGACTAATAACTAATAGACCATTATTGTTTCCAATGATATATATAATTTCATAAATTATTCATTAAAATAATATAATCAAAAATTCCAAACCTAAATATGAAATCTCCAAAACATGATGTCAATAGTGTTCCCTACAAATAATAATTTTTATTTTTATCAACTTTATTTAATAATTACTTTATTAATATTAATTATAAATACATTTAATGTCAAAAAATCTATTATATAAAATTTATATATTATTTATAATGACAAAAATTCAATATTATATGTTTTTCCTTTGATATATAATTTTATATAATATTTTATTCTATAAATACCCATATCTTCATATATTAATAACCCCACTAAATCAGTTGGGAAAACCTTTCATACCTCACTTGATAAATCTTAATATCATCAACAATAATTCCTCTCAATCCCCATATAATCCATAGGGAAATTATGGATTAATCTAAATCTTTCATCATTCTTGTATTATTGTCATAAAAGAGAAGATACACTGAGGTTTAAGTAAACTTCGATTAACTCTACTCTTTTTTTTTTCTTCCAAATATTTTTAACAATAATTTTAAACTCTAATATTATAATATTAATTAGTTAATAATTCATCATTATATTAATTATGTTAAACTAATTTAATTATCATAATTACTATATATATAAATATTAAAATTTATATTCCCTATATTTGGAAAATGTCCCATTAAAGGTCAGTTAACCATATGTGGAGATATTTGATTAGTAAATTTTTATAACCACCTTATAAGTGGAAAATAATAATTATTTATAATATTTAAATATTAAATTACATTTATTCTATGATTATGTAGTTAGTTAAAGTATTTTATAAATGTCATTTAATAATAATTGGGAAATCAATAAATTTAGGAAAATTTATTGAAAACATAATGACTAAAGACTTCTCATTAAACAAAGGATGTTATTAAATATAATGATATAATTATAATGGTATATTGTGTAAAAAATGAATATAATTATCCTTTAAAGCAATTTTCTGACAATCCTATGTTTATTATTCATGAGGAGGAAAAGTGACAAAATAATGCAGTATTTTTTTAATGGTATCATTGAACCCAATTAATTTCTGTAGTTTATCCTATCTTCCACAACATGATTGTTTATACAATTTATTCAATATATATTTTCTGATTTCGTTCAGGTATAACTTTTTTAACAAATTTTTTTTTCTAACAATATCCATATTTAAAAGTAACAGTAATTTCCAAAACATTTTATTTCACATCTATTGAAATGATTATTGTACACTAAAGTATAATTGTAACGCCCCAACCCAAGTTTCACAGATTTTGTTCATTATTACATAATACTGGCATGATATAAGGAATAATTTCCTGAAAGACTGATCAGTTTTATAGCCTTGGATGTACTAGATACTTATATATGTTTTACATTAAATCATGAAAGAGAAAAATATTGTGTCCTCTTTGAACACTCTTATATCCCTTAGCTTTTTCATGCATGATAATCATAATATACTTTTGAAAACTGGGAAATAATAAAACATTATAATGGGGTGAGATTAGATGCTCATTAAGGATAACAATATGTCATAAACAATCATAAATAAGCACAAACATTTAAGGCAACATATTATAAAAAAACAAAACCCTTTTAAACATAAACATCAGTACAATATTGAAAAGATAAACGAAATAATGTTATTTACTAATTCAAATAGATATTCTACTAGTGTAATAATCAAATTTAATATAAATAGAAAATTTCATAATGATGGAATTCATAATGCTAGACATCATAACCACTTAGTCAATGACTCATGGAAAGACTAAAAAAAAGATTTTTTCAAGGCCTTATGCCATGTCAATAGTTTGTCTCAATAGAACTACCAATGGATCAGGAATTTATCATTGGCACCACCTATCACTTACTAAGTCCAATGCATTTCTCCTATGAAAAGATTGAAACATAACATAAACATTCGTATTAAACCTAGAACATGAAATGTAAATACATTATCCCTAAACCACAAATGGTATAAAAATAAAACATCCATAATCAAACATATTAAAAAACCATCAATAAAATATAGATGTTTGTATCATAATTAATAATCTTCAATAAAGCGTAAAATCCATTAAAGGATATTGGAATAGATGCAATCAAAACTATTTGAGAGAAGTATCTCTTTCAATTTTAAAATATTTAAAAAGACACATAATTAGAAATGAAAACATTTATTTTGTAAATATTCTTATATACTAGTAAGGGAAGCTTTGTAGGTGTTATAACAGCAAAAAATAACCACACTCGTTGAATTAGTTGAAAAACATTCATTTATTTATTTGTCAACAAGTACATAAAGTACATTGTTTGGAAAAAAACAGAAAGTATTCTTTCGAAAAAAATAAAAAAAATTAAAACATGGGTATATATGAAATTAATACATATAATAATAAATAGTAAAAATGCATTGAAATGAATTTTAACAAAACACAAATGGGGATGATAATGAGGTCCCAGTAGATACTCATGTATAAACAACCTCAAATAATGATGATATTGTAAAATTTACCCTTACCATGAAGTTTTACTTGATCAAGGATACGTTAACCTCTTTTATAATAGTTAAATAATTATTAATAAATTATACAATAACTACATACATAACTATGATATCATATATGATCTTCGAATATTTCTCGGTTAATCTATCCAATTGCCCGAAGGACTTTAGTTTTTTTATTGTATGAAAAATCCCCCTTTTAATGCAATAAGGTGGAACCCAAAATGTATTCATGGACATTAGGAAAATCACACTGGAAGGAAAAAGAGTAAAACTAGATTAACAACATGAATATGCCCCTCCCTATTATTTGATCATGATGATGCTTTACACTTTTGTAAGACAGTTCGGCAAACATGCGTCTTGTGTCAAAGCACATTCCCGATCTGATGGCTGGCGTCATACCCTGTCAAATGACCAAATCCAAAAATCTCTACAATGATGAATCTCCAGCTCTGGATCCTCCTATGGAACTCGTTCGATGTAGTCAAGTCTATTTTCACAACCTTACCACCATCAGAAATAAACCAACCACACAAACACTTCCAACATATCACAATTTAAAAAATTAATCATTGGCTACTCTTCACTGCCGACTAGCCTTCCTACGTCTACAAAAAAGACCTAAAAACCCCCCTTCTCGATCAACTATGCCTCCACAGAAAATAGCATCAACCACTGCCAACCCCACTACCACCACAATTTCATAAGAAACCAAGAGATGATCCAAGATGTGCAATGTTGGGTCATCATCACATATGACTGGATGACACAGCAACAGACCTAAGGAGCATTGCCAATGAAGGGATCCGGGCTGTACTGAACCGAAAACGCATCTCTGGGCATGGATCCATTCAAAGATGAACCGCGAATGAACCCTCACTGGAATCTACATCATGAAAACCACATACAGTAGCGAGATACCAGTAGGGAAGAATACCAGCATCCGATGCAGCAAAACACACCAACAAAATAACCAATTCCAAATCCAACACAAAACAATCAAACCCGGAATAATAACTGAACCGCCAGCAGAAAAATCCCATCCCCCCTGCAAGCCACTCTAGAGCCAACAACAAACAACATTGAATGATCTCACCTGACTCGCACCGAACCACACCATAGACAGGACGAACATGTTGCGCTAAACCCGTCGAGACTCACTGAAGCCTCCAAGCTTCTTCGGGACAAAGCCGTCCGTTCACAATTGAGACAGCTCGAACCACGTTGCACTGAAGCCGTCGAGACTCACCAAAAACATCGAGACTCACCAGAGCCTCTAATCCACTCCAAAACAAAGACGCCAAAACGCACCATAGGAAACCCAATCCACAACGCGAGGAAGTAATCGAGACTTTCTGAATCCTCCGATTAAGACATCGAGGCACACCAAATATGAATCGAGCCAAACTTCTTTCGAACGAGATCTAGGTGAAGTCAATTCTGATTCGTAGAACCTTTATAGAAGAGGGAAGGAGATGAAACCCATGATTAAAACCCTAGGAGCGCACAGATGGAGACCCCCGCCACTCAGATGCTTTTTTCATTGCTTTGTTAAAAATATTTCAGTAGTATCATTTTTTCAGTTGTTTACCGATTTGTTTTCCTTTATATTCATGGTTATGTAAGCCATGTTTGTTATGGAGAAGATATATTTGATTCATATCCATAATTATATTAAGTTATTTAACATCATTTTCAGTCATAAATTTAAAATTATTCTTGAATGGTTGTGACAGGGAATGAATTTAATCGCATTTGTGGAGACGGTAATCCGTACATATGCACGAGTGACAATATCATTTTATTTATGGTGAAATCGTATTTAATTGGATTTTATATTATATATAATGAATCATTGAAATTTATATTTTTTATTTACGTCATTTATACTCATTATTATACCCATCCAAATAATGATGTGTCTGAATAATAAACTACACCATGACATGGAGATGGTACGTCCGACGTATGCACGTATGATGAATTTTCATTCATAGGATGTATAGAATAATAAATATGGGTGTACCATATTTATAAGAACATCACATTATGTATATGGTACGAGAGTTATTATTTTGGTATGTAAACAACAAATAATGAGTAAGTGGATGATGAAAAGAATTTCGAAAGAGGAGGGAAAATTATTACTTCATATTTGGGTGTTATATTTTGATTTGATCAAAAGGGATCCATATATTGTATTTATAATATAAGTAAGGCCTCTAGGTCTAAGTGGAGGTATTTGGGAGGAAATTTTAGAAGGGTTTGTCTGAGTCAAATGGCTTTGGAGGATTGATTTTAAGAGAAGGGGAAGTACTATTTTATAAGTGAAGAGAGGGTCACATTATGAAAATATAGAAATATTATTTTATTATACAATCATATTCAGTTTTTCATGGCTCAAAAATAATTTATTTTGAGGCTAAGGTGGTGTTAGGTGAAAAAACTCTCAACCAATAGGTTTTATATTTGTTTACGTTGAAATATTAACTTTTTCTTTCAGATTTATCTCTTAGTTAAATAGTTTATCTTTACTCATGTATTCTTGTAATATTATAAAAAATGGTTAATTAACAAACTATATAAATCCAAGAGAACCCAATGTGGTTCTTTATTGATATATATAACCATATATAAATCCTTTTTTGAATCCTTATATTTTTGTGAATATTATATCAACTAATAATATAGTATTTGTTTTAAAAACACATTTGTGTCCATTATTACACTATTTTTTATTTTATTGAAACTGATAACAATATTATCACATTAAAAAATTTAATTTAATCAACCCAAAATTGTCATATTATTCTAGAAAATTAGCATAATTAATCATAATTCATAATTTACATTTATTTGTTTTTTGTAATATCAATTATTTTAATCATTCATTTACAAAGCAATTACTGCATCCTTATTATGTCATAGAAAAATTTAATTATTTAATGTATAAAAATTATAAATAATATAACAGTATGTACAAAATAATTTTGTCTTTATAATTAAAATTTATAGTGTAATTTATCTTATGTATAACACTATATTTAAAATGGTTTAGTTATTAAACATTATATTCAAAACATTCAACTCTTCATTAAATAGAATAATAATAAATGTCCTAATCTAATAAATTTTTATAAAAGGACCATATTTTATTCCTAATTTTGAATCTATTTGAAATACACATATCCAATAGAATTAGAATAGGTTTTAGTGTAATTATAATGTCATTTTTTACTTTAATTACCCTATTTACTTTTAATCGTGGTAAATAAAAGGCAAAGGTTACTATTAATCATGAAATTATTTCCAGCTTATTGAACAAAATTTTACTTACTAATGTCAACTATGTCTCCAGGATTTTAGAAATTCAATTCAAATAAGTAGTAAAATTACATTTTATGGAAATTTGCAATTGCACCTATAAGGTGTGTAAAAGGCGGTAAAAAGTTCAATAAGACTATATATATAATATTTTTATAAAATGAATCTAATGAATGAAATTGAACATATATTGGTATTTTCTTCTATATTTACATAAAATAAATTTAAATAAAATTCCTAATTACATAAACAAAAAATGTTGATTTTAAACAATTACACTGTGTTTTTCGGTATTCATAAAAAATTGAATGTTTATAGAAAAGTACCAAAAATTCACCCTAAGATATTTTTATTATTCCAAATAAAAAAAATGAAGTCCATTATGAAAAATAAAATTTATAAAATTTAAAAATTTAGGAATTACTATTCATAACAGCTAGTTGGATTTGTCATGGTGTGTTAGAACTCAATTTTGCTTACAAAGCATGGTATTCTTTTTTTCAAGGAGAATCATACCTTTGAATATCGGGGTGTTAAATTCTTCCCTCATCCAAATAATTTATTCCTCATGGTTTCTATAATATTTCCACATAAAAAGACTCAGGTGGTTCTTCATCATATATTTTTCAGGTTCGCACGTCACCTCTTCCATCTTATGGTTTCTCCAAAGAACATTTTCCAGACGAGTGTTATGGTTTATCAACACTTGTAATTTGGTATCAAAAATTATGAATGGATATTTGGAATAAGAAATGTCAGGTTCCAATTCTATTTCATCATAAGTGAGTACATGGGTTGTTCAGGTATATATTTTCTCAATATTGATATGTGGAACAAATCATGGACTTTGGAGAGACTGGGAAACATTTCCAAAAAAAGCTAAAACTCTAATTCGTTCTAGAATTTTGAATGGTATTATGTTCCTGGGAGATAATTTTACCTTCATACAAAATCATATAACACCCTTCTATGGAGATACCATCAAGAAAACATGATATCCTCTTTGAAATTCCAAATCTGTCCTTCAGTTATCGGCATAGCCATTTTCCCTACTTTGAGATGCTTTGATGTGGGTTTGGATAACAATCACCATTTCTCTTTTTTACCACACATGTTCAAGGCATACGAGTTTTAGGTCACCAAAATCATCCCATCAAGATGGTGAGCGACACCTCCTTCTCTATAACTCTTCTTATGGTTCCATCTGAATACATTAATGGAAAATATTATTATAGGAAAATTCATACATTGTTAAATATTGATCCCACATACCTTGAATGTCATGTGAGCATGATCTCAACATGTCTTATTAGTGTTTAATAGTCGATTCTAATTTTCCATCAGTTTGAGTGTGGTATGCAGTTCTCATACCAAGATCAGAATCCAAGGCCATCAGAAGACTTTTCTAGAATCGTGATGCAAAATGGGGATCACGATCAAAAAAAATCGGTAGGGTACTCCATGATGTCTTACACCATCATTAATATATAGTCTTTCTAAACGTTCAAGTGTAAAATATTCTCTTATAGCAAGAAAATATATTGCTTTAGTATGACGATCAACAATGATCAATATTTCATCATTCCATTTAGGTTTATTTGGTTATCCCATGACAAAGATCATCGTAATATCATCCCATTTCCACTCT
Source organism: Viscum album (assembly GCA_963277665.1). Taxonomy (NCBI): domain Eukaryota; kingdom Viridiplantae; phylum Streptophyta; class Magnoliopsida; order Santalales; family Viscaceae; genus Viscum; species Viscum album. The sequence continues at coordinate 2,079,289,946 of OY728152.1, read as the reverse complement.
AGTATGGGAAGAGGATACAAGAATCCTCTTGGATATTGTCTTCTATCCTTCACCAGTAGAAAAACCATATATCATGACACATAATTGGAAATCTCCCTCTTCATGATGTCACACCGAAAATGTTCCTTAAAATATGTATAAATCATAGTGATACTAGAGAGTATAGAGAAATTAAAGCTATGAGAATCATCCAAAAATTACCTTTTTAGATCATGTATGTCAGGAAAAAAACACCACATTCCAAATTTCAAAATTCTATCTTCATTTATGATTTCAATAAATCCCTCATCATTCAATGCTTTAATTTCCGTTTGAAACTCATCATCATATATCTTTGAACATTTTATCCTTTCTTGTAATGTTTGATTGGATATCATTTGAAAAACTAGTGATGTTTTACCTTCAATGATTATTTGCATATCTATCCTTACTAGATCCATGGTCATAGGATCCCATTCAACTCTCAACTTATTCAAAACTCCATGATTATTTCTACTGAAATTATTGGTCACCTTATTTTCCTTCCCTGGGTGGTAGTGTATATTGAAATCATAATCATTAAGTAGTACAAGACATCGTCTTTGCCTCATGTTGAGTTTTTTATTTGAAATAATACACTCTAAACTCTTGTGATCATTATATATCTCACTTTTTTTCATCATAGAGATAGTATATCCATATCCTTAAAACAAAGATTACATATTCTAACTGAAGATCAGGAGTAGGATTGTTTTGTTCATGTATTTTTTTCTATTATGATACGTAGAAAATAACCCTATCATTATGCATAAGGACAAATCCCAGTCTATTCACTGATGCATCACTATAAATATAAAAATCATCATTCCCTGATGTTATTGTCCAGATAAAAGCATAGAATAATATTATCATCAGTTCTTTAAAATATTATTAACACTCTTTTTCTGAATCAAATTTATCCACTTTATGCGTGATCTAGGTTAATGGGTTCGCCAATCAGAAAAATGACTGGATGAAATGCAGTAAATAACCTGGTAAACCAATAAATAAGTTTACCTTAGTTATAATTTTCTATGATAGCCATTCCTTGATTTCCTTGGTCTTTGAAGGATCGACAAAGGTTCCATCCATAGAGACAATATGGCCATGAAATTAAATTTACTGAAGCATAATTCACACTTTTTTAAACTTCCCATATAATTCATTTATTCTAAGGGTCTTCTATAATGCCCCGACCCCAGTTACCGCGAGTCGGTGCATTATTTTAATACATTGGCATGATTAAAATGAATCAATTCTTAATGGACCGATCAGTTTAACAGTCTTTGAAAAATGATTATATTCATGAATGTTACATTACAATTTATAACATAAAAAGAACATAAATAATCCTTTATGAATTCCATTATTCCCTTGGTTGAACCTTTCATATCAATCACAGTTAACTTCTTAATATACTGGGAAAATAAAACATATAAAGGGGTGAGCTCAGATGCTCAGTAAGGATAACAATACAAAAGAAACTTTCATAAATAAGAATAAACATTTAAGGAAATGTATGACTAAAACAAAATCATTTTAAACTTAAACATCATCATAATATGGAAAAAATAAAATGAAGTAATGTCATTTACTTATTCACATAGATATTATACTAGTCGAAAAATAACATGCAATATCACTAACAACTTTTATAATGATGGAATGAATAATGCCAGATTATCATGACCACATAGCTAAGGCCTCTTGCCAAGACAACAAATTATATTTTTTTCAAGGCATTGTTCCAAGATAGTAGTTTGTCTCCTGAGACCTACCAATGAATCAAGGAGCTATAACAGGCTTCACCCATCACTTACTATGTCCAATGCATTCCTCATATGAAAAGGATTTAACATAACATAAACATTCCTATTAAAACGGGCATACGAAATGTCGATACTTTACCCATAAAACATGAATGGTATAATAATAACACATCCATAGTCAAACATATCACAAAAACATCAACACGATATTGAATATTTGTATCATAATAAATCAATTTCAAAAAAGTTTAAAATCCATTAAATGATTTTGACATAGATGAAATTTATTTGTAAAACACTTTGATGGAAATATCCCTTTTCATGAAAACATTTAAAATACACACAAATTAGAATGGGAGACATTTAAATTCATTTTTGAATCAATGTGTCCCATACCACTTTGATACATTTGAATGTAATTATAATTTTGAAACATTCATTCCATTTAAAAAAAATCCTTAAACCCATTTTGAAATCATGGACATTAATGAGAATGGTTTAGAAGAATAACTCATAAAAACATTTAAAATGTTGTTTTAGTAAAATGTACTTTAATATAATACATTTGAAAACTATTTTATGTAACATGGATATGGATAATAAATATTCCCCAGTAGAAACATACATATAAAAAACCTCTGATAATAAAGAGATTGTGAAATTAACCCTTACCAATTTGGTTAATTACGAAACATACCCACCATGAAAGAGGTATCATACAATGAATATGTAAATACAAATAAATTAAAGTTTATTACACAAATAATACAATTACCGGACGTTCATACAGCACACAAAAGGCAATAGTGGCAATATGGTACGAATCTCACGGGAATAAGGAGGGAGATGAAAACCCCTCTCCTTGCACATTCCTTTAGCCCAGGGTACGTTTAACTTCATGTATAATTATTGTAGTTTGTTATTAAATTATTACATAACCATATTAATATTTATGATGTCATTAATTATTAATTTATGACTTTATACTACCCATTTATTAATAATTTAAAAGTTAAATTAACATTTCGGGTAATAATCACTTTCTGTATCGTACGTGTTTTAACTTGTTACTCATGATTGTATCACATAGATCCAGAATTAAATACTTCCAGAATATAAAACATCATATATATTTAGAATTTAAATATGTATAATAGACATATATATGAAATGGAAGACACCGTTTTTGGAGATGGTTCTCCGTGCGTACGCATAAACGTTGTTTCTGTTTTGATAATGTATTGAACGGAACTAAGTGAATATAATATATGTAAGTACATATATATATATATATTTCCAGTATCATTATTATGTCATATATTACAAATATATTATAAATATATAATTTTATAATCTTCGATGAATGGTGAATATGGAAATGAATCTAATCGCATCATGGAGATGGTAATCTGTACGTACGCACAAGGGACAATATCATTTCCTTAAAGGTGTGGAATTGAATGGTATATTAATTTTACAGAGACACTATCATGTTATTGTCATTATTTATATACATATTACTCATAATTAAATCCATCCAAATAACATAGTGTTGAATAACAAATTACACCATGGCATGAAGATGGTAAGTCGTACGCACACACGCATGGTGACATTATAATTAATAAAATGGATATAATGATGAATATAGTTGTGAAATATTTAAAATAACATCAAAATATATAGATGATGTTGTATTTATTATTTTAGAATGGAAATAACAAAGAACAATGAAGTGGAATAAAAAAGGAACTTGAAATAGGGTGGTGAAATCATTACCTCTTCATCGAGTTCTTCCTTCTCATTTTATCAAAAGGGCTCATCAGGATAGCATTCATATAAGAATAAGGCCACTAGGTTGAAATCAGGGAAGTTGATAGGATATTTGGGCAGGTTTTGGACAATCCAAAAGGCTTTGAAGGTATGAATTAGAGTGAATGGGGAGTTTCTGTTTTCTAAGATAGATGAGGGGTACCTTAGAAAAAACATAAAATATTATTTTATAATAAATTTATATTCAGTTTTTAATGGCTCAAAAGTGGATTATTCATATTCTATGGTGGGTATGGGTCTAAATACTTTGATCCAATAGATTTTTGACAGGTTTGGTTCACTATAGTAACCATATCTTTTAGTTTTAACTCTTAGTTAATTAGTTTGACACTTTCCATGTCACATTGTAATTTTATATTATATTCTCAATAAACATAATATAAACGACCAAGAGACCCCAAGTAGTCCATTAATGATACACCTATCAATATATAATTTCGTTGGCCGATCCTTAGATTTTTATGAATATTATATCAATTAATAATATAAAATTTGTTTTAAAAATACTTTTATGTAAATTTTGACACAATTTAATAATTGATTTTTTTAAAAGTCCTCAAAACCTTAATAATTGAAAATAAATTTTCATAATCAATCATAAAATTCCATAGTATCCTATAAAATTCTTTTATGGAATCAAATATTCAAATATTATTTATTTTAACATCTATAATACTATTTATTTGATTCTTTCATTAATAATAAAAATATGGTATCATCATTGTGTCATAACTAAATTTTATTTATTAATATCTAAAATTTTTAAATAAAATACCATTATGTAGGAAATATTTTTAGCATCTCAATTAATACTTATAGTAAAATTTATCTTATGTATAACCCTATGTAAAAATTGTTTTTCAATAATATATATGCTTAGGTTATTTTTGTATTTACTTTAACTTAATTAATATAAAGTTTCATTATCACTCACAAGTGGCTCAATGGGGTCCCAAAATTGACCCAATGATGCCCATGGTAGGCCATTAATCATAAAATAAGGTTAGGAAATGTGTTAATGTAATTTTGAATTATTAATATATACTTTTTACCTTGAACTACCCTATTTAAATTTAACTATGGTAAATAAAAGTCAAAATATACTATTCAACCTAAATTATTTTTATCTTTTTGAACCAAATTTTACTCCTTGATATTAACTGTGTCACTCTTATTTTATAAATTCCACTCACAGAAGCGGTAAATGTATGTTTTATGTGAATTTCAAATTTTCCTAGGAGTTGGGTAAAAGACGGTGAAAAGTTCAATAACATTTTTATATTCCTAAAATTATTATAAAATGACTCCAATAAATTACATTGAACATGTATATTTATTATTTATCTATTTTATCATAAAATAAATTTAATTAAAATAAGTAATTATATAAATAAAAATTCAGTTTTAACCAATAACTCAGTGTTCGTCACTATTCATAAAAAATTTAATGTTTTTAGATAAGTACCAAAATTTCACCCTAAGATAATTTCGATATATTGAATAAAAAATAAATTCTATTTTAAAAAATATGAAACATAAAAGTTATATTTATTAATGTAATATTAACTTCCACTGTTAAGACCAAAAGGCGTATTTTTAAGAAATAATAACATCCATAAAATTTGACACTTGTTTATGTCCAATTTCAAATTGAAATTACTTACAATGACCAAAATTTGATTAAATGGTAAAAATATAATATATTTACACTTCCAAATGATTAAAATATATAATTTAACAATATAAATAATTTTCATTTACAAATTTGTTTTCAGTTAAAATATAGTATTTTTCACTATTCTCCCAAATATGAATGTTATCCGAAAAACACAAAAACGTTATTGAAACTAAATTCCTATCCCCCAATTATAAATAAGAGGTTAATTTTGTCTAATTAAATATATTAATGTTTAAAATATTTGATTTAAAAAGGCTTCTCCATTAAAAGGCGGTAAAAATAAATTTTTTAAAAAATACGACATTTATCTGAAATAAATGTATTTGTTCTTAAATTATGTCTAAGAAAATCATAATATGGATTATAAAATTATAAGGCTTATATAAACTTCAAAATTCATTAAATAAAATTCATAGCCACTTTTGAACAACTTTTTTGGTAAGTCATTGTATGCAAGAACTCAGTGTTGAATGTAGTGCAAGTTATTGAATTACTTTGAAGAAATAACGCACTATGAAATATATGGGTGTTACATTCTTCCCCCCTTCAATAAATTTCTTCCTCACAATTTGAAATTATTTTTTGAAAATAAATGTTTGAAAATAGAAAATACCTTTGAGAAACCCACATCAGAAATTAGGTTAACAAAATTTAGTCTTAATATGAGGAAAAGGGAAATGAAAGGGTCACTGCCAAATTATAATATCGATTAGGAGAACATTGGTGTCAATTAGAGAAACATAATTGGAGGAAAAACATAAATATTTATAGGTAGTGATTGAGGTCATAAAAAATAAACCTGTGTAAAATTAAGGGCCTTAAATTTATCAATCTATGATGATTTAAATTACCATCGGTTCAATAAAACATATGGTATTAGGATAACACATTTTTTTATTTAAGATCCCTTCACTAAAGTGCTATAATTAATATAATAATTGAATAAGACAAGAAGAAAAATGTATACTTGACAAGTAGAGTCTCGTCCTATAACTTATTTCTACCACAAAATCATCTTTCACTCTAAAAGATAATAGAACATAAAAATAATATTCTATTTATCCTATTCATATAGGGATAAAAAAAGAATTCATAATTCATATACCAAAATTTTGATAAAAAAGACAACAGTATTCAATCCAGGACATCATGTGGGCCAGTGGTAGGTGATACACCCTTATCGCCCTTCGGTTGCCGGTTCAAGTCTCGCGGCCTTGCCGGATGCGACGGGTTGCCGCCCGACCTCCATGTTGTCCTTGTATGGAAATGAAAAAATAATATCAAACTAGAATTATCCAAAATACTTCTATCCAAACCCACAATCCAAAATTTATAAGGAAGGTAAACACAATGAAGATCCTTTTTACCCCGTAATAGTATGTAAATACCTTCATCATGTATTCTTTTAAAACACTGAATCATCCTGAATTACAATAAAACCTTATTGATTACATTCGTGCTCTATAAACCCTTATAGAATAGTAGATAAACTTTATCCATCCAAAAATGTTGCAAAATCCAAATATTATTGAATATACAAATGATTAATTAGTTTTAAGGCAGTCAATAATATCCAATATAATTTACCCAATCTACCATATCTTATTCCAAAATCAGTACCTCAATAATAGAACCATATTAATGTTTATCTTTCCTTCAACCATGTAATTTCAAAAAATGTTAACTTTCTATAGAGTCACTTTTCATCATACCATAAAATCTTAAATACTCAATGAAATAGTACTGTAGTACAATCCTTATTTATTTCCATTACATCATTGATACAACACTTCAATGAAATAATTCCAAAAAAACAACATAATAACACTAGTCATTCCTCTTCATTTGTGGTAGTATGATAACATGATTATTATCCAATAGAATCATTATCAGCAAAGTCTGATGACTAGGACATTGGTTTGCATAGTGTCCAAACTTCTTACATTTTCCGCATTGTACATTTGAATCGTTTATCTTACACTTGGAGTCATGTCATTGGTGTCCTTTTTCTCCACACTTGTAACATACTCCAATTACCTTAAAGCATTTTTCAAGGTGATTTTTTCTATATTTATCACATGTGGTAAAATACTTCTTTACCTTCTTCCCTTTTTCTTTCCTTCCCTCTACCATCCTTTCCTTCTCTGGCTTCCCTTCAAAGCCATAGGACTCTGTAAATTCATTACATATCTTATCAACACATGATACAATTTATTCATATGATGATAATACGTGGGAGACTATTTCCATTCTAAATTCTGGGTTAAGACCATGAATGATATGATCCTTCTTACTCTTTGGTCATGCGTATTGCTGGATTTCTCATTCCTTCTATTGGTCGCCATTTATAAACAATGGAATACACTAGATTAGTTTAGGAATAGAAATACCTTAACCCAAACATGTAAAACACTGAACATACATTATATAGTTTATGGATATAATCCATAATCGTAAAAATGTTTTCTTTAAGAATGTATATATACACGAACCCTTCATAATGGGGTATAAATAAAATGATAATTATCCTAAGTGTATCCCTCGAGAGTGTCGTAACCAAGAGTGCAGTAAGGCCCATTGTCGTGCACCAGTTCCTTTTCGAGTCTAGCTCAAGGTGGTGTTTTCGGGTTTTACCCCTAGGTATATCTCTGCCAGAGTAGCCTCTACATGCTCATATTTAGACAAGGATGTATTTCTCAGAAAAATCACAAAATCTCTACAATACCAAAAATCTCCGAAATTCTTCTACACTAATCATCCATTTCTATATTTGTTCTATGTGCTCTAATCCGATTTTATCTAAATATAGCTTCCAAGGTTATTTATAAACCTCCCTCTGATACCAACTGTAATGACCCAAACCCAGTTACCCAGTGTCGGTGCATTATTTTAATAAATTGGAATGATTACAAGCAATCAAGTCCTGAAGGACCGATCAATTTACTAGTCTTGGAAAATAGATTACATACATGAATGTTACATTACACTTTATAACATCTAAAAAAAATAATCCTTTTTGAACGCCATTATTCCCTTCGCTTAACCTAGAATATCCATCACAATACAATTCGTGAAATCCTGGAAAAAATAAAGAATGGAAAGGGGTGATCTCAGATGCTCAGTAAGGATAAAAATACCATAGAAACATTCATAAATAAGCATAAACATTTAAGGCAATGTATATCTAAAACTAAAGTGTTTAAAACTTGAACTTCTACATAATATGGAAAAATAAAATCATTTAATTCCATTTATTTATTTACATGGATATTATACTAGTTGAATAATCACATGAAAAATCACTGACCACTTTCATAATGATGGAATGCCTAATTCCATACTATCATAACCACATAGCCAGGGCCTCGTGCCAAGACTAAAAATCATATTTTTTCAAGGCCTCGCGCCGAGACACTAGTTTGTCTCATGAGACCCACCGATGCATCAAGGAGCTATAGTGGGATCCAACCATCACTTACTATGTCCAATCCATTCCTCATATGAAAATGTTTAAAAATAACATAAACATTTGTATTAAAACTGGCTTATGAAATGTCGATACTTTACCCATAAAACATGAATGGTATAAAAATAACACATCCATAGTCAATCATATCACAAAACCTTCTACATAATATGGATGATTTCGTATCATAATAAATTGACTTCAAACAAGTTTAAAATCCATTTAATTATTTTGACAGAGATGAAAATGATTTGTAAAACTCTTTAAGAGAAATATCCATTTTTCCTGAAAACATTTAAATGTCACACAATTTAGAAAGGAAGACATTTAAATAACTTTTTGAATCAAAGTTTCCCATACAACTTTTAATCTTTTGAATGTAATTAACATTTTAAAACATTCATTTCCATTTAAATAAATCCTTTAAACCTTTTTGAAAACATGGTCATTAATGAGAATGGTTTAGAGGAATAAATCTTAAAAAAATTTAAAATGAGGTTTTAGTAAAAATTACCTTAATATAATCCCTTTAGAAACTATTTAATGAAATTTGGACATGGATAATAAATATTCCCAGTAGATACTTACATATAAACAACCTCGGATAATAAATAGATTGTGAAATTAACCCTTACCAATTTGGTAAAATATGAAACATACACCCCATGAAAGAGGTATCATACAATGAATATGTAAATACCCATAAATTAAAATGTATTACACAAACAATACAATTATGGGCAGTACATACTCCACAAAAAAGGTAATAGTTGAAATATAGTTTGAATCTCAAGGGAATACTGAGTGAGATGAAAACCCCTTACCTTGTACATTCCATTAGTCCTGGGTACGTTTAACCTCGTTTATAAAGACCGTAGTATTATATTAAATTATCCCAGAGCCATATTAATATTTATGATGTCATAAATTATTCATTTATGACTTTATACTACCCATTTTATAATAATATCATTGTTAAATCAACATTTTGGGTAATAATCGCTTTCTTTATCATACGCGTTTTAACTTGTTAATATTGATTGTATCACTTAGATCATGATTTAAATACTTCCAGAATATAAAACAGCGTATATATTTAGAATATAAATATGTATAATAAACATTATATAAAATGGAAGACACGGTTTAAGGAGATGGTACTCCGTATGTACGCACAAATAATAGTGTGTTGAATAACTAATTACACCACGGCCTAGAGACGGTAAGTCGTACGTACACATGCATGGTGACATTATCATTTATAAGATGGATATAATAATGAATAGAGTTGTGCAACATTTATAATAACATCACAGTATATAGAAGATACTGTATTTATTATTGTAGAATGAAAATAACAAAGAAACAAGAAGTGGATGAAAAAAGGAACTTGAAAGAGGGTGGTGAAATCATTACCTCTTCTTTTGGTTCTTCCTTTTGATTTGATCAAAAGGGCTCCTCAGGATGACTTTCTGATCAAAATAAGGCCACTAGGTTGAATGGTGGGAAGTTGAGAGTATATTTTAGTAGGGTTTGGCACAACCAAAAGGCTTTGAGGGTATGAATTAGAGTGAATGCGGAGTGCCCTTTTATAAGAGGGTTGAGGGGCACCTTAGGAAAAACATAAAATATTAGTTTATAATAAATTTATATTCAGTTTATAATGGCTCAAAAGTGTATTATTCAATGTATAAAGATGTAATGGGTCAAAATCCTATCATCTAATAGATTTTAGACAGTTTTGGGTCACTATAGTAACATTATCTTTTTGTTTTATCTCTTACTTAATTAGTTTGACACTTACCATGTCACTTTGTATTTTTATATTATATTGTTATTAAACTTACTATAAACTTCTAAGAAACCCCCCAAGTGGTCCATTAATGATACACCTATAATTATATAAGTTATATGGCCTAACCTTAGATTTTTAGGAATATTATATCAATTAATAATATAATATTTGTTTTATAAATTTTGACACTATTTGATAATTCTTTTTTAAAAAGTTATAAGAAATTTATTAATTCAAAATAAACTTATTTAATAAATTGTAACATGCCATAGTAACATAGAAAATTCTTGGATGGCATCAAATATTCAAATTTTATTTATTTTATCATTTATAATACCATTTATTTGATTATTTCATTAATAATAAAAATAATGCATCATCATTGTGTTATAAATATATTCAATTATTTAATATCTAATGTTTTTGAATAAAATACCATTATGTAGGAAATTGTCTTTTATTTCTAATGAATATTTATAGTCTATTTTATCTTATGAATAACCTTATGTAAAAATTGTTTTTCTAAAAGATATATGCTTATGTCATTTTCGTATTTACATTAAATTAATTAATATAAAGGGTCATTATCACATAAAAGTGTCTCCATGGGGTCCAAAAATCGACCCACATATTCCCATGGTTGGGAATTAATCATCAAATACAGTTATCACATATGTTAAGGTAATTTGGAAATATTACATTATTCTTTTTACCTCGAACTACCCTATTTACCTTTTACCGCGGTAATAAAAGTCCATTGTTACTATTCAAGAAGAATTATTTTTATCATATTAAAAAAAAAATTTCTCCTTGATATTAATTATTTCTCTAAGAGTTTCGACATTCTACTCACATAAGCGGTAAAATTGAGTTTTATGTGAATTTGCAAATTCTCCTAGGAGATGGGTAAAAGTCAGTGAAAACTTCAATAAAATTTCTATATCCCTAAAATTATAATAAACTAACTCCAATGAATTACATTGAACATATATAGGTATTGCGTATCTATTTTGACCAAAAATATATTTAAATAAAATAAATAATTATTTAAATAAAAAGTCAGTTTTAACCAATAACTCAGTGTTTTCACTGTTCATCAAGAATTGAATTTTTTTAGAAAAGTACCAAAATTTCACCCAAATAAATTTTTGATATTTTGAATCCGAAAATGAAGTCTATTTTACAAAATTAAAAACATAAAAGTTTCATTTGTTAATTAAAAATTAATTCCCGCTGTCAAAACCAAAAGGGGCATCTTTACGAAATAATAACTACAAACTTTTTGACACTTGTTTATGACTAATTTGAAAGTGAAATTACATAAAATGACAATCATTTGATTAAATGGTAAAAATATAATCTATTTATACTACCAATCAATTAAAATATATAATTTAACAATATAAATTATTTTGATTTAAAAAAATTCAGTTAAAATATAGTACTTTCACTATTCACCCACATATGAGAGTTATCAGAAAAAACAAAAACATTATTGAAACTAAATTCTTATGTCCCGATTCTAAAGAAGAAGTTTTGTTGAGAAATTTAATATATAAAAATTTCAAATATTAGATTTAAAAAGGATTCTCCATTAAAAGGTGGAAAATTGTATTTTTTTAAAACTTCTTCTTTTATCTGAGAAAATGTATTTGAACTTACATTGTGATTAAGAAACTCATAATATGGATTCTAAATTAATAAGGATTATATAACGTTCAAAATTCTATTAATACTATTCGTATCATCTTTTGAATGGATATTTTTGTAACACCCAGAGATTTTATGAAAAATATTGTTTTTAATTTCATTAATGTCTTGTGTTGAACGCTACACCAAAAAGAGCTTACACAACATGCATCCTTTACTTTCCTTGCATTACACACAATCACGACCTTCCTCGATAGCGTGTGTAGTACGCAATAACGAGTTTCACTAAACAATAATATGCTATTAAAATATTATTAAAACTAGCCATTATTAATAGTAATAACCACTTTTTGAAATTTTTAAATATTATTTTTCAAAATGGACTTCATTTTTGGATTAGGAATATCGAAATTAGCTTACGGTGAAGTTTTGGTACTTTCCGATAACTTTCATTTTCTGATGAATAGTGAAAATTACTAAATTTTAATTAAAGACAACCTTTTTAACCGAAATAATTAATAGTGATAAATTATTAATTTTAGTGGTTCTAATGTATATTTAGAATATATTTTTACAATTTAATACAACGTTGGAAAGTTGATGTAATTTCACATTTAAACCAGACATAAACAAGTGTCAATATTTTGATAGTTATTATCTCTTAAGAACACGTTATTTGTTTTGATGACTGAAATTAATTTTTAAATTAATTAAGGAAACTGATATGTTATGAATTTGGTAAAATAGACATCATTTTTTGAGTTCATAATATCAAATATATCTTAGGCCTAATTTTTGGTATTTTTCTGGAAACTTTCATTTTTTGATAAATAGTGAAACAACTACGTGGTAGTTAAAAAAATTGATTTTTTCAGAAAACATAATTTACCACTTCTGTGAGTGGAATTTAAAAAAGCCCAGAGACAGGGTTCATGTCAGTAAGTAAAATGTGGTTCAATGAGATAAAAATAATTTTTGGTGAATAGTAACTTTTTACTTTTTTACCGCGGTTAAAAGTAAATAAAGTAATTAAGGGTAAACATGATATTATTATTACCCTAAAACATGTCCTAATTCTATTTGATAAGTGTAATTCGACCGAAAACAACCATAGGGATAAAATATGACCATTTAGGCCCACTTGGTTTAGATTAGGTCATTTATTATTAATTTATTTAAAGAAGGGTTAAAATAGTTAAAATCAATGTTTAAAAAGAAAAGAATTTTTAATATAGCGTTATACATAAGATAAATTCGAATAAAAATATTAATTAGAAAGATAAAAATATTTCCTACATAATGGAATTTTATTTGTTATTTTTAGACATTAAATAATTTAATTTATTTATGACACAATGATGAAGCAGTAATTATTTTATTAATGGAATATTGACATAATTGATGTTATAAACTCCCAAAGAAATGTAATTTGAGACTTCTTTTGAATTACACAAATTTTCTAGGTTAATATGAAATGTTATTATTTATTTAATTAACTTTTTTAGAAAAAATAATTCGGTTATGATTTTCACAAAAATCAATTACTAAATATTATCAAAATTGACATAAAATAGTTTTTTAAACAAATATTATTTTATAAATTGTTATTTTATTCCTAAAAATCTAAGGATCAGTCAAATGACTTATATAAGGTAATATATATTAATAATAAACATCGTGGGGTTCTTTTGGCTTGTTATAGTACGTTTATTAACCTTATAGTGTAAGAACACAAGAAGACACGGTAAAAGTAAAATTATTTAACCTAATGTTAAATCTAAATGATAAGGTTAAAATAGGAACCTAAACTTGTCTACATTCTATTGGATGAGATTATTTCGACCTATACCCACCTCATATTTTAAATAAATCAATTTGGAGCTATTTAAAACCAAACTTGGCTTTATAATAAAATAATATTTTTAGTTATTCCAAAGGTGCCTCTCTCCTCCCTTATAAAAGGGCACCTCCTCCCTCTCTTCCTCACACCACTTTGAGACTTCAAGCTAGGAAAAAACCTGAAAAATTATCATCTACACATCCCTAAAAACATCCTAGAGGTCCTGGTATTCTTAAAAGACAAATTTTAGTGCCCTAAATGGAGGTCTCAAAAAGGCGCTTCAAAGAAGAGGTAATGTCTGTTACCGATTCTTTCAACTTTATTTCCTCTTCCACTTCTTCTTCATACGTTGTTTCATTATGTATTAATAACATCAGTATCACTCATATACTGATATTTTATTATAAGTATGAAACAACCCTATTTCACCATCTATCTATCCTACAGAAAACGAAATCACCGCGCGTGCATACGTACAGAATACCGTCTCCACGCCGTGGTGTAATCTATTTTCCACCACCACATTACTTGGATAGGTATAATGGTGTACATAATAAATATATATGATTATTGTAAAGTGATATTGATTCTGAAATAGTATACATACACTCCAATACAACTCCACGATCTTGAGAACCATAACATCACTCGTGCGAACGTACGGACTACCGTCTCCACGACGCGATGAGATTTATTCTCCACGTTAACCATTCATGAATGATTATAAAGTATATATAATAAGTAATCATGAAATATATGACATAATAATGATACTTTATTTATGTGTATAAATATGTATTTCATCTACTTAATTCCATTCAACTCAATAAGGATACGGAAACAGCGTTCATGCGTACGTACGACCTACCGTCTCCATGAACGGCGTATTTCATTCCATTTACTGATCTATTATATATATGTATATTCTGAATAAATATTATATATAAATAATTTTTTATATTCTGTAATTTATTAATCATTGTCTAAGTAATCATATTAATAATTACAAGTCAAAACACGGATGACAAATGAAACGATTTTACCCAAAACTCTCTTTAACATGGAATTTACAAAAGAACGGGTAATATAATGTCATAAGTGAACCATATATGATATCATAACAATTTTTATGATTCTGTAATAATACAAGGACATTATTTAAATCATTATACAAGTGTTTCAGACACCTACGAAGTAAATCAGACCTAAGGTAAGAGAAAATATCACAATCTTAGTTTTATCCGAGATTGTTTATACTTTGGTATTTACTGGGGTGTATTTTATCATCCACATCCATGTTTCCTAAATATGTAATATTATTTCCATCCACCTAAAATTTTTTAAATCCAATTTTACCCTTCAGTGTGTTCTTAGTAAAAGATATGAAAGGAATCTTTTTTCGTTTTTCGTACGAGGTACTTTTTGACTTTTCCGAAAAAAGTACGAGAAGAATGTTTTTAATTTATATATCATGAATGGATTTTTAAAACATTATTTCCAAGAATATTACTTTAAATTTTTTCAAGATTATTTTTAATAAACTTCTTTTAGTTTATAATTTTATGACATGTTAAGAAAGGAAAAGTGTTTTTGAAGTAGAAAGGATATTTTTATCAAGAATGGAGTTCAAGTGTTTTATCAAAATTATTTTCCATCTAAGATAATAAAGGGTTCTGTTTCTATCCCTATTATTATATTGATTTTATTATGTCGTGATGGAGTTATTTTTATGAATTCTTTTATCATATATGAATTTTTTTATGATGTCACGATGTTTAAGATTCCCATTTTTATTATATGGGTTATGCTATGATGTATGGTTTATGATTTTGTTGCACACATAATAATGGTTTCATTATGAGATGGGTGGGACCTATATCTTCCTCCATTACATTGGGTAAAGATTTTATATCTCATGAGATAGACATGGCTTGAACGGCAGGTTAAACCGGTTCAGTGAAACAGGACTGAAAAGAGGAGTGAACTCGGTTCAGAAATGGACTTTGTCTACAAAGATGGTCTTGGAAATGAGTCTTGACTAACAAGAAATGATTCTCTATGATTATGAGTGTATTACAAAAAGTTTCATGGTTTATGTTATGATTATTGGGATTACATTTCACTACTATGATTTATCCGATGTTATGAAATTTTGATTTCTTTTGCAGGTTAAGATTTCCAAAAGTTATGTTCCTATTTATATGATATGATTGATATTTCTTTTGTTTACCCTTACTGAGAATTTGATCTCACCCTTTTATGTTTATCTTCCCCAGGATATAAAGAAATGATTTAGGTAAGAAAAAAAGGGAATATCTTTATGGGAGATTTTGAAGATCTTTCACCATGATTAAGAGATTATATTCCGTGTTTCCAAAGCCACTAAACTATTACAGTCCTTGTGTGTGTGTTTTTGTTATGTATTATGTATTCCACAAAAGTAATGTAATGTCCATGTACGTCATGCTTTAGGTCACTACAGTTGGTATTAGAGGAAAAGTTTAGTCAACCTTTGGAAACTAGGATGCGAGAACTTTAGTAAGATCCCTATAGATATTTCTATGGTATATATAGGGATGTCCCTAAGGTTAAGTATAAGTATAAGTTTTAGTACTAGAATTATGGTAACCTAAGATGTTAGATATTGATGGTACTCCCCCTTTATTATGTTGTTTTCCCCAGCATGATTTTTTCTTCTCAAACTATTCTTTTTGGGTTTTAGACGATGGCTGGAACCCGAAAAAACCGTGTTGATCAATGTAATAGACAATGCAATGATTATCCTATTGAAAAAAACTAATATTATGGGAGAAGGAGTGCAAAATATTATTGCTATACTTACACAAGCTATGAATAATTCTGGACTTTTAAATGAGCAGAGAAGGGAACAATATTCTATTGAGTCCTTCATGAGGAAACATCCACCTTCTTTTAGTGGGTCTTCTGATCCACTTGTTGCTGAACAATGGATTATTACTACTGAAATGATATTTTCAGTTCTTCAATGTTCTGAACACGATAAACTCATCTTAGCAGTGTATCATTTGGAAGGTGTTGCTGATCAATGGTATAATCCTATCAAGAATACAAGGCCAAGAGGTGAAATTGAGTCCATGGAATGGGACGAGTTCATGAACTTATTTTTCAACAAGTACTTCCCTCATATTTTTCGAACAAAGATGGAGAAGGTGTTTCATGAACTAAAGGAAAAGTATGATGAATCTGTTGGTAAACACGAAGTGAATTTTACAAGGCTTGCAAGGTATGCATCTGGATTTATCATCCAACCTGAAAGTAAAGTTTATCGATTCTTCAGTGGCTTAAAACCAAATCTTCGATGGGAATTAGCTATAAGAGACTTCAGTTGCTATGAAGGAATTGTGCATTGTGCTATCAAGGTAGAAATGGAAGATGGTGTTACTTATCCATCTCATAGTTTTGACAAGAAACTAAAGATGGAGTTCAAGGAGAAATCTCAGAATTGTGGTGAAAAGAAGATGAATGTTTCCTTATGCTCAAAGTGTGGAAAGAAGCATGGTTAAGATTGTCTTAAAGGGACTAGAAATTTTTTTAAGTGTGGATAACAAGGTCATCGAGCAGCTGAGTGTCGAAGTAATGGAAAAAGGTTTTCTAATGATGTGAATAATAAAAACACTACAGAGAACACACCACCAACACTTAAATGCTTCAAGTGCAAGGAAATGAGGCATTATGCTAATAAATTCCATAATCTAAGGGTTAGTGATGATCTACATGAGAAACCATATAAGGAAAAAGACAAAGGGAAGTCACATGCGATCACTATTGGCGATGTTGAATATGACAATGATGTGGTGGAATGATTAAGTGTTTATGTAATGGGATTCCAAAATAATGATGTATATAGTATCGTGGAATATTGGAATATTTATGTATTTGTCTATTGTGGTTTTCAATAATTTATGGTATCAGTAACCATAGATTGTGATTGAAATATTTTTGAAAAAAAATATGATATGCGCATAATGAAAGGAAAACGAGAAAATGAAATGATTGACCGTATTCATGCGCTAATGACTGATATAAGGGGGAGGTTATATCATGGTTTGAGTATATAGAATTTTTGGATTTCAGTTTGTGGAAAGTGTTAACTTTTAACGGAATTCATGTTTTCACTAAGGTTCAATGGGTATTCATTCTTCAAGTGAATACATGATTAAGGTATTCACATGTATGTAATTTGACCAATATGATATATCTTATGATATATTGGGGATATATGATGGCATTCACGTGATTGTTATGTGATATTGCAAGTAATCATTTTCTTTATACTATGAGCTTGGACTAGAGTATTTTAGATAAGCCTAAATATTGGAATGGATTATGTCAGACATAATTTAGGATTGAACTTTTTTTGATATAATTGATGGGATGTTATAGTAATATAGCTTTAGAAAAAGGACAACCTGCAGGACGGGCGATAGCCCATCGCGTCGGAAAAGGCTATGGGAATCGAACCCACAACCGAAGTGAGACTGGCCTTTATTGCCTACCACTGGCCTACAAGAAGTCCCTGTTTAGTAGAAACTAGTTTTATTATATTAAACAGTACAATATAAGAAGTATAAGTCCATTTTAGGAACCATTTATTATTAATCTAACTTTAGATGGACTTACGTATTTTATTGATTACTTTCCCAACATTTTGTTTGAGACAGACGGAATAACGCACCATTCTATCACATGATCTGATAACACATCACGAATGACAAATTGAACTTCATTTCCTTAAGAGATAAAGTAGAAATTGTCCAAAGAATGACCTTCGGTGAGACTATACCAAAATCAAATAATTATATCTTCTTATTCCAATTTCATCAACTTTAGGGAAATGATCTTGAAAACCAAAAATGTTTTCCTAGTGCTCTTATATCTGATGAATCAGATGGAATCTTAGATCATCACAAATTTATGGCTTTGTTATTGCTGGCTTTTCCATAGCCATGTTCTCTACCACTCTCCATCAGAACATGATGGTTAGATTTATCTTCCATATCTATATTTTCACCTTTGTTGAAACCCAATGATTAGTTTATTTGGGTAACCGTTACGTTTCATACTTTTGTTTTTAAATATGGGTTTTGGTATTCCTTTTTACGATGTGGATTTCTATTAAAGAAATTTTCTAGGAGTAAACCATTTATAACCCCGACGAATTTCGAGGGTGAAAATCATTTTAAGGGGGGTAGAATGTAACACCATGAGATTTTATGAAAAATATTCATTTTAATTTCATTAATATCTTCTGTTGTACGCTACACCAAAAGGGGCTTACACAACATGCATCCTGGACTTTCCTTGCATTAAATACAATCGTGACCTTCCTCGATAGCGTGTGTAGTATGCAATAACGAGTTTCATTAAACAACAATATGCTTTTAAAATATTATTAAAACTAGCCATTATGAATAGTAATAACCACTTTTTGAAATTTTGTAAAAAATTGACTTCATTTTTGGATTCGTAATATCGAAATTAGCTTTGGGTGAAATTTTGGTACTTTTCGGATAACTTTCATTTTCTGATGAATAGTGAAAATTACTAAATTTTAATTAAATACTACATATTTAATCGAAATAATTAATAGTGATAAATTATTATTTTGAGTGGTTTTAAAGTATATTTAGAATATATATTTACTATTTAATACAACATTGGTGATTGGATGTAATTTCACATTTAAACCAGACATAAACAAGTGTCAATCTTTTGATAGCTATTATCTCTTAAGAACACAATATTTGTTTTGACGATGGGAATTAATTTTTAAATTAATTAATACAACTGATATGTTTTTAATTTGGTAAAATAGATATCATTTTTGAGTTCATAATATCAAATATATCTTAGGCCTAATTTTTGGTATTTTTCTAGAAACTTTCATTTTTTGATGAATAGTGAAACCAGTAAGTGGTAGTTAAATAATTGATTTTTTCATAAAACTTAATTTTTCATCTTCTGTGAGTGGAATTTAAAAAATCCGAGAGACATAGTTGATGTCAGTAAGTAAAATGTTGTTCAATGAGATGAAAACAATTTTTGGGGAATAGTAACTTTTTACTTTTTTACCACGGTTAAAAGTAAATAGGGTAATTAAGGGTAAAAATGATATTATTATTACCCTAGAACATGTCCCAATTCTATTGGATAAGTGTAATTCGACCAAAAACAACCCTAGGGATAAAATATGACCATTTAGGCCAACTTGGATTAGATTAGGACAATTATTATTAATTTATTTAAAGAAGGGTTAAAATAGTTAAAATCAATGTTTAATAAGAAAATAATTTTTAATATAGGGTTTTACATAAGATAAATTAGACTATAAATATTAATTTGGAATATAAAAAGCATTCCTACATAATGGTATTTTATTTGTTATTTTTAGACATTAAATAATTTAATTTATTTATGACACAATGATGATGCTGTAATTATTTTATTAATGAATATTGACATAATTGATATTATAAATTCCCAAATAAATGTAATTTGAGACTTTTTATGCATTACACTAATTTTATAGGTTAATATGTCATGTTAGTATTGATTTAATTAACTTTTTTCGAACTAATCAATGTGTTATTATTTTCACAAAAATCAATTACTAAATAGTGTCAAAATTGACAGAAAATAGTTTTTAAAACAAATATTATCATATTAATTGTTATTTTATTCATAAAAATCTAAGGTTCGGAAAAATGACTTAGATAAGGTAATATATATTAATAATAAACAACTTGGGGTTTTTTGGCTTGTTATAGTATGTTTATTAACCTTATAGTTTAAGAACACAAGTAGAAACGGTAAAAGTAAAATTATTTAACCTAATGTAAAATCTAAATGACAAGGTTAAAATAGGATCCTAAAATTGTATAAATTCTATTGGATGAGATTATTTCGACCTATCCCCACCTTATATTCTATATAAATCAATTTGGAGCTATTTAAAACCGAATTTGGCTTTATAATAATATAATATTTTTAGTTATTCCAAAGGTTCCCCTCTCCTCCCTTATAAAAGGGCACCTCCTCCCTCTCTTCCTCACACCACTTTGAGCCTTCAATCTCGGCCAACCCCTGAAAAATTCTCTTCTGCACTTCCCTAAAAACATCATAGAGGTCTGGGTTATTTTCAAAGACCAATTTTAGTTCCCTAAAAGGAGGTCTCAAAGAGGCGCTTCAAAGAAGAGGTAATGTTCGTTACCGATTCGTTCAACTTTATTTCTTCTTCCACATCTTCTTCTTAGTTTGTTTCATTATGAAGTAATAACATCAGTATTACCCATATACTGATATGTTATTATAAGTATTAAACAACCCTATTTCACCATCTATCCATCCTACGAAAAATGAAATCACTGTGCATGCGTACGTACGGAATACCGTCTCCACGTCGTGGTGTAATCTATTTTCCACCACCACCTTACATGGATAGGTATAATGGTGTACATAATAATTATATATAATTATTGTAAAGTTATATTGATTCTAAAATAGTATACATACACTCCAATAAAATTCCACGATCGTGATAATGATATCATCGCTCGTGCGTACGTACGGACTACTGTCTCCACGACGCGATGAGATTCAATCTCCACGTTAACCATTCATGAATGATTATAAAGTATATATAATAAGTAATCATGAAATATATTAAATAATAATGATACTATATTTATTTGTATATATATTTATTTCATCTACTTAATTCCATTCAACTCAGTAAGAAAACAGAAACAGCGTTCATGCGTATGTACGGCCTACCGTCTCCATGAATGGTGTATTTCTTTCCATTTACTGATCTATTATATATATGTATATTCTGAATATATATTATATATAAATCATGTTTTATATTCTGGAATTAAGTAATCATGATCTAAGTAATCATATGAATAATTAGAAGTCAAAACACGGACGACAAATGAAATGATTTTTCGCAAAACGCTCTTTAACATGGAATTTACAAAAGAACGGGTAATATAAATTCAAAGTGAACCATATATGATTTCATAACAATGATTATGATTCTGGAATAAGTCAATGACATTATTTAAATCATTATACAGGAGGTTCAGACACTTACGAGGAAAATCAGACCTAAGGTAATGGAAAAGATAACAATCTCATTTTTATCCGAGACTATTTATACTTTGGCATTTACTGGGGTGTATTTTATCATCCACATCCATGTTTCCGAAATATGTAATATTATATCCATACACCTAAAATTGTTTTAATCCAATTTTACCCTTCGGTGAGTTTTTAGTAAATGATATGAAAGGAATCTTTTGTCGTTTTTCGTACGATGTACTTTTTAACTTTTCTGACAAAAGTACGAGAAGAATGTTATTTTTAACTTATACGACATGAATGGATTTTTAAAACATTATTTCCAAGAAGCTTACTTTACAGGTTTTCAAGATTATTTTTAATCAACTTCTTTTAGTTTAGATATTTATGACATGTTAAGAAAGGAAAACTTTTTTTGAAGTAGAAAGGATATTTTCCTCAAGAATAGAGTTCAAGTGTTTTATCAAAATTATTTTCCATATATGATAGTAAAGGGTTCTGTTTCTATCCCTATTATTACATTGATTTTATTATATTGTGATGGAATTATTTTTATGAATTCCTTTATCTTATATGAATTGTTTTATGATGACATCATTTTTAATATTCCCATTTTTATTACATGGGTTATGCTATGATGTATGGTTTATGATTTTGTGGAACACATAAGAATGGTATCATTATGAGATGGGTGCGACCTTTATATCCCTCCAATTCATTGGGTAAATATTTTATATCTCATGAGATACACATGGCTGGAACGGAAGGTTAAAACTGTTCAGTGAAACAGGACTGAAACGAGGAGTGAACTCGGTTCAGAAATGGACTTTGTCCACTAAGATGGTCTTGGCAATGAGTCTTGACTAATAATAAATGATTCTCTATGATTATTTGTGTATGCCACAAAGTTTCATGGTTTATGTTATGATTATTGGGATTACATTTCACTACAATGATTTATCCCATGTTATGAAATTATGATAACTTTTGTAGGTTATGATTTCCGAAAGATATGTTCTTATGTATATAATGTGATTGATATTTCTTTTGTTTACCCTTACTGAGCATTTGAGCTCACCCTTTTATGTTTTCTTTTCCCCATGATATAAAGAAAGGATTTAGGTAAGAAAAAAAAGGGAAGATCATTATGTGAGAAATTGAATATCTTTCACCACGATTAAAATATTATATTCCGAGTTTCCAAAGTCACTAAACTATTACGGTCCTTGTGTGTTTGTTTTTGTTATGTTTGAGTATTCCGCAAAAGTAATGTAAGGTCCATCTACGTCAAGCTTTGGGTCTCTTCATTTTTGGTAATTTATGGTGCACTAGAACTCGATGTTGCTTGTAGTGCAAGTTATTGAATTACTTTGGTAAAATAACATACTATGAAATCTTGGGGTGTTACATTTTAAAAATAGAGTGAATGTTATTTGCATGATCATCATATCATTTTGAATATACCAATATATCATAAACAAATACAACTACAATGTCATCAAGACATTCCATGAAATCACTATTAAATAGATCCATGATGAAAGAGGGTCCATTAGTCAATAAAAAAGGAATTACTGTAAAATCGCAATGCCCATACCTAGTACAAAATGTTGTCTTCGGAATGTATTCCTTCTTTACACTCAACAGATGATATCCATATCGAAGATCAATCATTGAAAATTATTGAGCTCCATGAAGTTGATAAAATAAATCTTCAATGTGAGGTAGGGGATACATTTTTTTATTGTTATAGAAATGATATCATTGTAGTCAATGCCAAACCTCATAGATCCATCTTTTTTCTTAACAAAAAGAATATGGGGTCCACATGGGGAAACACAGGGGAAATAAATCCACTATTACTCAATTCATCTAGTTGTTTATTTACTTCCACTACGTCCATTGTGGTCATTCTATAATGGGTAATTTATATGGAACTTAAACTAGGAATTAATTCAATAGAAAAATTGATTTTGTGTTGTATAGGATGTCCTATTAAATCCTCTGAATGACATCAACATAATTTTAAACAATATGTAAATCCTTTATTTTACTGTTTATTTTCTCACCCATAGTCATTTCACTCTATCCATCCCCAATCAATAAATTTAGTAGAGCATTAAGTGTAGAATCTATATAAGAATTAAATGGTGACATTTCTTCTCTAAATATAAGGATATAATTTTCATCATAAAAAATTGTAACCTCAGTTTTCTTACAATAAAATTTGACATCATGGTATGAAATCCAATCCATAGCGAGGATTATATTAAATTTAATAATGGGTATAATGATTATATCAGCAGATAAAGAAGGTTTAAATTTTTTAACGGGAACTAATTCAATATACTAGGTAGCAATGATACTTGACTTAGGAGTTTTGATAAAAAATTTCCTTGTTAAATTGAATTGGGAATATCTAAATTTATTATAAAACTAGGAATATATGAAACATTGCAATGATCTTGAATCAAATAATGCATTGGATAAACATGAGGGAGCTATTAAAATATCTTCCACCATGTCATTCAGAGCTTCATCCTCAGTAGTAGTGATCACATAAGATTTTTTTTGCTCCATTGTCCTTTCTTGAGGTACGTTTCTTTGGTGCATAGAACATTAATTTTCATAATGCCCAATTTCTCTATAATTGTGGCATTCAACATTGAAAGCATTATTCATTCCCTTATAATCAAAATTTTGGTGGAATGTTTCACCAAATTTGTAACAGACTCCCATTCCCTTCTAAAAACTACTAGGGTATTTTTCCAATATTTACCTACGGATAGAAATTGAAAATTTCCCTTTATTTCCATTTCCAAAGTTTTCAACATATCTCTTATTCCCATTTGTTTCTATAATTTTGTAATACAAAGAGAATTCATTTTCTATCTTGATATCACATGATACAATATCTTCCTAAGATGAGAAGGATTTTCGGACGAATGATCGACAGAGAAATGGTTCTAACCCATAAAATAATTGATAAATATTACTCTTCTGGTTACGTATACAATTTGTTTCATGATTTTCTATCCTTTTAATGTTAGCGTCATACATTGGGATATTCTCATCCTCCTTTCCCATAGACCATGATATTGTTGTTCCATATCATATCAAGGGTCATGTTGAAAATAGTTTTCTAAGAAAAGTTATTTAAACTCCCTCCACTACTTATTTGGTACATCTCCATCTTCCTTGGTGTTTTGAATTAATAACCACTGTTTATTTGCATCTTCTTTGAGGTGATAAACTGCCATGAACCCGGTTTCCTATTTTCAACTCCCTAATGCATGAAATATATTCCAGATGAATCATATCCATTACTCATGTACATATTGATTTGTAGTCCCATTGAATGTCGATGGTTGTTTCTTCATGAAGTGGTCTTACATTGATCATCAGTGTTGTGGATCATGGTGATTTATATGGGTAAGGTTTTTATTCATACCCTAATTGAGGTATCCTAGTATGGTGAAAATCTAATCATCACTAGTTGAATCACTAGCTACACTATAATTATCTTGATTACTATGGAAATACCTATAGGTATTATGTTCAATGATACAGTTTCCATTCCTTCCACTATGCTCCTTTAATAAACAACTTCATACACTAGATTAGTTTATGAATTACAAGAAATAATTTCAGACTTGTAAAAAATGTAACCTAAATTGAACTATTTATGTATATAATCCATAATCATAAACATGTTTTCTTTGAGGATGAATATACTCATAATTCCTTCATAATGTTTTATAAATAAAATTTCAATTATCATAAGTATATCCCATGAGAGTGTCAGAACCAATAGTGCAACAATGCTTGTTTTCGTGTACCAAGAAACCTTAGGTCAAGCCTAAAACACCTTGTAGAGTTTTCACTCCTAGGTACATCTGTGCCATAGAAGCCTATACCCGCTCATATCTAGGCAGGGATGTATATCTTGGAAAATTAAAAAAACATCTAGACTACCAAAATTCAAGGGTTTTATTATATATTAATTCATAAAGTCTATAATAGGATAATGTTCTCTAATAATTGTTTTTTCTAAATCTTGTTTCCTAAGTTTGTACTAAACGTCCCTTGATAATAACTATAATGCTTCAACCCCAGTTACCTAGTGTCGGTGCATTATTACATAACATTTTCATGACACAAGGAATCATGTCCTGAAAGACCGATCAATTTAGTTTCCTTGGAAGTACTAGAAATATATATATGTTTTACATTACCTCATGAAATAATAAAACAACATTGTGTTCCCTTGAAACAATCTTATATACATTAGACTATTCATGCAGTTCAATAACAATATTATTCATGGCATCACAGAAAAAATAAAACATAAGAATGGGGTGAGCTCACATGCTAAGTAAGGAGAAAAATATAACTGACACTATCATAAATAAGCATGAACATTTAAAGAAACATATAAAACTAAAACACAAGACTTTTAAACATAAAATTCATCATAATATGGGAATGATAAATCAAATAATTCCATATACATATTCACATGGATATTCAACATGTCAAATAATCACATGTAATATCAATAGCCAATTTCATATTGATAGAATGCATAATGCTGGACATCATAACCACATAGTCAAGGCCTCATGCCAAGACTATAAATAAGATTTTTTCAATGAATCATACCAAGACACTAGTTTATCCCATGAGACCTACCGATGCATCGAAAAGCTATAGTAGGCTCTACGTGTCACATACAATGTCCAATGCATACCTAATATGAAAATATTGAAACAGAACATAAACATTCATATTAAAACTAACATTCAAAATGACAATACATTATCCATAAACCAGAAGTGGTATAAAAATAACACATCCATTTTAAAATATATCATAAAATCTTTAATACAGTATGGAATATTGTGTTATAATAAATCAAATTAAAAAAGTGTAAAATCAATCAATGGATTTTGACATAGATGAAATCAAACTATTTGAGAGAAATATCACTTTCTTTTCTGAAATAATTTAAAAATCACATATTTATAAAAGAAAAAATTTATTTGGAAAATATTCTTATAATATTGAAAGGTAAGATTAAATTCTGTTATAGTGGAAAAAATAGTTGTACTCATTACATAAGATAAACAAAATTCAATCCTAAATTCCTTGAAAAGGTTATAAAGTAATTTTTTTAGAAAATGATGGAAGGATTCATTCCAAAACAATTTATAAAAATTAAAACAAAGATATAACTGATTTTAACACATATTATAGGATATAGTAAAAATTTTGAAATACGTTTTTATGAATCACAGTTGTGGATGATAAAGAGTTCCCAGTAGATACTCGTGTATAAGAAACCTCAGATAATGAAAAGATTTTATAATTAACCAAGAACTATTAATTTTCCTTGATCTAGGGTGCAATAAAATCCTGTATAAAAGATAAATCATTGTTATTAAATTATACTAGAACCACATACATAAATAAGATATTTTATATGATCTTCTAATATTGCTTTGTTAATAATATTTAAGAAGCATCATTGTTTGGGGTGTTAACTGATTCGTTTTCTTTAATATACTTCGTTACATAACCCATGTTTTTATGGATAGGACTTATTTGACTCATATAAAAAAGTATATTATGTTCTTAAATACTATTTTATTCATAAAATGAAAATTATTCTTGAATGGTTATGATGGGTAATGAATTTCATCGCCCTCGTGGAGACGAAAATCCGTACAACGCATGAGCGACAATATCATAATATCAATGGGGAAATCATATGTAATTGGATGGTATATCATATATAAATAATCATTAAATTGTTATATTTATTATTTAAATTTTTTATATTATTTAACATACCCTTATTAATAATGAAGTGTTTTAATAATAAACTACACCACGACGTGGAGACGTTATGCCCTATTTATGCATGTATGGTGACTTGTCATTAATAGAATGAATAGGATAATGATTATGGTTATACTGTATTTATAATGAGATCTATGTGTCTATAATGAACTGGAGTTATTATTTTGTCATGGAATCAAAAAATAAATAGGGAGAGGAAGAAGAAAAGCACTTCGAAAGTGGTAGTGATATTATTATCTCTTCTTCGGTTGTTTCCTTTTGAGTTGATCAAAAGGGCTCCTTAGGTTGGATTTTTTTATCAAAGTAAGCCCTCAATGTCTATGTGAGGGTAGTTAGGAGGATATTTGAGTAGGGGTTGGCCAAACCAAATGTCTTTGGAGGTGTGATTTTGAGAGAAGGGGAAGTAGCATTTTATAAAAGAGGAGAGGGTCACTTTAGAAAAAACTTGACTTATTATTTTATTATTAAATCATATTCGGTTTATAATTGCTCCAAATAGATTTATTTTGAGTCTATGGTATGGATGGGTCCCAAAACTCTCATACACTATTTTTTAGATAGGATTAGGTCTGCACAGTGACCTTATCTTTTAGATTTAACTCCTAGATAAATTTTATCACCTTTACCATGAATTCTTGTATTATTATAATAAATGGTTAATAAACATACTATAATAAGCCATGAAAACCCCAAATAGATAATTAATGATATATATAACCTTATATAATCCTTTTCTCTGATCCTTATACTTTTAGAAATTATATATATTCTAATAATATAGTAATTGTTTTAAAAACGCATTTATGTCATTTTTATCACAATTTGGTATTATTTTAAAAGCCATATCAACATTATCACATCGATAAAAAATTATTTAATCAACGCAAACATGTCATATTGACATATAAAATTAGTCTAATTAATCATATGTCACAATTTAAATTCATTGGATATTTATAATATCAATTATTTTAATCATTCATTATTATGTTAATTATTGCATCATCATTTTGTCAGAAATAAATTTAATTATTTAAATTCTAATTTTTTAAATAAAATACGATTATGTAGGAAAAAATTATATCATAATAAGGAATATTTATTGTCTAATGTATCTTATATATTACCCTATATAAAAAATGGCTAACTTTTTATTCATTGAATTTGACACTTTTTACTGTTCTTTAAATAGAAAAATAATAAATTTCATAATATAATCCAACTGGACTAAAATAATCATATTTTATTACTAAGGTATATTTTGTGAGAAATTCCCTTATCCAATAGTATATGACATGTGTTAGGATAATTATAATATCATTTTTTTTCTTTTATTTACTCTATATACTATTAAACGTGGCAAGTAAAATTCAAAAGTTACTATTCGCAGAAAAAATATTTCCATCTTATTCAACCACATTTAACTTAATGATATTAACTATGTCTCTCATATTTTTTAAATTCAATTCACATATGTGGTAAAATTATGTTTCATCCAAATTTGAAAATGCACCTAGTAGATGGGTAAAAGATGGTAAACAGTTTAATAAAATTTTATATATCCAATATTATTATAAAATGCCTCAGTGAATTACATTGATAATATAAAGGTATAATGTGTCTACATTTACCTAAAATAAATTTAAATAAAATAAGTTATTATTTAAAAATTTTGGTTATAAAAAATAATGTAGTGTTTTGAACTCTTCATAAAAATTGAATGTTTTCATAAAAATACCCACAATTCACCCTAAGCTAATTTTGATATTTCAAATAAAAAAAAAAGTACACATTGAAAAATAAAATTTCTAAAATTTCAAAAAGTGGGAATTATTGTTCATAATTACTAGTTCTATTGGTCATGGTGTATTGGAACTCAAAGGTGACTACATTGCTAACTATTGTATTATTTAAAGAGAAGCATAATTTGGAAGCATGGGGTCTAACAATAATGATGTTTTATGACCAGGTATGTTTTTTACATAATCATTTGGGAAAAAAGTGTTTATTCATGAATGTATTAATAATTAAATTCTTATTAATCCCATTATATTCCATCGGAATATTTCATAACGATGATTGTTATACATCCAATGTCTCATGCATGATTATAAGCATTTAGGACGTGACAAGTGGGAATGAAATTAGATATCCCTCCTATGCAATGTGTAAAGTGATTTATCTCACAATATTATTTTAAATATGTGAGAACATGATGCTAAATTATTTAAAAAATATGACACATTTATTATTCACATATTTTATGTGTTATCATGATTAAAGCATTGTTCACAGCTATGTGTGGTATTTTACCACTAAGACGTGATGTTTAATGTTCTTCAAATCCCACATTTAATATTTATATTAATTTTTCCATTAATTATTATAATGATGAACCTATGTTTATGATATGATTATGATCACTCATTTCCGTTTCATTCAATCCCATTGTTCATATAAATTTATACATTACCTGTAGAGACCCGAAGCTTAACGTACATGAACATTACATTACTTTTTTCGGAATACTTAGCACATAACAAAAAACACACACACAAGGATCGTAATAGTTTAGTGTCTTTGGAAACTCGAAACGTAATCTTCCAATCGTGTTGAAAGATCTTCAATATCTTCTATAAAGTTCTTCCTTTTTTTTACCTAAAAACATTCTTTATATCCTGGGGAAAAGAGAACATAAATGGGTGAGCTCAAATGCTCAGTAAGGGTAAAAAAAAGAAAAATCAATCACATCATATTCATAAGAACATAACTTTTGGAAATCTAAACCTGCAAAAGAGAGCATAATTTCATAACATGGGATAAATCATGGCAGTGAAATGTAATCACAATAATCATAACTTAAAACATTAAACTTTGTGGCATACACACATAATCATAGAGAATCATTTCTTGTTAGTCAAGACTCATTTCCAATACTATCTTAGTGGACAAAGTCCCTTTCTGAATCGAGTAACCCTCGTTTCAGTCCTGTTTCACTGAACCGGTATAACCAACCATTTCAGCCATGTCTATCTCATGAGATATAAAATCTTTACCCAATGCATTGGAGAGAGATATAGGTCCCACCCATCTCATAATGATACCATTCTTATGTGTGCCACAAAATCATAAATCATACATCATTGCATAACCCATGTAATAAAATGGGATTCATAAACATCATGCGATCACAATCCATAAACAATTGATAACATTTCATCATAAGAAAATTGAAACCATTTAAATCATAGAGACATTTTACTTGAAACATACATATCAAATAATGTCATCTTAGATGGAAAATAGTTTTGAGAAAAACACTTGAAATGAATTCTTGAGGAAAATATTGTTTCTTCTTTAAAATCATTTTATTTTCACAAAATTCCATGCAATTTTAAAAGATAAAGGTTTTGTTGGAAATAATCAAGCAATATTGTAGAGGAATCTTCTTGAAAATGAGGTTTTATGAAACCATAAAAAATCCTTTCACGCCGTATAAGTTAAAAATAACATTCTCCTCATACTTTTGTCGGAAAAGTCAAAAAAGTACTTCGTATGAAAAACAACAAAAGATTCCTTTCATATATTTTACTAAAAACTCACCAAAGGGTAAAATTGGATTTAAAAAAAAATGGAGGTGGATGGAAATAACATTACATATTGAGGAAACATGGATGTGGATGATAAAATATACCTCAGTAAATTTCATAGTATAAACAATCTCGGATAAAAATGAGATTGTGATATTTCCCTTACCTTAGGTCCGATTTTCTTCATATGTGTCCGAACCTCCTGTATAATGATTTAAATAATGTCATTGACTTATTACAGAATCATATTCATTGTTATGATATCATATATGGTTCACTTATGACTTTATATTACCCGTTCTTTTGTAAATTCCATGTTAAAGAAGCATTTTGGGTAAAATCGTTTCATTTATCGTAGGTGTTTTGACTTGTTGTTATTGACATTATTATTACTTATATCATGGTTTACTTACTTACAGAATAAAAATATGATTTATATATCATATATATTCAGTATATATATATATAATATATAGATAAATGAAATGAAAAAAACAGTTCATAGAGACGGTAGTCCGTACGTACGCATGAACGCTGTTTTCCATTCCTTATTGTCTTGAATGGAAGTAGGTAGATGACATACATATACATATATACATAAATCCAGTAGCTTTATAATGTCATATATTTCATTATTATTTCTTATATATACTTTGTAATCATTCTTAAATGGTTAACATGGAGAATGAATCTCATCGCGTTGTGGAGACGGTAGTCCGTACGTACGCACGAGCGATGATATCGTTCCCATGGTCGTGGAATTGTGTTGAAGTGTATGTATACTATTTCAGTATCAATATAAATTTATAATAATCTTGTATAGTTACTCATTACATCATTATACCCATCCAATTAAGGTGGTGACGGAAAATAGATTACACCACGGCGTGGAGACGGTATTCCGTACGTACGCACGCGCGGTGATTTCCTTTATCCGTAGGATGGATAGAAGGTTAATTAGAATTGTTTAATATTTATAATAACATATCAGTATATAATAAATACTGATGTTATTATTTTATCATGAAACAACTATTGAAGAAGAAGTTGAAGAAGAAAGAAATTGAAATGATCGGTAATGGATATTAACTCTTCTTTGGAACACCTCTTTGAATCCTCCACTTAGGGAACTAATATTGGTCTTTGAAGAAGAGAAGGACCTCTTGTATTATTCTAGGGAAGAGGATAAGGAATTTTGGCAGGGGTTGGCCGAGCTTGAGTGCTCAAATTGGTGTGAGGATGAGGGGGAGGAGGTGCCCTTTTATAAGGGAGGAGAGGGGCACCTTAGGAATATCTCAAATTATTATTTTATATTAAAGTCAAAATCGGTTAATAATGGTTCCAAAGGGTCTTATTTCGAAGCTAAAGTGGGTATGGGTCGCAATCCTATCAACCAATAGGATTTAGACAAGTTTAGGTTATTATTTTAACCTTATCAACTAGATTTAACTCTAAGTTAAATAATTTAACTTTTACCGTGTCTTTTTGTTTTCTTACACTATATGGTTAATACACTTACTATAACATGACAAAGGAACCCCAAATTGTTTATTATTAACATATATATCCTTATAATAGTCATTTGGTCGAACCTTAGATTTTTAGGAATAAAATAACAATTAATAATATAATATTAGATTTAAAATCTATTTTGTGCCAATTTTGACACTATTTGATATATGATTTTTGTGAAAGTCATAACAGAATTATATGTTCGAACAAAGTTCCTTAAATCAACACTAATATATCTTAGTAACCTAGAAAATTATTGGAATTCATAAAAAGTCTTAAATTACATTTATTTTGGTATTTATAATATCAATTATGTCATTATTTCATAAATAAGATAATTACTGCATCATCTTTGTGTCATAAATAAATTAAATTATTTGATGTCTAAAAATTAAAAATAAAATACCATTATGTAGGAAATCGTTTTATATTTCTAATGAATATTTACAATCGAATTTATCTTATGTACAACCCTATATTGAAAATGTTTTAGTAAATAAACTTTGATTTTAACTCTTTTAACTCTTCATTGAATTAAATAATAATAAATGTCCTAATCTAATACAAGTGGGCCTAAATGATAATATTTTACACTTAAGGTTGTTTTTGGTCGAGATGCACTTGTCAAATAGAATTTGGACATGTGTTAGGGTAATATTAATATCATTCTTATCCTTAATTTCCCTATTTACATTTAACCGTGGTAAATAAAAGTAAAAAGTTACTATTCACCAAAAATTATTTTCATCTCATTGAACCACATTTTACTTACTGACATCAACCGTGTCTCTCGGATTTTTGAAATTCCATTCACAGAAGCGGTAAAATTATGTTTTATGAAAAAATCAGTTTTTTAACTACCACTTAGTAGTTTCACTATTCATCAAAAATTGCTGTTTTTTAGAACAATGCCAAAATTTCATCCTAAGCTATATTTCATAATCCAAATTCAAAAATGAAGTCTATTTTTCCAAATTCAAAACATAGAAATTGCATTAATTAATTTTATAATTAAATCCGGCTGTTAAAACAAATAGCGTGTTTTTAAGAAACAACATCTATCAAAAGATTGACACTTGATTATGTTTGGTTTAAATGTGAAATTACATCCAATGACCAAAATTGTATTAAATTGTAAAAATATATTCTAAATATACTTTAAAACCACTCAAATTAATGATTTATCACTATTAATTATTTCGATCAAAAAAATTTGTTTTTAATTATAATTTAGTAATTTTCACTATTCATCAGAATATGAAAGTTAACCGAAAAGTACCAAAATTTCACATTAGGCTAAATTCGATACTCCGAATCCAAAAATGAAGTCCATTTTGAGAGCTAAAATTTCTAAAATTTTAAAAGGTGGTTATTACTATTCATAACGGTTAGTTATAATAATATTTTAATAGCATATCGTTGTTTAGTGAAACTCGGTATTGTGTACTACACACGCTATCGGGGAAGGTCGCGATTGCGTGAAAGGCAAGTCAATGATGTGTGTTGTGCAGGCTCCTTTTGGTGTAGCGTACAACACAAGACATTAATAAAATTAAAAAGAATATTTTTCATAAAATCTCGGGCTATTACATTCTACCGCCCTTAAAATGAATTTCGCCCTCGAAATTCGTCGGGGTTATAAATGGTTTACTATTTGAAATTTTCTTTAATAGAAATCCACATTGTAAAAAGGAATACCAAAATTTGGCTTTAAAAAATAATGTATGAAATGTAACGATTACCCAAATAAACTAATCACTGGGTTTCCACAGAGGTGAAAATGTGGATATGGAAGAGAAATCTAACCATCATGTTCTGATGGAGAGTGGTAGAGAACATGGCTATGGAAAATCCAACAATAAAAAATCCATAAATTTGCGACGATCTAAGGTACCATCTGATTAATCAGATATAAGAGCACTATCACAACATTTTTGGTTTTCATGATCATTTCCCTAAAGTTGATGAAATTGGAATTAGAAGAAATACTTTCGTGATTTTGGTATAGTCTCACTGTTTGTAGTTCTTTGGACAATTTCTACTTCATCTCCTAAATAAATGAAGTTTAATTTGTCATTCGTGATGTGTTAGCAGATCATGTGATAGAATGATGGGTCATTCCATCTGTCTCAAAAGGTTAGAAAAGTTATCAAAAAAAAATACGTAAGTCCATCTATAGTGAGATTAATGATATATGGTTCCTAAAATGAACTTATACTTTATATATCATACTGCTTAATATAATAAAAACTAATTTCTACCAAACAGGGACTTCCTATAGGTCAGTGGTAGGTGATAAAGGCCAGTCGCACTTCGGTTGTGGGTTCGATTCCCACAGCCTTGTCCGACGCGATGGGCTGTCGCCCGTCCTGCAGGATGTCCTTTTTCTAAAACTATATTACTATAACATCCCATTAATAATATCGAACAAACTTCTATCCTTAAACAATACTAACTTATGTCTAACATAATCCATTCCAATCTTTAGGCTTATCCATAATACTGTAGTCCACTCTCATAACATAGTGAAAACGATTACCAGAGATTTAATACCATCGTTGATCCCCATATAGCATAAGATATGTTTTTTTTGTCACATTCCAAACATTCAAAGTCCTTAATCATGTATTCTCTTGAATACCCTTTGAAACTTAGTGAAAACATGAATGAAGTTAAAAGTTAACACTTTCCACATATCAAAATCCTCAAAATTCTATATACTCAAACCATGATATCACCTAGTCCTTATATCAATCATGAGATCATGAATACTGTTAAACATTTAATTTTCTCCTTATCCCTTCATTATGCACATATCATCTAAATTCCAAAAATATCTGAATATCCTTTCATGGATAGTGGTACCATTAATCATACACTTTCATAACTTAAGGAAAGACAACAGTGTAACAATCTTTAGATGTCTCTTTATTCCATAGTACCATGAGATTTCTTATACAATATTACACATGATAAACATGTAAGCATTCCACTACATTCTTAAACCATTGACCGAGCTTCAACAATACTTTCATCTCACATATCATTTGTAGTCTCTTCATCATCATCAACATAAATACTTCCCATATGACCATACTGATTCTCTTCATAAGACTTTCCCTTAGGGAATTGGATTGCATAATGCCCGTAAATTCCACATTTAAAACATTTAACCATTTTTGATGTCGTTGCAATACCATTATCCTCATCCATGGTGTTAACTGAACCTTTTCCTTTGCACTTACTTGCTTTGTGTCCTTCTTTTCCACACCCAAAGCATCTTCCAGTTCCTTTGAAACATTCTCCTCGATGCCTCTTCCCACATTATTTACATAGGGGAAATTGAACTTTCTTTCCTCTATGATCATCATGAAACTCCATCTTTCTCTTATTAGCCGAGTCAGGAAAATTACCAAATTTTACTTTATTGATCATATTATGAGATTGCTGATTCGGCATAATAATGATGTTTGGACATCCAAATCCCATTTCATTATAAAGAATATCATTCCATTGTCCATCATATTCTCCATTATCGTGAATCATCTTGTTTCCATCCATTTTCTAAAACCCAAAAAGAATAGTGTGAGAGGAAAAAATCATGCTAGGGGAAAACAACATAATAAAGGGGGAGTACATTAAATATCTAACATCTTAGGTTTAATTCTATGATCGTTAGTGTAATTCTAGTACTATAACCTATACATATACTTAACCTTAGGGACATCCCTTGACATACCTTAGAAATATCTCTAGGGATCTCACTAACGTTTTTGCATCCTAGTTTCCAAAGGTTGACTAAACCTTTCCTCTGATACCAACTGTAGAGACCCGAAGCTTAACGCACATGAACATTACATTACTTTTGCAGAATACTTAGTACATAACAAAAAAAACACACACACAAGGATCGTAATAGTTTCGTGTCTTTGGAGACTCGGAACGTAATCTTCTAACCGTGTTGAAAGATCTTCAATATCTCCCATAAAGATCTTCAGTTTTTTTTATCTAAAAACTTTCTTTATATCCTGGGGAAAAGAAAACATAAAAGGGTGAGCTCAAATGCTCAGTAAGGGTAAACAAAAAAAATCAATCACATCATATTCATAAGAACATAACTTTTGGAAATCTAAACCTGCAAAAGAGAGCATAATTTAATAACATGGGATAAATCATGGCAGTGAAATGTAATCACAATAATCATATCATAAAACATGAAACTTTGTGGCATACACACATAATCATAGATAATCATTTCTTGTTAGTCAAGACTCATTTCCAAGACTATCTTAGTGGACAAAGTCCCTTTCTGAATCGAGTAACCCTCGTTTCAGTCATGTTTCACTGAACCGGTATAACCTACCATTTCAGCCATGTCTATCTCATGAGATATAAAATCATTACCCAATGCATTGGAGGGAGATATAGGTCCCACCCATCTCATAATTATACCATTCTTATGTGTGACACAAAATCATAAATCATACATCATTGCATAACCCATGTAAAAAAATGGGATTCATAAACATCATGCCATTACAATCCATAAACAATTGATATCATTTCATCATAAGAAAATTGAAACCATTTAAATCATAGAGACATTTTACTTGAAACATACATATCAACTAATTCCATCTTAGATGGAAAATAGTTTTGAGAAAAACACTTGAAATGGATTCTTTTAGGAAAATATCCTTTCTTCTTTAAAATCATTTTCTTTTCACAAAATTCCATCCAATTTTAAAAGATAAGGGTTTTGTTGGAAATAATCATGAAATCATGTAGAGGAAGCTTCTTGAAAATGAGGTTTTATGAAACCGTAAAAAATCCGTTCACGCAGTATAAGTTAAAAATAACATTCTCCTCATACTTTTGTCGGAATAGTCAAAAAAAGTACTTCGTATGAAAAACAACAAAAGATTCCTTTCATATATTTTACTAAAAACTCACCAAAGGGTAAAATTGGATTTTAAAAAAATGTAGGTGGATGGAAATAACATTACATATTGAGGAAACATGGATGTGGATGATAAAATATACCTCAGTAAATTTCAAAGTATAAACAATCTCGGATAAAAATGAGATTGTGATATTTCCGTTACCTTAGGTCCGATTTGCTTCGTATGTGTCCGAAACTCCTGTACAATGATTTAAATAATGTTATTGACTTATTACAGAATCATATTCATTGTTATGATATTATATATGGTTCACTTATGACTTTATATTACTCGTTCTTTTGTAAATTCCATGTTAAAGAAGCGTTTTGGGTAAAATCGTTTCATTTATCGTAGGTGTTTTGACTTGTTGTTCTTGACATTATTATTACTTATATCATGATTTACTTACTTCCAGAATATAAAATATTATTTATATATCATATATATTCAGTATATATATATATAATAGATAGATAAATGAAATGAAAAACACCGTTCATAGAGATGGTAGTCCGTACGTACGCATGAACGCTGTTTTCCTTTCCTTATTGTCTTGAATGGAAGTAAGTAGATGACATACATATACATATATACATAAATCCAGTAGCTTTATAATGTCATATATTTTATTATTATTTCTTATATATACTTTGAAATCATTCTTAAATGGTTAACATGGAGAATGAATCTCATCGCGTCGTGGAGACGGTAGTCCGTACGTACGCACGAGCGATGATATCGTTCCCATGGTCGTGGAATTGTGTTGAAGTGTATGTATACTATTTCAGTATCAATATAAACTTATAATAATCATGTATAGTTACTCATTACATCATTATACACATCCAATTAAGGTGGTGACAGAAAATAGATTACACCACGACGTGGAGACGGTATTCCGTACGTACGCACGCGCGGTGATTTCCTTTATCCGTAGGATGGATAGAAGGTTAATTAGAGTTGTTTCATATTTATAATAACATATCAGTATATAAGAAATACTGATGTTATTATTTTATCATTAAACAACTAATGAAGAAGAAGTTGAAGAAGAAAGAAATTGAAAATATCGGTAATGGATATTACCTCTTCTTTGGAACACCTCTTTGAATCCTCCACTTAGGGAACTAAGAATGGTCTTTGAAGAAGAGAAGGACCACTAGGATTATTCTAGGGAAGAGGAGAAGGAATTTTGGCAGGGTTTGGCCGAGCTTGAGTGCTCAAATTGGTGTGAGGAGGAGGGGGAGGAGGTGCCCTTTTATAAGGGAGGAGAGGGGCACCTTAGGAATATCTCAAAATATTATTTTATATTAAAGTCAAAATCGGTTTATAATGGTTCCAAAGGGTCTTATTTCGAAGCTAAAGTGGGGATGGGTCGAAAGCCTATCAACCAATAGGATTTAGATAAGTTTAGGTTATTATTTTAACCTTATCAATTAGATTTAACTCTAAGTTAAATAATTTAACTTGTACCGTATCTTTTTGTTTTCTTACACTATATGGTTAATACACTTACTATAACATGACAAAGGAACCCCAAATTGTTTATTATTAATATATATATCCTTATCTAAGTCATTTGGTCGATCCTTAGATTTTTAGGAATAAAATAAAAATTAATAATATAATATTAGATTTAAATTCTATTTTGTGTCAATTTTGACACTATTTCATATATGATTTTTTTGAAAGTCATAACAGAATTATATGTTAGAACCAAGTTGTTTAAATCAACAATAATATATCATA
Organism: Viscum album; assembly: GCA_963277665.1. NCBI lineage: Eukaryota > Viridiplantae > Streptophyta > Magnoliopsida > Santalales > Viscaceae > Viscum > Viscum album. Next base: position 2,079,250,120 of record OY728152.1, on the reverse strand, counting down.
GTAACCTTGAAAATTATTGGAATTCATAAAAAGTCTTAAATTACATTTATTTTGGTATTTATAATATCAATTATGTCATTATTTCATTAATAAGATAATTACTGCATCATCTTTGTGTCATAAATAAATTAAATTATTTGATGACTAAAAATTAAAAATAAAATACCATTATGTAGTAAATCGTTTTAGCATTCTAATTAAAATTTACAATCGAATTTATCTTATGTAAAACCCTATATTGAAAATGTTTTAGTAAATAAACTTTGATTTTAACTCTTTTAACTCTTCATTGAATTAAATAATAATAAATGTCCTAATCTAATCCAAGTGGGCCTAAATGATAATATTTTACACTTAAGGTTGTTTTTGGTCGAGATACACTTGTCCAGTAGAATTGGTACATGTGTTAGGGTAATATTAATATCATTATTACCCTTAATTACCCTATTTACTTTTAACTGTGGTAAATAAAAATAAAAAGTTACTATTCACCAAAAATTATTTTCATCTCATTGAATCACATTTTACTTACTGACATCAACCGTGTCTCTCGGATTTTTGAAATTCCATTCAAAGAAGCGGTAAAATTATGTTTTATGAAAAATTCAGTTTTTTAACTACCACTTAGTAGTTTCACTATTCATCAAAAATTGATGTTTTTCAGAACAATGCCAAAATTTCATCCTAAGCTATATTTCATATTCCGAATTCAAAAATGAAGTCTATTTTACCAAATTCATAACATAGAAATTTCATTAATTAATTTTATAATTAAATCCGGCTGTTAAAACAAATAGCGTGTTTTTAAGAAACAATATCTATCAAAAGATTGACACTTGATTATGTCAGGTTTAAATGTGAAATTACATCCAATGACCAACATTTTATTAAATTGTAAAAATATATTCTAAATATATTTTAAAACCACTATAATTAATTATTTATCACTATTAATTATTTCGATTAAAAAAAGTTGTTTATAATTATAATTTAGTAATTTTCACTATTAATCAGAATATGAAAGTTATCCGAAAAGTACCAAAATTTCACCTGAGGCTAAATTCGATACTCCGAATCCAAAAAAAAGTCCATTTTGAGAGCTAAAATTTCTAAAATTTTAAAAGGTAGTTATTACTATTCATAACAGCTAGTTATAATAATATTTTAATAGCATATCGTTGTTTAGTGAAACTCAGTATTGTGTACTACACACGCTATCGGGGAAGGTCGCGATTGCGTGAAAGGAAAGTCAAGGATGTGTGTTGTGCAAGCTCCTTTTGGTGTAGCGTACAACAGAAGACATTAATAAAATTAAAAAGAATATTTTTCATAAAATCTCGGGCTGTTACATTACCTAACAATGATTTCTGATTACCCTTTTCAATGTTGTTTAACTTTTTGTGATTATTTGTAAAAAAGATAATGTTGGGAACATTAAAAGTATAAAAATAATTAATTAAATAATGTTTTTTTATTATAATGTAACTGTGTTGTTCAATCCTAATTTACCAAAGTTATTAATCCCTTGGATCCCAGATTGTGTCTCTATTATTTTTTATATATTAAAAATGATGTAATTGTGAATGTAATTAAAAATCATGTCCTCTATACATGATATCAGAGCACGTTTAGTTAATTTGGGAATCAGGGTTAGAAATATTTACTATAAAAGATTATGTATATGTAATTCCCCATGATTTCATAGTATGTTATCTCATTAAAGTAATTTAATAGTTTTTACTACATGCAACACTGAGTTTGAGTACACCACGACATACCAAACTAGATGTTCAAAAGGCGGTTGTGAATAGTATTAACTGAATTTTAAATTTTCTATACTCCATATAATTTTAAAATCCATATTATGTGTTTTTAGGCATAATATAAGAACAAATTAATTTTATCAGATAAAATAAGTATTGGTCAAAAAAATGCAATTTTATAGCCTTTTCATGGAGAACTGTTTTTAAAACTAATATTTGAGACTCTTATATAGTTAATTTAATTAAATTAAAATATTATTTATAATAGGAAAAAAATTGGTTGGATAGAAAATTGGTACTTTTCTGATAACTTGTATATTTTGAGGAATAGTGAAAACCACTATGTTTTATTTGAAAACAACTTTTATTATAAAATTAATTTATAGAGATAAATTATGAATGTGAATGGATTGGAAATAAAATTAGGTTATATTTTTATCATTAAATAAAATTTAGGACCGTATATGTAATTACACATTTATATTTTACATAAACACATGTTAATCTTTTGATAGTTTTTAATCTTTAAAAACCAACTTTTTGGTTTTGACAACAAGAATTAATTTTAAATTAATAAATTATACATATATGTTTATAATTAGGTAAAATAATAATCATGTTTGAATTTAGAATATAAAAATTAGATTTTGGTAAATTTTTGGTATTTTTCTGAAAACGTTCAATTTTTTTATGAATAGTGAAAACACTCAGTTATTATTTAAAATCCACTATTTATTTAAATAATTAATTTATTATTTTAATTTTTTTGGGTCAATATAGAAACATTATACCTATATATTTTCACTTTAATTCATTAGAGTCATTTTATAATAAGTATAGATATATAAAATTGTATCCAATATTTTACCGTCTTTTCTAAACATTCAAAGACCATTTACAAAATTGTATAAAACATAATTTTACTGAATCTATGAGTTGAATTTCATAAATCCGAGAGACACTGTTGAAATCAGTATGTAAAATTTAGATCAATAAGATGAAAATAACTTCTCAAAAATTGTATATTTTAAATTTTACTTACCACGGTTAAAAGTAAATATGGTAATTAAAGGTGAAAATGATATTTCAATTACCTAACAGATGTCCTAATTCTATTGGATAAGTAAAATTAGACCACAAAAACCATATGAATATAATATCACCCCTTTTTGTCCAATAGGAAAATATTAGCACATTTATTTTTATTTTATTCAAAGAATAGCTAAAAGTGTTAAATTAAATGTTTAATAACATAACCATTTTTAATTTAGTGTTATACATAAGATGAATTCAACAATAAATATTCATTAGAAATCTAAATAAATTTCATAGATAATTTTTTTTATTTATAATTTTTAGACATTAAATAAGTTAATTTTTTATGACACAACGATAATTCAATAACTACCTCTTTAGTGGAAAATTATAATAATTGATATTAAAAATATCAAAATAAAATTAATTTGAGACATTTGATGAATTCCAATAATTTTATAGGTTAATATTACATGTTAGGGTTGATTAAATAAATTTTGATGAATTAATCATGGTGTTATGATTTTCACCAAAACTAAATACTAAATTGTGTGAGAATCTACATAATTGAGTTTTAAAAGAAATGCTATATTACTAATTGTTATAATATTCTAAAAAATATACAGATCGACCAAATGAATTATATAAGGTTATATATTATAATAATGAAACACTTGGGGTTCACTTTTCTAGTTATAGTATTTTTCTTAACCAAATAATATAAAAATACAAAGATACGTGGTAAATGTCATACTTTTTATCTAAGAGTTAAATCTAAAAGTTAAGGTTAATATGATGACCCAAACCTGTCTAAAACCTATTTGTTGAATATTTTTTGACCCATACTCACCATATCCAAGAAATAAATCATTTTAGAGCCAATTTAAATAGAAAATTATTTTATTAAAATATAATATTTCAATCATTTCCCAAAGTGACCCTCACTAAACTTATAAAAAGGTACTTACCATTCTCTTAATTTCACACCTCCCAAGACATTTTCCTTGGCCAAACCTAGAAAAAATATCTTAAAAACATTAATCCATTAATCCTAGAAACATTACTTTGGTCATTAATCCAACTTATTGATCCCTTTAGATCAAATAAAAATGAAGAATCTGAAGAGGCGGTAAATATTTCATCACATCTTTCACAGTCTTTTCTTCTTGCACTTCCTCTTTATTTGTTGTTTCCATTGTAAAAAAATAACTCCGTAATATTCTATATAATGTGATGTTATTATAAATATTGTACAACAATATTAATTATTCTATCTATACAAAAAAAAGTAACCATATGTTTTTACGTACGTCTTACCATCTCCACGTCGTGGTGTAGTTCGATATTCAGAAAATCCATTAATTGGATCGATAATATAATGATTATAACTAATGTAAATAATAAAAATAATATGTTAATGATTATGTATATATGATATACAATAAAATGAAAAACTATTTCACCATCAATATAATGATATTGTCACTCGTGCGTACATACAGATTATTGTCTCCACCACACGATGAGATTCATTTCCACATTCACCATTCAATGACGATGATAAAAATTTATATTATTAAGAAGTAGAAAATATTTGAAATAAAAATGATACTTAAAACACACTCTCACACACATATATATATATATATATATTTATTTAAATATATCGTATTCACTTATTTACGTTCAATACGATATAAAAATAGAAATGGTGTTTATGTATACGTACGGCCTACCGTCTCCATAAATGGTGTTTTCAATTTCATATATCTATATATTATCTATATTTATATTCTAAATATATATGATATTTAAATAATTTGTTATATTATGGAATTATGTAAATCATGATCTAAATGAGATGATCAATAATAACAAGTTAAAACATGTACAATAAAAAAGCTATTATTAACTAAAATGTTAATTTAACAAGGATATCATTGTTAGATGGGCAGTATAAAGTCATAAAAAAAATATGTATGATATAATAAATATTAATATGGTTTTCAAATAATTTAATAACATACTATGGTCATTATAACAGAGGCCAAACATATCCTCGACCAAAATAATGTGACAGGAAAGGGTTAACTTCACAATCTCTTTATTATCCGAGGTTGTTTTTACCTAAGTATCTACTAAGAAATATTTATTATCCATGTACATATTTCATAAAATAGCATTCAATGGAATTTTTTAAGGTAATTTTTTAACTAAAACATTAATTTAAACATTTTAATGATTTATTCTTTTATACATTTCTCATTAATGATCATGTTTTCATAATTGTTTTAAGGATTTATCTATATGGACATGAATGTTTTAAAATATTAATTTCATTCAATTGTTTCAATGTGATATGGGACAATTGGATTCAAATATCTCTTTAAAATTAGTTCCTTTATAAATTATGTGTCTTTTAAATGATTTCATGAAAAATGAATATTTCTATCAAAGATTTTTACTAATCATTTTCAACTATGTCAACATCCTTTACAGGATATGATTCTTGATTGAGGATGAATTGTTATGATACAAGTCATACATATTGTATTGAATGTTTTCTGATATGTTTGACTGTGGATGTGTTATTTTTCGATAATTCATGGTTTATGGATAATGTATTGATATTTTGTATGCCAATTTTAAAATGAATGTTTTTGTTATGTTTAAACCTCATCATATGTGGATTGCATTGGACTTAGTATGGGATGAGTGGAGCCCTCTATAGCTCCTCGATGCCTCGTTAGGTCTCATGAGACAATCTATAGTCTTCGAACAAGGCCTTGACAAAATCTTATTTGTATTCTTGTCACAAGGCATTGACTATGTTTTTATGAAGTCCGGCATTATGCATTCCATCATTATGAAATTGGTGATTGATATTACATTTGATTATTTGACTTTTTGAATATCCATGGGAATAAGTGAAGGTGTTATTTTATTTATATTTGACATATTATGATGATGTTTATGTTTAAAAGGCTTGTGTTTGGGTCTTATGCATTGCTTATATGTTTATTCTTATTTCTGAATGTTTCTTCTATATTGTTATCCTTTCTGAGCATTTGATCTCACCCCTTTATTATGTTTTATTTTCCTAGGATTCCAAGAAGTTTATAATGATTCCTAAATAGGGTTAAGCTAGGGGATTAAAATCATTGCCAAGGATATTTTATGTTGTGATTTATTTTTTAATGTGTAACATGTTGTTCATGTATGTAATCTATTTTCCATTTCTGATAAACAGATCAATAATTCTTCACGTGATTCCTTGAAAACATGCTGATGTATTGAAATAATGCACCGACTCTTGGCTAATGGGGGTTGGGGCTTAACAATTGGTAACATAGGAATTTTAAAAATAACCTTCGAAGATAGATTTAGAAAAACTATGATTATAGAACATTATCTGGAGATAATTTGAGAAATATTATGGAATAACATCCTAGAATTTTGGTATTATAGAGATTTTGTTAAATATTTCAAGAAATACATCCCTGTATGGACATGAGCTGATAGAGGTGGCTCTGGCACATATGTATCTATGAGTGAAAACTCCAACAAGGAGTTTTAGGCATGACATGAGGTAACCTGGTGCATGAATATATGTCATACTGCACAATTGGTTATGACACTCCTAGAGGATATGATTAAGATAATTCAAATTTATTACAGGCCATTATCAAATATTTAGGATTAAAAACTTCTCCAACATTTTTTTATGATTTTATATTTTATGCCTAATATTTTGAATTTACATTAGGTATATTTTTTTTTGAAAGATTTACATTAGGTATATTATATGTTTGGAATTATTCATTAAGATTCATAAACTAACCTAATGTATTAAATTGTATAAAAATGGAACGCAAAATATTTAATTAGAACTCCATCAATACGCATGATCCAAAGAGTAAGAAGGATCATATCCTTCATGGTATTAATCCAACATTTAGTTAAGTAGTATTATACAACGTATTATTATCATACAAAGAAATAGTATCCAGTGTTATTAAGATATGTAAAGAAATATCTGATTCTTATGGCTTTCAAGGAAATCCTAAGAAGAAAAGGATTATAGAAGGAAACATGGATAAATGGAATAAGGGGATGAAATATTTACCCATATGTGATAATTAGGGAAATAATAACCCTGGTAAATTTTTGAAAGGAATGGGATTTTGTAATAATTTTTTGATAAAAAGGACACCATGTACATGATTAAAAGGGTAAGAAAAAGGTTTCAAATCAACAATTCTTCATCTGCAAGGAGTTGGGACACTACACGAATCAATGTCCTATTTATCAGAGTATACCCAAATGATTCTATTGGATAATAATCAAGTTATGATACAACCGAAAATATCAATTATTAAGAGTCCTTATGATGTTATTTAAGTATTGGGTCATTTTAGAATTGTATTAATTGTGTACATGTTATATGATTTATATTGTCTGTAATGATTGTATTGTACTACCTTTTTATTTAAGGACTTGAGATTGTGTAGAACCAAGAAATGTGCCTGAATGGAAGGTTCAATTTTTTGGAAAATATATCGTTATGAGGAAGAAAAACCATAATATTATTATGATACCGAGGTAGTGATTTTGCAATTATATGTGATTGATTTGGATAAACTATATTCGATATTGTTGACTACCTTGAAAAATATTAATGATTTGTACATTCCATCATTGTTGGAGTTTACAAAATTTTTGGATATAAGTAGTATATCCATAATTATATAATGAATAAGGGAGCATGAATGTAATGAATATGGTTATATGATAATTAAGGGAATTATTGTGTTTTACAATAATAAATGATGAAGGTAGTAAAATGTTATTATGTGGAAAAAGGGATCTTCATTGTGTTAACCTTCCTTATAATTTTTTTACCGTGAGTTTTGATAGAAGTATTATAGATAAGTCTAAAAGTTAGAATAAATTATGTTTAACATTTGATACTATTGTTATAGTTAAATAATTTCTTGATATTATATTTGTATTGTCATTAAAAGGACAACTGGGAGTTCAGGCAACAACCCGCCGTGTCCAGCAAGGCAGTGAGACTTGAACGCACAATCGAAGGTCAACAAGGATGCATCACCTACCACTGGCCTATGGGATTTCCTAGTTTATATAATGTTGTATTTTTAAATAGACATAGAAAATATTATAAATTCAATTTTTTACCCAAAACGATTAAGATAAATAGAATATTTTTGAATTCTATTATCTTTTGGAGTGATATATGAGTTTGGGGTAAGAATTTTATGAAGGATAAAACTGTACATGTCATTTATATATATATATATATATATTTTCATATTACATGAATAAATAAATTATTAATATTTAGGGAAGGTATCTTAAAACAAAATGTTTGTTATCCTAATACCACATGTTTTTTGAACTAATGATTTACTGTATCATCTTATATTGATGGTTTTAAAGCCCTCAATTTTACACTTGTTTCTAATTGATGACCTCAATCACACCCAATAAAAATTTAAGTTTCTCTCCAATTATGTTCTTATGACTTCCACCAATATTCTCTTAATTGTGATCATAATTTGGTGGTGTCTTTTTCATTTCTCTTTCTTTCTTATTAAGAAAAAAATTTATTAACCCAATTTTTTATGTGGGTTTTTCAGAATTGTATTTTTCAATTTATAGAAATTTATATTGGAATAAAAGATTAAAATTTCAAGGAATAATTTTTTTGAGGGATGGGATAATGTAATACACCAAGATTTCATAAATTGTTATCTCCCTAAAGTAATTCAATAGTTTGCGCAACCTGCAACACTGAGTTTTTGCGCCCCACGACATTCCAACCTAGTCGTTCAAAAAGCAGTTATGTATAGTATTAACATGATTTTGTTTTTTATATACTCTATATAATTTTATAGTCCATATTATGTGTTTCTTAGTCATAATATGAGAACAAATTCATTTTTTTCTAATAAAAGAACTATTTTTAAAAAAATGCAATTTAAACGACATTTAATGGAGAACCATTTAAAAAAAATATTTGACACTTTTGTAGATTCAATTTAATGATATTAAACTTTTCTTTATAATAGGGACATACACATTTAGTTCTCATTGTTTTTTTGGTACTAATCTGATAACATTCATATTTTGATGAATAATGAAAAATTCTATGTTTTAATTGAAAACTTTTTTAATCGAAATAATTTGTTGTTATAAATTGTTCATTTGAATGGTTTGAAAATATAATTATATTATATTATTATAATTTTATTCAATTTGGGTCATTATATATAATTTCAGATTTAAATTTGACATAAACACTTGTTAATCTTTTAGTAGTTTTTCCTTTTAGAAACCCTGTTTTTTTACTACGGAAATTAAATTTAAATTAATAAATTCAACTTTTTTGTTTTTAGTTTGGTATACTAGACTTCATTATTTAAATCTTAATATCAGAAAATATATTAGAGTATGTTTTTGATATTTTTCTGAAAACTTTCAATTTTTGGATGAATGATAAAAACCCTGTATTATTATTTATAACCGATTTTATATTTAATCAATTTTTTATTTTGTTTTAATTTATTTTATGTCAATATAGATACATAATACCTATATATTTTCAACATTATTCATTTTAATAATTTTAGAATAAGTTTAGATATATTTTATTTTTTCGAGCCTTTTACTGTCTTTTACCCACCTAGTAGGAGCATTTAAAAATTTGCATAAAACATAATTTTAATGCTTATGTGAGTTTAATTTCAATAATACGAATGACACGATTGACATTATTAAGTAAAATTTGGTTCTATATGATATAAATAATTTATGGTGAATTGTAACTTTTCACTTTCATTTAACATGATTAAAAGTTAATTGGTTTATTAAGGGTAAAAATGATTTTATAATTACCCTAACACATGTACTAATTCTATTGGATAAGTATAATTAAACCAAAATATCTCTAGATATAATATATGAACCCATTTGGTCCATGTTGATAAGATTAGGACATTTATTATTAATTTATTTAAAAAAGAGTTAAAATAATGAAATTCAAAGATTAATAACTAAACCACTTTTAATATCAGGTTATACATAAGAAAAATTGTACTATAAATATTCATTAGAACAAAACAAAAATTCATTCATAATTGTATTTTATTAATAATTTTTAGACATTAAATAATTTAATTTATTTATGACACAATGATGATGCAGTAATTACATTATTAATGAATGATTAAAATAATTGATATTATAAATATCCAAATAAATGTAATTATTGTCTTCTGATGAATTACAATAATTTTCTAGGATAATATGACATGTTAGGGTTAATTAAATGTATTTTGTTAAATATTCATGCTTTTATAATTTAAAAAAAATAATATACTAAATAGTGTCAAAATTGACTTAATTGAGTTTCTAAAATAAATACTATATTATTAATTAATATAATATTCATAAAAATGTATGTTTCTTCCAAATGAATTATATAAGGTTATTTATATTAATAGTGAACCCCATGGGGATCAATTTTCTTGTTATTGTAAGTTTATTAACCATATAATTTAAAAATACAAAGAGACATGGTAAATTCCAAACATTTTAACTAAGACATAAAACTAAAAGATAATGCTAATATGGAGACCTAAACCTATCTAAAAGCTATTAGTTGAGAGTTTTTAAAAATATTCCTTCCTTATTCTAGAAATTAATCATTTTGGAGCCATTATAAACTGAAAATTATTTTATTAAAAAATAATATTTCAAGTGTTTCTAAAAGTGACCCTCACCCCACTTATAAAAGGGTACTTCCCCTTCTCTAAATTTCACATCACCATGGCCATTTCTCTCAGCCCAACCCTGCCCAAATATCCTCCCAAAATTCCTCCCTTATTCCTAGAGGACCTTATTTTCTCATAAATCGATCCTAATGATCCCTTTTAGATCAAATCAAAGGGAATAACTCGAAGAAGAGGTAAATATGTCATCACCTTGTTGATGTTTTTTTCTTCTTCCACATCCTCTTTCTTTTTTATTTCCACCATAAAATAATAATTCAAGTATGTTACATATAATTTTAAGTTATTATAAAAATGTTTTAACCATATTCATTTTTCTATCAATCTTATAATTAACAAAGTCAACAAACATGCATACGTACGTCTTACCGTCTCCACGTCGTGGTGTAGTTTGTTATTCAAACAATTAATTTTTTCGATGGGAATAATAATGAGTATAAATAATGTAAATAATAAATATAACATGATAATGATTAATTATATATGATTTACCATGCAATGAAATATTATTTCACCGTCAATATAATGATATTGTCGCTCGTGCGTACGTACAGATTACAGTCTCCATGATCCGATGAGATTCATTTCCACATTCACTATTCAACGATGATTATAAAAATAAATATTATTAATAAGTATGAAATATATGAAATAATAATTATACTGAAAATATATATATATATATATATATATATATATGATTCACAAATATCTGTTCAATATGATATGAAAATGGAAATAGCGTTTACGCGTACGTAAAACCTACCGTCTCCATAAACGGTGTTTTTAATTTCATATATATATATATCAATTATACATAATTATATTCTAAATAAATATTATATATAAATCATGTGTTATATTGTAGAAGTATTTAAATCATGATATAAATGAAACTATCAATAATAACAAGTTGGAACATGTATGATTATGAAAGTGATTATTACATGAAATGTTAATTTAACAAGGAAATCAATATTAAATGGGTATTATAAAGTCATAAATTCATCATGTATGATATAATAAATATTAATATTGTTTTTGAATAATTTAATAACATACTATTGTAATTATACAAGAGGTTAAACATACCATCAACCAATGGAAAGTGCAAGGTAAGGGTTAATTTTCAATCTCGTAATGATACGGGGATGTTGTTACATAAGTATATACAAAGACATATTTATTATCCATGTCCATGTTTCATTAAATAGTTTTCAATGGGATTCTTTTTATGGGACGTTTTTACTAAAACATCATTTTGAATTATTTGATGATTTTTTCTTCTAATCCTTTCTCATTAATTTCCATGTTTTTAAAATGGGATTAAACATATATTTATATAAACAATAATGTTTTAAAATTTAATTCCTTTAAAAAGTTTCAATGTTGCATGGGAAAAATTTATTCAAAACAATCTTTTAAATTACTTCCTTTATAAGTTATGTGAGTTTTAAATAATTTAATGAAAACTGATATTTCTCTCAAAGATTATTACTGATCATTTTCAAATATGTCAACATCCTTTAAAAGATATAACTCTTGATCATGTTTGATTTATTATGATACAAATCCTCAATGTTGTATTGAGGTATTTGTGATATATATGATTCTGGATGTGTTATTGTTATACTATTCAGTGTTTATGGAAAAAGTATTGAAATTCTGTATACAATATTAAATACGAATGTTTAAGTTATGTTTAATCAATTTCATATGAGCAATGCATTGGACTCAGTAAGTGATGGGTAGAGGCCACTATAGCTCCATGATTAATCGGTAGGTCTAATGAGACAAACAAGTGTTTTGGCACAAGTCCATGACAACATCATTTTTGTAGTCTTGTCACAAGGCCTTCAATATGTGGTTATGATGTCTTGCATTATGAATTATATAATTATGAAATTGGATATTTATATGACATGTTATTATTCAACTATTAGAATATCCTTGTGAATATGTAAATTACTTTATTAGATTTATATTTTCCATATTATGATGAAGTTTATGGTTAAAATTCATGTGTTTTATTCTTATACAATGCCATAAATTTTTATGACTATTTGTAAATGTTTCTCCTACATTTTTATCCTTACTGAGCGTCTTAGCTAACCCCTTTATTTTTTTTCCAGGATTCTAAGAAGTGTATTAAGATTTATAATAATGGTTCATCTAGGGGGTCCATGTCATTATATAAGTATCATTTATTTTGTGTTTTATTTTCTATTGTGTAATGTAATGTTCAAGTATGTAATTTGTATTCCAAGACTGCTAAACTGATCGGTCTTTCGGGAATTTATTCCTTGTAATCATGCCAATGTACTGAAATAATTCACATACTCTAGCCTAACTGCGGTTGGGGTGTATCAGTATAAGTCTATGTATATCTAAATTAGTAATGTTTTTTTTAAATTATAAGAGTTTGTGGTTTTAGTGAAACAGTATCCCAACCTAGATAGTACAATCATATTTTCATCTCGTATATATATACGTAGGGGTAACAACCTAAAAAACACCATATTGAGTTTAATTGATTAGGAACCGGTGGAAAAATTTAGGCCTTACTACACACATAGTTTTAAACCCCCTAGAGATATGATTTTGTTCATAAAACGCCCTATTACACAACATTATTAAGGGTTTAAAACTAAGGTAATTATTCTTATTAAATATAGAAAAGTATAAAATAACATGGTACTATAATTTTCATTAATTGAAAAGGATATTCTTATGAAATAATAATATATGCAATTATATTTATCTTAGACTAATCAAATAAATTAATTATTCTTCCCTAATATACTTATCATTTTTGACACTATTTTTATTTTAGAAAATATTTGGAATCATGAGAAACAATAAAAATATTCAATGTGAATAAAAATGCTACAATTTCTATAATGTCCCCCCAAAATAATGGTAGGTGGATTTAAAAACATATTTTTGATGATTACCTACCTATCATAGGATATAAACAACATCTTGAACAATTTGGAATGCCATAATTCACTTATAAAGGATCCACTAGCTATTGAATAATTTATGTGGCAATGAACACTGAACATTGATGGATATTACAATCAAATTATATTAAATAATCAGGTTGAATAGTTAGTTAACATCTTTTATGTTCTCCATTTTTCTATGAAGGATATGGTTACTCTGGATATCTTTCATTTAGATAGTTATGGTGATCAATATTGGGCATTTGAAAATAAAACTATTATGAAGAAAGAAATAGATGAAATTTAGTGGTAAAACATTACTATGTTATTTCTTATCTAATATTTACAGTTAAATATTTGAAAAAATATAGAGAGAGACATGCATTATTATAAGATAAAATGATGAAGAGTCTATCAGTTATTATGAGGTAACAATTACATGGATTTCGAAATAATCCTTATGTTTTTTTCAGCAATGAAAGAAAAAATGATAGATTATTCATTGGATTAAAACCATAACTCTAAAAGGAAGTATCTATCCCAAAATTTGGGATTTATGAAGAGGTACTATGATGTTATCTCAATATTGAAATGATTTTTTGAGTATGGTCAAATGTCTATGTAGATTAGAAAAAACTATGGAGTTTCAATATACATGATCTAATGAAGTGAGAAAAAAGGCTAAAATGACCACATATAACAAATGTTGGAAGAATCATCATGGGAACATCATCAAAGGGATATAAAAATTATATATGTCCACCAATATAATGAATGTCCAGGAGACATGAAAAATATGTCCAATGTGATGGAGGAACGGATATTACCACCCATGGTTCAATGATTCAACTATAGGGAGAATGGGATTTATGAATGATCATTCACTAAATTATGGGTATATAAGGTTAATCATTTTCAGTTACCAATAAATTCTAAATATTATGGTAATTTTTATTCGATCAAAACTACTTGTGTGGATCATGAAAATGAATTCATACAAGGTACACATCATTTTTAGTCAAGAATGGAAATAGTTTTATTTTATTATTAATCTATACATTCTTGTGTAACCATAATGTTTTCTGGAACTATCATTTCAAAACATTTATAACTCAAAGTATAGATATCCATATAAATAGCCAGTTTTTCAATCAATTAAACCCATGTGTTGAACTCTTCTACTTTTGGTGTTTGTGCAAATATTGTTATGGAGAATATCATAATTCATCTATTAGTGGAATTTTATGCAATACTAGGCATTTATTGAATATATATATATATATAGTGAACACATATTAAATTTTAAAAATGAAATATATTTATATATTATGAACCACCTCGTGGTCTTATAAAAATGAAGGAATGGTTACAATTCTCATTAGGAAATCCATAAATGGTATGGGAGATGTTACCCTTCGATGTGTCATACAATTCCAAAATAGTAGAGTTGAAATAATGTACCAACCTTTATTAAATTCCCATTGTGAGGGAATAATGTGAATTATTTCTTAAAGAGTTATCTAAACATCCACCATTTATTGGGGAAGAGTTATCAATAGAACTTATAATTTATGAAATCCCTTTCTCCATATTCCCTATGTAATAACCCTGATTGAACTAGATATGTTAAAGAAGAAGCTGTATGAGTATATGGATAGAGGGTATATATACCAAATTGCATCAACATAGGTTGAACCAATTCTCCTTTTCAAAAATTATAGACAGATCAATGTGCCTATATTTCAATTATCGATAGATAAAAAATTTCTCCGAAAATAATAACTATCCTCTACCAATGATTGATCTATTTTTTGACCAAAACTGAAGAGAAATTTTTTTCTCAAAGGTGAATATTCATTATGTATTTCAACAACTAAAGGTAAAGAAGGATGTTATTTATAAGGTAGACTTCAATAATATTTATGGACATTATGTGTTCATAATTAATCCGATATAACATACTTATTCCCCTGTAATATTTATAGATTATATAAATTATATTTAGAGATTATATAAAAAAAATTTGGAATAATTTATAAAAAATCATATACTTTACTCTACTCCAGGTGTAAAGAGGAAAATGAATATAATTTAAAGAATATGTTGGAAAAGTTAAAGAAAAATAAAATTTATTCTTAGTTAATGATGTGTAAACATTAGATGTGGTAGGACACTTTTTTTTGGAACATGATCACAAGTTAGTGTATTTATGTATAACCTTTTAAATAAAAAAATTGGGGAATGTTCCATAACCTATATAGTCAAAAAAATCCATATTTTCAGGGATTATCTGTGTACTAATACTGTTTTGGGAGGATTTTCTCATGTTTTTAATCCTTCTACCTATGATAACATAGAATGTTATAATTTATTTCTATATGGATTAATTTGAGGAAATGTTAATCACTTTTATTTTACAAAAAATACCAACATATAGAGAAGATTGTGTGATACCCAAAAATTATATAATGAATGGTTTGGGTGGTTCACTCATGTAGAATGACAAATTGAGAGTCTACTGCTTAAGAAGGTAGAACATACATGAATAGAACTACCCAAAAAATGATCTAGAATTAGAAGATGTGATCATCTCTCTAATGATTTGGTGTAACTACCTCTACGGTGAAAGGTTTGATATATAATGATTAAAAATAATATTTTTTAATAGAAAATAATGGTATATCGAAAAATTGATAAACCAAAATGACTCACCCTAGAAGACCAACAACATAGAATATCATGAATGCATTAAAACAACAAATATGCCTTTTAACAAACATATCCCTAAATAATTTCCAAGAGATAAAGTTTACCAATGTTTCTAGATCATAATTTATAAGGTATAAAAAATTAATATTCCATATTTTCCCTAGATTGAATGTACTTATCTTTATTGATATTACCATCATTGAATCCAATCATGAGTATAAGATCATTCTTGTAGTACTAGGAATGGTAGTCAAAATTTTTATCCACACATATTATCCTCTCTATCATCTAGACAGAAGATAAAGAAAAGCATAGAGAATTCACATAATGGGATAAATTTGGATAAGTATATTCATTGGGAGGAGGAGATGGTTAATAAGGCTTTTTCAGTTAATAAAACACTAGAGGAGACTACTCTCATGAGTCTAAATTATACATTCACATAAAATGATCTCACCAAGAATCAATGGAGATTTTTACAGCTAATCCAATATTATGAATTATCAATTCACTATCATGATGGGAAGAAGAATATATTACATGATTCTATTTTCAGAAATGAAACATCATCTCTATCCATAATGGAATATTGAGAAAGGATCCATCTTCTTGGAAAATAAAAGGATGGATTTGAGAATTTTTTCTTTGAGGAAATGATCCATCATTTCCCAATGATTACGAAAATAATATTACTAATACTATGTCATGGAGAATAAAAGGAAGGGTTTATAGCATCAATATAATATTACTGTAGTAATGGAATGAATCATCCGGAGTACCACATCGTTGATAATTATTTTATTGGATTAAAAACTATATTCTTACTTCCTACCTAATAGTTTTTAAATAAGTAACTATTGGAGAATTAGTATTGTAACAACCGGGTCCCGGTGACAGCACAGCCACCCCGCCTTAACATAGCCATCGGGTCCTAGCCCACAAGGTACCACCAGTTGCCCCGCAGACACGTGGGGCCCACCCCAGGGTCCACCCATATGCCTGAACGGGTTATCTGACTAATGACAGTCTCCATAGGCCAACACATGTCCTACCCGAGTTCCACATCGTTGATAATTATTTTATTGGATTAAAAACTATATTTTTACTTCCTACCAAATAGTTAGTAAATAAGTAACTATTGGAGAATTAGTATTGTAACAACCGGGTCCCGGTGACAGCACAGCCACCCCGTCGTAACATGGTCGTCGGGTCCTGGCCCACCAGGTACCACCAGTGGCCCCGCAGACACGTGGGGCCCACCCCAGGGTCCACCCATATGCTTGAACGGGTTATCTGACTAATGACAGTCTACATAGGCCAACACATGTCCTTTTCAGTGTGTTTTGTCCTCACTCACTCACACCCTGGGGATCTTCCCAGGAGGTCACCCATCTTGATCACTACTCCAGGCCAAGCACACTTAACTGTAGAGTTCTAATCAGACAGGATCCTGAAAAGGAAGGTGCACCTTATTGACATGAGTCATATAATTTAGTCATTTAACCCTTTATCATTTGGGGATGTTACAATCACCCCCCCATTAGAGCACAACGCCCTCGTTGTGGGCCCTACATCTCAACCCAGGCAGTGCACCGTGCACTTAAGGCTGGGTTCCTCCTTTGATACCAAATGTAACAACCGGGTCCCGATGACAGCACAACCACCCCACCTTAACATGGCCTTCGGGTCCTGGCCCACCAGGTACCACCAATTGCCCCGCAGACACATGGGGCCCACCCCAGGGTCCACCCATATGCCTGAACGGGTTATCTGACTAATGATAGTCTCCACAGGCCATCACATGTCCTTCTCAGTGTGTTTTGTCCTCACTCACACACACCCTAGGGAACTTCCTAGGAGGTCACCCATCTTGATCACTATTCTAGGCCAAGCACGCTTAACTGTGGAGTTCTAATCAGACAGGCTCATAAAAAGGAAGGTGCACCTTGTTGACATGAGTCATATCATTTAGCCATTTAACTATTTATCATTTGGGGATGTTACAAGTATAGGTCATATTTATCCATCCAAAATAGAATCACCATGATGTACCATGACTATCGAGAGATCTCTTGGTCTAACAACAAGAAGAATGTGTTATATGAGTACATCTAAATGTGTACAGTATGTCAGTATGTTTAAAATAGAGTTATATAAGTACAAGGCAGTGATAAAATCATTGTCTGTACCTATGTGTAAATGGGACAATATCACCATTGAATTAGTAAGATTTCTCCTAATGGCATCCAATATAACAAATTAAATATGGGTTTTGGGTGATTGACTCGCTAATAATACCATATTTATTTTCATTCAGGACCACTTATCACTAAAAAAACTTGTTAAGATATATGTAATGGATGTGGTGAGGATACATATTGTTTATAATTTGATTATTTTAGATCTTGATCCAAGGATCACATCACAATTATGGATAATTCTTAAATAATATTTGAATACTGAATTTAATATCAGTACAGACGATCAACACCAAAATAAATGTCAATATAAACGGACTATCCAGATACTAGAAGAAATTTTGAGAGCATACTCAATGAAATTTAAAGGACAATTGGATTAGAAACAACCATTCATTGAGCTCTCATAAAACGTCTCTATATAACTATTCAAATGGCTCGATAAGAAATTTTTTTGGGAAGATATATTGAACTCATACATGTTGTGATGATTTTTTGTAAAAAACATACCTAGACATAGTCTTGTGAAATAGATGAAAAATAAGGTTCAAGAAATCCAACAACACATAATAGCTGGTTACTGTCTAGAAATGATCGATATTGACAACCATTGATGGAAATTTATGTTTGATATGGTAGAAAAATTATTTCTCTAAACATATCAATGAAAGATAGTAATGTTTTTTGGAATGAATCGAATTATCTATACAAGGTACATTTTCCCCTTTGATATCCTTGACTGAATAAGAGTAATTATCTATTTGATAGTACTTGCATGATATATAGGTCTTGATCATTATGTGTTCCACACATCTATTCTATGAAAGTACATACCGGATCCGTCACATGTAATAAATATGGAGGAGGTAAAAAATACAAAGGACATCTCTTATGTGGAGATGTCCATGATAATTTTTGGATCGTATAGAAGTAGTTTTATGTAATAAGACAAGAATTGTGGAGGAAATATAAATATATATTAGACTCTTCATGTGTTAATCATGATTTAATGATCACAGATCCTATTACTATTAATTAATCCCAATATTCATTGCCCATCTTGCTAATGCTTTTCAATCTCAATAATAACTACACATCATGTTTTAATACTAACAAATCTTATGGATGCTGATTACTCTCATTACTATTTACATGTCTTATGCATGATCACAAATCTCACATATATTATCATACCTTTATATTTATGATTCACGCTCTTTTACTCTTTAATGATTAAAATTAATCCATATTCCGCATATTACTGTCAAAGTCCAAATATAGATATTTGTCTAAGTATGGAGACCCCATGAAGGACTCACCGTGACCAGACACCGTGAAGGACTCACCGTGACCAGACACTGTGAAGGACTCACTGTGACCAGACACCGTGAAGGACTCACCGTGACCAGACACCGTGAAGGACTCACCGTGACCAGACACTATGATGGACTCATCGTGACCAGACACCGAGAAGCTCATACCATGAGACACATACCATGAACTAGACACCGTGACATAGAAATACCGTGAAGCTCATACCGTGAGACACTTACTGTGAAGAAGACACAATTTCCATAATCACTGTGACACTGTTTCTTAAGTTTTTTTCAATATTATTTAAATAATGCTAATTGTCATATTTGTTGTTTTTAATGAAATTAATGTTATTTAATGATAGTTATTGGTAGTCAGGAAACCGTATCTCATACCTATGATATTGAATCATTCCTACTACTAGAACTTTTGTAATATAAGGAAGATTAAGATGCAGTACAGAAAAATAAGCGGTGTGCAAGTGGGCATATACAACACGAAGAACTTACATACACCCGAGTGCACTGTACTGAAGAAGAAAATAAATCTTGGACAAGAAGGATATTTCATGTCTTTCGTAGAACTATCATGAATTCAATCCAACACCTCTGGAGAACACACGTCGAATCGAGAGATCATTTTCATTCTTGAAGAAGACAAGCGGACTACGACACTCTGTTTTTCAATAGAAAAACTAGAGAAGTAATCAGAAGCTTTCATACTGAAGCCAATGAGTCCAGAGATGCATTGATAATCACTAGAGCTTTCTAAACTCTCATCTATCTTCTCTACATGATTTATTTATTAACTATCGAGTAGTGTGATGTACTCTGTATTTCTTATACACACACTGTCTCCTGTACTGAACTGAGGATATCAAATCCTCACTCCAAATATCTTAACTCTTGTATACCCACGTCAACTATGGAAGAGTCCCTTGTGTGGCCTGGTCTTTGCATTGGTTCCCCCGTAGAATAGTCTGATCTTGAAATAAATCGGGCCAACATGTGTTTCCGGACAAACACATATGAGGTATCCTTAGATAATCCTGTTTTAAATTCTTATTATTCTTGAGATGATGCAGAATGTGATTATGATTCTGAAAACATGACTAGTGAGGAATTATTTGAATATTTTAATATGATGGAAGAGACATACAATGTACTTAAGGATAAATACAAATCATTAAAGAAACAACATTCTCTCACTTCTATTGATAAAACTGAGCATACTATTGAAAAATAGAAAAAAGTGGAACAGTTAAAATAGAATACTTAATTGAAAATGTCAAATGGGTAACATAGAAAAGTCTTAAAGAAGTTCACAAATGTAAAGGATACACTAACTCAAATGCTAGGAAAGCAAGTTGCACCAAAATACACTACTGGAATAGGCTACAAACCTCGACCGAGACAGATTACGAGGAATATATTTATTCATAAATCTGGATAGAATACTGCTAGTTATAGCTCTGGACATTCATATGATTCAACTAGTTATTCACATAGTTATAAGTCAAATAGAGGTTATATTTCACAATATTTTGATTCTGTAAATTATATGTGACCGATAAGACAAATTTGGGTACCGAAAGCTTTTATTGCTAACCTGTCTAGCCCCAAGAAGATATGGGTAACAAAATCATTTCCTATCTAAATATATTTTGTAGGAAACCTTCTTGATGAGTTCCCAAATGAAGACATTTTATTTGTACATTGGATGTTCAAGAAATATGTCTGGGGATTACCCATGATTCATGAGTTTAATAAAGGTTGATGGAGGTCATGCCACCTTTGTTGATAATTCTGAAGGAAAGATCATCAGCCTAGGCCAAATTTGGAACACTAATTCAGTTTTAATTTCCAATGTTTTATTTGTTGATGGACTTAAATATAATATACTTAGGATTTCTCAATTATGTGATGATGGATTTAATTTGAAATTTCAAAATGATTATTGCAATGTTTTTAATTCTAAAAATGTTTTAGTCTTTTCTGCTTTAAGTAATGAAAATGTTTATACAGTTGGTTTAAATTCCTTAGCCAAGCAAAATGTTATCTGTTTAAATGCTTTTCGGAAAAAATCTTGGTTATGGAACAGAAGATTATGACACAACAATATACACTCACATAGAAAAATAACTGGGAAAAACTTAGTTAGAGACCTACCTAAACTTGAGTTTTCCAATGACAATGTTTGTAATCCCTGTCAAAAGGGAAAGCCACATAAGGTTTCATTTGAATAAAAGAAAGAATTTTCAACTTCAGAACCTCTCGAGTTGGTTCACATGGATCTTTTTGGACCATCTAGAGAGTCTATATTAAATGTGAAGTAATATGTCTATGTCACAGTAGATGAATTTCCTAAATATACTTGGGTAAACATCCTAGCTCAAAAAAGTGAAGATTGTACTTACTTTGTTAAATAATCCAAGTCTGTTGAAAATCCTAGTGGACATAAGATTGAAACTCTAAGAAGTGATCATGGCCATGAGTTTGAATATCATGAATTTGAATCCTATTGCTCACACAATGGCTATAGTCATAACGTTTATCCTCCTAGGACACCTCATTAGAATGGTGTAGTAGAAAGAATAAATAGAACCATGCAAGAAATTTTTAGAACTATACATAATGAATATGACCTGCCTGTTTACTTTTGGGCTGAAGTTGTGAATACAGCTTGTTATATTATTAATAGATTCCTAAATAGAGCTGTTCATAAGAAAACCCCATATGAGTTGTGGAAGCTGGATCTACTGAAGCTTCTCAACCTTCTGTCACATATTCTTTGTACACTAGGTATAAATTCCCAAGCTTTTATGATGTGAATGTGTCACATCTAGTGACTGCAACTGGAATGGATCATTCTTCTATAGTTAAACTGAAGACTTTAGCCCATCCAGAACCAGTACCTGACCAAGAGCCCCAACCTCAATCTGAATCAGAATCTGAGTCTGAAGGTGACTCTAAACCTAAACTAGAATCTGAACCACTGCCTTTACCTGCACCCCTACCTGAGCATCACTCCTTTGGGACAGAGGATGATCTGAAAATTTTTGGAGAGACATTGTTAGGTGGAGTTGAGAAAATTTTCTCCAATCAGCCTTGTCTAGTGAGTCAGTTAAGCCAAGAAGATGAATCAATTCTCTTGAAAATATTATATTTCATATTCAGCCAAGGATGATCCAATAAATTCAAGAAGTTATATTAGATAATAAGCTTCTAAGTGCAGATGTTGCAAATCTGAAAATTATGGTGGAAAGTTTGCAGAATGAGTTATCTTTGAGATCACAGCCTGCTCCTGTTTCTGCACATGCACCTGTCGCTGCTTCTCCTGAGCCATCTGATTCCCTCCTTGCTAGAGAGATTTTCTCTAAAGTTCATCCATAACTACATTCTTTTGATGAGTCGATTGGAAAAAGACACACAAAGATGATGGAACACATGAGAGAGCTTGTGGAAAATCTTATAAGCATATAGATGAATACACTGGAAGCCTGCAAAAAGTTCTGAAACAGCGCAAAGTTCTAACCGATGATGTCAAAGATTCACCTACTTCCGGTCAGCCCTACACACCTTCTTTGGATGATTCTATGCTGAGATCCATCATTTAGGAAGAACATCAGAGTGCCTTCAGTGGCTTGGATATATCCTCTTCTTCAGAAGTGATTCAGAATAGTGATAGAGCGTTGGACGTGGTTAGAATTCATTCTAAGATAGTCAATGATTCTCAACAAGAGATCACCAAGAAAATTGATTTTTATCTCTCCCGGATTTCCTCTAAAAGTGATATGACAGATCACTTTAGATATCTTGTGGAATATTTGAGAATCCCTCCGGTGACTCAAGCTTTTAAATCTCAAGTACAGAAACTTACAGAGTTCACCAGATTGTTGGACATATTTCAGGAGAGTAAGGATGATTCTGAAAAGGATATGCAATATGGTGGTGAAAGCATTACTAATTTCATCAATCTTTTGAAGCCATATCTTCATGTGCAGAGCACTACTATAGTTTCTCCAGCTGCTTCATCCCTTATACCTGGTCTACCTACCTTAGCCTCAACTGCCATGACAGTTATCAAAGCTCATTCTCAGATCGGCCCAGTCATTCTTGACCAACCACATCCTATATCTTCTAGTGCTCCAAATTTGGCTCCATCTTTTTCTGAAGGTCTACCCTTACCCCCTTTGTCTACCACATCTATGCCTTCTTCTAATTCAGCACCAGCTCCTGCTGCTGATAAAGGCAAAGACAAGGTGGATCCCTGAAGAGTACGAGGACTATTTTTATTTTTTTCTGGGATTTCATTTCTTTTTACTATTTGTAATTATCATGTATGTTATATTCTGAACCCTTTTTAATGACAAATGCAGTGTTTCATTTCATTTTCTCTACTTTTTGATAATCCCAAAATGGGGAGAAAACTCCAAGTATAAAAGGGGGAGAGAAACTACAAGTGTCAGTACTATAATGATTTTTTCTATTCTGATATGCTAGTTTCTTTAATGCTACATTTCATTTATATTTTGACTATAAATTATTTGTGATCATCAAAAAGGGAGAAATTGTTGGAATCCCCATGTTTTAATCATGTTTTAATGATTACAAATCACATTACTATTAATTAATCTCAATCGTCATTGCACGCCTTTCTAATGCTCTTCAATCTCAATAATAACTACACATCGTGTTTTAATACTAACAAATATTATGGATTCTGATTACTCTCTTAATTATTTACAAGTCTTTTCCATGATCACAAATATCACATATATTATCACACCTTTATATTTATGATTCATGCTCTTTTACTCTCAAATAATTAAACTTAATCCATATTATGCATATTACTGCCTAAGTCCAAATATATATCTTTGTCTAAGTATGGAGACACCATGAAGGACTCACCAAGACTAGACACCATGAAGGACTCACTGTGACCAGACACCATGAATTGACTCACCGTGACCGGACACTATGAAGGACTCACCGTGACCATACACCGTGAAGGACTCACCATGACCAGACACTGTGAAGGAATCACCAAGACCAGATAGCGTGAAGATCATACCGTGATCCACATACCGTGAACTAGACACCATGACATGGACATACCGTGAAGATCATACCGTGATCCACATACTGTGAAGAAGACATCATTTCCATAATCACTGTGACACCGTTTCTTAAATTTTTCAATATTATTTATATAATGCTAATGGTCATATTTGTTGTTTTAATGCAATTAATGTTATTTAATGATATTTTTTGGCATGTCTGGAAACCATATCGTGTACCTATGATAGTGAATCATTCCTACTTCCAGAACTTGTGGAATATAAGGAAGATTAAGATGTAGTACAGAAAAAAAGTGGTGTGAAAGTGTGAATATACAACATGAAGAACTTACATACACCCGAGTGCACTATACTGAACAAGCAGAACAATCCTGGACAAGAATGAGATTGCAATTCTTTCATAGAACTCTCATGAATGCAATCCAACACCTCTAGAGAACACACGTCAAATTAAGATATCATATTCATTCTTGAAGAAGACAAGTTGACTACGACACTCTATTTTTCAACAGAAAAACTAGAGAAGGACTCATAATCTTTCCTGCTAAATCCAATGAGTCCAAAGATGCATTGATAATCACTAGATCTTTCTAAACTCTCATATATCTTCTCTATGTGATTTATTTATTAACTTCCAAGCAGTGTGGTGTACTCTGCATTTTTTATACACACACTGTCTCTTGTACTGAACTGGAGGATATCAAATCCTCACTCCAAATCTCTTAACTCTTGTTTACCCACGTCATCTGTGGAAGAGGTCCTTGTGTGTCCTGGTCTTTGCTTTGTTTACCACGTAGAATAGTGGTAGAGGTCCCTGTGTGCCCTGGACAGTTTTGTAAACTGTTGTTAACCCCGATCCAGGGTGTGGATAAAATTTACATAAATTTGAGAGGACTATGTCTCATCTTGAGACTGATCCTCTTGTTATATCTGTTGTGAATCTATAATTTATGTTCAAAGTATACTACATAAATCTTATTTATTCCGCTTCTATTACATTGAAATAAAAAACTATTTTAAAGCTAATTTAATAGTTAAATGAGTAAGTGTTTACACTTATTGTAAATCAGTATATTACTTTCAAAAGTTAGTTTGATCTTGTTGTTAAAGTAACTGGGAACTAATCATCATAGGAGAAGCTAAGTGAACATTTATAATCTATATAAATTCACTACAGTTTAACTTATTTTATAAACCGGGGGATTTTAAATACATTATTTTTTTATGATAAATTTTAACTGGAACTCAATTCACCCCCTCTTAAGTGTCCACTCCAACCAAAAATATGAATAGGATACAAGGGAACTCGAGGAAACAATATAAAATAATATCTATTATCTATTATCAACAAATAGTATGAGTTAAAAAATTCGTGTGAAAGTTTATAATGGGGGGAAGAATGTAACACATCAATGATTATGTAACACCACAAGAGTTCATAGTATGTTATCTAATTAAAGTAATTCAATTCCGTGTGCTATATGAAACAATGAGTTCGAGCACACCCTAACTTACCAATCAAGCCATACAAAAAAGTGGTTATGAATTCTATTAACTGTATTCTGAATATTATATACTCTATATGAATTTTACATCCATATAATGTGTTTCTTAGACATAATATAAGAACAAATTCATTTTTAATGTATATAAGAAGTATTTTTCACAAAATGTAATTTTTCCACCTTTTATAGAGAACCCATTTTAAAATACAATATTTGACACATTTATATTTTCAATTTGACAAAATAATCTTCTTCTTTATAATTGGTACATAAAAATTTAGTTTCAATAAATTTAAGGTGTTTTTCTGATAACTTTAATATTAAAGTGAATAGTGAAAAATACTAAATTTTAATTGAAAACATCTTTTTTATCAAAAAAATTTATAGTGTTCAGTTATATAGTGGAATGGTTAGGAATTATAATTAGATTTTATTAATATCAATTAATACAATTGAATCAATTATATGTAATTTATCATTTAAATTTCACATAAACACGTGTAAATCTTTTGATTGTTTTAACATATAAAAAACTTCACTTTTTGGTTTTGACGACGAGAATTAATTTTAAATTATTAAATGAGACTTATGTTTTATTAATTTTTTAAAATGTACTTAATTTTTGAATTTGGAATATCTAAATTATCAGAGGGTGATTTTTTGTTAATTTTCTGAAAATTTACAATTTTTTATGAATAGTGAAAAACACCGCGTTATTATTTAAAACATAATTTTTATTTTAATATTTATTTATTTTATTTAAATTTTTTTAAGTCAAATTATAAATATAGTTCCTATATATGTTAAATGTAAATAATTGAAGTCATTTTATAATAAAATTAGATACATAAAATTTTATTGAACTTTTTAACCTCTTTTAGCCACCTTCTAGGAACGTTAGTAAATTTGTGTAAATCATAATTTTACCACTTCTGTGATTTAAATTTCAAAAATACAAGAGAAACGATTAATATCAGTATGTAAAATTTGGGTCCAAAAAATTAAAACAAGTTTTGGTGAATATTAACATTTGACTTTTATTTAACATGGTTAAAATTAAATAGGGTAATTAATGGTAAAATTGATATCATAATTACCCTAATACATGTAATAAATCTATTGGATAAGTATAATTCACTAAAAACAACCTTAGGAATAAAATATGATCATATTTGGTTCACTGGGATTAGATTAGGACAATTATTATTATTTTATTTAAAGAAGACCTAAAAGAGTAAAATTTAATGTTTAATAACTAATCTATTTATAATATAGAGTTACAGAAAATATAAATTCGACTATAAGTATTCATTATATAGATAAAAAAATTCATACATAATGGTATTTTATTAATTGTTTTTAAACATTAAATAATTTATTTTCTTTATGACACAATTATGATGCATTAATTACCTTATTAATGAAAACCTAAAATAATTTATATTATAATTATCCAAATAGAAGAAAATTTAGACTTCTGATGAAATAAAATAATTTTATAAGAAAATATGACATGTTATGGTTGGTTAAATAAATATAATTATACGTGATAAAGTTATTATTGCTAAAAATAATCAAATATTAAATAGTGTCAAAATTGACATAATTGAGTTTTTAAAACAATTACTATATTATTTATTTATATAATCTTTATAAAAATATATGGTTAGGAAAAAATACTTATATAATGTTATATACATTAATAATGAACCACATGGGGTTCTCTTGGATTGTTATAGTAATTTTATTAACCATATAATATAAAAATACCAAAAGACATGGTAAATGTAAAATTATTTAACTAAGAATTAAACCTAAATGATAAGGATAATATAGTGACATAAAATTGTCTAAAATATATTTATTGAGAGTTTTTAGACACATCCCTACCTTATCCTCGAAATAATTTATTTTTCATCAATTAAAAACTGAATATAATTTTATTATAAAATAATATTTCAAGCTTTTCCTAATGGTACTATCACCTCTCTTATTAAAGGGCACTTCCACTTATCATAACTTTCCACCTCCAAAGCCATTATTATAAGACAATACCTACCCAAATACCTTACCAACATTCCTATATTCAAACTAGAGTCCTTAAAATTATAATTATAAATTCAACCTGAGGTCCCCTTTTGATCAACTCAATATGAAACACCCGAAGAAGATGTAATAATTTCACCACCCTAATTCAAGTTCTTTTCACCTTACACTTCCTATTTCATTGTTTTTTATACCAAAATAATATACCCACTACCTCCTACATACTGTGATGTTATTATAATTATTGTACAACCATATACATTATTATATCCATCATATAAATGACAAATTCACCATATGTGTGTAAGTACGGCTTACCGTCTCCACGTCATGGTGTAGTTTGTTATTCAAACACATCATTATTTGGATGTGTATAATAACGAGAATAACTGATATAAATAATATATATATCATATTAATTATTCTTTATATATGATATAACATCCCAATATATAGCTTTTCAACATCAATATAATGATATTGTCCCTCGTACATGCATACGGATTACCATTTTCGCGACACGATGAGTTTCATTTACACATTCACCATTAATCGATGATTATAATAATATATATAATCAATAAGTATTTAATATATGTCATAATAATGATACTGGATATATATATATGCATACATATATCTTATTCACTTACTTCCGTTAAATATGATATGAAAACGGAAACAACCTTTATGCGTACGTACGACCTACCATCTCCATAAACAATGCCTTCCATTTCATATATCAATCTATTATAAATATTTATATTCTAAATATATATTATATATAAATCATGGTTAATATTTTGAAATTATTAAAATCGTGATCTATATGATTCAAGTAAAAACACGTACGATATATAATGCGTTTATTACCGAAAATGCTAATAATATATAGAAATAATTATTAAATGGGCATTACAAAGTCTTAAATGAATCATGTATGAAATAATAAATATTAATATGGTCCTAGTATGATTTAATAACATATTATGGTCATTATATATGTTGTTAAATGTACCCTCGACTAATATAAAGGGCAAGGTAAGGGATAATCTCTCAATCTCTTTATTATCTGAGGTTCTTTTTTACTTAAGTATCTACTGGGAAATATTTATTGATCATAACCAAGTTTCATAAAAGTGCTTTCAAGGGGATTATTTTTAAGGTAATTTTTAGTAAAACATATTTTTAAATGTTTTAATGATTTTTTCTTTGTAAACCATTCTCCATAATGTCCATGTTTTCAAAATGGTTATATATATTTATTTATATGTACAAGAATGTATTAAAATGTGAATTACATTCAAATGTTTCAAAGTGGTACGAGACACCTTGATTCAAAACTATACTTTATATGAATTCCATTATATTAATATTAAATTATTTAATTAAAAATGATATTTCTCTCAATGAATTTTTTTGTTAATTTTCATCTATGTCAACATCCTTTAGATAACATTATTCTTGATCAAGGTTGATTAATTATGATACAAATCATCCAAATTGTATTGAAGTTTTTGTGATATGTTTGATTTTGGATGTGTTTTTTTATACCATTCATGGTTTATGGATAAAGTGTTGACATTTCTTATGCTAGTTTTAATTATAATTTTTATGTTATGTTTAAACTATTTCAAATGAGGAATGCATTGGACTTAGTAAGTGATGTGTGGAACCTGTTTTAGCTCTTTGATGCATCGTTTGGTCAATTGAGGAAAATTAGTTTTCTGGCACAAGGCCTTGATAAAAAATTATTTTTAGTCCTTGTACAAGGCCTTGAATATGGGGGTATCATGTATATCATTATTCATTATATCATTATGAAATTAGCTATTGTTATTACATTTGATTATTCGACTAGTATAATATTCACGTGAATATGTAAATGGAATTATTTGATTTATCTTTGACATATTATGCTGAATTTTTATGTTTAAATGACTATTGGTTTAGTTTTATACATGGCATTAAATTTTTATGTATATTGATGAATGTTTCTGTTATATTGTTATCCTTACTGAGCATTTGAGCTCACCCCCTTTCTGTGTTTTATTTTTCCTAAGATGCGAAGACGTGTATTATGACATACATGATGGGATAGTCTAAGGGTCCTGAATGTGGTCAATGGACATAATGTTGTTATGGTTTTCAATTTTATAAAGTAATGTAAGGTTCATGTATGTAATCTATTTTCCACAACATCTAAACTAATTGGTCCTTATGGACTTGATTCTTTATAATCATGCCAATGTATTAAAATAATGCACTAACTCTAGGTAACAATGGATGGGGTTTTATATTTGGTATCAGAGTATGTTTAGCATTAACCATGGAAGTATATTTAGAAAAAAACTGATTAGAGAACATTACCCTACGAAATACTTTGAGAATTATTTTAGAAGAACATCATATAATTTTGGAAGTGTAGAGATTTTGTGAATTTTCAAAAAAGTAAATCCCTGTCTGGATACGAGCAGGTAGAGGCGGCTCTACCACGGATGTACCTTGGAGTGAAAACTCCAACAAGGAGTTTTGGGCATGACCACTGGTATCCTGGTAAATGAAAATGGGCCTTGCTGCACTCTTGGATACGACACCCCTTGTGGATATGCTTCAGATAATTCACATTTTCATTACAATCCATTGTGATATATTTAGACGTAAATACTTCCTCAGTGAATTTTTTTTATTATTATTGATTATATGCATAATATTTTCAATTTACAGTAGCTTTTTTATACGTTTGTAATTATGAATTTTTATTCATAAACTATCCTAGTGTATGCCATTGTTCAGAAATGGATCCTAGTAGAAGGAATGAGAATTCCAGCAACACTCATGATCGAATGATTAAGATGGATCACATCATTCTTGGTATTAAGACAACACATAAAAGGGAAATAGTATCCCATATATTATCACCATATAAAGAAATATTATCATGTGTTAATAAGATATGTAATGAATTATTTTAGTTATATGGATTTGATGGGATTCCATAGAATAAAATGATGGTATAGAGAAGGATAGATAATGGGAGTTGGGGAAAGAAGCAATTTCCTTTATGTGATAACTGTGGAATGAATCACCTCTATAAAATATTGAAGGGAATGGGAGTTTGATATAAGTGTGGAGAAAAAGGACACTAATTACATGATGTCATGGATATGAAAAAGGATTGAAATGTAAAATGATTCATCTTCAAGTAGTTGGGACACTACACATATCAATGTCCCAATCATTAGAGTATACCAAAAATGATGATGTTGTATAATAATCAAGTTATGATACTACTACATATGAAGAGGAATGACTATTGTTCTTAGGTTGATATTAAAAAACTATTTCATTTGGGTATTTTAGTAATGACGTACATGTTATAATAATTATAGAGTATATAAGGATTGTACCACATTACTATTTTATTTAGGATTTGAGATTGTATGGTACCAAGAAAAGTCACTCAATAGCAAGTTAATCATTTTGGAAAATACATGGTTGAAGGAAAGATGAACATTATGATGGTCCCGATACAGAGGTATTGATTTTGGAATAATAGATGGTCGATTTGGATAAATTATATTGGACATTACTGATTACCTTGGAACTAATTAATTGTTTGTTTATTCCATCATTGTTGGAGTTTACAAAATTTTTGGATATAAGGGGTATATCCACTATTCTATAAGGAATAAGGGAGCATGAATGTAATAAATAAGGATTCATGGTAATTTAGGGTGTTACTGTGTTTTAAAAGAATACATGATGAAGTTATTCACATGTTGTTATGTGGAAAAAATAATCTTCATTATGTTTACCTTCCTTATATAATTCAGACTGTGAATATGGGTAGAAGTATTTTGGATAAGTATAAAGGTTGGAATGGATTTAATTCGAAATTGGATACTATTATTAAGTATAATGAATTTATTAATATTATTTATGTATTGTTATAAAAAGGAAAACTTGGACGTTGCGAGACAACTCACTGTGTCTGGTAAGGCCGCGTGACTTGAACCCACAACTGAAGGGCAACAAGGGTGGATCACCTACCACTGGCATACGTGATGTCCTAGTTTTTATAATGTAGTTTTCTTAAATAGTATGACAAATGAATTATAAATTCATTATTTTTGGAACCCTATATGAATAGGATAAAAAGAATATTATTGAATTATATTATCTTTTGGCGTGAATGATTTGTTTGTGGTAGGAATTATTTGAAGGATGTAACTCTAATATTCAAGTATAATTTTTTATCATATTCTATGAATAATTTAATTCTTAAACATTATGGAAGGGATCGTATAACCAATAATGTGTTATCTTAATAAATTATGTTTTTTGAACCAATGTTATTTTAAATAATCTTAGATTTATGGCTTTGATGTCCTCAATTTTACACTTATTTTTGTTTGATGACCTCAATCATTGCGTATAAATATTTACGTTTTCCATCCAATTATGTGTCTCTATCTTCCACCAATTATCTCTGAAATGAAATCATAATTTGGTGCGGAATTTTCATTTTCCATTCCCTCCTATTAAGAATAAATTTTATTAACCCAACATCAGATGTTGGTTTTCTACAAATGTATTTTTATATCATTAACATTTTGTTTTTGAAGAACAATATCAAATTGCAAAGATGAAATTTATTAATGGTGGGGAGAATATAACACCCCCAGATTTCATAGTATGTTACCTCATTAAAGTGATTAAATAGATTGTGCTACATGCTACACTGAGTTCGAGCACACATCTACTTACAAACTAGGCATTGGAAAAGTGGTTATGAATAGTATTAACTGAATTTTAAATCTTATATACTCTATATAATATGAATTTCTATATTATGTAATTATTAGATATAATACAAGAACAAATGTGTTTTTTTCAGATAAAAGAAGTATTTTTCAGAAAATTTTATTTTAGCTCCTTTTAATTGAGAACCGATTCTAATAACAATATCAAAAACTTTTATATATTTGATTTGAAAAAATAAACATCATCTTAATAATCGAGACATAAAATTTTTGATTCAATAAAATTTTCATTTTTTCCTGATAACATTCATATTTGGGTGAATAGTGAAAAATACTAATTTTTAATTGAAAACAACATTTTTAATCAAAAAAATTTGTAGTGTTCAATTATAAATTTTAATAGGTTAAACTAATAATTTGATTATATGTTTATCATTTAATACAATTTAGGTCATTATAAGTACTTTCACATTTAGATTTGATGTAAACACATGTAAATATTTTGATTGTTTGTTACTTTTTAAATAACCCACGTTTTTGTTTTGACAAGGGGATGTAATTTTAAATTAATAAATGCAGAATCTATGTTTTGAATTTTCTAAAATAGACTTAATTTCTTAATTTGGAATATCAATATTTTCTTAGGGTGAATTATTTGTATTTTTATGAAAACAATCAGTTTTTTATGAATAGTGAAAGCACAACATTATTATTTAAAATCGACCTTTTATTTAAATACTTATTTATTTTATTTAAATTTATTTTAAGTCAAAATAGATATTTAATACCTATATAAGTTCACTGTAATTCATTGGAGTCATTTTATAATAAAAATAGGTGTATAAATTTTTTTTGATCCTTTTATCCTCTTTTACCCACATTCTAGGAACGTTATAAAATTTTAATAAAACATATTTTTACCACTTACGTGAGTTGAATTTAAAAAATTTGGTGAAACAGAGTTAATATTATTTAATAAAATGTTTTTCAATATGATAAAAATAATTTTTTGTGAATAGTAACATTTGACTTTTATTTACCATGGTAAAAATTAAATAGGGTAATTAAGGGTAAAACTGATATCATAATTACAATAACACACTTCCTAAATCAATTGGATAAGTATAATTCTACAAAAACAACACTAGGAATAATATATTATCCTCTTTGGTCCAAATTAATTAGATTAGTACATTTATTATTATTTTATTTGAGGAAGAGTTAAAATAGTTAACCTCAATGTTTAATAACTAAACCATTATTAATAAAGGGTTACACACAATATAATTTCCACTATAAATATTAACTAGAAATATAAATATATTTCCTACATAATGGTTATTTATTAATATTTTTCTACATTAAATAATTCAATTTATTTATGACACATTGATGATGCAGAAATTATCTTATTAATGAAATATTAAAATAATTGATATTTTAAATATCCAAATTAATGTTAATTTAGTTTTTTGATTAATTAGACTCATTTTATAGGTTAACATGACATGTTATTGTTGTTTAAATGAATTTTATTCGAAGTGATAATGTTTTTATGGATTTAAAAAAATCAAATACTAAATAGTTTCAAAATTTACATAATTGGGTTTTTAAAACAAATACTAAATTTTTAATTGATTTAATATTCTTAAATAACTATGATTCTGTCAAATAACATAGATAATGTTATATATAATAATAATGAACCACATGGGTTTATCTTTTACTGTTATAGTAATTTAATTAACCATATAATATAAAAAGACAAATAGACATGGTATATATCAACTATTTAACTATGCGTTAAATCTCAAAGACAAGGTTAATATGATGACCTAAACCTATCTAAAACCTATTGGTTAAATGGTTTTAGACCCATACCTACCTTAGATTATAAATAATATATTTTTTATAAATTTTCCACCTAAAATGATTTTATTATAAAATAATATTACAAGACTTTCCAAAAGTGACCCTCTCCTCTCTTACTAAAGAAAATTTTACTTCTCTTAATTTGACATCTCCAAAGCCATTTGGCTTAGCAAAATCATGACCAAACACTTCCTAACAACTCTAAATTGAACCTAGAGTCAATAAATTTATCATAAAGCCAACCAATGGATCCATTTTGATCAACTCAAAAGGAAACACCCGAAGAAGAGGTAATAATATCACCACCCTCTTTCAAGTTCTTTTCATCTTCCACATCTTCGTTCTTAGTTGTTTTCATACAAAAATAATAAATCGAGTACATCATACACAATGTGATGTTATTATAAATATGTTACAACCATATTCATTAATATATCCTTCCTATAAATGTAAATTCCACCATATGTGCGTATGTATGACCTACCATCTCAACATTGTGGTGTAGATTGTTATTCAAACACTTCATAATTTGGATTGGTATAATAATGAGTATAACTAATGAAAATAAAAAATATAACTTGTTAATGATTGTCTATATAATATATAACATCCAATTACATAGTATTTTACCATCACTATATTGATAGTGTCCCTTATGTGTTCATACGGATTACCATCTCCACGACGCGATGAGATTCAATTCCACATTAACAATTCATCATTGATTATAAAAATATATATTATTTATAAGTATGTAATATATGGAATAATAATTTTACTGGATATATATATACACATGTACTTACATATATCTTATTCACTTACTTCCGTTCAATACGATATGAAAACAGAAACTACATTTTTGTGTACGTACGGCATACCGTCTCCATAAATGGTACCGTCCATTTCATATATTTATATGTTATAAATATTTATTTTCAAAATATATATGATATATAAATCAAGGTATATATTTTGGAAGTATTTAAATCATTATATAATGATACATGTTAAAACATGTATGATGAATAAAGCAATTATTACTCCAAATGTTAATTTAACATAGAAATCATTATTTAATGGGAATTATAAAGTCATTTATGAATCATGTATGATATTATAAAAATGAATATGGTCCTGGTATAATTTAATAGCATACTATGGTGATTATATATGACTTCAAATGTAATCTTGACCGAAATAATGTTTAAGGTATGTTGTAATTTTTCAATTTCATTATTATCCGATGATGTTTTTACGTAAGTACCAACTGGGAAATATTTATTATCTATGTCCATGTTTCATAAAAGAGTTTTCATAGGGATTATTTTAAGGAAATTTTCACTAAAACATCTTTTTAAATGTTTTATAGATTTATTCTTCTAAAACATTATCATTAATGTCAATGTTTCCTAAATGGTTTAAGGTATTTATTTATATGGAAATGAATGATTTAAAATGTAAATTCCTTTTAAATGTTTCAAAGCAGCACGGGACAATTTGATTCAAAACTGTTTTTAAATGACTTCCTTTATATAAATTTTAAATGATTTCATTAAAAAGATATATTTCTCTCAAAAATATTTACAAATTATTTTAAACAATGTCAACATCCTTTACAGGATATTTTTTCATGGCTGAGGTTGATATATTATAATTCAAATATTCCTTATTGTATTAAATATTTTGTGATATGTTTGACTGTGGATGTGTAATTTTTATACCATTCATGGTTTAAGGATAAATTATTAACATTTTTTATTCTAGATTTAATTTGATTGTTTATGTTATTTTTAAACTTTTTCATATGAGGAATGCATTAGACATTGTAAGTGTTGGGTGGAGCCCACTGTAGCTCCTCGATGCATTAATAGGTATCTTTAGACAAACTAGTATCTTAGCATAAGGCCTTGACAAAATCCTATTTGTTATC
This sequence comes from Viscum album, assembly GCA_963277665.1. Classification (NCBI taxonomy): domain Eukaryota; kingdom Viridiplantae; phylum Streptophyta; class Magnoliopsida; order Santalales; family Viscaceae; genus Viscum; species Viscum album. The sequence goes on along the minus strand of OY728152.1, from coordinate 2,079,213,137 downwards.
GATGCACAAGGCCTTGACTATGTTGGTATTAGGTCTGGCATTACGCATTCCATCATTTTGAAATTAGTTGTTGATATTATATGTTATTATTCGACTATTATAATATCTATGTGAATAAGTAAATGGATTTATTTTATTTAAATTTTAGATATTATGCTGAGGATTATGTTTAAAAGGATTTTGTATTAATTTTATACAATGCCTTAATTGTTTATCCTTATTTATGAATGTTTCTATTGTATTGTTATCCCTACTGAGCATCTGTGCTCATCCCTTTTAATGTTTTATTTTTCCCAAGATGCGAAGAGGTGTATTATGACTGATCTGTAGGGATAGTCTAAGGGACATGAATTTTATCAATGGAGAAATTGTTGTAGTTATTTTTAATTTTATAATGTAATGTTAATTTCATGAATGTAATCTATTTTTTAATACTGTTAAACTAATAGATCCTTCAAGACATGATTCCTTGTAATCATGCCAATTTAATAAAATAATGCACCGACTATGGGTAACTGGGGTCGAGCGTTGTTGTTTATTAGTAATATTTTTTCCTTAATAAATGTGTAAATTATTATATTATGTAATCGTATACACATATAAAATATATAGAAACCAAAAATATATATAATTAATAAATATCATTAAACATGAAAACTATGAAAATAATTAAAATTAAAAACATTAATATATGATTAAAAATATAAAATATAAAATCTAAAGCTAGATAATACTAATTACATCTATCTATTAAGATCATCTATCCCATTACCTATACGATAGAAATGGAGATAAATATTATTGAAACAATCAACATCATAGAAAATTAAAATATATATCATTTTATGAATTTTTATCCTATATTGAGTTAAATAATTTTGTAGTATATATAGGAGGTAATGTTAAAATTTTTATAGTTACCTGACTGAATGGAATTGTAACCATGCCTTTGGGAATAGTAACCCAACAGTTGGAATTATAATTTTACCTCAGAATAATAAATATTTATATAAATAATATTTTTCATGATTACTTATTATAAATATAATTTCATGAAAAATATTAAATATAATGAATAAAACAACTCAATGAAAATATGAGAACATTTTTAGTGAACTATATTTTCCAGAATTTTATAAAAAATTATATTAAAAATTTAAATTCTTTTTGATAAAAATAATTTTCCTAATGTTAAAATGATTTTTTAAATCATCACATAAGAATTTACCAATGGTTATTTTTTGGTATGTTCTTGACATTGTTCATATATTAGTTGAAAAGTAAAAATACAGTTTTCACATAAATAGTGTACCAAAAATTACATCATTAGTGATGTAATAATAACCTAATCCTTTCCATAACATGAACATTTTCCATTATATTTTTTTTCTATAAATTTATCATTCAAGTAAAATTAAAAAATTCCAAACGTAATAAATTACATTCCAAAACAAAAACTCAATTGTGTTCCTTTAAAATGAATTTTTATATTTTTTCCCACATTAATTTTTAATGATATAATTAATTATAAATATAAAGAGTTTAACAATAATAAAAATCAATATATTATATTTATATATGATTTATAATGTCGTAAATTCACTTTTCCATGTTTTTCCCTTAATGTATTATTTGGTCTAATATTTTATTCTAAATAAATCCCCTCCTAAAATATTTATAACGGAAATTCCTCCTATTTGAAAACCATTCACCCATCACATTCTATATCCAATTACCTACAAAAAAACTTACTATTAATCCCCATATAATCCCGAGGGATATTATGCATTAATTTAACTGAATTAATCAGGGTTATTTTAGTATCGTAAAAGTGAAGCTACATCGAGTATAATGTATGTTTGCATTAACTGTTTTACTTTTTCATACTTATCTACTGTTTTCACCACCCATTTTAAGTAAAACCATTTAAATATAAATTAAGTATTATTTTAGAATTATATTATGGATTTTTACCAACTCTATGTATCATATTTCCTCTATATATACTTCATAAAATTCCCTTTTCCCCTTCTATAATGTTCCATCAAAGGTCGGTTAGTCACTTACTGAGACATTACCAAGTCAATCCTTAAAAAACCATCATGAATGGAATGTAAGAATTATATAATATATATTATAATAAAATAGAATTATTATAAATTTATAGAGTTAAATATAATTATGTATAAATGTATTTGAATTGAAATAGTTAAATCAAAACAAAATGATTATATTTAATGACAACATGACAATGAAACAATTCACATTTAACAGAAATAGTTATAAAATAAATTATATATTATATAATTTGTGGAAAATTATCTTAATTACCTATTGGAAGTATATTTTTATAATTATATGTTCATTATTCAGGATGTATAATATAGACAAAAAATGTTTTATTTATGTTAAGGATACTCTTGAACCAAATTACGTTATGTGGTTTATCACATAGTCTAAATTATTAATATTCATATTTTGTACATAAAAGTCACTTTATATTAAATATACATATGATATACATATCCATGCGCTAGAAAATTTTTTCATATTAAATGAATCTTGTGACATTTTCTTCAATTTCCAATATGTCATATTGTACTTCTCCTGAAATGCTTATTATCCACTCAAGAATATTGGTGTTTTTTTGCCTACTTATGATTTCCCTTGTTAATTTTGGAACCTAAATGTTTATTAATGAAACCTTTATTTATTAAATCAATATAAAACCCAATATCATACTTTGTTTTATTTAAAAAAAATAATTGTTATACATTGTTTGTTTCATTCATAATTATGAGCAGTTATGATGTGATGGACATGACCAGAATTATGATTCCATCATAAAATTGGGTGATGTAATGTGCCTCTTAAATTTTCATGTAATATGCAATAAAATGAATATATATATTTTCACAATGAATATGTTATGATTATACAGATATGTTATCTGTGAACATGATGTTATCTTGATTCATAGGTATGTGTGATATTTTTACTCAAAGACATGATGTATCAATTTTTTCATCTCCCACATTACATACATTTTTCAAAATTACCCTTCATGATTATGATGAATTTATTATGACTACAGTATGATAATCATCACCCATAAAATTTTGATTCATGTTCTTTATTCACTACATGTTACACCTCCCCTTTCTAGTATTTTAGCTCACCCCATTCAGTGATGTATACCATCATGTGTTTAGGATAACTATATATGGTGAGATAGACACTAAGAGGATAAGGAAGAAGGAATTAAATAATGTTTCACTATTATTCTATAAATTTGATGTTTGATGAAAAATTACCCATGATACTAAACCAATATATCATAGATTATATCACTGCTACTTTTTATCATTATAATTTTTTAATAGTTATGTAATGGAAAGGGCTTGTTACTATTTCACCTAATATGGGAAATTTTATAAGATCACTTGTGGGAAATAAATAATGATTTAGAGAATGTATATGAAGAAGTAGAAACCATGGATGTTGTGACAAAACCACATTTAGAAAGATAAGTAGTCAATTGGATCAATGATATTATCCTCATTGGTTTTATAGACTCTGGTAGCATGGGTATGTTATTTTCCATGGATTCATGGAAATAAATAGGGACCATATCCTCATGTAAGGGGTAATCTATATTCAAGACTTCCTACAATCATGGGATACCCTGATCTCTTATTACTTCTAGTCAAAAGTGATTTTTTTATTGCTGCTCAAAAGATGGAACCAAATGTTTTGGGGACATCATTTTTTCATGAAAGAGCACCACTACTGGAATTTAGATAATTGTGGCATCCTATATTATAAAAATTATTTTTCCCTACCACATATGGTGAGTGTTGATATTTTTCGTGGGTCCACAAAATAAATTCTTCTATGCATTTTTTCATTATTGAAAGCTTGTGTAATGCTCCAGGATATTTCATTAGGTTCAAAGATGTTTGTATCTTATACCAACCAATATGAGGATATATTTTATTCTATATAACATGTGATATTTGGATACTGACTAAATAGGGTTGAAAATTCAATAATTATATAATGATAGAAACCATCTCATTTTATCATTTTTTTCATTTTTTTGTCTACAGTGGTCATTTCTATAGACATGAGATGAAATTATAATGGAACTATCGATAAAGGACTTACAATCATATTGTGGATACAACATGATGTGTTCTATATTAAATTAAGGATGGATCCTACAATGTTTGTAAAAAACTACTCCTCCTGGAAACCTCATGGTGATCTTGATGGTCCATCGTCAGGGAACATAGGGACATGATGTTTGGGAGATGTTGTTCTCATGATCATAGGTTGTTAATGTATTAGAAGATATGGTTACAAAATAACATTAGGGAAATGTTTCATCTACATATTCAGGATACATATTCATTTTAGGAATCATAGATACGTTTCACACATCCAAGTCTTTCGTTTGAGCATTGAGGTATTCCCTAGCATTGAGAAGTTTTGGAGGTACCAACTTCTAAGACCCCAACATTTATAAGGGATAAGAAATGTGTTATGAGATGACCCCATTTTTTATCCACTTAATTATCTATCCATTATATTACAAAGTGATATCCTTGATAAGGGATTAGATAATTCCATAATTGTGGAAAGTTGCAATCATCCTCATCATTTTAATTCACATTGCTTGACATCCAATATTCAAAGTCGTCATGGTGATTAAATACTACTCTTGTAGTATAATATGATCTCTCATAATATGTGGGAATAGTTATATTCATCCCTATTTGATTATGATACAGATAAATAATGTTTCCCAAGAGTAGTTCCTCATTGTTCTATTTGATATATTGTTTCTCATTTTTATATTTTTTCCAACTGGTCCATTATATAGGGATTTTTAGCACCTTGGGGTGGTGAGTGGGATATAAAAACACCTTCCTATTTGATAATGTCAATGTTTTACAATATTGGTGGTAATTTTTTGTTCATGGTTTCTAGGATTTGGCTCATCCCTTAATTAGGTTTTCATGATGCGTGAGTTGGTGAATCTTGATCAATATCCTATAGATGTTTGTTTCTTTCATTTTTCCATAATACATATTTAATTGATCTGTATCATCTATTTATAGATGATTTATATGTTCACTAAGTTGTATCAAGAAATGATAGCCATCCATTCACTCTCAATGAAATAGATTGATTCTGCACCATTTAATCCTCTGTAAAGTGATGCATCTGAGTCATTTTTCTAACCCACATCCACAATGTTAAATATGATATTATTCTCATTATAGGGTTTTATTTCATTCATCATACATTCCTCATATCTCATTATATCATTAGCGACCTTAATGGTGTTTCAAGTCATATTTTCTTGTAATAAACCACAAATAGAAAAGTTTTGTCTTATTGAGTGAGGAATGGATATGATGTTGACAATCAATTATTACATCAAAACCCATAGAATGTATATTTATTATACTATGATGATAATGTTGAATATTCCCCTATATCATGGGATTGGTATGATCCATGTAACTATAAAAATTTTTTATCATCTTAATGAGGATGTTATGATTCTAATCAAGGATATGATAGCTCTTGAGAAGAAAAATTTATATATAAATGAACCCCTCACTATGGGATTGGGTTAATAAAAAATAACTACTAATTTATCCAGGTCCCTACTAGGGTGTGATGACCATGATGATTTTGGTCAAGCTAAAAATTCCCCCAACAATTTGGGTGGTGGTTGGTTTGTAGTTGTTAATGATATTTCATGGATATTCTCAAGGATTGATGAATTGTGGGATATGTTTAGTGTTGAATTTCTATTACTCATGCGGGATGGGTCTCCTCTTGTATTTCTACTATGGAATATTATATTTGGATATATTTGATTTTTATAGTAGTTATCATGTATGATATGGGTTTAATGGCGTCTTGTGAAGGGATTAATTTTCTATACCATGTTTTCAGGATAGAATCAACTTCTACACCCATGTCAAAAATTGATTTCCATTTTTTCATTGGTCTCATCCTTAGAATATATTGGTATCCATATCCCATAATTATTTGTGTCTTTTCATTTATAAATTGGAAGAATTTGTTGTATTAATCAACTGGTAGATGCATTAATTGGTCCTTTGATTTATCCTATGGATATAACATTACATGATTCCATATCTAGGGGATTTAATATTATATGGACATTATGATATAAAATGATCCATATATTCCATATCCATAGATACATACATATGATAGGGAATTTGGAATTTGTCAATGTAGAGTTTTTTATAATAAAGTGACAAACACAACCTTGGTGTTTGTTATTCTCTTTTATACTTAGGTTTTGGGCTATGGAGAATGCATCCCTATCAAACTAACGATAGAGTATATTCAAGGTCTGATGGCGAACGTCATATCTAGGATAGGGTTGGCGTCTTTTGTTCAATCCTTGATGGGTATCCCATTTATTTAGAAGTACGTAAGTCATGCACTCCTTACCTTCCTCACCTATGATCCCATAGTCTGAATATACAATTGGATCAAACATGGTTGAGCAGGTGTTTCCATCAAACTCTTTCCTGATATCAATGTCAGAATCATCTTCATCAATTTTATATTCCTCGACCTTCTTTTAAAATTGAAAATGCATATTTTGGTAATCCAATGATTGTGGTGATGTGCTTCGGATAGTGTACAGGGATATTTATATGGTTAATCCCACTGTTTTGAGAACCTCACCCTATAATGTTGTTTGCATTGAGAGAACCTCTCAATATATATTTTTCTATATAAGATAAGTATATCCCTATCTATGAGATATATTATTAGAGGTGGTCAACTAGAGTGGATATCAGGAGTAGAGTATGTGGGATCCATGTCTACACTTCCACCATGTGGACAATTGTGGTAATTATCACCTTCTTCATCAGTTGAATATTGGTACAACATTTAGTTTATGTAGTTATGGGATGACTGAACTCAATGAAAATAGTAATTGGGTTGGTAAGGGATAAGAGAATCATTTTATGCTATGAAAAAATATGTAAACCATAAATTTGTGGTAGAGCATGTATATGAGCCTGCTACATGAAAGATAATAGAATATGTTGATGAAAAATGTGTATTATAACATTATGAGTATATTGACAAGTACCTGGTGTGGTATACTAATGAGCATCTATATTATCAATAGGAATATTATCAATCCTATTGTTTGTTACATGAATATTCTTGTCAATCATGAATGAAATAGGGATATGTGATAGGTTAAAATATATATCTACCATCTAAATATTCCAAAATACATCTAGAATGAGAGAAGAGATATGAGCCTCCTACTATATAGACTCTATTGAATGTTTTCATAGTCATTCATTTTTTTAATCAGGTATATGATCCTGGAATCATTTAGATACTGGAATATGCCTAGTAGAATAAATTTCTAGAAAATGATCCTTCTCTAATGTGATTTTTATATTTTCTCGAAAACATCAGTATGTACAAGGATATGATCACAATAATGTTCCCTTTGAGTATGACGGTGTGGGATTTAATGAATATGAACCAATCCTGAGGCATGTTCCACTCCCACATTGTGATTCATAGCTGGAACTAGGATATACTCTCATCCATATCCCTATAAATTATGAATATATTCTTTTATTATTAAATTTTCATCTATCCAAAGGTTTGTTCGACACATAGGTTGTGGGGAAATTCTGTAATGGGGATATGAAACTGGTCTTATACCTCTTCCTTTACCAGAATATACCAATAATCCTTCTCAATTATAGTCATAATGTGTTCTTTATATAATTTATCCTCCTATTAAATTTAATGTGTTGATCTTAAGTACTAGATGTGAGGATAAAATATGATCCTTTCCTTGTATATGTACTAGTTTTAGTAAATGATGATAGATAAAAATATCTATTTTTAATGCAGTAAAACTTTATCAATTTCTGTGAAGCAATGTAGTCCGACACATATTCAATGTCTAAAATATACTCGATGATGTGTTTGATTGACTGGGGGATATAATCCCACTCATGTCATCCATATTAGATAAGAATATTCAAATGGGATTTATGCATGGGTTAATGATATTTTCCTCCACCATTCATTCTATAGTAATATGAATGCTAAATTGATCATAATGAGTAAGGATATGAGATTCCTTCAAGATAACATTGGAATATTCTAAATATATTATTTATATAATGATGCGATATGATCCCACTCCAATTTACCCACACCATTGCACTACTGATGTTACATTCATTATACATGTGAATTTGGTTACATGATGAATGTATGATGGTTGGTTTCCTTAATAGGTGAAAGAGGGGTATAGTCAGGATGATTCTGGCGACAACGGATAACAAGAGCCCTCCAAGGAAACTCTCGAATCAGAATAGAGCTATTGTCAACTCCGTGATCCACCTTCCTAATTTATTAATAATGAGAATTACCACACTCCTGGTATAAGAGTCCAAATTGATTGGATGTAGAAACATTTTCCACTAGATTCACTGAAGCATTCCTCATTGGAGCCGGACATTTCAAATATTGAATCTGGATACCCATACATGAAACCTTAAGGGTATAGATCATACCATGTATGTTGTATAAACAAGACGCTATTCTCCACACCAGAAGCTAAATGTGTCAGGTGGGTGTGGGTTTCTTGTGAACGAGATAAGATATGACCCTAGATGAGGTTCCATAACATTCACTCAATGATGACATGATCTCAGGTCATGTTTTTTTATGAGAGTAATATATACTATCCAAAAGAAGAAAATTAATAGGTCCCCTATCAATGAATCATATAAATTGTTAACTATCCTCAATTATATATGCAATATTAACATAATTTTCCATTATTATTCCATATTTAGATATTTTTCTCACACGGACTAGTCACAATGATAGTGAACATATTTCCTTACAAAAATGGTTATTAAGGATTTTGCATCGGGTGTACCCTTATTATTTTTGTTGGAGACACATAGAAAATGTCTTGAATCCTTATAAATTTATTATTTTATTATTTACGATATTCATGTCAGGTTCATCATTATTTTTTCTCTATTATGTTCATCGGCGTATGGTTATCCCCGATGTAATGACCCAACCATATTAAATACATATCGAGTAATTATGAGTCTAAAAAATAAAAACTTTTAACCAAAATATATCATAGGTTTATTGTTTTAGATAATTTGAACAAACCCATATATTATAAGTATCCAATTATACATAATAACCACCATTCCAATCAAAATAAAATCCTTTAAAATAAAATTACCTTTTTTTCATAACAAAACATCAATACTTCCAACTTCAACTCATATTTTCAATTACATATTAATAAAGAAAGAAATAACTAATTAAATAATGGGATTATCACAAATTCCGAGTAAGCTATTAATAAATAAAATATATAGTTTAGTGAAATGCATAAAAACCCATCAAAATTTTTTTTCTAACAAACAATCATTTTTATACAGGTACTTAAAAAATTGCTTTACAATTTTCATTTTATTACCCAAAAAGATTTTCATGAAAAATCATTATCAATCACAAAAAAATAAAATAGGATCATTTCTAAATCATCATCATAGAACCCAAATAGATCCCATAAAAATCCATTAAAAATTTGAATAACAATATGAAAAAATTCCAATATATTTCTTCAGGGAACAATATCATTACCCAATGCATTGAAGCACTGTCTAGGCATGGCTATTTTATATCCTATTAAAAGCTCCCCCTACATTATCTACAGGAAAATATCATAAAAAATTACCAAGGACCATATTGTGAAAAAAAAACATAAAAACTCATTAAAACCCTTTTTTAAAACATTATTAGATTTTAAAATAATAATTTTAGTTTTCATAAAATAATTTTAAAATATATAAATTTGAAAAAAATAATGAAAATGATTGTTATAATTAACTATGAAAAATTATGAAAAAAATAATATCATTAGAGATTAAAAAAATTCGGAAAATCCACTCATTATATATATGTAAAAAAGAAACTTCCTTCGAAATTTTCTAAAAAGGGTTGAAGGAGTTACTTTAAAAGATTACGTTCCAAGAAGATCCCCTAAAAATATTTAAAAGTTTCAATTTTCAAAACATTATACATATAAAAAAAATTTTATTTTTAGAAAAAACATTTACATAAAAATATATACATAAAAATCATTTGAATAACATGTGAATGAAAGATAATAATTTAGAAAATAAATCATTGAAACATTTAAAATAATCTTTTTTTGTAAATGAGTCCATTAGAAATATCATATAATTTTATTGAGTATTAAAAAAATGAAGAGATAATGTGTATCATCGGAAAATCCACATAAAATAATTTTAAATACACATAAGATAATTTAATGTCTTTTAATGCACAATATTCTCATAGAATAATCAATGAGGTTTATGTTTCATGCAATGAATCAAAATTCTGTTAAAAAATCCCGTACATTATGTCTGCATTTACACATATATTCATTATCTTCTGAAATAATAATCATATGTTAATTATTTAATTTGATGAGACCCTTTTTTGAGTTTATTATTAATTTTATTTCACTTACTAGGATTCTATAATGATTATATAATTATTTAAATTTATATTGAATATTTTCAAGATATATAGATAATAATCCTGGATTAGCTTCAGTATTTTGATTATGGTTAAATATTTCATCATTACATAAACTACCAATTAATATTAATGAAATTATTATCACTTTTAAAAATTAATTTTACAATTAAATCGAACTATGTTATATTTTTATGAAAAATTCACTATGTTACAATCATGGAGATGGAATGTCATACATACTCATGAGAAATGTTTCCACATGTCAATGAAAATTATGTAAAGAAGGTATGTATTAGTTTGAATTTGAAAAAAATATTTTACCATCACAAATATCATATTAATCTTTTAATTATACTTATGAATATCATACACATGGTTTGGTGATGAATAAAAAATCACATCTCCACTTGGAGGCGGTAGTCCACACGGACACAATATAAATTGAATGATAATAAAATTAATTGTATAATAATGTTTTCGATGATAAATATTTCATGGTTATCATATGAATATTATTTTCACCAAAATATATTTATTTGGGAGATTGTGATGGAAAATGTCTTACATTGGCTTGTGAGGCGGTAGTCCACACACCACAATAATGAAAACTACATTCCTCATTTGATTAAAGTAAAGATGGATGTAGGAAAGTCCTCTAACATGATAACATCTATGTATATTGATAATAATTGATTTATTATTTTATCATGGTTGAATAATATTTGATATAGGTGGAACAAAAAATAAAACAGAAATGTTTGATATAAAAAATACATCTTCTATCAAAAATCATCTTTTTTAAAAAACCATAAGAAGAGTTTGGTTGGTCTTCTTCCTGAATTATGACCTAACAAATGAGGGGAGGTATTCATGGAAGGTATGTGGGTATTGGATGAAAAAAAAATATGGGTTTTTACTATTATTAAAAAATATAAATATTTTAACTATTATAAGAGAGCAGATGGGAGCTCTTAGTTTTTCTTAAAATAATAAATTAATATAAATTAATTTATAATTGGAAATTGACCGAAACTTGTTAAATTATATGATAAGATTAATATAGGTATCAAAAATTTAATCTAATAAAAATTATATATGTTATGATAATTTTTCATCCTTAATATTTTTGTTTTAACAATTATTTTACCAATTAAACTCTTAGAGTGACAAAATTATTATTTACTCACTAAAGGTTAATATAGATTCTATAAATTGAATCATGACACATAAATGGTTCATAGAAGATATGTTAAACCTTATCCCAATCCATTGGACCAACATTATATTTCATTTAACTTTATTCAATTTAATAAATTATTATTTACTATAAAATATTCGCAATGTCAATTTTAATCACTATTCATTGCATTGACATTAATAATATCAATGTAACAAATATATTTGGAATCAATTTTTTATTAAATCCCTCCAATTTAAATTTATTTTATAAATTTTTTATTGAATTATTTATTTAAAATTATATTTATTTTAATATTGTTGACAATATTTATTTAGTATTCCCATAACTAAATTGACTACCGCATTAGCATTGTGTTATAATTTAATGTAGTTATTCATTAAATAAATATTAGAAATAAGCTACCATGATGGATAAACATAATTTATTTTTCCAATGAAAATTTATTGAAAAATATAACTTCTAGATTAAAATATTATAATAATTTATGATTTATAAAAAATATTAGTGAGACATGATTGACTTTTATTTAAATAAATCGTATAATTGTTACAATCAATAAAAAATGGAAACCAGTGGCCCTATATTCTAATAGTGACTAATTTTTTATAAACATTAATTAGAAAATACAATTGGATCCGGTATAATGGTAATTCTATAGTCATTATCTTATTATTTTTACCCTTAATTGCCTAATTTTCCCTTTTCTATGGTAACAAAGACTAACAAGATTATTATTAATATTGAAAAAAAAACAAAAGAGGTATATTTAAGAAATTTTAAAATCCTGATTCAAAATATGGGAAATATTTTTGAACGTTTAAAACAAAAAAAAAATTAAAATATAAATGATATTTAATCCGAAAAAAACAATGAAAATTAGTTTTCTGAATAATTGCACATTTCATATATAAATTGTTATCTACTAAATTGAAGCACAATATATAATTACCAAAACATAATTGTATTAAGATAAATATAAATTTTAAAATTATATTTTTAAAATAAAATAAAATAAATATGTTATTTTAAAATAATTGAAATGAAAAAAAAATTCAATAAAATTTGGAATTTTTAATATTCATTGAAAAATCAAACATTTAATTCAATTATTTATATTTATCCATCATATAATAATTTGATTTTGATTTTGAAAAAAATATTTATTTATTTAAACATAATTTCTAAAATTTTGATAATTAAATAAATTATTTACTCAAAAAATAAATAAAAAAAATTATTCAAGAATGTGTGTTTGAATAATAAAACTACATAACTAAAATTAACTACATAATTTTATAATATATAAATAATATATTATTAACGTGTATGAAAATATTGTATTTAATAATTTAATTAATACTATTCATTCCCTCAAAATTAATGGATTAGTGAGAAATTTCAAATAATAATAGTACTTATTTATTAATTTAGCCCCAATTTTTGGTTTCACATATTCAATAAAACATGGTCAATCATTTTAAATGTCTAGATATTAAATTATAACTCACCGATTATATGTCTCATCCTAAATATTTTGAATTTGGATTGTGGTTTTACTTGTCTAAATACATTTTTTGGAATCCCAAATCCAGAATTGGATTTATAAAACTTATACTTTAAAAGAATGAAATGGATTCATGAATGTCATTTTAATGAATTCATAAATATAATTCCATGTACTAAAAATGAAATTTTTATTGAAATTATAACATCCAAGTACATATATAGAGCGATAGAAAACATGGTCATGAGTTAATGAACTAGAAAAAAATCATAAATATGTGATGGGATAAATGGTCATTTATTTCATTCTATGAAAATTAAATGGACAAATATATAATTTTTAATATCATTTTCAATGATCTAACAAATTAATTTACTATATTTTCTAATAACATAAGTAAATACACTTACTTTATAAGTATTATTTTATTCTTGAAATTTTTTCCATGAAGATCCTATATTTTTCTCCAAATGATGAGTATTGAAGATTAATTATTCATTCTACGAGAATTACATTCAACTTGTATATGTAAATAATTCAAAAAAATAATGTAATCTATTTTCTCTATATTTATTAATTAACAAAAATAATATTGTATGAAAAATAATAGATAATTTAAAAAACGAATAAAACATTATTTTATTAAAAAAATTATAATATATAAAATTTAATAGTAATACCAATAGTTCATAAATTGAAATATAAGTTTCATTAATATTTATAAAAATAATGATAACTAATATTTAAACCAAAAACTAAAAATGATTTGGTCAAATAGTATTCCTAGATAAATTTAATATATATCAACAAAAAACATCAATTAGTCTCATAATAAATATTATATACCCAAATCAAATATGTTCTAATATATTATGGTGATTTCAATAAATAAAGTAATTCACCATTAAGCCATAAAAAACATTTTATTCTAAAATAGAAATAAAATAATATTCCTAAAACAAAATACCATAAAATTATATTTAAATTAAACTAATAGGATTCTAAATTTTACAACACCAAATACAATATTCCATTGTTAGTGGTTGCTTCATTTCATTGGTATTAATTACAAGGATTCTAATCCAAAATTAGTGAATAATTTATTAGTATTGGAGAACAATATACATTCATGATGACCTTATTACAATTTTAATTTGACATATAATAAAAATGAGGAATGTAATTTTCATCCTTGATCATATTTGAGGATTACATATTTTTATCTAGTAGAAAAGAGAAGAAATAAAGTGGTGATATTAGATTCTATGTAATGGTTACATATAACGGAATATATAAAAATTTCCTGATCAATATTAAATAGAAAAATAATTGAACACAGAATCCATTTCATCAATAAATTTTCTATCAGGATAGGATAATTAAATGACATTATAATAATGTAAATGATTGGATGTAAATTCCAATTACTCAATAACTGTGGCACAAACTACATCAATGGATAAAACCATTTTACAATTAACACGACTAAACAAGTGATAAATTTATAATAAATAAAATTATTTCTATTGTATGAAATCATCTCATACATCATTGTATATTTACTATCAAGACCTTCCATAAGATAGTTTAATCATTTTTGGAAAAATCCATTGAATTTAGACAACATTGTTATATCAGAAAATACCAATGGTTTGAGGGTCTATCTATAACTAGAGTACACCCATGTATTTCATGTCCAATAAATTCCTCATTTATAAAAATTATTAATTTAATTCTTCAATTATTAATCCTTATCAATAATTTTTTTTATTGAGTAAAATATGCTGATTGAAGAATATTTCCCAAGTTAACCAAATAAAATTTAATTCAATCACTGTATGAATAAATAGAATAGGACATAGTAAATAATAATATAAATTACAAATGAAATATGGATATACACTGTTTAAAATTATGGAATAATATAAAAATAAATGGGGTTATTATTTAAAACACATAAAAGTAATTAGGCACCTAATAAGCCCAAATGAAGTGAACTTTAGATAATGTCCCTTACAAAGATCATATAATTAATTTAGTGACTAAATTTTGTATAACCACTATAATTACACATAAAATAACTGGAAGTAAATCATATTATACTAAAAAGTTTATTCAGATGTAAACATAGAATAAAATAATAAAAAAATAATTTGTTTTACCTAATAAAGGAAAATTGACTAAAGAAATAACATACCATACACATCCTTTTAGTTGTATGTTTTTAAACCGATTATATAATGGAGTAAAGAATGTTAATAATTTATACCCGAATAATTTCTTCATTTATGATAACTTATATTACCCTCTTATATCATGTTATCTCCAACAAGGTTATAATATTTCATTATTACCCTTGTTTCAGGTGTTAACTGATTCGTTTTCCTATTAATGTGTTTCATGTATGTCTTAATTCACTATAATTCAATATATTTACAACATCCCAAGAATTATATTAATGTTAATAAAATAAAATTTAATCAGTAAATAGAGTTTTATAATTAATCATGAATGTTTAACATTGAAAATGGACCGCATCGCTTCACTGAGATAGTAACCCATATGCTCTCACAAGTGACCATATGATTCCCTTAATGGTGAAATAGTAAAAAATATGATTCTATTTTATTTATTAATAAACAATAATGTGTCACAAGTTCCATATATATCCATTATTTTTATCATTTTACCCATCCTTGTAATGTGGCAATGATTTTTTTACCTCATGGTGGAGAGAGTATGTTATACATACACATACTTGTTGATTTCGTGATTCAATGTCTTGATAAAACCTGGAATATGGTTGTAACATAACCATAAGAAAATATCAGAATATATACTATTCATATTATATTAATTTATCATTGAAAAAACACAAGATGAGTAATTTTAAGAAGAAATATTCTTGGAAGAGTTGATAAAGACTATTACCTCAACTATGAAGGATATTCTTTATATCTTCTATTAAGGGACAAGTGTTAAGACATTTTAAAATATAATGACCTCCAGAACATGTATAATTATATTTGGATGAGGTAAAGCTGGTGTTTTGATAAATAAATGTAAAATATGGTGTGCACAAGTGATAAATTTGGCTCCCTTTTATAGTTGAGGTGATGGAAAATTTTAGAAAATCTCAAAATGTTATATTAATATAAATTAATTTTAAATTAAAAATGACTCAAAATTGATTTATTTAAAATTTATGATGAGTATTAGTCTAAATAATCTAATTGAATAATTTTTATTCCTGTATAAGTGACATTATAGTGCTTATTCTTTGATTTTAACCCTTTTTAATCTCTTTACTCTTCAAGTGACAACATGGGTTTTAAATATTTGAAGGTTAATATAATTACTATAAAATTACAGAAGATCCATAATTCAATAATGGATGATCATATGAATAATATCTCAAATTGGGGAAAATGGTATCATTTTTAGGAATTTATTTCTGTTTATTACAATATTAATTAATTTATAATATCATTAATGTCAATTGTGACATTATTCATTGCTTTTGTTTCTAAAAATTAACAATACAATAAGATAAATTTGAAAATATTATTATAAAACATAAATAACATTTTATTTCCATCTATAAAATTCGTGTATGATATTAGTTTTTCCAAAATATATTTATTTTAATATTTTTAATAACATAAATTTGATATTTCATTAATAAAACAATTATTCATCATTGTTATGTCAATATTTAAGTGAATTATTATATCACATAAAAATTATAAATAATGTACCATGATATAGATAAATATTTTAGGTTACAAATTATTATTTACGTTCAATGATTAATTCTAAATAACAATATATAAAAAAATATAGTTATTAAATCATAAGTATGAATTTATAGAAATTTATTTAATATAAAATACTATTAAGGGATTAAGCCAACCCAGAGACTTTAAGATACCATAAAATAAGACCAATAATGATTCTAGTAGACAATCTGAATTCAAATAAATTTAGAACAATTTTTTTGTGAAATTATCTAATATTTATAATATAATTTTATACATAAAAACATAATTTACCCTTAACCGCGGAAAATTAAATTACAATATTTACTATTCATACTATCCAAAAATAAAAGGGAACTATTTTATAAATTTTTATCCTTCGATTCAAAATATAGAATCCTATTTTAAAATTTAAAATAAAATAAATTCCTAAAATTAATTTAAAATTAATCTCCTATATGTTGTGAGAAAATTGATTTTTAATGTGAATGAATTCAAATGATTGAAATGTTTTTATATCCAAATTAAATGTTAAATTCATTCCAATTACATAAATTTGATAAAATTATATAATATTGATCTAATAATGCCTTGAAATTATTAAAAAAATATAATTTAACCTAAAAAAAATTCTTATGATGAAATTATTGTTTTCAATTATTATTCAGCACTTTTCTCTATTCATCAAAACATGAAACTTGAGAGAAAAATACCAAAAAAATAATCCAATATAAATATTGATATTATTATTCACAATAAATATTTAATTTTTTCATATTGAAATTTATAATAGTGGCAAACTCATTATCAAAATAAATGCACCATTAAAAGGCTACAAAACGAGCTTTAGAAAAATACAATTTTTATTTGTAAAATTGGATTTAATCATGTCTTATGCCAATATAATCCTTTCGAAGAATGTGAAAAAAATAAAATATATATTTTTTCATAATGTGATTAATACAATTTATTCCCAAAATTTTAACTGCTAGTTTATTATAATATTTTAGTGTACAATTAAGTTTGGTGTTTTATGCAATATATGCTATCAATGAAGATGAATTTATTTCAGAAGTGGAATAATTTAAATGTTTTGTGTATTATATTCTTTCCCCATAAAAAATCATCCTTAAAAATTTCATGAATATTTCATTATATACAGATGATGGCTGCTATTCTTTATAACATATTTAGTTTCCCCCTTTTTTATTCCATTTTATGGGTTCTCCAAATTACATTTATAGCTGATTAAAACACTGGGTCTGTAATACATAAATTTTTGTTCATAGTAATACATATTTGGTTCCATATCTGTTTCATTTTAGGTGACTAAATCATTAGGTCTGTAATGTACTTCCTTAAAAATGACATATGGAACACGTCATTCAATTTGTAGAGACTTTCTAGCAATGGATATATATAAGTTACAGCTGAAATTATTTGAAGAATTTCAAATGGTCTGAAATTCCTAGGGATCATTTTTTCCTTCAATTACAAAACATATGACGTCCATTAATTTAGATAAATTCTTAATGATATAATCTTGCACAAAAAATTTCAATTCATTTCTATGGTTTCCATCTTAAATCGGTTTCCTACATTGAGATACTTTAATATAATTTTGAATATTAATTGCTTATGTTTTTGTCTCTATAATAATTAATGGGCCTATAATATTCATTTCTCCAAATTCATCCTAATAAGTTGTAGTATGAGATCTATTTCCATATAATCATTCACACAACACCATTTGCATACTTGAATATGAAGAATTACTCTACGTAAACTCTAAAAAATGTAAAAAATGATCTCAAATACCTTGATTGTCAACTGAGAATGATCTCGTATTGTATTCTAATGTTTGAATAGATTTTTCAGACTATCCATTAGTTTATGGAATATAGTTGGTGCCCCTATGATGCTCTGTGTCTCAGTCCTTTTGAAGACTATTCCAATATATTGATTTAATAGGGGAAACTCAATCATACACAATCGATAAAGGTTCACCATGAATATATACAAATTTATTAAAATAGGCTCAAACTTAGAGTTCAACATGAAAATCTTCTATTATATAAACCTTAAACCATATCACATAATTACTCATAGTATTCTGTGGATGTCTTCTGACATTGGAATTCATTATTTAGATCTATTTCGACATAGGTATAGTAAGAGGTTTCATGATGCATCTTGGATGATTTCTATCAGCCGTCCCTTATTGATAAACTTGACATATTACACATAGTCCAAATTTTATTGAATCTTATTATAAATAATGATATTTCCTTTAGATCCTTATAAATATGGGAATTACTAGGGCATCAAGAAATTTGAGCTATGAGAATCATCCAATAGTTCCATTTTTATATAAGGTATTAATTGAAAACATAAAATCTAACAAAATTTCAGAACACCGTCATTAGTAAAAAATTCATCCAATTTTCTATCATTGAATTAATTATTTTTATATTAAAAATTCTCATCAATCAATAGATAACTTTTTTAATTTTCTAATAAATATGTTTTAAAAATGACCTCAAAATGTTTTGGTTCCTCTCCCTCCACTATAATTCCAATATAAATATTTTCTATATCTAAGAATATTGGATATCTCTCAGTCATCATTTGTGTCAAAAATCTATGATCTTTCCTTATTAATGAATATGTTAACTTTTTTCTTTTACTTGGTTATAATATATCAATAAATAATAATCCATGAGAAACTAAACTCATCATCCTTTCTTCGCTGTGATCTATTTTTGGGTAAATATATACTTCAAAATCTGGTGATTCATATATAACTTACTACTTTCACCATAGAGATAGTGTCTCTATATCGACAATGAAATGATTACAGCCACTAACTCAAGATCATGGGTTGGATAATAGTTTTCACGAGTGTTAAAATTTCATTAAAAATATGAAATAAATATATCATTTTTCTTATGGACACAACTCAGTTCCTTCATCAATGAATTAATATATATTAAAAATCCATCATTTCAATTTTCTATTTTTAAAATTACAGAATTTAATATTATCCACATTAATTATTCAAAAAAAATTAACATTACTTTGTTTATATGAAGGTAACCCCTTTACACACGAGCATAGTAGAAGAGCTAGCCAATCAATCAAAATTATGAAAAATCTCTAATAGTAAGATTCCTAAATAATGAAACTATGTACATCTATTATGTTCATTGGTGTAGGCCATTATTGGAATTCCTTTTTCATAATAAAATCAAATGATATTCCATACTTAGAGACAATATGGCCATGAAGAGTAATTTATTGAATCCATAATTCACATTTTCTGAATTTACCATTTATCTCTTTTCTTATACGACTCTAAATAATGAACAACAATTTATTCGCATAGAAATCATAGCCTTTACAATACACCATGATATCATAAATAAATACAGTAAAATGTTTTCAATATATTCCATGATTATTATATTCATTTAATCCACTTCGTCGGGTTCCAAATGGTTGTTTAAGCTTTTTTTGTGAAAGGTAGTGTTGTTTTGTCATAAATGTGCACACCAAGTATTTTTTTAAATAACACACTATATATCAAAATTATTTGTGAGGTTTAGAAACTAGTTTATGAAATATTGAACATTTTCTAGTATCTTGAATAAAATATGATATTGAATTGGTGTCTTATTCCTTTTCAGGTGCTAAAAATAAATGGTTTTGTTTAAAAGTGCACGTCGTCAGTTTGGTAAAATGTCCAGTTTGATTTTATGTTTTAATAGTTATTTTAATTTTCCATGTATTGATTTTTAAATTCATAGTAAGAATAGGAAAGTTTTTTTATGTCCTTATAAGGCCTTTAAATTTTGATGTGGTTTTACAAACAAATTAATTTTGGATTACAACATGTTTTGGCCTGAGGTGCCAGAAAATGGCTTGTTTCACATCCTTAGGAAAATGGTTGTGTTTTAAATTTGAATCCTAAGAGTTTTAAAAGAATTATGAAATTGATTTTTAGATGTACATGGTTTGTATACACCTCCTTAATAAAAGTTAATAGCATACCTTTGTCAAATGTTAGATTTTAGAAAATGTTTAAAGGCTCGTTTGGACTTTACTAAAAATTCAAAATGCATGTTTTACATTTAAATAACATGTCGCATAAATTGGGATTGTTTTACAGTCCATTAAATGATTATATTAAATGATTTACGGATGAGAAACATGTTTGGTTATATTGTTGTTCTCTATTTATATTTAAAAGAGCATTTTTGAATGAGTTTGATGTACAAAGCCTCAATACGTTATTTGAAATTGATTTATGAAATGATTTAGTGGTTCGTTGATTCGTGAAAGAAATTTGAAGCATTTTTTGGGTTTTTTTGTGTGTTTATGGTTTGAGAATGGAATTATTATGTGAATAGTTTATTTGATAATATGTGTAACTTGATTGAGAAGTAAATGGAATCTTGTGTTTTCCGGTGGGATGACGTGTATTACTATGATAGTGATCCTATAAGGTTTGGACCCTATTTCACATAAAAATTTTGATGATGAAAAAACTTACTAAACTATGATGATGATGTAGTTTGGGGACGACTATGTTTTAGGTATTCTCTAAAATAGCTGATTGTATGCATTAGAATATATATATATTATGGTTACTTTCAGCGAGATATGAGGTACCATGGGCTGAAAACTAACTTGTGACTAGGGTGGTTCCTATGAATTGTGCTCATTGGCTCCATTATACTCACCTTCAGCCAACAACATGATTGGTTGGTAAATTAAAAAGTGTGTGTGATTTGTTTAATTTTGTACATTCATTAAAGCATCCCACTTGAAAACTATTTTCATCATGAAGTTGCACCTATTTGAAAATTTTTACTAGAATTATTGTTTATAAAACATTCAAATTTAGTCTAGTAAATTTTTTATAGAATAGAACCTCATTTTGAAAAAAATAACATTATATATTGTATTTAAAAAATGAAATTAATGTGTCTTTTATATTGAAGTATGCGCATTGGTAAAAGAATATCGGTCTAACCTGTTGAGTTTTATACTCACGCCTATAGTATTTTTCTCTAATTAGACCTTTTGCAGGTATCAGCTTGAGTTTGATCACCATGGGAGACATTGGATCAGTGTCTTTGAGAGTGAATAGAGGGGTCACATTGAGTTACATGGTTATTAGGTGTGGTCAGTTGAGTTTTTTAGTTATAATTTTAGCTTCTTGTACAAATAATTTTCAGTATAGCATTTATGTAAATGTATTTAGGGATGTCATTTAATTTCTGTTGATTAATTTATTTTTTATATTTGGTATAATTCATTCCCTTGTATGCTCTACTGATTCCCTCGGTCCTTCTCTCTGTCCTGGGAGGATCAGAAATGTCTCTCAGGACATGTCTTGGGCCGGCTGAGGTGACCAGTTCAGGGTCATCATGGGATAGTTCGTGACTGATCCATGCAAAGGAGACTCCATTTTTCATGGAGAAACTCAGCATGGTATAGGGAATGAATTGTTAATAACATGTCTCAATTGAAGAATAAGTTGGAAGGATGTTCCTCCATCATCCCTTCATCCTTAAAAATGGTTTTCAGAAGATTAAAATAATATTTTTTGTGATTGAAAATCAGTTCAATGTAAATATGAGGCATCCCTGAGCATTTCAAATGGTAATGGAGGGCGGGAAAAGGTTGGGGTGATCAGGTTTGGAAGTAATGTTCTATTTAGTGGCATTCGACAATGCCGGGCATCTAAGCTACATGTGAGGCTGGCGAATAATGGTGGTCAGTTGTGGTTCTCTGCATACATCCAATAAGTTTATTGTTGCATTCTTGAGATATTTATTTGTGGATCCTTCCTTATTTATACATTAAAAGTGTCTAGATGGTAGTTATGTAAGGGTTTTTAGGTTTTTCGTGAAAGCTTCAGCATTTTATAACATGAAAAAAGATCAAAATAATATTGTAGTGGTGGCTATTATGGTGTGTGCTAGTGAGAAGTGGTGGTGAAGGCCGAGATGAAGGCGGTGGGTGATCAGCCAAGGTGCAAAGTGGAGGTGGAGTAGCAGAATCGAGCAAACATGGTTGTTTGAATTGGAGGATGGAGGATAATGGTAGACCCATGAACCCTCATCAAATCACATAAGTAATTCAGAAGACTATATACTTTTTTTTGCTTCTACAAGGTAATACTGTTATTGGGGTGTGGGAGGAATCCCTTCACAACTATGGACTACATCATCCCAAAAATCCTATACTCCCACAACCATGCAGTCGTGAAAACAACTCTAACATGTGATCAAGTTTTCTCTACCTATATGGCCCATGGATTTGATCCTCATGGGCCTTGGTACATAGGCCTGATGCCCACACGCACCATATGGAATGGGATGGACTTCCTACTAAGCCCTTGGTCGTCCATCCCTATGAAACAATAGATATGTGTCATACAATTGGGGATTATGGGTTTCCCATACATGGGTATATTTTTATATAAATACAAAAAAATAACAGAAGAAAAATATTCATACACAAAAAATATTATACAAAATTAATACATGAAAACTAATGTCAAAATATAATCTTTTTTACATGTTTCAAAATATTGTTCTTATAAATTTACATATCCATAAATTAATCTAAAAAATTAAAATTTAAGGGAATTTATATAATAAATCCATTATATACCATAAAATTTGTATAAAAATATTCAAATAAAATATATGTTTCAAATACCCCAACACATAAACAAATGTTGTCCACAAATGTAAAATATTGACATGATATATCACAGGGCACCAATGTTATCATCTATCATATTTTTAGGAAATAAAATTAAACAATCCTAAATTTCAAATAAAATTATCAAATTCAACATCACATAGGAAATAAATCTCACATTTTCCATTGTAAAAATATATTCATATTTTTAATTTCTCTCTATTGAAAATGATGGAAGCAATTCTTTCGTTCATGCATGGTCCTTAATTCATTAATATTAAGCATTCTAATTCATGATATACATCTCCTTTTAATATTCTCACTCATCAGTCATGATTTTGATTAATATATTGTTATGATCATATCATGAGTACATGATTTTTATTCAAAGGTTTGTAATGAATGTACATTCGAAAATTTGAAAAGAGAAATGACACATGAAATCATTAATACTGTCATTAATGGTTTAAATGAATCTGATGCTCATGGTTAGTAGGAATTTATGTATAGTATTTAAGGGTCAAGGAAAAATATTATAAGATAAATATAGCGCATTATTATAGAAATTAATGTTCAACAGAATTATCCCCATTAAATTATCATCTATAATTTCCCACAAATCACAAATTAAAGTCATCGTCAATGTAAATCACAATGAATGATTTCGCACCCTCTAAATTTTTCATATCTATTATAATATTATTTTGTTTTCAATTAGATATTTCATTTTAAAATAAATATTTAATTTTTTCGAAAATGTATTCTTATAATAAAAATATAATCCACTACTTAACAACATTTTATAAATGTCACAAGTATAAAAAAGTGACTTTTTCATTTCCAAAATATCATCATATTTTTCCCATTTTTTCATTTATCTTTTTTATTCAAGAGGGGCCATATGATAAATAAATATTTATGAATCAATTTTTTTCAGTACCAAAAATAGCACCCCACAAATTTGATTCCTATCAATTAATAATAGCATATCCACCATGTTCCATTCACCTGCGCACTTCATCATAAACATATCATGAAAATAATAAGAGGATGGTTTGAATGGATACAATTATATTGGAATGTATCTTATTTCGGGAATGTTCACTCATAGTTATTATGGGAATAAAAAGAATTTATGTAAATGTTTTTGTTTTAGGATACGATTTTTTCAAAGGATTCCTCAAACTTTTAAAATGTGTTTTTTGCATAGTTGTACAATTAACATGTCCAAATGAAAGTTCTATTAGGTTTAATGTCTCCAGATCACTCAAGAAATATGATCAAGGATAAATTTTAAAGTACATGGCCATGAATTAATCTCAATAATGGAACACATAATTTGGGATAATAACAAAACTAATGATAAATAATATCGAATCAATTAAAATTAATCTAATAACGTTAAATCATTAAAAATTATTGGTAAATTTCATCTACATGAATCAATTAATTACCCTAAGTCATGACTCATCATTTTAATATCCATGTTCCACATTAATAATTTAATTTACCAATTTACCCATTAAATATAATTAACATTGAAATCATAAACATGGAATCATAGGATTCATAAGAAACTCATGTATCCTTGATAAGTCATGTTGATCAATAATTCATGTAGGGCCATGTTATTTTCTAATTTAAAACTCAAAAAACGTTTATAGTTTAAAATGTGAACATAAATGTGAAATACCTTTTGATTCAATTACTTAGTCATCTTCCACCACTAATATGGGATACTTTGTGATGTTCACAAATAATTCCCCTTAAAAACATATACAAGAGTGAAAATAAATCCATTAATGTTAAAAGGGCTGATATAAGATGTAACTGAATCCTAAATCCTAGGAAAATACTAATACTAGGGTTTCCTTATATAAGAGACTTTGGTTGTTGTCGTTGGAAGGATCAAAATCATGAGAAGAAATCATTAAATGGGTTAAAGAAGATTGCACTACTCTACTAGTTCTTCATGTAACTGTCCATGAAACATCTTCAACCATTTCCCATTCATAGGGAATGAGTTTCTATACTCTTTTTTCATGATCTAAAAAGAAAAAATATGTTATACATCTATAATAAAAAAACATCCCTCCTTTATATAGTAAAGCTTACCTTCCATGAGCTTCAGTCTAAAATTCTAGACAAGATCATGTTCTCTAGGATAAAAGATATTTGGTTGAAACAGTTTGTCAGTATCCACCCTATTTCATTCATTTAAAATAATCGAGTAATCATAATATTCCTTTCTTCTTTCTTCCAAATCCCTTAAATAATTATTTATTAATTTTATATCACAATCCACTTCTTAAGTCTCATTTTTTACAACCCTGTATTATTGCTTTTCAATTACACCAGTCCATGATAATGTTTCCCATAAATCAGTAGGTATGGCCATATACCTATTGGTGTCTTTTATGTGTTTTGGTATGAAGATAATGTGTCTTATGAACATTGGGTCTAATCTATTCCCTTTGGATTTATTATTTTTCCCAAATAACTATAATCTCTATATTGTACAGTACTAAATGGCCATTTATTGCGGGGAATGTAAACTGTATATGTATTATTGTGCACCCGATAAATTTTTAAGCATATAATCCACTATTATATTGTTAAAATTGTTCCTTGGGTAATTGATGATGTCCCTTATAATTATAAAACAACAAAATATGTTTTCCATGAAAAAATCACACACAAAAATGTCATCATTAACCTTTGTGAATTTGGAATCCACCAATTTGTGGAAATAATTAACAAAAATTAAATTATATGATTTTCAAAATGATATGGGAAAAGAAACAATACAAGAAATAAACAAAACAACATATATTTTACAAAAACTGATTCATTTTTTGTTAGTTTGTTGTCTCATTGAAATATTTTTATAAAATTGACACATTAAAATTTTTTACAATAATAATTATTATTCTTAAGAAATTGTGGCCAAAAGATTTCATATTGAAATAATTTTTACTATGTTTATTGAGGTAAATTGTGGCCTCTAGAATAAAGTGTTTCAAAAAATTTAAATCCAAATTCTATTTCACTTTTTCATACACATCTTCTTATATCTCGGTCATTACAGATTGTCCAGGAGATGATATCCTCCAAGATATAGAATCTATATCCAACTATCATTTATATTAGGATAGAATATATGTGAATATGATTCAATATATGTTTCAAAATATTTTTTTTGATTCATCATACCATGGTACTTCACCTTCTTTGATGTGATGTTTCATTCGGGTATCTGATTATTATGTGGGATCATCTATGGAATTTATATTTCAATACAATTGGGTTTCATATTGAGGTGATCCTCCAATTGGGTTTTATCATCATTTTATCATTATATCTCTATATTAAACTCCTCCTAGATTATTTTTCATCTGACTATACCTGTTTTGGAATAAGACCATTTTTATTATGTTCCTATGTGAAACATGATCATTAAATAAACCAAATTTATTTCTATTTAAATATTTCATGAATGTTTTTATTAAAATTAATACATAGATTATTTCTTTTTTAGTGGCTATGTAATTTATTACATTGTCATTCATGGTTATTGAATCATAACTTATGACATATGGTTTTATCAGCAATGATCTCTCATCTTTTGGATTTAAAATATGTTTCATTTGCAGAATCAAATATATGCATGGGTCTGATCTCATTTCTATTTTAATTAATGGCTCCCTGGAAAGATTATTTCGGTTCTCAAAAGGGGTAAGATCATAAAACCACATATATTCTATAAGTTTATCTGTCATAGAATATTATCTTAGTATGCATTTATATTACAGGGAGAAAAACGGAGAACTGAAAACCATTACGGAGGCCAGAGGTAACTCTACTCCCTCTGACCTATTTGTTTATAGATGATATAATTAACATTATCTAGTGTGGTGGGTGGATTAATAGAGGCATCAAAAAAAATTTATCACTGTGAAATGTTATTATTCTAGGAAATATGTTGGAGTATGTTTTTTATTTACTGTGGAATGAATATCTCAGTATCAAAAAAATTAGTATGATGAGGGATATGGGAATAAGAGAAGGTTCTATTCCTTTTAATTATCATAGTGTTCCTTAGTTCAAGAGAAGACCTCATGAATCCCATATCTCTAATTTCTTGATTCAGGCTATAAGAATATATTTTTTCTTGTATTGGTAAATCCCTCTCAATGATAGGAAGATCTTTTATGGACAATTATGTCATTATTTCCTAACTACTTTAGTCATTCATGGTGTAATTATTGCATACCTCGGGTATCAAATCCATTAACACATTTTTCTGAAACATATTTTGGAGTGGCATTATACAAGATAGGTAAATACTCATAGTCCATTGGAAGCAAAGTTTCATGCCATATTTTATTTGGTGAATTTGTATAAAAAATTCTATCTCTCTTTAACAAGTTCCTTCAAGATCATTTCAGCAGGAGTTTTCTTATTAGTAAATCAGATACCTTTGTATTTATAAGATCAAGGTTAAATTCCAAAATGATATAATAAAATAGAAAATATAGTGAGTCCTCGATAAGGAATTGTTTATAAGAAAAATTTCACAAAATTTACATGCACTCACATTGGCTAGTTAGATCCAATTACTCTCCCAAATTCCGGAAACACTAATGTGATAGAACTCCTCTTATTGACCTATTCAGATCTATTGAACAAAATATTTATTCTAATACCTGAATTAAATATCAATTATCCAACATAGCTACTTTACTAGATGAAATCAACAAATATGTTCATTGTAATGAAATTTTAAACTAGGAGGTCATCCATATATGGGAATAGACATCAAATGGGTTTCATGACTCAAAGGCCTTCTACAACCATCTGCTCTAGGGACCCCACAAATGGAAATATGAATTAAAAAAAAGATTATACTAGTCATGATTTTCTTTAATCTAGACGTTCTATTTCAAGATAAATCTTTTAAAAGATAAAATTTAATGTGTTGTCATTTCACTTTTCTCAATATGTTTTCTATTCTATCAACATCCAAAGTATATTGATCATTTTTTCATATACTGTCAAACTAAATCCACTTTATTGAATGTTGTAATTGATATTTTTTAGGCCAATTCAGCATTAGAAGATTCAGTTATGGGGTTCTTACATGGTTTACTCAACATCCGTATGACCACGCAACTCAATATCTAATTCAGGGTATCATGTGCGGAGCTACTGTACGTCATTCTTAAAGGAATTATTAAGACCATTCATGAATATTCACCAATAAACACCTAGTATGCACTATCTAATTTAATGGTAGCATCCCATTATGCTAATGTTCGACAATAATATTATTGTAAAAAATATGTGTAGGGTCCTACAGTGCTATGATATCTAATGGTTTCTATTATTTACCTCCTCTTCTTTGAACATTTTGATGTTTTTAGATCCCCACCCTTTACTAGATATACCAAATGTAATACAATCATGTCCTCAACAAGAAATTCCAAAAAAGAAATTTTTTCATTGGACTTTAGAAATCATGATGGATATGTTATAGAATTCCATCATAGACCTTGTGGTTTTGAAATGGCCTTGGAATTGAGATTAATAGACCGATATATAATGTTTTCATTAAAAACCAAAGTAACGGAATAATATATAGTTCGATTGTGACTCAAAAATCATAACTCAGGTAGTCAAAACTAGATAGATGCATCATTCTTGAAAGATAACAGTAAAATGGAACAAGTTCCTTGATAGATTACTGTCAATGATCTATATCATCAGATATGTTGTTCATGAAGCCAACTCACTTGATGATGCCATTGAAAATAATGGTGTAAATGGGGAGGTCTACATAACATTTAAGCATAAACATAGTGATCTTTTTCCAATTTTCAAAAGGAATAAACGTAGTGTTCCATCTTACCGATTATTGTAGCTTTTCTATTTATCTATTTTAAAAGAATATCCAGTCATTTTTCACAAAAAAACCCCTCCCCAAGATTTTTTAATGTTTCATAATGTATCTAAAATGGATGTTTCTATTTCATTAGCAATATTATTGGTGGGGTAATCATTTTTTTACTATTCTTCAAATGAATCCAATCAATGATTAGTAAAAACAATTTATATTCATTTAAGAGAATTTTTTAAAAGAGAAGATAAATTGAAATAAATTCCACGATGAATATTCTACAAAATTTCACATTCCCCAAAAAATAATTAAGGTTTATCACAAAAGGTTGATATTTAAAATAATTAATCACCTCAATTTTACATTCATCCTCGTCAATTTCTTATTGTGAAATGATATGTCCTGGAAAATTTAAATTTTCAACCATAAAGTGACACTTTTAAATGTTCAAACCCATATTTTACCCTATACATGTTTTAAAAAATATCTTAAGAATACCCAATCAGTGATAAATGGTGTATGAATAAATAGTAACATAAATTTGAAATACCTCTAGACATTCCCCAATGTGATTAATGAAAAAAATTACCATACATTTCTGAAATTTACCTTGGACATTGCATAATCAAAAATGAACTATATTGTATGTAACAGTCCTAAAATGACATGTGAAGGTCTTTTTCACTTGGTATTATATCAAAATTTATAACTAAAAACTATGAAAACTATACAAAAAGTAGTAATGTGTCTCTCCTTCTATCGTATCTATAATTGGATCTATGAATATGTCATGGTAGTGATATTTCTAGGTTACTTACATTAGATTTATATTATCAATGAATACCATCCATCTATTTTGGAATATCATTAGAATTAATTCATTGGTATCCTTTTCCAAAATGAATAATATGTTTTTTATGGAAACTACATGTGTGGGGTAGAACCACTCAGTGTCGTAAATGGATTAATGTATATCTTCTTGAAATAGTTTTTTAATTTTTTTTCAAAACATCCTTCGTGGTGGGGTTAAGGCTTTTGTAGGGATTCCTGACACGTAGAGAGTCTTCTAAGAAATATTATTTGGGATAATTACATTGGTTTGATTCCAGGTTTATCTCCTAGACTCCATAATATGCCTTGTGTATTTTTTTAAATGTTTAATTTGAGTTTTCTTGTGGGTACCAGATATAATATTGAAAGTGACTAGTTTAAAATCTTCTATCATTAATAGATACATAAATTTTAAACCACATGGTAGGGGTTTTAATTAATTATTCAAAGGTGATTCTAGGTATGAGAAAGAATTCACATTTATCATATCAAAAGTGGGAATTTACATGTAAAGGTAAATCATATTACTTTTCTTCTAGTAAATTATCAATTAATTTGAAGGTGATTTTTTGAGGTTTAAATGCATATTAATCATATTATTGAGTACTCTATCATTACATAATATTTTTAATAGTAAATTTATCTCCTAAAGATAAAAATTTTGTATGCATACATTAATCTTTAATGGGATCAATAAATTCATTGTGGAATTTTGATAAATGGGAATTATTTTTTGAAGGGATCCTTTTGTAGCCAAGAATATTGTGGTTCACCTTGTTGTCTCCCAATTCCTTATCAAGGGTTCCATTCATCTCACTGATAAATGATTAGGACAGTTTCATGAATACTATTCCAAAAATAATGGGTGAATTCCTTAGTGCATTGGCATCCTCCATTTT
This sequence comes from Viscum album, assembly GCA_963277665.1. Lineage (NCBI taxonomy): Eukaryota > Viridiplantae > Streptophyta > Magnoliopsida > Santalales > Viscaceae > Viscum > Viscum album. Next base: position 2,079,181,702 of record OY728152.1, on the reverse strand, counting down.
TAGTATATAAAAGTCCACTGAAAAAATTAGACCATTATCCCGTATTATCACATCCTCCAGAACACTGTATGAAAAAACAGTGGATTATATTACTAATTGGATAACCACTAATGTGTACTTCAATTAAAAACTTATCAAAGATATAAATAAAGAGTTACAAAAAACATTAATGGACACTCTAATATCTCACAAATCCTCATAAAATTTTAAATAACCCACAGTATAGGGAATAGAAAATGCCACGATAATTTGAAATTGTTTGTGAAAAGGAATTGTGATCAAGGATGTGAAACTATTTCCAAATATTATTTTTCATCCCCATAAGACTTATTTTTTTGGGGAATATTTCATTGAGAAACATCATATATTTTGTGATTTTTCAGATTTCTTATAGTAATGAAAAGTTTGTTTCAACCATCTAAATGGTTTCCTGGATCACACTTTTATGTTTGTCATCTTCATCGGTTGTTGAATGAGGTATCATAGAATGGAGTGGTATATTTTTAAATATTTTTCTTTATTTTTTCTCTTATTATTTGTTATTATGGATTAAATTTTCATCGGATGGGTTGATATTGAGGTTTTGGTTTTGAATTACCCATATTAATTTTTTCATGAAGTGGAATATCATTACCACATCATGTGGTAATTTCATTCTAGTTTTATTTGTGATTTGGAACTTTTTAGGGTGGTATATTTCTTGGAGTCTTGGAAAAATATCCACATAATTTTTTAAATGGTTGTATAAATATCTGACATTTTCTTTTAACACATCAAACATGGATTTTACTTTTTGTTTCAAAGAAGATGGTGTACTAGTAGATGGTCGCTCAAAACTATTCAACTGAAAAAGTGTGGGTTGAATAGATTGTTGTTTTGGAAAGGGCTATATTTATATTTTTTTGGAATTGTACTAGATGTTGATATTTCTGATAGAAATGAAGATCACATAAAAATTGGAGGTCAGTCTAGGTTTTGATGACCATAAAATACCTATTAAGATTTCCCTTCACTTCATTCATTATTATATTTCAATTTCAATTTCATGAATTCATAAGAACGTCTTTCCTTACCATGCATCTCATCAAAGTTATCGGTGTAGTGTTTTGGTGATGAACATAATCCATATACATATACTGGATATTATTGTTCACTCATGTGTTTTATGGTCACCTCTATCACTAGGATATTTTATCATTCAATTTTAATTTCATATAAGTGTTATGAATGAAAATTTCTTACCTCATGAATACCTCCCTTACCAGTTCCACGTGATCCAACTTGTTGTGAATTAATATCTATCTTCTCAATGAAATTCTTAGATTTTTCTTGTGATTGGGGAATCTATTCTCCAATATAGGATTACTCAATAAATGATCATATCATTTTCATTAAATCCTTTTTATAAAAATAATATTAAGTGGAAATGTTCTAATATATTATATGGGAAGTAGGAAAAATGATTCTTGAAATCATCCCAATTTTTGTAATTAGTTTCATGATCATCATTTTTAATGGAATATATCTCATTTCAAATATATATTCTCCAATAGGTTGGGAAGGACATTTATATGAAACGTTCATGGAGATCAGCCCAATCATGGTTCTATACATTTTGTAATCTAGAGAACCACTACAGAGCTACTACCTCAGTTGAAAAGGGAAATTCCTTCCACTTGACATTCTACTCAACAACACTTCTTGTATTGAAACCTCAAAAATGCAAAATTAAGAATTTATTGACTAGGGTCTTCATATTAATGGTCATGAAATATTGGTATTAAAGGATTCATGTTAACACATAACTAAAAAATTTATTTTGAAGGAATGGTTAAAAAATTTGTTGGTTTCAAAATTACGGGGCAAAATGGTCCCAAATGGATTTTTTATTGAGTGATTTATCTGACTGACGATTCATGTTTAATATTTGATTCTTCCAAATTGATTTATAAAAAAATTTAGACTCCTATGATTAGTTAACAGTTTTCATTCAATACTAGGTTCAAAATCAAGTAGTTCCACATTAGAGGCCCTAATCATTCATATTTTAATGCCCGATTTACAATAAGGGCTTATCAGTAGTGGATCAAATTTATATGATAACCTAACATAGAGTGCGGAAAAAGAAATTAAATTCCCCTTGGGGTGTAGTATTAGTGGTAACCAAAATTCATCTATAGATTATAGTTTTTTAATCTAATTATCACATATGAATATGTAAATAAGAGGATAAAATGAAAAGACTAGAATGAAAAGGAACAATAGGGTTTGTGAAATTCCGATGAAAAACAGATGATTTGATTTTGGTTAGGATTTATCCTTTGGAAATGTTATCAATGTTTTTTATAGAAATTAATATTTTTTTGTTTAGAATAATTTTTTTTATGGAGTAATAATCATGTATCTTGTTCACCATTGATTTATATTAATTATGGTGGAATTATTAAAGGTAATTTTATAAAAAAAATATAAAGAAATTCCTATATTGGTATTGAAATTCCAAAAAAAATTAACAATAGTCTATCGTTTATTCCTCAAGTGTTTCGTAATCACTAAACCAATCCTCTAATAGATAACATTATATCAATTATTTTACACTATCTAAAATAAATAAAATGAATAATAAGTTCTCAATTTAAAGAAATTTCAAAATTACAGAATTAAGTAAAACATGACCCAATTTAATTTAAATAAAAAATTTATTAAATTTAAAACCATTTAGATAAAAGGAATAATAATTTTATAAATATAATTTACTCAGAACATAAACATCACAAAAGGGGTGTCCCATCCCCTTTACCCAAGAATAATACATTCAAGCCCTCTTTTAAAAGGGGTTAATTCAAAAATAGTAAGAATGTGACACAGTAAAAAGAAAATAATTAAAAAATATGAATGATGAAAAATAAAGAGAGGTAGAAGCATCCTCCACTTCTCAGTAGTAGGTCATGGGGTACCCTTCTTGTTGATAATGTAATCTATTTCTTTTCATCCTAGGTGTTGTCTTGATATATCTGTTGGTACTTAATGATCCTTGAGGTAAGGGGTATGGACCCCTTTATATAGGCTAAGAGAGATTCCATCAACCTCCTTCAAAAAAGTAGGAATAATCCCTTTGGATATATACTTACCAACCCTAAATATATAATAAAATATCCATTTTAATGGTTGCTTGTGTTTTTCATGTTGATTGATATCAATATGGGGGAACCACTATAGCGCATGGGGCCCCTCAATATGGAAGTGGGCATGCTTGTGCAAGGGACATAACATTCGGAGAAGTAGTTGTAAAAAGGCTCATACATCATCCGTTGGGCAGAATAAATGGATGAATATACCTTTGAAGCATAATATGGATGACCAGACATAAATATAACGTATATAAGAGGAATCCCCACAATTTTTAGGTGGTGATGGAGCATTAGAGTGAACCCGGGGTGGTTGACCATGGTAGTCCCATCCTGAGTAGTTGTGTTCAATAACCATGAGGTATGAAGCCACTATGGAGGTTTTTGAAAGGCAGTGGTGGATCATAGGTTATTTCCATGCATATTGTAAAGTAGTTGTGGCATTCTCAAGTTACTACAATAGTGGTCTCCTCTTAATCTGGCCTTCAATGTGGCCAGAGGGGAATCGTCTGAGTTCCTTAAGTTGGTCCAAAGTGTTATCTGTATTCAAAAGTGTTAAAGGAGACCGATATAATGTTTGAGTGGTGGCTTTTAGGGTGTCTCATGGTTATCATTTGTAGAGGTGGTTGAGGAGAATGTGGTAGTTGATAATATGGCGAAGAATGTAGATTCAGATTGGTAGAATTGAGCGATGATGGAGGGATTTGGATTAGTGTGGTGGAGCATTGATCCCACATCCAAATGCTAATGGAATTCTAAAGCCATCCTGAAAAATATTTAGTTTATACTCTACAACAATGTTGATAGGGTGTCAAAGGATTCACATTGCCACCATAGACCACAAAATCCAGATGATTGTCTCCTCCCATAGTTGTGTGGACCAGACCACTGCACTCTAATGTGCTCGAAATTAGCAAAAATACATTTTCCATGTATTTTATCCCCATAAGATCCTATTCATGAGTATTAGGTATAGATGCACCATGTGGTAATAGATGGACTTCCCACTATCCCTTGGATAGCTAGACATGTGAAGGGATATCTACGTGACTCGGGCATGGTGGTTGAGGGATAGGAAACCATGGGTTTTTTATCTTAATTACGATAAAATAATATAGAAAAAATATCAAACTCATATAATATTTACCAAAATTAAATCATGAAATCCAATTTAATATTATTACTATTTTTTAGTTGGTTCAAATTAATTAATATAAATATTCATATTTTCCCTCAATTTCTTTAAAACATTTAGAATATAAGGATATTTTGGTCATAAATATAATAAAAACTATTGAAATTTGATAAAAAATATGCATATAAAATCTGAGTGCTGAATACACCCACATTTAACACAATCCAGTCCAGATGCAATAACTATCAACATCAAAGATTAGATTACATAAATATTATCATTATTTAAATTTCAAGGATATTAAATTAAAGTTTCACCAATTATTTTAAAAAAATAAAAATTTGTCACCAATTATAAATTTAGTTCCCAATTTTCCAAAGAATAAAATCAATTACATTATTTTAGACTATCCATTTTCAAAATGGTGGAACTTATTATTTAATTAATTAATAATCCTATATTCATTATTATTAAACATTTCAAATTACAATCTAATTTTTTTTGAATATTTTCCATCATTACTCATGATATTAAGTGAAGTATATTTATGCTCATATCCTGAATTCATGTTCCTTATCCAAAGGAATATAAGGGAGCTAATTTAACAACTCTATAATGAATAAATTCAGATAAAATTTATGGGTATCTACATTAAAGGATCAAATGACTCTTGGGATTAAGGATTATAGGAATTGATTTTTAAAAATTAAGGATCAAGGAGGATGGTTCTCTGTAAAATATAATCCATGATATAAAAAATAAATGCTCAATGTAATTATCAAATTCAAATAATAAACTCTTATTTCCTAAAAAACAAAACTAAATGTCATGAACTATGTAATGCAGAATGAATGATTTCAGCACCCTCTTGAATTTTTCACCAATTTTATACTATTTTTCTGTTTTCAGAATAGCATAATCATTTAATTCAAATGTTATTAATATAATATTCCTCACATACACCACATACCCAAATATAATAAAAATTATTTTCATTTTGATGGTGATTATTTGGGTTCACAAATCATGAACTATATTTTTCATTTTTTTTGGTAAATCTATTCATGTTCTCATTTTATATTCTAGGGGGATAATAGAGTTAAATGTATGAATAAAATAAACTTCCAATAAAAATAGTTTCACACCCAAATGTTTTTCCATACAATGTAATCCATCTTATCCACAATGACACCCATAACCCCAAAATAATAAATAAAAAATATAATAGAAATACAATGAAGAGGGTTGTAATATATAGAAATGGATGAAAATTTGGCACCCTTTTAACATGATTATCAATTATGTCTCATGAATTAATAAGTATTTATGAAATGTTAAAATTCAACATCTACCAGTTGAAATTTATTTAGATGACATAAGAAATATAATAAATAATAAAATATGAAGTAATTGGTCCATAAATACTCTTGGTATAAGAACATTTGATTTATGGAAATAACTCAAGTCATAATTAGTAATAATAAAATAAATTCAATCAAATCTCATAAATTCAAACTAGGAAAATTGATTGAGAAATTTCCATTACTTTAACAATTAATTCCATCAATAGATGTCTCATCAACATAATATCTATGTTACACATTTATAACTTAATTCTCCATTTTACTAATCAAATATCATTAACAATATATTTTAAAACATGGATTCATAGGATTCCTATGAAACTCATGTCTCCTATATAATCCATTTATAGAAATAATTCAAATGTGGGAATGAAATTTTCAAATTTATATATCAAAAAAATGTTTTTGAAAAACACACCTCGAGTTTAGAAGATAAAAATAAAATTTATATACCTTATGATTCAAAGATTTTTTCATATTCCTTCAATATTTGTGGTTTCACTATTGTTTCCTTCAATGATTCTCCTTGAATATCGAAAAAATCATATGAGTGTATAAATAATGACATAAAATCTAAAAGGGGTGTGGTAATAGGTAACTAAATACTAGATCCCTGGAAAATAGAAAACTCAGGTTGCTTCTTGGAAGACTCTATATTTATTGTTTTTTGATAAAAAAACTTCATTATAAAAAACAATATATTTTTTGAAAAATTGTTTGATCCTCCATCAGTTCTTGAGGTAATATTCCTTGGATGTTGTTCATCATTTTTTTATTTATAATGAATATGTTCCTTCCTCTTATTTCATGATCTAATTGGAAGGAGAATGATATATTATAGTAATAATAAAAGGTCATTCCCACCCATAATGAATATTACATGGTATTTACTACAATTAGGAATTGTATATCATAATTTGATCACACATTGGAATGGTCATTAGATGAATGAATTTTTCATTAGTGAGTTTGGTTTTTTCCTTGTAAATTCTTGAGTTCTCAAAATATTATCTTTTGATTTCTACAGATCCTATGACTATTGTTTTTACTATTCTTGAGGACTCTACAATTCCACATTATCCTTTTTAATATCCCTATATGCTTTTTTCTTAATTTCCACATGTAGATGAAAGCAGTTTCTATAAATAAAACTGTATGGCCTCATACGTATAGGTGTTTTTGTTGTTGTCCTGTATATATTGTGTATTTTGTCTATTGTCTCTAGTATTTTATGTTTTCATTTAATATTTTCTAAAAAATACCATAACTATCATGGTTGGAATCATATCTTGGAAATTATTGTTGGGATGGTTTGGTTTATAATTATTTTGGTTCAACCCATTCCATTTAAACAAATACTCTATTATTCTATGGAAAAAATGTCCCTCCTAGCAACTGATGATGGACAATTGAATTCGAATCCTAAAAACGAAATTTTCCCTATGAAAATTAGACATAAAATTAACAACATCACTGTCAGTGGCTTCGAATTCCACCCATTTGGATATATAATCTCCATTACGTAAAATATAAGATTTACCAAAATATATGGGAATGGTTCATATAAAATCAATTCACCAAAGATAAAATATTTTACAAAAAATAATGGATTTATGGGGTAGCCTTTGGTTAAATAAAATATTTAAATTAAAATGAAAATTTTAACAATTTTTACAATAATGATGTGCATATTTAAACAATTTCATCCAATATATTACAGATTCTTATTTTTTTAAATCTGTTCATTAATATCTAAAGTGTCCTCCATTTAACATCCCTTCTTTTTATAACACACATAAAAATTATTTATAACATAACATTCCACATAAGACAACTCTCTGGACTGAGAGGTCTGTTGTATTGGGAAATTAGAATCATTACATAACCACTTAGAACCTAAAACACAACATCTTTATTGAAAACATTCATTACATGGCCACAACATTCCCTCACACATAGCATTGTAGGGGATAACATGAGGATATACATGTAAAAAGGGTGAACTATAAATCCCAGTAAGGGAGTAAAAAATGAATTTAATGAATAATATAGTTTATGTTAGGTAATAGGAATATCAATGGACCATAAGAGAAACCTGAACATAAAGGCAATATATAACGTTATTATCACAACATGTAAACGTGGAAAAAACATTTAACACGATATTACCATGATCCAAGGCTCATTGAACAAGGAGAATTAGTAAAACCTTATTATCCATGAATTATCATGAGTATAAACTCATTGAATATGTCTTTTCATGATACAAATCATTACCCAATGCATTGGAGCGCTATAAGGGAACACCATTTTTAATCATTTTATTTCATGCATAAGTCTCCCACATGAATATTAAAACATAGAATCATTCAACACCATCATTTGTTACAAGATAAAGTAATTTGGAATACAAAAATGAAGGTATATAATCAATAATTAAAATTCCTTAAAGGTGAATAACTTTGATATAAAAATGGGCATGGTATTCATTACACAATTACTTTGTCTTTGAAAATCGCTATGCTATTTTAGGAGTATAAAACATGACATAAGAATTCATAAAAATGATTTATGAGAGAGGAAAGGGTTTATTGTAATATTTTCATGGAATGGACAGTATGGGGGTCATATATATACACATCCCAATATATGTAATGGAATATGGATGCATAATATAAAAGAATAGCTTGAATGGAAATGAGGAGAGAGAAATCACATAATGAATTTTGGCATGGAAAAGGGTTTACATGGGAGGAATTAATGAGAGTGAAAAAAGTCTCTAATCTTTCAAAAATAAAGTGGAATGTATAGGGGAGGTGAGGAATCATACCCCAGTATTTGTAATTGAAAATAATACGATACAATAACCAAATAACATTGAGAAAAAAATGAGAGAAGAAGAAATCCCTTACTTGGAAGTGGAATCCCAAAGGCATGGGAGAGGATTGAGAGGGGAATCATGTGAGCTTGGGGAACAAAGAAAGGATTATAGAGAGATGTTCATCGAGGTTGGTCTAGCTCCAAATGGTTTGAGTTAATAAGAATGAGAGTTAGACTAGATTTATTTACGAAATGGGAGGGAATTATTTATTATTTGGGTTTTGAACACAACACAATAAACTAAAAAACCACAAACCATCCCATTTTTTTAGAAGGGGAGTGAAAAAAATTAATTTAAATTTCCAATGTACAAAATTACTAAAATATTAGGCTCACTTTTTTGGAGGTGAGTCACACTCTCGAGTAAATCATTTTAAAATGATTAAATGTTTTATAAGTCTAGGAGGGTCCACTAAGGCATTTTAAATTTAAGAAAAAAAACCTAAAATCAAATTATTTCAATGTTAAAACATATATTGGATGAAAAACCCATTGATTGTATTTTATGACATCAATATTATGACATTATGATGCAATAAAACACTTTATATATTTAAATGATATTTAATTTTTTCCCAAAAATTTCACTGTCTCAAATAATTAATAAAAATTAATTGTTTGATAATTTCAACGTCCTGAATCCATTAATAACATTATTTTTATCTCAATAATTTTAAAATTATAAGAATTTTTATTTTTAAAATAAAAACTTATATTTTTCAAAAAATAATGGGATATGAAATAAATATCTTTTAATCCATAAAAAAATTGAATTATGTTCAATAAAACAATATGATAAATTATAATTAATAGAAATTAATTTATTAATAATATTTTGTAAAAATATTATTTAATTTAAAAATTATTTTATTTATAAAAATAGATTTCTTAATTAAATATTCACTAAAATTATTATTTGTTCTTTAAAAACTATTTACAAAGTATGAATAATAAAAGGAATATATATTATTAATTCTATAAAAAATAATGCTCATAATCACATTGCTAAGGCCTTGTTACCTAACACCTTATAACACCAGCATAAGACCAAAGGGTAAGGGGTGCGATGATGAATGTCTCATGGGGTGACTCAGATATCATCACTCATGTTGTAATCTCTATTAACATCCACTTCACTCATAGGTGTTTTTTTTCAAGTGTAACATGTTGAAGATCATCTTGAGATTGATCAAGATCGAATCCTAATGATGCCACCTACATTCTGAGTTCCGAAAAATGGGCTTCGTACGGATCAAATCTACAGGATGAAGCCATCACATTCTTTATCTGAGTAAATTGTATTTGTTAAAGACCTTTATTTATAATAATGAAGATACCACTCTTCAATGACTATATTCTCAATTGTAAAAAGTCTCCAATGTTATTTTTAAATCCATATAAATAATACAAATGAAGTGCATATGTTTTACATAATAATTTTACACAATAACACATTAAATTAGATCATCATGATTTTGCATCAATAAAATTTTGTGTCGTTAAAATCTTTTCCCCTTAAAAAATTTAACCCTCATAATTTATTTTTCCCACACTACAAAATATGAGGGTAACATTGCTTCATAACTAAATCTAATTCCCATGTTTCTTATTTAAAATAGTTATTTCGCCATAAAACCTTGACTAGGGGTATTGTCTAATTCCGTAGAAATTTTTCTCATCAATCTATGATCATCACCCGATTCTTTTCACAAGAGTGGTCATTATCCAATGGAAGAAACTCTCGATAGAGTACATGAAATGGATTATGTATGTAATTATTTTAGAGTGATACAAGGAATACATCATGTACTTGAGATTGGTTCGGTGGGAGTGATAGTTGATGGACCATTACACCAATTCGATCAAGGATCTTGAAAGGGGTGATATACTTTAGACTAAGTTTTAATTTCTTCCCAAACCTCATAAGTATCATCCATTGAGATATTCAGAGGAATACAATGTCTCCAACATCAAACTCCAGGTCTCATCAAAGATTATCATCATTGCCCTTTTTTCGGCTTTGAGCAGCTTTAATGTACTGCTGAATGGTCTTACCCTTTTCCACCATTTCATTGACCATTTTTGGACATACGATTTTTTTCACTCTCCAAAATCATCCCAACATGTTGGTGTTATAAACCACTTCCCATAATGGTATTCATTAACATCCATTTTGGATGGTTGAGTTGAAATTGTTAGTGTAGTAGAACTGAACCAGAGAAAGACGTTGATCCCTTCCACATTTGATGTCCATTGAGAATGCTATAACCATTTCCTCATGTTTTTGGATAGTATTATCAGATTGGCCATCAGTTTTAGGATGATAATCCATACAGAAGTTCAGACCAATATTTATAGAATTTTAAAAACTATTCCAGAACCTAGTGGTGAATCGTGGATCTTGATTGGATACAATAGATAGTGGTACTCCAAGTAGAATTACCACTCCTCTCATATATATCATAGCAATTTTATCAAATGATAAATATTCTTTATTTGCAATGATTTTTGCACTCTTTGTAAGATGATCCACAACCACCCAGATGGCATTGTTCCCTTCAGATGGCTTTAGAATTCTAGTGACAAATTCCATTGTTATGTTCTACAATTTCCAGGTTGGTATGGGTAATGTATGCATCATACTCTTAGACTTCTGCCTCTCCCCCTTCACATGCTAACATACTAAGAACATTGATTTACACTCAGTGATCTCATTATTCATGTTATCCCACTAGTAATTCACTCTGATATCTCAATACATCTTTGTTTTTCATAGGTGAATGGATAAATTCTAACTATTTGCATCATAAAAAAGTTCATTCTTTATTTCCAGATACGATGAAACACATAATGATGTCCCAAATATCAAAATTACTTATTCATCAACATTGAAATCTAGGTATTTCCCTTTTTTGATAGTTTCCACTCCCTCCTGAATTACCAAATCACTATTTTGAGCATCCATTAACCATTACGAAAGATATTGTTGACCAATAATTTGTTAATGTATTGATAATGTTCCCATCTTTATGATTCCCATATCTATCATCATTAAATATACGATGATTTTATCCTTTTTAGTTATTATAAATGAGAGAATCACTGAGTGCATTCTACTTAGAGAATTCTCCAATATGTTCGCCTTCTGAGAGTGGTAATGGATTGAGCTGTCATAGACTTTGATCAGCTCAATCCATCTTCATTGTAACATGTTCATCTCTTTCTGTTTAAATATTTACTTGATGAATTATTGATCCATTTATATTTAAATCTTCATTCCAAAGAGGTAATGTCACCCTATTTTTAATGAGATGATTACAATATCTTACCCTAGATGGGGCGTTGGATAGTTTTTCTCCAAAACATTCTATTTCATTGAATCGTAGACAATGAATTTTTCATTTCCCATCAAAACATATCCCATGAACTACTTTGAAGCATCACTGAATACAACGAATGTTCTCCACTCATGGGTAATGTGTGCAACGACACAATGGTAAGCCTCCTTTTTGACTCCTGAATCTCTCTTCGCATTAATCACTCCAACATATTTTGAATCCCGTCCTTGTTATTTTGGTAAGATGGTTTGATAATCGTGAGAAATTTCTCACAAATCGTTGAAAATATCCAGGTTACCATTGGAAGCTACGATTATCATATCCATTGTTGGCCTCAACCATCTCTCTATTACATCTATCTTGGAGGGATCCAAATAAAACCCATTACTTTTGAAGAAATGAAAAAAGAATGAGACTTTATTTAACTAGAACATACAATTATATACTTTTCATAGAGATTCCCATTTCTCAAAGTCTCTTGTTCAATTCATAGAATCTTCTCATTCTCCTCCTTGGTTTTGGAGTATATTAGAATATCATCTATATAGACTACCACAAATTTATCAATGTAATCTATCAAGAATCTATTAATTATGTCTATAATTATTTCTATATCATTAGTGAGTCTGAAAGGCATTACTATGATTTCATAGTGAAAATACATTGTATGAAAAATAGTCTTAGATATATCCACTTTCTTCACACTAATTTGGAAATATCTCGACCGAATGTCCTCAATGAATAATTATTGGGATCCTTGTAGATGGTCAAATAAATAATTAATTTGGGGAGGTGGATGAATTATCTTTATCATGATTTGGTTGAGATTGAGATAATCAATGAAATTCTAGATGAATCCAACCTTCTTTTTGACGAAAATTACCGGTGCACCCCATGGTGAATCACTTGGGTATATAAACCCTTTTTCTAGATTCTCTTATAGTTTTTTTTCATATCCTCAAGCTCCAAAACAACCATTATATATGGAGACTTCAATTTTGGAAATTCCCCATGTATAAGATCAATTGAGAATTAAAAATATCTTCTAGGTGGAACATCAGGAATTGTTTTGGGAAACACTTCTACAAATTCCTTCACAATAGGGACGTCTTTATGGATGGTGGCTTACATAGAATCAATAATATAAAAATGATATGTGTGCTCATATGGCAGTGATATTCATGCTTGAGATGATGATGCTATAGAAGAGTCATCATCATCCACGCACTTGTCTAGATTTGGGGGTTGATTGCCCATTTGAAGAGTGATTTCCATGTCATTGAAATTAATGCAGGTTCTATATAGTGAATTCCAATCCATGGCGTAAATTACATTTCATTCCACTAGAGAGAGTATGAATAGGTTCAATAGGAAGTTCAATATTGATATTCTAATTGGGGAGGAGTTGTATTCATGAGATACAAAGATTTCCCCATATTCTGTTCTCACCGTCATCTTTACATTCATGATTTTGGGTGGGGTTAGGATTTTTCAAATAAACATTATGGATATCAGAGAATGCATAGAACCAGAATCAAAAAAAAAGTTAACTATGCTTGAATTATTAACTAGTATACATGTAACCACTTCATTTTGGGGTTCAATTAGGTGGTAGAGATTCAAAAATCTCCCCCCTTTCTACCATAAAGGTTATTGGTTGCCTCTGAAAACAGTTTTCTTAGGGCCCTGGTTTTAAATGTGTCCTTGTTTATTGTAATTGATGCAATGTACAACGCGTTGAGGGTTTAATAGAGAATTCATCTCCTCTATCATAGTAGTGGGTTTTTTTTCGGGTTGTAGTAGACATATACCCTTCTCTGCCACTCTTAAATCATTCCATCATCCCCTTTAGGCAATTTTTGAGATGATTCTTTCTACACCATTGGAAAGTGGGGTGCTAGTAATTTTTATCACTGTTGGTTTTACCCTCTGATTACAAGAATTAATGTACAACATAGATTTCATATCCCATTGATACCCCTGAGATTCGCTGATCTCAATATCATATTTGACGGAACATCATACATTTTCCTCATATCTCTTGAGGTCTCAGATCACTAGAGTTATTCGTAGGATAGGTTTTATCCCATCGAAAAAGAATTAAACCCTACATTTTCAGGAAAGGAAAAATCCATAAGATAACATTAATTCATTTTGATGTTTTCCCCATACGCTCCAATGAATTCATCGTATTTGTTTTCTAGTGGGCAAGGATGTCCGTTTACATAATAAGTTAAAGTGTGCGAGGAAAAAAATTATATATATATTTTCTTGAAATCCTTCAATTCCATCTCCTCGATATCCTCCTAAGACATGATATTTTGATCAATTTACACCATTGATCAACATAACCCTCTATATGATATGCATCCATATGTACCTTCCCTTTTTTAGAACATTGATTGATGGAGAATATTATTTCAATGGAGTAGATCAATTTTTCGACAATTAAGGGATCGAATTATCAACTAATAGTTGGAGGCCTTTAACTCAAGATGATCTTCATTGCGATTTGTTCTTTCTAGGGGGGGGGGGGGGGGTTGAATGTTCTTCTTGAACCATGTTTATATTCAAAACATGATTTAACTGATCGATTATCGTGAAAATGTTTTTCGATTCCCACTCCCATTGGATTGGGCATCTCATCAGAAGAGTCGTCACATTGATCATCACGTCAATTTTTAGCCTGAATCCTCATTTTATTGGAAACTGGCTAGAGTAAAATTATTGTTAGGGGTAACTAAAAAAGGGTAATCCAATGACAAAAAGGGATAACATATCAATTAAATTTTTATCTTTAACATAGGAATTTTCAGCCTTTAATATATGTTATCAATAATATACTTCCCAACATATAATTTTTTGGGATTTTTTTATTCCCCTAATAATTTTTTATAATACACTTATAAATTTACCAAAACATATCCCCCAAGAGTTTATTTACCTATATTGAAAAATAGACGTTTTCATGAATGAGTTCTTGTTGAAGTTTAGATCAAAGAAGTCTTTTCTGGTTTTACCCCTTGATACATTTGTGCCAGAGTAGCCTCTACACGCTCATATCAAGATATGGATGTATTCTTAAGAAAACCCACTTAAATAATACCCAAAAAAATGCAGGGTTGTGTTTATTATATTTAGTCTTATACTTAAGGCTATCACTAGGGATTTCTAATCCTAATCTCAAAAATAACTAAACCTATCCTATGATACAAACTATAACAACCCAACTCATTATTACACACATAAACATGATTTATTACATAAACATGCATTTAATACAAATCTACGGATCAATAATTATAGTGTATTAGGAAACTAGGAACATTAAATTGAAACATAGAACATAAAACACAACAAAGTTATTGAAATATTCCATTACAAGACCACAACATTCCCTCATACTTATCATTCCATGGGATAAACTGAGATCATTCATTTGAAAATAGTGATCTATAAATCCTAGTAATGGAGTAAACATGGCATAAAATGAAGAATATATTACATTCTATTAAATAGTCCTATCAATTGTTCATAATAGAAACATGAACATAATGTCAAGATATATCCTGATTATCATATCAATGGAATGTGGCGGAAACATTTAACTTAAAATTAGCATGAACAAATGATCCTTGCACATGTAGCCTGGGTAAACCCAAATTACACTTTAATTATTAGGAGTAAACCCACATTTAAATTTACATATAATTACACTAATCTATACCAATTTCTTTGGAGAGCTATCAGGGCACACCATTCTAAATCATTTCATTTCACACTTAAGTGGCCCACTTGGATCATACAACATGGAATCATTCAAAATAATCATTTATTCCATGTTAACTAAATGTGGAATAAATAAATGAAACTATATAATCAATATTTAAATTACTGTGAAGTAAAATACCCTTGAAAGAGAAATGGGCTTGGTATTTACTATTCAATGACTTTTTCTTGGAAAATTGAGGTGATATTTCGAAAGCATAACGACATGACATAGGAATTCATAAAAACAGTTCATGAGAGAGAAATGGGTATATAATCATATGTACATTAAAGGAAATTAAGAGGGTAATATAGATAAATTCCCAAAATATGTAATGGAATTCGTTTTGATACTATAAAATAATTTCTGGAATGTAATTTATGAGAGTGAAGTCCCTTACAGAGTTTCATCATGTTAACAGGTGTACATAAGAAGAATTAATTAGAGAAATAGTGGTATATGATCATAAAAACATAAGGAGGATAGTATGGGGTGGTGTGAATCCATAATCTAATGTTTTTAATTGAATATAAATTGGTATAACAACATAATGAAATTGAGACAAAAATGAGAGAAGAATAAATCTTTTACGTTGAAGTGTGATCCCAAAGGCTTGGGAGAGGATTGATACGGGATCATTGGGAACTTGGGGAGACTTGGGAGGATTATTTATAGATAAAGGATAGTGTTGGTTGAACTAAAAATGGTTTTAGTGAAGTTTAATGATATATTGAGTGGGTTAAAATAAAAAAATGATGGAATTTTTTTATTATTTAGGTTTTGGACTCTACAGATAAAACTAATCAGAAACGACAAACCATCCAATGTTTTTTTCCAATGTTATTTAAAAAAGGGGAGTGGATGAAATTATTTTATAATTCCAATGGCCTATATTACAGAAATATTAGGTTTTCTAATGTTGTGGTGAGTCACACTCTCAAATAAATCAATTTAAAATGTTAAAATGTTTTATATGTCTTGAAGGTGCCACTAAGGCTTTGTAAAATAAATCAAACAAACATTAAATCACTATATTTTAAAGGTAAAAAATATTTTTTCTGAACACCAATTTATAGTATTTTATAACATCACTATTGTGTCATTATGATGTCAGAAAATTAATTATATATTTAAACGGTATTTATTTTTTACCAAAAAATCCACTCTTTCAGAAAATTTGGAAAAATTCATCATTGGATAATTTCGATATCCTAGTTCCTAAAATAAATTTAATTCTACCTCAATAATTTTCTATATATTTTAATTTTATATTTTAAATTAAATTCGGTAATTTATCAAAAATTATTAGGGTTTGACCAAAGCTGATTTCTAACATTAATAAAAATTACAACACTATTAATAAAAATTATAAGATAATTTTAATTTTATAAAAATTAATTTTGTAGCAATATTTTATTAAAATATGATATAATTTATAAAAACTATTAATTTAACAAAATATATTTCTTAATTGAATATTAACTAAAAATATTATTTGTGATTTATAAACTATTTACAACGTTACATTTAAAAAGTTAATGTATATTATTTATTATATATAGAAATAATCCACGTTATAATATTAACAGGGTCTAGTTACATAACCCTTTATAACACACGCATTATACCTATTGGTACAGTCTGCGATTGTTACAGACTTTTTGCGTGGTTCAGATAACATCGTTCGGGTGGTAATCTATATTAACTTTCTCTTGTACCATTGGTTATACTATTAAAGATTAACATGTTGAAGTTCACCTTGGGATCAGTCAAGAGAGAATCCTAGTGATGTCAAATCCTTTCCGAGTTCCAAAAAATGGGTTTCACATGGAGAAATTCTACTAGATGAGGCCATCACTTACTTTGACTGATTAAATTAGATATGTTAAATACCTATATTTATACAAATAAAGTGATCATGGTTAATTGATTATATTAGAAGTAGTAACTATTTTTAATGTTATATTGAAATCCGAAAACAAAAATCCATGTAATTGAATATGTTTTAAAATAAAATTTTACATAATAAGACATGTAGTTAGATCAAGAGGAATTTTCATTAATAAATGATTGAGATGATATAGTCCTTATGATATTTGATGGAATATTTAAAAAAATAGATGTTGTTTCACTTGATGGTAACAATTTTCTTATAACTCGACCACTAAACTTTTTCAAGATAAATGGATCCTCAAAGATATAGTTTAATAAGGTGTATTTGTGTTTATTCTTATGATGCAAGTTAAAGGAATATGGTACCCAATATGTGACAAAATAATTTACTATGTCAGCATATAGAGGCACTTCACCTTCTATGGTGAATGTTATCTCTCTAGGTATGTAATATTGAGTGGGATAAACTATGTAATTTCTATATTACATGTGTTGGGTAGCCTACTATGGTGACCCTCCACTTGGTTATTAGCTCCCTTTTTAATATTAAATCAAAAAAATAAACTATTTCAAGAGTATTATCCATATTAGAAACCACAGTTTCATATAATAATTAATCATCAAGTACCTTAATGATGCATGAATAGAAAATAAAATTTCTTTAGATCCATATATATACAACATGAATTTATCTAGTGAAATTACAATATTTAGAAAAATCTTTATAGTGAATGTGTAATTTAATTGAGTGCAATCTAATGCTCTTGAAGAATATGATATAAATTATTGGTTTCCATCAATTATTTCAGAAGGAATAGATTCATTTGATGCATCAAAAAGAAACTCAATTGGTTTTTCCCAATTTAGTGTATTTGTTATTAGTGGGGTATTCAATTTCTGTTTCAGCTGATCAATTTCCTCAATGAAATTTTTATTAAAAACAATATTATACTCTTTTAAGATATATCTTGAAATGGGATGATGGATATTATTAATTACATTGATGAATATGATTTAAAATTCATCAAAACTCAAAAAAATTCTATTGTGTATCATACTATTGGGATATAGAAAATAATTGATTGATTTGATTATATATTTATCCACCATAATTTATTTTTATGAAATGATATGTCCTATAACTATTCCTTTTTCAACAACAATGTGATACTTTTAAAATATAAAACTCATATTTTTTTCACAATGCATGTTTTAATAAAATCCTCAAATTTCTCTTATCAAAAGACCAATGGAGATTCCACAAAGTGTAATTTCATCATGAAATACCTCCAATTATTACACAATTTTATCAAAGAAAGTTATAACAATACATCAAATAAATTTACCCATGGAATTTCAAAATTTGAATGGAAACCCAAAAAATTAAATGTTCCTCAATGGAAAGGTAAAGGCTATATTATCCATGAAATATTGAGAAATTGGTATAACGAATTTACCAAATAAACATCTATAATATAGTATGGTATATTTCTTACTTGACACTATATAATTATATTAGTTAAGGGGAATTATAAGTGATCTTTATTGGTGACATCGTTCATATTTCTATAATCAATGCATACCCTCCAACTGTTTTGGACTCCCATTGAAATTAATTAATTGTTCTCATTTTCTCAAATGTTCAAGACTATATTCATAGGAACCTCATATATGGGGATAACCATATGGATAAACTTATTATGTAAATGATGTCCTCTTCCAATATTTTTCAATATATTGTTTCAAAAACTTTATGATGGTTGAGTTAAGTATTCTCAATGGATTGTTAATTGGTGGAGAGTATCATATAAATGATTCTATTAGAGTAGAACTTTTGGTTTTATTTCGAGAATATATCTTAGACTCCATCCTATTTATCTATAATTTATTTTTTAAAGGTAGAATAATGTTTGTTCACGGGCCCTAGGTAAATTATTGGAATTCATTATTGGAAAATATCTACCAACTATTAGATAAAATTATTTTAATTCACGTGATATGGGTTTTAATTAAGGATTCATAGGTTGTTTTATGAATGAAAATTACATCACATTTCCCATTTCAAAATCATGAACTCCCTTTGGAGATGATTTCATTTTATTTGATTTTTTTAAATGATCATAGAATTGAGAGGTGATTTCTTTTTTAGTTTTAAAGGATGATTTTTCAGAATATTCAGTGTTGTCTCATTCTATCGACTTTTCAATAACATGGATATCTCTTAAATAATATAATTATTAAAACATACATGAGTCTTCTGATCTTATCTATATAGAGAGTCGTGAGTGGAAACATCATGGAACATGGAATGCCCTATAACTAATGAACCTTCCTTTTTTGCACAGGCATGTGCTGAGCATATTGTGTAGCCTAATACTAAGGAGTGCATGGAGGATGGTGATAAAGGCATTGATAGAACAGATCATGGTGTCCTTCATGCTGACACTACAGATAATCTATGTAATGCTCATCATGATGGCTCTGATGATGGAGGTGCGGATGAGCAGGGTGATGATTTACAGATTCCGAATCAGTGGAAAAGAGACAGAAATCCATGAGGATGTGGTGTTCGTCATTGAAGAGGCAGGAGAGGAGGCAGGACCAGTGGCTGACTATATTTGAATTAGATTGGTGTTCATCACTTTTACCCCAAATCATTATCCTCCTATATTCATGAATTTTATTTTAATAATAATTTTCTGGATTATAGACTCAACTCCACGATTACAATGTTATGGTACATGAGTCTTTGATGGGATCATAACCAACAATGTGAATAATTTAAATGTTGTAATGATTATTATAAGGGTTCATCTTAGAGTCATGAACATTAAAGATTAACTTTCAATATCCCAATTTAAAGGTGAGGTTTCCTTTATGAACATTGATAATTGTATTGGTTGTTTTTAGGAGTGGTCATCCCAAAATAAAATGTGATTTCTCTTATGTACTATCTTACACCATGGTGAGTACAAAAAATTCTACTAAATTGTTTCTCCTTCAACACATACTAACATTTTCTCTGCAAATAAAACTAAGAAATGTGTATAAATATTCTTGTTGGAAAATATCACTTATGGGATGTTGTTCATTTATATTAAAATATATAAACAATGATATATGCATGAAATTAATGGATTCACCATGAGCACACATGGACTCATATAATTTTAAATAACCTAAAGTATTTGGAGTCAAAAATGTCCCAATTTCTAGAAATTTTTTTTGGAAAAATTTTGTGTTCTATATCCTAAGATGCTTCTAAAAAATTTAATTATTTGATCACTTTTTCATTTCATCCCATTAGTGCATATTTTGGTATTTTTCCGAGAAACTACTTCTGACGGTTTCCTGGAACTCTATATATTGTTTATCTTCTTCATCCATTATTGATTGAGTTAAAGCTGGAAGGAATAAGACCATGTGGCCTTTTCTCTCCCTTTGTTTCATTTGTAAATGTTTTATTGGAGTCACTTTTTTTAGATGGCATGATATTTTGGATATATTTTAGAATCAACCAGTATACATAGTTCATGTAATGGAATCTCTTTCCCACTTCATGATGTAATTGCATAGAAATTTTCTTTTGGACTTGGATGTGTCTGGGGTGGATGTTTTCATAGAGTCATTGTTAGAATATCCAAAATAATTCGTAACTATCTCGATAAGTCAATCATATTTTTGTTTATCCCCTCATCCTTAGACAATAGTGGTTGGTTCCCAACTGATGATCCACATGTTTACAGTTTCTCAAAATTATCTGTTTAAATGGTCGTGGGTAAAATGATTTTTGTTTCTAGAAGAATTATTTGTATGTTTGTTTTAATGGTTCTAGACATTCATACTGCTACATAAAATGTTTATGATCAGAATAATGGTGTCTGGATTAGTTGTTTTACATCATAATCATAATTTGGAATTCGCTTCTCATCATTGATGATTATGTGGAAATTTCCTTTTGTTGGAATGTAGCTTTACAACATTCCACAACTATTATATAAGTATATTGATAAGAGTAGTAGTTTATAGGTGAAAATAACCCACATTCATGTGGTAAATATGGGTTTTGAGAACCATGATTATAGACATATGTCTCACAAAATTTGTCAATTCATGAATTTTAGTTTCATCGAAAAGTGTGGAGATTGATGTTATTACCTCGTGAATTCCTCTCATACGAAAACCTCTTGTTTTGAAATGTAGTTTGTTTTTATCTATCTTATTAACGATATTTCATGAATATACCAGTGATTTAACATTATAATTGTTGTTCTCCAAGTTCTTGGGAAGAACCTCTGTATAAATCTTGGTTGGATATCATCATAGGAATGGATCTCTGTGTGTTGTAAGATATACAACCACTCCTTTTCTTCTCCCTTCTAGGAAAATTCGAATTCCCTCCACTTTAATTTCTCTTAAGATACTCCCTTAAAATTGATTCTTTGAATAACAAAGCTAGATTATTTAATCTTCCTATTAGGGTCTTCATCCTCATGGCCATGTATTTTAGGTAGTATATGAATTATCATAACAAATAATTTAAAATAATTATTTTTTTGTAGGCATGGTTAAAGGATTTAGTTTTTTGAAAATTTGTGGGTAATAATGGTTACTAATGGTTTCAGGGGGATTGATTTCCATTATTGGTGATTCATAATGAATACTTGAATCTTTTATATTGGTTTATTAAAAATTATTTTTATGTTTTGGAATACCAATCATAGTTAATAGGGTTATTTCTATCTCTAGGTCTAAATAAAGTAGTTCCTAATTGAATGTCATATCCATTAATATAATATAGTAACATAAACCATGTAATGCTCCAGGAAGGGTTCTAGTCTTCATGAACTGTATTCTAGGTTTCTAGAAGAAAACTTTTATTCCCCCAGGAGTGTAGTATTTATGGAAACCAAAAGTCACATATGTAGAGTAGTGTTTTAATCAAATTATAGTGGAATAGAAAGTAAATAATAGAAAAAGAATTAAAATTATATAAATAAAGGGACAGTAAATTTCATGAAATGGAGATGAGAAAGAGATGATTATATTCTAGTTAGGTTATCCTAATTTCAAATGTTATTCGGTATTTTTTTTATAAAAATGTGTCTTTTTTGTTTTGATTAAAATTGGTTAGTGAGTGGAGTAATTTTTTTTTACCTTTTTCACCATTTCTTTATATTTTTCAGTGAATGGATATCCCAATTGGAATTTGATAAAATTTTACCAGAAATACTAATTTTAGTATTGACATTACCGAAATATTCCAATCATCCCATTATTCATTATTCAGGTGTTTAGTAATCACTAAATCACTATTGTATATGAATTTTTATATCAACCAATTGAAAAATTATAAAATCATTAAAATATAGATTAATTCCTTAAATAAAATAAATTCTATATTTTGGATTGAAATAAAACAATATATCATTTTATTAAAATTAAATTTTAATTAAATTTAAATGAATTTATTTAAAAGTAAAATAATTTTATGAAAATAAATTATTCAAAACTAAAACATCAATAAAGGGGGTCCCCTTACCATTACCCAACAAAAATAGATTCTACCCTCCATGAATGTAGGGGCCATTTGAATATTGAATAAATGAGAAATGGTAAACATAAAATGATGAATAAAAAGAATGAACAAAAATAAACAGAGTCAATGGGATCATCTTCTTCTCAGTAGTAGGTTTTCATTGATTCTTCTTATTGATATTGGGATATCCTTTTTTTCATCAATTAAGTGGTATCAATTTACTTGTGGGTACTCAATGATCATTGATGAAGGTGGCCTCGACTACTTTATATAGGCCTATGGAGGGGCCCCTGACCTCCTTCAATCAAGTGGGTGTGATCCATGGGGATCATAATATCCCCAAAAACAAAAAATCTAAAAATAAACACCCATATATAAGGGATGTTTATGTTTTTCTATGTTCACAAATATACACAGAGGGGCGTATCCATTGTTTATAGGGTTCATCAGCCTTGCTGTGTGAAAGCATGCGAAAGGGGATGTGACATCAGGAGATGGAATGAGAAGTATGTTCCTTCTTCATCACTATATCTTTATAAATGGATATAGGGATCACAAAAACATTTTCAATATGATTATACATAGGTCCGTAGTATATTAGAGGCATCCCGATGATTTTCTAGTGGTGATGGAGCTCATGCACGAGATTAGGGTGATTCGTCATAGTGGTCCCATCTTGAGTAGTGGTGGCCAGAGATGCCATGTGGTAAAGCTGAGAAAAAAATAATGAATATAGGTAGTGGATTAGTGGTCCTACATATGAATGAAATAACAGGTTGTGTCATTCATTGGTTGATGCAGCATCACTCTTCCATTTATCAAGACATTAATGTTGTCAGCTGGTAGTCGTTCGAGGGTGTGGAGGTGGTACACAATGTTTTTTTCCTTTGGTAGCATAAAAAGAGATTGATCTGAGCTTATGTTGGTGGCTTCTCTAGAATGTCCTATTGGATGGTGGCTGGGATGGTTAGGACAATGGAAGTGGGAGATCAACTATGGACGAAAGTAGAGGGAAAGAGGAAAACTCAAGCTGCAGCGATAGAGTGCGGTGGATATTTAATATGAAAACAAAAAATCCAAAATTAATTCAATATAATTTATAAAAAATGAATCACTTTTACTCATTAGTTATGATTATTGAGTGTTAGTGGCCACCCCACACTGCCCCATACTGTATCGTCCAAGAGGATCTCTCCCCCTAGAGTCATGAAGTCCATAGCACTGTACGCCTATTCTATATGCTTCAACCTATCTATAATACCAATATATATGTTCCCCATAGGTCCCAATGCAAGAATTTGATTCCCTTGTGCACCCTATAGTTCACGATGTGCTTCCAACTAGGCCCCTGTTCACCTATCTCTGTGAAGCGTATGCAAATTGAATTGGGATTCCTTGTAGCTATAGAGAATGCCAGGGATTATTTTCATATGTAAAAACATAAAAATAATAGATAAAAAATAAAATGTTAAAAAATCATCAATAATATTAAATCATGAAAACCAATATGGAAATCTATTTTTTTACTTATTTTAAATTATTATACATCCATATCTATATTTTCCCTCAATTTATCAATTTTCATTTTGAAAATAATGATATTTAGATTAGGAATACATAAAAAATCATTAAATTTGATAACAAAATATTGACATAAAATGATTGTGTTAGAGTGATAGTGGAAATTTATCACAATAAAGTGATTAATAAATGGGATGTTAAGGGAAAACCCCTTTAATTAAAGTGCTATGAAAATATTAATCAACTCATTGAAAATGAAGGTAATATAATATAAAATTTATATCAAGTTCTTTTTCCAGGATTTGAGGAACTAATTTTCCATATAGACTAAAATGTAAGGAAATACACTTAAGTGGAATGTATAATTTCATTATTTATTAATTGTTTCACTACAATATCATATATTTTTTCTTCCGAAGAGTACTGAAAATGAATATTTTTCCTGAAGCACCAAAATCAACATCTATAAAATAAGAAATTTTAATTAATGGATTATCCCTTTTTATTATATTTATACATTAAAAAAACGAAAATGTATAGAAAAAGATAATTATTAAAAATAATAATATTTCAAACAATGAAATAAAAACAAAATTTTTGAAGCCATAATAGGAATACTGCCTTTTCAACATAGATCAATTTATAAAAAACAATCTATAAAATTTTATCAAATTTTTATAAGTAATATTTAAACAAAAAATAGAAATATTAGATCTTATATTCCTCCAATATTAATTTAACAGTTATTTATAATAATAATTAGTCACTCCTACTTTTATATACTAAAAATTAATATTCCCTAAACCTATAATCTCCAAAATATTATAATCATATCCAAAAATAAACCGGATCATAATTAAAAAACATTAAATTATTTTATCATTCCAAATGAAAATTTATCCATTATTCCGAAAATAAAATTTCATCATATATAGTAATATTATGTTAATATTAATTATATAGTATTTGTAATGATTTTTTGGATATTAGAAAAAAATAAAATTCATCTCCTAGTCAAAAAAATTCAATCATATCTCATGTTTGAATATACGATAAAACATATGTTCCCAAAATAAAAATATTATTTAACATTAAAATTATTTAATTAAATAAATAGTAAATTTGAAATCATATAGGTCAATTTGAGGAATGACACAACTATCTGCCTTAAGTGGTGGTTAAAAGAAGCCTAGCAGTGTCGTAATTGATATGATATTACTTAGAATGTAGGATGTCGTTTTTAATAAATCAATGATAATATATATACCATTATAAATATAATATCATATACTATAATATTATTCAAAATTAAACCTGATCATATAACATCCGTACCATCTTGTAACCATTTTAATCAGAATGAAATCCTTCGTATGAAATATTTTTAATGTAAAAGGCAGTATTAAACTCTTGAGCATACATCTTTAAAATTTAATATCACCATTCCCAATTAATCTTTCACATTCATAATAGGGGAACATATAATTCAATATAATAAAATATCACTACAATTATCATTAGTCACCATAGAATCACATCACATAAAACATAAAAATGTGTTTTATATATTTTAAATTAATATAATATTTAATATTACATACTCATGATAGTATCCAAAGCTATTTAGATTACCATAATTGAAAAAAACCTATTATTCAAATTTTTCTAAACCTTTCTGTAATACAAAATGTTGCAGACCCAAAAATGAAATGCTTAACTTAGTGCTAAAAATAATAATTATATTTTAGTATTTTTAGTAATAACTGTGATCCATGTTATTCATAAATAACATATAACATGCAAAGAAAATATGTCTTCACTTAAATACAAAAGAAAAATTTTTGGATTATTGTTTTAGAACATTAGAAAAAACTCCAACATAATAATACCCATGTCATTAATTGATCATTAATCCTAATATTTTTTACATTTATTTTCCATAGTTTTTCTGTAACACCAAAAAAATTTATGAGATCCATTCATTTTATTTTCATTGATGTCCACTATCGTATGCTACTATATGATTAGTGTGTGCTACATGCAACACCTTATTATCTTGGAGTATACACAACACTATTCCTGGATTCTTTTATACACAATTTCAACTAATTTTGACTGAATTAATTTTTTCATTTACTATTATATGTTATAACTAAATATTATAACCTAATTAATATAATGGCAGATATGAATATTGTTAACATCCATCTAAAAACTATATAAATAAAAATATGCGAGACCATAAAATAATAAAATCACCCTTTATGGATTTTATTATTGAAATATATATGTAATATACTCAATATAATGTTTTAAAATCTTTTTATATCTTTCATAGAAATTATATAATAACAAATTCAATTTTTATCATAAATGAATTAATTTTCAAAAAAAAAATACAGTTTTAGAGCATTTGGATGTTGAACCCCTTTTACATATTGTTATTGACAATTTTATAAGATCTATTTGACAGAATAAAGTAATTTTTTTGAATGAAGACATTATAATTTAACATGGATTAAATTTGGTTATTTTTTGGATAATTTATTTATATAGTTATATTATCTTGTTAATTGTATTTAAAGATTAACTGGATTATGATTCTATAATTCAATCCAATTTTTTTCATTAAAGTAATTTCCCATTTAAATTGTACATCAACACATGTTATTCTTTTGAAAAGATTTTACTTCAAAAAATACATGTTTTATTTAACCATAAAAATTAATTTTAAATTAATTTATGGAAAATTGGTGTCTCAATTATAACAAATGGATTCCATATTTAGAATCATTGGTCCAAATTATTTTAATATGTTGCCTTCATTTTTTTGATATTATTAATATTAACTATGGTATTTTTTATTTAACAACGTAAAATTATTATCAAGTAAATTAAGTTAACAAAAAATATGATAAAGATAATAAAATTACCCTTAAAACATCCAATATATTATGGAATGAATTATAGTTGACAAATTACTCTTAAGGGTCAAAACTGATTAATTTAATTGACCTTATCACAAGAAAGTGAATTAATGTTAATATAACAAATTAATGTGAAAACTTTTCACTCTCTTTTCTCTTATATGTATAATTATTTTAATTTAATGATAAAAATGATAATGCTTCACAAATAAATTGTATCCCAAAATATAATGAAATTATCAATGCCATGTGAATTTATTTATAATTTTTAGATATAAAATGATTACCATTAATGGTGACATAATAGTGATGGTGAAATTATTTAATAATATAAATTTTAAATAAATGGTTTAAAATTATATATATATATAATATGAACTAATTAATGGTCACCACGAATTTTAAAGGTTTCTAAGACATTTTATGAGTGTAATAAATTTTTACTATTTATATTTTTTGTTTATTTTATTAAAATAAAATAAATTAATACTTTCAAAATGGACACTACTGTTATTTTTAAAAAATATAATACAATTAAATTTATTATTGATAAAAATATTAAATGTTTCAAATTGATAGTTATATGGTCTAAAATTTAATAAAGTATCATTTTGTGTAAAATTGAAAACACATAAGAAAGTATTTATTACTGTTTAATATTTACAATATTATAACAAAAAAATTTTAATACATTAAATAAGGATAAATCAAATTGACAGAACATAAAATAAAATAAAAACATGTATAATTTATATTTTCTTAGAGTAATTCGATCGATCCTAATATTATCATCAAAATAATATAATTTGGAGGAATTTTAATATATAAAATAATTTTTATTATTTTAATAGATATGGTATTAACAATGGTACCCATCCCCTCTTTTATAAAATGGTATCTCTCCTCTTTTAAAACACCTCTAAATTCCATTTTCTCAGCTATAACATGACCATTTCCTCTCCCAAATTCTCACACAATATCCTAGTGGCCACTCTTTTGGACCAAATCCATCATGGGTGACCTTTTGTGAAAATTAAAAGGATATACTTGAAAAGGAGGTAATGGTATTTCACCTCTATCAAAATTTGTTTCTTATTCTACTTCCTATTATTTTGATATTCCTATAATAAATTATTAAATATATTATAATATATTTGATGGGATTTTATTATAACTATGAGACAACCTTATACCTAATTTTATCAATCATAAAAATAACTATATTACCATCCATACGTATGCGCGACTTACCCTCTCCACGCTGTGGTGTAATTTGTTATTCAACAATACATAATTTTGATACATATAATGATGAGTATAAAAGATGTAAATATTGAATATAATATTATAATTATTAATTTTATTTAATATAATTACAAATTTCACATAGTTTAACAATTAAGTGAATGATATCGTCCCCCGTGTGTAATGCCCCGACCCCAGTTATCCATTTTTTGTGCATTATTTTAATACATTGGCATCATTATAAGGAATCAGGTCCCGAAGGACCGATCAGTTTAGCAGTCTTGGAAAATAGATTAAATACATGAATGTAAAATTAATTTTCATAACATACAAAAGAACATAAATAATCCTTTACGAACACCATTATTCCCATGTCTTAACCCTGCATATCAATCACAATACACTTCATGGAATCATGGGAATAATAAAACATAGAAAGGGGTGAGCTCAGATTCTCAGCAAAGATAATAATACCGTGAAAACTTTCATAAATAAGCATAAACATTTAAGGTAATGTATAACGTAAACAAAATCATTTTAAACTTTAATTTCAGCATAATATGGCAGAAATGAAATAAAATAATTCCATTTACTTATTCTCATGAACATTCTACTTTTCGAATAATCACTTTCAATTTCACTAACCACTTTCATAATGATGTAATGAATAACGATGAACATTAATTTCTTTGTCAAGGCCTCGTGCCAAGACCTAGGGGCTAACTATAACCGGAACCCAACCCGGAGTGCCTATAATAACCGAACACCAAACCTGAGTGCCTTTAATAATCAGACACAAACCCAGAGTGCCTCTAATAAATGGACACCAACCCGGAGTGCCTCTAATAACCAGAAACCAACCTGGAGTGCCTCTAATAACCGGACACCAACCCAGAGGGTCTGCTTAACTGGACCCCAAACTGGAACATACTAGTCCAAAACATTCATCTTAAGAATATAATGAAAGATAACATAAACATTTTTATTTAAACTAGCATATGAAATGTCAATACTTTACCCTTAAACCATGAATGGTATATGAATAACACATCCACAGTCAAACATATCACAAAATCATCAACACAATATGAAAGATTTTTATCATGATTAATCAAATTCAAAACATGTATAAAATCTATCAATGGATCTAGACAAGGATGAAAATGAATTGTAATACTATTTGAGTGAAATACACATTTTTCATGAAAACATTTAAAAGTCACACAATTATGAAAAGAAGTCATTTAACGATATTTTTGTATCAATGTGTCCCATACCACTTTGAAACATTTGAAAGGAATTATCATTTTAAAAACATTAAATTCCATATAAATAAATTCATAAAAACCATTTTGAATACATTGACATTAATGATGAAGATTTAGAAGAATAAATATTTAAAACATTTGAAATGATGTTTTAGTAAATAATGTCCCTTAAAAAATCACTTTGTAAACTCTTTCAAAAAACATGGACATGGATAGTAAATATGTCCCAGTAGATACATAAAAAAACCTCTGATAATAAAGAGATTGTGAAATTAAACCTTACCAATTTGGTAACTTACGAAACATACAACGCATGAAAGAGGTATAACAAAATGAATATGTAAATACACATAAATTAAAGTGTAATACACAAATAATAAATTATGGGCAGTACATACACCACACTAAATGTAATAATGGTAATATGGCATGAATCTCATGTGAATAAGGAGTGAGATGAAAGCCCCTTACCTTGTGTCAGAATTGACTCGTTCATTCTTTAACATCCTAAATAATAAACTATAGTTAATTTATACTTTCTTAAGAACCTTTTTGAAGTTTATTATTCCTTTTATATAACTTATTACTATGTTATAAAAATTATGTAATCATTTAAGGTAATAATGTTTGTTTTGTCAATATTTGGCACTTGAGTAAAAAATGAACACCTTATAGTTACAAGATGTTCACAAGTTCAAAAGATAATTATATAGAGAATGATATTTATGATTTATACATCATATATATCATATATATACAAGTATTTATAATAGTACATATCATTTTGGGGTAATAATGAAATGTACCATTCATGGAGACGGCAAGCCGTACGTACGCATGAATGTTGCATTCATCTCTACTTCTTATTTTAACGGAATTAAAACATAATGATACATAAGTATATTATAATTACAGTATAATATCATATATTATATCCTTAACTACATCCTTTATACATCCCACATATGGTATTAACGAGTCATATCACTTTGAGGGGGCGGTAGTCCGCACTTCCTCAAATGAAATTTTCGTGTTTACTCATAATGGAAACAATTATGGTATTCTATAAAAGAAAAATACAGAAGCATGACGAAACCAAAAAAATAATATATATCATATATAAATATAGTTCCATCAGAATGGCCACCACGAGAGGCGGTAGGAGGTAATTGAACAATCATCGTTTCGTGAGGCGTTAGTTTTCCATCCACAGAAACATTAAGTTCTTCACCCATTAGATGGAGGTTTTTGTAAGTGTAATTTAAATATATATAATAACAACATCATAGTATATTGAGTTTACTGGTGTGGTTTTAAATGAATGTAATAAAAAATGTTTAGGTGTTGGAGAAGTAAAATAAAAGAAAAGAAATTAAGAGAAATTATTACCAATAATTTGGGTAACTCCCATTGGTTTTAACCAAAAGAACCCTTGAAGTTCCTTCTTCATGAGGTAAGGATTCTAGGATGAGTAGAGGGATTTATGGAGCTTAATTTTCAGAGTTTTTACGTGCCTAAAGTCTTGAGATGTGTGACAAATTGGATAGAATTGGTCTCTTTTTATAAGGTGGAGGTGTGGTTCTTTAGGAAAGTGTGAAAAATAGTATTTTATTATATAATTATATTCAGTTTGTAAAGGTCCAAAAATCATTAGAGTCTATGATAGGATGACAAATGGTCTAAATAAAACCATCCAATAATAATTGGACATGTTTTGGATATTATTTTAATATTTATAATCTAATTTATTTAAATCATTTATTAATAAGGTAAATATTGCATCATTATATTGTCCTTAATAATTTAATTTATTCAATGTCTAAAAATTCTAGAAAAAAATACCATGATGTAGGAAATATATTTATCTTTCCAATAAATATTTATAGTAAGAAATATAACTTATATAAAACCATATCAATACTAATTACTAAAATGTTTTTGTTTTTGTCAGTTTTGCCTTTACATTAAATTTATTAATCTAAATTGTCATTATAATTCATAATTGCCTCCATGGGGTCCAAAAATCGACCCAAAGATGCCCATGGTCATACGTTACTCATCCAATATGGTTAATACATGTGTTAAGGTAATTTTGAATTATTAAAATATTCTTTTTACCTTGAATTACCCTATTTACCTTTAACTACCGTAAATAAAAGTAAACAGTTACTATTCACCAAAAATTATTTATATCTTTTGGAACCACATTTTACTCCTTTATATTAACCATGTCTTTCATATTTTCAATCTTCAATTAACAGAAGCAGTAAAATTATGATTTATGTGAAATTTTAAATTCTTCTAGGAGGTCGGTAAAAGACAGTGTAATGTTCAATAAAATTTTTATATATCTAAAATTATTTTAAACTGACTCCAATGAATTACAATGAACTTATAGAACTATTATGTTTCTATTATGACATAAATAAATTTAAATAAGATAAATAATTGTTTATAAAATTCGGTTTTAACCAATAACTCAGTGTTTTCACTATAAATGACAAATTGATGTTTCTCATAACAATACAAAAAATTCAACATAAGATAAATTAGATATTATGAATTAAAAAATTATTTATATTTTAACAAATTCATAACATATAAGTTTCATTAATTAATTTAAAAATTAATTCCCTTTGACAAAACAAATAGCATGTTTTTAAGAAATAATAACTATTAAAAGATTGACACTTATTTATGTTTGGTTTAAATGTGAAATTTTGTCCAATGACCAACATTGTATTGAATGGTAAAAATATATTCTTAATATACCTTAAAACCACTCAATTTAATAATTTATCACTATTAATTATTTCTATTAAAAATTTTGTTTTAAATTAAAATTTAGTAATTTTTATTATTCATGAAAATATGAATGTAATCTGAAAAAGCACCAACGTTTCACCCTAAGCTAATTTCGATATCCCACATCCAAAAATGAAGTCAATTTTTAATGAAAAAATTTATAAAATTTAAAAAAGTGTGTATTATTATTCATTATAGCTAGTTTGATTGGTTGTGGTGTGTTATAACTCGAAGTTGTATACAACACACACTACTGTATTATTCAAAGTGAGGCGTACCATGGAAGCTTGGGGTGTTAATTTATCCCCTCCTTAAATAAATTTCATCCTCATAATTTGAAATTATTATTCGAAAATAAAAGGTTGAAAATTGAAAATATCTTTGTGGGAAAACCCACATCAGAAATTGAGATAATAAAATTTAGTCTTAATAGGAAGAAAAGCGAAATGAAAGGGTCACCACCAAATTATGATATCGATTTGGAGAACATTGGTGGAAATTAAAGACATGTAATTAGAGGGAAAACGTAAATATATATAGGTAGTTATTGAGGTCATCAATCATAAACAATTTTATAATTGTGGGCCTCAAAGCCACCAATCTGTGATAATTTAAAATACCATTGGTTAAACAAAACGTAAGGTATTAGGATAAAACATTTTTGGTTTTAAGATCCCTTCCCTAATGTTTAATAATTAATTTATCCATAAAATAAGGGGAAATATATCTATTTATATATTTATATATATGTATATATATACTTGACAAGTAGAGTTTCATCCTTCAACTAATTCCTACTAAAAACTCTTCTTTCACTCTAAAAGATTTAATATATGTATTCTATTTATCATAATCGCATAAGGTTCCAAAAATAAATAATTTATAATTCACATATCAGACCCTTTAAATAACAACATTATTCAATCCAGGACATCACGTGGTCTAGTGGTAGGTGATACACTCTGTTCACCCTTCGGTTGTGGGTCCAAGTATTCTGGCCTTGCCGGACGCGAGGGGTTGCTGCCCGACCTCCGGGTTGTACTTTTTATAGAAATCAAAAAATTATCTCGAACTAGACTTATCCAAAATACTTCTGCCCAAACTCACAGTCGAAAATTTATAAGGTAGGTAAACACAATGGAGATCCTTTTTCCATGTAATAGCATGTGAACACCTTCATCGTGTATTCTTTTAAAATATGGTATCACCCTGAATTAACATAAAACTTTATTGATTACATTCATGATCCCTTATTCCTTATAGAATATTAGATATATTCCTTATATCCAAAAACATTGAATATTCCAACAATGATGAAATAAAAAAACCATTAATCAGTTTCAAGGTAGTCAAGAATATCCAATATAATTCATCCAAATCAACAACATCTTATTCCAAAATTACTACATTAGTATCAATACCAAATTAAAGATTTCCTTTCATTCAACCATGTATTTTCAAAAAAAAGTTTAACTTGCTGTTGAGTCACTTTTCATAGTACCATATAATCTCAAATCCTCAATGAAATAGTACAATAGTACAATCCTTATTAATCTCCACAATTCAGATAACTAGTGCATTGTTGATACAACACTCAAATGAAATAATTCATTAATAACAACATAAGAACACTAGTCATTCCTTTTCACCTGTGGTTGTATCATAACATTATTATTATTCAATAGCATCATTTGGTGCGTACTCTGATGATTTGGGCATTGGTTTGTGTAGTGTCCCAACTCCTTGTAGATAAGCATTGTACATTTGAAATCTTTTTCTAACCATTAAAATCACGTACGTGGTGTCCTTTTTCACCGCACTTATAACAAACTCCAATTCCCATCAAAAATTTACCAAGGCGATTCATTCCACATTTATCACATATTGTAAAATTCTTCTTTCCCATATTCCAGTAATCCATATTTCTTTCTACCATCCTTTTCTTCTTTGGATTCCCTTCAAATCCATTGGATTTATAGAGTTCTTTACAGATCTTTTGATATTATTCATTCATATGATGACAATACAAGGGATACTATTTCCTATATAAATGTTTTCTTAATACCATAAATGTAATGACCCTTCTTACTCTATGGATCATACGTATTTCTGGAGTTCTCATTCCTTCTACTGTGTGCCATTTCTGAACAATGGCATACACTAAGCCAGTTTATGAATCACAATTCATAATTCACAACATGTAAAATACCTAACATAAATTGAATAGTTTATGAATATAATCCATAATCACCAAAATGTTTTCATTGAGAAGGTATATACTCATAAACCCTTTATAGAGGTTTGTAAAGAAAATGTGAATTGTCCTAAGCATATCCCTCGGGGGTGTCGCAACCAAGAGTGCATCAAGGACCGTTGTTGTGCATGAGTTCCTATATGATTCTATTTCAATGAGGTATTTTTGTGGTTTACCCCTATGTAAATATGTGCCAGAGCCACCTCTACCTGCTCGAATCCAGCCAGGGATGTATTGCTTGGAAAACTTACAAAATCTCTATAATAACAAAATTCTAGGACGTTCTTCTATAATAATCCTCAAAGTTTTTCTTAGGGTAATATGCTCTAATCAGAGTTTATCTAAATCTAGTTTCCAATTTTATTTCTAATCTTCCTCTGATACCAAATGTAACGCCCCGACCCCAGTTACCCAGAGTCGGTGCATTATTTTAATACATTGGAATGATTACAAATAATCAAGCCCCGAAGGACTGATCAGTTTAGCAGTCTGGGAAAATAGAATACATTCATGAATGATACATTAGACATCATAACATACAAAACAACATAAATAATCCATTATTAATGCCATTATTACCTTGTCTTAACTATACATATCAATCACAATACATTTCTTGGAATCATGGTAATAATAAAACATAGAAAGGGGTGATCTTAGATGCTCAATAAGGATAATAAGACAATGGAAACATTGATAAATAAGTATAAACATTTAAGACAATGTATAACTAAAACAAAAGCCTTTTAAACTTGAACATAAATATAATATGACAGAAATAAAATGAAATAATTCCATTTACTTATTCACATGGACATTCTACTAGTAGAATTATCATATGTAATATCACTAACCACATTCATAATGACGGAATGAATAATACTGATCTTTAATTTCTTTGTCACAGCCTTGTGCCAAGACCAAGGGAGTAACTATAACTGGAATCCAACTGGAGTGCCTCTAATAACAGGAAACCAACCCAAAGTTCCACTAATAACCGTACACCAACCCAGAGTGCCTCTAATATCTGAACACCAATGTGGAGTGCCTCTAATAGGCGGACACAAACCCGGAGTGCCTCTCATAACCGGACACCAACCCGGAGGGTCTGCAGTAACTAAACCCCAACCCGAAACATACTAGTCCAACACATTCATCTTAAGAAGTGGATAAAATATAACATAAATATTCATATTAAAACTAGAATATGAAATGTAAATACTTTACCCATAAACCATGAATGGTATAATAATAACACATCCATAGACAACCATATCACAAAACCTTCAACACGATATGGAAGATTTGTATCATGATAAATCAACTTCAAAACAAGTTAAAAATCTATTAAAGGATATTGACATGGATGAAAATGAATTGTAAAACTGTTTGAGAGAAATACCCCTTTTCATGAAAACATTTAAAAGTCACAAAATTTAGAAAAGATTTCATTTAAAGACATTTATGAATCAAAGTGTCCCATAGCACTTTAAAACATTTGAATGGAATTATCATTTTAAAAACATTCAATTCCATATAAATAAATCCTTAAAACCCATTTTGAATACATGGAAATTAATGAGGAGGATTTAGAAGAATAATTATTTAAAACATTTGAAATGATGTTTTAGTATGAAAAGTACCTTAAAATATTCCCTTTGAAAACTCTTTCATAAAACATGGACATGGATAATAAATATGTCCCATTAGATACTTAAGTAAAAACAACCTTGGTTAATAAAGAGATTGTGAAATTAAACATTACTGATTTTGTAACTTATGAAACATACAACCCACAGAAGAGGTATCATATGATGAATATGTAAATACACATATATTAAAGTGTATTACAAAAACAATAAAATTATGTGTAGTACATATACCACCCAAAAGGTAATAGTGGCTATATGGCATGAATCTCACGGGAATAAGGAGTGAGATGAAAACCCCTTACCTTATGTCCGACATGACCCGCTCGTTATTTAACATCCAAAATAATAAACTAAAGATATTTTATACTTTCTTAAGAAAATTTTTCATGTTTAATATTCCTTTTATATCACTTATTACCATGTTATAAACATTATGTAATTATTTAAGTTTATAACGTTTGTTTGTCAATATTTGGCACTTGAGTCAAAAATGAACTCCTTATAGTTACAAGTTGTTCACATGATCAAAATATAATTATATCCACAATGATATTAATGATTTAGATTTCATATATATCATATATATATGTGTATTTATAATAGTACATATCATTTTGGGTTAAGAATGAAATGTACTGTTAATGGAGACAGTAAGCCATACGTTAGCATGAACGCTACATTCGTCAATATTTATTACTTTGACGGACTTAAAACATAATGACACATAGGTATATTATAATTACAGTATAATTTAATATATAATAACATTAAAACCATAATTTATATGTCCCACATATGGTATTAATGTGTTATATCACTTTTAGGGGGAAGTAGTCCGCAGTTCCTTAAATGAAATTATCTTTTTTACTCATAATAGAAACCATTAGGGTATTCTATAAAAGAAAAATACAGATGCATGAAGAAACCAAAAACATAATATATATCATATATAAATATATTTCCATCATAATTTCTACCATGAGAGGCTGTAGGAGGTAATTGAAGAATCATTGTTTCGTGAGGTGTTAGTTTTCCATCCACAGAAACGTTATGTTCATCACCCATTAAGTGGAGGTGTGTGTAAGTTTAATTCAATTATATCTCATAAAAAAATCTTAGTAAATTGAGTACACTATTTTTGTTATAAAATAAAGTAACAAAATGAGTTTAGGGGTTGGAGAAGTAAAATAAAAGAAAAAAAATTAAGATAAATTGTTACCTTTAATTTGGGTAACTCCCTTTTGTTTGAACCAAAAGGACTCCTTGAAGATCCTTTTGACTAAGGTAAGGATTCTAAGAGAAGGAGAGGGATGTATAAAGATTAATTTGGCATATTTTTGATGAACCTAAAGGCTTGATATGTGTGAGGAATTGGTTGGAAGTGGTCTCTTTTTATAAGGGGTAGGAGGGGCTCTTTAGAAAAGTGTGAAAATATTATATTATTATATAATGTTTTTCGGATTATAAAGGTCAAAAAATCATTATAGTCGAAGATAAGATGATTCATGGTCGAAATAAAATCATCCAATAATTTCTTGACAAGTTTTGAATATTATTTAAATATTTATAATCTAATTTATTTTAATCATTTATTAATGAGGTTAATACTGTATCACTATATTGTCCTTAATAATTTACTTTATTCGATGTCTAAAACAAATAAAACAAATACCATGATGTAGTAAATTGGTTTTATCTTTCCAATGAATACTTATAGACAAAAATATTACTTATATAAAACCATATAAAAAGTAATTACTAAAAGGTTTTTGTTTTTGTCGATTTTACCTTTACATTAAATTAATTAATCTAAAGTGTCATTATCATTGATAAGTGGCTCCATGGGGTCAAAAAATCTACCAAAAGATGTTCATGGCCGTCTATTACTAATCCAATAAAGTTAATAAATGTGTTAAGTTAATTTTTAATTATTACAATATCATTTTTACCATGAATTACCCTATTTACCTTTAACTGCGGTAAATAAAAGTAAAAAGTTACTATTCACCCAAAATTATTTTTATCTAATTGAATAAAAGTTTAATCCTTTATATTAACTGTGTCCCTCAGATTTCTAAAATTCAACTCACAGATGCAATAAAAATTAGTTATATATGAATTTTCAAATTATCCTAAGAGGTGGGTAAAAGATAGTGAAAATTTCAATTAAATTTTTATATATCTAAAATTATT
This sequence comes from Viscum album, assembly GCA_963277665.1. Classification (NCBI taxonomy): domain Eukaryota; kingdom Viridiplantae; phylum Streptophyta; class Magnoliopsida; order Santalales; family Viscaceae; genus Viscum; species Viscum album. The sequence goes on along the minus strand of OY728152.1, from coordinate 2,079,142,791 downwards.
ATTAACAGACTCCAATGAATGAAAATGAAATTATATAATTATTATGTATCTATTTTGACATAAATTAATATAAATAAAATAATTAATTATTAAAATAAAAAAAATTGGTTCAAACCAATAACTCAGTGTTTTTCACTATTCAAGAAAAATTTATGTTTCTCAGAAAAATACCAAAAATTCAGCACATGCTATATTTGATATTATGAATTCAAAAATTAGGTCTATTTTACCAAATTATAAAAAATTATTTGCATTAATTAATTAAAAAATTAATTCCTTTTTTCAAAACAAATAGCGTGTTTTTAAGAAATAATAACTGTCAAAATATTGCCACTTTTTTGTGTCTGGTTTAAATGTCAAATTACGTCCAATGGCCAACATTGTATTAAATGGTAAAAGTAAATTCTAAATATACCTTAAAACCACTAAAATTCATAATTTATCACTATTAATTATTTATATTAAAAAATTTGTTTTTAATTAAAATTTAGTAATTTTCCCTATTCATCAAAATATGAAAGTTGTTCGAAAAGCACCAAAACTTCACCATAAGCTAATTTCAACATTCCAAATACAAAAATGAAGTCCATTTTTAAGGTTAAAATTTCTAAAATTTCAAAAAGTGGGTATTACTAGTCATAACATCTAGTTTTATTTGTTGTGGTGTGTTATAACTCGAAGTTGCATACAACACATGCTACTGTAATAATCAAAGTGAAGCATACCATGGAAGCTTGAGGTGTTACATTGTGCGTATGTATGACCTAACGTCTCCACAACGTGATGAGATTCATTCTACATGTTATCCATTTGTAACTGAATATAATGCATATATAATAAATAAAAATAAAATTTATTAAATAATAACACTACTATATTTATTTAAATTTTAATAAATTTCATTTACTTTCTTTTACTCAATTATTTATTCAATTCCATTCAAGCAGGAAATAGAAACAACGTTCATGCCTATGTATGACCTACCATCTCCCAGAATAGTGTATTACATTTCATTTATGTATCTGTTATATATATTTATATAAATAATATTTATGATATATAAATAATTTTTTGCATAATTGAATTATGTAAATCATGATCTATGTAATAAGATCAAGATTGAAAAGACAAAAAACATATGATAAATAAAATAATTATTACTAAAAACAATTCTTTAACATTGAATTGATAAATAAATGGGAAATATAATGTAATATGTGAGTCATATGTGATATCATAAATATTATTATTGTTCTTTTACAAGTTAAAAATATGTTTGAACCCACTACAATGGTGTTTCAGACACATAAGAATGAAATCAAACCTAAGGTAAGAGATTATCTCACAATCAAATTATTATTCAAGACTGTTTGTGAATCAGTATTTAATAGGCTATATTTATCATCCATTTCCATTTTTCTTAAATATATAATATAATTTATATTCTTATACTAACTTTTAAAGTCAATTTTACCCATCAGTGATTTTTTATTAAAAGTTATGGAAGTCATATTTCTTATGTTTTCCATATGAGGTACATTTAGACTTTTTTTTGACAGGAGTACGTAAAGAATGAATTTTTTATCTTATACAAAATGAAAATATTTTCATATCGTTATAACAGATTATTTACATGATATTCCCTCTACACAACTTCAATTTTATTTTCAACTAAATTATTTTCCTTTAAAACGAGGCTACATTGTGAGAAAAGAAAATATTATTGATTAACAAAAGATATTTTTCATCAAGAATCACGTTCATGAATTTTAAAAAAATTATTTTCCATCAAGATGATGATTTTTAAATAGGGTTATATTTTTAATTCTCTTATTTCTAGGATTTTATTGTGTTAGTTATTAAATTATATTTTATATGAGTCATTTTATGATGGAATGATGTTTTAGAAAACCATTTTATTTATTGGGTTATGATGAATGATTTATGTTTATTTTTCACATGTAATATTGATTTCATTATGAGATGGGTGTGACCTATATCTCTATCTATTACATTGGGTAAAGAATTGTATCTCATGTGATAGATAGAAATGGAAAAAAAAGTAAATCCAGTTCAAAAATACATGGTTGTAATGGAATGAAAACCTGGTTCAGTAATGGAAATTGTCCAATATGATGGTATTAGAAGCAATTACTTGGATCTTATGGAAATCATATTATGTGATTATTTTTTTAAACAATTCCATTTTTTTCAATTATATTTTATCATGGATAATGTTTATATTTGATATGTACCTTACGTACTGCATTTATTTATTTCCTGACTCCAGATTTTGATATTTAATGTTTATGTTCATGTTTTGACATACTTATTTTTATGTTTTGTTTAATTTCCTATCTGTTTACCCATACTCAACATTTGATATCACCCTTTTTTAATGTTTTTTTACCCAGGATATAAAGAATGAAATTAGGTTAGATATCAAAGAGGGAATATGTTTATGAGATATTTTGAAGATATTTTAACATGTTAGTTGATTATGTTCCAAGTTTGTAAAGATAGTAAAGTAGTTCAGACATTGGTAAAATGTTTGTGTAATGAATTAGGTATTCTAAAAAATAAATGCAATATCCATGCATGGGTCATTAGTTTTGGTATAATATCTATGTTTAAGTTCTCCATTGAAAACTAGGATGAAAAAACATTAGTGAGATGCCAATATATATTTATAATGTATGTATAAGTATTTCTAATGGATATGTCTAACTATAGGTTACAATCCTATAATTATAATAACGAGCTTGAATTACATGGGATTAAACCTATGATGTTATATAATGAATGTACTCCCCATTATTATGTTGTCTTAAAAGTAAGAATTTTCATATCACATAATTATTTATTGGTTTTAGACAACCAATTGAACCCAAAGTAAACTAATTAATGTTGGATTTGATGGGGAAAAATTATTTTCCTCCTAAACAACTAATTTTTATGGTATCTCGAATAATGTATTGTGTTTATATGACTACATATCCTTCTACTCTTCCAAATGACTAAATTCAGGAACAACATTCTCTTGAATATTTTTAAAGGTATCATCCAACAAATTTTTGTGTATTGGCCAATCCTGTAGTTGCTGAGAAATGGATTTGTACAATTCCAAATATATTTTTTACTATCCATTTTTATGAATTTAAAATGGTTTAGTTGGGGAACTTATTTCTTGAAAGGTAAAGTGAATCTATGGTATAAATTTATCAAGAATATGAAGAAAAAAGATAAAATTGACACCATGGATTTGGAGGGATTACTGAACATTTTTTCTAGTATGTTCCTTCTTTTTATTCTTAGTACAAGTAGAGATATTGTAGTTTCTCATATATCTCATGGTTATGTTAAGAAATAAAGGAAATAACTCAAAGGAAACTATAATAATTATGGAATACATATGATTTGATTTTATTTATGCTCAATCTGTGGAAGAAAAAATATAGGAAATTGTCGTAAGGGGACAAATAAATGTATTAAGTGTTGGAAATAAGGTCATCTAGCATTTTACTACCGATGTGTTGGGAATGAAAAAAATGCTCCAAAGTTTCCACCTATCAAAAATCAAGGATACCTATTCAATGAAATGGGTCATTATACTAAATAATTCCCTACTATAATGGTTAAAGATTAATATCGACGTCAATAACCACTTTAGGCAAATGAAAAAGGCAAATAATATGTGATATCTATTTGAGATGATGAGTATGACAGTGGCATAATGTAATGATTAATTATTTTTGTAATGGAATTAAAAAATTGTGTTATAGAATATATTTTATAGTATTATGAAATATTGGATTGGTACATTGTGGTTTTTCTATAAGTATATGGTACTTGTATCTATCATATTGGTTGACATATTTTTGGAAAGAACATGATATGCACATAATAAAGGGATAAAGAGATAATTATATATTTGATAGTACTAATTAAAACATGGCTAATATAAGGTCAAAGTGATATCATTCATTGAGTATATAAAATTATTGGCATATGGATACAGTTATTTTTGACAGAATGAATGTTTTCACTAACATCATATGGTTATTCATGTTATTAACATTCATTAAAATAATACATAATTAAGGTATTCACTTTTTTGGATTGTGACAACTGAGAACTACCTTATGAGATTTTGGATATAAATGTCATGTCTATTTAGTTCACCTATTTCTAATGTATTATATTATCATTTTTTGGAAGTATTTTAATATTATCCATTTATGTATTGTATATGTTACATTCCAGGTGAATTTTGTAAGATTAATATATTATATCACTATTGGTTGACTTATGCATATTCCATTACAAATACTAACCTTTTTGTTGAGATAGATGGAATGACCTATCAATCAATCACGTGATCTTCTAACAGTTCAAGAATGAAAAATTTAACAACATTCCTTTAAATAAACGATGAAGTTGAAATTTTTAGAGGCAGGAAAAAATGATTGGATTGTACCAAAATCATGTAAGTAATTATTCTCATGAAAATTTCATCAACATTTGTTAATGTAACATGAAAACATGAAATTTTATCTTAGTACCTTCTTATCCAATGAATCAAATGGTCTTTTAATTTGATGAATATTTATGGATTTCTATTTGTAAAATTTCCCCAATCCTTGTTCTGTATCACTATCCATCACAACATGATGATGATATATTTCTTCCATATAAATGTTTTCACTTCCCACCTATGTTCTCCTATGTGGAAACCCAAGGATTAGTTACATTGGGAAACTGTTATGATTCAATATTTTTGTTTTAAAATGATGATTTAGTATTCCATTTTTCAATATGGGTTTCTATAAATGAAACATACAAGTCATAATCCATTTATAACCCCTAATAAATTTTGTAGTAGAATTTCATTTTGAGGGGCATGTAATGTAACACCATGAGATTTTATTAGATATAATTTTTTTAGTTTATTTGATTTATTGTGTTGTATAGTACACTAAAATTAGATTGCGCTATATGCAACAACTAATTAGCTTATAGTATATGAAACACTATTTAGGGAATTTTTTACACACACTTTCATGTTCTTTTTATAAAATTTATTTCATGAAATATTGAGTATATATTATAACTAAATACTATAACCTAGTCATTAAAAAGGCTGGTATGTATAGTATTAACTTCCTTCTAAAAAAATTTAAATTATAATATGATTGTCTATAAAAAAATAAAATCATATTTTATTATTATTATTAGTGAAATATATATTTAATATATTATATTTAATGTTTTAAGTTCATATTATATGTTTTCATGATATGATATAATAAAAAAAATCAATTTTAAGGATAAAAATAGTATTTTTAAAAAAAAATACATTTTTACAACATATTGATGGAGGACTATTTAAAAATATTGTTTTTTAAAAATTAGTAAGTTATATTTAAAATAATAAACTTATTAATTTGAAAATGTACATCAAAATTTTCCTTGGTTGAAAATTTTCTATTTTTAGGATGAAATTTATATTTTAATGAATAAATTAAATAACTACACATTAATTCAACAATACATTATTTATTTACTTATTTCTGTAGTTAGATTATCTATTTAATTGTGTTTAATGTTTAATTTGATTATAGTTTTTATTATTTAATTCAATTTTGGTCAATTGAGGTTAATTTAAATTTAAATTTAACATAATAACATTTTAATCTTCTGTAAACTTTTTACTTCCTAAAAACCCACAATTTGGGTTGGATATTGGGAATTAATTTTTAAATAATTTCATAAAATTTTGGGTTTTGAATTATGAAAAATGTATTTCATATTTGGATTAAGTGGGTCAAAATTATATTCATATGTTAATTTTATTGTTTGTTTTGGATATTATGAATAATAACTATGGTAATTGTTATTTACAACATTTAAATGTAAATCAGGTGAATTATGGTAACAAACAATATGATAAAGATAACAAAATTACCCTAACACCTGCCAATATCATATTTGAAGAATTTAAGTCGAGAAATATCACCTATGGGTAATAATTTATTCATTTAATGGACTTTTTAACCTGAAAGTGTTGTAATTATAATTAAAACAAAAGAAAGTGACAACATTTCACTATCTTTTCTCTTTTATGTATAATAATTTTATTGTAGTGATATAATTCGATAAAACATCAAACATAATTATTCAACTAAAATATTATGAAATTATCTACATCATGTTAATTTATTTAGAATTTTTATGGCATATATAGTTACCATTAATTATGACACAATAGTGATGATGAAATTATTTTATTATTATAAATATCAAATAAATGGTGTCCAAAAATTTAAAGTTAATATAATGTAATCTAATTAAAGTCATACAAAAATTTCTTCGGTGACTATAATAACATAATAGTATATTAAATATCATTTCTGTGATTTAAATTATGTTTTGATATTATTTAATATCAAATAAAATAAAAGTGTAAAAAGTGACACTATTTATATTTTATAAAAATATCATAATTTTAAATTATTTAATAATCACAAAATATATTAGAAAATTGCTGTGTTAAAATTATAAGGATTAAAACTTTATTAAGTACCCAATTATTGACATTTTAAAACACAAAAGAAAATATATATAACCATTAAATATTTACAATAATATTACCCAAATTAAAATTAAATAGATTATATAAGGATAAATCCAAACTGTAAGGCTTAAAATAAAAAAAAACTAGTTTATAATCTATTGGTGGAAATTATTTTGACCCATACTCATTTTATTATAAATAATCATGTTTGGATGAATTTAACATTAAATAATAAATTATATTAATTAAATATTTTGGGTATTTCCAAATGTACTCTTCCCCTCTCTAAAAAACGGAATATCTCCTTCTCTTTAAATCACACATATAAAGCCATTTATCTCTTCCATACCCTTCCTATTTCCTCTCCCAACATCCCTAAATTTCTCCTAGAATTCACACATTTCAAATAAAACCATCCTGGAGTGAGCTTTTGTGAAAATCGCTAAATGATACTCTAAAAATTGGTAACTGTTTAATCTCCACATTCAAAATTCTATTCTTATTCTACTTCATATTCTTGATTTCATTCCATACTAAATTAATAAATTCAGTATATTATACATGATTATATTTTATTATAATTATAGTAAAAATTTATACCTTCTTTTATCCATCCTACGAATAACAATATCACCATGTGTGTGTACATACGACTTACCATCTCCACATCGTGGTGTAATTTGTATTTTCCACAATAAATAATTTGGATGGGTATAATGATGATTATAAATGCTTTAAATAATAAATATTACATGATAATTATTATGTATAATTAATATACCATCCAATTATTTACCATTTATTTATTAAGTGAATAATGTCATCAGTTGTGCGTACTTACGACCTAACGTCTGCACGACGTGATGAGATTCATCATCTATATTAACCATTCAAGAATCATTATAAAGAATATATGATAAATAAGAATGAAATATATGACATAATAAGGCTACATTATATATATATATATATATATATTTCATTAACATTATTCTATTCAATTGTTTATTCCATTCAATTAAATAAGGAAACAAAAATAGTGTTCATGCATACGTACGTCCTACTGTCTCCATGAATGGTGTATTCCATTTCATTTATCAACCTATAATATATATTTATATAAAAAAATATTTATGACATATAAATACTTTTTTTATTCTATATTTATGTAAATAACATTCTATATAATAAGAGCATGAATAATAATTTAAAACGCGTACTATAAATAAAAAAATTATTACCAAATATGATTCTTCAACATGGAATTGATAAATAAATACGAAATATAAATTGATAAGTGAATTATATATGATATAATAAATTTTATTATGGTTTTATTAATTGTTATTGATATGCCTAAACCCAATATAGATGAATTTGGGATATATACTGTCGAAATTGGGCCTAAGGTATATGCTAATTAGATAATCTCATTATTTCATGAGATTGTTTATATGAAATTATTTTAAATGGTGTATTTATCATTAATGTCCATGTTTTCTAAATATATTATACTATTTCTATACTTTTACTATTTATTAAATTCAATCTAACTAATTGGTGAATTTTTATTAATGGGTATTGAAGGAATCATTCTTTCATGTTACATACCATGTACTTTTTTGACATTTGGAACATGAGTGTAGTAGACCTGGTTTCTGGTATTAAACCCTTACTTGTTGATTTTCTTGGTTTTAAAAGTTAAGGGTGATGTATGGGAAAGTCGGGAGATCCTGGACTGAAGATTGAAGCAAAGGGGAAGGTGCACGGGCGGCGCATGGTTTGTCTAACCGTACGGCCAAACCGTGCATGGATGACTGAGGAGGCAGTGGATTCTACATATTCGGCGCATGATTAAGGGAAACCGTGTGATGAGGTCATGCGATAAGGGTGGCCGAGGAAGTACCTAATGCACGGTTAGCACAAGGTTTGTTAAACCGTGCGGTCACATATATTAGATCCTTAAATTGTGGATCTAACTATTTTGGCTTATTATAGCCTCATTAAAGCACCTACGACCCCTAACTCATGATTTTGGTTCTCCCAAGGTCATGGAATTTTCTCCCATAGATTAAGAAGCAATTCGAAGTCTTCTCTTGGAGATTCGAAGCTATATTCTTAACGTATGTGACCATTATTGATTGATTTCTCAGATATACTTAGATCCAAATCTCCACAACTCTCAGTGTCTTATATCTTCGCCTTCTATGAGTAGATCTAAGCATGTGGATGCCAATAACGATGATTTTTGGTCTTGGTTGTGTTAGGAGAACAGATCAAAGGAGGATCCTTGGGGAATCAGCCCAGTGGTCTTGTGCGTTCTCCATTTGTTAGGGTTTTTGTTAAAATCTTGAGGTGGGTGGCTTCACTATCGATTCCTATTTATTTTAACTTGAAGGCTTAGTTTCAAATTGTTTTCCTTGATTGATGGGGTTTGTTTATCTGTTGTGAAAGTATGGTTGAAACCCCTTTATAGAAATGGGTGATGGAAATTGTGTGTTTTTAGAAAGTGGTTGTTGAAGTAAATTTAAAATGGTGATTTTAAATTGGCTATTGTTTTTCTGCTCGAAAGAAATGGTTTTAAATTAAAAGTGTGATGCTTTATTGAAAGGTTTTGAACACACTAGGTTTTGGGCATGTATTTTCATGGGTTGTGGTGTGTGGTCATATGCATTGGGATGGATAAGGGCAATAAGTACCCCCATCAAAATGGTTGGGATGGATAAGGGAGAGAATCCAACCCATCATTAGGTTGTGATGGATAAGGTCATGAAGTACCCCTATTAAGGTAATACACTGCGTTGTGGCTTAGTGGAAGGAAAACTCACCACTCGCGAGTATAGGGAGGAACAGATTGCATGCCTGGATGGTTGTGTGGATTTGTGGAAAGGAATGAATGTGCCAAAATGGAAATGTGAATTTGATTGGAAACATAGCTCGGTTCTTCTTCTTGAGGAAGATGGTTTTTGTTGGAAAATGGTTTTGACATGGAACATGTTTATTGTGAACTGTTTTGGAATTGTTTTATATAAAATGTTTTATATAAATATGCAAACATGTTTTATCCTAGTGTCATGGTTTTGGATGTCATCAGGGAAAACCTACTGAGTTTCATTACTCACCCCCTACATTGGCACCTTGGTTCTTTTATAGGTGTCATATACCAGGATGTTGGAAAATGTAAAGCATCACATGTTTATTGCACTTCTTCGTGATGCTTGGGATGGTTCGAGATGTTGGAGCTTAGAGCTTGTGGAGCATGGAGTTGGGTTTTTTTCTAGTTGTCTTTGAGTTTTTCATTCCACTATTTACTCTGTTTTAGTGTTGATTTCCATTGTGGTACTTTTGGTTTCATTCTGATAAAATAAATGGTTCAGTTGTCTTAGCTTTTAACATGCATCATTTAGTAGATTTGTTAGGTTATAGTTGTTGTTTCTGCTGTATGTTGTCATAGGGTAAATCGTCCCCCACTTGTTTTGAATCCCTTCAGCATTTATTTCTAGACATTACCACCTTGAGGATGTCACTTAAGTCTTATTAACGACTCATTGAGCTCTCAAGAAAATGAGAATTGGAGGGTCGTTACAAATGGTATCACCTTGTTCGGTCCTTGCATAACAACTGGTCATCGATGATCTTGGTTTTGGAGTTGAAATTCCATTTCGTCTAATCCTTGGGTCGAAATCTTATATAGGAGTAGGATTGTTGGAACTTGAAATGTATATCATAAAAGGACGTAGCTAACTCATTTATGCTGAACTTCACGTTACCATAGTGATGGGTATATAAGTGTTTAGGATACACATCTAGATTCATGGAAAACTCATTTTCATGGGTTTATCTAATGAGATGATCATGACACGCATTACAGAAATGACATTTCACTAGGATTGCATATCTCATTGTGAAAATGATTTATGATTTCGAACAAGGTGAAATTTTTTAAAAATTTCAGAAATTGTATTTAAGTAAAAGATTTTGAAACATGGTATTTAGTGTATTTTTATTATGGTTTGATTTTCAAAAGGCATGAGGAATGTTTTCAAAAATGTTTGAACATGGGAAAAAGGTTTTTTTAGAAAACAATGTTAAGATAGTGATGTGATAGAATTTAAATATTAATCCTTCAGTTGATAATAAGTGAGACTAATGATGTGCATTGTTTATATTGAAAATGGATCTTGTCAGGAATCGTAGAAACCAAACAGAAGACGCTACAGAGAATGTGGTTTCACCTAAACCACGTGTGAACCAAGAGCTGGTTCAGAGTTTCATTCAAGCATTCTAGGGTGTGGACATGGGGAATCAAAGGGATGATTCAAGGAATGTAGACCATTTTATCCAGTTCCAGAAGCGGAATCCACCCATATTTTTGGGGTGATTCTAAACCAGAATGGGAGGATGTGTGGCTGATTAGGATAAATAAAATATTCTTTTTAATCAGCACACCATCAAAACTGAAAGTAAAGATTTCCACATACATGATAGAGTAACTTTCATGACATTGGTGGGAGCTAGTGGTGCAGGCTATGATGGATCAAGGCCTGGGAAGGGAGGAATTTGAGGAATTGTTCAATAAAAAATTCTATCCTCAAACGTTCAAGATCCAGAGGATGATAGACTTTTTTAGCCTGAAGTAGTAGAATATCTCTGTCATGGACTATGCTGCTAAATTCATGAATTTAGTGCGCTTTTCACTAGCAGTTGCTACAGGTGAATCACTGAAGAAACGAATCTTTGAATTGGGTTTGCGATAGGAGATTTGCTCGAAGATACCTTTTCCCTATATTACGGATTATACGGAGATGGTAAACAGAGAAATAGTAGCTAAAAGAGAAATCTCAAGAGTTATGGGAGGATGATGTATGATGATACCCACAATAATAGGTAGAAACTCTAATGCCGGGAACATGCGGAAGAGGGACACCTAATTTCATAGTGGGAGTGTGAATCCGAACCGGACGGCTGGATCAGTGAATCTTCCTCCATGAACCATGATGAATGATGGGTGTTTTCAACGTGGCTCGACTGGTCACATAAAGTGAGACTGTACGACGCAACCTATACATTTTCGAAATTGCAAGCAGATAGGGAATCTACGTCACTATTGTAGAAATAACCCGAGGTTGGGTGCACATGACAATTCCCAGGCGTCGCAAGCATCATATGCTTCGACATGATGAGGACATCAGAGTTAGTCTCGTTAGTATAATAGAAATATCCATGTTGATTCTCGAAAAACCACGACTCCTCAACTAGGAGAATCTCAGCAAGGCAACAAGAAGAATAGTGTAGTGACGAAGAAAATTGTATGGAGATGATCAGATGATTGTTGATGATCAGGATGGACCATCTACAGTCAAAGGTATGATCCTTTTTAATTATAGCATTGTTCAAGTGTTGTTTGATACTGGTGCATCACATTCATTCATTGCTTCTTATGTTGGTGACTTGTTATGTATAAAACTCGAATAGAAGCCTTCTGTGTTGAAACTATAATCTCCTCTTGGTGAAAGAGAATGTCAATCCTTAGTGTGTCGAGCATGTGCGATAACTGTTGATAGAGATGAGCAGGAATGGGACTTCCCAATGTTGGATACGGATTTCTATGATGTAATCCTGGGTATTGATTGGTTGGAATGATTTATGGTTCACATCGACTTTTATAGGAGAATGGTTTGTTTCATGACTGAGGACAACATTGACTATCTCTTTATAGGAGAAAGGAGATTAAAGAAGGGTGAAATGATCTTTTCGGAACCAATGGTGGGAACAATATCTTATCAATTAGCTTTTTTGACATTGGCATAAATGGAATAGATTGTGGAAAATAGTTTTCCAGCTGTGGAGGATCAATTTCCAGATGTATTTCCCAAGAACATCTCAGGGTTACCACCACTAAGGGAAGTGGATTTTACGATAGTCCTCTTTCCATGCACGGGTCCTGTTTTCCTTCTGTCTTATAGGATGATACCAATAGAGTTAATGTAATTTAATGAGTAGTTAGGGGAGATGGAAAGAAATGGATTCATTTAACCAAGCGTGTCTCCGTGGGAAGAACCAGTTTTGTTTGTAATGAAAGCTGATAGAACATTGAGGCTATGTGTGGATTATCGTAAACATTACCAAGTTAAAATAAATAATAGATATCCTCTTCCACACACTGATGGCCTGTTTGATCAATTGAGGGGAGCTCATTGGTTCTCTAAAATTGACTTGTGGTCAGGATATCACCAGTTGCAATTTCGCAAGGAGAATATTTCGAAGACATCCTTTAGAAGCAGAAATGGCCACTAATATTATGTAGTCATTCCATTTGGTCTTACAAATTCACCAGAAGTCTTTATGGCATTGATGAATTGGATATTGTAGCGATATATGGATTCTTTTGTTGTGGTTTGTGTGGAAGAAATATTGTTTTATTCATGAAAAAGGGATGAGAATGAGCAACACTTGACGATAGAGTTAGAAATTTGAGAGACCATTAGTTGTATGCCAAATAATCAATGTGAGATTTTTTTTTACTAGAGGTACGCATTCTTAGCCCTGTTGTTTATGAGAAAGGTGTTTCATTGGATCCAGAAAAGATAGAAGTTGTTCTCATTTGGAAACTGCCGAAGAATGTCTTTGAAATTCGATGTTTTCTAGGTCTATCTGGTTATTACTGATGATTTTTCTGTGACTTCTCACAACAAGCATCTCATATGAAAGAATTGATATATAAAAATAGTGCATTCCAATCGACTGAAGAATTTCAGAGATCTTTTCATGAGTTTAAAGTTCACCTTACATCAGCAACCATCTTGATTTTCTTAGAATCATGACATGGGTATGTGGTTTATTGTGATGCTTCGGGAACAATTTTTGGTTGTGTCCTCATTCAAGGAAACCATGTGGTTTCTTATGGCTCAATGCGGTTGAGGGTACATGAGAAAAATTACCCACCACATGATTTTGAGTTGGCTGCAGTCATCAATGCTTTGAAAACATGAAGACATTATCTCTTTGGTGAGAAATTAACTGTGTTTACGGATCACAATATCATGAAACACATATTCTCACAGCGAGATTTGAATCCGAGGAAAAAGAGATGGAGGTATTATCTTCAAATGTTCGACTATAACCTGATGTATACACCGGGTAAGGGAAATTCGATGGCTGATGCATTAAGCAGGAAGTCGTTTTCTTATTTGGCAATGGATGCTTCAGATGAATGGTAGTTGATGTCGGTCTTAGCCGACATGCATGTGGATTGTGATGACCGAGGTGATGTTGTTGTTTTCTTTTTAGCTACACCTATTCCTGATTTGGTGGAGATTGTAAAGTAGGCACATGCATATGATGTAGGCTGTGTGGAAATGAGATCAAAATTCAATAGTAGGGAGACCATTGAGGGATGGAAGTTGGATGGGAGTTCTGTTTCGAGGTATTGATATTGGATGGTTGTGCCCTTAGCTCCTAAGAAAAAACTCCTTAATGCATACCACCATTCAAGATGTGATATACATCCGGGTACATAGAAGATGTATAAGGCGCTAATGTCGCAGTTTTGGTGGAGCAGCATCAAAAGGAAGGTGGTCGTGTTCGTCTCACGATGATTAACTTGTCAGTAGGTTAAAGCAAAACATCAGAGACCAGCTGGTATGTTACAGTCTTTACCTATCACAGTGTGGAAAAGGTAGAAGGTAGTAATAGATTTTGTTACAAGTCTTCCTAGAACAGTCTAGAAACATGATTCTATTTGGGTGATAGTGAATCGTCTAACCAAGTCGGACTATTTCATCCTGATTCATGAAAATCATATGGTGGAAGATATTTCAAAAATCTATATCTGAGATGTGGTAAAGGGGCATGGTGTATCAGTTTCCATTATCTCAGATAGAGATCCAAGATTCACATCTCATTTCTGGAAATCATTACAGCAAGACCTTGGGACTCGGTTGACGATGACCATGACGTATCATCCTCTGACGGATGGGAAATCCGAGCAGACGATACAAACATTGGGAGACAGGTTCCGGTCTTGTGTAATTTATTTTGGTGTCTCGTGGAAGGTGCATATTTATTTAGTGAAGTTATCATATAATAACATTTATAAAGCCTCAATACGCATGGCACTGTTTAAAGAATTGTATGGGCGTCCTTTCATTTCTCCACTTTGTTGGGTGGAAACAGGTGAGACTTCACTAGTGGGGCCGAGCCTTGTCCACGTGACAACGGAGAAGATCCATTTGATTAGAAAGATGATGGAGATGGCATAGAGCCATATGAAATCTTATGCTGATCATCGACGAAACCATTGACGTTTATGGTGAGTGATCAGGTATTTTTGAGAATCTCTCCAATGATTAGACATCGTCGTTTTGGGAATCAGGGAAAATTATCTCCTCTATATATAGGGCCTTTTGAGATACTAGAATGGGTTGTCAAGGTGGTATATAGGTTGGAATTACCCCCACAGTTTACTGCAATTCATAATGTGTTCCATGTATCTCAGTTGAAGAAGTATCAGTCTGATCCTGACCATGTGATCAGATGGGGTCACATTAACCAAGAGCCAGATGCTTCTTTGATACATATCCCGATATGAATAGTGGATAGGCAATATAATGTCTTGCGTGAAAAAATAATCACACTAATGTGGATTTTATGGAAGCATGGTCATATTCAGGAAGAGACGTGGGACCGCGAGAAGGAAATGGGAGAGCAGTGGCCAGAACTCTTTCAGACAAGAATTGGTTTTCTTATTTCTATGGACTGAAAGTCCAATGGTGGGGAGAATGTGGTACCCCGGTTTATAGTATATAACCCTTACATGATGCTTTTCATGGTTTTAAATGTTAAGGGTGACGTATTGGAGAGTCGGGATATCCTTTACTAATGTTTGAAGAAAAGGGGAAGGTGCATGGGCGGTGCACAGTTTGTCTAACCGTGTGGCCAAACTGTGTCTGAATGACTGAGCAAGTAATGCCTTCTGCAAGGTCGGAAGACGGTTAAAGGAAACCGTGCGATGAGGCCATGCGATAAGGGTGGCTGAGGTAGTAGCTAATGCACAGTTAGCACACATTTTGTTAAACTTTGTGGACTAACCTTGCGGTCAGTTAAAATTAGATCCTTAAATTGTAGATCTAAATCATTTTGCCTCTAATTACTTCATTAAAGTTTTTAATAATCCTTAACTCGGGATTTTGGTTCTCCTAAGGTAAAAGAAGGTTCTCCCATCATTTTGGAGGCGATCTGAAGGATTCTCTTGGTGATTAAAAGCTAGATTCTTAGGGTATGTGAACATTCTTGTTTGATTTCTCAGATCTACTTAGTTCTACTTCTCCTCTTCTCTCAATTTCATAGATCTACACACTCTATGGGTAGATCTAAGCATGTAGATGCCAAATGTGATGAGTTTTTGTCTTGCTTGTGTTAGGAGAAGAGATCTAAGGAGGATCCTTGGTGAATCGGCCTGGTTGTCTTTTGCATTATCCATTTGTTAGGGTATTCTTCAAAACCTCGAGGTAGGTGGCTTCACTCTCATTTCATATTTCATAGAACTTGAATATTAGTTTCAAATTGTTTTCTTTGATTGAAATGTTCTGTTTATCTATTCTGAATGTGTGGTGGAAACCCCTTTTTGGTAATGGTTGATGGAAATTGTGTGTTTTTGGAAAGTGGTTGTTGATGTAAATTTAAAATGATGATTTTAAATTGACAATGGGTTTTAAACTTGAATGAAATGGTTTTCAATAAAAAGGGTGATCCTTTATTGAATGGTTTTGAACACACTTGGTTTTTTTCGATGGATTTTCATGGGTTGTGGTGTGTGTTCATATGCATTGGGATGGAAAAGGGCGAGAAGTACCCCCATCAAAAAGGTTTGGATGGATAAGGGAAAGAAGTACCCTCGTCAATAGGTTGGAATAGATAATGTCGTGATGTACCCCCATCAAGGTAGTCCATTAAGTGACGAATTAGTGGAAGGATAACTCACCAATCGCGGGTATAGGGAGGTCCAGGTTGAATGCATGACTGGTTGTGTGGATTTCTGGAATGGAATGAATGTGCCAAAAGAGAAATGTGAATTTGATTGGAAACCTTGCCAGGTTGTTCTTCTTGAGAAATATGGTTTTTTTTTGGAAAACAATTTTGAAATAGAACTTGTTTAATGCGAACTATTTTGGAATTGTTTTATATAATTTTTTTATATAAATGTGATAACATGTTTTATACTGGAGGCATGGGTTGGGAAGTCATCGGGGAAAACATAATGGGTTTCATTACTCATCCCTAGCTTTGGCACGTTGGTTCTTTTATAGATGTCATATATCGGGATGTTGGAAAAGGTAAAGTGTCACTTGTTTATAGAACTGCTTTGTGATGCTTGGGGTGTTTCTTAATGTTGGAGCATGGAGCATGAGAAGCATGGTGTTGGGTTGTTTTCTGGTGGTCTTTCAGTTTTTCATTCTAATGGTTACTCTGTTTTTGTGTTGGTTTCCGTTGTGGTACTTTTTGTTGGATTCTGATAAAATAAATGGTTGAGTTGTCATAGCTTTTATCTTGCATCATTTAGTATATTTGTTTGGTTTTGGTTGTTGGCTCTGTGGTATGTTATTAAAGGGTAAATATTCACCCACTTGTTTTGAATCCCTTCGTCATTTATTACATGCCTTTGGTGCCATGGGGATGTTTCTCAAGGCCTAGTAATTACTCGTTGAGCTCTCAAGAAAATGAGAATTGGTGGGTCATTACGAATAGTAAGAGAAAAATGACTTTTTTAATATTATACAGCATGAATATATTTTTAAATATTAATAACACATTACTTCCATGAATATTCCTCTATAAAATTTAATGATTATTTTTAACTAAATTATCTCCATTAAAATTGAACAAAATTATGAGAAAAGTATATTTTTTTAAGATGAAGGTATATTTTTTTCAAGATATAATTTCAAGTGTTTTATCAAATTTATTTTCCATCTTATATGATTCTATTTTAATAGTTATGTTTCAATATATTTAATTAATATGATTTTATTGTGTAAATTATTGAATGATATTTTATATGGGTTTTGTTATAATGGAATGATATTTCAGGAAACCATATCATTTAAGGGGTTATGCTGTGATTAATGATTTATGTTTTTGGGGAACATTTAATAATAATATCATTATGAGATGGGTGAGACCGGTATCTCCCTCCAATGCATTAGGTAATGATTCATATCTCTTGAGATTAACATGACTGTAACAAAATGTAAATATAGTTTAGTAATACAAGGATGAAATTTCATTTAATTCTTGTTCAGTAATGGACTTTGCCAACTATGATGTTCCTGGAGGAAATTACATAGCTTTTATGTAAATCATTATTTTTTTTGACACAATTACATTTTTAATATCAATTCCATTTTACCATGGTAAATGGTCATTTATGATATATTCCATATGTTAAAAAATATTTATTTCCTGACTCACGAGATTGTTATTTAAATATTATAATCATTTTTTTACATTCTTATGTATATTGTATGATTTATGGTCTCCATGTTTACCCTTACAGAAAATTTGAGGTCACCATTTTTATGTTTTCTTTTCCCCATTATATAAAGAATGGTTTTAGAATAGAAAAAAATTGTATTATATTTATGGGAGATTTCGATGATCTTTCACCAGCTTTTAAGATTATGTTCCATGTTTCCAAAGACACTAAATGATTAAATTCATTGGGCATATATATTTTTAATATATTATGTATACCACAAAAGAAATGTAATGTCCATGTATTCAATCTGGGGTCATTAAAATGTCCCAAAAATTATTCATAATAATCCTTAAACCCTATATAAAGACTTTATAATCCTGGGATGATTACAATAATCTCAATATGTGACAAAAAATGAAGTCCATCAGTCATATTAAAAATAATGAAATCATAAAAGAATTTTTTTTCTTTAACATATTAAACAATTATCACTAATTATACATTATATAGACATGATATCATCTATAATAAATTAAAAAATTTCACAAAATATATTAAAGAATAAAGGAAAAAATCACAATCTTTATGGTCTCAAAGATAACACGAGTTACCAGGAAATTTTTTTTCCTATAAGCATAATTTTATAATTTACATGAGAATATTAACTCAATTATAATAAAATGAACTTAACATATAATTTTAAATTAATTGATTTCCACAAAAAAACATTATAATTAATATAAAATTCATTTCTGTTGTGAGGGAAATATTCTTGGATGAAACTTTACAAGAAACCTTATAATTGGAATAATCATCTCCACTGAATTCCAAAAAAAATAGAGATAAAATTCTTTAACCACTACATTGGAGTTATATACAATGATAAAAGGATGAAAAAAATTTATATAACCATTGAAGGAATAAAAAGTTTTAATCTTAAACATATTCATCATAAATATATTCAAAAAAACTCTCATTTTTAAGACACATTCAGATATTATGATACCATATTATTTTAATTTTTTTTTTCAAAACAAAAATTCATAAAATATAGGGAATTATGGTTTTACATTGATAAGAACATGGATTATTATTAATTAATATGAGCATAAAATAATTATTTTTGTTGTAGGAAAATCAATTTACAATGTTAATGTTAAAATAGAGTATAACTTTTTTTAAAGAGTTAATCCATTTTATAATAAAATACGTACAAAGAATCAAATAGAAATAAATGAAAAGACAATAAGTAGAGAAATAAAATACCATTTATAGGTCATTTATGTCCATATCAATTCTTCAATAAAATAATCATATCTAAAAATAAATAGATGAAAAATATTTAAAAAAATATACGTTTAAAAACATTTAATGTAATTTTAGAAGGTTAAATATCTTTTACCAGGTGTCAAACACATCACATACATTCAATATCCAACTAAATAATAAATGTATGATATTTATTTACAAATTAATAAACCCTTTAATATTTAATAAGAAATTATTTTTTTTCATGTAAAATATAAATACATAATCAATTATGTACATGTTGAAAGTTCTGAATATATTCAACTAATATATTCAAAATTACAAAAGTATATTGACTATGCTGAAATAGTAAATTATTACATTATCTTGCGAATAAAATCCATGTTACTAATATAATTTTTTACGTAAATTATAAATTCAAAATATATAATGGATGATGTTTACAGATAATTAAACACATTATAATCATAGAGACAGTTGGACCTATATACGCATGTGTTAAATTTCAATTTTTAAAAAAAATTACAGAAAGAAGGGAGATAAAATTTTATTTAAATATAATAATTATTATAGTATAAATCTAAAATTATATATTTAAATATAAATATTTCTAGTATACATGTTATTTATTCATAGAAAATGTTTCTCATCAATTTCTGGAGGTGTAAATCCACATATGTGCACGAACGACGTGATCATTTTTAAATCGAGGGAGGGGTAAAAATATATATGATATAATATCATTGAAAATTTATAAATATTTCATTAATATGTTATATATATATATATATATAATAAATCAGTCATCATAACCATATTTGAAAAGTTGTGATGGATATATATTTCATCGTTTCGCGTGGGGGTTGTCTACCGCACATATGAACAATTATTTTTTACCCATTTGATGAAAGTGGTGATGTATATAAGTTATTTTAATAACATAAAAATATATAATTTAGTGAATTATTTTATTGATATTATTTAATCAGGTTTGAAGAACATCTTAAAGATGTATAAGATTAAATAAAACAAAAACATTTGGTTGCAAGCTATACCCCATCTTCAAACGACCTACTAGAATTTATACATTGTTTTATATATGGTGGGTATTATAAAAAAATGATATCTCTATAGTGTGGGGAGTGGTGTTACTAAATGAATTTAAGATATTGAGATTATAAAAGGGTTATTTATATTTTTATTGGAGAGGACATGGGGTTCACTTTTATAAATGAGTGCAGATGATGTTTTGGAATTACTGAAATTATTAATTTATGCTATTTTACTTTTCACTTATAAGTAAAAATATATTGATATAATTTTAGGTTATAATAATTATCATACAAAATAATATCATATAAGAAATATTTTACTTGATTAGGTGATGTTTTTAAAAATTTTCCGTCAGATTCCCCTGTTATGCATTTTTAGAGTAAAACTCTTATCGAGATATTAATTTTTTAGGTGTTAAGAATTTTAATATAAAAGGAATATTGATAAATAAATAAACCATGGTTGAAATTTTTATCTATGTATTATTATATTTATATTGATTTATTTTTCATTATATTTTAATTATATAATAAAATATTGTTTTTATAAAATTTAATTAATCTGATTTTTTTCAAATACATGAAATATTATAATATAATATATATCTAAATATTGTAAAATGGTTAGAAAATGGCATGAAGTTATTGATAATTTGAATATGTAATGAATAATATTTAAAAATTAAAATTTTTAGGGTATTTTATCATTTTAATTATTACTTGTTTGTTAAAAACATTATTAACCAATTTTTACCTTAACATTTGTAATTAATTTTCAATATAAAAGTGGTAAAATTTTATTTATTAGGTAAAACTAGCTAATAAATATCTAATTAATTATATTTTATGTAATTTATATTTCTTATTTTCCTCTTTAAATTATATTTCAATTAATTTAATAATTTACAAAATATATTAAATGTAATATTCATTTATTATCATTTTTTTGACACTTTTCAATTAATTTTACATTAAATCCATCAATATATTAATGAAATATGAATATAAATCACTCACACAACCATATTATGTTATATAGTGCTATAAAATTTAGGTAAAACTATTAATATCCTCAAGAATTTATTTTATTTAATTTTTAAAATCATTTATTTGATATTTCTAATGTTTGTAAAATCATATATTGGTATTGTATAACTATTAAAGATAATTATTTCATGTCTAAAAATAAAATATTATTATACATAATAAAATAAATTAATAATGTTAAATTGAAACCATATCATTTATTAAATATTTATTCTTATTTTGTTCATTGTAATAAAGAGTTATTTATTATTTTATTTTGATTTTTGATGCCGTATGTAGAAATCAGAGAAGTATTCAGATAATTCACATGAAATAATATCAAAAATTAAAATAATTCCTTAAAAACAATATAAACATACATTATAGTTATTATCCAAGACCTATAACTAAATTTTACTTCTCATATATAATCACTAGACAATAAATTATACATATCCAAGATCATATAGGAAAATCGTCCTCAATGAAATTGAATTTCAAATTTAACATCAAATAATCATAAATAATATTTTTAGAATTTTTTTGCATTATATATCTACTATAATACCATACATAATTTATTACATAATATTAATAAATTTATATATTTTATTTATTTCTTGGAGATCTCATAAATGGGATCATATTTCATAAGAACTTGATATTTTTTCTATTCCCAAATATTTAAATTCAGCACAAAAATCTCAAAAATTAATATGAGAAGATATATTAATTTATGAATGATATAATTAATTAAATTTTATAAAAATAAATTCCAATTTTTGTGTGATGTTTCATTTAGTAATACCTCTTTTAGAATGAATTTTCTAAAATAAAGTTTGTTTACTAAAAAATAACTTATATGGCAATTTTTATACAATTATGTTTAATATAAAATTAAACTAGATATAAATAACTGATGGAATATTATTTTAATTTAAAGTAAAATATAATTTATAAAGATAATTTTTAACGAAGGCAAATGATAATTTTACAGAAACCTATATTTTTAACTATTCACAAAAAAATCAATTTCACAAATAATCCCAAAATATCCCTCTATTCTAATTTTTCCTCATGAATTAAAAATTTATATAATCCATATCTTGTAAAATATATAAACATTTTATAAATAATTGATTAAAATATAACCCAATAAGAAATAAAACCAATTTAGTGATGAAATAAATTCTCTTGAAATATACATCTACATTACTAAAAAATAACTTCTTATTTAAAAATAATTAATAATTAAATCCCTACAATGTCATCTTGAAATTCAATCCCTACAATGTCAAGGAAATCAATGTAGCCATTAATATTGACTACATGTGGCCCAACTGGAACAAAATATCCATGATTTGTGGTAAAAAAAGCATTGGATATATCATACCTATCTTGACTCAGATTCTCATTATAAAGATTCGAAATTGAGAAATCATGATATATGCTTCCATTTCTACGTGTTTCTTTAAAATATCATTAGACATGGATGATAATGTGAAGCAATGAGCATCTATAGTACCATTTAGATGTTTCTCAAAGAGAGATAGTTCTTCATCACTTTCCTCATTTATAGGTGTTAATTGTAATGTTTCTTCCAAAACATATAATATTCTTTAATGGTGAAGGATTCTGAGTAAGATCCCATTCCATCCTTGTAAATTCATTCTGGTGAGAATGTATTTATTTTTGAGTATGGATCACAATGATATATTGGATGTAATTTTATTACTATATCTCTTAAATTGATAAGAAGAATTTGTGAACTTTATCTGATAAAATTAAAAAAATAAATAAATATTGTATTTATTAATATCTAGCTATTTTTTTTGAAACCCAATAGCCAACAGCTTTAGGTTCAGAGTACCCAATTTCTTGAACATTATAGCATCATGGTTCCAAATTTCCCTCCATATTACCCCTAATTTTTTTGTTTATGAAACTTGACTGGTTTTAGGTATCTGTTTCAAATGCCAACTGCAGTAAGTCACAGTTCCTTAAACCATTGAGTGGAATCCCAAATGTAAAATAATTTCATTGTATTTACGCATCCTTTTCCTATTAGTTACACCAATTCCTGGTTTTTTATGCCTAACCTAGATGTGAAAAATGTCATGTAAACACAGAAACGCATGTTAGAATTCCACAATAATTTAATTCACTGCAACATTGGAAGTCAAGAACATTAATCTATTGTTAGATTCTAAATAAAGTATTGGAAGGCTATACTGACTTAATATTTTATTGAGTGATTTTATCCCATATACATAAATTTCTAATTATTATATTTATCACATGATTTTTAATACTAATTGGTATTATTTATGTGATTAAAGTTTTATTTAACAAATATTTAGAAATAACCAAGTTTAATTTTGTTTTATATTGAATGATTTCTAATTCATTAATTATGTGATTTTTATAAGACATCCATAATGAAATATCTATGACAATTACATAAATAAAATAAATATTATGATCCCGATATTATACTAATGGTTAGTTTATCTCGTTGTTTATAAACTAATCATTGTCCAATGGGAGAAATGCATTTAACTAGTTGAAGTTCATGTTTAGAAAATTCTACTTGTCCACCATTGTAAATCTATAGATTGGTTTCACAACAGATCCTAATGTAAACCATGTCCACTATCATTAAATCTCTATCCGTTACAAATGAACATACTCACATATAGGTGAGGGGTAAAAGGGGGTTTACATAACTGATACAATAGCCAGGCATTCCCTACATATTAATGAGGAGACAATCAATGCATGGAACCAGTTAAATTTAATAAAAATTTAAAACAAACCCAATTACATACAAAGGTCTGGTCTAGTTTCTAATAATCCACTATCATGCAATGAATTACACATTTAACAAAATAGCATCAAAATAGTAATCATTATTTTTTGTGAGAAATCATGCCTGAAATGGTTGATTATTATATTTAATTAACCAATCCTTTTATCATAATTGTTATAAAAATTTTATAGACATTCTCATCCAAGAAAATGTTAATAAAATAAAATTAATTCATTTAAAATTATCCTTGTACATAAATATATTTTGGAGTTAAGACGAGGAATACATATCCCAATCAACCCAACCTGTATTATACTCGTACACTGTTTACTGTTGTGACATATTTCATACACGACATATTAAGGAATTTCACGACATGTACTTCACCGATGATTAAACAAATTACATGACATTTCAGTCATGTGTTATGATTCAATGTTCGTAGAGTGACAAATGGTAATATGACTCATTCATGATTTTCATATCTTGAAATATATGTAGATATTAATTAAAATTTTAAATATTTATTTATTTTAAAACCTATCACAAGGAATGTTCAATATTTAAGAACACACAAAAGTACATGTATCTAGGTTTTCATTGTAAAATAAATAAAATCTAAATCTATGTATCATATTATAAGTACATGACATGTAAATTTGAAATACACAGTGTTTATACCTCTCGTATTCTATCCTAGTCACAATCCGAGGGTCTCTATGTGTAGTTTATGCCTCAAAATATTTGAAGTATATGGTGTTTACAAAGGGACATAAGATGTGTAGAATTCGTGTTTCCTGTTCACCCATTGGTTCAGACACCTATTGAACAAATGAATCATATATGATGAAAAAGGACCACACACTGTGTCTAATGGGCCACATGACATGTAGTCCAATTTATCAGCTCCATTCTGTTCTAGTCAACACATTTTTTAATAATTACCAATACCAAATGAAATAACCTAACGTGGGTTTAGTAATTTCAGAATAAAATCATAGTGCACTGATAACAAATACAAAACATGTAACTATCATTACACAATGTGAACTACTGTGTTATCAAACAAGAATCCGTGGATCCTCTAGATGAGTTGCATGAATTTATTTAAATTAATACATTAAAATTCATGATTACATCTATTTTAAATGAATGAGGATGATATGGATTTATAAATTCAAAATAAAAGAATGTTTATTCTTGAATTGTAAAAATAAATTATAAATTTGTAAATCAATATAAATCATAAATATTTATAAACAATTTTATACCCCACTCTGATACCACTGGTTGGTTCCCAGTGTACAGGAAGCATACGATGGATAATGACCAACTTTAATTTTTTCAGTTATCAATTACCAATCCAAGAAATATGTGATAAAGAACACCATGTTCTATTAAATTGAATCAAATTAATAGAAGATGAAGAATTGTGAATGTACCAAGAGATAAGGTTCAATACATATTGATGGTGATTAATTTAATTTTATAAATAATTTCTTCTGAGGAAATATTTCTTTATTGATGTGTCTTGCTGCAGATCTGCAGTACCCCATCATTGAATTGTATAAACCAAATGTAGATTTCCTATGGTGGTGATCCACCAGTGTCCCACGAATCTCTTGATGTCACAGAATGACTCTCTGAGTGATATCATAAAGGATACTTTCACTTTCATTATCCTCTATTGATCACCTTGAGAAATACCTCCAATGTTTTATCATTGATCTAGTGGAGGAGGATTACACTCTCTTCTTGAAACCATTAATTGGGGAATATAACTCTCTAGGATCAAGAGGTTTTCATCAAAACCTTTGTGCATAACTGAATATGAATTTTAAAAAATTTTATAATTGGGTTTATGTTTTTCTCAGGTTAAAGTAAATTAATTTTACATGTTCTCTTAATATTTATTTTATCTTAGAAAAAACCAATGTCAAATAAAAATAGTATGATTATTATTTCTCAACATGCAGTGAACATAGGAATTAAAATTTAAAATTATATTGTTATATAATTTCTAATATAATTAATTCTAACAATACCATTATACATGGGATACTATTACTCAAAATTATTTTTTGAGCCTCAAATAAGGTCTATTTAGTAATAAAATAAATATCAGTACATTTATCTCTAAGAAAAAATTTATTATATTCAATAGTAGAAAAATAAATACTTATTAAATATTCTGCTCCGAATATATTCACTCAATTAAATAGTGACAAAATAAATGTGATCAAGCATACATGAATAATCCTTAAACCACTTTCGCAAATAATATTTATTTAAAATATTAAATAAAAAATATTATTAAATTAGTTTTCTAAGAATCATGATACACTTAGCGTGTGACCCTCTAGGCCTATTCTTAAATGGAATTAGCCAATGCAGCCTAAATTAATATTTAAAAATCTAGACACTTTTCATGGAACACATAGAGAATGAAGTTAAAATTGAAACAACATGTCACCTAATATGTATGATTACCATGAGATATAATTCTTTTATCACAATATATCAAATCATGTAAGTAGAGCACTGGTCCCCTCAAACTATGTACTCGATATCTCTTTCATTGACTTTTTGTA
Source organism: Viscum album (assembly GCA_963277665.1). NCBI lineage: Eukaryota > Viridiplantae > Streptophyta > Magnoliopsida > Santalales > Viscaceae > Viscum > Viscum album. Next base: position 2,079,115,994 of record OY728152.1, on the reverse strand, counting down.
AATAAAACTTTCCTATAGAACATCATGGACATTGATTTATTTATTCTATATCATTTTCATCTATGGTCCTGAGATATTAACTTCCATTAATAATCGTTAGGGATAAATCATTAATCACATTATTCATTAATGAAATATTACTCATGATGCCCCCAACATATCCAACTTCACTGTGAAAATATGTCATCAATATTTTCATCAATATATATATCATAAAACTCTTTAATAACAACCTTAAAGTCAATGTGCCAACAAACACATCCATGGATTGGATCATCTAATGCCACTTTGAAATCTGGAATTTTTACTGGGGAGACCCATTCATATAATATGAATAATGGATATTACCCAGAGCAGACACCTGGAAAATGTGCCTCAATGTCCAGTGATCCCTCACCCTAGATAACCTGTATCATTGTTTCCCACAAATGATATAATATAGATATTGAACATATATTCAAGAATAGTGTTATAGCACTTTTGGGTTCCCATCATTGCAGGGAACATCTTTGATGTTATAGTGAGACAGATACTCTTAGATTATTATCTCAAATTGTGATACACAAAAGGAAAATTATTATGTGATAAAGTGTTTATTCATATTCCAAAACCTTGAATAGATTTTAATCATAATGTACAAAGAATTATTTTCTAGGGAACCGACTCCAACACTATACTCATATCATAATAATATCATGATAATAATTTTTTAGATGTTATTACAATAATGGTACAATAATGATTTTGTCTCTTATATGTACTGAGAATAAAGAATCATCATCAGTGTGTGTTTGTGTTCATCATCACCTCCACGAGGTGATGACTTCACTTTTTTATTTCCACCTATAAATGAATATTATTAATTATGATGCTGATGAATAAATATGAAGAATATAATTTATTATCTGGTTCTTAAATTATCAATTATTATCTACATTTACATTTATCATTTATTGATTAGGATAATCATTTATGATGAAATTCGTAGACTACCTCATCCATAAATATATTTTTTTTTCCTTTTAAATTTAAGTTCATTATAAAAAAATATTAAAATAATTTTTACTATCATAAAAAATAAAAATAATATCAAATTTAGTTTTTATTAATTTTTTTTAAAATGACTACTCTAACTATATTAACCAATCAATTTAACGAATGTTCATGTTTAGATTGGTTTGAAAACCTACATGAAATATTATATGATATAAATCAAACAATTATTATGAAAAAATGATAGTATAATGTTATATATATAATTAATGAATTATTATAATTTTTATTGATAGTATTAATTAATATTTTAAACATTAATTAGTAAAATAACCTTTATAGGTTGAAAATCACAGAAAAATCTCCATTATTGATTTATTTTCCTAGGATAATGATCAATGTACATGATGATATAAATTTGAAATTCATAATTAATTATATTTAATCCAATATATTAATATCAAATAAAATTTAATGATTAAATTTATAATTGGAATGAACTCTAATATGTCTCCTTTGAAAGAGTATAAAATAGATAAATCTATAAACACCCAATATTGGAGAATAGAGAAATATAAAATAATATAAATGACGATTATGAAAATAAATTTAAGTTATAAAAAGTTTTATGTATGAATATATGTTTTAAATAAATAATTATGTTATATTTTTCATATAGTATTATATATTGCATCCTTGTATATTTGGAAACAATATATGGGTTTTGGCCTCAATTTCATTTCTCTATGATATGTTTATATTGTACCAATTGTTTACATGTTTATAGTGCAACTTATACAAAATTTTAATTTTTATATAATTATTATATTATTTTTCATGTTATTCAATGATCAAATTTTTTATCACATTCATTATTTTTGGGGTCAAATGCTTTAAATGATGTATAGGTTTCATCTCGAAACATCATTCTTTGAGGCAGATGTTATTTTATTCAAAATATTTCCTTAATTTGAAAAGAATTATTAGGATTTTGTATATAATTTCTTATATTATTCTTATTCAAGAATGATTAAAATTCTACAAAATGGTTTATATCTTTCAAGTGGTTGTTTTTAGAATGTTTCTTTATCTGCATGGGTTTTTATTACTCATTTTACATTCATTGTGTTAAAAATTTTATTCATGAACCCAATTCTTATAAGATGAATTATTTTTATTTATGAATATAATTTTTATTTTCACATTAATTTATTTATATATATAATTCATTCCCATTAATTACCTTATAATGGATCCTTACTTGATATATGATGATATTAATAAGGGTTTTATTATCTCATATCTGAATCCCTTCAGTCTAGTTTATGATATATACCATTTTTACATTTCAATTGTGTAAATAATTCCCCAATAAAAATTTCTATAATTATTATAATATATTTAAATATTTTAAATATTTTTTTCTATTTATAGCACTCATTAATTTTTTTATTTAGTTATTAGAATCGTTGTAAGAGGTTTTGGGGCAGCAATTTTTTTGTTGGATCATAACTTCTATTAGTTCAAAATAATCCATCATGATTGATATATTATAACCTTAGATGATATTATTATTTATATTAAAAATATTTTATATAGAAATGGGGATGCAAACCAGTATATTATTTGATTTTGATAATATTATTTTATTAACTTACATTTTTATTAATAATAATTCCCATTTATTTTAATGTATTTTTCATCATTATCCCTATTTTTCACATCCTATGAATGTCCACATTTAAATAGTGGATAAAAAATTTCAATTAATATCTAACTATATTTTTAGACCCATTTTCTTATATTATTTAAATTCATTATTTATCATTTTTTATTTTGTGCGTTATTAGTATAATTATTTTGAACATTTTCAAATGTTTTTTTTATTATTTCAAAAAAATTTATATTGTTATGAAATATATATTTTTTAGATTACATATATGTAATTTTCAGCTATATATTGTTAATTATTTTTTATATAAATTAATTTTTTTTGAAAATATGTTTACATTTCCATTTTTCATACAATATATTTTTTATTTATTCATTATTAAATATTATTTCAAATGTAATATTTTCATATTATTTTCACTTATCCCTTTTAAATACCTATTAATATTCAGGTATATTTTTTTGAACTCTTTATAAAATGGTTTTAAAAAGTTATTATCATTCAAATATTAATTTATTAATAATTTAATATACAGTTTATCATTAATAAAAAATTTGAAATGATTTATGTGAATACTAATTATTTTCACTTCTTATTTTACTCCAAAATTTTTTGTCCACTAAATTTATGTTTTGATATTAAAATATTTTATATTATTTAATGAATTATCTTGGGATAAGATATTTTGATATCCTTTATTTATTTTTTTCATTTTATGTCATATGTTTCAAAAAAAACATTCATTTTCCTAGGGTAATTTATTTTATTATACTAATAGATTTATGGTGGAATACATATGTATGGATTTTGATGGGTGGTATCCAATATCACTGTAATAATCATGAAAATAAGGTTATATCTCCTGGTATAGTCCAGAATAGATATATTTAGTCTAATCACACATCCGTTGGAATTGCGGGAATGATATCAATTTCAAGTGTGGACATAATTAGATTATTCACATCATCATGGGTAAAAGGAATTTTATCAAATATGATTCCATATTATATTTAATTTTCAGCATTCTATTGTTGTTTATGAAGTTATTACACTTTTACATGTTCAATTTAGTTCCATTAAATTCCATATTATACTGATAATGAATTATTTTTCAAATTATTCATTACATTTATATCATTTCAATATGTTTTACATTTAAATATATGCGTTCGGGGAATGTTGTATCTTTTATTATTATTCTTTATTTTTTTATGGTTATTTTATTCCCCATAAGTTTTTATGATTATCATAAATGTATTATTATCTTTTATCTATATATTTATATCTTTCTCATAATATCTTCTATGGTTATGATCTAACTCGTTACAATATTAATTTTTCTATTATAGAGTGATTGATCATACACTTTTTTGTGTTTATAGTCCCCAAGTATTTTATATTATTGTTGAATGTTATATTAATTAAAATGGTTCTATAGGATCAATTTTATATATATTGTTTTTCCAGTGTTTTATAATATGATATTTACATTGTTAATCTCCAACACAATAAACAGTTCAATATTGGGGTTATGCGATTATTTTTTAGAATAATTATTCAAGTCATTGTGTTATTAAAATTTTTACAGTAATATTATAATGATTAAATTAATTTATATTATTACATCTCTAATTGGATTATACATTTTACCACATGAAAATCAATAACCAAAACCCAAAATTGTAGATGTCTAGTGTATCAAAAATATTGGATAAAAAATCATTATGAATATAAAATAATGCTTTTTTCAATTCTCATCAGTGTGATCCATAAATTCTATGAAACATTACTATTATATTTGGAAAAATAGAGGCATATATAAGAAAAAGGGTGAGCTAGGAATCTTTTTAGGGGAATAATCAATAAAACCATTCTAAAAAGGTATACATATGTGTCTACATCAATATCATGAAACCATAAATTGGTGTTATTTATATTAATATATATTCAATTGTTACCTGTGGATATTATATCATATTGTTAATTAATTATAGGAATTTGGAAACAGTATAAATAGTAAATCATAAGAAGTTTTTTTCATCAAACAACAAAGACATCATAATTTTTATGCTATGAATAACTAGTCTTTCAATGTACATGGTTAGTCATTATTATAATTTTATACATTTTATTCAATAATCAAATGAAGGTTCAGTAAAAACCCTGTAATATTGATTTAAATACATTGATTATGGAGAAAAAACATAAGAAAAACATTGAGAATAAGTATAGAATTACATACTATAATTTTGGTAATATAAAGATTATATTGGTATTGTAGAAATATATCCCTATCATGGTACTAAAAGTGGGAATGGTACTGGAATAGATTTATTATAGGGTAACAACTCAGAAAAGATATGTTGGGCCTAACTCGATGTAACCTCATACATGAAAATGGCCCTTATTGGGATCCTGGATTGAATCTTCTATGGGATGTGCATACTATAGAACAAATTTTCATTATTGAAATTTAGCAAGTATTTAAATGTAATGATATCCCAAGAAAATAAATATTTATGATTTTGAAGTAAACTATGAACAAAATTCATAATTTATATAATTCAATATTTATATTTTTACAAACATAATAATGTTATGATATAATCCATTATATATCATTATTTATAAATAACACCTAGAAGTAATAATGGTATAATCACCCCTGGAAACTTTTTAGATTTCCCTACCGAGGAAACTAATCTAGCTGGTATTTGGACAGAGAATTACATGGAAATAGTAGGGTAGCTTAATCTGGAAATGACATGTATCCTTTCCTAGATGAAATAACCTATTCTATAGTGATATTCCTTTATTTTATTTCACATTATGTAAAAGAGGACCCCATAGTTTAGTAGGACTACAAATCCGATAGATGTTCATAAATGGATTATGTATTTGGAGAATATCTTAATAGAATTAGGATATAGTGAAAAGGAAACTATTACCGATTATTTTTATTTTCTCTATGGCGATGTTGATCAATGGTAGTACTTAAACCTGAATACTAGCAAGGAAGAAGAAATATAACACATATAATGAATAAAATATAAGGACACATTCATAGACAAATACTTCCATCATGGTCAGAAAATTGAGATGAGGAGAATGTTTCTTAAGTTAATGAAATAGGATGTAGAAAATTTCTCCGATTATGAAGAAATGTTTACATGGTTTTCTAGGCATGATACTGATTGTATTCACATCATGGAGTGAAATAGTTTTAGGTCCCATCACAATAGATTGGCAATTTTCTAGAAATGATATATTTAATGGAATTAATGATAAGAAGAGGACTTCAAAAAACATGAAAACATTAATGATTCAATGAAGATAAAAGAGAATAATGATTATATGAGTTGTGTTAATAATGGAAATAATAAATCTAGTAAATCATTGAAACTATTTGATGTTTGTTATATTTGGGGGGAAAATGGTCACAAGAAAAAACAAGGCAAAGTGATGAAGAAAACAATTCTATCAATTGTTACAACTTCTTAGAGATGGGAAACTGCACAAATTAATTAACTAATTATCAAGTAAAAATACCTCAGAACAAACTATGGGATCATGGTCAAGCATTTGTTATGGTAACAAAGGATTTTTAATAATTAATATAAATTTTTATTTTGATCTATGAAATATGTCATGAATGTATTTGTCTTTTGATGTTCTAATCGTATGAATAAAGAAATATATATGGAATTCATTTTAGTTATTTTTCATTAAGTATTTATGGGCATATGATAAATGCAACCAAGATATTTTATTCATTGGAATGTTCATCTTTTAAAAAAACACTTGATTTAGCGGAAGAAATCAAATAACATGTTTTAGATATTGAGATAATGATGAAGATATAATTGACTTGGACAAGTGTTGACTACCATGGTACTGATTAATGGAATTTCAATAACTGTTATGTGATATCATCGAAAGAGTTTACAAAACTGATGGATTTAATTAATATATTCAATATCACGTGTCTTGCATAAGAAATAAGGAGGAATAAATGTTTTTAATATAGGTATATGTTGATTCAAGTTATTACCATATTATAAGAAGATTCATGATTAAGTCACTCACATGATAGGAATGTAAAAAAAATATAGTTTCTTCATATCGATTATAGGATAATGATTTATTAATTTTGGAAATTTTTTTAACATCTGACAAATTTTTTAGATCATAATGTTTTGGAAACCAGTTATGTGTCCATTATACATTCATTTCCCTCTTACAATAGATATATGATTTTAACTTCTTTTATGATGTGGGTATTTCAATGATAGTTTATTTTTAAAGACTATATCATCAAAATCATTTTTCAAATGTTAGGATACAATTTATTAAAGGTTCGGATAATGTAAAACCCAGAAATTCTAATGTAAGAAACTTATATTCAATATCTTGAATGAAACACGACAGTAAGTGCCTAAAGGATCATATTATCCTATGATTTTTTAATATATTTACTATTTTTAATTACTTAAATATATTCTATATCTTTTAATTGACACAAATACTACATCATTTTTTCTTACATGCAAGAATGTCCTTATTTGATAGCATGCATTACACATAAGACCTTGTTTAAACTCAACAAAAATATATTATTAAAATATTATTATTTAATATAATAACAAATAAACTGGACATTAAATTAATTTTTTGTATTTAATTAAATAACTAATGAAAATTAATTGTTTAAAATAATATAAATTAAATTCATAGGTTACAAATCAATTACAATTGAATACAGGAACTTATTAAATATAATACACAATGTTATTAATTTTATTCTAACGATGTTTTTTACCCAATTAAATTAATATAATTTAAAATAGTGAGTTATATTAATATGATATATAAAATATATATGTAATAATTTTTTTATATTTTTCAAATATATATTATAGTATTACGATAAAAACAAAACAAATTTTTATGCATAAAACAATATATCATAATTATGGGATTTTTACAACCTTATAAAGGAAATTCAATTTTAAATAGATTTTGACACTATTATCAATTTAATATGTAAAAATAAAATTTTTATTTCGATACTGAATTTATAAAATATCTTAGGGTGTATTTATGATATTTTTTTATGAAGATTTGATTTTTAATGAATAGTGAAAAATATTGAAATTTGTTTCAAAACTATTTTTTCATCAAATTTATTTATTATTGTAATTTTTGTCTTATATTGATTTTATATTTTAAATATGTAATATATTCTTAACTTTATTAAATTTATTTATTTTTGAATTATTTGCATATTGAACTTGACTACGAAAACTATTCAATCTTTTTGTAATTTTAACTTTAAAACCCCGCATTATCATCCCACCCATGAGGTGCTTTGTATATTAATTTCTAAAAATTATGATATTTAAATTTCGAAAAATAAATTAAATATTAGTAATAATTATAATATTAAATTTTTAATAAGAAAAAAAACCGGTGAAAATTTATTTGTGAATTTGATTAAAATTAATTATAATGATTAAGAGAGAATTTATCTTCATAAATGCCTAAACCATGCACTTAAGGCATAATGTGACCCATAAAAACTTCCAAAATCCATTGTATGGAAATATTTAAAACCTATCAACCATTTAATTTTATTAGGTCCATTATTTTATTAATATGTAATTTGAAAAATGTGTATAGAATTCACTTCAATAATTATTTTAAGAGTGTCACTCATCCTCCACTATAAAAGGGACTACTTTCCTCCCAAATTATCACACATCTAAATCCTCCTTGGAAAGAATAATATCTATCAAAATAGATTATAAAAATCCATCCCTAATATTGAAATCCTCCAATTTTGTATAAATCCATCAAAGGAATCCATTATACAAACAAAAATTAGTTACCCTATTAAAAGGTAACATCTTTCCTTATGGTCTTTAGTTTTATTTCCATTCTACAATGCGCAAATATTATTATTATATGATTATATAACAAAAAATCTTAACTATTGAACTATTATTTTTTATTCTATGTTTTTTACCTAAACATATACACAGTTCTATCTAATTGGTAACAATCACAGTATTTCTTATACGAAGAACTACTGCATCACATAATGATGATTGTTCATTTTTTGATTTACCACCTCTCATGATGACCATTATGATAGGAAATCTATTAATACATTACATTTATTCTATTTAAAATTTATTTATTAATAATTACTTTCTTTAATACATATGTTTTTTATTTCCACCTTGTGTATATATGATAATTTTCTTTGAGGATGTGTGGACAACTGCCTCTCAATGCAATATGACGTGTTCATGCCATATATAGAATGTATAAAGGATGGTTTTAAAAAATATATTAAACATATATGACATATATATGATAATTCAAATATTATATAAAGATTTATAAATTAATTTTTATTCTCTTACTGTGAGAATGAAATAAATGAAGCATTTATGCATTTCTACGACATACTATCTCAAATAATGGTGACATTAATTTCTCATCTCCATAGTTTATAGATTATTATAAATATATATTTAACAAATAAATAATATATTTTGTTCATGTTTCAAATTATTGATATAATGAAACCATTATCTATGTAATATGTTAAGAAAAAAATCAAAACATTCTTGGGAAAACTAGAAAATTAAAACCCGAAAGAGTCAATACAATGAATGTTTGTTAACAATTAGGTAATGTGATGTTATAATATTTTAATATATGGTATTATAAACATGATTATAGTTAATATATTAGTTTGTAACATATTTTAAAACAATATACAAGAGACTAAGGACAACACAAAAAATGGAAGGATATGGTAAGGGATTTTGTAAAAATTTACATTCCATTGAGTCTTATTTGTTATTATGATCCAACACTATTTTATATAGTTTATAAAATACCCTTTCACAAATAATATAATGAATTTAATTATTATAGTGATACTATATACTTCATTTAATTTTATAAATTCGTTTTTATTAATATTTAAATGTTTCAAGGATTCATTAGATACTTTAGAATGTTAAAATAGTATTCTCCTAAAGAATGTTCATAATGATTATATTTGTAATATCACTTCATTTTGTGATTGTTAACCTTATCTTGATTTAATAATTATATTTTAATCATTTTTCATTTAGAAATTCCTTTAATATTCTTTTTTTATACAATTTATATTATTATTTCCTAAACTATATATGATTTTACATACACTATATACATTGACAATTATATGATTAACAAGAGATTTATTTATATTGATATATATTATATTCGATTTGGATATCTGTTAATTCATATTTCCTATTGATTAATGGATTATTAAATATGATTAATTATTTGTACACGCAATTATGGATGGAATTCATTATTTATATAGCTCATTGATGAAGAAACATATAGTCATTAGACAACTAACTTGGCTAATTTTTATAGATTTGTGCTGGTTGTTTTAAACAATTTAGAGGATGAATCTATACAATATTATTCCTCATGTACCTAATACATGACATCAAATAATTAATCATTTCCATTATAGATATTTCAATTATTATTTATATATAATATCTTTCATCATTATATAAATTTATACAATTCCTTTTCAGTTCCTTTGATAAATTTCATATGTTTCGGTTTCTAACATTTCCATATTGAATTTTCATGAACTTTTAATTTCAATAGAATGTTTTATCCGTTATTTACTATTACATGTTAGTTTATTCCAATGAATCCATTATTTCATCTGCATTACATAACCATACTGAGCATTTTAGGTCACCCTAATTATGTTCCCTTTACAGAGGTTGTGATGAAATAATATTTTAATAATAATTCATGGTTGAAATTTATTTCATTTTATTCATTATCAAGTTGGTATTTTGTATTTCCCAATGTATTATGGGTATCTTGTATATAACATGGCATTCCAAGACATATAAACTGATTATTCTATCCAAATTTTATTCCTTAAAATCATTCAAACATAATAAAATAATTCATTGGATCTTGGCATTTGGGGTTGAATAAATTTCCTCCTATATATTTTATAGGCAGAAGATAAGAAAAAATCCAGTTTTATATTTAAAAACAACAATTTTTATAAGAACAATTTTATATCCTTTTAGTAGTGAACAAGTGTTAAATAATTATTTATATAATTTAATATATATTATATGTTTATAAAATATAATATTTGAAATAACGATATGAAAATTTACATTTGAGGAATGTTTTGTAATTTTTCTATGAACTATCATATTTTGATGAATAATAAATGATACCAAATATAAATTTAGAACCTATTTTTCATGTAAATAAAATATACAGTTATATTTTGTTATTAATTTGTTTTAATTTATTATTATACCAATTTAATATCATTTAAACCAATTTAGTTCAATTTAAACAATTTGACATTTAATTTTCATATACAAACATATAGAACATTTAATTTTTTTATTGAAAACCTGCTTTTTCATCTTATCTGTCAGAATAATTTTAAAATAAAAATTACCACATTTATGTTTTGAATGAGAAACAATAGATTCCATATTGTTAATAATAAGATTTTATAATTTATAGTAAGGTGAAAATTGTTTTTAAAAAAAATTATTATTGAATGTGAATAAAATTAATCACATGGAATAATGTAAATTTTTATTTACTTGGTGGTTAAACATTAAAATTTGCCCAAATAACTAATAATCACATCCAATAAAACAAATAAAGTCATGAATAAACTATATCCCAAGATTAATATATTGTGGTTCATTATATGATTCAAATGATGTATGCAGGACTTCCCAATAGTATTTATCTTTTTTATATTTACAAGAATGTCACCCCCATGCACATTAAAAATTAACTCCCCCATTCACTTTTTTACACCTATTATCAATTTTTTCTCATCCAAATAATTCCCTAATATTCCCCCAATAGAGCACCTGTAACCCTAGTGGCATCACATTGGTTATAAAATCAACAAAAAAATTGTTTGGTGCAAGCCGAAAGGAGTTACCCGAAGAAGAGGTAACTTTCAACAACACGAATTTTTTACATTGTTCCATTCCCTAATTAATTAATTTCAAATTATATTAATATTATATAATATAATTTTTATATTCTGCATACTTATATTTTTTTATTCTTGGATTTAGACCATCCTATACACACGCTTCCATTAAATGGCTAACGAACCTAATGTTCATGTTTATGATGTAGTACCACCTCACGAAACAACATCCTTCATTTTTTCATTATAACCTCTCATAGTTAAAAATTATGAGGAAAATTAAATTTTTATATGATATATATGATATATAATATTTCCTTATACCAACTTAATATTTATATATTACATTCCTTCATAGTTTCCATTTTTGGATAATACGATAACATCATTTTTGGATGTGTGGACTGACTCCTTCTCAATTTGATGCAATAAATTCACAATTTACATGGAATATGTTAAAGATTTATATAATTAAAAATATCATAAATTAATTATAAATATATGATATTTATAAAGACATTATAATTATGTAACTATAATGTATCATTTTATGTAACTCCCTTTAACAGACTAAAAAAATAGATACAATCATTAGTGGTTGTGTGCACTACCACCTCCTCATCACGATGTGACTCCTTTTACATCAGAATAAATCTATATAAAATTTTATATGATTAAATAACATTGTATTTATGTTAAAATTAGTTTTATGAAAATATTAATATTGGTTACAATTTTCAAATAATGATATTATAAAAATGGGACGGTGACTCATGCGTAAGTGAAACCTACTGTCCCCATGATAGTAACATTGTTTCATTTTCCATAACCATAAATAATTATTGGAATTAAAAATATAATGTATTTTTATTTATTTTTATTATTCCATAATTATAATCATGTATTTTATTATATAAACAAAAATTTGATCATAGTAGACCCACCAATGTTGTTTTTGACACATAAACTACATTTTAGCAAAACCCCATAGGTAATATTAATTTTCTAGGTATTTCATTAAAAAATTAATTTGAATAAAATTAATGATAAACAAGAAATATATTATGAAGAAATTAAATAATTAATATAAGTTTACAATTCATGATGAAAACGACATGCGTGATTAGTCAGAAAGATTGTAATGGATTTCTTCTTAATCTCCATTTATTGAGGCATATCTTGATGTTATAAACCTTCATTATTTTTTAAGTTGTATATAAATAAATGTTGACATGTTATATCATAAAATTTATCTATTATCATGTTATTTAATGTTTTGAATGATATTATTTAGCAATTTTTATGATTCAAATATTTTAATATGGTTTGGGACACTCTCATATAATATTCTCTTTTCCAAATGTTTTAAGATTTAATATCAACATATTCTCCTCCATGCCTATATTCTTGATGTTATTTTAAATTTTTATTTATATAAATGTGTTATAATATAATTTTTATGTCTATCTTGAATTTCATTCAAAAATTTTAAAAAAGGAATATTTTAATGCGTTTTATAAGGAATGTTTTGAAAAATGACCTAATAAATGTTATATTTTTAACTTTCATTATGATAATGAATATTTTTCTATAATTGACATTATTTAATTTTTTCTTCTTATGAAAAAATTATTGTTCACTTAAATTAAAAAAAATACATCCATTTTATGGTAATTTTTTTTGATTTCTTTTTTAAATAATGGTGTATTTTTATTGATAATGGTATTTTAATTGAAAATTTTATTATAGTATAAGAATGTGTTTTTATACATCAATAAGATAGTTTTTAAAATGAGGAACCTTTATATTACATATTGTGGTCCATGGACATTATAAAATACTTTTACACACATTCATAATTTTGTGATCCTTTTATAACCTAAATAATTGGTGCACCCATATTTCACTCTAATTCTCTGGGTAATGATTATATTTTCTCTATAATTAAATTGAATGTTGTCCATATAGTTATTCCAATTTTCACAGATTCTGTATAAGTTCTATAGTGTTTATTGTGATTGTGTCCCAAGGAACCAAACTGAATTTTATATATTTTCTAATGAAAATAAATGGAAATAAAATTCCTTAAAAAGGTAATATAAATGATATATATTAAAGAATGATATAACCATTTTATTTAAAATGTTATGTTTGTAGGAATTTTTTTTAATTTGTTAAATTATTTATCAATGAACTAATGGATTCCTTATTTTTGTGTCCGTACTAAACATTTTTTGCACTTCCCATATTTTTTTATTTTCTTCATAGGACATATGTATGAGTATTGTATTGCAAGATGTCATGTTGAACTTCTTGAAGAGTTATCATAAAAGAGACTATGATTTATTTTTAAATGATTTATATGGTCAAATAAATGGATACTGAATGGATGTGTCCACATTGTATTTTATAGTGATGATATGTTTGAGTTATTCTAAAATTCTATAAAACACTAAACATGAAAAGATCCTAAATGTGATAGAAAGTATTTTTTACTAAAACACAATATTATATATTTTTCAAGGATATAACCTTAAGGTTGGTAAAAAATTCCATATAGGAAACATTATAGGTTTTGTTAATATTAATAACAGTACGTTGAAATATTTTACCATATGATTATGAAAAAATGTTTTATATATTGAAGATTACAATCTTTCATCATCTATAAAATATATTTTTATAAAAATTTCCAATGAATAAACATGGAAGAGAGAGTGAGAAGGAACTAAGAGGAATATATCCTTACAAATCAGCATTGCTAAACAGTCCGAATTAGAATATAACCGTTTTTTGTAATTTATTAGTTGATTATGGTGATAAGTGGTGGTTTTATAAATGATATAGAAAATATAATCAACCTCAAAGGAATATTTATTCTGTGGATAATATCATGAGGGAACACCCTCATTATTCAATTGATCATCTAACATAGTGGTGGCTAAACGATATATCAATGTTATTTAATTGTTATTTGATTTTATAGGATGTCTGAAACAATAAAAGTTATCCCTTGTTATTTATTGCATGGAAGGTGAGTCTAATCGATGGTGGTCTCTATATAATAGCACTATAGATAAATATTATCTTGATTCCATTTAATGTTAAAAATTCAATGAACCATTCCTAGGAAAATATTTAATAAAGTTGTTTGACTCAAAATGGGAAAATAAATACTCTAATTGCAGTAAATATATTAATATTACATTGGTTTTTTATGAAGGAAACATCAAAAGAGATTTCTGGTTTATGTTGGATTATATTTAGGACACTGATAAAAATGTTTATCATCATTACTCTGGAATAAATCTATGTCAATGAAGTGCATCATACACATGAAAATTCTAAATCTATGATAATTTTTACAATTTTTATAAAATGGTTGTGAGGTTATTTTTTGACTCTTATGTTCCAACTAATAATTAATTTAAAAAAAATTAGGATGTTTAGAAATGGAGAAACATTCAACAAAGAAATCTGATTCTATGATAATAAATTTCCAATCTTGTACTAAGTGTGGAAAAAATCACTATAGATAATGTCTTATGAAAATAGGGATGTTTTTTAAATGTGGAATGTTTTCCCACATATCACATTTATAAATATAGAAGTGTCCTATGGAATCAATTAATGATGTAACTCACGCACATCTGATGGTAATATGTTTTTTCTATAATTAGATGTGTTATTATGATAATTTATATCCAATGTTAGTTTCACCTGATGGAAATCTTCATGATCATAAAATAATGGTTTAGTGAGGAAAGTATATAAAAATACAGTATATATTTTTCCATCAAATTTAATTTTTACATGTATGTTAAATTGTTATTCGAATTATGAAAATACCCAATTAGACTATCGATCTTCACTATATTTCATCTCTATGAACATTCAAGTAAAATGGGAATACAACATACTGAAAGTATGTTATAAATTTTTGTAAATTGTATTGGATTAATTATTAAGGAAAACCATATTTAATGGAAAATTTTTAATTTCATCAATGGGGTGGCCTTTCCTCTTAATATTATTTCCCTAGCCATCGTTGATATTGATATAATTCTTGGTATGGATTGTATTTTAGTTTATATTGCTAAGGTAGATTAATGTTCTAAGAATATTATAGTCATTGATATCATGAATTTTATAACATACCATGATATTATTAAATTTATTAAATGTGGAAAAGAACTATAACTAACTAATATTGTTGAAAAAAATAAACTGTTCAAATTTCGGATGTTCCAGTACTAATATAATGCATGGATGTTTATTTGTACGATTTTCCTAGTGTTATTCTGGATCTACTGGCTTACATTGCTGTTGACATACTAGATTATTCTATGAAAATTTTTAACGCCCAAATCGAATGGATCAATTGGAACTATTATGGTGAAAAAATAATTTACTATAGTAATAATATAAATGTATTATCCATCCTTGAGCATCACCATGGGTTTATATTATCTTGTTTGTTAAAAATAATGATGTATCAATAGTTTTTTTCATTTATTAGAGAGTCTTGAATAACATCAACATTACGAACATGTAACATTTTCCGTATATTACTCATTTTTTTGATCTTCTCCATGGGGGAATGTTTTTTCAAAGTTCAACCTGAGGTCAGGGTACCACGAGTGGAAAATGATGGATTCTCACATTCGAAAGACTGTGTTTCAAACTAGATATAGTTACTATGAATTTATTTTTATGTTCTTTGTGTTATATAATGAATCTTATTTATTTATGCATATTATGAATTTATTTTTTCATGAGATCTTGTAGAATTTTATTATTGTGATTTTTGAGAAACTTTTATAATTATGAAAAAGAAAAGTGAAACATAAAAGGCATCATAGGGTTATTTTTAAAACCATAAAAAATATACTCTTTGGTAGATTTAACAAATGTTAATTTCAGTTGAAAAAAAATTTATTCCGTGGTTCAATTGTGTCTAATGATATCATAATAATTGATTCTCAAAAAATGAATGTTGTGGATGAATTTATCAGACCCCAAAATATAGCTGAGATTTGTAGTTTCCTTATTTTACTAGGTTACTACTGGAGGATTGTTTAAAATATTTAATTTTTATATATCCAACTTACATAGTTAACATTTAATGATTTATTTCCATATGGATAACATAATGTGATTATGTTTTTTAGGAACTGAAAATAATCATGGTGAATGATTCTGTTTTGGCCAAGCCTTCTAGATATAGGGAATTAATCATTAATAGTGAATGTATTTGAATGGATGGGGTTTTTACTAACTTTAAATGATTAGGTATTTTCTTATGAATAAATTTAGTTGAAATTCTATGGTTTTAATACACCAATATAGTATTTGGAATTTTCTGCTATAGTTTTTTCTATTAAAATTATGGATTCATTATTTATACATATTGATGTGTGAAACATATATTGTTGAAAAATGATTAATGTATAAATTCAATCAGATATAATTGTTCATGAGATATATAATATGGATAAAACTTATCATGGATTATTATTTCATAATTAATTATCTTCCTGGAAAAGAAAATATGATGGTCAATGATTTCTGTTGATTAAATAACTCATCAATTACCGTGTATTGTTTTGAACATAACCCTTTGGTTAATTATTTGATGAATATTTTCCTTTAAGTTGTTGATGATGGGTCATCGTCTATTATTTGATGTTTTAGTGCATTTTTATTTTTCAAAAAACATAATGATTTATCAAACTGTGGATAATTATTTACAAGGAAATGATGGATCCATTAATAATGGTAAGTTTCATGATATTAATATTGATGATAAGGTGTATTTTAATATGAAAAAATATTAAGTGTGCTTTTTGATTGAGGATTGAGTAATTATTTTTTTACAGAAGATCATATTTATCAATTTTCCATTTATATTGGAATCACTATGATATAATGTGACCTAATAGAGTATTAAAGGTGGGATGGAATTAAAAGAGACATTAGTGAAATTTCCATGATGTTTTTGACTTATCATTAGTTTAATGAAGAAAAATTTTACTGAAGGGGCTTATTCAACCATTTATATCCCCAGAGTTGTAAAATGAAATTATATTGTTGATGCACTTTTCCGTCACAGTGATTAAGGAATTAAAAAGGGGAAATACCTTGAACCCATTGTGATTCATCCTTTGAAGAAAAATCAAGAATTGAAAAAGGAATGAACAAAGGTATAAATGCACTTGAGTCGTGAAAGTTCCACGAAGGACGCGCAAGTATACTTGCGGGATGCACATTGGATGTGAAGGTGACTTGCGTGCCTTATTTGAATTTTTCCCATGGTATTCTCCAGCTTATAAATACCCAAGGTGGGCCCCACATTTCGGGGAACAAAAATTCTAGAAACTTAGATTTGAACTCCCGGCTCCTTAGTCTATTCTCAAAGCATCCAAACACTTCTAAAGTAATTTATTACCTAGAAAGAAAGATCTATAGAGGGAGAGTAAGGACTAAGTGTTGAAACTCATCAACAGTAGTGCGCCTATGTGGCCATCCCTTAAGGAAAATGTCTACACTTGCATGCCACCCTTCTACTTCAAATTAAACATGCATGAAACCCTTCTGTAAGACACTAGGGATAATACTAAAGGTTTGATCTAAGCCTCACACAATTATTACCTTAAGGTTTGGTTGTCGCCCAATTAACCATGTGTCACTCAAGTAAACATGCATGACCAGGACTTGCGCACCCACGCAGGACTTGCGAGGAACCTTCTTTTTGGGTGCCCCTCCAGCCTATTTCACCTCTCTTATTCCTATACACTCATTATCATCAATATCAATCCTTCATAACTCCCTCCAAAGTCATTTATGGCATAATTTTGTTGTTCGCTTCGTTATCTAAAAATAATTCTGTGGAACATCTCTTTAATTAGGGTGATTAACATATCATTATGTCACTAATGTCAGATATTTCCCTCATTCATCCTCATTATTTAAAATGAGAATACTTTTCTAGGCCTCCTTTTTAGTAGTAAGCGCCAAGTCTCCTTAATTATGGGACTCATTTTCAGGACTAAGCCCTAGTCATAATTCCACTAATTTGGGCATCCTCTTTAGAAATAATCCCCCAATCATAAATTCCATTTAACATAGGCTTCCTTATCAAAGGTAAGACCTAAGTCTCAAGTCCCCTAACATGGGCCTCCTTTTCATAAATAATCCCTTGTCTAGGTTCCCATAATTTTGGGCATCCTCCTTATGAGTGATCCCCATGTTCCCAAAATCCAAATCCCCTAAATCTGGGATTTCTTTTTCTGGAGTAAGCCTCAGTCATAATTTCTATTTACCAGTATTAATTTACATTCTACATGGGCTTCCTTCTCAGGATTGAAACCCAATCATAAGTCCCCTCATAATTTGGGCATCCTTCTAAGGAATAATCCCCAAGTTATAGTATCCAAATCTCCATAAAGAGCATATACCTTTATGGACCTTGTTCCTGGGTTTCATCCCTGAATTAAATCCTAATCTTCATCAATTTGGGAAGTCATACATACATAAACCCCACTCATTTCTTATAATTGCATCTTTCATGGCACAATTTTCTGGTTTTACCAATACATCTTGTTTCTGTCATCGAGTATGACTCACGTGAGCTTAGAGTGTAAAATAATTTTGACATCTTTCATTGAGTCATCAATCCTGAATAAACCTCATACTCCCTTACTCAAAGTACGTGGGTTCCGATTCCTTTTCAAAAAAAATGATACATACGTAGCCCATCTATGGGTACAATCCCAACTCTAAAATAATCTATGTTCTTATGAATGACAATAAACTTCAAGTTCCCCACTTAGTGGCTTTAAAACCAGTATGGTTATCATAATGAACAAGACACTTTTATATAATTTATTAAAGGATACCATTGACTAAGAATCTATAAAAAAATACAGATGATTCTCTATCAATGACAAACCTCGAATACATATGAAATATTCTCTAAAATATCATACATTTTAATCATTTATTGTCAAATCTAAATGAAAGCTCATTTTTCATACTTGGTAGTGTAATATGGATTAACAAACATATCATAAATCTATTAAGAGGGTTTCATAGTAGACAATAATTCCCCTCAAAAAGGTGTGATGAGTATGACCTACCATCCTCTTGACTAATGAAAATTATTAAGTCTCATCAGTTCACAATTAATGAGCATCTACCTTTGGAATGTAGGTCCGAATGGATATGGAATCATTGGATGTTTCCGGTTCTATGAACAAACCCATTAGAAACTTCTTGTAATTTTTGAATCTTAAATCAATGAGATCATCCCTAATTCCATAGAAAAAAAATGTGAACCCCAAGTGAATCCTTAACCAAGTAAAAATGTTGTTTATCTTATTTTTAGGCCCCTATTTAAACTCCATTATAGGGCCAACAAGACAGTCAATAACATATGTGCTCATCCAAAAGATGTAACTACCAAATTTATATTGATTATGATTGTTATATCAAACATGAACTATTTTCCAAGATCTTCTGCATTACAAGAATGGATTTTCTTACGTTCACTGCTGTGAATACTTTTGTTGTGAATGCATCCGCTGCTACTACTGCTAGATCATCATCCACTCTAAGGATGAAATTACCTACTCAGAATCTTCAATGCTCCATATCAAATGTGCTGGTTAAGGAGTACCGTCGAAATGGTACTATTATGACTCTGGAGTCCAATAGATGAGACCTCCATGTCAATAATTCACCGTGGTCATCCGGACAGCGATGACCAACGATCATGAAGAAAGATGTGCTAACTACAATCTCCAACCGTTTCAGGCCGTTATCCCCGGAACTAAATCACCATTACCTCCTGTATTCTGGGGAAGTGAATGATCAGGAACCTCAGTGCCTTAACTCAAGGAGACATGAGTCATTCCCAAGGGCTCCCATCAACAATCACCACCAGACACGTGCGGCTGTGCGCCCTCAACATGACGAGGGTGTCGTCTGTAGGATTTCACATCTGGTTCCTCGAACCTGAGTAGTCAAGACGAACCACTAGAGGTGACAACCAGTTAATAGTTAGAAGGTACTTGTCTCTTCTGTTTCCGGAGAAGTCCACCAACCTAACACGGTGGCAAGCAATGAGCTGGCACACACACCCATCTATTCTAATTATACTATTCAGCGGACTCGTCTGGCAGCAGCACGCCAATCATTCCAGGAAATTCTGGCAGAGTACTATAGATAAGAACATACACCTATTTATAAGTCATCAGCTAGTTAGCAGGCTCGTCTGACTACTGGTGATGGTTCTCGCCAACCCAATGTGTTAACAACTGGTAAACATGCACATACACATACTTAAAATCACCAATCTTTCCAATAGCCTCATCTGTCAGTATTGAATGAAGCTCGTCAAACACGTTCAGTGGAGTTGAATCAGCAGGCACATACACCAGCTAATATTGATCAAGCCTACCAACAGTCTCATTTGGTAGAATTCTGAGAAGTCAGTCGGAAAGCTGTGGTGACAAACAAGAGGCAGACTCAACTCTCTTCCCCCACACTTGAGTACTATCAGAATTCACTGGAAGGAAAAGGAGGAAAAGAGCAGGAACATGCACCTACTCTAAGAACATAATGGACGTATATCCCCAGTCCAGCAGCTGAAGACCCCAAGAATATTCTATCAATTGTGAAAGAGAAAAAGAAAATCCCTGGTCATATTCTGGATGCCAGCAAGGATATTATAACAGCTTCAACAATATCTCAGGGAATGACACATAAATCTATCCCTACCAGTGGAGTGACACATCAACAGTTCACTCCGGAATAGAAACACACATATGTTCCAGTCCAAGGGGGTTGTGTGGTGTACTCCTATATATCATACGGATAACCAAGTCAGGCACATACACCTAATTTGAGAAGAGATAGTCAGCATAACCTGATCCTTTCTCTTGAGTAGGCACATACACCTACCCATAAGGACAACTTTCGTTAACAAGCGTTTCCTAATGTGAGTAACAAAGAGTCTAAGAAGAAGACCCACCCAATAAAGTCAAGAAACCAAGGGCTAATCTGTAATAAGTCCGTACTCAATGCTGGAGTTCTTGATACACTCAGACAATAATTTTTTGCAGCTCAAGATTCAACTATCTCAGTTCCCAAGAGTCAGGACATTAATTCTGAAGGTCTTCATCGGACACTTCCTCATGAAGGCTTGCTTCATGACAATTCGGTAAATCTCAAAGTTTCATCTTCAGATGAGATCCACAAGAACCCTCTTTGTGGTCAAAAGTCCAAGGACAATAATGTTTCATCTTTTGTTTTATACCACCATGGTGGTCCTCCACATGATGATGAATTTAGCTACGAAAGTCCTCTCTGCACTAATAATGCAATACCTGGAAAAGGATCTAATGGAAAATGTAGTGACAAGAAATCCCTCTTATCTTGAGGCACTTGAAAATATATAGCCAGTCATGTCTGATGATTTACCATTAGCAGGTGAAATAATTTCTCAATCAGAAGATAGCCCAGGGTGTAGGTCATTCTCTAAACCACCCCTAAGTCTTGCATCTTTTAGTTTGATCAGTAATTTCTCTACCAATCTTGTGGAATCTAATGAAGCAATAGGGAAGCACCGACTCTTGTCTAATCAGGTAGTATAATCTTCATAATATGAGAAAGACGAAGTACTGAATATGACAAAACAACTGGCAAAAGGTGATGTGCCAGTTATGTTTTGGCCTTTGGCTGATTCTCAATGTGAAATTCCAGAGATGTTGATAGAGGATAGAATTCATGATATTCATCTCAACATATGGAAAACGATTTTTTAGTTGAAAAAGAAAATATTATCTTATGATGATTATGATAATCATGTCAAGATAATAGAAGGGTTACAATGACAAATTGATTTGGCATCTCATTCAATTTATCGATATCCGAAGGCTGAAAAGCAGCAAAGTTCCCTTCAGTGTTCTTTCCTTGGTGTACTAAGATGATTATTTTAGTTAATTTCCAATGCTTCATCTGGTGTTAATATCAGGGTATGGAGAGTACATGGAGCACTACATTTCACTGTACTCTCTAGTCAGCAAATCCCGCTGAAAATGGTCTCATGCAATGTTATTTCCCATGGCCGGCCACAACCAATTGGCTTTGTTTGTAATCAAAGGCTCGCTCAAGTACATGCCTCAAATAGTTCTTCTCAAAATCAGGAATACAAAGAACACGTTGTTGAATTAATCCTGCATCAAGAAAATATGAATATTGAATAGGACTCTCATTTGCAGCAAGAAAATAATTAAGTGACAGAAATTTCAAAAATCATGCAATGATATTTTGAGCCGGGTGATAAGATTGGATGTAGGTTAATGCATCCAGCTAATTTCCAGACTAAAGTCTGCAAGATCATGAGATCTTTGAAGAAGGTCTCAGAAATAGCTTTTCATGAACCACCCCAACATTCCAGACAGGGGAATCTTTTATCCCAACCATCTGAATCAACAAATAAGATTCGAGGAGTGGAGCAGAAACAGCAGCAGCAGCCCCAGTCCATCAGACTTGGGACTTTTTCAAATACTCAATCTCTCCCTCAAAGAAATACGGTCTTCTATCCATTAGGAAAGAAGCCTCAAGAGTAACTAAGATCCAAGTTAGCAGGATATTCCCTCCACATTTTGGTTCATCGGGAAGTTCCCGAGGGATAAGATCAACAAAAGGCAGTGTCTCGACAAGGACATGGAAGAAGGCAATATTATAGAAATGCTGATAAAATAGATTCCATGTGTTATGCATCAATCAATTTCATCAATGCCGTTATTGTTGATCCAAAAAATGAGGCTCAAACAAAGGGATCAGATGAAGTGTTTCCTTCACAAGAAGTTGTACGCATAAACACAAATCAAGATGGTGTGCGTACACAAAACCAAAGGCCTACCCAGAATATGGGTAATCTTTTAAGTAACCTACATCCCCCTCTCCTAAATGGATTTATTAATGGGAAAGTAAAGAATCAGGTTACATATCAATCCTCTAGAGAAGTCCATTCACTCTTGATATAGAAAAGAATCACTCAACAAGAGGAAGAGATGAAGGAATTGAGGAGGTTGAATGCAGAACTACTTCAAAGTAGTCTTCCTTCTAAGCGTGCTGGATCCAGTCAGCCAAAGGAATTTGTTGTAGCTACAGATATGGATCAAATATATCCTCTTCTTCTAGTACACCGTCACAGGTCTAATCCTACGGGTCAAGTGAAACCAGAATTGGCGGTGCTTCCATCAGTTGCAGCACCAACCACCACATCTGTCAAAGCTCTAGTCATTGCACCTGTTTAGGTCCAAGCCCAACTGTATGTTTCTCAAAAGTTAATAACTATTATTGAATCATTAACAACTCGGTTAGAAGCTATGGAAGGAAAGCATGTACCAGTTCAACCGAAGAAGAGAGCTTTCCCTGAATGGGTAGATGCAATTCCTCCCCCATCTAATTTTGAAAGTGCCACATTCCCAATCTTTAATAGTTTGGGAGACCCAAAGAAACACTTCACACATTTTATTTATCATTGTGATCCAATGATGGGAACCCCTCAGCAACACGAATCGGTTAAGCTCAGGTGTTTTGTACAGCCATTACAAGGCCTACCCTTTTCTGGTACACAAGCTTGCAATCCCGGTCAATTAACATATGGGAGGAACTACACCAACGATTCCTTCTTCAATTCAGCTCAACATTGCCAAATACAACAATTTTTTATCTTAAAAACTATAAGCAAAGGGAGAATAAAAGGGTTTAGGATTTCATTGTTCTCTATAAGGGATTAACTTATTCCCTGATCTTAGCACTCCCTCAAGAAGAATTGTTTCCAATCTGTGTGGAAAATTTGTGTTATGATTTTCACACTCCATTGATCCCTATGAAATACACATGAGGGTTTCGAGACCTTAATTGAATCACTCAACAGATTGTAGAATCTCTTATAATGACTATTGATAAATCATGTGTAATTCCATTAGATATATGAAGGAGAATGGGTAAAGTAGAAACTGCAATAGTTATTCTTAAACAAGCACTTGTACCTGCTTCTACTTCAAGACCTTCATCTTCTGGAAGGACTCCACCTCCTGAGCACCAAAAAATAGGCTATTTCATCATGACGATCCAATAGATCAAAAACAAAAACAATTTGATGATTTAAAGAGAAAAACATACTCTTTACGAAATGAACAAGTTCCTTGTTACTTCATTTCGGCTCTGGGAAATAATTTGGTTCAATTGCTGAGGCTCAAGAGGCCAAATAAGGAATGAGATGAAGACCATCCCAACTATTGCCTATTTCATCAGATGTTGGGGTATCCCATTCAGGAGTGTTTTGTCTTCAATGACATCCTACAAATATGGTTGACTTGGGGCAAGTCAAACTGAATGGTTCTTCAGCTCAAGAAGCATGTGTTACCGCTACAGATCTAGAGGAAGAAGGAGAGTGGCAAGAAGTCAAGAACAAAAATGTTCTAATATATGATGATTGGATAGTCAGAAAAATGATCAACCAAACTCATGCCATTTTGGGAACCCAATTGATGAAGCCATTTGTGTCTTCTTCCATGAATGCCACATCAAAACCCTCTTCATCTGAGGGAATATTCTCAAAAGGGTGGCATAATTCCAAGAAATAGGTTCAATCAGAAGAATATGAAATCATTTTAAAGACTTAGTTTTCATTGACTCTAGAAGATTTTATGCCATCTACTTCGAAACAACGGGCACCGCCACGCCAAATGGCACAACCTAAATAGGCTAATCAGATAGAGTCCTCATCGGATAAAGAGTTAATCTTTGGTTCAACTAATATGATTCATTTAACAGATCCATATTCATGTCATAGATTCGATTTTGATGAGCCTGAATTCCCTGTATCAAATAGAGGAATCCGGGGGAGTTCTAGAGGCTCTGGGTACATGGGATGATGTAGATATTTCAGAGTCCACTATTCCAATTCTACCCCTACTATAACTGTTTTTGCAGCAGAAACTCATGGAAGATCCCTTCAACTTGCTCAACAAGAACAAGAATGTTCTTCTAAACAAGGCAGATTCCATTTGGGTACAGTTATTCTAGAAGTTCGGTTGGAGGTTCCACAAACTTCTTTTCAGCAAGTAAATAGATCTAATCTGTCTGACATTCCAAATCTTGGAGTATTACCAACTCCTATCCCAGCATAAGATGCATCAACTTTCAAAGCATCAACTTCAAAGGAACCTGTGAAACCACATGTTCCTTTTTGGGAAACACAGACCTTTGGATCAATGAATGATGTACTGAAAGACTTGGCCCAAGTACCAGACAAGTTATCAGTTTTGGATGCGTTTAATTTATCAAAGGATCTTTGGGAGGCACTCATTGAGGCTTTGTCTAGTCCTCAGAAGTTTGAAACTGAAATTTCTACAGGTGAAGTCTATAATGTAGAGAATAATCCTACATAATTCCATGTAGTGATATCTTTTACTGATGAAGATGAAGATGATGCTGTGCATGGAAAAATTTGACCATTATACTTATTTGGAATGGTCAATGGTAGATGTCTGAATAGCGTTCATTAATAATGGTTTTGGAGTCAACCTCATCACCATTCCTACACTTATTCGAATGGGACTCATGGAATCTGATTTATTTCCTTCTAATTTGATGTTACACAGATAATATAATAATTAGCTAGAACCACTGGGCGATATGACACTTAGAACATAGTTTGGAGATTTCGTATCCAATTCAGATTTCATGGTTTTTGATCATGACATAGCCTTCAACATCTTTCTTGGAAGTCCATGGCTACATCAACATGCGACTATCCCTTCATCATACCATCAATGTCTCAAATATTGTTTTGATGGTCAATTTGGGACATTGTATAGTGATAAATCCTCTATTAAAATAAGCGAGTCATAATACTTTGAGGCAAAATTCTATCACATGAAGGGTAAGGAGAAATCCACAATAGGGGAGGTCGCCAAAGTTAATACTCCATTTGGTTTGGAAATGATTATAGTAAATCCGTTTACACATGTGAGTGCAGATTATGTGTGGCATATCAATCAAATTGATAGGATAGAATCAAATCAAAATAATCTTACGAAAAACTCCATAATGTCAATTATGGAAATTATGGCAGACAACATGGGAGAAAGTAGTGATCCACCAAGCAATGATGAAAGCTCAAATGGAGATGTCTTCATTTCATCCACTAAAATCCAGCAAGTCTATACATCACCAATCAGGCCATAAGAAGTTATAGAAATGTCAGAGGTGAACTATGATTTTGATTCTCAATCCATTATCTCCTCTATATTACCCAAGGATGACACTTCATAACGAATCGGGTCGGAAATTGAAGCTTCTCCTTCAAAATGTTCATATTTTAACATTTCTTCTGATTATAGAAAATATTCTTCATCATCCACTATGAAAGTAGAAATAGAATAAATAACACATTTTGAAGAATAAGAGGAAGATCTTAGGGATGCTCCTCCATCATTTAAAGAGGGTATCTCTAATACCATGGATGAACTCAGAGAAATAAATTTGGGTACAAAAGAAGATCCACACTCCACTTTAATTTGTGTGGCCATATGTATATTTCCTTTTTAAAGAAGAATCCAGATATATTTTCTTGGAACTATACAGAGATTCCAGGGCATGATCCTAATGTTTCCACTCTTCATTTTGGTGTGCAAGAAGATCATTGAGGATTTAAACAAGCATCTATAAGAACACACCCAACCTATGATTCCAAAATTGTTGATGAAGTGGATAATCTTATCAAATCTATATTCATAAGAGAAGTTCAATATCACAAATGGTTGGATTATATTGTCCCAGTGAAAAAATAAGAATGGGAAAATTAGATTTTTCATTGATTTCAGAGATCCTAATCGGCATTGCCCTAAGGATGGTATTCCAGTTCCGATAACAAAACTCTTAATTTGATGTGACATCTGTCTATGAAGTGTTTTCCTTCGTTGACGGATATTTAGGATATAATCAAATCTTAATGGATCCATATGATGAAAAATCAACAGCGTTCAGAGCCCCTTATGGTGTGTTTTGCTATCGGTTAATGCCCTTTGTCCTGAAGAATACATGCTCAACATATCAGCGTGCCATGCATTAAATCTTCAAACCCTATTTAGGGATGTTTGTTGAATTTTATGTGGAAGATTTTGTGTTTAATTCCAAAAAAACTTTCTAATCACTTGTCTGATTTGGAAGTCATATTCCAAAAACATCAAAAACATAATTTGATGATGAACCCCTTAAAATGTGATTTTGGGGTAACCTCTGAGAAATATCTTGGCTTTGTTGTATGCCATCATGGTATCGAGGTCGATCCTGAGAAGGAAAAGTCAATCATTGGTATGTCCCTTCCTCTAAATATGAAATAATTTAGAGGAATTCAAGGACACTTAGCCTATATTCGGTGTTTCATCGCCAATTTATCTAGAAAAACTTTACCGTTCACCAAATGGATGAAGAAGGGAGTCAATTAAAAGTGGAAGGAAGATTGTCAGGAGTATTCGATATTATCAAGAATTATCTCTTGAGTACACTGGTGATAATAACACGTGTTGAAGGAAGACCACTTATCCTCTATGTGATAGTTCTAGAGTGATCATTGGGGGCCCTTCTTGCCCCGGAGAATGAATTTGGGAATGAAAACATCCTTTATTATCTCAGTCGGACTATGCTTGAAGCAGAAACCCGATACTCAAATTTTGAGAAGTGATGCCTAGAATTAATATATGCAGTTCAGAACATGAGACACTATCTGCATCATCCAAAGGTATAATTGGTATCTTGCATTAACCTTCTTAAAGTAATTCTTATTTATCCAATGCTTACATGACATCTGGAAAGGTTGGAAGTTATTTTGTAGAAATTTGATATCCAATACATGTCTCAAAATGCAATTAAGGTCCATGTTCTAGCTGATTTTCGTGCTGAACATCCATCGGTAGAAGATACATCTTCAGATATTGAACTTCCTCATGAGGATTTCTTTTCTATTCAAGATAGTCTACAAATATGGGAAATGTATTTTGATGGTGCTTCCAGAAGCCCAACAGGGAAGAAAATGGAAGATCCTATATTTAACAATGTTGGTTTAGGAGTTGTACTCATTTCCCTTAAAAAGGCAGTTCTACCTTATTCCTTCTCATTATTGGGAGTCGGTACAAATAATGAAGTAGAATACCAAGCTCTTATCATAGGATTAGATTTTTCACTTCAAGAAGAAGTTTATCACGTAAAGGTGAAAGGTGATTCAGACCAAGTAATCAAACAAGTCAATAGAGATTTTGAAATCAGAAAAGAAGAACTAATACCTTTGTTTGATTATGTTAGAGAATTAATGGAAGAATTTCCAACGGAACCGACATTTTATTATGTCCCAAGATCACAAAATTCCCAAGCTGATGCACTAGAGAATATAGCCACAGCTCTCGCATATCCAAATTAGGATAAGACAACCATTAGTATTCCCCACCGTCGTACAATTTCACCTTAAGTTCAAACCAAAACAGAAGAAATCAATGAAATTAGTCCCATCTCTGAACCATATGGTCATACTACGGGATGGATGAAACCTATCAGGTAATACCTTCAAAATGGAACACTTCCACCTGATAGAGTCGAGAAAGAACATGTCCAGAGATGTGTGGTCATGTTTAGTCTTTATGATAGCCCAGATCACTTAGAGAAAGTTCTCTTAAAAAGGGTTTATTATGGAGTTATCTTCAGATGAATTGATGGTTAAGAGACAATGGATATCATGAAAGAAGTGCATACTGGAGTCTATGGTGCCCATCAGTCTGGACACCTAATATCTGATCAAATTCGAAGTCTAGGATACTTTTTGCCTTTAATGATACATGAATGTGTTGATTTCAAAAAGAAGTGCCATTCTTTCCAATTACATGATGACATCATTCATCAACCACCAGAGTTTCTTCATACAGCTAAATACCCATGGCCAATTTCCACATGGGGAATGGATATAGTGGGACCTTATCCTTCAGCTACATCCCCAAAGTTTAGGTACATTATTACTACCACTAACTTCTTTTCAAAATGGACAGAGGCAATAACCCTCAATGAAGTCAGTGCTATATGCATTATTAGCTTCATAAAGTCTAACAACATTAACAGATTTGGTGTCCCTCATACCATATTGACGGACAATGGCACCATCTTCTGTTCATTAGAGGTGAGGAAGTTATATCAGGAATTCAACATTAAATCTAAACATTCCTCTCAGTATCATGATACGGCCAATGGCCAGATATATTCATTCAACAAGACACGTTCAAATATATTGCATAATATGGTGGATAAAGATAATAAATCATGTCTTGATAAACTCTATCATGCTTCGTGGGATTATCAGACCACCACCCGCACTGCAACGCGGTCAACTCCGTATTTATTGGTATATGGAACAAAACAGTTTTTCCAATTGAAGTTAAACTATCCTCGCTCAGAGAAGAAATTTGTGATCATGCATCTACAGATGAACAATCTCAAAAGTGATTGGATTAATTGGAATGGTTAGATGAGAAAATATTGTGCACCTTCCACCACTTGGAAGTCTATCAGAATCAAATAGCATGAGTTTCACTGAAACAGTTTATCTTCGTTCATTCATTCAACGAGAATTGGTATTGGTTCTTAGAACACAAATGATACCTAGATAGAAACCTCCCAAACTAGATCCAAAAATGGGAAGGACCTTATTCAATATATAAAGTCTAATCCAATAGAGCGTATTCTTTAATCTCAATAGATGGAGAACTCATCACTACTCCAACCAATGCTAGATTTATGAAGATGTAATTTGTGTAATACAAATACCAATGTCCAACATGATGTTAAACTATGTTTTCATATCTAAATGATGCTAAAATTTATAGCAACCCATCGCCAAACACGAGGTTAAACTATAGCATCAATGGTCCATGCATATGACCTTAAACTATTTGCATCCTTACCTTCTAACATGATGCTAACCTATATCGTCCCTTTTCATACAACGTGATGTTAAACTATGCCATTATCCCACATGACGTTAAGCTATGTCGTCCTAACTACATGGTGTTAAACTATACAAAAGATCCTTACATCCAGCAAGACATTTAAACTGCATAATGCCTAGTCCATGCATATGAATTTAAACTGTTCGCACCATCGTCCAACATGACGTTAAACTGTGTCCACTTTTGTCCTCACTGCATGACATTAAACTGCACAGTTACCCTTTCATCCTACATGACATTAAAATGTATTTTTTCCCTGCTACATGACAATAGTTTGTACAGCACAAATAGTCCTCACTAAAAGACTTTAAACATCATTGTCCCTTCATACGTCTGACATGACGTTAAACTATGTATCGTTAAGTTTGTTTCTACCTCTTGTTTCTCACACCAAATATGACTCACGTGAGCTTAGATTAAAAATTCAGCCACCACACCTTCTCTGGTCCATTAACCATGCATAAGTCCTAACACCATTTTTTAGGTTGTTGTCCACCAGAACAACATGATCACTAATTCATTCTTTAATTGAACTACGCGGACTTTGATCCTTGTCTTATAGGATGGGTATGTAGGTAACCTCCTATGGTTCAAGCCCAAAAGTAATATCTTCTCATTGGTTCACCTTTATCCTAGCTACATGATATTAAACTATAAAACAATTTTGTCCTGTATGAAAAAAAACTACAACATTATTTGATACCTACACATGAGATGGAATCATTATTTACATTGATTTCCAATCATGTTATATTCTAAAGACTACATGCATACATGGAAATTCATGAACCTTTTATCTTGGGACAAAACATCATTTCACTAAAGTCCCCTTTTACCCATCACTTGAACAAACAAGATCTATGCATAGGGTATTTCATGAACTACATACAGCTTGATTCCCATCCTTATGGAATACATAGGAACGCTCGAGTGTCCCTCGAATCCAGCCCCATGTATTTGGGCCTAACCCCAAATTCGATTTTTAGTCCCCCAGATGAAAAGTCCCTTTGAAAACACACATTGTGAATTCATTATTATGGATCGAGCTCTATGACCCTAAACTATGATCTCTCATACTTTCATCCCACACGACATTGAACTATATTTCAAGAAAAACATATGGAATGATGCCCTTTATTATGGGATACATAGTGAAGTCTAACATCTCAATTCAGGACCAAGTCACAACATGATTACTGTTAGCATTGGTCTGTGTAACTCTACATGCATTGAAAAAATTCCCATTTTTTTGTGTCATACTACTAGTATTAAATACATCAAGATCTTCATAACCCTTTTTTGACATCTGGTCACAAAATATCCAATGTCAGAGAGATCTTTTGCCTGACCATACAGCGCGTGCCCTTTGGAGGCCTTGCATAAACAGTCCACATATCAGACTTGTTAGCCAAAGGATACTATTATTTGACTATGCAACCAAATCCATTTAGGTACCCCTAAATAATTTTACCCCATAACGGTTTTCTCAAATAATGGTTACTTCATTATCAGGAAGAAACCCTCTTTTTTCCATAGTTGCTATAATGACAATGTGTGGGGATCCGCAAAAAATGGGCATCCTTAACATATTTGTATCATACTATTTATCATGATATAAAAGTATAGAATTCTATGGTTATATTTTCCCTCCCTAAATTTGGGTCAGACCATCATAGGAGTGACATTCATCCAGTTCTTAGACATTATTTTTTTTGGAAATATCTTCTCCATATTCAAGTACCTCTCTCCACATAGAGAACTCTGTTCTTGGGAAAATTTGAATATCCATAAACATTCACTAGCTTTTTAGCAGTAGGAAATTAAATTTCTAAGGGTTCTTTTTCCTGTCTATGGAGCATGCACCCTTAGGCGGGCTTGCATAAATAGTCTACATAACAGAATTGTCAGCAAAAAGATACTATTATTTGACTATGTAGCCAATGCCCTTTGGTGGCCCTTCATTATTCAACCCCCAAACGAGTTTGTTGAATAGTGGTAACATCAGTCATGGGAACTACTTTTCTAATGCCTTTTATCTCTTTTACACGTCATTCCATAGATTCAAAATTTCTTAAGTCATCGTTTACATATTTTACCACATACTTGAACATGGTAATATTTTTTCAGATAAATTATCAAGGAATTTAGTCATTTTATTCCACTCGGTCAAAGTTATTTTGACCTCAAACATTATCCTTTTTATGTAAAACATGCATGACATTAAACTGCTCACAAAATACAATGGAACACTAAACAAAAGTCATGTTCTACCTCACTAAACATAAATTCTGTTTGATTTTTTGGTAATATATGATCACTAAAAAAATTCAAATTTTATAGGGTTATTTATATTAATCATAGAAAAAATCAAACTATGCTTACTAGGCTGATTGGCTTAGGTAAAACATAAAGAAGGTATCAAATAATACAAGAACAAATTATAGAAGATGAATGTATTATTCAGTGATCCGCAAGTGTTAGAAGGACATCCACATATTGGAGTCTCTTCACTTTTTCAATAATTACAAGAGGCTTTCAAAATATCTTCATTTGATTTACGGAATCCCAAGCTTCACCAGCGGCCACCTGGAATTCATTCATTCAACTGGATAATATAAGAGATGCAATGATACCATCTCTTCTTGGAACAATTGTAAATGAATTTTCGGGAGTACTATTTGAGAAAATTTTATGCTGATCAAATAGTGACTTTGTTTCTGTCCAAGAGACATAGAAGGTGGATACATGGATTTGAGAATGGATCATTGGAAGTAAAGAGAAATTTATAGTGAGTAGAGTTTTTAGATATTGTTTCTAATGTCAAGATAATATTCTCTCCATCAACTAGAAGTGGAAAATATATCAGCCCATGGTTTTCCATTTTTATATCTGCAAGTAAATGTCATGAAGGAAAAATTTGAAAGTTCCCACCACTGTTACTGCTCTTAATGCACCACATAACCAAAATAGAGGAGTAGCAGTGCGGAAGAATCCTGAACATATAGTTCTGTACATCTGAAATGTTGGATTCTTGCATATGACCATGCCCATATAGAGGCAAGTAGATGTTGTGTGGAAACTTACTATGATATTTCTTCAAGTACATGGGAAAATCTGGGGGAGTGTTGTCGCAGATATCATAATATTTGAGGCCTACAATGTTCATCATATCATCAATTCTCTTATTCTCCAGTTCATTATCCATTCTGGTTCTCTTGGGAGACATTAAATTTGCCCAAAATTTGAATAAATTAACTCTTAAATTGGTTTATTTTTCATAACATTTATGAAGAAATTTGAAAAATGGAAAAGGCATTAAGGCATGAAAGTCTAATTTTGGATTGCAAGTATGAATGTGTCGTACAAGCGTGGTTGTGTCGTGCACGTTTTTGGCATGCAAGTATCAATGCACAAGTCCAAATATCTTGACAGCAGTGCGACAATGAAGAAATAGTGGAAAACAAATAAACTTCCACAGTGAAGGGGACTTGCATGGTGAGAGCTCGAAATTATGACATTCGGTGATTTGCACGAGAAATGGCCACATATATATAGGCCAGGCCTCAACCCTGCGTCCCTATATCTAGCGTGCACAACCAACTGCACTGTGGCCTGCGCGCCTTGCACTTTCCCAATGGCATCTGCATGCTCAACACTTGCGCGCTGACGTTTCCTTGGTCTTCATATTTCCTCAGAGTTATATCCTCATTTCATTCAAATCCAACTCTAAGGGGGGATTTTTTTATGCTCCTTTCCATCACATAGTTTAACGAATTGAAAATAGGAAATACCTTGAACCCAAATTGATTCATCCTTTGATTAAACATCAAAAATTTGACAAAGGCATGAAAAAAGGATCAAATGCACCTGTGTCATGCAAGTTCAACCAAGGTCACACAAGTAAACTTGTGTGATGCACATTGGTCGTGCAGGTGACTTGTGAACCCTATTTTAATTTTTCCCAGGGTCTTCTCTAGCCTATAGATACCCCCGGTGGGCCCCCCCTTTCTGGGAAGAAAAATTCCAGAAAATCATATTTGAGCTCTCGGTTCCCTAGTCTCTTCTCAAACCTTGAAAAAACTTCTAAGGTAATTTCATTCCTAGAACGGAAGATCTAAAGAGGTGGATTAAGTCCTAAGTGTTGAAACTCATCAACACTTGTGTGCCTAAGTGACCATCCCTTAAATGAAATGGAAAAACTTGTGCACCACCTTTCTCCATCAATAGAACCTATGCACCACCCTTTTGGAAGCCCCTAGGGATAACACTAAAGTCTTGAGCCAAGCCTCTGCCAAGTATTACATTATGGTTTGGCCATCTTGCAAGTACCCATGGGTCGCACAAGTATACTTGTGTGACCAGGACTTGCGCACCCATGAAAGACTTTCATGCCACCTTTTTTTTGGGTTCCCCTCTTTCTTATTTCACCTCATTTATGCCTATCCACTCATCCTATCCATGATTATGCCGTCAGAACTCTCTCCAAAGTCAATTATGGCATGATTACCTTGTTGGCTTCCTTATCTGAATGTAATTCTGTGGAACATCTCTTACAATGTAGTTATTCACATATCTTTATGACACTATTGTCATAGATTTCATTCATTCAACCTCATCATTTAAAATGAGAAGACTATTCTGGGCCACCTTATCAGGAGTAAGCCCCAAGTCCCCTTAAATCTGGGCCTCCTTTTTAGGACTGAGCCCCAGTCATAATTCCTCTAATTTGGGCATCCTCTTCAGGAATAATCCCCCACTCATAAATTCTATTTAACTTAGGACTCCTTCTTAGGGGTATGTCCTAAGTCTCATGCCCCCTAACCTTGGCCTCATTTTCATGAATAATCCCCAGTCTGAGTTCCCATAATTTTGGGCACCCTCAATAGTAGTGATCCCTAAGTTCCCAAAATCCAAATCCCCTTAATCTGGGTTTCCTTTTTAAGGAGTAATCCCCAGTCATAATTTCTCTTATCAAGTCTTGATATACTTATGTCTTGGGCTTCCTTATCAAGAGTAAAAACCAACCATAAGTCCCTCTTAATTGGGGTATCCTTTTAAGGAATAATCCCCAAGTTAGAGTATCCAAATCTCCCTAAAGCACATAAACCTTTATGGACCTTGTTCCTGGGTTTCTTCCCTGAAGTAAATCCTAATTTTAATCTATTTTGGTAGTCATACATACATAATCCCCAATCATTTCTTATAATTGCGTATTTCATGGCACAATTGTTTGGTTTTTCCAATAAATTTTGTTTCTCATATCGAGTATGACTCACGTGAGCTTAGAGTGTAAAAGTAATTATTACATCTTTTTTTGAGCCATCTGTCATGCATAAACTATGACCACCCTGCTTTTTATTACAACTTAAACATGATTTATTACATAAAACCTCACTTGATATAACAAAGACGGTCGAGAGGTTCAGTGTATTTGGGGCTTAGGATCATTACATAAAAACATAGAACATGAAATAAAATAACTTTATTGAAAAATTATTTCACATGACCACTACATTACCACGTACTTAGCATTGCATGGGATAACCTGAGGACATGCAAAAGAAAAGGGTGAGCTATAATGCCCAGAAAGGGAGTACACAAGGAATAACTTGATGAGTACAATAAATGATAGAAAATAGGCATATCAATAGAGAATAAAAGAAACATGAACAGAAAGGCATGATAAATCATGATAATCATAACATGGAAATGTGGCAAAAACACTTAAAATGGAATTAGCATGAGCCAAGGATCATTGCACATAGAGAATGAGTAACCCCTCATTGCACAAGAAGCACGAGTAAACAATCATTGCACTTGTATTAGCATGAGTCAATACTCATTGAACCTGACATATCATGATACTATAATTTACCCAATTCATTGGAACGCTATAAGGGTGCACCCTTCTTAAACATTTCATTTCATGAATAAGTGTTCCACATGGATCATAAAACATGGATTCATAAAACATAATAATTTCTTCCATGATAAAAGAATGTGGAATTCATACATAAAACATCATAATCAATAAGTAAATGTCCATTAAGGTGAATAACTTTGATGGAGAAATTGGCATGGTATTCACTACACAATGGATTTTTCTTAGAAAATCATTGTTATTTTGGCAGTGTAATCGCATGACGTAAGAATTCATAAAAATGGTGGATGAGAGATAAAGGGGTTAATAATCATATTTACATTTAATGGACTATAGGGTGGTCATATTGGTACATGTACCAACAATTTAAATGGTATTTAGATTCATGATACAAAAGTATTTCTTGAATGTAAAAGGAGAGAGATGCTCCTTTCAGAATTTCGGCATAGTAACGGATGTACATGGGAGGCATTTAATGTGAAAGAAAGGGATATAACATCATTAAAAAAAATAATCGGGAAGTATGGGGGAGGTGAGAAATCATACCCCAATGTTCATAATTTACATTATTAGGGCAATACAACTTAAAGAAAATGGACAAAAATGAGAAAGGATAAAAACCCCTTATTTGAAGTGTGCTTCCAAAGGCTAGAGAGACTCTTTTGAGAGGATTCTTGGGAGCTTGGTTCACCTTGTGAGGAGTCTATAGAGAGTATGGCAGAGGTTGTACAAACTCCAATGGATTTTAGTGAGGATGAAGTGGGAGCTTGGGTGGGTTTATATAGGAAAGGTGAGATAATTCTCTATTATTTAGGTTTGGGACCTCTTATATTAAATTAATCCAAACCACAAAAAATTCCATTGTTTTGCCCATGTCTTTTGGAAAACGGAAGAGGAAAACATTATTTTATAAGGCCAAGGTCAGAAATTCTTAAAATAATAAGGTTTCTTATGTGGAGGTGAGCCACACTCCCATTGAAATTAATTTAAAAAGGAAAGGTGTTGAATAAGTCGTGAGGGGTCCATTAATGCTTTGAAAAGTAAGTCAAATAAACCCAAAAACACATTATTTTAATGATAAAACATATATTGGCCGAACATAAGGATTGTGGTATTTTATTACATCACCATTGGGTCATTATGATGTCATAAAACACATTATATATTTAAACGGTATTTAATTTTTACCCAAAAATTTGACTGTCTCAGAAAAATATTAAAAAATCACCGTTGGATAATTTCGACATCCTGATTCCAGAAATGACCTTTATTTTATCTAAAAAATTTTCTAAATATTTTATTATTCACTTTAAAAAAAACCAACATTTATCTAAAATTCACGGGTTTTGACAAAAATGGCTTTCATACCATAATAAAAATTTTAATTGCATTCATAAAATTATAAGATCATTTATATTTAATAAAATATTATTTAATAATATTATTAATATTAAAATATTATTTGATTCATAAATACCTTAGTTTAATAGAATAGATTTCTTAATTAAATAATAACTAAAAAACCATTAGTACTTTTAAAAAATATTTACAATGTATAAAAATGACTAGAAATTATATTCATTATTACATATAAAAAATAATGTACACGAACATAGTACTACTTATTTGTTACATAACCCCTTAAAACAGCTTCAATAGACCAAAGGGTAAGGTTTGCGATGGTGATAGACTCTTAGGGTGGTTTGGAGAACATCGCTCGAGTGGTAATTTCAATCAACTTCCACTTTTCTCGTAGACGGTCACATTCGAACTTGACATGTTGAATCTCGCCTTGGTCTTGGTCAAGGGCGAAACCAAAAGATGCCACCTATTTTCCAAGCTCTGACAAACAGGCTTCGTATTGGGCAATTCTACTAGATGAGGTCATCACTTCCTTTTCCAGAGTAAATTGGATTCGTTAAAGTCCTATATTTATACTAATCACGTGATTTCTATTCAACTGTTATATTATCAATGGTAAAAATTCTTATCATAAAACCATTTAAGTTGACACTTTATATAAACATAATGAGAAATTTAATTAGATCAAGGGGGATTTCCATTAATGAAACTTTGGTTCGTTACAATATTCCCCCCTTTGAAATTTCACCCATGAAATTTTTCTTTTCCCACACTAAAACAAATGTGGGTAACTCAACTTCATCATATCCTCTGATTCCCAAGTTGCTTATTCAAACTTGTGGTTTCTCCACAACACCTTGACGAGGGGCATTGTCTTATTTCATAGAACGTTTTCCCTATGATCTAAGATATTTACTGGTTTCTCCTCATAAGAAAGATCGTCTTCCAATTGTACCACCTTAGAAGAGAGAACATGTGAAGGGTCCGGTATGTACTTCATTAAGAAGGGCACATGAAAGACATCATGTACTTTGTCCATAGTAGGTGGAAGTTCTAGTTGATAGGCCACAATCCCAACACGATCAAGAACCTCGAAGGGGCGATGTACTTGGACTTAATGTCCCTTTCTTTCCAAATATCATGACCCTTTTCCACGGAGATATGCATAGAAACACCATGTATCAAAATTTAAATTCAAGGTCTCGTCGACGATTATCTACATAACTCTTCTGTTGACTCTGGGCTGCCTTGATATGCTGCTGAATGGTTTTCACCTTCTCCACCATTTCTTAGACCATTTCTGGTCCAAGCATCTTACGTTCACCGACCTCATCCCAACATGTTGGTGTTCTACACCTTTTCCCATATAGGCCTTCATATGTTGCCATTTGGATGCTCGAGTGGAAACTATTATTATAAGAGAACTCAACTGGAGGAAGATGTTGATCCCACCCTCCTTTAAAGTCCATTGAGCATGCTCTCAACATATCCTCAAGTGTTCGGATAGTCTTCTCGGATTGGACATCAGTTTATGGATGATAGGATGTACTGATGTTCAGTTCAATATTCAGAGCATGTTGAAGAATCTTCCAAAACATAGAGGTGTATCTTGGATCTCGGCCCGACACAATTGATAGTGGTACTCCATGCAACCATACCACTTCCCTGATATATATATATGTGCCAGTTGATCCAATGAGAAATCCTCCCGAATAGAAATGAAGTGTGCTGTCTTTGTAAGATGATCCACAACAACCCATATTGCATTGTTGCCTTTGGATGTCCTCGAAGGTCCAATGACAATGTCCATGGTGATGTTTCCCCATTTACATTCTGGTATAGGAAATGTTTGCATCATCCCCTTAGAATTCTGCCCCTCTGCCTTCAGTTTTTGACACACCAGGCACATTGATGTATATTCAGTGATCTCATTCTTCATATTATCCCACAAAATGTTTTCTTGGAGATCTCGATACATCTTTGTGCACCATGGGTGAATAGAGAAATTTGAACTATGTGCATCATCCAAAAGTTCCTTCTTCAGCTCCGGACTTGATGGAACACATAGAATTTTCCCAAACCGCACAATTCCTTCTTCATTAACATTAAACTCTAAGGAAATTACCCAGTTTAATAGCTTCCAACTTTTCCTGAATTCGTACATTATCCTTTTGAGCATATTTAACCTTTATAAAAGATATGGTTGAGTAATAATTTGTGAAAGGATTGATGATGTTCCCTTCTTTATTATTCCCACGTCCATATTCATCAAGTCTAAGAATATTGGTTCCTTCTCAATTCTCATCATTGATAGAATTTTTGGGTCCTTTCTACTTAGGGAATGTGCCACCTAGTTCACTTTCCCTGGGTGGTAATGTATTGAATAGTCATAATCCTGGATGAGCTCTATCTTTCTTCTCTAGAACATATTAAGCTCTTTCTGTGTGAATATATATTTAAGACTCTTGTGGTCAGTATATATCTCACATTTCTCTCCATAGAGATAATGCCGCCAGATTTTCCAGGCAAAGATCACAGCCGCCAACTCCAAATCATTCGTTTGATAGTTTCACTCATTGATTTTCAACTGCGCTGAGGCATAGGATATAACTTTATCATTCTGCATTAGCACACAGCCTGAGCCCATCTTTGAGGCATCACTGAATACCACAAAAAGTTCCCCACTTGTGGGTAAAGTGAGCACGGGTGCAATGATAAGCCTCCTTTTCAACTCCTTGAAGCTGTCTTTTCATTCATCACTCCAAGAAAATATTACTCCCTTTCTAGTTAGCTTGGTAAGAGGGTTGGACAATCGTGAGAAATTTCTCAAAAATCGTCGATAATATCCAGCTAACCCCAAGAAGTTACGGATATCTGTTACCGATGTTGTCCTCGGGTATCCCTCAATTGCATCTGTTTTGTAGGGGTCCACAGATATCCCATTTCTTGTGATGATATGGACCAAGAATGAGAACTCCTTCAACCAGAACACACACTTTCTATACTTTTCATAAAGCATCTCCTTGCGCAATGTCTCTAGTACAGTTCTTAAATTCTCCTCATGATCCTCCTTGGTTTTGGAGTATATTAGAATATCATCTATAAAGACTACCACAAAATTTTCAAGGTAATCTCTAAAGACTATATTCATCAAGCCCATGAATATTTTTGGAGAATTGGTAAGTCCTAAAGGCATTACTATGAATTCATAGTGCCCGTACCTTGTATGAAAAGCAGTCTTGGGGACATCTTCATTTTCACCCTTACTTCATAATATCTCAATCACAAATCCACCTTGGAGAAGTATTGTTCCCAAAGCATCTGATCAAACAATTCATCGATTCTTGGGAGAGGATACTTGTTCTTTATTGTTATTTTGTTAAGTTCATGATAATTGATGCAAAACCGCATTGACCCATCCTTCTTCGTGATGAAGTGGACTGGTGGACCCCATAGTGAAGCACATGGCCGTACAAACCTTTTATCCAGATTCCCCTGTAGTTGTTTATTCATCTCTTCAAGATCTACAGTAGCCACTATATATGGAGTATTGGATATTGGTAGCACCCCTGGTATAAGTTCAATGGAGAACTCAACATCTCCTCTTGGAGGAAGACCAGGCAGTTCCTCGGGAAACACTTCAGCGAATTCCCTCGCAATAGGAATTTCTTCATGGATGGTTTCATCCTTGGACTCAATCATCTGAGCCAGACATGCATGCTCATAAGGCTGTAATATCCATGCTTTAGATGATGGAGCTAAAGTAGATTCATCTTCTTCCTGACACTTGTAATGAATCGGGGGTCGATTCTCCATATGGAGCGTGATTTCCCTCTCCCGAAAATTTATGCTAGCTCTATATAAGGAAAACCAATCCATGCCAAGAATTGCATCAAATTCCACCAGATTGAGTATGATGTGGTTCTCTGAGAAATTCAATCCATAGATTATAACAGGGGAGGACTTATATTCATGGGATGTAATGATTTCCCCATCTGTCGTACTCACCAACATATTTACTTCCATGATTTCTGGTGGTGCTGGGATTGTTCTACTAAACCTTTTGACATATAAACGAATGCGTAGAACCTAAATCAAAATGTACATTCTCTATTCTTGAATGAATAACTAGCTTACCTGTCACCACATCATTTTCGAGGTTCACATCGGCAGAAGTGATGGAAAAATCTCTTCCTTGCTATCTTGGAGGTTGTTTGTTGCCTCCGATAACCCTTGGATTAGGGCACTGATTTGAAAAATGACCCGGTTTTTTGCATTTGTAGCATTGAATGACGTGTTGAGGTTATAACGGAGCATTCCTATCCCCGGTCACAGCCGCGTGTCCTTATTTCCAACAGTTAATGGCTAAGTGCCCTTCTCTTCCACACCTAAAACATTTTCTCGTCCAATTAGGGCAATTTCCTGGGTGCTTCTTTCTGCCCTTTTGGCCTGTGGGGTGCTGGATCTTCTTAGCACCACTAGATTTATCCATCGGACCACCAGCATTGAAGTCCACCTTACGCTTCTTGTCCCCATTATACCCCTGTGATTCCCTGATCTCCATTTCGACCTTGAGGGAACATCAGACAATTTCATCATAGCTGTCGAAGTCACAGATCACTAATGCTTTCTGAAAACTAGCCTTCATCCCACAAAATAAGCAGTCGACCTTGAATTCGGGGGTAACGACAAATCCAGAAACATATTGTGCAAGCCTTGTGAAGTTTTCCTCGTATACTCAAACAGATTCTCCATATTTTTTCTTGATGGAAAGGAAGTCCCTTTCTATCTTAAGACGGAGGGTGCGTAGAAAATATTTAACAAAAAACATCTTCTGGGAATCCTTTCATTCCAACACCTCGATCTCCTCATCAGGCTTCTTATTTTTGATCAACATCCACCATTGATCAGCTTCACCCTCCATTTGATAAGCCGCCAGGATAACCTTCTCTTGTTCAGAACATTGGAGGATGGAGAATATCTTTTCAATGGAGTTGATCCATTGTTCAGTGATAGTGGGATCAGATGATCAACTAAAAGTAGGAGGCCTTTGTCTCACGAATCTCTCAATAGCGACATGTTATTTCTTAGGGGGGGGGGGTTTAACGTTGCTCTTGACCCGTGTTTCTTTTAAAAACTTGAGTTATCTGAGAGAGAAGCATGACAATGTTCACGATTCCCTCTCCCATTGGATTGGGGATCTCATTAATGTAGTCATCACAATATTCATCAAAACGGTTGTTAGCCTGTGTCCTCCTATTACCGGCCATTGGCTGGATTAAAAGGAAAATTAGGGGTAAAAAATAAAGGGTAATACCAAGACAAAAGCTGATGACTTATAAACAAACTTTCATTCCTTAAGTAATGAGTCTATTGGCTTCAATCATGGATTTTCATGATCTACTTTCTAACAAATATTTGTAGGGGAATTTTTTTTAATTCCATTAATAAGGGTTCATACTAAGCTTGTAAATTTATCAAAACATATCCCCTAGTAGACTCGTAACCAAGAGTGCAGCAACGCCCGTTTTCATGCATCAGTTCCCGTTCGAGTCTAGCTCAAAGCAGAGTATTTGGGTTTTACCCCTGGGATACATCTATGCCAGAGCGGCCTCTACCTGCTCATATCCTGACAGGGATGTAATTGTTTTATAAAATACTTACTTACTATTTATGTTGGGCAAAAATCCCTCAAGGTATCATTGAAGCCTTTTTGAGGTGATTGTGTTTGTTGACAAAGTGGACATCTACGTTGTGATTGTTGACAAAGAGGATTTCATGGTTGAATGTCGAGTTCAAGAGCTGAGTTCAACG
Source organism: Viscum album (assembly GCA_963277665.1). Classification (NCBI taxonomy): domain Eukaryota; kingdom Viridiplantae; phylum Streptophyta; class Magnoliopsida; order Santalales; family Viscaceae; genus Viscum; species Viscum album. Next base: position 2,079,072,177 of record OY728152.1, on the reverse strand, counting down.
ATCCATGTTTGATTCAAGAACGTCGATAAAAGGAATGGATGATCTGGAGGCGGTACAAAAGAACAGATACAAGGTGGCGCCGTTTTCCAGTGTTTGCCAAATTTTTGGGCCTGAAAATCGGCAAATGAAGAAAAGTGTTTTTGGCAAAGGGACTTGCGCGCCGAGAACATGGTGTACAGGAAACTTGCGCGCCACATGTTTTTCAAGATCAGAAGATCAAAATATGGCTAAGGAAATAGGATCGCGCAAGTTTGGGAGTTGGTCGCGCAAGTGTCTAAAGGAGAGGAGACTTGCGCGCCGAAACTGGGTCGCGCAAGTGACTTGCGCGCCGTCGCGCAGGGTGGTCAGATTTCCTATAAATACCGGACCACCCCTCCTCATTACCAACCGGAGTTCAAGACGAGAGCTCCCGTCGCGCAGGTGTGGTGGTCGCGCAAGTGGTGTGTGTGGTCGCTCAGGTGGGACTTGCGCGCCAGTGGTTGAAGTTGTGCGCCGGTGTTAGAAGTTGCGCGCCGGTTTGCAGTTGCGCACCATTGGTGGTTTGGGCGTAAAGGGAAGAGAGTCGCGCAAGTTTGGAGTTGAGGAAGCTTGTGTCGCGCAAGTGTCAGAGGAGGACTTGCGCGCCCATTGTGACTTGCGCGCCGATACTTGCGCGCCGAGGTTGACTTGCGCGCCAAGTAAAGTTTTGTTCCCGCAGTGATTTTCAGACTGTGTGGAAGCTGGAAGTTTGCCCGATACCTTCGGTGCAAAGAGATATTCATCAACGGGTGAAAGTTAAACTTCAACAGAGCATCTACATACAAGAGAAGATGCATTCATTCGTGCAAATGAAGAGACCTACAGGTCTATAAACTGTGAGTGGATTCCATCCAAGAGCTGTGAGCTCAGGAAGAGGAAGAAGGTGATCCTCTCCACCGGCAGTGAGCCAGAGAGAGAGAAACAGGGAGTGACCCTTGGGAAAGCAGTGAGCTGACCCTAAACATTGTAAAGGCAGTGAGCCTGGGCATAGAAGTGATCTAGCCCGAACCTTGTAATCCACAGCTAGTGAAGATTAGTGGAATTTGGTACGACCGGCAACCTGTCGGCGTATGCTCCTTGGACGTAGCCCTTAGCGGTGAACCAAGTAAAATTGCTGTGTCCTGTGCTTGTCTTACTTTCTATTTATATCGTGCAGCAGGAAAAAGAGAGAAGAGTGTTTTGCTTAACAGCGAAACAAGATCAGAACGGGCGTTAATTTTTAATTAGCAATACCCGGATTCACCCCCCCTCTCAGGGTATCCAGCCTAGTGGACCTAACAAGTGGTATCAGAGGGAAAGGTTGAAAAGTTGTTATTCTCTCAATGGAGGTAACCAATCATAAAGGGATTCCGATCTTCGACGGATATAATTTTCAGATATGGAAGAATCGGATGCAACACTATTTCCGATCCTTGGGAATGGATGTGTTTTCAACAGCTATGCATGGTATCACAGCTGATATTAACAGTGGTGCTTTATCAGAAGCAGAGCATATAGAGTTGGATGCTGATTCCAAAGCAATCAATGCCTTAGGGGGAGCCCTTTCCAATCCCATCTACACAAAAGTGATGTCATGAAAAACGTCACATTCCATGTGGGAAAAGCTTTTGAATATATATGAAGGGGACACAAAAGTCAGAGAGGCAAAGCTGCAGGTGTTGTGGAACAAATATGAAGATCTGAAAATGAACCCGAATGAGTCTGTTGATGCATTCTTTGACAGGGTAAACATTGTTGTGGAAGATATGCGAGGTCTTGGAGAATTCATCGAAGACATAAAGATTGTAAAGCGCATCTTAAGGAAACTTCCACCTCGGTTCAATTCGAAAGTTTCAGTACTAGAAGATAAAGATCCAAAAGAGCTGACATTGGACAATTTGCACAGTACCTTGGTTGCATATGAAATGAGGAACGATGATAATGAGGCTGTGGAAAAGGGGAAGTCTAAAGAGGTGGCATTTAAGGCCATCAAGAAGCTCACCATTGAAGATTCTAATGAAGAAGAAGAGACAGATGAAGTGATGTCATTCCTTTCTTCGAATCTACAAAGAGGAAGAGGAAAGTTTAAAGGTAAACTTCCACTAGCATGCTTTAGATGTGGAAAGGGTGGTCATCTTGCGGCAAGATGCCCCAAGAAGTTTCAAGATGATGATGATGATGATGACGTTGAAATTCCCAAAAAGAAGGCTTCAGCTTTTGTGAAAGGGAAGAAACAATTCAAGAGAAATTTCTTCAAGAAAAAGAATCTTCTTTCACAAGAATTTGAAAGTTCAGATGAGTCTGAGGATGAAGAAGTTGAGGAAATAGAAAATTGCAGAGATCGTGGGGTAAATGCCTTGGTGGCAATTGTTGGTAGTTCTCAAAAGGGAGAAGAAGCTGATGCTAAAGAAGAAGAAGAAATTGAAGGGAGAATTGATATGGAAGCCGAATTGGAAGCAGCACTTGAGGAGATAGATGTTTGGAGAGCCAAAACGAAGAAAGCCAATAAAGTGGTTCGTGATGCCAAACTCTACATGCAACAACAGGATGAAGAAAAGTCTGAGCTGTTAGAAGAAATTGAAAGACTAAAATCATCAACACCAAAGAGCTCAGAAAATATTGTTGAGTATAAGATTAAAATTGAGGAACAAAAGAAGGAAATTGATTGTCTGACAAATACAGGAAAGGAGCAGGTTAGATGTATCAAAGAGCTTGAAGAAGAAGTGGTCAGTCTGCGACAAAAACTCAAGGATCAAGATAAACTCTTGACCCCTAATGTGATATCCGAAAAGCAGGCTATTCAGAAGACAGAGAAGATCAAAGCGGAGCCTAGCAGTTCAGTAGGAAAGAAACAGCAATTGAGCTTAGATGTTAAGGTCGTTTCTGGGCTTAGTCAAGAACAAAAATTGGCGACAATTGCAGTCAGACCGCAAGCACTCATCCCGAAAGTGAAGGTTGATTTGGGAACAAAACAGAATCAGAATATTCAGAGATCCCAAAGGGGAAATCATAGTGCTGAAATATCACGAGGGAATGCATCCTATATCAGGTGTTATTGCTGTGGGAAAATGGGACATTCACAGTTTGTGTGTTCCATAGCCAAGAGATACAGAAGGGAACATGAGCAGAGACGGCAGCCAAACAGGGAACGGTTTTCCAGAACACATTTTGAAGGACATTGTTTTTGGTGTGGAGGATTTGGACACATGGCTAGGTATTGCACATCAATCATTCAGAGAAATGTGTCAAAGAATAATCCAAATGTTCGCAAGCAGCAGATCAATAAACCAACAAGTGAGTTAAAAGTTCAGAACAGATTTGCAGCTCTGCAAGATGAGGGTGGTCCGTCATACTCTGAGAAAGAACAGAAGCCTCAATCCATGCCGAGTGTGAAAGAAAAAGTATGGACCAAGAAGAAGAAAAATGAGAAGGCTGTGGTGGCGCAGATTGCTCTTAAAGCATCAGATCGATCTGGTGTCTGGATCCTTGATAGTGGTTGCACATCCGACATGACGGGTAATAAGGATCTTGTTACAGGCATCAAATATGACAAAGAAGGAGTTGTCAAATTTGGAAATAATGAAGGCCTGAAGATTGTTGGCTCAGGGAAAGCCAAGTTTGGGGGCAAAGACATGAGACGTGCTGATGTCTTGGTAGTAGAGGGTCTCAGTCATAACCTACTCAGTGTCAGTCAACTATGTGACTCTGGGCACTCTATCCAATTTACCAAGAAGATGTGTGTTGTGAAAGGAAAAGATGGAGCAGCTGTTCAACAGGGAAAAAGGTCAAAGGGAAATCTCTATCTTGTATGTGGGGAAGAAGATACTTGTCTTTTATCCAGAGAGGAAGAAAACCAGTTGTGGCATAAGCGACTTGGTCATCTCTGCCAACCATCTATGGAGGATCTGGTTAAATGTGATGCTGCTAGAGACCTTCCCAAACTATCACGTGATCGCACTCATACGTGTGATGCTTGTCAACAAGGTAAAATCATTAGAAAGACATACAGGCCAAAGGAACAGAAATCAACTCGAGTGCTCGAACTGGTGCATGCTGATGTATGTGGACCTATCTCACCACGAGCTATAAATGGGCAAAGGTACTATGTTCATTTCATTGATGACTATAGCAGAATGGCCTGGGTATTCATCATAACCCATAAGACAGAGGTGTTCAGTTGCATAAAGCAGTACAGGAGGGAATCAGAAAAGATGCTTGGGCAGAAAATTCTGAAGTTTCGTACTGATAACGGTACGGAATTTACAAACAGTCAGGTTGAAAACTATCTCGAGAAACATGGGATAAGGCATCAAGTTTCATCAGTAAGAACTCCCCAACAGAATGGAGTAGTTGAAAGGAGAAATCGGATCATCAACAACATGGCCAGAACAATGCTTATTGATAAGGACCTGCCAGAGAAATTTTGGAAGGAAGCAGTTTTGACATCGGTCTATGTTTCAAACAGGTCCCTGTTATGTCCGAAGCAAGGGAAGACTCCATATGAACTGTGGTACGGAAAGAAGCCAACGTTGAAGTACTTTCGAATCTTTGGAAGTAAGTGTTTCATTCTCAACAAAGAACATCATAGGAAGTTTGAGGCACGAGGAGATGAAGGGATATTCCTTGGCTATTCCGGGAAAAGCAAAGCGTATAAATGTTTCAACAAAAGGCTGGGAAAAATCATTGAAAGCAATGATGTCACTATAGTTGAAAATGAGCAGAATACTCAACGATCCAGTGAAGAGTTCCTGGATGAAAGTGATGATGAGGTAAGCAACCCAGGGGGAGCAGAAGTGGCAGAAGCTAACTCAGAAGAAGATACTGACAATGAAGAGGAAAGTGTCAAGTCGGTGTCTGTGAGAAAGCCAAAGAGTCGAGCTGAAATTGATAGGCAGAATATCATTGGTGATCAAACAGCTCCAGTTCAGACTCGAAGAATGAAATCATCGCAACAAGCATCGTTTTTGTCTCAAGTGGAGCCGAAATGTTTTTCTGATGCAGCTGAAGATGAAAACTGGGTTCAGGCCATGAATGAAGAGCTTGATCAGATTGAGAAGAACCAGACATGGGAGATTGTTTCGAGGCCAGCGGACAAGAATGTCATTGGGACCAAATGGGTCTATCGCAACAAGATGAATGAAGATGGCATAGTGATTCGGAACAAAGCACGTCTAGTGTGCAAGGGATACTCCCAAATCGAGGGAATTGATGTTGATGAGACATTTGCACCGGTTGCAAGGCTGGAGACAATAAGATTATTCCTAGCCATCGCAGTGCAAAGGAAGTTCAAAGTGTTCCAGATGGATGTCAAATCCGCATTCTTGAATGGGCTTCTGGAAGAGGAGGTGTATATTGAGCAGCCAGATGGTTTTCTCATTCATGAGGATGAGAACAAAGTTTGCAGGCTGAAGAAGGCATTGTATGGGCTGAAACAAGCACCAAGGGCATGGTACTCAAGTCTTGATCAGTACTTGAAGAAGATTGGTTTTCAGCGTGGAGGAGTTGATTACAATCTCTATTTCAGCAATGACAGTAATCAAAGGATGATGGTGCTAGTGTATGTCGATGACATAATTTTTGGCGGATCAGATGAAGCTTAGTGCAGACAGTTTTCCGAATTCATGAAAAATGAGTTTGAAATGTCAATGATTGGAGAGCTAACGTTTTTCCATGGTCTACAGGTGACACAAGGAAGGAATGGAACTTCATTTCTCAATCCAAATATGACAAGGAAGTTCTAAGAAGGTTTGGAATGGATAATTCCAAGGAAATGAATACTCCGGTTGCTACCCGGATGAAATTATCAAAAGATGAGGATGGCAAGGCAGTTAATATCACAGAATACAGGCAAATCATTGGAAGTCTGTTGTACTTAACCGCAACAAGGCCTGATATTGTTTTCGCCACATGCCAAGCAGCGAGATATCAGAGTAATCCCAAGGAAAGTCACATGCTTGCAGTGAAAAGAATACTTCGGTATATCAACGGCACGGTGGACTTCGGTTTGACATACAACGACAAATCTCAGACAGAGTTATTGGGATATACTGATGCAGACTGGGCCGGTTCAGAAGATGATAGAAAATCAACGTCAGGTGGTGCATTCTATCTTGGTGGATTGTGTATTTCTTGGCTAAGCAAGAAACAAGATTGCATTTCATTGAGCACCGCAGAAGCTGAGTATATAGCGGCCACTCAAGCATGCACACAATTATTGTGGATGAAGCAGCAGCTTGAAGATATGGGAGTTGAAGTGAAGTCTCCGATCGGAATACAGTGTGACAACTCAAGTGTTATAAATCTTAGCAAAAATCCTGTCCATCATTCCAGGATAAAGCACATTGAGATCAAGTATCATTTCATCAAGGAGAAGGTTGAGCAGGGCATCGTGAAGTTGGAGTATGTTCCTACAGAGCTACAGGTTGCAGACATTCTGACAAAGGCCTTACCCAAGGAAGCTTTTGAGAGGCATCGACTGGCTCTGGGAGTTCAGTCGATTCCCCGAGGTATGCTGTGTTTTCTCTACTGTGCTAATGTGTTCTCTACTATGTTACAGACAACAAAGGCGTGACCTTTGGGTTCGTTGACAAAGGGGGAGAAAATAGTGATTGTTCAAGGGGGAGACAATGTGAAGATTTGATAAATCATGAATGATAAGGGGAGAAGCTGACAGGTGGAGCAGCCAGATAGGGGGAGTTGAAGCTAGTTGAACGTGCTTAGCCAGAGCTTAGCTTGGACAACACAGGAAATATGGCTAAAGAGGTGTTGAAGCTGTGAGCAGAAAGGGGGAGCGTATTAAATCTGACGATGCTAGAAGTGATCGATCAAAGAATAGATATCACGACAGCTGAGGATCGTGATAAAAGCAGAAGAGTGGTGTTGGACAGTGTTTGGTGTCAACAGTGGATGTCAGAGACAAAGTGATTCATTGATGAACTTTTCATTTACTCTTCTTTCTCACGCCGAGCATTGCTCATGTGGGCTTAGAGTATGTGTTGAGTAAATCCTTGGTCGCTATCAGAATCGCAATGAGGCAAATGGAGGTTGAAGAATCAATGACGTATCTTTGTTTGGAAGAGTTGTCAACAAACCCAAAGGGGGAGATTGTTGGGCAAAAATCCCTCAAGGTATCATTGAAGCCTTTTTGAGGTGATTGTGTTTGTTGACAAAGTGGACATCTACGCTGTGATTGTTGACAAAGAGGATTTCATGGTTGAATGTCGAGTTCAAGAGCTGAGTTCAACGATCCATGTTTGATTCAAGAACGTCGATAAAAGGAATGGATGATCTGGAGGCGGTACAAAAGAACAGATACAAGGTAGCGCCGTTTTCCAGTGTTTGCCAAATTTTTGGGCCTGAAAATCGGCAAATGAAGAAAAGTGTTTTTGGCAAAGGGACTTGCGCGCCGAGAACATGGTGTACAGGAAACTTGCGCGCCACATGTTTTTCAAGATCAGAAGATCAAAATATGGCTAAGGAAATAGGATCGCGCAAGTTTGGGAGTTGGTCGCGCAAGTGTCTAAAGGAGAGGAGACTTGCGCGCCGAAACTGGGTCGCGCAAGTGACTTGCGCGCCGTCGTGCAGGGTGGTCAGATTGCCTATAAATACCGGACCACCCCTCCTCATTACCAACCGGAGTTCAAGACGAGAGCTCCCGTCGCGCAGGTGTGGTGGTCACGCAAGTGGTGTGTGTGGTCGCGCAGGTGGGACTTGCGCGCCAGTGGTTGAAGTTGTGCGCCGGTGTTAGAAGTTGCGCGCCGGTTTGCAGTTGCGCACCATTGGTGGTTTGGGCGTAAAGGGAAGAGAGTCGCGCAAGTTTGGAGTTGAGGAAGCTTGTGTCGCGCAAGTGTCAGAGGAGGACTTGCGCGCCCGTTGTGACTGGCGCGCCGATACTTGCGCGCCGAGGTTGACTTGCGCGCCAAGTAAAGTTTTGTTCCCGCAGTGATTTTCAGACTGTGTGGAAGCTGGAAGTTTGCCCGATACCTTCGGTGCAAAGAGATATTCATCAACGGGTGAAAGTTAAACTTCAACAGATCATCTACATACAAGAGAAGATGCATTCATTCGTGCAAATGAAGAGACCTACAGGTCTATAAACTGTGAGTGGATTCCATCCAAGAGCAGTGAGCTCAGGAAGAGGAAGAAGGTGATCCTCTCCACCGGCAGTGAGCCAGAGAGAGAGAAACAGGGAGTGACCCTTGGGAAAGCAGTGAGCTGACCCTAAACAATGTAAAGGCAGTGAGCCTGGGCATAGAAGTGATCTAGCCCGAACCTTGTAATCCACAGCTAGTGAAGATTAGTGGAATTTGGTACGACCGGCAACCTGTCGGCGTATGCTTCATGGACGTAGCCCTTAGTGGTGAACCAAGTAAAATTGATGTGTCCTGTGCTTGACTTACTTTCTATTTATATCGTGTAGCAGGAAAAAGAGAGAAGAGTGTTTTGCTTAACAGCGAAACAAGATCAGAACGGGCGTTAATTTTTAATTAGCAATACACTGATTCACCCCCCCTCTCAGGGTATCCAGCCTAGTGGACCTAACAATTTACCAAAACTTAGGGATTTTTTTATTATGATTATTCTTGTATCTAAGGCTTTACTATGGTTTCCTAATCCCAAAAATAACTAACCCTATCCTCTGATACAAACTATGACAACCTTGCTTTTTATTACAACTTAAACATGATTTATTACATAAAACATCACTTGATACAACATTGAAGATCGAGAGTTTTAGTGTATTTGGGTCTTAGGATCACTACATAAAAACTTAGAACATGAAATTTAACTTTTTTATTGAAAACTTCATTTACATGACAACTACATTCACTCGTACTTAGCATTGCATGTAAAAACTTGAGGACATGCATAGGAAAAGGGAGAGCTATAAATCCCAGTAAGGGAGTACACAATGGAATAACGTGAGGAGTAAAATACATGTCAGACAATAGGCATATCAATAGATCATAGAAGAAACATGAACATAAAGGCATGATATAGCATGATAATCATAACATGGAAATTAGGCAACAACACTTAACGTGGAATTAGCATGAGCCAAGGCTCATTGCACATAAAGCATGAGTAAACCCTTATTGCACATGAAGCACGAGTAAAACCTTGTTGCACATGAATTAGTATGAGTCAACACTCATTGCACATGACATATCATGATACTATACTTTACCCAATGCATCAGATCGCTATAAGGGCACACCCTTCTTAAACATTTCATTTCATGAATAAGTGTGCCACATGGATCATAAAACATGGATTAATAAAACATAATCATTTATTCAATGATAAAGTAATGTGGAATTCATACATTATTCTTCATAATCAATAAGTGAATGAGCATAAATTTGAATACCCATGATGGATAATTGGTCATGGTATTCACTACACAATGGTTTTTGCTTAGAAAATCGGTGCGATTTTGGCAGCGTAACTGCGTGACATAAGAATTCATAAAAATGGTGGATGCGAGAGAAAGGGGTTACTCATCATATATACATGTAATGGAAAGTAGGAAGGTCATATAGGTACATGTACCAAAAATTTAAATGGAATTTAGATTCCTGATACAAAAGTATTGCTTGAAAGTAAAAGAAGAGAGAGAAGTTTCTTTCGGAATTTCAGCATAGTAACGGGTGTACATGGGAGGCATTTAATGAGAGAGAAAGGGTTATACCATCATTAAAACAATAAGAGGGAATTATGGGGGAGGTGTGAATTCAAACCCCAACATTCATAAATGAAATTAAAAGGGAAATACAACTTAATGAAAATTGACCAAAATGAGAAAGGAAGAAAAAACCATTACTTGGAAGTGTGCTTCCAAAGGCTATAGGGAGGCCTGTGAGAGGCTACATGGGAGCTTGGGGCACCTTGGGAGGATTATATAGAGATTGGGGTAGAGTTTGGACAAACTCAAAGTGATTTTATTGAGGAGGAAGTGGGATCTTGGGTGGGTTTATATAGGAAAGGTGAGAGAATTATTTATTCTTTAGGTTTGAGACCCCTTATATTAAATTAATCCAAACCACAAACCATCCCATGGTTTTTTCCCATGTATTTTGGCAAAGGGAAGTGGAAAAAATTATTTTATAAGGCCAAGGTATGAAATTATTAAAATAATAAGGTTTCTTATGTGGAGGTGAGCCACACTCCCATGGAAATTAATTTAAAAGGGCAAGGTGTTGAATAAGTCTTGAGGGGTCCATTAATGGTTTGAAAAGTAAGTCAAAAAAACCCAAAATCACATTATTTTAATGATACAACATATATTGGCCTAACATAAGGATTATGGTATTTTATTACATCACCATTGGGTCATTATGATGTCATAAAACACATTATATATTTAAACGGTATTTAATTTCTTCCCAAAAATTTGACTGTCTCAGAAAAATATGGAAAATTCACCATTGGATAATTTCGACATCCTGATTCCAAAAATGACATTAATTTTATCTATTTTTTTTAAATATATTAATATTCAATATTAAAATAAAAACTGAAATTTATCCAAAATTCACGGCTTTTGACAAAAATGGCTTTCAAACCTTAATAAAAATTTTAATGGCATTCATAAAATTATAAGATCACTTTTATTTAATAAAAATTAATTTAATAATAATATTATTATTAAAATATTATTTAATTCAAAAATCCTTTAATTTAATAAAATATATTTCTTAATTAAATAATAATTAGAAACACCATTTGTCCTTTTAAAAACTATTTATAATGTATCAAAAATGACTAGAAATTATATTCATTATTACATAAAAAAATAATGTAAATGAACATAGTACTACGTATTTGTTACAGAAACCCTTAATACAGTAGCATAAGTCCTAAGGGTAAGGTGTGTGATGGTGACAGACTGTTGGGGTGGCTCAGATAACATCTCTCGAGTGGTAATTTCAATAAACTTCCACTTTTCCCGTAGACGGTCACATTAGAGCTTGACATGATGAAGCTCGGCTTGGTCATGGTCAAGGGAAAAGCCCAAAGATGCCACCTATTTTCCGAGCTCCGACAAATGGGCTTCGTATGGGGCGATTCTACTGGATGAGGCCTTCACTTCCTTTGTCTGAGTAAAATGGATTTGTTAAAGTCCTATATTGATACTAATCATGTGATTACTGTTCAACGACTATATTAACAACGATCATAATTATCAACATAAAACCAATGAATTTGACACTTTATATAAACATAAAGTGACATTAAATTAGATCATGTGGTATTTCCATTAAAGAAACTTTGGGTCGTTACATAAACCCCATACTCCCTTACTCGAACTAAGAGGGTTTTGATTCCTTTTCTAAATAAAGGTTACGTAGGTATCCCTTCTAAGGGTATGATCCCAACCCTAAAATAATATATGTACTTCTGAATGACAATTAACTTCATGTTCCCCACATAGTGTCTTTGAAACAAGTATGGTTATCATAATGACCAAGAGACTTTAATATAATTTATTAAAGGATACTGTTGACTAATAATTTATAAACAAATACAAATGATTATCTATCGATGAAGAACCTCGAATACATATAAAAGATTCTATAAAATCACATACATAATAATAATTGATTGTCAAATCTAAAAGAAAGATCATTTTTCATACTTGGTAGTGTAATAAGGATTCATGCACATAACTTAAATCTATAAAGAGAGTCCGGGAGTAGACAATAATACCCGTAAAAAATGTGTGATGAGTCCGACCTCTCATCCTATCAACCAATCCAAATTCTTAAGTCTCATAAGTTCATAATTAATGACCTCGTACCTTTGGAAAGTATGTCCAAATGGATATATAATCATTGGATGTTTTCATTTCTACGAACAAACCCGTTAGAAACCACTTGGAATGTTTGAATCTTAAATCAACGAGATCAACCCCATTTCTAGAGGATAAATATATCAATATACTTTCTTGTAGGATTTCCAATTACTTCCCAAGGTAATAAACCTATTTGGTTTATTGTTGATAGATTAACTAAACCTACACATTTTCCCCATTCGAGATATGACATATTTAGACCATCTATCTCAAATATATCTAAAATGAATTATTAGGATTCATGGGGTGAATCTATATATTTTATAATACCATTATCTGATGTCCATATACAATTTTAGGAATTTATTTCATTAGTAGTTCGATACTAAATTAAATATCAGTAAATATTTTCATCCTTAATCCAATTAAAAGTATATGTGGACAATTATGAACATGGAATATATAATTCATTAGTTCTCAATAGACTACCAAGGTAGTTGGGATCAACAAATTTCTATGGTTTTATTGTTATAATAACATTATTTAATTATAGAGATGGAACCATTTGAAGAATTATATGGAAATTGGTGTCAAAAATTTCCTTTTTGGGATGATATATAGGAAAGAAAGATTATAGTACTATAGATGGTAAAAACGAAAGAAAATTTTTTAATGATTTAGTTACAATGGGGGAATCTCATAGAATGTGGATAAGTTAGGAATATAACCATAGAAATGATCATAATTTTTATATAAGTGATCATCTCTTTATCAAATATTTGTAATGGAAAAGTTTGATTCATTTTGTTAAAAAGGGGAAGACGAGTCTACAGTTAATTAGACCATTTAAAATCATGGATAAAATTGGATAAGTTTCCTACTGAGTGTTTTGACCTCGGAGTATAACCCATTTAAATACAATAATCCTTGATTCAATTTTATAGATGTGTGAATCATAATAATCTCATCTTTTGTTCCATAAAGTAGTTTAGATGGATGTAAATAATTATTATGAGGAACAACTAGTTCAGGTTTCCATAAAGCAGTTCAGTTAAGGATGTGTGTATCGTAATAATATCATTTTTTATACATAATGTAGGTTATATGGATGATAATAATTATTATGAGGAAAACTAGTTCAGGTTTCCACTTCGGTGGTGGTGTGGTGGTGAAGGTTAGTAGACAAATCGGGTTGTTCTTTGGGAGGTTTAGGGTTCAAATATATGGAGTCCGGATTTCGGGCAAGCCTCTCACCTGCGATCCACTCACCTTGTTGGGTCACCCGGAATCCTCTAGGAGAGTAAAAAGAGGCATGACCCAATTGATGACGGATCATTGTGACGGGCCATCACTGTCAGCACCTCACCCTCCTGGATGCTCAGCAATCTAAGCTTGCAATGGTTCATTCCCCAGCTGGGGTGCTACCTTCGGGTGCTACCCCTTCGTGGGGGAGGGGGGTTTCTCTATGTGGATGGTTCGAAAAGGCCACACTGGGGAATTCATATTCTCTAAGAAAAAAAAGTCCAAGTCATTAACCATAGAAATAATCTTATATCATAAAATGGGAATCATTGGGAATATTTTTTTTAATCTAAAACCATTCTGGTTATAGAGGAAACTTGGGAATCTGAAAATGATATATAGAAAAAAACTTATTATTATTTGATAAGTGTATAAAATTTCAAGGAAGCAATTTCCAAAAGCCGCAGGATTTAATTTCCCAGGTAATGATAAAATAATTCCCTTTCCTATTTATTAATATTTATGAACTAGATAATAATTCGACCTTTTATAGGACACAAAATCCAATATTGTACCCAACATGATACAATTTTTTCCTTGAAATATTGTGTTTAATATAAGACTGAGATATTCCTAACAATCATAAATGCCTAATATTATTATTTTCTTTTGTAGATATAAACTATAATTTATATTGGATTATTTGAATACAGATAACTATATTATTTTTAAATAAATTTAATGTTTTGTTTACATTAATAAAATATATTTTATTGGAATATAATAAGAAAAAATATCATCTTATTTTTATATATATAATTTTTTCTAGAATGCAATTTTATCACCTTTTAGTAACATACCTATTTTACAACTAAATTTTTACAATATAATTATTATTATATGATTTAAAAAATTCTTCATCAATATCACGATATCAAAATTTACTATGGTTATATTTTTTTATTTTTCTATGAAAATTAATATTTATATGAATATTAAATAATACTGAATTTAAATTTATAACTAGTTTTTATATAAATAATTATTATGTTTAAATTTATTTTTTAGCTAGTTTTAAATTATAAAAAGACAAATTTTATAACACTCAATAACATTTATGAAATTAAAAATAATTCATCTTTAATATAGGTATGAAATCCTAAAAACCTTTTGATATTTTTTACATTAAAAACTAAATTACCATTCTATCTATGGGATTTATTTTAAATTAATTTTTGTCACTTATATTTTGATAATTTGGAAAAATGGATTCTATATTTGAAATATTAAAATTTTTAAATTTTTAATATGGTCAAAAAATTTTTTTTACCAAAAGTATTAGTGATTAGAATTAAAATTATTTATAGTGATTAAGGTAACTGAGTGTCTGCATAATGGTTATACATTAATATTAAGCGTCCCAATAACTTAGAGACATGTTCGAAACCAATTCCACAGTCATGATTAGATCATATGATCAATTTTATCTAATTTGGTTTATTATTGGAGTTATGTGATGTAAGGGAGTCCTCCCAATTGTGTATTACATTTTATATTTACATGAATGTCACTCCCCGTCAACTATAAAAAATAACCTAGATCTACATTTCATCACACCTCTAAATCAAATTTGGATAATCCAAAACCGACCCAAATAATCATTCAAAATCCATCACATCACTCAAGAGGCATCACTTTGTGATGAAGGCTACCCAAGAAGTTCTTTTGTTCAAACCAAAAAGTGTTACTCGAAGAAGAGAAAACATTCATCAATATGTAATTTTAACCTTTTCCCCTTCTCGTCCAAATTATTTTCACCTTATATCATGATTATATAAAAAATTAAGTTTCTAATGTAAAATTATTATTTTTATGTAAAGGGATCATCCTATTCCAACACACATTTATATCAAATGGGTAACGAGCTTATCATTAATGTTTACGGGGAAATACCCCTCATGGAAGATGTTGATTATATTTACTTTTCAAAATATCATGGTTGAAAATTATGATGTAAATAAAATTAATAAATGATATCTATTTTTTAAAATATGTCTCCATACCTCTGCAATTTTAATATAACACATACCTTCATGATTTTTATTTTTTGGGAATAGGTTGGCATCATCCATAGACATGCAGAACATTACCTCCTCAAAGAGATGTGAAACATTTAATCATTACATGGAATGATTTAAAGATTTATTTAAATAAAAATTTGTAACAATAATGATACATATATTATATTCATGAAAAATTTATTATATACACATAGTTTTATTCTAAAAGTACAATGAAATATTTTTTAATATTATTCTAGAGTTTGGCGACAAGACAATATAAAAATATGAGGCCTAGTGTGCCCAAAATTAATCTTATAAAAATATTTAATAAATTAAAAATTATTCACCAATAAATATGTAATGAAAATATAAATACACATAAATGGTTGGATGGATCAGAAATCCAATACCATGGTTGAGTAAGGAACATGGTGTTTCCCATATGGATGACATAAAAAGAGTTAGTGTGGGATGTTTGAATCTCTTTCCAATTTGTAGGATGTTTAAGTGAATAAATCAATTAATTTATTCAATTAATTATATAAATCTTTTAACCTTATAAAAGTTTATATAAACATGACAATGATGAGTTGACCTCATAATCATAGTTTCTTACAACGACGACCACTCTTCTCCTCTCCACTTCATTGATGGACGATGAAGCGAGAATCCATGGATCTAGAAATATTGAGATGTGATGAACACAAAGAATCCTACTTCATCATCAGTAAACATTTTCTTCATCAACAATGAATGAACCAATATTGGTAAGACTCGTCTATAGTATTTTTTCTATAGGATAAATTTTTAAGAATGTAGAAACAAAATTATTCAACATGTGCCTTTTATTCCAAATTATGTATTACCTCGGTTGAAAATTTATTATTGTTTACCACGTGTTCAAACCCTTGTACCCCATTTCCAATTGATGTCCATGAATACATGAATGGTGATGAATAAACCATAGTTTTTGGTTCATCCCTATTGTTTTTATCACATTTATAACCATGGAAAATCCATGGATCATGGTTCAATGATTATCTGGAATCCCAAGCTTGATCAAAAGCTCAATAATGGGATGTAATCATAGAACGTCGATAGATTTATCCCTGAGGAATATATCTGGAATCATATAGATGTGTGGTGAAGAGTCTAATGGTTTCATGGAAATAAGATGTGGATAGAAGACATGGTATTGTTTGTATGATCAGGCTAAACCCATGTCATTGAATAATGTCGATTCATGATGAATGATGAAGCAATCCTACCTTATTTGATAGAATCTAGAATTTTTGGATCATAATTTGGTGCCTATCACTGCAATTTATGTTTATTTGGATCTCGGATGACGATTTTAGAAGAAAATAGAGTTTCAAGAGAAAATCTCGAATAAAAAATTTTTTCAATGAAGAACACACAACATGTATCCTCCCCCAATGACAATGCTAGGGTTTTGGGAAAAAATTTGGATTCACAATGTGTACTCCATTTAACATGGCGTGTACCACCTCTCTGTGTGAGATGAGCTATCTGATGAAGGACACATCTAAACACACACTCTCTATAGAGTGAAAGGACACTACATTGTTACACAGGTAGTGTCCTCTGTGGACCAACACATAGTGTAAAACTGTACACAGAAACAGAGTATGAGTAAAAGACACTGCTGGTAGACATGGCCTAATCCATGGTTTTGTGGGACATGCGATGTAGGCCACTTACACATCATGTTACACTACATGGGTTGGCACTAGTTTTAGAACAATGAAATGGCCATGCAGTTGGGAGGGGACACATGACCTGTGGGTCCCACGACATATCTTGTAATTTGTATGAACATCTGAGTAATTATTATTCATAGGTATCTCCTTCATTTGAACACTGATTTTAGGCTACAAGATTCATATACTGAGTTTTCTTCTATGTAGAATACAATGGTTAAATTAGAATGTTTTTGAGATATGACATCGATGTTCATGGATTTTCACATGTAGATAGGACACCAAGTGATGGAAGCATTTAGATATTCTTACCAGAGCATTCTAGGGTGACCCTCCAGCTGGGATGGGTAGTGTAGTCCCCAAAAATATTTTGGTATGTACCTTAACCTATAATGGGTCACGGAGTCCCTAAATAAAATATATGAGTGATGGCCCTATAGATGGGATGGGTAGTGTAGTCCCCAATGACGAGATTCCATGGTTGACCCTCCATCATGGATGGATAGTGTATTCTCCAATGATGAGATATCATGGATAACCCTCCAGTTGTGATGGTTAGCATAGTAAACAATCATTACAAACTGACCCTTCTACTGTGATAGATAGGGTACTCCCCAACAATTTTGAATATACCATCGACTATATGGCACAATTGATATTTGTTGTTTGACGTACATAGAGACTCATGAGGAATAGGGGGCATTCCACACAATGATGCATCCTTGTGATGCATCCTAAAGCCATGAAGGAGAGTCGATGCCTCCCAATGTAGAATGTATTGAGGTATTTTGATATGATCACTATTAACTTGTGTCTCATGAGAGGACATATGAGTTGTTGGGCATTGAAGATGGATTTTCCATAGAATATTTGGCTACCTCTTTTCTAAGGATGAGCTTTGAGACAAAGTCCTCCTTACTATATTGTTTGGTAACTGTTGATTGGGCATATATATATATATATCCCACTATAGTACAGACACCTAGGGTATTGGTTACTATCTTTCCAAGAAAGGAGAGAGAGCATGAGGTATTGCATGAGATTTCCTTCACTAGATAATCGTGGTTGGATGGGCCTACTCTCTAACTATAGTTAGTGAAGACTTGGCATGGTGTACACTTCCTGAGCATTTTGAGATCCTTATGTTTAGATGGTCCAAAATTCACAGAATTTTTGGGTTGTGCTGCACTCCTTCATTTTCCTTTTATTGTATCTTTTTCAGTTTACATCTTCTCTCCAATTGTATATCTTACTTCTCCACTTCACCTTTTGGGTCATTCTATTGGGTATGTCTATAATCACCCCTTCTTAGGAATTACCAACAAATGTTGTGTATATTTCAAACAAAAGAGATGGAAATCGTGACTATAGATGAAAGAAGGGATACAGGCTACATGGACTGCATTCAGTGGTCATTGTTGGGACACACGATACGGGATCTCCTAGTGGACACTCTTTTCTAGTGATCTTCATGTTGGGACTAGATTTTGGTTTGGTTGTGTGTTTTTTCACTTTAAATTTTATTATTCAATATCAATCCCTTGTACTTCCTAGAGGATCATTTCTGTTTAGGTTTCTTTATAGAAGCTTCATCTTTTTCCATTTTTCTCTGCACATTTTCATTGAGTTCAATATATGTGTGTTTACAGGTTCATAAGAAATGAACCCACAAAGTTTTATATTACAAAGGCCCTTGTCTCCAATCATTGGCCTATGGAGGCAGAAATGCCGTATTTGTAGCTTGAGCCCCGACATTTTTCTGGTCGTGATAGAGTGGCACAAGTATTTGTTCGTTCCATGGGATTTTGTTCAAATGTTCCCTTAAAAGGACTTGGTTGGAATTTAGTAAAATAGTGTTTAAGTTTCTCGAGGGTGGATCTCTAGCCCGATAATCTTGTGATGGTATGGGCAAATGACATATCCATTCAACATGACCCTGATTACCCACTAGTTGACTCGACACCCTGATACATTATTTATAGGTAACAATGGTGCATGCATCATATATCATTGATTAATTTATTTTACATCATTATTTACCTCCCCATTACTATATATATATATTCTATTCTAACAGTATTACTCCATTAATATTTTCACGATGCCACTATGATGATAGACATTCATGATACTGGATCTAGTTCATGATTCCAAACCTAGGAGTGATGAGGCCTCAGTTTAGGGTCCATGATATGATCTACATCCTCTATGTTTATATGTAGTAGAGGATCCTCCCATTGAGAAGTAGACAGTCTTTGTACAGAAGGATAAGGATGTGACCTAGTGAATATCTCTCAACGAGTTCTATCATCAGCAACCACCAAGGTTCTGTGGGGATCCAGACCCTTAAGAAGAAGAGTATTTGCTGTAGTTGATGTTCGATGATTTCATACTAGATCCGACCATGATCGATTAGTTGGTGGATTTGGAATCCATCCATTTCCAGAGATCTACTGGTAGATGTTGTAGCTTACATACATAGATGCCCATTATGGTGACCCATTCATGGGATTACTCTAAGTATCATTTTAGTTAGGATTACTACAACTCAATCATACATTGTGGCAGGATTCGGGAACTTATACAACTTTAGTATAGAGGTATGATACTGGTAGAGTATGTGGAGTGGTTCACCATATTTAAATGCTACACTCTTGACATGATTATATATTGATATATCCATGAACAGATGGTTGAGAAGGGACTAGGTAGAGAGATCCAAGACACCACAGTTCCCTGGAGAATCCCCAACTATGTAGAGTGGATGGAGAGGGCACAAGTGGAAGAGATCATCTTTGCAAAGGGATGCTAGATTGCTGGAGCTATAAGTAGGTGTAATAGGGCTATGTCACCATTAGTAGCAAGATGTCGTTATATGTCCCGAAACAAGAGACCCTTCCTTTATCAGACTCGAGGGTGCAGAGCACTGGGGAAACCCAGAGAGAATCTATGCTACACTTGTGATTGGAGAGGTCACGTAGTCCAATAATTCCATAATTTTTGGGCTAAGCATCCCTGGAATGTAGTAAATATACCACCATGATAGAGGCAGTGCAATGTTCAGGGATCTCCCTTATGGGGAAAAGGTGGTCCCCAGGGAGGTAGAGCAAGTAGAGGAGCAGTAGGATCTACAAGTGCCGGGAGGATGTATGGGTTTCTCCCCCAACAAAAAATAGTCATCCCATGTCAGGATCATTGAGATGGTGGCCGAGGCATTGAATAGTTTATTTCTATAGACCTCTACTACCCGACGACAGATGAGATGATTTGAGGTATGTTTCAGTTTTACTATAATCTTTTCTTTATATTAGTATATGTAGGGTCTATCTAATCTACATTCTCTATAATATTTATGTGAGAGAAGGTTCTCCCAAAAGAGACACTTGCACATGAACTATCAATTGTGGTTTCTGTATTGTACACTACCTCTATATCTTTCATTTTCTGGATGTTTGAGGTGTTACTTGGATGAGAGAGGTTCACATGGGACCTACTGGTCGTCACGATGGATCCATGGGATTTCACTGTAAGCATGGATTGGATTTCCATTGTTTTATCCTAGATTTAATATCAACACATGTTTTTCAGGAACCTAGATTTTGATAGGTAGAATTTATCATTTCTTAGTGAGAGAGACTTTATAGCATGATGAGTGGGTGTTTTGAGCATGAGGTCATAACCCATTACCCAACAGAAAAAGAGTATGACCCTTGAAATAGTAAACTGATGGGGCGTTTGGATCTCTTTGGTTATGGAGAATTATATGGACGTATTTGTAGAAGAAATTTCAGTACTATATTTGATATGATAGATGGTTTTTTTCATTGACTTGCTGCTAGGGAATGCTCCGATATGTTCTATAGAATATCAGATGGAACCAACTAAACTCTGTGAGGTTATGTTGTAGTTAGATGACCTTCATGATAATGTTTTAATTAAACCCACTGTATCCCCCTGTGAATATTTTGTTTTATTTGTGAGAAATGTTGATGGTAGAATACAACTATTCATAGAGAATAATCACCTATATGTGGACATTATAATGAACAAGTACCCCTGGACAAGGATTTATGACCTCTTTGATCAGTTGTAAGGTGCATGACGGTTCTCTATGATCGATCACAGGTTCGGCTATGACCAGTTGCGTATTCGTGAGGCTGCCATTATGAATATTGAAATTTGATGTCACTACGGTGACAATGAGTCCCATGTGATGCCCTTTTTTATGAAAAATATCCATAAAATTTTAATTTCTTTGATGAAATAGATATTCCAAACATACTTGGATCATTTTTTCAATTTCATTTTCAATGACATACTCACCCACTCCACAATAGAGCAGGTGCATGCAGAGCACATGATGTGGGTATTTGATTTACTTTAATCGAACAAAAATTATGGAAATATCTCAAAATTCTACTTCTGGATACATCAGTGTAACACCCCAAGGTTTCATTGTACAATATCTCTATAAATTAATTCAATAGCTTGCGTCTTAAGCAACATCGAGTTCAAGCGCACAACGACTTGCCAAAGTAGCCTTTCAAAAGTAGTTGGGAATAGTATTAATTGAATTTTTAATTTTATATATTCCATATAATTTTAACATCAATATTATGTGTTTCATATAAATAATATAAGAAAAAATTCATTTTTTTCAGATAAAGGAAGTATTTTTCAAAAAAACGCTATTTTACCACATTTTAATGTATCACCCTTTTTAAATCATATATTTGACACTTTTATATATTCTATATGACAAAATAGAATTCTTATTTAGAATTGGGACATAAAAATTTAGTTTCGATAATTTTTTGTGTATTTCTGATAACATTCATATTAGGGTGAATAGTGAAAATACTAAATTTTAATTTAAAGAAAATTTTTTAATCAAAAAAATTTATAGTGTTAAATTATAAATTTTAATGGGTTTTATGAATGATTGGATTATATTTTTACCATTTAATCCAATGTTTGTCAATGGAATTAATTTCACTATGAAATTATACATAAAAAAGTTTTATTCTTTTGATAGTTATTATTTCTTAAAAATATGGTATTTGTTTTAACAAAAATAATTAATTTGAAATTAATTAATTCAAATTATATGTTTTGAATTAGATAAAATATACATCATTTTTTAAATAGGAATATCAAATATATCTTAGGAGGAATGTTTGGTATGTTTCTGAAAAACATCAATTTTTTATGAAGAGTAAAACCACTTAGTAGTTGTTAAAAACCAGACTATTTCATTTATATGAAAATTTTCCACTTATGTGAATTTAATTTAGATAATTCTACATACATGGTAGTTATTAGTATGTAAAATTCTATTTAATAATATGAAAATAATTTTTTTTGAATATTAACTTTTGACTTTTATTTACCACAGTTAAAGGTAAAATGGGTAATTTAAGGCGAAAAGAATTTTATAATACTAAGAAATTACCTCAAAAATTATCCAAACATTTTTGGATGAGTCATGGACAACCATGGGCATACATGGGTCGATTTTGGGACCCCATGGAGAAACTTAATAGTGATAAGGTCACTTTTCATTAATTAACTTAAAGTAATGAAAAAATGACATTAACAAATATCTTTTAGTATATACAGTTTTATATGGGGTTATATAATTCATATTAATGATTATAAATATTCATTGGAAAGATAAAACTATTTCCTACAATATGGTATTTTTATAATTTTTTTAATCAAATTAATTAAATTATTTATGACACAATACTGGTGAGGTATTTATCTCATTAATAAATTATTTAAATATATAAGATTAATAATATTAAAACAGTATACAAACCTATCAAATTATTATTAGATTATTTTATTTAGACCACGAGGCATCTTATATTTGACTTTAAATAGTTTTGGACCTTTATAAACCGAATATCATTTAAAAATAAAATAATATTTTCACACTTTACTAAAGATCCCATCCCCCCACCTTATAAAAGGATACCACTTCTAAACCATTCCAAACACCAATCAAGACCAATAGATCATCTAAAACCTTCCAAAATAAGCTCTAAATATCTATCTCTTACACCTAGAATAATTACCTTATGCAGAAGTCACATCAAGAAGTCCATTTGGTTCAAACAGAAGGAAGTTACCCAAATTAAAGGTAACGATGTCTCTTCAATTGTTTTGTTTTTTGGTTTATTTTGATATTCCAACCCACCTAAACACTTTTTATTACATTATTTGATAATAAACCATGTATCCACAATATACTAGGATTTTTTTATGAGAAGTATTCGAACTACACTTACACACACCTTTATCTAATGGGTGAAGAACATATTGTTTATGTGGTTGGGAAACTAATGCCTTAAGAAATGATGATTGTTTGACTATCCCCTTCTATCACTAATTCGTTCCATTAAGATAGAAATGAATTTATAAATGATATATATTATGTATTTTTTTAATTTTTCCTCATTATTTTCCATTTATATCCTTTATTTAATGTTTCCATTTTGGGTAAAATGTGATAATTTCATTTGAGGAAGTGCGGACTACCACCCCCTCAATGTTATATGACTCATTAATGACTTGTGTGAGATGTATAAAGTATAGATTTAATGATATTATATATGATATTATAATGGAATTATAATATATCTTTGTATTATTATGTATTAATTATATTAAAATACAAAATAGAATTGAAAGTAGCATTTATGCGTACGTACGGCTTACCGTCTCCATGAACGGTGAATTTCATTTTTTATCTCTAAATGTTATGTAATATTATAAATAAATATATATACTTGATATAATATATATATATATATATATGATAAATAAATAATTTATATTATTCTGGAGACAATGGAATTTTTACCACATGGAAGAAATTGTATTTATAACTAGATCATTTTTTCCAGAAGTTCTAAATATTGATAAAATATCCAATATGAACTCGAATAATTAAATAATTTTTACAGCAAGGTATTAAGTGATATAAAAGGAATAATAAAAATTAAAAGTATTCTTAATAAATTATAAATTAGCTTATGTTTATTATTCAGGAAGAACAAGGAGCATACCAGGCAAGTCAGACTTGATCTAAGGGGTTTCTCATATCACTTTTAATTCTGTGAGATTTATATTATTAACCACTTATTTGTTGCATGTGGTGTATTATGTATTGAAATTTGATATATAAATTATCATGATTATATTTTTATTCATGGAATTATATGATTCATTTGGTTTTTATTGTTATTTTTCATATGACTCGATTGATTAAAACAAAGGGTTTTTCATCTCACTTATTATTCCCCGGAGATTCATGCTATATTTTCCACTATTTCTTTTTGTGTGTTGCATGTACTTCCCATGATATTATTCTTGGTGTTATATAATTTAATATATTGGTATTTAAATCTTAAATGTATTATCTTTCTTTCATGGGGTTTATGTTTCATAAGTTACTAAATCATTTATGGAATTTCAAATTTCAATTTCCACTCATTGGGCTTTACACATACTTCATTTATTATTTTAATCCTAGATCATGTGGGGAAAAATATATATTATTTATCTAGTAATGTGAACTCCTCTTTGTGTGTATATTATTTTGATACACAAAGTCACTCCATTGATAATTTCTCAAGTCATTGATGTGAACTTGATAAGAGTAATCTTAAATCAATTTCCATTCATTTAGTTAAACATCCAAGTCATTGGTGATGTTTTTACAAGAATATGTGTTAATGAACTATGATTTATTTTTACTAAATATCTAATAATATTGAGTGTATTTATATTTTTCACTCATAATTATGTCATTTATTTAACCATATCAAACGGTTAATTCCTTTATAATGGAATTTATCTCAATTTACATTCCATTGAGACTTATTTGTTATTATGCACCAATTAACATTTAAAAGGTATATAAAATATCCATAGAAAAATTATATCATGAAATCCTTTATTCTCATGATGTTATAATGTTTTTATTATCTCAATTATTTATATTCAAGCATCTCTTGTTGGGTTTGCAACACTAGCTAAAATATGATTTAAATAATTTAATGATTTATTATTTTAAATATTTCTCCTAAATTTACATGATTGAAAAATGGTTCAAATGATTTATTTATATGGACATTAATGTTTTAAAGATAAAATTCTTTTCAAGTGGTTAAATGTGGTATTTGAAACATTGATTCCAAATCTATTTTATACAGCTTTCGGAATAATAGTGAAACTTTTAAATGTTTTAAAGAAAAAAGGGGATTTTCCCTCATATAGATTTGATAATTATTTTCATCTATGTTAATATCCTTAATTACTCTCAATTGAGGTTAATATATTATAATAAAATCACCAGTATTGTATTTAATGTGTTATGTTTAACTGTAGATGTCCTATTTTTATTCCATTCATGGTATGAGGTTAATGTATTGACATTTCGTATGCTAGTTTCAATAAAAATATTTAGATTATGTTTCACCCATTTCATATGAGGAATGAATTGGACATATTAAGTGATGGGGGTGCACGCTATAGCTCCCCGATGCATCGGTAGGTCTCATAAAACAATTAGACATGGAATTGGCCAAGGCCTTTCCAATTTTTTGATATATGTTTTTAGACGAGGCCTTAATCATTTTTAGACGTATTGTCTTAGGGCTTGACAAAATGATTCATAATGTATGAAATTATGCATTCCATCATTATGAGATTATCTGTTGGTATTTCATGTGGTTATTAGACTAGTAAAATACCCCTGACTATGTTTTAATATGGAATTATTTACCCAGCTCGTATTCCGGCCATAAAGTGTTCATTTTTTTCATTATGGCATGTGTTTTTCAATTATACACCATTCCTAATGTATATGTTATCTTCTGTTGTATTAATTATTTTTACTGAGCATCTGAGCTCACCCCTTTCTTTTGTCTTATTTTCCCAAGATTCCATATAGTGTATTATGATTGATATATAGGGTTATGTTGGGGGATTAATGGTGTTCTTTAAGGATAATTTATGTCATGTTTTATTTTCTAATGTGTAATGTAATGTTAATTTATGAAATATATTTTCCATGACTGCTAAACTGATCGGTCATTCAGGACTTGATTCCTTGTAATCATGACAATTTATTAAAATAATGCTATGGCTCTAGGCATCTTGGGTCGGGGAATTACAATCAGATTAACATTCTAGGGAATTTAATTTTCTAACATGGATTAGCCATGTATATAACAATGGTTGAAGAATTATTTGATTGGGATCCACCCAAGAATGTGTCTGATTTGCTGAGATTTATTGTCTTGGTGGGGTAATACCAGAGATTTGTTGTAGACATATCCTTAATTACACCCCCATTGACCGATTTGACATGGAAGGTACAATCCTTTACCTGGAATAAGTTATTCTAGAAGGATTTCAAGGAGTTGTGGAAGTGGATGATGAGTGCTCCAATTTTGAGACTACTAGGGAACGATGTTAAGTCAATGGTGTATTGTGATGCCACAAGAGTTGGGATCAGGTTTGTGCTAATGCATCAATATGAGGTTAGAATATATGGGATTGACATAGTTTATAACCAATAATTAAAATTATTTGACTCACGACATGGATCTATAAGTGGTAGTATTCTCATTGAAGATGCGGAGAAACTACCTTATCCGAGAGTACATTGTGGTTTATTCAGACCACCAAAGTCTTAGGTACTTCTTCATCAAAGAGACCTAAACTAGAGAAAACCATGTTGTATGGACTTCATTTAGGATTATTAATTCAATATATTATATACTCTAGATAAGATAAATGTTTTAGTAGATTCCATCTATAAGACGTCACATGTTCTCCTAGTATCTGAAGCATCAAATTAGTTAGCTTCCCTGTAACTAACCCTGATGGTAGGTGATGTGAGAGGATGTGATTCTGGTGTTCCACACTTCTCCCTTAGCTATATATCCTAGCGTCAGAAAGATATACATTGATCATCGGTGGTATATTTGGTTTTCCAACATAAGATATAGAGTAGTTGTGTTTGTATTCTGATTTATTACCTCCCAACATTTAATGGCTATGTATTGGGTACAAACAGGGTTGTTGGAGCCTCTTGATATACTCTAGTGGAAGTGGGATGACATATCAATGTCACTCATCATAGGGATTCAATTCACAATAAAGTGAATCATTACCACCTGGTTGATAGTTTCCTGACTCCCGATGTTAGTGAACTTTGTTAATATCAGTGAGAAGTGTTCATTGACTGTTTGGGGATGATGTATGTGATGTGATAGTCCTTAACCATGGGGTTCCTTGGACGATTGTCTCTATTTGTGATTCTCATTTTACATCATGAATATGGAGAGGGATATAGGAGGCATTTAGGAACAAGTTGTGGATGAGTACAACCATTCACCCCCAAAAATATGTAAAGACCAACCACACTATCCTACTACAATAGAATATGTTGAGGTCCTGCATCATGGATTTCAGCCAGATCTGGGAGTATCACCTGCCTTTAGTAGACTTTATGTATAACAATAACGACCACTCCACCATCAGCATGACACCATTTGATGCCCAGTACATGAGACGCTTCTGGTCACCATTGTGATGAACAAATATTGTATGGATGTATCTTGTGGTCCCAGATTTGGTGCAGGATGTGATAGAGAAGATGTAGGTCATCCGTGAATGGATGAAGACTACTCAGATTTGAGAGATTCCCTATGAAGATCACCATCGTGGTCCATTAGAATTCATACAAGGAGGAATTTCATATTGAGAGTATCCAAAAAATGTAGAATGTGGAGGTACATTCATAGGAGTAAGCTATCCTTGTGGTTCATTGGTCCATTCATGATCATGTAGAGGATCGACAGGTTTTCTGACAACCTTGCCTTACCCCCACAGATGGTGATAGTGCTTGACATCTACCATATGTCACAACTGATGAGACATGTGCATAACACTATGCATGCTATTGACTGGGTATAGGTGTACATTGAGGATGGGGCCACCATTTAGGAGCACCATAATGCGTTAGGGGACCGGTAGGTGCTGACCCTGTGAGGATAAGTCGCCCCTCTGGTTCGTGTGATGTGGCAGCATGGAAACATGTTGAAGAGTTATTGGGAGAAGAATATCCTAATATAGGCTCAATATCATGCGTTTTTTTTCTTGTTTTTTCTTTTCATAGATGAAATTAATGATGTAGGGTATGAGGTTGAGACCCGGTTTTCACATAAAAATACATTGATTTTTTTTATTTTATCCCAGATTTAGGCACTACGATGATGTGAAAATATGAGGCCCAGTATGCCAAGAATTAGTCTTATAAGAATATAAAATATATTTTATATTATGAAAATTTTGTTTGTTAAAGAAAACTTTATAACACTTAAATGGTTTTTCCGACCAAAATTTTGAGACCATGGTCAGGTCCAGAATGTGGTGTTTCCCTATGGTGTGACATAAAATGAGATTTTGGGGCATATTTAGATCCCTCGCTCATAGGAAGGAAATTTATGTGATTAAATTAATTAATTTGTTCTATTAATTATGTAAATCTTTTTACCCAATAATTTGTAATATAAACATGAATATCTAGAGTTTACCACATAATAATTCTTTTTCTAATGATGACCATTTATCTCATATCCTATTCTTTGACAAACAAAGAACAAAAAATCATTATATATAGATGTACTAAGATGCATCAAACATAATGGATCCTCCTCCATCATTGGAGAACACATTATTTTTCAACAATGAATGCATTTTCAATACACTAACATGATATAAAAATAACTATTGAATCATTCCAAGAATAGTTATCTACCATGTCAACAAATCATAAAATCATACAACCATGATACAAATTTTTAAACAAGTTATTCTTGTTCAACCTAATAATTCACCCACTCTAGCTAGAGAGAATGCGTAAATCGTGCCTCCCAAAATTCTAGAGGATTTTGTCCGACAATGAGGGTATTAAAGGTTTAGTGGGGAGACAATACCATATTTTCTGATTTCAATAACAACATAAAATCACCCAATATCATTACATACGGATAAACTCTATAGCATGAATAACAAATAGATCAAAATAGAGAGAGATGTAATAAATTAAATAGTGTATATAGACGTAATGAAGATAATAATACAATAACTAGTCACCCATTAGGCTTACCATAGATACAAAAATACTGGCTTCAAAAAATACAACCATATCTATAACAAATTCTGAGATAAACAAAATACCCAGTCTCCATGAAACTAGAGAATTGTTAGCATGATGTTGAGACTATGAACGAGTGTCTCTACTTGATCAAAAATACCTAGGCATTTCCCTATATACTACACAACCTTTTCCCGGAACCTAAAAGTTTACACAATGTATGAACATAAAAGGAGGTTTTTGTATTAGGGTGAAAAAGAAATATCTGTATGAAACCACAAATAGTGGACCAATAAATATACTAACATAACATGTTGAGGCACATGTATATGACTATAATAGCCATAAAAAACAACAACATGAATAGAATAAAATACTAAATATGGAGAAAACATTGATTAATGCAGCTATGTACTAGGTTTTAGGCGGTAAAAATTGTAAATCAATCACATATCATTCTTATAATATTTTATATACAACACATAGATCACCTGTCCATAAAAAAACCGGCACATATGGTAGATATAAAAAGTATCTCCGGGATATCTAAGTGAAGCATGAAGGATGACAGGCCCAATGCAGTAACTATATACATCCACATGAATGGAGTTAATCTTCCATTCATTAGGAATCTAAAAGAATAATATGAACTAGTTACATGATAATATCCGTAGACACTTTTGTAGAACCTATTAATACGATGATCCTTAGGACGTAATTATGTACCAACTTTGGATCCAAGAAATATCACGTGGTCTCTTTAAAAAAAGAAAGAGCATAACATCATTTACATAAGGATTGTAACATATTGACATTATAAAAACACTATTCTATGAGTTCCTCGCGAAATAACGAGCCCAAGTATACAATAATCAACACAAACACTCAATTATATATTGGTTTCACTAATCCAAATCATCTATAAGATACCTAATCCAATATAAAAACAATAATCTACCATATGAGATATACAACTGAAAAATCTGGCCTAATGCTCAGTCTATTATAATCTAATGGTCTAAATCCCCACATGGTTAAGAGAAAAAACAAAATCAAACACAATATAATATTATGCAAGTATTATATCAATAAAAATCTATAAATTTTAATTATTTTGATGCTCATAAATACCATTGATTGTTTAACTAATGAATTTATTTTGAATTTATTTCACGAAATTTATATTCATTATAATTCTTATCATGAAATAGTATTCAACTATTTGTTTGTGATAAGTATTCATTAATGTTTTTGAAATTATCTTAAGAATATTCTAGAAACATTATTCACTATATCTCATTTACTAGAAATTCTATTCATTTATCATGTCGAATAAATTAATGTATGGATCAATCATTACGTTTATGTTGATGGATCAGTGTGTATGGCTAATTAACATATGTTTGATGAATCACATGGTTGAGGAACATTACATTTTGATAAGAACAGAAAATTTTAATCAATATGAATGTATCATTAAAGAACCATAGGTAATTTTAAAACATTACAATTATACAGAACATCAACCAACGTTTTGTGATCAACCATACGTTGTCAACCATACATTTGAAAAAATAAACAAATTGGTAATCAGTTTTTGGTTCAGAGATCCTTGTAGTTGTGGAATAAATTATGGATCATCAACCATATGTTATTATTATTAAAGACAACATTTTTTGGTTTTTTGTTTTGGGGAGGATTATTAAGTTTGACTTTTCATCATTGGATATCTGAATTTACGTCTTTATCAGAGTGTTTTACAACAGTCATTGTGAAATGGCCAAGAATAATAATGTTTGACGTGGATTGATTCATTGCTCATTTTAAATGATTTAAAGATCCCTTTATGGATTATATTTTCTATATAATTAATAAGGTATGTTACTACTACTCTGAGCTATATTGTTTGAGATTGAATTCAATTGACTTATCAGGTTTATTTTGATTATCTAAAATCATGCTACAAGATATATTGTTATATATATTTTTCTGTGTTTCATATTTAGAGACGATGATCTAGAGATTTCTTAACTATATTTATAATTCTTCAAGATTTATTGTTCAAATTATTTCAACTCCTACTGTGGTTAGGAATCTCAGATACAAGGACTAAATTTTGAATATATACATTTTAAAATCTGGTATCACAGTGCAATGATATTTTTTTTGTTCTTATAAATTAATGATCTTTTCTAAAACCTGATATTTTTTATATTTTTCAAATTTTTTATTTTTATAAATACAAGATTATTCTTTTATCAGTTTTTTTATTCTACAACTGTGAGCTAAATTTGTTTCTCCACAAAATGTCATCTTTTCTATTATGAGTTTTGACTACTCATATTTAGCCATGATGGAGTGTCAGCTTCTTCCACTAAGTTGTGGTTTTATAAGTTCTCTGTAATAAACAAGGATTATCTTTTATATGCCTTTGAGTGGACTAGGGAATCATTGTTCCTTTAACCATTATAAATTAGTGGTCCTTGTTCACTGTTAATATCTGTTTCATATATATTATTATACATAAACATCTCAAACTCTCTCTAATGTTGATATGAATCGTAAAAATTGTAAAAAAAATTTAAACTCAATTCACCCCCTATTGTGTTATCACTATTGTGTTTCTCACCTAACATTTGGTGTCAAAGGTTGAGATTTTTAAAAGATCTATAAGAAGCTAATGGAATAAGATCATATAAGTGATGAAAATAGAGAATATCAAGGAAGGAATTTAAATAGTTCATGATCCATATTTCAATGGGGATAATTATGTATTCCAGAAGTCACTAATGATAATCTAATTAAAAAATCATTTATTTAGAGTATACTCAAATATTTTAACTCATTACACAATTTATGAAAAACTAGAAACATGGTCTACTACTGCAGTTGTTGAATATGATATAAATTCAAATTTGATGAATTGCATTATTTGTGGTCTTAGACTAAATGAATTCAACCGAGTATCAAAATTCCCAACAACCTATGAAATGTGGCATATAATTGTTGTAGCCTATAAAGGTACTGGCCTTGTTAGAAAATTGGGATATACTAGAAAAAAATTAAAGTTTGATACTTCTATAGTTTATAATGGAAAGTGAATAAAATAGATGAATGAATGGTTGACCGAGATTGTTAATAATATTACATCTATAGGGGAGCCTATCAGACAACCGGATCAAGCGTTGAATGTTCTAAGAGTTCTACCTATGAGGTGGACTAAAATTTTTGTTGTATCTGCCAATCAACACCTATCTAAAATCTAAAAAATGAGAGAATTTATGGTAACATTTATGATGAATGAGGCTGAAATGTAGGATGAAGTTGAAGATAAAAAATACTTATTCAAAAAGGATTATACTGCATTAAATTTTGTATACCAAAAGTATAATTGAAAAATGAAACAAGAAGAAATAAATTCACACTCAAATGACTCCGATATTGTTTTGGCTCAATTAGCTTGAAATTTGTGTACATTTTATAAGAAGAATAATGGATTTAGAAGAACCTTTAAAATAATGGTAATTACTCCATTAATTTAAGATGTTATCAGTTAATAAAATTGGGTCATATGACACTAGATTGTCCTCAATTGAAAGGTGAGAAGAGAAAGAAAAGATTGATTTATCTGAATAATGATGATTATTAGAGAAAATAAAAAATATCTATGAAGGTCACTAAGATTGTTTCTGAAGACTCCAGTAGCTCATAAATCGCTAATTCATAGAATGAAGAATCATGTATGAAAACTAATATGTTCATTAAGGATGAAGAAGAGAAGGTACAATCCAAATATTCATCTTATTAAGATTCTAGTTACTCAAATGATAAAATAATTACCTATTGTACAATGCAGGATGATAGATATGAATCTCTTTTAAAGAAACACAATTCATTAAAAAATATTCATAATTCTATTTTAGGATAATGGGACACTCTACATAAACATCATCAATAGTTAATTGATAAATTTAGTCTATCTATTACATATTGTACTGACTGGGAAAATAAGAATAAAAAACTCTAGTTTGTTGTAAGAACTTATAAATTCTCTTGTCTTATATTTACAAAAGAATAAAATGTAATAAATGAAATTAATGGTAAAAATGTGATTAAAAATGAATTATTTGGAATTGACACTAAGGGATAAAATCACAAACTGTACAAAAAAATTTGTTCCTTGTTCTAATAGAAAAATAATGTCTACTATTAAATGTTATCATTGTGGTATTAATGGAAATTATTTCAATGAATTATATTTAATAAAACCTCAATTATTTGATGTTAAGCATGTTCATTATTCAAATGAATTATCATGATTTATTTATAAAAGTATTTATCAATATAAATCTATTTTGATTCCTATTTCATTTATAGATAACACTGCTAGAACCAAAAATATATGGGTACCAAAACAAATTTATTTCAAATTTGACCTTTTTGGTAACATTCCACAGAAGAGGAAAAGATATATCATATATAGAAAGTGACTATTTAAGAAATATTAGTGGAAATTTAACCAATTTCACTACTCTGACCAAAATAGATGGAGGCATAGTCACCTTCAGTGACAATGACATAGGAAAAATTATTGGACTTGGAATAGTTGGAGATCTGAATACTATCATAATTAATAATGTACTCTATGTTCAATAATTGAAACAAAATATGATAAATATCTCTCAACACTATAATTATAGATACTATGATTATTTTTCTAATAATTACTATTCTATTTATAATGATAATTTACATAATTTAAGATCATCCAGAATAGATAATGACTACACTTTGGATTTAAATTCTATTTTTAAATATAATGTAGACTTGGTTATAGTAATTTTCTTGGTTTCAAAAAGTTTACTATGAAACAATTAGTATCAGAATTTTCAAATCTCAAATGTGATATTGAATGATTCTGTGAAGCACGTCATATAGGCAAGCAACAAAAATCATCCTTCAAATTTGTTAAAAAAATTGCAACTTCAAAGACTCTAGACCTTGTTCATAGAGATTTTCCGGGACCACCAAAAAAATAGGTTTTTGCAGGTAATTTATATTTAAATTTTTTAGTGGATGAGTATTCTCTATTTACATCAGTATATATTTTACAACACAAAAATAGCGCCTTTTCTAATTTTGAAACTTTTTATAAAAGAGTTGATAATGAAAAAGGTTTTAGGATAAGATCATAAAGAATTTATCATAGTGGAGAGTTTTAGAATCAAGAATTTAATTTTTATTTTTTAAAATATTGGTATTAAAAAAACCTTCTCTACACCAAGAACACCTCAACGAAAAGGATTTGCTGAAATAAGATACAAATATTTTCATTAAATGGCTAGAACAATGTTTAATGAATATAGTCTTACAACAATATTTTTTGGAAGAATCTGTAATCATATCATGCTAAATTATAAATAGAGATTTAATTCAAAATATTTTCAAAAAGACACCTTATGAAATTTGGAATAACGTATATCCTATAGTAAAATACTTTAATGTTTTTGGATGAAAGGTATATATATTGAACACTAATGATAGTCTTTGTATGTTTCATCCAAAAGCTGATGAATGAACATTCACAGGATATTGTGAAACTTCTAAATAATATAAGGTATTTAATAAAAATTCAATGACCATTGAATTATCAGTTCATGTAATGTTTGATGAAATTGATACTTTTAATAAAGGAAAAGATCAACGAGATGAAGCAGATGATTCTTCAAAACAAAATCATAGTTGATAATTTGTAAAATTATTTTGAAAATATAAATAAAATTCAGTCCAATTCCAAATAACATGATATAGATAAACGTAAAATTTCTCATCATTTAATGTCTAGATTCCTAAAAAATCACCCATTATCGGTTGTTATCAAATATCTAGATATAGGAATAAAAACTAAAAGTAGTGTAGGAAACCTAGTTTAATTTTATGCTTGTCTATCTTAGGTAGAACCTATGTGTGTTGAAGAATCCATATATGATGATTGTTGTTTGTTAGTAATGAAAGAAGATCTAAATAAGTATAAAAGATATAAATTAAGGAAATTAATTGAATGACAATTGAAGTATTTATTTATAGAAACTAAATGGGGTTTTAGGAATAAACAATATGATCATGGTATTATAACTAGAAACAACTAAACATTAGTATCTAAATGGTATAATCAAGAAGAAGGTATAGATTATGATGAAACCATAGTTCCCATACCTAGACTAGAAGAAATTTCAATTCTTTTGGCCTATGCATCTAATATGATTATTAAATTGTTTCATATGGATGAAAAATCTTATTTTTAAATTGATATTTAATAGATGATGTGTATGTAAAAAAACTCATGGTTTTGAATAAAATAAAACAGATTTTTTTTAAACTTACTAAATCTATATATGGACTTTATAAAAAACCTAGAGCTTGGTATGAAAGATTAATTTCATTTATTTTGAATGTTGTTTTTAGTGGTTTTTTGGTATACCTAATAGTTTTTATGTAATTTTTTTCAAATTTATTGTTAATTCAATTTTCTATTGTTGATGTTATTTTTGGATCAAAAAATAACAAAATAAGCAATGGTTTTAAAAACATGTGAAAAAATAATTTAAATTGAGAATGATAGTAGAATTACATTTTTTTCTAATTATTTATCATAAATATTATGGAAATTTATTAAATCATAGTAAATACATTAATTATTTATTTAAAAAATTATTGTCTTGAGAATAGAAAGACATATTCCACACTCATGTGTACTAATATTAAAAATCACCTGTATATAGCTGGAAAACTAGTGGAACACAAGTTAAATAGATGTATGATTGGAAGTTTACAATATAATTCTACTATAAAACCTGATATTATGATTACAGTATGTCTTTGTGCTAGATTTCAATCGAATCAAAATGAATCACAACTTGATGCTGTAAAAAGTATTTTTATATATTTAAAATGAATTGCTAATCAATATCATATTTTTTCAAAAAAATTGAATATTAATTTGAATGAAATTATTATGAATATTTTAGAGGATTTAGATTAGATAGAAAAAGTACTTCAGGGACCTGTCACTTTATATGAAAATCATTAGTGTGATGGTCAATTAAGATGTAGCACTCAGTTGCACAATCAATATTCGAAGAATAATATGTATTTGAAACAATTTTTTTAGGCACAATTATTGTCGACGAAAAAACACTAATGGAAATTGTAAATAATTTTAATAATAAATCTATTTTATATGATAATACAAGTGCTATAAACATTTCATAAAAACTCAACAAATCATTCTAAATCAAAGCATATTGATATTAGAAATCATTTTCTAAGTGATCGTGTTCTCAAAAAGACTATATATATTTAGAAATTGTTATCAATAAAAATCAATTAGATCGTATTTTTACTAAACCACTTCCCACTACATGTTTTGATTTTTTTATGTGAGAGTTATATTTATTTATTATTTAATTAAATATTTTTTATTCTATTTTATTTAGTATTATTTTATTTTAATTTGTTTTATGATTAATTTATTTTTCAAAATCTAATTTACTTTTATTATTTTTTATTATGGTATTTTAGTTAATTTATGTTATCTTAAATCTATTTACACCACATAATTATTAATTTTTTTAATAAATAGTCTACAACTTATGAAATGAGGCATTTGTGTCATTTTCTGAAAACCATTCATTTTCTATACCCCTTTACTTTAGATCCTTTTGTTTACCCAAAAAACCCCACATTGTCAAACCCTCAATCTTCATTCATCATTCCAAACCCTAGAAGCTGAAAACCTAATATTTTTTTTATCTTCAAGAATGAGAAAAACACAGAGAATCGAAGATGGAGAAGCAAGTGAACCAAAATGTCAATGAGATTCAAGCCGAAATTTGTTTTTAGTGAACGTTGAATGATCTTTTATGGTTATACTATACAAACATACTTCTGAATAAAGCACTATGTTTTAAAGTTTTTAAGACACATTTTAATTAAATAATCTCATAATTTCATTGTGAGGTATAACAAAAATCATTTTATTAGAGTGTGCAATTTATTTTTTGAGATACAAAGGACATAATTTTTTATTGTTCAAAGATAGGGATTTATCTATATCTTATATGAAGGTAGAAAAAATTATAAATTGTCCACATGAAGGAGTTTTCCATTTTGAGATTAAATTTACTGGTGATAAAGACAAGTATTTTAAAGACATCACATATTTTCTGCTCTACTCCACAAACATCAAGAATGATGTTTTCTAAGGATACAGAACTAGGTAATATGATTATTGTGAAATTTATTCAGACATGAATAGTTCCATGGATGACTAAGATAGAGAAAATTCATTACCCAAACATGTATGTCATGTTTCTTTTTCAAGTGACATCAAATTGAATTTTCCATGGTATTTATTTTTGTATCATCATTATTGTAGTTCTCTATATGTGAGAATGAATTTTGATCCATATAGAAAAATAATTTCAAGCCTTATATTTAAGAAGGATATTATATAACTAGTTAAGGTATGGGTAAAATTTAATCATCGTAATGTGTTGAATACTAGTACATTATGAAAAAATGATTTTCTTGTGAACTGTATAAGGAAAAACATTTCCTGTTGGAGATGAGGAAGAATAGAGCTTAGGAAAATTTTCTTATGGGGTTAAAGAATGTGTTCAAAATGAGGGTGTAGATGAATAACAAATAGATGGAGTTTCACAACTATCAAAATGAAGCATTATATTTCATGCTAAAGATGAATAAGAATAGTAATAAAAATTTCATTAGGATATTTTATGAAACATAGAAAAATAAATTATCCTCACATTAAAGGGAAAATTTTATCTTATAGAGAAGAAACTTGATCAATACATTTTGGAAGAAATTGTTGTTAAAGGGAAAATTCATCTGGAGTGTCAATCTAGGGAGATTACAACTGTACCTTTGTTGAGTGATCAGGTACAAGAAACAATTATGGTGAAAAATTTCAAGCACAACATATTCCATCTAAAAATGATCAATCAAATATTGTAAGAGTAGACGTTATATAACAAGGAGATGTTAAAGAAGGATAAATTTTACTGAAACCAATTTAGAAATTAAACTTTAAATGATTGATCAAATTGTGTGATAGTCAAATCATATTTCTGGTGAAA
Organism: Viscum album; assembly: GCA_963277665.1. NCBI lineage: Eukaryota > Viridiplantae > Streptophyta > Magnoliopsida > Santalales > Viscaceae > Viscum > Viscum album. The sequence goes on along the minus strand of OY728152.1, from coordinate 2,079,034,024 downwards.
AGACTTATGTTTTGGATAATAATTCTTTTTCTTGTGAAGAATTTGTAATGAAAACATTGGAAAAGCCTATTCCTACTGAAAATTAAAATCATGATATAAATATAGATGAGGGGAAATCTAATTAATTATCTCATCAATGTCAATAATTTGTAATTAAATTTAACAAGTATCAAGAATATAATGTTTCTCTATGGTAGTAATTGGGTGTTACAAATAAAAATATTTTGCACTGTAATGAGAGTACTATTGCTAGAAGGGATTTTGATGCCTTCAAGAGGGACATATTAAATTAGATTGGGAATATTTGATCTGATGCTTTTTTCAGAAAATGATTTTATAGAATTTAAGTGGAACTTGGGAAGTCAATTTGAATCTATAAAAGGGTCTGTTGATCAAACCTGTACATCTACTCTTACCCCTATTACCAGTCCATATTTGATTGAAAGGTTTCAGTCCATTACATATATTGATATATATATATATAAATAATTTCCTTTAGGAAAATAAATGCAACAATGCTTCTCTATCTGTTTTATTGCACAATCTGAAATTTTACGAAGATTAGTTAACTGAGGGAGAACCTAGAATTAGATTAATGATGTGTTAGTTTTTAGAAAAAGTAGATTTTTTCATGAAGTAAGAGATAAGTCTTCATGGTTTTCTAATAGTCAATATAGTGGAAAATATTTATGTCAATAGCCATTTTGGTTTCTCAGCCACCAACATTATTGTATTAATGCATTTAATGATTAATTAATTTTTTTGATGTCTGTACATTTAATTTCATTATTTTATATTCATTTTTATTTTTTTTCTCATAGAAAAAATAAATTTATATTATTCATTACAGTTACTTATTAAATTTACTTATCATTATGTTCAATATTAAATTTATTTTGATTTGTTTCTATATTTTTTTTATCCCAAAAGGTGGAGAAATTTAGGTAAACACAACATTTATATTATTTTACGAAATAATTTTATTTAATTTATATAAGCATAAACATATCATAGAAAATTGTATTTGGGAGATAAATTCAAATATTTCTTCTTTATTGAAATAATTCTGTCAAATAGAATATATTTTCTTTCAATATTTACCAAATTATAAATTATTTTTCTAAAATAATAGTTTTAATTTATGTGTGTTTTGATAAACAAATAGGGGAGATTGTATGGCATGTAATATCTCAACCATACTCTATAAATATCAATGATTTTGAATCTCCCAAATAACATTGTTTGTTTTACTAATTATTTTATCTTGAGTGTATTTTAGGAAATTTATTTTCTTTAAAATTATTATCTTGAAATAATATTCAGCAATTCATTTTTTATAAATATTAATTAATGTTTTCAAACACTCTTATGCGTATTCCGAAAACTGTGTTCACTATTTGTCATTTTTATCGAAATTATTTTCATTCAATATATCAAAAAATGTAATATTTGGAACAAACCATACGTTTTTGTTGAATTATTAGTGAATATGGTTAGTCAACATTACGTTTAAAGAATCATATGGTTAATGAACGTTATGTTTGGATATGAACCTTATGATTTACATAAAGGAATATTATAGATAAATAACCCTACATAAGTATGTAACATTACAAACATATAGATAATCAACCTTAATTTGTTTATCATCCTTACATTTTCAACCTTAATTTTTGAAAAATGAAGGAATGGATAACCAATGTTACATTCAAAGATCTTTGTTGATGTGGAAAAACTGTATGGATCATCAACCCTACATTATAAAGAGTTAACCCTATGTTTTTAATTTTTTTGGGAGAAACCTTACGTTTGACTATTAAATGTCATAAATTTAAATTGACTTCTTTATCAAGGAATTTTGTAATAGTCTTTATGGAATGTCAGGGAATTATATTGTTTGATTTTGATTAATTGATAGAATTTTCTAAATAATTTATGAATCCTTGTATAGAAGATATTTTCTATCATATTCTTAAGGGATGTTACGACTACTATGAGCTGTATTATTTGATTTTGAATTCACACGGGTTATTAAGAATCTTTTGTAAATATGAAATATTACTACGACATATATTGTTATATATATATATATATGTTTTTTTGTTTGATAATTAGATTTGAAGATTCCGATATTTCATGGTTGTATTGAAAATTCATCATGATTTCCTGTATAAAATATTTTCACTTTTATAATGATCAAGCATAAAAAATTCAAGGACTACATTTTGGAGATATACATATTCAAATCTTGAATCCCGATGCTCTATTTTTGTTGTTGTTATTAAAAATTTATGATCTCTTGTGCAACTAGAACTCTTCATATATTTTTTATGATTATTATTCTTGTGATTTGAACATTCATCTTTTATCAGTTGTGTGTTGCTGCAACTATGAGATACATATGTTTCTCAATAAAACAACATCTTTTCTATTTTGATTTTTGACTACTCGTATTCAGTCATGGTGGAGTGTCAGCTTCTTGCACTAAGATATGATTTTATCTGATCCTTTTAAATGTACCAAAAGGCTCTATTTTCTAATATTTTTTGGGTAGAAATCATCATGAACTAAATTTTGGATCTGTCTTATAATACAAGGACCGTACTAGTGAAATTAATCAAGACCATAGACAAAGTGATTGGTGGAGTGGACTATGGATTCTTTATGCCCTGAACCACAATAATTTTTTTTTCCTTATTCAATTCTATTATCCATTACATATATATTGTTATAAATAAATTTCTCCAACACTATCAATAGTGGATATGAATTGATAGAATTGTGAATTTTTTTAAAAGAAAACAATTCACCCACTGGTGTTTTCACTATTGTATTTGGGACCAAACATATACAACGTCCAACCTATGGGGGTAAAATCTAACATCAACGTAACTATAAAAAAATCTAAACTAGTAGTGATGATCATCACTCAACTAATAAATCATAGGATCTCACAATACCATTTTTCTTGGAATCCAAACCAAATAAACACCATGAGAACAGTATGACCCACCATAAAGACAAAATAATATCATTTCTATCACTGTCCCCCATACCAATTTATAAAGATACATCCATAAAAATAATATTTTTTATCACCCATGAACTCCATCCCCACATACAAAAACAAACTGAACCTGACCAAAGACATCGTATGATAAGGAAACATTAAAAGGGGTTCCTCTAGCTCATCATGAATCATGGAACACACCTAGTGATGAAACATCCCTAACAAATCTTGGTGGCCTCCAAAAGATCCCCCATCAAAAAAAATACAAAAAAGAATTTAAAATAATATTCCAACCAATAGGGGAAATATCAACATACATCATGAACACCTAAAAAGAAGGAAACCTTACAAAAGGGTTCCTTAGATCAAGGAAAAATAAATCATTTGATACAGGATTATCATTATCCCAAAATGAGAAATATTGATCCCATGATCCAAAACATTCCTAGAATTGAATCCTCATGATTCCATTAGAATTATCATGGAATCATAATGATACCCATCCTCAACTATTATCCAAAAGAATAAACATAGCCCAAATTCCCTTATAGCTCTAGTGTCCAAACCCAAGTTTTGAACCATAGTATTTATAACATCATGAAACCATTACTAAAACAATGAAAAACCAGGATATCCACAAATATACTACTTGGTCTCACATTTATGATGTATAAGAAAGAACATCAAATGAAACTGGACAAAATACACATTCCACAACCAACAAACGATCTCCCACTCCCACATGGGCATCACCACTCACAGGAAAACGCCTGGAAGAAAGTAGAACAATCACATTATATCTTCATAAAGAAACCCCCATAATACATTAATCAATTCAAATAAACACTTAATTTTTAAAGGATACAACCATCATGATCCCCATGGAAAACACACAAAAATAGATAACTAACAATTACAATTACTATTTCAAGGTGAAATTCATTAAATACATAATAAGGATAGAAAGGTAGAGTAAATAAAATTAAGTACACAACATGTATAAAAATAATTCCTCCCTTGATGTGGCCCTTACGACACTAAGAGTGTATTTTTTCAATTTACATGCCATTTTCATAATGGTACATAAAAAGTTGCGTTGTATTGGTTCTAACACGTCTATCAAACATCACTCGACATGTAACATGCACAAGTATATTTCGTTTACCAAATTCACCTATTGTATACCCCTTAAATTGTTCCCAAAAAATATATGTTTCCATGTAGACCACATGGTGTCTTTCCAGGCACCATATATGGACACATTACTTGTTCTTTATCTTGGCTCTAACAGTGTAGTGTACACGACCATGTGGCCCTAACACATAGCAAGATAGTTATTCAAGAAGTGTATCCTTGGTTTAGGATTTTTATTCTAATTAAAATCACCAAACATGAATAAAAATAACACATGTAATGTGATCCCCTAAACTACACTATATGTATATGGAATCCCAAAATAGGAAAGCACCCAAATGGACTAGAACTAATGCTTTCATTAATGGTTCCACAAATTACCCAAAAGGGGTCCCCATGAACCCATTAATGGATTTAAAACATAAATACACATATTATATGAGGATATTTGAAAAAATATACAATTATACAACCATCAGATAGTACTGCAGACACTTCTAAAAAATTTGTGATCTGATGCTTCCACACGACGATCTGGTGCAACTTGAGGTACATGGGGACCCTGCATGCTTCCCTCTCAAAATAAAATCGTTATCACTAACTTAAACATAAATATGGATTCCAAAACAGATGTAAAAGACAATTCCAATGAATAAATATGAAATAAAGAAATAAATTAATGGTAAAAAATGTAATAGAAATTGGTACCTAGGCCCTGCCCCACCGCTCGACCTGATGTCATCAATCTCCTAAAAAACCATATATTAAACTCAACAACTAAGATGGAATTTCAATAAAAAATTAAATTGTAAAATATAATACCAATTCAACTAGAACTAATATATATATATATATAATTATTTAAATATTAAATATTCTGTGAAAATTCAAATGTTCCGGGTTTACAGGGAACTCTTCTATTAGTTTAAACACAAAATTCCATGACCAACAGAGTGGTAAGAAAAGTTATTTGATATCATATAAAAAGAAAAATTTCAGTTATCACTAGAAAAAAATCAAGGTAATCAAAGTATCAAATTTTGCTATATTTTCACTGCCATTGATGATAAGGGTAATCACAATTCTCTTCAAAATTCATTTTAGTACCATTGAAAAGTGTTCTATGTACTATATAATTGATTTTTGGAATATTAGTCAAATATCATTGTCATGGGTACAACGATAATTAATATAGAAAAAAAATAATTGGTTCATGGAGCATCATTCCATATCCAATATCATATATAATAAGAGAATCAGTTTTTCATGAAAATAAATATTATTTGGAGGATTATTCCATCACTAATTAAATTCAATTTATCTATCACATCAAAGAACAACATCAAAGAAAATTTTATCACATAAAATCATATTACCATTTCATTTACAAAATATCCATTTAAAAACATTCGGAACCATTAATAACCTAAACAAACATTATTTAACAAATAAATCCAATAAAAATCAACCAACTCATACCTCATTGACACGTCCTATTTTTCAAAATATTAATTTATAACAACAAAACATGCTAATCAGTTTAAAAATTTGTATAAATTTTTGAACCCACTAATTCCGAATTCACATTAATCATTTATTTTTTCTTGGATATTTTCTCAAAACATGGGTATACATTAAACAATATAACAAAATATCTAATGGATTCAATGAGTTCCATGAAGGGTTTAAAAATTAATATTGATTTAATTTACATTTCAAATTTTAAACAAAATTTCAATATGGGGATACATAATGATACGACTACAACACAATATAATCATAATGAAATTGGAAATCAACATATATACATCCTAACATTGTGTTGTAGATAAATTTCTGAAAAAATATTTCCCTTCATTCATGTTTGAATGACTAAAAACACAATAGAACATATGATGTCGGATAAAACCATATGATCAACATCCAACTATTGATATAATTTTCATAAAAAATATCTATATCACAAACAATTTGTGGGTTCGTACATATCAAAAGGGTGGGAAGGATAAAATTTCAGAGGAGTTAAATCAAGGAATATATCATTGACAAGAAATGAATCGATCTCTTCCATTGGATCATTGATTTTCAAGTGAAGAAGATTGTACAACTGAGGTGACCAATAGAGAAACATATAAAAAAATGGTATTCAATTTAGGTCATGTGAATGTGAATAAGAATAAACCATGGATCCTATTATTTTTAATTAAAATTTATATATATTAAAAGTATGTATGCATAGTTTCATGGGTGGTCACGTGGTTAGAAAAACCATGTACTCTATCCATGTGACAATATTGTGTGGGGTGAATAGTTTCTCCGAGGTAGGAACACAATTTTTTAAATTGCTCTCCAACTATGAAAATGAAAAATTTCCAAGTGTTCATAGGTTTATGGGGAGGGTACTGGGTTTGTGTAGATCTTATGAAAGTCATTTACATCAAAAAACCCTCTAAAAATATCTAAGACACACCCAAGGGTACCTAAAGAAAATCACCAAGAAAAATGAGATTAAATCAATGGTAAAAGAGAATGTAAAAAAATTGTGAGAAGTTCTAATAAAGGTTATGATGATACAATTTGTAATGAGATCAACTATTAACAATATATTATATTACCCTTTAGATGTTTTTGGGATTTGGACAATATAATTCATGTTTCTTTTTTTCCAATTCCATTCTGGTATAGATAATGGCTTTGGTCTCTCCTACTTAACTTTATTACATATTAGACAAAAAGAAACATATTTAAAAATATCTATCTCTACATTGTCCTATAATAAATTATCATTCACATATGAAAGTATTAATAAATTTACACTTATATCCCCTAACTCGTGGGATCAATCCATGCATCCTTTATACATGTGACACATTGTCACCCTAACTGTAGGTTATCATTTCCCAAAACTATGTTAATATACCTCCTATAACATCCAAAAATATAAATAACCCATATATATTTTATTATAATATATATGATAAATCCTAAGGGTTAATAAAACATTTAATAAAATTTCATGAAAATTTAAATTATTTCCACCACAAATAAAATTTTCTCCAACACATAAACAAAATAAAAGTTTTTTAGTGCCATAGTTTTTTGACAAAATAAATTTAATCATGAAAAGTGCATCATTTAAAACCACTAAAGGTGTGTCTAAAACATTGAATCTCTATTAATCCCTAAACTAATTAACCCATTATGGTCTATATAACCATTATTTCAAAATTACATGTAGGCTTATATGATTCCAAAAGATAATTAACACATTATTCCATAAATAAGATATTATCCTATAAAAAATCCATTGGAAGCAAGGAATCATCCATTAACTAGTATAATATAATATAAAATATAATTATTATACAATACATGTTTAAGGAAAAAATAAATTCTAATAAACTTATTACATTTCATTAAATGATAAACTGTGATACTTTTATTATGATCAGGCACACTAAATAAAACATGAAATTCCCACAAAATGAGTGTAGGATATGTGTTACCTAATTATCATGATTCACAGTAATTATTATAATTTTCTATGATTCCCCTTTTCAATTATATTTATAATATTATTTAGATTATCATAATAATTATCTAATATACTAGGGAATTATTTTTCACAAATCAAACACTCCACTCATTTGAATAACTGGTCTGTGGGTGGTTCAATCGTTGGAGAATTCACTCTATTCACATTATTATTTTATAACATCCTATTTCATTGTAATTTAGATACATAGTTACTAAAATTTCTATATCTAAAATATATAGTATTCCCAATAAAAATATTTATCTATTTTTCCTCAACACATAGTGAATTATGGAAATATCATCTTATCGCTCCATGGTGTTCATAGTTTCCAATGAAAAAAATAATTTTTTAATTTTAAAACCCATGACATTGTTGGGTGTCTATAACATAAGTCTAAACATTGATAACACATTGAAATAATTCTTTATCGTCATCAAAGTTCCAAATGTCCAATGCCTATCAAAAACATATTATTAATCCACCAAATAATTCATCAACCATACCATCATGTTGGATGATAATAGAATAAGTGTACAACTGAACTATTTTCAAATTTTAATCATAGGTTCCAATGAATTTATCATCATTCTACATTAAATAATTTAATTTTTTCTCCATTTTATTATAAATAATTATATTGAAGTAATTATTGAAAAATATGATCTTAAACTCATCCCATTCCATTGAGTCAAATTCATATTTCTGACTTCTGTGCAGGGTAAGTCGCATGCATTGTTCGAATATGATTTAAAAATTATACACTACTAAAATAATTTGTTCTTGCATCAACCACTGAAGAAAATAAAATATTATTTAATTGTTATTGATATATTTATTAGATACTATTGGATTAGTGGAAACACTCTAAAAAGGTGGGATTTTCCTCAAGAAGTACTTAACATACCCTTATTACTGTGATATAATATTTGGATTTTTAGTATGATTTATAAAATGATAATTTTGTGTGATTTTATCAATGAGATTATAGATTATAGATCCCATGAAATTTGGTTTGTCGGTAGGATAATCATTACATTTTCCATCAAAATTCTGCAGTAAAATGGTTTCATCAAGTACCATGCATTGATTAAGAGTAAAATTATAGTGTGAGAAACAATAATCATTATGGGGAACCACATGATAATTGATAGAAATAATTGAATGGATGTATCCACAATTTCATTTTATTTTAAATAAATGAATCCTTATGTTTGACCTAATTCATTTATGGTCTTTATATATTCAATCCCATCATGATGGGTTTTTAATAAAATTTCAAATAACCAAATCATTCCCAAGAGAGTATAAAACTATGTGATTAGTAAGTGAACACTCATCATGAACTAGGATGATGATCAAGATATACACAAACAACATTGTTCATGATTATAGACCCGTGATACATCATTACCAAAAACACTTCTTATTTTAAAAACTTAACATGGATTTATTACATGTAAAATGATGTAATATCTTTCTTAAAAGAACATTTTGATGTTATCCTATAAAAAGAATCATAATATTGGTTATTCATTAGTTTTTCTATCTTATTTTCCAACGGTTATATAAACACTAATATGATAAAAGCTATATAGAAAAACACTTTTCATATATAGATATTAATCTTAACAGATTAATATTGATTACATATCATACTGATTCATGCTATAATTGTTCAGATATAATGCCTCTGGAAACTCATATACATAATCAATAAGTTAAATGATTAACTAGATCACCTCCAACTAATTTCATAATAACTGGAACCCTTATCAAAGATATAAAAAATATTACCTTTATTCATCACCTAGGGAATAGAAACCAAAAAATTTGAGCTCAGATGGACTATAAGTATAAATGCTTTAGATATCAAAATTTTATAAGAATAAAATTTTGAGACCAATAGAATGTCATTTTGAAACCATACTCTACATTTCATAGATCATAGACTAGATTCATATAACAAATCCTAGAATTCCAAATTATATGAATAATAATGGAATCAATGAACAAGATCCATGGGAGGATCACATTTGGATAATACATAGACTCTTGAAATATACATAAGAATATAAATACATTTCCTTAGTAGTCATGACTCATTCCCATAATGATAATAGTGGATTGTGATCAATACCCAATGTGTCATAGTAGTTGAGGTATACTACTATGATTTAAAAATTTGATTGGGTTCATTACCCAATCTATCATATTGATAATGGTTCACTCCCTTATATATCACTATTGATAGAGTCCCTTTCTAAATTGGGTCGCCCCCAATTCCATCAATGTTTATATAATGAGGTATCAATATTTATCCAATTTATCGAAGGAAATATAAGTTACATCGGTCATTGGATGTGACATGAAAATTGAACATGGTTATAATGTTACCACTGAAATTGGATATTATGTAACCATCATTAGTTAATGAAAAGAAAACATACATGTTCTACAAGATCATAAAACGATCCTCATAAAAGAATCCATGAAATGAAAATGGATTATTAGATAAATTATTATATCATAACCCGTGAAAATAAATGGGTTTCATAAGAATTTAATCAAATAATAACGCATGTAGAAGAAATGTGTGTTACAAATATAATTTCTTCATAAAAATATACCAACCATAATCTTATGGTATCTTTAGATTCTATCTTTTTTGAATAATATGTAATATAATGGATATCATCTTAGATGGTAAATGATTTTGTAAATAAAATCACATGGTAGATTTATGAGGAAAATTACCTTTCTTTTAATATAACATTTAAAAAAAAGAATTATAAAATATTTCCAAATTCAAATTCATTGAAAATAACCTGGAGAAAAAATAATTGAATCATCCTTGATAATAAATTTCGATGATGGTGGTATATTCCAATCATGATATAAAATTTAAAAGTAACCATTTAGTTCATAGTTTAGTAAAATGTAAAAAAAAGAATCATTCGGAAAAAAACCAAAAGATTAATTTGGATACATTTGTTAAAATGTCAAACATTTGTAAAAATTTAATTATGAAATCCTTGGATAAAATTAAAATATTCTTTAAATGATTTTTATAAAACAATGACACAAAAGAGAGATGGTTTTATATCAAATAGGTAAATAAAGATGATTTTTCATAAAATTAGTCTCTTTGTATACTAAGTACATAATTAGAGGAAAATTAATGGATGATATTTATTTCCACAAAATACTATTAATTTAATAAAAACCATATGTTTATTGATAGGTAGATCAGAATATTTCATGATTATACACTAAATCATAAACAATCCTGATAATTAATGAGATCATAATGCAAAACTTTTAACAGTTTGGTCATAATTGAATTGTATTCACTTTGAAAGAATAAAAATTATAAGGATATGGATATGTTATAATTTTAGTTTAATAATTTTAAAATACTTACATTTATATAATAAAAAATATTGAAAATATCAATTTTTTGTATAGGGCATGTTTCTCAAAAAAATAAATTTTTGATTATAATCCAGTACAACTTCTCTAAATTTTTACTCATATTACTCGTGAAATATTAAAAACCAATTAAAAAGTTAATTTCATTAAATAAATATAATAGTGTTTTAACATGAAAAAGGTAATATATATATCTCACAAAATAAACTTGTGGTGAATAAGGCATATTTCTCCTAGATATAAAATATTGATTGAAAATAACTTACCTTAAGTCTCAACATAGATTTTAGACATTTTAATCACAATTATAATAAATATAGGTTCATTATGAATCTATTTTATGTCAATAGTATTTAATATCACAACATATATTATTTAGTAGTTTCCTTTTTTACATGTTTATTAATAGATTCCCTGTTAAAATCACCTTTCGGGTTACAACTCCTATGTTTTCCATTTGTGTTTTAATTTAATTTTTTAAATATATTTTAATTAATCATTGTTAAATAAAACGCAAAATTTTAACCATGATTTAAATATAATTTATATCCAGTGTAAATGTATTTTTAGAAATCCAAAATAATTTGATATTGAGAATGAAATAAAACACTCATCGATTTGGTAAATCGTATGTACTCACGAACAATATTTCAATTCTCTCAAAATAAGTAAAAAATTAACAAAAAATAATATGCCAAAAAAATAGAATCATTATGATTTCATATTGATAACATATAATCATGAAATTTATCATTCATAACTTCCCTGTAAGGCATATGTAAAGAACCATTCAAATTGCTTCATTAGGTGGTAGTCCTCTGCACACGCGAATGGTATTATCTTTTTCCATAGAATGATATATACAAAGATATATGTGAAATTATCAACCAAAATTTGTAATAATTGAATAAAAAATATAAATACATTATATCCATACTTATATCTAACAATGATTGGAATTGATATAAATCAAATTACAACGGTTCATGAGGCGGTAGTCTTCTATACAAATTATAGACAATTTGGTTTCCCAATGGATGTAATATGATATGTATATAGGTCATAAAATCAAAATAGAAAAATATTATTATATATTATATACTTATTTTATTAAATAGTAATTATTTTTCATTATTTGTGGATGTATTAGAAGAATTGAACATAATTTTCTTATTGAATACAAATACCTTTTATTTTCAAAACCTCATTTCTTTCTCTAATTATAGAAATTTGGAATGGACTTATAGAAAGAGAAAAAAAAATAAAATATAGTATATTTTGTATTGAAGTGAATTTTTAAAGTGGTGTTTAATTAAAATTGAATTAATATTTGTGAATATGTGAGGGGAGGAAGATCCCATTTAAAACTGAGGAAGAGTGGATGTTTTTTATATATGAAAAACTATTCAATAATAGGAAGGCACACTCACCCCATGTGCCTCAAAAATAGATATGTAATCGAGTTGAAGTATGACATTACCGATCATGACCTCCAAAAATAAAACATTTATTTAAAAAATTGGGTTCTATATAATTTAGATTAATGTAGTTTTAGTATTTTATTTTCGACCACAGTAACCTATATTTCATTATTTACAACATAAATTTACCATTTTAGAATATAATTACAATATTTCACAATAGATAATTTATAAACACTTAATATAAATATGAATTAATATATATAATATAACAATCCTTCAATTTTATTGGAAATTAAATTTAATAGTAGTATATGTAACATGAAAATCACCATTTGAACCTTAATCATGGTACATAATTTTTTTTGTATAAAATAATATTAATGAATAAAATTGATTTTTCATTATTATATTATGAAAATAAATATAATTACCAATTTTAACTACATTATACCAATTTGAATCCTTGGATGTGGTAGAATTAAATTTTTTGTTAACCCTATAGACAAGAAAACAATAGTTTTCTAATGAAACAATTTTCAGTAATATAGAATGTTTTAATATTTTACATAAATATAAAATTTATTCCAATGAACTAAATTTTATTAATAAATACATATTATGAGTATTATTACTTATAATTACACCTTAAAATAACATTTATCTATAAAACGATTTAAATGAAAATGCGGGTTTTAATAAAAAATTATTTATTACATATTAACAATTAAATATTTTTATAAAATACAATAAAATATACTTATTGATTATCATGACATGTATATATATATATAAATAAATGTATATTATGAAATAAAATTTAATTTTTTTAAAAAAATAAGTTTTACTATTTTTTCACCAAACGTAATAAAAACATTTAATGAGAATATAGTATTTTTTTTAAAAAATAAAGAATCTACAAAAAATAAGTAAATTTTAATCAATATGTTTTCATTAAATTAAAACAATGTTAATAATATTTTATATTTTTTATACCTATTCATAATTCCATGTTTAATGTCTTGGATATAAAGATTATGTTTTAAAAAATAATATCAATAGTATATTGTGTTTTATTAAAATTGGGTTGTTCCTGTAACAAAAAATATCAAATAAAATAAATATATTTGAAAAAAAATATTCATCAAATTTGAAGGAGTTATTTTATAAAATAAAAACTCAATAAAATGGATGAGTTGATGGTTTGAATCAACCATTAAAAATTACCATTTTAGGTTAATACCCTTATGTATTCCTTAAATAATTTTCTAGGATTCCAGTAGACATGATGTAGGGTTCTAAAAATAGATAATACATTGAGAAACTCCAATATATAAATAGTCCTAGAAGATGCGACCTATAGAGTTGGGGGTGTAAATTTTTTAACTACAAGAGAATTTTGGAGAAGTATTCATATACCTAGTTCATTTCAATGGGGTTTAGTAGTGCTATTTGTAATGAAATTGATAGATAAATGTGGATATGTATATATTATTGATATCTCGACTACATTACCATAATGAAGAAGTCACCATATTAAATTATTGAAGACTTTTTTGATAAAATATTAAGATCATAGTACATTTCAAAGGTGGATCTTCAATATGGATATCATCAGTTAAAGTTGATGAAGGATGATATTCAGAAGACAACATCCTATACGAGGTATGGACACTATGAGTTTATAGTGATTCTATTAAGACATTATAATATCCATGAAATATTCATGGATATTATGAATAGGGTTCTTATTGACTATCTCCAAATGATTTTATATACTTTATATTTATTTTCTAATTTACTCTAATTTAAATGGAGAAAAATGAAGAGCATTTAATAATTGGAAAACAGACATTATGGATGGAAAAAATGTATGATATGTTTAGGAAATTTCACTTTTGGAAGTAGTATCCCATATTCATGGATAATTGATCAAAAATCAACAATTGTTTGAGAACCATTCAATGGAAAATGCTATTTCAAAATGTCCTATATAAATTTTTTTGAAAAAAATATATAAATTTCTTTGCATACATAAGATCAAAAAATGTTTTGGGAGAAAATTTTACATGATTTTGTATCCCTATAACTATGTTACCATGAAAATACGACCATTATAATTAGATGGAATAATGTTATGAATGATTTAGGTATCTACAGAAGAGTCTATTTACTATTAATGTAGTCACAATGCCATAAAGTTGATATGTTGTTATGAAATATAGTGATAATTAAAAGAATGTCTTGGTTAGGGTACTCATGAAAATGAAAGAGTTATAGCCTATTCCTTATTAAAATTTTATATCCATGATTAAAAATACCAAAAACATATTCTGGATCCACTATCTATAATCATCACTCTAAATATTTGGAGACACTACCTCAATAGAGAGAATCTTGACACAAATAAAGAGTATAAGAGTATAATATATATATTCACATGAAAGGAGATCAACATTAATCAATGGATATGGTTATATTTAATCCATGAGTATTATTTCCCTATTAACTAGCACCATAGAATGTAAAATAAGGTAGATAATTCTCATTAAATAAATGAAGATACTCGTCTATCCAGATACAGATTGAGAAAGACATTATATTCTATTATATGTATAGTATATATTGGGAAATCAAAATATTAGGGAATACATCCTATCATTCTAAAACGATTGAACCTTGATATATATAATATAAGATCAAGGATATAAAAAGGCTTGATCTGGATCCAGAGAAAAGGGTGAAAGAAGTAATGGGTGGGTAGCATCGTGAATTCTATATAAATGATGATTGTTTCATTTGGGTTTAAACTAGTATTTTTTTGTCTTCATGACTTTTAATAAAGATATTGGCAAAAGATAATAAAAAATTCTATTCATTGTTTATCCTTCTTGTAAGAACCAGTGTATACTTCGATCTTCAAGAGCACTTCTAGTGGAATAACAAGAGGAAAGAGAATACTAACTACACCTAAAAGTTCTACGTATTTGAGATAATAAAATAACTGTTACATAAGTATAACATAATGATTTATCCATTTACTATACCGATGTAGAAATGGTAGAACATAACCATTGACATTTTCACAGGACTCATAATGTCATCTAAATGAAGAAATTATATATGGGTTCTGCTGGATCTGTACACCATGAATACCTTCTCCATCAATATCGAGGAAGATTTATCACATAAGAAACATTCCATGATATATATAAAGAATGTGGAGAGGCTGGATGGAGCACCACATTCAATCATCTTGGATCATGACCCATGTTTTACCGTTGAATTATAGATATTTCATTAATATGATCTAAATATTTAATTCATTTTTAGCATGGCCTAACACTCTGAAACCAATTTCAAATCTAAAATCACAAATAAACAACATTAGTACATTTTGGAGATTCCTTAATGGAATTTAAAATAGTATTAGATGAACATATCCAATTATTTTATTTCTTAAACGACATCAAATTCAACTGTTGAATTGAAATTGATCCATATCATTAACTCTACGTGAAGATATGTTGAACTCATAATTATTTGGATGTTGTTGGTGAATGAATGAATTATAGACAAGTCATTGTGAAAGTGATATCCTAGATGGTTTATTATAGAGATAGTACATTTTATTACATGACTATTGCATCTTTTTAATTATAAACAAAATAATAGTTATATATTAAAGGACCAAATTGATTAATGTGTTTGGAAATTGAGATGACACACACATTTTACACATAAAATATTAATATTTCTCTAAACACATCTTTTGTATCATTATTGTCACAAACCAGCATTGTTCGACCCTGAACCGGTCGCCCGAGTCAGTCTGTGACATGGCTCGAAGGGCGTTCTCAAGCCCCACGGTCCGAAAACTTGTTTCGGGCATTGAGATAACTAGTTGGGAATGATTTGACCCATAACAAGGAATGATAAATAATCATAAACAGAAAAAAAAATATAAACAAAAATAATAATCTAATCAAACTGGAAGAAGAAAATAGAATGAAATTACATCGAGATAAACCTCAATAGACCTTGTGGGTCCCCACAGAACATAATCTACACTCTCTCTAAGAGCAATCCAGAACTAAACAATCCTTAAACTGAGTAGTAAAGCACACATGAGCACCGAGATTCTCAATAAGAGAGCCAAAAAAATTACCACCCCCTATTCCATTGTCATTTAAAAGGAAACCCAATCACGATAAGTTGAAAATAATACCTATAAAAATAATTCATTCAATTCTATTAAAATTTATGTAACAATATTCACTTTTAATAAATACATTTCACTTCTATTATTTTCAAAGTAGAATCCATGCTTTCATGAATTTTTCAAAAATGGAGGAATGTACATTATATTCAAGTATTATTTTCACAAAAGAGGGAGAAATCCTGAAACAAATATAAAAAAAATCACTCAACAGGCACCAAGTCATATGTTTTCACCATAGTCAATCTCATAAGGTTCATCTAGCTCGTGTGGGCCCCTAGAATCACACATCATGGTGTAAGAGTAACCACAACAAAATTTGGTATTCATGCACAAGCCACTAGTAGGTAACATATCCATAACCTAGTTGTCCCCAGTCATCATCATAAATGTTTGGTTAGTGTTGTAAGTGTCAGACATGCCATGTGAAGTAGCGACGAAGCAATCAAAGTAACTAGCTCGCTAGAACTAGTCTGCCCATCTAGATTCCCTAGGTTTCCCAAGTGCCCTATTTTCACATTTCCAGTCACATATGTATCACCACATTCACTTCCACACACTAGAAATTTAAATACACAATTAAAAACCACCATTTCACATACGAAAATCCTTTTCCATATTTATATGCACACCAAATCAACTTTCAAACAATCTGCATCAAAAAAAAATTCAAATCATCTTTTTCACCATACATTGAAGTCATGAGACCTTTAGAAGAGAATAAAAGCATCATAAAAATCATTTTATTGGATTAAATGAAAAATTATAAAATAATAATTTTAAAATAAATCATTATACCAAATATAATTCAAACTATTCCATTTTAATCTTTTAAAAGTAAATATAATTACAGAGTGTGATGACATTTTTTTAATGACCATGGCTGATTATGTATAAAGATATAACATATTAATTTCATATAACAATGGATACATGAAAAAAGATTTTAAAACAATCATGAAATCATGGAATTCATGTTAAAGACTTAGGTATAGGGAACCTACCTCATACGTGTCGTTATATGTTGATGATCACTTGAAAAGACACCTGGTGCATATATGCACATGCATTTATACATATATATACTCAACCATAGCTGAATTTCACACATTCCCCATGCCATGATGGAATATGTACAAAGAGGGAATATATAAATATGCCTTACCATATGCATGTACATGTAGGATACCTCGACACCCGTGGCCTGAACCATCATAGTGATGTCCAATGCTCTACACACATAATTTAATAATACAATTATATAGGTAAATATTCCACAAACCGTTTCGAAATAACCCATAATGGGTTGGTACTTATATCACACTATACATCAAGTAGGAAAAGACACCTTAAAACCAATAGTACACCAATGTTACATTAAAACACACTTTCTATATTTTGATGGAATTTACAAAACATATTGAAAAATGCACAATAAGTAAAACATTCTAAATGTGGGTACATTTCAAATCAGTGATCCTTTTTCCACACATACGCCCTCATGTACCCACAAAAACACATGGTGCACTACATAAACAATTGATTGAACACATCCAACAAAATTCACAAGGCACACACCTACAACTACCCTAATTTGCCTAATCAAACCCACTTTTTAAAATATACACATACCAAAAAAATATCCAAACATGTTTCACACCCTTTATATGTTTTAATAAACCAATTATAAATTTTATGAAACAACCCCATGCAGTATTACAAATCATTGAACACAAAATCCCACTAAAAAAATTCTTCTAAGGCCAAACGCACATCGATGTCACACCCAAACACATCACAATAATTAAATATAGTATAAAAAATACCAAAGGATCCAATTAAAACCAAATAAATAAAGGAAATAATAAAAAACCTCACCTAAATAGGTGACTGAAAGTTTGAAATGAACTGAAAAAACACAGCACGATCAAACACACCTTTAAATAAACACTAAAGACTCATAAATTACATAACCCCAAATAAAAACTAATAAATAATGGAGGATAGAGGACAAACATACCTTAAATCATTATTCGGGGAACCAAATTGATGTGAATCCCATATCCTATGGTGGTGGTTGTCGAATCCGAAAGGCTGGGAACCCGAAGAACCCATTTTAAACCATAAAAAGTAAGAAAGCATTAAAAATAAGCCCACAGGGTATCCTCGGGTTCATCTGAACCTAGGATGGTCAATGGGGAGATGCTAATCAGACAAAAATGAACGTAGTCTGGAGAGGAGGGCTTCCCATGATGGACCAGCCCCAAAACTGGAAGAAATCTGATTGTTTTTCTAGAGAAATAGAGAGTCGATAAGGGGACCATGAGAGACATGGGCTTGTCCAATGGGGGGTACGTGAGTCAGAGAGAGTGGGAGAGTGGGACACCGTTTTTGGTTCTCTAGAGGGAGGACATGGGAGGGGGAGCGACCAAAGGGAAGGGCGATGGCGTAATGTAGGTGAATTGATGGGAGGGTGAAGCGCGATGCCTGGGGAGAAGGATGGGAGAATGAAATAGTGGAGAAAGGAAAGGAGTAATCAAAATAAAAAAATAAAAAAATAAATAATACTAATAATATAAATTGATTAATCATGAAGTGTTGGGGTGTGCCAATTTTCCACACCATGGCACATTTTCCCTTGAGAATGTCCCAAAAGAATCAATTGTTCGATGCTCGAAACTAGGATTCAACGACTCTCAAAACAATGACCCTACCACTTGATTATTGATAACATACATTCTACCCAAGACCTGAAACCATGAGACTTGGACTACCATGAAAAATAACCAACGACACTGGTCTCTCATTTCAAAACACAACAACAACCTGGAACTCCCCAAACCCACACATAGAAATATCTAGAGTCCACTTGAGATCTCTAATGGAAATTTTCTCTATGATACATCTTCAATATTGATCGGGTTTGGGTAGAGAAGAGGACCAAAATTTCCCCAGAATGAACACCTTAATGATTAAGTACTCTGTGAATTTTCCTATATTGGTCTCCCTAACGTATTAGGACTATATCTGAATACTAACATTCCCAAATAGAAAAAAAGGAAAACCAAACAACCTAACACTGGTGTGCCCCCTTAACATCCCATGCCACACCTGGACTGCTAGAGGGATGACATTAGCGATACTGATAATGGATCTCCACACAATATTAGAGACTGAGTTGTAAAATGAATCCCACATGGGAATTCTCAGTTTTGTTTCAACAATGCGGATTGAAATCCCCATAATGAACCCCCAAACATTGAATGACATCCTACACCGGAGAGTGGGGTCCAAATTATAGGAACCCAAAATGAACACTATCTCTGAACTCACCACTTCCCCAGGACAAATGAAACCCCATTAAGCAACACCTAAAGCCCAAAACCACTTAATGAAAAGACTATCCTTTAGAGAGTTTATACTACACGAGACACAATCCTAAAAAATTCAGCAAATAGGCCACATAGTCCTCCAAAACAAGCTCCACCCTAAAAAAGACAACCTCATGAAGGGATAACATAACCAGTCATATCCCTAACATTAAAGATGATAGGTTGGAAGAATATCCCTCTCACCTGTAATCTTACAATATGGGTAAAAATCGTCACTCTGAGACCTTTGGCTAGAACACTGTTGTATTGAGTAATTTTATGCAACATATTTAGGAAACAATAATGTTTAGCTGAGGCTTCATCTTCTCTAAATAAATCATACATACTTCCATAGATGACCAAAATAGCCACGTAGTTGAAAAAACCTCAGAATATACTGATAAACGACTTTGATTGACCAAATAGACCACATTATAAACAAACAGTTGTGTGGAAATAAAAATGAAAATCCAGAACTGAATAAATACTCATGCCAATAGAATATGCCACTATTTCACCCTGTACACTAGATGGGTAAACCTTCACAATCACATTGAAAAACAATATATTCAGTTTTCCTAGTCAGTGACCCCAACATGAAAGGAGAAGGTAGAAATCCCACTTAACTATCCTAAAAATGACCCTTAAAACAAATCCAGGATATCTTTTCCTTTACATCATTTCGCATTCCTAATGACCGGAAGAAACACTTGACTTCCTCATGTTACATCACTACCTCCATCAAACTTCATCAGCCACCATAAAAGCATGAAAAAATTAATTGAAAAAAACCCTTCCACTCCACTAGGATTCTATGTAAATCATAAATGAAAATGACCTCGAAGACATTTGGACATTCCTAGGTGACATACATTAAAAAAGAATCCCTAAACCAAACTAAAGCATATCAAAAAATTAGAATCCACATTTAAGCGTAAATCATTAACTCAAACTCAAAACATTATTCCAACCTTTAAACACTAGCTCTAAAACAAGAATCAAGCCCATAGATTAATACATCACAACACCAAGGCATAACCAAAACAAAACACAAACTTATCATTTCTAAAAAAACATCCAATATAGATTTGAAACTCCAAATCAATTTTGAAGACATCCATTACAATTCTTCAATAAAAACATTCTAATTTTTCTTTTGCAAGGAACTCTAATTCAATATTCCACAATAACATCCCAACCCCCCCAAACACATTCCAAAACCTCTTCAAATTCAATTTTCACAAAAAAATTCCAGATCTCAAATAATTTTCCAAAATACCATTCATCCCCAAAACAACTCGTTACATTTTTAAACAAACTAAGATTTTCATTTTTGAAATCTAGTTTCAAAAGACCGGACATCAATTTTTCATATTTAGAGAAACACCATAAAACCCACAAAAAATGACCTAAAAACATCCCAAATCAACCAATTTACTCAATGAATCAAGATTCCAAATTTTAAAATAGACAACTTTTATCCATAGTACGGTCACACGATTTGGCTGATCGTGCACCAACTTGGTGAGCACATAGGAAGTCATTATATGTGATTGTATGGTCTGAGAATGTCTTTCCAGGTAGTTTAAAACATCCATGAACCACTCTATAATGAAAAATAATTCTTAATACTAACCAAAAACACACACAAAATAATAAGGTCCCTGAATACAATTAAGATCATGACACAGACATTGAGGAATGACCATCCTAAAACACCCAGGAAATAAAAGGGTCATTCCGAATATGTGTTGGTCATGCACCTACCTACAATCAACCACTTGGATTCTGACAATCATAACTCCAAACTATTAAACATACCCAAAGGACATCGTATCAACTACATCAGATACCATTTTGTGATGAACCAGCTCGGGTTGTCCCAGAACCGGTCAACCAAGTCGGTCAACGACATGGAAAAAATGGAATTCCAGATCCCCACGAAATGGAAACTAGTGTAGGGAATCATGATAAGTGGTTCTGGACAATTTGGCCCATAATAATGATATATAAATAATCATAAACTGAACAAATATATAAACAAAAATAATAAACAAAACAAACTAGAAGCAGAAAAAGGAATTAAATAGCAGTGAGACATACCTCAAGTGACCTCGTGGGTCCCCACAAAATATAAGCTACCCTCACTACTAAGGCTATCCCAAACTAAACTAACCTAAAACTGAAAAGTAAATGGGGATGGATCACTGATATGCTCAAAAGGAAATCCAAAAAAATTAACAACCCACTATGACACTGTCTTTAAAAATAAACCCAATCATGATAACATGATAATAATTTCTATTAAAATAAGGCTTTCCATTCTATTAAAATTAATGAAACAATTATCACTTTAAAGTATAACATTTCACTTCCAATATTTTCAAAGTAGAATCCAAACATACATCATCATTTCAAAAATGAAGGAAGAAAATTTAAATTCTAGTATAGTTTGTACAAAACATGTAGAGCTCCTGAAACAACTGTAAAAAATTAACCCCACAAGACCCAATTCAAAAGTGAGAACCACGGTCAATCCCTTATTGTTATTATTGCTCGGGTGGACCCCAAGAACCTCACTGTTCAGTGTATGCGTAACCTTTAAAAATATGTGTTTTATGCACAAGACACTAGTAGGGAACATACCCATAACCTAGTTATCCCCAATCATCATCATAAATGTTACTTTAGTGTTGTACGCATCAGAAATTCTATGTGAAGTAGTGAAGAACCACTAAAAATAACTAGCTTTCTAGAACTAGTCTTCCTACCAAGATACCCAATGTTTATCATGTGCTCTATTTAAACTTATCTTATTACATATTTGTCACCACTTTTACTTTCACACACAAGTTGTAATGTACCAGTTCTGGGTGCCACACAACGGGTGCCCCAAACCCAGTTCGCCACGTGACCACATGGGAATTTCCCCAAATTCAAGAGGTTGCCGACTAGCAGCGAGGGCCTAGGTCTGATAGAGGGGATACTATTCCCTAATTTTTCAAAGTGTGGAGTAGCAGAATACAAAATAAAACATACAACAAACAAATGAAGTTGTAAACCATACACAACTGAAATAAACAATAGTAGTGGATATAACCAACAATATATAAATGATGATACTACATGTCTCAAGTTCTATGAAAACAGCCAGAACCTATTATACATCAATACTATACAACCAAAAGCATAGTACATCAAAACAAAGCAAAAAAGCTAGCAGCGGCATCGCGAGCCTAGGCTCGGTCCCATTCCCTTCTATTTCTCAGCAGTAATAATGTACCTTCATAGGGACTCTTACCCCTATCTACAACTACAACAACGTAATCTGTTTGTGCCAAAAAGCATGACCCAAATAGGGTGTGTGAAATATATCTCAATAGGCACCCACAAAAGGCTCATGCCCAACTGTGTGTAAGCATGCAACAATAGTGTGAAATAGTGAAATGCAATGAAGTAAGTATTACATAAATGTAACTAACATAACAATTAAATTTCCATTTTATTATTCATTTAATCCATTAAATCTAGTATCGTTATGTCCTCAATAGCACCAAGCCCTCATGCCAACCAGTATCTTCGCTCAGGCTAATATAGTGAACAACGCCCTCAGGCTATACATAATCCAACCCGCAGGTATATCCCTCATGTGTAACATAAATTGTGCTTAGGTGTAGGAAGTGATTCACTCATGAACAAAAGTCAATCTCTCAGGCATGAAAGGATACCCTCAGGAGAAATAATGACAGCCCTTAGGCTAAAACAGTCACGCCCTCAGGCTAATACATTACAGTGCCCACAGGTTAATCACAATAACGCCATCAGGCTAAACAGGTTACAGGGCGATGCCCAACTGGAAAACAAGCAGTAAATAGGAAATTCCTCAGAAGGAAATTCTAGAATAACTACATTGAAGGAATACCCTCGGGTATCCTGGAAAAACGGCTAAACAGTGGAAGACACACCCGGGGTGGTTCCGGATCCAAGCAATGATCCCAACTAGCATTTTTATTATCACAATTTAATCACCTAAACAATTCTATGCATTAAATATATCAACGGACTCAGCCACACGACACCCCAACATGGGTTCATGGCACGAAAACGCACAAAACACACAGTAGTTGGAAAATTAAACACCAGGCCTCCTACCTTTAACGCCAACGAACGTTAAACCCAAACACCGACTCCAGAAACTCCCAAGGACAGCGTAGATCTGACGAAGAGAAAAAAACATTCAAATGTAAATATCATACATTAGGAGAATAATTTGTAAGAAACACACTAGGTGAAGAGAGGGACTACCCGTCCGGTTACTACGAGATTGTTCGAGGAAGAAACCGATTCCAGATGAACACCGAGCGGATCATCAAAGCTCCAGCCACCTCCCATGGCTCCAAAACAGCTCAAATTCCTCCTCTTCCAAATGAGGAGGCTACTGCCTATTTTAAGACGAAAAAAAAAATACACATCCTGTACTTCCAAAAATACGATGTGTACTCCTTTCATTTGACTATTCAATTGGCGGGTTTTCGCCAGTGCGACACTGTTCACCTGCCGACACGAGTACACGACATGTACTCTTGAGTACACAGTGTGTACTTCCCCCCAGCTGGCAGCTACTCCACTGCCTTACTATTTTGTCCATCCAACTGACTACACGGTGTGTAAAGGACCACTACATGGCATGTAGACAGTTCCTACACACTTTATCGCTGGCAAGGAAACACCCCCTATGTACTCATCCCTGCACGACCTTAAGTGCACGGCGTGTGGACATAGTACACGACATGTAGTTCCAAAATTAGGATTTTTCCCCATTTTCCATATTTTATTAAAAACACATACTGTAAATGAAAGAAGAAGAAGCACATACATCAAAGAGAAGAACCGAGTCCTTACATACATCCCCCCTTATAGCAATTCGTCCCTAAATTGCCCTTCCAAGGGTGGAGAAGATATAACAGTGAACAACTCCGGCCATAGAGCACGTATGTCGGCCTCCCACTCCCATGTCTCATCCTACACTCGGCCATGCTGCCATAGCACCTGTACGAGAGGAACTGTCCAGCCTCGGAGAACATTCGTGCTCCTATCAATGATACAAATTAGATGCTCCTCAAAGGACTCATCTGCCTCCAGCTCCACCTCATCTGGATGAAAAATGTGAGATGAGTCTGAATGATAGGGACACAACTGAGATATGTGGAAGATGTCGTGCATGGCTCAGTACTTCTGTGGTAACCGTAACCGATAAGAAACCAGCCCACCTCTCTCAAGAATCTCAAATGGTCCCACATTACGTGGTGACAGTTTACCCTGTCTGCTGATCTTCTTGTGTCCCAGCATCAGTGAAACATGAAATAAAACCTGATTCCCGACCACGAACTCCAAAGTTCATCTGCGGCGAATAGCATAAGATTTCTTGACGAGACTGCGTGGTAGCCATCCACTTCTGAATCAACTGGACCTGCTCAAAAGTCTCCTGCACGAGACGTGGTCCCAGCAAAGCTGTCTCACCTGCCTCTAACCAGCACATGGGTGATCAGCACGGCCTACTGTATAAAGCCTCATATGGTGCCATCTCAATAGTATCCTGGAAGCTATTATTATAGGAAAACATGACTAAGGGTATATGCTTCTCCCAAGATCCCCCAAATTCTAGGACGCATGCACGCAACATGTCCTCCAGCACCTGTATCGTACGCTCTGACTGGACATCTATCTTTGGGTGGTATGTTGTGCACAAAAGCACCTGTGTACCCAGCTCCCTCTGAAAACTCTTCCATAAACAAGACGTAAAGCGGGCTTCCAAATCTGAAATGATGGAACGAGGGACCCCATGATGACGTACGATCTCTCAGATATTCATCATTACGAGCTCTTCAACACCAAAGGTCACCTTGATCGGCAAGAAGTGAGCTAACTTCGTGTGTCTATCCACAACAACCCACACGACATCGTTACCACAAGGTGGCCTCAGCAACCAAGTCACAAAATCCATTGCGACATCATCCCATTTCCACTTCAAAATGGGTAACTGCTGTAACAGTATAGCTGGTCTCTAATGCCCCACCTTCACCTGCTAACAGATGGAACATCTCATAACGAAACCAGCTACATCTCTTTTCATACCCAGCCACCAATACTGACATCTCAAGTCACAATACATCTTGGTAACCCCGGTACGAACTGCCCAAGATGAAGCATGAAACTCTCGCATCAGCTCCTCACGTATATCCTTTGGAACACATACTTGTACATGGAAATGAAAACCTCATCATCGCCAATCATCCACCTAGGAGAAGTGTCCCAACTTGTCACCGACTCCTGTAGAACTCGGCCTTCTAGATTTGATAGTTGCATCATCGTCACTCTGTCCAGGAGGGTAGAAGTTACAACTAAATATGAAATATAAGTCTGCCCCTGACTTTCGTGCACCTCCAAATGCATTTCAGAGAACAAGGCCATGAGCTCCCACTCACCATTGGCCTCTTGCACTGCTTATATCTGAGTCTTCCTACTCAGTGCATCATCTACTGTAGTACCTTTACCAGGTGTATAGGCATGCTCAAAATTGAGGGACTTTAGGTACTTGACCCACCTTTGTTGCCTCAAATTCAGGCCACGTTGTGTAAATATGTTCCTGAGGCATTTGTGGTAGGTGAAAGCCCAAAATGCTCCCGCAATAGATAATGTCTCGAACAGCGCAACGCATGAATAACTGCTACCAACTGAAGATCATGTGTCGGGTAATTCCTTCCATGTGGCCTCAACTGCCGAGACCCGTACACCACAACTCGGTCTCCCTACATCAACACTTCTCCTGACCTAATACCTGATGCATCATAGTAAACAGTATAGCTCTTCCCCTGCTCTGGGAGTATCAGAATTGGTACTGATGTCAATATTCCCTTCAGGTCCAGAAAAGGTGTCTTGCAAGCTTCCGACCAAATGAACATCACACCCTTCTTAGTCAGACCTATCAATGGTGCTGCTAAGCCGGAGAAGTCCTGTATGGAATGCATGTATTAACCAGCCAAACCAAAGAAACTCTGTATCTCAAACACGTTTATAGGCTTCTCCTAGGAAACTACTTCTCTCACCTTCTCTGGGTCTACTGAAACTCCTGCCTCAGAGATGATATGACCCAAGAAGTGAATCTATTCCATCCAAAACTGGAACATTGAGATCTTAGCATATAGATGATGCTCTCTCACTATACTCAATACGATATCAAGATGGGTGGCATAGTCATGTCGAGTGTGAGAGTACACCAAGATGTCGTCCATGAATACTACCACAATAGAATCAAGATACTGATGGAACACATGATTCATCAGAGCCATGAAAACCACTGGTGCGTTCGTGAGTCTGAACGGCATAACCTTATACTCGTATAGACCATACTTACGAATGAAAGCTATGAGGGGTATATCAAATGGTCTAACGCACAGCTGACGATATCCTGACCTCAAATCAATCTTTGAGAACAGTCGTGCTCCACGAAGCTGATCAAAAATATCATCAATCCTCGTTAAGGGATATCGGTTCTTAACCGTCAACTGGTTCAACTTCCGATAATCCACGCAAAGTATAAGGGTACCATCCACCTTCTTCGCAAAAAGGGCTAGCGAACCCCAAGGAGATGTACTGGGTCAGATAAAGCCCCTTTCATGAAACTCCTCCAATGGCCTCTTGAGCTCCTGCAACTCAAGTGTAGCAATCCTATAAGGAGGAATGGACACCGGTGCTGCTCCTGGAACATGATCAATGGTGAAATCTACCTCTATCTTTGGGGGTAGACCCTAAAAGTCGTTCGGGAAGAAATACTTGAAATAATCATAAATAGGATAGAAATCTGTATGAAAAGTCCCCTGGTCATCTAGATATAAGCTCCAAATCTGGGTTGTGACTCCACCTCACCCACGATGCTCTGGTCCAGCTCGACTCACCAGAACATCCAATTCGCACTTGTATAGAAACTCTCCACCCTCTGGTGACGTGAAACGCACCCTGCGACGATAGCAGTCTACAAAGGCTCGAAAGTGAACCAACCAGTCCATCCCGAGAAAGACGTCATATCTTGTCCTCTCTAGGACATAGAGGCCCCAATGGAAGTGACACCCACCAACCTCAAGGGGGAACTCCTTGCTCAGACGCACACTAGTCGTGCTAGTACCCAATGGAGTATCTAGCATCATGATAACAAAATATGAAGAAACCGAGAGCCCAAGGATCTCGACAACGTGTACAGATATGAAACTATGTGTAGCACCAATATCAAAAAGTACTGTCAATAAGACAAAAGCTACTAAAATAGTACCTCTGACTGTAGAAGGT
This sequence comes from Viscum album, assembly GCA_963277665.1. Lineage (NCBI taxonomy): Eukaryota > Viridiplantae > Streptophyta > Magnoliopsida > Santalales > Viscaceae > Viscum > Viscum album. The sequence continues at coordinate 2,079,005,559 of OY728152.1, read as the reverse complement.
CTGTGATCCTTTCCATGCTGGGTCTATTGCACCACATATGTCTGCACAATGTCGCGGCCCTACGACACCACTTGGCTATCCTGAGTTGTCCCGTCCTGTTGCCTATGAGATCCTGGTGTCCGGATACCATGGCCACGACCACCATCCATGCCTGCACGCCCTGACTTATTCCAGTTCCCCGACTGGTAAAAAGCCACTGGTCCTATTCCCATATGCAGAGTCTGCATAGAAACCCTCTCACTAGCCACAAGTAGAAACACCTTGTAGAAGCGTTGAAGATTACCTATCTTGCTGCAAGCTTGGCACTCCACTCGGTCTCATGGACACTGCAGTCTCTTTTTCCCCACTCTACAACACTCGTAGCACCTGATCGAGGCACCTGAAGAGACAGCCTGGCTGGTACTACCACCTTTAGAAAATTCCATCTGTCTCTTCCTCTTTCCAGAAAAAAAAATACCAGTAACTGGTGTTGTACCACCCTGGTCCACAACTATAGATTATCAAATGCTCGTCTTTGTGATCAATTCCTGGTTCACAATAGCGTGTATAATAAGAAACCTGAAGACATTAACCAGCACGCAGATGTCATACTGATGACCAGCCTCAAAATTTCTGGCTCTCAACGTCTCATCACCCACTAACACGGGTGCAAAGCGCTGAAGCTCTGTAAAACGAGCAGAATTGTCCATCACTGACATAGCACCCTGCGATAGATTCATGAAACCTCGAGCTCTATCTGATCTCAGCATCTCCAGAAAAAAAAATCACAGAAGACTTCTTGAATGTCCTCCAATGCAATGTCATTGTGATTCTCTGACTGGGTAGTAACATCCCACCACCTCTTGGTGGAATCACACAGCATGTTTGTTGTGAGCTTGACCCTCTACCCTGGAGGAGTCAGAAGATGCTCAAAAATAGTCTACATCGACCCTAGCCATGACTCTACACCCTATGGTCTACCATAACCTGAAAACGTAGAAGGATGCTATAGCATGAAGATAAGTGTCAGCTCGGCCATGGATGTCGCAGCCGGCGGTGCTCCCTAAATGTTTTACATGAACCACAATAATCCTTCACAGAACTGCAGCTTTGTGCCTGTGTCTGGTATAGTAGCTGGTGCCTCATCTGGCTCTGCTGGAGGATAAACTAGTAGCCCATGGCCCACCATCTCTAGATTATACGCGTTGTCGCTCTCTTGGTGAACCTCGTGCGATCGTCTAGGCCGTATGACTGTACGAGGTCAAAAAACAAATCTTATAACAAGATTCATCAAAGGCCGAAATCGAAAAAAACCCAAAAGGGAAATGGCAGAATAAGGCATTCAAAATTTTCAAAAAAAGACTACACGACATGTACCCTTACTACATGGTGTGTACTTGAATTCCCTCCCCCTGCCTTGGCCTTTCTACATGGCTAAGCCACATGGATCCCATTTGAACCTATTACATGGCGTGTATATTATCTACACGTCGTGTATGGTGTAATTTTCCCAACTGCCCGTGTCATCTGTGACATGGACGACTACTCGTCTTGACACTATATGGCATGTTACACCCAAACATGGCGTGTCAAAAACCCTGTTTCACTACCATAAAGCTAGGTCCACATGGTTTGTTATCAGAAAAGACTACACAGTGTGTCCCCAATGGTACACGGCGTGTTCAAGGAGAGGTGACACCGACCTGTGTTGTTAGTTGCAACGCTGATTCCCCATGTCACACTACACGACATGTTCATCAGTGACACGACATGTCCTGTACAGGTGTTCACTGACCCGTGTTGTTAGTTACACAGCCAAACTCATGTTCAAAACTACGAGGTGTGTATATCTGGTACATGGCGTGTTTTACCCAAGCTCTTCCCTACCCTATGTCGCTGCCCACACGGTTTGTGACGTGGGAACTGACTACACAGCGTGTACTCAGAGTATATAGTGTATACTTAAAAAGATCATTTTTCTTCCCAAACAGAAATCCATACACGGTTTCCTTAAAATACTACACGGCGTGTATACTGGGTTTCCAGATAGAATGCCTCAGAAACATCCCCGGAACCCAGAAAATACTGAAAACCAACACCTATGTGTCAAATTCCGACCCGTGAGGGCCCATATTCCCCACAATTCCATGTTTGACATCTTATCTGTGTTATAACTAATAAACAGTCCATGATCCACAAAATTCCAGTCAATGTGGGCCCATATTCCCCAAAAACCAAAGTTTGGCGTCAATTCAATAAACTAGCTTACACAGAATTTACCCTATCAAATAGAATGTATTTTTTCAGTGCAGCTATCACAACAACATTCTTTTCTAGAACAACTACTATCACAACAAAATTAAATTTTCAAATGCACCTACATGGCAAGGAAACTATGCATGGAATGTGATTCTAGCATTTCCTAAAAGATGCATGAGATTACATACACTCATCTCATCAGGTTGAAACTAAATAGAACCCATTGATAAAATATAAACAGCACAATACAAGTGCGTCACCCAACAGTGAAATCATATGAACAGTAAAATTTGAAAAATAATAAAAATTGAAAAATATGAGGTATACTGGATTTTCCCTATACACGGGTTAGCTATGTCGGGGCACAACTTATTACCAACTACCGTTCGTCCTATCCTTGTCTATGGCTTCAAATAGTAAGTCAATGAAAAGAACCCACTTTGATACAACTATGCAACGTCATGGTTCTAGGTGTCACACAATGGGTGCCCCAATCCCGGTTCGCCACGTGACCTCAAGCACATTTCTCCAAACACCAGAGGTTGCCGACTAGTTGTGAGGGCCCCGGTCTGATAGTGGGGAAACTATTCCTTCATTTTCATAAGTGTAGCGCATTGGAATACAAATTAAAACATACAAAAAATAGCAGAAGCAGTAAACCATACACAACTGAAATAAACATCATCATTGGATATAAACAACAGCATATAAATGATGATTCTACATGTCTCAAGTTCTAAGAAAATAGCCAGAACATGTTATACATCAATACGATACAACCAAAAGAAGAGTACATCAAAACAAAGCAAAATAGCTGGCAGTGGCATTGCGAGCCTTGGCTTGGTACCATGCCCTCCTATTCCTCAGCAGCAATCATGTACCTGTATAGAGACTCTTGCCCCTATCTACACCTACAGAAACATAATCTTTTTAGGCTGAAAATCGTGCCCCAAAAAAGGAGTGAGAAATATATCTCAGTAGGCACCCACCAAAGGCACATGCCCACCTGCGTGTAAGCATGCAACAATATTGTGCAATAGTGAAATGAAATAAAGTATGAAGTACTGAAATGTATCTAATATAACAATTAAATTTACATTTTATTGCGCATTTAATCCATTAAATTTAGTATCGTTCTATTCTCAACATCACCAATCCCTCAGGACAACCAGTATCTTTCCCTCATGCTAATATAGTAAACCATTCCCTCAGGCTATACAGAATCCAACCCACAGGTATTTCCCTCAGGCGTAACAGAAATTACACTCAATCATTGGAAGTGTCACCCTCTGGCACATATGTCAATCCCTTAGGCACGAAAAGTTGTCCTCAGGTGAAATAACGATAGACCTCGGGCTAAAGCAGTCACGCCCTCAGGATAATACAATACAGTGCCAACATGCTAATCACAACAACGCCCTCAGGCTAAACAGGTAATTGGGCCATTCCCAACAGGTAAACATGTAGTAAACAAGCAATTCATCTCAATGAAATTATACAGTTACTGCTTTAAAGGCATACCCTCGGGTATCCAGGCCAAACAGCTAAACAGTGGAAGACAACCCAGGGGTGGTTCCGAATCCAAGAAAAGATCTCAACCATCATTTTTATTATCAAAATTTAATCACCTAAACAATTCTAGGAATTAAATATATCAATGGCCTCAGCAACACGACACCCCAACATGGGTTCGTGGCACGAAAATTCTCAAAACACACATCAGTTGGAAAACTATACACCAAGACACCAAACATAAATGCCAAAGAATCATACACCTGAATGCCAACTCTAGAAACACCCAATAACGGCGTAGATCTGACGAAGAACAAATGTAATTAAAACTTAAATAAAATATATTAAGAGAATAATTGGTAAGCAACATGTTAGGAGAAGAGAGGGATTACCCGTGCGGTTCCAACGAGATCGTCCGAGGCGGAAACCGATTCTAGACGAACACCCATTGGATTTTCAAAGGTCTGGTCTCCTCCCTTGGCTCCAAAACGGCTCAAATGCCTCCTCTTCCAATTGAGGAGGCTACTGCCAGTTTTATTCTAAAAACAAAGTATACAACGTGTACTTACAAGTACACGGCGTGTACTCCTTTCATTTAACTGTTCAACTGGCAGCTTTCCGCCAGCACGACACTGTTCACCTATCGACAAGAGTACACGGCATGTACTCCTTAGTACACGGCGTGTACTACTGCCCAGCTTGCGGCTGCTCCACCCCTTTACTATTTTGACCTGCAGACTAACGACACAGTGCGCAGTCGGTTCCTACACCCTTTGTCACCGGCAAGGCTACACGCCCCGTGTACTAATCCCTACACGACCAGAAGTACATGGAGTGTGGACAAAGTACACGGTTTGTAGTTCCAAAATTTAGAATTTTCCCCATTTTCCATATTTTATTAAAAACACTTAAGGAAAAGGAAAAATATGAAGCCCGGACCTCAAAGAGATGAACCAAGATCTTACACAAGTAATGTGAATAAACAATAAAAAACCACCATTTCACATATAAAAACCCTTTTCCCATATTTACACGCACATCAAATCAACTTTTAAACTAGGTTCTTATTAAAATCATTTAAATCACCCTTTTCAGCATACACATATTTCATGACACCTTCAGAAGAAAAAACAAGCATCTTCAAAATCATTTTATAGGTTTAAATGAACAATAATAGAATCAAACGTTTAAATGTATGATTTATACCAATCAAAATTAATACTATTCACATTTAATATTTTCAAATATATATAATAACCAAATTCAAAGACATTTTTTTACAGACCATGACAGATTATTTATAAATATATAATGTAAGAATTTCATATAAGAATGGAATCAAGGAAAAAGAAGTTTAATAAATCACAGAATCATGGAATTCATGTTAAAGAATTATGCATAGGGAACCAACCACAAACATGTATCTAATTTTTGAGTCAAATAAAACTGACACTTGGTGCATACACACCCATGAATTAATACATATATATATAAACACACTTAGCTTCATTGCACATCTTCCATGTGCTGTGAGGAAATACTTACAATGATGGCATATATATATATATATATGTCTTATACTATGCATGTACATGGAGGATACCTCGACACCTGCTACCCAAAACAATCCTAGAGAGGTCGAACACACTACACATATAATTTAATAAAACAATTAAACAATTAAACAATAAAAAAATGTTTCAAAATAACACAAGATATTTGGAACTAATAGCACACCCAAAATCGATTAATAAATGACGCTTTAAAACAAAAACTACACCAATGTGACATTAAAACATACATTCCATATGTTGCAAGGATTCAAAAAACACATAGACAAATAAAAATAAGTCAAACATTGTAACACCCCAAAATTTTATGAAAAATATTCTTTTTAATTTCATTAATGTCTTGTATTGTATGATACACCAAAAGGAGATTTCACAACATGCATCCTTTACTTGCCTTACATTACACGCAATCAAGACCTTCCTCGATAGCGTGTGTAGTACGCAATACCGAGTTTCACTAAACAACGATATGCTATTAAAATATTACTAAAACTAGCCGTTATGAATAGTAATAACCACTTTTTGAAATTTTATAATTTTTATTTTTCAAAATGGACTTCATTTCTGGATTCGGAATATTGAAATTAGCTTAGGGAGAAATTTTGGTACTTTTCGGATAACTTTCATATTCAGATGAATAGTGAAAATTAAAAAATTATAATTAAAAACAACTTTTTTAATCGAAATAATTAATGGTGATAAATTATTAATTTGATTGGTTTTAAAGTATATTTAGAATACATTTTTACAATTTAATACAATGTTGTTCATTGGATGTAATTTCACATTTGAACCAGTTATAAACGAGTGTCAATCTTTTGATAGTTATTATCTCTTAAAAACACGCTATGTGTTTTAACGATGGGAACTAATTTTTAGATTAATTAATGCAACAGATATGTTCTGAATTTGGTAAAATAGAAATCATTTTTTAATTCTTAAGATCAAATATATCTTATGGCTAATTTTTGTTATTTTTCTGTAAACTTTCAATTTTTGATGAATAGTGAAACCACTAAGTGGTAGTTAAAAAAACTGAACTTTTCATAAAACTTAATTTTACTGCTTATGTGAGTGGAATTTTGAAAATCCAAGAGACGGAGTTAATATAAAGGACTAAAATGTGGTTCAATGAGATGAAAATAATTTTTGGTGAATAATAACTTTTTACTTTTTTTTACCACGGTTAAAAGTAAATAGGTTAATTAAGGGTAAAAATGCTATTAATATTACCCTAACACATGTCCTAATTCTATTGGACAAGTGTATCTCGACCAAAAACAACCTTATGTGTAAAATATTATCATTTAGGTCCACTTGGATTAGATTTGGACAATTATTATTATTTAATTCAAAGAAGAGTTAAAAGAGTTAAAATCAAAGTTTATTTACTAAAACATTTTTAATATAGGGTTATACATAAGATAAATTCGATTGTAAAAATTCATTAGAAAGCTAAAAAGATTTCATACATAATGGTATTTATATTTGTAATTTTTAGACATCAAATAATTTAATTTATTTATGACACAAATATGATGGACTAATTATCTTATTAATGAAATATTGACATAAATGATATTATAAATACCAAAATCAATGTAATTTAAGACTTTTTATAAATTACACTAATTTTCTAGGTTACTATGATATATTATTGTTGCTTTAATCAACTTGGTTCGACCATATAATTCTGTTATGACTTTAAAAACTTCATATATTAAATAGTGTCAAAATTGACACAAAATAGTTTTTAAATCAAATATTATATTATTAATTGTTATTTTATTCTTAAAAATCTAAGGATCGGCCAAAAGACTTAGATAAGGATATATATTTTAATTATAAACACTTTGGGGTTCGTTTGGCATGTTATTGTAAGTGTATTAACCATATAGTGTAAGAAAACAAAAAGACACGGTAAAAGTTAAATTATTTATCTTAGAGTTAAATATAATTGATATGGTTAAAATAATAAACTAAACATGTATAAATCCTATTGGTTGATAGGATTGCGACCAATCCCCACTTTAGCTTCGAAATAATACCCTTTGGAACCATTATAAACTGATTTTGACTTTAATATAGAATAATATTTTGAGATATTCCTAAGTTGCCCCTCTCCTCCCTTATAAAAGGGCACCTCCTCCCTCTCTTCCTCACACAACATTGAGCCTTCTAGCTCGGCCAACCCTCGCCAAAATCCCTTCTCCACTTCCCTAGTATCATCCTAGAGGTCTTGGTCTTCTTCAAAGACCATCCTTAGTTCTTTAAGTGGAGGCTAAGAAAAGGCACGTCGAAAAGAGGAGGTTCGGACACATACGAAGCAAATCAGACCTAAGGTAAGGGATAAATTTTCAATCTAATTTTTATCCGAGATTGCTTATACGTAAGTATTTACTGGGGTTATGTTTATCACCTGTGACCATGTTTTATAAAAACGTTTTTATAAAATGTTTACCATTCTTCCATGAATGTTTAAAGTCATTTTTACCCTTTATCTACTTTTTACCACATTGTATGAATGGAATCTTTCCTTTGGATACCATATAATGTAATTTTTGACTTTTCCGAAAAAAGTAAAAGGTGAATGTTATTTTTAACTTATATGGCGTGAACGGATTTTTACGGTTTCATAACACCTCATTTTCAAGAAGCATCCTCTACAAGATTACATGATTATTTTCAACAAAGCCCTTATCTTTTAAAATTTCATGTAATTTTGTGAAAGGAAAATGATTTTAAAAAAGAAAGGATATTTTCCTCAAGAATTCATTTCAAGTGTTTTTCTAAAAAATATTTTCCATCTAAGATGACATTATTTGATATGTATGTTTCAATTAAAATTTCTATATGATTTAAATGGTTTCAATTTTTTTATGATGAAATAATATCAATTGTTTATGGATTGTGAGGACATGATGTTTATGAATCCCATTTTATTACATGGGTTATTCAATGATGTATGATTTATGATTATGAGACACACATAAGAATGGTATCATTATGAGATGGGTGGGACCTATATCTCCCTCCAATGCATTGGGTAAAGATTTTATATCTCATGAGATAGACATGGCTGGAATGGTAGGTAATACCAGTTCAGTGAAACAGGACTGAAACGAGGGTGACTCGGTTCAGAAAGAGACTTTGTCCACTAAGATAGTCTTGGCAATGAGTCTTGACTAACAAGAAATGATTATCTATGATTATGTGTGTATTCCACAAAGTTTCATGTTTTATGTCATGATTATTGGGATTACATTTCACTTCTATGATTTATCCCATGTTATGATATTATGAGCTCTTTTGCAGGTTATGATTTCCAAAAGCTATGTTCTTATGTATATGATGTGATTGATATTTCTTTTGTTTACACATACTGAGCATTTGAGCACACCCTTTTATGTTTTCTTTTCCCCAGGATATAAAGAATGGTTTTATGTATAAAAAAGGAAGATCTTTATGGGAGATGTTGAAGATCTTTCACCACGATTTGAAGATTATATTCCAAGTTTCCAAAGACACCAAACTATTACGGTCCTTGTGTGTGTTTTTTTGTTATGTACTAAGTATTTCGCAAAAGTAATGTAATATCTATGTACGTTAAGAATCGAGTCTCTACAGTTGGTATTAGAGGAAAGGTTTAGTCAACCTTTGGAAACTAGGATGCGAGAACTTTAGTGAGATCCCTAGAGGTATTTCTAAGGAATGTCTAGGGATGTCCCTAAGGTTAAGTATAAGTATAGGTTATAGTACTATAATTACGCTAATGATCATATAATTAAACCTAAGATGATAGATATTAAGGATACTCCCCCTTTATTATGTTGTTTTCCCTAGCATGATTTTTGCCTCTCACACTATTCTTTTTGGGTTTTAGAAAATGGCTGAAACAAGATGATTCATGATAATGGAGGATATGATGGACAATGGAATGATATTCTTCATGAGAAACCAAATGAAATGGTATTTGGAAGTCCAAACATCATTATTATGCCGAATCAGCAATCTCATAATATGATCAACAAAGTAAAATTTGGTAAGTTTCCTGACTCGGCTAATAAGAGAAAGATTGAATTTCATGATGATCATAGAGGAAAGAAAGTTCAATTTCACCTACGTAGATCATGTGGGAAGAGGCATAAAGGAGAATGATTCAAAGGAACTGGAAGATGCTTTGGGTGTGGAAAAGAAGGACACAAAGCAAGTATGTGTAAAGGAAAAGGTTCAGTTAACACCATGGATGGGGATAATGGTATTGCTACGCCATCAACAATGGTTAAATGTTTTAAATGTGGAATGTATGGGCATTATGCAAACAAATTCCCTAAGGGAAAGTCTCATGAAGATAATCAGTATGGTCGTATATGAAGTATTTATGATGATGATGATGAATAGACTACAAATGATATGTGAGATGAAAGAATTGTTGAAGCTCGTTAAATGGTTTAAGAAGGTAGTTGAATGATTACATTTTTATCATTTGTAATGTTGTATAAGTAATATCATGGTACTATGGAATAAAGAGACATATAAGGATTGTTATACTGTTGTCTTTCCTTGAGTTTTGAAAGTGTATGATTAATAGTACCAGTATCCATGGAAGGTTATTTAGATATTTTTGGAATGTAGATGATATGCGCATAATGAAGGGATAAGGATAAAATTAAATGTTTGATAGTATTCAGGAGCTCATGACTGATATAAGGAGAAGGTTATATCATGGTTTGAGTATATAGAATTTTGGGATTTTGGTATAAGGAAAGAGTTAACTTTTAACAACATTCATGTTTTCACTAATGTTCAATGGGTATTCAAGAGAATACATGAATAAGGCCTTTGAATGTTTGGAATGTGACCAACAAGACATATCTTATGATATATGGGGATCAAAGACCGTATTCAATCTCTAGTAATCGTTTTCACTATTTTATTATAGTGGACTGCAGTATTAAGGATAAGCCTAAAGACTAGAATGGATTATGTTGGACATAAAATAGTATTGGTTAAGGATAGAAGTTCTTTTTTAGATATTATTGGTGGGATGTTATAGTAATGTAGTTTTAGAAAAAGGACAACCTGCAGGACGAGCGACAACCCATCGCGTCGGACAAGGCTGTGGGAATCGAACCCACAACTGAAGTGAGACTGGCTTTTATCTCCTACCAATGGCCTACAGGATGTCCCTGTTTTGTAGAAACTAGTTTTATTATATTAAGCAGTTTCATATATGAAGTATAAGTTAATTTTAAGAACAATATATGATTAATCTCACTATAGATGGACTTATGTATTTTTGATAAATTATCTAACCTTTTGTTTGAGACAGATGGAATGACCCATCATTCTGTCACATGATCTGCTAACACATCATGAATGACGAATTCAACTTCATTTCTTTATGATATGAAGTGGAAATTGTCAAAAGAACGACAAACGGTGAGACTATACCAAAATCACGAAAGTATTTCTTCTAATTCCAATTTCATCAACATTTGGGAAATGATCTTGAAAACCAAAAATGTTGTCCTAGTGTTCTTATATCTGATGAATCAGATGGTACCTTAGATCGTCATAAATTTATGTCTTTGTGATTGTTGGTTTTTCTATAGCCATGTTCTCTACCACTCTCCATCAGAACATGATGGTTAGATTTCTCTTCCATATCCATATTTTCACCGATGTGGAAACCTAGTGATTAGTTTATTTGTGTAATCGTTAGATTTCATAATTTAGTTTTTAAATCCAAGTTTTGGTATTCCTTTTTACGATGTGGGTTTCTATTAATGAAACTTTCGAGTAGTAAACCATTTATAACCCCGACGAATTTCGAGAGCGAAATTCATTTGAAGGGGGGTAGAATGTAACACCCCAAAATTTTATGAAAAATATATTTTTTTAATTTCATTAATGTCTTGTATTGTATGATAAAACAAAAGGAGCATTCACAACACACATCCTTGACTTGACTTACATTACACGCAATCAAGACCTTCCTCGATAGCGTGTGTAGTACGCAATACCGAGTTTCACTAAACAACGATATATTATTAAAATATTACTAAAACTAGCCGTTATGAATAGTAATTAACACTTTTTGAAATTTTATAATTTTTATTTTTCAAAATGGACTTCATTTCTGGATTCGGAATAACGAAATTATCTTAGGGTGAAATTTTGGTACTTTGCGGATAATTTTCATATTCTGATGAATAGTGAAAATTACTAAATTTTAATTAAAAACAACTTTTTTAATCAAAATAATTAATAGTGATAAATTATTAATTTGATTGGTTTTAAAGTATATATAGAATATATTTTTACAATTTAATACAATGTTTTTCATTGGATGTAATTTCACATTTAAACCAGTTATAAACGAGTGTCAATCTTTTGATAGTTATTATCTCTTAAAAACACGCTATTTGTTTTAATGACGGGAACTAATTTTTAAATTAATTAATGCAACTGATATGTTCTGAATTTGGTAAAATAGGCATCATTTTTTAATTCTTAATATCAAATATAGCTTAGGCATAATTTTTGGTATTTTTCTGGAAACTTTCAATTTTTGATGAATAGTGAAACCACTAAGTGGTAGTTAAAAAATCTGAATTTTTCATAAAACATAATTTTACCTCTTTTGTGAGTGGAATTTCGAAAATCCGAGAGAAAAGGTTAATATCAAGGACTATAATGTGGTTCAATGAGATGAAAATAATTTTTGGTGAATAATAACTTTTTACTTTTATTTACCACGATTAAAAGTAAATAGGGTAATTAAGGGTAAAAATGATATTAATATTACCCTAACACATGACCTAATTCTATTGGACAAGTTTATACAGACCATAAATAGCCTTATGTTGTAAATATTATAATTTAGGCCCACTTGGATTAGATTAGGACATTTATTATTATTTAATTCAAAGAAGAGTTAAAAGAGTTAAAATCAAAGTATATTTACCAAAACATTTTTAATATAGGGTTATACATAAGATAAATTCAATTGTAAATATTTATTAGAAAGATAAAACGATTTCCTACATAATGGTATTTTATTTTTAATTTTTATACATCACATAATTTAATTTATTTATGACACAAAGATGATGCAGTAATTATCTTATTAATGAAATATTGACATATTTGATATTATAAATACCAAAATAAATGTAATTTAAGACTATTTTTGAATTCCAATAATTTTCTAGGTTACTATGATATATTAGTGTTGATTTAAGAAACTTGGATCGAACATATAATTCTGTTATGACTTTCACAAAAATCATATATTAAATAGTGTCAAAATTGACACAAAATCATTTTTAAATAAAATGTTATATTATTAATTGTTATTTTATACCTAAAAATCTAAGGATCGGCCAAATGACTTAGATAAGGATATATATATTAATAATAAACAATTTGGGATTATCTTGGCAAGTTATAGTAATTGTATTAACCATATAGTGTAAGAAAACAAAAAGACACGGTAAAAGTTAAATTATTTAACTTAGAGTTAAATCTAATTGATAAGGTTAAAATAATAACCTAAACTTGTATAAATCCTATTGGTTGATAGTATTTCGACCCATCTCCAATTTAGCTTCGAAATGAGACCCTTTGGAACCATTATAAACCGATTTTGACTTTAATATAAAATAATATTTTGAGATATTCCTAAGGTGCCCCTCTCCTCCCTTATAAAAGGGCACCTTCTCTGTCTCTCTTCCTCACAGAACTTTGAGCCTTCAAGCTCGGCCAACCCCTGCAAAAATCCTATCTCCACTTCCCTAGTATCATCCTAGAGGTTCTGGTATCCTTCAAAGACCATCCTTAGTTCTTTAAGTGGAGGCTAATAAAAGGTGCGTCAAAAAGAGGAGATTCAGACACATACAAAGCAAATCAGACCTAAGGTAAGGGATAAATTTTCAATCTCATTTTTATCCAAAATTGTTTATATGTAAGTATTTACTGGGGTTACGTTTATCACCCATGACCATGTTTTCTAAAAACGTTTGTATAAAATGTTTACCATTCTTCCATGAATGTTTAAAGTCATTTTTACCCTTTATTTAATTTTTACCACATTGTGTGAATGGAATCTTTCCTTTGGTTACCATATAAGGTACTTTTTGACTTTTCCGACAAAAGTACGAGGTGAATGTTATTTTTAACTTATACGGCGCGAACGGATTTTTACGGTTTCATAACACCTCATTTTCAAGAAGCTTCATCTACAATATTACATGATTATTTTCAACAAATCCCATATCTTTTAAAATTGCATGGAATTTTGTGAAAAGAAAATGATTTTAAAGAAGAAAGGATATTTTCCTCAATAATTCATTTCAAGTGTTTTTCTCAAAACTATTTTCCATCTAACATGACATTATTTGATATGTATGTTTCAAGTAAAATTTCTATATGATTTAAATGGTTTTAATTTTCTTATGATGAAATAATATCAATTGTTTATGGATTGTGATGGCATGATATTTATGAATCCCATTTTATTACATGGGTTATGCAATGATGTATGATTTATGATTTTATGGCACACATAAGAATGTTATCATTATGAGATGGGTGGGACCTATATCTCCCTCCAATGCATTGGGTAAATATTTTATATCTCATGAGATAGACATGGTTGGAATGGTAAGTTATACCGGTTCAGTGAAACAGGACTGAAACGAGGGTGACTCGGTTCAGAAAGGGACTTTGTCCACTAAGATAGTCTTGGAATTGAGTCTTGACTAACAATAAATGATTCTATATGATTATGTGTGTATGCCACAAAGTTTCATGTTTTAAGTTATGATTATTGGGATTACATTTCCCTTCTATGATTTATCCCATGTTATGATATTATGAGCTCTTTTGCAGGTTATGATTTCAAAAAGCTATGTTCTTATGTATATGATGTGATTGATATTTCTTTTTTTACCCTTACTGAGAATTTGATCTCACCCTTTTATGTTTTATTTTCCCCGGGATATAAAGAAAGATTTTAGGTATAAAAAAAGGAAGATCTTTATGGGATATGTTGAAGATCTTTCACCATGATAAGAAGATTATATTCCGAGTTTCCAAAGACACTAAACTATTATGGTCCTTGTGTGTGTGTTTTTGTAATGTACTAAGTATTCCAAAAAAGTAATGTAATATCTATGTACGTTATGCTTCGGGTCTCTACAAAAATGCTCAAATAGGTACATTTCCCATCCCTTTTCCACACAAACATACCTCATGTACCCACAAAAACACATAGAAAACTACTAAAAAAATTGATTGAACATGTCCAATGATTTTCACAGTAAGATACACATACACAAATAAAATAATTTCTAAATTCGACCCCAATTTTTATATTATACTCACAAAAAACAATATCCCGACAACTTTCACACCCATTATAATATATAATAAACTACATCAATATTTTATGAAATGACCCATGAAATATTACCAAACATTTAACACAAAATCCCGCTCAATAACATCTTCAATGGCCAAAATAAATCCAATTTCATACCAAAACTCTTCACCATAATTCAACAGAGTCTAAAAAATACCCATGACTCAAATTAATACCAAATCAAACAAGGAAATAAGATAATCCTAAGATAGAATGGGAAATGACGGATGGAAACGAACTGAAACCACACAGCACCATCAAACACACCATAAAACAAACACCAACGACTCATAAATTACAAATCCCCAAATTAAAACTATGAAATAAAGAAGAAAAGAGGATAAACGTACATAAAATCATTGGCAGGAGGATAGAATTGATGCGAACCACTTCGCCATCGTTGGTGGTTCTCGAATCTCGAAGGAAGGGAACATGAGAAACCCGTTTCAAAACCTGACAGTGAAGAAATCATTAAAATTGGGACCCCATGAAACCATATGTTTTAGCCGATATTAGGAGAGGAGACATGAAGATGAATAATTGGAAAAAAATGAATTAAGATATAAGAGGAGGGCATACCATGATTGATCGACCACAAAATCAGAGGAAATCAAATAGTTTCTTCAGAAAATGAGAGATCCGATATCGGGGGTCGTGAGCCACAGGTTCTCAACAAAGGGGGGACGCATTTCTGAGAGAGAGGGAGAGTGGGGCGTTGGTGGTGAATCACTAGAGGGATGCCACATGAGGGAGAGCAGCTGAAGGGTGGGGCATCATCACAATACAAGAGAACTGAGGTGAGGGTGAGGCGTGACATGAGGGGAAGAGGGGAGAAAGAAGGAGAAGAGAAAAAACGAGAGAAATAAAAATAAATGAAAACAATAATAATAAAATAAATATTATTATAAAATAAAATCAATAGATTAATCCGGAATTGTTAGGGTGACAATTATAAATGCTCTTGTTCTCCAAAGTACATGTAATCATATGAGGATATACATAAAAAAATACGATGATATAAATCCCAGTAACAGGAAGAATTTCATTGAAAAACTAAATGACATGAATGAATAACACAAGGTGGATTATAATCATCATACTAATATTGTAATAATAAGATCACCATAAACATTAATAGGTAATTTTTATAAATTATTTGTTTGCATAGATGCATAATATTTATTCAGTATGATATAGTGGTTATATACCACCCATATTATTGACTGATGCCATCATCATGTTCACACCCAAACTATTATCATTATTATAAATTCATCATTTTTAACAATTATAGAATTATTTTCATGAATAATACACATTATCTCTATCAATATATCACATTAATTGAAGAATTTGAAGGACATATAATCCTTATCTCACATTTTTCATAATAATACTAACACAATCCTATACACCGCTTTGAATATTTAAAAATAATAACCATTACATTACTCATATAATGTAATGTGGTTCATAAGGATTTCATAAATAACAAAATTGTGAATAAATTTTGAGTTAACATTTTGTTGGTCTGAGTGGATACTCAAGAGGGGGGAGAATTGAGTTCCATTAAAAAATTTCTGTTTTATATCATTGTATAAAAAGACCCCAATTTAAATAACCAGATAAACATTAGTGAATTTTTAATACACTAAAGGGTCAGTTAGGATATCAAGAGATTGATAAGTTCTCAGTTAATCTACATTGAATATTAGATAGCTATTGAAACTAACCTACTGGTTTACAACAAATAAAAACACTTCTTAATTTATCTATCAAGGTAACTTTATAATATATTTATATTTAATGTACATTCCAGCAGAATATTCAGAATAGTTTTAACTAATATGAAAATTCACAACATTTTTAAACAAGAGGTTCAGTCTCAAGAAGATAATTTGTCCTCTCAAATAGTTTTATATAAACTATAATCCACACCCTGGATAGGGGTCTTACAAAAGTGAAAAGACTGTCGAGGTCATCAGACCTCTACCACAATTCTACATGGGAATGCAACAACAACAGCACATGGTGTCCATGTCCACAAACCTCTACAATAGTTCTACATGGGAAACACACAGGTTTAAAAATGATGGTGTGAGGATTTCAGTATCCTCCTGTTCATTTTAAGAGATAGTGTGTGCTAAAATAGATAGAATCACACAATTATTTTAATGTAAATTAATTGATGACAACAGTGAAATAATATGAAGATAGGTTTAGAATTCACTTGTGTGATGTCAATGCAGCTCTAAATTCAGTTGGATTGCTGTAGATGAAGTTTTGAGTCATTCTCTAGTAGTTGTGTGAATAATAAAGTGTAGTGGTATAGCTTTTGTTCTTCATGAGGTTCAATCGAACAAATATGATCCTTAAGATTCAAATACACTTCATATGTTTGGAAACATCTTTTTTCTTGATTTGTGCCTTTCTATCAAAAAATACTCCAAGTATCTTCTTCGTTATTGTGCTTGTGTCCAATATTTTTGTCTCTATATCACACTACCTTTTATTATTGGACATACATAGCATTTAACATGGGTTGCATGTGTTCTAGTTGATAGGTTGCATGTGTTATACACCTCATAACTCGTACTGTCCGATGATATGTCTACAATGAAACATTCATTATGTTAGTGCATTAAAGGAATCAAATATGATTGTTGGAAATTAAATTGAAAGACTGCAAAGTAGTTTAAGAAATGGTTTCATAGTATGTCATGGAAATTGTGTCTACTTCACATGGCGTCTCAGTTTATCACATTGGTTGAGTTTCATAGTGTCTCATGGTCACCGTGTCTTACTCACGGTGTCTTGATCATAGTGTCTTGTTCACGGTCTCTGGCTTTACAGTGTCTTATTCACGGTCTCTGGCTTCACGGTGTCTAGTTCACAGTGTCTTACTTCATGGTGTCTGCTTCACAATGTCTACTTTATGGTTCCATAAATACATAGCTAGTGGTAGACTCATGGTGTCTTAATCATTCCAGTGTAACTATGTGTAGAATTCCATAAAGATGATAATAGAAAGGATTAGACTTATGCATTTGTTAAATCATATATTTTGTGAGTAGACGATAGTATAAAGTAGGTAAATTGAAAATAGAACATTTATGATCTTGCAAGGCTCTTCTTAAAGAATGATAAAACAATAGAAATAAATACACATGATTGGATATAATTTATAGAAGTTAACGTCGTTGAGAAAGATTTGGAATCATTAACACATGATTAAATAAGACTCTTGATCATTAAAACATGATTAATACATGAGGAGTCCAACAATATCCACCTTTATGATGATCACAAATCATATAAAATTATGGTGTATATTGGATTCAATTTTAATGATAAATTTCTAACATAGAATATATAAACATCCCCCGTTTTCAGATTATCAAAAAGATGAACTAAGAGAGGTCCAAAAACGTTTACAGTCCATTAATAAAAAAGAAGCGATAGTAAAAAATAATAATAAAAAAACAATATAATCCCTATCAAAAATGAGTAACCACTATTCATTCTAAAGGGATGGCATTCTCTTGTCCTTTTGAATTCATATAAGAGGAATCCATAGGCATAGAGGCTGAGGTAGAAGTGGATAGATATGTGGTTGATAAAGATGGTAAGGGAATGCCTTCAAAGACAGAGTGATCCAAGGTTGGAGTAGAAGAATATAGAGGCAGTTCCTAGTCAAGAATCACAGGCCTAATCTGAATATGTTCTTGACTAACAGACATGGTGGTTGAGGCTAGATATTAGGAGAAAGTAGGGAGCCGAGGTCTGAGAGGTGCAGTCGATGGAGAAACAATGACTCTACTTTGGACATGACGAAAGGTCCTCAAGAGATTGATGAAATCTTTAATAATCTCTCCACCATAATGCAAGTCATTCTCAAAATTATCTATACTCTCCATACAAATGTCCAACTAACGAGTAAAATATGTGACCTTCTGAACATGGATATTGAAATCTTGAGTAGTAGGTGGAATTATCATATTTTCAACAAGGTACTTGAAATGGTTTGTCACATCGGTCTTGGAGAAAATTTTGTTGACGTGGAAATAAACGTTATTGGAAATATGTTTCTGAACATAATTAGTAATTTTGGAGTGGATTTGTACTATGTCAAGAACTCTATCATTGTTTTTTTAACTCGTCAGTTAAAGAAGACACATTGAAACCACTGAAGACATTCCGAAGCTCTTCTTTGATTACAGTTCTCAGCATATCACTATCCAAGAAGGGTTTAGATGATTGATAATATTCTTTGACACTTGTGGTGAAAGATTTTAGATGATTATACTCTTATTGAAGACACCATGTATACTCATTAGTGAGTTTATTCAAATTGGAAACATTCTCTTTCATTTCCTTCACAATTTTTTTGGTTTCAGAAATATATTCATCTGAGGAGGCTTGTTAAGGTTGAATCTGAGACACACTAACTTGTGGTATTTGGGAAGCAAAAAGTTTCATAAGAGGAACAATAGATTCAGGTATCTAATGTAGCTCTCTCTACATTCCTTCAAACATAATTCATAGATTCATTACTTCATTTCCGAGATGATTATTTTAAAATCTCACTACTTGAATTTAATGGAGCATATTAGGTTGTTTTTCCTAGATAATCTTCTCCAATAAAAGAGAGGAAACTTTCTCATCTAAATTTGTCCGATGACGAGGTTGGGTATGCATGTGTTTCTCAATTCCAGATAAAAGAGTGGCACCAAATATCTTCAAATAATCATTACTCATAAAAGATGGTTGTTCAGACATGTGTTCAAGAGTATGGACTCGTAAAGGCTCATGTTCTCTCTCAACTGGAAAATTAGAGATTAATTTCAACTGTAATAGTGATGAAATATCAAGTCTGATTTCTATAACCATCTGTGAATCATTCACATCATAGAAAATGAGAAATTTGTACTGATTATTTATAGGACATGACTCAGTTAGTTGTGAGGTTTTGACAGACTCACAATTCTTGGTTTACTCCCCCTCAACATGTGCCTACTTCTAAGGACTGAGAGGATTTAGATCTTGGTCTTATTCAACAAACTCACCTCTGAGTTCCTCACTAATTTCTTGTCTAGCCAACTGAAAAGATAGCTCCATCTGTTCTTTAGAATAAGGAATGATTTTGGGAAAAAATTGTTCAACAAGGATTTACTCAAGATTTACCCCCTGCAAAATTGGATGCTCTCCCACTATATGATCTTCTATTGTAGGATCATCCATGGAATCCTTTTTATATTGTTTTGAAATGGATTCTGTAACAGTTTCGGGGAGGAGTTTCCATACTAGCAGCTTCTTCAGGAGTAGGGACTTCTTCTTCAACAACTACTGGAGGAAGAGTAGTCATGTCTTCCTCAATAATAACTGCTTCCCATGGTGGCACATCAGCCTCTTCTTACTCTTCTTTAGAATACTCAACAACCTCATCTGGTTACAAACCACGATGAGAAATGTCTTCGGGTCTTGATGGATAATCCACCGGAATGAATTTCTCATGAACATAATCATTGTCGTCCGCCTGTTCTTTTTTCCATGGATTCCAATTTATCTTAATTATTTTGAAAGTAGATTTTGAGAGGACGTACACATAGTCCACAATCTCTCCCTCATTAGGTCCAACTACACCTTTTTCAAGAAGCATGGCTGATATTAGTAGAGAGTAAAATAGAGAAGTTGACATGGATGTTACTTTGACCAACTCACACATATGTTGAATAACATACTCGTAAAGGTTGATCTTAGGTCCATTTTTCATGAGGTGAATCAAAAAAACATCTTGATATTTCAACACAGCAAAATCACCTTTTCATGGACATACAAAATTCCATAAAAACATAAAAATAATCCTCGTTTTTTCTTCTAATTCAGAAGAAATGGATCTCCTTTGGGTGGAACTTCCATTTATGGTTCTCAGGTAATATTCTAGATCAATGAAATTGATTGAAGTTGGAGGTCCTCTCTGATAATCCTCAGAATTCCTTCATGAGGTATCCTAAGGCATACCACCCATAACCTCTAAGCTAATGAGCATATCTACCGATTTACCCAGCTCCTCATGACATAAATCTCAACAGAATAAAATGAGAATTGTACGTATTGGAAAAACCGAGCTACTAACCTAGAATAGATTGGTCTATCCGCTTTTGAGAACCATTCCAACATGCCTTGTTGTTCTCACACTTTAAATACTAGTGACTTACTAGACAGAAGAAACTTGCGGAAAATCACTTTCTCAAGTACAATATCTCGGTTTACCAGATTCAGATTTAAAGGACCTTAGGGTGTAAACTTTGGTGCAATATTCTTAATCTTCGAGATGTGCTTCTCAGGTGTCGATGATGACATACATTTCATTCATGGAATTCACTGAAGGTTCGAGCGAGAGAAGGGTTTGAGGGATGATGCATGGTTTGAAAAGAGTAGGTAGAAGAAACCACGAGTGAAGAATTAGTTGATACTTGCTTTGTTTTATCATTTAGGAACACCAAACATTGCTAAAATAAAAATATGGGAAAAATAAAAGAGGTGAAATAATAATTAACATGATAAGGATTTATAGAAAACATAAAAAAGTTTTATAGTGAGACCATAAGTGATCATTATGGTGATATAGTGAACGAGTTTCATGGTGAGACTGTGAGTGAACTTTTCAGTGCGTGTTATGGCGAGAAAGTAAATATGAGACCATCAGTACAAAAATTCTAATGATGTGACCGTAAACATAATTCTATATAGCGAGATAGTAAACATGAGACAGAGTAACTAAGGAACCATAATCATTAAATAGTAATGTATAACATAGAAAGATATCATACATTAAGACCTGAAATAGTAATTAGTAAGGTATCTATTTGATATTTATCATGCCCAGTTCATGTATGATGTAG
The DNA here is from genome assembly GCA_963277665.1 of Viscum album. Classification (NCBI taxonomy): domain Eukaryota; kingdom Viridiplantae; phylum Streptophyta; class Magnoliopsida; order Santalales; family Viscaceae; genus Viscum; species Viscum album. The sequence continues at coordinate 2,078,983,906 of OY728152.1, read as the reverse complement.
TCTATTCTCTCGGAATTTAATGATTTAGTGAATATATCAGCAAGATGATATTCAGATCCAATGAATTCCAAATTGATATCAACTTTTTGATAATGATATCTCAAAAATTGATGCCATATATCAATATGATTTTTCCTATAATAAGATACATGGTTCTTAGAGATATTGATTTCACTAATGTAATCACAACTAATAGAAACAGGTATATAATCATACAATAGTCCAACAAAGGGTGTTTGATCCACATAATCTGGGCACAGCAATAACCAGCAGTTATATATTTTTCTTCAGTAGTAAACAATGCAACTGAATTTTGTTTCTTACTACACCAAGATACTAAAAACTTTCCCAATAAATGACATGTTACGTATGTGCTTTTCAATCAAACTTGAAACCATCAAATTTATCATCTGAATAACATATTAAATCAAAATATTTCCATTTTGTGTCAAAATAATATATATTGGTAGTATGATTAAGATATTTCATGATCCTTTTTAAATCATGTAAGTGTTATTCTTTTGGATTATCTTGAAATAGTGCACACATACATACACTAAACATAATATTAGGTTGATTAGCAGTAAGGTAAAGTAATCTTCTAATTATACCTCTGTAATTTTATTGATCTACTGGTTTCCCAGATTCATCAATATCCAACTTAAAAGTGGTAATCATAGGTGTATCACTTCCCTTATTATAATCCATCCCAAAAAATTTAAAAAATCCTTTGTGTATATACATTAATTTATAATGATTCAATCGATATTTTAAAAAAATTGAAATCCATGAAAATATTTGAGTTTTCCCATTGTGCTAATTTCAAATTCATATTGCATAATCGTTGAAAATTAATACATAAATAATTATTTGAAGATCCAAAAATGATATCGTCAACATAACTTGTACTATCAAGACATCCTTAAAATTCTATATGACAAAAAGAGTTTGATCAGCAATTCCTTTAGAAGAACCTTTTGAAAAATGAAAATTAGTAAGTTTATCATACTATGCTCATGGAGATTATTTTAAACAATATAATGGTTTAGAAAGTTAAAAAACATGATTTTGAGTGTGGGGATTGGTAAATCTAGGTGGTTGTTCTACAAAAACATCTTAAATTATATATCCATTTAAAAAAGAACATTTAATATCCATTTCATATAACATGAAATTCTGATAAGTTACATAAGAAAGTAATATACTAATGGATTCTAATTTAGCTTTGGAGAAAAGGTTTCTTGATAAACAATTCCTTGTCTTAAATGTATCCTTGTGCAACTAACCTATCATTGTTTCGAATGATGTTTCCAGATTCATCACCCTTAATTCGAAACAGCAACTTTGGGCCTATGGATGAAGTGTCCTTAGGTCTTTCTACTAATTTCCAGACATTGTTTTTTTGAAATTTATTTAACACTTCTTGCATATCCATTACCCAAAATTCATCCTTGATATAATCATAAATATTTTGAGGTTCTGACTATAAATTAAATGTTTGATGTTCAAGATGGTTTCTTAGAAAAGCTATATTATGTGTCCCTCTATCTAATTCTCCTTCTAAAAAATCAAAAGGTTGATTTTTATGAGTCCTAGTTGGTTCAGAAAAGATAGGGCTAGAAATTTATGGTTCATTTACAGGTTAGAGTTCCACAGAAGCAGTTTCTGGAAACATTCTAGAACTAGTTTTCATAACAACAGGTTCACTACTTTTTTCATTCTGGTCTAGAAATGACATATCTTCTTCAAAATTTTCAATAGAAGTCTTAGGTTCATATGGATTAGTTTCATCAATTTTGATTTGTACAGATTCTTCCACACATTTAGTGGTCTTATTGAATACACTATAGGCTTTACTGGTTGTAGAGTAACCTAGGAAAATTTCGTCATATCTTTTGGATGAAAATTTGTCAATACTATCTTTAGTGTTAAGGATAAAAACATTGAAACAAAAAACTCTAAAGTAATTAACCTTAGGCATCATGTTTTTCCAAAGATAATATGGGGTGTTTTTAATATTTTTTATAATCAATAAATTATTTATAATGTAACAAGTTGTATTAACAGCTTCAGTACAAACGTAAATATGTAAATCATATTCATTGAGAATTGTCCTAGAAATCTCTTGAAGGGTCATATTTCTTCTTTCTACTACACCATTCTGTCGAGGTGTTCTAGGAGTAGAGAAGTTGTGATTATATCCATTGACTGAGAAACAAGATTCTAATTATTTATTTTAAAACTCACGACCATGATCACTTCTCAAGGTCTTGATCCTAATTCCACTATGGTTTTATACCGACTTGTAATATTTGATAATATAAGAACGGGCATCACTTATGTGAGAAAGAAGGTATACCCATGTGTACCTAGAAAAATAATCTACAAGAACATAAACAAAGTACTTCCCATTTAGACATGAAACTATTTATTCTCCTAATAAATCAATGTAAACCAACTCGGGAGGTTTAGAATTATAAACTTCTTTCACTGATTTGAAAAAAAACATTGTGTTTTTTTTCTGTTTTGACAAGGATTACACACTTTGTTGAGTTCGAATTCCAATTTAGGTATGTCTCTAACGAAAACATTCCTAGTCAGTTTTCTAAGTGAGTGTACATTGCATTTTCCTAGACTTCTATTCCGTAGACATTATTCATTATGAAAATAATTTAAACAAGTAACATTTTTTAGCTGAATAATTCAAATCTACAATATAAACATTTTCATTCAATAATGCAGTAAATACCGGAACATTTTTAGAATTAAAAACATTTCTTGAATCATTTTCAAATATAAAATTAAATTGATCATCACAAAACTAATAAATAAGTAATATATTATACTTTAGTCCATTAACAGATAGTACTTTAGAAATAAAAACTTAATCAGTGTTACCAATCTGGCCTAAGATGATGATTTTTCATTTTGAGTTATCCCCAAAGGTGGAATATCCTCCATCAATATTGATTAAGTTCTTAAATCAGGAGTAGTCTCTTGTCATAATCCTGGAACATCCACTGTCCAAATACCATATCTTCCTATAGGAAGTTTTCATCCATGTTTCCAACAAAACATATTTAGACAGAAGATAATTTTGGTACCCAGATTTTCATGGGTCCAAAATGGTAAACAAGTATAACTTTAGGTACCTATATTTGTCTATTGAGTATCCTATATTTATAATACTCAAATGATTTTGATAATTAAACTATGTTTGGTCTATTAGAATTTTAATATCTAGAAGAAGCATAAGAGTTGCTGGAACATGAACAAGCATCATACTCTGTATATTTTGGAATAAATTTACTCCTAAAAATTTGTCTATTTCTAGGTTGGTATCCTAAACCAGTAGTATACCTTAGTGCAACATTTTTTCCAAGAATTTGAGTTCGAGTATTTTTTCCATTAGTAAATTTTTCCGAATCATTACCTAGTTACTCATTAGACAATTTCTGTTTAGTATTCTCTTTGAGTAGTTGAGTATTCTATTCCTTTTCTACTTCTATTGCAGATTTGACAGTGCTAGTTAAATCATGTTTTTTCATTACTGATTTGTACATATCTTTTATCTCATTTCAAGTATCTTCTAACATAATAAAATATTCAAATAATTTTTCAGTAGACATGTTTTCAGCATCAGAATCAGAATCATCTTCAAAATAATAAAATTTTAATGAAGGAGTATCTAATGTTACCTCAGATGTGTTTGTTATAAAACACATATTGGATTTTTGTGATTTTTTATGCTGCGTGGAATCAGAATCCCTCGAACTATCATTTGATTCACTCGAGGTTCCTTTCATTGATTTCTTATATTTTTAGTCCTTGTACTCATATATCTTCTTTTAATTTAACATAGGGATGTAACCTTTCACATGTCCTTTCCTCTTGCATTCATACCAGACTATGTCATCACTTTTATCAGTCCTTTTCCAATCATTCTTCCCATGAACATTATTTTCATACTTACCCTTATAATATGATTTTCTAAAAAACTTATTTTTCTTATTAAAGATCTCAAATAGTCTGGATATCTGAGCCTTTTCAGAATCACTATCAAATGCACTCTCTTTACTACTTGAACTATCACATGAAGCTTTAATTTTCTCATTGTCCTTGATTTTTGAAGCATATGTATTGAAGGATACAAATTATGTTTGGTTCATCATCTTCTTCTTTGTTTAACTTCAACTCTTCTACGCAAATCATCAACTTACCAATCAGCACCTTGACAGGTAGCTTTCCAAGGTCACATGATTCTCATATAGAGATAGAGGTTCCTCTCCATCTTTCTGGTAGGCGTTTTAGTATCCTCATGATTTTCTCCTCTGCGGGAACATCATTTCCCAATGAGCTCATTTTACTGTCTATCTCATTAAACCTATGATACATATCAGAAATAGATTCATTAGATTTCATTTTTAAATTATTATACTTAATAGTGTATGTATTTATTCTCATTTCTATAACATTACTTGTTCCCCCTTGGGAAACAACCAGAGTATCCCATATTTAATAAGAAGTCCTACATGCAAATATTCGATTAAATTCGTCATCTCTTAAAGCACAATACAAGATATTCATTTCTTCTAAATTATTATTGTAAGAATCTTTTGTAGGTTTATCCCAAGTACTTCTAACAGTTTATGGAATCTTATATTGAGTCTCTATGGTATTCCAAATGTAAAATCCCATAATTTCTAAATGAATTTGCATTTTGAATTTACATTGTACATAATTTTCACATTTAAATAAGTGTGGCATGCTGATAGATACAAATTCTATTATACTATACAAAATAACTATGTTTTTAAAAATAGATACATAATGATATATAAATTTGGAATTAACATAAATTTTGAGATCTTTAAGACACAACTAGAATCACAGTTGAAAACATTTCACAAATAGTGATTTTTGAATAATTTTTATTAAACCATTGATACAAAATATTGGTCGGAGTGGATACTCAAGAGGGTGGGGGAATTGGGATTCAATTAAAAATTTTGGTTTTAAATATTTGTATTAAAATCCCCTAATTTAAATAACAAGAAAAACTGTAGTGAATATGTAATACAATAAAGGTTTAGTAAGGTTCCAAAGAGATTGATTAGTTCTAAGTTAATATAAATTGATAATTAGGTTATCTTTTGAATCTAACCTACCAGTTTACAATAAATAGAAACCCATGATAGTTTAACTATCATAGTAACATTAAAATGGATTTATATTTAATGTACTTATCAGTAGAATCATTAATATAGTTTTAACTAAAATAAAAATGAATAACAGTTTTAAATAAGTGGTTCAGTCTCATGCAGAGACTTAATCATCTCAAATAGTTTTATATAAACAATGATCCACACCCTGGATTGGTGTTTTACAATAATGCACAGACTATCCAGGACCTCAGACATCTACCACAGTTCTACATGGGAAAACAACAACAACAACATTGGTTGTCTAGGCCTTCAAACCTCCACCAAAGTTCTACATGGGAAAAATACAGGTATAAAAATGATGGTGTAAGGATTTCAGTAACCTCCCGTTCATCTAAGAGACAATGTGTGTTAAAATATATTGAATCTTACACAACTCTAAATGTAATGAAATTGACCACAGATGAGCAATAATATAGAGATTGGTTTATAATTATCTTTTGTGATGTCAATGTAGCTATGAAATCCTTTGTATTGATACAGATGATGATTTGAGTCCTTATATGGTAGTTGTATGAAAAAAAGTGTGTCGTGGTTTAGCTTTTCATCTTCATGAGGTTCCATCGAGCGGAGATGTTCCATAAGTTTAAAATATGCTTCGAGTGTTCCACAACATCTAGTTTCATGCAGTGTGACTTTCTATCAAAACATCCTCCAAGTATCTTCTTTGTTAAGGTGGTCACATCCCATCTTTTTGTATGTTTATCACACTCTCTATTATTTATGGAAACACTTATCATTTAACTTTGGATGCACGTGTTGGAGCCGACATGTTGCATGTGTTTTTCACCTCATAACTTGTATAATCCGATGATATGTCTATAATGAATCTTTAATTATGTCAGTGCATTAAATTCATCATATATGACTGTTATAAATTAAATTGAAACTCGAAAATGTAGTTTAGGAAATGGTGTCATAGTAAATCATGGAAACAATGTCTCCTTCACACGGTTTCCAGGTTGATCATGGTGTCTGAGTGTCATGTTGTGTCATGGTCATCATGTCTCCTCACAATGTCTTATTCACGGTGTCTTGTTCCCGGTCTCTGACTTTATAGTGTCTTGTTCACGTTCTCTGGCATCATTGTGACTTGTTCTTGGTTTCACGCTTCACGTTGTATTCTTCATGGTGTCTGCATTACAGTGCTAGAAATACATAGCTAGTGGAAGACTCATGGTGTTTTAGACTTTTCTATGTTATTATGTGTAGACTTAAATAAAGTTTCTAATAGAAAGGATTAGAGTTAAGAATTTTTTAAATCATGAATTTTGAGAGTAGAAAAAAGATAGTATAAAGAAGGTAATTTGAAAATAGAATAGTTAAGATCCTGCAAGGCTCTTATTAAACCACGAGAAAACATTAGATATAAATACACATGATTGGATATAATTTATTGAAGATAACTAGGTTGAATAAGATTTAGAATTATTAACAAATGATTAAATATGATTTGTGATCATTAAAACATGATTAATACCTGAGGAGTCCAACACAAATGAATAAGGGAACGTATCTATAACAAAATAATCATCATTATTTGGGAGTTTCATTCTATTTGGATTAAAAATAAATGTTTAAATGTGAATATCCCTAAAAATAAAGAGGAATAATAAAAAAATAATATTTATGGAATGTAAGATGAATATTCTTACCAAATATATCTTGATATAGAGATGACCCAAATAATGGGAGTTCCATCCTTACCTTAAATCCCAATTTATTTCATCCCTTTTAAATATTGTGAATAAAAAATATTTATTATGAAGACATAATTAAAAAAATAAATATGAAATGAAATATTGAAATTTAACTGATCTATTGTGGGATATATTTGAAAGAGATAGAAAAGAAATATTGAAATTTATATATGATATAATTTTAAAACATCTAGTAGGTTAAAATAATTAAAATATTTTAAAATAATTTATAATTATTTTTATGAAAAATATATAGGATGTAATTGTAAAAAATAAAGGGAGGAAGAAAAAAATATAAGAGTTATAAGAATCATATAATTTCCTTGGCGTTGCTTCCCTTGTATAAAATATACACTCCATTAATGTTTGGAGTTGGTTTACTCTTGAAAATACTTATGTACTATTAAAGGAATTAGAGAGGGGAGTATTTTGGATGCTATTTTTCATATTCAGGTGAGTGAATGTTATTTTTCCATTGGGAGGGGGTTATTTATACTTTATAAATGGGTTGTTTTAATATTAAAATAATAAAAATATATTATATAAAAGTCAAAAAGTGTAATAATTAATTTAATTAAACATAAATCATATATAAATATAATATAATTGAATAAGAAATTTATAAAAACTTATAATTACAACTCGCTTATTAAATTAAAAATATTATATGAAGAACAAAAAATGGTATTTTATGGGATCAAATTTCACATTATATTTTTTAAAATTATTTTGGGAATATAAATTATTTATCATCTATTTTAAGGAATAATTTGTTAAATAAATTTTCTTTTTTTTCAAAAATCATGTTACATCAATTAATAGGTCATTATTTTATCATGAATGATGTAATTTATGATATACTGGTCACATAAGAAAATGTAATTTTTCTATCAACCTTAAAATTAATGTATTTCAAAAAATTAACATAAAATTTCCCTTGGAATATCTGGATTATATGATTTCAACGTTGATATTAAATGTATCAACATAAATTTCTGGAATATTTAACTCTATATTTTAATATAAAATTCATTATTTTTACAAAATACTTTAAAACAGTGTTTATAATAATCATTCTTATATTTTATTCTTGTTTGTAATAATGATATTTATTTTTTAAAATTTCATTACTTATTTTTAATTAAATTAATCATGATAAATATTATTTATATCACACCCAATTATTTTGATGTAAACTTATTATTCCCAACTGTCTGTATACTATTCTAAATAACCAATTTACTATTCAACATTTACATTATTATTGAAAAGTTCACAATCCTCCCATAAATAAAATTTCCCTCAAAGTTATATATATGATTTTAAAATATATTTATTGGTGTAATAATATATATTTTTTTCATTCATATTGTGTTTCCCATGGGGGTGATGATTCTATCATGTTTGGGATATCTATATTTTCCCATTTTTGATTTTCACTATTTACCAATTGTAATGTCTGTAAATATAATTTATTTTGTACCCGAATAATGTAATGATATTTATTAATTAAAACGAGTGTTATTTTTTCCCTATGTCCACTATGCATATAATACTTATTGACAAAAAATCTAACACAAATTCAATTATAAAAAAAATTTATTTTAAATTATGGGTTGTAACAGTCATTGGTTCTTTGAAAATTTTATCCATGAAATTCAAACTCATATTCTCATTTTTTATTATGTGTGGGTATTTCTATTTCTTTGTTTCTAATAGTTCTAATTTTTTGGAATCATACTTATGGTTTTACCAAATAACACTATCATTTTGAGTTTCTTATTGTGTATAAAGTTATCTTTTCGGTCAAAGAAATCTATTTTATAAACATTATAAAAGATTCCATTATACACATTTACCACCCCTTGATTCAGTACATGTTAGTAGTAAAGTGTTTAGTTTTTCAGAAGAGATACATGGAACACATAATGAACTGAACGTATATTTAGTCGATGTGAATTCCAATAGGACATTTCAACAATGAGATCAATGAACTCAAAGGGTCTTGTGTAAATAGAGATATGAATACATTCATGTTCAAGCCGCATTAAATGCTTCAAGCTAATACTAAAATTATCCATTTGTATCAAAAATTATTCACCATTTTCCATCAATGGTTGTTAGTATGAATCTATTTCTAAATATTTGTAGCAAATATTTGTTTTTTTAGTGGTTGATCCTTCTCAATCATATCTTACCAAAAATCAGGTCTAAGTAGATAGTATTCTACAACATCATCCCAACATGATGAAGTCATAAAAAAATCACATATTGAGATTTATATATATCTATTTTAATAATAATGTTGAAATTATTGTTGTATTAGAATTATACTAATGGGATATATTGATAATATACACTTTTAAATCCCATTGTGAAAGGTCTCTACATATCCATGGGACTCTCAATAGAAATTTATTATTGGCCAAAATTTTGGGGGTGATTTGGAATTCTAAAATTAAATTCCATATTTAATGAATGTTTAATACTTATCCAAGATTTATATCTTATCCATGGATCATGATCATAGATGATCTAATGTGGATCCCCATGTATGTCCACCTCTTCATGATATATATATTGAAATATTGATACAAATAGAAATCATCTTGAATGATGATGGTTTGTGAATCCTAGGTGAGTTGATCCACCACAACTAATACAACATTATTTTAATTGGATTTATTTGGAAGACCAATGAAAACATATATAGTGAGATTAGCTCACATCCAAATTGGTATTGGAAATATATTCATCATCCCTTCCAAGTTCTGTCATAATTCTTTAAAATTATGAAATCCAAGGACATTGAGATATACCCCCGTAATCATTATCTTCATTTCTTACCACCAGTAGCTCTCACAAAGACCACAATATATCTCTGAATATCCAAATGGGATAGTGAAATATGATCTATGTGAATTGTATAATTTATTCTTCATTATATCACTTTATGAAGGCCCACTAAATCCTATTTTTAATATATTTCACAAAATCAATAGCAATATGAAATTTTTTGACGTTTCATTATATAATCGGTTTTTTTATTCTTTCCAAGTACAAGATAATTAATTTGTCCCTCCTTGATTAAATATTTGATAGATAGTTGGGAAATAATTTAGAATATTTTGTTTTTAATTCCTTCAGTAAAAATTTGTAGATCCATCCATTGCATAACCTATAAGATAGGGTAATTTTCAATTTATCATCATTTATTATATAGGGTAGTGGGTTATATTATTCTAATTGCATCAACTAACTTGATTACCTTTAATGGATGGTAGGTAATAAAGAAATAGAATTACATGATTTCATATAACTGTATAATCTAATAAATATGGATAATATTTTTTTTGAATATATATTTTACACTTTTTTATTGGTGTATATGTCAAGCCTTTCATCATAAAGCTAGTGACACTATATTTTCAAGGAAAAAAACACAACTGAAAACACCATATAATGCATCCATTAGTATTTCACTGGGATGTTCAATTATCATAAGGTATTGGTTTGCACTTTTCTCTTCTTTATTACATAATCCAACCCATTATTTTATTCATCACTATATATAACAAAACATTATCCACATGTTGATACTTTTTTTATAGATGTTTTGATTAACATATTTACGAGCTACTCAATTACTTACTCAATTATTTTATTCAGAAATAATTTTATACATTCCTTTTAATCATGTCTACCATTATAAAAAATACTCATATTTTATTATAAAAATGTCAGTAGTAACCTACTATGCAATATAAACTATTTATTTTTTTTGTAAATTGGTGTGTAACACCCAGAAATCTTAAAATATTATCATTTTATTGAACAATGATAATGAAAAACAATAAAAAGAGTATAAGGGGATATATCATCCTAATAAATGACAATATATTAACAATTTATATAAATTCAATGCATTCTAGATCTTTAAATTCACACAATAATGGTATTCTTTTATGGCTTTCATTACACGCAAGACCATGTTTTATGGAATAATATTAATAATAATATTTTAAAGAAAAATTATAACATAAATTTTAATTTAATAGAGATATATAGGAATATATATCTTAAGAAAATATATGATTAAATTCATTTGTTAAAAAATAATTATAAATGGATATAAAAATTTACTAAATATAAAAGAAATGAGTTTATAAAATAAACATGTTTTATGCCCCAAAGTAATTTTATTTTAATGAATTAAATTAATTACTATTATTAATTGATGTTAATTATTATTTTATTATATATTCAATAAAATAGTTTTAAATTCATCTAATTTATTTTATCGTCATAAGATAAAAAATCCAGTTTTATGCATAAAATTGTAATTTTTTAATAGTAGTTTTGTATCCTTTTAATGTTTTATCAGATTAAAAAACTAATTTTGGCATTTTATAAAAATTATTAAAGAATTCACATTTTTAATGTGAAATGTCAATATTATCTTAGGTTTATTTTTTTATTTTTTTGAGAATATTCATTTTTGATAAATAATGAACAATATTGTTTTTTAATAAAAACCATATTTTATTATAAATAATTATTAGTAATAAATTATATTATAAATTTATTTTAATGTAAAAAAATTAAATTATAAATATATAAATATAATTTAGTTAATTAAAATCATATTAATATTGAATTTATATATAAAAACTATTCAATATTTTGAATGATTTTACATGAAAACCATGCTTTCATGTCACATCTATAGGATTATTTTTAAATTTAATTTTACAAATTAAGTTATTTTAAATATACCAATTGTATTAAATATTTAATATCATCAAAATTTATATTTTAAAATATTTTACACTTAATTTTACAAAAAAATAGTACTAAAAGTATAAAATTTATTTCAATGAATTAAGTAAAACCTAGTTTACTTAGTGTCTTAACAAAGTATATATTGTATAAAATTACCAAATAACTTGTAAAACCGCAATTTAACGAAAATATATAGACCCTTTAAATCATTTTATCTATTTTTATGAACTATTGGGTCTCTATTAAATTATTCATTAATATATAATATGTTATGTAATTAATAACACAAAAAAGAATATTGCTTGCGTTTTGTATTTATAATGCTCGAAGATAGGGAAAACGTCATATTTTTTCTTATAAATATTATTATAAATGTTAAATTTGTTTCATTATCAATGTTATTTATTCTATTTTTCTATATATTAAATACTTACCTTAAATTCTTGTGAAATTCCAACACAAGAACTATTTAGTTAATTATTATCTAAAATAAATGAGAATAAAAAACATAAAATATGAATTAAATCTAATGAATTATTTTCAGTAATTAATTTTTAGATGAATAAACCATAATAAAGAGTCTGGGAAATAATAGATTAAAATTCCACAATTTTCTTAATATTTATAAATTTATATTAAATAAATAATAAATAAATTTATATTGATTTAATTTTATAATATAATTAAATGATATAAAATAATAAAAACCTATTTACTATGAATTTACTTTTTATCATTATTAAATATCATGTATGGTTAATTTATGGGACAATTTTTCTTTTATAATTAAATTATTGAGACCCAAATAATAAAAATATTTTTCGCAGGGTTTGTGTTAATGGGAATTTCTATGCACTACATGGGCTTTTGAAAAAATTAATATCCAACAAACATGATATTCTAAAATATATATATGATTTTGGAATTAGTGGCTACAAATAATCTAATAATTATCAATTTTAAATGTGATGTAATGGATAAAAAATATATGTTAGGAATTAAGTTATCTTATTGAAAAAAGGAAATTGTATAATAACGAAACAAATATGTTAGGGAAAAAAATTTAAAAATGCATTTATAATTATATTTTTTAGGGTTTTATTTAAGTAATATACCATTAGAATTACTATTAATCTAATTTTCATCCACATGAGGTAAGGGATACCTCCCTATAGTGGTAAAGATTAAGTATTTACATGAATTCCACTCCTTCTCAACTATTATAATGAACTCACTCCCCCATTATTAACATCAATAAATCCATTTTTATCAACGAAAACCTACCCAAGTCTCATAAAATCTTCCCTAAACTAATCATAAAAGTATTAGTAGGTGAATAAATTATATATTTTATGTTATAGTTCTAACCTAAATAGGATTACTAAAGAAGATCTAATGTTATTATAGATATATTTTATTTTATTTCCTTCCCCACAAACTAATTATTAATTATATCATGATGATATAAAACCCTCATTATCCACCATTTACTGAGTTGTTTTTATGTAAAGTTTATGTCCAAAATATTTACACACTTATATCATACAGGTTATTAAATTATCATTCGTGTGTGTGGTGAACTACAACCACCCGAACCGATGTCATTTATTTTTCCATTAAATCCTTTTATTGTATATAATAATGTTGGATTTAAAGTTTATATATATATAAATTATATTTATGATGTTATTACACATGTATAACTATTATATTACACATTCTTTCATTCATTCTATTTTGTAGAAATTCGATATCATCTCTCATGTGTATAGAAAACAACAGCCTCATAAAGCGATGTGATTCATTCACACTTCACACAGAATGTATTAAGGTTAATTTTAACAATATTATATTATATATATTTTATAATAATGAAAATAATATATGTATATATATATATATCTCATTTATTTTATCTCATTCCATATGACATGAAATTGCAAGCTACGTTCATGTATATATATGGCCTATCGTCTATATGAAAAATGTATTTCATTTTTAATCAACATATTTTATAGAATACTTTAAATACGTATATACTAAATATATATGAAATTTTAATAATAGATTAAATTATGGATATTATAGAATAATGATCAATGTATGAGGAACAAAAAATTACAACTCCAAACATACTCGTAAACAATGAAATTAACACCCAAAAAATGAAAATAATGAATTATAATTTACTAATGTGGAACAAATATGTAATAAAATAATTAAATATGGTATCATAATAATTAATATGGTTATTTTATAATTTAATAACATTCTTAATACCATTATATTGTATTTTAATGAGCTTTCAACAAAATGGAAGCATTATACAAAGGATTTGGTCTCAATGTACCTTCCATTGAGTTTTATTTGTTAGTGTAAATGAATTCCATTTTAATCCATATACATTACTCTACATTGACATATAATATCATAGAAAATTTATTATCAAATAAATTTTATGTTTCAATTTTAATTATCCCATGAAAGGGTACTTGACATGAAAATATCTATGTGGTAAAAGTTATTTTGAAATCTCAATTTCATTAGTGATTGTTAAATTTCTACTAAAATAATGAAATTATTGACAAAATATTTCATAATAAATTACATTTATGATAAACATGAATCTTATTTTATAATGGATATTTTTAATTAGTAAACATTATAAATTTCTTATGTAATATGTGTATTTTACTGTTATTGGTCTATCTAGTGATATATTGATAAGTCAATAAGTTTCCTAAAACAATATATTTGATAAGTCATATTATTTATGAATTAAAATGATTATTAGAAAAAAAATGTTATGATTTGGACTACTATAAAATTGGATGAGAAATAGATAATTCACACCCCTTGATGTATCGGTAGTCTTATTAGACAAATCAGTTAGAAAAATTAGATGGGTTTAATCCCACAAACATAATCTATCCTGAGGATAGATCATGATAGTATATATAATCATTATATATCTTGATCTCTTAGAAATAAATAATTATTTTTCCACATTTATTTTTTATTCCATCAATTTTTTTATTTTTTAGAATATCCAATTTCATTTTTCTAGTTCATTAGATTATATATATGGTATTATTTTATTATCTTTTAATCCTATAATATATTTCTAAATTTATTGATTATTTACAAATTGTCATATTCCTTTAACATAACTTAAGAATTATTATTTATTTAAATAAAATACATTCTATGTTTACTAACCTTTATAGAGAATTTTATGTCACCCTTATGTTGTTTTTTTTCACAGATTATATAGAATATATCATTTAATGTGATTTCATTGATGGGATTTATATGTTTTTTATGGTATTGTAATTTATTTTCTATAACAATTGAAAAATGGATATAATTGTTTATTATGTATCATTATGCTCCTTTACATATTGGACATTCTGGGTTTTATTTCTTTTAATCATGCCAATGTTATAAATAAATTAATTGACTCAATGTATCTAGTGTCGTGGTCATTAAAGTTGGTATCTTGTAAAGTTTAGTAAAAACCCTTGAAACTATAAATACTGAAAAATAGATTATGGAAAACCCCCATGGATAAACTTTCAAGATAATTGTAGAGAAGAATCCAAAAATAAACCTTATATATGATTATAATATTATAAATACATAAAATTTTCAATTTATGTTAAGTATTTCAATATTTTTGGGATTGTACCTTATATTTAATATTGAATGAACTAATATATTTTGTCCAGAAATGGTGCATAGAATAATGATTCTTAACCTAACAAATGAACTTGATCTGTAGTGTAACAATTATCATATATATTTTAGGATTAATATAATATTTCAAAATGATCTAGTATGAAAATCAATTACATTAAATGAGAACACAGATCGTGTTATATGAAAATAGTAAAATAAAATTATAATAATTATGTCTTCAATGTAGTGAACAAAAATAATAGTAAAACATCTTAAAATATTGATATAGCAGTGAAAGAATTAAATTACATCCCCGTATGTGAGAGTTGTAGAAACAAATACCACGGTACATTTCTTAGTATGATTGAGAGTTTTCTACTTGTAAGGTGGGAAAGGGAACCATGAATTTGATTGCAGTGGAACAAAAAAATTCCAATGAAGAATTATTAAACTATAGAGATATAAATAACTATGTAAATTAATTAAATATATTTATGAGAACACACATCAGACGATCCACAGTTATCAAGGTAATGATTCTTCTATTAATATAGTCAAATTGGAATAATTATTTTTATCATGTATTTTGATCCATGAAATATGTTTTATGTGAAATTTATTATTGATTTTCTATTTATAATAATTATGATTTATAAAATGATATTACTGTACTTATATTTCATAATAGATTTCATTGCATGTATTTAATTGTGCTAAGAAAATGTTTTCAGTGGTAAGTTGAAATTCATAGAATACCCATGATTTAGAACACTAAATATAATCTAGAGTTTGGGAAAATTATGGTTGGAAAAGAAGATGATTGATAAAAATAAATATAATTGGATAATACTAAATACTTTGGAACTAATTAATGATTTATTGGAAAAGTGGTTATGTTATCATTGATGAAGTGTACACCATTTTTATATAAGGAATATATGTAATAAATTTTGTTTGAATTTAAGAATCAGGATGCATGAATTTATTTAATAAGGTTTGATGGTTATTCATGTTAATAAAATGATTTAATGGAATTAATGATTATGGTACCAACATTATTTTTATGTGATGATTAAGAGGAAATTCATGTTCATTGGAAATAATCATATTTGATATTCAGTGACCTTGTCCCTCATTTTTTGGATCATGATCTTTTAGAAAAGATATCCATTAATTAATTGGATTAATTGGACCTTTGGATTAGGTTATAGGTAATAATTTATTACATAAATATATGAAAATTTATTAAATATTTTTAATTAGTTATAATGATATTGGTTTGGGAAAATATTTTGAGACATACTGAATGTATTTCTACTAATTTATGGGCCATATGATATGCTAAATTTTAATTTTAAAACATTAAGCATAAAAATTAATTATGGATATAAATTTTTCTTAGTATGAAATATATTTGAAATTGATCGAAGAACAACCAATAAATAAAATTAGGGTTGTGTAATTGAAATATGTCTAGGAAGTATATTTACTTATATTTTTATATAGTTAAATAATTCCCTATATTTAGGTAAATTATTGTGAAAAAATAATGTTATCCTAATATATTTATTTATAATAAAATGATGTTGTTTTGTCATCACATATTTATGTTTTTGATCCAATTAAATATCCCTTTATCATTCACTTGTTTGCGATCAATGCATAATATCACTCTCATTAAATATTTTATTCATTTCCTCTATATAACCACATGAACCAATGATAGCGTACATATAAAAAATTTAATATATGGTTCCATGTGACCTAATCACTTATAATTCTATTTTAATTATTTGGAGTTTTTTTAAACCTTTTATGATATGGGTTTTCAAAAGAATGAATTCTCAAATTTAAAACTATGGATTATCAATATCAATTCAAAATTATATAGAAATAATTTATTTATGGTGGGTAGAATGTAATATCTCAAAATCATAAAATATGAACATAATATTTTATAACATGTATGACAAGAAACAAAAATAATATATGAGAATATAATATCCCATGAAATGTTGATATATTTATAATTTCAAATAAAATCATTACATTTTGCTGCTTGAGATGCATGTAATACTGATTTTCTTCAATGACATCTATTACTTGCAATTCATAGTTTACGGAGTACTATTAATAATATTATTTCAAATGAGAATTATATTCTTGCTGTTAAATTAGTGGTTATAATTAAGATAAGCTAAATTAGGAAAATATATGGCTAAATTAAGTAGTTACCAATTAATATGAAATGTATATAAATCCTATTGATTATAGAAACACTATTTTTATAAAAAATTATTCTGATTCCCCATCACCATTTTATATCAATATATTAAATTAAATACTTTTTGGGAATTATATTAATGAAATTTTCATATTTTATGGTCAATAATTTTTTTGTATTCATGAAATATATTTTATAGGCATTAGTTAAAAACAAATTTGATTTTATTTATATAAAATTGTGTTATAATAATGTTAGTTTTTCTGCATTTTAATGGTGCACTTTTTTAAGGTTTAAATTTTTATACTTGAATAAATTTTATTTGAAGAAATGAATTTAATTTTTGATATAATAATGTATAAAATAGCATGGGGTGATTATTTGCATTTTTCTAAGAAGATTACTTTTTAATGAATATTGTATGATACTTAAGTTTTATGGAAAAGTGAAATCACCTTTAAATAATTAATAATATTAAATTGTATTATGAATTGGTTAAAATGAAATATTGTAAAATTATACATAAATTAATCAATTTCTTTAACAGAAATCATTTTCATATTGAGTTCAGTTTAAAAAAATAAATTGTTTTCGATTATCTGTAACACCCCTGTTGTCATCGTGTTTTTATTTTAATTTATTTTACCTTCTAATATAGATATATCGAGATATGGTAGTTAGTGGACCGAAAATTTAGGTTTTCATGTTTTTTAGCAATTTCATGGTTACCTTTCACAGTTATTGGTCATTGTGAGATGGTCGTCTGGGTGCCCATGTGAGGCATTGGAGTGGTGAAAATCTTGTGCACAGTCAATCAAACCATGGAGGGAGCATGAATATAGGTTCTTTAAGTTGACTGTGTCGAGAAACATGGTTAGAGAACGTTTTTCTCAACCATGGATATGGATGCAGGTGACCGTGTGGGGTGCCTGGACTAGGATGAGGCCCATGCAAGGTTAGCACACGGTCTGGTAGCCCATGCGCAAACAATGCTCTTGTCATAAATTTATGAAATTTTATTTATATATTATTTTTATTTTTTTTATTTATTTTATTTACCTAATGTTCTTCACTCCCTATGTTTCTCACTAGAGAAGATCCTCCCCTACCTCATGGCCTATCCCCCATTCAATGATCTTCCCCGATTTCATCACGAATCTCACTCAGACCATTGAGGCAAGTTCATTTACCCAAATCCCCACCTTTAATTTGGCTAGTTATCCCATATCAGTCAAACTATTTAAATCGATAATACTCTAAGGTTATGGTTAAATGAGTTTTTGTTGGATTCTTTCGTCCATAGGTTATGAAGAAGGTCTCTCAGGTTTACCTCATATGTATTCTGACATATTTCACTGAAGGAAAGGTATACCAGCTTGTCCTGGCTCATCGACGCTTCTCATGGTAATCTTTTTATTCCATTTATGAGGTTTTTACCTTCCATTTGGATTCATTATTGATTTAGGGTTCCATTAAATTTATGTAGAATGATGGTGGATTTTCAAGTGGTGTGATCACATTCATTGGTACGTGTATATATATATATATTTTCCATGAACATTTTCCCTCACAGATCATGGAAAATGTAAATAAGATTAACGGTATATAAAAAGATTGAATGTGTGTATGAATGTTTGGGGTAGTCTTAATTAATGGTTTCAAGTTCCGAAGTGTACTGGCTTGATCCTCTTCTCTTGAGGTAGGTGTCATTATAAAATTTTTTCCACTAGAGTTCTAGTATTCTTGTTCATTATAATAACTTTGATGAATGTATATATTTATTTGTTATGTGTTGATTTGAACCATTTTTATTATTTCATGGAATTATATTGAATAATTTGTTTCATGTATGTATCATATAATTATTTAAATTGGTTATTTATATTTACTACTCCTTTTAGGAAATTAGTTTTGGTATTTTTAATGGGATTTAACTTGGGAAAGGGTTTTTTCCCAGTTTCGTCTCCATTGCATGAAATGTGATTTTTAAAAGCTAATTTTCTCTCAATATAGGTTTCATCCACCAATGACCTAAAATGGGGTATTTATTTTTTTTTCAAATTTTGTTTTTAATTTCATTGGTGGTTCAACTGTTGGTGAAAATGGCCGGTTGGCTTCACTGAAGTTGGTTTGATGTCAATGAAGATATTTTGTTCTTTGATTGGGGATTTCATAGGGAATCATGAAATTCCATTTGTAATGAATGATTTTTTTGATCCATTAAAAATGTCATAATTGGTTTTATATTGAATTTATGATGGAATAAATTCCATTGGCCATGATTTGGATTTTCATTGACGAATGTCGTTGTGTGGGTGTGACTTTGACATGCTTAAGGGCATCTGTTTTTAAACTGGGATTATTTTGGGCATTTGTTGTGTTTCATTATTTAAAATGGATGTTTTGGTTTTATAAAGAGAAAATGGAGTTCCTTGACTAAATTTTTAATATTTGAGGGTGGGTATTAATTATTTGGAATTGTAACTCTATTTAAATATTTTTTAGAAATGGATTTCCAAATGATTATGAAATAATTGAAGGCCTGGTCGGAACATTAAATGTGATTTTTATTTCCATTGTGGATCATTCTTATTATAGATGATTATTACATCATTTATGTGATTGATTAATATTTTTTGTTAATGGGATGTGTTATTTCACTATTCTTTTTGTGCTTTTGGATTACTATGTTTTATGATATGATAAAAAAATTAATTAGTTGATAATCTCTACCCACAAGATCTCGTGTGATTCATGGGGGATGTTAGGATCGGTTGAGGCTACCCATAGGGTTGGAAATATTAATGAACTTGGATTTGGGATGTCAAATGTGAAAATGGTGTCACATCAGTGGTTAACCTAGATTTGTTATGTTTAGAAGGATAATATGTATTATGAATAAAAATTTCGGGAAGTGGGTTTAATTTTTTAATATGAGATGTAAATGTGATTCATGTTAATTGAGTTTAATTAATCTCATGGCATAAGGGAGTGTTTTTTAAAATGTTGATGGGTTAATGAGAAATGACTTTCCAATGGTAATTGTGTTAATAGGTTAAGGTATAAGGGTGATCCCTGTGCAAATGAAATGGAAAATGCGATTGTCATATGCTATATTACGTTTGGTTGATGATAAGGTATTTATAGTTGAGGACATATGTAAGCATGTCCACATGGATTGGAAGAGTGGGTCATTTACTAGAGTTTCTACACCCATGGGTCGAGTTAGACTATGTCTTTAAACTCCACCCCAAAATGCATGGGCTAGGGATTATGATGTTGTTATATTCCCCTAATTTTTTCATTCTAGCAGGACTTAGGCATTGATGTGATAATAATGTGTTTGTATGCTGTGTTTATTCTTAGGGACATAGGAAAAATGTTTTTTTCTTTATGCCTGGTAATTGACCAGCTTCATCTATAGTTAAAATCATGAAATTATTAACCCATGGAACATGTGAGGAAATTATAACAATGATGAAAATGAGTAATGTGATTATGGTTCATTATAGAACATTGTTTATTATTGTTTACCTTATCATTCCCCTAACAGATACTCTGTGATGCCGACTTTTGATGTAAAGGTTGGATGACCGAACATGGATTTCCAGACACCTTAATATGTGTCTACTTGGTTGAGTATTTTTCTTGATGTATTCTTTTAGTTCCATGAATTTCATGATGAGTTGATATTTTTTTCTATTTGGTTCAATGAGTATTTTTTATGATTATTTTCTCCATCACCATGCTTATTGTTTTTTAAATGGATATTTTGGGTTTTTTCAAGTAAATAAAAATTTTATGGATGTTTTTTATGGATTTGTTATGTTTATTCCTTGTGATTATTTGTCGGTAATAACTAACTTATTCCATTATTTTTCAAATATTCATTGATGATTAATCTTTGGATACATGATTCATTTTTAATGTGGTTTGTGGTGACCTATCGGGTTTTTAGATAACACCTATATCATCTAGGTTCTCAGTTGGATTCCTTTTTTCCTTCATGGTCGGCATGGAAGATGGTTTGGTGGAGATGTTTTGGGTCATGGATTGATCCCATTAGTTTCCATTATTTATTCCTTGCAACTATTACATTAGTTAGTTTTTTCTACTTGCAGCCTAGTTATTTAGTTACTTTTGGTGTTTCATTTATTTCCTTTGATGGGGTTTATTTCTATTTTTTTGAAAATCTTTACCAAATGATTTCTAAGGATCCCCATGTACTAGTCACTAGTCCATGTGGATTGGGAATTCCCTTTGTTCCTTGTAGATTATCATGTGGTGTTATTTATCTGATGGTATTTGGGGAATGGACGTTAAATTATCATATTAAGAACCCACATTCTCATCACATCGATGGGATAAATTTTAAAAAAAATTCTACAAATTACATGAGTAAAATTTGGTAAGATGGAATCGATTTTTGGAATCATAAAAATTTATAATTTCTGTTAATGTAATATTAATTTTGGGAAATATTTATTAGAAGAAATGTTAAAAATTAATTATAGTGATTAATGAAAAAACGAGTTAATAGAGTGGTCCAATATATAATAAAAGTTGTAAAATGACCTAAAAACATACCCAATACAAATTTAATTGCACGATTTTATCGCTAACCACATTATAATCTATTTTTAGGAGTTATTGGGAATGTTTTCTATTCATGATTCTATGGTTCTATTTGATGTAATGAAAAAAGAAACAAATGAACCGTCGTTGAAATTAATGATTATAAAGCTCTGAGATAAGTAAAAGTATCTTATTTTAGGTTATATATATTTTTTAAAATAATAAATAGTGTTTTTATCATGGTAATTTATTTTAATATTTTTATAGATTAAATGAGTACATTAAATTCTTATAAAATAATGATGTAGTAAAAATTTAATTAATATTTAAGTAAAATAAATGATTCATAGAATATTAAAAGTTATGTTAATTGAAATAATTATAACCAACCATTAATTTAATATATGGATATATTATGAAAATAGTTTTGAAATCAATAGATTCAAATTCCATCACTGTCTTGATAATTTTAAATTTAAACTAAATATATAATGTCAAAATTTACATTAATGTTATTTTATAATAAATGACATTTTATTAAATTATTTTGACATACAAAAAATCATATATTGTTGAATATTTTATAAATACTAATAAATACTAAACTATGTTCCATTTTTGTACCAAATTATATTTTATAGAAAACATATTGACCCCTATAGTGTAAACACATGGTTATCATGGTCACGGATGAAACATCATTTTTTTGCGTGCTACAGGGGATTTGGATAAATTAAATTTACAATACCTAAGATATTTTAATTTTATAGTTTACATATAATATTTATTAATTATTGGTTCTTTATATCATAAATATTTTAACTTTAATTTAAAATTAGTATAGAAATTACCATGTATAGAAAACTAGTTACCTTTGTCAGAAATAAAAATGCTAAACAAGGAAATTTAATAAGGAAGGGAAACAATTAAATAAATGTGTTTATTATTTGTATATTTATGTTGTTATAAACCAAAAAAACTGGTTAACATATTATTATTCAAATATGGAACCACATTAAGTAATTGAGATCTCCCAATAGTGAATACTTTTTTGATTATTTACAAAAATGCCATTCTTCCCCAATTATGAAAGGGAACTCATTATCCCCCCTTATTCAAATCCCTAAAGCCATTTGGATCATCCAAACCCTTTAAAAATATCTTTCAAACATCCATACCTAAATTATTGAATCCTTAATTTGATAATAAAAAAAATCCTTTAAATGTATTAGTGCAATCATAATTTGGATGCCCGAATAAGAGGTAATGTTCATCTAGAATGATTTTGATTTTACTTACCTCTCCACCTCGAACAACTTCTATTGTATCCTGATTATAAAAAAATACTATATTATGTAACACCCCAAGATTTTATAGTACATTATCTCTTCAAAGTAATTTAATAACATTCACTACACGTAACATCGAGTTTGAGCACAACCCAAATTTCTAAAATAGCCATTTAAAAAACTGTTATGAATACTATTATATGAATTTTGAAATTTATAGACTCTATATAATTTTAAAATTCATATTATATGTTTCGTAAACATTATATAAGAAAAAATTAATTTTTCTCAAACAAAATATGTATTCTTCAAAAATGTAATTTTACCGAGTTTTAATAGGGATCACTTTTTAAAACCATTATTTGAAACATTTATATATTCAATTTAATGAAATTAAATTCTTTTTTATAGAGAGGACCTAAAATTTTGTTTTTTATAAATTTTTTAACTTTTTGGATAACATTCATATTGTGATGAATAGTCAATGTTACAAACTTTTAATTGAAAACAACATTTTAAATTGAAATAATTTATAGTTTTATAACATGAATTTTAATTGTTTGGAAGTATAATTAGATTATAATTTTTCATTTAATACAATTTTAGGTCATTATATGTAATTTCACATTTAAATTTTACTTAAACACATGAAAATCATTTTATAGTTTTTATTTTTAAGAACCAGTTTTTTTGGTTTTGACAGTGGGAATTAATTTTAAATTAATTAATGAAAATTATAATTTCTGAATTTGGTATAATAGAAATAAAATTTGAATTATATTTATCAAAAATAACATTGGGTGACTTTTTTGTATTTTTCTGAAAACATTCAGTTTTTGATGAACAGTAAAATACACAACGAGGTTGTTTAAAAAAAACTTTTTATTTAAATAATTATTTATTTTATTTCAATTTATATTTAGTCTGAATAGATATATAATACCTATATAAGTTTAATTAAATTAATTTGAGTTATTTTTTAATAAAATTAGATATATAAATGTTTATTGAACTTTTTAACGACGTTTACCCACCATCGAGGCACGTTTAAAAATTTAAATAAATTGTAATTTTACCCCATATGGAATTGAATTTTAAAATTACGATATATGTGGTTGACATTAGTTTGTGAAGTATCATTCAATATGATGAAAAAATATTTTGGGGAATAGTTACTTTTTAATTTTATTTACCACAACTAAAAGTAAAATAGTGTAAACAAATATAAAAATAACATTATAATCACCCTTACATATGTCCTAATTCTATTAGACATGTTTATATGCCCAAAAACAACCTTAAAAGGTAAATTTGATCCTTTTCATCAAATAGAATTAGATTAGCACATTTATTATTATTTTATTTAAAAAAAGAGTTAAATGTGTTGTATTCAATGTTTAATAAATAAAACATTTTAAATATAGGGTTATAAAAAGGGTAATTTCAAAAATAAATATTCATTAGAAATATAAATATATTTCACACATAATGGTATTTTATTTATAATTTTTAAATATTAAATATTTAAATTTATTTATGACATAATGATGATGGAATAATTACTTTTTCAAAGAATGATAAAAATAACTGATATTATAAATATAAAAATTAATTAAAATTGAGGATTTTTATGCCATCCATGAAGTTTATTAGTTAATATTATCTTTTTGGGTTGATTAAATATATTCGTTTTGTAGTGATAAAGTAATTATGGATTTAAGAAAAACAAACTACCTAATAGTGTCAAAACTGACAAAATTGAGCTTTTAAAACAAATATTGTACTATTAATTGATATAATATTTCACTAAATCTATGAATCATAAAAATTACCTATATAATGATAGATATATTAATTACTAACCACTTGGGTTTCGATTTTCTATTTATTGTATGTTTATTAACAATTTATTATAATAATAAAAGAGGCTATGGTAAAAGTTAAACAATTTAACTCCGAGATGAATCTAAAATACGGTGTTAATATGGTGACATGATCCTGTATAAAATATATTGGTTTAGATTATATATACCCAAACCCACCTTAGCTTAGAAAAAAAAAATTTGGTACCATTACAATCCGAATATTATATTATAATAAAATAATATTTCAAGCATTTCCTCAAGTGACCCTCACCACTCTTATAAAAGTATACTTCCCATTATCTCAAAATCACACCTCTAAAGCCATTTGGCTTAGCCAAACCCTGCCCAAATATCCTCTCAACTTCCATCAATTCATTCTAGAGGCCTACCTTTGATCATAAATCTAAACTAAAGAGACTTTTAATTCAAATAAAAAAGTAACAACTTTAGAAGTGGTAATTATTTTATCAGATCTTTCAATGTTAATTTCTTCTGCCAGTTTCTATTTATTTATTATTTCCATACCAAAATAATTAATCCTATACCTTCTACATAATATGATGTTATTAAAAATATGGTACAACCATAATCATTATTATATCCATCCAACAAATGATAATTTCACCATGTGTGCGTATGTATGACTTATCGTCTCCACATCGTTGTGTAGTTTGTTATTGAACAGGATGTTATTTCTATTGATATAATGATTAATAATATGAATATGAAAATTTAAAATCAAATTATAATTTCTATGTACAATTAATATACCATCATATTCCACCCCTTTTAATCATTAATGAAATGATATCATCGCTCGTTTGTACGTATGACTTATCGTCTCCACGACACGATAAGATTCATTTCCATGTTTACCATTAAATAATTATTATAAAAATATATATTATTAATACGAATATAATATATAAAATAATAATAATACTAAAAATATATATATATATATGTACATATATATATCATATTCAAATACTTCTGTTCAACACCATATGAAAACAGAAATAATGTTTATGAGTACATATGGTCTACCGTCTCCATAAATGGCGAGTTCCATTTCATATATATATCTATTATACATATTTACATTATAAATATATATTATATATAAATCATGTTTTACAGTATGGAAATATTAAAATCATATTATAAATGATACTATCAAGACTATCTAGTTGAAACACGTATGATAAAGAAAGTGATTATTTCAAAAAATATTAATTGAACATGGAAATAATTATTAAAAGGTTAGTATAAATTCATAAATGAATAATTAATGATTTAATAAATATGAATATGGTTCTGTTATAATTTAATAACATAATATGGTCATTATATAGGAGGTGTAATCTACCCTCGACCGAAGAAAAGTTCAAGGTTAGGGTATATTCCTCAACCTCATTATTATATGATATTGTTTATGTGTAAGTATTTTTTAAGAAATTTTTATTATCCATGTACATGTTTCATAAAAAAAATTCCCAATGAATCTTTTAATGTAGTCCAGCACTGCATAATAATTTTTAATGTTTTATATATTTATTACTATAAATAATTCTCATTAATGTCCATGTTTTCATAATATTTTTAAGGATTTATTTATATGGACATGATTTATTTTAAATTTAAATTCCATTCAAAAGATTAAAAGTGGTATTAGAATTTTTTATTCAAAAATATATATTAAATGAATTTATAAATGGGTGACTTTAAAATGATTTCATCAAAAAGGTAGTTTCTCTAAAAAAGTTTTACATGTCATTTCCAACTATATCAACATTCTTTTCAAGATATTATTCATGATTAAGGTAGATTTTTTATTATATAATCTTCAATATTGTATTTAATAACCTATGATATGTTTTACAGTGGAAGTGATATTTTTATACACTTTATGTTTTATGGCTGATGTATAGACATTTTGTATTCTAGTATTAATACATTTGTTTATTATATGTTTCAACATTTTCATATGAGGAATGCATTGGAATTAGTAAGTGATGGGTGGAGCCCACTATAGCTCCCTGATGCATCAGTAGGTTTCATGAGACTAACTATTATCCATGCACAATGACTTGAAAAAACATTTATATGGTAATTTTTGATTTGTATTCTTCATTTTATGTTCAAGTATCTCATTAAAAGTCCATTGTTCTTATTACATATTTGCCTTAAAATTTTGTTGCTTCTACTAAATTATTTACCCTTAATGAGAAACTGGGATCACCCCTTTCTTATGTTTTCTTTTACCAGGATTCCTGGAAGTGTATTATGTCTGATATTCATGGTTATTATGGGGGAGTATTGGCATTATCAACATATTATTTAAGTTCTATTTTATGTTTTAATTTTTATTTTAACATTCATGTATGTAATATATTATCCAAAACTACTAAATTGGTGGGTACTTTGTGACTTGATTCCTTGTAATAATGCCAATGTATTAAAATAATGCTCCAGCATCAGGTTTCTGGGGTCTGGGCGTTACAATTTTCTATCTAAGAAGTATAGTAGAAACCCTAGAAACTAGATTTTGAAAAACTCTTATTATGGAACATTACACTAATATGGATATTGAGGATTAGTATAGAATAACATCCTGAAATTTTGGTGATGTAGATATATTTTTTTATTTTCAAAGATATAAATCCCTATGTGGATATGATCAGGTAATGGTGGATCTGGAACAAATGTACCTGGAGTGAAAACACTAACAAGGAGTTTCAGGTTGGACCTTTTGTATTCTTGTACCCGATAACGGGCCTTGCTGCAATCTGGGTTGGGACACTCCCGATGGATATTTTTAGGATAATCCACATTTTATTTACAAGCCAATATGAATTATTTGGGAGTAAATAATATCTCAAAAAAATTTATGATAATATATTAAATTCATAATATTTCCAATTTACGTTAGATATTTTAAATGTTTGGAATTTTGAATTGTTATTCATAATCTAACCTTATGAATGACATTTTATATAAATGTTGTCGAGTAGATGGAATGAGTACTCCAGAAATATGACATATCTAAAGTGTAAGAAGCATAATATCTTTCAGGGTATTAATCTATCATTTTGAAGGGAAATAGTGTCCCATGAATTCTCATCATATGAAGAAATAGTATCATGTGTGAATAAGAGAAGTAAAAATTATATGAGTCATATGTCATTGAAGGGAAGAAAGAGAATAATAATATGGTAGAGAGAAGGATGGATAATGGGAAGAGGGGAAATAAGTATTTCCCATATGTGATAACTATAGAAATAATCACCTTGGTAATTGCTTGAATGGAATGAGTGTTTGTTATTAGTGGGGATAAAAAGGACACTGAGTACATGATTTATTGGTTAAAAAAGGTTTCAAATGTAAAATTATTTATCTGTAAGGAGTTGGGACACTATGAAAATCAATGTCCAAATCATAAAATTATTCCCCAAATGATGTTACTCGATAATAATCAGGTTTTTATACTTCCACAGATGAAGAGGAATGACTGGTGTTTTTATGTTGTTATTAAATAATAATTTCATTTGAGTGTTGTATCAACTATTAATTAGTTATAGGAGTTATGGAACTAAATAAGGACTGTACTACATTACTTTATAATTTAGGATATGAGATTATATGAAAAGTGACTCAATTGTGAGTGAATATTTTTAGAAAATATGTGGTTGAAGGAAAAATAAACCTTAATATGGATGTGATATAGAGGTAGTCATTTTTAGAATAAGGTATGATTGATTTTGATAAATTATATTTGATATTCATGGTTGTAATAAATAAAGAGTATATCAATTATTCTATAAATAATAAGGGAGCATGGTTGTAATCAATAAGGATTCATGGTAATTAAATGTGTTATTGTATTTTAAATGAATAACTGATGAAGGTATTTAAATGTTAATATGTGGAAAAAATAATTTTCACTGTTTCTACATTCCTTATAAATTTTTTTACTTTGAGTTTGGAAACAAGTATTTTAGATAAGTCTTAAGGTCAGAATGGATTAAATTAGAAATTGGATACTGTTGTTAAGGTTAAATCATTTATTATTATTATTTTTGGATTGTTATTAAAAGGATAAACTGGAGGTCTGATGACAACCCGTCTCATCTGGCATGGATGTGAGACTTGAAACCACAACTGAAGGGCCATAAAAGAGCATCAATTACCACTGTCCTATGTGATGTCCCTATTTGTATAATGTATTTTTTTAAATAGTCTGAAAAATGAATTATAAATTTATTAGTTTTGAAACCCTATATGATTAGGATAAATAGAATATTTTTGAATTCTATTATATTTTGGTGTAAAATATGAGGTTTTTGTAGGAATTAGTTAAGGGTTGAAAATATCCTTGTCAATTATAATTTATTCCTCCTAATATATTATTAAACATTAGAGAAAAGATCATAAAACAAATAATTTGTTATCATAATACCTTATATTTCGTTGAACCGAAGAGATTTTAAATCAACTTGGAATGATGGATTTGACGCCCACAATATTACACAGGTTTTTGATTTATGAGCTCTATCACTCCATATTAATATTTATATTTTTCCTTCAATTATGTGTCTATAATATCCACAAATAATCTTTTAATCGATATCCTAATTTGGTGGTAACTTTTTCATTTCAATTTCTCTATTATTAAGACTAAATTTTAATAACCCAATTTTAGATTTCGGTTATCCAAAAAAGTATTTTTATATTTAAAATTTGAAGGAATCAATTTATTGAAGGAGGGGATAATGTCACACAACAATATTTAATAGTATGTTTTCTCTTGAAAGTAATTTAATAACTTATTCTGCATGCAACACCAAGATTGAGCACACAATGACATAACAAACAAGCCATTCAAAAAGCAGTTATGAATTGTATTAATTGAATTTTGAATTTTATATACTCCATATAATTATATAATCCATATTATGTGTTTTTTTGAAATAAAATAAGTAGAAAAACAATTTTTCAGATAAATGATATATTTTTTGTAAATAAAATTTTATCTCCATTTAATAGAAAACCCTTTTTAAAACCAATTTTTGACATTTTATATATTAAATGTAATGAAATTAAAATATTCTTTAGAATTGGGACATAAAAATTTAGTTTGGATAAATTTTGGGTAATTTTCTGATAAGATTCATATTTTAATGGTTAGTAAAAAATACTAAATATAAATAGAAAAAACATTTTTAATCAAAATAATTTATAGTGTTAAATTATTGATTATAATCATTTAGACGTATAATTAAATTATATTTTTTATCATTTAATACAATGTAGGTATTTATAAGTGATTTCCCATTTAAATTTGACATAAACACATGTCAATCTTTTGATAGTTATTATTTTTTAAAACACCCTTTTTGTTTTTGAAAAAGAGAATTAATTATAAATTAATTAATTCATATTCAATTACTTGAATTTGTTAAAATTTAATTAATTTTTGAATTTAGAATATCATAATTATCTTTGGGTGAATTTTTGGTATTTTTCTGAAAAGATTCATTTTTGGATGAATACTGAAATGAACTCCGTTATTGTTTAAAACTGGCATTGTATTTAAATAATTATTTATTTTATTTAAATTTATATAAGAAAAAATTGATATATTATATCTATATAAGTTCCTTGTAATTAATTGGATTCATCTTATAATAAAATTAGATGTATAGAATCTTTGTTGAACTTTTTAACGTCTTTTACCCACCATCTATGAACATTTGAAAATTGGCATAAAACGTAATTTTACCACTTCTGTGAATTGAATTTCAAAAATTGGTGAGATATGGTTGACATCAATAAGTAAAATGTGGATCAATAAGTTGTTTTTTGTGAATAGAAACATTTGACTTTTATTTACCACAGTTACAAGTAAATAGGGTAAATGAAGGTTAAAATGATATTATAATTAACATAACATATGTACTATTTCTATTGGATCAATGTATTTCGACTAAAAACAACCTTAGAGACATAATATTATTCTTTTTAACCACATGGATAAAATTAAGACAATTGTTATTTTTTTAAAGAAGAGTTAAAAGTTTTAAATTCAATATTTAATAACTAAACCATTTTTAGTACAAAGATATAATTAAGATAAATTAGACTATAAAGAATAATTAGAAAGCTAAAAAGATGTATTTCATAATTAAATTTTATTTATTATTTTTTGTGATTAAATAATTATATTTATTTTTGAAGTAATGAGGTTGGAGTAATTACTTTATCAATGAATGATTATATTAATTGATATTATAAATATAAAAATAAATTTAAATTGAGTATTTTTATGCCATCCATGAATTTTTTAGGTTAATATGACATTTTTTTGTTGATTAAATATTTTTTGATGTGATAAGTTTTTTATGACTACAAAAAACAAAAAACATAATAGTGTCAAAATTGACATAAATGAGTTTTTGAGATAAATATTATATTATTTATTTGATATAATTTTTCTATAAATATAAAGTTATTCCAAAGTAATTAGAAACAGTTAGATATATAAATAAATAACCTATTGGGGTTCTCTTGACCTTTTATAGTAATTTTTTAACCATTTATTATAATAATACAGTTGGATGTGGTAAAAGATAAACTATTAAACTAATAGTTATATCTAAAATATAGGGTTAATATGGTGACCAAAAATTATCTAAAACATATTGGATGAGATTATTTTGAACCATACCAACTTTATCATTAAAATAAATTAATTTTCATACATTAAAATTAAAAAAAAATTATAATTAAATAATACTTCAAACTTTTCTTAAACTGGCCCACACCTCTCTTATAAAAGGGTACTTACCCTTCTCTCAAAATCACACCACAAATTCCAACTAGATCAGCCACCCCTACCTAAATAATCTCCCAACATCCATCAATTCATCCTAGAGGCCTTCCCTTGAGCAAAAATCCAACCTAAGAAACCATTTTGTTCAAATCAAAATGATACACCTAATGAAGAGGTAATTAGATTATCACCTCTTTCAATGGTTTTCTCTTCTTCCACGTTATTTTTTTTGGTGTTATTTCCATACCACAATAATAAAACTAGTACCTTATACATAATGTGGTGTTATTATAAATATGGTATAACAATGATCAATATTCTATTCACTCTAGTAATGATAGTGTCACCATGTGTGTGTACGTACAACTTACAGTCTCCACGCCATGGTGTAATTTTTTATTCAACACTATGCTTTTTGGAATGATATAATGATGAGTAATATTTATATAAATAATAAAAATAACATGAATGTTTCTCTGTAAAATAAATATATCACCCAATTCCATTACTTTAAATCATTAAGGAAATGATATCGTCTCTCATGTGTACCTACGACATACCATCTCCATGATGTCATGAGATTCATTTCTCATTTCACCATTAAATGATGATTATAAAATTATATATTATCATAAGTATGTAATAAATGACATAATAATACTATATAATATATATATATATATATTTGTGTATGTATGTATGTCTGTACATACATATATCCTATTCACTTCCCTTCAATACGAAATGAAAATGGAAACAACGTTTACGCGTATGTACGGTCTATCGTCTCCATAAATGTTGCTTCCTATTTCATATATATATTTATTATGCATATTTTAATTCTAAATATATATTATATAAATCATGTTTTTTGTCATAAAAGTAGTTATCTCCTGATCTAAATGATACGATCAAGAATATCAAGTTAAAACACTTAGGACAGAAAATGATTTTCAACACAATGCTAATTTAACATGGAAATAATTATTAAATGGGTAGTATAAAGACATAAATGAATCATGTATGATATAATAACTATAAATATGGTTCTTTTATAAATTTATAACAAACTATTGTCGTTACACAAGAGGTTTAACATACCTTCGACCAAAGGAATGTTCAAGGTAAGGGTTAATTCATCAATCTCATTATTATCCGAGACTGTTTCTGTGTAAGTATTTTCTGGTAAATATTTATTATCCATGTCCATGTTTCATAAAATACATTTCAAAATTATTCTTATAAGGTAATCCTTAACAAAAACAACATTTTAAATGATTTAAATGTTTATTCTTTTAAATTGTTCTATTTAATGCCCGTGTTTTCATAATGGTTTTAAGGATTTATTTATATGGGCATGATTTTTTTAAAATGTAAATTCTTTCAAAATGTTTCAATGTGTTGTGGAAACTTTTTTAAAAAAAAAATTATAAATGACTTTATTTATAAATGTGTGACTTTTAAATAATTTTACAAAAATGATATATCTCTCAAAAAGTTTTACTGATCATTTTCATCTATGTCTGCATCATTTATGAGATATTATTCTAGATTAAGGTTGATTTGTTATAATAAAATCTTCCATATTGTAATGAATGTGTTACAATATGTGTTATAGTGGATGATCAATTTTTATACACATCGTGGTTTATGGAAGAATTTTTGGCATTTTTTCTGCTTGTTTAAATACAAATGTATATTTTATGTCTCAACATGTTCATATGAGGAATTCCATGGAATGAGTAAGTGATATGATGGGCCTGATATAGTTTCCTGATGAATAAGTAGGTCTCAAGTGACAAACTAGTGTCTTGGCATAGGTCCTCGACACAATTTTTTTTTTTGTAGTCATAGTACGAGGCCTTGACTATGTGGTAATGATTTCAAGCCTTAGGCATTCCCTAATTATGAAATTATGTATTATATGTGATTATTTGAATAATATAATTAACATTTAAGGTTTATATAGTATTTTTTGATTTATTTTATCCATATTTTTTTCATGTTTATGTTTAAAAGGTCGTTTTCACACATATTTCATAAAAATTTTAGCATATTCTAAATTATTTACCTTTACTGAGCATCTGTGCTCACCCATTTGTTATGTTTTGTATTACTTGGATTCGAAGAAGTGTATTATTTATGATATAAATTGTTAATCTAGGGGAATAATAGAATTCTGAATGGAATATTTATGTTTTGATTTATGTTTGAATAAGCAATTTAATTTCGAGTTTTTAATTTATTTTCCATGACCAAAAAACTGAGCAGTCCTTCAGGACTAGATTCCTTGCAATAACGACAATGTATTGAAAGAACACACCAGATTCGAGCATCTATGGTAGGGGTGTTACATATTATATATATTTTTATATTTTTATGTTATTTCTGTAACATAATTTATTAAATAAATCCATCAAATGGGTTATTATATAATTATTTCTGTGTACGATAAACTACTTCCTCCTTAATTGATGTCCTTCGTTTTTCCTTTACAAACATTCATAGATAGGAATAATAATGGATTAATACATGATGTAAGATATTATTAGTTGGTAGTTATAATTTTATTATAATTTTATTATTACTTTGGAGTAATTATATATCGCATACCATCATTCAATAAATTTTTTTGTAATATATATCATTGTACATTATTTCCTATCACCATGTTTTATATATTAATATAAAACCATAGTAACAAATATATTTTATAATTAAATCCCATTTTAAATTCAATATAATATTGAATCATTCTTAATGTATTCAATATAGAAATAAACAAGTCTAAATATAATATGAAAACAAGGAAATTGAATGCAAAAACAAGGAAAATAGTGAAAGGTTATTAAAAAATGGGTGATAAGATGTTAAAGGAGGATCATATATGTTATTACAAAAATAATATTATTTTTTCATAATATAGTGACCTTATTATAAACAATATACATGAGTTTAATTCAAGTTCAACAAATTTGAAGTGTAATTTGTAAGAGTTCATCTCAATTTAGATTCTATTCTGAATTACATGTTTTTGTGCAATAATTCCCATTCATTTGATGTGTAGACCTCCCATTTTAAATGTATTATCTTTAATTAATTATTTTTCATATTAATTTAATTTTCAATTTGTTTTATCACACTAAATGGTATTTGACGTGAAAATTACCCAGTGGTAAAATTTATTCAGAAATCTAACATTCTATTGTGATTGTTATCTCCATCTTTGAGAAAGGACATTTATATAATAATTTTTCATTTGAAATTATTTATCTTTTAAATATTCATAATATTTTATATTGGATATTATTATTACCAAAAAATATATAATTTTTACATATGGTCTCCACATTGAATGTTTTTTGATTAATTGTGTAAATAATAATAGTCATGTGTCCTTTACTCAAAAAAAGTATATGATAAGGAATATTGCTTTTTAATTAAATAAATTATTTTACATATGAGGAATGATTGGAAGTGGTACGACCAAGATTTGAGATTGGTTAATAAAAGCTGCTCGATGCATCAGTAGTCTAATGGGATAAATTATTTTCTAAAATTAGATTGGTTAATACCCACA
This sequence comes from Viscum album, assembly GCA_963277665.1. Lineage (NCBI taxonomy): Eukaryota > Viridiplantae > Streptophyta > Magnoliopsida > Santalales > Viscaceae > Viscum > Viscum album. The sequence continues at coordinate 2,078,948,159 of OY728152.1, read as the reverse complement.
AACATAAAATGTGTTTATGATAAATCTTAACAATGACTATATTGAGGATATATTTTGATATTCAAGACATCCAATTTTATGAATTCTACAATTATTTTTATTCCATGTGATTAGTTGATTAGTTATGATATCCATGATAATATTTTTTGTTCATTTTATTACTTTTATTACAATACTTGATCATCATTTTTTATTTCTGTGTTATTATCATGTTATTGATTAATTGGAATGTATATCAGTTATTTTACTATACATTATGAATATATATTTTTTGATTTATTATTGATTTTAGTATATTAACCCATACTGATTATTTGAGCTCACCCATATTCTATTTCCTTTATGCATATTATGAAAATGATTTGTTTGTATGAGTTTTCAATTATTTAGTATATTAGATTTTGTTATGAATTATGACATGTATTCAGTTAAAAATGTTAAATGGCTATCCCTTCTATATATGGTTCTCCAAAAATATTAAATTTATCAGTCCTTCATAATTTTATTCATTTTAATAATTCCAATTTAATAATATAAGGAATCGCCTCTAGGCTTCTGGGATGTAGATCCCTACATAGAGGTTCATGTCCATTCCTAAACAAATTCTGTATTTGAAGGATCCATATAAAACATTATCACATATAATCATGTGACCCATGAATACGAACTTCTCTAAAAAATTACACTTTTATACCATAACATATATTTCTCCATCCTTTAATTTACATCACAATCCCTCATTGTTCATAATTATCTTACTTTATAATGAAATAAATAAAAATATAAGATAAAAATATATAAAATGATATTTAGGTAGACACTAAAAAGAATATTCATCAAGTCCATAATGAGTATAGAGGTATTAGTATGTATTAAGAATGTAATTTTGAAATCATATTTCTCATTCATTTTACTGGAGGTTGTATTGTCTATATATTACATCTCTACCTTTTGATGATTATATACATAATGATGATCAACCATTGAGATTGGATGAGAACGTTCTTGTTGAATAAACAAGTCATAAATCTGTGCCAAGAGATGATTGTTATTTATGGTGACCTTGATATGTTCCCAATAATTTATAAATATCAATATTTATTCAACTACATTCTTAAAAAAGAGAACTACTGCACCCCCTTGAGATTAAAATGGTAGTATGAAGACTTTGTAAAAAAATATCTTCTAGATACTTCGTTAACTCTTCCAGCTTTATCAAGGCCATCCGGTTGAGGAATACAGGTATATTAGTATAACTAGGAATAATTACTAGTGATAAATATAAATCATGATTCGGGCGAATTATGGTAAGCTATTCAATAATTTCATAAACTCATCCCCTAATAATGACAATTTCCTCATGTTTTGTACTATACATTGACTCAAAAATTTGGGAAAGGAATTTTTCTTTATAGGGTATCAACAGACACACTATTAAGGTATTTTCCAAAGGTGATTCATGGTCTTCCCTTCATTTTAGTGGGAAATGTAATGTTTTAGGAATATGATATGATATATTCTTTTCATAAAATGTGTAGTGTTAACTATATAAAAAAAATAATCCAATCCCAGTATAAAATTGAATTCCCCCAGGATGAGAAAAATTTGATTCATAGAAAATCTCTTTAAAAATGATTATAGGAGAGGATTAAAACATTTGGGTGTTAATGATCACACCACTATGGGTCTATCTACATATGGGTATGTGTGGGTGTTTGTATTGTTAATGTTTACAACAATTATATTTAATATTACAAGAAAACCAGTAGGATATAATGGAATAAATAAAACAAGAATCAAATAAATCATTTTCAATTCATGATTGAACAAGAAGTGTGGCTTATACGACAATTTCGTCACACAGCACCTTAGTAGTACGTATGAAAAATGCTTTCCATTTCTACTTTTGATTTAATGTTTTATAAGTATAATTAACATTGATGAACAATGGTTTAATAAAATAGATTTTGACATTCCCTTGTTCCACCGGGAATAATCATTGAACCATAAGTGGTGAATTATGAGATACCTTCCATTCCTCCATCATATTGGTTGTTTTTATCATGTCAAATTGAAATTCATGCTCTTAGTGGCTTTCTCTCCATCACTTGAAGTATTCACCCTTTCCTATGAGTAACCTCCCATGATGAATCTTCACACATTTTTTATCATGGGTGTAAAGTCCCAGAAATTCCATTCAAATTTTATGTTCTTAAATACATGGTAATTTTAGGAGTTTGAAAAAATTGATGGCGAATGATTTTGAGACCTGTTGTGCCCGAAATCAATTTCTAAAGTTCTGTTCGGGTACATTTAGTAAATGTATGAGTATGTTTTTATAAATTTTGAACCAGTGCTCAGAATTTAAATCTGAGGACACCATTGAACTCGCAGCACCAATATTCTCTTATGATGAATATCACCTCGATGACAATGGGTTGAGATTAAAAGATAGTTTTTGGGTTTTTAAAGAATGAATTAAATAAAAATAAAGTGTGTGGATTTAATTTTTATTAGTTGGTTAAAACCTCTTCATGGAAGTTGGAGGTGGGACTAGCACACCTTAACCTACAATGACAGGTTTAGGTGGTGGGGCCCACTGCAACCTAACCTCCCACGAGAGGTTGTGACATGGGGAAAACATGGGACAAAACCCCATATTAATGGGAGGAGAAGAAAACCTCTCAACTCTCCCTCATTAATGAGGGAGAGCCGCTTGACTCCACTAACATTAATGAATACAACATACCATCCTTAATACACCATCCTACAAAATTAATTTCCCCAATTTTAATATTGTTCCAACAATTTAATTAGGGATATCATATCACTTTTGGCTTGGAATTTGCAATTTGGTGGATTCTTTGGGAAGAGGGGATCTTTGAAAAATCATCCAATGAAGAATGAAAAATTCTTTCTTCCAACGAAGAACACCGGAAAATATCTTATTTGACTAACTTCGTAAGATATTACTGACATGGGAAGTCTTCAACCGACCAAACCTCTACATCATCGTCAACGGCCAGATAGATCTCTGGATTAGTAGTGTGCGGAAACTGCGATGAACGACGATCTTCGTCTTCTTCTTTCCACAACTTCATCATCGATCAACAAGAAATGGTAGGGGTTGGTTTCTTTTATGTTCAATGTTCTACATTTATTTCAAAATGAAGAACAAGGTTATGCTTCTTTTTTCTGGTGAGTTTATGTTCATCGTTATTACTTCTTGATGAGATAAATGGAACCACCCAAAATGCGGAGGGTGCGAGCCAAACCAACAAGGCCCAAACCCTCTGTTGTTCTTGTTTGTGATGATCTTCAAATTGGCGACATAACAACAAAGCGGCGTATAAGGTGATGAAGGATGGGTAGAGGCCGCACATCATGAGACCTCTACTAGAAGAACCACACCCCCGTCACGCCCCACTCCAGGGTGAACCATGGCTCTCCGGTCGAGCCAGCCTGCCCAGCCGCTGCCCGCTCCGCCTCCCGACTCTCAGTCGTTCGACTACTCTATTCACACCGTCCATCTGACCGAATCAACACCCTAGACACGCTATCCTCTCGAGCTGGCATGTAGCCCCCTCACAATGCCCTTACTAAATTGGCCTGACTGCGCCCTCTAGGCTGATCTTCACCAGGACACACCCTCACTGCGCTCAAGGTCGAACCACCCTGAGCCTAGGCCGAACCACCCACGCGGCCTACTGGTCTAGGCCCAATGGGATAGGCCAATCCTAACAGGATGGCCTACACAATGGGTCGGACCACATCTTACATGTTTGGCCTGGTCGACCAAGGCTAGGTTAGTACGACTAGATCAGACCGGTCCTGATCCCACTGACGACCCTTTACTTTCATTTCCCATATCTTTGTCACCAAAAGACCATTTGAAGAACCGTATGTGGTGCCGATATTTTTGGAGCGTGACGATCCCTTTGTGTATACCTCAATAGAGTTTGAGGTAGAGTTGAGATAATTCCAGATGGATCGTGGATGAATCTTATCGGGCCCCCAGGACTACAATGCTAATGACACAAATACCAGGAGTATGATTGGTGCGCCTTCTATTGTGTTGAGACCCCTATTATGAGGCAGACCATTGAGATACTTCTTTGTGTTACCTAGTGGCAGTTGGAGTATTGACCTGTAGCTTGTGGAGCGGATCCTCTCAGAGACGAGTTTTCATAGTGCGCATACCCTGTAGCTGCCTGAGACCTGATGAATGCTGATCATTTTGACTGTGATTGACTCTAATTTCCCAACGGGGTGCACCATGTTGTCATGGTATACACGTAGTGGGGAGCACCATGGTGTCACGGCTGATCCATGATGCTCGATAGGAAAATTACCTTATATTTCTATGAGGGGGAGCACTTTGGTGACGCAGTATACCTACAGTGGGAAGCACCTTGGTGACATAGCAGTCCCACAGTACTCGACATGAGGAGTACCGCAGCAGTCCATGGTCAGTGGGTAAAGCCTTGGTGTCGCATCAGGCCCACTGTACCTGACATATTTGGATTTCTCCAATAGCCGTGGGTTCGATAATAAAATTCCCCGTTGAGCTAATTCAGTAACATTTTTGTTTACCTAATGATTGATATGGATTAAATGATAACCTATGTATATGTATGGGCATATAACTAGTGGTGTTTTTTGTTGATTTTATACATTGTCGTTTTCCTTGTTTGATTATTTGAGATGATGAGGGTCTCAGAGACCCTACAGAGTATCATTATACTCACCCCTGCATGGGTTATGCCTGCACCTCATTATGTTGGATGCAGACAACAGACAATGCTGACTAAGGCTGCAACTAGCTGTATGGGAAGGTTCCCAGCGGTGAACAATATGACGAATCAGTACACGAAGGAGACTGACGGGTATGGAGTACTCAGGAGGCTATCTGTACCTACCCTTCAGGTAGAAATTTCATAGGACGACCCAACAGCTCTTTTACCTAGCTTTAGTTGTACTTGTTTTTATGTTGTACATGTACTTTTCTATTGGGCCTTTATTCCTCCCCCTTTACGTTTAGCACTCCCGTTTTGTAATAAGGTTTTCTTAGTGTTTCGTATCTAGATGTGAGCTCTATTGTTTGTGATTACACTTTATAAAGTCAATACCTTTCCTTATTTATGGAATTACGCCTTTGGTGCTTATTTCTAGCCCCTAGAATATGGAAGGTGTGCTTGGGGTTTTCATGGCACGATACCCAAGGGGCGGGTCATGAAAAATTGGTATCAGAGGATTTGCATCTACCACAGATCATAGGACTCTGATATTTTCTGTGAAGCAGTAGTGTTAAGGGTACTGAGTTTTGTATTAAGTTCAAGGAGTCCAGTTTTGTTGTTGTGGCCGATGTTCCATAAAATGGGACCTTGATTAATTTTTTCTGACTTAGTGAACGTACACATTGATTTCATGTGTGTTTTCAAATGAATTATTTAATTCATCTCAACTAGGTCACCTCACCAGGTATAAATATTTGACCGTGTCACATCTATTTCCTTCCAAATGCCACCTGATGGATGACCAATGAGTGCCCCGAGAGTAGTACAAATAGATAGACCACCGAACAATGAGGCATTAGTATAGGGCCCCTTCCTAGTGTAGGCACCAATAGTACTACATCCCAATGGTCCACCGATTCCACCACCCCCCATAAGTAGATGATGCATGCGGCCTAAGAACGTTGCATGAGTTCTAGTGCCAGGGGCCACCCAGGATTAGGGGAGAGATGGACCCACATTCGGTTGATGGTTTTATGGAGGCTGTGATGGGAGTTTTTCTACTGGTAAGGACACCAGACGACTTCATGGTGATTCTTGTTTCCAGCATTCTATAGGCATGATTTGGCATATGGTGGAGCATGATTTTCTAGGTGCATGAATAGATTATTCTCCTATAGGTATACTTCGAGAGCCTATTTCAGGCAGTGTTTTTCCCAGCCGACCTACGTGTAGTGCAGATATAGGAGCTACTACATCTACAGAAAGGCAGCATGATGATGTCATAATACACAATGAGGTTCGCTGACCTCTCACACTCCTTCACTAATATGGTACGATACTCAATATTCAGGGCACAGAACTTCGAGCAGGGGCTCAGACGAGAGATCAGGTCTTCTACGATCTCCATCATCATTCCAATGCAGGCAGTTTTATTAGAGTGCACTATCTTAATAGATGGTTTCTTTTCCGAGCAATCTACAACACCGATACCCACCACTAGTCGACATGCAGTGGAGTCTTCTACAGTTGGAAGTAGACAGTTGTTTCAGATGCCCATGATGACGGGACCCTTGGTTGGACGACCGAATGACTCAAAACCAGTTGTTTGGGGGCACTTAGGGCAGAGACATACATGCCCGGTGCAGGCAATGATTCTTACACGGCATGAAAGGTCACATGGTTCGTGAATGTCCGACCCACCATTTGGATGATCAGCTGATGGTCGAAGGACCTCCCAGGCAATGGAAGAGATGTTATCGAGGTGCTCGACAAGGCGTAGGAAGACGTGGCAGAGGAGATGGTCATGTAGCTAGCAGTGGTATACGTTTCATGTTGTTACTGCCACCACCACCAAGAGGTCCACCCAGACCATAGGGAGCATGTGGACAGGTGAGATCCCAGATCTAGGTAGCTTAGGATTATGATATTGGTTCTCCAGAGATGATTTGAGTTAGGGTCTGTGTCTACTCTACCATAGAAATAGATCTCATAGATAGAGGTTCCCATCAATCTCTCATTTCCACTGCCCCCATTCGAGGATTAGGGATTCTGAAGGAGCCGTTTGCTCGATCCTTACAGTAGGACACACCTATGGGAGCAGAATCAACGATTACGCACTGGTTTCAGCAGTGCTATCTTACTCTAGGAGGAAAGATCATTATCTAGGATCTATTAGTAGCGATGTTGAGGCCTTACAACATCATCTCAGGTATGAATTGGTTATCTACAGTCCATGAACATATCAACTATATTAGGAGCAAAGTGAGGTGTGTCTGCACAGATGGGTCTGGGTTCACCTTCACTGGCGAGAAGGGAGCCCTTGCAGCGCATGATAGAATTTTTCATAGGAGAGTGCATCTGCTCACCCATCAATTGGCTTGCCTTACCCTCGAATTAGTTAATGTGGAGATTCGAACTTATCCTATAGTAGTGGAACAATACACTGATGTTTTCCCTGATAATTTCCTAGGTCTACCTCGTTATAGAGAGATGGAATTCTACATTGACATGTACCCGAGGACGACTCTGATATCTACACCATCCTATCGAATGTCTCTCACGCCACTTCACGTGCTCCGGGTATAGCTGGAGGACTTGCAGGGGAAGGGATTCATCCAACCCAGTGTTTCTCCCTCAGAAGCCTCAATTATATTCGCCAAGAGGGCTGATGGATTCTAGAGGCATTGTGTTGATTTATGATTCCAGAACCCAATGACCATGAAAAACAGGTACCCAGTTCCAATTATTGACGACCTATTTGATCAACTTAAGGGAGAAAAGTGGTTTTAGAAGATAGACCCCTGATCAGGCTATCACCAGCTCAATAATTGAGATGAGGCTGTGTATATGATGACTTTTAGATGTCGGTACAACCACTATGTGTTCTTAGAGATTCCCTTCGGTGTAACCAATGATCCAAAAATGTTCATAGGACTCATGGACAAGATCATATAGCCATACCTCGATTGATTTGACATATTCATCATCGATGACATTCTGATCTACTCAACTACATAGGAGGAGCATGACTACCATTTTCGGATAGTACTGGACACATTCTGAGATAACCATCTTTTTCGTAAGCTCTCGAAGTTCCAATTTTAGATATGAGAGTTTCAATTTTTGGGACACTTCATCATAGAGGCTTGTGTTTCATTGGATCCTGCGAATATTGAGGTGTTACTTGCTTGGGATCCAACCAAGAGAGTGACAGAGGTACAAAGTTTCCTGGGATTTGCTAGATACTACCAGAGGTTCGTTCCGGACGTATCCAGAGTTTCATCCCATCTATCAACCTTGAAGTATAAGGGGAAACCCATTATGTTGTTAGTGAGATAAAAGTAGATCTTACAAGAGATGAGGTAGAGTCTAACTACTTCCCCCATCTTGAGGCTTCTATAGGATGGCGTATCATACATAGACTTCTGTGATGCATCAGGGATAAGACTCTGATGTGTCCTGATACAGTAGAAAGTGGTGATCGTGTATGGTTCTTGGTAGCTGAGACAACATGCACAGAACTATTCTACCCATGACCTAGAGTTAGCAGCATTGGTCTTCACCTTAAAGATGTGGCCAAAATATTTGATGGGTGAGAATTTTACCGTGTTATATTATTATAAGATTCTCAGATATATCTTCTCTTAGAAGGACCTGAACCTGAGACAGCAGCGATGGATTGAGTTCCTCTAGTATGATGACATGGAGATAGTCTATACTCTTGGAAATGGGAAATTTGAAACAGATTCACTCAGTTGGAGATCTGGTATACAGCTACTATGTGAGGTGATGCAGAATCTGGCCACTTTGAAGATATCCTTTATGGATTGTGATGGAGAATATTTTCTTCAGTCACATATAGTACCTCCCCCACTTCATTAGTGAGGCAGGGAGGCAAAACATGGGGACACTGATTGTGAGACACGATGTGCTCAGATAACCATAGGGCGGGATCCTAATGGATTTCTTGAAGGTGGGGAGCATGTACACCTGTTTAGAAGACATATTATGGTACTAGTATCAAATCAGGAAGATGTATTGAGGGATTCCCACAATTCCTCATTAGGGATACATCCAGAAGTGGAGAAGATGTACTTAGACCTTCGACGATAGCATTGGTGGCTCGGAATGAAGAAGAAAGTAACAGAGTTTGTCTCTTTATGCCTCAATTTTCTACAAGTGAAGCTGGAGAACCAAGTACCAGCAATCTTGGTTCATCCTTTAGAGGTCCCATATTTGAAGTGGGATGTGATATCAATGGACTTCATGACAGGAATTCCATGTACGTCCAGGGGTCACGACTTGATTTGGGTGATCTTCGACCGACTCACTAAGTCGGACCACTTCCTACCAATCAGAGAGTAGGATTCAGTAGAGAGCTTAAGAAGCCTCTATGTGCATTAGATTGTGAGGATCCATGAAGTAATTTCATCTATTGTCTCCAATCATGATGCATGGATTACATCCTGGCTAGAGAAGGGGTTGTTGGAGGCCTTCGGGACACAACTTCGTCAGATCACCGCCTTCCATTCACAAACGGATGGCTATAATGAGCATACAATTCAGAACCTTGAGTATGTGATGCGTGCTAGTGTCCTCGACACCAGTCGCAGCTTGTAGGATCAATTACCTTTGTTGTAGTTTTCATACAACAACATATATCACTCCACAATAGGGATTTCATCTTTTGAGGCGTCATACAGATGGCATTTCAAATCAACTTTGTGCTGGACTGACCCAGGGTAGTCAGAACTAGTGGGACCAGAGATGGTACGAGCTACCATGGAAGACAGTGAGGATCATCCAAGAGGAGATGAAGACTGAACAGATCAGACAAAAGTTATATGATGATAAGATATGGATCCCTCTGGAGTTTGAGGATGGTGTCCACGAATTTTTATGGGTCTCGTCTCGAGGAGGTCTACAGAGATTTGGATGAGGCGGCATGTTATCTCCAAGATTCAACAGACCTTTCCATGTCTCAGCAGAGTTGGAGAGGTATCTTACCACATATCTCTACCACCGTTGTTTCACCGGGTGCATGATTTATTCCACGTATCTCATCTTAGGATATACGTTCATGACCCTTCTCACATAATCAATCATGGAGAGCTTGACGTCGATGACAGTGAAACTTTTACGGAGGTTCCAATGGAGATTAAGGAATTACAGGAGCAGGTATTATTTGGATGGTCGATACCTCTTGTTCATGTTTGGTGGCAGCATAGAAACATCAAGGAGACAACATGGGAGCGGGAGTCTCAGATGCATGCTCAGTACCCCCACTTGTACCCGTAATTTGAGTTGTATCTTAGGGGGACGTAAAGCCTTGATGTGGGGAGAATGTAAAGTCCATGAAAATTCGTGTATTTTTTTTCATAAGTACAATTAAATTTTTTGAGTCCGCAAATATTGACGGAGCATGATTCCGAGACCCGGTGTGCCTAGAATCAATTTCTGATGTATTGTTCGGGTATATTCAGTAAACGTACATGTGGTTTTTTATAACATTTTAAATGGTGCATAGAATTGAAATCTGAGGACACCGTTAAACTCATCGCACAGATATTTGCTTTAGAAAAACTATCACCTTGACTGTAGTGTGTCGAGAATAAAAGATAGTTTTTTTTTTGTTTTTAGAGTATGAATTAAATAAAAATAAGGTGTGGGGCATAATTTATATTTTTTTGTTAAAACAACTTCATGGAAGTTGGAGGTGGGACCACCACACCTTACCCTATCATGAGAGGTTATGGTGGTGGTGCCCACCTGATCCTAACCTCCCGCGAGATTTTACTACGTGTGGACCACTGGACACTAAACCCTCTATTAATGGGAGGATAAGAAAACCTCTCTACTCTCGCTCTTTAATGAGGTAGAGACTCTTGACTTCACTAACATTAATATTTCCAACACACCATCCTTAATCGCCAACCTACATAATTAATTTCCCCAATTTTAATATTTTTCCCCCAAAAAATGGGGATATAATATCACTTTTGGATTTGCATTTGCAATTTGGTGGAAGCATTGGGTAGAGGAGATCTTGGGAGAAAGCTTCAAATGAAGAACAACGAACTCTTTCTTCCAATGAAGAACTCAGGAAACGATCTTCTTTGGAATCCTTCCTTGGATACTACTGACGTGGGACGTCTTCAACCGAAATACCCTCTGCATCATCATCAACGAGCCGATGTAGCTCGGGATTGGATGTGTGCGAAGGATGCGACAAACAATGATCTCCTTCCTCTTCTATAGGTGACTTTATTGCTGATCAACAAGAAAATGTAGGGTTTGATTTATTTTATGTGACATGTTCTTATTTTCATTCACAATAATTAACGTGGTTATGCTTCTTCATATGGTTGAGTTGAAGTTCATCTTTCTTACTTCTTGTTGAGAAAAATGTTACCACCATAAACGCGGAGGGTGTGGGCCAAACCAACATGGCCCGACCCCTCCTCCATTCTTATTAGTGATGATCATTAGCTTGGAGACATAAAAACGAAGTGTAATTGAATGTGACGATGGCAGGCAAAGGCTGTGCTTCCCACAACCTCCGCTAGCCCCACCGTGCCTTGTCCACAATGCACTCCAAGCCGAACCGTGGCTCTTCGGCCATGCAGCCCTAGTCGTGCCGTCTGCTGGACGAACCAGCTGAGCCACCCCGACCCGCACCACTGCCAGCCTCCCACGCACCCCGTCCAAACCCTGCCAACCCGCACTGGCCCAGGCCGCGCCGAATCACGCTAGCCCCACCTACATGGCCACCTCCAGGCCGCCCGCCAGCCCACCGCCAGCCTGCCCAGCCTCCCTTGAGCCGCCTACTGACTCTTGACAACCCAAAATCCCAAGCCGCACCTGCCACCAGACAGAATCGGCGCTCGAGCCGCACCATCCTCCCGACCCAACCAATGACCCCCCTCGCAGCACCAAGGCTGAATCGGCCCGGTCGCGCCCTCCAGGGCAAGTTGTGCCGGGGCCAGACCATCTACGAGGTCGGATGTGTTTATCTCAGCGGTCCTGGCCAAACCTAACAGGCTGGCCTACCATATGGTCCAGGCCATACCCAACTAGTCTAATTGGGTCAACCACGACTGGGTCGGACCGGACCCAGGCCCACTACAGACTCATTACATTCATTGGCCATATCTTTGGCATCGACCGACCATTTGACGAACTGTCATCAGCAGCAGTATTGTGGGAGCATGATAGTCCCTTTGTGTATACACGACTATTCTTCAAGTTGGAGTGTAGATATGGCCATGTTGGATCATGCATGAATCCAAATGGGCCCCCGGGAGTAAAAGGATAATAACTCATAGACCGAGAATCCAATTGACGCACTTTCGGTTTCGTTGAGACCCCTATGACGTGGTGGACCATTAAGATACTTCTTCGTGGTACTTCATGACAGTTGTAGTATAGATATGTAGCTCTTGGATAAAATCATTTTATGGATGATCATGCGTAATACAGAGACCTAGTAGCTGGATGAGACCTGATGACTGGTAACCATTTTGACTCGGAGTGTCTCTACCAGGCCAGCAGGGAGCTCCATGGTGTCATAAAATACCTATAGTTGGGAGCACCTTGTTGTCACGGTAGTCCCATGGTACTTGACTAGAGAGGTACCTTAGTAGGCTATGAGCGGGAACACCTTGGTGATGTGTAAGACCCACGGTGGGGAGCGGCTTGGTAATGCAGCAGACCCATGGTACTCGACAAGAGGAGTATCTCAGTTGTCCAAAGTTAGTGGGAAGTGCTTTTGCATCGTGGTAGGCCCACTGTACTTGATAGTGTAGGATTTCTCAAATGATGTGGTTTCAATAATAGAAATCATGGTTGAGCTATGTTAGTAACTTTTTTGTTTACCCCATGATAGAGATGGATTACTTGATGACATTGGTATATGCATGGTCATATAACTTTGTGGGGTTATCTGTGGATTTTAAACATTGTGGTTTTTTTTAGATTTTGTGAGACCATGAGGGTCTCGGGATCCCTATTGAGTATCGTTATACTCACACTGGAATGGGCTATGCCCAAACCTCATTGTGTTGGATTCAGACGACTGACAACGCTGACTGAGGCTGTGACTAGTAGGAATGGATAGTACACTTAGGTGAACCATATGACGAGTCGGTACACAGAGGAGACTGACGGATGTGGTGTACTGAATAGGATATTTGTACCCACTCTTTTTAAATTATTTTCAGAGGACGAACCAGCAGCTATTTTACCTTTATTCTGTAGTATTTTTTTCATTTGTACTCGTACTTTCTTTTTGGGCATGTATTCCGCCCCCCTTTACATTCATAACTCTTTTTGGTTATACAGTTTTCTAAGTGCTTCGTTTCTAGGTGTGATCTCTGTTGTGTGAGTTTACAATTTATAATGGCAATGCCTATAACATCCAGCCTATTTATCACATAAACTTTCATTGCATTACACAAAACTGAGGATCTTTAAGGTTTAGTGTCTTGGAAACCAGGAACTTAAAACATGAAAACATAAAACATTCTTCTGAAACACTTGAAAGGATTCTCTTCACGTTCATCCTAGGTTCATTACTGCATCTCATAACCTGGGGACATACATCATAAGAAAGGGTGAGCAGAAGGCCCAGTAAGGGAAACAAGATAAACATTTTACAAGCGAACTTGAGATACTTCAATAAGGTCATGAAAAGAACTTTAAGGCATGATAAAGAAATCATGAGGCATATAGTAATAAAAATAACATTTTTCATAACATGAATATGTGGCTACAACATTTAATATTGACAATCATTTCGTTTCACCAAGGTCCATCCACAAGGTGTCATTAAAAATTACCAAGGTTATTCACTATGGCGTCGTTAAAAAAAATGGTCATCTCTAGAGACTAAGTCATTACCCAATGCATTGGAACAATATCAGGGCGCACCCTTAAATTTGCCTTTATTATCATGTGAGACACATATATCATCATCAAACATTTCATAAATAACCCATATAGTATAAAATAAATGGTTTTCATTTCATAATCATAATGTTAAAAGAAACTGCTTTAAAGACATGATCCTTACGTCACTTTGAAACCCATAGAAAAGGATGGTGGGACTCATGTATGTAAATCCCAGATTTTAAAATAGAAAATTTTGGTATATATGTAAATACCCCTTTAGAAGAAAGAGCTTTGAGTATTCACTTAATAATATAAAAGAACTTTAGAAAAAAATAGAGACATTTTGAGACGGAAATTCTGCAGAATAACGGCTATGTTACGAGGATTTAGAAGACATTAAAAAGAGAGGGAAAATGGGTCTAACATTCATAAATGACCCATAAAACATTATATGGACAGAATAAGAAGGATACATGATAATGGTAATGAAATTTCAAGGACATACCATTTGAAATGAAAAACATGGAAGGAAGACAAAAATTAGATTTCTCTTATGAAAGTTCGGCACCCAAACAGCGTCACATAAACTTCAACAAAAATGATTTGAAAAGATCAAATAGGGTCTCTAATCATGTGAACATAAGAGTTAAGTTTGATAGATATAGAGATAATTCACCCACATAATTAAAAAGGAACTTGAAAGACTTGACATGAAAGTAGAACTTTGAAAAGAAAGAGAAGGGTGAAAGAATCCCCTAAAAATTCGGCAGCCTTACGGCGCCACTTAAAACTTCAAAATACTAAATTGAAGAGATAAAATGGGGTCTCTCATCATATGAACATAAGAGTCCAGTATGATAGATATAGATATCATACCCCAACTTAACAAAAAGGAACTTGAAATAATTGACATGAAAGTAGAACTTTAAAATGAGAAGGGTGAAGAAACACTTAAAAATTCGGCAGCCTAACGGCGCCACTTAAAACATCAAAATACTGAATTGAAGAGATCAAATGGGGTATCTCATCATATGATCATAAAAGATCAGTATGATAAATTTAGAGATCATACCCCAACATAATAAAAAGGAACATGAAATACTTTACATGGAAATAGTTCTTGAAAAATGAGAAGGGAGAAAGAATCTGTTACAAAAAGTTCGGCAGCCTAACGACGCCACTTAAAACGTCATAAAACAAATTAATGAGATTAAGAGGGGATCTCTCATTATATGAACATAGAAAGGGCAGTAAGAGGAGTATAAAATAACACCCTCCAACATAAGAACATGTAGAATAAAAGGAATGACATAAAAGAGATTACTTGAAATGAAAGAGAGAGGTCAGATCCTTTACCTTAAAACGTAACTCTTAAAACCCAAAGGTTGGGACCTTGAGGGCTTGGGGGAACCTTTGGAGGACTCCTTGGGCGGTAATGAGACCCGAACTTCACTGGGGAAGAGTGGGGAGTCGAATGGATGGGCGGATGTCTTGGTATTTATAGGGAAAGTGAGGGGACAAGGCATTAATGGCCAAGAGACACCTCATTAGTGATTTTGGAAAAACCATGGGCTTTCCCATGGTATTTTCCCATGGTATTGGCCACTTGGGACACCTCATACCTTATATTACTATTCAAAGTCGACAATATTGATTACATACTTAATACATCATCTAATGATGTCATTAAACACTTGTAACTTAAAAACTGTATTTTCACTATTTATCAAAAATTCTACTTTCTCAGAATAATCCCAAAATTTAACCTTAACCAAATATCAATGCTCTGATTTCAAAAATGGACTCCATTTTATAAAAAATAATTTTCTAAAGATTTTTAATTTAATTTTTAAATAAATTAACTATTCACCGAAAATTCATTTTTTTCATAAAAATCCCCCAAAATTACCTTAACATAATATCGATGCTCTGAGTTCAAAAATGAAATCCATTTTATAAAAATAATTTTCTAAATATTTTTAATTAAAAAGTACTATTCACCTGAAAAAACTATTACTTGAATAATAATTTTTGAAACAGTTATTTAACCATTTTATTGAATCACATTACTTAATCAAGGTGCCTAGATTATATTAATACTTTCTTTAAGTGAGATTACAAATCCATTTGGACACATTAATAATCCTATTCATAAAATCACTATTCATAATTTACTATTCATCAAAAATTATGTTGATCTTATTAGACTCAAAATTTCGTACTGAACATAATTTTAGAAGACCATTTTTTTAAAATATTACACATTTTTAATTATTTAAGGTTTATTTAAACATTTTTAAAATATCCTTTTTCTAAAATTCATCAAAAATATGCATACTATATTTATATGGTCATTTGAAAAGTCATAAACATCATCATAGGATGAAATCCCAATTTTTATTTAAAACAAAGGATTACATAAGGTAGTTATGGTCTCCTTACATAGCCCCTTATCACACCAGCATAGGACCTAAGTGTAAGCTGTTCTAAGGTGAGAGAATATGAGGGAGGCTCGGCCAACATCGCACGAGTAGTAATTTCTATCAGTTTGAACTTCTCGCAAAGGCGATTCCATTCTATCTTCACACAATGAAGTTCAGCTTGGGTTTGGTCCGGAGCAAAGCCCAGTGGTGCTACCTCCTTCCCTAGTTCGGTTAGATGGGCTTCGATCGGTCCAATACTACTGGGTGAGGCCATCGTATCTTCATTCTATAATAATTAACAAAGATTACTTGTATTTAAAGTCAATAATCAAAACGTTTAGTTTCCAAGGGTCATATTGACCAATGGTCATATAAAAGTAGAAACCCAATGGTCTCATTTTACTTATACTCATGTTATTAAATGAAACATTTTTGTTGAGTATAAAAATAAAATAAAATAACACATGAAATTAGGAAACAAGAATTATTCAAAATTTCGGGTTGTTACAATCTTCCCCCCTTAAGAAATTGCGTCCTTGCATTTTTTTAAATTTGGTTTTGAAATTTCATTGAATGTCCCACATCAGAATAAGATTCAGTAACACTATTACATTAAAAGAAAGAAAAGGAAATACAAAGGCCACCCGAGTTTACTCATACTAGGATTCCATGTAGGAAACATGGACATGGAGGAGAAAAAAAGGGTCATTTTCTAAAGTAGAGTGATAGAAAACATGATTAGGAGGAAGTTAACCACCAGAAAATCCCAAAATTATGATGTGTGTAAGCGGTCTTTGATTACCTAGTAGCAAACGTAAACCAACAACTTTTTTGTTTTACGTTCCTCTTCATAATTTTGAGGAATTCATTTACAACATAGAATAAAAATATAAGGAAATATATCTACCTTCATGTAGAGTTTCATACTTTAATAAGTTTCTACCAAAATAATCTTTTCTCAAAACGATGAGCATTCAAAACTACTTGGTCTCATCAAAACACAAGAATCATCTTCTAGAGAATAATATAATCCACAAAAGATTAACTATATATTTATTCTATCTTTAAACATTATCCCAAAAACAGAAAGGGTAATGTAAAACAACTCTTAAAAAAGAATGAATCCCATAGGAATGGAAACTACTTTTAAATCATCAAGGTTCCAGGGTACTACCCAAAGTTCATCATAGACCATTCCATAAATAATGGTCCTTAAAATTCCTCAAAATAAAGTAAACTAAGATTGAAACCCAAATACAAGAAGGATTTTATAACATAGACTTCAAAAATAAACTTCATTGTTCATCTCCAAACAACATCAACCACTCCTATCATCTTATAACAAAAGTAGCTAACCTAAACATATTTTACCCATGATAGGTTAATCATTCCCATAAGTAACCTAAATTACTATAAGTCCACCTTAAATTCATCGATTCTTAAAAATATAACTCAACCTTAATCCTTAATGAAAATACCGTAGTAATCTATTTACCTCGATCATATAGGGTCCCCAAAATAGTGAACGTCTTCCAAAATAATAATAATCCTTTAATTCCCAAATCATCTCTGTCATATTAATACGGAAATAATTGCATTTCTTATAAAATTGGTTATTGGGACATGTTCTTCCATTTACCTCCATTAACAAAGAAAAGAAACTATAATTAGGGGCTTAAGTACTTAGCTAATAATCATGAAAAGGAAACCTTAAACATAAAAGGATAAACATGTAGAATAAAAGTATATCCTAACTTGTGATCCCCTAGGTTCCAAACTAGGTTATCCATTATCATATATTCTTATGTGAATCTTTATTTTGTTTTATCATTGTTCCTTTAATAATGATTCATACTAAGATTACGAATTTACCAAAGCATATCCCCCGGGAGTGTTGTAACCAAGAGTGCAGCAAGGCCCATTGTCGTGTACCAGTTCCCGTTCGAGTCTAGCTCAAAGAGGTGTTTTCAGGTTTTACCCCTATGTATATCTATGCCAGAGCCACCTCTACCTGCTCGTATCCAGACATGGATTTATTTTCTTGGAAACCCCTTACTCAATACTCCCCAAAATACCAGGAAGATTTCCTATATTTAAACTTTTCTATAGGGTTCTTCCTAGATTTTTCGTATCCTAATTCCCACAAATAACTAAACCATCCTTTGATATCAACTATAACATCCATCCTATTTATCACATAAACTTTCATTGCATTACCCAAGACTAAGGATCATTAAGGTTTAATGTCTTGGAAAACAGGAACTTAAAACATGAAAACATAAAACATTCTTCTTAAACACTTGGAAGGCTTCTCCTCACGTTCATCCTAGGTTCATTACTACATCTCATAACCTGGGGACATACATCATAAGAAAGGGTGAGTAGAAGGCCCAGTAAGGGAAAGAAGATAAACATTTTACAAGCGAACTTGAGATACTTCAATAAGTTCATGAAAACATCTTTAAGGCATGATAAAGAAATCATGAGGCATATCATAATTAAAATAACATTTTTCATAACTTGAAGATGTGGCTACAACATTTAATATTGAAAATCATTTCATTTCACCAAGGTCCATCCCCATGGTGTTGTTTAAAATTACCAAGGTTATTCACCTAGGCGTCGTTAAAAAAAGGGTCATCTATAGAGATTAAGTTATTACCCAATGCATTGGAGCACTATCAGGAGGCACCCTTAAATTTGCCTTTATTATCATGTGAGAAACATATATCATCATCAAAAATTTCATAAATAACCCATATAGTATAAAATAAATGGGTTTCATTTCATAATCATAACGTTAAAAAAACTGCTTTAAAGACATGATCCTTACATCACTTTAAAACCCACAGAAAAGGAAGGTGGGTCTCATGTATGTAAATCCCAGAATTTAAAAAAGAAAATTTTGGTATATATGTAAATACCCCTTTAGAAGAAATATCTTTGAGTATTCACTTAATAATATAAATGAACTTTAGAAAAAAAAAGAGACATTTTGAGACCGAAATTCTGCAGCATAACAGCTATGTTACGAGGATTTAGAAGACATTAAAAAGAGAGGGAAAATGGGTCAAACATTCATAAATGACCCATAAAACAGTAGATGGACAGAATGAGAAGGATAAATGGTCATGTTAGTGAAATTTCAAGGACATACCATTTCAAATGAAAAACATGGAAGGAAGACAAAAATTAGATTTCTCTTATGAAAGTTCGGCAGCCTAACAGCGTCACATAAACTTCAACAAAAATGATTTGAAAAGATAAAATAGGGTCTCTCATCATGTGAAAATAATAGTTCACTATGATAGATATAGAGATAATTCCCCAGAATAATTAAAAAGGATCTTGAAAGACTTGACATGAAAGTAGAACTTTGAAAAGAATGAGAAGTGTGAAAGAATCCCCAAAAAATTCGGCAGCCTAACGGTGCCACTTAAAACTTCAAAATACTGAATTGAAGAGATAAAATGGGGTCTCTCATCATATGAACATAAGAGTCAAGTATGATAGATCTAGATATCATATCCCAACATAAAAAAAAGGAACTTGAAGGAATTGACATGAAAGTAGAACTTCAAAACGAGAAGGGTGAAGAACCACTTAAAAATTCGGCATCCAAACAGCGCCACTTAAAACATCAAAATACTGAATTGAAGAGATCAAATGGGGTCTCTCATCATTTGATCATAAAATATCAGTATGATAAATTTAGAGATCATACCACAACATTATAAAAAGGAACATGAAATACTTTACATGAAAATAGATCTTGAAAAATGAGAAGGGAGAAAGAATCCGTTACAAAAAATTCGGCAGCCTACCGGCGCCACTTAAAACTTCATAAAACGAAATAATGAGAGTAAGAGGGGATCTATCATTATATGAACATAGAAAGGGAAGTAAGAGGAGTATAAAATAACATCCTCCAACATAAGAACATGTAGCATAAAAGGAATGACATAAAAGAGATTACTTGAAATGAAAGAGAGAGGTCGGATCCCTTACCTTAAAACGTAACTCTTAAAACTCAATGGTCGGGACCTTGAGGGCTTGGGGGTTCCTTTGGAGGACTCATTGGGAGGTAATGAGACCAGAACTTCATTGGGGAAGAGTGGGGAGTCGAATGGATGGGTGGATGGCTTGGTATGTATAGGGAAAGTGAGGGGACAAGGCATTAATGGCCAAGAGACACCTCATTAGTGGTTTTGGAAAAACCATGGGCTTTCCCATGGTATTTTCCCGTGGTATTGGCCACTTGGGACACCTCATACCTTATCTTACTATTCATAAGTCGACCATATTTATTACATACTTAATACATCATCTAATGATGTCATTAAACACCCGTAACTTAAAAACTGTATTTTTACTATTTATCGAAAATTCAACTTTCTCAGAATAATCCCAAAATTTAACCTTAACCAAATATCGATTCTCTGATTTCAAAAATGGACTCCATTTTATAAAAAATAATTTTCTAAATATTTTTAATTTAATTTTTAAATAAATTCACTATTCACCGAAAATTCATTGTTTTCAGAAAAATCCCCAAAAATTACCTTAACATAATATCGATGCTCTGAGTTCAAAAATGAAATCCATTTTATAAAAATAATTTTCTAAATATTTTTAATTTAATTTTTAATTAAAAAGCACTATTCACCCGAAAAAACTAATACTTGAATAATAATTTATGAAACAATTATTTAACCATTTTATTGAATCACATTACTTAATCAAGGTGCCTAGATTATATTAATACTTTCTTTAAGTGAGATTACTAATCCATTTGGACAAATTACTAATCCTAATCATAAAATCACTATTCATAATTTACTATTCATCAAAAATTAAGTTTATCTTATTAGACTCAAAATTTCGTACTGAACATAATAGTAGAAGACCATTTTTTGAAAATAATTACACATGTTTAATTATTTAAGGTTTACATAAACATTTTTAAACTGTCCTTTTTCTAAAATTCATCAAAAATATGCATACTATATTTATACGGTCATTTGAAAAGTCATAAACATCATCATAGGATGAAATCCCAATTTTTATTTAAAACAAAGGATTACATAAGGTAGTTATGGTCTCCTTACAGAGCCCCTTATCACACCCGCATAGGACCTAAGTGTAAGGTGTGCTAAGGTGATAGAATCTGAGGGAGGCTCGGCCAACATCGCACGAGTAGTAATTTCTATCAGTTTGAACTTATCGCAAAGGCGATTCCATTCTAGCTTCACACAATGAAGTTCGGCTTGGGTTTGGTCCAGAGGAAAGCCCAGTGGTGCTACCTCCTTCCCAATTTCTGTTAGATGGGCTTCGATCAGTCCAAGACTACTGGGTGAGGCCATCGTATTGTTTTTCTATAATAATTAACCAAGATTACTTTTATTTAATGACAATAATCAAAACGTTTAGTTTCCAAGGGTCATATTGACCAATGGTCATATAAAAGTCAAAACCCAATGGTCTCATTTTAATTATACTCATGTTATTAAATGAAACATTTTTGTTGAGTATAAAAATAAAATAAAATAACACATGAAATTAGGAAACAAGATTTATTCAAAATTTCGGGTCGTTACAATGCCTTCCCAGATTTATGGAATTATTCCTTTAGTGATTGTCTCCATCCCATGGCCTATGGAAGGCGGGCATGGGGTAGTAACAGAAAGGGCCTCGAGGGACAAGTCGTGATAATAGGGGTTGTTGGATACTCAGTCAACATTTTTTCATTTTTCCATCCATCTTGATGTTCCATTTGTCTCTTTTATCCCCACATCTAGAAATATAATCTTAAAAATCTTTATCTAAAATGACATCACATAAAAAAATAATTAATAACCACCAAAGAATCAGAGAAATGTATCATTTTGAATGTGTGGGATAAAGACAATAGATAATCTATCTAGTTATCCGTCGTTATTTATAAAAAAATCAATACATATCGAGAAATCCTTGTGGGGTTTTCCTTAAAAGATGTGGATGATTCTCATTCCGTTTTATTTAGCTCTAATTAATATATATCTATGATTGATTGAAGAGTACAAGGGAAATACTTGTTATATAATATTTTAATATCGTCATCCTAATCCATCTTTCACATTTCAACATTCAACTTTGTGTTCATTATAAATTCATAACATTGATCTTCATCCCCATCTAAATAATAGATGAACCGAGTAACATTCTCTATCATAGAATAGTGGATCATTGAAAACTTATTCTCCAATGAGTAAACCCGCTATTCCAAAAAAAAGTAGACCATAATATCCCCTAAACAACTATGTTTATGGACACATGAAAGAATAAATAACTATATTCCATTTCTTCATTGGTGGAGCATGTTCCATGTGGTTTATGATATTATTCAAACCCTTTTAATGATGGTTAATCATTTACATAATGATTTTAATTCCACGTTACATGGAATTTCTGATTTTAATGTTAAATTTTTTTGATTTTCCATTTAATGGGATTATATAATAGTTTCCCATGGTTCCCACCATATACTATAATATGAAATGTTTTAATAAAATATATTTCAAAATATCATGAATATATATTTTATTATTTAGTGAATTTTTATTTAATGAAATTAATTATGGTATCATTTTTTTTGTATTTTTCTAAAATGAATTGTCTATGATGTTTACGTATGCATAAATTTATCTTATGTTTTGTCACTAACAATTCATATTTCCAAAATTTACTGTATATTACCAATGATACCGACTATAGTGATTGAACTCTTAATTACATGATAATAAACATAATTTTAACAATAATAAACAAATTAGTTCTACATTCACAAATCAAAAGGATTAGTATCTTGAAATAATCAGGATTATATATCACTTATAAAAATAACAATTTTTTTTAAAATAATTATTATTTATAAATATGAAATCATGCATTCTTTATAATATATTATGTTACCTGAAGACACAAATTAATGTAATAGGATAGAAGAAATGCTAGTTCAGGGATGTATAACATCATCGAAATAAGAGAAATGAATCAAATGCACATGATTGAAAATACTAATTATCATCATATCAATAGACCTTTATTATCATCAAAATCATGATGGAAAAATTTGTTATAACAAAAGAGTGTGGTGATACATAAAACTTAATCATCATCTTATTTTAGTCAATATCATACATTGTGTTTCACAATGGTAGCATCTTGTTCACACATAACATATGTGAATAATATTAAAATAGTAATCTTGAACAATTTTACAATCTTGTTCAAACATAATTCACAATATCCCGTGAGATATATCACATTACCAAACTCATTGAATGGATATATAATTATATTCTTCCCCTCCTGAAATAATATTTAAATAATCGTTCATGCCTACTTGAATATATAACAATAAAAATATTGAAATTACCCATGCAATGAATTGATTTTATTACGATTTTCATAAATCATGATTTGATGAATAAATATTGGGTTCCTAAATGACTAAGTGATAAAAATTGGAATAAAGAAACTATTTTGGTGTTTAGGAGGAACAACTCAAGAGGAGTTAAATATGTGTTTTGGAAAGATATGACTTCCTAAAATATCAGTTTTTTTCATTTGAAATAACGGTTTAATCATATATATCATTGAAATATTTATATAATAACGGTATTATATAAGTGGATTATTGTTGTAATTTCTATATAGGTGATATCATGAATGATAGATAACCTAAATTAAGGGTGTTAGGTTCGAGGATCCACTTTCCTAAAACCACGCTTTATTATATTTCTTTCATTCATCTTGAATAAAAAATATGATTATGAAAACATTTTTATAATAGTGAATTATGTTAATTTTTATCAATATTTATATAATAAAAATATTTTATTATAATTTAAAACACTCTATTATAAATGTGAATTGTTTGGATGTAGTGTTTTCTTTAATTTTTTTTTATTTTTCTTTGATGTTACTATTTTTATTCGTTTTCATTTATAATTTATTATAATTAATTATGGATTCATAAAAACAAAAATGTTTTACCTTTATATATAATAAATATTTTATTATAACCAATAGTTGGATTGGTTATAACAAAAGGTTTTCTAATGTCCCCATTGGTGATTAATGGACCCTTGACATGACATTTTCGAAAGAGAAGGAATGCGATGATGGATATTTATATATGTAAATATTATGATACTTTTAGAATCATCACACAATTATAATTATTTTTTAAAAATTGAATAACTAATTTTATTAGATTTTGTTTTGTAAGGAATAGTGAAAAATAATGTGAACATGAAAAAGAGAGAAGAGTTGATAAAAACATACTCTTTCCTCTATGTAGCTTCTCGTTTAAGACACACACATATCGTTTGTGTTTAGATTTTGATTAAATTGGAAGCCCCTATGTATTTTAAGTGTTTCCAATGGGAGAATTTGCGTATATATTATAATTTGTATGATGAAGGTGAAGTTTATTACCATGTGGTGGGATAGGGGTTATTTATACTTGAGGAATTTTGAATTTTTAGAATATAATATTAAATAAACAATTATATAATGTGACAAAATGTAGAAGTGAATTTTTGAAAACATAATAAATAGATAAATATAATATAACAGTTTTATCACTTTAAGACTCTTTATAAATCTAATTCACATAGTTTATGAAAAATCAGAGTGGAAAATAAAAATATTGTTATTTTAAGTTATCCTTATTGACATTATGTTATGAAAGCATTATTTTTATGATTGGAAATTAAGTGTATATTATTTTAATGATTAATTAGTGAAATTATTAATGTATTTGGGCTGAATATTGTGTTATAGATATTACTAAGTAATTTTTTCATAATGAATGATGTAGTATATGATCCATTGGTAAAATGAAAACTGCATTTTTTAATATTTACCTTCAAATCGATGTATTTTATAAAATTACCAAAAATAATCACCCATGGAAAATTTAAAAATTATTATTTCAAAAATTATATTATAGTTATTAAGATAAATTTCTATCATATGAAACATTATTTTTTAATGTTAAAATAATGATTTTTACCAAGTACATTTAAATAGAGTTTATTAAAAACATACCTATATTTTTTATAATCTTTTAATAAACATATTTATTTTTTAGAATAATAATAATTTTATTTAATCATATTACTCATGATCAATGTTATTTAAAACAACTTTTATTATATTAATGAGGAATCACTATTTCAAATAGTCATGTTACTATTCCTAATTTTTTGGTTTTCATTCCCAACTAAGAGGTTACTATTCCAATTGTCTCATTACTATGCCAATAGTCACATTACCACATATAAATACCAAATAATTATTTCTGTAAATATTAACTAAAATAATTCCAAATGATAGAACTTTTCATTTTCTAAGACATTGATTGATTTAAAAATATTTTATTTCATGTTAATAGTGTTTGTTTTTGGGAAGGTGATTAAAGTTGATATAGGAGATCCATATGTTTATGACATTGTTATTTTGAGAAGTATTGGTGTTAGTTATAGGGAAAGAATTCCCAGAGTTATGAATTATATTTAGTGGATCCCACTAATCTATGATTTTCTGACAGTGAATGTGGATGGGCAGCCTCTAGTGCACTTGGTCCTGCTGGGTGTGGTGGAGACTTTCTAACCCATTGTGGCTTCGTTATGGGATATTTCATCCACAATATTAAGATTTGTCAGGCGATTTATTCAGAGCGGTGGGCCATGATAAAGGAAATTAGGTATGTAGTCTGTTATGGTTGGGGAAAGGTATGGATGGAGTCAGACTCGTCTATTTTTGTGAAAATTTTAAAAGATCTTTAAAAGAATGTTCCATAGAGGATGTTTTCTGGTTTGATTGCTTATCTATGTATTACTGAGTCAATATGCCTTGATTATTCTCATGTCTATAGAGATGAAAATCAGGTTGCAGATGTTCTTTCCATAAGGGAAATTCTGGAGGTCATTTCCAGTTGGTCTTTTATTTTTCCTAGTTGTTGCACTAGTTTTGTACATAGTTATAGTATTGGGGATTTGCATAGAAGCCTTAATAAGGCACATCTTTTCTGAGTTTTTTGTACTATTTAACTTTTTTATATATTAATTTGTTGCGAGCATGCTTTATGTCTGTCTCTTGGACCTATTGGCTATAACTCACATTTAATTATGGAAAAATTATAATTTAAAAAAACAAGGTAAAAATGTTCAAGAAATCCAACAACATATAAAATATACTTTTATTGGAAAAAATAGATATGCTAAAAATTGTATAGTGGGATTGTATTTTTAATTTAGAGATATGATATTCAACCGAAAATCACCATGGAAGATAGTATTTTCGTATGGAAGGAAAGTGAAGCCAATACTTAGGTACATTGCCTTATTTTTTGTGTTGATATACTATAATTCACTGTGTGTATATTACAGAATTTAATTTTCTAAAAAAGCACAATTTATAAAAATATATATTGTATTATTCACAAAAAAAAAAGAATCAAAAAAATCTTCTTTCACTGATGAAAATCACTACATTAGGTAGAAACTAAACTGAAAAAATTATAAGAATTAAACTCGTTTAAAAAATTAAAAATAATAGAGGTTGAATGGGAAAATATAGATCACCCCAAACTACAACATTTATCACACACATGACTTAATATATTTAAATAAGTCAATATATATCTAAACCAATCCAAATTATGGAAAAAAAAAATATTAATTATTTATATTTATTATTGTGAATAGATAATAGAGTAATCTATTTGTATTAAAAGGACTGATTTTGACTGTTATAATAGTAATGTGGCCATAGGAATGGTAACCTCACCATGGAAGTAGTGACATAACCATTGAGAAAAGTTAACTGACAATTAGAAAATTAATTTGACCTCAAAAAATTGATATGTAATATTAATAATATTTGTCATGATTTTTTTCTTTAAATATAAATATTTTAAAAAATATCAATATTTAAAATCGTATAAAAATATAAAATTATATTTAATAAAAAAGATTTATTTTTATTCTATAAAAATTATTTATTATAAATTAAATATAAATATAATCATTCTTAGAATTTATTTCAAAAAATAATTTTCAGTTTTAAAATAAAAATACTGAAATTTTCTAATGGTGATGATTTTTAAAACATTAAGAAATTATTTTGTTTTTATGTGAATAATAAAAATACATATTTTTTCATAAGGAGAGTATTTTAAATTACATCTTTCATAATGTTATAGTGATTAAATTATTTCAAATGAGGATGTCAAAGAAACAAAAAATTAATTTCATAAGAGACTATATAATATATAATAAATAATTATTCCAATCCAAAAAATTACATTCCAATGTCTAAGGTAAAAATTAATTCTTCTAAAAACTGGATTTCTTTTATACTCTTTCCATTTTAATTTACATCTAAATTATAATTATAATGTGTTTTAGAGTTGTAAAGCATTATATTATATTTATATGTAATTAATTCTGTATATAATATCAATATTATGAGTTTTACATTAGATATATTTTTTATTCAATATTTAATTATATGAATACCCCTATAATAAAATATAATTAACTAATCTCCTTTACCTTGGATAAAGTCATCATTAACACATAACAAATAAATATTTCTATAAAATTCCATATGATAATACACTTAATTTCATTATGTATGCTTTACAGTTTCAAATAAACAATATATCATGATTTTAAGAGATTCTGAAAAGGAACCACTTTAAGAAAGAGGTAATATAATTTTGTGTATATATATCATTTTCAATTTTTAGTAACATACCCTTCATATCCATTCTAATAAAAACAATTATTAAACTAACTAAAAAATATTTTATAATGATTATTATAAATTTAATATAGTATAAAATTTTGTTTTAAAAAAATACAGTACACATCTCACACCTCTTTATCAGACAATGTTCCATTAATGGATGATTAACTGCCAATGAGGACGTTACAAATTATTTTGTTATCAAAAATTTAATTCATTTTTGTAATTAATTATTTCTAAGATATAAATATATAAGTAAATATATATATCAATGGTCAAGAATTAATTTGACCAATGTATTACGTCCCTTGATAAAAATTTCTAAATTGAAGGAAAGAATGGAAAATTTATGTAAATCATGATATCAAAACGTTTGACCTTTAAATAAAGGAAAAAATAAATATAATAAAATGATTTCAATTGACTAAAACTGAATAAATTAATATTATTTACTTCTATTTACATGATTTAATAGACATATTATTGTTATTTAGTCGGTGTAAAATTGACTAAATTTTGTGGGAATTAACGTAATGTGATTATTTAACCCAATTCCTTCATTTTGGGTTATCATTTTATTCAAATTTTTATCAGTATATATATTTTTATATTATAATTAAAATTAATTTAAAATATCATTTAAATTTTAATACAAATATATACATGTTCTTAAATTTTGAAAATAAATTTTAATGGAATTATATTTATTTTTCTAAAAGATATTATTTTATCAAAACACATTTTGGACTCATATAGAGTTCTTTATTCGTCAATGAAGTAAAATAATTTGAGAAAATGAATGATACTAAATTTGATTTTGGGAATCCAATAGGTTATTCAATTTTTAATGACATATGAAATCAATTATTTATAACATTTCCTTCTATGATGTTATTTAATCAATAAAATTGGCTTATGTACTATGTGGAATCCATGATTTATGGTCGTTTACATTATGATGGGTGGGACCAGAATTATATATCACTCCAATTAATTGGGTAATGTAATGTATCTCATATGATCATGTATTTTATGATTGAACATGATTCTATCTTTTTTCATAATGATGATGATATGATTTATGATTATATGTTATCTATAAACATGATGGTTGATTTATGTTAAACTATGTGGGGAACGTGACCACTATGTCAGGATATTTCATTATTATTTATGTAACACATTCCATGAAATTATCTAATTCACCCCACAATGTTATGATGTTTGTTCTATGTAGATGGTTTGATGATTTGGATTATTACAAAATGTATACTATAGATTAATTTCAATTATTTTTACCCTTGCTAAGCTATTAACACACCCCTTTCATTGATGTATATCCTTAGCTGACTACATTGAATAATGGAATCCTAAGAGATTTAAAATGATAATTAATAATAATTTAAATAATGTTTAATTTTATTTCTTACGGCTCATTTATGAGCCTAATTTCCATATGAAATCAAAATATTGAATCCTGTATTTTTATAAATAATATGTTGTTTATCATAAAAATGATGTAATGGTTATGGATGAAAAGGTCTGGCCTCTATAAAAAATTAAATAAAATAATTTCAACTCTATTCCACTAAAACATCCCTATGAATATATTTTTATCTCTATAGATGGAGCGACACAAGATATCAAAACAACAATGTTATTTTTCTTGTTTTTAAATATAAATATTTTATTTTTATACTACATAAAAATCAATTAATCATCATTCTCTAATATTGTATGGATATTATTTTATAAAAAAATTTAAAAAATTACCATATTAATGAATTCATATATATTTTAAATTCCCATTTATAATAAAATATTTCTTTTTCCCATTGATAAAATATTATACATATTAAAAATGTGAGTTATTTTTTTGACATTCAATTTACAAAAAAATAATATTAATAATATAATCAAAGTCATGTAATAAGAATGATGAATCTGACAGTTAAAATTAAACACCTCTATATATTTCTTTTGAAAATAACAATAAAATTAATTAAAATATTGTAATGTTATATCATTTATATTTACCATTTAATTTAGAAAAATTTTATATGAAGTTTATTTCAATGAACATAGAATTTTTTTTAACAGATGAAAATTTCTTGTTGGTTGAATATGTAATTTTAACTTGGTCAGACGTTATATATTGTTCATAATAAAAAGTTAATTAATTTTTGGGGATGAATTATAATTATTTAGAGTATAAATTGTCTTACCCTACCTATAAGATAAATATAATTTGATAGAGGTTGAACTGTCTTCCAAAAGTAAATTCCAAAAACATATTGAATAAATGGAAATCATGCATTCCATGTGATAAAAATTTCTTATCTAATTAATGAAATCTAAAATCATTGTAATTAAAATTTATCGCAACTATCATAAGAAGTGTATTCTATATTGAACCATTTATGTGAACCTGAATTTTTGGCTGATGTAATTAAAATTACTTCTAATATATACACCATCTGACTATTGAGAGTACACTTATAAAAAAAATTTATTTTAATGAGTATGGTGTTTTTGAATAATTTATTATCAAAATATTAATTTATGTTTTTAGATAATTTTTTTTACTTTGAGTGTGCTTTATTGTAATTTATAATGATACTTTTTCTTACATTAATTATTATGAGGACTGTTTTAAATTTCTTGAAAATGTTTTTGATTGAAATTATTATGTACGATCTAGTGAGATCTAGGAATTATGATGTTTATGATGTTGAAGGATTATGATTTTTAGATTCAGTGATGACAATGATAAGTTAATCGTAGATATATCAATCCTAGTATTGAATAATTTCTTACATTAGAAACATAGACTGTCATTATTTGGTTATAAATGTGGATACCTAATTTCTATGTTATTATATTCCATAACACAGAATGTTTATTTATGGATTTTCATATTAATCCTTCAATTTTTTTGGTTTATATATTGTGTATGAATTGTATTTCATGTTTTTAATGATTATTAAATATATTTTCCATTTATTAATTAATTTTTATGTTGTTTGAAAAAACCCAAGCGTTTTAATATAATATATAATCATATTATCCTACATTATTTTAATTTTTTATAAGTACCATTAATAATTCTATTTCTCATTTTATAATAATCAACCCCCAATTTTAGTAATAAATATACCCTTTTTATCTAGAATTTGGTATCATAAGATGTTTATATATGATATAAATTGTAACACTAATATGGTTTTGTGGAAAATAATATACGTTATTTTATGATGGTTTGTTTTACCCTTTATGAATTTAATAATATGAATCGATAAAGATAACCAAAATTTTATTGGGCAAATTATAAGTACTAGAGTGATTATTTGAATATATTTTTTTAAATAATGTATTTGGACCATTTTTTATGTTTTCTAGAAATTATAAACATTAAGACTATTAATTTAAAACCATTTCAATAGTTTTATATTTGGAATATCTATTTAACTATCGGTCAGAAATAAATTTAAATTTTCAATGATAAGAAATATCTTTAGATATATTTTATTTTTTGAAACTTCAAAAAAATTGGAATAATCTTGAGGTTAAGAACATTTATACTAAAAAATATATTGACACTACAATGGTTATGAGTCATTAAGATTATAGATATTTTTATTTCATAACTAAATGATTATTTAAGAAATAAAGAACGATTAATTTCCTTTTAAAATGATATTTAATCTCTATTAGATGCACGGTTTACAAATCCCAATATTTTGGATATTTTTTTTCATATTGTACCAAAAGAGTGGGAGTAAAAATAGCATTAAAGGATACAAAATATCTAACTAATTTGATATTAGATTATCTCATAAGAGATTTCATAATGTACTATATTTGAATAAAAAGAGATAGTAAGAAGATATCATTGACAAAATGGAGTATCCTTTTCTTTTACACCCAATTATTCTATAAAAATTAAATGAGCTAAAAATATTACAAAATCATTAATAGTGAATAATGAAATTGATGAATCTAAAATATATTCATCAAAATATAGTGAAAACATACATTACAATCATTCCAAAATGAAAAAAGTAATGGTGGAAAAAATATTTTTTTACCCTAATAAATGAATAATAAAAAATGATAAAAGTGTGATTATTATGAAATAATATGTTGTGAAAAAAAGTAGGGCCTTATCAGACAAAACTTTCTAACACTGAAGAAAAATTATAATAATGATAAGTGTTTAAGTAGTTTTTAAAATCACTATAGAGGGGATTCAATTCATATTACAATAGCTGTGATGATTAGAACATCATGGCTTTTCCAAAATATTTCCAATGATAATAAAATTCTTGTTAGCTATCATATTTAATGATTTCTTAAATAATTTTTCTTAAAATTTAAACTATTTCAATTATAAAGATGAATGTTTGATATCTTATGATGTTAAAAAATTTTGGTTAATAATGAGTAAGCAATACCTCTTTTTTGGAATATGATTATATATATGATACCATGATAGCAAAACAAAATAATAATTCTTCTAAAAAAATTGAATGTGCAATGGTGAATATTTCTAAATAAAAAATAAAAATATATAAAAAATTCAATGTGATTTGAAATTATTCAATATATTTTGAAATGAAAATATATTCTACCTCAATTTATGAAGATAAATTTTTTTATTAATCCAAATTCTGAAATATTTTTTCTAAAAATGACTAAAAAAATTACCTATTTGACATAATATTATAATAATATGTATTTTAAATTTATTGTTATAAGAAATAATTCTATGATATTATTTAAAATAATGAAACATATTTTTGAACAAATTTACCTTATTTAAAAAAGGTGTCCCTTTATAAAAATGTTCAAATAGGTTGTCATTAGATGAATAATTATTAATCTAAGTAGTAACTAGATGAATTTTTTATTCTTAAAATAATTTATTTTTAAATGTTTTTTATTATTTCATAAATAAGAAAACCTCAACAAAATAATTCAATTATGTTTCTGAGTATATTTTGTCGTCTTCTAAATGGATGAATATTCAATTTCATGTTTATAATGATAAGTTATTATTTCTTCCAAAATTAATGATAATGCATATATAATAATCATATATGAAATTAGAATAATAGATGTACAATGCCTTAGTGAAGCGATTGATCAATATTTGTTATGGAATAAAAATATATAACATTTTAATGTATGATATATAGCTTAAAATAATAATAAATTACAATATTGAGATTTACCAATGGTATGATTTAGATTTGAAAAAGCTTTTGGTCAATGTAAATTTTAAAGGTAGTATATGTCGATATTTAAATATATTTATTATGTTTTAAATTAATTTGGTTTCTAGTTAGTGAAAAATGAGTTATTTGGTCTAACAAAAAATGTATTTGTTGGTGAAAAATACTATGAATATCATTTATTGGATAAATAAAATTTATATATATTAGAATTTTTTATTAAAACTATAGAGGAGGTATTTTTTTCAAATATTTGGAGATATGTTTTTAAAATGTGAAAATAGTTAATTTTTTATATATTCATAGTCTTAGTGTATATAATTATTAATTATTTATTTTCAAATATAATTTTTTAAATGGTATAATGCATAACTTCTCCACACCATAAACACATTACAAAAAAGATGCAGATGACTGATTAAATAGTGTTATTTAAAAGGTTACGGAGTGATGTTGTGTTAATACTCAATTTCTAAAAAAAAATTCTATAGATGAAATTATTATTTCATATTGTAAAATAAATAAAATTTATCTTAAACATTATATTACTAAAACTTCTTTTGATTTGTTGGATAAAAGAATGTTGAAACATTATTACTTTATATTTTTATAATATAATGAATTCATATTGAATAATAAATATAATTTACCCAAATTCACACCAAAATATAATAAATCTATTATCCATGCCCATTATACAAATACATATTGTTATAGGATTTGTAGTAATATTATTAGAACTATTGAGGAAACAGTACTTGTGAATGATTTTGAAAACATTCCTTTTCATTTCAAAAAATCTTAAACAAGATCATAAGATGATTTTTTCTAAAACTTTTTTGCATCCAATGTTGGATTATTATTACAATGATATATAAATAAAGGATGCATTATTTTTTATTTGTAATATAAGATGAAATGCAACTTATTATCGAATAATAAATTTTTTGAATCTTAATGAATTAGACTATCCTATGGAATCAAACCTCTAATAATATTAATGGGGATAAAGATTAACATTTCATAACTAGAAGCCCATATGATGTAAATGTGATCATTGTGAATTTTTATTCCAGTTAAATCATAATAACCCTGACATGTGTTTGGGTGATTAATATTGCATTAAACATTGGAAAATTAATTTATTTGATGGGGTCCATGTTTTGACTTTTTTTGAATAGCTAACAATTTTTATATAATTAATATAAACTGTGTATTTCATAAAATAAAATATCTAAATGGATTAATTATTGGATACAAGGAAAGTCTTGTTGAAAATGTTTATAATGAATAAGAAGAAATATATAACAAAGAAAATATTTCTAAATTTCATAGACTAGAATCTAATTATTTTCATATATAATATTCATCAATATAAAATTTTTATCCTTTTTAAATTTATCTCAACTATTTCTTTCATAATGGATATGTATAGGTGGGTGTTTATATAGAATAAACATCTGGTTTTTAAAGTATAAAATTCACTATATAATTTTTATTGTCCTATTATGGCCCTTTATGGATATAAAACATTTCCATAATCAAGATATGATAAATTTTGCTCAAATTTTATAAAAATAAAATTTTATTATTGTAGATATTCCTACTACTATTTTTAATAATTTTAAAACATAACAATCATTAAATAAATATATGTTGATATTTTCATATTTGGATTAAATAATAAACTACTTCAATTTTCCTTTGTGAATCTTATGAAATTTGAGATTGAAATAAGCATATTGGGTTAAAATAACATTGTATTACTTATTTGATAAATTTTAAAAAAATTGAAGCAATATTTATAACAAAAAAAATATGAAGATGATTTAGAGAAAAAATATGGAAATCTAATTACTAAATGTTTTATTACACATATAACAGCCTTAAAAATATTTTAACTTGATGAAATAGGAAAAAAATTATCAAAATAGTTTTATAAGAATTATTAGTATTTTTCTATAATTTATTTCTACTAATCCAGAAATTATGTTTCTATATTCTAATGTGAAGTGTTTTTATTAAATATGAAATTAAATCATCATAAAGGTATAATAAATTTTTTTTTATAACATAAAGTTCGATATGGATCCTAGAATATTTTAATATTCATTTAAATAATATCAATTGAGTGCTTTTCAATTTTGGGATTCTAGAGGATTTAAATGGATAGAAAATTTTAATATATATGACTTTATTCAAATAGAGGGGAATTAATTTCTTGGTATTTTTAGAAAAAATAATTAAATTAACATTCTACTACTGAAGCCGATTACTTAGTTGTTGGATGTTTTTGTGCTCATGTATTGTATATTCAATACACAATCACTAACTCTGGTATGACATTACATAAAAAAATCAAATTTATGTGATCATGAAAATTCATATATCATATTTAAATACTATATAATTATTAATGATAAATGTACGTTGATATAAGAAAACATTTCATCCCAAATCACATATAAAAAAATTAAATTATACTACTCAATGAAATAAAACAACAACATACTAATATTTTTTAAAAGCACCTAAATATTTGTATATTTGTATGTATTCAAAAGAATCCTGAAATTTCCAATTTTAAATTTCCATTTATCTACATCATTATTATCTATCACAATACAATATGAATATCCCAAAAAACATGAGATAATTTATTTCCCTATTTTTTGAAAAATAATACTATATTTTCAAAAAAATGAAAAATAAATCGAAAAAATTTTCACAAAAAATTTTCCTAAAACAATTTCCACAAACGAAATTTAAAAAAAATTCATGATAAAATATTTTTCCTAGATTATCAATATGTTTTTTTAAATGAGAATGGACAAAATATTCCCTAATACATTTCCGAAAATTGTTCCATTAAAATATTTTGAGACAAACATTTATTTCAGAAATTTAAAAAAACATTATTTATTTTAGAAATAAATGATGTAAATACGACATATCAATCATTTTTTAATAGATTTTATTATTATTTTCTCAGAGCCATAAATTTCATTCATAAGTGATAAATTTATATATAAACTAGTTATAATATTGTTACATTCAATATATATTTTATTGAATAATTATATTTCTAAATTTTTTCTAAGTTACTGTATTTCACTAAAAAATAATTATTTATTTTTAATCATTAATAAAAATTGATAACAACAACATGATCTCAAATGGCATTACATCATTATCAAAATGATTTTTTTCAATTGATACTAAAGAGGGTATTAATCCAAGATTTTGGATCAATGTAACATGAACCATCACAATCCTTATGTATATATAAATATGATGTTGGTCATTAAATCTACACTAATATATATTTGATAAAAAACTATCTCATCCTTGTTTCAGAGACCATTTGGTTATATATTATTATTTTGATTCGTCAATTTTATTGTATGAAGAGTCATGGATTCATAAATAGATTTCTCTAATTTATTAAATATAAATTAGTAGATTATTTATATATGATAAAATTAAAAATATTAGTCATTTATTAAATATGATATTGATTTTAAATGTTTGGAATACATTTTTTTATATAAAATGAATTTTTCAATGAGTTCCTAAAATTGATAGAATTATTAATACCTCTTACATGTTTAGTTACATAGATTTAATCATGAATTATGTATTCATTATTTTTTGAAATTTATACATGTTAAGCATTAATTAAGAGGCTGATTTAGTTGAGATATCGTTTGGAAGAGAATAAAATGCTCTTATACATAAGATTCCATAAATAATTTGTTATTTTGAAACATCTCTGGATAAAATCACATTATTTTCTATATATTAAAAACTAAATAAAGTTAATCACATGTATCATGATTCTATAATATATTATATATGATTTAGGAATTATATTATTTCAAGAAAGTTTTTAGATACAACTATTAATCTAAAATAAAACCATGTTTTTCAATTTTTATTCAATAAGTGAAAATTAATCTTGTTGAATATTTTATTCAGTTTTATTGAAGATGTTAATGTGGGGTGTATTTAGTTGATGATTATTCTCTATCCATGTTTTGTAAATATGGTTTTCGTAAAATATTATGATCTAATAATGAAATAAAATTATTAGTTTTCAATCAGATAGAAGACTTCTTATAGTGGTGATGATACTATCAAAAACATGAAACAATTGTATATTTATTCATTATAGGATTTTTTGATAAAATATAAAAATTTAAATATACTTATAAAAGTGAAAAATAAATGTAAATATCCTTATATTCATGGATTTATAGTAATAATCTACCACTATTTTGATGAAAAAGTTAATTAACTCTATCTGATGGATATTTTAAAGAATTTTATAAAAATATAGGTGATAAGATATATGAAAATCCTTATTTAGATTTAAATAATTCAATGTATTTAACTCTAATTGAGGAAACTAATAAAAATATAATAGAGTGGAAGGAGGAGAAACCATTAGAAGTGAAAAATAAAGGTAAAAATAACTATGGACAATATAAATGAAATCGATCAAATGAATTCATAAGTTTAAAACATAACAAAGGGAAAATTACATCTGTATATCCAATCAGAAAAAACCTTTTATAATAAAGGATTATAAAATCATTCTTAAATATATATTAATATACACTCATCAAAATTGATAAAGGAAATGAAAATTATTTTTGAAAAATTCAATCTTAAGATGTTAATAATTATGTTGAGTATGTTCACAAATAACAAAAAAAGATTAATTTGAGAATGAATGTTGAACATGATAAAAGTTTATATAATAATTAAGGAAATAAATAAATTTTACCTGAATAATATAAATCCTAATCAATCCAATTTAAAAATATTTCTGAATATAATTTTTTTATGAAAAAAAGATGTAGAATATCAACAATGTGAAACTTAACCACCATTCAAAGTTGTTATTTATAAAGACAATAAAGTTATGGAAGTCTCTTAAAATACATTAGATGAATGAAGAGAAGTGCCTCAACCATTAAGACATGATGCATGGTATTTTATTGACTCCTCATTAGATTCCACCAACATTACTTTGAGTACAATAATCATGTGAATAAATATTATAATTAATTACATAAATGATATAATCCAGAGACTTGATGAATAAATGATGATCAACACAGATTTACAAGAAGGGTATATTATATCCAATATATAAATTATGTGTTTGAAAACTAGTTTTAATTGAAAAAAATCCTGATATTTTTATATATAATGAAGTTTGATTGAAGTATTTTTCATGAATTCCAAAAGATAAATTTACAAAGTGGAATAATGTTATCAGTTGGATAGAACTCACCAAGAGAGATATAAAGTATTATAATGGATAAATTGATCATATAAAAAGGTAAAAAATTAAATTTATTGTTATAAGTAAGAATTATTTCAAATGCCTATGAAAGATCAAGGGAAGTCAATGATCTCAAATATCCTGTAGTGCAACAAGATGATGAGATACTAAATCTGGGTAATAATGTATGATAATTATAAGAAAAAGTGTCCATGATTATCAATGATAACCAGAATATATATGTTCTTAAATAATATGTTTTTGAGATGATGATAATAATTATTAAATTTTAGAATTACCAAAAAATTTTAAGAATATTAAAGTAATATTGAAAAATATTTTAATGAAATTTTAATTTTTTTAAACACTGGTATGATCTTTTAACAAACCAAAATATAAAATTTTATATGAATAATTCTCAATTATATTTTGATATATGTATTTTTAATAATTATGGATATATTTATTTATATATATACTTTTGATTAATGTATTTCATAAATATCTTGATAAATATTTTGTTTTATCATATTTTTTGGGTTTATAATATTTTATAAAAAAAATTTGGTAAACTTTACACCTCTCACAAATAGTTTTTGAATGTAAATTTGGGTGTAAAATTTTATAATCAAGTGACCAAAAATTTGTAAAATGTAGTTATTTATTAAGATAAAAAATATATTTTATGAAAAATTGAAATTTTGGGGAAATGTTCCATGATGTAAAAAGTTAAAAACATTCCAAAAAGTTCAAATGAAGTATTTTATAAGATTGATCTAAGAATTATTTATAGTATTTATCAATAGTTAGTCTCATTAAAACATTTATTTGTCCCATATGAATTTTTTTTGAGATAGAAGTATAAATTTCACCACTTTTTATCCATGATATTGAAATACAAAACATCTTATTTTAATATTTATTGTCTTATAAATTTTATACTTTGAATGTTATTATGACTTTTTTATTGGAATTTTATTTCAACTAAGAACCTTTCTGATCAGATCAAACGTACATATTGGATGAATATTTACTTTCTATTTTGTTCAGAAATATATATTTTTCATTTAATGGAGTATGATAAATTTTAGATGATGTCTATTGGTTTCATTTTCACCTTTTCTACCAAGAAATTTTCATCATAATGAGGAAGTAATGTAATCCTAAAGAATAATGAAAAACCTTATTTTCTAATAAACAACATAGATTCCACCATATAAAAACCTTTTATTCTAGTGGACAAAGTCATAAAATCATTTTTATTTTAGTTTTCTAATGTGATCATCATATTGATATTAATTTATGAACCATTAATGTAAATAAAGAGTTCCGCTGATATCATTAAAAAAACTTCCATGATTTGTAGAAAAAATGTTTTAGGAGTGTGATTGAATATAAATCAACATTCGATTAGGAGGGAGGTGTATTAATCCATGCTGATGTAATGATTATTATTATTTTATTATCATCTTTTCAGATTTATTTTTCGTCAGTATAATATATAATAAGTCTTCTATTATGTTATTTATATAGGATTCTTATAAAACTCATTATAAATTCTAGTTATATCCTTATGAAGATGTTTATTAGTTTATTGGAGAATATTTACGTAAAACATTTATGATCAGTATAGAATACAAAATATAATCCATATGAGTGATGTCGTTAAATTTTTATTTAAAAACTATAAATTAATTTTCAGTTTAATTAATAATATAATATTTTTAATGGATTTTTAATTGATATGAATCATTAGAGGTTACATTATCAGTATTCTTCATATAAAAAGAATATTTATTTAATGAAGAATAATTATAGATGTAAAATTTGTCATTTCAAGAGGATGAGACAAAAAAATATAATTCTGCAATTTTTTCGTGTCTGGAAAAAAAATATTGTAACACTATGATTTTCAAAGAATTTAATATTTTTTTAATAAATTAAATCTCCTAATTATCTTTTTATGTACACATCAATGATTTGTAACATATTATGACACACTATTAATATTAGTTTTTAAAAAATAAATATTATTAAATTGAATTTAAACACGGTTTTATGAATATTAATAACCTCATTATAAATAAAAATTATAATCGATTTATATAATGAAAAAATATTCATACAAAAGGACGTAATTTTTTGTAAAGTCAATATATTTTTTGAATATACTATTTTCTCAAAAAATGATTTTTTAAATGATTTTGTGAAAAATCATTAATTAATTGTTAACACTCATAGAATAATATTTTTGAAAAAAATGTCTTTTTTCAATTCATTATATTAAAGTGATCATAAGACATGTTTTTTTAATTTATGAAAATATTAATTTTTCATTGAATAATGACTAATAATAGGTTTTCTTGAAATCTACCTCTTCATTTACTAAATTGGGCGGTTATTTTTTCATAAGATAGTTATAAATGTAAAAATAGTTTGATTATATATTTATTATTATTATTATTTATTAAATTAGGTTACTTTTTATATAGATTTTGATATAATGGGTTTTAATCATTTGAATATTTTCTCGGTGAAAAGCCTCTTTCTTATAACGACTACACGTTTAAATTTAATTTCTATTCTTCCACTGATGTGAACGGAGTTTAGAAAAAAATTATTTCCAGATATGGAATAATAAAAACAAATAGTATATAATAATATAAACTAAAATTATTACAATAATGTTTTCTAAAATTAGTACACATTATTAAACATGGTTAATTTTATAAAATGTTTTATTAGGGTATTAAATAAAATAAAAATGTTAAAAATTAACTGAAATCATGTCCAAAAAATAAATATGGAAATAGATAGGGGTTATCCATTATATTATATTAAATGGTTCATTATGTAATCTTTGTTCATGAGGAAAACATCTATTGACATTTTTTAAAATAAATTTATAACTGTGCCACTCACCACACTT
The DNA here is from genome assembly GCA_963277665.1 of Viscum album. Lineage (NCBI taxonomy): Eukaryota > Viridiplantae > Streptophyta > Magnoliopsida > Santalales > Viscaceae > Viscum > Viscum album. The sequence goes on along the minus strand of OY728152.1, from coordinate 2,078,906,853 downwards.
AAAAGAAATCTACACCCTTTCTTCTCATATTCCCACATTGATTCAAAAAAATACCAAAATAAATTCCTTAAATACATAATTTTGTCCTGTAAGACATGTCTTTTTTTTAAAATCTATCCAAGGATGTTTTTTTGTGAAGACAATGGAATGGTTACCAAAAGGAGGGTTGATGTTCTTTGAAGATCATGTATATTTTATTTCTTCCTCTAACTCATTAAAAATATTTCAATACAATATTATAAAATAAACTTATTTTATTCAATATTTTGATTTAGTTTTATTTTATGTTCATGGCTTAAATATTTCTATTATTCTCTTAAATGTGTAAACGACAATGTGGCTTGGGTGTAAGCTAGACTACATCCGCGTGAATCATTGATACACTTTATCTATTGACCACTCTCAAAGTTGGGTAAGAGGATGGATATACTATATATATATATCATATGATTAAAATAAATATATTTATTTCATTTAATTATCATATATATATGTTTTTATCTTCAATTCTATAGAGAATACAATAACATCATTTATGACCACGGAAGATTGGCACCTCACTTTGCGATGTGCTTTATTTTTCACTAATGTTGGACATGGAAGTAAAAAATTGATTAATATATGGAATATATTTAATATATAGAAAATTTATATTATTTTTTATGTTAATATAATATTTATAATTTTTTTCTTCATTTGGTGAGAAAATGGAAACAACGTTCATGCCAACGTATGACCAACCATCTCAATGAATGATACATTTCATTTGATATCTATTCAAATTATAGATTACTATAAATAAATAAATAAGGAATTTATATTATATTTATATAATTTTTTAAAAATATTTAAATTATTGAAACATGATAAATGTTTGAGGACTAAAAATAAAAAATATACATGAAAAGCAATATTGTTATGTCCTGAAATGCAACATCAACATGGAATTGTTAATAAACATGTAATAAAAGGTTATACGTAATTTATATATTGAGTGATATATATATACTTATGTTTCATTAAAATAATTTTTGTGAAAATATATTTTTATAGCGGATTATTGAACATGTATAAATATAGTCCTGACTTATGGTTATGGAGTTTTGTCTCAACGTTTCCTTCATTGAGGCATATATTATGTTATAAACATTTCTTATTATATATGGTATAAATAAAACACCTTTGTAATCCTATATAAATAATAGGATTATTTTCATTATATTTAATGATTAATTTTTTTGTTAATTTTAAATCATGTTAATGAATCTAGAAATACAAAAGTGGTGAATTTTTTATGTTATACTCTCATCGATTATGGGATTATTTTTTATAATAATTCTGATGAGAAAATATTTTGACCCATCTCTCAAAAAACTCATGGATATTTTATCCTATGTTTATTTAATGTGAATACAAATTTTCCCATCGTTTTTGATTCTTTATATACGTGTTATACAAAAATAATGTTTTTAGGTAAAGTCATCTTCATTTCACTATTTGGTCGAAAACAATTTTCATTCGAAATCCATGTTTTCTATAATAATTAGAAAATGTGATTAAAATTCTAAAAATTATTTATTAAATAAATTCTTAAAATTTTGGACTTTCAAATAATTTTAAATTAATCGATTTTTCATTTTCCAAAATAAGTCTCATTGGGAAATTACCAAATAATTTAAAAGAATGTTTTTTAATGTGTGTGACATGAAATGAATTTCATAATATTATTAAAATAATTGTTCTTTTAAAAAATTTATAACATTTCATGTTTATATTAAAATAGTACTAATTACATTGAATTTTGTTATAATAAAAAATTTTAAAAACGTTATTTTCAAAGAAATGATATTTTCCTCATAAATCATTTAAATTTATTCTTAATTGAAATTAATTTTTCATCCAATATAACATCCTTTTTTGTTTTATAATAATTATTTATGATATAAAATGATACAATCTTTATTCATTTACTTTATGGATAAAATTTATTACAAACATATTTTTATTAATCTAGTTTATCATCCATGGGTTATACCAGGATGAACTGACAATGAATCTAGCATTTTTCCAACAAGTTATAAATATATTAAATGATAAAATTATTGTGAAACCTATGTTTTGCATAGGTTATGTTATGATATATGATAAAAAATCCCATTTTATTCTCATGGGATTTGATATGTTGAACATTTTCTTATCCTGTTGTACACATATGAATTATTTTTATTATGTGATAGGTGAATCCTATGCCTCCGTCTAATTATTTGGGTAAATATTGATATCTAATGAGATAAACAAGATAATAATTGAATGTGTACAAATTGTTTTACGGGAATATATGCAATATGATAGTATTTTCAGTGAATCGTGACTATTTCAACGATTTGGGGAGGAAATCCATTCCACTATAAGATTATCGTCAGTGATACATGAACTACTATGTAAATTATTTTATTTTATTATATGTGTGAAATTAGTCCTTGTCATAGGAAATTGTTATGACTCATTGATCATTTTATAAGTTTCGCATTTTATTCATGTCAAATGAACCACAACGTTTTATTCCATGGTGAAATATTATGTCCTTTTGTATGAAATGTATGATTTTTTAATTATATGATTATGTTTCATACCTTTATTATCATGTTGTGTTTATGAATATCCCAATTCTATCAATACTGACCATTTAATATCATCCTTTCTTGGGTTCCATTTCCCCGGGTTATGAATAATTTTATTATGTATGATTTTTCATAGAAGATTGATAGTTATAAATACATTATTTGGAGATGATGTAGTTCAAATATGAACTAGTTTTTTTTGTTCCATGTTTCTAGAAGCACTGTAACATTACGATCACGAAGAATATTCTTCCATAATATAATGACAGGTTATAAAAATGATTTAATATTGTTTCATGAATGTAAAGGATCATTATATTTTTTGTTAGAGGATAATTTTATTTATCCATTTGAAACATTATTGGAAACATTTTGTAAGAAGCCTCTAGATAATCCTTTGAATAGGTTAATATCATACAGTTTGGGAAGGAAGATATTATGTGGTTTACTTAGACATTAATCCATATTTATATATATCTAATATTGACATGATTTGGGAAAATATTTACCAAGGGGTAATAAATATGACATAGGAATGTTGATTTTAATTGATTATTTACCTGGTACACAATCATAATCCTCACAACAAACATTCTTTGATGATCCCTGAGGGTATGCATTGGAAAAATCACATTTTCATTATAAATAATCAATATAGTTTGGAAAATATTATGATCATGGATTAACTAGGTCAAATTTAAGGATTCATAGATTGAAAATAAAATATCTTGGTAATGATATTGTAAATTATTTTCTACACTATGATTTTTTGTTTTACATGAGATGTTAACTAAATAAAATCATGAAAATTATTATTGAAATGGAAAATAAATTGATTTTCTTGACGTGAAACTAATTATTATGGGAGATTTATTGAAACATATATTTTTATACTCACAAAAATATCTCAGGTTATGAATCTTTGTGAGACATCTAAATGAGCAAGGGGGAACAACATAATTTTTGGTCCTTCATCAAGTGATGTCCACATTCATTCAGTGGGTGACATAATTGATTAGTTACCTAGAAATTAATAATCACCACTAAAATATTATTATTTATCCCCAAAATTTTGGATAATGAATAAGTCATTTTTTAATTTTTATTTTTTGAAAATGAAGAATATAAATGGATTTTCATACCAAAAATACAATGTTGTATGATGTAATTTACTCCATGTATTTAGTGATGTCCAAGATCACATTTTTCAAATAGTTAATACCTCATACACTATTCATGAGGATGAATATGTATTTTTTTTGAGCTAAATCAAAATAGTGATAAATATGTTAGTTAATATGAGTGAAATATTACAAGAATTGTGAGGTAAACATCTGATAATATTCTCAAAAATAAATGTAAGGTTGATCACTTAACCATTGGATTTAAATATTGTATATAAAAGATAATTATCTATAAAAAAGAATAGTATATATATATACTATTTAATGTGCTATCATGGTGGAAGGGCAGTTGGTGTTACATGTAATACTCAAGGAATTATTAAAAATGGAATTATGGAATTTGATAGAAAATTATAAAAAACATTGAGTGAAAAGGATATAAATTCCATTGTTCCCAATGTGGGGGAAGAAACATGAATGAAATTTTCCTTTGGGGAATAGAAAAATCTTTATCTACTGGAATTGAGTTCATTCTGAAATAAAATTCTGTAGTAATTAGAATGGGTTGGATAATGATTCCAGTAGTGATAAATCTCTATAGAATCATCCAGAGACGCTTTAATGTTTCTAAATCATGGCCATTGAGAACATCGGTAATAGGTTACCAATGTTGAGGTTTGATGCTTATGATCTATGTCATAAACCTCTCAAGATGAGGCACAACGAGAAATCGAATGAGATCAGTTTTTTAAAGAGTATTGCAATGATGACTTGATAAAAGGTACACATAATATCCTATGTAAAACTCTAAATGTATAATTTGACTCTAGATCAACACAATAATTTGTATCATAAGAATATTCTAAAAGAATAATGATTCCACACAAATGATTATATATATAACAAGTAGTCCGAAAAAATAATTTTATAAAGATTTCTTATATGGTATATAATTCATATCACATTGATGTTTTTTGGAATGTGATTCCTAGAATTATTTTCACTCAAGATTTTGTTACTTTTGATGCAATCTTAGGCATATATAAGATTTATCTAAATAAATACCACATTAATTTCCACGTAACAAATATCACATTTTATATTCCAATATCACATACAATTTTTCATCCATAAAATTATAAATAAGACATCTCATGTGGAATCACATCCAATAAATATGTCTTGATTTCATTTCAAAAGCTGTTTTTATTTCATATGGATGGGGAGAAAGACAACATCTATGATATTTCTATTGAGTATGATGTTTTATGTAATTTCGGAATACATTTCATTCCTTCAAATAAAATAATATGCCGAGTTATTAATTGAACTCTTACATGGAAGCACATCTATTTCAATGACTCCCTATATAATATTCGCAATCGTGTTATAGAAATAGAAGAAGAAACACAATGATAGTAATGATAAGGGATTCATTTTTCCTTATTATTAACAATTTAGAGAAACTATTATCAATATCAATAATAAATATGTATATATAAATCATTTCATTGATTATAATGATTTGGAAAAAATTGTAATAAATAACCTGTATCTTAAACACTATAATGATGAATTTTTTTTATCAAATTTGCAGAGTGTAATAATTTTATAAGCTTTAATACTCTTCTCGATATGGCCAATTGTGGGTCATGAAGGGGGTTAAAACCAAAAAAACAATTCCTAAAAATTTTCAGACACTGATAATATACTGGGATGCCAACCGGTCACAATAATTCATTGGATATATTCATGGAATTATTTAATATAATATTTATTTTTTTCATGGATATGTTCTATATAGAATTTATATATGATATTATAATTTTAGAGAAGATTAAGTACAATAATTAATATAAATTGAGGATTATAAAGAAGAACCTGAGAAAAGAGATTTTCTAGGAATTTTTTTAAAAGTGTGAATCTTGGACAAAAAATGTATATTTTTGGGTCATATAATCTATGGATAGGGTATATATTTGTATCCATAAAAATGGAGGCTTTTAAATTCTATAATAGACCAAATTCACATAAAGATGGATGATTATTTCTTTTTTTGGTGGGATATTATCAATAGATATTGGGAAAATTCTTAGGGCTTATAATCCTGTCAGAAAGTTAATTCGAGAGGGAGCCAACTTCCTCTACATTGATGCATGTTTGGATAATTTCCTAGAACTGAAGAGTTGATTAGTCAGTGAATATGTAGTTAAATAACACAATAGTAAATAACGATTTTTAATGTATAGGGATTCATCCAAAAAGGTATTGGGATGATTTATCATAAAGAATGACATGGTTACATCTTATGTCTTATAAAAATTGAATGGTCATAAAAAAATTATCCAAATCAAGATTTAGACAATATCTGTTAATTTATTCATTAATGATAAATATGTATTATATTTAGGAAGAAAAGTGTGATATATATTGATCACAAATGATTATAGTATATATTCCTAGATAAAGGGTTGAAAATGAAACCAAGATAAAGGTTATGATTTTATGAATGACATAATAGAGTTTGTCTTTTGATTATTGGTTTGTTAATTATTTATGAATGAGAGAAAAATTTCTTGGGGGATGATACATCAATTATCCATACAAGAAGTAAAATGGAAAGCATCACAACATAATTTTTTACGGGACACCCAAATATGACAAAATGGAATAATTTCATATGGGTTATAATCGATCTACCTAAACAGTAACCACACATTATTATGATCAATTAATATTCATATCTGAATCATCAATCTATGATATAAATATTGGAATATGCAAGGTTTCATGGATTACCATAATAATTTTCATTTGATCAGGATATAAGGCTTAATTTGATATTATAGTGAATTCTTTTGAAAGATCATGACATGAAGCTGAGTTTAAACAATGCATATAATCCTTTGATAGATTTTTATCCTGAAGGGAAAAAAATCAAATCCTATAGGAAAACTAAGATATTTTTCTATGTATATAAAAGGTGGTGGGGAACAACACCTTCATCTATTGAGTTCTCAAACATTAATAAATTTCAAATAAGTATTCAAAAATATATGTATGAATACCTCAATAATTATATGTATATATACCCAATGTTCTAGAATGATGTTTTATAAAGTATGGTATTTTGACATCAGATAGCTAAAGAAATGGCAGAGAAGGACAAATCCATTCCCCAACACATTTTGGAGTCACAATGTTTATAGAAAAGTTTTTTCGTAATCACTGCCTTGATCTAGAATTCAATGATTTTGAATTGGTGAATCAAAGAATTTATCCATTGATTAAGGTTATGAGATTCTATAAAATGGGAAATTAAGACCAAGGTATATTTTTACCGTTTACATCATTGATCATATCAAGATTGCATTATATTAGTTGGTGCATCCACTAAACCTCTCACAAGTTGACGATGTGTTCCATGTATCCCTCATGGGAATGTATATATCTATCCCTTCACAACTAATAAAATCACAATTCATACGGATAGAGAATGATATTTCTTATAAGGAATGTTTGTGGCGATTTTGGATCATACATAAAGCATATATGAAACAAGACAACTCACATAGATAATGTGTTGTGGAAGTACATCCTTTTTGAGAAAACTATATTGGGACCTATGGAAAATGTAAGGAAAAATTATCATTAGTTTTAATGTACTAAAGTGATTGAATATAAATTGACTAATTCATTTAATGGGAGTTATAATGTGACACCTTGTATTTTTTTGAATGTATTTTTTTGAATAAATTAAATATTATCAGAATCTTATAAAACACACAACATCAAGATTTATAGAATCGCAAAAATATATTAATATTATTATTTAAACATGAATTTCATTACGAATCCATTAATAATGGAGGAATTAATAATAAGTATAATAATTTTATTCAATGAAAATATATTGAAAATGGACTAAATTGTTTGTAATGTCTTTATATGTTCTATAAATACAATTTTCTCATAAAAGTATTATTTATTTCTTTTTGTCAAAAATATTTAATTAGAAATTGAAACTTATAGAAAAGGAAGATGAAAAATAATCTCCAGTTTTAATTACATTATATAAAAATGGCAATGTAGATAATTTCTCTGATTATTTTTGAATAAAATAATGTTTCAATGAATAGAAAAATTACAAATTTTTATTTATTTTTTTATCATTTATATAATTTAGGTGGTAAATTTTTTTTAAAAAGGATTTTAAATGTGAGATATGTATAATAAAATATCTATAAATCTAATTTGTCTAGTTTTAAGAATTATAAAATTTAATTTTTGATATAAATACTTTTTAATCATTTAGATATATCCAGTTGGAAAATTTCATTCTTTTCACTACTGCATGATTACTTTTAAAATTTTGTTGGCCATATCCTTGATTTTATTTTAGAAAAATATATTTCATATTTTTAATCAAAAATATTCATATTATCTTATAATGAAAAAATAATGAATAAACATGACATGTGATTTATGAATATGTTTTTTACCCATCCAATAAAAAAATCATTAAATGAAGAGGTGGGTACAAGGTGAAGACATGTGGTGATATTTATTTTCACCATCTTGGAATTATAATATTATTGAATTTATGTAAGAAAATCAAATGAAATTCATGTCATATTGAATGGTATTGATACTACAATGTATTTTCCTACCATCCATTATGGTTATGATCAACATATGCAAACATTATCTCCATGGGAAACCATTAACTAAAACATCATTCATAAATCTAGAGAGTCAATATCTTCATTTTGTACATCCTAAGAGGGTCAAACAAAAACCATTTTTCATCTAATTTGGATACATCCACTTCTTTTACCATAGAAATTCATTTCCATATTTTTATGCTCAGTAAAATTGTTGTCTTTTCAATTGGTACATTAATGGATTCTCAACAATATGTATATCATACTAGTCTCTAAAATCTAGAGAATCTACAATGAACACTCAATCATACAGATATCTCTCATCCATTTATTCATCAGATATGATTTTAGAGACAATTCATGTAATGGGTGGCTACATTGAAATAATATTTTTTAGATATATTTTCTTTTGTCCATATATTTACAATTATCTTCCTTTTACATTCATGTAAATATTATGTGGGATAAACATAAGAGATTAACCATGTCATAGATAATATTTAGGCAGCAGCGAGATTATTTTGGTTCCATCATGTATTTTTTTATTCATTAATTATGTGACCGTGATAAAAATTACTAAAGGAATAACTATGAAACTGATATAAAAAATAACAATAGTCATGATAATTATATTTTTCAAATTCATTATTTATCTAGTATTGGAAAAACTAACCACTGCCCTTGGGGACAAAAACCTTGAACCAATCCGAGTTTCATCATAACAACATTCCAATTTCCCACCTTTGTATCTCCATGGATTAGTTTTTCCTCACCTATGAACTTGAACCGACTACCCTTGAATGGGAGATTAATCCATTAAATATTGTTTTACTCACATGTTTGTGAGGCGTAAAATAGGGTTTGGATTAAAGAAACAATTGGAACACATTCCCAAATTATTAATGTGGAAATAAGGCACACATGAAAAGAAAATTATTTAATATTAAATTAAAATAATACCAATCAAAGAAAATGGTATGGTCATACTCATGACTATCCACATGCATGTAATTAATTATGCATTTAATAAAACAATAATTCAATTAATAAAAAATTATTATTTAAGTAAATTCATGTTCGAATTGAGTAATTATTATAATTAATTAATTAATCATTTTTTCTTAATCCTTTTTTGAATCTCCTTAATATTATATTCCATTATAATTTTTGTCAAACTAAAAAATTTGTGAAAAATATCCTTGTACAAAAATATACCCTATGAGGAAACACGTCGAATACCCGTCTAAATATACATGAAATGTATTATACTCGTATATTGTTTTACTATTGCAACATATGGCTTACACGATTTATTTCATACTATAACAAGATGTACTCCACAGTTGATTAGATGAATCACATGATATTTTGGAAACATGTTATGCTTCAATTCATATAGTGTAACAACATGTACTGTGAAGTATACATGATATATAGATTTGAATGTTATATAAATATTAATGTTTTAAATCTATGTAATTTGGTAAAAGTGTGTGACATGTTGTTCTGATTACATGAAATGTACTACCATCACCATATATCCTATGTTCATGCCTAGTGACTCACCATTTGAGGCATACATCAGAAATCTCGTATTACACGACATGTCCAGTGGGACACAAGACATGTTGTCCCATTGTTTCAATGTCATTGGTCATATAAGATGTGTATGGGATACACTGCCTAATCCTAAAATAAATTAGACTACCCATAATGTCCATGGGTCCATATGGCATGTAATTCAATAATAGTGTTACTTCCAATACCTGACAATATTCAATATAAAACATAAATACTCTATGTTTCATTAATGACCACATGTTGAGTAATTTTCGAAATACTTCTATTGTATTGAACAAAACTACATAGATTCAATTTTGGATAAACTTAATGTTCAATTATGTTACCTACATATAATCCATGGAACCTATTAATGAGTTCCTTGATATAATTTTAAGAATAATATAAATTATTTCAGTTATATTAGTGAGAAATAATAAAGGACGAAACAAATATCATAATTCAGATTAAAAGATTTATTAAACATGAATTTAAAGCTAATATATTAATGCTTAAATCAACCAAAAATTATTACATAATTATAAATAATAATATTCACACTCTGATATCACATGATGTTTATTAGAATAGTTAATGTGTAGGACAGTTAGTTCCCAACTTTACTATTTTCCATATTCAAGGAACAATTAGGGTTCTACGCTACAATGAACACTATAATCAATTAAATTGAATAAAATAAATAATACAATGTCTATATACCTGGATCCCATATAGAGGAGATACACATTTTTTTATAATTAAATTAATTAAATAGACGTACCTCAATGGAGATTATTTCATCATTGATTCTTCAGGCCATAGATCTCAATTTCACCATCATTTCATAGTAGAGATCATGGGTAGATCTTCTCTAGTAGTGATCTACACTAGTTACATTAATCTCCAGACAACACTGAAGGATTCCCCATGTGCCAGCATGAAAGATCCATGCCCTTGCAACATCAACCTACAATTTCCTTAATAGACACTTACAAATAATTATCTTGGTTTAGTTAAAGAGTATCCCTCTATTACTTGAAATAATTCTTGGGGAGAGGGAAAATATTAAGGATCAAGATGTTTTTCTCCGAATGATGTCCATAAAATAAATGGATTCTCACATTTTCATTCCCTTCAATGATTAATGAATAATATAACCTATAATTTATTTTAGTAGGGTAATAATAAAATAATCTATATAAGTTCCATATTTATTTGTATAATATTAGTGACACCACAATTTAAAATAATAATAGAAATATTATTATTTCCATACATGTTCTTAATCTGCTCGTTATAATTATATATTATTATATCAAATAGTATTTATTGTTATTATTTCTCCCCAGACCCATAATCATGGTCTACCAAACCTTCTAAGTATTAATTGGGAATTGAATAATGACTGTTAATTTGTTAAATAAATATGACAACATTACTCTCCGATAAATAAAAAAATATTATATTCACCAAAATAGAAATTAAATATTTATTAAATACTCCACCCACAATATATTCACATGAATCACTAGTGATGAAATAAAATAATGTGGAATAAATGAATAATTAATAAACCATTACCATGAATAATATTTATTCAAATTAGTAACTAGTAAACTATATAACTTATATTATCGATACATACAGTGTGTGTCCCTCTATGGCTCTTTCATAGAAGAATTTGGTGAACCTTTTTAAAATCCATAGATGGAATCTAGAAACATGATAAGGCACCCATAAAGAATTAATTTAATTGTTTAAAGAAATTCAATGTAAAGACTCGGAGCATAACATACATGGACATTACATTACATTTGTGGAATACTTAGTAATTAACAAAAACACACACAAGGACCATAATAGTTTAGTGTCTCTAGAAACTTGGAATATAATCTTCTAATCGTGGTGAATGATCTTCAACATCTCCCAATAATGATCTTCCCCTTTTCTTCTTACCTAAAATCATTATTTATATCCTGGGGAAATGAGGAAATAAAAGGGGTGAGCTCAAATACCCAGTAAGGGTAAACATAGAGAACATAAAACAATCCATAAACATTTTAATGCAAAAGCTTGAACATAAAATCTAAACATAAAAATCTTGAGCAGAGACATGAATCTTGGAAGTACGTAAGGCATATAATATAAGGGAACATAAATAATGATAAAATATCATGGGAATAAAACATGTAATTGTGGCATCTATTAAGCACATTTAATGATTTCTAAAGTAGCCATGGCATTACTGCCATGACCATCTTAGTGGACAAAGTCCCATTCTGAATCGAGTTCACTCCTCGTTTCAGTACTGTATTACTGAATCAGTTTAAGCTATCATTCCATCCATGTCTATCTCATTAGATATAAATCTTTAACCAATGCATTGGACGGAGATATAGGTCCCACCCATCTCATAATGAAATCATTCTTTCTTATGCCAAAAAATAAACATACATCATTCATAATAACCTAATGAATAAAATGGGTTTCATAAACATCATACCATCATCACATAATCCATATAAAATAAATGGATATAAGTTCATAATATAAAAAGTGAAACCATATAAATCATAAAGACATTATACTTGAAACATACACATATGAAATAATGACTACTTAGATGAAAAATGGTTTTGATAAAAAACTAGAAATGAATTCTTGAGGAAAATATCATTTCTTCTTCAAAAACACTTTTCATTTCTTAACATGTCATACAATTCTAAACTAAAATAATTTGATTAAAAATAAAATTGAAAACTTGTAAAGGAATCTTCTTGGAAATAAAAAATCCATTTATGCCGTATAAGTTAAAAAAACATTCTTCTCGTACTTTTCTCAGAAAAGTCAAAAAGTACCTTGTACAGAAAACGGGAAAAGAATCCTTTCATATATTATAGAAAAACTCACCAAAGGGTAAAATTGTATATAAACTATTTAATAAGAATATAAATATTACATATTGAAGAAACATTGATGTGGTTGATAAAATACACCCCAGTAAATACCAAAGTATAAACAATCTCGGATAAAAATGTGATTGTGATATTTTCCCTTACCTTAGATCCGATTTGCTTCATAAGTGTCCGAAACAATTGTATAATTATTTAAATATTGTCATTGACTTATTACATAATCATAATAATTGTTATGATATCATATATGGTTCACTAATGACTTTATTTTACCTTTTCGTTTGTAAATTCCATATTAAAGAGCGTTTTGGGTTAAATCGTTTCATTTTTCGTCTGTGTTTTGACTTGTAATTATTCATATGATTACATAGATCATGATTAATTAATTCCAGAATATAAAACATGATTTATGTATAATATATATTCAGAATATACATATATATAATTGATCAGTAAATGGAAAGAAATACACTGTTCATGGAGACGGTAGGTCGTACGTACGCATGAACGCTGTTTTTGTTTCCTTATTGAGTTGAATGGAATTAAGTAGATTAAATACATATAAATATGCATAAATATAGTATCATTATTATGTCATATATTTCATGATTACTTATTATATATACTTTATTATCATTCATAAATGGTTAACGTGGAGAATGAATCTCATCGCGTCGCGGAGACGGTATTCCTTACGTACGCATGAGCGATAATATCGTTCTCATGATCGTGGAATTGTATTGGAGTGTATGTATAATATTTCATAATAAATATCACTTTACAATAATCATATATATTTTTTATGTAAACCATTATACCCATCCAAGTAAGGTGGTGGTGGAAAATAGATTACACCACGACGTGGAGACGGTATTCCGTACGTACGCACGCGCGGTGATTTCATTTTCCGTAGGATGGATAGATGGTGAAAAAGGGTTGTTTCATACTTATAATAACATATCAGTATATGATTGATACCAATTTTATTACTTCATTATTAAATAACCTAAGAATAAGAAGTGGATGAAGAAATAAACATGAAAGAATCAGTAACGGACATTACCTCTTCTTTGTAGCGCCTCTTTGATATCTTCTTTAAGGGCACTAAATTTGGTCTTTGAGGAAAACAAGAACCTCTAGGATGTTTCTAGGGAAGTGGAGAAGAGAATTTTTAAGGGTTTGGCCGAGCTTTAAGGCTCAATGTGGTGTGAGGAAGAGAGGGAGGAGGTGCCCCTTTATAAGGGAGGAGAGGGGCACCTTTGGAATAACATAAAATATTATTTTATTATAAAGTCCAATTCGGTTTTTAATAGCTCTAAATTGATATATTTCGAATCTATGGTGGGTATGGGTCTAAATACTCTCATCAAATAAAATTTATACAAGTTTAGGTCATTATATTAACCTTATTTATTAGTATTAACTCTTTGTTAATTAGATTGACATTTACCATGTCACTTTGTATTTTATATTATATAGTTAATAAACATACCATATACATCCAAGAGACCCCCAATTGGTCCATTAATGATACATCTATCATGATATAAGTATCTTGGCCGAACCTTAGATTTTTAGGAATAAAATAACAACTAATAATATAATATTTGTTTTAAAAACTATTTTATGTCAATTTTGACACTATTTAGTAATTGATTTTTGTGAAAATCATAACATAATTATTAGTTTGAAAAAAGTTAGTTAAATAAATAATAACTTGTCATATTTACCTCTAAAATTATTTTAATGCATAAAAATTATAAAATTACATTTATTTGGGTATTTATAACATCAATTATCTCAATATTGCATTAATAAGATAATTACTGCATCATCGTTGTGTCATAAACAAATTAAATTATATAATGTCTAAAAATTACAAATTAAAAACAATTATGTGTTAAATGTTATTATCTTTATAATTAATATTTATCGTCTAATTTATATTATGTATAACCCCATATTAAAAATTATTTACTTATTAAACTTTGATTTTAACTATTTTAACCCTTCTTTAAATAAATTAATAATAATTGTCCTAATCTAATCCAAGTGGGCCTAAATGGTCATCTCTTATTACTAAGGTTTTTTTTATCTAATTAAACTTATCTAATAGAATTAAGACATGTGATAGGGTAATAATAATATCATTTTTACCCATAATTACCCTATTTACTTTTAACTATGGTAAATAAATGTAAAAGATACTATTCACCAAAAATTATTTTCATCTCATTGAACCACATTTTAGTCTTTTATATTAACCGTGTTTCTCGGATTTTCGAAATTATACTCACAGAAGCGGTAAAATTTGGTTTTATGAAAAATTCAGTTTTTTTAACTACCACTTAGTGGTTTCACTATTCATCAAAAAATGAATGTTTCTTGAAAAATACCAAAAACATGTTTTCAGCTATATTTGATATTATGAATTCGAAAATGATGTTTATTTTACCAAATTAAATACATATTAGTTACATTAACTAATTTAAAAATTAATTCCCGTCGTCAAAACAAATACTGTGTTTTTAAAATATAATAACTATCAAAAGATTCACACTTGTTTATGTATGGTTTAAATGTGAAATTACATCCAATGTACAACATTGTATTAAATTGTAAAAATATATTCTAATTATACTTTAAAACCAATAAAATTAATAATTTATCACTATTAATTATTTTGATTAAAAAAGTTGTTTTTTATTAAAATTTAATAATTTTAACTTTTTATCATAATATGAAAGTTATCTGAAAAGTTACAAAATTTCACCCAATGCTAATTTCGATATTCCAAATACAAAAATGAAGTCCATTTTGAAAAAGAAAATTTAAAAAATTTTAAAAAGTTGTTATTACTATTCATAATGGCAAGTTTTAATTAAATTTTAACAACATATCGTTGTTTAGTGAAACTCATTAATGCGTACAACACAAGCTATTGAGGAAGGTCGCGATTGTGTGTAATGTAAGGAAATTAAGAGATGAGTGTTGTGGAAGCTCCTTTTATTGTAGCATAAAACACAAGAAATTAATGAAATATATATATTTTTTCATAAAATCTCGGGGTGTTACATTCTACCCCCTTAAAATGATTTTCTCCCTCGAAATTCGTCGGGGTTATAAATGGTTTACTACTCAAAAGTTTCGTTAATAGAAACCCACATTTTATAAATGAATACCAAAACGTGGCTTTAAAAATTAATTTATGAAACTTAACGGTTACCCAAATTAACTCATCACTGGGTTTCCACATAGGAGAACATAGGTGAAAATATGGATATGGAAGAAAAATCTAACCATCATGTTCTGATGGAGAGAGGTAGAGAACATGGCTATGAAAATGACACAAATAAAAAAGACATAAATTTGTGATGATCTAAGGTACCATCTGATTAATCAGATATAAGGGCACTAGGACAACATTTTTGGTTTTCAAGATCATTTCCATAAAGTTGAATAATTAAAATAAATACTTACATTATTTTGGTAAAATCTCACTATTGTTCATGCCTTGAACAATTTTCACTTCATCTCTTAAAGAAATGATGTTGAATTTGTTATTCGTGAACTGTTAGAAGATCATGTGACAGAATGACGGGTCATTCCATCTGTCTCAAACAAAAGGTTAGCAAAAGTAATTAAATATACATAAGTCAATCTATAGTGAGATTAATCAGATATGGTTCCTAAAATGGACTTATACTTCATATATCACAAAACATAATATAATAAAACTATTTTCTACTAAACAGGGACTTCCTGTAGGCCAATGGTAGGCGATAAAAGCCAGTCGAACATCGGTTGTGGTTTCGATTCCCACAACCTTGTCTGACGCGATGGGATGTCACCCATCCTGCAGGTTGTCCTTTTTCAAAATCTATATTACAATAACATCCCATTAATAATATCGAAAAAATTTATTTCCTAAATTATGTCCAACATAATCCATTCCAATATTTAGGCTTATCTAAAATACATCGGTCCAAACTAATAGTATAAAGAAAATGATTACTTGCAATGTCACATAACAATCACGTGAATGCCATCATTTATCACCAATATATCATAAGATATATCTTGTTGGTCAAAATACAAACATGTGAATACCTTAATCATGTATTCTAATGAAGAATGACTACCCATTAAACCTTTGTGAAAACATGAATGCAGTTAAAAGTTAACACTTTCCACATACCAAAATCCAAAAATTCTATATACTCAAACAATGATATAACCTTAACCTTATATCAGTCCCGAGCTCATGAATACGGTCAAACATTTCATTATCTCGTTTTCCTTTCATTATGCCAATATAATCTTTTTTTTTCAAAAATATCTCAATCACATTTTATGGTTACCGGTACCATAAAATTATTGAAAACCACAACAGACCAACACATAAATATTCCAATATTCCACGATACTATATACATCATTATTTTAGAATCCCATTACATAAACACTTAATCATTTCAATACATTGTTTTCATATTCAACATCGCCAATGGTGATCGCATGCGAATTCCCTTTTTCCTTTGCCTTAAGTGGTTGCTCACGTCGATCATCACTAACCATTGGATTAGGGAATTTATTAGCATAATGCCCCATTTCCTTTCAGTTGAAGCATTGAAGTGTTGGTGGTGCGTTCTATGTAGTGTTTTCGTTATTCACATCATTAGAAACCCTTTTCCATTACATCAACACTCAGCTGCTCGATGACATTCTTTTCCATACATAAAACATTTTTTAGTCCCTTTATGACAATCTCCACCATGCTTTTTTCCACAATTTGAGCACAAAGAAACATTCATATTCTTTTCACCATTATTCTGATATTTCTACTTGAACTTCATCTTTCTTTTCATGTCAAAACTATGAGATGGATAAGTAACACCATATTCCATTTCTACCTTGATAGAATAATGCAAAATTTCTTCAGAGCTACTGAAGTCTCTTATAGCTAATGCCCTTAGATTAATTGGTTTTAATCCACTAAAGAATTGATCATATATACTTTCAGGTTGGATGATAAATCCATATTCATACCTTGCAAGACTTGTAAAATTCTCTTCATATATACCAACATATTCATCATCCTTTTGTTTTAGTTCAAGAAACTCCTTCTCCATCTTTGTTCGAAGAATACGAGGGACGTACTTATTGAAAAATAAGTTCTTGAACTAGTCCCATTCCATGGACTCAATTTCACCTATTGGCCTCTTATTCTTTATAAGATTCCACCATTGAATAGCATCACCTTCCAAATGATACACTGCTAATATGACTTTATCATGTTCAGAACATTGAAGAACTGAAAATATTTTTTCAGTAGTACTGATCCATTTTCAGCAACAAGTGGATCAGAAGACCCACTGAAAGAAGGTGGACGTTGCCTCATGAATGACTCAATAGAATATTGTTCCCTTCTCTGCTCATTAGGATGTCCAGAATGATTCATAGCTTGTGTAAGTATAGCAATAAGATTTTTCACTCCTTCTCCCATAACATTTGTTTGTTCAGGAAAAAATTCATTGCATTGTCAATTAAATTTATCAACACGGTTCCTTCGGGCTCCAGCCATTGTCTAAAACCCAAAAATAATAGTGCGAGAGGAAAAAAACATGCTAGGGAAAACAATATAATAAAGGGGGAGTAACTTCAATATCTAACATCTTGTGTTACCTTAATTATAGTACTATAACCTATACTTATACTTAACCTTAGGAACATCCCTATACATTCATTCGAAATATCTATAGGGATCTCACTAAAGTTATCGCATCCTAGTTTCCAAAGGATGACTGAACATTTCCTCTGATACCAACTGTAGATACCTGAATCATGACATACATGGACCTTACATTACTTTTGCAGAATACATAGTACATAATAAAAACACACACACAAGGACCGTAATAGTTTAGTGTCTTTGGAAACTTGAAATATAATCTTCTAATCGTGGTGAAATATCTTCAACATCTCCCAATAAAGATCTTCCCCTTTTTTTCTTACCTAAAACCTTTATTTATATCCAGGGGAAAAGAAAACATCAACGGGGTGAGCTAAAATGCCCAGTAAGGGTAAACATAGAGAACATAAAACAATCCACAAACATTTGAATGCAAAAACATGAACATAAAATCTAAACATCAAAATCTTGAGCAAAGACATGTATCTTAGAAGTACGTAAGGCATATATCATATGGGAACATCAATCATGATAAAATAGCATGGGAATAAAACATGTAATTGTGGCATCCATTAAGCACATGTAATGATTTCAATAGTAGCCAAGGCATTGCTGCCATGACCATCTTAGTGGAAAAAGTCCCATTCCGAATCGAGTACACTCCTCGTTTCAGTCCTGTATTACTAAACAGGTCTAACCTGCCGTTCCAGCCATGTATATCTCATGATATATAAATCTTTACCCAATTCATTGGAGGGATATATAGGTCCCACCCATCTCATAATTAAATCATTCTTACTTGTGCCACAAAATTAACATACATCATTCATAATAACCCAATAAATAAAATGGGTTTCATAAATATCATCCCATCATCACATAATCCATATAATAGAAATCGATATCATTTCATTATAAGAAAATTGAAACCATGTAAATCATAAAGACATTATACTTGAAACATACATATATGAAATAATGTCTGCTTAGATGAAAATTGGTTTTGATAAAACACTTGAAATGAATTCTTGAGGAAAATATCCTTTCTTCTTCAAAAACACTTTTCCTTTCTTAACATGTCATAAATTTATTAACTGAATGAATTTGATTAAAAATAAACTTGAAAACATGTAATGGAAGCTTCTTGGAAATAAAAAATCCATTTATTCCGTATAAGTTAAAAAAACATTCTTCTCTTACTTTTGACGGAAATGTGAAAAAGCACCTCGTATGAAAAACGACAAATGATTCCTTTCAAATATTTTACTAAAAACTCACCGAAGGGTAAAATTGGATATAAACTATTGAATAAGAATTTAAATATTACATATTGAGGAAACATGGATGTGGATGATAAAATACATCCCAGTAAATACCAAAGTATAAAGAATCTTGGATAAAAATTAGATTGTGATATTTTCCCTTACCATAGATCTGATTTTCTTCGTAAGTGTCCGAAACTCTTGTATAATGATTTAAATAATGTCAGTGACTTATTACAGAATCATAGTCATTTTTATGATATCATATATGGTTCATTTATGACTATATTTTACCCATTCTTTTTTAAATTCCATATTAACGAGTGTTTTGGGTAAACTCGTTTCATTTGTCGTCCGTGTTTTGACTTGTAATTATTCATATGATTACATAGATCATGATTAATTAATTAAAGAATATAAAACATGATTTATATATAATATATATTCCGAATATACATATATATAATAGAACCGTAAATGGAAATAAATACACCGTTCATGGAGACGGTAGGCCGTACGTACGCATGAATGCTGCTTTCGTTTCATTATTGAGTAGAATTGAATTAAGTAGATGAAATACATATACATATGCATAAATCCAGTATCATTATAATGTCATATATTTCATGATTACTTATTATATATACTTTATAATCATTCATGAATGGTTAACGTGGAGAATGAATCTCATCGCGTCGTGGAGACGGTAGTCCGTATGTACGCACGAGCGATGATATCGTTCTCATGATCGTGGAATTATATTGGAGTGTATGTATAATATTTCAGAATCAATATCACTTTACAATAATTATATATAGTTATTATGTACACCATTATACCCATCCATGTAAGGTGGTGGTGGAAAATAGATTACACCACGGCGTAGAGACGTTATTCCGTACGTACGCACGCACAATGATTTCGTTTTCCACAGGATGGATAGATGGTGAAAAAGGGTTGTTTAATACCTATAATAACATATCAGTATATGAGTGATACTGATGTTATTACTTCATAATGAAATAACCTATTAAGAAGAAGTGGAAGAAGAAATAAACTTGAAAAAATCAGAAACAGACATTACCTCTTCTTTGAAGCGCCTCTTTGAGATCTCTTTTTAGGGAACTAAAATTGGACTTTGAGGAAGACCAGAACCTCTAGGATGTTTCTATGGAAGTTTAGAAGAGAATTTTGCAGGTTTTGGCTGAGCTTGAAGGCTCAATGTGGTGTGAGTAAGAGAGGGAGGAGGTGAGCTTTTATAAGGGAGAAGAGGGGAAACTTTGGAATAACTAAAAATTTTATTTTATTATAAAGTAAAATTCGGTTGTTAATAGCTCCAAATTGATATATTTCGAAAATAAGGTGGGTATGGGTCTAAATAATCTCATCCAATAAAATTTAGACAAGTTTAGTTCATTATATTAACCTTATTTATTAGTTTTAACTCTTAGTTAATTAGATTGACATTTACCATGTCACTTTGTATTTTATATTATATAGTTAATAAACATACCATATACATCCAAGATACCCCCAAGTGGTCCATTAATGATACAAATATCATCATATAAGTATCTTGGCCGAACCATAGATTTTTAGGAATAAAATAACAATTAATAATATAATATTTGTTTAAAAAACTATTTTTTGTCAATTTTGACACTATTTAGTAATTGATTTTTGTGAAAATCATAAAAGAATGATTAGTTCGAAAAAGTTTAATTATATAAATACTAACATGTCATAGTAACATAGAAAATTATTTTTATTCATAAAAAGTCTCAAATTACATTTATTTGGGTATTTATAACATCAATTATGTCAATATTTCATTAATAAGATAATTACTACATCATCGTTGTGTCATAAATAAATTAACTTATTTAATGTCTAACAATTACAAATAAAATACCATTATATAGTAAATTTTTTTATATTTCTAATTAATATTTATAGTCTAATTTATCTTATGTATAAACCCATATTATAATTGATTTACTTATTAAACATTGCTTTTAACTATTTTAACTCTTCTTTAAATAAATTATTAATAAATGGCTTAATATAATCCAAGTTGGCCTAAATGGTCATTTTTTATTCCTAAGGTTGTTTTGCGTGGAATTAAACTTATCCAATAGAATTAGAACATGTGTTAGGGTAACAATAATATCATTTTACCCTTAATTACCCTATTTACTTTTAACCGTGGTAAATAAAAGTAAAAAGTTACTATTCACCAAATATTATTTTCACCACATTGAACCACATTTTAGTCCTTGATATTAACCGTGTCTCTCGTATTTTTGAAATTCTACTCACAGATGTGGTAAAATAAAGTTTTATGAAAAATTTAGTTTTTTTAACTACCCCTTAGTGGTTTCACTATTTATCAAAAAATGAAAGTTTCCAGACAAATACCAAAAATTAGTCATAAGAAATATTTGATATTATGAATTAAAAAATGATGTTTATTCTACCAAATTCAATACATATCAGTTAAATTAACTACTTTAAAAATTAATTCCCGTCATCAAAACAAATATCGTGTTTTTAAAAGATAATAACTATCAAAAGATTGACACTTGTTTGTGTCTGTTTTAAATGTGAAATTACATCCAATGAACAAAATTGTATTAAATTGTAAAAATATATTTTAAATATAATTTAAAACATCTCAATTTAATAATTTATCACTATTAATTATTTCGATTAAAAAAGTTGTTTTTAATTAAAATTTAATAATTTTCACTATTCATCAGAAAATGAAAGTTATATGAAAAGTCCCAAAATTTCACCCAAAGCTAATTTCAATATTCCGAATCCAAAAATGAAGTCATTTTGAAAAATAAAATTTACAAAATTTCAAAAATTAGTTATTACTATTCATAACGGCTAGTTTTAATAATATTTTAATAGCATATCGTTGTTTAGTGAAATTCAGTATTGCGTACGACGCAAGCTATTGAGGAAGGTCATGATTGCATGTAATATAAGGCAAGTCAGAGATGCGTGTTGTGCATGCTCCTTTTGGTGTAGTGTACAACACAATAAATTAATGAAATATATATTTTTTTCCTAAAATCTCAGTGTGTTACATGCCACCTCATATGGACTCTTAATATGTAATATATGCCCTTTATGGTAATATATCTAATATATTAGGTTTAATGCAAGTGAAATAAACCTATATGCTCAATATATACTTCATTGAAATTCTATTATTAGAACTTTACTAAAGAACACCATGGCCATGTATTTATTTAGGCTATATCATTTTAATAAAAGGGGCTGAGATACTAACATCCATTAATGAACTGTATGTATAAATCCATTCATGAATTATTTATTAATGTAATATTACTCATAACTCTCCCAATTTATCCTACATCAATTTGAACACTTTCCTTTTGTGTATTCATCAATACATCAATGTATTTGAATTAAAATATCTATACAAAATTATCTTAATATCTTAGGAAAAATACTGTCATCCATAAAAATGAACATCCAATGACACATATAAATGTGGATTTCCTACTATAGGGTCTATTTCTTGTAATATCGTATTTGATATTACCAAGGGAGTACGCCTTGATCATTTTCCTCACAGACCAATTAGTGTCCACCACAATTATCTTTGTATCATTTGTGTTCCTTTAAATGATATCATTCTTCCATAAAACATATAATAACTATTTCTGTCATAGCACTTCTCTGATTTCATCATAGTGTGAAACTTCTATGTCCATTGAGTGAGATTTCTACTTATATGAAATTATCAAATACAATGCCACAATGAATAAGAATCATCATGTTATAATAAATTTATTAATATTGGAAATAAACAAAACTAATTTATCATATAGTACATAGAAGCTGGTTCTGGGGAACCAACCCCAACAGAGGGTGGATCATCACCCAAAACGGTCATCAGATTTGTTAAATATATTTCAAATTGAATCCAAATGGATCTACCTACAATCATGTTCTCCAAAAAAAATTCTCCACGTACTTCCAATTCTTCTTAACGGGTTCAATAATGAATCAATCTAGATCAAAATTTACAGTATTACTTTTTATAGAACTTATGTGTAGATTGAAATGTTAAACTTCGAATGCAATTATCATGTGTGTATTAGTTGGATTAACTATAGTCATATTGAGTCCTTGTATTTTTTTCAATAGAAGGTGAAATTCCCTTGGTAAAAAAAGTGGTTTGAGTATTATTTGCAGCATCAACATGTCCAAAGAGGGCATCCACAATAGGAATCATTGGCAGATAATTTTAAGAATAACCGAAAACATCTCCATTGTGTTTGAGACTCATTTTAATCCCCTTAGAAATTGTTTCAGGGTTGGCTAAGCATTATATGTTGACATTGTCTCCTATGGAGGTTGGGTGTCAACAGGTCCAGTAAGCCCTCCATGTTTCCCTGATATTCCTTTATGATGATTTATATGTTCTTCAAGAACTAATTTATATTTATAATTTCCCACCCATTATGACATATTATGTCTATGACGACATAGGATAGATGGTTCATGCTTGAAATAATAAGATGAATTTCCAATTTTTTAATGTATTTATTATTGGCTGCTTATTTTCAAAAGTTACATACTAGTAAAATAATCAATCACCATTTTGAATAAAAAAATATTACATAATGGTTTGAGATATTTCAATATTAGCGAGAAACCTCAAAAATGAGTTTCTTTAATTTCATTTTCTCACACGGTCTATTTTAAGCGGTTGTCCAATTAAGATGGAAATTAGAAAATGGGTCGCTCATTTCAACATATGGAGAAAACCTCCAATAAATCCTAACAGGATTGGGATGATGTTAATTACAATTTTAGGATCAATATCTAGGTAAAATTTAATTACATTCATGTAGAATCCCCCAGAAACCCAAAAAACACTTTTCTAGAAATTAAATTAATCACTTTTAGAAGAAAAAATACTACATTTGAAGAGTTTATTAAGCCAATGTGAAAAACAGAAACCTAAATAACTTCAAGTGTTTTTATGAAGTAGTTAATAGAAATTATATTATATAAAAATTTACTAAAAATCACAAAAAATATTTTTTAGGAGATAAGGTGTACAATATTCATAGAAAATTATATTTTTGTGTGACCTAAATGTCAATTTGTTTTGTTCAATACAAGTATCGGCTATCAATACAATAGGAGGACCCTTTATATCAATAAATAAGTTGAATAAATAAACATAGGATTGAAAATATAATTTAATGTTTCATTAGAGATATTATAGATTCTCCCTCTCTATAACATTTGACATTCTCTCCAGACAGTAAAAGTTTTTCACATGGTTAATGGGAAAATGGTTTATCAGGGGTTAACCATAAAAAATAAGGGTTCAATGTTATCCAAACTTCTCCAACACAATTGTTTTGGATATATTTTTACATATATTATTCGATGATTTTGAATCCAATTGTATACTTTCTTCAATGATAATAATTTTGGTATAATTATATCATTTAAAAAATTAATAGATTACAACACATCTATCGTGTAAAAGGACACACCACCTACTATCCTATACAGACTTTCATAAACCATTGATTAATTAATGAAATATCCAAATATATTCAGTACTTCAATTATATCATCTTCAATGGCTTATTATGATCAAGACTCTATCGTACGATAGATTTTGTGAAAACTCTACGAGCGTACAACAAGAATAAGTAACCTTCTTCAATGAGAACATTTATTTTTTATTTTCAACACAATTCTATTATTGTTAAATAATTATAATATAATAATCCTAGTATATTAAATATATTATATTATTTTATGTTATTTAAATAAACTAAATAAAAACCCTCTTCCCTAAAATATGAAATGATAAAGTTTCACATGTGAATGATGGACTACCATGTTGCGAACTGATGTAACACATTTTCCAACAACACCTCTCCGGGTTTGGTATGATGATGGATATAATGTATATATATGATTTTTTAATTTTAATATTATTAATATAATATATTATCATATATATCTTTTTACATTCAATTTCATTAGGAATATGGAAACGTCATTTGGGTGTACAATGGTCTACCGCCTCACAACATAATGTGATATTTTTTTCTGATTAATTTTACATGGATGGTAATAAGGTATATATATATATAATATATTTTTATTTAATGGTACTAAATTATTTACTGTTATTTTTCTTTTTTCATCGATGATGTGAAAACAACTTTTATTCAAACGTATGACTAATTGCCTCCATGATTAGTGAATTTTATTTTATATCTCTAATGTTTATAGATTACTCTAAATAACATATAAAATGAAAATATATAATATTTTAATAATTTCTAAAATTATTAGTATAGAACAATTTTATATTTAGTGTGTGAAAAATTAACAAGCAACAAAATACATGAGAATCATAGAAATTACTTCTTAAAATGTCACATTAACATAGAATTATTAATAAACTATTAATTAACTATCATAATTAAATCAAACATGGTATGATATATATAAATGTATGGGTATTTAATAGATGTATAATAATATTATATTTTTTATTTATGAGTTTATAAAATGTATTAAAGGATTCATGTATTAAGGTAAGATAATTTTAACTCACCTTACATTCTTGGCAATATATTTTATTTTATTCTCTTATATTATTTTATGATCTGTATATAAAAAATATTTTCAATTTTATATCATGGATATAATTATTTTAATTTTTTTTGTTTTACTTGAATTTAATCATTAATTAAATATACGTTTTAAAAATATTTTAATCAGGTAAATATTTTAGGTAACAATCTCATTGATATTCGAGATTGTCTATGATTATGTTTTTGAGGATAAAATATTATAATACATCTCCCAAAAAACACACTACATCTCTTAGGTTATATTTGTTACACAATAATACATGGTTTAATTTAATTAAATACTATTTATTACTCAATATTCTATAAATGGTGATTTAAAAAAACATACTTTTTCTCTATTGTTTGGAAACCCATATTCCATCAAAAATATTTTAAAAAAAGTAAATAACAATTTTGTTTTTTTGATATTTATTTATTAAATAAATTTTTACATTTTCCTTTATTATTATATTTTTTTAAATTAATCTTTATTTTATTTTCCAAAACAAGTTATTTATGTATTTTTTACAAAGCATCAAAGGAATAATTATTTTATCATGCATGGATTGAATAGAAATTCCCAACATCATAACCATTAGATTCTTTGAATATTTATTTATATTCTTTAATGTATATAATAATGAAAAAATCCTTCCATAAAAATTTATAGACTTTTAATTTTGTTAAAAATTATTTTCCAAGAATGTATATTTTCCTCAAAAATCATACAAAGTGAGTTTTTATTTTATAATTATTTTTCATCTTGGTCAACAACACTTTATGTTACTTTATATTTAATGGGGGATATAATATAATTATAAAATACTTATTCTTCATATGTATGTCTTGTTTTTAATGACAATATTTTTATGAGACCCATATCTTTTTCCATTTGTTATACCATGATAAAATGCTTATGAAACCATCTTATTTACCCATATGATATGATTTGATGAAGTATGTAAATGATTATGAAACATGTATTTTTTTCATAAGATTTGATATGATTAATGTTTTAGAAGTGAATTTATTTTCATTTTTTCTGATACAATCAATGTTTTATGATTTTTTTGTATATATATGTATTATTTATTTATATGATTAATGGAACCTATGCACCCTCCAATGGATTGGTTAATGATTGAAATATTATGAGATAAATATGAGTATAATGTGGTGTGATCCTATTTTAGTAATTGAACCTATCATCTATGATAGTATTGGTAGTGATCCTTGAATACTATGTTGTATGGGGAGTTACCCATTCTACTATCATTGTCTCCATAATTATACTTGAAATACTAAGGATATTTTATCTAGGTTCTTATGTGTGTAACATAATCCAATGTCTTATAATTATCATCATCCCATGTATCATGTTTCCACCTAATGATTCATGTCTAATCAAAAATAACTCCTTATCCCAGACATGAGATTATGTTTTCGTATATGATGGGTTATGTTTTCAAATCTTTTTTTCGTGTTCTCATATACTTCTTCTCTTGTATTATACATATCCTCCTTATTTAAACATAAAAATCATCTAAGATCACCGTTTATTATTATTTTTCTCTAAGATAAGATTAAATTTGTTATGTGCGATTTTTATAAGTATGGTTATTGTTTTAAAGAAAAGAGTGTGATATGATAAAGTTTTCATATGAACTAGTTGTATAAGATTCAATGATACCAAAGGAAATATATCCTTATGATCTTCAAGTGTGTGCCTGTGTACTATAATTAATGTTCATTAAAAAAATATGTAATATTAACAAACGAGAATAATGGGTTTTTATATTATTGAAACATTTTCATATATATGTAAAAGCTCCCTTTTGAGTTAGTACAGCCGATTGTTTATATAACTGATAAATGAATTCATCCAACCACTATTCCATTTAAACTATGAATCTATGTGTAATTTTTTTTGCCTTGAAAACTATTCATTGGGTATAGTTTTATTATGGTTAATAGTCATTCTATATTTAGAAACAAAATCCACAAAGAATTAAATTTTTTCTAACCACAATTCATTGTTACTAAAATTTACAAATAGCGTCTTTTATATTATGGTTTGAAAAAAATTCATATGTGAATTTCAGGAACCTAATGAATTTTAGATAATAATAATATAAATGGAATAATCAAAAAAATCTAGCTATGTATTTATATAAAAATCTATTCATAATATCTGTGAATATAATTGTTGTATTTGAAAGACAAAATGGAATAACTACAAACTCATAATGCCTATATATAATCTGAAATTATGTATCAATAATATCTTCCTCCTTCACCATCAAATGATGTAACCCAGATCTAAGATCAATCTTCAAAAAATACTACACTTCCTGGAGGTGATCATTCAAATCATTGAAATTAGGAAACGAATAATTATTCTTAAATGTGATTTTATTCATAAAACTATAATCAATCCAATGTCTTATTGATCCATACTATTATAAAAAATAAAATAATGGTACCAGATGATGATGTTATAGGATTAATGAATCCATAATCTAGAAACTTTGTTTAATTCATTTTCATTTATAAATTTTATACTTTGGTCATTTGATATAGGTTATTATAATTTGGGTTACCGTGTAGAACTAACTCAGAATTGAAACCAAATTCAAAATCATATATAATTCAAATAAACTAATCAATTATTAAATATTTAAATTAATTGACTATAGGTAAATCGCAGATAAAAATACACTCCATCATTTAGATAATATATAAAATATACATTTCATTTTAATCATACAATTTTTTGTTATATTATTGACATGTTATCAAATGTATGGTTTCATTTCGTTATAAAAACTGAATCACATTCTAGAGAAAAATCATTTTAAGTAAAAATAATAATAGAATGGTAAATAGAATGAATATCCATTCACATAATAATATAAAACTCCACAATGGAAAACAACATGGTTCATAGGTAAACCCATTCCATAGAAAAAAACTATAATATTCTTATAATTTTATTTTTCCTTGATATATGTCCAATGTTTATTTTTACAAATTGTATTGGAATAATTTCATGAAGAGAATATTAAAATTTAATAGAAAATTTATTAGAAATGAAATAGTATGTTGATCAAAAAATAAATAAGAAATTAGAGTATTATGAATAAAAATGTAATGTTCCTAACACCACATCACTAGATGGTCAAACATACAGAAAAGTAGTTTAAAAAGATATATACACACCTTCTTATTTGTGATATTAATTTTTTCCATCCTTTATTAGTATATTTGGGCCAATTTTATCATAATTACACATATCATTATAATTAATGCATATTACAATCAAATTTTCACTATTTGTCTTATAATATTTATTATACCTTCATGAAACATTTCCATATATTTCACATCAAATAAATGTATAGTATTTTATAATATATAAAATATGTTTCTTTTTATAACACATATCAAAAAAATTTACATTAATATTATTACCTCCATAGTTAATTGATGATTGCTTCTCCATTGCATAATATAAGGACCTTTTATAATTATTGTCATAAATGAATATATTATTAAAGCTAAATATTGTTTATATATTCTATTATCATTGAAAATTTATTTCATATCATATTAATTTATGGGAAACCAATTATGTTAAATATAACAAAATTAAGAATATTTCAAACTAATTAATTTTACTATCAATATCCAAGATAAAATTTGGTGTCTTCCTATCCAATTGGGTGATTATTGAATCATATATGGTATATGAATATTCTTCTATTTGTATAAAACAAAATAACTATTATTCCTTCATAAACTGAATAACTATTAGGAAATTTTTTTTAATGAATCATTCATAAAAATTAAACTAATTGAAAGTATAAATATTTTATATTTCTCTAATATACTTAACTAATGACCGATATTGGTCTGCTTAAACATCAAATTGAGATAAAAAAGAAGTTATTTTTTAATGAAACTATCAATCCAAGATTTCTAATATCTTATACAAGGTTTTGATACATATTTTTAGTACCATAAAGACAAATGATCAACATTTTTTAATAGATACTTTTCAATTAAATATTCAATAATGTTCATGTTAATATTATATTAATTAGTTTAATTTATCAAATGGATACCATCACAATTTATTTCCTATTTCAACTAAGTCATAACATTAAAAAGTTATATATTATAATAATAAATGATCCATATTTCAAATTCAGAAGGTTATTGTCTTCTTTGTTCTTTTATATTTTATATTCTATATTTACATATTTGAAAACAATTATGAAAAAACATTGTTTAGATGAGGAAACATAGTAATCATTAAATTCAATATGATTAAATACACATTTTATAATATCATAGGATATTTAGTTATATAATAATAACTTCTAAAAATATCTCAATAGACACCTTATACATTCTACACGGACTTGAATCATATTCCACTCATAATTTCTTTTTCAGAAAATAATTCACATTCATTCATATCAAATATCTAATCTTAATTTTATTTTTAGATAACCAAGTCCAGATGTATTATAAACTAAAATAATTTAATAAATGTTTTAAACCTCCTCATAGTGATCATTTTACCATAATAAATAAAATTTAAAATGAAACATATTTTTCCTTTATAGTTAGTCATTATGATTTTAAACAATGCTGATTATTTATTAAAACTCAACCTTAATACTAAAAATATTTAAAATGTGTTATGAGCACCAAATTTCATTTAATGGACATAATATTATCATTAGTCCATTTTCATATCAGTATTTCATAAAAATATTTCTCATATAAGAAAACATTGTGATCAAAAAATAATTTATTATCCCATGAAATAAAAATCAATGGACAAAATTTTACATTTAATAATTTTAAAGATAACTTATTTTCAAAATAATTATAATGATGTTTTAATACAAAACATTACAACCCAAAATAATATTTCCATAAAAAAACTCATTCCTCTCTGAAATGAAATAATACTTCCTTAAAAAATCAACATTAGTTGACATTTTATAATAAAAAAAAATTCCCCGAAATATCATTATAAAAAATAGAAAAACAATACAAGTTCCCTTGGAAATAATTCTTAATAAACCATGTCAAGAACACATATAATTTTAATATCAATTATTTTTAAAAACCAACATAATTATCTGGTGAAAATTGTAATTACCCATTTCATTGGAGAGTAATATTGGGATCACCAATCACAATGGCCTATATTGGGCTCAAACATCATTTTGAGATATATCAGGCTCACCCATCAAAATAAAAAAAATAAAAAGGGCCATATCATGAATATGTTAATTTAATAACTCAAATTTTTATCATAAGTCAGAGGAAATGCACATTTGAACACATATGAAAAAAATATGGATATTGAAATAAAATTTCTTTTTTAACCCCCATTTTCAAAAAATATAATACAAAGGAACAAGATATTAAGTTTTTTTATTTGACAAAAACATAAAATGATATAATTTAATTGAAATATAAAATACTTTTTTTGGTAGAGTGAACACCAATTGTATCCTTATATGACTAAATTGGGAATTCGTACATTCCTTTTATAAAGAAAGAAAAAACATTTCTTAAAAACCAGGTGATAATTATCCTCCTAAAACACTGAATGAAATTATAAATAAAAATAAAATGTCCTCTATTATTCCTAAAAATCATTATAAATATTTATAAATAAAATTTTCATGAATTATGAAATGGATGGAAATTATTTGGAAAATTAATCATAAAATCAAATAAAATGTGGATTTTAATGTAAATCATCTATTACCTCAAGTCCAAATGAAATATAAGGTTCTTTGTCATCAAGTATAAAAAATATAATTATTTAATTTCCGGTGAAACAATTTCACGATTATTTATCCATTTAATTTATTATCATCTTGTATTGAATCAATTAAGTTCACATAAAACATTTTGATGATATAAATCTTATATAACCAAAAATCCATCACTAGGATGACTACGATCGAAGAGGTGACTATCACATCCAATACAAAAATAATTATCCTGAAATAATTATCATTTACATATATCAACTACTCTTATAAACCCTTTGTGCAATATGGATATGAAAAATTACAATAATTGAGATATTAGTCTATACATTCAGATGAGTAAAATTTCGATTTCATTACTATCATGATGGAAAAAAGACAAGAGTTATTTTAACATACAATAAATATTACTATAAATAAAATATTATTTATTTAAATACTATTACATGTTATTTCCATGTGATGTATTTGTGAAAAACAAATGGCATATCTTCTTTATGGTGAAATCCCATATGTACATAGGAATAATGTCTTAAATTTTTATGGATGGAAATGTATGAAATTAGATGATACATTGGTCTATAATAATAATCAATAGTTTATAAAGATGACATATATATATATATATATAATATTTCATTATTACCATTCAATGGTGGTCGGGATGGAAAACAAATTACATTAGTTCATGAGGTAGTTATTCACCTTAGACCCAAATGTTGGTATCATACACCAATTGATATAATGTGAAAAGGATATAGGTTAAAATATTTACATAATATAATTTTACTTTTTTAAGATACTAAAAATTTTCTTTCAGAATGGATGAACATGATTTTATGGTGCTCTAATAATATATAAAATTAAAATACTCATTTGGAAATTATACCCCTTATTCAAGAAACCACTGTAGGTTTATAAATAACAATCCTAGCATAGATTTATGAATCAAAAAGGTCCTATAGGACGTGGTCCAGAAATTAGGTACGGAATTATGGTATTTATGGGTTACCTCAACAGGATTTGGAACTGTGTACAAAATATAAGAAGATTCATTTTATATAAGTGGGGAAGGGAATTCATGGAATATTTTAATGTATTAAATCAATATAAATTTTGTATCACAAAAAAAATTGATATTATCTGATTATTGGATGATTTTGAAATGGATTAACATCATATCATAAAATTTTAACAGTTTTGGGTGATGTAATCAACCATACCATTTGATTTTAACCTCTCCCCCGTTAATCCTTTTGTTTATTTCCATTGTATTAATGTATTTTACACTACTGTACAGAAGATATATAATATAAAATTAAAGGTGACACATAAAGGGAAAATGGATGATATTTAAAATCATATCCCATTAACATTACTAGAGGAAATATTTTATGGAATTTTATATTATTTACCAAAATATGTTTTATTATTAAATATTATTGATGTCATTTTTTGCAACAATTAAATTAATTTTACATTTAAAACATTCTTATTTTAATTTTAATATATTTTAATATATTAAAACATCCATAATAAGTTAACTTTATATATAAAAATCTTGTGATATTAAATCTCTCTTTGACAATATTACTATTTTATTTTTTTAAATTATTTACATTATTTTTTCGAGGTGATCAAAAGCATGATGTCATATTTGTGTAAGTAGTCATGGTATTTATTTAGTAACTATGAATTAAAACAAAATAACCATGATAATAAATAATTTATATTTCAATTGAGAAATTATGGTTGAACCTGTGTTAATTTTTAGTATGTCAAAAAATATTATACATATTAAATTCATTAAATTGTAATTTTCGACATCTTATATAATTAAAATAATAAAAATAATATTATTAATAAAATGTGGCTAAAAATTAAAAAATTCATAAAAATAGATATTCAAGGTAAAAAATTACTTATAAAATAAAGTTAATACATGTTTAATGGAAATATTTAGGACATATCACATTAATTATAATGATAATAAGATAATTTACATAGACTACGGTGAAAATTATTTACTATAGTTAAATTCATTATGGAAAAAATAAATTGACATTATTTACCTTATTTATGCCTACTTATTCTAAAAATATAACATATATTTCAATTATAAATTTAAATAAGAGAAATAAATTAATTCTAAAGTTCAAAACGCAACCAAACACATTTTTTTAGAAATATGTGTTTTAAAAAAATTAATTATATAAAAATAATGTATAAAATATTTAAAATATAATTTATTATATTATATGTAACTAAATATTTATTATAATAAATTTCAATTAATTTTAATTCAGAAATATATTTATGAATTAAATTATTTTGTGAATCGAAATAACAGTTTTATTAAAATATTTATTTTTAACTATTCACCGAAAAATAAATCATTTTAGAAATATATAAAAATATAACCATAATTTAATATTGATATGTATATTTTGAAAATGAATTTAAAATTTTAATGTTAGTAAAATTTTATTTTCAAATTATTCTTTAAAATATTTTCCATGAATATACAATTTTTTTAGAAAAAAAATATTATTTCCTTTTAACTAAAAAATTACAATTATTAGTTAAATGTATATAACTCTATAAAATCTTATTAATGAATATAAAAAGAAATGAAAATGATTTATGTTAACATTTCTAGGGATGTTAAATAGTTATTCTTGGATAGAAGACAATCTGTCTTGGGACCATTACCTAAAATGCCTCATGCACCTAGATACCTGATCATGCCATCAACTACTAGCTATCAAAATGTCAATAAAAAGGATACCACTACTACAATAAAATATCAAATTATTTTCAGTTATAAATCTCTCCACCACTGGTTAATTATCTACTTCACCTCATAGAAATGGAAAAATATAAATACTACTTCATCATAGAAATTTTTACAATGTATGTGCTCAAAAGTACTCTTCATAAACTAGGCATATGGTGTATCATGAGTGTATTTTGATACTTTATACATAATATATGACTGATATTATTCCAATATAGATCATGATAAGATCTTATAAATTTACTACTAACAACATAACAGGGTAAATGTTATATATGAAATGATGCTCAACCTGTATCCAAGTGATAGTCGCCTCTTCAATCATCATTGTCACCAGGATTCACCATTTCATTACAGGTCAATTGACAAGAATCATCTCTATGACCACTATTATATCATAAGGGGCCATAAATATTTGAAAAAATTACTAAATTCCCTTGAGTCAGTCCTTTAACGCCCATTTGATCATATTAAATAGAATCAAGGGGGATCAATCCCTCTTAAAGTAGTGGTTTGTTTTCAGCATTCACATGTCATCTACTAATACATCACGAATAACTAGATTCTCAACAGGTGGAGGTTCAATTGAAAACCACATTTTGGTTCCCATATTACATATAAACATGAATAGATACATCATTACATAGTGGATCATCTTCCCAATCCTTCTATAGAATCCTAGAATGATAATACCATGTAGTATTTCTCTAAAATAAAGACACACCATGTCAAGAGAATATCTTCATGGATGACTCATGAAGTAAAAAAGAATCCAATACCCCCCTTATTATAATTTTCATATAATTTTGTTTCTATGATAACTAGTTCATGTGGTTTCCATGTCAATAAGATTGTTATCAGGGGTCTGGTGAATGGATACATCATCCTTACACCGTAATTGTAGCTCTGTTCATGAGATCTGAACTACTAAACCAGGAATAGTGTGCCACTAATTCCAAATCTAATTGAAATTTCAAGACTATGTCCAAATTACATTCATATTAATACCCACACTGATTCTACTATATAATGACATAACCCACCTAGGTCCAGTTTTTCTGCAGCAATCCAAATGTTACTCCCTAGTCCAGCTCCCTTAATGCAAGGGATAATGGCTACCATTGATTAAATACATAAGACAGATGGGAGGTATTATAATATAGTTCATCTATGCACACATGAAACATCTATATACACCATTTTTATTGGTAAATAAATGAATATATAATACAAAACATATATGCATACAAATAATAACACATTAGATTATAAATAAATTACATTAAGGAAAAAAGAAAACAATCAAGGAAACCAAATATAAAAAATATAATTTGATACTAGTAAAATTTATAATATAAAGAAGAATATTTTATAATAGCTTATGGTCCAGATAGCAAAACTATGATCCACCTACACAATGTCGTCCTCAATAACTTAAAAACCCTCCATTTCATATATATAACAAAACCTGGGTTTGTAGAGTGCATGCATGGGTTAATATAAACCCGAAAAGTAGGGCACCATGGAATAATATAACCTAATGCATAAAAATAGTAAGCTTAATAGAAATGATGATGAAATCACAGGAACACTCAATTATAGAAACCTGATCTAAATGAAATTTCATGTTCCTAATTTCATCATTAGATTACAATAAATACATCAATTTAACACTCAATTGAAAGAACAGGACCCATTTACTTCAAAAAACTAATCGAGATCATCTAATAGGTGTTACCTGTTGGGCATCACAAGGAATAGGTACATGGTATTACATTGAATATATTGACACAGAAGTAGGGGATCACACTTACTGTATATGGGGATAACTAACACTACTTAAATTAACCAAATAGATTTAGTATCACATCCCTTGAATGTCTACAATGAGATTTATAAGCCAACATATGTAATAATGTTAGAGGACCACACCATTGTATATAATAAAATATCGAACCATAAACAAATCTGACACTAATAAGGGATCCTAAATCATATTCTAGTGACATATTGCCTTATTGTACCCTTAAGGAGATAGGACACGGAAACATAACTTGTCAATACCTAATATGAAATAAGAGAATGCACTCTCCAACCTTCCATAAAAGGGGTACATAGTGTGTATAGGGAACAAAATATGTATCCTTCTCTGTCTGGACATTCCCAAGTCTGTGTCCAATTAGTTCTTTTAATGGATATTTTCTTCTTTTAAGCCTTTTTATAATTGAAATTACCATGTACCATGACCATTATCATTTTCTTTTTTCATTCCAATGTTTTTGTATACAATTACATACAACGAAGAGTATCCTCTGGTCACAAGGCATGTATATAGAACACATTCCATGTAATATTTACCAAAATGCATTAACGTTTCAACCATGGAATAGGGTTCCAATTATATGTGTTCTTTCAAACTATACATAAAGTATTTGTGGAATTTCCATGGAATTATGTCATTGAACACCTTATATGAAATCCTTAAATGATATTGACGTCTTTAAAAATAATTCTAATAAATTAGTTGTTAATTTTTACATTAGAAATACAATATTTTATAATCATTAATAATATATTTATTATGATGAATATTATTTTTTAATTTTTTAAACATAGAGAAATTATTATAAATAATATTTGATAAAAAATAATATATATGTAATAATCTATTATGCATAATTTTTGAAAACAAATTTATAGCTTAGACTATATAAACAGTAATATTCTAGGAAATTTATTAGGGTGTATTTGGATGGAATTTATCTTGGTGATTTTTACCTTTAAAATATTGCCCTGGTGTTTTCAAACTCATTTTCTAATAAGGGTTTATGGGGAACTATAATTCCATTTCTAATTTTATTTTAATCATATATTGCTTTATTAATTTTCCTTAAAAACATTGACCTACATTGTAATAAATCTATTAAATGATACATTTGGTTTTATCCTCATGGTGAAAAACGATTGTTGTTTCATTTGTACTATGGGACTGAATTTTTGTACTTGTAATGGATTGTGACACCCAACTAAAATTTACGTGTTGTATTGATTATCGCTATTCTAAAAATGGATATTTTTAATTATATTATTAAAGCACATAAATAACTAATGTTTTCGTAAGAATAACTTTTCTTAGGGATAGAGGTATGTGTTTAGTATATATAAGATTATATGAATATGAGGAAATAGTAAAATTGATCCATTAATATTGTTTTATTTCCCACATAATTTTTTTAACATTGATATGATCAACAAAATTTAATAAAATGGAATATTCATACAACATTTTGACTATTTGACCATCTCACAATCCCTGGAAACTAGTAATTTAAAATAAGGTGTTTTAATGGATTTGTAGAATTGTTATATATATATATTTATTTATTTATTTATGTGTTTTTTTTAATTGTATCAAATACATAAAAATGTAATAAATTAAAAATTTGAAATGGTTTGAACAAGTTCTAATTTGGTGGTATTCTTTAAATGCCACCCTTGTGTTATATACATAAAAACTGATATTAGAGTTCTAGAGGGTGTTAAACATATAAGAAATTAACATCGAGATATCACATTATATAAATATGAATGACCCAATATTGTTCATGAATCATTATGTTTTAATGAAGTGGTAAATAGTTTTTTAAATTACAATGTCATGAATATTTTTTATTTTCTTATTAACAATAAATTTATTAGTTATATATCATATAGTAAAAAAAATTATATTTAGTTAATTATTCATGTCAAAAAATATGACATATATATGACAAATATAACATGATAAAGAGTGTAAATAATTTGTTATCATGACATTATCATGGGTAAAAAATAAACTACTTATCAAATGATTAATTAATTCTAATGAATAGTAAATATAGTGAGTTCTTTAAGAGAAAACAAAGAAAAAAATATTTATTGAATGTAAAATTAGGTCATTATAAGATAAATTAATTTAAAATATGTTTTTGTAAATTTAATATATAATTTCAATTAATACAAATATATTGAAATCATATTTTCATTTTATCAGTATAAACTGGATAATAAATATTATTATGATGAAAAACATAATAAATGAAAATGGATTTATTGTAAATGATATTGTAATGTTACTTCTTACACTTATGTTAGTTTGTTACATAGATGTGAAATACATTATTATAGATAAATGTTAAATTGAATTTACAAAAGGAATAAATTCTACTATAGGAAAATAAGAATGGATTATCCTTGAGATTATTATAAAGGAAATAAGATAGGTAATATTATACCAAATATACTAAAATATATGTTGTTATAAATGTTGAATAAAATTATATATCATGACACAATTAACCAGGAAAAACTATGCAAAAACGAATAAGGTGATAAATAGAAAATGAGAAGTGAGATATTAATGTTTAAAAAATTTAACCTAAAAATTAAAATTTTCGTGATGAATCCAGAACATAAAATTAATAACATAACATGTGTTTTATAGATTCAATAATCTAGTTTAGAGAATATGGTTATTTTTGAAATTAATTTTATTCTTAAAATGATACTATTAATGAGTTATATGAAGATAATAATATATTAAAAATGATACTATTTATAATTCTGAAATTTATAATTAATATAAATATAAGAATAATACGATTTTATATGAGACAAAGAGTATATTATAAGAATAACAATTTTAAAGAGGAAAATTATATATATATATATATATAATGACTTTTTTCGATGTAAAATGATGTTTAATAATGAATTTAATAAAAAATAAGTGATAAAATTGTCATTTTCTACAATATTATTGAATATAATATATTTAATATTATATAGATGAAAAAGAATTTATAAAACATTATTTATGATGGAAGATTTTTAGAAAATATGAGGAGTATGAGAAAAATTATTTTACATGTATTTAAACAATAATTTTAGAAAATGTAATAAAAATTCTATAAAAATAATTATAGATGATGTATATGTAGGGTTACATGTTATAGTTGTCGGTTGAATGGAAAATATCATAGATGGTTTTCATTATCATTTATAACATCCTTTAAACTAATTATGAAATTTATTTATTTATCATTATCTTCAAGAATTTATATGAATAAATTCATTAAATATTTCCATATTCTAAAAAATTTATTTATTAATCCCATTAAATCCAATGATTCATCTGTACTA
Organism: Viscum album; assembly: GCA_963277665.1. Taxonomy (NCBI): domain Eukaryota; kingdom Viridiplantae; phylum Streptophyta; class Magnoliopsida; order Santalales; family Viscaceae; genus Viscum; species Viscum album. Next base: position 2,078,866,583 of record OY728152.1, on the reverse strand, counting down.
AATCTATATTGGAACTAATGTTTTAGGATATATTCTGATTTTGTTTCAATAGGGATACAAGGTATATAGATATTACATTCACCAAACCCATGATTATTGATCCATCAAATATTTTTTAATTAAATAGATGTGATTGAGGTAATATTACTTATAGAGACAATTCAAAATGAAATACCAAAGGTTGTAATGATGATGGAATTTAACAAAAATAAATTCAATTATATTTTTATATTCTAAACATTTAACAAAATATAATTAAAATTTCATAGTTATTCAATGATGGAATTTTTTTAATGCTAAAAATTAAAAATGAATTATTTTTAAAGATAAATAATTATTTTTTTACATTAATAGAAATGATTTTGTTTCTATAAATTTGTTTTAACAAACAGGTCTAAATTATTAGTAATTTCAATTTCATATATTTAATTGACATTTTATGAGTCATAAATATTTTAGAATACTACAAAAGATCTCTAATGATGAACTTATTTTGATGATCCATGATTAAGAATATGACTATTATTAAATTTACTACTAATACAAGAATGGATAACAACAACAGTATTTTGGTATCTATAAAATATGTTAATACTATATGAAATCCCCAATAAGTACATCTAGACTTTTTTTTACTATTCAGACGGAGATTCATTGTAGAATAAAACATGTATTTTCACCGTTTATTATTATAGAATATTTTTATGGGTTTATATCAATACACAAACAATTAAAACATCAAAAAACAATTTTCCCATTTTATACTCATTAAAAATGAGGGAGGTTATTTATTTAGATCAATAAGAAATGATTTATGACGAGAATATAAATATATAATATTTTAGTTGTTTGGTAATAATATAAATTTATTTTTAAAACATTTCATTTATTAGAATGCCCCCCCCCCCTCAAATAATAGTGAAGTAGAAAAAACATGTTTATTCATGAAATAGATAGAACTATGTTATTTGAATATATTTAACAAAAAAATTATTATTGAAACTATGAATATATTTTTTAAATGAAATTACTTAAATTCTAATTTCAATGAAAACTCCACATAGACCATGGGATAGAGTTCCACTAAAATATGATTATTTTAGTGTTCATGGTTATAAATATATTATCCTCAATACTAATTAATGATTATATTATTTTGATAAATAATATGATATAGGGATATTTATAGGTTATTATAATTTTAATAAAGCATAATGAATCTTTTAGAAAATATCCATATATATTGAATAATTTTTTTCACATTATGTTTGATGAAAAATATTTAAAATATAAATCAACAATATTAAATCAGAATGAAATGTATAATATTGATTCCAAATTTAGGGAAATTTGATTCATATAATTAGGTGCATATAATAAATTTTATGATTTTAGAGAAATCATAATGATCTTCTTAAAGATAATTCTCTTAGAGATATTTAGTTTAGAGAAAAACATATATATTATTCCAATACAATTATTCTCAATATACTTGAATTTATAAATTTTAATAACATTTAGATTGTTGAATCATTATAATATACCTTCACAATTTAAGATTTAAAAGTTGAAATAAATTATTATTATAGGTATAATGTTTGAACATTATTAAAACTATTTAAAAAGTCACTACAAATTTTAAAATGTTTTTAATTTTTTTATTTAGTTTATAAATCATTGCTTATTGTATCCCTGTAGAACCGATATTGAATTTAAAAGTTAGTTTTATTTCAATTTTTGATGTTGGAAAATATAAAGAAAAAGATCAAGTGGCATGTTTAAATTTTTAGGAAATTTTACTTTTTTATTGTGCTTTAATTGAACTATTGTTTGTTTCTTTATATTTTGTAGAATAGTAATATACAACTATTTATAGTTGTTGTTCTCATTATTTAAAAATTTTTAATTATATTTTGATAATAATGATTAAATTAGTCATATTTTCTGTGAAAATGTATCTTTTAATTCTACTTCTTAAAACCCATTACAACAATATAGAATAATGAGTATCGAATATAAATATCATTTCATTATGAAACATGTAAAAAGAGAGAGAATATTTTATAAATTTTCAACTTGGGATGATCAATAGGATGCATATTAACTAATCCATTAGATATAATTATGTTAAAAACGATTCATTTTGGACATGGTATAAAGGACATATCATTTAATTCTATACGGATCTTGGGGAGTATATAATATTTTTTATTATATCAAAATTATTATTTGGATCTTTTATTAAATATTTTTTTATATAAAAATTATTTTTCATATTCACATTTAAATCTATTTCGGAATCAAGAACAATAAATTTCAGTGGTGTTATAATGGTTTAAATATTTATTTATTTCTATAAAAAATAATAAATCCTTTTAAATATATTGATAATTTTTACGGGATTTATGTTGAAATACATTTTTTTAATATGCAAAAAATCTACTTTCACATATACTTATGTTCTCTAAAATTTTCGTTTTCAATTACAACAAATATTTTTTATTTGATGTGGAAACTTTATGATTTATTTCTATATAAAATTTTATTGTAATCATTTTTTTATCAATTACAATTTAAAAAATAGTTTTGTTTTTCTAAAATGTTGATTTAATTTATTTATATTTTTTATCCATGCTGAAAATTAATTAAATAGAGATAATATTTTATATATATGATACACGGTCACATAATAATGAAAAATTGGGATGTCTTAAATGTAGTTGATGTGTCTTTTTATCTCCCATTTTTCATATTTGATAGTTATGAAATAACCATTTTATTGATTCCCTAAAACATGAGTATAGAAATGAATAAAGGGTTTCATTTTTTAAAGAGTTCACTTATTGTAGACGAAATGAATGTTATTTAATTGGGTCATTCCACAATTTTTATTCATTGTTTAATTTTGATAAATAAGTATCATTCAACTATTCAGAATATTATTCACTAAAATCTTTTTGGTCATCCATCTTGGTGTTTTCAAAAGACATTATTTTTTAATTTTTTATGAATTTTAAATATTTATATTGTCTTTTTAACATATTAAAAATTTTATGAAATTCATTAATTTGAAAAGAATTCATTCATATATTATATAGATGATTTAAATGAATCAGTTTCTTAGGATGTATTATATCTTATGGTATATACATTATGATGAGATTTCATGTCATATGAATATATATTATTTTACACTTTTCCAATATCATCTGAGAATATGTATTTTGAGAGATACAAAATACATAGAAATTTTCTATTATTGTTATAAATTATTTTTTAGAATATATTTTCAGGATTATTAATAATTATTTAATTATTATAAAAAAAATATTTATAATTTTTTTCTCATTTTTCATTATTTTATAATTTATAAATGAACTATAATATGTTATTACAATTGTTTATTCCTGGAATTTACATTAAATAATAAGACAAATTCTAGGTAATCACAAAATAATTGTAATGAATTTCAATGATTATTTGAACAACTATTATTTTTTTATTTTTCATATTACATCTAAAATCACTTCAGTATAAAAGATGTATGAAAATAGTTTTATATTTAGAGTTTTTGAACAATATAAACGTATTTATAAATAAATATTGATGAATCTAGTTCTAAATATGTAAAAGATAGATTATTATGATATATAGAATGCATAATGAGAACAATGTCATCATATAAAATGATCAATATATAAACACTATTGATACGTGTATTGATATACATTATCATGAATTGATTTCCTTCTAATGGTTTAATTGATTCCCCATTTATGACCACTATTTTTATCTCTGTTATTAATGGTACAATAATTCCATATCCATTACTAGTGATATAAACTATGTGATGATGATTTTCTATTAAAAATTAGGACCTGTGTTGTAGTAAATCCATTAATATTTTTGTTTATGTTTTCCCAATGTTAATGAAAATACAGGTTCATTTTATTTTGATTCTGGGTTAAAAATGCTGGGGTAATAATGGATCATGAAAAAACAATAAAATTTTGTTTTTGTGTTTATTTTAATTATAATATTATATTCATTTTTGAATTATTTTATGAATCCCTAATACATTCATTAATTTATTGGGCTTTATTTCACTCTGTGATGGGGAGTTGTGGTGAGTTGACATAGGATCATGTTAATCTAAATTACTAAAAATATAATTTTTTTATGTATTTTATTATATATATACTTAATAACATTAAATTTAATATAAAATTTTAACCTTTTCAAACTTGTCAATTCACTCTCCTAATCTTCCTTCTAAAATGTCAAAAATACCAACATCTGGGTGATCACTATATAGTCATGTTTTTTGGCAGCCCTAGGTCAATTATTATAAATCCTCATTATGATTTATATCATTACCATAATGATAAAATTATTACCATTTTTTGATTTTGGTATAGTTAACAATAATTACATTCACTTATATAATCTATATATTTTTCATTTTTATTTACTAGGAGGATTTGTTAGATATGATTCACTATAAGTGGGTTATTTTAGTATAAGATATTAAATATATTTCTTTTAACGACTATGAAATATGTTACACCTCATCCTATATTAGGAGATATTATCTGAACTACCACATAAACTCATGAAATACTTCTAATATAGAATATTCTATAGACTAATTCTAACATTATATTTTCTCTTTTAGATAACATTCTTTATAATACTCTGACCCAAATCATCATATCTGATAAAAACATCCATATAACCTAATAGACCCTTACCCTATTTAAAGATTCTACTAATTAGTGGTAAGTTTCTAATATATTATGTTTTTACTATGACCTCAATAATCATATTTTTTATTGGATGATTACGAATAACATAATCCAACCACATAACATAGAAAAAAATTACAAGAGTAATTTCTATAAAAAATGATCAATCATGTCATAAAAAAGTAATTAGTGGACACACAATGTTGCATGCCAAAAAGTATACCATTCTACAAGAAGTGAAAATAGATAAAAGTGTCACAAAAATTTTCAATAGTCGTTCCTCATACCATGTCCGTGTCGCAACACCTTCCCCCTTAGTAACATCTTAAGGGTCCCTTTCCCTTTACATATAGAAGAACATAATGTATATACATGTATTGTGATTCCCATAAAGGGTGTGAGTATAAAAGTAGTCAGAAAACACCAATGAATCCTTAACATTAGTGCAATAGAAGAAGAACAATATTCTATGACAAAAATGTTCAGATGAAATAAAACAATAGAATGGTGTTCCAAGTGATCTGGTTCTAAATAGATCACTATAAGCATAGGATATACCTGCTTTAGATTAATACCATTAGAATTTCCATAATATTAATCGTGGACATGGGTTTAATACATAGCCATTCTATATAATAATGAGAATCCCCAAGGACATATATTCATGAGTCAGCAGAAAAGGACTTGTTCCCCATCAATATATTGACTCTAGCTATAACTACTTAATACCCAAACACCACATTAATCAATCCTTATGGTCATCATATATCGAAATTTTGTATCATGTTGAGACAAAATCTCATTATGTAGTGTCTCTTTCATGGTTCTAGACACAAATCCATTATACGTATTCAATGATTCTTAGTCTATCATTTTTATCATCACATATCATACATCCCAACTAATATAGTTAAGAAAATAATAGTGATATTCCCTTAAATTATATTAAAAGATAAAAAAATGGTTCATACATCCATGCACAATGGGGATTTTAATAGATAGAAACAAAAAATCATATTAATAATGATTCTCAATAGCCACACAAAAAAACACACACTTATAAAAACATCTATTCATTAAAAAACACAGGTCTCACTAGTTCCAAATGCAAACAAACATGATATAAAGCAATAATGGGTCTCAATTACCCATTAATAATCAATTATATAAGGGAAAAATAATATACAGGGCCCCAAGATGGTATCTTCTATCTTCCATTACCATAAGGAAGATAAATACCAAAAATTTCCACGGAATGGAACCCCTATCACACACAGTCACCAATGTTCACTAGATATGGATCTAATCAATCTTTATATTAATTAGTATATTCACATGAATGACTATCATGACCCATCCTCAGGGCCCATGCCGTGACTACCCCAAGCCCGCCTTCCATAGGCCAGGGGTTGGTGACTAGCACCAATGTGTAAATCCCGGTAAAATGGAAGGCATTGCCTTTGTAAAGTAAAAAAACCACGGAGAAAGAAAACAGTAGAAGTAAACACTAAGTAAAAACTGAGTACAATAGTAAGTGAGGAAAAGTAAGTGGGCCAATATACAAACCCAAAATGAAAGTAAATTACAACTCGAAAGGGAAGACAACAATTGAAAGTAAAGCTACAATATCGAGCTGTCCACTAGAATTCCCAATTGAAGGGTGAGTAAAAATAGCCTCCACATCTCCTAGAGTCCAACCGTTCGCTCCGAGTACGTCCCGCTCAGTGGGCAACCTCCTGGTATCATCCTGCTCTGCAAGCCTCAACCACGATCCGCGATGTCCGTCGTCTGCAACCATCACAATATAGTGCGGGCATAGCCCATGCAGGGTTGAGTATAAGCTACTCAGTAGGGACCTCGAGACCCCGTAAGGTCTCCCAGAAACCACAATGGATAGACCACAAAGAAAAGATACAATCATGAAGTAACATCCGAAACTGGTTAGCTATATGCCCATACATATACCTATGTCATCAATACCAGTATGCTCCAACTTCTGAGCTCATGTACAACCCAGTCCACAAAAGAAATCAAAACGTAAATGTGATATCACAACACAATCCACATCGGAAAGCAAAACATGATTCAGCTCACTCAGGTATACTTTTTCGTATGATGATAAAGATGATAAAATATTTCCATTGATTTATCTAAGCTGTCAGACCCACAAAGGATTGATAGGTACTAACCCCCACAATGAAACACAAAGGATCTGACCCACAAAGATCGACAGGTAACTATACCCCGCAATGACCCACAAAGGATCTGACCCAAAAAGGATCAATAGGTAACTAACCCCCGCAAAGATCCACAAAGGATCGTACCCACATAGGATCTGTAGGCGTTGGGACATACAGGACCGCTGAGTGCTGACCCACACAGGATCAGACCCACATGGGATCAGTAGCACTGATCCACGTAGGATCGCTGAGTGATGTAGTCGTCATCGTCGAATCCAATCCGGATCTCTGTACAGTCGTCATCATCGTAGTTGTAGCCAGCCCTAGGGTTCCTGCACACAAAAAACTCATTTGGGAGGGTCTGCTCCATGAGCCGAGAGGGTGATATATCAACTGACACAATGTCCAGAGTTGATGTATCCAAAAGTTCCATATCGTCATCAGGAACTCAACGTCGCAGACGGCGTGTCAACCGAATGCCCGGTCTGAGAGTTATTGGCCTTTTCGTCCCAGGGGCCCGGTTGGTTTTTAAGTCAAATCCAACCTGACCATACTCCACCTGCATCCAAATCATAGGCAGGGTAAGCAAAAAGATCCATCTCCCTAAGAGTAATCCATCAAATTCGATGGCATGACAATCGGACATCCGGATCTCAAGTTATGATCATTTATATAAAGGTGGTTCTCTCGGAGTGTGTCTAGTACGACCCGCAAGGTGTAGGCGTGCTACTCCTCAGTCGTCAATTATATCAAAATGTCGTCGATGAAGACCACGACAAATCGATCGAGTTATGGATGAAAGATCCTATTCATGAGGCCCATGAACACTGCTGGATCATTGGTTACGCCAAAAGACATAACCAAAAACTCATAGTGGCCATACCGACATCTGAAGGCCGTCTTCTGAAGATCCCCGTCCCGAACTATGAGCTGATGATAGCCTGGAGTGAGGTCTATCTTTGAGAACCATTGTGCTCCCTTGAGATGATTGAAAAGGTCATCAATCCTCGGTAGCGAATACTTGTTTCTCACTGTCAACTGGTTCAGGAGACAATAGTCGACACATAGTCACAAGCTCCCATCCACCATCATGGAAAACAATATCGGGGAATCCCAATGTCAAACACTAGGTCGGAATAAACCCTTGCCCTGCATGTCCTCCAACTATACACGTAGCTCTAGAAGCTTGGTGGGAGGCATCTGATTTGCTGGAGTGGATATCGGAGCTGTCTCGGGGTACAGATCAACAAAAAATTCTACCTATCTGCGAGGAGGTAGTCCTGGAATGCCGTCGGGAAAGACATCCGCATACTGATCCACCACTGAAGGAAAACTAGGACTCTGAACATCAATTGCTCCTAGGATGTGGCTATTTAACTGATGAGTGATGGGATGTCCTCTCCTCTGCGGAAGTCCATCCTGTGCTGCGAAGGCTCCATTCTCGTCGGTGAAGGTGAACCTACTCCCGTTGTTGTGTACACATCGCACCTTGATCCTAATACAGTAAATATATGCATGCACTATAGATAACAAATCCATGCCCATGATGACGTCATAAGGCCTCGACGCTGGTACAAGAAGATCCCAGCCGAAGCTCTCACCTCCTAGAGTAAGCTCACACTGCCGGCACTAGTGCATAATCATCGAGTCTGCTCCCGTAGGAGTCTCTAGCCGTAAGGATCGAACCAACAGCTCTGTCTGAATCTTCGAGCTCCGAACAAGGGCATCGACTATGAAATAGTGACTCGATTTTGTGTCTATAAGAACTGCAGAAAAGGTGGAATAAACACATATAGTACCTCGAATCATCTCGGGCACGTCGTGGTCATAGGCCTCTTCTACCTGATGGTGTGCCTGTCTCTGCCTTCCATAATGCTGTAGCCGGGGTGGACCTCATAGTGTTGGTGGTTGTAGAGCCTCAAAGAATCTCCCACCACCTGCTGCTCGACCAGCTCATCTGCCTCATCCGCCTTCTCCCTGCGGACCACCACGGTTGACCCTCTGCCTTTTCCTGGGTGGCCCCTCATCCGTGTGTTGCTCCTTAGCATGGTGGGTCGGGCAGTCACGAGCCATGTGGCCCTGCCCGCCGCATGTATAGCACTGCCTGCCACTCGAAAGACTGGCTCCACGTTGTGTGCCCCGCACTGCTGAGCCAGTTTCATGAGGTTGTCTGGCTGAGGGCCTGTTCTTCCTTGACCCATGAGTCATCTGACGACTGCCTGCTATAGAGGACTCTTCTACGTGCCTCCCCTCAGTAGGTCTCGCTGCTAATGAAGGCTCAACAAGGAAGATATTGATCAAAAGGGCTCGCTCCAGTACTCCTGCATGAGTCGGAATGCGGAGGGAGATCAGCGATGCCCTGATCTCATGTGTCAATCCCTACTCAATGGTTCGGGCCCTGAAGAATGGGTCCCGTACCAGGTCTGTCGAGTAGCACGAGAGATCGGTAAATCTCTCCGAGTACTGGGTGACCATCAAGCTGCCCTGTCACAGCTGAAGAAGCTCCTGGATGCATACCGCGCGGAGGGTGGCTGGGACGAACTCCGAGCGGAAGAGGCTCTCAAAGTCCACCCAGAGGAGAGATGCCTCATCGTACACCTGGAGCATCAAGCTCAACCATCGGCCCGCTACAACATGTAGTAAGCTAGATGTGAGGATCACCATGAGGTATGCTGGTGTCCTCACTAACCTGAAAACTCGTACAACTGCCTCCAGCCAGTCCTTGGAGGCCTGGGAGTCCGTATCCCCGCGGAACCTAGGCGGTCGCTGGCACTGGAACTCGTGCAGTTCACTAAGGCGACGTGCATCGTCAGCAGTTGGGGATGGAAGCATTCGTGGCTCGGTGGGTAAAGGTATCACCGGTGCCTCCCTGTCAAAGGGCCCTGTACTGAGGCCTCGTCGCTCGGTGGGCTGTCGTCACGCTCAACTCTCGGAACCCTAGCTGGTTTCCATCGTGGGGCCATCCAGAAAAGGAAACAGGTACGCCACGATCAGAACAGTATACCTTGTGAGATGACACAAATTAATCACAAAGAAAACTTGAAACACCCATGCAATCAATGTTTTCACGCATTAAGTCGAAAATCCGAAGTCAGGGTCCTGGTGTACGGATACGTCGGCCACCACACCAACACTGGACTCCCTGAACTGATAACCGAACCCAATACGCTTAACAATATTGCTTCACATAGAAAAGGATCAGAGTCCAATGTTCTGTGGTAGAACCGATCTCCTATGATACCAATTTGTCACGACCCGTCCTCGGGGCTCGTTCCGTGACTACCCCAAGCACACCTTCCATAGACCAGGGGCTGGCAACTAGCACCAAGGAGTAAATCCCAGTAAAAAGGAAGGCATTGCCTTTGTAAAGTAAAAAAATACCATGGAGAAAGCAGGTAGTATAAGTAAACACTAAGTAAAAACTGAGTAAAACAGTAAGTGAGGAAAAGTAAGTGTGCCAGTATACAAACCCAAAATGAACGTAAAGTACAACTCGAAAGGGAAAGCAGCAACTAAAAGTAAAGCCGCAAAGTCGAGCTGTCCACTGGATGTCCCACCTGAAGGGTGAGTACAGATATCCTCCACAGCTCCTCGGTTCCAACCGTACGCTCCGAGTACGTCCCACCCAGTGGTCCACCTCCATGTATCATCCTGCTCCGCAAGCTTCATCCACGATCAGTGCTGTCCATCGTCTACAACCATCAAAACGTAGTGCGGGCATACCCCCGTGTAGGGGTGAGTATAAGCTACTTAGTAGGGACCCTGATACCCCCGAAGGTCTCCCAGAGTCCACAATGGATGAACCATAAAGGAAAGATACAATCAAAAAGTAACATCCGACACTGGTTAGGTATATGCCCATACATATACCGAAGTCATCAATTCCAGTATGCTACAACTTCCAGGATCAAGTACAACCCAGTCCACACATGAAAGAAAAACGTAAATCCACATAGGATAGAACAACACAATCCACATAGGAAATCAAAACATGATTCAGCTCACAGAGGTATACTTTTTCGTATGACGATATATATGATCAAATATTGCCACTGATTCATCTAATCTGTCAGACCCACAAAGGATTGATAGGTACTAACCCCTGAAATGACCCACAAAGGATCTGACCCACAAAGGATCGATAGGTAACTATCCCCCGCAATGTCCCTCAAAGGATCTGACCCACAAAGGATCGATAGGTAACTAACCCCCACAAAGACCCACAAAGGATCAGACCCACACAGGATCTATAGGCGCTGGGTCATACAGGACTGCTGAGTGCTGACCCACATATGATCGGACCCACATAGGATTAGTAGAACTGATCCAGGAAGGATATCTGAGTGCTATAGTCATTGTCGTCGAATCCAATGCCGATCTATGTATAGTTATCATCGTCGTAGTCGCAGCCAACTCTAGGGTTCCCGCACACAGCAAACTCATTCAGGAAGGTCTGATCCACGAGCCAAGAGGGTGATACATCAACTGACAGAAAGTCCGGAGTTGATTTATTCAAAAGTTCTGTATCGTCAATAGGAACTCAACGTCGCAGAAGGCGGGTCAATCGGACGCCCAGTCTGAGAGTTATTGTCTTTTTCGTCCCAGGGGCCCGGTGGATTTTTAAGTCAAAACCAACCTGACCGTACTCCACCTGATTCCAAAACTCAGGAGGATAAAGACAAAAGATCCGTCTCACTAAGAGGAATCCATCAAATTGTATGGGACGTTAATCGGACGTCCGGATTTCATGTTATGAGTGTTTCCGCTCCGAGGGCCCGGTTGGTTTCGTGTACAAACCTACCCAACAGAACCCAAATTACTCTGAAACATTGAGTGCGATATACCGAAAAGACTGTCTCGATCCATGAATCGCATCACAACTGATGGTCCATTGATCAGAGGCACATATCTCACGTTATGAGTAAAATTCTGAAAAGGGTCTGAAAACAGGGGGTCTGGGCGTGGACCGACCTGGCCCAACCCCCCCTCCCCTTGGGCGACCCGAAAAGGGTCCACCCGACCCGGTTCTGGGTCCGACCTTACTGGGCGCAACCCGGCCCGGCCGGCGTGGCCCAGCCTGGCTCAGCATGGGCGCGACCCGGTTGGCGCTGGCTGGGGGGCCAGCAGGTAACCTCAGCCGGTTACGGCCGAACGGATCCGGGGGGGGGGGGGGGGGCTCTGCCCGCACGTGAAGGAGGCACGACCCCGCGTGGTGCCTTCCTTGCCAGAAGACGCTACCAGCTGCCACATCCCATCCCCCTCCGGTCCCACGCGGTTTCGGGACCGCGCCCTGCCGCCACGACTTCATCTGCGGTGGCTACTTCCAGGGCGCGCCGGGCGCCACCGGCGGGCTACTCCGTGGACCACCGGATGAGTTCTGGTGGTCGGAAAAATGTGCCGTCTTCGGCAATGGCCCTCCTGGGGCCCATCATATACTATGAGGACCTCACATCACCCGTGATTCTTGTTTCATCGTCATCCACCCTGTCATACGTCATGAACGAAAGGGGCGGCGGGTTCAGACATGTTTGTTGGTCCACAACCACCGCGTTAGCGGGTTTTAAAAGTGTCACAACAAAAATTTAATCATACGCCACGGGTATAAATCACAATGATTTAAAATAATCAACCCCTACCTCAATGTTTTCGTCGAATGTGAGTTCGTCGCGGAATTTATGGTTACGGAAGAAGAGGATCGTCGCGTCGCGGAAGGGGAGTTGATGTCGTCGCGATAAACGGCGTCGCGTCGACGATCTTTGAGGGTCAAAAACACACAGATTTTACTACCCCATTTAAACCCAAGTTGAGGATAAAAAATCACAAGTAATTAAAAGAACCACTATCCCCTACCTCAATCTATTATTGATCGAATATTTCCGTGGGGAATGAATGTTGCGGAAGGAGCGTCGCGGAAGGAGGATCGTCACATCGCACCGTCGATCTCCGAGGATCTGGAGTTCTTCATCGCCCTTCGTCAGAGGCCGGTGTTCTTCGTGTTCTTCAAATTCTTCATGAAGAAGGACAAAGATCTCCAGGACTTAGAGCTTCCTCCAATTCCTCTCAACAAGCAACCCTCAAGTAAACACGTGTTGGTATTATTTTATTCTCATGCCAACGATTTGAAATTCCAAGTTAAGAAACAAACCATTAATTCGATAAATTAATGGTAACAACTTAACTACCCAATAAATGAGGCGTTTCATAACTCAAAAAAAAACTACGGTTGAAATTATTTAAAATAGGTTTTCGCAGGTGCGTTACTTAGTGGAAAAGAAATGGTGGGGCTCGTGTGGGACCCACCTCAATAATATCATACCATGTGGGTAGGATATCGTGGGTCCCACCATATCCACTTAACCTGGATTAAGTGGCTTTAAGTGGCATTAAGTGAAATAAAATTAAGTGTCACATCACCTTTATTTTATTTCTTAACTTAACCCCAAAAATTAAAAACCACACCCGAGCAAACACAACTCTGGAAAAGGCGTTTCTTAGCAAATATTGGCACTACGATTCCATCAGTAGCCTTGAAATTCAATTCTGAGCACCGGTTCAAAAGGTAGAAAAAACAGCTCGTTCGTTCACTGAACGTACCTGAGCCAAACTTCGAGAAATGATTCTGGGGCACACTGGGCCTCGGAATCAGGTGCTGTCAGAATCTTCGTTCATGTAAAATTTCAATGAAGATTAAGAAAAAAAATTCCTTGAATTTGTTATGGGTCTTTACAAAGACTACAAGAAATTAAGGATGTTTCATCTATGATTGGGTTTACTACACATGTATTCCCCAACATTCAAGTTATAATTGATTCGTATAAGAACACTAATAACAAAATTTCATTATTTGAGAAGAAAAATGGAATGTGATTTGAGTGATTGTATTGTTAAGCATTTCTTGATTTGTTTACAATATGATTTTCGATTCCTTTTTCATATTTTCAATTATTTTCATTAGTATTTCTGTCACATTCATATTTTCATTTTGTTAAACCAATTGAGAAGAAAACATAAATTCATCCCAATGTGTGAAAAATATTATGTTAAAGCATTGAATCTTCTACCATTCCAACATGAATACTTTTATAATGCTTTGTTGTTAGGTTCACCTTTGAGGTTCTATTTTGATTTAATCATTAATCATATGGAATGTTGTCAAGAATGTTAAAATGATGAAATAGTAGTGACTCATGTGTGATGTTTTCAAAACATGGATTATAAATGGAGAGATGTTCATGGTAGAGAGGTGGATTATTACTATATGTAAGGAACTAATAGTTGTGTAATCTATGTAATGAAAAATGATGTCTATTAGTTTTGAGTTTCATGTAAATTATCTTGGAGTTTGAATACATTTCCATATATTTGTGACATGTTTCATGAAGCTTCATATCATGTTAGGAGTGTTCATATAAGATAATATAATTATTAATATATATTTAATATGATATATATATTATAAATAATGATATCAATAAAAATATATATAAATTTGGGAAAAGTATTTGTAATAGCCAAATATAATATTCAAATAAATATATAATTTAAAAAGGTAAATTAATAATTTTATTTGTTATAATAAATATATAGATAAATGTTGATAATTTTTCATATAGATTAAATTTTGGTAATAATCTATAGAAATTTTTTTCTTATTAATCTATATATTTTTTACCAACATATATATTAACTATTGTAATTATTATAACTCCAATAAAACAATTTTATATGTCTTATTATCATCTAGCGGTAGAGTTTTTTCAAAAAATTTAATGAAAGAATTTTTTTTTCTAAAATTCATTACCAATAGAAATTGTACATTTAGCAACATCTATACCCCTTTTGGAAAAATGATTTTATTTTTTAGTGATTATATAATCAATTTACATGAGAGATATACATGTGACATCATACAAATAAATACATGGATCATTAACATGTTGTATAGAAAAATGAGTTAACAAAGGAAAGAGTTATGAGAATTGATAATAATGAGAAGAGTGATGTCAATAATGTTCATCGAATCATTGAAAACTCATAGAAATCATAAATAAAATCAGTTGGCATATTTAGAACACTATCTTTATAAAAAAATTTAAACGTTTTGTAGAAATAACAAGTAATATGTGTAATATATAGGAGAACCCCTCTAGTAAACCACTCCTCCTTTCCTCAATGTATTAATAACATTAAAAAATACATTGAAGAGATACAATGGTGACCAAAATTCATGTATGAAATATCATTCTAACCTATGATCTAAAATGTTTATAAAAACATTGTATAATCAATATCGAAATTAATAATTTTTCATGATCTATAATAGAGAAATCCCAATTTTATAAGCTATTTTCGGTTCCCTAATGATATATATTAGTAACGAACCCCATACATAAGCAATATCAGGAACACATATTATTTATATAATTACAAAGTACCATATCACTAATCAAAAATTTTATACTGAAATTTTTCATCATAAAACCCTTTTTAAATCAAATTTTTACCATGATAAAATTAACTATTATGTATTGAAATATCCTTTTATTTTAAAAATAATTATCAATAAGTCCAAGAAAAAATAATGTATGATTTTACACTGAATAAGAAGTTATATTCTAAAATGTAATACAAACATAATATAATTTTTATAGTGGTATGTAAATTCAACGACATCGTATTTGTTAAAAAGATCATTCCGTTTTTGTTTTAAATAATGTCAAACATTCCTTACCTAAGTTAATTTAAAAAAATTTGAAAAAAAATTCCATTATTAAACTCTCATGTTCAAAATAGAACATTCATAAAATAATTTAAAATACATTTTCATGGAAGGATAAAAGGTTTATAAGGAAAACATTAAAATGTGATTTTTAAAATATTATAGTCCCTTAAAACATTGGAAAAGTATTAACCACAAGACGTATGAAAGAATAATATTTTAAAAAATATTAAATATATTTAGAACAAATAAATACCTAATATAAATATTCAACTGGGATTTATATTTAATTCATAAATTAATAAAGCTTCATAATATCCAAATACATATCAAGGAATGGATAATGAGAAAATGTCTCTTTCCTCATGTCATGAATTTCTATGTTTGAACTTCATCACTATTATAGTCAACTAAAATAAATTATTTTATTTCTTAATATCCCTTTATAGGTCTAATACATAATAATTACCTCATTGATTCCACATCACTATTTGTCAAATATTTAAATACTTAATCAGTTAAGTCTTTGTTTGTATTTTGAGGATGATCAATCCATTGTTTCGAAATAGCTTACTTGTGTTATCGAGGTTATAGTCATGCAGATTTTATTCCATACATATTTATGAGTAAATATTTGGTTTTTCATCTATAATTATGGAAGGAAAGAATGTAATATTTTTATTTATATAATTAGAAAACTTTCATAAAAAATAATTTTATTTAAATAAACTTATATATGAAATCCACTTTATTTGGAAATGAATAAAATAATCACATCACTTCATGGAGGGATTGGGCCAATAATATATAAGAATGATGTTATTAGTTTTCCTTGGGTGGAAAATATAGAATGAAAATGACATATTTTCATTAAATATAGATAAATATTTCAGAAATATAATATTTATATCATTTTCTAAATAATATATATTCATTAACATTATCTTTAGTAAAGTTCCAGAAAATAATTAATGAAAAATGAGTTACATCACTCCATCTAGTGGTAGTCCACTTTATACAAAGGAAATGTTGTCATATCCATTAAAAAAATATAATTTCAGAAGTTAGTTGTGATTTTATAATTAATATAGAATAATAATTTCTCAAATATCACATATATAATAAAATAATAATTATTATATATTTCATATGTGATGATGAAAAAGGAATTTCATGAGTTGGTGAGGTAGTAGTCTACCTTATAGAAGAATTATGTTATTGATTTCAATTGGATGGAAGATTGGATTTATTTAGGTTATAATTATAAAATAAAAAAATATAATTATGTAAAATAAATTATTTTTACTATATCACTAAAGAATTGTATGATTTGAATATGGTAGAATAAGAATTAATATAAAATGTTCTGTAAAGGTAACCACATCTTCTTCAAAAAAACATCACTGGTAGAAAAAAATTTCTTTATATGAATATAATAACATCCTAATTATAGATTTTAGTCAAGTATATTGGTGAAAAGAATCTATATGATAAGTTATTGGATGATAAAAAAGGATTATAAGGGGTGAAGAGGAGAGGAAAGAGGTTTGTCTATTATAAGTGAGGCAACTGAAAAACAAGAAATTTATTAAATGAAAATGGTTTATAAATGTTTTTAACCTTTCATAGGATATTAAAATGAGGAGTTTCCTATAATTATATTATTAAAAATTAAAATACAGCTAAAAAATTATTTTATATAAGATTTATTGTTATTTAACATTTATCTTTTTTTAGTAGCCTGGTGGAACAATTTTCACTTTATCCACAATAATTGTTTTACGATATTCAATATTCATATTGAAAAAAATAAATTATTATATATCATATGGTACTATGATCATAATTATTAATTAATTCATATAAAAATAATTTATAATAATATGTAGATATTAATATAAAATAAAACATTTTGATGTACGAAAAAAATTGAATTTCAATAGATTTTTATTTTCAACAATATAATATTTTACATTCACTCTCTGACAGTATTCATCATTTTTTAAAATAAATTCATTTTTAAATATTTATAATTATAAAATAATATTTAATTCATTTTTCATTATGGGTTACATTAATTACTAATAATAGAGAAACATTGATTATTTTAAAATAGTTTATAGAAAAGTGAGTTTTAATCACAAGAATAAGTTTGTACTAAAATATATTGTAAATATTATTTTTATTAAATTAATTTTTTTTAAATATAATTAAATAATAATATTATTATTGTAAATAAAATTCAAATATTATTGGTTTTTTTAATTTGATTATTTTATTGAAATTAAAGGACAATATTATAGAAATCATTTTTACACTATTTAATGACAAATAAACATATTCCATAAAATCCAAAAATTTCAACTTACTTTTACTTGGATATTATTATTTTATTATTTTTCAATTTTTTCATATTAATTTTTAGTCAGTTCTATAAATTTATTATATTATTATATTATTGAAGTAAATTAAAAAACATTTTTTAACACAACGTATTTTTGGAGAAATAAATTACCTTGCAAAAAAAATTATTATTAATTTACATAAAATATATAAATAAATTTGAATTGAGTATTGAAACAATTTATTTTTTAAATTGGTTAATATTATTCAAAACTATCTCATTGTCATATATGTTAGAATGGTTACATTTTCATGGGTCATTTATTTTTGATGTTTCATGTCATAAACTATATAAAAATTATTTAACTTCATTAAAAGTATTTGGGTGTTTCAATGTCTCTTATCTATACCATGTAAGGTACTAGTGTCATCAAAATATTACCCATAATTTGTTCAGGCCAAAATTTTAACATAACAAAACAATATATCTTATGTTACTCGGTATGGCCATCATGCTATGTCTCTGTCATATGTGAGACCACAAGGGAATGATACCACTAACTTTTGTCCTAACCAATTATCATCTTCATAATCACAATTTACATATCAACCTTATATAATGGTGAAACAAATCATGATGACCCAACTACCATTATATATTATAATAAACCCCTCCAAGATCCATACATCCAAACCCAACATGGAAAAACACATATAGGCACAACTCAAAAATGATGCATGAGATTCAATAGCCATAGACACACACATCCATTTGATAATAATATATCTTGGTTCTCATAGTCTACTCACTAAAATATGATAAAAAACAAGAATTATCCTTAATAACACAATTATAAAATTCATTTATAAGGTCCAAATATTGTATGTGTTTCTTATTTTTAGCATGATAAAGAAAAATACCATGATCCTATATGAATGACCACCAAATAATTATATCTTAGTATTAATGACCATAATAAAAAATATATATAATCATATACTCTATAGAATTAGAATTCGGGGAATAGATAACACAGATAAGATGAAATAAACATCAACTTCTATGAAATGATTCTTCTTTAATGGTATATCTATGATTGAACGATGTGAGGCCATAAAATTTTTTGATTCATTGTTGATATATCTATCGATCAATAATTATTTATTAGATATGGATTAATATTAATTTATTTAGGAAAATATGATTAGATATTTTATCAGATAAAACTATATTAGGATTTGGGGACTTATAAGGTATAGGTCTGACATCATTTATTGTTTTTTTAATCTTGAAAATATCAATCAAAGATTAGAGGAAGAAAACCCCTATAGAACCAATGGAGATCTCTCAATGAGGTTATGATCACATTAGAGTGAGAAATGTGAACATGTCAATTGAATTATTGGTATAGTGAAAAAATAAGTGAACATTCTAAATGAGGACCAAATCTGAGTTCTATCGACAAGCTGATGGTCTTGAATCTGCATCCTGATGGGTTCTTTCAAAATGAACACAAAACTACCAGTAACAAAAGCTATACAATGGCCTTATTATTATTCATCATGGATCCTTATATAGACCTAAATCCCAATAACACCATTATGAGGAATCTTTTCCCATATTCTATACATCCATTGAATAAAACGTCATGGAAATATATTGAATGTTATAAAAAAACCACTTCATTATATTCATGGATATTTTATGATAGGTTGTAATGATTTATTTTTAATGTTAAGATATTTTTTAGAGAAAAATTAATGGAATATTTATTTGTTCAATAGGTTTTCACATCAACTTGTTTGAAAGTGTGGCATCCATGCTTATATAATTATTGGAAATAAAAATCAACATGTTTCATCCCCTCATTAAATAAATTAATGAAAATAACCTACCACTTTTCCATCAACCCTAAAAAATCCTTCAATCTCGATAGATTACATCAACCCAAATCATCAATATTTTCTCCCATACAAATCTTCCTTAGGCCACCAAACCCAGACCATTTTGGGTTCCCTAACTGGCCAATGATGTGTGTTACCTTGACTCAACTTTTTATTATCATTATAGAAGATTTAAATAAAAAACTAGTATTATTAAATACATATTTTTTTATTATCTCCTTTTTTAATTTGAATGTAAGGAATCTAGCATTTATCATCTATAAAATATATTTAAAATGATAATTATTTTACACAATGAGTAGTTATTTTAGTATCTATAGACAAGTATTAAATATTTTTTGTCAAAATTTATTCTTGTATATGTTAGTGAATATATCTTCTTAATATTATATGTTTTCTATTTTATCTTATTAACTTTTACTTTATGTTGAAATTATATGTCATTAGGAAATGAATTTTTTTCTTCCAAAAAAATGGCATGAAAAATTAATAAATCATAATATGATATTCATGTCCTTCTGAAATTTACTTTCAATAAGTAATAAACAATTCATTGGTGCATATCATTATACTTTTCCTATTAAAGGATTAACATAATATAAATTGATTAATATAGTTATTTCATTCTTCGAATCCTTATATGAAATAAATATACAATCTTCTTATATTTGAAATTCAGTTCACTCTTAAATCTAAAACATCTCCTTGATTACGTATTGGTATTTTTCATATGTTATTTAGAAAGAATTCCTTTCTTGAAGTATTACCACAATATACATTATTCATTTTAGTTTGTATATATTCTAACCCTATTATTGCATTAATGTTATATATGATATTATTTTATGATATTACAATTTATCCTTTATTCAATATGATAGGTTTCTATATCACTATAATGAACATTCAATTTTTTCAAACATTAAATTTATATAATTGTTTATAATATTATATTTTGAAATATTATATTAATTATCAATGTAATGATAATTGAATTTTTCACAATTTTAATGATTATTTTCTCATATATGGTGGGATGTTTTGTGAATCATGAATATATATATCCAAATATAGTTTCATCTATACATATTTTAAAAACAATTGTTTTTTTATTTTCATTTATAATAATATATTAAATTTTATATATTGTTGACTACCATAATTTATTTTCAATCCATATCAAATCTGCCAAATGTATTCATTCATGAATAATAAATCCCTTGTAATATCCAAGGAATAGATATTAAAATTAATATTTAAAAATATATAAAAAATCATTTTTTCAATATTTTATTTTCCAATACTTCATTGATATAGTTTTAATAGTTATTTCCCTCAATATATAAATACTATAATGATAATGTTTTCATAAAACTAATATTTCAAATTCTGTAATTCCGAGTAATGAGTGGTAAAAAAAATTATTCAAGAAGGTAAAATGTCATTAATTAATAATGTAATAGATAAAATTATTAGTTTTCATTTATCATGTATACCATTATATGGTGTTTTATTTGACTCTTTATATTAAAATGGATTAATGTTTTTCTAGAAATATTACACCATTCATTTATTTCATTAATATTTGAATTATATCTTTAAAAACTCATCAATTTCAAAATAATGAACCATAAGTAGTTTTTCTAATAAAAATTTGAATAATGAAAAAAATATATAATAAAACATGGATTATACAAAATAACATTGTTCAATTTAATTTAATGACTTATAAAAATGGAAATAATATTTTATATTTTATTTTATTATAGAATATTTAATATTATTTTCATTATATTAACAAAACCACCTTTATAAAAATCACAATAGGAAATTAAATTCAATAATAAATATATATATATGTGCATAATATTTTATAAAAATATATTTCATTAGATAAAAATATACTAAAATTATATAGAATTTATTTAAATACAACATTGGTCTTTAAAATCTAAAAACTACTTCTATTTTTCATAAATGTTAATTTTTTAACATGGGAATTACAATAGTGTTTATAGTTTCTCAATTACTTTTTTTTAAGATAATTTTCCATAGACGTTAAATAAGTAGTTATTCATGATGACCCATGAAAAATAAATTTACAACATATTATACTTATAGTTTAATTAAATTTATAATTCCTTATAACAATAGGATAACATCTGGTAGACCTATAATATGAATTTATCACATCCCCGACATATGACGATATGATAGAAGAATTATTTAAAATTTCATTTTACATATAATAATACTTTTATTATTATAAATAGTATAGAATAATTTACTAATTTTGATTAAATCTACTAATTTAATTTTTTGTATTGAAACATTTGGGCTAGTAAATTAATTTCATTCACATTAAATTTTTACACCATTATAGTCAAATTTCCAACTGAAAAATTATTTTAAGAAAATATTTACTGAGGCCAATTTTTTACATAATCATTATTTCTTAAAAATCCATAGCTATACAGTAAATCACTATGAAAATGAACATTTATTGAAAAATACACAATGCATATGTAAAATTTGCAACTATATATGTTAAATAAAAGTGATAAATTTATATTTCTATTCATAATTTTTTTTGTTTTAAATTTAAAATCATATATTTTATGACTTAAAGTTAAAAAATATCTTATATATTCTAGATGTTGTGCATATCTAATGAAATTATTGTGGAAAAGTATTTTAAGAAGAAATAATGATGTACAACTATGATAAAACAATCCCATACATTTAATAACACTACTCCATTGGTAAGGTCTACAAATATGAACATTAATTTATGATATATTTCATAAAAATATAAAATGATCAATAATAATTATAATGATTTTAAAAAATCACATTTTCACATTAACTCACATAACATAATTGTATCTTTCTTGTTATTTCGATGGAGGAATTATTAGTCCAACAGTAGTGACCATGCTTCATATAAATTTATACTAAATTGTAAAAGCAATTACGTTAATTGATATTTACTCAGTTACGGTTGGATGCCTCGAATTTTTTCTTAGCTTTATGTTTATGATACATCAAATGATATTCATAATATAAATCATTATTTTGTTAAGAAACAAGTATTTTAATTTTATTATATACAACATATTTTTTATATAATATTTATTTATGTTTCTATATATCTCAAATAAAAAAAACTATTAATCCACTAAATAATCTAGTAATCAAAAAAATATGCAATATTTTTAGATCTTCCCAATCAAATTACATTTCATTTTTTTAGTTATATAGAATTTATCACATTACCAGATTCTATAAATTTAATTTTATGCCTAATTTTATGAAGTAGAATGATTTTTTCTTCGAATAACATAAAATCTAATTATGAAATTTATTTTCCCAATGATGGTGTTATAAATAATCATTTTGAGGATATATATAATTAAACAAACAAAAGAAAATTGAATACAAAAAATTAATGAAAAACCCCATTTCTGTGTTCCAATATTATATCCCTTAACATTGGAAACTAGTGTGGATGTATGTATTGTTATTATCTTTATTTATATGACATACATTAGTAAATATAATAAGACAATTAAATTATAAAATAATGAATAATTTTATTCTCAAATAATAAATCATAGAAATTATGTTTTGTGTAATTTAAATTTTATATGGATTCTCTAAAATTGAAAAATAGATTCTTATATAATTGATTAGAGTGATTGATTATGTTTTTCATGATTAACCCAAAACAATTGAGGATCATTATATAGAATATTCATCCATGAGTCATGATTATGAAGGTAAATTATATAGGAAATGTATTATTTTATCTTCTTCTGCCATTGGTGGTCTCATGAATGTGATTAAAAATTATTATTAAACACCTATAATTTGTAATCTGGAAGGATATAATGTTTTTTATAATAATATAAAACCTACAATGGTTTAAAATATAATTATTTGAAAATAATTATAAAAAAATTTCTTCTTATTTCTCTCAAAAACATTCTACAGACTATAACGTTTAATATGGACATCAAATATGGATTTTAATGAAGGATTTTCTCGCTATTCAATTTCCCATATATCTATATTCTATTTTTATATATATTAACAAGATACATAATACCAAATATAAGGTTTTTCTTATGATCATATAATTTTTTTCCTTATCTGTGAAAATAAAAAATACACTTCTGAAAATATGGGTCAAATTTGTACGACTAATATAACGAGAATATATAATCAACTGAGGTTATATGAAATTTTCTAAAACAAAATAGTGTATTTAATTTCTATATATGCTAATCCATAATCCCCCAATATGAAAAATATAATATGTTACATTTCAAAGATGATAAAAAAATTTATATAATACATGTGTTTATTAGGATATATGTGTAACTTATAGAAGAAGTGAATTGGAAAATCAACAATGGTGAGTGGTGATAATATTGATATCATATTCTTATACTTTTTAATCCAGTATTTCATATGTATTATAAATATAATATTACTTTTTTATATTCATCAAATTCAATCTTGAATTTGACTAAATATATAATAATGGTTGTGAATTTATGAAAAATTATCATTATTAATATAATAATACTTATGATCATAAAAACATTTTAATTAAATCAAATTCAATTAGGATTGAAAATATATAACAAAAAATGAATCTACATTGACAATTATAACTTATGAAATACATTATATATTTAACTCAATTTTGAGATTATATTATAACATTCTCTATGAATAATGTGTTAATAATAGTAATTATGAAACTATTTAAGAAAATTTCCAAAAAAAATTAAAAAAATAATGTTTCACTCTTGTATTTTATGAATTTCAATATGACATAAAATAGTTAAGAAAAATTATTTATAATTACCATTGAAATATTTTGACAAAACAATCAAGAGAAGATGATACTCTATAAATGGTTTTGTAACTTATAGATTAAACTATATACCTCCAAATGTGGGTGAATGTTTGTAACATCCTGACGCAGCTTCCACACAACGATTCCACAATATGGTTTTCCACATGACCTGATGCACACCTGCCCATACACTAGAGGCTATTAACTTGACGAAAGGGTCGGGTAATTCATTCATGGAAAGAATATACATTTTTTAATCAGAGAAAATCACTAGAGAAAGTAAATAAACATTACATAAAATCATATGTAAAAGATAATACCATTTTCACAATATAACCAAACAATAAATACAATACCAAAATAATAGGGAAAACATTCTATGCCAATATAAGTTTCATGCGTTTATAATGAAACTGAAAATAAATACACTACAACTCCCTATGAGGGTTATGAACCATGTATGGTCCCCTCATCCATGATCTATTCCCATCCAGCTACATATTCTATAGATTTTTCCATAATCCAATACTAGAAAAATATAAAATATTCAGCTACCGATGATGCTGCTAAAATAGGGTGCAAGAACAACTCAGCAGACCACCACCAACAATGTTAAAATCATGTCATGTCAAATGACAATGAATGAAGTTCTATAAAAAATTAAGTAAAATGAAATAATAAATAGTTTACCTCATTTTAACTTATTTTTATCTGACTAAAATTACTATAGCTTTCCTACAGATATAGGTACCTCAATAATAACTTCATATTATACCAATGAATGATTTGTTCCCTAGGTATTATCATATCTTAATACCTTTTTGTTACCAAAGCTCAAAGTATGAAAAGTTCTAGGATATCTTTGTACCTGAATTGTCTAACAGTGGAGTTAGAATATTCTGATGTGAGGTTATAACATGATGTTCTATTATTATCATTACTTTATTTTACATTTATAATCCATATATCCAATTTTACCAATATCACAAACATAATTATGATTACTCTGTAAGAACACTTACTCTTCAATAGAATTAAAATGTTCCCATAATATTTACTCAAAATAATAATGACATTTTTACAATTTATGCATCTCAATTTAGAATTAAAATTTTCTAATTATCATTCCTAATCAGTATTATGACCAGGTTACTCTTTGTACATCATAATTTATAATTTCTATGTTCCCTTTATTTATCACATAATCAATTTACCAATTAATTATCCACCCCAAAACCATTACTAATTCAACATTTTATTAAACAGGTCAATTCCATTAGTCAACTCAATAATTAACTATGTTATTCATCCTATTAATTATCTCATCAATTAATTAATCAATATCATGATTAAAATTTCATAATTAATTATCTCGATCAAACATTATCATTCCACAATTTATCCCAAAAATTAATTTTCTAGGTTAATTATCAAAGTTGCAAAATTAATCCTCAATTAATTATCTCAACTTAGCCATTTAAATATCTCATAATTAATATACTGATTATTTATCTAGATTAATAACCCTACAACACGTAACCAATATACCTAAAATAGTTATCATATAGTTCAACCCTTTAGTCTCATGAATAATTTCATGAGTAATCACCTATTTCATCATGTCTTTTATAAATCATTTGGTCAATAAAATTAACTCACTTTTAGAAAATCAATAGCTAAAGGATGATAGAAATTATACAATGTTGTATATACATATATAATCTATGAATACAATAATTAGATTTATACAACATACCTTAGTTAATTTACGGATGTTTGATCAACATAATATCCAAAATATTTTCATAACAACATCATTTATAAAAGATCCAGATTTTAATCCCTAAACCAAAATTGAGATCAAAACATAAAGATCTCATAATTCAAGATCTATATTTACAATAATATATCCATATATCATCACATTGGTTTAGATATAAATAAATTGATGATACAATCCATGAGAAATTTCATGGAATGTTATAATGAAGTACGGGAGAAGAATCGGGATGATACCGACTTATCGAGAGGGGAGTGGATCTTTAAAATGTCTTTTAATCCTCAAATAAAATATCTTTAATGACTTGGAATACGTAAAGATCTATGGAAGAAACTTACATTACCATTAGGCAATTAAAATCCAATTTTAGGGCCACATTGGAGGTGAAAGAGGTTATTAAATTTAAATAATGACTCAGATGCACAAATTTAGGATCTCTTTGTCAGGATTCACACTGTTTTTCACTTGATTAGTCAAATCATGTGGTAATCATGTGGTACCCACTACATATAGAGGATAAATTCCAATGATTCCTCACACAACCTCTCAAAAATATTTTACCATGTGAAACTAGTGTTTCAAAAAATGAAAGAGCGCATCGTTTCCCCTAGACATCCCAACAGTTTTTAAAAATTGTACACTAAATATGCACATTTTTTTTCTCCAATGTATTCTTAGACACCACCAAAACTCACAGAAATTCACATCTACATTAAATGTACCTTATGTAAAAAAATAACCTGAAATCTCTCTTAATATTACTCTAGTAAGGGTTGGGATCGTACAATCTCCCCACCATATAACAACTCAACCTCATGATTCACGTCCAAGGCATTATAATATTTTGACCCAAAATGTCCAGGCCATTGAGCCATCATATCTTATTCTCTATCCCATGTTTCTTCTTGTACTTGTAAATGTATCCATAACACATGATACATCAACATGACCTTTCCCCACAACACATTCTCACTACGATTCAATATACTTATTAGATGCTCCTCAAAAGACACTGTTATCTTAAGGCCAGACTCATCATCATTAATCACACTATGAGGGTTAGGGTGATATCTCCAATGGTTTGATGTATGTAAAACATCATTAATTACGATATATCTCAATGGATGATCTAAACAGTATGCCACCAGCCAGATTCACTCCATTATCAAAATGATGCAACAAACATTGGCGCTAACTTTCCATGATTTTGTATCCTCTGGTGACCCATCCTAAGTGACACCTAAAGTATCACACGATCACCCTATATAAACTCTAGGGGTCATCTCCTCATATCAACATATGAATTTTTTCTATTTTGAGTTGTATCCATTCATTTCCAAATCAAATATACTTGTTCTGATGTCTCCTGTATGAGGCTCGGTCCCTATAACTATGACTTACCATCCTTTATCCAGTATTGTGGTGTTCAACATTGCCTAACATAAATAGTATTGTATGGTTACATATATATAATTTCATAACAATTTTAGTTATATGTGACTCCAATCAAGCCATTTTCTTTTTCAAAGATTCACTGATTTCAAGCAGATGTTCCTATAGTATATCATTATGCACCGGTATATTACATTCTGTCTGCCCGTCTGTCTGTGGGTGGAAACCTGTACTCAATAATACCTGTGTGCACATGCTTTCTATATGCCCTACCAGAAGCAAGAATTAATTCATGAATCATGATCCGAAACTATAATTTGTGGCACTATTTGTAGACATAATATAACAAGAAAGTACTGTTCTCCCAACTGTACTATTTTAATGGTTTCCCTTATAGAAATGAAATACTAAACCTCTTTCATGTGATCTAAAATTAACCAAATAATGGAAATCATTTTGATAATAATTGTGAGACTAACCAAAAAATCAATGGTAACAACGGGACACATCCAATTTTCAATAATCAATGGTTGTAGTAATCCTTAAGGTCACTTATTCTAGAAATTAACCTACAGATATGGGAAACATTCCTTCACAAACTCTGATACCTCATATTTCATGCCTGGCCACCAAAACTATAATCATAGGTCACAGTACATTTTTGAAACACTTGGATGAACCTCCCATTTTTATGAATGAAATTCCATCCTAATCTCCTCAGATGCTCATTTTTATAACAGCTCGATTCCACATATAGATTATATCATACAAATCTATCAACAAGAACAAAGATGTCTCCCCAACATTATTTATTTGCCTCAAGGATAAGAACCCTGGATCCTCATATTTCCTATCACTGATCCATCTCAAAAGTGTATACTCCACTGTAACTAAAATTATATTCTTCTACTCATGAAACTTCTGAACCACCACTTGCATTTCATCCAGTAAGGTCATCATCTTCTACCGTACACTCGACACCTGAACTATTTGAGTTTGAGTTTTCTTTCTAATGGAATCATTCACTATATTTCCCTTCCAAAGAATATATGTCAATTGAAAATCTAAATACTACATATACTAATTATATCTCAACATGTAAAGATTCAAATCACGATGTGAAAATATTTTATAAAATCAATTTTTATCTATAAAGACAGTAAAATATTCATTAGCAAAATATCTTCGCTAACGCTTAATAAAAGAAAACACTACATCAAACTATATGTCATTAATTGGGAAATTCCATTAATGATGCCTCATTTTTTGAAACCTATATGCCACAAAATGATATCCCAAAATCATCTCAACTCCATGTTCGATCCCAGAAGTGTAACAATAAACTGTATAATCCACACAAAACTCAGATAGGATCAGAATGGTTTTTAATTTTAATATATTATTTAACTCTTAATAATCAATCTCATAAGCCTCAATCCAATCAAAAATTAGTCCCAATTTTTTCATCCCAAAGTGTGCCACTGCCAAGTGGATAATTTATTTTATGAATCTCTAATAAATTACAACTATTCCAATGAATCATTAAATATCATAAATAATATATGGGTTCTCCAAGTAAACCACTGCCAGAATCTTATCTAGGTCCACTGACACACATTCCTCTGAGATAATGTCTCCCTTTTTGTGTATCTAGTCCATCCAAAACTGACCCATAAAATACATGGCGTATAACATATTCTCTCTCTGTATAACCAAAAAAATTTCAATCTTTTGTGCATGATCTTCATGATTCCTGGGGTACACCAAGATTTCATCCACAATCACAACCATGAACTAATCTAGATATAGATGAAATGTTCATGTACAACAAATCCATAAACACTAATGGTTAATTTTTTAACCCAAATAGATTTACTAAAACTCATAATGTATGTATCTTCCTCTTAAGGAGTTCGTGATATATCTAAATTATGTACTCTCAACTAATGATACCATGATCTCAAACAAATAATTTTGAACAAAAAATCTCCCTTCAATTGTTCAATTTGATTTTCAATATACTGAATAAGATATCATTTTATTATAGTAATATATTTCAACATCTAGTAATCGACGCACAAGCATAAAATCTTTCTTGCCTTCTTTGAAAAGAAAATAATTTATCACTAAGGCGACACACTTGGACTAACAAATAAATTATCCTCCAACTTCACCATCTAAGTATTATACTCTTGATGCTCATTTGGTGACCTTTTGTATGGTGGAATAGATACTAGATTAGCTCATGGAAAGAGCTGAATAATTAATTTGACAACTCTATCATGTGTTATCCCAGACATATCTTTCAGAAATTCATCCTGAAATAGTTCCATTATGCATGGAAGGACATCATGTGTTAAAACCCTGTAATCCAACAATTTACTAGAAACATGTGATGTTTTCTCTCTTATTTATTGAGTAATTGGCACTGATCGGCCTTCCAGGATGTCGCACTCCCCATGATGATTATATTGGTAACCCTTATGAGATGTAAATGATACTCTAATATTCTAATAGTTGATGTGGGATTAGTAATATACTAGTCCATAAATATCAATAATAGTTAAAATACTAATAAAAATGATTATTTAGATTTGATGAAAAATTATATTCACTGATCTCTAGTGAAAAAACCGTTTATAAGAAGATATATCTAGACTACGCTCCTAAAAGCGTATCTATATTCAAATCCCCACTCAAAAACTCAACCACTAGGAACAAACCATTTACATGTTTAGTAAATATAATTGAAAGAGAGGAACCAATATAAAAAAATAATATACAAAGTAGAAGATACTAAAATAAAACCTCTCACTGTCAATGGTCCAGCCTCACTATCCAACAGTATAGTCTATACTACATGAAACTATACATGCCATCATTCCTATGATTCCATAAGTCTCCCCTGAGTAGAACCGACATGTTGATGTGAGCGCTCATTACTAAAAGAAAATTATTCAATGCCTCTACTACCACATCTATTTGAACTCCAAATTCCTTCCGGATTTGGTGTAGAAGATCTTATTCCCAAACTCTAACTCTTCCTAACTACTCCTTCAGTACCTATATCTCACTATGACCTAGAGAAATTTATCAGATGTCCCAAATTGTTGCATGATCGAAAATATACTAGTGGTTGGGATAAATGTTGATAATAGGGTCACATATTTCCACACTAATGTAATATCACTCCATAAGGGTCTTCTAATAATGTCCTTTATATCTGTGTTTTATTCTTCAAACATCCTTGCAAAAAGATTTTATTATAGTACTTCAGCTTTCAAAAGATGGACATATTTACCATCCAGTAACTATTACCTATCCATCACTAGAAACATATCATAGGTTCCCCTCAACTATGAGATCTTGATCCACCACTTTCATAATCTTTATTAGTATGTATATGCTCTCCTGGGACTTAATCTCACACTTATGTCCATTTTAAATTTTTTCCAATATAGTTTCCTCATATGTAGCTAACATTAGTGAAAATCATTGGAAATCTATTTAGATTATATCATTTTCCATCATCGACATGTTCCAATGTGTCAGGTGCATGAAATAACTAACTTCTCTTTTTCTAAGCATATTTGGATAAAACTGTTCCACAATCCTCAATAAAAATACCACCCCTAACATACCGTCAGTCTATCCATTTCACACATTAATATCCCACATGTTCTTTTCTAATCGCTATATTATATAAGTGGAAAACATAACCAACATTTCTTTTTGAGTCACCAAATGGTCATGTATTTTTATATGGACTCAACCTCGAATTCATCTCACTTAGGTCCACCCTCTTCAGTAAAAGACCAAGGGTGTGTCAACAGAAACTCCCATGTGAAATCATACATAATTTTCAAAACTCTCCAAGGGTCTATCTATATTAATTTTATGAAGTGAGTGATGTTCTCACAAAACACATCCCTTTCATATGTAGCTATCATGATCGGTGCCACATTTTCCCTAATTGTAAATCCATTCCTAGGAATACACCTTATTAATGTCATCAACAATATTAATAGAGGCATACTCTCTATAATTCCAAACACATGTCTCTGTTCTCATATCAGAACCAGATGACATATAAGTAAGAGGAAATAATCAAAATGAACATTCTCCCTCCACCCTGCCACATAGTTACAACTAAGGTTTTTTCACTACCCTTAACCATCCTACTCCTCTGTTTTGGTTTCCA
Source organism: Viscum album (assembly GCA_963277665.1). NCBI lineage: Eukaryota > Viridiplantae > Streptophyta > Magnoliopsida > Santalales > Viscaceae > Viscum > Viscum album. The sequence goes on along the minus strand of OY728152.1, from coordinate 2,078,834,451 downwards.
AGGGTAAACACACAATCATAATCAAGGTTATCATTTAGACACCTAGTTATTATCATTTTTTATCTCTTACAATCTAACAAAATTCCTGATTGACATCATTTTTCATTTTTATCCACAAAAAATTAAAACATATTTTTTTCTACAATATATACATAAATTGTTTCCTTTGAATTCCAAACATGATGCTTTTCAGAAAAACCATGAGTTCAAATATTGTTTCATGCTAACTCAACTCTTAGGACACACTAGTTCATCAATCAATACCCGAAACAAATTTCCAGAAATAGTAATCACATTATACCATAAGTGAATCACCCAAGGTGAAATAATATTCAACTATAACAGAAAGAACATCAATCCCGCCTTGATTACATTGGTTTTCCCTCATATATGGGTTCTCAACTCCCATGCACTATCTCATTACCAAGCCCTGACACATTAAATTCTCCTTCCTACCTTTCACAAAAATGTAAGACAATAGAAGAAGAAGGAAAACAATACCTATGATATAACATTATAATGTACAGAATTAGGTGCCACACAGTGGTCCCCTAATCCAATACACCACATGACATCAAGAACCCCTCCCCATAATCTATAGGATGTTTAATAGTAGAGAGGGTTTTTTAAGTCATTCAGAGGGAATCAATTCTCTCTTTTATCAAATTAAAACACAAATAGAATGATATAGACAATATATAGATGAATATATAACTAGAACAATACCCCTTGAAGAAGATAAGAAAGTTGTAACTACAACACTAATGCAAACCACAAAACGATCCCTCATGCAATCTCCATCCCCAATCGACCACCTTTCCAATGGGCTTTTACTTTATCATATCCTGTTACAATATTATATATTTGGGTACCAATAACGAACCCCAAATAAGAAGTATGTACAACTTATTAGGCCACCACAAGTAGTATCTAATACAGTTTTAGTCAATAGAGAGTTCATAAAGTACTATAAGGAAATAAGTACAATTTATTAAAAAATATTTTAATCCATTTTCAGTAATTGTTTCTAAATACATTAAATCTTGCATTTCCAAGTATACACGTACCTCAATAACAACTTCATCTCGTACTGGTTCCTAATGTTTTCCCTAGGTAATATCATATCCTTATTCATGAATCTTTTCGAAGCACGAATAATTCATGGTGCTATGATATCTCAATACCTGATTTGACTCAAGCTGATGATTGAATATTCCCATGTTATACCATAACTCGAAGTTCCATTATTTCAATTATTTATGTTGAAATTTATAAACCACATTTCCATTGTTACCAATATCACAAAAATAAGTAATATAGCCCTTTACAATGTTTACTCCTCAATAGAATGACCTTGTTCCCATTATCATTACTCATAAGTATAATGACCATCTTACCATGTATAATTATCAAATTAGAATTGCCTTGATCCAATTCTCCATACTCATATCTATGATGACCATGTTACCATTTGAACATCTCAATTCAGAATTACCATATCCCCATTCATTATCAAATAATTAATTTACACATAAATTATCCCCCCAACACCATTACTAATTTAACATTTAGTGACAAAAATCAATTAAATTTGTTTACTAAATAATTTGGTAAGTTCTTTAAACCATTAATTAACACATAAATTTATTTATTGCATAATTAATTTTATATAATTAATTATAACACATTAATTAAAACATTCCATAAGTAATCCCATGATTAATTATATAGATAGTATTTACAAAGGCACATAATTAATCCATAATTAATTATATCAACCAATCCATTCAAATCTCACAAAATTAATCTCTCAATGGTTTATGTAGATTAAAACCCATACCAATTATATTTAATTTCCATAAATTAATTATATGATAGTTAATCACCTCATTTTTATTATTAATTCCCCAATTAATCACCTATTTCATCATTGATTTTATAAATCAATTCTTCAATCAAATTTACCCAATTCAAGAAAATCAATTCCTAAGGAATGATAAAAATTGTAAAATATTTCATATAGATATAAAATCTATTAATATGGATTTTAGATTTATAACACCATCATTGGTTCCTTTATGGATGATTTCTAAATTAAAATTCCCAAAATATGATCCACACAACATCTTGATAAAAGTTTTGGATTGAATTACCTAAGCCAAAATTGAAATAAAAAAATTAATGATATCATAAATATAGATCTAGATAAACAATAATATATCTAGATATAATTACAGAAGTTTATATATATTTAAAAATAGGTTATATTCCATGAAAATATCATTCAACTATAGAAAAATGTACTGGAGAAGCATCTAGATGAAATTAACTTACTAGGAGAAGAGAGGATCTTCAATTCGGGTAATCGATCTCAATGAACTGTGTTTTTAGGGCCACATGATCTCTCTGGATAAATGGGAGAACCATTATTTTCTAATCCAAATGTAAAATCCATATTTTTAGGGAATAATAGGAGTGGAAACAAGTCATTAAAATATAAATAACACAAGATATCACCATTTTTATGATATCACTATCTACCCGCACATGGTATAGTTTCATGGATGGACAAACCATGTGCTAACTATGCAATATCCTGATCTTAAAGTGAATATTTTCATAGCCACCTCCCATTAACTCTAATATAGTTATTTATCCATTGATGTTCCTCATCCTCAAATGACAATAGAGAGCACAGTTTCCCCTGGGCAGCCGCATGATTTGTATAAACCCTGGGCCAACCATTCAATTACTCTTTTCTCAAAAATTTTATAAGTCTCCACCAAAAGGCACCCCATGTCACTAATTATATCAATGTTACATAAGTAATGAAATTACCATGATTAATTGTTGAGATTACTTTATAAAGGATTGGTGTCTTATAATTTTAATAGGTGAGAATTATTTTCAAAAATGGAAATAATAAAAATTCATATAATGATATGTTTACTATAAATAATATTAATCATCATATATAAAAAAGGACTACAAATATATGGGATTACATAAATATGGTGAAATTTTCATTGAATATATAAAGAGGCTTTTCTGGAGTTAAATTATATTTTTTACAGGAAATTTGTCCCTATTATTTTTTTAATATTATTACTCAAAAACACCATGTTTGACATGATACTTGGTATAACATTATGAAGATATTGTATTTGTTCAACGCTGAAATATATTATTACATGATTTTGATATTAATAATTTCATACCATTAAAAAAATTTTATTTCACAAATAAAAACTAATTACATTTTATTAGTAGCCACATTTCCTTTTTTCCCATCCATAAAAATACATATATTTATATAAAATATTTACACTTCCAAAATATTTATTCTTATATATATTTACTTATGTAGTCATTATATTTACATGTACCATGTTATGATGACAAATAAAAATTATGTAAATAATTACACTACATTTCTATATTTTCTAATATATATACATAATGAAAAAATAACTATTCTGTATTAATAAATATCTTCATACCATCGCATTATTACACCACAAACCTATTATATTTCATACATTTTATTCCATATTAAAATAATTATTTTCCCCCTGTAATTATTCAGCACACTCTAAATTTAAGACTATTTTCAAAACATTATCACTTTTTAACATATAAATTACATCATAAATCGAATTCCATGTAATTTTGAGTGGTTCTGGTGGTCTTGTAATGTGTTTGGTGGCACTCAGGTTGAATCCTCAATGATTGTACCTTTTTCATAATCGATTGTTTTTGGGATTTAACTTCTAAATGGGGGCTTTATTTTTTTATCTAAAATGAAATGATTGATTGTTGTAGATAGATTTAAAAATTTGATAAAAATTGGGGTTATTTTATTATTTATTACTTAATATTGTTATATCCTTTATATGTTCTTACATTGCATTAAATTAACACTCAATTCAAATGATGACTTTGATCGAAATTACCATGTGTCGAGGAGTTGGTCCAAGCCTTCATTTAACATAGGCTTATAATCTCAATTAAAAATTATTTATGGTAGTGTATTTATGGATCTAATATTCCATGGAATCCCGATGTCAAACTGAACATGTTATATATCCATTACATTTTATGTTCAATATAATAAAATTTATCCTATCGAATATTCAGCGAGAAACAGCTCTAAGTCACTTAATATCCCAAAATTATGGCTCACTGAAGTGGTAGATTTACTCAACCATTAATATGGTTTGTAATATGTTAATATGTGTTTATAATGATTAATAATATATAATGAAAATAAAGGGATAATAAAAATAGTTTCGCATCAATCACACACATGAATAGTGATGATAATTAAACATGGAGCTTTTATTGCATGAGAAAGTGGAAGAAGGGAAGGGGTTTAAATATGATTTAAACTATTTTAAGACCATTAATATTTAACAATATAGTGTTGGTGATTAAAATATAATACTAATATGTACCAATCATTATTTTTGAAATGAAATTTAAAACTTCATACACGATTAAAAATGAGAGGAATATAAAAGTTGTATGAAATGAGAGGATGATGGGTCTCTCAAGTGAAAACATGATTTTGGAAGGTCAACCCAAGAATGTTTCAAGTATTAGGTTATTACAATGTATTATAGTCTTTTATGAAATTTTAACACCTTTCATGTTGAAGTGGAGAATGAATTTATAGCCCAAGGTGGTGGTCTATTTCCATTTGGAAATTGTCTCCTCCACGTTGCTATACCATTTTATTCTCTGGAATGCCTAATCGGGAGTATTCATCTTATTTAATGTGGTAGATATGAATGTTTAATGTCTAATATCAAAATTTGATCATCCATTGTATTTAAAGAGATAATGTTTTGTGGGTTTTATTGAATAATTTTAGTCTAAACATTTTAATCCATCCTTTTTCAAAGGACATAATACGGATGGAATTTTTAATAGGATGATTTCCTCGAATCAGAACCAGAAATTCTACAAATCCAACTGAAAATATCTTTTATTTCACTCAAAAATATATTATCTATTACTAATTTAGATATCACGATAATGGAAAATAACATTTTATTGGTTCTAAATTCATGATAGAATGGTGGGATGGATATAAAAGAATATGTTGGGCCCCATATAATGGGAATTGGTAATTCAAATTTTTATCTCTGATTTATTTGGATAAAAAATAAAAAATGATGAGGATTCCAATGAAAATTTATATTTAATTGATCCAAGAAATTAAATCATAATGTATTGTTAAATTTCTTCATAGATAAATTTTGCCTTATTTTATGAAACATATGACACTTCCAATGGGCGAATTGGCCAAAAATTCAGTTAACGTATTTGTTGGAAATTGAATAAGGATCCCTATAAATATTAATAATATATATTGGATATGTAGGGTGAGAGTTATAATTAATATTTTAAATTGACACCATATGAATAATTAAAAGTAATCTTGAAAATTGTATTTAGTGTTAAAACATGTGTTTCACACCAATTATACACTTTTACATGAAAATTACTAAACGAAGTAGACAAAAATGTATGAAAAAATGAATTACATAATATCCCCTACATGTAGTCTTAAGAATTAACTCTTGTGAAGAAAATATAAAAACATACTAAAATCACTCTCACTCACCAAAAAAATATAAAATATTGTCTTCCCCAATCTTGGGAGGACTATACCATTTCACTCATTTATATTTAATTACAGCAAAAAATGTTACAAATTCAATATTCTATAAAAATATCATCATTCATGGTAATATTTAGTAATAAAAAATTTTGGTAAAGAGAACTCACTCCTCTGAAGATGATAAAAATTTATTTATACAGGATCACTCATTCACCAACCATAAGATAAATTCATAGAGTTTGAAAGTTCTCTAACCATGAATTCCCTATCATAATTTCACAATAATCAAGAGGTATTTTTATAGGGTTTTTTATGTATATGAGAAGGTAGTAATTAAATGTCTATAATAGTGAAAAATTGTGGTAAAAAACTAACAAGGAAAATAAAATGCACAATTTTTAAAAATGCATGTGAATATGTGGAAACACATATTTACAATAGAATGATTGTGTGATTTATGACATAACAAATATGGATAAAATTTGAAGGGGATGAAATGTTGAAATATATAGAAGGAAAAAAACATATCCCAATGACATAAGAATATAAAATTGAAGGGTTATTTTTTTCTTATCATTTATTTTTTTCAATTTTTTTGAACACATTTGGATAAAATCTTCAAAATTAAATAAATTAAAATCAATTCACCAAAAAAACTGAACAAAAACCTTCCCAACACTGAAATTGTATATTTTTCTCAATCATATGATACCATGCTGAAAATCAATATATGATTACCCAAAATGAAATCCATTCCCCCACACATAAATTTCAATAAATTCTACAATATATTTCTGTGTAGATGTTGGGTTGGACAAGGTATTGGTCTTATAATGTGGTTTTAAAAGTCAAGGTTTTCATATTCTCAATGGGAATTTTAAAAGGAGGATTTCAATAAGGTTAATGTGAGGCTATTATATTATTATAATTCTCATGTGGTTCAGAAAATTCATTTATCATATTAGAGAAAACCAATGTCAGAAATTCAACTCAAATATCCCCAAACTCAAGAATCAATGTTAGGGTTGAAAAACACAAAAACTGAAAATATGGTCATAGGTGACCTTTTCATGAAAGATAATGGTTTCCATCGTGTTTGGGGAAGAATTATATTATAAATAAAATAGATTTTTATTATATTTTTTTCATTTTAAAACAATATTCCTTATTCAAATTTATGATAAAAATAAAAATAATAAGTTTAAAACATTTCTTATGACTATCCAAAATGGATGGAACTAATTTCAAAAGTTGATGGTGAGTGATTAGGACACTTTTTCATATATATATATATATAAACTCCCATAAAAAGATAATGATTAAATAATATATTTGATATGGAATGTGGGAAAAAATATTATTAATGGGTAATAAGAGGGAGTGAGGGTGAGAGATATAAATAGAGAAGATGAGTAAAAGGGAAAGGGGTCCTCCCGGGTTTTGATTCGATGGGTTACCCTCTCTATAAACTAATGGGTAAAATGAAGAATATGGGGATATGATGTATGTCTTGTTGTACTTGGGATGAGTGTCCTGTCACTACTTTTCATTAATCGATGTCTATTAATAATGAATGTCTTTTTATAAGAGGGGTATTGGACTTGAATTGAATAGATTGGGTGACCATTAGTAATAATAAAAGGAATTTCCCAACCAGATTTAAACATAAATTGGTGAATAATAAATCTAGAATTTAATATTAGTGCCTTTTATACTTTATGAAATACCTTTCATAGCATTTTATTTTCAGGGAGTGCCTTATACTTTTCATGGTATAGATTGGAAATATTGAAATAAGTTTGTGGGAGCTCATCAAATTCATTTAACTATAACAATATATCATCAAAAGATTTTTCAAAATTAAAATTACATTATTTAAAGAACAAAATGACTTTTATTGGATATAAAATATTAAATGAAATGATTTACCCAAAATTATTCTACATGGAGACATCCCAATGGGGTTTTTTATTGATCGATTGATAAGCCCATATGCTTCCCCAAGCCTCCCCAAGTAGTCTTTTCTTGTGGGATTAACAATTATCTCACGAACTATATTAATTTAACAATTATAAGTTCCATATATTTCATTTGGGGGGTGGTATATAGTTGATTTTTTTGTACAACACATTTATTTTTCTAAATATATTCCATGGTACAATTATAGAAATGAGATCCTATGTAACTTATCATGGAACATTGTGTTCCAAATCAATTGATGGTTTGGGTTTTTATGAACTCATTAATTGTATGTGCATTATCCTTACTAGAGGTTCTATTATTAACCCACCTAGAAACATATTCAAAATCTAGAAAAATATATGAGAATCCATGGGAAGGGGGAAATTGTCCCATGAATTAGATGCCAAAAACATCAAAATCCAGAAAAATATCTTTCATTGAATTTCAATTCTTGTGGAAGTTTTTCCATACTATTCGAAAGTTGGACTTTATTTACCAAACCCATTTGAGTTCTTAGAGAGTGAAGGATATACTAATCTTGTGTTTAGGACAATTCTGGAGGTCTGTCATGGTCCAATGTGGACACCATGGGGAAGTGAGTTGCATAATTCTAAGATGGAGAATTTTTATCTTCATCCACACATCTCTAAATTTTAATGTCAATCTCAATTATAATAATTTATTATCTTCCCAATTATAGTATTTTCAGTATCATTTGAACTTCATTTTATGTTCTTTTGAAAAAAAAATATCTGGAAAAATACCAAAAATATTGTAATTTAAATTTGGGGAGTACCATGGTGAAGTTGATGTGATATATGAAATGTGGTTACTATGGAATTCAAGATATATGATTTCTTAATTTGATGAATTAGAAATTCTACTCAAGTGGTCTTCCATAGGGGTTTATTTTCCATTAATATCATCAATGAAAATTTTCTAACTATTTGATCATCAAAATCTATATTATTACCCTCAGTTTGGAATCAATTTTCACGAGTATGATCATTATATCATAATGGTCTATGAAGATGTTGATTTTGGAACAAATTTTTTAGGGACCGAATTTATCTAAGGATAAAACCACAATAAAATTTTCTTTCTTAGAGCATGTTTGTTGAGAATAATTTTCTTGTAATGTTTTTTGGGGAATAATATAAAACATGAGTAATAAATTCTCTTCATTGAAGTGTATCCAGTCCATCCAAAACTGACACATAGAATACATGGAGTGTAACATATTCTCTCTTAGTATAACTAAAATGTTTTCAATATTTTGGGAATAAACTTCATGATTCATGGAGTACACCATAATTTCATCCACAATAACCACCATGAACTAATTAAGATACAGAAGGAAAGTTCATGTACAAAAAATCCACAAACATTGTTGGTGAATTTTTTATCCCAAATAGCATTACTAAAAACTCATAAAGACCATATCTTTTTCTGAAAGCAATTCATGATATATCTAAATTATGTACTCTAAACTGATGATACCACGATCTCAAACCAATCATTTAGAAAACAAAATCTCCCTTAAATTGTTCAATTTGATTTTCAATGTGTTGAATAGGATATAAGTTTTTCATACTAATAATTCAACATCTAGTAATCGACGCACAAGCATACACTCTATATTGACTTCTTTGAACAGAAAATAATTTATCACCAAGGCGACACTCTTGGACTAATAAATCACTTATATTCCAAATTCATCATTTGAGTATTAAGCTCTTGATGCTCATTCAATGACCTCTTTTATGGTGGAATAGATACTGGATTATCCCCTAATAAGAGATGAATATTGAATTTGACATCTCTCTCAGGTGGTATCCCTAATATATCGTCTAGAAATACATCCCGAAATAGCTCCACTATGCGTGGAAGGACATCTTTTGTACAAACACTTTAATCCAACAAAATACTAGAAGCATGTGATGTTTTCTCTCCTAGTTGTTGGGTAATGGGCCCTGCCTGGCCTTCAAGGATGTCCCACTCTCCCTGATGATTATATTGGTAACCCTTATCATATTTAAATGAAACTATATTATTGTAATATTTTATGTGGGATTGGTAATATACTGGTCCATAAATTCCAATAATTAGTTTAAAGCCTTATAAAAAATTATTATAGAGATCCGATGGAAAATGATGTTCACTGATATCTAGTGAACAACCCTTTTTAGGCAGATATATCTAGACCGTACTCCCAATTGTGTATCTATATTCATATCCCCACTAACAAACTCCACCACTAGGAACAAACCATTTAAATGATTAGTAAATATAATTGAATGAGGGGAACCAATATCAAAAAAAATATGTAAAGTAGAAGTTACTAAAATAAAACCTCTCACTATCAATGGTCCAACCTCACTATCCACCAGTGTAGTTTATACTACATGTAACTATACAGAACAACATTCCTATGATTTTTTATGACTCCCCTTAGTAGAACTGACCTCCTGATGTGAGCGCTCTTTTATAGTAGAAAATAATCCAATAACTCTACTACCAGGTCTTGTTGATCTCCAAATTCCTGCCTGATTTGGTGTATAAGATCTTATTCCCAAAATCTATCTCTTCCCAACTACTCCTACAGTACCCATCTATAAATATGACCTAATGAACTTTTTTAGATGTCCCATATTGTTTCATGATCAAAAATATACTAGTGGTTGGGATAAACGTTGATAATAGTGTCGCATCATTCGACACTAATGACATGAAACTCTAGAAGGGTCTTCTCATAATGACCATCCTATCTGTGTTTTATTATTCACACATCCTTGGAAAATGATTTCATTATTGTAAATCTGATTATAGAGGTTTGACATCCTTAATATCTAATAACAACTACATGTCCATCACTAAAATCTTCTCATAGGTTCCCCTCAACTATGATATCTTGATCCTCCACGTTCATAAACATCATTTGCATGTATATTCTCAGCTGGGACATAATCTAACACTTAAGTCCATCCTAAAATTGTTGCTCTTTAGCTGTCTCATATCCAACATACATTAGTGAAAAGTATTGAACATCTGTTTAGAGTATATCATAGTCAATCGTTGACTTGCACCTATGTGTCAAGTGCATGAAATAACTAACATTTATTTTTCTAAGAGTATTTGGATAAAACTATTCCATAATCCTCTATAAGAAGATCACCGATAACATATAATCAGACTATCTAGTTCACACATTATTATCCAACATGTGCTTCACAAATCCCTATAGAATATAAGATGAAAACATAACCTACATTTCTGTTGGAGTCTCAAAATGGTCACGTGTTTTTTCTGTGGACTCAACTTAGAATTAATCTCACTTAGGTCCACCCTCTCTAGTAAAAGTCCAAGGGTGTTGAAACTAAAACTCCCATGTGAAATCAGACATTATTTTCCCAAATCGCCATGTGTCTCCCTCTATGAATTTTATGAATTGAGTGATGTTCTCATGAAACTCCTCCATTTAATAAATAGTTATCATGATCAGTGCCTCATGTTCCCTAACTGAAAAGTCATTTCTAGGAATACCCCTTAGTAATCACATGAACAATACTAATATAGTAATACTCTCTATAATTCCAAACACATGTCTCAGTTCTCATATCAGAACAATTTAACATAAAATTAAGCGGACATAATCAAAATGAACATTCTCCCCCACCCCACCACACAGTTACAACAAAAGTCTTTTCACTACCCATAACCATCATACTCCTCTATTTTGGTTACTAAGGGTAAACAAACATTCATAATCAATTTTCTCATCTATACACCCAGTTATTATAATTTTTCATCATTTTCAATCTTATTCAATTACTGATAGGAACCATTTTTCATTTTAATCCATAAAAAATGAAAACATTCCTAGTTATAAGAAATATCCATAAATTGTTTCCTATGAATTCCAAACATGATTCTTTTCACAAAAACCTTTAGTTCCTATAATGATTCATGCATACTCAACTCTCATGTCATACTAGTCGATGAATAAATACTCGAGAAAATTTTCTAGAAACCGTAATCACATCATACCTTTAGTTCATCACCCACGGTGAAATAATATTCAACTGTAATAGAAAAAATCATCAATCCCACCATGAGTACATTGTTTTTACCTCATACATGGGTTTTCAACTCCCATTCACTATCTCATAACCAAGCCCAGAAACTTTAAAGTCTCTTTCCAACCTTTCACAAAAAACTAAGACAATAAAAAAAGAATGAAAATTGGACCTATGATATATCTTTAAAATGTTCTGAATTAGGTACCACATAGTGGTGCCGCATGCCGGTTCTCCAAATGACTTCAAGCACCCCTCTCCATAAGCTAGAGGATGTTTAATAGTAGAGAGGGTATTTTAAGTCATTCATGGGGAAACAATTCTCTCATGTATCTAAGTAAAAAACAAAAAGAAAGATATAAAGAATATGTAGATGCATATATAACCACAAAATACCCTTCAAACAAGATAATAAAGTGGTAAATACAACAATCAACTGAAAAGGAAAAAGTATATAAAAATGTAATTGTTAACTATATATAATTCTACTAAAAAAGACACTACAACACCTAAAGTGGTATCCAAACCACATAATGTTTCCACCTTCAATCTCCATCCCCAAAAAACCCACCTTTACAACGGCCTTTACCTTTATCCTATCATGCTACAATTTTATATATTTGGGTACCAATCACAAATCCCAAATAAGTTGTGTGTATAACTCAGTAGGCCACCACAACCGGTATATGAAAGAAGTTTAGTCAATAGTAAGTTCATAAAGTTATATAAGGAAATATGTACAAATTATAGAAAACATGTTTATTCCACTATCATTAATTATTATCAAACCACATTAAATCTAGTGTTTTCAAGTATACCCATGCCTCAATTATAACTTTATCTAGTACTGGTTCCTAAAGTGTTCCCTAGGTAATATCACATCCTTATTCATGCTTCTTTTGGAAGCTCAAATTTTTCATGGTGCTATAATATATCAATACCTGATTCGACTAAAGCTAATGTTTTGAATATTCCCATGTTATACAATAGCTCAAAGTTCTATTATTTCAATTCGTTATGTTCGCATTTATAAACCACATTTCCCATGTTACCAATATCACAAAATAGGTAATATGGCCACGTTACAATGTTTACTCCTCAATAGAATGGCCATGTTCCCATTCTCATTACTCATAAGTATAATTACCATCTTACCATGTATACTTCTAAAAATAGAATGAACTTGATCCCATTATACATACTCATATCTATGATGACAATGTTACCATTTTAACATCTCAATTTAGAATTACCTTGTCATCATTAATTATATAATAATTAATTTACCCATAACTTATCCACCCAACCCCATTACTAATTTATCATTTAGTTAAACAAATCCATTAAATTTGTTTATTAAATAATTAGGTATGTTTTTAACCCATTAATTAACACATAAATTTATTATTCAATATCACAACTCATATTACATAATTAATTTTATATAAATAATTACTTCACTCGTATTTAAAACTTCCATAACTAATCCCATGATTAATTATTCTGATAATATTATCAAAGGCACATAAATAATTCATAATTAATTATATCAACATGTCTATTTCAATATCTAAGAATTAATCTCTTAATAGTTAATGTAGATTAAAATCCATAACAACTATATCTAATTTCCATAAATTAATTATATGATATGGAATCCCCTTAGTTTAATTATTAATTCCACAATTAATCACATATTTCAACATGTCTGTGATAAATCAATTCTTCAATCAAATTAACCCAATTCGAGAAAATCAATTTCTAAATAATTATAGAAATTTGAAAATTTTCATAGAGATATCAAATACATTAATATGGTTTTTATATTTAAAACAATATCATTGGTTCCATGATGGATGTTTACTTAATTAAAATTCCCAAAATCCGAGCCGCACGATGTCTTCATAAATGTTTTGGATTGAAATACCTAAACAAAAATTGGAATAAAAAAATAATGATATCATAATTAGAGATCTAGATACACAAAAATAGATCTAAAAATCATTAAATAATATTATATATATTGAAAAGTAGGATATATTCCATGAAAATATCATGTAATGATAAAAAAAATGTACTAGAGAAGCATCTGGATTAAATCCACTTACAGGGAGAAGAGAGGATCTTTAATTTGGTCTTTCGATATCAATTAACAGTGTTTTTACGGCCACAGAATCTCTCTGGTTAAATGGGAGAACCTTTCTTTTCCCATCAGTTTTTAAAATCTAGAGTTAGGGAATCATAGGATGGTAAAAAAGTCATTAAAATATAAATAACAAGTGAGATATCCATTTTTATGATATCACTATGTGCTAGCACACGATATAGTTTCATGGTTGGAAACAATTTGTGCTCACTGTGCAGTATCTTTATCTACAAGGTAAAATTTTCGTTCCCACCTCCCATGACCACTAAAATCATTATTTAACCATGGAAATTCCTCGACCTCAAATGACAATAGAGAGCATAGTTTCCCCTTGGTAGACACACGATTTGTACAAACCTTGGGCCAACAATGCAAAACCTCTTTTCTCTAAAATTTTCTAAGACTCCACCAAAAGGCACCCCATGTGAGAAATCTTATCAATATTACTTAAGTAAAAACAAAAAGTACTAGGATTCATTCAAGAGATTACTTCACAATGGTTTGGGGTCTTACAATTTTAATAAGTGAGAATTATTTTCTCAAATGGAAATAATACAAATTCATATAACGATATGCTTACTATAAATCATACTAATAATCATATATATAAAAATTCTATAAATCAATGCAATTACCTAAATATGGAGACAATTTCATTGAATATATAAAGAGGGTTCTCTGGAGTTAAATGATATTTTTTACATACAATTTGACCATATTATGTTTTATAATATTATAACTCAAAAACACCATGTTTGACATTATACTTTAGATAACATTACGAAGATATTATATTTGTTCAACACTAAAATATATAATTACAAGATTTGTATATTAATAATGTCATAACATTAAATAATTCATATTTTACAAATAAAAACTAATTTCATTTTATTAGTTTCCACATTTCCTTTTTCCCATCCATAAAAATACATATATTAATATGAAATATTTACAATTCCAAAATATTTATTTTTATATATATTTACTTCTATAGTCATTTTATTTACATGTACCATGTTATGATAAAAAATAAAAATTATTTAAATGATTAGAGTACATTCCAATATATTTATATATATATATAATGAAAACATAACTATTATATATTAATCTATATCTTCAAACCATCACATTATTCCACCATATAACTATTATATTTCAAACATTTTATTTCATATTAAAAGAATAATTTCCCCCCAATAATTATTCAAAAAACTCTAAATTTAATACTGCTTAAAACACATCATCACTGTTTAATATATAAATAACATCATAAATACATTTACATGTTATTTTGAGGGGTTCTACTTCTCTTATAATGTGTTTGGTGGCATTCAGGTTGAATCCTCATTGATTGTATGTTTTTTATAATCGATTTTTTTGTGATTTCTCTTTTCAATGAGGGATTTAGTTTTTGATCTAAAATGAAATGATTGATTATTGTAGATAGATTTAAAAATTTGATAATAATTTGGGTTATTTTATTAATTTTTATTTAATATTTTGGTTTCGTTGAGATGTTTTTACGTTGAATTAAATTATCACTCACTTCAAAAGATGACATTGATCAAAATTCCCACATGTTTAGGAGTTATTCCAAGCCTTTATTTTTCATAGGATTCTAATCTCAATCAAAAATTATTTATGGTAGTGTATTTATGGAACACATAATACATGGAATCCCTATGTCAAACAAAACTTCTAATTAATCCATCACATTTTATGTTTGATATAAAGAATTTCATCCTAATGAATATTCAGCAAGAAACAGCTCTAAGTCACTTAATATCCCTAAATTATGGCTCATTGAAGTGAGAGATTTACTCAAACATTAATATGGTTTGTAATATGGTAATATGTGTTCATACTGATTAATCGTAAATAAAATGAAAACAAAGGTATAATAAAAATAGTTTTGCATCAATCACACACATGAACAGTGATGATAATTAAACGTGGAGTTTTTATTGCATGAGAAAGTGGTAGAAGGAAAGGGGTTTAAACAAGATTTAATCTACTTTAAGACCATTAATATATAATAATATAGTGTGGAAGATTAAAATATAATACTATGATGAAGAAAACATTAATTTTGAAATGAAATTTAAAATTTCATACACGATTACAAATAAAAGGAATATAATAGTTGAAAAAAATGAAAGGATGATGGGTCTCTCAAGTGAAAACATGATTTTGAAAGGTCCTCCCAAGAATTTATCAAGGATTTGGTTATTAAAATGTATTATACTCTATTATGAAATTCTGAACCCTTTCATGTTGATAATGGGAATGAATTTATAGCCCAAGGTGTTGGCCTATTTCCTTTCCAAATCGATACCATTTGATTCTCTGGAATGCCATATCAGGAGAAATATTTTTATACAATGTGGTAGATATGAATATTTAATGTCTAATATCAAATTTTTTTCATCCATTGGATTTATGGAGATAATTTTTTGTGGGTTTTATGGATCAATTTTATTCTATCCATTTCAGTCCAGTCTTTTTGAAAGGCCAAAACATGATTGATATATCTAATATGAATATTTCCTGAAATCAGAACCATTAATTATACAAAGACGACCAAAATTATATTATCTATAACTAATTTATATATCACAAGAATGGTAAATAAATTTATATAGGTTTTAAATTCAAGATAGAATGGTGGGATGGACATAAAAGCATATGGTGGGCCCCTTATTATGGGATTTGGGAATTCAAGTTTTAATATGTGATTACTTTGGTTAAAAAATAATATATTATGAAGATTCAGAAAAATTTTGATTTTGAATTGATCCTATAAATTAAACCAAAATGTCTGGTTAAATTTCATCATAGATTATTTTCCCCTTCTTTTTTTGTAATATATCACACTTCAAATGGCTGAATTGGCCCAAAATTTAGTTAAATGATTTTTAAGAAATTGAATATGGATCCATAAAAATATGAATAATATAGATTGGACATGTTTTTTGAGATTTATAATTAATATTTTAATCATACACCATAGGAATAATTCAAATAATTCTGAATAATTAAATTTAGTGTCAAAACATCAGGGTGCACACCAATTATACACTTCTACAATATAATTACAAAAGGGAGTAGAGAAATATTTATGAAAAAATGAATTACATAAAATCTCCTACATGTAGTATTATGAATTTACTTAAGTGAAAAAAATATAAAAACATAAATAAATCATTCTCACTCACCAAAAAAATATAAAATACTGTATTCCCCAATCTACGAAGTATTCCACCATTTAACTCATCTATTTTGAATTCCACCACAAATTATACACTTTTAAATGAAATTTACTAAATGGAGTAGAGAAAAAATTATGAAAAAATGAATTACATAAACTCCATTACCTGTAGTATTATGAATTTACCCAAGTGAAAAAAAATATAAAAACATAATAAAATCATTGTCACTCACCAAAAAATATAAAATATTTCTTTCCCCAATCATGAGAATATTATACCATTTCACTCATCTATATTTAATTCCATCACAAATTTCACAAAATTCAATATTCTATAAAAATTTCATCATTCATGGTAAAATTTAGTAATATAAAATATGGTTACTTATAACTCACTCCTCTATAGAAGATAAAAATTTATTTATAATGTTTCACTCATTCACCAACCATAAGATAAATTCAGAGAGATTGAAAGTGCTCTAACACTGAATTTTCTATCATAATTTCACAATAATCAAGATTTATTTTTAGATGGTTTTCTGTGGAAATGGGAAGGTATTAATTTAATGCCCTTGATAGAGGAAATGAGTGTTAAAACACTAAAAGGAAAAAACAATGCACAATTTGTAATAAGACATGTGAATATGTTGAAACACATATTTACAAGGGAATGATTGTGTGAGTGATTAAAAAACAAATATGTATAAAATTTAAAGGGGATGAAAATTTTAAATATATACAAGATTCAAAACATCTCCCAATGACATAAGAATATAAAATTCAAATGTTATTTTTTTCTTTTTTTTCTTTTTCTTTTTTTGATTCTTTTGATCAATTTTAGATAACATCTCAAAAACTAAATAAATTAAAATCAATTCCCCAAACCCACCAAACAAAAACCTTTACTAACACAAAAATTGGAGATTTAACTCAATCATATGATAACACGCTGAAAATCAATAAATGGATACCAAAAATGAAATCCATTCACCCACACAACAATTTAAAAAAATTCTAAAATATAATTTTGTGTAGAATTTTGGTTAGACAAGGTATTGGTCTTGTAATGTGGCTTTCAATGAAATGGTTTTCATATTCTCAATGGTAATTTTAAAATGTGTATTTCTATAAGGTTAATGTGAGACTATTATATTATTATGATTCTCATGTCGTTCATAAAATGCCTCTATCATATTAGAGGAATCCTATGTAGGAAATTTATCTCAATGGTCCATAAACTCAAGACTCAAAGTTAGTGTTGAAAATTACAAAAAATGATAATATGGTCATTGGTTACATAGTCATGAAAGATAATGCTTTCCCTCATGTTTGGGGAAGAATTGTCTTCCAAATAAAATAAATTTTCATTCAATTTTTTTTGGTTTTCACACAAGAATCCTTATTCAAATTTATGATTAAAATAAAAAAATATGTTGAAAATATTTCTTATGACTACCCAAAATGGATGGAAAAAATTTCAAAAGTTGTTACTGAGTAAGTACTTTACATTTTCATAATTTTGTGTTTATTTTTATATAAATAAAAATCCATAATAATATAAAGAGTAAATAAAATGTATGATAAAGAATGTTGAAAAACAATATAATGAATGTGTAATAATAGGGTGTGAGATTGAGAGATAGAGATAGAGAAGACGAGTTAAAGGGAAATGGTTCCACCCAGGTTTGGATTTGGTGGGTTACCATCTCTATAAAGTGATGGGTAAAATATTAAATATGGGGATATTATGTAAATCTTGTGGTTCTTGGAATGAGTTTCCTCTCATTGTGATTATTTAATCGATGTATATTTATAATGAATGTCCTTTTATAAGAGGGCTATTGGACTTGCACTACACTGATTGGGTGAACATTAGTAATAATAAAAGGACTATCCAAATATGATTTAAGCATATATTGGTGAATACTAAATCTATAATTTAATATCATTTCCTTTTCACCTTGATGAAATATCATTCATTGGATGTTCTTTTAAGGGAGTTCTTTATCCTTTTCAATGTGTTGATTGGAAATATTTTTAGAATCTAGTGGAAGCTCCTCCAATTAATTTAACAATAAAAATCAATCTTCACTAGACTTTTCAAAATTAAAATTACATTATTTAAAGCCCAAAATTACTTTTGTTTGAAATAAAATAGTAAAAGAAATGATTTACCAAAATTTAAGATACATTATGATATCCCAATGGGTTTTTTATTGGCTATTTGATAAGCCCATGTGCCTCACCAAGCATCTCCAGCCAGTCTTTTCTGGTGGCATTAACAATTACCTCATGAACAATTTTTATTTCACAATTATAAATTCCATTTATTTCATTTAGGGGGATGATATGTAGTTGAATTTTTGTGTAAAATGTTGTTCTTTTTCAAAATATATTCCATGTTATAATTATAGAAATGAGACTCTATGTAACATATCATGGAACATTGTGTTCTGAATCAATTGAAGGATTTGGTTTCTATGAACTCAGTAATAGTATGTTCATCATCCTTATAAGAGGGCCTATTCTTAACCCACCTAGAAACATAGTCAAAATCAAGAGAAAAATGTAATAATCCATGGGTAGTGGGAAATGGTCCCATGAATTCGATGCCACATACATCAAAGATCCCAAAAAATTTTGTAACATCCCAGGTAAATAAATAATAAGACATATTTATTATTTATTATTAAATTTGAATTAAAAATTAAATTTACTTTAAAGGTATTTATATGTTTGATAGTGTACCCTATACGCAACAACGTGTTTCTTTGAAATCATATGTTACACACTCATAATATAATAATATTATTTTAAATGGTAGTTAACTCATAGACATTGTATTGGAGAGAATAAACAAAACTAACTACAATATGATTATACATGTTTGTTAAATGTATTTACATTTATCCAATAAAAATTTGAGGCTTAAAAATATGAATTAATCTATTTTGAAGCATAATTTACATTAATAGTATGATTTATCACCTTTTAATGGAGAACCCTCTTTAAATCTATTTTTGGTTACTTTAATAAATTCTATATGACCATATAAAATCCCTCTTTAGAATGGGGAAATCAAAATTTACTTTGCGTAAATTTTTAGAATTTTTTCGATAAAGATCATTTTTTATGAATAGTGAAAAATATTGTATTTAATTTAAAATTGCCTTTTAATATCATTTATTTATATGGTTATATTATCTATTTAATTGGTATTAAAGTGAAATTAAAATATATTTTTACCATTTAATCCAATTTTGGTCATTGGAAATAATTTCACTTTGAAATTGGACATAAACATGTATATATCGTTTGATTGTTATTATTTCATAAAATCATGCTATTTGTTTTGATAATAGGAAATAATTTTAAAATTAATTAATTCTAATTATATGTTTTTAATTTTTCAAAATAGAAATCATTTTTTAATTCATAATATCAAAAATGGCTTAGGCTGAATTTTTGGTATTTTTCTGAAAAACGACAATTTTTTATGAATAGTGAATCCACTTAGAGTTAGTTTAAAAACTGACATTTTCCTTAAAATGAAATTTTACTACTTCTGTGAATTGAATTTTAAATATCTAACATACATGGTTTTTATCAAGAAGTAATATTTATTTCATTAATATGAATTTGTTTGATGAATAGTAAATTTTGACTTTTATTTACTGCAGTTAAAGGTAAATAGGGTAATTCATGGACAAAATAATATTATAGTAACTCAAAATTAACATAACACTTGTCCTAGCCTTATTGGATGAGTTATGTCCGACAATGGACATCTATGTGTCTATTTTGGGACCCCTTTGAGCCACATGTAAGTGATAATGAAAATTTAGATTAATTAACTTAAAGTAAATGCAAAAATGACATTAACAGAAATCTTTTAGTAATTAATTTTTATATGGTTTTATATAATTCATTATTTAGAATATAAATATTTATTAGATATCTAAAAGGATTTCCTACATCATGTTATTTTTTTATAATTTTTAAACATCGAATAAATTAAATGATTTAGGACACAATAATGATGAAGTATTTAACCAAATAATAAATGATTGAAATAAATAAGATTATAATGATTATAATTTTATCAAAAATATGTCCAATTGTAATTGGATGATTTTATTTCGACTATGAGTCATCTTATCTTCATCTTTAATAATTTTTGGAACATTATAAATAAAATATAATTATATAATAAAATAATTGTTTCACACATTCCTAAAGAGCCCCTCATCCCCCTTATAATAGGAGACCATTTATATCCAATTCCTCATACCTATCAAGCCATTTTTCTCATCCAAACACTACCCAATTAATCTCCCTACATCTCTCTCATCTTTTTAGATGCCTTAACTTTTACATAAGGCACTTTAAGATGTTATTTCGTTCAAACCAATGGGAGTATCCCAAATTAAAGGTAATTGTTTCTCTTAAATTGTTTTCTTTTATTTTACTTCTCCAACCCCTTAGATATTTTTTTATTCCTTTCTTTTGTAACAACACTAGTATCCTGAATATACTAGTATGTTGTTATGAGATTTATTTGAACTACACATACATACACCTCCATCAAATGGATGAAGAACATAATGTTTCTGTTGATTGCAAACTAACAACTCACAAAACGATGATTGTTCGATTATCTCCTACTACCTCTCATGGTGGCCATTATGATGGAACTATATTTATATATGATATATATTATGTTTATGTTTATTTATTCTAACATATTTTCCATTTATATAAATCTTTTATAGTTTACATAGTTGGTAAATACGACAATCTCATTTGAGGATGTGCGGACTACTGCCCCCTCAATGTGATGTGACTCATTAATGCCTTATATGGGATGTATAAAGGACGGAGTTAATGATATTATATATGATATTATACTATAATTATAATATACCAATGTATAAATATCCTTTAATTTTATAAAAATAATAAATAGAAATGAATGTAGCGTTCATGCAAACGTACGACTTACCGTCTCCATGAACGGTGCATTTCATTTCTTACCTCCAAATGTTAAGTACTATTGTTAATACATGTATACACTGGATATATTTGATATAAATTATATGAAAATAATAAATAACATTTTAGATAAAATGCAATATTGACCACATGGAAAACTTTTAAATATAAGTTTTCCATTATTGACTCAAGTACCAAATATCGACAAAAAAACGTTATTAACTTAAATGGTTACATAATGTTTATAATATGGTAATAAGTGATATAAAAGTAATAATAAAAAGGAAAATGGTTCTTAATAAAGTATAAATAAATTTTATTTTATTATTCAGGATATTAAATAACGATCGAGTCAAGTCGGAAACGAGGTAAGGGACTTCGTCTCAATCTCCTATCATTGAGGATTATTTTGTTTTAATACACGAATTTATTTTATATTTTATATATACACCATTGAATTTTAATTTCATTAAAATGGAATCTTATTATAAAAATCATATTACTAAATAATGAAAAGGAATGTTTTTTACGTAAGCGGTGACAATGACTTTTCCACCGCTGTGAGTATTATTTAATCATTGGATTCCTTAACAAGCCTTAATGTTTTAAAAAGGAAAAGAAAATACTGTATACTCTATATATGTATTTTGGTATTGAAAATTAATTTTATAGTAGATATATTATTTCAATATATTGAAATAATATTTTGATATTGCAATGTGAAAATTTTATCTTTCCTTTATGCTTTAGTTATGTGTTATGCTCATGTTATGGTTCTTGGGAATTATTTACCCATACGGGTGGTTACGTGATAAACCTAGGGTATGTGAGCCTGAGATAGATGTCCAATTTATTAGGTAATGTGATAGAGGTAAAAGTGAATGTTTCTCCCTAGAGATTTAGGGAATGCACTGTGATGGATATTCAAAAGTGACTTCCTGTGTAGCCGTGATAGCTACAATGTAAGTATTATTTGGATGCCACAAGATACCTTTATGTTTTTTGATTTCTATATGAAATTCCTAATTCTTATGATTTCAGGAGGTATGTAAAATATTTCATGATTTTCATATATTTATGAATAAATGTTTTCATTCCTAGTTTTATAACCCTTACTGAGCTTTTTATGCCCATTCGTAGTTTTGAAATGTTTTCACAGGACATAGAGTTGAATATGGTCATGGATGGAATCAAGGAAAAGTCATGATGTCTGAAACATAGAAGAGGCCTGACCCTATTTTTCAAGAGTTTTTACTTTATGAAAAAATGGAAATTTTGTAGAAGTGTCTACCTTGTAATATTTTCAAATTTAATTTTTATGTCATAATTCTCTGAAACCAAAAACCTAAAAAGATCCTCAATGTGAATTATTCTTTTAATTCAATATTATGTAATGTTTAAGGCTGGGTCCTTATAGTTGGTATCAAAGGACGGTTTAGAAAAAATTTGGATTTAGGGTATTGTTAAATTAATATAAATAAAGTAATTTATGTTAATATTGAAATCATATAGCATTGACAGATTACCATGTTGCTTTGCCTATGATATATCTTTATTCAGAATGGTTTATCCTAGAGGAAACTGGGCAGTTGTGTAGTGAAGGCATACAGAGGGAAATAAACGTCTAAATGAGCATCCTCATATGGTCAGAATAGGAATTGAACAGTTTACTACAATGATGGCTACGTTGAATCATGTGATAAATGGTGGTTTTGTTTATTGATGATATTTTTGTTTATTCTAAAAGTAAAGAGGATCATCAAAGTAATTTATGTGTTTCCTTGAAAACCTTAAAAGAAAAAGAAACTATTTGGGAAATTCAGAAAATTTGAGTTTTGGTTACAACCGATTTCTTTCCTTGGTCAAATTGTTTCATAAAATGGTATAATTGTTTATCCTACTAAAACAAAAATTGTTGAACAATGGCCAGACCCACAAATATAATCGAGATTCATAGTTTTCGTTGTTAGGAAGGTTATTACTTGAGTTTTGTTGAAATTTTTCACGGTTATCTTATTCAATGACTAAGATAACTCAAAATGGTGTTAATTTTATTTGGGAAAAAAATTTGATGATTGTTATCAATAATTAAAAATAAGATTGGTGAATGCTCCAGTTTTGGAACTACCATCTTGAAATAGTGAGTTTGTTATATACATTTATGCTTCTTTGAAAAGACTTGGATGTGTCTTTATGCAGAATGATCAGGTAATTGCTTATGATTCATATCATTTGAAACCGCATGAGTTAAATAACCCTACACATTATTTGGAAATAGTTGTTGTTTTTTTTTGCTTTAAAATTTTGGAGGCAGCATTTATATGGAGTAAAATTTGATATATATACTGATCAAAAATGTTTAAATTTCAAATTCACTTAAAAGGAATTGAACATGAGACAGAGGAGATAGTTGTATTTAATTAAGGATTATGATTGCATGATCCATTACCATCCGAGAAAATCAAATAATGTGGCTGATGCATTGAGTCAAAAAAGTAATGCTTCATTAACCATGTTGCATTTAGAACGAGATCATTTTGTTTTTTATTTGATTAAATTTGGCATAGAAGTTTTATGTTCAAGAAATTCTTCTGTTTTTTAACATGTGTCAGTGAGAACATCTCTATCAGACAGAATAAATCAAACACAAAAAAAAAGATAGTGAGTTGTAGAAAAATCTAGAGTTGGTTCAGAAGGGTAAGTTGTCTGATTTTAATATTGATAATGATTGTGTTTTGAGGTTTGGGAATAGATTATGTGTTCTTTGTGATTCAATGTTGACGAATTAGTTGTTATTTAATGCTCATAGCTCTCTGTTTTCTGTTCAACCTTGTAGTACTAAGATGTAAAGAGATATTCAGGAGTATTATTGGTGGGATGGAATGTAAAGTGATATTGCTGATTTTACTTGGAAGTGTTTGACTTGCCAGCATGTTAAAGTAGATCAGCAGTTACCAAAAGGAATGCTTCATTTTTTACCAGTGCAAGAGATGAAATGGGAAAATATATCTAAGGATATTGATGTGGGATTACTAAATACATCTCTAGGTAATAATACAATATGGGTTATTGTTGATTTATTGGATAAATATGCTCAATTCCTTCCTCTTCGAGATACATTGTCTCTTAATCAACTTGATCTGTTTATGATAAAGAGATAGTCAGGATGCATGGTGTTCCCCTCTCCATTGTATCTGATCTTGATCTCAGGTTTACTTATAACTTTTGGAAGTTCCTTCAAAAGCCATTGGGTACTGAATTAAATTTTTGTACAGCTTTTCATCCACAATCAGATGGGTAATCAGACTGAACATTTCAGACCTTGGAGGATTTGAAATGTGTCTGTTCACTAGATTATCAGGGAAGTTGGGACCAACGTCATTCTTTGGCTTAATTTTCTTATAATAACATTTTTAATACTAGTATATAGATGGATCCATTTGAGGATTTATATGGAAATCATTGTCGAACTAGAACTTTTTTGGATGAAGTAGGTGAAAGGAAGCTGATGGGACCCAAATTGGTAGAATAGATGTAATAGAATGTTCAGTGAATTCAGAAGCCCATGAGAACAGCTCAGAGAAGACAAAAATGTTATTCAGATAACTGTAGGAAGGATATTTATTTTGATGTAGGTGATAATGTCTTTCTCAAAGTTTCTCCATGGAAAAGTGTGAAGCGTTTTGTTAAGATGGGAATGTTGAGTCTGAGGCTTAATGGACCTCATGAAATTTGGTAGAAAGGTGGATCAATTGCGTGTAGAGTTGTTTTACCTCCATCTTTATCACATATACACAATGTTTTTCATGTTTCGATATTGAGAAAGTATATGCTAGATCCATCTCATGTTTTGATCCCAGAGGTAGTTCAGTTGGACGAGAATCTCTCTTATGAAGAATAACCAGTCCAGATTATTGACCGTAGAGAACAAGTATTCCGGAATAAGGTAATTCACCAGGTAAAGGTTTTGTGGAAAAAACCACATGGTTTAAGAGGCAATGTGGGAATCTGAAAATGTTATGAGGGATAAATACCCCCACTTATTTTTAAAAGGCAATAAAAATTGCAAGGACATAATTTCTAAATGGGGGGAAGTATGTAACATACCAAGTTAATAAATAATGATACATATTTCATATTTATTAAAATTTGTGAATTAAAATTTAATTTTACTTTAAATGGGTTTTTATGTTCGATAGTGTTCCCGATACACCACAATGGGTTTCTTTGAAATCTTACGCTGCACACTAATAATATAATATTATTATTTTAATTGGTAGTTAACTACTAGCTATTATATTGGATGGAATGAATTAAACTAACTACAATATGAATATACATGTTTTTTAAATGTATTTTCATTTATCAAAAAAAATTAGACACATAAAATTGTGAATGAATCTAATTTTAAGAATAATTTACATTAAAAGGCTGATTAATCACCTTTTAAATGAGATCCCTCTTTAAATATTGTATTGGATACTTTAATACATTCTATATGTCCAAATAAAATCCTTCTTTATAATGGGTACATCAAAATTTACATTGTGTAAATTTTTGGAATTTGTCCAATAATGTTCAATTTTTTAATGAATAGTGAAAAATATTCTATTTAAATCAAATGTGCCTTTTAATATAATATATTTTTATGGTTATATTATATTTTTAAATGGTTTTAAATTTAAATTTAAATATATTTTTACCATTTAATCCAATGTTGGTCATTGAAAATAATTTCACTTTGAAATTGGTTATAAACAAGTATCAAATTTTGATAGTTATTGTTTCTTAAAAACACACTATTTATTTTGATAATGGGAATTAATTTTAAAATTAAATAATACCACTTCTATGTTATTAATTTGGAAAAATATACATCATTTTTGAATTCAGAATATCAAATATAGTGTAGGATGATTATTTTGTATTTTTCTCAAAAACATCAATTTTTTATGAACAGTGAAACCACTTAGTGGTAGTTAAAAAACCTGACTTCTTCATTTCAATGAAATTTTACAACTTCTATGAATTTAACTTTAAAAGTATGATATAAAAGGATGTTATCAAGAAGTAAAATGTGGTTCATTAAGATGTAAATAATTTTTGGTGAATAGTAACTTTTGACTTTTATTTACCACGATTATAAGGTAAATAGTTTAATTCAAGGTCAAAAGAATATTATAATAATTAAAAATTACCTTAACACTTTTACTAACATTATTTTATGAGTTATATCATAACATGGGTATCTTTGGGTCTATTTAGGGACCCTTTTGAGCCACTGCGAAGTTATAATTTCAATTAAGATTAATTAATTTAAAGTAAAGGCAAAAATGAAATTAACAAAAATATTTTAGTAATTAATTTTTATATGGTGTTATATAAGTCATATTTTAGACTATAAATATTAATTTGAAATCTAAGATGATTTCCTATGTCATGGTAATTTTTTTATAATTTTTAGAAATATAATTAATTAAATTATTAATGACACAACGATGCTTCATTATTAACCTCATTAATAAATGATATAAATAAATAAGATTATAATGATTAAAATATTTTTGAAAACCAGTCCAATTATGATTGGATGATTTTATTTTGACCATCAGTCATATTATCTTAATCTTTAATTATTTTTGGATTATTATAAACCGAATATATTTATATAATAAAATAATAGTTTCATTCTTTCCTAAAGAGGCCCTTCTCCTCCTTATAAAAGCAGACGATTTATATCGAATTACTCACACCTCTAAAGCCATTTTTGTAGTCCAAAATCAATATAATTAACCTACCTACATTACTCTAATACTTTTAGAAGCCTTACCTTATGCAGAAATAATGTCAAACTGTCCTTTGGTTCAAACCAATTAAAGTCACACAAATTAAAGGTAATAGTTTCTCTTGAAAAGTTTTCTTATATTTTACATCTCCATCCCCTTAACTAAATTTTTATTCCATTCTTTTTTAACATCACCATTAACCTCAATATAATATTATGTTTACATGAGAATGATTCAAAATACACAAACACACTCCTCTATCAAATGGATGAAGAACATAATGTTTCTGTGGATGACAAACTAACGCCTCTAGAAACGATGATTGTTCGATTATCTATTGTCGCCTCTCATGGGGGGCATTATTATGGAACTATATTTATATATGATATATATTACGTTTATATTTTCATTATGATTTTGTATTTCCCTTTTATAGAAAGGATTTATGGTTTCCATAGTTGGTAAATACAGTAATCTCATTTGAGAATGTGCGGACTACTGCCCCGTCAAAGTGATGTGACTCTTTTAATTCCTTATGTTGGATGTATAAAGGATGGTGTTAATGATATTATATATGATATTATACTATAATTATAATATAACTATGTATCATTATTCTTTAATTAAATAAAAATATGAAATAGAAATCAAAGTAGCGTTCATGCGTACATACGACTTACCGTCTCCATGAACGGTGAATTTTATTTCATTCCTTCAAATGTTATGTACTATTATAAATACTTGTATACACTGCATATATATTATATATATGATATCTAAATAGTTAATAACATAATCGATATAATGGAATATTGACCACATGGACTAATTATAAATATAAGGTGTTCATTATTGAATCAAGTACCAAATATCTACGAAATGAACATTATTAACATAAATGGTTACATAATGTTTATAATATGGTAATAAGTGAATTAAATTTAATAATAAACTTGAAAAAGGTTCTTATGAAAGTATAAATTATCATTATTTTATTATTTAGGAGATTAAAGAATGATCGAGTCATGTCGGACACGAGGTAAGGGACTTCGTCTCAATCTCCAATCATTGAGTCATATTTTCTTTTAATACACGATTTTCTTTTATACGATCAATAAAAACCTTTTACTTTTTCATTTCAATATAAGGGAATCATTTTAAATCAAGAATTTTACTAAATGACAAAAAGGAATGTTTTTTACATAAGTAGTGACAACAACCTTTCCGCCGATGTGGATATTATTTGATCTTTGGATTCTTTAACAAGACTTAATGTTTTTATAAGGAAAAATAAATACCATATACTCTATTTATGAATTTTGGTATTGAAAATTATTTTGAGAGAAGATTTAATATTTCAATATCTTGCAATTATATTTTTATATTGCAATTTGATAATGTTATCATTCCTTTATGCTTATTTTATATATTATGATCATGTTATGGTTCTTGAGCATTATTTACACATACGGGTGGTTCCGTGATAAACCTAAGGTGAGTGATCTTGAGATAGATCTCCATTGCATTGGGTAATATGACAGAGGTAAATGTGAATATTTCTCTTTAGAGATTTAGGGAATATACTATGATGGGTATTCCCAAGTAACACCCTATGTAGCTTTGACAGCTATAGTGTAAGTATGATTTGGATTCCACAAGATACCTTTATGTTTTATGATTTCTATGTGACCTTCATAAATATTATGATTTCACTAGGTAAGTAAAAGATTCCAAGATTTGTATGTATTTGTGAACAAATAATTTCATTCCTTGTTTTATAACCTTTACTTAAATTTTTTTTTCTCATCCCATGTTTTGAAATGTTTTCACAGGACTTAAAGATGAATAGGGTCAAGGACGGAATCAAGGAAAAGTCTTTCTATCTAAAACATGGAACTAGACATGACTCTTTTTTCAATGATTTTTTATTTTATGAAAAAATGGAAATTGTGTAGAGGTGTCTACCTTCTAATATTTTGATATGTAATATTTATGTACCAATTCTCTAAAACTCTATACCTAAAAAGACACTCAGTGTGAATTATTCATTTAATTCAATATTATGTAATGTTTAACGTAGGGTCCTTATAAAAATATCTTTCATTGAATTTCATTTACTTTAGAAATTTTTCCAAACTATTAAAATGTGGGACATTCTTTGAAAACCCCATTTGAGTTTTTAATGAGTGAAGGCCCTATAAATCATGTGTGGAGGACCATTCTGGAGGTCTGTTGGGGTCTAAAGTGGACACCATTGGGAAGTGAGTTGCATAATTATAAGATGTTTGAATTTTCACCTTCATCCACACATCACATAATTTCCATGACAATCCCAATTTTAATCATTTATTATCTTCCAAAATATAATATTTTCATTAACTTTTGAACATCATTTTATGTTATTCAGAAAAAAATGTCTGGAAAAATACCAAAAATATTTTAATTTATAATTGTGGAGTGTCGTGGTGACTTTTATGTGATATACGAAATGTGGTTACTAGGGAATTCAGGATATATGATTTCTAAATTTGATGAATTAGAAATTCTACTCTATTTATCTTCCATATGTTTTTATTTTCTATGAATATCTTTAATGAAAATTTTTAACTATTTGATCATCAAAATATATATTATTACCCTCGGTTTGGTATCAATTTTTAAAAGTAAGACAATTATATCAGAATGGTCTATGAAGATGATGATTTCAGATCAAAATATATAGGGACTAAATTTATCTAAAGAGAAAACCACAACATAATTTTCTCTCTCTATTGATGTTTATTGAGATTAATTTTCATCTAATGTTTTTTGGGGAATAATATATGACATGAGTAATAATTTCTCTTCTTTGACCAAGAATGGCCCCAATATCCCAATCAATAGAATCCCAAACCAATTAAATGTTTAAGGAAAAATATTGGGGTTTAATTATCCGATATTATGTGAGAATAGTATTTAGTTCTATTAATGATATCTTTAAATCCTCATAGAAAGATAGTGTA
The DNA here is from genome assembly GCA_963277665.1 of Viscum album. NCBI lineage: Eukaryota > Viridiplantae > Streptophyta > Magnoliopsida > Santalales > Viscaceae > Viscum > Viscum album. The sequence continues at coordinate 2,078,803,647 of OY728152.1, read as the reverse complement.
CCATAATTTTGGGGTAACTGACAATGTGGGATAAAAATCCTATTAAGGTTGTGGATAAATCGCTGAGAGAAACTGATAAGACCAATGAATTAATGTATGTTTCAAACAAACAAGGGATTAAGATGATATTAGATCACCTCAATTTTAGCATGATCTACTAGAAAACCATCTTGTGGAATTTTGTTCCTCATAAAAATCCCATTAGAATCCATTACGTGACATTTTTCATAATTTATATCAAGGATACATTTGACACACATTTGAAGGACTACAGATATTGAATTCAAGCTAGATTCAAATTACTAACAATAAATGGTTAATTAATCCTTTAATTCCTCGATATTGTTCTCAATTAACTATTAAATGATATTCAGCATACATCACTTGAATGATGGAAGATCATTGAAATAGGCCAAAAGGCATTATTCTATATGCATATCGACCAAAGGGGAAATTTAAAGTAGTATTTTATTGGTCATGAGGAGATATTGTAATTTTGAATTAGTTGGTGTGTCCATCAGGAAATCAACAACATGACATTCTAGATAATCATTATAGATTTTTATCAAGGATATGAAGAGGGTAGTGATGTTTTTCCTGTTTCATAATTCAATTTCAGATAATAGATGCACAAATTCCATTTTTTTACATAATTTGTGACAATATATCCAATTTAATTTTTGAAAACAGTTATATCACCTTTCTTAGGTTCCTTTTCTATCAAAATAACCCATAAAATATTAAAAATTTGGTACAGAATATTATCTTGAATAATCTCAGTGATCACATCTCGAAAAATATAGTGGACGATTGTATTTAGTCTATTGTGTGGATGTTTTATTGGTTTGGATAACTCCTAATAATGGATGTGATGCATGAAATGAGATGGTCTGATTCCTGGTATGTAATCTAGGTTCTATCTTATGGCCTTTTTGTTTTACTATGACACTTGAACATGTTTGAACTCCTCAGTTTTAAAAATTAAAATAATGTTAATGACAAGTTAAGAGTGATCATAATTATGTATTCACAATTCATGTGATAAGGACGATGGTTCAGATTAATCTAATCTATCATTAGTAGGATTGAAAACTCAAGAATGAAGTAAGGGTTTCGGTTTATTTTGATTCATTTTCCTTAATATTCTCAAAGGTGGAACAATATATTTTAGAATTGATATGAGTTTCCAGAGAGCATTCAATATTATCTATCATAATGAATTATATGAATGAGAGGTCAATAAATACTCCCCATTTATGACATGGTTAATAATGGTGATAATATAACAATATCCTCTTTCATTAGAAAATGATGAACTTGATTAAATGAGGCTAAATTCACTCTTTGAAGTGTCCTTATAATCATGAATTGAGAATTTATGGTGATCCTTGGATCGAAATTTCATGGATTCAATGATGTTTAACATGACCAGTTGGTCCCTAAATTCCATGGAAAATATCCCATCACATACATCAATCTTAATTATAATTTATAATAATAATGGTCTTCCAAGAATTTGGGGAGATCTATAAGAATTTTTCTCACCATCCGTGATAAGGATATAGAAATCAACTTCTAATATGTATATTATGGTTGAAAAACTACATAAAATTTTTTCTTACATAGGGATTTATTAAATGAAATATTAGAGGGTAATATAGTCCTCAACACGTTTAAACATGTCGAGAATTTCAAAATCAGGTTCAATGGAATCCTTATATTAATGATGGATTAAGGAAAAGAAATTTGGTTCAATATTGGAATGAAAGGAGGAAAATGAATGGATTTAGAATAATTTTCTTGTTTCTTTTTCATTTCACATTCTAGATCAATAATTAATGTGGTGTTTTAATAATCATAATGAGGAATATAAATTTTTCTTCTCAGTCTATGTGAAATTTCACATATATTAGCACAAGGATTGGGAAATGGTTGAGCTGGGAGTTAGGGAGAACTTGGTTGTTGCATCTAGATTAAGTGGTATTGATGTTGACCTATTTGGGTTTAAATGTATTTGTGTAAAGAATGGGTGGAGGAGGAATTGATCTTCCACTAAAATTTCATATGGCTTCTTGTAATATTATTAATTTTCTGCATTTGGATTACATTGATTTTGGTTCATGGTAAAGTTCTTGTTTTGTGTTGGGAATAGAGAAGGCTCATTAGGATAGTGGAATCCAAGAAAATAAATGAGGGGATTTATCTTTTTTAGTTGAAGAAGCAATGGATATTGTTATTATAATTTACCAACACATTAATCATATTGAAATTGGTTTTTATTTTTAGGAGGGAATAAATGTGGATGAGAAATGGGATTACCATTACTCAATCATAGGTTAATGTTTGAAGATAAGGGATTAAATTAAGATTCGTTGATGTTTCAAATGAATTTTCATCATTATTGAGGATTGGTGTTCCTCCGATAATATGCGTAATTGAGGTTCGTTGATCATGATGAATCATATGAATCCACTTGACGTTGTGTAAATGTGTCCGTTGGATAAGCTGGTGAGCTATTGATTCCAAAATTCTTGACAGGTCCAGGGAACAAATATTGTGAATAAGAAGCATTTGCGGCATTAATATCCTCTTTCAGTTGTCTCACAACACTTGTATGTTCTCTCATTGACTCAATAATGTTTTTGGAATTTATGGAATGAATCACTTAGACTTGTTTGACTTTACCATGCGTTTTAGTATTGAATAATTTCATGTTTGTAGCCATGTTGCTTATAAGATCATGCGTAGCTGTCAGAGTATTTGTCAACAATGGAACCATTACATGATGCATCAATGAGATTTATCTCCATATCCATTGACCACACATATATGTATTAGATCAAGAGTTGGTCATGGAATTGGTGGTGTGGTAATATTTCCACAAGATTTTTGAACCTCACCCAAAACTCATGGATAGGTTTATTAGGGAATTGATGGGTATCATAATATTCTATAAGTTATAAGAAATATGATAAAAAATAAATATTTTTTTTAAGAAGAGACATTTATATCATTACATGTGGTTACATAACTATGAGTAAGGTTATAGGGCCCTGACATGGTGGAGTCAGCTAAGGAGAAAGGGAATTTTCAGAGAGTTTGATTTGTTCATTAGAAACCCCTTAAGGCTTAATGGTGGAGCACCCCACACCCAACTCATTGAGACGATTATGTGGATCCTCATTTACTAGCCAACAGAAATGTGGTAGAAGATTAATCGAACATGATATGAGTTTGGAATTTTCCACAGTATTTGTAAATTTAATACCAAAGGTATGGTAATTAATACAAGGGGAATTGAGCTCTTTAAATTTTTTTTTCAAATATTGACCATATCTATTTCAATTGGTTGGATAATGACTTTATCATGTGCACTTTTATTATCCCTAATGTTAAGCATAAGTTATTAAATATTTTTCTCTTCTTTATGGTCAAATCGATCTAACTGATTCTTTGTGAGCCTACAATGCTTTCAGATAATCTTTGAAGAATGTGGTAGGAGGGTGTTCTTAATGTTTTTTCAGATTAATTTAGTTTATTGTATTTTTTTATGTTTTATAAATTAACTAACAAATACATAACACACCATCCTCGAAGATGGTGCCATTTGAATCACGAATGATTGTCTCATATCAACAGTTCAATGTTTGGATTCTCTATTAATGTTTATAACGTCACTCAGGTCTAATCCTTATATACAGAACATTTTTTATACTTGATTGATATTTGTGATTTTGTTTTTTAATTGGGGAGGGGGGTTATTTGTAGAATTAAAATTAAAGGATTGATTTATGTACATTAATTTAACAATTTGATAAAAAAAATTGTGTGTGTTAATTATTGTATATTTAATATTATTATATCCTTGATATTTTCTATATACTTAATTAAATTAACACCCACTTCACAATATGAAATTGATCATAATTCCCATGTGTTGAAGCTTTAGTCCAACCATTAACATAAACTAGGGTTGTAATATAAATAAAAACATATTAATGATAGTGTATTTATGGGTCCTATAATCCATGAAATATTCATGTAATGAAAATATGTCACTAATCTAGGACATTTTTGTTTCACATACACAATGTCAAACCAAAAAATATTAATTTAGAAAATTATCTAACTCACTTAATATCCAAAAATTATAGAAAACAAAAAATGTATATTTACTCATCCATTGAGATGGATAGTTATATATAAATATGTATTTTTAAAGATTAATTATAAATATATTGATATGAATGGGATAAGAAAAATAGTTTGGCATTGAATAGACACAAGAGTGGTGATGAGAATTAAACATGGACATTTTATTGAATGAAAAAGAAGAATAAGAGAAGGGTTTTATATTTGATTTTAACTATTTTAAGACCATTAATATTTAATAAATATGGTATATTATTAAAAGGTAATATGTATAAGAGACATTAATTAAAATTTAAATGAAATTGAAAACATCTTATACTATTACAAATGAACGGAACACAAAATAAGGTGAAAATATAGAGATAAGGAAAGGTCTATCAAGTGAAAAATTAAATTTGGAAGCTCCTCCTAGGCGTTTGGGGAGGTTTTTATCATGCCAATGTGTCCTCCTCAATTCCAAATTACAAAACTATTTACTAGAGTAGAGGGGAATGTAATTATAGCCCAAGGAGGTGGAGTGTTTTCTTTCCAAATTTGCTCCTCCACACGGCTTGTCAAATTTATGCAATATGCATCTATTTATACAGATATGTTCTTCGACAATGGTTTTTATATGAATTTTTAATTTCTATCCTAATATTTTCCTACCATTTTTCTTCAGTAACCAATGTTATAATGGTTTTATTAATCAATTTTCATCTGTCTGTTTTAATCAATAAATTTTCGATGGATATAATGTCAGTGGGTTTTTAAATTGGAAGATTCCATCAATTATGAATCATTTCTTCTAAAAATTCTGTCAAATATATAATTTATTTTACACTACTAATTCACATCTATAATATATTTATATATCAATAATAAATTCAATAAATTTTCAATGGTTTTAAATTGATGATCGAAGGGTGGGCTGGACTTAAAATCATATATTGGGCACATTGGTGTTGGAGTTGGGGCATATTATTTTTAACCACGTTTATTTTGGGTAATAAAGAACATATTATAGAGTTTAATCAATTTTTTTATTCTGCATTGATCCTATAAATTCAGTCACTGTGGATGGACCAATTTTTTCACTGATTCTTCTGGTATTCTTATGTAGACCATATAACCCTTCAAATGGTAGAATTGACTCAATCTATGGTATAATTATTGGCATAAATTGAATAGGGAAACCTAAAAAATAGGAATAAAATAAATTGGACAATTATTGTGGGATTTATAATTAAAATTTTAAACATACACGATTAGATTAATTCATATAATTCTCAAAAATTATCTTTATTTTTAAAACATGAGTCTTTAGAAGAAAATTATATCTTTTATATTAAAATAACTAATTATATTTGTGAAAAATTTATGAATAAATGAATAACATAAATTTTCACCTATTATTAAATATTCATTCTTCTTGAAACAAATCCTTGAAAAATGTTCATATATATGGGATTATTCATCCCGTGTAATGCACTATTTCTAATACTGCTATGTAAATTAAATATTCCAGGTTATTTGTAATTTACATTTAGCAAAATATTAATATATATTAATTAATCATATATTCTAATAGTTTAAAATTCTCATGATTATGTTTTATATTCAGTTTTAAATCATATTTACCTATAAAATATGCTTTCATTTTACTTTCATTATGAGTTTTTTTCATTGTGATGTTTCAATAAAAATAATTTATATATGTAATTTTTAGTTTCAAATTGTTTTTCATTCAATAGTTGATCAATCCCACAAAAACATTTCTTTCAAAAAAATTAGTACACATATAAGGTTTTTTTATTCTGTCAAAATCTATATTTGTGTCGAATTTAAATTAAATGTGGAATGAATGTGATGTTTTAAATAGTTACATTGAGAGATATCTATTAGTCCTATAAACAATTTATCATTCCTCATTATATTCTCTCAATTCTTTCATTATTTTTTGGTGACCCAATCATCACCTTCAAAGATAATAATTCGGTATAAAATAAAATTAATGTTTTAATAATGTTTTTAGGTTGTTATAATCTTCCTCTCTCATTTGTTTTTGGATTATCTTGAAGGATAATATTTCATAATGTTTCAAATTCGCATTGTCCAATTTTTTCCATTCTTATGTTATATTATCTTCAGTGATTTCTTTTTGGTAGATTTAATCTACATTCCAAATCATGATAATAAATCATACATAATTAAATAATAAGGAAATGGGAGATATCACATGTTATTAACCTTTTTAAAATTATATTTATTTTTCATGATTTGGTGTCAGATGAAATTATCTATTATATATTATTATTACAATGAATATGATTTTTTATGAAATTAAATTATGGAAATCACCACAAATGAAAAATGTTATATCCAATAAAATGGTATTGAATCCCGTTGTGTGTAAGTAAAGAATTTTTCAATATCTTCTTTTATTATGAAGATAATTGATGTGATGATATATGTAATTTAATGAGTAATGGTAGTTTTTTATTATTGTGTTTTAGTATTATTGATATTTTAGTGATGTTAGATATGAGAAAAAAATGTTTACATGGTTTTGGATGATTGTATTTTCTTGTTGTCATAGTTGTTTCTAAATTATTATAGATTTCATAAAAGGATGTGTGTCTTGAATTAAATGATCTAGGATCAGACTATATGGTTTGGGGTTTGAAATAAATGGTTTTTAATTGGGTTAATGATGTTTAGTTTGAAATGAGGATGGTTATATGTGTATGTGAAAATTTTAGGTAATTGATTTTGTTAAATGAGATCATTGAAATTTATATGTGATTAGTAGTTTTCTATGAGGGAATGGAATATATTTAGACATTATGCTGTATATATTGGAAGTATATATTTTTTTGGGAGGTTTTTGTTTTTGGGATATTTTTTATGTTCAAACCTAGATTATGGACTTGTGGGTAATAATAATATATTTTATTTCCCCTTAAATCTATATTTTCACCCACCCAATTAATGTGTTTACACAAACACCCAATAGATTTAGTTTCTGGGTGGTTTCCTCTAATTTACATGTTATATATCTATAAACCCCCTCAATCAACTCTCTCTACCATGATTGGTAATTCTATATGAGCTATGTTGTTTTCTGTTATAGAATAGTACAAGTGATTCTCGAGGACAAGAAAAATGTGGATCATGGGGGATGTGCATGGTAGTATGTGGGAATTCCAATGATCTTATAAATGTATATTATATCCAATAATTATATATTTAGTAAATTTTTTATAATTATGATAATTAATTGGTTTTGTTATGTGGATTGACTATGATGATGTTTTCATATAGTGTATGGAACAAGTTCATAGTTGGGTTTTCCTGTTATAATGAATTTTTTAATGGAATGAGGGTTATTGTTATGAAATGGATGAGTGAACTAGGACGTATGTAATTTTTGAATGGAAAATATAATAATTGGCTATATGGAATGGAGTTATTAAATATATATATATATATATATATATATTTCTTCAACTAGATTCAATATTTTTAATGTATGTCTTGGTGAGGTCAGGAAGTGTTTATCCTAATGGGTTCTTGTTGATTCTATTGTTTATTATTGGGATATTTTTATTATTTTCTCACATTTTCATGAAATTCTATTTGATTGATCATACATATTAGGCATTAAATTCTAACATATTGTATATATAAATTATTTTTGATGCTTCTTATTGTATATCATGAACTATAGTGGATAATACTGTATTTGGTAAAGGGGAATTTGTTATGTCCTTTTCATAGTATTTCCTTTTGTTAATTAGTTGGTTACATTAATTTTTACAAATATGACATCAAATAACATATTGGATATTCATTATTTTTCATTTTCTATATGTTATATAGTCATTTCTTGTTTGATATCTGATATTCGCATTCTACTTCTTCATTCAGCATAATTCCTCCCATATGTGTGAATTTTCACAAATCATTGTCTCTAGTGTCTGAATTGGGTCTTAATGGAGGATGAAAACATGTTTCATATTCTATAATTCTCTATTTCATTATATGTAGGGGAATCGTTGGAGTGAGGAGGTCAGCACATTAGAGAAGAAAATATAACTTGAAACCATAGATTCTAGATGAATTTATACCCAAAATATATATGAAACTTCCATATTAAAAATTGTATTTCATGGTTCATTAAAGACAACATCCTTTTATTTTTTCATATGTAATGAAAATTATGAAATTTAATATGAAAATACTTCATATTTGGGATTTTATAAATAAAATATAGTCTTTTCCCCTAGATAATTATTCTTTATTATCATGGGAGAAACAAACAATGAGGGATTAAAAATGATGAAACATGGTAATGAATATATATCATAATATTATAAAAGTAATATTTTTTATAATTAAATTTACGAAAACATACACATTTATAATGTTGAATAATATATTTTAAATTTTTATTAATACTATTTTTATAACATATTAATCAATCACAAAAGTCTATTAATAAACTATTACATGAATTTTGGGTCACTAAAATTCACAAAAATGTTTTTAATTTGAGGGTGTGGTATGATAATTCGAACCCCTGAATGAAATTTTCATTTTTAATGATTTCAAATTGAATATCAAAGTATAAATCCTTAATTTTTAATAGATTTTATCATCAATAAACTTGAGAAACATTGTTGAATTTGAATTCATTGTATTTGATGATAAATGTGGGACGTGTGTGGTAAAAGACATCATAGTAATTACGCCTGTTACATCAATTACATATTGAATGACACATGAATCCATTAGATCATCAAAAAAGATTCCTGACGTATAATAATACCACAAAAGTGGGAGACTTTATAGGTTCCCATTATTCCCAATGTCGAAATAGTTCTAGATTCTCCCAATATGACTACCCAGTTTGACCAAGGGTTACAAACTTATCACGATAGAACTACTGTAACTAACTGACATCCTCTTCAAGATGGAACTGAATATGAGTTCCACAAACTGGACTAAATCTACGTGGGATTCCAAGAAAAGGAAACTATATCTAAATAGTAATCCATGGAATGTGAAACAGACATCCCATCATAATATTTCAGTCAAAGAGAAGAAATGTTTTATTGATGTTTTAAAAAATTACCACCTTTGGAATGTGGGTATATGGGGAAACATATCCCCACACAATGCACTATTTCCTAGGTAAAACATGTATAATTATTTTAAATTATTCTATGTGATTATATATATTCCACTTGGTTTGATTTAAACGAGTATCCTCATAGGCGTATACCTTGACCAAATAATCAATTATCATTTATAAAAGATTATCATTGTTTTCAAATATATCTGAATCCTCCCCATTGAAGGTCCCTTCAAATTATTCAATTATCATTTATTCAATATACTCATATTTATTGTCATTATTCACCCTGATTTATGATAATCATATTTTGTCTCAATTCACGTGATTCCTCAACTATGAAATTTCTAAATCATAAATTTTCTAGGCCAACCTACAATGCCAAATACATTATGGATTTCCATGCACAAGAACAACATATTTTCTATTTTCTCCCCATTCGTAAAACAATAAAATTCCATAGTTATCCACATTATGTAATCCCTCACATAAATTATAATTTTATGTTATTATTAACTGTGAATACTGATATGTGGTCTCTTATCTCTAAAATCTATCATGACTCGCCTTTGATTATATATCTATGATTATCAAAAAAAGAAATATATTGGTTTTTCCTCCCCTGTTTTTTTGTATAATCCCTATCCATTCTATCAAACTATAAAGGAACTATCTCCTCTCACTATTAGGATTCATAGGACACCTCTTTGATGATTAATCCAAAAATTATTTCTCCCATACCCATTCAATAGAAATACATGTGTTTGGATTATTATTTTCATTGGTTATGTGGGACTCCACTTAATTGTTCAATCTAAACTACATATAAAAAACAACCTCCATAGACGGTGAAAAACATCTTAGAGACCAATAATTTGACTTTAACTAGACCATAATAAATTAATAAGGTAAATATTTGGAAACCCACACACACACACAAATATATATATATATGAGACATTTTGTTTTAATTAGATCATTAGAAAAGGATTGACCAGTCCAAAAATGGGATTTGGGAAGGAATCATGAATACTTCTTAAATATATATTAGATTCAAGGATTGGTCAACAATTTCCCATAAATGGTGTGATGTGACTGACCTCCCATGTTTTAGCAAAATGATTTTTCTAAAATTTTCCTGATAAATTACTAGTGATTGTATTTCATAAGTAAGCATGTCTATATTTACTCAAATAGAATATGGGCGTGAAAAAAGATTTTGTTTCGTTAAAAAACAATAACCTTATCAAAATAATTCAATTATTATATTTCTCATTATCAAGTCAGTGGTTTTATTATATATATAGTTTTACTTGGTTATTTTTTTTGGATTCTTTATCATGATAACATAAATAAATGAAATAAAAATAATTATTCATTAAATAAAAATAAATTGGATTATGTGTAATTAATATTATCATAATAAGGAGATTTATTTATATAAAATCCAAAATGTATTAAAAATAAATGTAAAAGTATAAAATATATAAATATACACATAATATAAATACACCTCAATAAAATTTTTTGTCAGAAAACAATTTTATTATCTGAATTTTTTAAAAAATATTTTAAGCATCTGACATTCCATAATCAGGGGATAATTTAATTAATACAGTGTTGAAAAATGATAATGGGTTTTGTTAAAAAAATTATAATGGAAATAATTTCCATTGTTTTACTAAGACCTATTTAGAGGTAAGAGTTGGGGAAATCCAACTCTGGATTTCTAGATTGGTTAGACTACATAATAGACGATGGATTTGTAAGATAGTCGTTACCCAAAATACCTACAAACCTAAATTATTATAATTTGATTTACTATAGTTAGGTATATTTTATGGGGTATGTGGAAACATTCTAATGAAATGTGATATTTTAAATTAGATGACCTAAAATATTTATGTTTTTCCGATAATATAATTAAATTATGATTTTATTATATAATAAAATATTTAAAAGATAATTTTCATCAAAATAAATTGGTGTTTTATAAGGACAAGACCTAAATCATTACATAAACCTATGTTTTTTACCAGATGTAAATTTTCTTATATTTTTGATGATCTAGAAATTTGATAGTTTTAGAGATTTCATTCCTAACTCATACATAATAGTCCAAAACATTACAAAATTGACACATATACACATTATCCATTTTTTGCATATTATAATACACTTAAAATGATACATGTTTTATATGAATGAAATATATTCATGACATTAAAAATTGATTCATTGTTTCCCGTACACATCGTTAAACATTGTTGAAAATAATTTTTATAACTACTGGATAAAAATAAATGAAACAATGGATGTTGAGAAGATCATAGCTGGTTCAATGCTAATACAGGATAAAATGGCGCCAAAATTCATCAATCATGTATGCCTCCTAATGCCCCAGAACCAGGCAAGCATCAATGACAGATGGCTCGGCGACACCGATGGAGGCACACCCCTATGTACTTTAACTTCATCGAATGATTCCATGCATTGTGATGGATCATTGTATATAAATACCTATCTCCCACAACCCAATTACATTGTTACCCTTACCTTAAAACTTATGATCTCACATTTCACGATGCTCCAGAGTACCGTGAACCTAAAAGAAAATAAATAACCCAAGGTAATTGAGCCTCACGACACTTGCCTTCCATTTTTTCATCATTTAACCAACATATGGTAGGTACACCGTTCATGAAGCTCCATGCCTTTGCTGGTGGGAGGATCCCCTACAAATTTCTCAAGGATTCATGAAACCATAATCATTTTTGAAGAACTATTTTATTGATTTGGGACTCCAGGTTACAGAAAGGGTCCCATGCTTCATGAGGGCCTTTCCTTCAAGAATCTTATTTCCATCACAAAGCACAGAAGATTCCTGAAGCTCCACTTAGTGGGGTCCTTTATTCATGGGATCGTCTTTTGTGCGGCCCACCTAGATTTTATAAAGATATTTCATGGTCCATCATGTTAAGTCCCGTGTTAAGATTCCACACATTTTTCATTTTTGAATTATTATGAAAATGTTTTTTTTTCATTTTTCATTACCATGCAATCATTTTCCCCATGACTTACTACTCCTCTGACAAATCCCATTGACCGTTTTTTAGGTCATGCACCACTCGTAAGTTGATGAATTAAATCTATGTAAGTCCAAGTGGGTATGGAGTGAGTTTTCCTTGTTTGAGCTGTAGGATTTAATACTACCATGTCTCAATGTCCTTAGTACACAATTTTATGTGGCATCCTCACCTCATGTAATGCAGATGGGGTGCTTCACCTCAGCAACTTTCTTCACCCACTTGTCCATAGATGAGGGATATCTTCTTCTCCATCCTACCAAGGAATACAATACTGTTTGAATGAAATGTGATCCACCACCTGAATCCCACCTGGAGTAAGCCACAATCACAATCTCCTGGGGTCGTATCAGTGAATAATCCCCATATCTCCTATCATGACCGAAACATTCACAACATGATCTTCAGTTCTACATCAACATGTTATTTATGACATTAATCATGACTGATGTGATCATATATGTTAACAGTTATTGTGACACCGTACATTGGCCTACATCAGTTTGTATACCCCATTCCCCTCATTTCTAAACTATGAGTATATTGATCCATGTCTTATAAAAATTATACATAGGAAGCCTCCGTGAGGTTAAATTTCAACCAATGATAGTCTATGGTGGTCACTCCTAGGGATATACACTCATGATGTTACATATTCACTATATGGGAGACATCTCGTTGGATAAACCTCCATAGGGAGTTCTGATATATCCAACATCACTTCATCCTTCACCAAAAACTTATCTGAATGGGGTCACTTCACCCACCTCTGTCCATTTTGGACATCCCAAAATTTAAGCTACGAACCATTTAAGAAACTATATGCACATCGATTCTCATCCACTAGGATATGAAGGAAACAACCCTAAGGTTCAATCCCATCATCAATTTCCATCATGGTTTTTCCATAGAGTCTTCATGTCTTGGGAGGATCATGGAATAGCATGTGGGATACATTTCCTTCAGGTCCCCATCCATGTGCTCCATTCTCATGGGTTGCCGCCGTAGATATAAAATTGAAAATTCATGAACTACAAGGAATTTGATTCATAGTCACTATGATTCATAGAGATCCTTCTAGAGGTTTAAGACCATCACCCCACGCTCCATACATTCCAATAATTCAATATTTACACTTCCTCTATATCCATACGGATTCATTCTTAGGCCACCAAATCAGAGTGAGACTATGAAATCTCCTTGGATAGTCTCAACATGTATGCCCCATCCACTTCACAGCTACTCTCAATAGCACTCAGGAGGTCTCTGTGTGTATGCCTCACACAATTCATATTCATCTATCTAAGAGAATTCCTCATATGATGGTAAGTCTCATTGAGTAAGCCTCAAAATACTCTTCAAACTATGTGGGTTATGATTCATATATTTTGAATTGGATAACTACGAAGCCTCTATTAGGTTCAATCCTAGACAATGGTAATAATTTCCCCCCTCATTGGGGTATGCCTTCCAGATCTATTCTCAATGCTATTTAGATAATCCTTCATTGTGTGATACCTTATCTTTATGAGATGCACCACCTCAAGTATACTCTCATTGTGAATTATGATATGTCTATCTAGTAAACATTCTAGGTGTTCCCTCTTAGGGATCCACCCATCTGATATATTCCTACAGTACATTATGATATCTCTAATCAATCTTTATTGATGTTCAAATCGTGACCCACCCTGTGATAAACAAGGGATTACAAAATAAAACATCAAAAGGCATTACTAGGGAATAAGAAACCATGTGATGGCCCCATGATTCCTTGGGATCTAGATCCCTGAGATTCCATCCTATGAGGGATAATACAAGTGATCCATTGTTCCATCATCTATACATGCCACTGATGCACAACATGACTACTATCATAACGAATGAATCCTTTAATAACTAGACAACATTGAATTTACATCCATAAGAATCATAATTATCAAATATCAATGAAGTAAAGGCACTGAGAATTAGTTTCATGAACAATGACTAAATCTATGATGGATTCTCAGATTAGACAACGAGTTCCAAGGAGGAATCCATGGAAGGAGTAACCGACAACCCATTATCTCATTTTGATCAATGAGAAAACATTGCTGACATTGTGATGAATGTAATCCTCCATTGTAAAGTGGGGATACTGGGTAAAATAATGTACATAACTGAACGAAGACATGCGAAGATTGGAAATGCCGCAGAGAAAGAGTTTCAAATAAAAATAGAGAACATGATGTTAAATATTCTCCTCAATATTGTATTAGTAACGTTCATGACATCATTTGATGAGTGTGTCTCCAAATCCATCTATCCAGTGACATATAATGCAATGAAAATAGTGATCATGAAATGAAATCACCTTAAGATAGGTTAATTAACATTGGAAATTATGTTCAACGACGTCATTACTGTGGAGAACATCCGAGCACCCCCAGATTTTAAATATCCATCATTCTAACCATTAAACAGGATGAAAAACCAATCACAACATCTATACCATTTCATATTGACGTGTGGACCTGTGTTGGAAAACCTAGAGCGGTAAGAATCTACCAATCTCCGATGTTTTGTATAGAAACTGGATGGGTTTGTGGTTAAATGGAAAAATTTACTACCCATTGGGGCCATTGTTGGTCGGTAAGATATTTTTAGGTAGTTTATTTATCAGTTCACCACTAAAACATGTAAGATTTGTATTTTAGACATATTCAAGTGCATGAAACAACCAGACGAGCATGATGCAGACATTATCATAGGGTGGAATGTCATTATGTATTCACTCAAAATTTTACTGATTCAATAGAAGCTGTAAATGATGTGCATTGAAAATTTCAGGACTGAATTTTTCCCCTCCCTCATCACTCAGAATTTCCTTGGGGAATTTATGTTTTTTAGACAAAGCATAGTTCTTATAGAAATACATGATAGATGATATGTAGGAAAACACATTCCCTCCTATATCTCCTATAAAAAATATTCTAATGTAGTTATTACTAATGACACATGGATGTTGGCCCCCATAAAGTGATATTGTTTACTATAAAAGGCTCAACGACGACCTCACTGAGGGAAACAACGATAAGGTTGGCCTCATTCTCATAATCCCTAAACATATAATTGGTAGGTGAAACTACATAATGTTTCACTGCCTCTATGGGAAGACAATCAGGTTCTAACCAACTGTTCGAATATAGAACCTCGACTGGGACATGTTCTTAGAGTTCTATTTCAAAACAAGAGAAACTAGAAATATTCATTAATAGTGGTTCTAGTCACCAGTTATTTATCTAGTGACTTTGACCATGGAATTTGAATTTTATAGAATGCATGATACTCTACGAGGATAATCTCACTGATCTCCAGGAAAATACTTATATCACATGATCCTTGAAAATAAAATTGATATATTCTATGTTTTTAAAGACTAGCTCCATGACAAGGTTGAATACAATGTAGTTAGTTTGGGCCCTTCCCTGGAATAGATAGCATGCATTTTCGCAAATCTAGACTTTTATTGTGATGGTGAATGGAAGCATGTATTTCGTAGCCGGAATCGAATTTATGGTAATTAGTTTGCTCACATGGTAGTCACTCAAGACCAATGATTTATCTGGGCCCATCTAACTCATTTATAGCCTCATTAAACATCCACACCTCCTACATCCATTACCTCTACATTCACATCTTAGCCTTCTACTTCATAGAAGATTGAGAACTAAGACACAATGGAAAACGTAGTCTTGCACCCGGTATGAAACCATATCATACTCATGGATACATCAGGACCCTATAGTTTATGATCACCCCATGAATCTAACTAGTATTGAATTTTCCTATGATAATGAGGTGGAGTAAGCCTCCATGAATACTATTGACATAGTTTACCCCTTCATCATTCGCGATGATGATGAGTGACAGGTAAGTCCACCTTATGTCCCCAATTGAATCCATCCTAGATGGGGTCATGGATACTTGAATCATCAACATTACCAAGCTAGTGCTTCATTACAAGTCATACATTCTATATAGAATATATAGAAGGCTCATCATATATCCCAACAAGCACATAACTTTTAGCTCATATTGCCAGATTCACTACTTATTATATTCATGTAACTCAATTAGCTAGAGCCGTCACGAATGCATCATGATTACCTTGGCCAATCTTTTTCCAGGCCTTATCCATATGATTTTTAACTGATAGTAAATTTATTGGTTCATCCAGTGAGACGCAAGACATTCCACATAGTATCAAGGATCAACGGGTTTGCCAATAACAACCATCATGCCTCTTACCAAACAGAAACCTCATCCTAATTGAAATGTTATAAAATCATGTAATGATAATGTGCTTAAGAACCTCCCCAACATTCATATAAACCTATATATTCTATAGGGCCTCCTTTTGTTATAAAATAGTAAATGCTCCCTCACATATGCCTTGAAAATCCCCTCCCTTTCGAGCAATAGGTGGCATATAACATGTGATTACATACCCAGGGATTTAATCAAGGAGTATTCTAATCCATTGTCTCATTATTAGTTTAATTGAATGTTTATCACTTATAAAGGATCATAGGAAAGCTGTACATAACTAGATAGTTCAATGGAAAAGATATTCTCCACTATCTCATTGGAATAGGTTTCGAGATCAATCTCATCCAGACCCGAAGATCTATAAGCTAGGATTGACTGAGGTAGATCTGAGTCACTATGAATTGATGATTCAATGTTATGAATGAGTCGAGAAATAACCATGTAGAAAAATTAATCTAAAAACCATGTTTTATGGAATAAATTTTTTCACCGAATTTATGTTTTCCTCATAGGATACTAAATACAATGTGATGATGGGTAGACCCTAGATCCATCAACATGCAGTAGTTCCATCCACTTACGAAAAATTCCATATGTACTCTCTCAATGGTTGATTGGGAATGATACAAGGTGATGCATCTCCTTTCTACGCTTGTGAAGAATGCTATTTTTTCGGATTATTACATGAGAAAGGAAAAAAGGTTTAGAACAACGATGTTGATAATGATATCACTGTGTCTAACCAATTGAAATACATAGATGATGCCTTCATCCTCTTGATTCACTAGTCAATGTATACAATTAAATAATGGTGGCATTGCAATGTCATTTATTATATGTGAGGAATATGAATTACTATATACAAGAAAATTCATATGATTTCATCGTAATCCTATACAAGACATTATAAATTGATACCAAATGCTATTACCCTTGTGAGTTATATGGTGGTGCACCCCATGAAAACATTAATATTCCATACCTTCTTGTTCTACTAAGACCTGTTGAGTCGATAGAGACTGACTTACCACCACTACTTTGACATTGTCGAGAGTGGACCCCTTGGTTGAAGGGTAGATGGAATTGGGACAAAATCATTTTTTTTCATGGATCCAATAGTTTAAGAGTCTCAAAATGAAGAATCCAATTCCACTCAAGAAAGGTGTATTATTTCTCCAATGTATGTTAGTTAAGAATAATAACCTCCGACTAATGATCATCCATCCAAGGATGATGAAGCGATGTATGAATATACTCCTCCAGAATATGAAGAGGGAATCTCCACCACTATCAATGAGTTGGTAAGGGTTACTCTTGGTATTGAGATTGATATGAGGCCAACGATGATTAGTGGAACTATGCCTAAAGAAATCAACAATATTATGTATACTTCTTGAAGCATCCTTGAGATGTGTTTTCAATAGCTATAATGATATGCTAGGTCTATACCCTTAGGTTGTCTTCCACCATATTAGTCTCTGATTGAGTCATCATAGGATCAAGAAGCCTCCCAGAAAGATACATCTATGACAAGGTTCCCTTTTCTAGGTTGATGTTTATATTCTTATCAAATCCAAATTCATCATAGATGTTTTAGTACCACAAGTGGGTGGACAATAGCATTCTCGTCAGGAGAAAAATGGATCTATTAGAGACTAGATCAACATTCATGATCTCTACCACCACTACCTGAAGAATTATTTTCCCCTATCATTAAAGGAGTTACTAAATTATTTAGATACTGTGATCCTAAATTTTTCTTTTATGGATGGGTATTCCAGGTATAATCACATCCAAATGGACCCCAAAGTTGAAGAGTGCTCCACCTTCAGAGAATTGTAGGGAACTTTATGGTATTAGGGAATTTCCTTAAGACTAAAGAATGTAGGATCTTCGTATCATGAATCTATGAACCACATATTCAAACCAATCCTCACGATACTCGTGGAATTATATGTGGATGATTTGGTTTACAAATACTTCTAGCATCATTACCATCTCAGATAAATTGATAGTGTGTTTGGATTCCTTTTATCCAGATAGCTGAGGAAGATATCTATAAAATTTGCATTCAAGGTGAACTATTTAAATGTCCTCAGTTTCATTTCTAGATAAAGAGGAATTGAGATTGAGTGAGAGAATATCATACTTATCATACTCATACCTCAACTATTAAAACACTAGAAGGTATGAGTATTTCAAGGAGACTTATCCAATATATGGGGATTCATCGCCAATTTGGTCGGTAAGTGTGTTCCTTATTCTAGTATAATGGTGAAGGGGGCCACATACTCATTTGATGAAGAGTGCTAGACCATTTTTCTGAAAACATGTAGTACATTATATAACCTATTATTTTAATTCTACTAATCTCCCAAAATATGTTGGTTCTTTTTGTCATCTCCTTGGAATGGTTCATTGGTTCTATACTCTCCCAGAAAAATAATAAAGGGATAGAAAAATGTTTTTACTATCTCAGTCACATTCCCCCCCAATACAAAGTCTATATATTATGATATTCAGATGTTTTTTCTATTAATTGTTTTTGTGGATTAGAATTTGTGAAAATATTTTCAGCAACATGATATACAACTATTTTCCCACCAGGATCTGCTAATATACTTTCCACGCCATTTTATGTTGATAAGACATCATTCTTGTTGGGTAGTTATAATTTTTTAGTTTTAAATTTGGTTTGTATTGTGGATGATTATCATGGGATATGTTCTATAATACTTTTTTTCACTCATCCACTCCCCACAATCAGTCCGTAGATCTCAATTATTGAGACTAGGCTATACTCATAGTGGATAAAGACATGTCATGTTGAAAGATGCATTTATATGTTGCGTCAAAGAGTTTTACATGTATAATGTTAAATGATCCAATTCCCAAAAGTGTAGGAATACAAATTATTTTCATCATTAATACACAGGTTGTTCTACCATGTCCATTATTACTATTAGAAGGCTACACCCACAATGAGGAAGAGTATAAGGCTCTTATCCCTAGTCTTGAGTGCGCTATTGATATTGATGTTCTCATCCTACTGGTAAAGGGGGACTATGAGCTAGTCATAATGCATATCAATGGAGACTACATCATCAGGAATCCTGAGCTCATTCCATTTCTGATGAATTATTTCCATTTCATGGTCAAATTTCCTACTCATCTAGTGGCGAGTATTGTTACATGGTAACAGAATGGTCAACATGGTCTATTGGATAGTCTAGCCACATCACTCATAGAGGATAACCCAGAATATATGTTCATTAATGATGAACATAAATGAGTTGTTTCTCTTTCCAGTTCAAATGATGACGAAATCTAGTAGGTAAACCATGTTCTTTCTTGTGATTCGATATTGGTAACTCCATATCCCCATTTGGATGATAAAACCTTTGACTAGAGAGATCCTTTAATTGAGTATCTCATGCACATAAATCCTCTATTGGATATGGCTGAACGTGATAGAATCTTTTTTCATGTAGTTCATTTTATCCTCCAGAGCAGTTATAGCCTAGTGAAAACTATCTACCGAAGTGGGTTACACGGATTCATCCTCTATTGTATTCAATGATTTGAGATTCCCTTTGTTATGCTGGAAGTCCTTTCCAGGACTTTTGGTGCTCATCAGGCATGGATGCAACTATCTCCCCATATATGAATGTTGGGTTACATTAGGGACACTATGTTCCATATCTTTATTGTGTTCGCCATGAGAGGACACAAATTTCGATACCATGCCAATTTCTTAAATAAACCATAAGATCCCATCCAATGTACAATGTATTATTGTTCATTTTTGGTCCTAGGACTCGATGTAACGGAACAATATCCACCTAAAACATATTGCATGTGTCAGTTTATCCTAACCATGAAGTATTTCATTTCCATGTGGGAAAAATCAATTTCACTCAAGGATGTCAAGGCCCAGTATATTGTTGAATTACTGAGCTCCAACATCATCCATCTATTTGGATTCCCTTATGCTATATTCACTGACACTATAACCAATTTCCTTATTTCTAAGATTAATAAATTGTATACCAATTATAGTATCTGGTTCAACCACACATCTCACTACCATACATAAGAAAATGGGAAGAATTAATACTCGAAAAGACAATCTCAAATTTTTTCTGAAGATGGTGGATCAAAAAAATAGAAGTAGGAAAATCATATCCACAACTCCAAATAGGAAAATTAATCAAATGCTGGAGATTCCACCCATGTTACACTGTATTATATTATTAAGGGAACAAAGTTAGACCTCCCCCACTGGATTCAATTTCAATCACACCACATGGTTTCCTATAATCAATTTATTTCAAAAATACTAGGAAAATTATTTCATTCCTAACTATAAGCTCTAGATAAAAACATGTTATGGGCCTTGAATTATTTATATTGGAACAGGAAAAAGATATACAGAGCTTTTGACAAGAGATATCATCTTCAATCCTTCTTTTGTGGGGATAAGATATTAGATATATGGATTCCAATGTTACCGAATTTGAAACCACTTATTTTAGAGTCAACATGGGAATGATGATACATCATAAAAATGGTCAATCCCAATGGTGTATACTCATTAGTCACCGGGGATGGTATGAGATTAATTCCTCCCTAAAATTCAAATTTTAATAAATAATACTTCAGATGAGATGATGTACATCCTAAATAATGAAAAACAGTTCCATATGTGCTGTAAGATGTTAAACTATAGAACATTTATGTTCTTTTCCTCATTCCCGAAAATGAAAAATTCCCCATGTCTGGTATGATGTAAAACTACTTTGTCATACATGTGATTTTTTTATCCCCCACATCCTTACAACATGATTATAAACTATATTAAATTCACAAACTATGTACTGCATGATTTCCATCCTAATAGGATGCATATGAATTCCAAAACATCTCATATTTGTGTCCATTCAAAAATACAAAACATTGTCACCATGTCATAGGGTAAATATGGGAGTGTGTTGTGTGGATTTTGGGACTCTAGGGTATATATGCAAATCTTTTTTCCTCATATAACTACACTACACATCTTCATGTTATAATCCTCATATACGCGGTCCAAATACTATGAAAATTAAATTAAATTTTTAGTGTCTTATTCGCATGACAATAATCTACATAACCAATTTGAAATTATATTTTCAGATGATATTTCCCCAATTGGCACTGTCCATGTTCCATTACATCTTCGATAACAATATGTCTCTTTATTCCCATTCATATGGGATACATAGTGATGAACACAATTTTTTTCTCGAGGATTAGCCTCAAATTCTATTTTTTTGGCCCAGTGGCATTGGTTTCATCCTATTGAATGTGTGGTGTGGTGTGTAGCTCTTTGGTCCGCAATCATATTAGGTTGTTGTAATTGAACCATGCATTTTACATCAGAATAACCACTCCCACTCTTCATCCTTAACTCATGACAATAAATTGTATGACATTCCAGAACTATGTGTGGATTGATTCACATCCTTATGGGATATGTAGAAATGATCAGTAATTTTGTCTACAGACCCAAGTGTAGAATAACATCTATTTTCCACTTTTTCCTGAATTTCACATAGAGATTGTGTGGAATTATTTATATCTCCATGGTAGCCATTATTGTAAGGTTATTTTCCTCAACATGAACATCTTCTTTACAGATGAATCTCTCTCACATAATTTCCTAATTGCATGACAATAAACTCTATGACAATTCATCCCTACCATATGACATTAAAAGGCACCGATTTGTCCCAGGATCCTGATGTTAAAATAGGAACCTATAAAACATATTCTAAAATGTTAAAATAATATCTTCAATTACAATAAATAAAACTTTTAAACTATTCACATGCAATGGCCCAGACCTCTCCGGCCCATTCCTTTGTCAAAAAGAAGGCCACAAATTATTCTGGAGTGTAAGATGGACATTTCCTACACTTTCCTGAATTTTGAAACTACACGCCATGAAATTTTAGTACACTTCATGTATCCCCTTACCACGTATACCCCGTGTTGAAGGTAGTTTCCTTACCGGATGAAATAAGTGGGTACATGTCGTGTGTCTAGTACTACACGTCGTGTAGTCTTTCTCTAAGTACGTGTTACTAGTCAACGGACAAGTGCCATGTAGGAGCCATGTCTTTGCTGTGTGAGATAAATGGGTACACGCTGTGTGTCCAAACTAAACATTGTGTAGTCCTTCCACACATATGTGTTACCCTCAAACCATGTGTTGACCAGTCAACATCCGCTGATCCGTGAAGGAAGCCGCGTGAAGACCGTGTGAATTAACCGAGTACACGCCATGTACCATAAAGTACACGCCATGTAATTTTTCTTTTCTCTCCTATAAAAGGAGGGGTCCCATCCTCTTTTTTCAACACACCCCTCTCCTCCCCTTTCCTTTGAGCAAAGTTCTCCCAAGAGACTCGAAGGATCTTTATTCCATAACTTTTACGTCCGAGCTCTAATTTATGATCCGTCAGTGTCCATGGGATCGTAACGACGAGGCGGAACTTCTGAGGTTGGATCTGTTGTCTTTCATTCGGCCTTTCCTTTATGACATCCACCAAAGGTGTTTTTCACGGGACCTGACAGAAGAGAAGGACATCGACAAACGTCCTCTAATGTTGATCTGGTGGAGCGTTGCGATCTGAACCTGTTGAGGTAGGGATTTTAACTACGTCTCTCTAATTTGTGCATCATGTGTGGTGGGTTTCCTTTTATTTACGTGAAACACATTTGAATCGTTTTAATGAAGATAATAACTGGATTATATAACGGGGATGGGAATTTGTGAATGCAGTTACCTTTTTATATAACCTATGATATTATGTTGTGAATTGAATAGAATTATGCCTACTAAAAATCACAGTCGTTGGTGGCCTTTTCTTGTGCAATAAAATATTTCCCTATCATTCTAGACCTTTTTTGTGAATTAGACATTTTTGGTTGTGGAATTTGGTTCATCACGTAATTTTGGATG
Organism: Viscum album; assembly: GCA_963277665.1. Classification (NCBI taxonomy): domain Eukaryota; kingdom Viridiplantae; phylum Streptophyta; class Magnoliopsida; order Santalales; family Viscaceae; genus Viscum; species Viscum album. Next base: position 2,078,779,973 of record OY728152.1, on the reverse strand, counting down.
ATTAAATGAAAATCTGGAACCCTTGTGTGATCACCCCGGTTGAACAAAATGGAATAATGAAAATGTGGGTGTTGGCTTGGATACATGGCATGTGGTTGGGGTTTTGTGGGTTGTTGTGGATCGATTGAGTAGTGGGGCAGCGATTGACTTTGTTGTGGGTTGTTGTGAATGTTATGTTGGTAACAGGCATCGGGGCTGCGATAAATTGTATTTAAGTGATAATGACATATAGGATTTGGTTTGTTTGTGGTTTTTGTGGTTGCAAGCGGGGCTACAGGGATGGGTTTGAATGTGAACGTTCTATGGGTTGTGAATATTAAATAAAAAGTGGATGAGTTAATGAATGGTGGGGAATGGTAATGGAACAGGTTTAATAATTGATAGGTTGGTTGGTTGATAAGAACGACTTGTTGTGCTTGTGTTTTCCTAACTTGTTTTGTGGATGGTAGGGATATGCTTTACGAAAAATTTATGTGGTTGGTTGTGGATAGATTCCCAGTAGTTAAGGAATTAAATAAACTAATTCTTCTGAAAAGTGAAAACCTAAATGGGGTTAGTGTTGTTTGTTGTATGCATGCTTCGTAGTAGCAGTGCCGAGCCATGTGCTCTGTTTCTCTGTTTAGAAGCCATAGGTTGTGATATGTGTTTGATATATATATATATATATATATATCTTTTGTGTTTTATCGCACCCCACACATGTTGAGAACATAGTGCTGAACACTCCCATTTCATGGGAGAGGGTTTTTTTCCCTTAGTTACTAGCTCCAGCCTTCTCCTTCTCCCCTAGGATGTGATGGCTTGAGGTGACCATACACCTAAAACACTTCGGGTATGTTTCAATTGGGGTGGTTTTACCCCCAAGAATATTTGGGTAGGTTTTTTTGTTTCCCAAGAACCTTCGGGATGAGGAACAATTTTGTGGGGGTGGGATACATGGTGGTGATGCACAGGTGTGTGCGGGCGGGATACGTGGTGGTGAGGCCCAGTTATGTGGAGGCGGTATACGTGGTGCTGAGGCCCAGGTGTGTGTGGGCGGCAGACCTGGTTGTGAGACCCAGGATTTTGTGGGTAGGATATGTGGTTGTGAGGCCCAGGTGTGTATGGGTGGGATACGTGGTTGTGAGGCCCAGGTGTGTGCGGGCTGGGAGAGTGTGGCAGCTTCCGGACTTTCTCCATTAGGAAGAGCAGCTATCTAAAGGGAAATGGTGTGGGGTACCCAATACTCTAGTTTCTTATATACTAATACCTATTGTGATTATGTTTTTGGTGAGTGTGGCTGGTGAGGTTGGGTGGATAGATTTCCTTTCTAGGTTTCTTCAGTTGTTCTCATGGGACATTAGGATGTCTCCCCACTTGTGAACGAATGATTTAGGTTTCCCTACTGAGTGTACATGTATTCTCACCCTACGTTTACTTTCAAGTTTGTAGGAGGACTACCATGGCCGTGCGGGACCCTACGAGTCAGACAGTTGGAGTTGTTACAGTTGCTGTACTATTGTTATCTTTTGGTATTGTACTTTGAGCTTTCTTGTACTAGCACCTTGTTATAAAAATGTTTAAACATGCATGTGGGCTTGATTTGGGTTTATTTCTATAAACTTATTCTTTTCCTTTTTGGTGGATGACTTTTCCTATTTCCCGATCTTAAAATAATAAAAGGGTAATGCCTCCCGTATTTGTGAAAAATCATACCCTTGGTGCTAGTTGCCAACCCGAGGCCTACTGGAGGCGGGACTTGGGGGTCGTTATCTCTCTTTCACCACTTCCAGCTCAGGAGGGGCATCTTTGGTGGGAGGGGGTTGTGACAGAATGGTATCAGAGCTGATGGTTGAGAGATTGGATGAAGTTTGGTGTTAGGCACAATGAGGATTTAATGGGATGATAGGTCAATAGTGTCAGTTAATCTTCGTGCGTGACATAGGCCAGGGAAGACCATCTAGGACACGAGATTTTGGGAACCCCCATGATCTGATGCAAGGACTGTGAGCCTACGGAACGACCAAGTGAGATTATATTAATTGCAGGGTAGAGACCCTAGGGAAGGTACATGCATCAACATGCTTGTGTTTTACTTTATTTGGGTGTTCTAGGAATGAAATTGAAATAAAATGATAAAATAAAACCTTGAGTTTTTCCTTACTACATGGGCTTAGGAGATCGTTGTTTACTGTAGATTAATGGGACCTGGACGTCGTCCCCAAGTGGCTCAGACGACTAAGGCCCATCAGATTCAGGCAGTCGATCTGTTGAGGATTGACCGAGAGGAGGAAGATAGCCAGTGGCAAAAGACTCTTCGTTCTTTCCAGCGGCAGAACCACAAGAAGTACGAGTGTAGTACATCGGATATGGAGACGAAGGGGTGGCTTGGGGAGCTAGGGATCTCTTTTACCTTGATTCATGCTCCGAGGGAGTACTGGGTTCTCCTAGCAGTCAGTCAGCTGATAGGTTCGGCGTGACAGTGGTGGACGCTCTACCTCGGAGAGAGGATAGAGGAAGAGGTTTCATGGGCTGACATTGAGAAAGAATTCTGAGAGGAATTCCTTTCTTCCATGATCAAAGCGGAGAAGCAACAGGAGTTACTCTCCCTTCAGTCATGGAGTATGTCAGTACGAGAGCTGGGGATCATGTTCAATGATCTCCTGCACTTTGCTCTGGATCTCTTTCCAGATGAGGAGTCTCGGGTGACACATTTGGAGGAGGCAATTCGTCCTTTGATCTAGTATGCTGTCAACCCCTTCGCCCTTCCGATGTACTTGGCTGTACAGAAGAAGTCATAGGTTGTAAATAGGATGCACTCACTGGGAGTTGCACCATGAGAGGGGATCCAACTGGGCTCATCAAATGGGAAGGCAGTCAGCAGCAGGTCTCTTACGATGGGACCTTCCAGGTTCAGGCCAGTGGGGAGTAGGCCCCAGAAGTTCTAGTTCAGATCTTCGGGTCCTCGTCCCTTTTTCAGAACCCAGGAACAAAGTGTTTTTCTTGTGGTGGTTTCGAGAACATTCATAGTCGGTGCCCGGCCCAAGATCAGTACGATGGAGGTGGGTCAGTTCAGCTCCCACCTTAGCAGCACCAGTTTCTAGCAAGGCCCTTCCAATAGTAGCAGGACCATGCCCCTCAGAGGCCAGACATTGCAGGAGGAGGCCGACCTCAGGGTGCTCCTCAAGGACCTAGACCAGGGCGTGGTCGGGGAAGTGGATGACATTAGAGAGGCAGAGGATATGGGCGTGGATAGTTTTACGCAACAGAGTTGGCGGCTCTAGAAGGACCAGAGGTGGTGCAAGGTACGATTTGTTTTTTCAGCACTCTCATTTCAACTTTGTTCAATTAAGGAACTTCAAACTTCTTTGTTGCACCTGGTCTAGCCCATGATTTGGGACAAGATGTAGAAAGACATTATGTTCCACTGGTACTGATTACACCATTTGGAGGCCAGAGCAGCATATCTTGTGTTTTCCAGGGATGTGGGTTGACGTTGGGACCACATCGATCTAGTGGGGATCTTTTTCTATTACAGATGCATCCATATGATGTCATTCTAGGCATCGACTGTTTGTTTTCTGTTAGTGCCGTTATCGACTGCTTCTAGAGAAGATTCGTGTTCTCTGACGTGGATGGGAATCACATATCTTTTGTTGGAGAGAGGAGCTATCAGGCGGGAAGCTGGCATGTGGAGGATCTCCTTTCCTTGTTAGGCGGGTTATCAGTTGTTCCATCTGATACATAGAAGATGGATGTCCTGGAGGTTGTTGGGGAGTTCCTCAATGTTTTTCCTGAGGAGGTTGTGACTCTACCTCCCCAACGTGACGTTGAGTTCAGGATAGACTTACAGCTTGGTGCCCGTCTGATTGTTATGGCCCCTTATCAAATGGCACCTTCAGAGTTGCGGGAGTTGTAGACTCAGATTGACAATCTGATGGAGAAAGGTTTTGTTCGACCCAGTGTGTCTCCACGGGGTGCTCTTATTTTGTTCGTGAAGAAGGAATATGGTAGTCTCAGGATATGCATAGGCTACCGATGTTTAAACCAGGTAACGGTCAATAACTGTTACCCCCTCCAAAGGATAGATGATCTCTTCGAACAGATGAGGGGAGCTGGTTGGTTATCCAAGATTGATCTACGATATGGATATCATCAACTAAGAGTAATGGATAGTGACAACTCGAATATGGCTTTCAGTCGCAGGTATGGGCACTTCAAGTTTGTAGTGATGTCGTTTGGAGTTACTAATGCACCGGCTGTGTTCATGGGACTTATGAACGTTGTCTTCTGAGAGATTCTAGACCTGTTTGTCATTGTGTTTATCGATGACATCCTGATCTACTCATGATCTGAGGAGGAGCATGTTCAACATCTCATGGTAGTCTTGGAGGTCCTTCAACACCACCATCATTATGGGAAATTGTCAATGTGTATGTTCTTGACATAAGAAGCACACTTCCTTGGGTACATGGTGTCTCATCATGGAGTGTCAGTGGACCCATCGAAGGTGGAGGTAGTTTTTTCTTGGGCAGCACCAAAGAGCGTGGCAGATGTTCGTAGTTTCCTGGGATTAACAGGTTACTATCAGAGCTTAGTTTCAGATTTCCATCGATTTGCTACTCATTTGACAGCTTTGACTAGGAAGAACCAGGTCTTCCTATGGAGCGACTAGTGCCAGAATGCTTTCGACTACCTGAAGGAGAAGTTTGTCTGTGCTCCAATACTCAGGTTTTCAGAGGAAGGGATGTTTTATGAGGTGTTTTGTGATGCTTCTGATCTTGGTCTGGGGTGGGTGATGATGTAGAAGAAGAGAGTGATTTGTTATGGTTCTAGGCATTTGCGCCCTCACGAACGTAACTATGAAACCCATGACATGGAGCTTGCAGTAGTAGAGTTCGCATTGACGTTGTGATGACATTACCTTTTTGAGGAGTGCATTGTGGTCTTCTCAGATCACAAGAGTCTGTGTTATATATTCTCCCAGCATGACCTGAACCTATGGCAGCGGACATGGGTCGAGTTTCTCCAAGACTATGACTTTGAGATCTCTTACACTACAGGTAAGGGCAACATGGTGGCCGATTCCCTGAGTGGGAATTCACATAAGGATGTGGTATGGGAATCCACTGATGCTTGGAATGATATGGGAGATTTGGTTGCCTTGCACTTGGATGCAAGGGAAGAAGGTGTTAGAGGCTATTTGTTTCAGATGACGGTGTAATCCTCATTGTTGCAGCATGTGGAAGAGTGTCAGTGGCGGGACTCCAAGGTGGAAGTGATGCGGGGTCGTGTTGATCAGGGGAATGCTCTAGAAGGATGGTCAGAGGACAGCCGACATCAGATGCTTTTCCATGGAAGTTTTTTTGTTCTGGAGGCTACGTGTGAGGGAGTTCTCTTTGATTTCTATAGCACAGCCTTGGTAGTACATCCAAGAGTTTCAAAAATGTACTGAGGCCTGAGGGAACAGTTTTGGTGGCATGGGGTGAAATGAGTAGCGGTAGAGTTTGTGGCTAAATGCCTAGTGTTTCAGCAAGTGAAGGTTGAACACCGGGTTCCCAGTGGTTTGTTGCATCCTTTAGATGTACCTGAGTGTAAGTGGGATGACATCTCAATGGACTTCGTCACAGGACTACCCAGAGGTCAGGGATTTTATGATGCTATCTGGGTAGTGGTGGATCGACTGACGAAATCACCTGACTTATTAGAAATTAAGGAGTCAGGACTGGTGAGTATCTTAACACAGAGGTATGTAGACGATGTTGTCAGGTTGCATGGACTCCCAAATACTATCATCTCAGATCGGGATACTCAGTTTACCTCACAAGTCTAGAGGGGGTTACATCATGTTTCTGGCACCCAACTACGCCTGGGTACTGCTTTCCACCCCCAGAACGACGGGCAGACAAAGCAGACTATCCAAACATTAGAGGAAATTCTACGAGCATGCGTTCTAGATTTAAGAGGATCATGGGTACGACACTTGCCTTTAGTAGAGTTTTCCTACAAAAAATAGCTTCCACTCTACTATTAGCATGGCACCGTATGAGGCTTTTTTTGGAAGACCATGTCGTTCACCCATTTGCTAGGAAGATGTTGGTGAGATAGGTGCTCTTGGGCCAAAGGTAGTGCAGAGCACCATAGAGAAATTCCAGCTTGTACATGAGAGGATGAAAGAGGCTTAGGACCGACAGAAATCTTATGTTGATCGTCGAAGGAGGCCCTTAGAGTTCGAGGTTGTAGATCATCTGTTCTTGAAGTTTTCCCTTCGATGGGGCATGTGAGGTTTGGGAAAGGGATAATGCTCTCACCTAGGTTCATCGGACCTTTTGAGGTGCTGAGGTGAGTCTGTGAGGTGTCATATCAGCTGACCCTGCCACCTCAGTTGGAGAAAGTTCCTGACGACTTTTAAGTCTCCCATCTTCATCGGTACTTACATGACGACTCTCATGTTATCGACTGGGGAGAGTTAGACATTGGAGATGATGCGACCTTCGAGGAATGACCAGTCAGAATCGAGGATCATAACAAGTAGGTACTTTGTGGAAGAACCATTCCATTGGATTGTATGTTGTGGAGGCATGGTGGCCTCGAGGAGAGCACATGGGAGTGGGAGACCCATATGCACGCTTAGTACTCGGAGTTGTTTTGACTTGTGTTTTACCTTGTTTTTATGAGATTTTTTTGTACTATGTACCTTTGATATATAGAATTATTTGCTTGTTAGTTGTGAGACCATTTGTTTCCTTGTTCTCTGGAAGTGTGTGGCTTGTCCGGATGTGTGGGGAATGGGAAAAACATGACTCTTAACCGAGATGCATTAATGAGGATGCGATTGAACTCGTGCGGGAGAATCAGTGCCTCCTAAAGAAGATAATATCTCGACATAGAAGAATGACTTTTCCCCAAACCACGTGTTCGAGAAATGTGTGGGTTGTACGGTGTTGGGGAATTGTACGTTTGCAAATCCTAATATAAGGATGTAGGAAGGCCCAATCCTTAATCAAGACGCATTAATGCAGATGCGATTAAACCCGTGCAGGCGATTCAGTGCCATCTAAAGCAGATAATATCATGACATAGGAGACGGAATTCCTAACACCTGTGATTAGAATTGTTGGTTGACTTCCTAGAATAACGATAATCCTAAGAGGTATCTTATCAGGTTCCTCTGAGTTGGTTTTTGAATTATTAGGGACGAGAATGTTTTAAGAGGTATCTTATGTAATGTCCCGGACCTCTCTGGCCCATTCCGTTGTTAAAAATAATGCCACATAGTGTTCTGGAGGGTAATATGGACTTTAACCCACACTTTCCAGAAATTTGAAACTACACGCCGTGTAGTTTGAGTACACGCCGTGTAGTTTGAGTACACGTTGTTTACCCCCTTACTGGGTATACCCCATGTTGAAGGTCGTGTCCTTTCCGTATGAAATAAGTGGGTACACGCCGTGTGTCTAGTACTACGTTCAATGTAGTCCTTCCCCGCATACGTGTTACCAGTCAACGGCTGAGTGCCATGTTGGAGCCATGTCTTTTCCATGTGAGATAAATGGGTACACGCTGTGTGTCCAAAATATAGGTTGTGTAGTCCTTACCCACATATGTGTTAACCTCAAACTGTGTGTTGACCCATCAACTATCATGGAGTCTTGTTGGAAGCCGCGTGGAAACTGTGTTAATTAACCGAGTACACGTCGTGTACCATAAAGTACACATCATGTAGTTTTTCTTTTCTTGCCTATAAAAGGAGGGGTCCCATACTCCTTTTTCAACACACCCTTCTCCTCCCATTTCCTCTGAGCAGAGGTCTCCCAAGATACTCGAAGGCTATTTCTTCCATATCATCTTAGTCTAAGCTCTAATTTACGATCCGTCAGCGGCCACAGGATCTTAACAATGAGGCGGAACTTACGATCTTGGATCCGATGTCTTTCCATCATCATTTCCTTTCCGACATCCACCCAAAGAGGTTTTTCTAGGACCTGACAGAAGAGACGGATGCCGACGGACGTCTTCTAAGGTTGATCCGGGGGAGTATTGCGATCAAGACCTTTTTAGGTAAGGATTTTACCTTCGTCTCTCTAATTTGTGCATCATTCAAGGTTTATTCCCTCTTGTTTATGTGAAACACATTTGAATCCGTTTAATGTACATAATAACTGGCTTATATAACGGGGATGGGATGTTTCGAATGAAGTAACCATTTTATATATCTTGTGATATTATGTTTTGAATTTAATAGGATTATTCCTACTGAAACTCGTGGTCGTTAGGGGACTTTCCCTGCACAATTAAATGTTGCCCTATCTTTCCAGACCGTTTTTGTGAATGGAACTTTTTTGTTGTGGAATTTGGTTAATCACGAAAAGTTGGATGATTAAATAAAAATCAGGAACCCTTGTGTGATCACCCTGGTTGAACAAAATGGCATAATGAACATGTGGTTGTTGGCTTCGATACGAGGCATGTGGTGGGGGTGTTTCGTGGGTTGTTGTCGATTGGGTGAGAAGTGGGGGTGTGGTTGACTTGGTTGTGGGTTGGTGTGAATGTTATGTTTCTAACGGGAAGCAGGGTTGCGATAAATGGTATTAAAGGGATAATGGTGTATGGTTATCGGTGTGTTTGTGGTTTTTGTGGTTGGTAGTGGGGCTGTAGGGATGGTATTGATGTGAATAGGCTATGGGTGGTTAATATTAAATAAAAAGTGGAAGAGTTAATGAATGGTGGGGAATGGTAATGGAACGGGTTTAATAATCGATGGGTTGGTTGGTTGATAAGAAGGACTTGTTGTGGTTGTGTTTTACTAACTTGTTTTTTGGATGGCAGGGATATGCTTTACCAATGATTGATGTGGTTGGTTGTCGACATTTTACCAGTAGTTAAGGAACTAAATAAACTAATTCTGCAGAAATGTGAAAACCTAAATGGGTTTGGGGTTGTTTGACGCATTCATGCTTCATAGTAGCAGTGATGAGGCACGTGCTCAGTTTCTCAATTTAGAAGCCATAGGTGGGGTTGTGTGTTTCATATATATATATATATATATATATATATATATATATATATATCTGTATCTTTTGTTTTTTATCGCACCCCACCCATGTTGAGAACGTAGTGCCGAACACTCCCATTTCATGGGAGAGGGTGTTTTTCCCTTAGTTACTAGCCCCTTCCTGCTCCTTCTCCCCTAGGTTGTGATGGCTTGATGCAACCTTACACCTAAGACTCTTCGGGTAGGTTTCGATTGGGGTTGTTTTAGCCCAAGACTCTTCAGGCAGGTTCTACTGTTTACCATGAATATTTGGGATGAGGCCGAGGTGTGTGTGGGTGGGATACGTGGTGGTGAGGCCCAGGTGTGTGCGGGCGGGATACGTGGTGGTGAGGCCCAGGTGTCTGTGGGCATGATACCTGGTGGTGAGGGCCAGTTGTGTGCGGGCAGGATACGTGGTGGTGAGGCCCAGGTGTGGGCGGGAGGGATATGTGGTTGTGAGTCCCAGGTGTGTGCGGGCGGGATATGTGGTTGTGAGGCCCAGGTGTGTGCGGGCGGGATATGTGGTTGTGTGGCCCAAGTGTGTGCGTGCGGGGAAAGTGTGGAAGCGTTAGGACGTTCGCCGTTAGGAAGAGAGGCTAACTAAAGGGATATGGTGCAGGGTACCCAATACTCTCATTTCTTATATACTACTACCTATTGTGATGGTGTTTTTGGTGAGTGTGGATGGTGAGGTTGGGTGGATAGATTTCCTTGGTAGGTTTGTTCTGTTGTTCTCACAGGGAATTAGGATGTCTCTCCACTTGTGAACGAGAGCTTTAGGTTTCCCTACTTAGTATACTTGTATGCTCACCCAACGTTTACTTTCAGGTTTCCAGGAGGACTACCAAGGCCGTGCGAGACCCTACTAGTCGGACAGTTGGAGTTGTTGCAGTTGTTGTACTCTCGTTATCTTTTTTTATTGTAATTTGAGCTTTCTTGTACTTACATCTTGTTATAAAATTTTTTAAACATGCATGTGGGATTGGTTTAGGTTTATTTCTATACACTTCCTCTTTTCCTTTTTGGTGGTTTACTTTTCCTATTTCTTTATCTTAAAATAATAAAAGGGTAATGCCTCAAATATTTGTGGATACTCATATCCTTGGTGCTATTCGCCAACCTGGGGCCTACTGGAGGCGGGAATCGGGGGTCATTATCTCCCATTCACCATTGGAAGCTCTAGAGGGGCATCTTTGGTGGGAGGGTGTCGTGACATCACAACAATGGGGTCCTTTACCATGAGTTCAATCATGGTCTTTTCTCCTACACCAAAGTCCATTCCTTGAGGATAGATTTCGTTCTTCCTAAGGATGTTCCACACCAACATGCTTTAATGATTGATGGTGTTAGATCTAGAATATTGGATTAAATAAGGGCATTCGTTCATTCCATTTCCACTCTTCACTCCTCCCATTACAGGGATCCACACCCTATTTCGCATTTGAAGGGACACCCTAATCGCGTTGATATGCCACATCATCTTAATTACCATCCTAGGCCAACACCCTAGAATAGTTTGGAAGACATTTTGAAGAAAATACCATGTTCTGATGATGTTCATCAGTCAACCCTAATATTTTCCATCCTTAGAAACATGAAATAGATAATGTGTTTCGAACAAGTTCACTGGTTATCCTCCATCATCATTGTTGGAACCAAATTCTTCATAAGGCCCCAAATGAGCATATTTGAGAAAACAAAGTACACCATTTATCTGAATGGAACAATCAGAGAGGTAAATTGGTGACATAGATATGTATGGAGACTTGAACGCAAGGCCAAAATTTGTGTGTTGGGTTCTTACATGTCCAATGTGACATCGACCGGTATCTTTTTCCAAGACCATATGAAAATGGATAAGGTTGATGAACATAAGAAAATAGGCTGGCGCATAAGAGGGGCCCATGTAGAAGCCACTAACATGTCCAATGTGACATCAAATTCCATCTTCTTCATGAACATTTTCCCTCCCCATCATTGTGAATTTGACTTATAAATAGAATATAAACACACCCTTTTCATGGAAACTATTTGGAAGTTGATTTTTCTCTATAATGTGTGTAAGATGACAACTTCCTAATCTACACACACGTCATGGTTTTAAGGTATAACATCATACAAGATAGGTCCCCCATGAGCACCCTTAAATTAGTCCCACAAGGGCTTGACCCTCTCCCATTTACATTTTTCCTAAGGCAACTATGAACACAAGATTTTTCTTACTCATCAATAGATTCCCTTTTACATTATATTGCCCACTATGGTCCCTTAATTTTGTGCATGAGCATCCAATATGGAATTCACTTCTTCTTCTAGGGTCCATGGGTTGTATTAACATTAAAAAACCAGGTCTGGACCCCTATTATGTACCACATCCACATCTTTCACGCACCTAATTCGTGTGGCCCTCCATCATGGCATCTAGCCATTTAATGGTCCCTCATTCGGTGCCACATATTTAATTTCTCTATGTATTTATTATTTTAATATGTATAATAATAGTTATTACTTCTTCGCAAAGCTATGCTAATATGGAAAACATAATTGACCACTCCTTCACATTGCTCTCATTTGGGTTTATTTCTATAAACTTGTTCTTTTCCTTTTTGGTGGTTGAATTTTCCTATTTCCCTATCTTAAAATAATAAAAGGGTAATGCCTCCCGTATTTGTGAAAAAATCATACCCTTGGTGCTAGTTGCCAACCCGAGGCCTACTGGAGGCGGGACTTGGTGGTCATTATCTCTCTTTCACCATTTCTAGCTCAGGAGGGGCATCTTTGGTGGGAGGGGGTCGTGACAGAATGGTATCAGAGCTGATAGTTGAGAGATAGGATAAAGTCTAGTGTTAGGCACAATGAATATTTAATGGGATTATAGGGCAATAGTGTCAGTTAATCTTTGTGCGTGACATAGGCCAGGGAAGACCAGCTAGGACACGTGATTTTGGGGCCCCCCATGATCTGATGCAAGGACTGTGAGCCTACTGAACGACCAAGTGAGATTATATTAATTGCAGGGTAGAGACCCTCAGGAAGGTACATGCATCAACATTCTTGTGTTTTACATTATTTGGGTGTTCTGGGAATGAAATTGAAATAAAATGATAAAATAAAACCTTGATTTTTTCCTTACTACGTGGGCTTAGGCGATCGTTGTTTACTGTAGAGCTATGGGACCTGGACGTCATCCCCAAGTGGCTCAGACGACTAAGGCCCATCAGATTCAGGCGGTCGATCTGTTGAGGATTGACCGAGAGGAGGAAGATAGCCAGTGGCAAAAGACTCTCCGTTCTTTCCAACGGCAGAACCACAAGAAGTATGAGGGTAGTACATCGGATATGGAGACGAAGGGGTGGCTTGGGGAGCTAGGGATCTCTTTTACCTTGATTCATGCTCCGAGGGAGTACTGGGTTCCCCTAGCAGTCAGTCAGCTGATAGGTTCGGCGTGACAGTGTTGGACGCTCTACCTCGAAGAGAGGATAGAGGCAGAGGTTTCATGGGCTGACTTTGAGAAAGAATTCTGAGAGGAATTCCTTTCTTCCATGATCAAAGCGGAGAAGCAACAGGAGTTACTCTCCCTTCAGTCATGTAGTATGTCAGTACGAGAGCTGGGGATCATGTTCGGGGATCTCCTGCACTATGCTCCGGATCTCTTTCCAGATGAGGAGTCTCGGGTGAGACATTTGGAGGAGGCAATTCTTCCTTTGCTCCAGTATGCTGTCAACCCCATCGCCCTTCCGATGTACTTGGATGTACAGAAGAAGGCATAGGTTGTAAATAGGATGCACTCACTGGGAGTTGCACCATGAGAGGGGATCCAGCCGGGCTCATCGAATGGGAAGGCAGTCAGCAGCAGATCTCCTATGACGGGACCTTCCAGGTTCAGGCCAGTGGGGAGTAGGCCCCAGAAGTTCCAGTTCAGATATTCGGGTCCTCGTCCGTTTTTCAGAACCCAGGACCAAAGTGTTTTTCTTGTGGTGGTTTCGAGAACATTTAGAGTCGGTGCCCGGCCTGAGCTCAGTACAATGGAGGTGGGTCGGTTCAGCTCCCACCTCAGCAGCACCAGTTTCCAGCAAGTCCCTTCCAATAGTAGCAGGGCCATGCCCCTCAGAGGCCAGACAATGTAGGAGGAGGCTGACCTCAGGGTGCTCCTCAGGGACCTCGACCAGGGCGTGGTCAGGGAAGTGGATGACATCAGAGAGGCAGAGGATCTGGGCGTGGACAGTTTTATGCAACAGATTTGGCGGCTCTAGAAGGACCAAAGGTGGTGCGAGGTACGATTTGTTTGTTCAGCACTCTCATTTCAACATTATTCAATTAAGGATCTTCACACTCCTTTGTTGCACCTAGTCTAGCCCATGATTTGGGACAAGATGTAGAGAGACTTTATGTACCACTGGTACTGAGTACACCATTTGAAGGCCATACTAGCATATCATGTGTTTTCCAGGGATGTCGGTTGATGTTGGGACCACATCGATCTAGTGGGGATCTTTTTCTATTACTGATTCAGCCATATGATGTCATTCTAGGCATCAACTGTTTGTTTTCTGTTAGTGCCGTTATCAACTGATTCTAGAGAAGATTCGTGTTCTCTGACGTGGATGGGCATCACATATCTTTTGTTGGAGAGAGGAGCTATCAGGCGGGAAGCTGGCATGTGGAGGCTCTCTTGTCCTTGTTAGGCGGGTTATCAGTTGTTCCAGCTGATACAGAGAAGATGGATGTCCCAGAGGTTGTTGGGGAGTTCCTCAATGTTTTTCCTGACGAGGTTGTGACTCTACCTCCCCAACGTGACGTTGAGTTCAGGATAGGCTTACAGCTTGGTGCCCGTCTGATTTCTATGGCCCCTTATCAAATGGCACCTTCAGAGTTGCAGGAGTTGCGGACTCAGATTGAAAATATGATGGAGACAGGTTTTGTTCGACCCAGTGTGTCTCCACGGGGTGCTCTTATTTTGTTCGTGAAGAAGGAATATGGTAGTCTCAGGCTATGCATAGGCTACCGAAGTTTAAACCAGGTAACGCTCAAGAACTGTTACCCCCTCCCAAGGATAGATGATCTCTTCGACCATATGAGGGGAGCTGGTTGGTTTTCCAAGATTGATCTACGATATGGATATCATCAACTGAGAGTAATGGATAGTGACAACTCGAATACGGCTTTCAGGCGCAGGTATGGGCACTTCGAGTTTGTAGTGATGTCGTTTGGAGTTACTAATGCACCGGCTGTGTTCATGGGACTTATGAACGTTGTCTTCTGAGAGATTCTAGACCTGTTTGTCGTTGTGTTTATCGATGACATCCTGATCTACACATGATCTGAGGAGTAGCATGTTCAATATCTCATGTAAGTCTTGGTGGTCCTTCAACACCACCATCATTATGGTAAATTGTCGATGTGTATGTTCTTGACATAAGAAGCACACTTCCTTGGGTACATGGTATCTCATCATGGAGTGTCAGTGGACCCGTCGAAGGTGGAGGTAGTTTTTTCTTGGGTAGCACCATAGAGCGTGGAAGATTTTCGTAGTTTCCTGGGATTAGCAGGTTACTATCGGAGCTTAGTTTCAGAATTCCATCGATTTGCTACTTCTTTGACAGCTTTGACTAGGAAGAACCATGTCTTCCTATGGAGCTACTAGTGCCAGAATGATTTCGACTACCTGAAGGAGAAGTTTGTCTGTGCTCCCATACTCAGGTTTCTAGAGGAAGGGCTGTTGTATGAGGTCTTTTGTGATGCTTCTGATCTTGGTCTGGGGTGCGTGCTGATGTAGAAGAAGAGAGTGATTTGTTATGGGTCTAGGTATTTGCGCCCTCACGAACGTAACTATGAAACCCATGACCTGGAGCATGTAGTAGTAGAGTTTGCATTGACGTTGTGGCGACATTACCTTTTTAAGGAGTGCATTGTGGTCTTCTAAGATCACAAGAGTCTGTGTTATATATTCTCCCAGCATGACCTGAACCTATGGCAGGAGACATGGGTCGAGTTTCTCCAAGACTATGACTTTGAGATCTTTTACACTACAGGTAAGGGCAACACGGTGGCCGATTCCCTGAGTAGGATGTCACATAAGGAAGTGGTATGGGAATCCACTGATGCTGGGAAAGAGATGGGAGAGTTGGCTTGTAACATCCCCAAATGATAAATGGTTAAATTACTAATTGATATGACTCATGTGAACGAGGTGCACCTTCCTTTTCGGGAGCCTACCTGATTAGAACTCCACAGTTAAGCGTGCTTGGCCTGGAGGAGTGATTAGGATGGGTGACCTCCTGGAAAGTTCCCCAGGGTGTGTGCGAGTGAGGAAAAAACACACTAGAAAGGACATGTGTTGGCCTGTGGGGACTATCATTAGTCAGATGACCCGTTCGGGCATGTGGGTGGACCTTGGTGTGGGCCCCACATGTCTGCGGGGCAACTAGTGGTACCTGGTGGGCCAGGACCCGACAGTCATGTTAAGGCGGGGTGGCTGTGCTGTCACCGGGACTCGATTGTCACATTTGGTATCAGAGGAGGAACCCAGCCTTAAGTGCACGGTGCACTACCTGGGTTGAGATGTAGGGCCCACAACGAGGGCGTTGTGCTCTAAAGGGGGGGGGGTGATTGTAACATCCCCAAATGATAAATTGTTAAATTACTAATTGATATGACTCATGTCAACAAGGTGGACCTTCTTTTTTGGGAGCCTACCTGATTAGAACTCCACAGTTAAGCGTGCTTGGCCTGGAGTAGTGATTAGGATGAGTGACCTCCTGGGAAGTTCCACAGGGTGTGTGCGAGTGAGCACAAAACACACTGGAAAGGACATGTGTTGGCCTGTGGAGACTATCATTAGTCAGATGACCCGTTCGGGCTTGTGGGTGGGCCTTGGGGTGGGCCCCACATGTCTGCGGGGCAACTAGTGGTACTTGGTGGGCCAGGACCCGACGGTCATGTTAAGGTGGGGTGGTTGTGCTGTCACCGGGACCCTGTTGTCAAATGGCTGCCTTGCACTTGGATGCATGGGAAGAAGGTGTTAGAGGCAATTTGTTTCATATGACGGTGTAATCCTCATTTTTGCAGCATATGGAAGAGTCTCAGTGGCGGGACTCCAAGGTGGAAGTGATGCGAGATCGTGTTGATTAGGGGAATGCTCCAGAAGGATGGTCAGAGGACAACTGACATCAGATGCTTTTCCATGGAAGTTTGTTTGTTCTGGAGGCTACGTGTGAGGGAGTTCTCTTTGATTTCTACAGCACATCCTTGGTAGTACATCCAAGAGTTTCAAAAATGTACTGAGGCCTGAGGGAACAGTTTTTGTGGCATGGGGTGAAATGAGTAGTGGTAGAGTTTGTGGATAAATGCCAAGTGTTTCAGCAAGTGAAGGTTGAACACCGGGTTCCCAGTGGTTTGTTGCATCCTTTAAATGTACCTGAGTGTAAGTGGGATGGCATCTCAATGGACTTCGTCACATGACTACCCTGAGGTCAGGGATTTTATGATGCTATTTGGGTAGTGGTTGAACGACTGGAGAAATCATCTGACTTCTTAGAAATTAAGGAGTCAGGACTGGTGAGTATCTTAACACAGAGGTATGTAGACGAGGTTGTGAGGTTGCATGTACTCCCAAAGACTATCATCTCAGATCGGGATACTCAGTTTACCTCACAAGTCTGGAGGGGGTTACAACATGTTTCTGGCACCCAACTACGCCTGGGTACTACCTTCCACCCCTAGACCGACGGGCAGGCAAAGCAGACTATCCAAACATTAGAGGAAATTCTACGAGCATGCGTTATAGATTTAGGAGGATCATGGGTACGACAAATTCCTTTAGTAGAGTTTTCCTACAAAAAATATCTTTCACTCTACTATTGGCATGGCACCGTATGCGGTTTTTTTGGAAGACCATGTCGTTCACTCATTTGCTGGGCAGAGGTTGGTGAGTCAGGTGCTCTTGGGCCAAAGGTAGTGCAGAGCACCATAGTGAAATTCCATCTTGTACGTGAGAGGATGAAAGAGGCTTAGGACCGACAAAAATCTTATGTTGATCGTCAAAGGAGGCCCTTAGAGTTCGAGGTTGTAGATCAAGTGTTCTTGAAGTTTTCCCTTCGACGGGGCATATGCGTTTTGGGAAAGGAAGAATGCTCTCACCTAGGTTCATCTGACCTTTTGAGGTGCTGAGGTGAGTCTGTGAGGTGGCATATCAGCTGGCCCTGCCACCCCAGTTGGAGAAAGTTCATGACGACTTTTAAGTCTCCCATCTTCGTCGGTACTTACATGACGACTCTCATGTTATCGACTGGGGAGAGTTAGACATGGGAGATGATGCTACAATCGAGGAACAACCAGTCAGAATCGAGGATCATAACGAGTAGGTACTTTGTGGATGAACCATTCCCTTGGATTGTATGTTGTGGAGGCATGGTGGCCTCGAGGAACGCACTAGGGAGTGGGAGACCCAGATGCACGCTTAGTACTCGGAGTTGTTTGGACTTTTTTTTACCTTGTTTTTATGAGATTTTTTTGTACTATGTACCTTTGATATATAGAATTATTTTCTTGTTAGTTGTGAGACCATTTGTTTTCTTGTTCTCTGGAAGTGTGTGGCATGTCCGGATCTGTAAGGAATGGGAAAAACATGAGTCTTAATCGAGATGCATTAATGAGGATGCGATTGAACCCGTGCAGGAGAATCAGTGCCGCCTAAAGCGGATAATATATCGACATAGAAGAATGAATTTTCCCCAAACCACGTGTTCGAGAAATGTGTGGGTTGTACGGTGTTGGGTCATTGTAAGTTTTCAAATCCTAATATAAGGATGTAGGAAGGCCCAATCCTTAATCAAGACGCATTAATGTGGATGCGGTTAAACCTGTGCAGGCGAGTCAGTGCCACCTAAAGCAGATAATATCATGACATAGGAGAGGGAATTCCTAACAGCTATGATTAGGATTGTTCGTTGACTTCCCAGTATAACGATAATCCTAAGAGGTATCTTATCAGATTCCTCTGAGTTGGTTTTTGAATTATTAGGGACGAGAATGTTTTAAGAGGTATCTTATGTAATGGCTCGGACCTCTCTGGAACATTCCGTTGTTAAAAATAATGCCACGTAGTGTTCTGGATGGTAATATGGACTTTAACCCACACTTTCCAGAAATTTGAAACTACACGCCGTGTAGTTTGAGTACACACCGTGTAGTTTGAGTACACGTTGTTTACCCCCTTACCGGGTATACCCCGTGTTGAAGGTCGTGTCCTTTCCGTATGAAATAAGTGGGTACACGCCGTGTGTCTAGTACTACGTGCCATGTAGTCCTTCCCCGCATACGCGTTACCAGTCAACGACTGAGTGCCATGTTGGAGCCGTGTCTTTTTCATGTGAGATAAATGGGTAAACGCTGTGTGTCCAAAATATACATTGTGTAGTCCTTACCCACATATGTGTTAACCTCAAACTGTGTGTTGACCCATGAATTATCATGGAGTCATGTTGGATGCCGCGTGGAGACTGTGTTAATTAACCGAGTACACATCGTGTACCATAAAGTACACATCATGTACTTTTTCTTTTCTTTCCTATAAAAGGAGGGGTCCCATACTCCTTTTTCAACACAGCCCTCTCCTCCCCTTTCCTATGAGCAGAGTTCTCCCAAGATACTCGAAGGCTATTTCTTCCATATCATCTTATTCTGAGCTCTAATTTACGATCCGTCAGCGGCCACAAGATCTTAACAATGAGGCGGAACTTCCGATCTTGGATCTGATGTCTTTCCTTCATCCTTTCCTTTCCGACTTCCACCCAAGGATGTTTTTCTAGGACCTGACAGAAGAGACGGATGCAGACGGACGTCTTCTAAGGTTGATTTGGGGGAGTATTGCGATCAAGACCTTTTGAGGTAAGGATTTTACCTTCGTCTCTCTAATTTGTGCATCATTCAAGGTGGGTTTCCTCTTGTTTATGTGAAACACATTTGAATCTATTTAATGTAGATAATAACTGGCTTATATAATGGGGATGGGCAGTTTTGAATGTAGTAACCATTTTATATATCTTGTGATATTATTTTTTGAATTGAATAGGATTATTCCTACTGAAACTCGTGGTCATTAGGGGCCTTTCCTTGCACAATTAAATGTTTTCCTATCCTTCCAGAACGTTTTTGTGAATGGAACTTTTTTGGTTGTGGAATTTGGTTAATCACGAAAAGTTTGATGATTAAATAAATATCTGGAACCCTTGTGTGATCACCCTGGTTGAACAAAATGGCATAATGAACATGTGGTTGTTGGCTTGGATACGAGGCATGTGGTGGGGGTGTTTCGTGGGTTGTTGTGGATTGGGTGAGAATTGGGGGTGTGGTTTACTTGGTTGTGGTTTTGTGTTAATGTTATGTTGGTAACGGGCAGCAGGGTTACGATAAATGGTATTAAAGGGATAATGGTGTATGGTTTTCGGTGTGTTTGTGGTTTTTGTGGTTGGTTGTGGGGCTGTAGTGATGGTATTGATGTGAACAGGATATGGGTGGTTAATATTAAATAAAAAGTGGAAGAGTTAATGAATGGTGGGGAATGGTAATGGAACATGTTTAATAATCGATGGGTTGGTTGGTTGATAAGAAGGACTTGTTGTGCTTGTGTTTTACTAACTTGTTTTGTGGATGGCAGGGATATGCTTTACCAATGATTGATGTGGTTGGTTGTGGACATTTTACCAGTAGTTAAGGAACTAAATAAACTAATTCTGCAGAAATGTGAAAACCTAAATGGGGTTGGGGTTGTTTGACGCATTCATGCTTCATAGTAGCAGTGCTGAGGCACATGCTCAGTTTCTCTATTTAGAAGCCATAGGTTTGGCTGTGTGTTTCATATATATATTTATATATATCTGTATCTTTTGTTTTTTATCGCACCCCACCCATGTTGAGAACATAGTTCCGAACACTCCCATTTCATGGGAGAGGGTGTTTTTCCCTTATTTACTATCCCCTTCCTGCTCCTTCTCCCCTAGGTTGTGATGGATTGATGCAACCTTACACCTAAGACTCTTCGGGTAGGTTTCGATTGGGGTTGTTTTAGACGAAGACTCTTCAGGCAGGTTCTACTGTTTACCAAGAATATTTGGGATGAGTCTGAGGTGTGTGTGGGTGGGATACGTGGTGGTGAGGCCCAGGTGTGTGCGGGCGGGATACGTGGTGGTGAGGATCAGGTGTGTGCGGGCATGATACCTGGTGGTGAGGGCCAGTTGTGTGCGGGCGGGATACGTGGTGGTGAGGCCCAGGTGTGGGCGGGTGGGATATGTGGTCGTGAGTCCTAGGTGTGTGCGGGCGGGATATGTGGTTGTGAGGCCCAGGTGTGTGCGGGAGGGATATGTGGTTGTGTGGCCCAAGTGTGTGTGTGCGGGGAGAGTGTGGCATCGTTAGGACGTTCGCTGTTAGGAAGAGATGCTAACTAAAGGGATATGGTGTGGGGTACCCAATACTCTCATTTCTTATATACTACTACCTGTTGTGATTGTGTTTTTGGTGAGTGTGGATGGTGAGGTTGGGTGGATAGATTTCCTTGGTAGGTTTGTTCTGTTGTTCTCACAGGGAATTAGGATGTCTCTCCACTTGTGAACGAGAGCTTTAGGTTTCCCTACTTAGTATACTTGTATGCTCACCCAACGTTTACTTTCAGGTTTCCAGGAGGACTACCAAGGTCGTGCGGGACCCTACTAGTCGGACAGTTGGAGTTGTTGCAGTTGTTGTACTCTCGTTATCTTTTTTTATTGTACTTTGAGCTTTCTTGTACTTACACCTTGTTATAAATTTTTTTAAACATGCATTGGTTTAGGTTTATTTCTATACACTTCCTCTTTTCCTTTTTGGTGGTTGACTTTTCTTATTTCTTTATCTTAAAATAATAAAAGGGTAATGCCTCTCATATTTGTGGATACTCATACCCTTTGTGTTATTCGCCAACACGGAGCCTACTGGAGGCGGGAATCGGGGGTCATTATCTCCCATTCACCATTGGAAGCTCTAGAGGGGCATCTTTGGTGGGAGGGTGTCGTGACATCACAACAATGGGGTCCTTTACCCTGAGGTCAATCATGGTCTTTTCTCCTACACCAAATTCCATTCCTTGAGGATACATTTTGTTCTTCCTAAGGATATTCCACACCAACATGCTTTAATGATTGATGGTGTTAGACCTAGCATATTGGATTAAATAGGGGCATTCGTTCATTCCATTTCCACTCTTCACTCGTCCCATTACAGGGATCCACACCCTATTTCGCATTTGAAGGGACACCCTAATCGCATTGATATGCCAATTCGTCTTAATTACCATCCTAGGCCAACACCCTAGAATAGTTTGGAAGGAATTTTGAAGAAAATACCATGTTCTGATGATGGTCATCAGTCAACCTTAATATTTTCCATCCTTAGAAACATGAAATAGATAATGTGTTTCGAACAAGTTCACTGGTTATCCTCCATCGTCATTATTGAAACCAAATTCTTCATAAGGCCCCAAATGAGCATATTTGAGAAAACAAAGTACAACATTTATCTGAATGGAACAATCAGAGATGTAAATTGGTGACATAGATATGTATGGAGACTTGAACGCAAGGCCAAAATTTGTGTGTTGGTTTCTTACATGTCCAATGTGACATCGACCGGTATCTTTTTCCAAGACCATATGAAAATGGATAAGGTTAATGAACATAAGTAAATAGGCTGGCGCATAAGAGGGTCCCATGTAGAAGCCACAAACATGTCCAATGTGACATCAAATTCCATCTTCTTCATGACCATTTTCCCTCCCCATCATTGATAATTTGACTTATAAATAGAATATAAACACACCCTTTTCATGGAAACTATTTGGAAGATGATTTATCTCTATAATGTGTGTATGATGACCACTTCCACATCTACACACAAGTCATGGTTTTAAGGTATAAGATCATACAAGATAGGTCCCCCATAAGCACCCCTAATGTAGTCCCACAAGGGCATGACCCTCTCCCATTTACATTTTTCCTAACTCAACTATGAACACAAGATTTTTCTTACTCACCAATAGATTCCATTTTACATTATATTTCCCACTATGGTCCCTTAATTTTGTGCATGAGAATCCAATATGGAATTCACTTCTTATTCTCGGGTCCATGGGTTGTATTAACAATAAAAAACCAGGTCTGGACCCCTATTATGTACCACATCCACATCTTTCACACACCTAATTCATGTGGCCCTCCAGCATGGCATCTAGCCATTTAATGGTCCCTCATTCGGTGCCACATGTTTAATTTCTCTAGGTATTTATTATTTTAATAGGTATGATAATAGTTATTACTTCTTCACAAAGCTATGCTAATGTGGAAAACACATTTGACCACTCCTTCCCATCGCTCTCATTTGAAATTTCTGAGGCCTTCCCTTCCCAAAGTGTGGGTGAGAACCAGTTATTTATTTCCAATGGGTTAGGAGTGAGTCCTACCTATCCTTGCTACATTATGTTAAACATCCAATACCCATAATCATCATCACATAATGTTAAAATATATTCTCACATCATGCAATTCACATTTGGTGTCACAACTCACCAATTTTCTACATCTACTCATATCCATGTGAGTGAGATCTCGTTAACCGTCCTATAAGATAATTACATCCTCCTCACACAAAATGTTATCATACTCAGTCATCCCTCCTGGATTAATCCCAAATCTATTTCTCCATATGTCATCTCTATAAAGAATCCCCACACCACCTCTCCGGGTCACACCATTCATGAGACAATCATCGGGTCTATTGTTGCCTCTTATTTCTCAATACAAGAATAACTCACAAGGGATTAGTTATTGACAGTGACAGTGAAATCACACTAGCCACCTCAGTGCATAAGCTTGATGTCCTACCTTTCAAAGTATATGGGATTTGATCCTTCTCTTTCAAACATGTTACGTTTGAATCTTCATTAAGGTTCTATCCCAATCAACGGTAAACTCATGTTATCCCTCATGGGAACATACCCTCATGATGTGACATATTCCCATTATGGTAATAATCCCCCTCTATCTACATCTATGAAGTTTTCATATCTATCCACCAATACTCATTAACTACTATATTCCTCCCTAGGTGGACATGACCAGGTAGGCACATGAAACATAACCACCTACATTAATTGGATAAGGTCCTATGTGTATGCTGAAACATTATTCTTCCTCATATCACCGTTATATTGGTGATATCACATTCTAGCCACTTGTATAACCTCCGTGTTTAATCCCCGCCCATATGCCTCATATCCATTAAAACTACTCACCATGTTCATGCCTGATCATATCAAAGGGTAGATAGCCATGTGTATTCCCAGATTGAATCCTAAACTACAAGATCTTTGATTCCTAGCCTTTGGGATATATATGAATACTCTATGAGGTTTAATCCCACCACCCCTTCCTTTGTGGTCTTAATCTCGAGGCGCTATCTCTCAGGAGGATTATGTGCCATCATGGATGTTTTACTCCCTTCAAGTAAATATTTACACGCTAAATTCTCATGAGCCACCTCATTAGGTGTATCATATCCCCATCCCGAACTACATGGAAATTTACACTAAACCACTAGGGAAAAAAGTATTCATATGGTCCAAGTTGATCACCCTTTACCTCATACCTTCCACAAATGACACATTGAAATATCCACCATATCCATCCTATTTCATTATGAGGCCCACACATTTTAGTGAGATCATTCCATCCATCTAGGTTGTCATAGTTTGTTACACATTTCAATCCACATCATCATTGCTTATGGAATCATCCGAGTGGTCTCAGTACATAATCCCCACATAATCCAACCAAGAGGAGACTTCTTACGACGGGTAGTCTTAGTGTGTATGCCCCACTCCACCCAACAAAACACATGGGTTTGGATATGCATCATCTAAATAGGGTACGTAGAAAGCCTGCACATGTTTGATTCTCAACTAACGGTAACCCTTGGTGGCCCCAAATTTGGGTATGCTTCTTTGACCCGTCATCAATGGTTTCCAGACCTTCCTTCACAATGTGAAATCTTCCCCTTATGAGACATGTCGTCCTAGATCCACCCTAATTGGGAATATCAGTCCATCTATACGATAAATGTAATAGGTGACCCCTTATGGGTATGATCTTATCTGATAAACTGTTAGATGTGTTTTAAATAATCTAATATATCTCTACACGATGTTTAACTCATGACCCAATGTCTCCTCTAGACGTTAAATGTGGGGCCTACACCTGTTAAACATGAGACACTTGAGGAAATCCTCGAAACCCATGCCTCTAGAAATAAGATCTTGAAATTGACATGGGAGTCATTTGGATTCCATTCACTCAAGAATCCCACTTATAAGGGACAATATAGGTGTACCAATTATCCACTGTCCAGTCATGCCAGTGATGCCCAAAATGACTACTCTCATGATCAAAGGCAAGTACCCTAATTTGACAACTTGGAATATCCTGAAAGAATTATCATAATTAACTTAAATAAAAAAATATATGGAATTTGGATGGTGTTCATTCAAAAATATCTTAATATACAACGGATATTCTTACTAGGTGAAGAATTCCATAGAGCAATCCACAGAAAAAGGGACTGACATCCCATCACCTTATTTCCACCAAGTATCTCACACCTTTGAATAATTGAAGCATGCATCCCACCATTATAAAGAGGGAATGTGAAATAAAATTGACAAGACAATGTGATGAACGTTTTTCTAGGTGGCATTACCTGAAAAAATGAATTGGAAAAAGAAATGTTGAACCAGAGGTGAATCTCTTATCCTCAATACAGTGATTAGTTTATTTTAAGAAATCGGTATATAATGATTTCATCTAATCCAGCAATCCAGTTCCAGTTCTCTCCAAGAATATAGGATTCCTGGAATGGAACATAATAGAATTTGTGGCACTTAATAATTGGAAATTCCATTCTATGCCATCATTAGCATGGATCTCCCCCGCTCTCAAACTATTTAAGACTGAATAGTGTTGTAGAACTGGGTATTGATTTATTAATATCCATAATGATTGATAAATCATATTACATTGTTGGATCAATGATTTTGGGAAAAAATAACCCCTAATAATATATAGGGTAATGATTAAAATTAATGTGGTAATCCCATATGACTCCACTTCTTCCACGACGTCATATAAATCCAATGTTACGATGCTCCCACAACATGTAACACAAAAGGAAATTGTTTAGTGGAGGTAATAGATGCTATAATTCAATGATGCATATGGGAAGGGGTCATTACCATGAAGTACATGGCCTTAATGGACCTATAAGATTCTACTCCATGACTTTACATCTTCCCTAATGGGCCACACAAAGATCCTCTGCTTCCCACTCAACATCCAACCACATTGGGTTCCTCTGTTCAGAATGTTCCTAGGACTCACTCCCCAATTTTTTTATTTAAGGGAAATCTGAGTCATCCTAGATGTGACAATAACCATGTATCCACTAAGTAGGTATCCCATGAGGCCCCTTCAATTCCACATATCGGTCAATGATGCCGAATAATAGGTGGGGCACACCCCTACTCAACCATCCCCGAACTGGATAAACCAATGCCAATGTAGAGCACTAGATTTGAAAGATTACAATTAATGTGAATCATCTTATATGAATCCATTGGTCCAATCGACCATCAGTACAGTCCACTAGATCCCTACAACTACAGAGTAAGGATTCCTCAGATTATAATTTTAATCAAGATCACAACCACCAAAAATATAGGGTGAGTTGAATCTTTCAATCATCAAAACATCCATCAACCATCGCTGTTAGACCTATGACATTGATATCCACTATGGAGTCCCTCATCACACCATCTCCAGCTAGAGTTCAGGTCCTCCATAGACTAGAACTTATAAACATATGGGACCTCCTCACACTTCAAATAGTAGTCCAATTAAAATACCTCCCCATCTAGTTGACATCTAGAATGAATGTCCTACCAGTACCTATAACTCCTGATACATAGGTCCCCCCATATCAAAAATAATCAAATGAAAATTTCCTCCTCAGTCCATTCGCATCTTCTGCAGAGGCCCTCCCAATCCTGAAACCATCCATGTGGATGTCCTCATTTCTTCATCAAAATCCAATGCGGACATCCTCCCTATGCTCAGTTTCATCAATGTGAAGGTCCTCCTTGTTGTAACACTTCCAACCATCCTGTAGGTAATCCCCATTGTAAAGGAAGAAAACATGGAGGACCTCCACGTGTTCTCACTAGCACCAGTGAAGGTCCTCCCAACTCAACAACTAAAAATCACCGAGGTCCTACCCATGTATCCAAAAACCAGTATGAAGGTCCTCCCCATACCCATGCCTCTCAACACAGAGGTCCTACATAGGTTTAATACAAAAAATGTCCATCTGAACCTCTCACCTTATCTCAACAAATAAAAGGTCATCCCCACTCCCAAACATGACATAGAGGTTCTCTTGATTTTCTCACCGTCTCTATAGGAGGACATCACCACTCTCACAATATTCCAATCGGATGACCTCCCCACTCCAATAAAAATAGTTACAATGTCTCTCCACGTCTCCCATTTATCTCACAAAGATATGAAACCCACACCATCACCAATACTCATGGATTTCCTCCTCATGGCAAATATTTTCACTACTTTGAAGAGCTATCCCATGGAAAAAGGTGATTTTTCGACCCTGAATGACGAACTCTGAGAAGTGCCTTGTTTTTAAAAATAGACTCTAGTTTTATTATTCTGAAGAGGAATTCATCCCGATGAAGGATCCTTTACCCCAATTCTATGTGTAATTTTATGTATAGTAACCCATTGTGTTAGTTCGGTCCAATCAAAGAAGGAGATGTAACAGATCCCCAAAACCCACCACATGTACATGTAGGTTGAGGAAGATTTAGCTCCCTTCTATGGCCGTGTCATGAAGTCCTCCATATCATCTCTAGGTTCATTCACTACAAAAATATGATATCACAATTAGTTATTATGGTGTTTTCAAGATGAATATCACCCATAATATCCACCGCTAGAAATCACATCCCTTACATGTGGAATGGTGGTCAACACATAGTCCTATTGGAACATGAGGATGTGGTCGGTACCACCTCTAAGCGAAAATCTTCTATGCAGGTGCTTGAAAGATAAGACATCATTTTCATTACTGGCTAGTCCCTCAATGCAATAGTGAACATCAATTTTGTTACCAATTCCTCATCCACACCAGCCAAAGAATTGGGAAACCAGGAGTTGGATCCTAGGTCTAAATAGAGAATCTTGCGGGACACTTGTAGCAGTCCAATTGTCTGAGATGTTCCAATTGATAACTACTCACAACATCAAAATTATGGATTCACTCACCAATTTTTCATTGAAATTCATCCATCATACTATATAGATGATTCTCTTATACCTTTTTAATCATCTTTTATCCTATCAAGAGACCTAGGATAATTACAAATACATCAACCAGTAGTGTAACATCATTGTGTTAGCAGAGTTTCTTATGGATCATCACCCTACATTTCCCAGTTATCAAAATACCCTTTCTCACTGATGAATTCAGATATTCACCATGCTTCAATGGAATATTAATGTGGTGACCCCACATGCAAAAATTCGAGGATGTGGTCTTGTGTATTTTGCTACACATCAGTCATAACCTAAGATAGTCAAATTTATCAGTTGATATCAAAGATATTATACTAGTTATTTCGATGGAAAATATGTATTATCAATTAATACTTATGGAGAAGTATACATATGAAATGGAACTACCCCTCGGGATGTGTAGCATCAGGTGGACACTCATACGAGTGTTGTAACTCTCATGTGAAGGACTGTACATTTCCTTGGAGACAACATTACATAGTTTCACATTGGTCAGAACAATTACTAGGTTAAAGGATATATTAGGTCCTCTAACCCCTCCGATAAACCTATTGTTACATGAAAAATATATGTTAATCTCAATTTGGATACCCGAATCCAATATCGCGCATATAAAAAAATGATTGTTGAATACATCCTTGTTGATCTCCTTGAATAAGGTTATCTAGATTATTCTGAACATCAATATAGTCATGTCCCTCCACTATTATAGAATCATGGGTATCCACAAGTCCACTTTATTCAGTTTCCACAAATTGATATTCAAAATATGGTGTATCCAAAAGTGTATATATCAGAGCTTATGGAATAGTTCACTGTATTTATCACAGAATCCACCCAACCATTGTAAGAGTCCCCTTAAAGACCCAGCTTAGTCTTCTCCTCAGGCTATTCCAGAGGTCATTCATATAGTGGTTCCTCATGAAATTACATAAACTATTACTTCACCTACTCCATGAGCTACTAAGAATATCTACCATGTGGATGATCCTTTAAATGTATCAATGGTCATAGACCCTCACCTAGATAGGAATCCCAACAAATATGATCCAATATTCTCTTTCACTGCCTTCCTTGAGCCTCTTGGGACCTAACAACTTGTAATCCCACCTAATGGAAATTCATGTCAGGAATGGGTGGATGACATGTAGTATGCCTAAAAAATATTATTACCCCATTCATCATTGTCAACTGGATTGGGTACCAGATACCACATATAGCCCAATTCATATCTAGGTTTCTACCCATGCTAGGAATGCCAGAGTAGAAAAAGGCTGCCATGCTCCAATGTTTCGTGCTGACATTAGAAGGACCTGTGTTAATCTGGTAGAGTCAACTTCTTATCATGTATATCGATGGTTGGAAGGATACTAAAAGGTAGTTTCTCAATCATTATAGTTTTAACACCAACATTACCAATTATTAAGACTTAATAATTTGCATGAAATGATTATATATTCTATTTAATGTTTTTGTTTCTAGGTAGAGCAACCTCAATTAGTCACTCTACATTCCACTAACTCAATAGCACCTCTTAACGGTGTGTATGGCGAATTTTATGAATTAATTGGTCTCATACCTAATCACTCATAATTTCCAATAAATATTTCCAGATTTTTATAATAACGATAGATGACTTGAGGAATCGTTGAAAATTATAAACAGGGAAAACCATTACCTCCTCTAGAACCTACAAGATGAGGCTCCAAGGTAGTTACTTTGACTGTTTCATAAGTAGAGGACCCCATGCTACTATTATTGTTACCGGTAAAGCCTTACCCACAACGAAGACATGGGAAGTAGCCTCCTTCCCAACCACAAGATCAATATTTTAAAATAGATAATTGGTAGGAACAACTTCATAATGAACCACCACAACATAGGTGGTATAATCAGGTGCCTGCTACACAATAGTAATTTGCCCCTCATTAGGTCCATGCTCCCAAAATTCATTTCCCAAATTGAGGTAACTTGAACATCTCATTTAATGAATTTCAGGTTCTACATTAATTTCAAATTGAATTGGTCCAGGGAATCCTAATAAATCTAGAATGCATGAATCCTAAGGTGTTCAATTTAATTGATCACCAAACTACTGACCTTATCATAAAATCCATAGAAATACCATCAAACGAAGTTATGTGATCACAGTTTGTATCCAATACCAAGTTTATCACAATGTAGTCAGATTGGGTGACACCTTGACACATGTGGAATGCATATCTATAAAGCCTGAAAATGATAATTTAGGTGAATGGAAGAAGTTCTTCAGTTGTGGGCCTCACAAGGATGACAATTGGTTGGCTATGATGACATTTCCCACACCCATGGTATTATTCATTGAAATTTTAATTTGATTATTCTCATAAATAGACCAACCTCATTCATTTTATACTTATAAATCAACATACCTTTCATCTTCATATTAAAAGAATAGCCTCTATTAGAGTAAGGTAATTTCAACCCCCCTACTGGAATTGAAGCTGTATTGCACTATCAATGACTTTATACCGATTGAAATTTCAATTTCCCCTACAATCCACCGAGTATTGGAGGTTTCCTCATGTGATAATCAAGAGTGTTATATATAGAATAGTTTTGAACTGGTGGACCCTTACATGGTTCCAGGTGATAAGGATAATCAGGAAGGTCTTACTAATATTCTGGTTCAACGTCATCATCGACAGGGTCATGGATATTTAAATATTCTTAATTTATAGGCATACACTTCTATGCATGATTTATATTCTACTGAGAAGAAAAATTAGGATGTGTGCAGAGCTCATCATGGAAAATCCTCTTATCCCATCTTGTCATATTAACTACCACCACCATTTGTACAACTCAACCAGCTAGTGTCACCATGATTGTATCACCATTATCCACATCTATTTGTGGTCAATACATAGTAATCCAAAAGTGTGTCGATATTTTTTTTCCATGGTTCAACTAGTGACTATAAATATATTCCTAGCACTATACAGAATCCATTCGATTGACCAACTACTTCTATCATAGGTCCTACCAAATAGAATCCCCTTTCTAGATGAAATGTGCATCAAACATGGAGGTATGATGTTCTTAATTCCATTACCATCTTTTCTTCAATTTTATTGTTCTTATATCAGTCCATCGATTTTTAGTGATATGAAAATAACTCGTAAGGATCATAAAAAGATCGCTATATTTTGAAATAGAGGGTTCATCAACATATTCCTTCCATGATTTGGATGTCATGTGATGTATCATCCCATTCATATTAGCAAATTGTGTTTCTCCAATATGATAGAACATATACCCATTGTACATCACTATCCTATTTAGTGGGATAAATATATATCATTGTCTCATTGACACAGATTATGGGATTAATTTCATCATGACAAGATACATTGGATTTTATAAATAATTAAAATAGACCATTGTTTATATGTCTTGATTATTTAGGATAGTGATTGGACTATATAGAGGCCATGTGGAAAAATTCCTCAGAAGGCCCAGTTTGGTGGCCTGATTTGAAGATCTAAATTTATGGTTGTATCACAAGATACTATATACAAGGAGTGTATGGGTAAACCCAGTCTACATCATCAGGTGGTAGTTACCTCCTCATATACCCAATTCTTCAATTAATCCTTCAATAGTCGAGTTGGTGTGATCCACGGTGAATCATGTCCCTCATTATTTCATGAATCCCGCTATATGGATGGAGAATATTACTAGAGAAAGGATATAATTAGTTTTTTCTAATGTGGTTGGGCACACTAGCACTATTATTTAATGAAGGAAGTACATGTATGATTCTTTCATCCTCCAGATTCAGTGGTTGGAGTGCATAACCCTAGACATGGGAAAATTCATTTTTATTTATGAAAATAGGGAAATCCTATTCCTTGGTTCAAGGAATTCTAGATGATTTCTTCTTAATCCTACATATATCATTCTCAAGTGATACCAGATCCCATTTCCACTTGTGTTGTATCAGAATTTTCTCCCCATGAAAGTAGTTG
Source organism: Viscum album (assembly GCA_963277665.1). NCBI lineage: Eukaryota > Viridiplantae > Streptophyta > Magnoliopsida > Santalales > Viscaceae > Viscum > Viscum album. The sequence continues at coordinate 2,078,748,510 of OY728152.1, read as the reverse complement.
TGCACGATACTTTAATATTCTTCCAAGCCGGGTTGATGCAATAAATGACAATGCACCAATACTGCTATGATATAATAAATCATACATTCCTTGGTCATAGGATTAATGGGACAAGGTCTTCATCCATTTTATCAATTGTTTCAGCAGTGTAGGAGTCTCCAAGTGAATATTCCACATTTCCCTTGTGGGTAACAGTGTTCCCCGTCGGTCTGTTGACTTGGACGAACTATCTACTCACATAAATTCTCCATCCATTGATGAAAAAAAATTTGAAGACTCCCATACCACATTGAAAGCGAGTGTCTCCACCACCATCCATATGGTCATACAAGAGAATAAATTTTCTGAGGTAGACCCAAGGCCAACACATATCAGCACAGCCTTTCCTTTAGAGGAATAAAATTAGTATGTGGATTTCTTGAGGAAGCATCATGATTTATTTACATGGATTTATGATGGGATTCTTGCTATATATCCTCTGGAAACCATTTACCATATTGGTATCTGGATAAGTCATCATATATTTAAGCAACCTCCTAGGAAGATGCACCATTATCATAGGTTCATGGTTGAGGCCAATGGTTTTATGATCATCAAAAGAAATAGCATAATGGTTGTAGGATAACCTTGATGTTAAGTCATCATAATTCCATTTAGTAAGAAGAAAAGAAATTTTGATGTCTGTATTGACATCCAAGAGCTCAACTAAAACTTCCAAAAGGATGATTTTTTCCTTTACAATCATAGAGCATATGATCGACATCCCCATTGGGTTCCAAACTATCTACATCATGGATGGGTCTTATGTGTATAACAATATTGGTATTTCCCAAGAAGATAATGATTCTACTACCTTTATGTATCCACAAGGGACCTTATACAATCAAGAAATGCCCTTCAGATTGAAGAATAATGGAGCCACCTATTAGCATTCTTTTCAACACATATTCAAAATGATCTTCAGTATACTTGTGGAATGCTACTGGATAATTGTGTTGTCAAATATCCTAGCATCCATACAATCTCAGAGATCATAACAAAGTGTTCAAATTCTTCCTTCCTCATAACCTAAAGAGTAACCCTTTGAAATGTGCCTTTGAAGTTACCCATGGGTAGTTTCTTAGAATCTTTATTTGATATAGAGTCACTGAAACATATATACAACAGATCAAGGCTATAGGTTAAATGCCTCCATTGAGAAACTTTTTTGTGATTCAAGGAATTCAAGACCAATTATACATCATATGATGATTCCTCATTAATCTTGATAGAAATTTTAATCCCCTTACCATACTCACAAAGGATGTAAAAATATATCAACAGAATAAAAAGTTATATATCAAATTAGAAGAGATCATATCGTTTCTCCAGCAACATTCAGTTTTGATGTAACACATCTCAAAGAAGTTGTAGGTCCTCTATGTAACCCCCATGGAAGCATCCATAAACTCTACTTTTAAAGAGAAAAAACAAAATGGGGCAAGTAATAGCATAAAATATATAAGTCATTTTCTCTTCAATAGGTAGACCAAATATTTTTCTATCTAGATGTGCTTCCATGCCCCGGTATTTATAGAAAAGAAGTTTCAGAATTATTTGTATAATCATGAAATATAGTTGGTGTCACAATGGAATCTATTGATGATTCTTCCGGACTATCCCATGATGATATTCCATCTATCTCAGTTGGCAGTGATCCTTAAATAGTTCGACATCGGGTTCATTTCGCAGATATATTTAATGGTTTAGGAACTAGAAGATTTTTAGCTTGCATCCAGTACCCAAAGAGTGCTCCATGGAAAACGGTTTTCTGGAAGAGTCCATCTTCTAAGTGGAATACGTTTTTCCATATTAGAGGATGTACTTCATTGGGACCCTAAAGATCGCAAGTAGTTTATGGTTCCATGATCTGAGACTTGAAATTTTTGGCCTTGTATCATCTTCATCATTCCAACACATGCTATTAGAGTGCAGTAACTAGTAATTAAAGAGATAAATGGTGACTACGTCATCCAGATGTCAGAGCTCAAGATGCTATTAGAGTGCAGTCACTAGTAGATATCCCACTACCCTTCTCGAAAGAGGTCATTCATGTTCCCCAATCATATAATGGTCGTTCCAATTACTTTTCAAACCTAGCTATATTTCATGGAAATCCTGACTACTATAACTTGATCATCTATGTGGTACATCAAAGGGTCATCGTTCCCATTAATCTAAATATTAGTGAAAACCAACTGGTAATCCATATTTTCACAGGTTCCTCCATATCATGGCCTCCATATCCCCTTTTCGTAGTATAAGAGAACACTGAATGGATTAATCCATTGTTTGAGTACCTCCAGTATTGAAATCTCTCATGAGAAAGAGTTGAGAATCTGTGAATCCTTCAATAGGGTAGAATAGATTACACTCTACAGTGATCCGACATAAGATTAGACTCTATTAAAACGTTATTAAGATAAGATTATCATATTCTACATTCAACAAGGCGATATACCCTAGGTTATGTAGGATGTCCATACCAGGTCGTGCTATTCTCATATAAAAGGGATGAATCTCCCAGTATGATTCGATGATTTGGATACTTATAGACCACTATGGTCCTTGACTATTTCGAATTATAAATGTAATTCAACATGTATCAGAACTATTCAAATATTTTCTATTGGACATCAGAGCCCCTATACACAAAAATGTACTCTTTCCACATTGTATTTTGGGGATTCAATCTTGTGAGACTATATCAACCAGTGAAAGATCACCAGTGCATGTTCATATGAATTGTAATGTATTTCATTACAATGTTATAAGATGGGATTCATATAGAGTATGTAGTGTTCCATTATATTTTTTAGTTTTGTGTGATCCAACAATATCCATCAATTCAGATTCTCTCCTGTTGTCCTCACTGATAACAACCCAAATTTTTTAGTAGGTATGATGAATAATTTGTATGCAAAGTACAATATTTTTCCCAATCACAAATGTCACTACCACGCACAATAAAATTGGATTTTCAAGGAATTAAAAAATGCGCTCTATTTAATCGTGCAGAATATTGTGGTCATAATATGATATATTGGTTAGACATGATCCCCACCACATTTTTGGATTATTTAATGATGACTCATTATTCAAACCAGGTGACTATATATTCATAGGTATATGGAATAGTAACAAATCTATGCTTCACGATTCTCTTACAGTCACTCCGTTCATCTATATATGATTATTATATGTTATAATGATTATAATAATATCATCCATAACTATAAGAAAATCATGATGAGGACATGATTCATGCGTGTCATAATTTACAGATATACTAGAACATGATATCCATCACATTCAATAGTAGTGTTCATATTTTCTCCTTCCATCCAGGTGAAATAGTACTGGCTCTATGGATGAAAATGATATTTGGTAATAAACTACAAATGTTAGAGCTAAAATGTGATGGAGATTACATCATTAACAATGATTATCCCAATAGTACAAAATCTTTGGAAACCATGTATGGTGAGATAAACACTCCTCAGACTATTTACAATTCCCTCATGTAATAATTTACATAGGAGAACTCCTACTGATCTATAGGATGAAAAAATTTGTAGAACTATCATCAAAGTTAGATTAAATTAAACAGTATGACCTCATCAACTTCTTAGTTACAAGATTATAAACAAATGGAAACCACGTCCTATTCACATGATGACAAACTGTAAGACACATCATCCATTTTACATAATGTATGATTGTGTAACAGTCTTCATAAATACATCATTATATTAAAATGCACGGATCTAAAAAAATACATATGGAATGATTCCCATTACCAAAAGATACATTGGAAGGCCTAGATATTTTTTCTATGGTTCACCCAAAATTTCATTCGAACCTTTCACCTCTTTGCTTGGGTTTCCCCTGGGATTATGTAGTGTGGTATGTGACATCATTAGCCATCATTCATGTTGGGTTATAATAGTCACACCATGTACCTCCCTCAAGAATACTCTTTCTTACCCTTTTCCTCACAATAATAAGTTAAATTGAATAGAACTCAAGAAAAATATAAAGATTGAATCTCATCCTCATGTGATATGTTGGAATGCCTAAAAACATAATCTCTTATCCCATGAATAATTGCATCATTTTCCCCCTTTCATGAGTTATCTCTTTGTACTATGTGGTGGGGTATGGACATTCATAGTCCTAATTCACATTGTGCAATTTTTCCATGACATGCACATCCCCATGGGGATACCTCTCTCCCAATTTCCTATCTACATAAAAATAAATTGTGTTTCAACCTACATTATCACATCATGGTGTTAAACTACATGAAATTAATGAACTATGTTCTTCATGATTCCCATTATAATGGGATATAAATTGATTGATGAACATTTTTTCTTTTGGTCTATCCCTAGTTATATCAACCTTTTTGTCCATTTGGCCTCTACAATGGTCTTAAATATATAACCATAAACATAGATTCCCAAACCAATCATTATAAATATGAAATATATTCATTTCTACATAAGAATATGTTGTATGAAGACGGGCCTCCTTGGTCCTTATGCTCATTAGGTTTTTCACCTTTCTATGCTACACATATCTGTTGGAGGAGCACCCAATGGTATATGGTCCATGAGCATAAATTTGAGGCTTCAATTAAGTAATCATGACTTTAATATATGTACATAAATTTTCTAGGAATATATGGAATATCATTGACTTATTTGGTCCTCATTAACGTCTAGTTATAGAGGCTACATCATGATTATTCTTGTGAATGTACTCCCCCTGCATCATTACCGCATGATGTTAAACTACACAAAAATCCAATAATAAGTATGGATTGATTCCAATATTCATGGGATATGTAATGATTCCTATACATTTTGTGTTTGGGTATATCTCCAAGTTCAATAACATGTTTATCCTTCCTCTCCCTCTTCAATTTACCCTAGACCAGTACCATTCCATATACAAGATCACTCTGGAGGATTCTACCCTAAATAAGGGGCTTGAATACTTCTACTAGATATGACTAATTAACGTAGGCTGATGTGTGGTTCTTTAGGTTCTCGAGTGTTGGATTCTGCATGTACCATCACTCATTCCACTTCTATGCCTCACATGTCCATTTATTTGGGTCACCATCATATTTCACCTCAAAAAAGACCCCTAATGGCATGGTTCCAATATTCATCTCACTTATATCCTAGGACTATTCCCTAGAGGATTTTGGAGGACATTTTTAGTTAGATCATGTGTTTCAAACATGGTTAGTGGTTGAATATCATTGTTTATTCCTCATTTCTTGTAGCATGATATGAATGTTTTTTTTAAATTGTTAGTAGATATCCTCTATCTTGATGAGAAACTCATTAGGTCCCAAATATCAGATGTTTTGATTCATATTTTCCACCTCCGTAGTACCATGTGGAACTCCAACACCTATTGTGATACGACTATATGTTGCATTGTACATTGAGCTAGCTGAACTGCATCATTTGGTCATCCTTAACCCAAATTTTCTATTCCCCTATTGTGTGCTTCTATGTGTTTTGGATATCCCCAAATCTCTTTATTTCCTATAAAGAGCATAGATCTCATGGGATTAAGAGTAATGATATGGTTGGTACGCACAAGAAATTGGTTCATGATTCATTTGGTCCAAAATCAATGTCCATAAACTACGATTTCACATCCTAGGTACATGAGGTTAATATAGGCACCCATGTCCAAGAAATATTACTTTAAACTATTCACGGGTTTTCTGTGAATATGTGTCTGTGGTGTGATCTTATTTGACCCTCATTCACATATAATAGTATCATGAATCCATTCTACATATTACTGATTTTGTAATGTCATCCTCATGGTGAAAAATTGATAAACATAAAAGATTATATGATGTCCTATTCATGACATTAAACATTGATCATACCATGAATAAGTGCTGGATGCCCCAAAAAAATATAGGATTCTTCCACTACCACATTTGAGACATTTCCCCTTCTAAAGTTGGTCTTCTACAACACTATTTCATAGAAATATTTATGGCTTGATTCCTATCCCTATATGATACATAGCGGAACCTAGAAATTTAGTCTTCAGGATAAGCCACATGTTCATTAACCTTTTGTGCCCTATGACCTCTTTTATGGTTAGTTCTCTTTGACCATAAAATATGCTCATTAGATTCCTATAATAAATTTAACATTCATGCACTAGTAATATGATGTTCAACAGAATAATACTGATTCTCCATTCAATATGAACATAAAATTACTGTTCCATATGTCATTACTGCATTACATTAATCTTTATATAATTTCAAGAACTACATAAGGCTTGATTCCCATCCACTATGATACGTAGAGAGGTCTGAACATTTTCCCCTATTTTTAGCTTTAGAATCATAAACTCAACACTTTTTACCCTATTATTGAGTATCAATTAGTAATGTGTGGTGTGCTGTGAGTCAATTTAGTCTTCATTAACATCAGGATAATTTCTACACCATGAAATTCTCCTATGGAATATAAATGTCCAGGTCACATGATTATAATCATTGTGACAATTTCATCCTTACCACATAATGATAAACTGCACTTTTGACAAGCTTGCATTTATTACAAACTTAAACATGATTTATTACGTAAACTATTCACTTGATACAACATAGATGATAAAGATTTCCAGTGTCTTTGGGGATTAAGATCATTACATAACAACGTAAAAGATGAAATAAAACATCTTTAGTGAAAACATCCTTTACATTACCACTACATTCTCTTGTACTTAGCATTGCATGGGATAACCTGAGGACATGTATAAGAAAAGGGTGAGCTATAAAGCGTAGTAAGGGAATAAAAATGGAATACATGATGAGTAAAATACATGTTAGAAAATTTGCATATCAATAGATAACAATAGAAACATGAACATAAAATGCATGATAATGTGTGATATTAATAACATGGTAATGTGGCAACAACACTTAACATGGAATTAGAATGAGCCACGACTCATTGCACATGTAGCATGAGTAAATTATCATTTCACATGAAGCACGAGTAAAGCCTAGTTTCAATTGAATTATCATGAGTCAACACTCATTGCACATGAGGTATCATGATACTATACATTACCCAATGCATTGGAGCACTATAAGGGCGCACCCTTCTTAAACGTTTCATTTCATGCATAAGTGTGCCACATGGATCATAAAAATGGACTCATAAAACATAATCATTTATTCCATGATAAAGTAATGAGTAATTCATACATGAATCTTTATAATAAATTAGTAAATGTACATAATGTTTGATACCCTTGATGGGGAAATGTGTTGGCATTCACTACACAATGGCACTGGCTTAGAAAATCGGTGCGATTTTGGTAGCGTAATGGCATGACATAAGAATTCATAAAAATGGTTGATGATAGAGAAATGAGTTCCTCAGAATATTTACATGTAATGGATAGTGCGGAGGTCATATAGATACATGCCCGAACAATTTTAATGGAATTTATATTATGATACAAAAGTAATGCTTGAATGTAAAAGAGGGGAGAGAAGTTCCTTTCGGAATTTCAGCATAATAATGGGTGTACATGGGAGGCATTTAATGAGAGAGAAAGGGGTCTCCTATCATTAATACATAAATATGGAAGTATGAGGGAGTTGTGGAACCATAACCCAACATTCATAATTGAAATTAAAAGGGAAAAAAACTTAATGAAAATTGGACAAAAATGAGAAAGGAAGAAAAAAACCCTTACTTCGAAGTATGCTTCGAAAGGATAGAGAGAGGCTTGTGAGTGGCTTCTTGGGAGTTTGGGGAACCCTATGAGGATTATAGAGATAGTAGAGAAGAGGTTGGACTAACTAAAAAGGATTTTAGTGAGTATTAAGTGGGATCTTGGGTGGGTTTATATAAGAAATATGAGGGAATTTTTTATTATTTAGGTTTGGGACCCCTTATATTAAATTAATCCAAACCACGAAGATTCCCATTGTTTATTCCCATGGTTATTGGAAAAGGGAAGAAGAAAACAATATTTTATAAGGCCAAATTCAGAACTTCTTAAAATAATAGGGTTTCTTATGTGAATATGAGTCACACTCCCATGAAAAAATATTTAAAAAGACAAGGTGTTTAATAAGTTTTGAGGGGTACATTAATGCTTTTAAAAGTAAGTCAATCAACCCCAAAATCACATTATTTTAATGTTAAAACATATATAGGACGAAAATAAAGATTATAGTATTTTATCACACCACTATATTTTCATTATGATGTCACAAAAGACATTATATATCCAAATGGTATTTAATTTTTACGCTAAAATTTGACTGTCTCAGAAAATAATGAAAAAATAACCATTTGATAATTTTGACATTCTAAATCCATAAATAACATTTATTTTATCTAAATAATTTTCTACATATGATAATTTTCACTTTTAAAATAATAAACGACATTTATCAAAAATTCACGGGTTTTGACAGAAATGGCTTTCAAAACATAATAAAAATTAAAATTTCATTCATAAAATTATTAGTCCATTTATATTTAATAAAAATGTATTAAATAATAATATTTTATTAAAATATTATTTAATTCAAAAATCCATTAGTTTAATAAAATATAATTATTAATTAAATAATAACTAAAAACACTATTTGTACATAAAAAACTATTTACAATGTATCAATGAAGACAAAAACGTATATAAATTATTATATAAAAACAATAATGTACATGAACATAGTACTATCGATTTCTTACATAACCCATTAAAACATCCACATAATACCTAAGGGTAATGTGTGAGATGGTGACAGACTCTTGGGGTGGCTCAGATAACATTGCTCGAGTGGTAATCTCTATCAACTTCCACTTTTCCCGTAGACGGTCCTGTTCGAGCTTGACATGATGAAGCTCAACTAGGACTTCTTCAAGAGTGAATCCCAAGGACACCACCTCATTTCTGAGCTCCGACAAATGGACTTCGTATGGAGAAATTCTACTGGATGATCCCATCGCTTCTTTTTTCTGAGTATATTGGATTTGTTAAAGCCCTATATTTATACTATTCACATGATCACTATTCAACAGCTATATTAGAAATGGTCAAAATTCATAACATAACACCAAATAAGTTGAAATTTTATATAAACATACATAGACATTTAATTAAATCAAGAGGGATTTACATTAATGAAACTTTGTGTCGTTACAATATTTCCCTCTTAAGAAATTTTTCCCTCAAAATTTTCTGTTTACCACACTAAAACAGATGTGGGTAACTCAGCTTCAACATTTCCTCTGATTCCCAAGTCGCTTCTTCAAACTTGTTGTTTCTCCACAACACCTTGATGAGGCGAATTTTCTTATTTCGTAGAACTTTTTCTCTATGAACTATGATTTTCACATCGTTTGTTAGCCCGAGTCCTCCTATTACCATCCATTAGCTAGAATAAAAGGAAAGTTAGGGGTGACACATAAAGAGTAATCCAAAGACAGAAGTTGATTAATTATAAATAAAATTTTATTTCCTTAACTCACGAGTCTATAGGCTTCAATCTAGGATTTTCATGATCTACTTTCTAACATAAATTCTTATGGGCATTTTTTTAATTCCCTTAATAAGGGTTCATACGGATCTTGTGAATTTATCAAAACATATCTCCTGGGAGTGTCGTAACGAAGAGTGCATCAAGGCCTTTTGTCATGCACCAGTTCCCATTCGAGTTTAGCTCAATGTGGTGTTTTCGGGTTTTACCCCTAGCATACATCTGTTCTAGAGCCACCCTTACCTACTCATATCTGGACAGATATGTATTTCCTTGATAATCCACTTATTCAGTACTTACCAAAACATAGGGTTGTTTTTATTATACTAAGTCTTGTCAAGAAGGATTCACTAGGGTTTTCTAATCCTAATACCTAAAATAACTACACCTATCCTCTGATACCAACAATGACCACCCTGCTTTTAGTACATACTTAAACATGATTTATTACATTAACTATTTACTTTATATAACATCGAAGATTCATATGTCTATTGTCTTTGGGGATTAGGATCATTACACAACAACATAAAACATGAAATACAAATCTTTATTGAAAATATCCATTACATTACCACTATATTCCCTCGTACATAGCACTGCATGGGATAACCTGAGGACATGCATAAGAATAGGGTGAGCTGTGAAGCCTAGTAAGGGAATAAACATAAAATACATGAGGAGTAAAATATATGTTATACAACAGGAATATTATTAGAGAACAATAGAAACATAAACATAAATTTCTGATAAATCATGATAATCATAACATGGAAATTTAGAAACAACACTTATCATGGAATTAGCATGAGCCAAGGCTTATTGCACATAGAAAATGAGTAAATTATCATTGCACATAAAGCACGAGTAAACCCTCGTTTCACATGAATTATCATTAGTCAACACTCATTGCACATGACGTATTATGATACTATACTTTACCTGATGCATTGGTGCGCTATAAGGACCCACCCTTCTTATACATTTCATTTCATTCATAAGTGTTTCACATGGTTCATAAAACATGGATTCATAAAACATAATAATTAATTCCACAATAAAGGAATGTAGAATTAATACATGAAATTTTATAATCAATAAGTGAATGTACATAATGGTGAATACCCCTGATGGAGAAGTGGGCATGGTATTCAATACACAATGACAGTGGCTCAGAAAATATGTGCAATTTCGGCAGCGTAACGACGTAACATAAGAATTCATAAAAATGGTTGATGAGAGATAAAGGGGTTCCTCATCATATTTAAATTTAATGGACAATAATTAGTTCATATAGGTACATGTACCAACAATTTTAATGGAATTTAGATTCATGATACAAAAGTATTACTTGAATGTAAAATAGGAGAGAGAAGTTCCTTTCAAAATTTCGACATAGTAACGGGTGTACATGAGAGGAATTTAATCAGAGAGAAATGGGTCACCCATCATTAAAACATAAAGAGGGATGTATGAGGGTGGGGAGAAACTATACCCCAAAATACATAATTGAAATTAAATGGGTACAACTACTTAATGAAAATTGGATAAAAATGAGAAAGGAATAAAAAACACTTACTTGGAAGTGTTCTTCCAAAGGCTAGAGAGAGGCTTGTGAGAGTCTTCTTGGGAGCATGGGGAACCTTGGGAGGATTCTAGAGAGAGTAGTGTAGAGGATGTACAAACTCCAAAGGAATTGGGTGAGGAGGAAGTTCGTGATTGTGTGGGTTTATATAGGAAAGGTGAGGGAATTCTTTATTATTTAGGTTTGAGATACCTTATGTTAAATTAATAAAATAAACAAACCATACCATGGTTTATGCCCATGGTTATTGGAAAAGGGAAATGGAAATAAATATTTTATAAGGCCATAGTCCTAACTTTTTAAAATAATAGGGTTGCTTCTTTGGAGGTGAGTCACACTCCCATGAAAAACAATTTAAAAAGACAAGGTGTATAATAAGACTTTAGGGGTCCATTAATGATATTAAAAGTAAGTTAAAAAAACAAAAAATCTGATTATTTTAATGGTAAAACATATATTCACCGAACATAAAGATTATATTATTTTATTACATCACTATTGGGTCATTATGATGTCAGAAAACCCATTATATATTTAAACTCTATTTTATTTTTAACCAAAAATTTGACTATCTCAAAAAATTATGAAATATTAACCTGTGGATAATTTCAATTTCTTGAGTCTAGAAATTACATTTATTTTATCTAAATAATTTTCTGAATATGTTAATTTTCACTTTTAATGTAAAAACCTACTTTTATCGAAAATTCACGGGTTTTGACAAAAATGGCTTTCAGAACATAATAAAAATTATAATTTAATTCATGAAATTATAAGATCATTTATATTTAATAAACATTAATTTAATATTAATATTTTATTAAAATATTATTTAATTCAAAAATCCCTTAATTTAATAAAATATAATTCTTAATTAAATAATAACTAAAAACTATATTTGTACTTTAAAACATTTTACAGTGTATCAATGATGAAAGGAATGTATATACATTATTATATACAAAAAAAATAATGTACATGAACATAGTACTACCAATTTGTTACGTAACCCCTTAAAATAGCCCCATAAGACCTATGGGTAAGGTGTCCGATGGTGACCGACTCTTGGGGTGGCTTGGATAACATTTCTTGAGTGGTAATCTCTATCAAATTCCACTTTTTCCGTAGACGGTCCTATTAGATCTAGACATGAAAAAGCTCAGCTTGGGCTTGGTCAAGAGCGAAGCCCAAGGACGCCACCTCTTTTCCGACCTCTAACAAATGGGCTTCATATGGATTAATTCTACTAGATGAGGCCATCACTTCTTTTTTCTAAGTAAATTGAATTTGTTAATGTCCTATATTTATACTAATCATGTGATCACTGTTAAATGTCTATATTATCAATAGTCAAAATTCATAACATAAAAATAAACAATTTGACATTTTATATAAAGATACAGAGACATTTAATTAGATCAATAGGGATTTCCATTAATGAAACATTGGGTCATTATAGCACCGGTATGTTACATTCACTAGATGATAAACTGGGAACCTATGGTTCAAAATCTATGAACATAAACTGAGTGATTTTGGTCAAGGAAACACAACCTTAAACTGTTACAAACATTAGGTAACATGAACCCAAGTTCAATCTTGGTCGTTTACTCCCGGATGAATTTAATCCATGCATGAAAATAATATTTTTCCTTTGGCTGTTTCACACCGACATGTTTGAATGTATGATGGTGTATGACCTAGAGTGTTTTATTCCATGGGGACATTCCCCCAACCAATCTCCACATTCACACATCCCATTATTTTAATCCACATCCTCTTTTTGTCTAAAGGGATATCCCAAATGGCAAACCCCCAAGCTGTATAATCTCACCAACCATTATGAGCCAATACCTTAAAATATTTCAAATGATATTATGAGAGAGTAAACGTATTTGGAATGTGGTCATCCATCGAACCTCATTTGTTTGTTTCCATTCCTTGTTACATGATGCCTATGCTTTATTTCAAACAAGGTTAGTAATTATCCTCCATCATCTCGCCACCCTTGTATTTTTGAAATATTAAGCAAATAGAATCGTATTTTCATCCTCTTTATGTTCTAGTGGATCTCCAATACCCATTGTGTTATCCCTTCATGCATCCAGGCATGTTGAGTGCGAATGTTAGTGTGTTTAAAAATTTCCTATCTGATATTTCTTTTCCAATGTTTTGTGCTCCCATATGATGGGGAAATCCGGATGTCACTCTTTTTTCCCACATCGACCATGTATCACATGGTCTTAGGAATATTGGTAGTGTTTATTCCCATATAAATATCCTTCACAAGAATATGGTGTAAACTGTATGACCTAAAACTCATATCCTCTTATTCGTTTTCTCAGTAGTGTGTTTATCATGTGTAATTCTTTTTTCCCAACCAAAGTCGGTATTCTAGAAGCAACTTCATACACATACCTATAGGTACACCTCCTATAGAATCCATACCACAACAAATTAAAATGAACAGAATTGTCCTATTATATTCCATTAAAATACAATATCATCATCTTGGCCACATGGGGTTAATTGATATAGCATTGTGGTGTTCTCAGTAAGGATAACATCACACTTGGAACTAGTCATACACCATGACCCATGTCAATGCCGACATATGGTTTGATTCTTATAGTGACATTCATGAATTCCATCCCATTCCAGCCACCCAAAAAAAGAACAATCAATAAATATATAATTCCCCTTCTCATTATGTATTTGTCAGAGCAACATGGTGAAATTTCCCATCAAGAACTATTCATGGACTGATTCCCATTTTTATGGGATATGTAGTGATGTTTGGATCATCTGTCTTAGATTGAAAAAAAATTACTACCACTTTTGAAATCAAATCATTTTTATCCTTACTGCTTGACCTTAAACTAGATAGGATCCCTAAACAATTTTTGGACTGATAACTATTCAAATGGGATATTTAGTGACACCCAAACATGGGCCTGACCAAAAACTATCTTAAATATTTTTACCATTGGCCTCGATAATAGTTCAAGCAGCAAAAATTTAATCTATATGCAGTCATCCTCGGTAATTAATATGTGGTGCATGTGGGCCTCTTAAGTCTGTACTCACATATGGTTTTTAATGCCTCCACAATACACATATTCTTTTTAGACAACTCCTCCCCATGGTCAATACTCAAGGGCCATAATCAAATAGATAATGGGACTTATTCTCATTCGATATTTTTTGTGTTCATGTGGGCCTTCTTAGGCCTCATGCATGTTAGGATTATCAGGATACCACAATGCACATACCCATTTCAAATTACATTGGTTATGGACCAAATATAATGACCATAAACTAAAATCCTCACTATAATTTTCATCATTTTTTGTATCACACATGTTTCCTTATCGTATATCACTTGATACTTGTAATGTGTGAAACCCTACATTGGATTAGTCACTCCATGCCACGGAAATGCAATAGTAATAGTGATTTTGACAGTCCATGAAACATGACGCTAAAATATTGGCCAAAGTCAAGGAGGTTTGTCCATAAACTATTTTAAACCTCTCAGACACACGTTGTTATACTATGTGAGGCATCCTGATCTTATGATGTTAAATGATACCATGCATCCTCTTTACCATATGATTCAAAACTAAATGACGTATAATTTTAGTTCATCCCTATTCCTAAATAGAGGGGTTTGTTCTGGAAAAAGTGGTTTTATCTTTGTTCAGACCGATATGCTCACACAAATGTGATTTAGTCATGGTTGAATAGTTTAAAGAGTGTTGGAATCCATTTGAATATTCCATCACTCTATCCTATGATATGTGGTCCTTCCTGTTTCAGATCCATATATTATTTCACATATGAAGGGTCCCCCTAACAGCCTAGTCTCATTCGTCTTTGTCCAACCTACAATCCTAGGCCAATGTTCTTGAATACCTTGGATGAAAATTCAAGGGATGTCCCCAAGTTTCGAACATGGTTGTGGTCATACCATATTTTTTTTCCCCTATATATGATGGTGTTATGTATGATATGTTTTGAATATGGTCTATAGTATTCATATATAATGATGTTATCCTAACTGTGTTCCAAGGATGAGGGAATCATGATTCACACCCCCCATTCCCCCGTCGATCAGATTGATTCTAATTCCCATAGTGTTATCCAACTCGTGTGCTAGAGGATGATGGAAAGAATATCTGAATAATCTAAGGGCCATATTCTCAAGTCACATCCTATCTCAAACAAATAAATTTGAGTGGTCGGTCAACAGTGACCTACCCCAAGTATGGGATGATTATATGGTGCTCTCATGAAAATTTGAGCAGTTAGGTGGTCATCCCTTGTTTCTCACACTAGGCATGGCCCAAATGAGCTTTGGGATTGATCAGTAGTTGTTTCTCAATTATGATATTGGTTGATTAATTAAATCAATCATCAAATATTTCCATAAACTTATTTCAAAAAATTCCTAAAATAATGAAAGTATTTTTCTATTGTTTGGATAAAATATAACTTATGTGTTTTCCCCATCGATGGAATTATTCATAACAACCACTATCTAGGTTATGGATTATATAACCTCATATTGATTCTTAAGCACACTCTCTTCACTAGATTCCACAAAGAGAGGCTAATTACACTTGAACATCCCATTTCTTTGTTTAACTCCTAGGTATACTACTAGAATTGTCTCTTACTTCAGCTCCTCTTAGGCCTCTACCAGCTAGAACTGCATTCATGAAACAATTTTTGATTTATTAGAAATTAAGGTGAAATTATCCATCAACTATAATTGTGGGGTTGGATCAACTTTTACGAATTCTAGAACATCTGTATGTTTTTATATTCCTTTAAGAACTATTTAATTTATATGTGTTTGTTACTTTCCCACATCTTCATAGAAAGATAATCGTAGACCATTGCATGAAGATCAAGATAATACACTCCTAAAACGTAAATAAAACACAAAAAGGATTATAGTGACCCAGTCCACTTATTCAATATGTCTCCGAGGGATCATGGAAACAAATGATTCACCTAAATTCCCTATGATGAGTTAGTTGGATCTCCTCATCTTCGTTTGGATCCGAATATTCCAACTCTTCCGGGCATGTAGGTTCGTACCCCCAAATGTTGACTGGAATTAAAATAGGGAGATATTCATCTTATATCCTCAATGAAAGACATAAATCTTTAACTATCAGGTGACTATAATTTCCCATTTCATCCTCAGTAATGTCAACTCTGATAGCTTCATGCTCCGCCCTAGTGGTGGCATCACCCATTTCCACAACCTCCTTCTCACCAGGTGCCATGGTCGGATCAACATGGGAGACTGGCCCCTGATTTGTAGGTATAATCATCATGATCACTCCCCTAGAAGTCCCAAACTCTCCAATTTTAAGATCTTCATGTCCCATGATCACTACATTGGAAGGTAAGAAAAGTTAACTAGATGCACAAATAATTGATATGAATCTATGAATATGATATCATATAAGAACTAAGTGAATATAAATCATGTTATGGTTCAATGTAAGAACATAAATCCATGGAGAATCTATAGAACAAGTTACTTATAAATTTAACATCAGAATAGGAATAGTCTTGAATTCTGATGTCATCTCTTTAACTCATTCAGTAGGACCACCACTAATCACTTAGGCAGTAACTGAAGCATTAGCTAGCTCTACCCCATGTACTGGCTAACGAGTGTGAACCTACACATTCATGGTATGTTCCCACCATTATAGTGGGGGGTTCCTGACCACCACCAATATTTCCTTGCACAAGACATGGTATGATTAATTTATTAGAGTCTCAAAAGTGAATGGACCGAGTATATGTGAGTTATGTCTTACGTACATATAATCATAATGTCCCCTATCTGATCATATAATCTCTCCACCCACCCATGGATACCTATGATGATCCACTATCCATTGGGATTCAACACCTTCAGGACCGTATTCCCTAACCTCTTCCTCTTTTGAGTATTCCTCTTGATCCTCAACCTAGATTTCCTATTTCTCTATGTATTCTTCATCATCATGGGTATCTTATGGTGGAAATCCTTTTGGATCATTCTCTTAGCCAAGAATCAATTTTTCCAAAAGATTAATCATTCCATATTTTGCTAGTTGGTGTGAATACTTTTTGATGGCTGTTAGATATTCATATCACTATTGAATTTCCACCTTGTTTGTGACCCATATAAGACAAATTTCTAGAAGCTAGGTCTCATCTACTACTGATTTCTGCCATATGTCTACTAGATTTATTGGTTATCATAGATTTTTTCAATCTGAACTATGATTTGGAATAATTCAACTATATAATGATGAAGAATGTGTCTCCAACACATCACATGAGATGATATATATGTGTTTGGCAACCTTTAGGACAACCAATGATCAAAATATGGGGTTGTGGCCTCACATTGTTGAATTCCAACTATTGAATCTCTAGCTTGTTCTATCCTAGCCTCCTACCTCCTCTATTCTCATGCTCCCGTAAAGGAAGAATGGTTCTGTTCTCTCCACCTGGACCGTAAACTTTCTTCTGTAATTTTCCAAATTCATTTCCACAGAATTGTTTCCAGATAAGGCTCCACCAATTTTTTATAATATTCTGTTTATAGACCAACATCAAAATAAGTGGGGGAAGTGTGATAGATTCATAAAATATCATTTTCATAAACATTCAACACAAGTGACAGAGGATTTGAGTTTGTGGATGTTTATAGAAAACATTATACATCTTCTTCAACAATTTTTGTAGGCATCCAAACATTCAAGAAACGTGGAATGACACATATGGTTTACGAAGAATCATTCAATCAATCTCATCTACAAGAATTCCTCCCCTGATACTCTATATATTGTCCCTCTACTTTAATAGACCTCTTACATCATCCACCATATAGCTAAAAAATGAATTGAATGGGTTAATGTTGAAATTTTCTTGATTTCTAATCTAGAGACTAACCCACTACTTATTGAGCATTACTGGATGGACCCCAAAAATGATAATCAAATAAGGATATAGGTCATTTCCTAGAGGACTAATTGAATTTTAGAATTCATATCCACTGATATGTGAAATGATCCATCCATGGAGGAAATAAAATGGTATGTAGATTCTCATAGGCATGCCCCCATTGAGATATGCCTCATAATATTATAAATCATCACCAGTATAGGTATTCACAAATTTACCTTGTTGTGGCCTTCCATAATCATATCCATTACCCGTATCCTGGGATGAAACCCCCATCCTTGTGTCTCTCACGATATGTAGACACCAACTCTAGAAGTCATGAAGGAATGTAGAATATCTTACAAGAAGATCCTCTCTATCCTTTATGGCCAATTCCCACACCTCATATTTTCCAACTTCCATGATCACCAAGTATCATCCGGTCATTTCCAATTGTGATGTCATAAAGAACTACCTCCCCCATCCTTGCATCATTAAAATTTTATTCCTCTATTTGGATATGGGGTAATCATGGTTAGTATTGGATTTTTTTATAATTATTTTGATCCCCAATTTACCCTTCACTGCATCCCTCATATTCGATATCAGAATTGGGCTTCGTGCTCTAATCTACGTTGCATTATATGTCTATAGGAACTCATCATATTTAAATCCCACTAGGAAAATTCCCCTAATGTAATTTATTTCAAAGAGACTAATAACAATCTCCCTATGGTGGAGGTGGATTATTATTGTGTAAGGGGAGAACAACTAGAATAAATCAGTTACCTATTACTATTTGTAATGCCCCGACCCCAGCTGCCCAGAGTCTGTGCATTAATTCATAACATTTCCATGATAAAAAAAGATCAAGTCTTGAAATACCGATTAGTTTAGAAGCTTTGGAAACACTAGATACATTCATAAATGTTACATTACACCATAAAGTGACAAAATACAATAACAAAGTCTCCATAGTCCACACTTCTATCCTCTTCGGACTATCCCTGCAGGTCATTCATAAAATACTTCGTCACATCCTAGAAAATATTAAAAGATTGAATACGGTGAGCTCAGATGCTCAATAAGGATAACAATATAGTGAATCTTTCATAAATAAACATTAACATTTAAGGCATTGTATAACTAAAACAAAAGCCTTTTAAACTTGAACTTTAGCAAAATATGGAAAAAGTAAAATGAAATAATGTCATTTACTTACTCACATGGATATTCTACTAGTCTAATAATCACATGAAATATCAATAACCACTTTCATAATGATGGAATTCATAATTCCAGACTATCATAACCAGGTAGCCGAGGCCTCGTGCCAAGACCACAAATAAGAGTTTTTCAAGGCCTCGTGCCAAGACAGTAGTTTGTCTCATGAGACCTACCGATGCATCAAAAAGCTATAGTGTGCTCCACCCGTCACTTAATAAGTCCAATTCATTTATCATATGAAATATGGTATATAAACACTTAGGAATACCATTTTTTAAAATACCGTTTGAAATTAATTGCGGCATCAAAATATTAGTTCAATTTTTAGAAGATACTTACATTTAAAATTGTTCAAATATACTCTAGTGTTTTTCTGAAAACATTATGCATGCTTCTGAAAACAAAATAACTAATTCTGAGACTGCTCGAATAATTACAGGCCATGATGGGTCCACTCCCAATCCTATCCTGTCTACCACACTCGAGAGTCAGGTTTTCTGAAAAAAATTTTAATCTTGCATTAAATACATATACATTTGCACAGGGTTTTCATATATTAAAACTCATAAACAACATTTGATACATACCATTTTCATTTCCAAAATAAATGAAAAGTAAAACATGGTATTTTTTTCATTTAAAAAATTTATGGCTTATAGAGGAAGCCGAAACTCAAATAATGGTCACGGTGGCAGAAATTCATTGTCGCCGCATACGTATGACAAGAAAAACATTCCTTTTTATCGTTTAGTAAAACGCTTCGTCTAAAAATATTCCTTTTGAATAAATGTAAAATACAAAGGGGTTTATACACCGTATAAATGAAAGTAGTGTATAAAACCAAATATGACTCAATGAAAGGAGATTAAGACGAAGTCCCTTACAAATATCATTTTTTTAAAAATAGATCTATTATGTGTATTCACTATATTTTGACATAAAGAAATTATAAATACAAGATGGTACATAATAATATCATGACATAATTTTAAAGTAGTAGATTAACGCAACGAATGGAAATTGGGTTAAGAAGTTCCCTTACCTCATGTCCGAATTCACACAACCGTTATTTGATCTCCTGAATATTAAACTAGAGTTAATATATACCTTATTAGAAACTTTTTTCAAGTTCCTTATTCCTTATATATAACTTATTACCATTTCATGAACATTATGTAATTATTTAAGTTTATAACGGTCATTTTGTTGATCTTAGGTACTTGAGTCAAAAATAAACTTCTTATAATTACACTTTGTTCATGTGGTGAAATATCCATTATATCCATAATTATATTCATGATTTATATATCATATACATTATATATATCAAGTATATACACTCATTTATAATATTACATAACATTTAGAGGTAAGAAATGAAATGCACAGTTCATGGAGACGGTAAGCCGTACGTACGCATGAAGGATACTTTCATTTCCATTTCATATTTAATGGAACGAAGTTATAATTATATAAAGTTTTATTATAATTCCAGTATAATATAATGTATAATACCATTTAATCCATCCTTTATGCATCCCACATATGGCATTAATGATTCAAATCACTTTGAGGGGGCGGTAGTCCGCACTTCCTAAAATGAAAATATCGCGTTTACCCATAATGGAAATCATAAATGTATGAAATAAATGAGAAATACAGAAGCATAATAAAAACATAAATATAATATATATCATACATAAATATAGTGACATCTTAATGGCCACCTTTGAAGGTGTTATATGAGTGTTGGACAATCATTGTTTTGTGAGGCAGAAATTCGCCATCCATAGAAACAGTATGATCTTTAACCATTAGATGTAGGTGTGTGTAAGTGTAGCTCGAATACTTCTTATAAAAACATCTTATTATATTTAGGATACTGGTGTTGTTACAAAAGAAATTAATAAAAAGAGTTTAAGGTGTTGGGGAAAGAAAATAAAATAAAGCAACATTAGAGAAGTCATTACCATAAAATCGGGTAACTCTTTTTATATGAGCCAAAGGCTTCCTTGGGATGAATTCCACCCAAAGAGAGGCTTCTAGAAGTAAGGGAGGGAAGTTGGGAGATTATTTTGGAAGATTTTGGCCGAGCCTAAAGTCTTTCAAGGTGTGAGTAAGGTGGTAGTGGTGGGGTGCTTTTATAAGAGGAGAGTAGGGGCACTCTTGGAATGATTGAATTGTTACATTATTATGAAATGATTTTTCGGATTCTAAAGTTCCCGAAATTATATATTTCAAGGAAATGGTGATAATTGTTTGAAATATACTCATCCAATAGGTTTGTGACAAGTTTAAGTCGTATATTTTACATTATCTTTTCAGTTTATTTAAATCGTTAATTAATGAGGTAATCACTACATCATCATGGTGTCATAAATAATTTAATTTATTTAATGTCTAATAATTATAAAAAACTATCATGATGTAGGAAATATTTTTATCATTCTAATGAATATTTATAGTCAGAAATATGACTTGTATAACCCCATTTTAAAATTGATTTAGTAAAACAACTCTTGTTTGTGACCTTTTTATTTTAACATTAAATAAATACTTATTTATGTCCTTTTCGTACCAAAGGGGCTCCATGGGGTCCCCAAGAAGACCCATGGATTGTCTTGGTCGTCCATGACACATCCAATAGAGGTATGACAAGTGTAATGGTCATTCCATATTTTTATAATACTAATTTTACATTAAATTTCACTAATTACCTTTAATCGCGAATAAATAAACTTAAAAGTTACTATTCACTAAAAAATTATTTTAATCCCATTGAACCAAATTTTACTTCCTAATGACAACCATGTATGTCGGAATTTTTAAAATCAAATCACATAAGTGGCAATGTTTCATTTAAACGAAAAAAATCAGTTTTTTAGCTATCACATAGTGGTGTCACTATTCATCAAAAAATTGATGTTTTTCAGAACAATGCCAAAATTTCACCCTAAACTATAATTGATATTCCGATTTCAAAAATGATGTCTATTTTAAAAAATTCCAAACATATAAGTTGCATTACTTAATTTTATAATTAGTTTCCGTTGTCATAACAAATAGCATGTTTTTAAGAAACAATATATATCAAAAGATTGACAATTGTTTATGTCCAATTTCAAAGTGAAAGTAATTCTAATGAACACCATTGGATAAAATGGTAAAAATATATTATAATTATACATTAAAACCACTCAATAGTATAATTTATCAATATAAATTAATTTGATTAAAAAAGTTGTTTTAAGTAAGTATCACTATTCATAAAAAATGGATGTTCACAGAAAATTACAAACAATTTAACTTAGGATAATTTCGATATTACGAATACAAAAATGAAGTCCATTTTGAAATATAAAATTTCTATAATTCTAGAAAGTTGGTATTAGTATTCATATTGGCTACTTTGAATAGTTACGGTGTGTTAGAATCTCGAACTTGCGTAGAATACAAGCCATTGCATTTTTTTAAAGAGAAACATATCATGGACGCTCGGGGTGATACATTCTCCCATCCTTCAATAAATTGTGTCCTCACAATTTGAAATTTTTCATTGAAAATGAATGGTTGAAAATAGATAATACCTTTGTGGAAAACCCACATTGGAAATAGAGTTAATAAAATTTAGCCTTAATAAGAGGGAAATGGAAATGAAAAAGTCACCACCAAATTATGATATCAAATTAGGAGAACTTTAGTGGAAATTGTAGACATATAATTGGAGGAAAAATGTAAATATTTGTAGGGAGTGATTGTGGTCATAAATCACAAACAAGTGTAAAATTGAGGGCCTCAAAGCCTTCAATCTATGTTGATTTAAAATATTATCAGATCAACAAGACATAAGGTATTAGGATAACACATTTTTTTGTTTTAATATCCCTTTACTAAATTTTAGGAATTTATTTATTCATATAATAAGAGATGGGTATATATATATTTATGGTTGACAAGTAAAGTTTCATCCTTCAACTAATTTCTACCACAAACTCATCTTTCACTCAAAAAGATAATAGAACTCAAAAATATTATATTTATCCTAATTGTAAAAGGTTCAAAATATTAAAACATAACATTTAGATTAGAAAAACTATTTTGTAATAACCAGTGACTTCACGTAGTCCAGTGGTAGGTGATTAATCCCAATCACACTCTGGTTGTGGGTTCGATTCCAAAAAATTTGTCCGACACGATGGGTTGTCACTCGGTCTGCGTGTTGTCCTTTTTATAAATATCCAAAAATAAGCTTAAAAATAGTATCCAATGTAAAATATAATTCATTCCAACCATTATAGTTATCCAAAATATGTCTGTCCAACTCACAGTACAAATTTTACAAGGAAGGTAAACATAATTAAGATCCCTTTTCTTTCTGCGTAACAACATGTGAACACCTTCATCGTGTATTCTTTTAAAACACTGAAACATACTGAATTACCATAAATCCTTATTGATTAAATTCATGATCCCTTATTCCCTATAGAAAACAGGATATACTCCTTCTATAAAAAATGTACACAAATCATTAATCAGTTTCAAGGAAGTTATGAATATCCAATATAATTTATCCAAATCAATCATGTATTATTCCCAAGTCAATATATTTGTATCAGAACCATATTATGGTTTATCTTTCTCTCAACTATGTATTTTCCAAAAATTTAACCTGCTGTGGAGTCTCTTTTCATGGTTCCACACAATCTCAAGTACTTGATGAAACAGTACGTTAGTACAATCCCTATATACTCACTAATTATTATAAGCAGTACATCATTGATACAACACTCAAATTGAAAAATTATTTAATGACTACATGAGAAATCTAATAATTCTTCCTCATCTGTGGTAGTATCATCACTTGATTATTATCCATAACAACATTTGGGGTATACTCTGATGATTTGACATTGGTTTGCATAGTGTACCCACTCCTTTCAGATGAAGCATTGTACATTTGAAACCTTTTTCTTACCTTTTCAGTCACGCACATGGTGTCCTTTTTCTCCACACTTATAACAAACTCCCATTCCCTTCAGGAAAGTTCCAAGGTGTTTCTTCCCAAAGTTATCACATATTGGAAAATTCTTTTTTCCCTTGTCCCTTTATCCATCATTCTCTCTTCCATCATTTTCTTCTCTTTCATCCCTTCAAATCCATAAGACTCAGAGAATTCTCTACTTATCTTATTAACACATGGTACTATTTCTTCATATGTTGATAACACATGGGAGACTATTTATCTTCTAAATGTTGGCTTAATTCCATGAAAGATATGATCCTTATTACTCTTTGGATCATATGTATTGATGGAGTTCAAATTCCTTCTACAAGGCGCAATTTATATACAATGCCATAAACTAGGTTAGTTTATGAATCGAAATACATAATGACAAACTTGAAAACACTTAACATATTGAACTATTTATGGATATAATCCATAATAACAAAAAAAATTCTTTTAGGAAGTATATACTCATAACCCTTCATAGTGGTTTGTAATGAAAATAAGAATTATCCTAAGCATATCCCCCAGGAGTGTCGTAACCAAGAGTGCAGAAAGGCCTGTTGTCGTGCACCAGTTCCCATTCGAGTCTAGCTCAAAGCGGTGTTTTCGGGTTTTACCCCTAGGTACATCTGTGCCAGAGCCGCCTCTACCTGCTTGTATCCAGAGAGGGATGTATTGCTAGGAAACCTCACAAAATATATACAACAAAAAAATTCTAGGAAGTTCTTATATACAAATCCTCGAAGTCTATCTTTCGGCTATGTGCTATAATCAGAGTTTATCTAAATCTAGCTTCCAAGGTTAGTACTAAACTACCTCTGATACAAACTGCAACACCCTGACCCCAGCTACCCAGAGTCGGTGCATTACTTCGTAACATTTTCATGATCACAAAAGATCAATTCTCGAATGACCGATTAGTTTAGTAGCCTTGGAAACACTACATACATTCATAAATGTTACATTACATCATAAAGTGAAAAACTATTATAACAAAGTCTCCATAGTCCACACTTCTATCCTCTTCGGACTATCCATGCCGGTCATTCATAAAATACTTCTCCACATCCTAGAAAATATTAAAACATTGAAAGGGGTGAGCTCAGATGCTCAGTAATGATAACAATATAGCAGAAAATGTCATAAATAAACATTAACATTTAAGGTAATGTATAACTAAAACAAAAGCCTTTTAAACTTGAACTTTAGCATAATATGGCAAAAGTAAATTTAAATAATTCCATTTACTTACTCAAATATATATTCTACTAGTCGTATAATCACATGAAATATCAATAACCACTTTCATAATGATGAAATTCATAATGCTAGACTATCATAACCATGTAGACAAGGCCCCGTGCTAAGACCACAAATAAGATTTTTTCAAGACCTCGTTCCAAGACACTAGTTTGTCTCATGAGATCTACCGATGCATCGAAGAGCTATAGCGGGCTCCACCCATCACTTAATAAGTCCAATGCATTTATCATATGAATCATAGTATATAAATACTTAGGAATACACTTTTTTAAAATACCGTTTGATATTAATTGCGACATCAAAATACCTGTTCAATTTTTAGAAGATACTTACATTTAAAATCGCTCAAATATACTCAAGTGTTTTTCCGAAAACATTATGAAAGCTTTTGAAAACAAAATAACTAATTATGAGACTGCTCGACTAATTACAGGCCATGATGGGTCCACTCCCAATCCCTTCCTGTCTACCACACTCGAGATTCGGGTTTTCTAAAAGCATTTTTAAGCTTGTATTAAATACATATACATTTTCACTGGGTTTTCATATATTGAAACTCATAAAAAACATTTGATACATAACATTTTCAAGACTAAAATAATATAAATGTAAAACATGGAATTTTTTTCATTTAATTTTTTTTTGACTTGTAGAGAAAGCCGAAACTCAAATAATGGTCACGGTGGAGGAGAAGTCGTTGTCGCCGCATATGTACGACAAGAAAAAACATTCATTTTTGTTGTTTAGTATAAAGCTTCATATAAAAATATTCCATTTTAATAAATGTAAAATTATAAGGGGTTTATACACCATATAAATGAAAGTTGTGTATAAAACCAAATATGACTCAATGAAATGAGATTAAGACGAAGTCCCTTAAAATTATAATTTTTTTAAATAAAATAGCTATATCATTTGTATTCACTATATTTCGAAATAAAGAAATTATAAATACAAGATGTGACATAATAATATCATGACATAATTTTAAAGTAGGAGATTAACACAAAGAATGGAAATTGGGTTAAGAAGTTCCCTTACCTCATGTCAGAATTCACTCGACCATTCTTTGATCTCTTGAATAATAAACTAGAGTTAATCTATACCTTATTAAGAACATTTTTAAAGTTAATTATTCCTTTTATAGCACTTATTACCATGTCATGAAAATTATGTAATTATTTAAGTTTATAACGGACATTTTGTTGATCTTAGGTACTTGAGTCAAAAATAAACTTATTATAATTACACATTGTTCATGTTGTAAAATATCCATTGTATCCATAATTATATTCATGATTTATATATCATATAATTCATATATATCTAGTATATACATTCATTTATAATATTAAAAAACATTTAGAGGTAATAAATGAAATGCACCGTTCATGGAGACGGTAAGCCGTATGTACGCATGAACACTACTTTCATTTCCATTTCATATTTAATGGAATGAAGTTTTAATTATATAAAGGTATATTATAATTCCAGTATAATATAATGTATAATACCTTTTACTCCATCCTTTATACATCCCACATATGGCATTAACGATTCAAATCACTTTGAGGGGGCAGTAGTCCGCATTTCCAAAAATGAAAATATCGCGTTTAACCATAATGGAAATCATAATGGTATGACATAAATGAGAAATACATAAGCATAATAAAAACATATATATATAATTTATCATATATAAATATAGTTACATCTTAATGGCCACCTTTGAAGGTGTTATATTTGTGTTGAACAATCATCGTTTCGTGAGGCATAAATTTGACATCCACAGAAACAGTATGTTATTTAACCATTAGATGTAGGTGTGTGTAAGTGTAGCTCGAATAATTCTTATAAAAACATTCTAGTATATATAGGATACTGTTTTTTTTACAAAATAAATGAATAAAAAGAGATGAAGGGGTTGGAGGAGCAAAATAAAACAAAAAAAACATTAGAGAAGACATTACCTTAAAATCGGGTAACTCTTTTTATTTGAGCGAAAGGCTTCCTTGGGAAGAATTATGCCAAATGTGAGGCTTCGAGGAGTAAGTGAGGGAAGTTGGGAGAGTATTTGGGCAGAGTTTGGCCGAGCCAAAAGGTTTTGATGGTGTGAGTGAGGTGGTAGTGGTGGGGTCCTTTTATAAGAGGAGAGATGGGGCACTCTTGGAATGATTGAAATGTTACATTATTATGAAATGATTTTTCGGATTCTAAAGGTCCCAAACTTATATATTTTTAGGATAAGGTGATAAGAGTTCTCAATATACTCATCCAATAGGTTTTTGACAAGTTTAAGTCTTAAATTTTACATTATCTTTTCATTTTATTTAAATCGTTAATTAATGAGGTAATCGCTGCTTCATCAAGGTGTCATAAAAAATTTAATTTATTAAATGTATAAAAATTATAAAAAACCAATCATGATGTAGGAAATATTTTTATATTTTTAATGTATATTTATAGTCAAATATATGACTTTTATAACCCCATTTAATTTTTTTAGTAAAACAACTCCTATTTTTGACCTTTTTATTTTAACATTAAATAAAATGTTATTTATGTCCTTTTCCTACCAAAGTGGCTCCATGGGGTCCTCAAGTTGACCCATGGATTTTCTAGGTCGGCAATGACAAATACAATAGTGGTAGGACAAGTGTAAATGTCATTCCATATTTTTATAATACTATTTTTACCTTAAATTTCACTAATTACCTTTAATCGCGATTAATTAAACTTAAAAGTTACTATTCACCAAAAAACTATTTTAATCCCATTGAACCAAATTTTACTTCCTAATGAAAACCATGTATGTAAGATTTTTTAAAATCAAATCACAGAAGTAGTAATGTTTCATTTAAACGAAAAATCAGTTTTTTAACTACCACTTAGTGGTTTCACTATTCATCAAAAATTGAAGTTTTTCAGAACAATGCCAAAATTTCACCCTAAGCTATAATTTATATTCCAAATTCAAAAATGTTGTATAATTTACAAAATTACAAACATATAATTTTCATTAATTAATTTTATAATTAATTCCCGCAGTCACAACAAATTGCGTGTTTTTAAGAAACAGTATATATCAAAAGATTGACAATTGTTTATTTCCAATTTCAAAGTGAAATTAATTATAATGAACACCATTGTATAAAATGGTAAAAATATATTCTAATTATAATTTAAAACCACTCAATAGTATAATTTATTACTATAAATTATTTTTATTAAAAAATTTGTTTTAAGTATTTATCACTATTCATAAAAAATGGAAGTTCTCAGAAAATTACAAAAAATTTAACTTAGGATAATTTCGATGTTAGGAATAAAAAAATGAAGTCCATTTTGAAATATAAAATTTCTATAATTTTAAAAAGTGGGTATTACTATTCATAACGGCTACTTTGATTAGTTGTGGTGTGTTGGAATCTCGAACTTGCATACAATGCATGCTATTTCATTTTTTGAAAGAGAAACATATCATGGAAGCTAGGGGTGTTACACTATTGGTGATAGAAATTAAATTGTGAGGTCCATACGTCTTCAAACAACATGATGTTCCAAAGTGCTTCTCTAAACTCCCCCCATGATTATCACATTGAATATTCCCATTCCCATTCACTCTTAAAATTCCACCAGACCATCGGTCCCAATCATACTACATTCCCACACTTTCATTAGTTATGCTACTTCAGAAGGTTCTTGTATAGTGGGTGTGGAAGTTTTCATCGAATTCTTCATTACATATGGCTATTCCAGTTTTCCTGATTAAAATGTTGAGATAAATATCTCGAGTATCACTAGAATTATCTCTATGATTGGATATATTGCACCTCTAGAGGAAATCTTCTCGTGTGACTCATGACTATGGTGAATCGGTCTCGATGAGTAGAATGTACCCTTCATTTAGATTCTTGATATTTTAAATTAAAAGGCTTTCACTTAAGATGTAATTCTTATGATATTGTGTCCTCATTCACCTGAGCATCTAATTATCTAACAACACACTCTAGAATGATGTATTCGGGTTTTCTCAATAATCTCTACTCCCAATGTGGAAATGGAAGCCTCTCTCTTAGTATAAGTCGGTTCACCAAACATGTGGATCATGTTTTAAAAAATACAAGGTTTTGGAAAGAATACAATGTTGGGGTGCACAAGATTATAACTCACAAATAAGACATTAAAATTACTGAAAATAATCAGTCAATGTATAATGTGTATAAGACTCACTAGTTATCTATAAAAAGTCGACCAAGTTTGGTTTTTCCTCACAGGAATGAAAAACATACACGCATGAGGGAAACATCAATTGTCATACGAAAATTCAATGTGCAATGCCTAGGGGGACCCCATATCTATTTTCATTGATCGAGACTTCCACACCCACATAAGGATCCTTATGCACCAATATTTGAATTTAAAATGAAATTCAACAAATGAATTATCTTTTTCAGCAATTCCCCCAGAACTCAACCATAAGATGCAATTTCTACTCAATTATCCGAGGGGGACATTTGTTGGAGGTGAAGTCAAAATATGATAAAAATTGATCTAATTTGTATAAAATAAAGAGAAAATATACTCGACAGAAAGTTATGAGAAGTCCAAGGGTGACCCACGTTTGTTTGGAATCATGTGAAAATAGTCCTTACATGCCCCATGCAATGTAAATGTGTATATTTCTACTCATCCATATAAAAATGGCTAATGAAAATTCACAGAAGTGAAGACGCTATCTCACAGGAGTTGATCATATGAAACCCTCTTATATATCTCATGTGATATCAAACCTGTTATTCCACATGACCATTCCCCATGCCCCACTGAGAATTTCACCTATAAATAGATGGGAACCTATCGATTTTCAGGGTAATGAACCCAAGTTGAACTATCACTCCTATGTGTTCAAGATGACCCATTTCTTGTATTTGTGTAAATCACGATTTCATGGAATATGATATTTCTTGATTGGCCCACATGGGTACGCCTTCGTGTGTTCCCCCTATGGATTGACCCTCTCCTATTAATGTTTTCCCTATGGATTTTTCATTCACAATAAACAACTTACATGAAACACATTCCCTTGTATTGTTTTGTTATCCACTCAAATATATTGATTTTACATTCAAGATGCCAATCATGTGTTCACCCCGTCCTTTAGGCTCCATGGGTTTTCATCACTCTGAAACACCACGTTTGGACACCTATTTCATTCAACGTCCATATCTTCTGTGCACCTCCTTCATGTGAACCTCTAGTTTGGTGCATAGTTATTTTCTAATGCCATGTGTTGGGTATCATATTTCATTTATCAACTTAATTTTTCATCTCATAAGTACACTAATAGCTATTTCTTGTTTTCATAGCTACACTAACATGGATCCCATTACTAAACACTCCCATAAGGAATTATTGGTGCCTTCCATTAACAATGATTGGGAAAAATTAGTTTTCTAAATCAAAGGTATGAGAATCGAATCCCCCCAATCCGATCAGTAAGTCATTAAACTGGAAATCCTGTTCATCCTAAACACACGAAGTTAAACTGTAGTTCCTATAAATGAAACAAACATTAGTTGTCACACCTCAGGATTTATTTACTCCAAAAAATCTCCATGGGAGTGATATCACCTTCACATTCATCTATGTGAATGATATTATCCTCTCATAGAATAAGATCTTCATCAGGAATATCTCTTATAGTAATAATCAATACATGTCTCCCTACATCATCTCAAGGCATAATACCTACATCAACACTCATGGCCACAAATTTTGTGACATGATTGTCATGTCTAATTCTACCTCTTATTTCTCACACCGAGAATGCAACAGATGGTAATAGATTTTAATATCAACCACCGCATCACATGGGCTACCTCAGTGCATAATAATCATGCCCCTCATTGTTCAAAAATATATTTTTTGAAGCTAGTCTTATAAAAATAGTATATAGGATGCGTCTCTATGGTTCAATATCAATGAACATTAAACTCTGGTGATCCCTCTTGGTGATTTACACTCATGAAGTGACATCCCCCAGATCCACCTCTCGGAGGTATCCCAATTCATCTGCCATTATTTATTATCCACCCTAATTCCATACAGGAACCCGTATCCTCATAGGATATTGACACTCGTCCACCTCCATTCATTTGTGTAGATCCTATGACTATCGGCTATCCACCTACTTTATCACTTCACCATTATCCTGGTGAGATCACATTTCATCCATTTGGGTGGGCTAAGTGTGTATGCCCCGCCCATGTTCCTCATTCTCATTTGGGTCGCAAACCATGCATTATCCCCTACATGACAAAGGGAGTATAGCCATGAGTAAGCATTTATTCCGTCCCAAAATATGAGGACTATGATTCCCAAAAACATTGATATGTTGGATTCTTCTTGGACGGTCAATCCCATTATCCACTCCCATCCTTATCTTTCCCTAAAGTTGATATGTATTAGAAGGATCATTTCATAAACAAGAGGTTTCAATTCCATCAAATCATTATAAATTTCGTTCATTCTCATGAGCCACCTCCTTTGGTTTCTCATCACCCCATTCCAAACTATGTGGCCGTTGATTCCCAGCCAATGGAATATGTAGGAAGCCTCCATGTGTTTCAATCCCATAACCATTTACCCCATACATTCCACCCATCACAGTTGGAAACATTGTCCATATCAATCCAAATTCATAAATCGGGATCCACATCTCAAGTAGGTCCTTCCATCCATATTGGATGAATTAATGCATATTATGCATCTATCCAAATCATTATTGACAAATGTGGCATCAGATAATTCTTTGTGTTTATGCCCCACACAATCCAACCAAGATCAGTCATCCTTATACATGAAGTCTCAATAAGGAACCCCACACCACCAAAATAACAGGGATGATATTGATCCATATATTATATTCATGGTATGTTGGAATCATACATGAGGTTCAATCCATGACAATTTTAAATTTTGTTGTCTCCCTCATTGATTTATTCATTCTTGATACATCCTATATGGTGTGTAGATCAGATTTTATGGTGTGACATATTCCATTTACAGGAAAAACCATCTTGGATCTTCCAAATTTTGGAATTATGATCCCTCCATCTGGTAAACCTTCCATGTGGTCCCTACTAGGTATAAAACATCTTTTATTCACATTTAAAAGGTTTCTGATCGGTCTACTCAGTCTCTGCATGATATCAATGACACAACCCTCCATATCTATTGGACATTAAACTCATAGCCTACCTATTGTTAAACATAAGACATTTGAGGAAAACCTCAGAAGACATTCCACATGTATAAAATACCAAGAATAAATGTGGGATGCCACATTTTTATGTGCCCTTGAGATCTAGTCTTATAACGGAGAATATTGGTGTACCACTGTTATAGTTCCCAGACATACTAGTGATTCCCAACAAAACAACAACCCTGAAAAAAGGTCACTTCCCTGACATGACCCATTGTAATTCCGTTATAGAATCATCATAATTAACTAGCATCCAAAATGTGATAGGACATAAAAGGAGTATCATGAACAACATATTAATCTATATGGTAGATCTGTATTAGTTGATAAAATTAGAGGAAGAATCCATTTAAGGAGGGACATACATCCCATCATCCCATTTTGATCAAAGTGAAAACATATATGAAGAAGTGATGAATTCGACCTACCTTTTGTAATTTCAGAATACATGGTAAAATATACGATCCATGGTCGAAAAAATCTATTACATGCTGTGAACGCCAGCCAAAGCAGTCAGAAATATTATCACCACCCTAATTTTATTCTAGATACCCGAAATATGGATTCACACATTCCACCTCATTATGTTTTTGCCGTCTCCAAAACCCCTGATATTGGACCACCATGCATCTTTGGGTGTTGAGTGGCGATGTTAGTGTGGTTGAGAATTTCCCAACTACCATTTCATTTTAATTTTTATGATCTCCCATATGATTGGGATATCCTAACATCCCTCATTTTTTTACACCAATAATGGCTCACATGGGCTTATGAGTCTTTGTAGGGGTTTCCTTACATGGATAAGCTATACAAGCTCGAGGTCCAATGTCTATGACCATTAACTATGAGCATCCTCTTAGTTGTCTTGGGAGTTTGGGATGTGGATTTTAGCCTCTTTGGCTCATTCACACTAGGTTTTTCACTCCCACACACTATGTATGGAAACCATATATTCCCAGCCATATCGGTCCTAATTCAATGAACCTAATCTAATAACCTACTCCATGTAATATGAATCTAATATTTACACCAAAAATACATTTTTATTGCTAGAGATGGAATCAATTATGAAACTGTTCTTCTACTATAATAGGACCAATAAATACATTCTAATTGATTCCCACCATCAGGGGATACATAAAAATTCAAATATATATATATTTTCCTCATGACATGGAACACCATTTCATAACGATATGATGATAAACTGAGTGATATATTCATCCTTACCAAATGATATTACAATGCACAAATATATCCATACCACATTACGATAAACTGGGAAACGATGGTCCACACTCTATGACCATAAACTAATAAGAATTTTTCCATGATTTATGAAATTAAACTAATTACAATACCATTGTCTTTTATCCTAGGTTCAGTTGACTAATACCACTGACATAAAATGATGTGCTGAAGTGCAGGGCCTAATATATCAAGTTACTTGTAGAATATTCTATTACTCATATCCACACATAGAGAATTTTTGGATATATATTTCCACCATATTCCACATCTAGATGGACTTCCTAATGATGGTGGTTTCATTCCTCTTCGGATGACCTCCAATCTTTGGGAAACATCTTAATGGATTTTTGATAACATTTATCGAATCTTGGGATTCAAAAATGGTAAGAATTCAATTATATTTTTGATGGCTCACTCATGAATGTTGAAGTTATGGATCCTATGTTGTGAACATGGTCAGACATGATCATAACCAATATTCTCTAATTCCCTAATTTGGACCTCACATTTTTCTATTTATAACATTTTCATCATTATGTATAAGTAGAACTCTAACACACGTGATATTTTTCTTCAATAATGTTGCACATGTAGAGTGAGAATATACCATGTTACAGACTACAATATGTAACTATTAAATAAAAATATCACACCATGATTCCCACACCGAGTGTGGCTCGCACAGGATTATGATTATTGGTAGTTTTTTTGCCCACATTAAGATGTTGCGAAACATTATGGTCCAAACTCTTTGACCTTGATATTGGATCCCTATATATCAAACACTATGAAATTAATCTAGGAGAATTTCCATGGTTATCCATGGAGTATGTGTTATTGTGTGGTCTCTCTTGGACATCATTAACATCAATATTATTTTTTTATGCCACTCACATCCACTCCAAGATACCTCTTCCCCCTCATATCCTAGCTAATTGATAATAAATGTGTAACATTTATTTGTTAGTATATTTCATTAATTTAAATGGATGGGTCATAATATATGACCATAAAATATGGAATCATCATCCTGAATGCACAAAAAAATGGAGCATCATTGTGGTATTCTCAGCTAAGAGGACATCACCCTTCGCCCCGATAAGCCAACAAGATTCCCAACAGGAAAAACCTAAATCTTCATTATTTTTATGAAACATAGACCATTCATCATGGTCAATCCAGTTAATATAAAAATATAACTATCCAATGAACAAAAAAATAAATATCTAATACACCACTCACTATGTATGGGTCCGACCATCATAAGTAAATATCCCCTAAAAACTACATGTTTCTTGATTTAAATATTTATGTGATATACAGTGATGCTCATATAACCAATATTCGGTTCATCCATGAAATTATTTCCTCTTTTCCAGAAGGAATCACATTTATCCATATCACATAAAACTACATGGAATTCAAAAAAGTGGATTGATTTCCATTATTAATAGATACATAGTGATGAATGGATAGTTATCCTTTGTTCCAATCCAAAAACACTCTCAAATATCCAACCCATTGGCCTCGATCATGGTCGAAACTCTATGACCCATAATTTTATACAATATATCTAACGGTTCATATGTGACATGTGGGATCTCTTGAACCACATTTACATCATTTTTTATATCTTGTGTTTCATCTGTGCACCACGTGGTTGAGTGCTCCTTGTTATAGTCTATGATTCAAGACTCTAAATGATACACATACTTCTTCTAGAATGCATATGTGGTGAGTTTCAGCCTCCTTGTTCACATTGCCATCATTTTTTATGCCACCAAATTACACACATTCATCTTAGAGCACCACCCCCATGGTCCAAACATTATGAACTTAAACTAAGATTTAAAATCTATACACAGTAAACTAAATTATTATCACACACTGATTACCTTCATGATTTCCAATTTTACATGTGGGGTGCTTCATCTTCTGTGCTAGAATATATTGCACCCAATAGTGTTGGTCAACTTCTACACTATTATCAAGAACTACATGAAACTTTATTCTCATTCTTAAGGGATGAATAGATATTCCTTGACATTTTTTGTTAGGTACATGAGAGAGGTTAAATAATCATTTAGCCCATAAATCTTATTCATGATCCAAACTCTATTACCTTATACAAATTGATTCTCTAGGATTTTTCTCATTTTTATATCAAATGTTTCTTATTTCAGTCGTTCCCCTCACACTTTTGTGGAACAAAATATTTTTTATCTCATTCATAGGGGGTTTCTTTCATGTATTCCACACATCTATTTTTTAAATAGACATTGTATTGTTTGTGAAAAATTACATTAAACTATTATTCATAGTTCTAAATTTTTGACATTAAACTATTAACCTCAATATGATATTTACCCTTCATAATATCACTTGTGTCCCCTATCCATTGGTTTCATATCTCTTAAATGGTACACAAGAATCTTTGGATAATTTATATTCATTATTATTTTCTTTGTGATTCATAATTATAATGGGAACATATGTTATTAGGGTCCATGAGATGAGACCATAACATATGTGAAACATCCATGTCACATGATGAATAACTATGAAACGCATCCTAATCACATTATGCTAAATTGTACCATGAATCATCATTAACATATAAAACTAAAAAAAATGTTTCTTATCCTCGATTGCATGATGTGAAACTACAAGGAATCATGGGCCCTCCTGGAGAGGTCCTTCTTGGAATGATGGGTTTGATGTTTGTTCATACTGATAAACTCATATCTTTGTGCAATTGGTCATAGTGTTGTCTCTTTATGAGTATATTAATCATTTAGAACATTCCGTCACTCCCAACCATGATTCATTTCTATATCACTAGATCCACATCCAATTTTTGTTCTAAAAGGACCCAAGATGGCTTGGATATTCCACAATGTCTCACTGACTATTCGAGGCCAACACCCTAAATGAAATTAGAGGAAATTTGGAGTTAGGTACCATGTTTCAAATGTGTTCATCAATCGACCCTCATTTTATTGTTCCCATTTCTGGTTAGTTATACAGATACTATGTATAAAACGTGATCAATAAATATATTATAATAGAATCTAATCCACTCTTTATTCTGAATTTTGGGCACTGTGATTAACAAAATAAATTTTCCTTCATTCAAATAGATTCCAACACCCTCGGCGTTATGTTGTTCATGAACTAGAGTAGATCGCGAAAGTAATTCATGATTCTTCTATGAACCAATTATCTCGCTACAGACTCTCCCACATAGAACATATTATATAATTAGGCAAAAAAATTACACCTGTTTTATTCAGCGATTGTATGAAACTCTCATGGAGAGTGAACAGTTTTGTGGTCATTAGTTATTTCTAACACCAAGAATGACAAATGTTATCTTAGATATTTTTCATTAGTTGTTTCATTGATATGCTAGAGATGTAGTAATAAAATCCACCAAAATGATTCCATGCATAGACAAAAATTATGAAAGAACATGTATTATCAGAAAATTACTAAAGGAGGACAAAATCCAAAAGTTTTCTAAGAGATATATCATAATATTTAATCATTATAAGAATAAAAATAAAAAAATCTATATTTATGATATAGAATCATAAAAACATTACCAATTTGGTAAAATTGAATCATAATCCCCCTAAATGAATAAAATAAATTGAAACATAAAATATCAATAGAATTAATAAATTAATGATATTTCGTATAAATCGGTCTCTAACTAAACCCTATAAAATATAATAGGTGAATAATATGACATATTTCTCAAGGAAAGAAAATTTGGAAAAATCCATTATTACATTAGTAACTATTGAACCGTACACCCCATAAACCAGAGATCCTAAAATAGATATGTAATTAAATATAATTATGAAGAGAATCAAAATTAATATAATTATTCATAATTACATACACAACATAAAATAAACATGTGGTGAGTATGGATTCGTTCTCAATGAAAATCATATTGAACAATATCCCCTACCATAAGACTCAACTGCTATCATACACTATCAAAACTCCTATTTGTTTTATTTAATTTCATCAAACATATATTATATATTCATAAAATATATATTTATGTATATCAGACCATTTATTATATTCTTAGTAACTATTATTACCTATTTGTTAGTAGTTCCATGTTAAATTCATGTTTCAAGTAATTACTCCTTTTTTTTCATGTTTTTTTTATATATTAGGTCATCGTACCTTAATGACGATTTCATTAACCCATAAATTCTTTCCATGATATAAATATAATATATAAATCTTTTTTATATCTATTTATAGTAATATATATAATTGATATAGATAAAATAAAATGAATGGTTCATTGTGATTGTATGTCTTACGTACCCATAAAAAATATTTACATTACCTCAACATATTAAATAAATGAATGGTAATTAATATATTACCTTTAAATTATAATTTTTTTAGAAATTTATTATTTTTATTTAATTCCATTCTTATTACTGTTCATGTAAATATTATGTGAAGTTCGAATCACATCGCTTCTCGAGGAGTTAGTCCACTATACAAAAGAACAACATTTTCTTAATGCCACAGAATATAATGTAAAAATTAATGAGTGATATAAATATATATGAATCGTAATAATAACATAATTATTATATAGAATCAATATATCACTTATTATATACATCCCTATTATAAAATAATAAAAAACAAATAACATTAGTTTGTGAGGTGGTTGGCCACTTTACACACAGAAGACGATTTTAGAACCTATTTAATTAAAGTGGATAAGGATTTTGGTTATTAAATGAAAATAATAATATATGATAATAAAAATATATTGATTTTGTTAATCATTATGGATTAATATGAATTTAAAGAGGTGGAAAATGAGATAAAATAAAATGCTCGGTTAGGGACGTTACCTATTCGTCGAAAAACATATTTTTTGTTTGCACACAAAGATTAATTTGATTAATTAATGAAAAAATAAGTCTTTTATGATTAGAGGATTCATATTAATATGTTATATGAAATGTTATTTTTTAATCAAATGGTATTTTAAACTGTTTACATGAGACGATAAGGGCTTCATTTTAATACCGATGCGGGCGGTACAAATTAATATTAAAAAAAAGGTGTAACTATATTTACCACATCACAAAATGTTCAAAAACAAGTCCTTTTATATCATAGAGTAGATAGTGTCTATATATAGCCATCCAATTTTCGTTGGATATGTTTTTGGTCATTTTAATGCCTTAACTTTTTATTCTAACCACTGGTAATCCCATTTTTACCTTAACTGCAATATGTAACATTTTCTGTATTTACTGTTAATTAAAGTAAAAAAATTATTTTTTCCTTATAATATAATATAAATTATTCTTTTCAGAAATAAGGAATCCATTTTACCAAATTATAGTCAATTAATTTGAATATTTTAATATAAAATTAATCTAATAGTCAGGATAAGAAGTAATTTTTCTATTGAGAATATGTTTATCATTTTAAAAAATTTATATCCAAATTGAATATAAAATTGATGAAAATATAATAAATTGGATATATATATATAATAGAAATATATTATATTTGGAAAGAATATTAAAAAATATGTTTAAATTTATTAAATGAAATTTCAATTCTTAATAAAAACTAGAACTTTTCACTTTTCATTAAGAAATTTATCATTACTGAAAATTCTCAAAAAAATAACTATAAGATAATTTTGATATTATAACATCCAATGTTATTTATACATTTGTATTAAATTTTAATTATTTTACCAAAAATAATTTAAAAACCACATTTCAAAAGAATTTGAAACTTCTTTTTCGAAAAATATAATTTTTATCATAAAATTGTATTTATTATTATATTTTGTATAGTAATCAAATACGATGAAAGATAAAAATTTTATTGAATATATAATATTAAAATATTTTTAAAATAATTTTCCAACAGTTGTTTTTAAAATTAATTTATGGAAAAAATGTTTTTCTATATGAAAAATGATTTTAATAAAATGGTTTCCATTATTTACAAATAGATATTATTTTTATTTATAATTATTTGGTCATTAATGAATTGATAATATTCAAATGTGTAATATATATGTTTTATCAATTTATTTATTCATATTCATAATCACCATTCCAAAAACAAGTCAATAACTATCATATCAATTAATTATAATTTAACAGTATGTTATATTTATTTAAACTCGATGTTTCTTTTAACAAAAAAACATAGTGTTTTGTGTAATTATAAATATAAAAAAAATTATTTAAAATAAAATATTCTCAAATTCTCACAGTGTTCCAATTTTTCACTAAATGAGTATTAAATATGAATTTTTAATTCTTGTAGTATGTAAATCACCTTCTAGCATTCCATTTAATTCGAAAAAATGATAAGATTATATTTATCATGTATTAGGGCATAAAACAAAAAAAGTTTTAAAATGGTATGGTAGTTACACAAAATAATAAAACATGATATAAAAAAATATATCATTAGACTCCAAATAATAAAACATAACACCCAATGTCTAATATATATCATTCAATAAATT
The DNA here is from genome assembly GCA_963277665.1 of Viscum album. Classification (NCBI taxonomy): domain Eukaryota; kingdom Viridiplantae; phylum Streptophyta; class Magnoliopsida; order Santalales; family Viscaceae; genus Viscum; species Viscum album. Next base: position 2,078,707,798 of record OY728152.1, on the reverse strand, counting down.
ACATAAAAAACGTCATAATAATATTCTATAATTGGATTGATTATAAAAAAGGAATTATTTTTTCACAATTTATATTATGAATGAAAATTATTACAGTATAATGGTAGTCACTAAAAAAATTAACATATTAAAAAATTAAATAATAATATAATCTCAAAAATATAGTTATCATTTCCATAAATAACATGTATCACGATAAAGATTTATTAAAATAATATATGATTCCAAAATATAATACAACTTTTATTTATAAAATACAATTTCATATTGTTTATTTTACCTTAATAATATATGGTTCTCAAAATAGAGGGCTTAATCATGTAATAACTAAATCACGTCATAATCCCATTATTATATACGATAAAACATATGTTCCTAAAATTATCTTAACATATATCAGTGACATAATCTAAAATAATAAATTTCATATTAACCAATACATCACATATATCAGTGGTAGGCATTTCTCCTATGTAACCATTCAGTTCTGGGTTACATTACAGCGACCTATTTGGGTGTGATAGGTTGTCCTTTTTACTAAATATTTATTAATAAATGTACTCCATAATTCCCAAAAATATGATGAAGTTTCATTAAAATAATCATTTCCTTAAAATATTATATAAAACCTAAAGTTTATCAATTCCATTGTACACATGTCCGTAAAATAAAAAACAAAATTCTCCATCAGATAACTTTTTTACATGTTGTTGCCAAGGGATACATATAACAAAAACAACCACCAAATCTTTACAATTTAATCCCAATGATATTTTATCAAGTAACTGATTATATATTAATAATGATTATAAACATAAAATCGTCACTACATCATAACACTTGAATCCCTATATGTAGAGACATTATTAATTCAATTCATTTCATAGTAAGTTAACACCTTATTTCTTCCTGCATCTTTCCAATATAATAGAAAAATTTATCATTTACTATGATTCAAAAATACCAAAATAATGTTCCAGAAGTAATCCAATACTCTTATATCACATTTCTAATATTATCATCTTCATCAATAATGGAATGTGGAATTACTGAAAAAAATTATTTATGGTCATGTTGATCTCTTTATTTTTCATTCTATCTTGGATATCAATTTTCCTAGTTCCCACACTCACCACATTGAATAAACTAATCTTATACACTGAGAATAATTTTTCCCTTTTATAGAGTTAATTTAGTATTTCCTTTATTTCATTGAAAATTATTTCCAATGTCCCTCGATGAACACATTAAAAAATCATTCCTTTGTTTTCAGAAGTCTTCATGGATGACTCTTCCTGTATTATTGACACATAAGACATTGAGTATTTTTGAATTTATGATATCTGTCACCTAAACTTCAATAGAAAATATTTCATCCATTAATTTTTTTATGAAACAAACTTATGTTTAAAATTGTTAATAATAAATTTCAATTGATGGTTATGAATAACCACAATAGCTACCACTACTGATCTCTTACCATTCATTTTCTCATTCAAACCGCTATCACATTTTTTCACATTAGTTTTTAATTAAATTAATCCTATATCTATTAATTTAATAATAAATAAGAGGCTAGTAAAATATTATGAACAAAATCTTGATAAACCATCTAATGGGGAGGATAAAAATGAAGATGTTCTGAACCATGTCTTTGAACACAACATTTTATTAGGTGAATATATTTTAATATTTAGTTTAATTCTTCTGATTTGACCTCATATGGATACCAATGAGGATATTATAGAAGAAAATGTTCATGATGTCTTTTATTAGATTTGAAAACTAGTCGATGGAAGAGAACATTGGTCCATAAGGTTAGTAGAAACAATGTATCCCAGCCCACATGGGTTCTCCTAACTATGAAGGGAATTTGATTAGGAAATAGCTGTCGTATGGTTTCAAATAACTAGGAAATCTTTGTGAAATACCCATGTAGAGGATTATAAATATTTCACAAATTAAAATAAAACAATTTCCCCAAAATTTTCACTACCATGCTCATAACCTGTGGAGGTCTCCTATTGAGATAGTTCATGGTATAGGGTTGGCACAAAATTTTTCCACCTATACAACCAAACCCTGAGACCCCTGATTTTTGGGGGAAATTACTATTTTAACTTAAATTCATATAACATTAAATATATTTATTATTTTATCAATTATTATGGAAAATATATCATTTTCCAAATATTTGAGCTCCCCTCATAGTATTTTTTTCCATTTCTCCATCTGATCCTTGATTCAAGATATGATTTTCTAATGTTATAACTCTCTGTACGTTCACCAATATTTATTTTCATTTCACCAATTTTTTTCTAATCAACAAAGTGATTTTTGTGCAGGATCATATTCCCTTGTTTTAAAGAATTCATTTACATTTAATTTTCTTCCATTATAGAACAAAACAAAGGTCAATATTTGAGAGTGACCATATACTTGTATAATATAGGTTGTCTAGTAATTGACCTTCTAATCTATGATGCATTATATTATTATTCTTGTTCCAAACACCATTTTCAACAATTAGTAACCTAAAAATAAATATTTCCATAATTGTTACTCGTTTTGGAAACTAATAACACAATCTAATCCTACAAGATATTGGAGGACAACAACCTCAGCATGAACCAGCATTCTGGGTTCTCCCTTTATATAGTTTTTTCACTTTAATGCTTATATAAATGAAACACACATCAATGTGTTGGCTTTGATTTTTAAATTATGAAATTTTTATAGATAATTCATTACTATTGGGGTGTAGTTTTGATGAAATACTTAAAATAACATACATAGATAAATTGAAGTTGTGTGATACGACTATGTAGGAAATTTTAAATACAATACTTGTTATGTCCTTATAAAATAGAAATACTACTAAACTATGAACATTGTAATTATTACTTCATAAATCCATTATTATTAACAATAAATTTTTATGAATAGGTGGGGATTCCCTTGTCAATTTTGATAAATGGGACTGATGAGAATTATTGATAATGATACATTGTCTTGGGGGCCATATAGTTATGTTACACACATGGAGTCACTGTATTTTGATAGAATCATGATGACCCTATATTGTGTTGTGGTACTTGAAACCATTTGGGATAATGATACATGGGCATGATGACCCAACAATGATGATACATTCTTCATGTCAAAACTTTTAGGAAATGTGAATGATTAACCATATTTATCATGGAACATGGTGAACGTGCTTATATGATTCAGTCAGAAAATCCATATTGGCATGATTTGATCATGGTGACCGTATTATTATGATATTGGAATCACGACACAACAATTATAATATGGGAATGAAATCACATAAACTATGATATTGAGTATGGTGTAAATTATTATTGTGATATGAAGAATATAATCCCTTGGAACATATGAGACTCATACTACAACCCATGGATTTTTAAGATACACCATGAGTCTAGGATAGTAGACATATCCTATATAAGATAGTAGACATCACAAATTATAAACACCATATATATTTATATACTATATTACTTTCTCATAGATTATCTAACAGAGGCCGAAGTATTTTGTGTCATTCTAGTGCCTGTTATGAAATAGAACAATTCCTTTCATATATAATCAATGCATACCATTTTTCACTACACACTTCCATATTATATTAACTGACTTAATATTTATAGACAACATTTCGGTTGGCCTACCTAGTTTATCGAAAACTCTATATGGGACATCAATGGTACTCGAGAAGATTACATGGATCCATTTCGGTAAATGTCAAAGCTCCCAAATATTTATATTTTATTTCATTATAGAATGGTAGATGGGAAGCAAGTGACTAAGCTATAAATCATGATTCTATTAGAGATTGTAGTTTTTTTCTTTTATTCATTTGGAACATGTATTTTATTTCATGCATACATCCTTGTATTCCTACTTACTATTGATAGAATCAAGATATCACAAAATTTTATTTACGAGAATGGATAATGCTGATTTTGATAATTTATTGCATTTGGATTATATACCTTCCAATATAAGTTATTTATTATGATTAAACTATTTATCTATTTATTTCAATATTGTACTACACTTTTCAAGAGGGTATTGTGCCCCCATTTTACCATCACATAGCATCGCTGTTAGTTGACAGTCTCTATTGTATGGGGAGGCTCGCTTCATGCATTTTTCTGACATTTTGTTGTAACCATTGAAGTGGAGTCTGGTTTAGGATGTCATAATGTGGAATCAGAAGTGATTTATTTTTTTATATCTTATTACTAGGGAATATTTTTCAAAATATTTACAATATATAATAATTCATAAATGATCTATTTTTGGGAGTACCCATCCCAAGTACATGGAATGGCCATATTACTTTTGATTGGAAATTTTGATATATTTTATTCCTATTAAAGTTGATTTTATTCAACCATTTGGTTATGTAAATGATGTGTGATGTTTATTGTATGATTAAAAATTATATTTTACCCTTTCCGTGATATAGAATGAAGTAATTTTTCATGAATCATTTTCATCTTCATATGTGATTTATATGTCATGCATTATTCCATGCCACGTTTACTTACTACATCAAATGATTGTAACACCAAATGGATTTAAAAAAATATTTAATAAAATGAATGAAACAATGAGTCCATTTGGTAAAAAATATTTTATTTATTGTAATTAGTTATAACCTATATATTAACAATAACATTTCCACTTTTCAATATTTAATTTTTAAAAATGGACATACATGTTTCTGATCAGCAACAATTTTAGCATATGATAGGATCTTCTAGCATTTTTATCCAACAGCAACCTGACAATTTTGAATATTAATGTACCCTTATGAATAGTAATATATTAACCTCAGTCATGAATACATAATGAAAATATTATAACCATAAAATTAATGAAGGTTATAATTATATCATAGTATGAGTAAGTAAATATTTAAAAAAATCAATAATTAAGTTTTTTTATTATTGTGAGTATTGAATATTTAATTATTATTAAATTTATTTAAATAAAATTCTATTTTTATAAAAAAAATCATAATTAAATAATTTGCACACTTTTTATTTTAAGAAAATTTATTGATTCCTTTTTTTAGAGGGTTATAAAATAAGTTATACATTTAAAATAATATTTTTTAATAAATAAATATTTTAATTAAAAATTAATGTAATAATATTTTTGAAAATTATATTCCTAATGTGGAGATAATTTTTGATTTATACACATCAATAAATTTTTAGAAATAATTATTTCTATGGTTCTAAAATACATAAATTTATTGTGACTACTAAAATATGATAACTTCTGATAAATAGTAATGACATGGTTTATTGAGTCATCGGTGATGTTTGGATGAAGTAATCACCCATGGATATAACTCATAAGAAATTATTACTGATTATATTTAAAATAATACAAACTATCATTTTTATTGAGAAAAATAAAAAAATAATGAATAGAATAATAAGAAATATCCCCTCTCATCAACAATAAAAACCACCCTCAACCCTCTTCTCCTCACTCCTATATACCATGAACCATGTCAATGTTCTACCAAAATCTTCTTCCATATTCCCACCCAACATCTAGGGGATCATTTTCTTACTAGAATACCAAAACCAATTTCTTCAATAAGGTTCGAGAGGAGGATTATTCATGAGGTAAAATCCTCTCCATTTTCCATTTTTTTCAAGATATTTTTTTTATTATCTCATCACCTTTTATGTACAAATGATAATAATAACCTCATTATAATTTATTTAATATAATTTTACCACGTTAATGGAAGATCCATAATCAATCTATGCACTCTCCCTCTTTTATTTTAAAATGAAATTGTCGCCTTGGAGGTTCCAATTTATAACCTACGTGGATGAAGAACTTTATTATTTAAATTTATTTTTAATGGATGGTCATGATACCATTTTTAATAGTTAACCAGGAATATAATATAGGTATTATAATGCTTATTATGTTTTGGATTTATTATATTTATTTAAAATTAAACTATGAAACAATATGGGTTCGTTCTGGTAAATAACATCCAAAATATTGTAAACGATTATCACTAAATGAATTATAAATTTATTCATTACCATACAACATAATAAATGATAAAAAATAACATTTACATTTTTTGATGTTAATAAATATCCTATCAATTCAATTCTATATTATTATAACCATTACACAAGAAATTGAATTATCATATAGAATTATACCGATATTTAATACCATGGAAACAAACACTATCAAGCAATAAAGTTGTATCTAATAACTAATAAAAGAGGATATAAATTAACTTATTAAAAATATATTATATTGAATAAATTTATATAAGTTTTTTAATTCACAAAAAATGGCTTTAATTTGATTCTCCAGGATGCTAGTGTCTTGTGCAGAACACATTCAAAAATAAAATAGGGTTTTCTTCCCAAAACTCCATTTTAATTTTGACTGTGCTTTCATCCTATATACACTAATTTAATTCTTCATTTGTTTTATATACATCTTAATAATTATGGTTATATGTTCCAAAAAATTTTATTGTGATTATTTCATATTTTTTTGTGGGGAATATATGTTTTTAATTTAGCCCATTCTCAATTAATCATGATAAGAAAGCTCAAATAAAGGTAACATCTTGATTAATTTCCGATTTTCAACTACACTCTATAATATATTTAAATTGTCCATTAATTTTATAAAATAAAAAATTTTATTATGAACAAACTATCGTTTCTCATTTATAGATATATGAAAATATTTTTAGAAAAAATATTTTCTTTTAATGTAAAAGAGTAATACTATCAAGAATTCTTCTATTAATTTAGTAGATATTTTTACTATATTTCGACTCTGTTTCTAAATCATATATATTATTTGGATGAAGCACCAATTATTTTCATTTAATTTTTTTTAATAAATTTTTTATGATCATTGTTACCATTTCTTTTCTATCTTGATACCACTCACCAAACTACTCATAATGGGAAGTGATTTTGTTTTAAATTTTTGGAATGTTATTTAAATTTGATATATACCTACTATTATGAACAATCCCATAAAAATTAGGAGTTATTTAGACATAAAAATTGATTGGTAGGGCCAGATATATCCCCTTGATGCATAAAAATTTATCATGAGACAAAACATAATTGGGTTATGTCTGTGGCCATGCACTAGTATTTTCTGACATCTTGGGGGAGGCCTTGAGTATATATTTAATATGATTGTCATTATGAACTACCTCATTAATAAATTATATATCGATTAACCATGTGATCTTTTAATATTATAATATCTATGAATAGTGTTCATTCTCTTATGATTAGTTATATAGATTTATTTACTTAGCTTCCATTCATACCATATTATATTGATGTTTATCGTCAAATATATGTGTTTTTTGATATTCATCATTCCTAGTGTTAATGATTGCGATACGTTATTAGTCATTACATACCCTTATAGAGAATATGAGGACACCCCATTCTTATTTTTTATTTTTATCAAGATTGAAAGTTGATTATTATTACGAATGACTTTCTGGAATAATCGATGATTTTTTTGGTGTTCCCAATGTAGATTCAATGATTTTGTTTTCATGATGTAATGTAAAACATATGTTTTAATTTAGTTTTACATAATTAATATATTTTGGATCTTTTGTGATGAATAGTCCTTTTAAACGTAACAATATGTTAGTATTATGCACTCACTTATGGAAAATGGGTTGGGGGATATTACAATTGTTAACAGATAAATATAAGTTGAAACCACGGAAAATATATTAGAAAACATCAATTTCGGAAACCCCCAAAGATATAAATGGTGGAAATGTATAGAATAACTTTCTATAATTATGGTTAGGTAGATATTTTGTGGATCCTACTAATAATACATCCATGATTGGATACTACATGTGGATATGGTTTTACTACAAATATACTAAGGATTAGCCACTCTGAAAAGGTTTTTTTAGCCAAAATCGAGGTAAAATTGTACAGAAAAATGGGGCTTACTTCAGACCAGGTTTTACACTAACTTTGGATACTCATAGGATAGTTTATGTTTTCATTAAAAACCATTATGATGTATTTAAATGTAAATATGTCCTCATCAAAACAATGTCTATGATTATGGGAAAATACATGCATAAAATTTAAATTAATGTTAAACGTTTTTCAATTTCAATAATATAAATTATGATTCATAATATAATTTTGTACATGAAATTATTTATAAATGGATTCTAGTAGAATGAATGGAAACCTTACGAACACACATAACCATTATTGGAATTTCCTTCACATTCAAGATAATGATTTTCGTTATGATTCTCCTACTACTGTAGAGAAATATATAAAAATACTGGGTAAACTAAAACATGTTATGGACAATAACCTTACCCATATGGATAATCCTGATATAAAATACATAGGAGAAATTTTAAACCACTTTATATGACAACAACCCCCATAATTGAATGGAATATAAACCATTACATAGAAGATGATTGGATAATTTTCATAGAAAATATAATTATCTCTTTGGGATACAATGAATGAGAGAATGGTTTAATGGTAGTTTATCTTCTATTGGGATATTCTAATAAAAGGTGGTCATTGAATCAAATTACATAGGAATAATAACATATTGAAAATATAGAATGGAGGGATTTTAAATATTATTCCACAGAAAAAAAATTCCTCGTGAAAAATATGAGGATATAGAAATGATGTTCTCGAAACTAAGGCATATGGATGATGAGAATGTTGTTTTTTGTGAAGCAAAAATTACAATTCTATAAAGTAATTCAACAAACTACATACATAATATGAGTATAAATATAAATTTTTTATTAGGTGGTTTAAAAAAGAACTCCAAATGCTACTAGTCACCCAAGCATTCTCTTCATATGATGATATAGTCACATGTGATATCAAGAGAGAGAATGAATTTTATTAGTCAAATTAATTTAAGGGAAATCAAGAAAATAACAGGGTGGTTGACGAATGAATAGATAATGGGATGAATATAATATTTTTTTCTAACATGTGATGATTGTGGAAGGAAATACCCTGAAACCTTTATAAAAGGAAAATAAGTGTGTTATATGTGTAGTGGAAAAGTCCATAAATATTCTGGTTGAATTTGAAACATAAATTGCTATCAATGTTCATTGTTACAATTATTGGGTGATGGGACACTACAGAAATAATTTTATGAAGCATCAAGTAAACATTCCTAAGAAAATTCCACTATAGAAAGGATAAGATTTTTCGATCACAACTGATGATATTGAAGTTCATAATGATGTTATGGAAGGTAATATAATAATTCCCGCAAACATGGATTATTATTTATTTTATTATGGATCATAAAAATCCTTTATATATTATGAATTTCATTTTAAAATTAGTTATTTATAATTCTTCTTGAAAAGGGAGTTGTCAATCCAAATGCCTTATGGAAATATCTTTGTTACAGTGATGTGGTCGGAATTCCACATTATGGCATAAAAATGTTCTTTATATGATATTTTATCATCATAACTATGTTTGAATTTGACATAATCCTTGACCTAGGCTTGATTTCAGAATATGAAGTGAAAATAGATTGTATGAATAATAAATTATGAATTGTTAGGAATGTGTAGAGACCATTAATGATAGGAAAAAATATGTCTATTTGGTTCTAATCTAGATCCATCCTCAGTTGTCGTAATGTATTTAATTCTTTGGTATAAATAGAATGCAATATCTATGGGAGATGGATGATGTATTCAAATCGAGAATATACCTATTGTGAAATAAATCTTTGATGTATTTCCATTGGATTTACCTTATCATTCTATGGAATGAGAAGATTATTTCTCCATTGATTTAATTCCTAGTTAATTATCTATAGCAATGAATCCTTATTTAAGGGAAATGGATAAATTAGTAGATCTTAAAAAACAACTATAGAAATGGAGGGATAAAGGATTTATCTACCCTAGTGTTTCCACATGGATAACCCATGTTCACTTTGTCATGAAGAAATATGGATCCATGAGGATATGAGTTTACTATAGTTAAATAAATGAAATTACAATAAAATAATAGTATACATTTCCTCACACTGATGATTTTTTATTTCAACTTCACATAGCCCAATGTTTTTTGAAGATTGACCATTCATATGGACATCATCAGTTGCATGTGAAGAAGGATGATCTTCCATAGACAATATTTCGAACAGGGTATAGGCATTATGAGTTTATAAATATTCCTTTTGGACAGACTGGTAAACCCTATATTTTAATGGATATAATGTATCGAGTGTTCATGTAATATATTGATGAATTTATTGTGATATTTTCTTGATGATATCTTGTTATAATCCAAAATATACCAGGATCATTATAATAACATACATATTATTCCAAATATTCATAAATGAAATGAGTTATATCAGATTATTACCAAGTGTCAATTCAAGATTTAAAATATCTATTTTCTTGGCCATATTTTCAAGAAGGAAGGAATCTTATTTGATGCTACAAATACATAAGTAGTTCAGGACTCGACTAATCCAATGAACAGATCAAATGTATAATTTTTATTGGTTTATCATGTTATTATCAACATTTTATTTCGAACAACAACTGATTAGCTAACCCATTAACCAAACATAATCATAAAGAGGTTATGTTCATATGGAAAAAATAATGTGAAGAATGTTTTGAATTATTTATGAATATGTTAGTGAATGTACCCATCATTCTCTACCAACATAATGTGTTTGAATTTTTATATATTGTGACACATAAAAGAAATGAATCAATTATGTTCCTATGAAAAATGATAGGGTTATTGAATATGCCTCCAGTTAGAAAAAAACTGATGAACAAAACAATCAAACTTGTGATCTTGAATTAGAAGATACAATCTTTTCCATAAAGATATGGAGGAGTTATCTCTATAGTTAAAGATGTGAGATATATAAAAATGACTTGTGATTTAAATACCTATTCTCATAAAAATAAATCAAAATGAGGAAAAGGAAATTTCTCAAACATCCCACGGATTGTGATTCTACAATAAACTACCACCCTGGTAAGGTGAATAAGATAGAAAATGTATTGATTTTGGAGAATAATGGAGTTCTAAACAAAATTATTATAGAAAATAATCCTATGTACATGGATATACAGAGGATAGATATGTGAATTATCAAATAAGGTAAAACATCGTTATTTTTTCGTTTTATTTCCAAACCAAATTTATTTGAACAGATTAACAGTTCTCAGCAATATTTTGTGAATCCTTAAAAGAAAATTATTAATGTTAATAATGGGATGATTCCGAACTTCACATGTGAGGATGGAAATTTGAAACATGGGAGGATTCTATGTATTCCATATATACTCAAGCTGACAAGTCAGTTATTGGGTGATGAAGATTGATCAAATTTCTCTACAGACCCTGGTAGCACTTTAATGTATAGGGATCTAATGAACATTTCTTGTGAGATAAAATGAAGCATGAATTATCTAATTATGTATCAACATGTTTAGTCTATCAATCGGTGAAGGCTAAAATACAACATCCTAGAGGATTCATGAAAACTATTCATATTCCTACATTGAAATGGGATGATATAACTATGTATTTTTTCACTGTATTACCAAAAACAATGAAGGAATGAGCAGTATGAGTAATTTCTGAACAAATTACAAAATCTATACATTTCCATGTAATATTAGAAAATTCTACATTGTTGTTCCTTGAATATCTCTATGTTAATTAATATTTAAGAAATCATGGAGAACATTCCTCAATTATTTCTGATCGTGATCCAATATTTACATCCATATTTTGAAAATTTCTGCCAAAATCATTTGATATTGTGCTATGTTTGTGTAATTTTTAACACTCTCAAGATGAAAATGAGTCAAAAAGCACTATCCAAACATTATGTGACAAGTTGAGAACAGTCTCCCTTGACAATCAAGGAATGTGGGAATTCTTTTTCCTATAATAGTGTAATACTATAATAATAGATTCAATTCATGTATTAAAATGGAACCATATAAAACATTGAATGAAAGGAGATGTCATAGACCAACCTGTTAGGATGATGTTGGTGAAATAAATCATGTAGTTCTAAAATTTTTGGTGGAAACCTTAGTAAATATAATGATTATACATGCCAGTATAAAAGAATATCAAAGTAGGAAAAATATATATGTCAGTAATCGAAGGATATACATTGAATGTCTATTGGGATATCACTATTTATTGATATATTTTATATATATTACTGTGGGATTATCCAAGATAATAGTTCTACTTCATTTGCTTCCATGTTACCCTTATTTATTTATTCCTCCAAAAAAACCCTATAAAATCACCAACTATCCAGCCCCCAGTCAGGAATTTCCTCTATCTCGTGTTACCCTACCTGAAAACTCTCCAACAATCCCCTCTCACCAAACTCTATTTCTCATACCCCTCCCCTAATCCTATATTTCTATCACTCCCCTACCTGATTCCCATCTCCACCCCCATCCTTATTATCCCCTCTATATCAAACTACCCTTTCTATCAATTCTAATTTACTACTATTGGCATCAACATAGGGTTCTTTAAAAATCACAGGTGTTGGTGTCTCTCAATAAGAGGGAAATGAGATCTACAATAGTAAACAACTCATCTCAGTAATGTAAAGACCCAAAAATTTCAAGGAATTTTTTTTAATTTCATTTGAATTTTAAGAAACCGAAGTTTCAGACGGCTCCTGATTCCGAGGACCGGTGTGCCCAGAATCAATATCTGAATTTTTTTTGGGTACGTTCATTAAACGTACATGTGGGTTTTTCTATCTTTTAAATTGGTGCTCAGAATTGAAATAAGAGGACACCGATTAACTTGTAGTGCCAGTATTCGCTTAAAGGGACCATTACTGTAGTTTTGTTTTATGCAGGTTCAGTGTTAATTTTTTTAGGAAATTGGAAATAGTTAAATAATTTTTTTTAATAATTTTATATATCAATAGAAGATATTTCCTCCCATGGGAAGTTCTTGGTGGGTCCCACATCCACCCAACATCCCATGTGTGGATATTTGAGAGTTGGGGCCCACACGAGCCCCAACCTTTCACCTCACATAACTCTCTCCAGACCCCCTTTAACCCCATTGAATCATTGATCTTCTATTTAATGTGACAACTCCCCCTTATTAATGAGAACTCTTCACCTCCCTCTCCCCCTTAAATGTATGCCAACACATTTTAATTGACAAGTTCAACCTCTTAAATTAATTAAGTTTTTGTAATTTTGAATGGAATGTGTGAATAAAAATAATGGATTTTCTATTAATTTATTTATGGGGGATTTCGTTGTGTTGAGATGTTTGGGTGAGAGAGATTTGGAGAAACAGTGAAGGGTGTTATTCTCTCAATGAAGAACACCAAACTTCCAACGAAGAACCATCGAGGAACGTCACTCATCACCATTGATCTTTAGACAAACCAAAGGATAAGGGTACAATCGTGAGGAATGACGACAACACACCATCTTCATCATTTCTTCCTCAGCATCATCAAGTTGACGCCATCTACACGTGACACCTCTCTAACTCAAAGATTGTTCTATTTCTGTGGCTCGACAACGTGTAGACTCATAATCAAGGTAGGGGTTTATATATATATATATTTTATGTATGATTTATACCCTCGAGCATTGGAATTATTTTTTGAGGAATTATGTTCTGAGCCTCTAATGTAGAGGGTGCGGGCTAACGATCAAGTCTAGAGCCTCAGCTGGTTGATTTTCTGTGTACGGATTGACGGGAGATGACGAAACGGGGCCGCAATGGAGATTTGAAGCCATCACAGGGAAGAGAGTGTCTCGTGAGATCCGATGGTGCACACAGTGGGTAAAACCGAAAACCAGAGAATGTCTGGTAGTCTGAGGAAGGTGTCGGCGACATGCCACCAGAGCAGTCCGCCGCGGCTAAGCCGCGGCGGTGGAGGATGACTGGAACAGATTTGTCGTTCTGGGGATGGAAAAGGAGTGGCATTAAGTTGCACGAGATGGGAATGCCATGACACCCCCCATCACACTCGGCCGGCTGTGGGCCAAGCCGTGCCATACCATGCACGAATGGGACCCGGGTCGGGTCGACACAGTTCGGGCCATCCCAGGGTGGGTTGGGGCGGGTTGGACGGGGACCAGACCCCCCATTTTCAGACCAAATTCGTTTAAAAGCCCATAATATGAGCTATAAACCTCCGATTGATGCACCACAAGTTGTGTAGGATTCCTTGGATTGAGATAGTCATTTTAGTATATTACATTAAGGGTATCAACAATGTTTGTGTATGGCCGAGTTGGTTCAAACCATAAACCAACATGGCCCTCAGAGCGAAAATGCTTATAACATAAGGAATGGACGCTCGATTAATGTGCCATCAACTACGTTGGATTCCTTTTGATGAGATGGTTATTTTTTCATAATCCACTTGATGTTTGGACTCAGTTGAATTATGGTTGGGTTGGTTTCATCTTAAAAACCAACATGGCCCTAGGAACGGAAAAGCCCATAACATTCAGGCTGGATGTCCGTTTGACAAACCGTCAGCGGTGATGGTAATATTGTTGTGAAAAGGTTACATTGGGTAAACTCCATTCGATTTTAGGGTAAATTTGAGATACAGTGGGGTTGGTTCATACATGAAACCAACCAGGCCCCTGGAACAGAAATGAAAATAACTCACAGACCGGGCGTCTGATTGACGCACCGTCTGTTGAGTTCTGAACCCTTTGTCCTGATGGGTCATTAAGATAACTTATTTGGTGGAATTCGTGAGTCATGGAGTGTCGACCAGTAACTCGTGGAGCGGATCCTCCCAGAGATGAGAATACAGAGTCTGGAGACCTAGTAGTTGGCCGAGACATGATGACTGTTATTCGATCGACTCAGAGTGATTTTGATGGCCTAGTGGGGTGTGCATGGTTGTAGCAGCAGATCCATAGTGGAGGAGTTATTGGATGTAGTGGTAGACCAGTGTCACTCTATAAAAGGAGTATCTTTGTAGGCTATGAGGGGGTGCGCTTGGTTATAGCAGTAGACCCATGGTGGGAAGTGCTTGGTTGTCGCAGCAGGCCCACGGTACTCGACTGGTAGAGTACTTCAGCAGTCTAAGGTCAGTGGGAAGCACTTGGTTGTAGCGAAAGGCCCATTATACTCAATTAAGGAGGAGTTCTACAACATCAGTGGTTTCTTCTTTGTAAATAAAAAACTTGGTTTGAGCTGAGTAAATGACCTTTGTGTTTTCCTAATGATTGAGATGGGTTACTTGGTAACTATTGTGTATGTATGGACATATACCTAGGTAAAGGTTATCTGTTGAGATCATTATTTTTGTTTTATACTTGTTTGATTTTGTGAGACCTTGAGGGTCTCAGGGTCCCTAATGAGTATCATTATACTCACCCCAGCATAGGCTCTGCCCACACCTCTTTGTGTTTGATGCAGATGACAAAAAGCGTTGACCGAGATAGAGTGTACGAGGACTGGATGATACCCGGAGGTGGACAGTCAGTGAGACGGAACATGGAGAAGACCGATAGATACGAAGTCTTGAGGAGGACATATGTACCTACAATTCAGGTAGGAACCCCGAGGATGATCCGGGAGCTGCTTCACCAATCATGCATTTTCTTTTCAGTTGTACATTTCTATTTGTTGTAGCTGAACCTTTCAGTTGGTCTTGTTTTTCTGGAACCTTTGTATTTTCAGCACACTTGTTATAATACTTTATTTAGTGTTTTCGTCATCTTGTTCTCTGGTTTTGTGAGTTTACATTTTATAAAGGCTATGTCTTCCCTGTTATAGGGATTTACTCCTTTGTTGCTTCTCGCCAGCCCCTGGCCTCTGGAAGGGGGGCTTGGGTTAGTTACAACACGGGCCCTGGGGGATCGGTCGTGATAAATTGATATCAGAGGACGTCAGTTCTACTACAGAACATAGTACTCTGATATTTTATTTTCTCTGAATCAATAGTGTTAAGAATACCGAAAATGGTTTTTAGTTCAGGGAGTCTGGTGTTGGTGCGGCGACCGATGTATCCATACACCAGGACCCTGACTTATGATTCCCGACTTAGTGCACGAAATCACTGATTGCGTGTGTGTTTTCAAATGTTTTCTCTATGTCAGCTCAAACCGGGTCAGCTCACCAATTATATTCTTTTAAACATGTCTCATATATTTTTTTCAGGATGTCTTCACCCAGTAAGTCAGCGCGTGTTTCGGGTAGAGAGCACGATAGTAGCCCACTGAGCAGTGAGGCCACGGTGGAGGGCCCCATCATAGCAGAGGCACCTGGGGTACAATTACCCATTGGGGTACCATTATCACCAGCCCCAACAGTAGCGGGTGTGCACCGCTTGAGCACATTTCACGGGTTCCGGTGATAGATTCCTCCGAGGTTTTGAGGCAATACAGACTCTTAGACGGCTCGGTACTGGTTGGAGTTTGTAGCACGAGAATTCCACAATGTTGGGAGACCCTCTGACTTGATGGTGTAGGTATCTGTTAGTCTTTTTCATTGAGCAGCTGAGAGGTGGTGGAGCCACATGCTCTAGTATTGCGATGATATGACCTTCACCTAGGGAAACTTCGAGATTTTTTTTCAGGGTGGAGTTTATACCAGCGACACAACACCCTGAGCGAGCTCAGAAGCTGCTGCCCTTGACGCATGGTTTTCCGTCAGTGGCGCTGTCTTCTGTAGCTGGTAGTAAATATATGACAAAGAAGTTCAAGCAGACTGGGCCAACAGGTGGGAGAAATCTGGATATAGGTTTAGTTTTGCAAGGCACCCGAAACAGATCCAAACATATGGGGAGAAGGAAGTGATATACATGTGTTGGACAAGGTCACATGGATTGAGACTGCCCGACCTGTCTAGCTGATAATCAGTAGGCAGTAGAGGAAACCACAGGACCAAAGCAGGAGATATGGCCATACAACTGGTGGGGTACGACGCTACGATGTGTTTCCACCACCACCACAAGGTGGTCCACCCTGACCAAAGGGATTAAGAGGATATGGGAGATCACATCTTTAGGAAGCTAAAGCATATTAAAATGGAGCTCCTAAAGTAGGTGGACAGGAGTGGGACTAGATCTAAGCTTGGAGGCCATTGTTCTTGGTGCTTCTAGATTCCATGTTGCCCTTATTGTGATTGCTTTGTGTCCTTTTAAATCGTGCTTTAGTAATAAAAGACACTTTTCCTTGTGGAGTTTGATTTCCTGTCCTTTTTGTATGGTTGATACTGAGAGGTTCCAGTTTATACTGTTAACTTGATTCTCAATTCAAGATTCCTAATGGAGGAGAACCAGTGACCACACACTAATTCCGATAGTGTGAACCAACCCTTGTAGATGAGAGTAATAGTTGGATCTATTAGTGGTAGCGTCATGGTCTTACGACATCATCCAAGACATGAATTGTACCATTCATGTCAGGATTGACTATATTAGGTGAAGAATGTGGTACATCATGGAGATAAGAACTTATTTACATTTTCATAAGAGGATAAGTCATATAATCTCTTGTATAATGTAGACGAAGAGTGGTGGAGAATAGTTCTTACAATTGGATAGTCTCACCATTGTTCCTTGAGCGAACGGTTTACAGTTTACTCTAAATTCAATAGTCTCAGGTGTGTCTTCTCACTTGAGAACCAGAACCTGAGATAGAAGTGATGGCCTGAGTTCCTCCAAGAATATGACATAGAAATATTCCATACTCCTAGGAAGGGGAACGTTGTCGCAAATTCCCTTAGAAGGAGATCAGGCATTCAGCTGTTAGGAGAGACGCGACAACTGCTGGCCGCATTTCAGATATCCTTTGTGGATAGTGATGGAGTCAGCACGTGTAAAACCAGAGATAGTTCAAGATATTACTGAGAAGGTGCATATCCTCCAGGAGCTGATGAAGACTACACAGAGAATACTGAAGTCCTATTCTAATAGGAGACTAAGATCACTGGAGTTTGAGGATGGAGACCACATCTTCCTACAGGTCTAACCTCGACGTGGTCAATGGAAATTTCGCTGGGGTGGCATGTTATGTCTACGTTTCATCGGACTTTTCTAGGACCACAGAAGAGTTGGAAAGGTGGCTTACTGCCTGGCCCTTCCACCTCAGTTGCTCTGGGTGCATGATGTCTTCCACGTATCTGAGCAAAGGAGATATGTGTACAACCCATTCCACAACATCGAACATGAAAAGAAAGATATCAATGACAGGGCGACATTTACGAAGGTACTAGTAGAGATTGAGGATAGACAGGAGAGGGTCCTTCATGGACTATCGATTCTTATAGTGAGAATTTTCTGCCATCACAGGAACCTCCATGGGAGCACATGGGAGAAAGAGGCTCATATGCACGCTTCGTACCCCTTTTGTTCCCCTAGCGTGTGTGGTAGCTTTACGAGGCCGTAAATCCCTGATGTGGGAGTAATCTGGTGATTTAGAACTTTCAATAAAATTTGATTCTTAATTTTTATGGAATTTTATGAGTCTGCAGTTTCTGACAGTGCCCGATTCTGAGGCCCGGTGTGCTCATAATCAATTTATGATGTTTTGTTCAGGTACGTTCAGTAAACGTACGTCCGGGTTTTTTTATAATTTGAATTGGTGAGCGGAATTGAAATTAGGGGACACCGATGAACTCGCAGTGCCAATATTCTCATAAGGGGACCTTTACCACAATTGCATTTTATGCGGGTTGATAAATATTTTTTGGGGAAATTTGAAATAGTTAAATTAAATTGTTGGAACAATTTTATATATCTATGGAAGTTATTTCCTCCCATGGGATGTTTTTCATGGGGCCCACACGATCCCCAACCTTTCTCCACCCATAACACTCTTCAAACCCCCTTTAACCCCCATTTAATCATTGAGCTTCCATTTAATGTGACAAATCCCCCTAATTAATAAGAAATCATCAGCTCCCTCTCCCCCACTTAAATGTATGCCAACACATTTTAATTAATGAGTTCAAACTCTAAAATTTATTATTTTGTTTTAATTTTGAATGGAATGTGTGAATAAAAATAATGTCTTAGGTTTTATTTTATTAATTGGGGCATTCAATGTGTGGAGAGGTTTGGGTGAGAGAGAATTGGAGAAATAGTGAACGGTGTTCATCTCTCAACGAAGAACGCCAACCATCCAATGAAGAACCACCGAGGAACTTCACTCATCACCATCGATATTTGGCCAAACTAAAGGAGAATGAGCGACTAGTGAGGAATGCTGACGATACGCCATCTTCAGCCTTTCTTCCTCGACGTCAACAAGTTGACGCTGTCTCCCCGCGACGATGTTCTACCTCGATGCTTATCCTCTTTTCGCAGCTCGAAGACGTGCAACATAATAATTGAGGTATGGGATTGTTTTTTATATTTACGTATGTGTTATTAATACCCTCATGCATGGTCATTATTTTTTGGTTAATTATTTTTTGATCCTCTAATGCAGAGGGCATGGGCTAACGAACAAGTGCAGACACTCCGCTGGTTGTTTATTTGTGCGTGGATTGACGAGCGATGAAGAAAAGGGGCTGCAATGGCAGTTTGATGCTGTCGTACTGTAGAGTGTGTCTTAGGATAGATGCTGGGACAGATTTTGGGTAAAACCGACCATTGGAGTGCGTCCAGTGGTCCGTGGAAGGCAGCGGCGGTGCGCTGCCTGAGCAGTCCGCCGCGACTGAGTCATGACAGCGAATGAAGAACGGATTAGATTTTTCATTATGGGGATGGAGGAGGTGCGAAATTAATCCGCTCCAACTAGGAAGTTGCCCCCCTACTTGGCCATGATAGCCGCGCCCAGCGGGGTCGGACCGGGACCTGGGTTGGGTCCCCCCGGTTCGGGCCGACCCAAGGTGGGTATGGCCGGGTTGGACCTGGCCCAGACCCCCTTTTTCAGATCCGATTCATTTAAACGCCCATAACATTAGATATATACACCCAATCGATGTACCATAAGATTCTTAGTATTACATGGATCGAGACAGTCATTTCAGTATATTACACTAATGGTTTCAGCGATGTTTGGGTACGGCCGGGTTAGTTCGAACCCGAAACCAATAGGGCCCTCGGAGCGGAAATGCTTATAACATAAGAACCAGACGTATGATTAATGTGACATCAAATAAGTTGGTTTCATTTTCATGAGATGGTTCTTTTTTAATACTCAACTTGAGGTTTGGACGCAGTTCGAGTACGATCGGGCTGGTTTCTACTTAAAAACCAATCGGTCCCATAGAACAAAAAAGCCAGTAACATTCATACCGGATGTCCGTTTTATGAACCATCAGCGGTGATGGAAATTTATATAAGAAAGGGTTCCTTTGAGTAAACCCCAAGGGAGTTCGGGGTACAGTTGGGATACGGTCGGGTTGTTTTGTACATAAAACCAACTGGGGCCCAGGAGTAGAAATGCTAATAACTCACAGATCGAGTGTTTGATTAAAGCACTATCTGTTGTGTTGAGACCCCTATGTCATGATTGGTCTTTGAGATAACTTCTTCATTGGACTTCGTGACACTTGGTGTCTTGACTCGTAGCTCGTGGATTGGATCCTCCTAGAGGCAAGGATACAGAGTATGGAGATCTAGTAGCTGGCTGAGACTTGACGACTACCGATCGATCGACTCGGAGTGATTCAGATAGCCCAATGGGGTGTGCTTGTTTGTAGCAGCAGACCCACGGTGGAGGGGCACTTGGTTTTAGAGACAGACCTATGGTACGCAATAGATGGAGTGCATGTGTAGGCTATGAGGGGGTGTGCTTGCTTGTTGAGGCAGACCCATGGTGGGAATGGCTTGGTTGTAATAGCAGGCCCATAGTACTCGACAGGTGGATTAATACAATACTCCAAGGTTAGTGGTAAACGCTTGGTTTTAGTGGCATTCCCACTGTACATGATAGAGGATGAGTTCTCTATTACTCTTGGTTTAGTATTTTTGAATAAAAATCCTGGTTTGAGCTGAGTCAACGACCTTTTTGTTTTCCACATGATTGAGATGGGTTATCTGATAACATAGGTAAATGTATAGGAATATACCTAGGTAAAGGTTATATTTTGAGATCTTTCTTTGTTATTTATTCTAGTTGTATTTTGTGAGACCATGAGGGTCTTAGGGTCCCTACTGAGTATCATTATACTCACCCATGTGCAGGTTATGCTCCCACCTCATTGTTTTGGATGCTGATGACAGACAGCGCTAACCGAAATAGAGTGTATGAGGACTGGACGGTACCCGGAGGTGGACACTCGGCATGAAGGAACACAGAGAGGACCGATGGACGCAGAGTGCTGAGGAGGACATATGTAACTACCCTTCAGGTAGGAACCCGACTGAAGATCTAGGAGCTATTTCACCATTAAGTTGTTGTCTTTTCAGTTGTACTTTCCTTTTAGTTTTAGTTGTACCTTTCTGTTAGGCATCTATTTCCAACCCCTTTGAAAATTCAGTACACTTGTAATACTTATTTACTTAGTGCTTGTTTCTTCTTGTTCATTGGTTATGTGAGTTTACATTTTATAAAGTCAATACCTTCCTAGATATAGGGATTTACGCCTTTGGTTTTAGTCGCAAGCCCCTGGCCTATGAAAGGCAGGTTTGGGGTAGTTTTTACATGGGCCCTAGGGGACGGGTCGTGATGGTAACCCATTTCTTACCTGCTTTACCTCCTCAACTAAATTTGAAATTTTCATTTACATTCATCATCATTATTGGTTTCAGTTTTTACATCATCATAATGACTCAAATTATGGTCTCCAGATCCCTTCTCAGATTCCCATGATTCAATTATTTGAGCATCTACATATATCTTTGTTGAAATGTAGAACAAAAATTGTGTTTCATGATTTATGGTATTCCTCTTCAAATGAATAATGGTTTGTGATCTCTCATAATATACAACTGGACTCAGTCAGTCATTATTTTGGTTTTATGGGTAAATTGATACATGGATTTTTTATTCATTTTCTCTTCAAGAGATGGCTTCACATCGGAGAATATGTTTCTTGAATGGGAATGTTCTATTTTAGTAATTGTTGGTACCTAGAAATACAAGAATTAATTTTATGTAAGCTGGTCCAATATGCCATATTATTTTCCTGAGCTTATCTAGATTTAATAATAATTTTCAATCTTTTATGGTTTTCATGTTTTGTTTGAGCTTTTATTTCTTATCATGTTTCTTCCTGATTTAATTATTTGTTTAGTTTTTCCTTAGTTGTGAATTAATTTTTGGGAGTCTTATCATTTTGATGAATTAGTTTTATTATTTATCGAAGAAAATATTGTGTTTTACTTTATATAACATACTCGAGCTATTATAGTCTTGTGGTTTATTAGCTGCACCTACAAATCTCTATTACAAATGGATTTTAATGCGTTGAAGTTATTTTTTGGATAAACGTACATTAATTGAATAAAAATATAGGATAAATTCTTTGATTTATTAATTTTATTTGTTAATCTATACTATATTCACCGTGAAAGATTTCATTTCACAGTTAAAAGCATGAAAATTTTGATTTATTGTTTTTAGGGAACTTCAACATGGATCCTTTTTCCTTTTAGAAAAATTTGTACCCTAATGAATAATGGATCCATATGAAATAATATATGTTGTATACTCATCAGTTTTGTGCTTCCATCAGTTTTTTCAATTAAATGATTACTTCATTCTGTTATTCTTCTAAATTTATTAAATTTCAATTATAATAAAAGTAATACCATCTCATTAAACATTTATTTTTATCCTTATTTCCAAGGAACACAAAAACAATTGAGTTTTACCACTAAGTTGTATCACTAACATTGGGTTTTTTAAATAAATTGTTCATATTTCACTATTTTGGGTATATATATATACCCTTGATTGACTATTTTTTTTATTTATACATTAGAGGTGAAAAATATTCTTTTTTGGTTCTTAATTTCAATTTTTATGATTAAAAAATTCATTTCATTCATTCTTTTCAATTTTCTATTAATAAAATTTTCATTTTATATTATTTGAATTTATTTCTCCATAATATATTCTATTAAATCTTTTAACTCCATGTAGAAAAGAAATTTTCATTATTTTGGTGTTGTGGATGCAGTGCAATGTGATTTTGTAATGCATGGAGTCTATGAAGCTGCAACAATCCCTGACAATGGAATGCATCCATCTATGAAGGAATACATTAAAAAGATGTCAGAAAAAATGATCCACATTTTATGGTTCTATAACAAGGTAATATTGAATTATGATTGATTAATTTACCATTAATATCATCTTAAAAAAAAATTATTTAACATAGGCTATTATAAATTCTATTTTTCAAAAGTTTTATTTAAACAAAATTATATTTCCCAGTTTTTTAGTTTTCTAAATATATTTTATTTAAACTTCACAATTTACAATATACAGTTTAAATTACATTATACCCAATTTCTATAATGTATTTAATTATTATATTAAATAAAATTATTTGTAAATATGCACCTCACACTGCATTTTCAAATTCAATTTAGTTGAAAATTGTAATATACATCATATATTCGTAACACGTATTTCAATAGAATTATACTAGGAATTTTTATTCTTCTCTTGGGAAATACTGGGAGGATATATGTATCACAAAGAGTGTTGTTGGTGATTCCAATTAATATATGTGATCTGATCCGATGAACTAAGAACGTGTTATATGAAAACATAATGTCTTATATACCACACCATCCCCAATGACTCTTCAAGATGGTTGAACATACCATCTCAATATGTTTTTTGGGGGTAGTAGTTTGCAGAACCTGTATTCAGAATGGCCTGACATATTCATAATTGTTTGGAGATTTATTATAAATAAGTGATTCCTGATTGTTCAAATGTAAGTGTTTCCAGATTACTCTTACACAGATCTTTCTATATTGAATATATATATTTTTCCCATCTACTCATACAAATGTGTTTTTACACATTTCTTATGCAAAACTGTTTCCATATTTCTTTGGATAACATTACCCTGATTTCATATTATGAATAATTTTTTTAAAATGGATAGTTCTATATTTATATTTATTATGTATTGAATGAATCCATGTAGAAAATGATTTTTGATTACATAATATGGAGAAGGTATCATTAAAAAGCATGAGTCTCAATACCATATGAGATGAGGTTCTATTATGTTACTAATTTTATGTTGTACATATACATCATATGTCGAGTTTGTAATTTATTTATTTTTTACAGTGAAAATTTATATTTGTGTAATAGTGGATCTTGTGGGCATTGTGGAAATGCATCCCTCACAAGAAATATTATCATTGTTCTTTTATATAGGTAACAAAGTCAATTACAACATCATTAATTATAGTTTCAGGTGTGATTCATTTTACTACAAGTGAAGAATTTGACAATTGAATTTTTATGAAATTTTGATTCTATTAGAATAAAATATGATTGTTTTTATAGGTTTATTAATAATATAATTGACATTATTTTTTGAGAAATCCATCATCATTTCGATGTATTATGTGATTTACCATCATTATAAAATTAATATTTTAGGAATTATCTTACATTTTATTTATCCCTATATATACTGATATTATAATATATTCTTAGATACCACTTCTTCCCCAATGACTCCTCCAGGTGGTTCAACTTACCCTCTCAATTTGTATTTTCAGAGTTGCAGTTTGGTTCACCTGCATTCATATTTTCTTGAAATTTATATAATTTTTTTCATATTTCTTATAAATATTTGTTTCAAAACTATTTATTTGTATGTGCTTATAGATTACTCATACATAGCTATTTCAATAATTACTATGAAAACATGTTTCATAACATCTCAATGAAATGTGTTTTTACATATCTCTTATACAAAATCGTTTCACCACATCTCATACAAATGTGTTTTCACACATATATTATAAAAAACTATTCCCCAAATTCTCATACAAATTTGTTTCTAAACATTTTCTATGCCAAAATGTTTATAGATTTTTATGGATTACAATTTATGGATATCTTTGGATAACTTTTTCCAAATAAAATATTATGACTTCAATAGGATGTCATGAATAATTTCTTATTTTTCATTAATATGTATTGAATGAATCCATGCAAGATATGTTGTTTGATTACCTAACATGGAAAAGGTAATCATAAAGTACGTTGAGTCTCAATGTGGTTGGTTATGAGGTTTTATTATGTTTCTTATTTTATATTTTCACAGCGCATCATGTGTATTGTTTTTAATTTATCATTTTGACAAAGGAACAATTTTTTATTTCAGTAACGGTGGATATTCATGGCATTTTGGCGATGCCATTCTTGCAATAAATATTATCGGTCTTCATTTCTAAAGGTAACTAACGAAATTTCAACATTATTAATTATAGTTTGAAGATTGATTTATTTTATTATAGTTCATCTATTTGAAAATTTTCATTTTATGAATTTTTTATTTCATGGCCATAATATATGACTGCTGTTGATAAGTGTTTTCATGATATATTTGAAATCAATTTTTGAGAACATCATTTTAGTGTGGAAGCATTATGTGATTTCCCATCATTATAAAATTAATATTTTAGTAATTCTCTTACATTTTATTCATTCATATATACATTGATATTATAATGGTTTCGTAATATGTGGAAGGACTAATTTGAATAAATCTGATAATTGTATTTGAATGATTCAATAACATTGCATGCTATAAAAGGATCAAATATTTTAGGTATTGAGGTAATATATAAATATTATTCGATTTAAAATCAACCCATCAAAGAATAATGTGTTCAAAATATTATATGGTACATTTATAGACTAAAACAAAAATTTCAAGGGAAATCATGTTTTTTATATAGATGGAATAATTTTTTCAACATGTTAATTGGTTCGATCACATTCACAATAATGTTTCACCTCAATGTTTTCTTGTTTTGAATTCTTTAACTTCATCAATTGATGTTAATATACAATTTTGTTAATAAATGAATATTCATTTTGTAGTTTCCCCAAAACTCAATTATAAAAAAGAGGTTCTATTTGATTGTTTTATTTCTTAATTTTCAATTGTTTTATGAGATATAATTTATCATTCATTTAGTAATGTATTTCTTATCTCTAGTAAAAAAATTGAAATTTCATGAAGTTGAATTATTGGCCCCTATAATTTACAATGCTAAATGAATTATACTCTTATTATTGTTTGTTCTTGTGATGTGTTTTCATATGAAACCCTTTGATTTTATCATTTTTAGTTACATACATACATTACAACATTATATATTCTAAATATAATAATTTTAATTATCCATTTGAATCAGTTTTTTTAATCATATAATTCAATTCTCTATCATGAATGTCTAATATAAAATTATATTCTGTAATGATTCTACTAAATATTTCTACCAATAAAACATGCCAACAGTTTGTCAACATGTATTTTATATTTATTTATCACTCATTAGTAGTTTAAATGTTTTCAATATTAATATGGATTATTATGATTTCTAAATAGTATTATTTTATTGAAAATAACCCTTAACTTATAATACACTGTGTGAATGCATGGGTGATGTACTAGTTATATCAATAGAATTGTGTTAAAGAATTTGGGAATAAATGGAATCTATGCCCCAGGTATGTTGGCCATTTTGAAATTTTGGAGAGAATTGGATTCATGTCATATCATTTTCCACTTTACCCTAGCCATTATAACGTTCACAATGGGTTGTAAATCTCTTTTTTATTGATGTATATGTTATAAAAAACACATGTACCCACATTATATAGAATATAATAGGAACCCGAATTATCATTCTTTGAATAGCCTACTCAAATTTTGGACACAGAAGATCAGTTTTTGAGGAATCAATCAAATTAGCGTGTTTAGGTACATGGGAAGATTATAAAATTGAAGAGGTGAAATGGGAGCCTGAGGAACATACAATGAAGATCTACCCAAATATTTTTATGAAGTAACATTCTATTATTTTTTAGGATGATATTTTTTGAAGGTGGGGAGAATGTAGCACCCCAGTGACATACACAAAAATTTTATATAGAATCAAATGATGAAACACTGAGTCTCTATAAAAAAGTTTTCATTTCTAGGAGATAGTTATAACCTATTCATTAAATGTCATTTTTCCACTTCAATGATTTTAATTTTAAAAAATGGATAACCACAGTTTCAATCAGTAAGAATTTTTAAGTCTGGTGGGATCAACTCACATTTTTTGTGAATTGTAACATTACTATTTGAAATAATAATGTACCATTATGAATAGTAATATAATAACCTCGCTAATTAATTTCTAATAAAATTACACACCTTATAAATTATTTTATGATATAATTATTTCATAGAAAAATAATGTGAATATTTTAAAAATTATTAATTAAGTGGTGTTATTATTGTGAGTAATAAATATTTAATAAATAATAAATTTATTTATAATAAAAATAATTTTAATAAAAAATATTTTCAATTAAATATTTTTTTGACTTATGATTTTAAGATAATTTTATGAGACATTAGTTTGTTATTAAATGGGTTATCAAATAAGTTATAAAATTAATGCACAATATTTGAGGAAAATAGTTATTTTTATTAATAATTAAATTTCATTAAAATTCATTAAATTAGAATTTTATTACTTCACGGGTAGTTAATTTTATTATTCTTCATGTTTAAAATTTCATGGGGTTGTTTTTTGTGTTTTTATAAAATGCATGACTTTTTTAGTGAATATTATAACATAATAATTTACGAGAAATGATAAATGCATGATTTATTTAGTAATAAGTGATGTTTGGATGAAGTAAGAACCCTGGGATTGAACTAACAATCATTGTTTTCTATATATAGTAATATTAATAAAAAATATCATTTGTCCTCAAAAAATAATAAAATAATGAATAGAATAATGATAAATGACCCCTCTCCTCCACTATTAAAACCACCCCTCATTGCCTCTTCTTATCCCTTAACTAAGACCTGAATCATGACAATGTTCTGACCAATTCCTCATTCATAGTCTATCCAAATTTCAAGAATATCTTGGTATTACCAACATACCAAAACACCTTTCATTAGTTAGGTCCTTAGGATGGAGTATTCAAGAAGTTAAATACTCATCATTTTACATTATTTTATTATCACACTTTTTTTGTTATATCATAAAATCCTCTATAAAAATTATAATTATAATACTTGTATCACTTATATAATAGAAATATATCATGTTTATGGATGAACCATGATCAACATCCATACTCTCTCTATATTAATTTAAAATGAAATCATCATCTCTAAGGTGAAAATTTACAACCTTTGTAGATGACTGGTTTCCCTATTTCTTCTTCATGTATGGTCCTGATACCATTATTAATGGATAATCCAAACTATAATATATTAATTTCTACCATTCTTGTTTTTTATGAAATATATTTTCATTTTATCATAAAAAAACAATATGAATTTTTTAATACCAATAATCTCCATAATAATGTAAACGATTATCAATTAATTTTTTTATCTAATGAATCATTAACCTAAAATATAAAAAAATTTATAACTAAAAATTTAAAGATAAGTATTTTTTTAAATATCGTATAATATAAATTCTAGGTAATTATAACCATTCCACATGATCATCTATACTCATATACAAGTACACTGATCGTGAAAACAAACGAAATGAATGCTACCGAGTAATAAAGTTTTACATTATAACTCATAAAAAATTATATAAATAATCATAATAAAATTATAAAAAATATAATTAAGGTGTATAAGGTTAATAATTAATTTATTTATGGATTTAATATGAGTGTTTAAAATGTTAATGTCCATTTCATAACATATTCTGGCACAAGGTTAGATTTTTCTACTAGAACGTCCAATTTGATTTAGGAAGTAATTGCTTCCACTATAATACAATTCAATAATTAATTTCATATATATAATTATTATAAAATATAGTTATGTTTTTTGAAATAATTTATTTTTATTATTTCATCTTTTTTTGGAAATCAATATTATAAAAGGTCACCCTTATTAATTCTTCATGATAAGCATTACTTATAAAAACAAATTTCATGATTTCTTTCATATTATAAAGTGAACTCTATTATACATTTGAAGAAATCATTAATTTTCAAAAACCACTCATTCTATCCTATAAAAATTACTTAGTTCATTTCCGGTTTTATGAAATTAATTTTCCCAAAGAACCCTTATTTTCAATGTAAAATATTATGATTCTAATTAAATTTTCAATGAATTTATCTGATAATTTTTATCTATTTCAACATGAGAATCAAATCATAAGTTTTATTGGGATTACCCTATTATTATTATGTAATATATTTGTTTAAATGATTTAGTATTTGTTTGACTATGGATGTTCTATCTCGATATCATTCACCATACTACTAAAATTGGTTGGTGATTATGTTTACATATTAGAGACAATTATTTAAATTTCCTATGTATATGTTGTAGTATTTAACCCAATTCATATGAGAAATGAATTTTACATAGAAGGTGATGGTTTGGTTCATATATTTCCTATAGAGGAAGTTACATATCATCAAGAGGCCATGTAGAATGTAGAGGTAGTCATATATGGAATCATACATATTGGGCTAGGAGGACTAACTAAATGGATTAATATCCTTTTTATTCATAACTATATATTACATTAAAACTAAATCCCTCCCATGGTCGATCATTTCTAGGATTTATTCCCTAATGAAATTTATGGAATTCCCCTAGAGAAAATTAGAATTTAATATCGCGCCAGTTCCAGGAGCCGCACAATTATCAATTTACCCTTACATGATTGATACTATTGAGTTGTATGACAGTAAGAGGTAGCTAATGGATTTGGAATACACGGGTTTTTTAAATCCCAGTATATATCTTTAGGGTTCATAAATCCATTATGTTTAAAAGGAATATATAATCTTCAATATCTGTTTGGATTAATATAACATGAATCGATTTTATTTTAAAATGGCATCCCTAACCTTGTATAGATGTTCTCATTGAGAAACTATAATGATAAATAGTTTTTCAAAAATTGACTTTAGTTATATCTATATGTAGGTATGTGTAAGGAGTTTAATCATACCATTTACAAGTTCCTAGAGATGGTATAATTTATATCAGTTTCTTGTTATATTGTTCGGTCTAATGAATGCGCATACCATTTTCATCATTTTGATGAATAAGTTTTTCCAACCATTATTTTGCTTCATTAATGGTTTTATTCATAGAATAAATCATACTATATTCTTAAAATTGGGTAGGCTCTAAAAAACATCTTATTATAATTTTTACAACTTTGAGAGAGAACTATATTTATGATAATACTAGTAAATGTTGCCTTGAGATTAATAATGTTCACTAACTAGGTTATATTGACTTAGAGGAAAGAGTATCAATTTAAATAGAGAAGATGAGATCTATACATTCCAAGTATTATCCTATAAACATATTATACATATGTACATTCATGTACATAGCTAGTTATTACAATTACATCATACATGTCTTTTCAAGATTAGAAAAACAACATATATTTTTTAATATGAAGGGTGAAATGTTTATATGGTCAGATACCTATGAGATAGCATCTTCGAGATTAAAGGATGATTAACATCAATGATGATCAATATTGTTATTGAGTCAGGTAGAAGCTATATAATGTATTATGGTGCATCAGGTATTGTGATTTAATGAGATATGATGTGGGAAGAGAGATTCATCATGTATGGGTAACAATTGGTGAGGAATAATGAGTAGAATTAACTATCACACGATCATTAGATGGTTATTGTTGTTCAATCTAGGAAAAATTGGAAGCATTGCCTATTATTATATATTTTTTAGGGTTTTACAATCCATAAAATCCTCTGGTATATTTTCACACAGTGTGACATGAACCTTAGTAAGAGAAGGTGGTTTGAATACTTATGTTCTTTTGACATTGACCATTTTTATAAAACTATAATGTGATATGTTTTTTCTCATTCTCTAAATTGTTGGAACAAGATTTAGATATATTAGAATCCTAAAAGTGAGTGAAAAATTGTGGCAATTTTTTATGATATTCACATTAGTGTTTAGGAACATCATTGGCAGATTGTATGTGAAACATTATCTATGACCAATCCCCTTCTGTATATAATGAGGATGAATAACTTCATAGATCCTGAATGCCATGTCTTATGGGAGAGTATTCCTTGGGGAGAACTACCTCCAAAATGGTCTACTTACAGTGATAAAATCCTACACATATAGATAATATATGTGTCCCTATACACAGGATAGAGAATCTGATAAGTGATTCACAAGCATATCAGTGGGCAATGAACCCAATTATCGTGACCATGTATCATGTTATGAAACATCAATATTGGTGTCTAGAGATGAAATGAAAAATAGTAGGATTGAACACCAGTTGTTCCAGATGTTTGTATGTGAATGCGGAACAACAGTGGACAGCTATATTATTACATCCATTGCTGGTCCAAGAATGGAATTTGGAATATTTTACAATCAGTTTATTGGACAAATTATTGAGTTAACTTTGATTTATATGTGTATTTTTGATAGTCATGGATTGACTAATGATTTTAGCCCACTTCCTTCCTAGCTTAGAAAAATTCTCAGTTGATGAGATAAAAATAATGTATGTCTATTAGATTATACAATTACATGAGCACCCTGACACTATCATTTATGATAAGGGTTCAAGTTTAAGATCAAGGTTTTGGTAGGGGTTACTAATGATGTGGGTAAACTAATTCTTCTTAGTTCATCATTTAACCCCTATACCAATGGATCATCATAATGGACTATACATGTTCCATAGGACATGATCCAAGAATGATTCTTGGATTTAGAAGGTCATTGAGTGAAAAATATACATCTTATGGAGTTTGATATAATAATAGATTTAAAAAGACAATTAATATGGACCCCTGGGAGGAATTTTATGGTTAGGAATTCCATTGACCCTAATTTTGCTAAGAGGGATGAGAGTCATCCTCACTTGGTCAATATATCATGTAGGATAAATCATAATAGGTGTAGTTTATCAAAAAGTTTATGTCTACTACTCTTTCAAGGGATAATTCACATTCTAATTGGAGTAGACATAAACTATTGTTCAAGGTTCAAGACCATGTTTTCATATTGGTATCACCTAGACTTGGTAATAGATGGGTATGAAGGAAAGGTAAGTTGTCATATCAGTTTTCATGACTTTTGTGATCTTTGATATAGTCATGACAGTATCCTATCTATGGATTTTATCTTAGAGGTATCATTCCATTCTTTATGTCTTCAAGGTTTCATATCTTTTATATAACCATTCCAACAAATCTAATAATTTTTATCTTGAAAATCATGACATAGATGTCGATTCTTATTATGAGTATTATGCCATACAAATCTTTGATTAGAGCATGAATCCTCTCTGCAGATGGTCCATCTATTTAGAACTCATACTAAGGAATCATGGTCAGTTTTAGGGTGTGACATGGCGAAGGGGTCTTGTTGTACATTCATAGCGGTCAGAGTTGTTCTCAGACACTATTTTACTACCATTGAATTTATAAACCCGGAATGAAATCCCTTATGGGGGGTGGGAAGAATATATGATCCCTTCATTTCAAGGTGGTACATATATAATTATTATTATTTTTATTATTATTTGGATTTGAAATAAATGGATTTTTTCTGAGGTTATGGGGGAATGAGGGTTTTGGGTCTTTTTTAGAGCTTAGAACCCTATCCAGTGAAAGAGAACAATATTCCACACTATTAGTAGAAATCATGACGCCTACTATACACGAGTTTTTCTAATAGTTTGGGTTGATTTAGTGGTTGATAGTAGGTCATGTCGTTTTCTCTATCATGTTAACCAAGTGTACATGTACATGTCTAGGATCATTATTTTTTATAAAAGGACACAAACATAGTGTGTGCATGTTTTCTAAAGTCATTATAATAAAAAGTTTCAGAACCCTCTTGAGGCAGTTCTTAGGGCTTAGTAGGTGCATGAATTGGTTGAATGTGTGGACAAACTATGTGACCACAAATTTTTGTGTGGAATTAATTATATTCATTAATATATTATTATTATAAAAAAATTATTTTTTACCTACTAGTGCAAAATATCTCATTTTCACCCATTTGATCTCCCCTCCATTGATTTGGTGATGTTTCTATGTCATATGTTGCATTTATGATCTGATTATCTCATTGGATATATATCAGTATGTTCTCCACTCTTTATGATGGATTCACCATTTTTATTGACATTGACTAACTTATTTGGTGTATACAAAAAAATGTATTTTATAGATTTCTCAAGTTTTTCATTTATCATCTGATATGGACAAAACCAAATATCAATATAGGATGTATTGTCCTATACAATAATAATTTAGGTGGTCTATTAATTACCCCACAAGGGTGAGATTATTTATATTATGTGTCACATGTCACACATCAGTTTCAGCATGCATTGAATGTAAAATGAATGTATTTATTTTGTTACATATTTTGGAAAATAATGACCCTCATAAATCTTAAAAAACATTAAATGTCCTAAAACTTTATATGAGACACCCCTTTGTATGGTACCATTGTTTGAATATTTGTGACTCATGATTATATAACCAAACACATTTCAAGTATTTTGTTCAGATTTCAAAATTTTGATGTCTTTATTTATACTGCCTTATTGTAGTTGTGTGTCATGGATTACAAACTTTCCAGAATATTGGTAATTAAATAGAATTTGAGTTGTAGGAAAACATCACCAATTTTAAATAGATAAATTGTTATGACATAGTATTATAGAAATGATATTTAATTGTGAACAGTCTATGGTACTATTAATAATGCCTTGAATGATTACAATACATTATTATAAATGGGTGTGAAATACATTCTTAATTATGATATATGGGCATAGAGGCCCCTATGGATAATGATATATGTTCATGGAGACCTTATTATTGTTGGAATGGAATCCAGATATTGTGATAATGGAATAAAATACCTATATTATGATGTAGGCATGTCGACCCATAAGGATTACAATAGGTGGGAATGATGACCATACATTTATGATAATGTAATTGGGACCATACTATAAAAAAATAGAGATGGAGACCCATATGGATTGTGATTCATGATTATGGTGACCTTAATGGGATTATTTGGGAATTAATACCCAAATGAGATGATTTGATCATGGGGAACCTGTTAGTATAATATAAACATGGTGAATCTCTATTTAAGATATAGGAATGGAATCCCATAAATATGAGATTCCATGAATGGAGTCCCATATTCTCATGATTCAAAGCATTGAACACTATTAAACATCTTAGATTTATGTTATATGCCATGAATTATAGAATTATCCCTTGGATCCAAGTTATTAGAAGTATTCCAAAATATGGTGATAAAAGTCACTATGTATATTGACCATATTTATGTATGCACATAGTTACATGATCTGATATTATCTAACATTGGAAGAAGTACGTAGTGTTAGGCTGATGTTCTTGTGAATAAGAGATTGAAGTTTGCAACTTTTATTAGTTTTTGTCACTATTATCTTCACACATCAATATTATATGCATATGTTAAAAATACAGAGACATCGTTCTTCAGGGCATACTAAGATTATCTCAAAACCTATCTTTTCCACCGATGGTAATTGAGAATATTATGTGGACACATTTATGGATAATTGAAATAATTTAGTAGTTGATAAATTATTTCATTATAATATCTAAGGGGGAAGAATATGAGATATCATTTCATAATTATGATATTAGAGATAGTTATTTTTTCCTTTTTTTTCTGACACATGTATTATATTTAATTATTTCTACTTTGAATACCTTCTTAATATTGATAGACACATGGAATTAAATCATTTATATGGGAGTTTGAATATAGTTGATGTTGACTATTTATTACAGTTAGATTCATTGTCTTATCATATTAGTATATTATTATTAGTAATATTATTATATATAACTTTTTATTTGACCTCTATGGTAAATAGGAAATGAGTTTATAGTCTCCCCATTATACCACCTTGGACTCACAATAATATACAATATCCATTGCTATATAGGTAGGGGAGATTAAAGCTATGTTGCCCACTAAATTAGGGAACCATCAACTGAAATTAAGTTGGGACACCACACAATGTTATCTTTAATTATTTGATTTATCATTAATAATAATAATTGTATCTAACAAAGTAACCATTGTAGTTATAAAACAATTTTAACATATTCTAAAATAAAATCATAACATTAAAAGGTGTCTAAACCTATAACCAACTATAAGGACCTGACATTCACCAAAACATAGATATGTGTTTTTAGTCGAGAAATCATTTTCATTAATTTATGAGTATCTATATAGTTTAGAGTTTTCCAGAATTATATAATACATAATCAATAATAAACTAAATAATTAAATGTGAACAATTATACATTTCATCAATTTTTCACATAATATATAAAATGAAAAATGAAAAATTTTACTTTTATTGAAAAAACTTCCAAGATTTCATCTTGGATTCTTTATTTCACATAACCATTCTTTAACAATGAGAATTTATTTTTAAAATTGCGTGATGAACAAATCCATAAAGATAAGGGATGTAAAAGAAAAAAAACGAGATAATGAATACGTAATTTTCTTTCATTTTTGAAAACATTTTTAGGGCATAAATTAAACAATGTTACTCAATAAATCGATATTACATTCCAGATAATATAATAAATCATTTTATAAGATATATTTAAATAAAAATTAAACCCATAAAGGGTTATTTAATGTATTAAAATACAAATGAAAACGACTTCACCGAGTTTTAAATTCCAAAATTAAGAAGAATCATTTACATTGTTTTAAATAAAAGTTAATAAGATTACCTAAGGAAATAAAAATAGTTTTATAAAAACACATAGAAAGAATAGATAAATCAGTTAGCTAAAATGGGACATCATTTCAATTATCAATCTTACTAAAGGAAGAACCAATACCATTGACTTCCGTACCCAATTCATTTGGGGGCTATCACGGACCAACCTGTCATTGGTTTATAAAGGAACCATCCATCCACGGATTATAATATAAATTAACATAAATGGTTCATAAAACATACACATCATTAATAAAAGTCCCTAAAAACATAATCATAAAACATAAAAAACTAAAATTCAAACATTACATTCATAAATATAGTATTTTAAAAATAAAAATATATTTCCAAATGTATAAATATCAACACCATTTTAAAAACATAGTTTTTGAATAACCATATAAAAAAGAAGGAAGAATATTCATTAAATAAAAAATTAGTTTTTTCCCATTATTTGCATGGGATTATTAAATTTTCCATTAAATTATGTTGTTCAATATCATTTTTAAAAAATAATAAATTTAATGAGGGTTTTTATAATGGTTGGTGTGTTTGTTTATTTTAAAAATTAATGGGTCCCATGTGAAATATTATAATTATAAACAATTAAAGGCTGTAATAAAGAATATTAGGCAGTTATAGGAACATGATACAATTCATTAAATTTATTAAAGGATGATGATAAAATGAAATAATAAACTCAACATTTTAATTTATCATTCAATTTGAAATTAAGAAACTAGAAATCTAAAAAATGATTAAAAATTTTAAATGATAGCAAATAAAATTAAACAGAAAATTGAACAGAAAAAGCAATATATTCTATGATATATGATAATATCAACTAAATGAAATAGATTTAAAATATTTTGTATAAAAAAATAAGAAAAAATTAATTATGAAGGGAACATAGTTTTTTATAGCTGAAATAATAGTAGATTAACTTCTAGTTATATCATGACCCAAAAAAAGTTCTCCTTGTAAACTGTCTGGAAGTGAAATAAGAAACCGATAATGGAAAACTAAAATCTAAAAAAATTAATAAAAGTATTAAATTAGAAGAATAAATTAAATTACACAAATAAAATAATTATCACATGGCCAAGGTAAATGTGAAATATAAAAAACAAATAAAAACATTAAATGAAAAAACATATAATATTACAAAAAAATTGCCCAAAAAATTATTATATCCTATGATCTCAGTAACGCCCCGACCCCAGTTACCCAGAGTCGGTGCATTATTACATAACATTGGCATGATCACGAGAAAGATCAAATCTCTAAAGACTGATTGGTTTAGTAGCCTTGGAAACACTAGATATATTCATAATGTTTTACATTTCATTATAAAGTGAAAAACTACTACAACAACATAATGTCTCCATAGACCACACTATTATCCCCTCATAATATCCCTGCAGTTCATTCATAACTTAATTCTTCACATCCTGGGAAAAAGAAAACATAGAAAAGGTGTGAGCTCAAATGCCCAGTAAGGAGAACAATATAGCGGAAACTCTCCAAAATAAGCATAAACATTTAAGGCAATGTATAACTAAAACAAAATCCTTCTAAACTTGAACTTGAACATATTATGGGAAAAGTAAAATAAAATAATTCCATTTACTTATTCATATGAATATTCTACTAATCGAATAATCACATGCAACATCAATAACCACTATCATAACGATGAAATGCATAATGCCAGACTATCATAACCACATAGCCAAGGCCTCGTTCCAAGAATAAAAATAAGATTTTGCCAAGGCCTTGTGCCAAGACACTAGTTTGTCTCATGATACCTACCGTTGCATCGAGGAGCTATAGCGGGCTCCACCCGTCACTTACTAAGTCCAATGAATTCCCAAATGAAAAGGTTTAAACATAACATAAACATTCGTATTAAAACTAGCATACGAAATGTCAATACTTTCTTTATAAACCATGAATGGTATAAAAATAACACATCCATAGTCAAACATATCCCAAAACATTCAATACATTATAGAAGATTTGTATCATAATAAATCAAATTCATATAATCATCAAATCCATCAAAGGATGTTGACATAGATGAAATCAAAACTATTTGAGAGAAATATCTACTTTTTTTGAAATCATTTAAAAGTCACACATTTATAAAGTATGTAATTAAAATTAGATTTTTGAATCAAAGTGTCCCATACCACTTTGAATCTTTTGAAAGGAATTAACATTTTAAAAACATTCATGTCCAAATAAATAAATCCTTAAAAACAAATTTGAAGACATGGACATTAATTAAAAAGATTTAGAAAGATAAATCTTTAAAACATTTAAAATTCTGATTTTGATAAAGAGTACCTTTCCGAAATTCTTAAAATATTCATTTTGAAATCATTCAAAAGTCACATAATTATAAAATAAAACATTTAAATTGAAAATGTCCATGTAAGCTTGTAAGGGATGATTTGAAAATTTTATAATGGAGGTAAATATCCGCACCCGCCGTATAAGTTAAAAAAACATTCTTACCTTAATTTTGTCGAAAAGGTTAAAAAGCATCTTGTTTGGAAAACGACAAAAAGATTCCTTTATTAAACTCATATAAAAAGTAAAACAAGGGTATAAATGACTTTAACCCATATTCTAGTAAATAGTAATGATGTTTTGAAATTCATTTTTATGAAACATGGATTTGGATGATAAAGAGATCCCAGTAGATTATTACGTATAAACAACCTCAGATAATGAAGAGATTGCGAAATAAACCCTTACCGTGCACTTTTCCTTGGTTGGGGTAGGTTAAACTCCTGTATAATGGTGAAATAATTGTTATTAAATTATTCAATAATCATATACATTAATATGATATCATATATGATCTTTTAACATTGCTTTGTTAATAATATCTAAGAATTATCGTTATTTCGGGTGTTAACTTACTCGTTTTCTTTTATATTTTTTGTTACGTAAGCAATGTTTTTAATGGATAGTTTGTATCTCATTCATATCCAGAATGATATCAAGTCATTAGATACTATTATTAATCATAAAATGTGAATTATATTTGAATGGATACGATGGAGAAGGAATCTCATCGCGTTTGTGGAGATGGTAGTCCGTACGTACGCAAAAGCGATAATATCATTATTTTGATATTAAAATAATATATAATTGGATGGTATATCATATATACAGAATCCTCATCATGTTATATTTATTATTTACATGAGTTACACATCATTATTATACACATCCAAATAATAATTTATTGAATAACAATTACACCACGATGTAGAGACCGTAAACAGTACGTATGCACGTATGGTGTCATGTTATTCAAAGGACGGATAGAATAGTGAATATAGTTGTACCATATGTATAATAAAATAATAGTATATATATGATACTGGAGTTATTATTTTATAATGGTAACAAAAAATGAAGAAGAAGTGGAAGAAGAAAGGAACTTGAAAAAAGGCGGTGAAATCATTACCTCTTCTTCGGGTTCTTCCTTTTTATTTGACCAAAAGGTATAATTAGGTTGGCTTTATGATCAAACAAAGGCCTCTAGGTTTTAGTGAGGAAAGGTGGGAGAGTATTTGGGCAGAGTTTTTCCGAACCAAAAGGCTTTGAAAGTGTGATGAAATGAGAAGGAGGAGTTCCCTTTTATAAGAGGGGTGAGGGGAACCTTTGGAAAAGCTAGAAATATTAATTTATAATAGATTCATATTAGGTTTATAATCGCTCCAAAGTTTATTATTTAAATTTTAAGGTGGGGATGGGTCGAAAACAACTCAAACAATAGAATTTAGACAGGTTTGGGAACATATATTAACCTTATCATTAAGTATTAATTCTATGTTAATTAGTTTCACTTTTAGAATGTCTCTTTGTAATTTTATATTATATGGTTAATAAACTTACTATATACATCCAATCGACCCCCAAGTGGTCCATTAATGATGAACCTATCATAATATAAGTCTCTTGGCCGAACCTTGTATATTTTGGAATTTATTATCAATTAATAATATAATATTTGTTTTAAAAAATATTTTATGTCAATTTTGACAGTATTCAATAGTTGATTTTTGTGAACCTTATAACAGAATGATTAATTCTAAAAAAGTTAATTAAATCAATTATAATATGTCATATTATCCTAGAAAATTTGTGTAATTCATTAAAAGTCTCAAATTATATTTATTTGGGTATTTATAATATCAATTATTTTAATTTGTCACTATTATGATAATTACTGCATCATCATTGTGTCATAAATAAATTAAATTATTTAAAGTCTATAAATTATAAATAAAATATAATTATGTAGGAAATATGTTTATCTTTATAACGAATATTTATAGTCAAAAATCCAACATATATAACCCTATGTAACAATTGGTTTTCTTAATGATATGTGCTTATGTCATTTTTGTACTTATTATAACTTAATTAAAATAAAGTATCCCTATCACCTACAAGTGGATCCATTGGGGTCCCAAAATCTACCCAAAGATGCATATGGCCGAAAATGTATCAACCAATAAGGTTAAGACACGTTTTAGGGTAATTTAGTATTATTATAATATTAATTTTTTAACCCTTATTTATCGGATTTACACGTAACCATGATAAATAAAATATTTACCGAAGTAAATATAAAAAATGTATAAAATTAAAAGATACCTTTTTACACAATTTGAAAATCCTTATTCCCAATATGGAATCCATTTTTCCAAATTCAAAACACAGATGTGTCAGAAATTAATTTAAAATTAATTCCCGTTGTTAAAACAAAAAGCGTGTTTTTAAGAGATAATAACTATCAAAAGATTGACACTTGTTTATGTCCGGATTAATTGTAAAATTATCTCCAATGACCAAAATTGTATTAAATGGTAAAAATATTTTCAAAATATAATTTAAAACCACTCAAATTCATTATTTATCACTTTTATTTATTTTGATTATAAAAGTTGTTTTTAATTAAAATTTAGTAATTTTCACTATTCATGAAAATATTAAAGTTATCTGAAAAGTGCCAAAATTTCACCTTCGGATAAATTTGATATTCCGAATCCAAAAATGATGTCCATTTTTAGAGATAAAATTTTAAAAAGTATGTATTACTATTTATAACGGCTAGTTGATTGGTTGTGGTGTGTGTTAAAACTCGAAGTTGCGTACAACACACACTACAGTATTATTCAAAGGAAAGCGTACCGTGGAAGCTTGAGATGTTTCATTTTAAATTTTCGATGTCCCTATTTATTTAAAAAGTTTAAAATATTGTATTTAAAAAGGGTTCACTATTACAATTTTATTAAAGTGTAATACTGAAAATGAATTTGTTCGTGCATTATGTCTAAGAAACTCATAATATGGATTCTAAAATTATAATGATATATTAGCTTAAAATTTAGTTAATATTATTAATAACATCTTTTGAATGGCTTGTTTGGAAAGTCATGGAGTGATTTAACTCAGTGTTGCGTGTAGTGCAAGTTATTGAATTATTTTGAAGAAATAACACACTATGAAATCTTGGGGTGTCACATTCTCCCCTCCTTCAATAAATTGCGTCCTCGCAATTTGAAGTTGTTCTTCGAAAATAAAAGGTTGAAAATAGAAAATATATTTGTGGGGAAACCCACATCGGAAATTAGGTTACTAAAATTTAGTCTTAATATGAGGAAAAGAGAAATAAAAGGGTCACCACCAAATTATGATCTCTATTCGGAGAACATTGGTGGCAATTAGAGAGATATAATTGGAGGAAAACGTAAATATTTATAAGTAGTGATTGAGGTCATAAATCACAAACAACTGTAAAATTGAGGTCCTTAAATTCATCAATCTATGATGATTTGAAATACCATTGGTTCAATAAAATGTAGGTATTAGGATAACACATTTTTGGTTTTAGGATTCCTTAGATAAAGTATATGAATTAATTTCTTGATAGAATAAGAGAAGAAGAAAAATATATTCTTGAAAAGTAGTGTTCCATCCTTTAACTAATTTCTACCAAAAACTCATATTTCAATCTATAAGACTATAGAAAATAAAAATAATATTCTGTTTATCCTATTTGTATAGGGTTAAAATAATGAATTTATAATTCATCTAGATGAACCACTAAAAAAAGGCACTATTCAAACCAGGACATCACGTGGGTCAGTGGTAGGAGATACACCCTTGTCGCCCTTCGGTTGTTGGTTCAAGTCTCGCGGCCTTTCCAGACGTGACGTGTTACCGCCCGACCTCCGAGTTGTCCTTTTATGGAAATCCAAAATAATCCAAACTAGAACTATCCAAAATACTTCAGTCCAAAATTTATAAGGAAGGTAAACACAATGAGGATCCTTTTTTTGCCGCGTAATAACATGTGATCACCTTTATTATGTATTCTGTTAAAACACTGCAACATCCTGAATTATCATAAAATCTTATTGATTAAATTCATGATCCCTTATTCCTTATAGAATAATAGATATACTCCTTCAATCCAAAAATGATGTAAACCCCAACAATGATGGAATATACAAATCATTAATCAGTTTCAAGGTAGTCAAGAATATCCAATATAATTTATCCAAATCAATCATGTATTATTCTAAAATCACTACCTCGGTATCAGAACTATATTATGGTTTATCATTCACTCAACCTTATATTTTCCAAAAAATTATCCTGCGATTGAGTCAATTTTCTCTGTTCCACACAGTCTTAAGTC
This sequence comes from Viscum album, assembly GCA_963277665.1. Lineage (NCBI taxonomy): Eukaryota > Viridiplantae > Streptophyta > Magnoliopsida > Santalales > Viscaceae > Viscum > Viscum album. The sequence continues at coordinate 2,078,664,987 of OY728152.1, read as the reverse complement.
CATAATGAAATAGTATTGCAGTACAATCCTTATATACTCCATAATTATTATATCAAGTACATTGTTGATAGAACACTCAATTGACATAATCAACATAAGGACTCTAATCATTACTCTTCATCTATGGGAGTATCAGAACATGATTATTATCCAATAGCATCATTTGTGGCATAGTATGATGACTGGGACATAGGTTCGCGCAGTGTCCAAACTCCTTGCAAATGAAGAATTGTACATTTGAAACCATTTTATTACACTTGTAGTCACGAACTTTGTTCCCTTTTCCTCCACACATATAACAAACTCCCATTCCATTCAGGCAATTTCCAAGGTGTTTCTTCCCATAGTTATCCCATATGGGAAAATTCTTCTTTTCCCTCTTCCCATTATCTATCTTTCCCTCTTCCATCCTTTTCTTCTCTTGCTTCCCTTCAAATCCATAGGACTCAGTAAACTCTTTACTTATCTTATCAACTGATGATATTATTTATTCATAAGATGATAATATATGGGAGACTATTTCACTTATAAACTCTTGCCTAAGACCATGAAAGATATGATCCTTCCTTCTCTTTGGATCATGTGCATTGTTGGAGTTCACATTCCTTCTACTGGGCACCATCTCTAAACAATGGAATACAGTAGATTAGTTTATGAATAACAATACCTAATCCCAAACTTGTAAAACACATAACATAAATTAAATAGTTTAGGGATATAATCCATAATCAAAAAAATGTCTCCTTTGAGGATGTATATAATCATAAACCCTTCATAATGGTTTGTAAAGAAAACGAGATTTATCCTAAGCATATCCCCCGGGAGTGTCGTAACCAAGAGTGAGGAAAGGCCCGTTGTCGTGCACCAGTTCCCGTTCGAGTCTAGCTCAAAGCGGTGTTTTCAGGTTTTACCCCTAGGTACATCTGTGCCAGAGTCGTCTCTACCTTCTCGTATCTCGACATGGATGTATTTCTCGGAAAACTCACAAAATCTCTACAATACCAAATTTCTAGGATGTTTTTCTATACTAATCCTCAAAGTAAATCATAAATCTATGTGCTCTAATCAGAGTTTATCTAAATCTATCTTCCAAGGATTGTACTAAACTTCCTCTGATACCAACTGTAACGCCCGACCCCAGTTACCCAGAGTCGGTGAATTATTACATAACATTGGCATGATCACAAAATGATCAAATCTCGAAAGACCGACTGGTTTAGTAGCCTTTGAAGCACTAGATATATTCATAATGTTTAACATTACATCATAATGTGAAAAACTACTACAACAACATAATGTCTCCATAGTCCACACTATTATCCCCTCATAATATCCCTACAGGTCATTCATAACTTAATTCTTCACATACTAGGAAAAATAAAACATAGAAAAGGGTTGAGCTCAAATGCCCAGTAAGGATAACAATATAGCGAAAACATTCCAAAATAAGCATAAACATTTAAGGCAATGTATAACGAAAACAAATGCCTTTTAATCATGAACTTCAACATAGTATGGAAAATGTAAAATGAAATAATGTCATTTACTTATTCACATGGATATTATACTAATAGAATAATCACATTAAATATAAATAACCACTTTCATAATGATGGAATGCATGATTCCAGACTATCATAACCACATAGCCAAGCCCTCGTGCCAAGACTACAAATAAGATTTTGCCAAGGCCTTGTGCCAAGACACTAGTTTGTCTCATTAGACCTACATATGCATCGAGGAGCTATAACAGGATCCACCCATCACTTACTAAGTCCAATGCATTCCCATAAAAATGGTTTAAACATAACATAAACATTCGTATTAAAACTAGCATATGAAATGTCAATACTTTCTCCATAAACCATGAATAGTATAAAAACACATCCACAGTCAAACATATCACAAAACCTTCAATACATTATGGAAGTTTTGTATCACAATAAATAAACATCATATAATCATAAAATCCATCAATGGATGTTGACGTAGATGAAATCAAAACTGTTTGAGAGAAATATCTCCTTTTTTTGAAATCATTTAAAAGTCACACATTTATAAAGGAAGGAATTAAAAAGAGATTTTTGAATATAATTGTCCCATTCCACTTCGAAACTTTTGCAAGGAATTAACATTTTAAAAACATTCATGTCCATATAAATAAAACCTTAAAAACAATTTTTAATACATGGACATTAATGAAAAAGATTTAGAAAGATAAATCTTTAAAACATTTAAAATTATTATTTTGATAAATAGTACCTTTCCGAAATTCTTAAAATATTCATTTTGATATCATTTATAAGTCACATAATTATAAAATAAAACATTTACTTTGAAAATGTCCTTGTAAGCTTGTATGGGAAGCATTTAAAATTTTATAATGGTGGTAAATAGCCGCACCTGCCGTATATGTTAATAAAACATTCTTACCTTAATTGTGTCGAAAAGGTTAAAAAGGACCTTGTTTGGAAAACGACGGAAAGATTACATTATAAACCTCTTATAAAAATTCAAACAATGGTATAAATGATTTTAACCCATATTCAAGTAAATATTTAAAAAAATTTGAAATTCATTTTTACGAAACATGGATGTGGATGATAAAGAAATCCCAGTAGATTATTACGTATAAACAACCTCGGATAATGAAGAGATTACAAAATTAACCCTTACCTTGAACTTTTCATTGGTTGGGGTAGGTTAAACTCCCGTATAATGGTGAAAAAATTGTTATTAAGTTATTCAATAATCATATACATTAATATGATATCATATATGATCTTTTAACATTTCTTTGTTAATAATATCTAACAATAATCGTCATTTCGGGTGTTACATTACCCATTTTCTTTTATATTTTTTGTTACGTAATCCATGTTTGTAATGGATAGGATGTATCTCATTCATATCAAGAATGATATCAAGTCATTAGATACTATTATTAATCATAAAAAGAGAATTATACTTGAATGGATACGATGGAGAATGAATCTCATCGCGTTCGTGGAGACGGTAGTCTGTACGTACGCACGAGTGATATTATCATTCATTTGATGTTAAAATAATATATAATTGAATGTTATATCATATATACAGAATCCTTATCATGTTATATTTATTATTTACATTAGTTACACATCATTATTATACCCATCCAAATAATAATTTATTGAATAACAATTACACCACGACATGGAGACGGTAATCCGTTCGTACGCACATATGGTGACATGTTATTCAATGGATGGATAGAATAGTGAATATGATTGTACCATATTTATAATACCGTCATAATATATATATTATACTGGAGTTATTATTTTAGAATGGTAACAACAAAGGAAGAAGAAGTGGAAGAAGAAAGGAACTTGAAAAAGGGTGGTGAAATCATGACCCCTTCTTCGGGTTCTTCCTTTTGATTTGATCCAAATGGCTCCATAGGTTGTCTTTATGATCAATCTAAAGCCTCTAGATTGTAGTTAGGGAAGGTGGGAGAGTATTTTGGCAGATTTTGTCCGAACCGAAAGTATTTTAAGGTGTGAAGAAATGAGAAGGTGGAGTGCCCTTCTATAAGAGGGGTGAGGGGCACCTTTGGAAATGTTAGAAATATTAATTTATAATAAATTCATATTAAGTTCATAATGGCTCCAAAGTTTATAATTTAAATTTTAAGGTGGTTATTGGTCTAAAAAAACTCAATAAATATAATTTGGACAGGTTTGTGTACTTATATTAACCTTGTCTTTAAGTATTAATTCTAAGTTAATTAGTTTCACTTTTACAATGTCTCTTTGTATTTCTATATTATATGGTTAATAAACATACTATATACATACAAGAGACCCCCAAGTGGTCCATTAATGAAGAACCTATCATGATATATGTCTCTTGGCCGAACCTTATATTTTTAGGAATTTAATATCAATTATTAATATAATATTTGTTTTAAAAAATCTTTTATTACAATTTTGACACTATTCAATAATTGATTTTTTTGAAATTCAGAACAGAATGATTATTTCGAAAAAAGTTAATTAAATCAATCCTAATATGTCATATTATCCTAAAAAATTAGTGTAATTCATTAAAAGTCTCAAATTATATTTATTGGGGTATTTATAATATCAATTATTTCAATTTGTCACTATTATGATAATTACTGCATCATCATTGTGTCATAAATAAATTAACTTATTTATAGTCTAAAAATTATAAATAAAATATCATTATGTAGAAAATAGTTTTCTATTTCTAATGAATTTTTATAGTCGAAAATCCAACTTATATAACCCTATGTAAAAATTGGTTTTCTAAAAGATATATGCTTATGTCATTTATGTACTTATTTCAACTTAATTAAAATAAACTGTCCCTATCACCTACAAGTGGATCCATGGGGTCCCAAAATCGACCCAAAGATGCCTAAGGTCGAACATGTATCAGAAACTAAGTTTAGGACTTGTTTTAGGGTAATTTATTTTTATTATAATATTATTTGTTTAACCCTTATTTACCGGATTTACCCTTAACCATGACAAATAAAATATTTACCAAAGTAATTATTCAAAATGTCTAAAAATAAAAGTTATCTATTTACACAATTTGTACACCCTGATTCCAAATATGGAATCCATTTTTTTAAATTCAAAACACAGATGTGGCAGAAATTAATTTAAACTTAATTCCCGTTGTTAAAACAAAATGCTAGTTTTTAAAAGATAATTACTATCAAAAGATTGACACTTTTTTATGTCCGGTTTAATTGTAAAATTATCTCCAATGAACAAAATTGTATTAAATGGTAAAAATATATTTTAAATATACTTTAAAACCACTCAAATTCATTATTTATAACTTTTATTTATTTTTATTAAAAAAGATGTTTCTAATTAAAATTTAGTAATTTTCACTATTCATCAAAATATTAAAGTTATCTTAAAAGTGCCAAAATTTCACCTTAGGATAAATTAGATATTGAAAATCCAAAAATGAAGTCCATTTTGAGAGATAAAATTTTAAAAATTATGTATTACTATTCATAACAGCTAGTTGATCGGTTGTGGTGTGTGTTAAAACTCGAAGTTGCGTACAACACACGCTACTGTATTATTCAAAGGAAAGCATACCATGGAAGCTTGGGATGTTTCATTTTAAATTTTTGATGTCCCCATTTAGTCAAAAAGTTTAATATATTTTATTTATAAAAGGTTCAATATTAAAAGTTGATAAAAGTTCAATACTGAAAATGAATTTGTTCTTGCATTATGTCTAAGAGACTCATAATATGGATTCTAAAATTATAAGGATATATTAGTTTAAAATTTAGTTAATACTATTCATAACCTCTTTTGAATGGCTTGTTTAGTAAGTCATGGTGTGATTGAACTCAGTGTTGCGTGTAGTGCAAGTTATTTAATTGTTTTGATGAAATAACACACTATGAAATCTTGGGGTGTTACAATATCAATTAATATCGATGAAATGAAATGAATATAAAATATCTAATAAAAACAATGAGAATTAGAAAATGTAATTATTATGGGTAGATAGTTTTTTATACTTGAATCCAAATAGTATATTAGTTTATTGAGATCACATGACCAAAAAAATGTTTTAACTTGTGAACTGTCTCAATGTGAATTTAAGATATCGATATTAGATAACTATAATTTCATGAAAATGAATAGAAATATTAAATGAAAACAAATAAAATTATAGAAAAATATTACCCAAAAATGTAATTATGTACTGTGATTGAAATTGGAAGCATTTCATATTGAATGATATCAGTTGCACGTGTCAATAATATAGAAAACAATTATATGAGAGAGAAAATCAATTTCAACACTAGTAAAAATTATAGGTGAAGAAACAATGGGAAAGCAGAAACCTCTAGGTATTTTCATAGTGGAAAAAGAAATTTGAGTTGTGACAAGTGAAAAAATAAATAAATAAACTAAAGAATGAAACCATTTATAATTAAATTCTTGGTCTTCTCCAATCTCCTTGATATTGCATGAATGTAGTAGGCAACATAGGTGTGAGGGATAACAACAAATACTGTAGAAAAAATTTCTATTGAAAAATCCAAGGATATATCAGCATGTGTAAATAATAGATATTGAAAATTACACAATGGGAACAATAGTAAAATTTTAACTAAAAATCAAAATAACAACACATAATATATAAGATTCCCTAAGATTGAAATACAAAATTCAATGAAACTAACTTCTAATATGGTGTTCTTTGGGTGGATACTCAACTTGATTGGTGTCAATAACATTGTATATATAAAAATATATGCATGAACAGAAACATAAATAATTAATTATGAAGTAAAAATAATGTTATTGTGAAAACCAAAATTTTGAATGAATATAGAATAATATAAAAAATTAGAAATTTGGTTAGGTTGGAGAAGATGAATTATAATTCCTCAACCCCAGTAACCTAGAGTCGATGCATTATTTGAATACATTGGCATGATTACAAGGAATCAGTTCCCGAAGGACCGATCAGTTTAGCAGTCTTGGAAAATAGATTACATACATAAATGTTACATTACACTTTATAACATACAAAACAACATTAATAGTCCTTTATGAACCCCATTATTCCTCTAGAATAACACTTCATATCAATCATAATACACTTCATGGAATCCTGGGAAAATAAAACACCGAAAGTGGGGAGCTCAAACGCTCGATATGGGTAAGGAATACAACAGAAACATTAAAAAATAAGTATAAACATTAAAGGTAATGAAAAAAACTAAAACTAAATCCTTTTAAACATGAACTTCAACATAATATGGTAGAAATATAATGAAATAATTCCATTTACTTATTAACATGGATATTATAATAACAAAATAATCACATGAAATACCAATAACTAATTTCATAATGATGGAATGAATAATTCTCAATTTTAATTTCTTTGTTAAGTCCTCGTGCGAAGAACTAGGGAATAACTGTAACTGTAAACCAATTTGAATTTCCTCTAATAAGAGGACACCAAACTGGAGTGCCTCTAATAACCAGACACCAACCAAGAGTGCCTCTAATAACCAGACACCAACTTGGAGTGCCTCTAATAACCAGACACAAACCTGGAGTGCCACTAATAACCGGACACCAACCCAGAGGGTCTGTTGTAATAGGACCCCAACCCAGAACATACTAGTCCAACACATTCATCATAAGAAGATGATGAAATATAACATAATAATTCGTATTAAAACTAGCAAACGAAATGTCAGTACTTTACCCATAAACCATGAATGGTATATGAATAACACATCCATAGTCAAACATATCACAAAACCTTCAACGCAATATTGATGATTTGTATCATGATAATTCAACTTCAAAACAAGGTTAAAATGTATTAAAGGATCATTACATGGATGAAAATACATTATAATACACTTTGAGAGAAATGATCCTTTTTCGTGAAAAAATTTAAAAGTCTCACAATTTAGAAAACAAGTCATTTAAATACATTTTTGAATCAAAGTGTCCCATACCACTTTGAAAAATTCAAAAGTAATTTTCATTTTAAAACATTCAATTACTTATAAATAAGTCCTTAAAACCCATATTGAATACAACGCCATTAATGAAGAATATTTAGAAGAATAAATATTCAAAATATTTGAAATGATTTTTTAGTAAAAAAAGTCCCTTAAAACAATCCTTTTGAAAACTCTTTCATAAAACATGGACATGGATAATAAAAATGTCCCAGTAGATACTTATGTAAAAACAACCTCATATAATAAAGTGATTGTGAAATTAACACTTACCAATTTGGTAACTTACGAAACATACAACCCATGAAAAATGTATTATACAACGAATATGTAAATACACATAAAGTAAATTTTATTACACAAAGATTACAATTATGGGCAGTATATACACCACAAAAAATTTAATAGTGGCAGTATGGCATGAATCTCATGGGAATAAGGAGTGAGATGAAAACCCCTTACCTTGCACTTTCCTTTAGTAGTGGGAACATTTAGCATCCTATATGAAGACTATACTATGTAATTATATTATACCAGAACCATATTAATATTTATAATATCATACATTATTCCTTTTTTACTTTATACTACCCATTTAATAATAATTTCCATGTTATATTAATATTTCGGGTAATAATCGCTTTCTATGTCGTATGTGTTTTAACTTATTGATATTGATTGTATCACTTAGATAATGATTTAAATACCTCAAAAATATAAAACAGATTCATTTATCATATATATTTAGAAAATAATAAATTTATAATAGACGTATATATGAAATGGGAAACATCGTTTAAGGAGATGGTAGTCCTTACATATTCATAAACGCTATTTACGTTTTAATTTAGTATTGAATGGATGTAAGTGAATAAGATATATGTATGTATATAATTACGTATATATATAAATAAATATATCTTCAGTAGCATTATTCTGTCATATATTACCAGCTTATTAGTAATATATATTTTTATAATCGTCGATGAATGTTGAACTTGGAAATGAAACTCATCACGCCATGGAGATGATAATCCATACGTACGCACGAGCGAAATTATCATTCTTTTGATATTAATACAATATATAATTGGATTGTATATAATATATATAGAATACCTATCATGTTATATTTATTATTTACATCAAATACACATCATTATTATACCCATCAAAATAATAATGTATTGAATAACAGTTACATCACGAAGTGGAGACGGTAAGCCGTAAGTATGCACATATGGTGACATGTCATTGAAAGGGTGGATAGAATAATGAATTTGGTTATACGATAATTATTATAACATCACAATATATATTATATATCGGATTTATTATTTTATAATTGAAACAACAATGAAAAAGGATGTGGAAGAAGAATAGAACTTGAAAGAGGGTGGTGAAATCATTACCGCTTCTTCGGGTTCTTCCTTTTGATTTGATCAAAAGGGTTCCTTAGGATGGCTCTCTGATAAAACAAAGGCCTATAAGATGAAGGTAGTATATATTAGAGGGTATTTTGGTAGGGTATTCCAAGCCAAATAGATTATAAGGTGTGAATTAGAGAGAAGGGGGAGTTCCCTTTTATAAGAGGGGTGAGGGCCACCTTATGAAAAACATAAAATATTATTTTATAATAAATTCATATTCAGTTCTTAATGGCACCAAAGATGATTATTTTAAGTCTAAGGGGGGGATAGGTCGAAGAAAACTCAACCCATAGGTTTTAGTCCAGTTTAGGTTACCATTTTATCCTTATCATTTAAAATTAACTCTAAGTTAAATAATTTATCTTTTACCATGTCTTCTTGTATTCTTACATTGTATGGTTAATAAAATTAATATATAATTCCAATCGAACACCAATTAGGTCATTAATGTCATATATATTATTATATAAATCTTTTGTCTGATCCTTATATTTTTAGGTCTAATATATAAATTAATTATATAATATTTGTTTTGAAAACTATTTTATGTCAATTTTGACACTATTCGGTATATATTTTTTTAAAAAATATTAACAACATTATTATTTCAAAAAAATTACATTGAATCAATCCTAACGTGTAATATTCACCTAGAAAATTCGTGGATGTTATAAAAACTTTTAAATTTAATTATTTTAATATTTCTAATACCATTTATTTGATTCTTTCATGAATAAGGTAATTACCACATCGTCATTGTGTCATAAATAAATTTATTTATATAATGTCTAAAATATATAAATAAAATACCATGATGTTGGAAATATTTTTATCTTTCTAATAAATATTTATAATCGAATTTATCTTACGTCAATCTCTATATTAAAAATGTTTTATTTATTAAACTTTGATTTTAATTCATTAAAATCTTCTTTGAATTATATAATAATTAATGTCCTAATCTAATACAAGTGGACCTAAATGATAATAGATTCTTCCTAAGGATGTTTTTGGTCGATATAAACTTGTCCAATATATTTTGGACATGTTTTAGGGTAATATTTATATCATTTTTACCATTAATTACCATGTTTACTTTTAATTATAGTAAATAAAAGTAAAAAAGATACTATTCACCAAAAATTATTATCACATCATTGAACCACATTATAATCTTTTGTATTAACCGTGTCTCTCGGATTTTCAAAATTCAACTCACAGAAGCGGTAGAATTATGTTTAATGTGAATTTGCAAAAGCTCATAAGAGATGGGTTAAAGACGGTGAAAAGATAAATAAAATTTTTATATGTCTAAAATTATTATAAACCGACTCTAGTGAATTACATTTAAATTATATATTAATGTGCTATATTCAATAAAATAGACTATTAAGACCACATCAAATGTTTTGATGATATTTTACTTATAGTTCTAAAATAAATTAGGTTGGTCAAACAATGTCAAATTAGTCATTATTACATAATTTGTAGAAAAATAATAATGAAGTAATTGTCATTTTTATATAATTTATAATTTTGACAAAATCCTTGAAATGTGTTATGAAATTTCAACTATGTCCCAGTCATAGTGACGATTGGTTATACATATGACTGGGTTACTTTTCCATTATTTAGTGATCAAAATGGATAGTAAGTAATTATTATTTTATCTTCCATATATGATAATTATATCATAAATATCATATTAATTCTTTAAATATATATGTATTCAAATAGTTGTATTAATAATGAATTAATCTCATTCTTTTTTGAATGTGGTGGCCCACAAGTACGGGTGAAATGATATTTTCATTTTTTGCATAATCAAATAATAATAAATTGAATGATATATTAATATCATGGAATGATAAATATGTCATTATCGACAAACATATATACATTAAATCCATTAATACAACCATCTATAAGAGGAGTTCATGTAAAAAATAATCACATCGGTTGAGGATGTGGAATCCTTCGTACATAAAAATAGACATTTAAATTTCCATTTGTTGGAATATGATGTGTTTATTGGTTGTGAAGTAAAATTAAAAATATAATAATATTTTTATGTTACAGGTTTTATTTAGTTATCATGGTTTATGAATTTATTAATGATTTATAAAAATGAAAAATTGAAAAAAAAAATTGCTAAGAAGAATAAAACTTCTTCAGACAACCTCTTATTGTTTACTTCAAAATCATTCAGTAATTTGTTTTGTGATCGATAAATGGACTATAAGGAATCGAGTGTGAAAGGTTATTATTGGTTTTCAAAATTTAAGGGATGAACAAATGGTTTGTAAATGTATGAATGAATAATATTAATAGGTTCCATAATATAAAAGAGGAGAGAGACAGGCTTTGATTATGTAAAAATATTAAATTAATTTTCAAATTCAAAAGGATAATTATTGATATTATTAAAATATTAAATTATTATGATTCGATAGACACTAATTAAATATATAATAATCATTTTTAGATTATATTTTTACCCATATAATTTATTTTTAACCCTCTATTATCCCTTTTGATAGTTATAAAGACATTGGATTTTTTACTCTCCATGGGTAAAGAAGCATAATATAAGTTGAAAGATAGTCCATAAGTATAGAAATGATTGTATTTTATGTAATATACCAATAAAAATTTAGAATCTATTTATTTTTTTATTTTTAAATTATATAATTAAATACTTTTTATTAAAAAAATAACATTAATATCTATATTAGAGTTATATTTTGGTCCTTATCACATTTTTTAACCATTATTTACACAATTTATCCCTTTATTGTGGAAATAATATTTTTTATGATTACTATGAATAAAGAATAAATTAACACTTAATATTTTCCAAAAATCTAAATCCTAATTTCAACTAAAGAATATATTTTTATATATTAAAAACATAGAATTAGATGGTGTTAATTTGAAACTACACCATAAAAAAGTGATAAAAACAATTAATCATAAAAAATTCATTTTAAAAAAGTTTTAATACTAAATTAAAGTATAAATTTCATTATAAAATAATAATTGAAATATTTTTAATTAAAAAAATTAAATTATAATAAAAATTAAAATTAAAATTTATCATTATAAATAATTTAATATTTAATACATTTTTAGTTAAAAATTTGAATTTTCCCATATTCATTGAAAAGTAATTATTTTTAGAAAAATAAAAAAAAATATCATCATAAGATAATTTTGATATTCGGATTTCAAAAATTTTAACCTTTTTATTAAATCAAATTCTTAAATGAATCATAATTTATTTATAATTTCTTCACCAAATAATAAATAAATACTATTATTTAAGAAGACATATTATTTAAATATAAAATGTATTTTCTATAATTCTACTGCTTATTTCCTAAAAAATGATAAATATATTTTTATTTAGTAATAACATCACATATATATTTTATAATTTTTTTAATATTCAAGTCATCCAATTCAGTGTCTATGTTATAATGGTGATAATTTAAAAATAATATTTCATGGTTCGATTACGCACAGTGTTGGAAGTCATAAATTCTATAGAACATAATTCTGTTTTAAAAATATGTCTAACTTTTATACCAAATAATTATGATATGATTTAATTCAATAACATCATAATATGGAATATGATCCAATGAATTTTAGTATGAAATGATGAAAATATATAATTTCATGAATACTCATTTTCTGAATCAACTACTGATGCGAATGAGAATAAGATATATTTTTTCTACTTAATTCACTTGGATGATATGCTAGTGCGCAATGTTAGATAATATCATCCATTTCTGAAAAAGTAAATAATATTGATGAGATAATTAATATATAGGCCATTATAAATAAAAACTAATATATATATAATAGGAAACAACTAGTGTAAACTGATTTGAGATATCAATGGAATATATTTTTTGAGTAATTAGATATGAACAAGCAACTAGACAAAAATTAAAGAAGAAGATCGATTACATTGATTATATACATATTATATAGATTAAAATACCAGATAAATTATGAACTACTATAAAACATGATTAAATACCTCAAATTTATCCTTTTTTTATACATTGATAAAAATATATTAAAAATGTTTTAACCTACTCTCTTTAAATATCCATTATCGGTAAAAAATACAAAATGAATGAAGAGAATCTTGTTATTTTTTTGAACAAGATTAAATAATTGAAACAATTAATACCAATCTCCCTTATTCTAAGGACACAATAAAAAACCCTACCAATAGGTGTAGGATCAATGTTATTAAAATGTAGAAATATTTATTAAATAATAAAAAAAGCTATCAATCTACAAGAATAATTTCACAATGAAAAATTAGAAAGGTTATGTTTCGTGTTTTTTCATTTTCAAGTTAAATATTTTTGTAACAAAAAATATGGAATTATATATACTATGTTCTTATCAAATATTTATTCTAATATTAAAATCATATATATTTAAATGAGAGGCCCAATGTGACCTAGATCAATGTGTATCCAATAGATCAATAGTTTCTATATTAATTATTAGGGAATATAATATCGTGTTCCGACAAATATTGACCATGTCTTTAAATAACATGTATTTTGTTCCATTAATTAAAAAAAATTAATATGTAGTATTAATATTGATTATTTTATATTATAATTTCTAAATAAAAGTTGATAATTTTACAACGATATAATATGTTATGATATGGAATATTGAAATTATCCATTTTATCCATTGGACTCAAAAAACTATGTATTCTCAATGATAATTGATCATGTTTTTAGGAATAATACAACATCAAACTATGGAATCATAGGCTAGGGTATGGATTTGAAAAACTCATTACCATGTTATATCAAGATGGAATAATGAGAGGGTATGTCAATTGTCATTGGTACCAGGAATGTGCATCACTACACATGACATCTAACTGAACAACCATGTGATGTTGGAGAGTGGTCTTCATGATATAGATACTGGAGAGGATATGTTTTATATAGTGATAGTCTGGGTTGAATTATTATATGAACATTGGGTCATGTAATTTCATGAATACTACCAGAGATGTAATTGTTCCCCTTTATCCATTAAAATGGGGGTTATCAAAAATTAATAAAATCTAAGGCCTTCAGGCCATTCAGGTGTTGGTATATGTTGAACTTGTTTGCATGATCAAATTATTTATGACTAATATTATGAAATAGGTTACATAGATATCATTGAATTACATTATGTATATGTGTTCATAATTTTGTTGATTTAAGACAGTGGTGGATTTAAAATTTTAATATAATTTTTATGAATTTAGGTGATATGAATGTATAAATGTAATGAGTCATATAATTGATTCCTTTTTTAAACTCAAATAAGACAATAATATTTTTTAGAAAATTGTTTTTAAATATATAATTAACATCTTCTATTTTTTTGTGGAATTTTTAATAACAAATAATTCATTTATTATATATGGTAGTTTAATATTCTTTCTCACAAACTACTCATCAAACAACTCAGTAGATTAAAATAATTGATATGGGGAATGATAGATTATTTGAAATATTTTGATCAATGATGAGTCATGAAATCCTTCCATTATAATTTATGGGTTATTAATTAGATACAACACCACACATAATAAATTGGGCTGAAACTAAATATTTTATTATTATTTCATAAAAACTATGGAATTGAGAAAACATATTTTATGACATATATGATTATAGAGATGTGAAAATTTTAATATATTTATTTAAATAAATAAGCATCAAACCTATCTTAAAAAGTAACACCATTATATTTTAAAATAATAATGGGGGATTTTTAAGGGTATGTGATTAGTAACACCGAGATTAAAAAACCAACGAGATATATTTCTTTATATTTAATATCTTAAATAGCTTACAGAACACGTAACAAAGAACCCAGATGTAATTTCATATGATAAACCATTACTACCTAGGTACTAATTTATATTTTAGGAATAATAATAACTAAATTAGGAATTATACTGTTATTCCATTATTTTAAATAAAAATAGAATCATTGAATATAAATATTCATTTTTTCTTAAAAATTAATTTATTCTACAAAAATGTTTAGATATGCTTTTCACACATAAATTAAAATAATATTTTACCAATTTTATATAATTAAGATAAAAAATTAAATTAATTTTTGAAATGATCATAAAAAAATATAGAAAGTTGAATTTTTGGGAGTTTTAAAAAAGGATTTAATTTTTGATGAATAGTGAAAAAAACTATTGAATGTTTCCTTTACATTATAAACATTTTAGGGTTATATAATGTTTTAAAATTAATATAATGTATAATTAGTTAAATTATATTAAAATTTTATTATCTTAGGTCAAATTAGTAAATTTCATATTAAATTTTTATATTAAAAAAATTTATATTTATGATTATTTATTCATTGGAAACTCTCCCTCTCGTCATGATTGCTGGTATAATTTTAAATTGTATTCTGCCACTTCTATAAATATAATTTTGATAAATCGATTCCATATTTAGATTCATAACAATATATACTACCTAACATGTTAAACTTAATTTTGTACTATTATTAATATTAAAAGATATAAAAATTCATTACCATGATTAAGATAATATCCAATTTACAATAGGGATAAACTAAAAAGATAATGGTCTCAATGAAGTTTAAAATTTCCTAAAAAACAATTTTACTGAGATATTTTAGACTTATAACCATAAAGGCTCATTAAAGACATGTTTTGGATGATTTTCAGTAGATAGAAACATGAATGTCATTGAATCTTTAATAAATTTCAATGTGTGTCCCACTTATAAAAGGCCACACATTCTCAACTCCTCTATACTTGTAAAAATTAATTTTATCTAACCAAAATTTCCTAAATAAAATAATAAGTCCGTAAAAACATCTTCGATCCATTTTTATGATCATAAATCCATACTGTAATGGATTTTGGTTCAAAAAATTGAAATTGTCTGAATAAGAGGTTGTGTTCTTCGATGAGTTTATTTTATTGTGATTCCTCTTTTACTGCCATTATATATTATTAATTGGTGATTTTAAGATATCCATTTTATATTCAATATAAATATATATTATTATAATAATGAAATTACATATTTATATATCCCCTTCAATTAAATGTGAAATGAAACCATCGATCATGTGTAAGGAGGACTACTACCCTATGAACTGATATAATATGTTCTCCATAAAAACATTTAAAGGCCATACATAATGATGTATTTAACGCATGTAATAAAATATGTTTTATTATTTTAATTATTTTATTATAATATCATATATATATTCATGCATTGTATTTCATGAACACATGACAACGTCGCTCACCTGTACAATGGACTATTTACTCTTGAAGTGATGTGATTAGTTTTTCACTTACATCTATCATAGAAAAAAGTATAGATAAATTAAATAACAATATGGGATATATAATACATTGTATTTATTTTTAAAAAATAACATATAACCTAAATCTGAACTGTTTCACCAGTTATGGAAATGATAACCTCACTCGCACATATGTACAACCTTACATCTAAACAAGGTAATATAATCCATTATACATGTTATAAATTATATAATGATTATAAAATATTATATTCCTAACCAAATAATTAGTATTAACATTAATTTAATTATTGATATTATGAAACCATATAATATGAGTAATAACATGTTCATTAATGATAATACACGTAGGAGAAAACAAGGAAATTAACCCATATAAACAATTGTAATTATGAAATATTATCCCAAAATTCATTGTAAAATGTTATAATGGGATAATGTCTGACATTTAAAATATATATCTAGAATAAAATTAAAGAAAATTTTGAAATCATTATAATATACATTAATTTTTTTTCTATTAAGAGGATGATTGATGTAGGAGACATCATCACAATTTCCCTTCTATTGAGGAATATTGTGGTTTTATAGAACTTATTAATTATGTATCGTTTATCTATTTCTTCCTTGATATGTAATATATTTATTAATTTACAATTACTGTAATCTCATGTTTTCATTTGAATTATTTCATTCAAAAATAATACAATTGAAAAAAATTATGTGGCAATGAATTTTATAACACAATTTATTTTGATTTTGGTTTATAATTATTTTTCATAGTATTTAACATAGTAAGATTATGTGTGTAAATAATTTTTTGTATCTTAATTTTTATATTCACTTAATTTATTTGGATTTAACATTTATAAACTTAATTTATTCAATACTCATTCCCCAAATTAATGTAATGATTTTTAAGGGTTTATTATATAGCATCATTTAAATTGTGATAGTTAATATTTGAATTTTAATTTATGGAAATTACTGAATCATTAAAAATAATCCCAATTAATTTTATTCTACATTGATTCTTCAATAATTTTTTTTGTAATGGTAAAATGTCTCCAAACTATTATAATTAAAATGAATGGTATTTTTATTAATAAAATCCAACTTCATTTCTCTCTCCAGTCAATAATAAATTATTATTATTATCCATGTTTTCTGAAATTATTATCAAAAATATTTTTATCCATTTAAAATGGAATAATTTATGACATTTTTATTTATTTTTAAATTATATGTAATCTTCATGTTGTTTTATAAAAACTATTTATTTTTATTCCACCAAAAAAGTGAAATGAATCATTATTTTATGGTGTACAACATGAAAAAAATATACATCCACCAAGACCACTCAATTAATTAAGTATTATTAATAATAATCAAAGTTTATTTTCACATAAATCTATTTCCAAAATGGTTTCTTAAAATATATTTTTAAAAGGTCATTTCTGAGAAAAAGGTTGTATTTCATGAAGAATTGTATTAATGACAGTTTTATCATATTTATATTAATCTATAATAATAACCCTCTATTTTTCGTAAACACCACATAAAATATGTTTTATTGATACAATCCTTTTTATTTCAAAGGATTTTTTATTGTATTTTTTTCAATGATTATAATTGGAATCTGAAATAATAATTCATTATTGTATTCATTAAATTTCATTTAAAATAATCACTATTTTTTTATCATTAGACATTACATTTACCCTAAATATATATATTATTTACCATATATATGTTTTTAAATAATACATATAACATTTCTAGATATTTTATTATATATATAATTTTATTTGTTTAATGGTAGAAATGTTGATAAACATATATAAATTACTAATGTTTTTTATATTATGGCACATAGTTCGTGAATTAAATATATTATTCGATATATGAAGAATTATTTTTACATGTCGTGATTAGTGGGGGATTAAATTTTATAACCCCTTAATGAATCAGTAGTCTCTAGAGGTTAATAAGAATGTTAATATTAAATTGGTATATATATATATTGTTTTACCATTTACTTCGTTAGGAATGTAGTTATAATTTTTCATGTGATTTTTTTAATGGCATTATCTATGGAGGCATTTTATTTTTAGTTTATTTATTAAATGGAATGTGTTTTTAGTTATTTATCATTCCATATTGATTAAAACTCATCTATTCATGAAAGTAATTCTATTAAAATGTAATATATATTCATCTGTTTACCATTCTATATTTATTACGCTTATAGATTCATTATATATTCTTCATCACAGAACACATAATATGAATATGATTTCAAGTATATATAGTTCCATTTAAAAAAATTCATGATCGATTAATATGACATATTTACATTTCTGTGCTAGAGACAATAATGATATTTTCAATAAAAAATAATGTTTTAATCAGTTTATTCAAATTAAATATTTTCGTAAATTATGTATATATTTTATGAATACTACTAAACTATTTGATCATTCAAGTTGTCACTCAATATATTTTAAGGAATGTTTATAATTTAGACAGTAAATGCAGGTTTCTAGGTTTGTGATCATATAGTTGGTAACATAAGAGGCTTAGTAGGAACACATGGAACTATAATTAGGAAGGCATAATTTAGTGAACATAACCCTATGATATACTCTGAGGATAACTATATTAGAACATACTATTATTTTTGTATGGTAAAAACTATATATGTTTCCTACTAATTAATCCCAATATGGATATTAAAATTGATTTTGTATCTCGAATTGATGTACCTAAGAAAAATTAATATAAAAAAGGAATGTTGCACTTAACTCGAGCATCACATGGTACTTGAAAATATGTCTTACTATGCTATATTTTTTACACTCCCAAGGGATATTTATTAGATAAAAATCAATTTATTTACAACCCATTATAATAGATTTCAATATATGAGGAAAATAAATGTCTGGGGATAATCCTAATATATATTAGTCTGAAAAAAACATTTCTTGATTTAGAAATAATATAATTGATTATATAGATTTTACACTATTGACTATTTTTTCCCACTCACTATTTTTTATTCAATTGATGAAACATAGATGAATTATGTTAACATCGAATATGAAGGACAATGTTGTGACCAGGATAAACAAAATGGGATGATCCAAGTCTTAAACTCTATCATTATTATTCATATTCATTTATTATAAAATATTATTAACAACATATATCATTACCAATTATTTAACTCACCAATGAAGGAAAGGATTCAATTTTCGGAATGATCATTGGGGGGATACCATCGAGAAAATAAGGAATATTTCTATAAATTCAAAACTATATAAATAGATTCCTCAAAATGATTCTCAATGGAAATGAGAAATGTTTTATGTTTGGAAAAAAAGGGATTAAATAAATATTTTCTAGGAAGAAAATTGAGTATGATAGATGAAAATAAATATCATTATAGGGATTATGTTATATTTTTCTATATTAAAAGTTGGGGAACTTCGAATTACCCAATGGTTGAAAAAATTATTTATTGGGAACCAAAAATTTTACTGTGGATATAATTTTACCGATGATATTTTTCTTATATGAATCATGAAACATATAAAGATTGTTTTATATTTTTAACCATATATGTCTATATTTACATAATATTTATTAATAAAACTATGAGTTTATAATTTTATAGATGATAATAAGTAATTTGTAAAAAACCCCACTTTTGTAATTTTTGTGTTCTAGGAATATGTCATGATTAACTTTATTTATTGAAATACAATTTATGGGAATACAAACAATTGGTTTGGTATATAAAATATATATTTGTGGATGAATACCATGACTTTTATGGAAATATGTTTATCATTTCTTTAACATTTATGGATTCTAATATATATTATGTTGAGGTAAATAAATATTATTACCCTTTGGATGGGTTATTGTAATTATATTAATATTGTTTTAGAAAATGGAAAACCCATATTCTAGGTGACAACCCATCACACATGGAAATGTTGCGAGACTTAAACACATAATAGAATGAAAAATGGTTGATTTTTACCACTAGAATACATGTTGTAATAGTATGTTTGAAAATATTTTTACATAAATAATTTGATAGATTAATATTATGCTAATTTTTGGAAACATATTATTGGCAGAAATAATTTTTATATTGATATAAATAATGATGTTTTGGGATATGTTTAACAAGGATTGGTATATATAACCATTAGGTTATTTTTAAATGATTTATTAGGAAACATTAAATTAATGTTTTCAGTTTTGATATTATAAATTTATGGGATTACCATTGTGGTGAACAAATTATACATTGTTCAGAATATTGAGGATAATTGGAATGTTGGGTTAATTATTTTTTGAATAATATTAGTTGAACTGTTAGTGGTATTTTCAAGTAAAATGTCTTTGTTATTCATATTAAGGTTAATAATTAGTAACCATTTGAGCTTTGAATAATATTTAATGATGTGATGAATATATTATTATTCTTTTATGGATCTTATGAATCATTAAATGATAATTTCAGGGCATAAATCATAAAAAATTTCTAATAGATTTAAATTTCATAGAATACGAAATGATGTAGAAATTGGCTGAAGCATAATAGAAGGATGGAATCATAATTAATAGACCTCATGTAAATATATTTTATTTTATTCTAATAGATTATATTAATTCACAAACATTAGGAAAAGGATATTGAGAAAAAAATAACGTATTACCTTTGTATTAGAACAATAAATGTCGTTGAACTCATCATATATTTATGGTTTTGAGGTCCTCAGCTCTCTATTGATCATTCACAATTTTGTGATCAGTGATCTCTCTAAGTATATATTTTTAGTTAATCATTTACCCAATTTCATTATCATCACATTCCATCAATTGTCTCCAATGTGGAAAAATATTTATGAGTTATTCCTAATGAACGTTGAATTTCTATTTATTTATTAATCATGATTAAAATTTATTCACCTCATTATAATATGGGTTTTAAAGAAGTGTTATTTACCAATGGGAAAATTTTGATTTTTGAGGTCAGTAATTAATTTTAAGAACATTATTTATTGATAGTGGGGAGAAGGTAGCACTGTGAGATTTTAAAATAAGAAAAATATATTTTATAGTGTATGTGACACGGATCCTCGATCTTAAATAACCGATGTGGTAAATTTTATAAAATTTAATATCTTCCATGGATATTAGAACATGCAACCCTTGACATAAATGAGCTGTAATATAATATATAATTATAAAATTTTTATGAAATAGGAATGTTTTAATATTATTACCTAAATTAATAAAATTTTGTATATATATTGATTAAAATAAAATTGGAATCATATGAAGGGAAAATATTATATGAAAAATAATATTTCTCTAGGAAAAAGTTTATCCACTCTTTGAAGGCATAATTTAAAAAATATTTTTTACAAATTTATAAAATAAATTTTTTGAAATTATATTAATTTTGGAAATTATTATATTAAAATACATGGAGGGGGAAATTTTTGAATATTTGAGAATATTATTATTTTTTCATGATTACTAAAATTCAATTTTTTTTAAAAAAACATTTTTTTATAAATAATTCACATGGATTAATTTAATATTGAATTATTTTCAGTAAAAAATAATGTCAAACCTAGATGTTGGAATAATTTAAAATTTGATTCATCCGCTTATATGTAATAAATTTTGAAAATGTATTACATATTTGGAATCATAATAATTTATATTATCTATTTATTTAAATATAATTAATGATCATTTTGAAACTTAAATGATGTAAAAAATAATTATCAAGAATATGGTAAAAAATGATTTACCGTTGGTTATAATAAAACGATAAGTGTAAAAATGAACTACCAAATTGAAAATATCCTAGTTTCTAGACAAAAATTGAAATTATCATCTATATGAATCATTAATAATAAACCATTTTTAATGATTTTTGAATTATATAAATGTGGTTGTAATTGAATATTTTCAAACATTCCATGTTCATCCTCTATCCCCAATTAATAAAATCTTCCCCTTCTCCTCCCCTATTAACACATTCAAAAACATTTAGTTAAACATTACCCACCGAAATCACATATATAATTTTCTCCAATCATTATATACTCATGTATTTGATTTAAAATTCATCCATGTAAGGAGATTGGTGCAATCCTAAAGAAATTGTCTTAATTTGAAGTATCTCTCTTAAACATGATTTTTTATTTCGATTGATATTTATCGTCATTTAATTTTTATTAAATAATTATTATATAAAAATAAATTTATATTATATATACTTTGATGTTATTGTTTTATGATCATATCCTATATCAATCTCATATTTAATCTAATGGGAAGTGGAACCGTTGATCACGTGTAAGGCAGAATACCACCTCTCAAACAGATGCAATTCATTTTCAATCACCATCATTAATGGATTAATACAATGATGGATTTAAAAAATTTATATTACATTTATTATATTTTTATACTCATTTAATTATAATATCACAAAATTATTCTAAGATTACATGCCATTTAAAGTGTGAAAATGTCGCTCGTGTGTATGGAAGACTACCGCCTCACGATGAAATGGGATGTGTTTTCCATTTATGATTTACATGGAATATAATAAGGATAAATTTAATAAATATAAGTTCTATATATGAAATAGTATTTATATTGGATATTTAATATATCTCCAACTTCCTTAATATTCCACACATTAAGGAAATGGTATTGTCTCTACTGTATGCGTATGAATTCTCATCCCTAATAAGTGATGTCATACATTCTCCAAGATCAAATTTCAATTTTGATTATAAAATTGAAGATGAAATATTTTTATCTATTACCTTAATATCATTAAAGAGATAATATAACTATATAATATGTATGAGAATTAGAAAATCATTGAAAAATTATGCATTATAAAATAAGGGTATTGAGACCCAAATCAATTTAAAAATTCAAACATTATTAACATGTGTGTAGAAAAATATTATAAGGGGAAACTATATGACCCATTTGATATTATTGTGGTTTGATTATAAATTTATAAAATAATTAAAAACATTATAATGATGGTTAAATAACGTTCCAATATAATAATGTGTGTGGTAAGGGACTATGTCTCAATTTTCCTTCATTGAGGCATAATATAATGTTATGAACATAATTTATATTTTATTTTTTATATAAAAACATATGACATGTAATATCCTGATTCATTCATAATTCATGGTATATTTAAAATCTTTTTTAATTATGTCATCTAGGGGAATATAACCTAAGAATTACCATTTGGTAAAAAATTTCATAACTCAATTTCATTTAAATGGGATATATTACTTATTAATTGCATTTTAAATTATAAGATTATGTATGTAAATAATTTTGACTATATTATGTTTAATTTAAACAATTTTTTTTAAATTTGATATACCAAATTTATTAATTTATTAGTTATTAAATTATTTTTATGATCTTTATATTGGATTACATAACATTATCATTTTAATGAGGATTAATTATAATTGAATTTAAATTGAAGGAATTTTTTGGAATTTTTTTTAATAAAACACTTTGTTATTATTATTCTATTTCTATTCAATGAATTTTCAAGTAATAGTACCTTTTCTACAATCTCTTCAAATTAAAATGAATAAGAATATTTATTCATGACGTCTTAAATCATTTCTATCTTTAGTGAAAACCCAAATTTTATCAGAATCCACATTAAAAATAATATTGTTTCTCAACATTCTATAAATTATTTATTAATGAAATTTTATATCTATTATTACTTTTTATAAAAAAATTGAAATCAATATTCATGTTGTTTCCAATACAACACATGTTTGAATTTTACATATAAATTGAATGAAGTATTTGTTCTAACATCTATGGAATGAATTGTCAAGACCAATCAATGTTTGAAATGTTTCCACATATGTTTGGAAGGTTATTTTAAATGACAATTATTACCAATTTTTTTTTAAAATTAATAGTTTTAAAATCGGTTTTCAATATGAAAATTAAAATTTCCACAATATTTGTTTATTAAAATTTGTATGGTTTACATATTCATCAATGTACAAAATCCTTTATATTACTTATAATAAACATGGAATATTAACAACTGACACCATACTTATTATTTATAAGGATGTTCAATTGTTATTTTGACCAAGGGATGTATTGAAATTGATATTCAAGATTCATTTTTGTATACATTAACATTCCCAAGAAATACTCACATTAATGTGATCATGGGACATTAAATTTACACTAAATATCAATATTGTTTTTCATGGATATATTTATTTCATATACCATATATAATTTTTACATAGGGTGTTCTATATTTAATTCTAATTTTTATAATATGAAATATTGAATAATCTATATTCTTTACTCAATACAAATATTTTATGGCATTGAAAATTGTTCATCAAATAAATGGATTATTCAATATATGATGAATTCATTAGATAAAATGTTTTGGGAGGGGATAATAAGTACACATTACCTCAAGTTACCGATAGTGTTAAAAAGAAATGAAATAATCTAGTATTAAAACTGTATCTACATATAGTTTTAAAACATCATGTGGAAGGTCATGACCGTATATGTATCATTATGTGTCTGATCATGACATCAAAATAAAAATCATTTACTTCATTAAGAATTATTTTTTTATTATCCATGAAATATTCAAACTGAAATTGTCATTGGATGAGTTTCACTCAGAGTTTACTAATAAAATGTAATGTTTTTACTTACTTACAATTATATATTAACAAGTCATTATCTATTCATGATAGTCAATATTTTTAAATGGAAATTATATTAAATTTCATTCCTTTACTTATAGATAATCCTTATAGATACTTGATAGATTCCTCGTTACATAACACTTACTTTGAATTTGATCTAACCATTATGTTCTCCTATTACAAGTATTCATTATATGTAATATGTCTAATATGGATGTATATTCTAGGAGGAAAATTATATTCTTGAAAAAATTTATTTTTGGATTTAATAATAAAAATTAATTCAATACTCATGTATATATGTAGTTTACCAAGGCTACTAAAATATTAGTTCCATCGGGATTTGATTTACAGTATTTTATGAATATTTAATAAATAAGAATCTAGTTCTAGGTTACTATTATTGGGTTCACTACATAAAAATTTCATCATTAAAGGATATCCTGTGGAAATTTAATTTTCTTACCTATAGTACCCCTCAGATAAGATAGTTTCGATTAAAAGAAACAAACATCCCATCAAAGAGGGAAGGAATCTACAGTAGATTGATTGATCTAGAAATACTTCATAGATGTCTAATATCAAGATTCGTTAAATTTGGCATGAGAATAACATCAGAAAATCCTCATGTAAGATGATGTATTACAGAATCATGTTGTGTATCATAAATCTCTACATGTTAGTATCCTATGAAGATGTGAATTTCTATTCACTAAAGATGATGACCCAAAATTATTTAATAATAATGAACTTTTATCCTATAAGTTAAAAGCATGTCGTATAAAAATCAAATATTGAATGAATATTAGAATTATAAATTAAATTACATGCACTGAAAACATATTTATTTTGGTAAATCATGTATTGTTAGTTAATATTATTTTTTTCAGAAGGTTTTTTGGGAAGAATAATTATAATGAGGGTAATGCCCAAACATATAAGGAATGTTTTGTTTTAAATGATTTGTATAGCATCAATTAATATACTACAAATAAATCTTTTAACAAATTTCTACGTTGATCTTAACCATAATTCCTCATTTAATAGCATCTCACTATTATTATAAAAGTAAAATGATAAATTTTTAAAACCCTATTATAGAATATTGGAAACATAAGAAATATTTTATTCTAATAAAACAAATTTTCGGTCTATTTAATTTAATTAAGTAACCACACAGTCAGATTATATTTTAGATTAAATTAAAATAAATATAAACAATATATTGTTAACAAAAAACAAATTAATATTTATGAATCAACCATAATAATAGTTGTATGTTAATAATAATTTTTAAGAATTTAAATTTCTTAATTATATTTACATGTTTTTTCACCCTAAATAAAACTAATTTTTATCACGGTTTGTAAATTTAATTGATAGTTTTTTTAATATAACTATACTAGGTACAACTTTTTTAAAAATTCAATCATATTTTTAGGGATTAAATTTAAATTACTTATATAAAAATTTGTTATCATGTTAAAAACCAAAAATGGTAAATTTGAAAAATATTATAGTAATGGACTTAGAAAATGTGAAAAATTGTGTGAAAATGATTTTTTAAGAATTTATCAACCTATAATATCCTCCAACTGAATTATTACCCATTATTGGATCCACTTGAAATTTTAATATTGATTCTACTATTTATATTTTTACTGTAATGCCACTGAACTCACATATAATTGGATGCATCAACCCCCAACCTCTTGATGCTCCCAAAGACTCATGGACTAGATTTCAAATAAAAATTCACGAGAACACCATTATTTTTTTGGGGTTTTTCATCTAAAAGGACCCCCAATTAATAACTTAATTTAATTTTAAAGGATCTAATTATAGGAGTAATGTATCATTTCCAATTACTTATTTTTAATTTATTTCCTTGCATTTTTTCCTATACCCCCTTTGAATAGTATCTTACCAAATGAAATAGTTATATCAGTATCATATTTATACATTATATTTATTAAATTTAATAATTGTCATTTCTCTACCCTCCCCCCAACCAATCAAAAATCAAAAATATCACTAGTATTACATGAAATATTTTTCCTATATAATACATGTGATACATTTTTTCAAATAATTAATTGTAATATTATTTAAATTTTATATTTAATTAAGAAATATAATAAATAGATAATTTTAATGTTTCTTCAATTATATAATAGTTACCACATTTTTTAAGATCTATATAATTTAAGAATGAAACCCTTGTGTGTGTGGACACTATATATTATATAATTAAGTGTATTTTATTTTTCTAATAAATGTTTATTCATTATATTAAACATCAGAAATTCAATTAAACACCATAATAACATGTATCTAATATCATTAAAATTAACTAATTGTGATTAAATTAAATTAAAATATCATTATTAATAATAATTACTCATTAATTATAACATATTATTATTTGAGATCATGTAACTACATACATGAACAATGCTACAAATTTATATCATGAATGACAATAGAAATGTATATAATATTATTATTATAAAGAAATTATAAATAAATATTTCATTTAAGATTATATATTTTTTTATGATATTGAATTATTTATTATCATACTATCATTTGATAAAAAAACTTTTCCCCAAGAAACTCATCAATAATTTTGACCACTATATTATTGAATAAAGATATCATGGAATTAAATTATATATTTATAAATCACTATAAATAATATATTATAGATATATAGTATGATTATGTAATATTAAACTGTAATAATTGAATGATAATCTATCTCAGCACTTACGCCAGGCATGAAACAACCAAAATAACAAACAGAAGATGATAAAATTGAGAAATAACTAAAAATTAAATTTATAATAAATTATTATAATTAAATGGGATATATATATATAATTAAGGATAATAATTAGGTTTTTCATTTTTTTGTTTTTCATACATAATATTTTAAATCGTTTTTTGTAGTTGGGAGTAAAAGGTTAGAGTTTCTCATTTAAAATCTACTCAGGTCACCCATGTCTTGTAATATAATCCTAAAATATTTTATATTATATATATACTTCTAATAGAAAAAATTATAAAATTATTATATATGTATTCATGATTATTAGTGTTTAATTTTAACTTCATTTAATAGGTTTTTTTTTGAATTTCTTAAAATTAATAGTTTCTTAAAAATTAATTTCTTTTCATTGACTTATTGTGATTATTTTTCATCCCAATAATCATGGTTAATTTATATTATCATATGATTGTGAGAAATATTAATTCCAAATTAATTTATATATATATTTTTAATTATTTCTTATTAACTACATTCTGATTAGATATTACTTTGAATATTCTGATATTTGTAAGGTTTTTTCTCTACATAACATTATTTTCATAAGTTCAAATAATGCCAATTTGATAACTGTTTAAAAAGATGGATTTTTTAATTTTTAATATAATATTATAGTGAATTTACTTCTTCTTTTTATATAATAGAAATTATGTTTTAATTCATCATAAAATAAAATTTTGTTATGAATAATTCTCATTCTCTAAAAATTAGCATTTTCTATTCCAAACAAATATTCACTCATCCCAATAGATATACCCATTATTATTTTGAAATAAAAATCATTTTTTTTAACATAACCGATTCATTTTACTTATTTTAAAATAAAACATTTATCACTTCATTTAGGATTTGTAGTTTAAAAAGTATATTTTCTAAATATTTAAAAATAATTTCCATTATGAATTTTTGTATCATAATTTACATAATTTCTATATGAAAAGTATTATTACTTTTCATGTATCCATTATTGAGGATTATTTATTTATGAATATGGGTTTTTAATATTTTACTTCCACATTTTGAAAAAAAATCAATATAACCTATAACTTATCATTTACCAATATGGTAAAATAAATTTTAAAAATGTATTTATGGATAGTTTGACTCTTATAAATATTATTTTATTAAAAATAATCAACTAAAAGTACTTATATCTCTTCCAAATTAATTTTTTTAATAGAAATTTAAAATATTATTATTATTTAAAGAATAAAAAATATTTTAGAAAATTAATTTAATAAATATATATAACATTAAATGATTATTTATTGTCAATAAAATTTTGGGAATATATTTTCATAGAAAAAATACAATTAAATACTTGTATCATTTATGGAAAAATCAATATTTTTGTAAGGGTAAAATAAAAAAAATTTCTCAATGAATTTTATTTACAAAAACATTTTTAATTATTTTTTTTGGATTTATAAGAGATTAATCTTCTTTGTTTTTATATGTGATTTTTCTAATAATTTATATAGAGTGTTAACAAATTACTTCTAAAATCTCTTATATTTCTAGAGTTACTTTTCATGAATTGAATTATATACTCATATTTAAAAAACAAATTAGTTATTAAATATTATGTATCTTACTATATAATTTGGATATCTCATTATTTTATACCATTTAGAAATAAAATGAAACCAATTTAAGATAAATAATTTTTAGTGTATCATTATTTATTGATATCTTTTTGAACACATAAATTTTTAAAGATCATTTTGGTTGGGTTTCTATGTCATTGTCTCCTTCAATAAATGATAGGTGTATGGTTAACCCCAGGGTTCAAGAGACATGTCTCCCAATTCCCATAATGATTCTGTTAAACTGTTATTAAATGATTTAACATTATTCTTGGGATGTATCTTTCCTATTTAGTGATTGATTCCAGGGGGGTCAAACATTGGTTTCCCAATAATTCTCATCAGGTTTACCATTTTCACCATTCATAGAAACTGCATATGGTTCTAACATCCATACCTAGTTATAGACCTCATTTAAAATGAAATAAAGTTGTTTAGGAATTATTTCCCAATGGATGTTAGGAACTCATATTTGTTGGTAGGATTGGTGGTTAGGAACATTCCACCAATTTAGTGGGAATTATTTCATATTTTGTGAATCTATAATATATTTAATATATATTTTTGAATCACTTCAAAATACTAAAACGAGACTGGTTACCCCAAAAAAATGACCAGGTATTGAAACATTTGTATGTCTGCAGGTTATATTAAATATATAATTTTTATTTATCTATGTTCCTTAATTAGATTCCCTATTTTCCATATCAATTTTTAGTTATTTCTATTTTTATGAAGTATTACTAGGCACTATGAAGTATCTTGCAATCATGGGAGGCAGTTTGTGTTTCAATGATAGGATTTAACCTTTATGTGTGCCTTAGATGTCATATGATTAAACAGAATACAAACGAGTAGACTTCATTTTAGTTGTGAGGTATAACATCATGTATAAATTACATATATGAGGTTATATTTGAACCAAGTATAGATCTCAATCCTTATGAAGGTGTCTTATGTATGCTATATAAAACATTAATCAGATTCATTGTAGTATGATCTTCTGTAATCCCATTAATAGTCAGTGATAAGTAATGAATTACCATGATGATAATTTCTACATGGTTTACCAGTATGGAAATTCCTTCAGGATTTTTGCATAGGTGGATTCTCTTTTGTGGTGTAGTTGTATCATTCTACTAAACATTCTATACACTAAAATATTTCAATGGTTGGGAAAATTCTTGATATGGATTATATTATTATTGAAAATCCCTAAGCCTATGTGAGAAGTGCATGGTGTGGTAAAATTGGTATATAAATTGATTAGTCTCACTACATATGGATATAGGATTTATGAAATGGTGCAGATATAACGTGGTGTTTTCTATGAAGCTCAATCCTTACGAAGGATTCCAACATATCTTGTTTATAATATGAATCAGATTTCATGTATTTCATTTAGTTTCTTATCCCTTTGATTGTTGATAAAGAATGATGAAACCATATGAGTTTTTGAGTCCCATGGGTTATAGTGTTATATAAATATATAGTAGTACATTCACATTGATCGATTACCTTTAGATCATGGTCCATTCGAAGGAATACTATGTATCATTATTACAATTGGTGATTGTGTACTCATATTTTAAATTGACGTATGACCTGTATGTCTTTCAAAATATTAATAATTCCCCATGGTTTCTATGTGAAATTCTTCACATGTTAGATATTTATCATGTGCATGTTCTTGTTGTCTATCTCGCATGTCCTATGTTCTTTCAAAACATGTCTTGATTGTCTTCCAGACATTTATAGAGTGTTTGTTATGAATTGTTGACATGTACTAGGGTTTCTTTCAGGATTGAAGTAGACATATCATAGGGTTGTCATGTGATTTGAAAAAAATGAATAGTTGATCGTTTTAGTGAAAAATCTATATATATGGGGTACATCATGTGATCAACACATGCATATCAAAAATTTTCATGACCAAGTATGATATGCCAGGATGATATCACAGAATATGGCTAGAAATTATGGAGGGTCTACATGAAATGGATGATATTTATAGATTAATTTAAAATATTTTTAAATATTTTTTGATGGAAATTAAAATACATGGATTATATATTTAGAGGGACCCGTGTTGATCGAATGAAATTAAAAGAGGACTTAATATGAATTTTACAACATATCGAGGTGTAATCTCATGATATGGATTGGTCATGAAAAGAAAATAATGAATTCAGAAGAATATTATCATATAATTCATAATTTTTTCCATTTTTCTTTTACAGACATATTTTATTTATATTATAATGTTTTTAAGAATAATAATGAAGTAATTTAAGGTGAACATGTATGAAAATGGAAACACATCTTCAAAATATTATAGGTGATATAGAATTCAACCGTGTGATCAAAAAGGTGATCACACAGAGTGAATATTAATTATACAATAGTCTTTAATTTTTTCATTCAATATTACCTAGTTGAAGACATTTACGATCTCATGGATTTCTACTCTGAGTAGTCTACCATTTTCCACTCCCCCGAGTGGTGACGATAGTAGTGCATAATGCAGTTTTTGTGCTAAATTGGTTAAAATTATAGGGTTATTCACCCCATCTCTTCAAACTTGTATGATGTTTGTATCTTAAATATATGGGATTTAGTCGGTTTTGGGAATATCGCATCTTGTGCTTCACATGATCCTATCTCAACTTATCCATAGAGTCACATTATAGACAATGACTGGATGAACACTCAAGCATATCTATATTTATTGGATATGTGGCATACCAAAGGTATTTCACCATATCATGTTGACATGCCAGAGTGACTTTTTAAGATCATGATAACATCTTTGGGAGTCCTCTCGAGATAATGTAACCTATTTAAAGACATTTTCATGATCGAGTGAGACTTATTCGGGGCTATTCATGAGACCAAGATTTCCAGAGGCCACATACAAAACCATGATTTCATGTCATAAGGTTCTCCACTACAATTTTATGACAATTCAAATCAATGGGGATCCCAAATGGTTTCTAACCCCTTTCATTGGAAAATGAGAATATCGTCCCTTCAATATAAGATTCTACCTTTTTTATTTTTTATTATTTATTTTATAATACTACTGACCTTTTTGGGTTGGTTTTGTTCCATGGAGTCGCATGATTAGTAGAGTATCTCTTTGTGTCGTGTTATCATTTTCATAGATAGTCTCTTTTTTTTTTTGATTCTCCACGTGATTAAATTAACATGTTAGAGAGATTTCATAAGGATGACCTAACATGTTTGGGTGTCCTTGTGAGATCAAGCTATCAATCAATGATTCATTTTCATGACTGAGATGATATTTTTGACCCTTTTCGAGATCAATTATTCTTTTAAAGAATGTTTTTTGAGATCAAGTATAAAAAATAATGGACCTATACATGGTTGATGGTGATCAAAAGAGGTATATAACTACTTGATATTAAACACTTCACAAAATTTACTACATGAAGCTTCTACCTCTATTAAATATATATAATTATTTTGTGATGGTATTCAGGTAATCGTCAATAATCTATCACCTAACACAACACATGATTGGAGTATATTAGTAGGTATCCTAAATATGATCATCAGTGATTTTTTTATACCCACATAAGAAAATTTGGAAATGACTTAGGGGATTCTTGTGATAAATAATTGATCATGTGAAGTTCATGACCTATTTTCATAGCCATTTAAGGGTCATGAGATCACATTTCTTTTATGTGGTTATGTTATTCACATTATTCCACTTAATAGAATTCATTAATGGATGATACTCCGTAATTTTTCCTAAGGAGAAAATAATACCAAACATTAGGTATCATTTCAATTATATTATTGATGATTCTCATTTGGATGGCATCAACACCCCCCCCCCCCATACCTCAATAGAGAGGTCCACATGGATAGTTACTTAGTTCAGGAGAGAATAAATTCCCAACTGATTTATTAATGATTCTATTGATCAGTGTCATAAAATGCATTCGGTCTCCCATATGACTATTGAAATTACATAGTTCACCCAGTAAATATGAGAGTGATGGATCCATTCACTCAATTGGTCAACATAACTCTAAGAGATCATTTAATTTATAGTATAATGTGACTTCTTTGCAAGACCCTTATACAATATATTTTTCTTTAGATCTCATTATTGTACATGTTAGCAAGATTCAATCGTGTGATATATCCATGTGAATACATTATTATAGTACATGTTAATTGGAATCACAAACCAATTATCATTAGATTTGTACAATATTGATAAATTATTTCACCCTCATATCTATTCTATAGGCTTCATGTGATCTATTTCAGTGGTCATGTCATCGCATGGATGATATGCCGTTTTCTTGACCATATCATTGTCACACTATAACATGTATTATGATAAATCAAGTTTTCATGAGACTCAATATGGATCACCTGATCATTATATTCCCCATGGGTTCTAGAATTTTTGATACCTATATTGTTTCTTGTGATTGTGAATTATTGTGTGGTTAATGATATTTACACGATATTATTTTATTTATGCACCTATTTTTCGAGGATTTCATTCCCATCAAGAATACACTTCTTATTTATGTATAGATGGATTAGTGTTCTCAATCATATCAATGTTTAGCCATAAAAAGGTCTATAATATATGGGGATCTAAAATAACAACCATATGGGTCATGGTTTATCCAACAATGAGGATTTAAAGGGTATTTTATCAACTAGACATCAATGATATCCCCTAAAATGCATACTTTATTTTATGGATATTTTTTGTTAGAGATTTAGTAATTATGTCACCTGATTACAAACATCCATCTTTTTTTCTGTAAAATACCCTTAACTATATTCAAATGATGATTTATAAAGATAGTAAATTGGTCAAATCACCCCTCTACTTTTTTTATATATATTGGAAAAATTCACTTATGGTCTTAATTGTAGACATCTTTCCCATTATCTAATATTCCGATGTTAGTTGACAATAATAATATTTTACATGAAAAATCCAAGAATATATTAAATCAAAAATGAAAATTGAAAGAAGGTAGTATGTTCATTGATGAATAGTGGTTTCCATTCAGGAGTAGATAGACCCTCTAAGAGTCATATATCATATTTCATGTTATTCATTTTTATGTGGTGATATACACTTCTCAATAATTAATGATATATGTTTTGAAAATTATCAAATATCTAATTAGATGATGGTGTCATGTCACTATTTCATTCCATCTATCGCTTAGTGAAGGGGGAGTTTTTCTTTGCGATAGAATGTGGCATAGGGGAATACACATTATTGGGGATATGAGTGACTAGTTACTTTCTAATATAA
Source organism: Viscum album (assembly GCA_963277665.1). Classification (NCBI taxonomy): domain Eukaryota; kingdom Viridiplantae; phylum Streptophyta; class Magnoliopsida; order Santalales; family Viscaceae; genus Viscum; species Viscum album. The sequence continues at coordinate 2,078,630,106 of OY728152.1, read as the reverse complement.
ATTCATTGTATGAAAATAAAAAAAGTACACCAATGATAAGGGAATTATCACCATCATTAATGAGAATATTTGAATCGGGTTGAAACTATCACTATTCATTTCCTTTAATAATAAGATCAAAATCATCCTCTATCATAGAGGGACCTCAAAAACCACTATATTTGATCATCAATATCCTTATTTATTGGTTGAAAATTGTGTGGGATCTTATTGGGATATAAATGATGGTAGGGAATATTCATTATATGCCTACAAGGTGAGTCTGATGGAATCCCAGAGCCTTCTACTCTAAAGTTGTTTTTCCATTTTTTAAGAGGACTTATATTTTACTAAGGGGATTAATGTTTGAAAATTTTAGGGGGATCATTTGTGGTAGAGGATTGATTAGAAGAAACGAATCAACATAATATTTTTGTGCAAAGTCATTATTTCAAATATCATCACTATGTTAAAATCCTAAAAGAAAAAATCAATAAAAATATTGGAAGCCCCTACCCATTTATATTTGATTGAAAATGAGAGAATTTATGATGATATAAATATTATAAAACTATTGGATAAGTAATTATACATTCTATACTATGTTGTTGAATTCTTTTTGTGGTCTTGGTGATTCTACTAAGTCTTGACGGGGTGTTTGACTTGTTGTTCCAATATGATCATTTCAACACTCTAGCCTATCCTGATCTGACTTGACTAATAATTAGTAATTACAATGGCTCCCTTAATGAGAGGTTGTATAAAATCTACCATTGGGATGGGGTTCATGAATCTTGTGAATACGAGATGATTAATTGTGATCCATATGACCCTTATTCATTATCTCTACAATTTATTTTGTATTCAAACTGTTTATCCTCTCCCTTCATCAAGCATGAGAGTAGAAAAACATACTATGATCATTCAAAAAATTTGGACCTTGTATGGGGGGTAAATTACCAAATTATAAGATAATTAATCCACTAATAAACACCTCAGTCCTCCATTCATATGATTATGCTCTTTATTGGGGGGAATCATGCATGGGAAATTTATTGAATCGACTCGTATTCATGGTGGACAAGACTAATGATTTATCAAAACACATAAATCTTGATGTTATATGGTTTATTAGGGAGTTGGTAGAGCCTCTAGAAAACCTATATCATTAGAGTGAAAATCTTCATGATCACATAACCAAATATTTTGAGGAGGTTGGTCCTTCAAAAGCTGTGAAAAGCTATTCACTGATAAATTATTGATCACATGCGAATTCCTCTCCTACTAATTCGTCGTCTTAATAAGCCATTCCATATTTTTATGTTACCAACTATGTGGTTTCATATAATAAAGCATAGATATGACAAATATATAGTGAAATACATGACCTGATTACCAAGACTCCCTTAGAGGAGTTTCATAGCCAAGAGGAATTACATCACTAGCTCATTCACAATTAGGGAAAATTGGATTTCCATGGAAGTTCGTTATATGATATCATGTGATTGATATTTCTGACCCAGAATCAAATAGAATTTAACATGGGGGAATTAATAGTTTTGATGATTGGAATCCACTAGTTGAATTAATAAATTATGACTCAAAGGTTTTGGAGTAAATACATCAAAAATTATGTCTGATACTAGCCTAGATAGATAACATGATTACATAGAAATAAATATAGGAGAAGGTCATACCTCACTTGATGTCTGGTATTTTCATGCTATCATCCTTATTATTGACTTATTATAAAATGGAAGTGTTTTTTACTCTCTCATGAGACTCATTATCCATGGGAAGGAGCATAATAAATAGGGAAGACAACACTTCAGTACTCAATTATCACATATCACTATAGTCTAGTAGATTTTAAAATTCATATGATTGAATTTTATTGTATTTTAATCCTAAATTTTTTTTTTATTATGGAATCCTTGGATAGGAATTATAATGTAGACATCCCTCAACCATTTCTCATTTTATCAATTAAAAAATATTATGAACATTACATGTCGTTGTCCATATTTATTTCATTTATGAAATTAATGACTTATTAATGAATCGATATCATATATAACAACAATGATACTTATTATTTTAATAGTACCATGTAATCCTGGATACCTATATTTGATTTCTATAATCCTAAATTTTTATACTGAGATTTGATCATTAATTCCTACTAAATTGATATTATTCATTGATGTATCTTCAAAAGTTTTCTTGGTATTTACTGGTTTAAAAAGGATTGCATGGGTGATATATTTCACAAAGGGAGATCTCTATAATTTCGTTCTAGGTAATTAGAAATAGAGAGCATAGCCTTATTTTTTCTAAGGAAAAATAACGATACCTGTAAGAATTTTATTTTATTATTCATATTTATATATGGAAATATTTTTATGGTTCATATTGATAAATATTAGTACGAATAGACGTGGATTTTTTATAGGATTCCTTTTTATATGTTTTCATTTGGACTTGTTTTTAAACATTTCAATTTTATATGTACTTATTATTTACGGGACAACAAAAATTGAATGTTCAGTGATCAAGGAATAAACATTTCCCCTATGATCACTATTTATTTTTTCATCTTGGAGAGAATTATGTATCTTTCAATTGGTTTATTAAGAACATGAAATGTCTTCACTCTTTTAATGTGGTTTTGGGAATTCTTACACAAAATTTATATCATGGTTATAAATATTCTTCTAGTTTGGACCTTAGTTTACCGTATGTTTGCGGCATCTATCATAGAACATTTTCTATTAAAATTTAGGTTCATCTAGATTGGTCCATTTTTTTCTATAGTTTTACGTATTTTTTTTCAGACCAACTATTTCATTTTTTTTATAATTTTCAAACATTGATTTTTATTGTTGTTAATATAGATATTCATGAATAGTTTGAGGACATATAATCATCATCCATGAATGTTGAATAATGTATCTTATAACCATTAATCATAAAATATATTTCAATGAATGAATATTTATGAAGGATTATGGATCCTAGAGTTCAAATAAATAAAATGAAGAATAAATTTCTCAAATGGGATGTTGCACCTCGTATCCTGGTCGAAAATATTTTGGATGTATGATGAAATATTTGGGATTCCAAGTCAACTAGTATAGATGCCATATAGTTTTAGTAATGAATAATAAAATAGTTCGAACTAATGAATATGAAATGTGGAAAACATATAGGGGTTGAAAAAATACACAATATGGTTGTCATTTATAATTTGATCAAAAAGGATTTATTGCACATCATCACATGGTGTGAATAATGTGTTCATATTACCCCACCTTTCTACTTTCTATTGGCAGAAAACGTTCATCACTTTCACTAGAAATGTCTGCTCTTTGATCAAAAAAGAAATATGGGATATCAATTTCTACTTCCATGGATTCCACCATGGAAATTATTTACTAGTATTATCCCCCCTTATATATTTAATTCATGCTATATGACATAATTACTAGTTTCATATTCTCAGTGGATTCCAGTTAAATACACTTATTTTTGTGTACATTGTTCTAGTCTTAATAGGGTATCAAGATTCTTTCAATGGAATATTAATAATGAGAATCATTGTGCCTGTCTAAATGATAGGTGTATTTGGTAACATGTATTATTACTCTAAGTAGAAAATATCATTTTAGGAATCTTATGGTGTGGTACCCAAGTAATCCTTTGTTGATCATGAGATAACAATTTCATAAGCATATGTCATATAAGGCTTTTATCCTCAGGCACCCCATATTTGTCTTGACGTAGAGACATTAGAGGTGTTAATCATATAAGTTTTATATCCTAATAAACCCAACTAATATCCTTGGGGAAGGTAATTTGGGTAATGTGACATGTTCAAAGTCCTTTAAAGTTAGATCAGGACATGATATTGAGAAAGATTGTGGAATGATTTTAAAGTCCAGTGTACAAGAGATTGGTTGATTAGAACACCGATTGAGGTAGATTAAAGAAGTGCATACCCAGGGGGGTGTTTTCAAACTATGATGAAGTTATGGGAAGTCCCCATAAGATTATTCTTGGATAGATGCATTAGAAGTCACCTTAAGCCAGATCCAGGAGTTGCATCCCTTTGAGGGATGCCATCACACCAAAAGTTTTACATATGGATCGGAATAACCTTTTTTGTGAATTCAATTATGTGGATAAAAATTAGCCGTGAAAGAATATTTGTGAGGTGTTTCTAGAACATGGAACTCCTAAAAATATTACCAATGGATTATTACACCCCATTGAGGTGGATTCAGAATGAATTATCAAAATTCCCCTTGAGGTAGATCAGGGAGGTTGGTCCCTTTTAGGGGAACCTATGATTATAGTTGGTGGGGAATGAATATCATGAAGTCTCTCTATATAACATCTTTAGAGGGAAGATATTGAAACCCATATAGTTCAACAACCCATTTTATGGCCATCTTGGAGTTCCAATCCATGTAGTGAAAGATAATATGGTAAGGGTGATCTTGTGGAAAAAGGAGAATTGATAAAGGATGGTGTGAGGATTATGAATTGATGATTTACATAAAAAGAGTTATTCAATATTTTTTATTGGTGTAAGTATTTTGAATTAAAAATGAAATTGAGATTATAGGAGAAGCGATTATTTTGATGAGGAATACAAGTTGAAAATTACTAAAGGATCTCATTTTATGTTAGTGGTACACTGGGCATCCCCTGCTATATAGAAAATCCTATTCTTGTTAGACATGATAAGAATAGAGTTTAATATCATGTTTTGAAGATGTTTTCATGTAGTATAAAGTTGTATTACAAGGATTTAGAAATATTCAGTTTTATGTCACGAATGTCATATGTGGGATGACATACCCCACACCACTTTTACTTATGTGACCACAACTCATGAAACATTGGTCAAAGGATGATATTTTCACATACTGGTTGATAAGATTTAAGGTGTGGATGTAGTGGTCAATGACAAGGTCAATATTACGTTCCCTATGTTGGTAGAAAAGGCCATATGACACTTATGATGAGAAGAAAAAGGAATGGAGGAGGCTTGGGAAACATGTGGAGTGATGTGAGAGGAAATTGGATTGAGTGGAACTACTCACAAGGGGATTTAGGATTATCTAGAGAAACAATGCGGGGGTGTGGGTGCCTTGGGAACTCAGCCTTCATGGAGGAGGGTCAAAAGAAGGATGGATGTATAAAGTGTCTCAATATAGAGGTTTTGTAAATCATAGGGATTGGGGGAGTGGTTCTTTACAAATATCAAGTTCTTTATAGATGTTAGTTGACATTCATTGAAGTATTCATCATGATGTGGGGTGGTGATGACTCATGGTGAGTCCGTGTATTGGTGGCAGGAGTGCTTCACCAAGGATGAATGATTCTTGAAGCATCAAGAGTAGTAGAGGAATTAATACATAGTGGATGATTAATGATTTTATAAGGCTCATGTTTAGAAGATTACATTCTTATATCATTAAGAGAATAAACATTCATTAAGGAAATTTATAATTATAGAGGAGTCATCCAAGAACAAGTGGAAATGGGATTCGAGGTGTCTGAATACATTAGTGGATCTATTTGTTATTTATTTTAGAATTATTAGGATATTCAAAAATTGGTATTTATTTTGGAAGATTAAATTTCATCGCATAATTCCCTTAGGTTTGTAGGGAGGTAGGTATTTGTCGAAAAATGGATTTATATTGTTTCTAATAGTTTATTGAAAAATTAATTAGCTTCTCGAATGGGTTAGTCCTGATGTCAGACAAATGAATCAGTTGTCCAGTGTTCATAGATTCCCAAAGTGCTTCATCACTCAGTCTATTGGACTCCTGGAGGGTTACATTCATAGATTCATATGTACATAAAGGGGTATTCTCAGTAAGAAATCTTGGTGAGATCCATACATTTTTGAATGAAGTTTTCTTATCAAAGAATTCTTTTTTATGGGGTCTGGTTCACTATTGACCATATTTTAATTGAACCTCACATTAATTCATGAACATTCCCATGGTATGAAAATGTGAGCATTAAAATCCACCTCCCCGAACATAATTGGAGATGATCTGGAAATAGAGGATTGAATACAGAAGGATAAATGAAAATAATTCTCAATAAACTCCCTTTCACCGATATTATTTGTAAAAATAACCGATGAATATCACTCTTGGAAGATAAACCTTGAATCCTATCATAAATTTCTGGAGTTATAATGCCTATAAATAATGTATGGGCCCCTCAAATCTGATGAACTTCCATGAAAATAAAAAAATTCACTCTTTTTAGAAGGATCATCATCTCTAGAAACTATTCTCTATGAATGATTCATTGATAATTTTTTAAACATTTCCCTATGAACACTCCTATGAAAATCAGACTGTGGGAACTCTACAATCAGTAATTAATCTCAAAAAACTAGGAATTCGAAAAAAAACCCTCATAAATTATCTTTATAAAGGTCTTTCCTAAACAAAAAAAACCGCTTATTCCAGTACAAAAATTTTCCTCTGGTTGTCAAGGTTGATACTGCTCAAATAAGATTAATGGTAGGGAATATCATGATTTTGGAGTGTGTTTGAATAAAATCAAACCACATATCATGACTTTTTATACTAAAAAATTCATAAAGGGGACATCCTCTATGAATGCAATTACTTCTCTATATATTCAAAGGGAGATATGGGGTCTTCGTTCCAATGGTGAGTAGGGACAAACAAGGATATTGATTTAGTGGTCTTCTAGGTTATTGATAGTGGAATATGGCAGTTATATGAAACATATTGAATGATCGTGCATAAATTACTACTAACCTTATCAATATCCATATCAATAATATTGATGGGATGAATCTAGAAAATTAGGTAACCCTACCACAATATGATATAATCCCCCAGGATGTTCATGGGGAATCTACTAAAATTATTTAAGGATAAACGATATCTACACAAGGGATAAAATACCACCAATGGGTTGGATTTTTCCTAATGGGTGTTTGCATCATTCCTCAAATTTGAGGAAAAACTAATAAATGCATGTATTTTTGAAGCATCATGGGATTTTTAGATTGATGTCTACTACCATCAAGAAATCATGTTCGTACTGTTGAGATTATAGACACATAGAAAAAATATTCATCATCTTTATCATGGGGAGATCATCGTCAGCATTGGGAACATCATTAAATAATTAGGGTCCCAATAATTTGGATGATTTTTGATAAGATACTCACCATAGAAAATGTATGGGTGAACCAAAAACATCTACTAGACATAGTGAAGGGGTGGATAGATTTAGTGAAATGGAATAGTGAAGAGAAACTGGGAATGTGGTCTATTCCCTTCAAGAGATGGTTTAGATATTTCATGATTGATCCATCAATAGATATAGTTTAGTAAAATAAAATGGTAAAATTATTCTATTGATGATACATACATATCTTGTAGGATACCAATATGTTATGGCGGGATCTAACTGGATGATTTTAGAGGAAAACTAGTTGATATTAGGGGGATAAAACATCATGTCGGGACCTTAACATATAGTTTGGAAAACAAGGGTCAACACCAAACTCGTTTTCTGATGGATGGTCTAGGTAAGGGATGAACATATGGGAGTGAAACCAAGCACCATTATATTGGTAATGATGCTGAGAATGGGGATCAAGTTGAAATGCACGACCGATTATCGCCTATCTACCGGTCAAAGTTCTGGTGCTCTGCTAATGTGTATAGCAACACTCGGGTCAAATCCTTAGTGATGATACTTTGTAGTAGTCGTTTGTTTTTAGTTGATTGTATTTTAATTAGGGGGGTTGTTTGCGAATATTAATTGAAATTATTGATTGAATATAATTGATTTAACAAATTGATAAAGATTTCGGTGAGTTCATTATTGGGGAGTTAAGCATGTGATATCACTGAGCCTTACATTGTATTACACTAAATTAACACCCATGTCATAAGTTGATGTTGATTGGAATTCCTATGTTTTAAGGCTTCAATTGAAGACTTAACTTAACATAGGTTTCTTATCTCAATCAAAGATTATTTATGGTAGTGTATTTATGGTTCCAATAATCCATGGAAACCACTCGTTAAACAAAATATATCATTAATCCATGACATATTAAATTTAACATACACAATATTAATTTAATGAATACTCATTGAGAAAAACTCTCAATCAATTAACATCCCCGAATTATAACTCACCTCATTGAGAGATTTACTCAGCCATTTGGGTGTTTAATAATATGGTTATAATTATTATGATTATAAATTATGAATAGAAGAAAAATAAAGGGATAAGAAAAGAGTGGTACGTCGACACACACACACACGAACAATGATGATAACTAAAAACATACATTCTATTGAATGAGGAATAAAAATAAGGGAAGGGGATTAAACTGTATATGAACTATTTTAAGATCATTAATGTTAATCTATAGAAGTTGGATGAGAATAAGAGAAATTAAAGAAGAAACATGCATTAAAACAGTATTACAATGAAAGAGAATTACAAGATTACAAAAACGAAGAACACAAAAGTAAGTAAAAATAAAGAGAGGAGGAAAGGTATATCAAGTGAAAACCTATGTAAGGAAGGTCCTCCCAAGAATTTGGAAAGTCTTTGGTCGTTCCAATATAATCTCCTCTCTTCTGAATTGCCAACCCCTTTCAATGAGAGAAGGTGAGAGTATATATAGCCCAAGGAGTGGACTGTTTGCATTCCCAATCTATCCTTCCACTTGAATCTCCAATGTGGCTATTTGGACAACCAAATCACTAAATATATCTTTCGTCAAATTTTTAGATAATAATGTTGGGCGACTACTGTCAAAATTAGGAGGCATTTGGACAAGTGGAGACAAAGTTATGGTGGATTTATTAAACAAAGGTTAATTGTCCATTTCTATCCATGCTTTTTCGATGGCCAAAATGTGAATGGATTTTGTAACATGAAGATGCATTAAAATATGAATGAGTTATTCAACAAATTCAGCCACCTATATCACCTCTTTCACACTGAATAATCTCATCTCGATTTGATGCTTACATCATGAGATATGTCATGAATATTATAATAATTTTAATTCTCATCCAGAATGGTGGGATGGATTTTAAACTTTATTTGTGTCCCTTTTTCTTAGATTTGGGCACTGAAATTTTTATAAATGACTCCATGCATTGTCCCCAGAACTATGGTGGAGAATAATAGAATTTGGACTTATGCATGTAGCCCAGTAAATTAATCTTCATGAATAGTCCAGTTTCATCACAGATTCTTTGGTCTTGTTTGTGAGGACCATATGACCCTTCAAATGGAAGAATTGGATCATGGTACCTTCTAATGAAATGTTTTATATTAAATTTATAATCCTAAAAAACATTAAACACACAATTTAGATCAGTATAGTGATAGTTACTATTAAAATAGTAAACTGACTCAATTAGACTACTTCTAAAAATGCTAAAAAATTATACTTAATATTAAAACATTAATATTTCACACAAATTATGAACATTTAATTTAAAATCAGTAAAGGGGTTATATAATAAGACATCAAAATATTAAAAATATAAAATCCCCCAAACTTAGTTTTTTGCATGTCCTCATTAGCAACAAATATAAAAACATGACAAAATCATTTTTACTCACCAAAAGATTTTAATTTTTTTTCTCCAATCAGGGGAGGTTTAGACTATTTAACTCATCCATTTTGAATTCCACCACAAGTTGTTACAAAAACAATGTTCCAAAACTAATTCATTTTTTAATGCTAATATTTAGAAATGGAAAATGTGGACACTCAAAACTCACACCTATCAAGATGATAAAATTCATTTGTGGAGGTTCACTCTTTCACCAACCAAAAGTGAAAATCATAGAGTTTTTAAGAGATCTCAGCTTCCACTCCCTATCCAAAGTGCTCAAAAATAAATATGTCTTTTGAAGGTTGATTTCTATGGCTATTGTATGGTAAGAATATAATGTCCAAGATAGAGAATAAGAGGGTTAGAATACCAACATAGAAAAACAATGCACTTTTTTTTTGAAATAAAACATGGAAGGAAATGAAAACACATACTTACAAGGGAATGATTGTGTGATGAAAAACAAAATAGAGGAATAAAATATGAAGGGGATGAGAAGATGAAATATTTACAAACCAAAAAACGTCTCCCAATGATATAATAATACAATGCAAGTGTTCTTTTTTTTCATTGTTCTTTCGAAAGTTAACCTTGAGACAAACATCAAAATCATATCCCAACCCATGTTTGATCTCCTCACGACACTAATTGTAATATTTATAACAAGATCAAAGGTTAAGGAAGATTGATTTGTGACCTACACAAGACATAACCCATTTTTTCATTTATTTTCATTTGTTTATTTTGATTTTTTTGAATTTTTTTACACTTTTCAATATAATTTATACAATACATTCCCAATCCCACTGAATGAAAACCTCCCCCCCCCCACACTAAAGTGGATTCATGCCCACAAGTAGAGGATAAATAACCATAAAGTAAGGAAATGTTACCAAAAAATGAAATCCATTCCCCCCCACACATAAATTTCAAAGTAAATTATGCAATGAAAATCCATGTTGATATTGGGTGGGAAAAGGTATTGGGTTTATAATGTGTCTACCAAAGAAAAGGTTTTCATAGGCTCGAATGGGATTTCAAAAGGAGGATTAATGTAAGGGAAATGGGAGGATATTTGGCTATTGTGATTCTCATGTGGTTCCGAAAATGTCTCTATCATATTAATTCACACTAAGGTATAAAATTCAGCTCAAAGGTCCACAAACTCAAGAATAAAAAATGGGGGTGAATACACATATTTTGAAAAGATGGCCATATGTGGCCTTGGCATGAAATCAAATGTTCTTCCTCACAGTTCAGGAAATTCATTTTCCAAATAAAAAAATGAGCATTAAAAATTTGTTTATTTTGACACAAAATTATTTATCCAAAGTCATGATGAAAATAAAAAATTACGGAGATGAAAACAAGTCTATTAACTACCCAAAACAGTTGGAAAAAATTTCAAATCTCGATGCTGAGTAAGCATGACTCTTTAATTTTGATGTATATTTTTTAAGTGATAGTTTTCTTGGTTTTTTTAGTTTTTTAGGTATTTATATTTTTTTGTTTTTTTATAATGACACACCCACACAAAATAGAAAGTGAAAAAGAATGGTTTTGATAAATAATGTGGTAAAAAATTAAATAGAGAGGAAAAAGAAGAAAGATGTAGAGATAGGAAGAGACAGAGAGAGAGTTAAAGGGAAAGAGGTTCCCCCTGGTTTGGATTTGGCAGGTCACCATCCCCTTCTAGTGGTAGGTTGACTATAGAAGTTGGGGATCCAATGGAAGTCATGGTGGTTCCAGGACCATGTGAAGATACCTGAAAAAGAAAAATCATTATTCATATAATGAAAAATTAAAAATAAATTGAAATTCCACAAAAGTAAATGAAAACATGGGTTTCCACCCAAGAAGCGCTGCATTTATTTTTCTACAGCTAGACAGTTGTAGTGGACTACCCATAGTCTGACGGTGGCCATCATATTTTCTCAACACTAGTGTGATTCCAGAAAAACCTCTCCTCTGGGAGGCCTGATGATTCATTTGATAATTTTTTCCCATCATTGTTTGTGTTCTTGAAATTCAATGTGGGTGGAAAGAGAATATTTCTATCCTCTCTTTGGTCTTCAACTTGAGGAATGATGTTATCCAAAAAGTTCTAGTTTTCTATGCATGGAAATTATGGAGGATGGCTCAATTATGATGGTTATATTATGTAAGGATCAGATAAAATGAAACCAGAGTATGAGATCCCAGTTGTTTTTGACACATTTATTTCATCACTTACCGATGTAGAGTAACGAGGATCAGTGGAGTCATTTGACTGAATACAATTTTCAATATCCTTTATTTCAATGTTGTTCGCCAAAGAATGGTCAATTTCTACCTCACCAGTGATCACTTTATTAATTAGGGAACAAATTTCACAACCTTCTCTCCCATTAGGATAATATAATCAAATTGGTTTGGGGTTCTCCTCACATATAAAAGGATTTTCAGAATCATTTATATGAAATGATGAATGTGGGGCAATCATATTTGAATCAAAAAATGAAAATTATATATCATTTTATTTGTTATCATCCATGTTGGGGCATTGGAGGTCAGAGGTGAGATGACATTCCAAAGAGTTTTCAAGATCCTTTAGATCAATAGAGTTTTCAATTGTAAAGTCAACATCAATTTCACCATTTATGAATTTGTTAATCATGGTGCAGATTTCACAAGATCCTTGGTCATTAGAACATAAAGAACATGGTGGATTGGGGTTTGATTGACTCTTAGAAGTGTCCTCAGAAGCAATGATTGAGAATGTAGAGTGATCCTCAGATGGGTATCGCATGGCTTGGAAAATGTTGAATTTGACCAGTAGGTCACCGAATTCCATGGATAAGATGCCTGAATGGATATCAATCTTTGTTATCGCTCTCATGAGGAATGGTCTTTCTAGAAATAGGGGAGATCGAGAAGATATCGTCTCACCTTCCAGGACAAGGACAAAGAAATCAGCAGGGAAGATAAGATCAAGGACGCGAAGAAAGACTTCCTCAATTATTTCCTAAGGACTGGTTGTGCTTTGATTGGCTAACTGAATGAAAAAAACTGTTGGGTGAAAGGAACCGAGACCAAGGTTGTTGAATATGGATTTGGGCATGACATTAATTGAGGTTCCTAGGTCTATGAGTGCATTATCAAAGTTCGAACATCCAATTTTCCATGGAACCATAATGGTCCCTGGATATTTTCACTTTATGGGAATAGACTATTGGGTGGAAACATTTTCGAAGGTCCTATGTTGCCTCCTGTGGGTACACAACTCCTTGATAATCTTGGCATACATAGGAATTTTTTTTGTGGCATATAAGAGAGGAATGTTGACTTAAATATTCCTAAACATGTCGAGCATTTCAGGATAAGTTTCAAAGGACTTACTTGGTTTAGAAACAGCTTGAGGTAATGGAATTGGGTTCCTATGTAGAATAGGAGGAGAGGGAATGGATTCAGGTTCCTTTTCAAGTTTCTTTTTATTTTCATTTTCTAGGTCAACATTCAAATGAGGGTTTGAGGATTTATCTTGAAGCATAAAAAGTTTCTTTATTGATCTATGTATAATTGCACTTACATTACCCTTGGTGTTGGGTAGTGGTTGAGCTGGAAGTTTGGAATAATTATATGGTTGCTGATGACTTAGGTGGGATTCAAGTTGGCCAATTTGGGTTTAAATATTTTTAAGGCTGGAACGGGTGAAAGTGGAAACATCTTCTACAACACTTTACCTTGGTTGCTTGGAAGAAGAGGCTTGTCCCAGATTGGGATTACCATGATTTAGGTTCTTGGGAAAGCAATAGAATTGGTTTGAGAATTGGAAGTCTCACTAGGATAATGGAATCCAGGAGGAGGATTGTTCTTTTGAGGTTGAGGAACAAAAGGATAGGGTTGGTGGAAGTTACCACCACCTTGACCATATTGGAATTGGTTTGTGTTTTTAGGAGGGAATTGGGGGGGGGTGATACATTGGGTTACCATACCTCAATCCTTAGAAAATCTTAGAGGATAAGGGCTCAAAATGAGGTTGGTTGAAGTTTCTAACAAACAGACCTAATAGTTGAGGATTGGTGTTCTGCTGAGCATATTCTGCATTGAGCTCCATTGGTCCAGATGAACCGGATTTATCCTCTTGAAGTGGTGGACATGTGTGAGTTGGATGAGATGGAGAGTTGAAGAGTCCACAGTTTTTGACAGGTCCGGGAAATATTGATTGTAATGAAGATGAGGTTGGGGATTTGGTAGCCACATCTAGTTGTCTCACAAGACCTGTAAGTTCACTCATCCACTCTGTCATTTTGTTCGGCTCAATTGATTGATTATCTTGGGATTGTTTGACTTAAGAATGTGCTCGAATATGGAATTGTTGTGTGTTTTCAACCATGTTACTTATGAGATCTCTTGCTGCTTCAGGTTTTTTATCAACAAGAGCATCGCAACTTGCGGCATCAATGAGAGTTCTCTCCATAGCCAATAACCCCTCATAGAAGTATTTGATCAAGTGTTGGTCAGGGATTGGGTGATGTGGGATGTTTTCCACAAGCTTTTTGAACGTCTCCTAGTACTCATGGAGTGGTTCTCTTGGGAACTGATGAATAACACTTATTTCCTTTCGGATAGAAGTAGTACGAGAAGCAGGAAAGAATTTATCTATGAATAGTCGCTTCATGTCATTCCATGTAGTTATGGAACCAAGAGGATGGTAGTAGATCGATGACTTAGCAGTGTCATATAAAGAGAAATGGAAGGCTTGAAGTTTGATTTGTTTTTCATAAACCCTCCTGAGGCTTCATGGTAGGGGACACTACTTGGAAATCATTAAGGTGGAGATGTGGATCCTCACCGGCTAGCCCGTGAAAATGTTGGAGAAGATGAATCAAACCCGATTTGAGTTCGAAGTCAGCTTATATGTTTGGATATCTAATACCAAGAGGTTAGTAATTAATATTAGGGGAAGCGAGTTCTTTAAGGGTTTGTTCCCAAGGATAGGCCATATCTAATTCAATTGGTTGGACAAGGACTGGTTCTTGAATTATTTGATTATCTCTTATGTTCCACCTAAGTTGGCAAAGTGTTCGCTCAATTTCAGGGTCATAAAAATCTGATGGATTGTTTGGAAGGCTACATGGCATTCATAAAGATTTGGGAAGAAAGCGGAATATGGGGTTTTATTTTTATTTTTTATGTTTATGATTTTTCAGAATAATATGTGTTTTTCTTTTTGTTTTTTTTCAATTTTTTTTTTAAAATTTTGTTTTTTGGGTGTTTTTTTACAATAGCCAGAAAATAATAACTACATAAAAAACCATCCCCGACAATGGAACCATTTGAAATGCACGGCCAATTGGCGGCTATCGACCGGTCACAATTCCGGTGCTCTGTTAATGTGTATAGAAAGACTCAGGTCAAATCCTCGACGATGATACTTTGTTGTAGTTGTTTGTTTTTAGTTGATTGTATTTTGATCATGGGGTTTGTTTTCAGAGCATAATTGAAATGATTGATTTACTGTAATTGATTTAACAAATTGATAATGATCGGGGTGAGTTCATTATTGGGTAGCTAAGCATGTGATATCCTTGATCGTTACTTTGTATTGCATTAAATTAACACCCATGTCATAAGTTGACGTTGATTGGAATTCCTATGTGTTAAGGTTGTAATCCAAGCCTTAACATAACATAAGGTTCTAATATCAATCAAAAATTATTTTTGGGAGTGTATTTATGGTTCCAATAATCCATGGAAACCACTCATTAAACAAAATATATCATTAATCCATGACATATTAAGTTTAACATACACAATATTAATTTAAAGAATACTCATCGAGCAAAACTCTCAAGCACTTAACATCCCTGAATTATAACTCACCCAAATGAAATATTTACTTATCCATTTGGGTGTTTAATAATATGGTTATAATTATTATGATTATAAATTAATAATAGTATAAAAATATAGGGATAAGAAAAAAGTTGTACGTCGACACACACAGACGGACAATAATGATAATTAAAAACAAAATTTCGCTTAAATGAGGAAGAAAAAGAAGGGAAGGGGATTAAACTGTATATGACCTATTTTCAGAACATTAATTTTAATCTACAGATGGTGTATGAGAATAAGAGAAATTAAAGAAGGAACTTGCATTAAAACAGAATAACAAAGAATGAGAATTACAAGATTACAAAAATGAAGAACACAAAAGTAAGTAGAAATAAAGAAAAGATGAAAGGTGTCTCAAGTGAAAACATGAGTATGGAAGGTCCTCCCAAGCCTTTGGAAAGGCTTTTTTCATGCCAATATAATATCCTCTCTTCTGAAATTCCACCCCCTTTCAAGGATAGAAGGGGAGAGTATATATAGCCCAAGGAGTGGACTGTTTGTATTCCCAATCTATCCCTCCAATTGAATCTCCAATTTGGCTATTAGGAAAACCGAATCACTAAATATATCATTATTCAAATTTTTAGATTATATTTTTGGGTGACTACTGTCAATATTAGGAGGAATTTGTACAAGTGGAGCCAAGGTTATCGTGGTTTTATTAAACAAAGCTAAAATGTCCATTTCTATCCATGCTTATTCGATGGCCAAAATGTAAATGGATTTTGTAATAGGAAGATGGCTTCAAATACCAATGATCTCTTCATAAAAGTCGTCCTATTATATCTCCTCTTTCACACTAAAACATCTCAGGTCTATTTGATGTTTACATCATGAGATATGTCATGAATACTATACTGATTTTAATTCTTGGCCCGAATGGTGGGCTGGATTTTAAAGCTTTATTTGGGCCCCATTTTCTTATCTTTGGGCCCTAAAATTTTTATACAAGACTCCTTGAATTGTCCCCCGTACAATGAAAGGGAATTATAGAATTTGGACTTCTTCATGTAGACCAGTAAATCAATCTTCATGAATAGTTCAGTTTCTTGATAGATTCTTTGTTCTTGTTATTGAGGACCATATGACCCTTCAAATGGAAGAATGGGCTCATGATACCTTCTACTGAAATGTTGTATATTGAATTTAAAATCCTAAAATACAGTAATAATACAATGTGGACCAGTATAGTGATAGTTATTATTAAAATAGTAAACTGACTAAATTGGTCTACTTCTAAAAATGCTCAAATATTATACCTAATATTAAAACATTAATATTTCACACAAATTATGCACATTTCATATAAAATCCGTAAATTGAGTATATAATAAGACATGAAAATATAAAAAATATCACATGTAAATATTGTTATCCATATACTGAAGAAGTTGTGCAAGGTACTTCACCACCTCAGCAATGTTAATACAATAATCCATGGGTGTGTTACTCTATATTTACAATAAAGTTGGTTAGCCTCACACATGTTGTTATTAAAAAACCCTTTATCCATTTATTTTCCTGCCGAAAACATATTTCTAATAATCTTGAACATCATGGGGAGTCACACATTCATGTTGGGTTTGGAAGAAGTGTTAGAGAATGATGAGCTAGAAAAGGATTTAATATTTCTTATGTCTCCTCGACTAATGAGAATGTTGATTGATGATTGAATTTGATCTGTAGAGTAGAATTGATTCTATTGGACCCCAAAGGATGGTTACTGGTGTAGAGGCTTGACTATGATCCAATATTCCAACTATATAGTCCAAACCTATTCATGAGATATTTTATGAGTCTATAGTGGCTGGTAGTAATGGTGTACTTTTTTCATGAGGGTAATGATTTATTGATGACACACACACACATATATATATATATATCATTTCATGTTGAGTTATGGGATGATTCATGTGGATACACAATCCCCTTGTTCTGTGTATGAACCCATCCATGAATATGTAATATGTTGGGTGAGCACATTTATAAGAGAAATGATAAGGTGATGGTACACCTGATCTAATAGAAGGTTTTCCTATAAACATTGGTGAATGGGATTAGTAGTGGTCAAAGTATTCCATGGAGGAAGAGACATGCCAATAGGCATGGCTGTAGGAGAAATTCCTTGAGTTCTTTTCCTAGAAGAGGATAGAATTTCAGGGATATGAGAATGTTCATCTAGTCCAACATTCATGTTAAGGTATTCACAAGATGAATGGGATCCCTCCATAGTGGTATCGAGTACATTTATCAAAGATCCTGATATTAAATTTAATTGTTTTGATAATCCCATTGAATATGAATTTACTAAAACCAAGGAAAACTATTATTTCTCTAAGTAGTTCTCTAGTTTTCATGTGATTTAAAAACTTCTCAATGGATATGGAATCCATCATTTAGGATTGATCATGCCTAGGATAATTTCTATATATCTTGGGATGATTTAGTATGATACTTAGCTGAGCTAAAGGACCATGCCCACTTTGAATAATCTTTACACCCAATGACTGACCAGGTGAAGGTGTTGTTGAATTTGAACACTCCTCCATAGTGTTTGAAAAGTGATATTGATGTGATTGTGTATCTTCTAGGGGAGTCAGATGATTCCATGGGGAGAGATTTCTATTTGGGAACTACCATGGGGGGGAAGCACTATTTCAAATTATGTAAATATTTAGACCTTATGTTCTTAGATACATCATGTACCTTATATATTATTCTTATTTAAATTTTTCAAATGTGAATAATTTATCCACTAAGGAGGGGGAGGCCCAAAAAATACCCAAAAAGGAAGGTGACGAGACCTCAAACCATCAAGGGGAATGTATCAGGTCCATTCATGATGTTGTCCCTTTGAGCATCCAACCATCATCACCATCAACTAGGGCAGTGTTCGAAGAGGGAACCTATCTTAGAGAGCTAAATTTTACTCTCCCTTATATTCTTAGTAGGTCATATCAATATTGTGAATATATTTCTTCTCTATTCTCTTAATTCTTTCTTCCATTTAACCATGTTCATGATTGACTCATTTCGAAATGAATGTTCAGAAAGATCATAGAACTCAGCCACCAACATATTCAAAAATAGTTTTTGAGGATGAGGTTATGATGGAATATGATACTCTCCGTTTTTGAATGGATGAAATACCATGGAGGTATGGAAAACCGTAGAAGTTACATTAGATGTGACATGTAAGATGGCTCCCTCAATAGAGGGGTCGAGATGACACCCATTGTGGTTCCAGTTGAAGGGGATATTATGGCATATCGCATAAGAGAGGAACCACCCGATGAAGTAAATTGATTCAAAATATCCTTGGAAGAGGAAGAAATTTTTCTAGTGATTGGAGTAGTTTGGGAAGCTATATTGAATTTATATTCCCTTAATGTGCTAGGATTGGCAACCTTATAGGGCAATGATTATTTTATTCCTCTAATTGGGGCATCTAGGGGATCTATATCAATTTCATATACCATAAAGTTTCTACATGGTGTAGTTTAGGTTCCAGATAATGATGAAGAGGTTGTCATGGGAATATTCCAGAAGATTATTCTCCAAATGATCATGCCAAAATATTTTTACACAACCGATTGGTATGTTAATATATTTTTTTCCTTCCTTTATACTAGCATTCAACAACAATATTATTAAATAATTCAGGATCAAATGAATCCCTGGAATATTGGGCCATGCACTTAAATGCATGTAGGTTTGTGTGGGGCTTCTTAATCCTCACTAATATTGTTTAGATTCCATAGTGGTCGGGGTCCCTACCCCATTGGTTTTTCAACCTGGGGACGAGGGATTGAAATCCAACATCCTTCATGTGCTGCTTTGGGATTTCCTCATCGTGCGGTCGTGTTCATAATGATAGGTGTTCGGCCATGCCTAAATGACACACAAGGACAAGGGGTAATATGTTTTTGAGATAGATTAGGGATATTTATCCCACTCTAAATTGATTAAACAAAAACATGTTGTAGTTTCTACAACAAAAACTGAGATCATCAACATTGTAATGGCATTGTTTGTGGTGAATTAGGAAAAGGTGGTACATGTGATGCCTTTTGTGGTAGAGTGTTTGTCCGGGAAATTCCTATACTGTGTCAGAGAAAAATACTTCTACTCCAATGCCGATGTGGATAATGAAGACATGGAAAAGTAGGTGTAGGTCCTGGAGTCCACTCAGCAAAGGTTGGTTATCTCGAGCACTCAATTTCTGGGTTTGGTTTTTGATGTCATTTCATTAATGAGTGGATATAATCTATGGAAGACCCTGTTGAGAATTGGTTTCTTCATTTTATTCATTATTGAATAATATTAATTTTCATCACTTCAAAAATATTAATGAGATAACCAAGGAACAATCCCCAATCCCACATGAAACATAATGGATGTGAGACAAAATAGAAGAACCTGTGATTTATCATTCATAAAAAGTATTAGGTGAACATCAAACAACTGTGTTTGATATTTCAAAATGTCCATTCGGTGTGGTTTGTCCGTGATCATCCATGCTGTGAGAATAGGGCTCTCTAGAGAGCCTACTTTATTATTGAATTCTTTCTAGTTCACTAATAGTGTAATACCGAGGGTGTTGAATTCTACACAAATAAAAGGGAATTATGAGTTTCAATCTTGATGCCCAAAATCTAGATTATATGGGGGGTGACTTCATTATATATTATAACTGTTGACCATGTTTGAAACATATCATCCATACCACTTATCCTAGTATGTCGAAAATCATTTGAGGGTGGTCCATTGACCATGTTCAAAACATAGAACATGACTTAATATATCATCCATATTCCATTAGTGTATTAACACAAGATGATATGTGAGCTTTATCAAGATAATATACCATTAAGGGGTCCCTTATGACATGGAGGAGGAGGAGGATCTAAATAAAGGGAATTTAAAGTGTGGAAACGGTGTTATGGAATGATTTCATCGGTTCCAATACTCATAAGGGTACAACACAATGGAACCAAGATCATTGCTGTGATTTTATTCATCTAAAAATAGGTCAATATCATTTTTAAGGTATAATATATTCAGATTCTGAGAAAAAACTGAAGAACATTAACAATTCCATAGTTTACTGGAACCCGATTAATATGATTTTTGTGCGAGGGACTAAGATCCAACGTTCTTTTATGTCATGCAATGAGGATAGAATATAGACAGTTCTACATCATGTGGTGAGTATGGGGTATTATACAGTTTAACATTTTTTGATCAGGATAAATACCATAGTTTAACATCATGTGGTCATGATGTAGAATCTGAGGGGATTAGTCATTGAGATGCCCAAGAATCCTACCTTGTGTCAAATCATTAGGCCATACCATGTTCATTGTGTGGGTGTAATTCTTATATTTAGTGTCAAGATAAAGAGGATGTAGTGAACAACCATGAATGATGTCTTCCTAACAAAATAGGTTGAAGAAGCTGGTTGGTAACATGAAGGGAGACTTGTCACCTTGAAATAGAATCTTGGGTCAGTAACATACATATTAGGGTCATGTTGTAGTGACAACGAATTTACTTTTAAGGTCATAATACTTGAACCTAGAGCAAATAGATTATGGTAATTTTACCAAGACTATGGATTTTATTTTAAGATTACGAATCATCGAGCACATGGTGATTCAAATAGAAATTTTAAGTGTTTAGAATTCACAAAACTGATGTCAATGAGGTCCAATGAGGCCTAGTTACATAAAAAATATTCCATAGAATATATACATACTATTTAATGTTGTGATTCATGGATTAGAACTCTTTGTTTAAATTAATAGTGTCTAGGCTTTGGTTTTGATGTATTGATGGAACATATATGACATAGAAAGATTTTTACCCAACAAAAATGTTAGGTCCACTAGGCTGGATACCCTGAGAGGGGGGGGGGGTGAATCAGGGTAGGACTAATTAAAAATTAATGCATGTTCTGATCTTGTTTCGCTGTCAAGCAAAACACTCTTCTCTCTTTTTCCTGCTGCACGATATAAACAGAATGTAAAGCAAGCACATGACACAGAAATTTTACTTGGTTCACCGCTAAGGGGTACGTTCAAGGAGAATACGCCGACAGGTTGCCGGTCGTACCAAATTCCACTAATCTTCACAAGCTGTGGATTACAAGATTCGGGCTAGATCACTTCTATGCCCAGGCTCACTGACTTTACAATGTTTAGGGTCAGCTCACTACTTTCCCAAGGGTCACTCCCTGTTTCTCTCTCTCTGGCTCACTGCCGGTGGAGAGGATCACCTTCTTCCTCTTCCTAAGCTCACTCCTCTTGGAAATAATCCACTCACAGTTTATAGACCTATAGGTCTCTTCATTTTCATGAAGGAATGCATCTTCCTCTGTATGTAGATGCTCTGTTGAAGTCCAACTTTCACCCGCAGATGACTCTCACTTTGCACTGGATGTACCGGGCAACCTCAATTTTTACGCACAACCCTTACGGTGTGTTTGCGCGCTATTTCTATGATTTGCGCGAAATTACTTTTTCGCGCAACCTCCAAATATTACGCACAGCCTGGAAACTACCTTGCGCGCATTTCACTGCTCTTGCGCGAGATCCACTTTTCGTGCAACCTTCCTTTTACGCGCCAACACCAACTTTCTGTGAAGCCTTAGCTTTTCGCTCAACAGCTGACTTTACGCGCAAACTTCAAGTTTCCGCGCAACACCCTTTCTAACTTCAATTTCGCACACCAGATCTCGTGTATTTTCTATGTCTTGAACTCTACTGAATGGAGGAGGGTCACTTCATATTTATCGGCAAAATCGACCCCACGCGAAAAACCCTCCTTGAGCGCGTAATTCGCTTTGATCGCGAAATAAAAATCTTCCGCGCACAACCATTTTCCGCGCACTGCTCCATAATTTCACGCAGGTCATGCCTTTTACATTTTCCGAGCTTCGGACCTCGAAACACCTCTTGCGCGAAAAACATCATCCCTTTATTTCGCGCATTCCGCACGAATTTCGCGCACCGCGTAATTATTTCGCGCAGGTCTCCAAAATTGCGTGCGCCTAATGCCTTTTCCGATCTTCAAGATTCCGGCCTTGAAACATCTTTTGCGCGAAATAAAATTTCGCACAACCCGCTGTTTTGCGCGCCACACTTCAAGATTTCGCGCAACCCGCTAATTTTGCGCGCCACGCTTAATTTTTCCGCGCACCTCTTTCTTTTCTCTCTCCTCAACCTTTGCCAAAAACATATCACTCCATTTTCCATTGGCGATTTTCAGGCCCATAAATTTGGCAAACACTGGAAAACGGCGCCACCTTGTATTTGTTCTTTTGTACCGTCTCCAGATCATCCATTCCTTTTATCGACGTTCTTGAATCAAACATGGATCGTTGACCTCAGCTCTTGAACTCGACATTCCACCATGAAATCCTCCTTGTCAACAATCACAACTCAGATGTCCACTTTGTCAACAGACACAATCACCTCAAAAATGTTTCAATGATACCTTGAGGGATTTTTTCCCAACAATCTCCCCCTTTGGGTTTGTTGACAACTCTTCCAAACAAAGATACGTCATTGATTCTTCAGCCTCCATTCTCCTCATTGCGATTCTGATAGAGACCAAGGATTTACTCAACACATACTCTAAGCCCACATGAGCAATTCTCGACATGAGAAACAAGAGTAAATGAAAAGTTCATCAATGAATCACTTTTTCTCTGACATCCACTGTTGACACCAAACACTGTCCAACACCGCTCTTCAGCTTTTATCACGATCCTCAGCTGTCGTGATATCTATTCTTTGATCGATCACTTCTAGCATCGTCAGATTTAAAAATCTCTCCCCCTTTCTCATTGCTCCCCCTTTCTGGATGCTCCACATGTCAGCTTCTCCCCGTATCAATTTATGATTTATCAAATCTCCGCACGATTTTCTCCCCCATTAACAAACATTTTTCTCCCCCTTTGTCAACGAACCCAAAGGTCACTCCTTTGTAGTCTGTAACATAGTAGAGAACACATATCAGTACAGTAGGGAAAAACACATCATACCTCGGGGAGAGGGGGGGGGGTCACGCATCCACACTATTTCAAGTGCAGGGAATCGACTGAACTCCCAGAGCTAGTCGATGACTCTCAAAAGCTTCCTTGGGTAAGGCCTTTGTCAGAATGTCTGCAACCTGTAGCTCTGTAGGCACATACTCCAACTTCACGATTCCCTGCTCAACCTTATCCTTGATGAAATGATACTTGATCTCAATGTGCTTTGTCCTGGAATGATGGACAGGATTTTTGCTAAGATTTATAGCACTTGAGTTGTCACACTGGATTCCTATCGGAGACTTCACTTCAACTCCCATATCTTCAAGCTGCTGCTTCATCCACAATAACTGTGTGCATGATTGAGTGGCCGCAATATACTCAGCTTATGCGGTGCTCAATGAAATTCAATTTTGTTTCTTGCTTAGCCAAGAAATACACAATCCACCAAGATAGAATGCACCACATGACGTTGATTTTCTATCATCTGCTGAACCGGCCCAGTCTGCATCAATATATCCCAATAACTCTGTCTGAGATTTGTCGTTGTATGTCAAGCCGAAGTCCACCGTGCCCTTGATATACCAAAGAATTCTTTTCACTGCAAGCATGTGACTTTCCTTGGGATTACTCTGATATCTCGCTGCTTGGCATGTGGCGAAAACAATATCAGGCCTTGTTGCGGTTAAGTACAACAGACTTCCAATGATTTGCCTGTATTCTGTGATATTAACTGCCTTGCCATCCTCATCTTTTGATAATTTCATCCGGGTAGCAACCAGAGTCTTCATTTCCTTGGAATTATCCATTCCAAACCTTTTTAGAACCTCCTTGGCATATTTGGATTGAGAAATGAATGTTCCATTCCTTCCTTGTGTCACATGTAGACCAAGGAAAAACGTTATCTCTCCAATCATTGACATTTCAAACTCATTTTTAATGAATTCGGAAAACTGTCTGCACTAAGATTCATCTGATCCGCCAAAAATTATGTCATCGACATACACTAGCACCATCATCCTTTGATTACTGCCATTGCTGAAATAGAGGTTGTAGTCAACTCCTCCACGCTGGAAACCAAGCCTCTTAAAGTACTGATCAAGCCTTGAGTACCATGCCCTTGGTACTTGTTTCAGCCCATACAATGCCCTCTTCAGCCTGCAAACTTTGTTCTCATCCTCATGAATGAGAAAACCATCTGGCTGCTCAATATACACCTCTTCTTCCAGAACCCCATTCAAGAATGCGGATTTGACATCCATTTGGAACACTTTGAACTTTCGTTGCAATGTTATGGCCAAAAATAATCTGATTGTCTCCAACCTTGCAACCGGTGCAAATGTCTCATCAACATCTATTCCCTCTATCTGGGAGTATACCTTGCACACTAGTCGTGCTTTGTTCCGAATCACCGTGCCATCTTCATTCATCTTGTTGCGATAGACCCATTTAGTCCCGATGACATTGTTGTCTACTGGCCTCGAGACAATCTCCCATGTTTGGTTCTTCTCAATCTGATCAAGCTCTTCGTTCATGGCCTGAACCCATTTTTCATCTTCAGCTGCATCAGAAAAAAATTTCGGCTCCACTTGAGACAAAAACGATGCTTGCTGTGATGATTTCATTCCTCGAGTCTGAACTGGAGCTGTTTGATCACCAATGATATTCTGCCTATCAATATCAGCTCGACTCTTTGGCTTTCTCACAGACACCGACTTGACACTTTCCTCTTCATCATCAGTATCTTCTTCTGAGTCAGCTTCTGCCACTTCTGCTCCCCCTGGGTTGCTTACCTCATCATCACTTTCATCCAGGAACTGTTCACTGGATCGTTGAGTATTCTGCTCATTTTCAACTATAGTGACATCATTGCTTTCAATGATTTTTCCCAGCCTTTTATTGAAACATTTATATGATTTGCATTTCCCGGAATAGCCAAGGAATATCCCTTCATCTCCTCGTTCCACAAACTTCCTATGATGTTCTTTCTTGAGAATGAAACACCTACTTCCAAAGATTCGAAAGTACTTCAACGTTGGCTTCTTTCCGTACCACAGTTCATATGGAGTCTTCCCTTGCTTCGGATATAACAGGGACCTGTTTAAAACATAGACCGATGTCAAAACTGCTTCCTTCCAAAATTTCTCTGGTAGGTCCTTATCAATAAGCATTGTTCTAGCCATATTGTTGATGATCTGATTTCTCCTTTCAACTACTCCATTCTGTTGGGGAGTTCTTAATGATGCAACTTGATGCTTTATCCCATGTTTCTCGTAATAGTTTTCAACCTGACTATTTGTAAATTCCGTACTTTTATCAGTACGAAACTTCAGAATTTTCTGTCCCAGCATCTTTTCTGATTCCCTCATGTACTGCTTTATACAACTGAACACCTCTGTCTTATGGGTTATGATGAATACCCAGGCCATTCTGCTATAGTTATCAATGAAAAGAACATAGTACCTTTGCCCATTTATAGCTCGTGGTGAGATAGGTCCACATACATCAGCATGGACCAATTCGAGCACTCTAGTTGATTTCTGTTCCTTTGGCATGTATGTCTTTCTGATGATTTTCCCTTGTTGACAAGCATCACACGTATGAGTGCGATCACGTGATAGTTTGGGAATGTCTCTTGCAGAATCACATTTAACGATATCCTCCATAGATGGTTGGCATTGATGACCAAGTCGCTTATGCCATAGCTGGTTTTCTTCCTCTCTGGATAAAAGACAAGTATCTTCTTCCCCACCTACAAGATAGAGATTCCCCTTTGACCTTTTTCCCTGAAGAACAGCTGCTCCATCTTTCCCTTTCACAACACACATCTTCTTGGTAAATTGGATAGAGTGCCCAGAGTCACATAGTTGACTGACACTGAGTAGGTTATGACTGAGACCTTCTACTACCAAGACATCAACATGTCTCATCTCTTTTCCCCCAAACATGGCTTTCCCTGAGCCAACAATCTTCAGGCCTTCATCATTTCCAAATTTGACAAATCCTTCTTTGTCATATTTGATGCCTGTAACAAGATCCTTATTACCCGTCATGTAGGATGTGCAACCACTATCAAGGATCCAAACACCAGATCGATCTGATGCTTTAAGGGAAATCTGCGCCACCACATCCTTCTCATTTTTCTTCTTCTTGGTCCATACTTTTTCTTTCACACTCGGCATGGATTGAGGCTTCTGTTCTCTCTTAGAGTATGATGGACCACCCCTATCTTGCAGAGCTGCAAATCTGTTCTGAAATTTTAACTCACTTGTTGGTTTATTGATCTGCTACTTGCGAACATTTTGATTATTCTTTGACACATTTCTCTGAATGGTTGAAGTTCAATACCTAGCCATGTGTCCAAATCCTCCGCACAAAAAACAGTGTCCTTCAAAATGTGTTCTGGAAAACCATTCTCTGTTTGGCTGCCATCTCTGTTCATGTTCCCTTCTGTATCTCTTGGCTATGGAACACACATACTGTGAATGTCCCATTTTCCCACAGCAATAACACCTAATATAGGATGCATTCCCTCGTGATATTTCAGCACTATAATTTCCCCTTTGGGATATCTGAATATTCTGATTCTGTTTTGTTCCCAAATCAACCTTCACTTTCGGGATGAGTGCTTGCAGTTTGACTGCAATTGTTGCAAATTTTTGTTCTTGACTAAGCCCAGAAACGGCCTTAACATCTGAGCTCAATTGTTGTTTCTTCCCTACTGAACTGCTAGGCTCCGCTTTCATCTTCTATGTCTTCTGAATAGCCTTTTTTTCGGATATCACATTGGGGGTCAAGAGTTTATCTGGATTTTTAAGTTTTTGTCGAAGACTGATCACTTCTTCTTCAAGCTCTTTGATACATCTAACCTGCTCCTTTCTTGTGTTAGTCAAGCAATCATTTTCCTTCTATTGTTCCTCAATTTTAAGCTTATACTCAACAATATTTTCTGAGCTCTCTGGTGTTGAGGATTTTAGTCTTTCAATTTCTTCTAACAGCTCAAACTTTTCTTCATCCTGTTGTTGCATATAGAGTTTGGCATCATGAACCAATTTATTGGCTTTCTTCGTTTTGGATCTCCAAACATCTATCTCCTCAAGAGCTGCTTCCAATTCGGCTTCCATATCAATTCTCCCTTCAATTTCTTCTTCTTCTTTAGCATCAGCATCTTCTCCCTTTTGAGAACTACCAACAATTTCCACCAAGGAATTTACCCCCCGATCTCGGCAATTTTCTATTTCCACAACTTCTTCATCCTCAGACCCATCTGAACTTTCAAATTCTTGTGAAAGAAGATTCTTTTTCTTGATGAAATTTCTCATGAATTGTTTCTTCCCTTTTACAAAAGCTGAAGTCTTCCTTTTGGGAATTTCAACGTCATCATCATCATCATCATCTTGAAACTTCTTGGGGCACCTTGCCGCAAGATGACCAACCTTTCCACATCTAAAGCATGCTAGTGGAAGTTTACCTTTAAACTTTCCTCTTCCTCTTTGTAGATTTGAAGAAAGGAATGACATCACCTCATCTGTCTCTTCTTCTTCATTAGAATCTTCAATGGTGAGCTTCTTCATGGCCTTAAATGCCACCTCTTTAGACTTCCCCTTTTCCACAGCCTCATTATCATCGTTCCTCATTTCATATGCAACCAAGTTACTGTGCAAATTGTCCAATGTCAGCTCTTTTGGATCTTTATCTTCTAGTACTGAAACTTTCGGATTGAACCGAGTTGGAAGTTTCCTCAATATGCGCATTACAATCTTTATGTCTTCAATTACTTCTCCAAGACCTCGCATATCTTCCACAACAATGTTTACCCTATCAAAGAATGTGTCAACAGACTCATTCGGGTTCATTTTCAGATCTTCATATTTGTTCCACAACACCTGCATCATTGCCTCTCTGACTTTTGTGTCCCCTTCATATATATTCAAAAGCTTTTCCCACATGGAATGTGACGTTTTGCATGACATCACCTATGTGTAGATGGGATTGGAAAGGGATCCCCCTAAGGCATTGATTGCTTTGGAATCAGCATCCAACTCTCTATGCTCAGCCTCTGATAAGGCACCACTATTAATATCAGCTGTGATACCATGCATAGCTGCTGAAAACACATCCATTCCCAAGGATCAGAAATAGTGTTGCATCTGATTCTTCCATATCTGAAAATTATATCCATCGAAGATCGGAATCCCTTTATGATTGGTTACCTCCATTGAGAGAAGAACAACTTTCAACCTTGCTCTGATACCACTTGTTAGGTCCACTAGGATGGATACCCTGAGAGGGGGGGGGGGGGTGAATCAGGGTATGACTAATTAAAAATTAATGCATGTTCTGATCTTGTTTCGCTGTCAAGAAAAACACTCTTCTCTCTTTTTCCTACTGCACGATATAAACAGAATGTAAAGAAAGCAAAGGACACAACAATTTTACTTGGTTCACCGCTAAGGGCTACGTCCAAGGAGCATACGTCAACAGGTTGCCGGTCGTACCAAATTCCACTAATCTTCACTAGCTTTGGATTACAAGATTCGGGCTAGATCACTTCTATGCCCAGGCTCGCTGCCTTTACAATGTTTAGGGTCCGCTCACTGCTTTCCCAAGGGTCACTCCTTGTTTCTCTCTCTCTGGATCACTTCCGGTGGAGAGGATCACCTTCTTCCTCTTCCTAAGCTCACTGCTCTTGGAAGGAATCCACTCACAGTTTATAGACCTGTAGGTCTCTTCATTTTCATGAAGGAATGCATCTTCCTCTGTATGTAGATGCTCTGTTGAAGTCCAACTTTCACCTGCAGATGAATCTCACTTTGCACCGGATGTACCGGGAAACCTCAATTTTTACGCACAACCCTTACGGTGTGTTTGCGCGCAATTTCTATGATTTGCGCGAAATTCCTTTTTTGCGGAACCTCAAAATATTACGCGCAGCCTGGAAACTGCCTTGCGCGCAATTAACTGCTCTTGCGCGAGATCCACTTTTCGCGCAACCTTCCTTTTACGCGCCAACACCAACTTTCTGTGCAGCCTTAGCTTTTCGCGCAACAGCTGACTTTACGCGCAAACTTTAAGTTTCCGCGCAACACCCTTTCTAACTTCAATTTCGCGCACCAGAGCTCGGGTATTTTCTATGTCTTGAACTCTACTGAATGGAGGATGGTCACTTCATTTTTATAGGAAAAATCGACCCCGCGCGAAAAACCCTCCTTGAGCGCGTAATCCGGTTTGATCGCGAAATACAAATCTTCCGCGCACAACCATTTTCCGCGCACTACTCCATAATTTCGCGCACCTCATGCCTTTGCCATTTTCCGAGCTTCGGACCACGAAAAACCTCTTGCGCGAAAAACTTCATCCCTTTATTTTACGCATTCCGCACGAATTTCACGCACCGCGTAATTATTTCGCGCAGGTCTCCAAAATTGCGCGCGACTAATGCCTTTGCCGATTTTCAAGCTTCCGGCCTTGAAACATCTTTTGCGTGAAATACAATTTCGCGCAACCTGCTGTTTTGCGCGCCACACTTCAAGATTTCGCGCAACCCGCTAATTTTGCGCGCCACTCTTAATTTTTCCGCGCACCTCTTTCTTTTCTCTCTCCTCAACCTTTGCCAAAAACATATCACTCCATTTTCCATTGGCGATTTTCAGGCCCAAAAATTTGGCAAACACTATAAAACGGCGCCACCTTGTATCTGTTCTTTTGTACCGCCTCTAGGTCATCCATTCCTTTTATCGACATTCTTGAATCAAACATGGATCGTTGAACTCAGCTCTTGAACTCGACATTCCACCATGAAATCCTCTTTGTCAACAATCACAACTCAGATGTCCACTTTGTCAACAAACACAATCACCTCAAAAATGCTTCAATGATAGCTTGAAGGATTTTTGCCCAACAAAAACAGTATGGACTTATGAGGGAACCTGATGTCACATATAACATCCCAAATACAAACCACACGCATTATAATTTCATGATGTTTCAACAAGGGATTCAGTCTTAGATATAGTTTATATTATTTGGACTATAGGGGTCCAAAATTGTTCATAATGGCATGAATGAGTATTAACCCTATGAAAATGTACTTATAGGAAGGCACATGTTCCATGAGAAACAAAAAGGGTAGGTTGAAAATAGTTTATGGTCGTGATGCTTGGACTATGGTACCTGACCTGATAGAAGACTATTACTGGGAATAGTTTACCCCATTAAATGATACTATTGAATATAATCATAGACGTATATGAGGTATATATAACTTATTTTTTTAATATATTGTTTAGAATAAATTTTTGAGAACATTCTTCCTCATTTCACGATTTGTCGGTATCTTTTCCTCATGATGTTTCAAGTTAACTTAATGGGGATTACACCTAGGAGGATGCCTATTGGAAATTTTGGGTGATTGAACCCTAAATAATGGATGGTTTCATTGTGAATCTACATATATTCCATGATATTGAATGTATATATTACACTAGATGTCCCATGAGGATTGAAATTAATCCACACATAGTTTTTGAGTTATACACATAGTTTATGGTAACATGGTATGGATCAATGGAAGGTATTTTATGGTCCAAATTCTGGTCCCACTGTCAATAAATTTAATGTGTGATGTGGGAAATATAGAAGAGTTTGTTCTACGTGTAATCATGTGGAATGAAATAGGTTACCCTGATGTGAATTATACAAAAGGATTCTACATACCTTATAATGATTAGAAGAAAAATGGATCATTTTATATGATCATAATAATTTGACCACAACAACAAATTTGGAGTCATGTTTTGTAGAGTATAAAGGGGAGGATTTTTTCAAGGATATATATGTTTAACAATAACTATAAATCCACAAAGTGAATAGGTGTAAAAGAAGATCGCATTACAAAAATAATGCCAACAAAAAATTCACATAGTTTAAGCATGAAATTACTAGATTGTAGAAAAATATACAAAGTCTTATTGCATGGATGGGGGAAATAAAAGACCCAAGGGAACCACTGTGGCCTGGATAAAGGGAATACCTAACATGTATAGAGCCAAATTATTCTAAATTACCAAATATGTGTTCCGAGGGAAATAGCGATAATTATTTTTTTGGGATTGGACATCAGATGTCTGACCAAAACTACCAATACCAAGAGGATGGGTATAAAGACACATGTAGTATTGGAGAACAACATGGTTGAAGAAGAGTTCCAGTATGGGAGATCCTTTAAAGTATGTGAATATAAGGCATACCTCTATTGTTGTGGGGGAATCCCATGTTTTGACAAATGGTTTAGGTTAGTTGTCCATCCCATTCTTATCATAAGATGAATTCTAATTTGAGATATGGTATAGATCATATATTCCACTAGTTTATCTTCATAGTGTTTGTGTAAATTGGGTTGTGTATATCAAATGTATATTTGTGATGTGGTAGGAGAAACTCAGTGTGAATCAAGGGTCCTAAGAGGACCATCAAAATACAAATTATTATAGAAAAGGACTCACACAATGTTTAATGTTATTATGTTTAGACTCGGTATCATAGGTTAATTTCATAGATTCTGGACTGATTGGAGTTTGTAAAAAATGGGGATATGTAGAGTGGAAGAGTGAAAAAACCAATGTGAATTAGGGCCAATGAGAACCAATGTGAAACCACATGTTCCTGAGTAAACTCTCACATTACATATTGTTGTAATTCGTGGACTCATAGATATTTGATTAAGGTTATAGAGGTCGGACCAAGGTCTGAGAATTCAAAAGGTGATAGTCATGGTGAAATGGGAGAATCCTAATGTGATTGATGGTCTCATGGAGGACACATAATTCCTAAAAATGCATTCCCATGAGAAATAAAGATATATTTTAATGTCTTGATTCATGTAACATAATTATACTCTCATGTTAATTCCATAGAGTTTTGACTAGGTGGCGTTTCTCAAGATCTTATGTGCATTACATTAGAGTGACAAAAAAGATGTGAATCGAGACCTAGGAGGCCTATTGGAACACCAAATAATCCTAAAAATACATTCATATAATTTGACGGCATGATTCATGGTCTTGAGGTTCCCAGCATAAGGCCACAGTGTACACACCCCTTAGTGAACATCCTCAATGAGAAATGAGTGGTGAGCAAGGAGTAACATGATGAAAATGTGGGGCCTATGGGGACACTTGAAGAAAGAATACATAGTTCTGATATAACCTATATAAATTTTAAATTTTTTATGATTATAAATAGAATCCATTAATAATATCATAGACTGTGGAAATTGTACATAATTTAAAGTAGTGTGCATATGACTTGAACATGATGTTTATCAACATAATTTTCATAGAAGGAATTGTATGGTTAAATTCCATGTTATCAGGATGATTTTATTGAATCCTTATTTTATTTAATTCATGAGAAAATTGGAATTGGATGGATCTATTATATGATACCTGTCACGTGCGATTAAATATTGTGCACCATTAAAATAGAAATTTTAGATAATGACACATGCCTCCCACTTGGGATCCCACATTGGTGTCTTTGTTCATGGTATCATTGAAATCCTAATAGCTAGTACCATGTCACCAAAAAAAATTGAGTGGATGCGATCCATATTGTGGAATGTGCATGGTATATTAATCTTTTGCCTCTCTAGATTGTGTGAGGCCTAGATCATGTTCTCTTAAAGAAATTAAAACTTATCTAGATGAAAATCATCCTTTATTTTGGGTATTGTGTTGTCATAGATATTTGTTTTGAGTGATTAAATTTGAACGTCAATGGGATAGACATCCTATGTTATATAAAAAATGGAATCACATGGGTGGAATTCAATGTATTTTTTCAATAGTCCTATATTACATTGCGGTGATTATTCAGCCAAACATTCTTTGTTGGCCCACCATCATCTGAAAAATGTTAGAGAGGATATTTTTTAATAATTTAGTATTTTAATTTTCCTATACATTATAGAGAGAAGTATAGTTAGGCCCAATATTGTACATGGACAAAATATCATTAGCTGAGATGACAAGAAATTGGTTCGATTTTACATGGGAATAGTTTTTTGAAATATAATTAGAGAAAAGGTATAGTATCGCAATAACTCAATCATGGATCTAACCCTAACTTAATTGTGAGCATTATATTATTCCTACATGGAGAATAAATATTTTATGGTTATAATAAAGATGCACAGGTAAATTATAGATGGTGGATAAACCACCAGAACATATAGTCACCAAACATGCAGTGGGCCATGAATAAATGGATGTTTCGAGGTTATCTGGCAGTTGATGCACAGTGTTTTTATGGATAATGAATGCATGGAACCTCATGGAATATTCGATTTATTTATGGACCATGGAGGGATAGAAGTAGTAAAGCCTCTGAATTTTTAAGGAGATAATCAATCCATTCGGATGAGAATCACATGGACTAATATATACATCTTTAACCTCACACTGATTGTTTCATTAGTATTACAATGGGAATAACATATATTTGGATGTAATAATATACATTTCCATCAATCCCACAACTTTAGATAGTTTGATTGTGGTTAGAACCACTCAAGAGGGTGAACGACATGACACCCTAGTTGATTCACTCATGACTAGATTGTTCTGGCTATAGAATGATAAAATAGTGACACTAAACAAAAGGATATAACCAATCGATAGTTTCCTATACTTTGAAAGAACATGGGGGTACAAATGGAGAAGAAACTACAATTATCCTGTCTACATACAACTTATATTCGATGTCCATAGTAATAGGAGACATGAATCTTTGAGGTTGCCCATAAACGAATAAGTCACCCTAGTCATGATCAAGAAGAGATGTAGCAATTCTTGACCAGATTTTGAATCCATGAGATTTTTATGAAGGTATTCTTGTCAATTTTATCTGAGAAGTGAACTCATACATTATTTGGAGATTATTATTCAGCAAGAGCATTATCTCTAGATTTCTATTGACATAGTTGATATTAATATGATGGATTTCTATCTTGGATCCTACCTTCACATGAATATATGGAAAATCAATCTTGAGGGCCATGTCATGGACAATATTGTGTGTTTGGTATCATTCCTCAGTTTTGGTGCATCATTTCGACAATATGAATCATTTGTGAAAGATGACCTATGTTGTTCTGATGAAGTGAATCCCCAAGACTACAATATTGTTCTTAGGATCATTGATATTTCTCAAGGATGTGATCCATGTGTCACCATTGAAGTGAATATTATAAAAGGTCAATGCATGGTCCATTGGGAGGATGGAATCATCTAGAAAATCAAAATCCAACGGTTGTTCATCAGGGGCCATAAGGGAGGCTATGAAGTCTACCAAGGCATGTACTTTGACATACTCTTATGGAAGGAACCTGATGTTAACCTATTGACGGATCACTAAATAGTGTTCAAATATTCCAATAAACATGTGGTGATTCACGATAATATTTAGTGGGTCCACATAAGACACCAATTATATCTCATGACACACTATACGGTGCCATAATTTATTAATTGTGAGAACACATGTGATGCATCTCTTCTCAATAAGGGGGTATCTGGTCTTCATGTTGAGGATAATGTTGTTGAGATTGTATAAATACTTTTATCTCCCGCATAGTTTCCCTAGGTGTGATGAGAACCAAGGGACTATTCTATGGTAGTCATGTAGAGTACAAGGGGTTTTCTATATATCAGAATCCTCAGCATTGGAGGTTGTAGAATATATTTATTTAAATCCTACAATGTGGTCAATAACTCTTCATAACACTAGATGATAGAGCCTTTATAAATGTGCCTTCAAAAGGTCATACACAATTCTAATAGTTTTGGGATGAATCTGAGAATCTATGAAAAGTAGCTGAGAGACATTGTACACTCATATTTGCTTACATGTGGATTTCTTTGATGGATTTTTTCATATATGAGTCAATCTCAGTAACTATATATCTGATGAAAAAGTGAATAAACTTCCTAGAGGTAACCCCAAGCACACAATTCAAAGGGTTATTCTTCAAATTCAAAGAGTGCAAGAAAATTATGTCCTTATCAAGGTTTATTAGGTGGTCATAAATGTAGTGGAATTTGACAACCAAATCCTCCTTTTAGAAGTAAAATAATGTTTAGATAATGGATTTAAAGATATATTAGATTTTTCATTGATAAGAGGTTCTTTCATTTTTTCAAACAAAAGGAGACACCTGATATCAACTTATCAATTGAATTTTCCTTAATGTTGTTAACTCCTCATCTTCAAGGTCCATCCAGACATGGTTGTACCTGTAGTATCCATCCATGAAGGAGAGACACTGGAACCTTTCTGTTGCATCAATAAACAACTCTGTCACTACAAGGGGAATATCATCCTTTCGAAAATGGTGATTAAGCTCCATGAAGTAAATAATGACCCTAATCCACCTATTATGGTCCCTAAAAGGGTTGATGTTTTCTAGACACATTATTTACAGATCTGACCTATAGAAGTTTAATTTGATAATAATATCATCATCATCCTCGACCATGATCACGTAAAAATGGTGGATCTTTATGGGACGTTGTTTGAAGCCATGATGAATTACTTGGAGACTGAGACATATGATATTGAAATGAGGGTCAAGTCCACATATATCATTATAGAAATAAGAAAATACATCGTAATGATGTTTTTGGAATGATAAAGACTACTATAGATCCCAATGGGACAGATCTGCACTAAACAACATTGGCCATGAATCTTCCCCAGTAGAAGGGTTTATTTGAACCAACTCATCAACAGTGAAGAAGAAAACATCTTCATGTAAAATAATAGTATATTTCAAATCATATTCATCATATAAGGTAGGATAATCTAAGGGAGTGGTTCATCCAGTCTAGATGAATCTAGGAAACCACTAGATAGTGCTTATGCCTACATGAAACCTCCACTAAGTGTATCCAGTTATGCTAAAACTGCGGTGATAGAGTTTTTCAAGGAAATGTCATCAAGCCTTTTTTAGTGGGGCTCATTCTTGATTTCAACGCAATGTAAGGCGATCATAGTCAACTTTTTCCAATTTTCATTGTAGAACTGATTAGAAATATGTGGAATGGTGTCCACATGGTGAACCTCTATGTACTCTATAGGGGGTTGGTGCTTCTGGCACCCCCCAATTTATTATGGTGTTGAATTATGATGAAATCATCGAATATTATTTTAATTTATGGATTTGATGAATATTGTTTCAGACTAAAATGAAGTATCTTTCACTTTACAGTTTCATGGACTCTAACTAGTGGATTGGTTGAATGAAAGCATCATCTATATCTTCCAATAGCCTAGATTTAGTGGTTTTAGGATCCACCTCATCTATTTGAACATGCTTCCCCTATCTAATTTTATAGATGGTATCTGGATAGAAAGGTTCACAACACTCAATGGTGGACGAATCATCATTAAGTACCCCCCACTCGACTGTTGAGGGTGTATTTGAGGAACTGTTGATATGAGGAGGTGACAGATGCATGATAATTTAGCTAGGGACTACACAAAATTGTGTTGTATGTGGTATACTATGAGATAACAATGAATTCAGAACATTCTTTCAAGAAACAAAACATTTACATCATCAAGATCATCCCATGTTGTCACTTTTTAGTCCAATCATAGACATGGATATTATGGTCAAATCGAGTCAAGTATTCTTTACTCTTCCCTAACTTTTGGAGAATCTAGGTCTTGATAAGATTTACCCCAGAACCATTGTCCACATAGTATTGATTAATCTACAGGCCGTCAAACTACCTTGTGATGTATAGAGTGTGGATGTTCCAATAAATGAGCAACAAATCAATTTTTATATAGAATGATATGTTGGATTGTCATTCCCCATTCTCAACTAACTTTTTATAGTAGTATACTTCTGTGATTTCATCTACATAAAACTGGAGGGGATTTTCATGGCATCTGCAAGGGCCTCATGAATTTCTTTCGATAATATGAGATCCTGGAGTATTGATATCCTTGTAGGGATTCTAGATAGTTGATTTAAAAATTATAATTCCATGCCAAATGCATGATTTTTTCTATATTGGGGTTCTCTTTGTATGGGGGAATAAAGTGTATTCCTAGATTCATTACTGAGTTCCAGCTAGATTTGGAAATATCACATTGTTGAAAGGAATAATTTCCTAGGACCACCACAGACTAACTATCGATAGGGTGAGGTCTATATATATATATATAAAAGTTTGATAATGATTTTCTCATAAAATTTATTCCTAGTTATTAACAATTATTAGAATTGGTTGTGTGTTTGATGGAGAAGGATGTGAGATATGTTCATGCAGATCAATATGAAAATCTTTTTTCGTGTTATTGCTATCATGAATAGATCAATTTATAGAAATAACTCTAGAATTAATGATGTTTTCATTACCAAAAACAATCCATTGATGGTGTCATCTTGATTCATTCATGAAAACATCCTGACATTATAAACAGTTGGGAAGTGTGAATCAGTCCACCAAATTGATAACATTAATAGAGGCACTGTCTTGAAAATCATAAGAAGAATTTTATCACACATGGTAGACCCTATGAGTGATTCCCAACATGGGTTCATGAAATCAATGATATTGAAATATGGATTTTTCACTAGGGAGGGAGACTGAGTTTCCATATTTCTTTAGTGACTTTTCTTGCGAAACATGGAAGTCTATGTTGTGACGCAAAAGTGGTGGATGGAGGATGATTGATTATCATAAAAGGATTTGGCCTATCTATATGGGAAAATATGATTCTGTGGATTTATGAAACTAATCTTTAGGCTTTAAATTTATTATGATACTATGGTCTATTGTATAATGATTGATATCATTCACTTGAAACATCACTAACACAATTAGGATTGACCGAGATATGTGTTACCTATGTAAGTAAAATTCTAACATGACCAAACCATTATGGACATGGTCCTAGAGTCCATATACGAACACATATCAGTCCATGATTGTATGTACAAGGACAATATAATTATCTAAATGGTCTGGGAGTTCATTGTATATGACTTTCAGGGTCCTCTCCCATAGTGGAATATTTAAAATCTAATGCACCATGGAACTAATGAAATAACTAATAACCTCTGAATCCTTGAAATAAAAGGAAAAATCATCTTATAATAGTGTTTTTAAACTAAGAACATGTCTCTAATGAGGGAAAGATAATGATGAGGGGATAGAGCCATGTTTTCTCATCTAGGCGACTGCACTTGTGGAGGCTGCGTCCGGATTTTCTATCTCTAGTTAGGTCGTTCCATATAAGGATTAATCACTTTATGAGGCTCTTTAAGAATAGGACCCACCAACTCTAGATACTCTGGGGCCTCTACCAATAAAGAGATATTAGTTACTACCTTGAAATAGCTTCTTGTTAGAGTAGTAGGAGGTAATATTTGTTCTTTCCATGAATAATATAATGCTTCCTCAAGATGTTATGGAATATCAATGAAATCATAGAACACACTTGTGTTATTTTGAGTGATAATGGTGTGGACCATATATTCCTTAATATTCCCCTTATAAATTCTTATAAATATAAATTAATTCAGTGTCATGTTGAGTTAAAATGGGTGTCTATTGGACTGAGTAGAAAAATATGTAACTATATCATCAATAAATTTTTTCCAATAGACGAGGTTATTAATACGTTTCTTACACGTGGGGGATCATAACTTGTAGAGAATATTTCAGTGATAGTCTTCCCAACTAGTGGGGGAACCTTTATGAAATTTATTATACCATAAAAATGTAGGTCCTTCTAATATCTAGATGAATTTATAGATTTTTAGTGACCTCCTCAACTATTGGGTTCCCAACAGGGTCCCTCATATTTAGATGAAGTGGTCCAAATGAAACATTTGGTCACAAGTCCCATTGAACTGGTTGAATATTGGGTTCCCAAAATCATGGGGGTGGTCACATGTCATAAAACATGCCACATATGGGTTACCATCATGTTTTTCTTGTCACATCCTTATGAAATCATGGTGAGTGGTGAGTGATTATATCATATCATCAAAGTGAGGTTCCTGATACTGATGAGAATTTGAAACCACCAACGCATTGAAAAGATCATCAACCCTATAGGCTTCCAAAGTAGCATGTCATGAACAATGTCCAAGATCACATAGAATGTATGTATACTACTATGGAGGTCTTGATAAATCATACCACAACCTCTTTCCATATATTCCTACCACTTCTCTAATTGGATGTGAAGTATAACCAAGCTCTGATTGGTGAAACAATCCAATGAGTTATTTCTATCCTGTTATAAGGGTAATAGGATCAGATTGGGTAGTGTCAGGGTACAGACACTAACCATACATTATATCAGTGAGGGTCTTATTTAGTTACACAACATATTAGAAAAGCTAGTCTATATAGGGTACTGTCACTATTTTCAGTTATACCTTTAATGTAATAGAGATCCAAACATTTTCCAAAACCATGTTGATGTTCATATTTGTTGGAAATGACTATGTAGGTTCTCTAAGGACTATCAAAATCCATTGTTGGATTGTGAGGAAACCTATGTGATTGTCTTAGTGGTACTCTTCTACCCACGAGGTGGATTTCACCCTCAAACACTTTTTTAGTTTCACAGTTCCTATGATTATTGGGAAAAACCATGTTTACCATAACAATATTTGGGTGAGGAATTTTTTTACTAGTGAACATATGATGTTTCATGATAGAGATGAATTATAGTGTAGAACATGATCCCAATTCCAATATCTACACATGGGGAAACACCAACTCGATAATATAGCTGATAACTATGAGTATCTTGAAACAATTTTGTTGGAGGGATTGGGGATAGTTTGGGAACTCTGAATTCTGAGCCCTGGAGAGTGTGGAGAACTCAACCATTAGAAATTTCTTTTTTTATCAGTGTTACCCTAGATTCATAGGTATACGAATTGATGTTCACAGTGTTGGTTATGTGTTTCCTAGATGGTCTGGATAGAAACATGTGCCATGGCCCTCAGTGAGGTTCTTCAGGATGTCGATGTTGGGAGTTGTAGCTGGACAACACACTATAGTAAACTGGTTGGAAACTAATGTCCCTAACATGATATATTCAATTGAGGCATCTCCCATCGCTAGGTTTCTGAAAAATTCAATCACCTTTGGATTTCAGATATGTTGTGGAACCAATGTGGATCGGTGTTGTAGTAGGCTAGCCGCCAGTGTATGATGTGATGTGTGAGGAAATTGTTCACTAGGTTATGGAGCATATCCTAGAGGAAAGACCAACTACATCATCAAAACCTCATAATATAGGAATTTGATCACTTCCTCATGGGAAAGGGATGTGGCGATCATCAGTGACCCAGAATTAATTTTTTATGGGAATTCTTACTAAACCAGAACAACACCCCATTATATCAAGGAGAGGTAATGAGGGAGGAAGTTGTTGACTGAGATGGTGGCACCGTGTGAATTTTTAAGAGAGCCAGAACATATTTACCTATAATGTACCAATAGAGGGATCACAAGTTAAAATTTATTTCACCATTCATGTTGGCGAAATTCACATATTGGATCCTTCCCCAGACTCTCACTATCAATGTGAAAACCCTATTAATGTGTCATATATGTCCTTGGAATTAGATAGATTGATGAGGTTAATTATTTATCCTGAGATTTTTTATTGATTTCCTAATATTGGTTTTAGGTACTATTTTTCCTTTTTTGGTGTTATTGTTTTGGGGCTTTTCATGGGTTGCATTTGCTGGAAAATATGAAATTTTGGAAGGAAGAATAAATTTGACGGTTGGAATACAATATTCCTATAATGAGATCCCCTTCCAAAAATCCATAAAAACACATACTATATGGATTCAAATGTCCATCAATTTGTTTTCAAACCATACACCATATTTTAAGAAACTTCCCCCCCCCCCACACACACACATATGAAAGTTTCATATTTAAGGTTCTTGGTTTGGAAAATTGTGCACCCCATCCTAGAAAACAATTTTAGTGGTTTTTATTACTATGAATATTTGTTTTAAAATTTATCGAACCAATTTTATAACCACAAATTGACCCCCACATGACACTAAACATTGTTTAATCATTTTTGAGACTCCAAGATTTAATCCATGTGTAACACCCTGAGTATTTTATGGACCAATTTTTTAATGAGGAAAAATCTCAATAACTTCATCCAATAAAATAATTAAAACATAAATTTCCCAAGGAATAGACATTTCGTACATATCACTGAACATGAAAATATCTTTAATTACATGGAACATCGAATTGGTGTACATTACATGCAATAACATTGTTTCTACAAATCCTCACATTATTATTATAATTATCTAAAAGAGATAATTATATCCTACCAATCAAATATAGAAATATAAAAAACTATTATTAAATTAATTTTTTTTAATTTTATTAAATTTTATTATAATAAGATATATTATTTTTTGGTAATATTTTTATAGGTTTTAGAATTCCATTTTCACGATTGAACTATATTTAGTACTATTTTGTGAAAATTAATAAAATAAATTTTAGAAACATTTAGAAATTGAATTTTATAAAATATATATAATTATTTAATATAGAATTTCTAAATAATCTTAGGATGATTTTTTGCAATTTTTCTAAGAAACATCATCTTTGTTTAATAGTGAAATATATTTATTTTTTATTAAAAAATGCATTTTCATTATAATAATTATTAAGGATAAATTATATTTTAAGAATTTAAGGTCATAGTAGAAAAATTATATATATTTTAATACAATTTATTTCATTATAATCAATTTCTCTTTGAAATTGAATATACTAACACAATAATGTTTTTAACTTCGATCTACTTTAATGAACTGTAATTTCGTCATGTACATGGTATTAGTGTTGATCATAATTTATCAATTTATTTGAATTGAATTTATGAGATTAAAAATAATCTATTTTAATCATTATAATATTTTGATTCTAATTATATCATGTAGATTTTTTATAAATGATTAGTAAAAGAGATTAAAATTAATCACCGTGATTAAGGTTAAATTTTGCTTAATTAGGGACTAAACCTTAATCTTTGGGGAAAAAATGACCAATCCACCTGACAAAATACCTTTTTATGGAAATTGTTTTTCAAAAACCATCCAAAATTTATTTATTTTTGTTCAGTATGACTTTTCTGATAGGTACTTTTGTATACAGAACTTGTTTTAAGAATTTCAAGTGAGTCATTTTCCTTCCCTATAAAAGGCCACACATCTCCCACTTACTCACACCTCTAAAAACAAAAATTATCAGACATTATCTACCAAAAAAAAT
This sequence comes from Viscum album, assembly GCA_963277665.1. NCBI lineage: Eukaryota > Viridiplantae > Streptophyta > Magnoliopsida > Santalales > Viscaceae > Viscum > Viscum album. The sequence goes on along the minus strand of OY728152.1, from coordinate 2,078,587,189 downwards.
CCCATAATAAATCACATCCTCCTAGAATCCTGCTCTGGGGAAAAATTAAATTGAATTAATCCTTTTGGCACAAATCAATAAGAGTTACATGATCAAGATGTAATGTCTTCCCTCAAGTACTTTATTTTATTTTCCTTAGCCACCCCTAACATTTCTTTTTTTATGATATTCATACTAGTAAAATATCATCAATATAATAGTATTTTATGGTTCAAGTTTTTCAACCTATACACAAACACACCTATATCTAATGGATAATGAACATATTGTGCATGTGTTCCGCTAGCTACTACCTCACTAAACGATGATTGTTTAATTTTATTTACGTCCTCACCTGGTGTAAATTATGATACAAACATTATTTATATATGTTATGTATAATACTTATTTTTATTTAGTATTCTATATTATATATTCAATACTGATCTTTTTTACTTTCCATTTGGTGTTAATAAGATAAATATGTTCGACGTTGTATAGACTACTACCCCCATAAAGATATATGATTGATTCATACAGTACATGAATTTTATTAAGGACAGTTTTAGTGAATATATAATACATATATGGTATCATAAATTTAATTAAATAATTATATATATATATATACATGTATATATATTCATAGAAGGATTTTACTTACTTCCTTTCAACAAGACAATTATGCAGAAACAACATTCATGCGTTCGCGTGGCTTACCGTTTCTAAGAATGGTGAATTATGTTTCCTAATTATTTGTTCAATATATTATAATAATACCCATATAATTTATATACATGAAATTTTTGTCATGTTTTGTGTTCTGGAAATCATGATATAATGTATAAATACCAAATATACGACAAATTAAGACAATTGAGATGAATAAAGAGAATATTACTCGAAGTGAATCATTAATAAAGAATTTTTAACAAGAGGTAATATATGGTCCTAATAGAACCATATATAGATTAATAAGGTTCTATAAGAAATTCAAAAATAACATATATTTATTATACAGGTGGTTTGAATGAGTACGGTGAGAGTCAAGACATATGGTAAGGGGATTTGATCTCGCTTTTTATTTTCATGAGATACATGCTTTATTCACCACCCATTCCATTATCATGGTATATTTACTTCACATGAATGTATTATATGTCCTTTTTAATTAAATTTATTGGCATTAACATATTTATATTTTTATATTTCTTTCATGGGGTTTTGTTTTCAAAATTTACCAAATTATTGAAATAGTTTTATCTCAATTTTAAATCATTGAATCTCATGTTTTGTTATGAACCTAAATTATTTTTGACGTATATGTACATAAATTTAAAGTATCATACCATTAATAGACTTATTTTCAGGATATTTTATATAGAATTTAATTCCCATTACATATAGGGATTGTATGATCTCAAGATTTCCTTGTTATAAGAGATTACTGAGACAATCTCGTAGTTTTTTCAAGATGGTTTATGTTTGTTCATATTTTTATGAAATATTAAGATATATATATCCATAAATCTCATGATATTACTTATCATATATTTATTCAAGGTATACTCATGTGTTAGTATCATTTTCCCAAACTTGGATACTTATAATAATGTTTTTATATAACATCTGGGAGTCTCTCCCTGTAGTCGGAATATATTATATTAAAAAACCATGTTTTGAAATTTTTTTTCCAAAAATGATATCCAATTATCACTAAATCCCATTTTCAAGGAAAACGGATTTTGATTTTTTTTATTGTTTTCAATTCTTTTTTTATAATATTTAATATCAAATTGAAATGAAAAATTGTTTCAAAAATGTTTTGTGTCTTAAAAGAGTTTTCACTATAGAAACGATATTTTACTAATGAAAGGTTTTTAAAATATCTTTCAAAATTATATCCAATCTATGGTAAAAAAATCGGTGTTACTTTTCATTTATGGGTAAATTAATCAATGTTTCCATTCATATTCTTTCCTTAAATGGATTTTGTTTTGATGGATATATTTTTATTAAAATCATTTCTCGTTTATGGGATATATTCTTTTGAAACCCAGATCCATTAACAATATATGATTATGGTGAAATGATTATGAAACTGATATATTTTCTTTGGTTATGGTATGATTATATTTTCAATATACCCATTTGATTTTGTGGTTTATGATACGATTATTTTTTATCTTGTTGTACATGTATGTATTATTCCATTATGTGATCGGTGGGACCTAAGTCTTTCACCAATGAATTGGGTAATGTTTTATATCTCTTAAAATATACTAAGATGGTCTTGGGAATGTAACTTAACAACTGATATGTTCATGGGTGTGAACCATGACTACCGAGATAGTACAAGGAGTGAATTAATATGACCATTATGGTCATGGGGGTGAACCATGTTTTCCAATATGATATTGGGAGTGAACTTATACTACCAAGATGTGATTGTAAGCAATTAATTGAATACAATGGTAATAATATTATATAATTATTTTAATTTCACAATTCCATGTTTTATTCCAATGTTGTGCATTTATGGATTACAATATTTATTTCAATGTGATTCCGGTCTTCTGAGCTACCAGGATTTATGCAATGATCCTTGCATATGATCTTTTATATATAGGTTACGATCATCAATTTTCACGAACACATTCTGACACATTTTTTTCATGATTATTTTTTACATATTTCCCTTGATCAACCTTAATTATAATTCAATCACACCCCTTTATATTTCATTCCTCTGTTTATGAAGATATTAATAATAATTGATGTGTTTATGATGGCATCTAGTTAAGATGAACAATGTGCGAGATAATGTATCTCACCTTTGAATAATGTATTATGTATTGCTAAATTTTCTCTAATGTTAATGTATAAAAAATGAGGGTCTCTATAGTTGGTATCAGTGTAATGATTTATTTATGATTTGGTAGATAATATGAGAAAACAATAGTCAGAACCAAGTGGACATGTCTATGGATAAGTATAAGGATTTTAAAAACAATATGAAAATTTAATATAATTTTGGTAATGGATTGTGTGAGTTGTTTAATAGTAATACATCCATTTATGAATACTAAATGTGGTTGTTGATATGGTACATATGTACATTGGGGTAACAAAATTATCATAGTTTTCTTGGCCTGACACTGGGAAATCTAGTACATGAGATCAGGCCTTGCTGCAAACATAGTTGGTCATGGTTCGGGGATATTCTTTGGGAATTCACAAACTCTTCACAAACAATTATAGAGTATTGAAATAGATATTTTTTGGTAATAACCTTTGATAAACCTAAGGTGTCATATATTAAAGAACGTGCTATAACATAGACATCCTATAATTTAATTATCATGATTCTATGGTTCCTCTATAGGCTAACTATTTCTTACTCTATGATTTAGGTTTTAGTTATGGGTTGGAACATGATAGAACAATGATATTGTTGATTTTGAGGGAAAATAGAACAATTTTACTCCAATGAAAAAAAATGCAATAGGAGTTAGAATAAATAAACTCATTGCTATGATCACATATATTTCTCATTATATTAATCAATATGGAATTAAATATGAGAAATGTATGGAACAACATTCTATTGAGTCTTTAATGATGCAACATCTGCCTTCATTATGAGGTTCTTATAATCCACTTCTTGTTGAACAATGGATCTGTACAACTAAAATGACATTATCTATTCTCCATTTTTCATAACATGATAAATTCATTATATCTATCAATCAATTAGAAGTAGAATAAGACTAGTGGTGGACACTAATCCTGAATATGGGAATGCATGATGAGACTTTATCGATGGATTGAGATGAGCTCAAAAACCTGTTTTCCCATAATTAATATCCTCAAATTCATCATAAAAATATATATAATTTGATCCTTGGATTGTGGAAAATGTATGATAAATAAGTTAGAATCTATGAGAATAATTTCATTAGACTTTGGAGGTATGTTTTAGGAATTATCATCCAAAGAAATACTAATGTTGATAGGTTCTTTAGTTTCTTAAAGACAAGTCTTAGAAGGTTCTTGCCCATAAGAGACATTAGTAGCTACAAATATATTCTCAATTATTCAATCACGGTTGAAATAAATATTGGAGTCACATATAAATCTAATGTTTTTTTAAAATACATGGATGACAGTGTGTAAAGGAAATTATAATCACCATTAAGAGAATAGTATTTTCTTCCATTTATGCACTATGTGTGGTAAATAGAATTGAGGAAATTTAATAAAGGGTTATAATAAATTTATTAATTGTAGAAGGGTAGTGAAATAGTAATTTTATTTAGGATGTTATGTAAAGAATTTATATAATGATTTGAATGTGGAAAATAGCACAAAATGAACCTCCCATGATTCAGTGAAATAAGTATAAGGAGAACGGGCATTATTCTAACCACTGCTCAAACCAAATGGAAATTGTTGATTATCGATGTAAACAACATATTAAGACAATGGACAAGGTAATATATTTTGTAATCACTATTTATGTTTATGGGTTTGATAACAACGTGATAAAAGGTATACTTTCCATCCACAGTAGATCTGAAAATGTCATATTTGAATCTAGATTTACAAAATTCACTCATAACTAAAGAATTTTATAATGGTGTTTAGATTCCACCAAAATATCTAGATGTGAGATTATTAGTGAAACTCCCTTACGGTACAATTATTTCATTAAAATATATTATTCGCCACCGATTGATGTATATGGGAATGTGTGTCCTAAAAATATTGCCATTCTTCCTTTGGATGAATTTTATGTAATCTTAGAGATGGATTTTCATTGTTTTCATAAATCTAAAATCTATTATTGAGAAAGGAACGTTTCTTTTGATATTCCAATCCCTCATATTTGAATCCCAATGTGAGATGATATGAATCAACTTTGTATGGATATTACATCTATTTAATGGGTCATAATTCACGTTTCAATGGGTTTTTGAACAGAAATGTTTGGGGTGAAAATTGAGATCAATGATATGGATATTATTCAGGATTTTGTTGAAGTCCTTATGGATTAGTTGCCTAGTCTTTCACCAAAATATGATGTTGTTTTATCAAAACAATTGATTCATTTTTCAGCAACAATTTCCATGTCTCATTATAAAATAGCCCCAATTGAGTTGTCGAAATTTAAGATGCAACTCCATGAAAACATTAATAAGAGTTTCATTTAGCTGTGTGTGTCACGTGGTGATGGACCAGTTGTATTTCTGAAAAAGAAAGATGGATCAATGTGATAGTGCATTGATTATTGGTAGATGAAAAATAATAATAGTCAAGAACAACTATCATCCATCCTATATTAAATACATTTTTTGATCAGTTGTGTGGAACATGATGCGTTTAAAAGATTCACCATCATTTTTTATATCATCAACATATGGTCAAGAATGTAGATATACACAATACAACATTCTAATCTAGGTATGGATACTATGAATATATATTTATGCATTCTTTTATATTATAATACCCCTTTTATCCTCATGGATTTAATTAATAGAGTATCTAGAGATTACCTCAATCGGTTTTGGTACTCCATAGAGATGATATTCTTCTCTATTCAAAGAGAAAGGAACAATAATAAAATCACCTCAGAATTGTACTGAAGACTATATGGAAGAATAAAATATATATATATATATTTATTTGTTTCAATAGGATTCATTTTATAGACTCACAATCTCCTGAGATGATACAGAAGAAGATATATTGAAGGAAGAGTCCTTTGAATGATATCCTAGATCAAACATGATAATTGAGATCCACAACATTATTATATTAATTAGATATTATTGATGCTTTGTGGAATATTTATCATGAATATCTAATACTCTGACCAAATTAAATTAGAAGGTTTCGAAGTTCCATTGTAAATATTAATGTGTGGATGATTTCAAGGAACTAAAGAGAAGGTTATTCAGTGCTTATATACATACATTACCCTATAGTGGAGATGGTTTTGTAAAAATTAGTTATTCATCCAATAAGGGACATAGATTTTTTCAAATGAATAATAACATGGTTATTTTTTCATCCTTGTGGTATTTGATGATTCTTGATGAAAATTACCCAACTCATAATTTGGTGATAGTAACAGTAATTTTTTTAGTAATAATAGACATTATCTTCATAGATAACAGTGTGATGTATATACTAACAATAGAAGTCTGAAATATATATTCACATTGATGTATTTGAACATTCAAGGTATAATATTTTTAGTGATGAAAAAAGATTATGACTGCTAAATACATTCCCTCCATGGTAATGAAAATAAGGTTCATGTTGCTTTGAGTCGAACGCATGGTGCTATATTATCAATGATGATCATTAAAAAATTTCCAATACATCTAGATTTGAAATGGATGGAATTTGAAATCATGAATGAAGGGGGAAATATTGTCTTTCACAAATGAATGTTAAACCCTTTAAATGTTTTCATGCTATATGGGTGGTATTGGATCTACTTACAATGTCAGCACTATTCATTTCAAATAGAGAATGATTTTCTCACGAATGTCGTTGAATGATATACATTAATAATGTGGAACGGTTTCCTGGAGTACAACAATCTATTAAATCATATCATGATTTGAGGTTGACCATAATATTTTGGTGAAGTATTCAGAAAGAACTTAATACAGAATTGAGTTTCAACACTACTTATAATCCTCATAAACATGGTCAGTTTTGAATAAAAAATCCAATCCTGGAGGATCTGTTGATATCTTTTTTTATGGATTTCAATGGTTGTTTTTTTCAATATCATCCTCTATTTGAGTTTTCATACAAAAATAGATTACACTCAAGTATTCAGATGGAACCTAATAAAGACCATTATATGAATAAATATGGAGCTACAAAATGATAAGATGAAGTTAGAAAATGAAAGCTATTGGGACTTGAGATTTTTAAAGAAACAGTTCATAATTTTAAATCCATTTATTAGCATATCATGGCAGTTCAGAGTTTGTAGAAATGTTATGTTGACAAACATTGGTGTGATCTATAATTTTATGCTGTTGAAAATGATTTTCTATAAATCGCATCCTAAAAAATGGTATGAGATTAAGGATTAAATTGAAACTGATCCCTATGTATATCATTTGGATTGATATTCTTAATTGTATCCAGACCGTATCCAATTTTTTTTAACTTCATCCATATCTCTCAAAAGTCCACGATGTCTTCCTTGTATCTCTTCTGATGATGTATATCCCAAAACCATTACATATAGTAAACATTGAGGACATACTTCTGGAGTAGGATCTTTCTTATGAGGAGTAGCCTATTGATGTTTGAGATTGTATAAATAACATTCTACGAAACAAGACCAGTAAACTAGACAATTTTTTGGGGAGAAATCATTAGATAGAGGAATCTATGTGAGAAGATGATGATATGTTGAATAATACGTATGCTCAATTTTCATTACATGAGTGACTAATTTGAAGGGTTAAATTCAATTTATGGGTGGAAGAATGTAACACCTCAGGTTTTGATGGTCATTTTCTCAAATGAAGTAAACATTCATTTATTTTGACAAATGAACAGAGTAAAACATTAATGTTCGATGTTAATAACATGGAATACATGACACAAAAACAAAAATTGGTGTACCTTGCATTGATCATCGGCTTGGAATATGTTACATGCAACATCAATGTTGGTACGAAACATCATTTAATAGTTATAATTATTTAAATTAGATAATTATAAACTAACTATGAAACATAGTAACATGAATTGCAATAACTACTTTTAATATATTTTGTAAAAAATTTATTAAATAAATAAAACATATTGATATTGATAGATATAATTTTTTGAAATGTACTAATATTTTTAAAGATTATGTTTTATCAAATTAACTGCTTTTAATGTGTTTCTGTAAAGAATAATAAATTAATTTTAGAAACATTGAGAAATTGAATTTGATAAAATAACCTTAATTTATGAATTTATAATGTCAAAATTATATGATTGGAATTTTTGTGATGTAAATGAGAAATATATGTTTTTATGAATAATGATCAATTACACTTTTAGATTAAAAACAACTTTTCCATTTAGATAATTATTATGATTAAATTATATAATTTGTTATGCTCACATTAGATCATCTATAAATATATCAATTTATTTAATTTCATTAAAAAAAATTTATCCTTGAAATTATATATATAAACATTGTAAACTTTTCAACTTCTATGAATTTAAAGAACCATAATTTAATCATGCCCCCAAGATTTTCATTAATATTAATTTTTACGCATCTGTGACCTAAATTCAGAAAAACCAATATAATTTTTTTTAATAAGTATAATATATATATTCTAACTAGATCACATTTATATTTAAGAAATTTTTAGTAAAAGAGATTACAATTAATCACATCCATTATGGTAAAATTAAGCTTAGCTAGTGAATAAACTATAATATTAATGGCTAAATTGAAATAGCCACAAGTAAAAAAACTATTTCTGAGCCATTATTCTTCCATAAAAAATAAATTCATGATATAAGTGGGTTGGTATGACTTTTTATTTAATACCACCTATACACCTTACTTAATTTAAAAAATTCCATGTGAGTCATTATCCTTCATTACAAAAGTCCACCACCTCTCCCACATCCACAATTTACTAAAAAATCATCATTTCAGAAACTATCAGCTCAGAACACTTATTATAAATACTCCCATACTCATAAAATACTTAATTTTGGAAAAATGTATTCCAAGGATGCATTTTGGAGCAAACTAAAAGGAGTTACCCCGATTAAGTGATAATGCGTTCTCTCAAGTCCTTTTTTATTCTCTTTCACCACCCCTAAATTTTTTTATTTTAAAAAACTAATTTTATATAAATATACAATGGTTTTATTATGCAATGTTTAAAACCTACACTTACACACTACTCAATCTAAAGGATTGAAATTATTCTTTTATGTGTATGATAAACTACCGCCTCACTAGACAATGATTGTTCAATTTTTCATACTGCCTCTTATGATGGAAATTATGTTAGGGACTCTATTAATATATTTTATATATTATATTTACTATATAATTAATAATTAATATTTATTTCACAAAACAATATTATTATATTCTAATTTATGTTAATACGATAATTTCATTTCAGGATGTGTGGACTACCGCCTCCCTCAATGTGATATTATTAGATAAAACACAACATGGATTATATTAATGATGGTATTAGTGAATATATAGGAAATATATTGTATCATTAATATAATTTAATTATGATATATTCATAAATATATTTATATATATAAAAATTTTAGTTTCTTTCATTCAACGAAAAAATCAGACAGAGACATCTTTCATAAGTACGTTTGACCTATCATCTTCACGAATGGTGTCTTCCATTTCATATATATGTATAATATAGATTGTTATTATAAATATATATAGTGTATAAAATATATTTATAAAATTTTTTAAATTAACTAAATTTTGATACAGAGTATAAATAACAATGATATAACAAATTAAAACACATGCGATGCATAAAGAGAATATTACCGCCAGGGAAACCTTAACATATGATTTTTAACAAGTGGGTATTATAAGATAATAATCATACAATATATAGAATAATATTGTTAAATATGTGATTTATAATAAATTTATATTTATTATATACGGATTTCGAATGATTACAATGAGATTTATGACACAACATAATTGTATTTCATCCAACTTATTATTTTTGTGAGATAATTTCTATATTCACCAGCCATTCAATTTGTGTATTGTATCTAAAACCCATTAATGTATTCATTTTATATTATAATTAGATTTTAGGGTATTAACATATATATTTTATTATATTTATTTCATGGGATTTATGGTTCAAATGTTAGCAAATCAGTGAAATATTTTTCTCTCAATTTTACTTCTCTGAGAATTGTGTATTGTTATGCACCGAAATTCTTTTGAAGGTGTATATATTTAAATTTTATATTTTGTATCATTAATCTAGTTATTTTAATGATATTTTTTGATTCAATTTATTTCCTTTTCTTACATAGAAAATATAATCCTAGGTTTAAATGTTATAAGAGTTTATTGATACAATCTCATCATTTTTCAGGTTTTTTTGTTTATGATTCCATTGTGGAAATATTTTGATCAATCTCTTAATAACCCTCATGAGATAAATTCTACTATATTTTTTCATGATATCCCCAATTATTGGTACTATTATCCTATCCATTGGTACTTACGATAATTTTTATGTAAAATATTTGACTCTCTCTCTGGTCATAAATATATTATATTCAAAAAACATTTTTTCAAAAATGTTTTAGAAGATGATTAAAAAGTGTATTAAAAATATAATTGAGGCATATTATCATGTAAATGTATTTTAAAATTTTTTAGGATTTTTAGTGCTTACTTTATATGTTTTAAAAGATATTTTCAATGATTTTTTTATCAAAAAAGGATAAAAGTTTTAAAAATAATTTCTAATGTATAAAAGATATTTCCTGAAGAAAATAATTTGAAATTTCTTTAAAATTATTTCCCTTATAAGATGATATCTGTTGGTGTAACTCATGCCTTTATTGGAAAGTTATTCAATTTTTTCATTCATATTATTTCTCTTAATAGATTATGTATAAATGGAATTATGTTTATGAAACCAAATTCTTTTTCCTAGGTTATATGATTTTGAAACATGCTTCTTTTCACAGGTTATGTGTATGATAAAATTATTATGTATCATATATTTTTTTTTCATTAGTTATGGAATGATTATATGCCTATATAACCATACCATTCTATGTGGTTATGATATGATTATTTATGTAATTTATGAATATGTATGTTTGATTTCATTATGAGATGATTGAGAACTATATCTAACTCTAATGCATTTAGTAATAATTTATATCTCTTGATATATTCTAAGATGGTCTTCAGAATGGATCTGGACTATGAAGATAGCCATTGTAGTAATCCATGACTACCCAAATTGTATAAGAATTGAACTCGTGCAACCAAAATGACCTTGGGACTTAACATTAAATACCAAGATTGTATGGGGAGTGATCATATACTTATATGATGGCCTTAGTATTGATTCCATATATACTATGAAATCTTATTATATGATTATTTATCTGCCACAATTACACGTTTTATTCCAATGTTGTGCTATCATGGCTGAAGTTATTTATTTCCTTATTACTCATGTCTTATAACCATCCTAGCATTATGACATTATTCATTTATATTATATAGTATATTATGGGTATGATATTCTATTTTTATATTACTCTCACACCCTTATACTCATGATTATGTTTACATAACCTCGTTATTTACCCTCATTGATCATTTGAGCTCACTGCTTTATGTTTCTTCCACAGGTTATGAGGATATGTATTGTTTTTTTCTATTTGTAAGAAGCATTATATTCAAGAATAAGAATGTTGGATATAATGTAGATCCTTTATGTAGAAGGTTTTATGTTTCAATGATTCCAAAGGCAATAATCTAGTATGTCATTATATTGCTATTTCTACAATATTTTATGTATTTTTTAAATGATATGTAATGTTAATGTATGAAACGTTAGGGTTTATATAGAAATCCATTTTGACCTCCATTATTTGTGATTCATACTCTGAATTGATGATCTGCTACACTCCCCGTAAGAGGATCATATCCCTTGCATTATCCTGTACCTCTCTTGTCTATCCATCATATTAAAAAGGGATTTTATCCACTATTTTGTTGGATCTAAATATATTATTTTTGAATCTAGAAATATAATTTTGGTATCATTATATTTTTTTATTGAAGTATGATCTTATCTCCATATATCATGCTACATCATTTTAATAAAAAATTGGTAATTTTTCTTGGAAGAAATTCTTCATCAATGTTGAGGTAGGTGGTCAATTATTCAAATACCAATGTGTTTATTTTAATTACAGGTACATAATTGTATATTTTCTATAAGATTAATTTCAAATGAATTTCTTGAATTGAATTAATTAACTTGGTAAATTAATTATTTAAGGAATTGATGAGTTTGGATAATTAATTATTGAATTAACTGTGGGTTCATTTGGATTTTTGAATTAATGTATTTAATTATTAACTTAATTATGGGGATATTAAGATTTTTAACTATCAAAATTTATTGGAAAATAAATTAATGGAATTTATTTCATTAATTAATTAGTGAATTATATAATTAGAATAATGTTGTTGATGATCTGTTGAAATAATTAATCAAATTTATGTGATTAATACGTTGTTAAATTAATTGATGGGTGTGATGTGATTAATTTATTGTTGACTTAATTGTTTGTAATTATGTGATTAATTAATTATTGAATCAATAAATGTGAAATATGTTATTTAATTCATTGTCAAATTAATTAATGGGATAAATGCGATTAATTCTTTATTGAATTAATTAACTGGATACCATGAAATTGAAATTGTAATATTGTATTGAGTAATTTGTTTATTAATTAATAGGTTTTTGTGACGATGTGATACTATGATATATGTGATTATACATAATGGGACATGGTCTGATGCATCAAAATATCATAGTGAGAATTAAGAAGATGAATGGTAACAACAGAATTATGATGTGAACTGAGTTGATGAATGGAAAAAAATGGAATTCATATAAGAATTAAGTTGTAGAATTGTAAAAATGGAATTATTAGATATTAATTGATTAAAATAAAGGCAAAAATAATTTCGTGATATATGAATTGATATGAATAATGATAATAATGGAATTTGTAAAAATCAATTTAGTTGAAGAATTCTAGGGATGGTATTTTGAGATTTGAATTGAGATGATAGGTGGTAACTGTAGAATTCATATATATTATATTTCATGGTGATATATTAGAATTTGGAACAAGAATATGTAGGTAATTAGAGATTAGGGGTCCTTAGGAATTGAGTGGTTTATATTTTTAAATAAATAATAAATGATAAAGTGATAGCTATTTAAAAATTCTTTGTATGTAATTCATTATAGAACTATAGATAATATTATTGGATAGAATTTTTTATAGATATAATTGGTGTGGCCAACAATGTTGTAAGCACACCCTACCTAGGATACCTTATTAGTGGAAAAATCAATATCATGGTTTTTGGATAGGTTTTTGGTGTGTCCCCTTTGTTAGATGGCTAAGATGGGATGGAACATGGACGAGGGTTCCAGACATAGTTCTCAACCCACATTGTAGTTTTCAATGTATTTATTTATATTTGGTATTTTTCATATTGAAAATTAATATTTACCTTGGTATGGAATATCTATATTTCAATTTTGATATTTTTTACATCTTGTGATATTGGGATTGTTATTAATATGATTCTCTCAGTTGGTTATTGTTTATTCATTTTTTATGGTGTGTTAATATGACAGGGAGGGAATAGTTTCCAAATGATCAATACTAGAGCCTCACTACTACCAGGAGGTCTCTAGTATAGGGGAAGTCATGCATAAGATCATGTGGAAGACTGGATCAGTGCACTGGCATGTGGCAGCTAGGTCAGAATGTAACAATGTGTTATTAGAGAGAAATTTTGTGTCTTATGATATGGGAAATGTAGAAAGGGGAATAAGATGAGTTAGAAATAGGTTATGAGCTCATTAATGGGATAATGTTTCCTATTTATGGTGGAGATCCCATGTAACCAAGGGGGGAATGTTGTTATTGTTGGTTGATGTTATAGTTGAATATTATTTTACGTTGGGTTATACCCTTATTGTATGAAAGGATTATTGGTTCAAAAATTTAAATCGATTGGATCATGGACCAATATGAAATGATATTTTAGGATTCATTCATCATTATATTAACTCATGATTAAAATTAAATGAATACTTTATAAAATCACACAATAAATAAGGATTTTAGTACAATTTTTTAAATTGAATTATTTTTCAATGATTGTGATATTGAAATGAAATGGTGTCTAATGTGAAATTTGAATGCTTTGAATGGATGAAATGTGTGATTAAATGTTTTTCTAATGGGAAATTGATTAATGATAGTGTCTTTACCCTTGGATCCCTGACTGAGATATAACATGATTAGGTTAGTAATTATACCATAGTATTGACCATGTGGCATGGTTTGGGGAAAATACTTATTGTGGATTATTATGATTTTCCTCTTATTTAAACATGATAATGTGGAGTTATTTTCCACAATATTTGTGTTCGGAATTGTACAGATATTCCTCCATGAAGACACATTATGAGGGGATGATGAGAGGATTTGGATCAAGATGGTCTACTAGTAGTGGATCTTGAGGTATAGACATTGTCAGGATAGGAATTATGTTATAATATTTTAGTAAAAATTTCTTCTATTATGTAGTTTATAGTGACAGGCCAAAAGCAGGATGTGAAGAAAATTCATGACATTACACATGATTTTTAGTTACAATATCTTTTGAGGATTTGAATATAGGAAAGACCTGATGCTTTCGTGTCACTTATTTATTACATTCCGAAGATATATGACCATCTAGAGACCCCTATAAATTAGAGGCCCATGATGAATTATTATTTTCTATGAGGGATACCAATATGATGGTGGGACATTTAGGCTTGGACCGGATAAGCTGATGTTATGTATTGTGTGGAATTCCCAGAGAAGTTCTTAGATCAATTTATCTGCTGACATATAAGAAGGAGACAGAAATTGAGTTAAAGTGGTTGAATCATTAAAGTATTCATGTTGTAAACAATTCTATAAAATGTATGTATTTGATTTTAATTTTAGTAGATTTGAATGTGGATGAGATAACTATAATGCGGTGTTTCGAAGAATAACTTAAATTTGGGATTATGTCCAAAGTTAAAGTATTTTGGTTAAAGACCTTTACTTATGTGTTAGATCAGTCTATCATAGCTAAGGGTATCCTAAAAAGGATTCATGTACATGAAAAATGGATACTGCTATATTGTCTTTAGGTATGTCTTATAAAAGAAATAAGAGCCACTATGAGACGGTTACATAAGGGGTTATTAGGTGGAGTGTCCAATGGGAGGATTATTTACATAGGTTCGTACTCAAGTTCATTTCCACTAGTGTGGTTGGAAGGTCCATTATAATAGATTTAATGGCCTGGAAGTTATCATTGGCTTGAGAGTATGAAGAGTATTTACATGGCCTTATGTGACATCCCCATGACACTAAAGGCTAAAAATAAATTCCGAAGGGGTTCAATTACAAGTGGGGAATGGTTTACCCTTTATGAAATAAACCAATAAACCAACAATCCATAAACAATCCATTTACTAAATGTTCCATGAAAAAAAGAAAGACAACTAAAAAACTTTATGTATTTAAAAACCATAACAAAGTGTGCCACCATGGAAGTCCAAACTATATCACAGTACATAAAAGATGAAAAACCCAAGACACTCAAGAGACCACATGACTCCATGCTCCACAATCTTCAAGGTACCCATTCACCAAATAACCTATGTATCTGGAGGTGGTGTAAAAAACGTGGGAAACATTTATTTTTCCACAATCCTAAAAGAAAACATCTGCTAAATCCCTAAAGTTGGAAATTATAGGGGAGTATAAAACTATGTACGTTTTCCCCAATTACTTCCCTACTCATGCCAATTGAAAGAAAAGTTAGTGACATTTATATAAAGAAGCTTATATAAATCAATTTACCAAAATAGTTTATGCCCAAATATAAACAAGCTCAAGAATTTTTTTTACAAAAAGTGAAACAAATACAAAATTAAACCAATTTTAGAATATGATTTTTCCAGAAAAATGTCTAATATAATATTAAACCCTATTTTTTGGAAAATTAGCAAACCCATTCCATAGTTCACAACACACCCACACATGCAAACTTCAGTTGAGAGTTCCATATTCCTGAGTCGCCGACCATCCAATCACCGTATTTCCCAAAGAAACAATCCCCCTAATCCATGGTCACTACCCTTTATACCCCAATGGTAAAAGTCCTTTATTAAGGTCTACTCATGCATGAACTCACACCAACACCATTTATGCCAAATCAACAAACTACCAAAAAAACCACATCAAAAAAACTATTCATTTATTGAAAACCAAAGCACCACCAACTTCATGAAACATTTAATTTCAATAAAACATTATCATTTTTTGAATACATCCAATCTCATTTATGTGACAATATTCCAGAAAAAACCACTATTTAAAATCCAAATTTTAAACCAAGAACCATGGCACTCATTCAAAACATCCAAATTTCAAGATTTCATGACCATCACTCAAGAAGGATTAAAACAAGTTGTCAACTACCAAATCACATAAAATTCAAAAAACGCACATTAAATTTGAGTGGATTATAATCATTTATACTATTTGGAGTCAATAATTAAGCATGCTACCTACATGGTTTTTACAGAAACCATAATGAACAAATAACAGACTAGAAAACCATCTTGATTCTCCAAAATACTAACTTAGATCTCTTCTCCTTCAAAGAAAAAATCCAAATATCATGATATTTGGAATACATCAACATATATCTACCCTTAATAGTTATATATATATGATTAAAAAATACAATAGGAGATGTTGATCGATGTAGATTTAAGAAACTGATCATGAATGATGTAGATTGATCACATACCTAAAGAATTCGATTTCAATTCACAAAGGGAAGCCATTGGATGGACATTAAATCAATGGGAGGACATGATTTTTCCATTGGAGAAGAAAAATACTATGTTAGGTTAGGTTTGGGGGTACAAAAAGTGAGTTATGGTATAAAAGAGTGAGATCCTATTTTTATGGATCTCACATTGACTCTGTGAACAGTTTGGCTATAAGATTAAGAAAATCTTGCTCTAACCATGCGTTACCCACTACCTGCATGACATTACATTTATAGTCTCCCAAAATTTCATCCAAAAATGTTGGATCTACTGCCACAAGAGGACCACTACACACAATTTGGCCTCAATATTAGGAAAATTTTGCACCGGCTATGCACCCTTCACTTAGCCCCTAAAACTCATCCAATGTTCTCCCAACTCTTCCATCAATCAGCCTTACTCATTATAACCATTATATCAATCAATTAAGGGTTATATACTAGAAACTAGTGGTACTAAATTCTCCCCACCATTGGTTTTTCCATCCTCATAAAGCATAAAACATTAGATGCCCTGAAAGAGTTCTGACCACTACTATTTCATTTCTTTCCCATGAACCCAAGGCTATTCTTGAATCTGACCATGCTTCAATAAAACCTACATTATACTGACTCATTTTCCTCACAAGAACTTTTCCTGCCTATACACAATATTTATTGGGATATATATCAATGATGCATTCGGCTCTAGGTCAAAATAATCCCATATGATCACATGGTCCTGGTCAGGGTAATAATTTTTCAACTGAGATACATAAAACACAATATACATTGAACTAAATAAAGGTGGTAATACCAACGATATGACACCTCTCGGAATAATTTTTATATCTTGATTGTACCAATTTATCTAAGATATGACATACCCTTCTTCCCAAAATAATGATGTCTACATTTTGAAGAGATCCTCAAGAAAAACTGATCACTCATAACAAATGACAATGACCTTCAAAGGGGATCAATATAATATTTATGATGACTCTATGACATCAAAATCAGTTATCTAATCAACTGGATGTTTGTCATTGATTCTTGGACAAGGCTCGGCCCCACTATTAACGTTTCAGCTATTTCTATCCAGCATAGTGGTGAATGATGGGGACGCCCATACAATTCATTCAAATGGATCCATATATATTGAGGTATTTTAGGATTTATCAAGATAGAAATCCACTAT
The DNA here is from genome assembly GCA_963277665.1 of Viscum album. NCBI lineage: Eukaryota > Viridiplantae > Streptophyta > Magnoliopsida > Santalales > Viscaceae > Viscum > Viscum album. Next base: position 2,078,569,292 of record OY728152.1, on the reverse strand, counting down.
GGGAATATTATATTCCCATGAGACACCAAAATCGATTACATATTAATGAAATATGTATTCCAACGTCTATATCTTCCCCTCAGACAAGTTGAATGTATATGGATTATATGACTTTCTCATAATCAGCTTCATCTCGAGGGTTATTGTAAGTATTTATAGAAATAAGAGGTGAACCTTAGATCTCTGTCTATGTCTATTGAAACTATCATGCCATGCCGCTTTAATAATTCTTGGATATAGATTTTTGACATATCCACCACTATATGAGTTTAATGAGCAGGGATGAAATGGGATGACTTAGTATAAGGATCCACTATTACCTATATGACATCATGTTTCTAGATTGTTTTTGTGATATCTATAACAATATCTATAGAAATATGGTCACATTTCCACAGAAGGATAGGTAAAGGCTTCAACATACCTATATTTTTCTAACACTCTACTTTATCATACTAACATGTTAAGAACTATGAGATAAAATTAGTAACCTTACATTTTAGGGTACTCCAAAAAACCCACCTCTTTAACACCATATACATATTATGTGTACCTTGATGTACAACCCATATCGAATATTAGTATGAATGAAGGAATTTTTCCAGGAAATCCATATGTAAAAACATTCGATTTCTAAAACAAAAATCCGAACATCCATCATGTTTACATCCTTCAATGGTCTCCCCAATATCGATTTTTAAACTCATAAAAAGACATTATGCATCATATGTTTGTGCCTCTTTGACCATATTTAAAAATAAAGAACATGCACAGCTGAAAAATAACTATAACGTCACCTTGTTCTTCACATTACACATGCATGTTGTCTTGGACTAAAATCAACTGCCATTCAACTGAAACTTCGCTCACAAACTGAGCATATCACTTTTTTCTCAATTCATATGGAAAAATACACTTTTCTGGCTGTATACATCAATTCAATGTTAATAATTTGGATATTCTCCATCCATCTACTTTGACTCAAAATCAAGTCTTGATGTGAGCAAGTGTGTTTCAAGAATCTGTGGTCCATGAACACAGTAACTTTCTCTCCAAAGAAATAGTGTCTCTATGTGTTCAATGCATGGATGACTGAAGATCACACCCAATCATGTGTTGGGTAACTATTCTCATGCATCCTCAACTACATTGAACCATATGCTACCACATGGTTTCTATTAATTAAGAAAAAAACCAAACCTAATCCTAAACCATCACAATAAACCACATACACCATTTTTTATTCTGAAAAAATCAAGACATGTTCTGATGTATTCCAATCTCTATGTTACATGAAGGAATTATTGAATTCTTCTATCTAATAGAATGTATAATTCTTCATTGATAGAGCTACCATTGGGGAATCTTGTCATGAAAAATCCAGCACAAAGCATTGGTAGTAACCAGATAGTCCAAGAAAACATCTTATCTTGAAGCCATTCTTCAGTAGTTTCCACAACATAACTTCTCCTACCTTTCCAAGATTAGATAAAACACATTTTTTAGAAATTACAAGGCCATGAAAATGAAAATCTTGTATCCAAAAATAACACCTAGATAATTTGACATACAAACAGTGATATCTCAAAATTTATAGCACTATTTTCTAGTGTTACTCATGGGTATGCATTGTATTTAAATACACCAAGATTCCTTCAACAAATGCCAATCAAAATATTCTATGTATCATTGAAATATCGGATTCCCCAATGTCATAGAGACTTCCAGTGCATTTGATAGACCTAAAGGCATGAATTCATATTCATAGTGTTCATATCTACTTCAAAAATCTCTCTTTGGAATATATCCATCCAAAATATCAATTGGTGATATCATAGTCACAAGTCAATCATGGAGAATACATGATCTTCCCTTAATTTATCAAACCAATCACCAATGCATGGAATTAGGTGGCTATTCATTATCATAACATTGTTCAGCTTATGATAGTCAACACACAGCTAAAGAGTTTCATCAATGTCGTCATACATTTTTTTGGTAATTCCTAGAGAGATGTACTTGGATGAATGAAACCCATAATTTCTAGCACTTCATACAACACATTCAATTACTGTAACACATTTTGGTTCCATCCTATAATATGGGAGTGAAATAGGATTGGTCCTTGTAAGGGGATCAATCGAATAATCATCTTCCATTATAGGTCACAAACCTGAAATGTTTTTGGAATTTGCATCTGGATAATGATCCCGAACTACTAGAAAATTATTTTACATGATATCTTCCATTGATTCCAATATCAACACCACCAATTAGTAAGATATTGATCCAACCATTGGTGTCAACAAGCTCTTTCCACCTATCATTACTTTCTTCTCCCCTCTTGATATATGATTGATGTCATCCTGCATAATGAAACTAACTATTCTCCTTTAATAGTCTATGTTATCCTTGTACATTTTCATCTCATCCATACCCATGATTAGGTCATAAAAATCCATTTCCAACAATGATAAGTTTAATTTCAGCTCATCTCCCTCAACAGTTATGGTACATGATCTACACACAAAGGCATTACATTCTTATTCCCAAATAAGCGTTTTGAGTTTAAAAATAGAATGCATCATTTACAACTCATAGAATAGCAAAAAAAACAACATTATATGCAATGAAATAATGTGATGCACTAGTTTCGAAGAGCACATGTGAAAGGGTAGAATTAAAATGGATCGTTCCTATAACTGTAGATGGTCCAGCCTAGTAATCATCAATCATCTACTAAGATCCATAAAATTAATTCATCGATGAATTGTTATCCACGATTCTATGATGATATTTTCCTCTTCAAGGATTCATTATTTACCTAGAATTACCATTTATAGCTATACTCTACATCCATGACTAATTCTGATATCCTCTCCCTATTAATGCATACGATGCTTATGATGCTTGAGAAGTATCTCGTGCATAAGTCCTTGGAGAACTATGAAAATATCACCGTGAGGGACTAACTTGTTGCAATTATTAAATGATCTAGTTTGTTCCATACAATATCACATTATGTTGTCAGTAGAACCACATTGGAAGCAACCTGATTTTCTATGGGTTTGTGAAAGAAGGTTCACTAGTCTAGCCATCAGGTTCTGATTTCCACTTCCTCCTTAGAAATATGTTTCAATTTTATGATTAATTATGGAATTTTAGTTCCCAACAATATTATAATGCATCATCATACCTCCTCCCATATATCACATGATATAACATTCAGCCACAATTATTATGTTCACTATATCTATATAATCTAAAACACGGAGAACCAAAATCATTGATCAAATATCCTAACATAGCCCCGATTCGATGATGTTTTTCTTAAAGGATGAAATTGTTGTAACCTCTAGTCCAAATCACATAAAATTCTCTATAATAGATACATAATCTATTATAGAGAAACTATCATGCTTCTGGGTGATGATGTTCAGCATTTTCTGGATCATGAACTTGTGAGGATAGAATTTGTTGTGGACAATTCTTCAAAATCCTCCCATGTAAGGCCTTCATCCAATTTATCCTTCACCTCACAATACCACCACTAACGTGGATGGTCATCGAGAATATAAGTCTCTAACATTACCATTAATTATTCATGTGTTCCCATGAATTAGAAGATATGATTCATCCTACAAATCCATACCTCCTCCTTCTCGGGTACAACATCACCCTGAATGTTATGTGGATTATACATGATGACCTGGATTGTATGACTCACATGCCTTGGCTCATTCCTCTAGTTCCCCACATCCACAACATGAAAAAAATTAACAATGGTTAGAACTTTATCTTCGTTCACTCATGGTTTGGGTGCTACCAAATTTCACACAACTTCATTAGGTCGGTTTGGATGGCACCGATTGGGTTCCATTTTCTAAACAAAGTACAAACATCATTAATCTAAATATCTAGCAACTGATGTCCTAGAATTTCAAATTCTATCACATAAAATAGCACAACATTGTTTTCCATTGCAATATTTTTCCAAGTTCAACCAATTTTTAAACATTCAATGTGCTTTATGTAAATTAAAGAAAATTTAAAATACCATAATCATTCAATTCTTCAAAATCATTCATTTGAAAAACAATTTCATACTTTTTCTAAAATAAACAATTTATCACTACATTAATCATTCCTCAAAATGATGTACGCACTCTTAGTGGGATGTAATACATATACAATTCATTTTATGCTTGTCTAATTTTCTAAACCCTTGACTATGAGATATCCATCATTCTAGATGTGTATCCAAAACACTTATCTACCCAAATCAATGATAACATGAAGTTCAACATAAAAGGGTTAGATATGTTCATTAATGTAATAAATCTAATGTTCAAACAATCATAATCATGTTGAAGATTTTATCTCAACGAATAATCTATAACGAATTTGCACGGTTTGATTGCATTGTTAGGAAAACCTTTCACTAACAGTGCAGTAGCCACTTGCTGCATGACATCCCATTGATCGGTCTCCCACACCATGATCCCACCATTCAATATCTAATTCCAGAAGAGAAACACTGTGCATGGTTTGGTAGCACAGTTAGGAAAACCGTGCACCACCCATGCAACCCTCACGTATCCCCACAAAACACTTCCAACATACAACCAACACTTCCATCCATCACCCATACACTCTATAACCATAATAATTATCAAGTAAGGGTTACTTAATAGAAACTATGGGTAGTACTATAGACCCATTCCCTTATACACTAGTAGAATTCAAATATTGTAGTAGGATGTGATATAGAGAGTTGTTTTGTAGGAATAAAAGATAGATGCTTAGTGATGGTGTAACAATGTAGAATCATAGTGTGGGAAAGAGATATTATACAATATAATAAGAAAGCATCTAGAGTTCTACTTACCATGGAGGGGAAGGTTGTTGATGTGGTATTTCTTGTAAATGGTACTAATATTAGCAATGTGGTTCTAGTCAGGGAGCTCAGACACCATCATCGGGAAGATGGGAATGATTGATTCATCCAGTTCACCTACAATTTTGGATATCAGGGATTGACCATCGGTGGTTAGATGTATTATTCATAATGATTAAACATTATTTAGTTCATTATTTTATTATGGTTCATATCATTCATTTATTTCTACATAAATTTGGAAGGGTTTGATCCATGCTATGGAGTTTGTTAGTTGGGTTTTTACAATAAAAACACCAATGGGAGTATGTTCTAAAGACAAATTATTGTCCAAGGGATGTTCCCATGAGGATGGGGAGTATCATTTCAGTTGGTGTCTCTATGTTTCTGACATTTCATGCTTCTTCCTAATTATGGGTATACATAGGTCAGTAGCATAACAATACCAGATTGGATTTAACCATCGGAGAGTGACATTTACATCTCATGATTATGATTACTACATTTACCATGGAGAGTGGGATATCAAGGAGGGTTGTTCTGGCCTAGGTCAATAACAAATAGGGGATATCACCTCCCATTTTGAATTAATATTTTTGGATTATGGATATGTAAAACAAGATTTCATTGCATCTTTTGTAGAAGTGATTCATGAAGTTGTTCATTGGGACAGCATAGGGATGCCAGCAGAGAGAGATCTGAAATCTACTATTGGGATCATTCTAGGGGATGAAAAAATTTATATTCCACTTTAAATTATGGATTTTACAAAACATTCAGGAATTAATACTTACTTAATGTAGTTGGATTATAAATAGATTTTTCAATCTACTGTGACACCACAACATTCACTAGTCTAGTTTACAATTTGTAATGATTGATCCTTGTGTGTGGGAGGTGATTACTGAATGATGAACCAGATGACTATGAAGAACCAGTATCATCATTCACATTTTGTTGAAATATTTGATTAATTGAGAGGAGATTTTGTTTTATCTATAGTGGAATTCAGATAAGGGTACCACTATTGGATAGTTCCTCGTTATGAAATAATTAGGATTATATTTATATGAAGATATGGACTATATGGTTTTGTCTTAATAGGTATGGGGTTAATGAATGAACCTACAATTTTTATGGCCTTGATTATATGAAACTTCCATTCATACTTGGTCAGGTTTTTGGTAGTGTATTAGAATGTTATATCGGTGTAATCCAAGAATCATGAATATCATGCCCAAAAAATTAACATCATCTCCAGCCCTGTGATAGAATCATATATACACTAAATTATCTATTTTTTTGTTTTGTATTGTCCAGTCTCACATCCCAGGTCACATCTTCTTAGAGGATAATGTGTTAGTTGACCACGGGAAGGCCCATGAAGGAGTATCTTGGGAGCATCCAAAGAATGTTTTTGAAAACAATATATTACTAAGGTTAGCAGTGCATTACCAGAGGATCATTCAAGATTTTTCTCATCTTGTAGAACCTATTTTGGGCTTAATCGATAAGGGATTAAATTTTAATGGTTTTTAGTAGGTTATAATTATATCTAAGAGATGGATATGTCCTTAAAATCATCACTACTATTGATAAGATCCAATTCAATTGAGTAGTAAATGGTGTATTGTAATGCATGTGCGATATGACTTAGAGTTGTGTTTGTGCAGGGAGATCACGTTGTGGATTATGGGTCACAACAGTTGAGGCCACATGATCATAATTACCCTATACACTACCTCTAGTAATCTACAGTTCTGTATGATTTAATGTGATAGAGACATTACTTTTTAATATATAATTTTATCTGGTATACAGATCATAAGTGTATAATGTATATATTCTCACAATGGGATTTGAATATCCTCCAACATAGATTGGTTGAGTATATATATTTTTTTAATTTTGAGATATAATAACCACTTGAAGAGGGAAAAAGTGTTTCCAATTCATCATTTTTGAAAACATGGACTCTGTATATTCAGGAGTCTAGTGTTGAGTAGAAGATGATTACCCTACTGGATGAGAAGCATCTTGTGGTTCAGTAGAGTCAATAGAAGATGAATCTCATATCAGTTTTAGCAGATTCTAAATTTTTGAGATAGCTTAGCGATAGGTAGTATGAGGTTATTGAATTTTCGAATTTGATAGAATTCCTTGAATGTAGGGAGACACCTTTAGATTAGTCTCTAGATGAAGATGATATCAACTATGTGGGAAATATTTATGTTTTGACTATGAGAATAAGGGAGGATCAGATGTGAGAATTTCATTCCTAAAAGTGGGTGGTGCATCATGGTGTTACGATAGTGTACCCCGACCTATGTTTTCATTTTTGGTGCCCAGGGATGAAAAATGTGATATCAGGGTTCATGACATCATATTGCACATGTCAACAGGTGAAGGATGCGAATTGGAAACCTGGTGGTTTACTACAGTTGTTTTCATTCTAAAATGGATGTGGGACACTGTTACCAGGAAATTTATGGTTTGAGTTCAATGTAATCCATAAAAGGATGATCCTATTTAGGTTATTGTGGACAAACTGATTAAGGAAGCACATTTATTTTCTACACTATAGCCTTTTTTGTGAAGCGGATGGGATATTTGTAGATTCATGACATAGTTTGTCTTCAAAGGGGGCCATTGAAAATTTTTTAGACCAAGACACATAATTAACGTCATTATTATGGATGGGATTGAATAATGTTCTTCGAACATATGAATTTTCTTGAGTAGGGAATTCCATCTATAGGTAGTTGGTAATTCAAAACATAAGATACATGTTCATGAGGATATTCTATGATTGAGTGTTATTGGCTTCGGTGGGTCATGGGGGATTATCCTTGAACAAGATGAGTTCTCCTATATCAACAAATATTAAGAAACTATACATATAGAACCATATTTATTTTTTTGCTCGGCTATGAATATCACCAATATATGGAATGGATGTAGGAGGTTTAGAGTTGTTGGGACCATGTCATATATTGGTGTGTCTTCAGAGAATGTTATATTGATTTAGAAACATATGGATGTGTCTTTGAGTATACAAAACTCATATGTTGATAGTTGTGAATGATCCCTAATGTATATTCAAGAATATGTTATATTCCTTTGAGTGTCACCTAGATTGGGTCACCAAAGGAAACAAAAACTGGGAATGTCTGTGGAAGGGTTTGTTGGACCTTTTTTATTATAGATAGAATATAATAAGTGGCATGAAAAATGTTTTATTCAAAAGAGATACAATTCAAAGAATTTTGTCTTTCATGTGACCCAAATTCAGTGGAATAGCCTTGACCCTTCTTATTTAATCGATGTGGATTATATTGATCTTGAGACAAATTCTTCATTTGAGGAGCATCTTATACGTGTACTTGATTGTAGTGAGAAAGTGTTGTGGGGGTAGAATGTGATTATAATTCTTATATTGTTGCAACATGGTCATGTTCTTGAGAAAATATTGGATATGGAATAATATATAAGGGCTCAGTGGATAGAACTTTTTATGTGATGCCCCTATAAATTCATGGGAGTATAGTTCGACGATGAGAAGTTATAAGTTGGGGACATTGTATTTTGCCGACATATTTTTGGAGATGTCACTGTTTGATTTTTATGAAAACTTTTTTTTAATAATTATTTTCTTTCTTCTTAATTGTGGGGTAATTTTCTATCAATAATTGAAATCATGGATGGAGGAGGGATCATGCCTGACTACTGAAATGTTTTCCCAAACCATACACCCCAACCAAAAAAACTATGGTAACCAAATCTATGGGAATTTTCATTAATGAAACATGGTTTTGAAAATCATGATCGTTATTTTGAGAAACTATATCCCTCCCACCCACATAAAACTGGAACATGGTTATGTTTCTTGGTTTCCAAAACCATGTGTCCCTTCCTAGCAATCTATGTGTGGGTTTTTTTTTCAATCCAAAAAATTCTTTTAATATTCCTCGAAACCCTATATTAACCAAAAATAAATCCTAATCAACCCTAAATACTGAATTGTTTTTTGTACGCTTTCAGAGTTATTTCAAACACTTTTAATTCAGTTATTAAAAATTAAATTTCTTAATTGAAGATATGCACCATTCTCTGAAAGTGGATCATATCCCATGTGGTTTAGTTATCCTCTAGTTTATCCCAGTCGTATTTTAATGGAAATTAATATTAATTTTTTTATATCTAGATATATTATTTATGGAAATAGATATTTAATTTTGGGATCTTGATGGTTTGATCAGGAATTTTGGTTTTAGAACAAGATCATGTTCTACATCATTGTTCCCCTCATGTTAGGTATTTCCAATTGTGAGATTTATTAATCAATTTTGATCTATGTGGTCTATTATTCAAATACATAAGTCATTGTTTAAATTAAATGTAATTAATTGTAAAATTTATACTATGTTAAAAGAAATTGAGTTCCTTGAGTATAATTAATTAATTTGGTAAAATAATTAATTAAGTAATTGTTTAATTGGGAGAATTAATTACTTAATTAATTGTGTCGATAAGAGGATAATTGAAATGTTCTAATTAATTTTTTTAATTATCTATTTGGATATTGAAATTGTTTAATTAGATGAATCAATTGATTAATTAATTAATATAATTGGTGCTATTAATTAACAGTTTAGTTAATTAATGAGAATGATGTGATTATTTAATTATTGAATTAAATAATGGAATTCATGTGATTATTTAATGTGAGTGGCATGATTAATTTATTGAGGAATTGATTAATCTTATTTAATCAATTAATTAGTAGTTTAATAAATTAGTGGGAATGATGGGATTAATTGACCATTAAATTAACTAATAAGATAGACGTGATTAATGGAATCTACCTACAATCATATAAATCTTACTCATGCACCTCATGGACTATCATACCCCGCATTGTTTGGATCTATAGTTCCATGTGGTAAAGTGGTTTCATACATTATACCCCTAACATAGATGTTTTAGGGTGGACGTTTTATTCTGAGTAAGCAACATGTAATTTATTCTGATCTCGCCCATTGAAAACATCACCCTTAGTGGAAGGTTGTTTCCTTATTTTATCTATTAAAATGGATTATATTATCATTTAATTAGATAATATTCAATATATTTTTGTATATTGTTTCGAGTAGATATTTCCCCTCTATCGATCTTCTAGACTTGAATCTATGATTTGGCCCTAGATTGTTCAAGCATGCAGTATGTTTTGATATGATTTTTTTTAATTGATTTGTCTTTTCAAGAGTATATTATGATGTCTTGGTGTAAGAGTACAAGGATGGTATGTCACTTTATATTCTATTCATTATGGTTTTCTATGTTCAATTATATCGGGAAGTTAATCCCTAAAATTATGATTTTGATCTCTCTTCTAGGGTTGTCATTACCCTTTATACATGAGGGTTTTCTTTAAGGGATTTGAAATTATTTGGGAACCATATATTTTCATGAATATAGAAACCTTCATTTGGAAAAAAATATATTTATCTGGGATTTATATTGAGGTGGAGTTATCCTATATTATTCCTTCTAGGCTTTCGATTTGTGTCAATGTCATAGAGGAGTGGTATCATGTCATGTTCTACCCCATAAAATCTACATTTTTTCTCTAATTTCAATATCAAATGTCATAATATTCTATAATTTAATAAATATTGTCATTACCAAGAGAAAAAATCTCAATGTGTTTGGCCTTCTTGGATCCTTCATCTTCGATACTGACTTCATCTTCATTTATAGCCAAATCTGGTTTGGAAGGCATAGATCATGGGAAGAGGGTTTTCCATCTGTCATAAAAGTCAAAAGTGTAGGAATATTCTTCTAACGAAGAAAAAAAATTCCCTGAGGTGGGATCCATGTGCTCAAATATGGTTCTATTTAACCAAGTTGTGTGAATTATCTAATTTACACATAATTAGAATTTGGGAACCTATGGTTTGGAGTTTTCAACACTATCACTTTTAAGGATTATTACTTCATTGTATGTTCCTGTACTGATCTCCCAGTTATGTATTTGAAATGATTTTCTAAATGGATATGCTATCTCTTAGAAGACAGAGTTGGATTTATCTCCACTAGTGGTGATATCTTTTGTGGTGAGATCTCTTGTGGTGCATTCTCTAGTGGTGATCTCTCTTATTGTGAGTTATCAAGTTGTAAGATCACCATATTAGTAGTCGGTTTGACCATTTGATAAAAAAATAGTTTTAGGGGAAAAATGTAAATGATAAACATAGGATCCTTAGAATCAAGAATTTTACAAGTTTAATTTGGAAGATTCAGAAGATGTAAAACTAATACAGAGGATGTTTCAATATCTAAAGCTATTGTAAATATCGATGCCCATAGGTCCAGTGAAAAATATTGAAAAATAATTTTTTAATTTTTATTCTCATCATATAGAATTCCAGAGAGTTGAGATCTCATGTAAAGGAAAATTTTATTCCGAATGAGTTCAAAAATGAATCATTTTCTATATTGGTTATTCTTTATATTAAACTAAACGCATCTAGTTAAAAAATTATACAAAAGTACTGATGGTGGAATTATTCATGCGTGTAAATCCTATCAACTAATATATATGGTTGTTCTGGAATGAAAACAACATAATTTATCTTCTTAACTCATCACGTCAGTTCTAGTAAAATAATATTTTTGTAGCACTACAGTGTTTCTTTTTATCAATTTTATATAACAAATATTATGGTCAGAAGAGGGAGGAATTGTGATTGTATATTTTCACAATTAAACAAATATATACCCCTTGTTTTGTGGATTTTAACATAAACACAGTTACACACCATAGGATAAGCATTGTGGTGGGGCCTTTTCTAAATGTTCTAGTCTGGATTTCATTTAATTCATGGATAAAAATGTTAATTGTTGCACATATTGTGTTGGAGATCAATTCACATGGTGTCATAATCCACAAGGTGGTCATCGAGTTTGCTGTTGTCATTATCAGGGATTATAGTATGGAGAAACTATTTGAACTTTTCAAGATATAAATGAAACATTTGTGCCACAATCTATTTGACCACACACTACTATATATCCCCTTGAATTACAAAATTGCGAGAAAACATTTTCCCTAGTTCTCTCAATCATGGGTGGAGGACCTAGGCTTCATTGATTTTGTGAGGGAGTCTTTTTCCAACTTTCTTCAAGGGGACCTGGGGAAATATCTTAATAACATGACCATGAAACTCAAAGGAAATGTCCAATGTGGGAGAGGAATCCTTCATACTGATGATTGAGATTTTAATTCAATTAGGAATGTATTTGACTAGATGGAGGACAACCTAGATATTGTGGGGAATAAAGATCACATCAAATATCAAATAAACAAGAAAAATAATCTATCATACATATATCAAATGTAGGATCAGATAGCTCATGAAGCATCAAGGATTAAATATCTATTATAAGATTACCACAAAACTATATTATTCCATTCCTACATTAATAAAAAAATCCAATGATAATGTCCCAATATCCACTTGGAGTATTTTTCCTATTCTATTTGTCGATATAAGTAATGAGACATGAATATAAAAAATATATTCTCTTTTAGTACATCCTAATCCTAACATGTTTCTTGGTTAACTAAGAGGCATTGTAGAACTAGTTGATTCATTAACTCTTAGTGTGTTTGGAGGAAGCCACTGTGTTTTTGAAGAGGAATATAGATGAGAAGGTAGTGTGTGATGGGGTATGGTATCTTAATTTACACAACATGATTGGACGTAATCAATTTATTGGGTATCTTTACAAGATATTAGTTGATATTGTTATGTGAGAGCTTATATAGGTAGTCTATGATTTATTCCTTGTGGGTAACCCTTTGTAGATAGCATATCCCTAAAAAATTTCATCGTCCCTATTGTGATCAATATTAGACCTTAAATCAGTGTCTCTCAAATTTTTTGGTGTGGCGTACCATATATGGTTCTTTCAATCATTATCAACAATATAACTTCCCCAATCCTACTAGATTGGATTTCTCATGATCAAATTGGTTTTTTAAAGGTCTATCCATACCAGTTTTGGTTACTATGCTCAAGAATTTATTAGTGATATAAATATTAAAATGTTTTGGAGGAATATATCCATTATGTTGGACATTAGAAAAGATTTAAATAGAGTGGAATGGAGTTTCATCTTAATGGACATATTCTACAAGGAGTTATCAATAGAGGTCATTGATGTCTTATTTAGCTATTAGAGCTCAACATGGATCTCCATATCATTCATGGAAAATAAATTCAGAATCTATAAAACTAGTCGAGGCCTATGGAAAGGGTCCCATCACCCACATACATTTTAATTCATTCCAATTATGTTGTAAGTTAGTTTATTATGTAGGGGATACATTTGGGAGTAATTTTACCATACCGCAACAACAAAAAAACCATTGATATATCTAACATGATGATTCTAATGAAATTCTAATTACATGATATATCACATTGAATTGCCTTCATACTTCACGTCTAGTGATTCCATATAAGTTGTAGCACATGCTATGGACAAAGGAATTTACAAGTGTCTTCAAAGAAACACTCCACTTTCCGTGATTGAGACAAAATCCAAGATCATTTAAAATAAACTAATGGGAATTGGTAAAATAATATAGGAAATAATGAACACTATTAGAAGGTGAAAATATCTAATAGAAAATAGCACAATGTTTTCACACAAGATATGGGATGGAAACATAGTGATATGATTATTTCCATCATAGGAATCTCTATATTAAGGGACCATATATTTCTAATGTCTCTGGTCTTTTCATAATGAGGAGATAATGTTGGTCTGAGATGATGCCTTAGGACCCCATTTATTTTACCCTTCGGTATTTTTTCTCTTATCCATACTAGTTATAATTTTTTTACTCATTTTAATTAAATGATAAATTTTTTTGGGATAGATGTGATTAATTAATTATTGATTTAATTAATGTAATTCTGGAATATGCAGTAGTTTCATTAGATAAATTAATTGGTAAATTTATCAATGGGTTGTCATGATATTATGATATTGTGACATATTTGATAATCATGTTTGGGACATTTTTTCCGGCATCAAAATTCCATAGTGATAATTAAGATGATGCATAGTAGAAATGGAATTCAGAAATGAATAATTTTCAATAATGGTAACAATGGAAATTAGATACGTGTTGAGTGTAAGAATGGTTAAAATGGAATTATGAGATATTAATTGATTTGATGATTGGTATCAATGGAATTATGAGATATTAATTAAGATGAATAATTTTAAAAAATTCTATTTTAAAATATCAACTGAGTTGAAGATTATTGATAATGGAATTCAGAGATATGCATTGTGATGATGAATAATAAAAATTGATTTAAAGTATAAATTAACATAATTAATGATAAAAATAAAATTTATATTGATGATTTACCATTTGTATAGTTTATATTCATGCATGGGGTGATATAAATATTGGGATTTTGGGATTCCTCATAATCCTATGGGTTATTGTGGTTAAATAATGAAATATTTTATAAAATAGTAATTATTTACTTATCCATTTTTACTATTTCATTATACAATTCAATACACTATTATTTAATGTATATTTTTATAGGTTCCATTGGTGTTGGACTACTGATTTATGCCCACACCGTTCTTAGTCTTCCTGATATATACCTTAATATATTTCATGGATGCTGGACAGGTTTAGGGAAAGGGATGTATGTTATATTTCGATGATAGGATAGAGCATGTATAAGGGAAACAATAATTGTTTGTTAGCCACTCATGAGTTTTTAGTGGCCTCATTTATTTTGGTTATTTTATATATTTCCAATTGGCATGTACTTTGGAAATGAATATAAATTGTTCTATTTTGATATTTTATTTCCTACTTTGTTTATGTCATGATACAATCGTTATTCTTGTTATGGTTATACCATTTATTATTATTATTTTATTTCTAATGGTGTATTAATCTAATAAAGAGGGGATAGTCTCCATATGATTGATAATATACCCAATATGTTAGTCAGTATCCTCAATCATATGGGGAAGCACACATGAAGTCATGTGGAAGATCGACTTGGTGCACCATCATGTGGAACCTGAGTTGGTACATCAATTCCAAGGTTTATCCCGTGTTTCCGAGGATTTATCCTTCAATGATGTCTGTTTTCCCTTCATCTAATGGATGGTTCATTAGGGATCAATACCTCGTCAACAAGGGGATGGTCTTGTTTTTGGTAGGTGGTAATGTGGGGAGTTCCACTATTTTGGTTAGATGGGATAAATGGAGGGTCTCTATATCTGATTTTGGTAGAATAGTTAGGAACACCACGTTAACAGTAATTTTTTTGGGTAGGTCCTTTAATCTATTGATGAAGTGGGGAGGATATATTCTTTAGTCCAAGGGAACATTTGGAGGTTATATATGTTTACGATCATGATTAAAGAGGATACATCTATATTGTTTGTTGAAATAGTAGGGTCAAACTCCACTTAAGATGGTGGGAATATGGAGAGGTCCTCCGTGTTGATTATTTAATTAGTGGGGATTACTTCAAATCTGATTGGTTGAATGAAAGGTTAGACCTCATTATTTGGAAGACCTAGTATGTGGAGTACCTCCATATTGATTCTTGATTAAAGAGGGCGGACTTATGCTTTGGTTGGTTCAATGGAAGGGGGGATCTCCACTTGTCTCTAGAACAACATGAAGCTGACCTTTGTATTGCATTAAATGAATATGGGGAACTACCGAAAAAAATTTCATCATCAATGGATGGACTGTGACAACTACAGGACATTCATTTGATTATAAGAATCAATTTTTATTCTTCATTAGGTGGTTGATGATTCTGACCCTATTGAGAAATGAATGATCCCTATTTTCTTGTGTATTGGATCTAGATGAATTATCTAATAGTGTAAGGGTCACTGGATCCATGTCAGATGACTCCCTTATTGGGAACTATCCTAGGATTTCCCATGATTTTGGATTAATGTTTTTCAGATCGAGGGTGGTAGGGAATGGGTGAAGTCTACCAGATCATCTACCTAATGTAATTGTAGTATCTAGCTCTCACAGATCTTGGTGGAGTCATCCATATAGTATCTCAATCAGAAGTCACAAACGAAGTGATTCATGGAACCTGCCACCTCGGCATTGAGTATAGATTCATACGATTGATCATAAGAGTGTTTCCGGTAGAAATTTATTATTGGAATATGGTGTGGATGCCCCTGGAGAGGTTGTTATTGTTGATGTTTCAGTGAGGAATTTATTCCCCCATGTCCTTGAGGCCCTTTTCCCATTGTAGGAATGATCCACTTCTAACCGCATAGATGTAAGAGGGTGTCAATCTCTCTCCTATGGGTGATCTCAAAAGGTGACATAGTGAATGGGTTCCCAATAGATAATATTGTGGAGGAAGTTGAGGGAGAGGTTGTTCCATACAAGAGTTCCAAATTTTCTTTTCTCCTATATCATCACCAACATTTGTTGGTTTGCTGATGACATGTGTGTCGGGACCCTAAATGAAGTTAGATTCAATAGTTTGTACAAGTTCTAGGTAATAAATACCCAATTACCCAATGTTATCTGATATATTTGAATATAAAGATGGATTCATGAAGACAATTTCATTGACTATGTATTCACATATTCAAAATATCCCTAATGTTCAGGCGGTTTTAATACTATTCCCAAATTTTTTTAGTGTGGCCTGTTGTTGGATATTTGAATCTAGTTACAAGAATAGTTTCCTATTCCAAAACACTACATGTCCTCATATTGAGGAAAATTGAATTAAGTATAGTTGACCATTTTTTTTCTAATTCATTCATTGTTGAGTCCATGATCCACAAAATATGGTGTGGAAAATGTGTTCTAATTACCCTTCTTTCAATCATTCCAAAGGAGAGTTTTTTTATTCACTTTCATAGAAGTTTTATTCTGTATGGGAAAAATGGGATGATGGGTTGTTGATTCCATAATCCAAGGATTCCCCCTTGGATATTGATTATTATTCTCATTCTCAATCAGATATTTAATTCTTATTCCTAAAACTAATTCTCAATACCATATCTTTGTGGACACATGTTAGTTAATCTTATTTATTCTAAACATTATCCTCTACTTCATAGGGTAGAAACCTTTAGTTGAGAAAATAGTAATGGTGGAATCATTTTTCACAATTGGGGTTTGGGTGCATTGGTTTACATATATTCCAAATATCCAGATAAAACATCATGAGAGGAGTCTTATGGTGTGTAACTTGAGGAATTTCGATTCAATCAGGAGGTAAGGATGCCATAAGAATATGTTTTCCATGGTATTTAACTTATTAATCACATATGGATAAAAATTTAATGACTCAATAGGTTTGAATAATTCAATTATTTTAACCCCAGGAATCCCACACCTATTCATCACATAATTGTGTTGGGTTATGTCATAAGATCTATGTCTTAGAGAGATAGATGAAGACCTTTGATAGAGATTGATCATGGAATGAGTATAGTATCTTGTTGAGATGAAATTTTTTGATTAAATTTCCCTATAGAGATGGATCAATGAGGTGTTTCCCCACGATAGATGATTTTAACCATGATAGATGGACCAGAATACCCCTCAGGAAGTGTCTGAATATGAGGGATCAGAACGCCCCATTAGGTCGATCCTGGATGTACGACCGTAGGAGGGATGATTTCAAACCAAATGTCTCACCAATAGACCAGAACACCCCATGTGTGTGTATTCATATTTGAGTATTATAATTCCCCATAGAGGAAGATATAGAATTTGTGTCCCTATGATGGAACATCTAGATAGTTTGCTAATGGATTGGGATGACCCATGTAGGTAGATTCTAGATGAATGATCATGACGGCCCATAAGGAAGACCAAGGAGGTGCATCTTGGGGAGGGGGCACATCAGATTACCTTTGGTCAGGATTGTTCCAATTAGAAAAAATCTTGTATACATTGTACAGAGGTAGGGGTTAAAATACATATAGTATGATGCCATAGTTTAAGGTCATGTTGTAGGACTGATCCATCTAGTTTAAGACCATGTGTTAAGGATGATCGTGTTGTGAAAGGAGAATCAACATGGGAGGATGTGTGGCATAAAAAAGGATGATTACATTCAAAATTAGATTCCACATGGATTTATTTGTGTTGATAATACACATTGAAACTTCCATATGTCTTCTAGACATAGTGATGTTGTGGATTGGTTTTACACATGTAAGCTTCCCAAAGGATATCACTCCGCATGAGTGGTAGATGTGGTGTCCACTCATACATGGAGCATTGTGTGCATGTCAAAAAAGGTAAGACTATGGATTAACATCATTTCATGAAGATTTTTTCTTTTATTTTTACATCATAAAATTAGTATGTTGAACTAGCATGTTTAACATCATGCATATCAGACGTGGGTGACTCACAAATCACCCCATAAGCTTACGTAACAAATACTCATGAACCCTTAGGTAGAGATGGAACTAGAAATACTTAAGTGAAATGATGTGAGGATAATAAGGAGTGGTAAATAACAAGTTTCACATTATATTCCCTATGATGAGAAAAAATATGGTTTTACAGTACCTATGTTAATATGAAAATTGTATGTAGGAGGATTAGTCCAGAATTCAGTAATGTGGGCATACACATGCGTTGGTGGAACTAGTCACTCGGGGACTCGAGGTGCAGTTGTACTGAACCTATATGGATGTGAATGCCATGGGTAGTCAACCTTCATGATACAAAGATATTAGAAGGTATGATCCACAGAGAGGCCTAGAAGAGGGGTTTCATGAATCTGTGATCCTCTTGGAGAGGATCATTGTAAAGTTCTGGTGCATCATAGAGATTTGGGGATTTTCAGAGGAGAATGTCTCACAAATAATGGTGTCACTACCTCTAGATTAATTTCTAGTATATTGGGGGTGTGATTTGTGAAGGATTAATTCTTTGTGAAGCCCTAAATTTCATAGAGAAATGAGTGTTTTATGAAATATGAATTCCTCCTGACGCCTTAAGTGCTATATATGGCCTTATTCAATTACAACGTGCATAAACATTCACTAAATGAATCTCTATATGAAGTAAAGGAATTCAAGGAAACATGCGAATAGGTTTTTTGGAGATTTGATACAATGGATGATCCATTTTCTTGTTGTTTTTCCATTTTTAGGATGCTCGAGAATATAGAGTTATTTTTGAAGCTTAATGGTCATGTGTCCATCCCATGAGAGTTTTATGGTGGGGGTACTTATTGGAAAGGGGATTTTTGAAAGTTTTAAGAATTTAATGATAAAATAATAGGGTTGGTGAGTTTTCTATTTAGTATGTTGGACCCCTAAAGCCATATTCCATCATTTTTGCATTTTTCAAGGGATTCATGACTCTGAGTATTGGACTCAAATACGGTTATCATCAAGACCTAAAATGTTATTGAAAGTAATTTCTAAACATTGGATATTTATGGTCACCCTAAATTAAAGTGATAGGTGATATTCATGAAGAATAATCCTTAATGGAATTTTGGATTTCTATGGAACTGTAATGATTCAAAGAGGTTATGCATACCTAGAAAATTCTTATGGTATGCATATTTTGGCACCAACAGTGTTGGGTTCTTCCATGATGTATATAGGGATTGAAATGATCATATTTTCTTTCTTAAAAGGAATTAAACCTACTATTTGGTTGCTCATAGGCCCATGAATGATTTCTTAGGTCTTATATCCATGGTCATGTAGTGGTGTCCCCACTCTCTTCCAATGTCCATGAAGGAATTTTTAATTTTAAATTTTTTGGTTGAATAAGTGTATATAGATAATATTTCTATCCAAGAAGGGTTCTTGAACACAAGGGTGGTTTAGATCATGGTTGGAAGGATCATGCATCTCCCTATGTAGTTTCAGTCACATGGTGTGTTCCATTAGATGACTTTGGAATATAGTTTCACATTCCAAATTTGAGAAATCATGCAATACATGATGATGTAACATCGATGCTGTCAAATCCCCCTAAATATTCAGGTTAAAGGGATTGTAAATAGTGATAAAGGAATATATGAGTTAATTTAATGTGGGAGCCTGTGTGTATAGGTGAAAAATTGGTAATTGTAAAAGGTTGTTTTCCCCACACCCAGGACAATAACACATGGATTTAAGCGGCTCCTTTCTTAGACCATGTACACCTAAGAACCAGATCTTTGATAGGGTGAAATGCATATAATAATTATATTGAGGTCCTTTATATTTTTTATTCCATGATAACATTTTTATATTGTGATGAACCAAGAAAATAGGACCCCCAATATTTATGGGGTTCCAAGAGAAGGATACTAACTCGGGGAACTGGTTTTGTCAGCTCATACTTCAAATACAAAAAGTTGGTTTATGAGAAATGTGTTATTTAATAATGTTTTGAGAACACTAAAAGCTATTTCACAACCAATTGAAATCATTATCTATACAATGAAATGTTAACAATTGTTACTCTAACTTTTTTCTGGTCGTGGTGGTCTATCAATGAGAAATCATCTTTTACAAGGTCCAAAAAGTAATATATATAAAATTTATTCAATATATAATTCCTCCCCAACATTTTCATAAACTCATGTGACGAAGGTGTTAGTTTGGGGAGACATGAATTTTATTATAGGCCTCCCATTTCAAGTTTTAATCATGAAAGATTTTATGTCTCTTTAACTATACATAATAGGGTCATCTGATTTAGACCATCAAAGGATAATGATTGTGGTCGTGCAGAATCAACCAATGTTCTTTTAGTTTATGTTCATGAATCGTGTGGATGTGGTGTAATTTGAATTCTACAAAAACATAATTAGGATACCAATTGTTATGATTACTCCAACATCTTATTTATAATGTGATCATTTTTTTAAAATCAAGGCTCATGGTTATTCAGTCATGAGTAATGATATGGAAAAATCATGTTAGGGATATCCCAAACATACCCTAAGGCGATGATTTCCAACACAATGATGTTAGAGTCACTAGATTAATAATTCCCTTCATAAATGGAAAATATGAATCATGATTTTAGGATAAAACCATTATAAAAATCCTCCAATAGCATAATCAAACAATGATATATCTTCTCATTTCCAGGGACCATGAATGGTTTTTGAAAACATGAAGACTTCAACACATGATGTGTTGATTATTGGATGAGGTGATTAAAATATTATTAATGAACCATATAATCTAGTTTATTATTTTTATGATATTATGGTATTTTGATATATAATATAAATGGGAGATGCTATAAACAAATTAACATTATATAGTGCAGAATTATCATATTTTTTGGTTTATTGTTTTGTGATAGGGACATTTTCATTTATTTTTAATCTATTATGGTAACAATATAATCTAGTTTTTTAAATAGGTGTATTCCATATTTAAGGGGTTCATATTTATCATTATATGTGTTGAACCAGATCTCTTGGTTGTGTTCGTAAATGTTACTACTGTTCCAATCATGGAAGGAACACGATACATTTTTTCTTTTATGAATGTTACATATGCATGTTTTACGCTTGCGTGGGGAGGGTGAATTTTAATCTCGAGGATGATCCCATGTTTGTATGCTTGATAATAATGACGTATCATATGATGGAAATAATCAATCCAATCATTTTCCTCATATAATAGTTCATTGAAAAATTCTGACCCAAGAACATGGTGGGGTGACATTTTTATGTTGTGGATGGTCCAATTATTGATTATCAGTGTATAAAAATATATAATGAGATTGTAGGAATAAAACACTTTGTAGTTTTTAAATATAAATATCTCTAACTAAGACTGAACCAAATGTAGAGGAAGGTTTTTTTCCAATTCATTATTATTATTATTATACAAAGTATTGGTGATATGATCCACACTTTATATTCAATATTATTAGGAATCGAACCGCATGAAGTTCATGAATGTTAAACACTCCACATATGTATAACCCATACATACATGGAGCAATTTTTCCATTGTTTATTGTATTATGGGTTACAATTAATGATCCAAAGGTTTCTATATAACATGTGATCAACTGAATCCAGTTACATGTATTTATCAAATGGAAAAATATCCACACAGTTTTAACCCATACATTGATGGGGGATTCTTACCCATCACGTTTTGTATTTTGACCTAGGATTAATGATTTAGGCATCATTATGTATCATGTAACAGAATGAATCAATCAAAATATAGTTCTTTCATAGTGGTGTTCTGGGAGACCAACACCATGGATAATGATCTTCTTAGGTGAGGGCCAATGTAATGTGTAGTTTAATGCAATGTCAGAGACATCAGCCATGTAGGTTGAAATTATTTAGTAATGACATATTTTTTTCCATTAATGTTTACTCATCTTGGACAATGCGACCCTGGACGTGAATTGAAACCTCCAGATCAACCGGGGATGCTCTTACTAACACTCCTAAATACACATAATCTATGCATGATGTGAGAAAATTGTATAGAAAATGTTTCATTCATTATAAATATGTCATTAAAAGAAAATATATTGTAATTTTTATCATATATTTTCATGGTCAATATATAGGTTTTATGTGACACTATGTATCTCATTATAATTTGATTAAATCTATAGATAGTTATTGGAACCCATGTAGTTTAATGTCATGGGTTAAGGATGATAAGGGAAAAATAAAATATTATGCTTGTACCATTGATTATAGATTCATGCATGACTACGTATCATATGATGGAAGTAATCGGCCATTTATATTTCTTAAATTTGGAGATTATATATGTGCATTTGGCTCAATAATACGTATAAAGGAACATCATTTTTCCCTGAAATTGATCAAGATCATTTTGAGTGAATTTTCTGTGAATTAATGTTCTCCATAATTTTATCATAACGTGTTCAAGAACTAATGATCAATGTAGTTTAAATTCATGTTGCATTAAATATTTAGTACATGTTAATGTCATGATGTAGAGAAGTATCATGACATTTAATTTCATGCAACATGTATTAAATGGTGTCTTTTACTTCTAGGTCATGTGACTAAGACCAAATATATTGTTTGGTTTGATGTATTTCATCCAATACATATTGTAATGTTTAATATCATGAAACCATGATAATTCATGCAATTGGAAATAATGTGACCAGGAAGATTCATGTAGTTTAACATCATGGGACTATAGTGATATATGGTTGATAGTATTTAAGAAAATAAATTTACGATATACCATTCATTCGTAGGGTCATAATGAATTCAAAATTCATTTTTGGAAATCAATATTCTTCATTAGAATATATCATATGCATGAGGAAAAGATATGATTGTTTGGTATCAAGATTTTTAGTAATATTTCCTAGTATTTTTGATATTCGTGTATCCAACACGAGTTATCCTTAATGAAAATAATGAAAGAAACAATTTTTATTGATGACTCATGCAATCTAATTTTGGTGGAAATTAAGGTTGTATAATGTACAAAAACATTTATCATCTACCCGTTCTATCTCATACCACACCATTTATTATTTCTCACTATATATGATTTTTTCACGGATAACTATCTTGAGGGAGGAAAACAAGGATTCTATAGGAAAAACCAATTTTGTTCTTTAAAAAAATTGATATCCAAATTATTGTGTGGAAATACATTTGGTGGAATTATAGGCCTGTAAATAATGAAAGAGAATTTATAACTACGACATATTTTACTTATCCACCATCTTATATAGTACAATTGAAAATATTATTTAACCCAACTATTTGGCCATATTCCATTTCACGAATGAAAGCTGAACGGTTGGATTTGATGTTGTACTTATTGTATAACTTCATTATTTTTCAGAACAAATGTTGGTGACATCTTTCCTAAATATTGTGTGAGGGACTCTTAATTTGATTCTGATGTTATAATTTACCAAATTTATGTTATTCTTCATCCCACCTCTTATTAGGAATATTCCCTCATCCCATTAGTAAAAGATGTCGATAGAGTTATATGTGTACATATATTTTATAGTTATAGCTGGGGGATAATGCCCCAAAACATCCATTCATCATATATTAAATGTTCTAGAATATGTCTATATGCTGAAACTCTATAGTGTAATGGATGATGATTCCATGAATCTGGAATTCATAATATTTCATGGTGAATTCTACATAGTCCTATATCATTATTTTTTTTAGTAATCAAGCCACTTAATTGGGTGTTATATTTTCTTCCTGGAATGGTGATAAGTATAGAAGGCTACATATAATTATTCCATTAATGGGGTAATATCTATTTATTCTATGAATATATGGAGGATTCTATCGAAGCATCATTTAGGAAGGATTTTTTCTCCATTGGATTATGCTATAAGATAATGTTTTATAAATTGTGACGAGTATGTTTCCTTTCGTCTAGACGTAATTGGAGGATCCCCTTTTTAAGGTAATCATCTATAGGATCAATCCATTTAGGGGAGGATATTAGGTGATAAATATTTTTGTCCATAATGAACTAATTGATTTTTTATGTGGCACAATGTTGAGTAACAAGACAATACATTGGTGTGTATTGAATGAAAAAAGTTTTCCTGATTGGGGATGGCTTGGATTGTGGCTTCATTAGACAGTACAATTGAAATAGAGTTTTCTTATTGAAGGAGATAATGTGATTTTTATTCAAAAAGGACCTCTAACATCATTTCTATGAAAAATTTGACAAGAATGTCAATTAAATACTTCTTGATATCATATACACCATTTATTTGTTAGATCTCTATCTATTAATGCCCATTTAGGTTTAGGTTGGATGTTTTAAGAAATAGTGATAATTCCAAGCCATAAATGATGGATTGACATTCTGCCACATTATTAGTGAATTTTTTTGATAGGGAGAATGTGTAAGGGGGAATTTTATTTTCCATGTAATCTAATACAATCCGTGGAATAAACGGATTGACCATACATTTTTCTGGTCTCTTCCTGATAGGACTTTAGGAGGAACCATCAAAATATGCATCCCTTTTTTGGGCATTGTCATGCATATATAAAACCTCTTCTTTTGGTTGTTCGATGTCTAATGGATTGGTTTTTGGGGCCATAGGTTCCTCGAGGAAATCAGTTAGGGAATTCCCCTTAACATCCTTCTTAGATATTAACTGGGTTTCATATTTTTATAAAGTAACCTCCCATCAAAGAAAATACCAATACAATATATATTGGAAATGGATATACTTGAGCAGGTAATTAAAAGATTACAGGTGGAGATTGTGAGGATTCATGTAATGTCTTATAATATTATCTAAAAATACGAGTCCTTAGATGATCTTCTCAACATTAGAATATCAGGACTCGGTACCTAGAATAGTTTGTATTATATAGTAGAGGTTATTTCATTTCATTTCATTATTTTTAATGTGAAATTAGAAGCAAGTGATCATTCCCTGGCTTCCATATATATGATATATGCATTTTCATCCAAATATACAATCAATACCAGTGGTTGTAGTAAGATTATATTTAGATTTTCAATGCCTACTTTCCAATCCTCATCCTATTGGTAGATGACCCCCTTATTAGTCATATTTGTGATGTGGATACTCTCAAGTCAGTTTAGATATGAAATTCATAATACAAGTGTGTTTCACATGGACACCCCTATGTTATTTGAGATTCATATGCCTTAAAATGATAGGATTTCACAAGTATTTTTTTGGTTGACCAAAATTCAACGATTGCATACTAAAAAGATAATAAATTTACCAAAAGTGGCCTCAACATCAATAATTAGCGCATTAATATTAAAACTGTGATATAATAAATTTTTGAACTGTTTTTAATGATTAGTGATTTTATCACATAAATATTGATATTTGACCACTATTTCATTGACATAAAAATATAATATTTCTCCCAAAATGGCTTAAATATATGATGCTTGGATCATTATTATTTAGAACTGGAGTTCATGAATTTGAATGGCTAGAACTGAATGTTGAAGATCACATGTGGTATTTTTCTCATTGACTTTCTCATCTGTATTGGACTTCATTAATTTATTATAAAATTAATACCCAACCATAATAGAATGGTCTTGGAATCATTTTTTGCATTTATCAAAATCTCTATAGTGGAATTGGGAAATATCACTTCAGGAAGTGTCGATTAAGTTCACTAAAATCGATGCACAACCTGATCTTCCAACTATTTTCATGATGGTGATGATTTTTGTGAACCAATTTGGGAACATCACATCCAATACAAATTTACATTTAATAAAATTTTCAACTTAATACTCTACCCTAGGTCACATGAGATATGTTCAATCTCCTAGCTTCCATCATCAAACCTTGATGGTCATCAGGTAATAAATGATGTTGTATATATACATTAGGATTTATCTCAAAAATATATATATTATTCCAAGTGTTCATGTATCGATGTATGTTTGTAAATCCAATATATATTTCCAAATCCTCTAGTGGTATTTATGTAGTAATCAATGTAATTAATGCCCCGACCTTGGTGGCCCAGATCTGGTGCTATGGTTATGGTGTGTAATTTATTTCATACAAATGAAAAAAATAACTTAAACATCATAGCACAGTAGAAGGAACTTTCTGGTTTAGATCCTGGAGAATTAGAGACAACAACTTTGCTTCTTCATCGCTGAGTTAAGAACAAAAATCCAAGAATTGGAAAGTCTCTATCAACCTGTAAAAATTTAACAAAAAACATAGGGTGAGCATTGAAATACACAGTAAGGGGTGTTTGAAAATACATAAATACAGTATTTGAAAACTACTTTGAAAATACTTTTCCATACATAAAATGTTTTCTTAAAGGAAAAATTTCAAGACAAAACAAAAGGCGATGTAATACAGTTACAACACATCATACTTATACTCTAGAACACTTAGCTGATACCCATTAAATAAACAACATAAGCATTATAATAAAAATTCATGGGTTATACTATGTAAAGTGTCCATAAACAAGAATGTTGTGCATGAACGACAATGTGTTAACATCATCAGAGACGCGTAGAAGAGCATTATCTAAAAAAACACATCATGACATGATAAATGTAATGCAAAATTTTAATAAAATTCTGGAAAAGAAAAATGGTCATGCATCAATAATGCCACATCATATGTATTGTGTTTTTTTATCTGATACTCATAGGTAAAGGTTCTATAACGAAGGATATTCCTCTAGTCGGAGTAATCACTTGGTTGGTCATAAGCTAAGAAATGTATGCTGAAGGACTCGTGGTCTCTGTGTCAAGGATTTGTGCCATGACCTAGGGGTAATAACCCAATCTGACTGTCATGATTACTGTCAAAGCATCGAGGAGCGTACTTGTACCGGTCCTTATCCCGGAGGGATTACTTTAACCAGTAAAGACCTGTAGGTTTTTATTTTTACCAAACCCCATCCCGATAGTCCCATACATTTCTCACATGTTGATAAGTTCAGATATTCAAGGTGTCCCATACCACTTTGAATATTTAATTTTCACTTCATATTACCCAATGTGCCCCATAACACTTTGGGTAATACCATTTTCATTTCTCATTACCCAAGGTGTACCATATCACTTTGGGTAATTTAGTTCTTAGATAATTATCATCTTGAGTCATATGCATGAATAATATGAATAAGGTAACAATTATATTTTTGGTTTACAAATACATGATACGAAAGATAAAATTGAAAATATGGAATAAAAGCAGGCATGGTTCAGTAAGCATACTATGTGCCTAGAACAATTTTTTAAGCACATAAAATGATGAATGTATTAGATTTTCTCCCAAGGGGTATTAAAAGATGAGTCTCTAAAATTCCAATACATGGAAATGAACTACTTGGCTTTAAATATTGATCATAACATGTCACTGTACTTGCAACAAATCTCCAACCACTGATAATCACTACGGTGAGTTTGGTATAAAAATAATAAACACATGCAATCTTTAAAATTACTATACTTTTAAATAAACCCCTTTAAATAAAATACTTTTAATTAATTATTATTCTTCACTAGTCATAGAATTTTCAGTTAAACTCTGATCACCAATAATCACTGCAGCAAGTTTCCTATAAAAATAATAGAGGATATCTACATATTAACATAACCCTTAAATCTCTCTCCTTTTAATATAGGTTTAAAAAGGCATAAGAATATCCTTTTAAAAATACACAAATTATTTCAAGGGAGACATTAGTCAAGTTCATTGGTGTACCCTTAGACAGAGAAATATAAAACAACATAGGCAAGCACTAAAATCCTACATGCAGAAAAATATTAATAACTATTTCTTGAAACTAGGGTTTCAGATATTAATCTTAAAAAACCACAAACATACATAGGGATATATATACACAAAGTATATATATATATAGGTTTTCTCATAAATTAAACATGCTTCACGTAAAATCAGAAAACCTATAACTACTTATCACTTATTCAGTTTAAAAATCAGAACCCTATGGGGGTTTAAATGTTCATTAAATTATAAATACATAAATATATAAAACATTGTTTTTAATTAAATCATAATTTTACATAATCCAAATACCAAGTTCGCATAAAAAAATATTCTACAAAGATAAGTATTAATTTATTTATAATCAAAACCGACTTCCATTCCAATACATAACCTTAAACAAATATATATATATATATATATATATATATATATATATATATGGCTTACAAAAAATCATACATGTTAGGAATTGATTTTAGAAAGACCCTTTCAAAAGTATAATTCTTAGTATAAAGATACTAAATACTCTTTGATACAATAAAAATAATTGGGTTTGAGTTATATATATATATATATATATATATTCAAAATCATATGTACACTATACACCTAAACCTGAGTTTTTGGTTTGAAAAAAAGGATCATTAAAACTAACATAAAAAGGATACCCTTTTTTATATCACGATGGCAACACCCATGATAATTCGTCAAAACTGAAGGGTTTGTGTTGCATATATATAAAATTATATCAATACACCTATTGTATCACATCGGTTACAAAATAAAAACTCAAAATAAACAAAATCATTACATCATATTTGATAAACACCCTTCCAAAACCACACACCCGATTTTTGAAAAAATGAGTGATACAATTATATAAAATTTATATGTATATATATATAATGTTACTGATACACATGGAGGGTTTATACTGGGTTTTTTTATTATATAAAAGAAACAGGAGAACCGCCCGAAGGTAAACGCCCTAGGAGTCCTCTACTTAAAAGAATATGGTTAGCATAGAATATATATATATACCTTTATCAATAAGTTTTATATATACTCATGTTTATATAAAAATGAACCGAGGATCATGGGTGGGTTTCTAAAAAAACTCATAAACATGGAACCCTTACAGCTTAAGGAAGAAGCTCGCCGCATAGGGAGGCTTGCTGGGTGGCTGTAGTTGGTCTGGTGAGTTCGCGACCGCCTGGAGATGCTGCAAGGTAACAGCGGGGTGACCAGAAGTGTGGCGCTAGCACTGGTGTGGTCGTGCACGGGGAGCGTGGTGTAGAACTAGTGGTTTTTTGTGTGGTGGCAAGGCGACGGTGAGGTAGGTGTCATGGTGGCACGGGTTGGCTCCATAGGTCCCCGTTTACCCATAGGATTCCGTGTTCTAAATGGAAAATGATCCGGGGGTTAGGCCGATCCTATGACGTCCTAGGAAGGTGGGTGCGAAAGGTCAACAAAATAGTGGTGAGGGTGGCATCTCAGTCAAACCAGAGTGTCGACTAGAAGAACCCCGTTGTGTGGTAGAAGATGAATGAGTTGTGATTCTCAGTATTCATGTTGTGGCCATGTTAGGTCTTGTGCACAGTACTTTCAATTAGATGGGTCTTGTTTCAATGTAACTTTTAAATATATACCAGTTTACCATATTCCTCATGTTTTATTTCATTTTAAATTCTTTATCAGCACAAAAATCACAAAATAACATAAAACAAGAGACATCATTAAACAGCATAACATTGTTCACATGGACCAGTTTATAAAACCAGAGGTGTCACATTATCCCCCTCTTAAAAGAATTGTGTCATCGCAATTCGATCAGCGTACATACACTGGCATACTCAAACTGCTTTTCTGACACCCTTGGTGATGTCCCTCTACCTCCACCACCCATGGAAGAAGGTACTATTCAACTCTATCCCCAGGGCCGAACAAATCTTATGGGTCTCCTCTTCCCAAATACATTCTTGGCAAAGTGGATCATGGTTCAAACCATGCTCCCATTTGATATAGGTGGTTTTCTAGAGATAGACACGAGTGACATAATGCTTCACGACATTCTCTTGGATTTGGTTCCTAATGATCTCTCGAACCACTTCATATTTGAAGGATTCGATGAAAGACCCAAAATCGCAGAGCTCCCCAAGCATGCTGAAACATAGGGCGTGGTACATAAAGATTGCGCGGAAGTCCAACTCCTTTCCTGCTTCTCCGAAGGCCATGAAGGCCAACCATTCATTATTCATGGTGAAACATAGGAAGAGTCCTTCATAGTACTTACCTTTATTTTTATAATTCTCAAACTATGGATTGGTCATTTCGTTATACACAACTTCCGACCCTCTGATGATTTGAAGGACATTTGAGCTTTGCGATATTTCATAGAGGGTTTTGCACGTGAGTCTTAAGTTAACAAAAGGTTGGTAACTTGTTGAGCAGGATTTTGATACAATATTCTATATGATCATTATAGGGAGAGTCCAGTGTCTTGGTGTGGTTATCTGTCTTTCCATTTGAGAAGTTTAAGAACATAACCTACTTAGTAAAACATTTTTAATGTTTTTGTGTTGTCCTAATTTTCCATGGTTGCCTAAAACATACCTTTGATACCAACTATAACACCCCGACCCTGGTGGCCCAGAGGAGGTGCTATGGTAATGGTGTGTAATGTATTTCATAAAAATGAAACAAATAAGTTACACATCATAACACAGTAGGAGGAACATTCTGGTTTAGATCCTGGAGAATCAGAGACAACAGCTTTGCTTCTTTATCGTTGAGCTAAGAACAAAAATCCATGACTTGGAAAGGCTATATCAACCTGTAAACATTTAACAAACAACGTACGTTGAGCATTGAAATACTCAGTAAGGGGTTTTTGAAAATACATAAATACAGACTTTGAAAACATCATTGAAAATACATTTCCATACTTAAAATGTTTTCTTAAAGAAAAAACTTCAAGGCAAAACAAAAGTCAAAGTAATATATTTAAAGCTCTTCATAATTATACACTAGAACAGTTAGATGAAAACCACTTAATAGACAAGATAAGCATGACAATAAAATGTCATGGGTTATACTATGTAAAGTGTCCATAAACAAGAAAGGTGTGCATGAACAACAAGGTGTAAACATCATCAGAGTCGTGCACAAGCACATTATCTAAAAAAACACACATCGTTAATTGATAAATGTAATGCAACATTTGTAATAAAATTATGTAAAAGAAAACTGGTCATGCATAAAAAATTCCACATCATATGTCTCGTGTTTTTTTATCTGATACTCATAGGTAATGGTTCTATTCAAAGGATATTCCTCTAGTCGGAGTAATCACATGGTTAGTCATAAACTAATAATTGTATGATGAAGGGATCATGGTCTTTGTGTCAAGGCCTTGTGACATGACATAGGGGTAATAACCCAATCTGACTGTATCGAGAACTATCGATGCATCAATGAGTGTACTTTTACCGGTCTCCAACCGGAAGGGCTTACTTTAACCAGTCCCCATCCTGGAGGGTTTTCTTTTTATAGGACCCCATTCCAGTAGTCCCATACATTTCTCACATGTTGATAAGGTCAGATATTCAAGGTGTCCCATAACACTTTTAATATTTAATTTTCATTTCATATTACCCAATGTATCCCATACCACTTTGGGTAATACCATTTTCATTTATCATTATCCAAGGTGTCACATACCACTTTGGTTAATTTAGTTCTTAGATCATTATCTTGATGATCCATATGCATGAATAATATTAATAAGGTAATAATTATATTATTGGTTTACAAATACATGATACGACAGATAATATTGAAAATATGGAATAAAATTAGTCATGGTTCAGTAAGCATACTATGTGCCTAGAACGATAATTTAAGCACATAAAATGATGAATGTATGAGATTTTCTCCAAAGGGGTGTTAAATGATGAGTATCTAAAATTCGAATACATGGAAATGAACTACTTGTCATTAACTACTGTTCTTCACAGGTCACTGTACATGCAACAAATTTCCATCCACTAATAATAACTACGACGAGTTTGGTATAAAAATAATAAACAATTTCAATCATTAATATTCCAATACTTGGAAATAAACAACTTTAAATAAAATACATTTCATTGATTATTATTCATCACTGGTCATAGAATTTGAAGTTAAACTCTGATCACCAATAATCACTACAACAAGTTTGGTATAAAAATAATAGATTTTTTCTACATATTAACATAATCCTTAAATCCCTATCCTTTTAATACAAGTTTAAAACAGGAATATGCATATCCTTTTAAAAAACACAAATCATTTCAAGGGCGACACTAGTCAAGTTCATCGGTGTACCCTTAAACACAAAAATATAAAACAGCATAGGCAAGCACTAAAATCCTACATGCATATAAATATTGATAACCATTTCTTCAAACTAGGGTTTTAGATATTAATCTTAAAAAAACACATACATATATAGGGATATATATACAAAAATTATATATATATATATAGGTTTTCTCATTAATTAGTCCTGGTTTACTTAAAATCAGAAATCCTCTAACTACTTATCTCTTATTCAGTTTAAAAATCATAACCTTATGGGGGTTTAAATGATCATGAAATTATAAATAGATAAATATATGAAAACATTGTTTTTAATTATAAAATAATTGTACATAAACCAAAGACCATGTTTGCATAAAAAATATTCTTCAAAGATAAGTATTCATTTCTTTAAAATCAAAACCGATTTCCATTCCAATACATAACCTTATAAATATATATATATATATATACAACTTACATAAAATCATACATGTTAGGATTTGATTTCAGAAAGACCCTTTCAAAAGTACAATTCTTGGTATAAAGATACTGAATACTCTTTGATACCCTAAAGATAATTGGGTTTGAGTTATATATATATATTTAAATATATTTATATATATATATATTCAAAACCATATGTATAACATACACTTAAACCTGAGTTTTTGGTTTGAAAAAAAGGATCGTTAAAACAAACATAAAAAGGATACCCCATTTTATATCACGATGAAAAGACCCTTGAAAACTCTTCAGAACCGAAGGGTTTGTGTTGTATTTATATAAAATTATATCAATACACCTATTGTATCACTCCGATTATAAAATAAAAACTCAAAATAAACAAAATATTTACATCATATTAGAGAAACACCCTTCCAAAACCACACACCCTATTTTTGAAACAAATAGGGATACAATTATATGAAATTTATTTGTGTATATATATATATATATATTGCATGCTATCGATACACATGGAGGGTTAACACTAGGATTTTCTATTATATAAATGAAACGTGAGTACCCCTTGAAGGTAAACGCCCTAGGAGTCCTCTGCTTAGAAGAAAACGGTTAGCATTGAATATATATATATATACCTTTAACTATAAGTTGTATATATACTCATGTTTATATAAAAATGAACCGAGGAGTATGGGTGGGGTTCAAAAAAAACACATAAAAATTGAAACCATATAACTTATGGAAGAAGCTCACCAGAGAGGGAGGCTTTCTAGGTGGCTGGATGTGGTCCGGTGAGGTCACGGTCACCTGGAGACGCTGCAAGGTAAGAACGGGGTGACCAGCGGCATGGCGCCAGCACTGGTGTGGTCGTGCATGGGGAGTGTGGTGCAGAACCAGTGGTGGTTTGTGTGGTGGAGAGGCGACAATGAGGTAGGTGTCACAATGGAGCGGGATGGCTCCGGATGTCCCCGTTTACATAGTGGTTTTAGTGTTATTAAAGGAAAATGATTCGGGGGTTAGGCTGATCCTATGATGTCCTAGGAAGGTGGGTGCGCGAGGTAAAAAAACAGTGTTGATGGTGGCGTCTCGGGAAATCATGCGTGCTGGCTAGAGGGACCCCATCATGAAGTAGAAGATGACTGAGTTCGCGGAGGAAGGACAAAAATAAATTGACGGCTGGGATCCGTCCTGGAGAGATCAGACGGACGCGGTTCAAAAGAGATGTAATGAGCATTTTTTAAAATAAAAACATCAACCAATGTGATTTGACCTTGGTGAGATCGTACAGTCGATGCAGTCACCCGGCCAGCAAAGGCTGAGCTGAGAAAAAAAATTATGCCTTAAAAATGTTTACTTTTAATGAAAATAAGTATATAACAAGAAAATTGAATTTACACAATTTAATAGATATCTTTATCTTAGAGATTCCAAATCTAAAAATCCATTTTTAGATTATGTAAAAATACCTTACCATTTGATAAAATCTTATAAATTTCATACTAAACATTTGTTAGGAACTTATATCATTAGAAATCAATAATCCAATTTATATCATACCCCATAGTTTGATTCAAAAATATCTTTTTTCCTATTTCAAAATACATATTTTTAGAGATCCAATAATATTTTTTCCAATCATTACAGATTAACCTTTAAACATGACATTCGACACATTTTAAAATACTAATTTTTCCACCATATAGATATCACCATGATTTAGAAAAAAAATCAAAATAGATTTATTTTCAAGAATAATATTTTATTTTAATACTCGAAGAAATAATTCTAATATTTTTTTACATATTAAAATATCGATATACCAAAAGATTATAAAGGCGTTATAAAGTGAAATATTTTATTAAAAGATACACCTTATCCATTAAAACCCAATGGTCATATAATGGTCATATTCCCATAGAGGTCCATTATAAAAACAAAGGGTATGGTGTTTTACATTTTCAAAACACCTGACCCTAGTTGGATGGCTCTCCACATACCACTAGTGTTGAGTGTATGCGCGGTGGTTCTAGCTGTTATATATTTCACACTGATGGACCCTGAAGACGATGACTATCCGATTACCCGAGTTGTGATTCTCAGTAGTCTTGTTGTGGCCGTGTTAGGTCTTGTGCACGATACTTTCAATTATATGGGTCTTGTTGCAATGTAACTTTTAAATATATACCAGTTTACCGTATTCCCAATGTTTTATTTCATTTAAAATTCTTTATCAGCACACAAAGCACAAAATAACATAAAACAAGATACATCATTAAAAATCATAACATTGTTCACTTGGACCAGTTTATAAAACATGGGGCGTCACAATGTAGGTCATGAGATGTCTTTTATTGTAATATTCAACTAGAATAGCAAATTGATGGTGGTGAATATTCCTTCCTCCCAGGAGTTAGTGGAATTCCTGAGATATTTTTCTTATTTATTCATCTTTTAGTGTGTGGAGGAATTTTTATACATTATAGGTAATTCAAGGAAACATCTAACACATTTGAGGTATGAGAGACCATGAGAAGAGGACTTTTCTTCCTAATCTATTATAGAAATAATGGATAGATTTTGGAGATTATTGTCTTCTTTTACGTGGTCACAGAGAAAAAATGCTCGTAGAATTATAATATTAAGTCTACTTCTAAAATTTGGTTTTTTGTATCACATAATTGTTATAGAAAATACTCTATGGATTTATAGAGGCGAATCCCAAACCACTAAATTATGAAAAATGAATATACTCATACTATATTGGATATTTTTATTTTATATTATTGAAACATTACTAATCAAATAAATATTTTCAAGTCATTAAGGGGGCATTGTAACCATGTAGTATGTAAACATCCCAATCGACGTGATATTACAAACACTGATGAAATAATGATGGTACTTCTTGTGGTTGTGAATCCACATTCTCCCAAGCATGAAGATATAAATATTTTATTGATGGAAAGCCATGAAAATATTGTTATATGTGATATCCCCAATCCTATCCTTGATATTGTAATTCCCTAGGGGAATCTCTTACACTTACCATACCCTTTAATAGTTATCTTTTTTCAATGGAAATTCTCCATCAATGTATTAAAAATGTCAGAGGATCCAAATCCAGATGAGGTTAATCATGGAATTATTATCATAAATATATATTATAATGGTGACATAGTCGCATTTTCTATAAATATACTGGGGTATAATATGTTACATTATATTTTCTTTTAATTATTTTTGTGAACGATAGGGTAACATGTCATTATATTAGAACAATTCCCACTGCATAAACATCTGCTATAATTAATTATATCTCAGAATCCAATGGGCTCTAGATGTCCTTGAAGACTTAATATATGAGTTATTTTGGAGTATGGGGAGTATCCAGGATAGGGATTTCGGCTCATAGAACCACAAACTATTTCAAAATGTCATAATTTTGAAAAAATGGTCTGTGATTCCCATAGTGGGGTTACTCTTGGTTATGTATCACAGAGAATGAGGTGTTTTAGGTTTATGGTCATGGTTCATTGAGAAGATGTTAGGGTAGTATCTTCTTCTACTATCATGGTTCAATACAATAATCTTCTTTTTTCTTGGATTATCATTCAATCTCACCCTATTTTGATAGTCATAAAAATGTCTAGACATTGACAATAACTATATAGATATGATGTAAAATTGGGCTTCTATCAGGCCTAATAGAGTTTTTTTATGTGTCATAGATACATATATTTACTCAATGGGAATGTGAAAAAATTATTCTCTTCAACTATGATCGACCCTTCCACTATATCATAGACTCGTATTTCTTTGGCCTCCAACACCAAATTTATGTATGGGAAACACTTAATCAGAGGCATGTTTATCAGAAAAGGATAGATATATCAGGATGACTATGTAAATAGAACCAAAAAATAGATATTAATCTTATGAAGAATCTAATTTGTGGGGTAGTACATGTTCTCCCGATGTGGATGGACTGCACTCTATATGAGTCAGACATTTTGATGTATCTGAATATGACTCCTCCTCATTTAACATTTCCTATGTTTGATGATTACATTTACCTCTAGGAGGTGTATTAATTATCATCTCCAAATGGAATGAAAATTTCATTATATTTCTATGATTCTCCTTGATGGTTGATGGTTATACATGTCACTTGTACCAAGGAAATATTCAAGAATCCAATGTGCAGATTGAAGTATGATTTGGAGGGCTTCTTTCAATAAAAATTAGATGACAATTTTGTGACCCAGCCTCATATGAAATGTTTAGTATTGAGGATGATTAGTGATATTGAAATTTATATGATTTCATACGTCTAGGATCTTGAGTAGTTTATCATCCATAGATAACTGGATATAACTTTTTACATGAACAATTATTTGGTATTATTATTTATTCATCCATTCTTCAAATAATTAGAGACCATAAAACTCTTTTTCTTCTAGTCAAGTGTGATATTGTAATTTCTAAATCTCAATAAAAGATGTCAGATGATTTAGAGGGAAACATGTGTTCTTGAATGGGAATCACTACTAGTATTTGGGTTATAGTGTATGTTTCTACCTTAACCATACTTTTTTCCTTTTTGGAGAAGCTATAGGATAATATTTAGCTCCATCAACTGAAATAAATATTATATGAATGGTAATACCACTGTTAAATCATAAAATCCACCATGATAGTTCATCGAGATCAATTTTTTTTCTGATCACCCCAATGATAATTAGTATAGACTTCCAAAAATTACATCTACAAGAGTGGGATATCGATTGAATAGGTTAAACCATTCCATATAGTAATGAAATATTAAGCCCTCCCATTTTTGTATTGTTCACTGTTTATAGGGTTGATAATTTTTTTCACTTTTGTGTAGTTAAACTGATAAATAAAGTGATGATGAAGGTATTTCAATCATGAAATAGATCCTCCCAGAAGGATAGTTCAGCAAATAATTGATATCTCCAAAATGGTTTTATCAGGACATATCATATTATATGCCTATTATTATCCCATGGGACAATCCTTGAGCTACATTAGGACCAAAATTCTTTGAGTTTTTTTCTTGATCTTCCAAGCTGAAGAAGGTTGATAAGGTATGATTTCTGAAAATGGGCGGGGAAAATGTGTCATCCATCAATATGGGATATGAATTCTTCCAGGGTTACATAGGTGTGTTCCAAAGTTACATGGATTTTATTTGAGTATACATGGATTAATTTACATTAATTTGTTCTAGAGGAACTACTCTCCTCATTGAATACCATTTATATGAAGTAATCAAGGCTTGATGAGGCAGAACTACATTCTTATCCTGATGAGTCTAAATCCATTTTAATAAATAATGTTCAACCTGTCGAGGGAGAGGATCTTGTATTATTGAAGGGGTTTAAGGAATATCCTAAAATTCATCATTTATATAGTCTGGATTCCTTGGTCTAAAGGTGACCTTATGCTGAGATTCCACCCTCGCAAATGGATTAAATCCCTCCTATTGTATTGAAAAAATGTTATTTTTTATTATATGAAGAAGATATTTGAGGGAAATATTGGCCCTGATTAATTCAACACTATGATTTCTGAGATTTTGTATCACACATGAATAATATTCCCATGGCTACTATATAATGGATATTTGACTCTATTGGGTGGTGAGGAGGAAGTATCCACACTGTTCCCTTTAGTCGTTATTGGTATTCCACAATAGAGGTTGGAATTCAACATTCATAGGTACTAGGTTTGTCTTCTTCATCTACTTTTGTGTACATGTAACCATAGATAGGGAAAAAAACCACACACATCTTTAGGTATGTTATCTAAATTTTATCCCTTAGAATTTGCGTCTTGATACACACATTTTTTGTCACGGAGATATCAATGAAGGTGTTTTAGGAAATGGAAATTTTACCATTACACTCAACACAATATGGTGAATCTATAATGCATACTAATCCTCCTAGGGATGCATTACAACCATTTCTAGGACCCCAGTCAATATTGGTGGATTTTTTCTTATGAACATTGCATGGTTTTATTTTATTCAACATAAATTTCTATTATCACTATCTATGAATAATTTACTTGAGGGGGATACAAGTCATTTTTTATGAATGTTTCATTTTTAGAAGGGGGGGGGGGGTTCTTAAAGTGTTATGAATAGATGAGGAAACAACGGTTGATACAGAAATCCAAACATGGAGAACATTGATTACTTCTACAGTGATAGTTATTATGAATACTCCCCAAACCCTATGGTATGGGGATGATTTGATGCCACTAATAGTGCTTAATTATTTTGTGGATGTTGATTTTATGATTCCATAATATGATTTGATAACCTAATAGATAAAAAATAAGACATAAAATACCCCAAACCATCAATATGGTTTGATCTGGATTCACTGCTAAATTATCAAGGACACTCATATGGTAAAATGAACCTACTGTTTGTGATTGGAAATAAATTTCCTCCATCCATATGGGAAGGGGATTGTTTGTTTCCTTTGTTGATATTTCATGGATCCTCTATAGAATTTATGACCCTAGGGGTGGATATGGTTGAAAAATATCCCTTATCCATGTGGTATGAGTTCACTCCAAGATATATTATATGGTATCTAATCATTAAATAATCTTGATTTGGATCAATTTTGGACAATGTACGAATTGGGTTAAATGACATCACATACTAGGAGTAATTTTAAATGGTTTTTTTTCAATTTGGGACACATCTTTGGCTTTATTTTAGGAAATAATTTCCCTTTTTTTCAATGGTTCTATCTAAAAAATCTATTGGTAGTCCTCTACTTCTCTCTAGGATGTCTTTTCATCTTCAAATGGGGGAATTTTGTTTACTGACCAACTAGAATTTCGTGAAATAATATCTGTATTTTTCATGTGGCTAAGACGTTATATGTTTTGATATCAAGGAGATTTTGGGTTCTAGGAAATATTGATGTGAAACGCTCAATATTTTACACATCCTTGGATACATACATCTGAAAAGGAATTTAAAATAAATCGATTCCGATTTTTTATTATACAAAGACAAACAATTCACATGTGTTTTTAAGGCCCATACATCCATAGGGGTCATGCTATAGATAATGAAGCTATTTATTGCTGAAAAGTGAGTTTATTTATACTATAGACATACCCCTATCATAATTTATGAGGGAGTTATATATCCTTTACCTACTGGCGAGTTTAACAAATATTTCAACATAGGTAAGTTACACACTCCATTTATAGATCATGTGGGATCTTATAGTCAGAAGTGGTGTTGGTCCAGAACCTATCTATGAAGATATTTATGAATAAAACTCTCCATATATCCATTCAAACCTCTTCACCAACAGATATATCTATATGCCTACACCTTGTCAAACTATAATATTTTCTTCTCGATTTCCTCTATAGAACAGGATAAAGTACTATTGTTATTGGATGGGAAACTGTATATGGATAGCCACCATGTTTCATGCACCTAAATTATAAAACAATGTCATTGTTTTTTCATATCATTACATATATGTTTATATGAAATGGGATGATTTCCATTTATGATAGATATATCACCATTATAAGGTTGACCATGTTATATGATAAGAGTATAGTCCCTATGATACTTTTCTACACTTCCATGAGGAGGACTATCATTGTAATGATTTCATTCTTATTCGATTGAGTAGTTTTAGAGACCCTAAAGGGTTTAAGATACTCACTAAACTCCCTCTAGGAAAATTACATTGAGTATTTCAGGGTTATGTTCCACACACTACATCATGGACAAAATATAGAAACATTTCTCTTTTGATTGTGTATGGCAATGATAATGTTGGATGATCGATATAAGAATATTTTGATATATGTCAAATATAATTGAGGTATGAGCACACTGATAATATGTTGATGGATATGCAGATGAGCCTCATGAATATCTTCATGAATTTGATCCTGCCTATGGGTGGTTTCTAGAATATGTTAGTCATCCTAGTAACAGGTGGGGGTATGAGACTGGTCCAAATATACATTTTTTCAAAAATAAGTTCAAGGGAATAAAATATGGGGTAAGAGATATGAGCACCCTCTTACAAGGGTTTTTAAAAATGTTGATGCAGTTATTCAGCAACAAAATTATAAATTTGGGATTTTCTTCCATGAGTTTTTGGAATATGGAGATTTTATTCACATGGAAGAAAATATGCTTTCACTAAAGTGATTACCATATTTTCCTAAATATAAATATATAGAATGGGACATGATCCCCGTATAATGGCATTTGAATATGTGTGTCATTTTTATTGTAATTTTATCCCTTTCACGAGGCATGTTCGAATCCAACATATTATCCCATGTCGGAGTAGGTATATGAGCCTGACCTGTTGCCTATGGAGTATGTCTCTTGTGTTTTTTAACCGAATGATTATGTTTCCCATCCCATTAGACAAACTAAAATTATTGTGTCCCAATTATAATGTAAATATAAGCAAATACCTAATCCTCAGGCTTCACCATAATATACTAATAATCATATAGGATGGGACCAAAAATATATAAAAAACCCTAAATTTCATAGGATAAGAATTGTGTATAGTTTATAAACCATATGTTTGGATAGAATGATACTTTTACAGAAAGGGAGAGAATGGATATGTTATCCTACATTTGAATGCTTCATTTATGTATTATATACCCAATTCTACTAGGGATGTCTGGTTGAGGAACCCTACATCTAAAAGGAACACTACATTTTAGGAATAATAATATGTTAAATAAACCCAAAATCTGTGATCAATCTTTCATTTTCAGCCCTAGGTTGGGAGTTTTTTCATCACATACTGGAAGCTTACATTTTAGTGTTCAATGAAAGAGTTTTATTTGACAATATTTCCATGATTTTGGAAATAGTGTTGATGGATGTAAATATCAATTTAATGATAATTTAACGTTTATTCCAAAGATCATATTCAATATAATAAATAATTACTATTTCTATTGGATGTTACAACTCCCTTTTTATTATGAATTTGAATTATTTATATCTATCAGGAAATATTCTTCAATTTGATCAACTTATGTTAATCCATGATTATTATATAATATCAAGAATAATTTCAATTTGAGAACTATTTTATATATGAAATATTATTTTGATTAATGAACTACTATGAAGAAAAATGTTCGAGTGACTATATTATTTATGAAGATGATACACATTATAGATTTACATAATTGAATCTCATGTTATTGTGTAGTAAGTATTTTTTGTTCATTACTAATTTAATTGAAGATCATATGCTACTAGGATCTCTTTAATGTTATTCGTTCTTTATTATATTCATATTTGACAAATTGTATCAATATTCTATCAACTTTTGATGAAACTATAATCTAGAACATTCCAATTCAATAAAATTAAGCACTTATTATTTAATGGATACTTGACCCCTCTAACTTTTTCATGGGAGTGATTTAGTTTCTTGGACTAATATATTGAGAAAATTGTTCCCTATAATATAAAATGAAGGATATGTTTTAGAAATACTATAAATGGATTCAACATCCAACACTCAATTGTGAAGGTATAATGATAAGAGGACCATTTTAGTTGAAATCACTAATATCACAGAGAGAACA
Organism: Viscum album; assembly: GCA_963277665.1. Taxonomy (NCBI): domain Eukaryota; kingdom Viridiplantae; phylum Streptophyta; class Magnoliopsida; order Santalales; family Viscaceae; genus Viscum; species Viscum album. The sequence continues at coordinate 2,078,526,609 of OY728152.1, read as the reverse complement.
TTGGTGGAGTGGAATAGGGAATCCTTATCCCCCAATACATATTATAAATTTAGGTTCCATTATTTAATTTTTAACTGATACTCTAATACATTATAGAGAGAAAATTTCATATCTTCAAAAATTGAAATAAATTATGAAAAATAGAATCTATCAAAATTATCAAAAAGAAATAATTCCCCCCCAACTATTTTGTATATTTTTATTTTACTAACCTAAAAATTTGTATCAAAACTGAGATTTTTGATATAGTAGATAAATCAATATCAATAACAAAATTATACGATTTATACAAGGAATGTTGTCAGTGGATGATCCTAAATATGGTATGTCTATGATACAAGATCTATAAAACAATGGTGATAAATATCGATAGTATAATACTTGTATTATATTGTAGTTGATAAATCTGGAATTGATAGTATATATGAAGATCATTAGCCCATATTTGATTTCTATGAAACCCAAAACATGATATGCTGGCAAAAAATTTGAATATGACAACATCATGAATGAAATGAATTTCATAAAATGTGTACATGGTTATAATGAATCTAACAGAATTTCCCAATATCCAACTTAATATGATATTAGGAATATGATTGTTCTTTTATATGAAGGTACTAATTATGTGAGTCAATTAAAATGTGCTACATCAAAACTAATGTTCAACAACCACAAAATGTATGATGGTGAAATAATCAAACAAATTGATCGATGTTTGACAAGAATTATATAATGATGTGTAAAAATTGAGAGAACCAACTTCTCAATAAGATTAGGGGTTTAATGTAATAACAATACTAGCATAAAAAAGGAATGGGATATCAGTAGAAATTCTAAAATCATCTTGTTTAAAAAATAAATTGAAATTAAGAATTGAGTAGAATATTGATTTTATATGAAACAAAGAATAATTATGAAGCTAATGATCAAAAGATTTAAAAAACTGAAAAAATTTGCATTAATTTTAGATCACCTTAACAAAAAAATATATATATAAGAATATATAATAGTCTCAAAATATTTATATTTTAACAGAGTTGGATCAGTTAGTAGGAAAATTTTGAAAATAATATAATAAAAATGGAGGAATAAAAAACTTTTTGAACGATGAGAATAGATCTAATAATGTATAATTCTATGAATTCATGAAAACTTGTAATATCACACCTAACTACACTCATTTAAAATAAGAATTAAGAATAATGGAAAAGAACAGTCAATGAATAAATGAATCTAAAAATAATGAAAAAAGGGTTAGGGATACTTGGAGTGTTCTTGATGACTCCAGTAGCCCTTCCAAAACTGATTCAGAAAAAGAGCCAAAAATCTAAAATGAAACATTCATGTTGAGGATAAGGAATAAAATGTGTAGAAAAAATATTATTCATCTACTTCTGATTCAAAAATCTTCTCAAGTAGAAAATTGAGTATCAACTGCTCGATGTTTGATGAAAATTTTGTGTCTCATATAAATAATAATAATTCATATAAATACATATAAATTTATTTTATTTCAATGAGATGTAATGATAAAACAACATAATGAATTTATTGAAGGATTTAATATGTCTAAATAAAATGGTATGTTTCCTTAAAAATAAATAAAATATTTATTGGATATTGAATAATCATTTAGTAGTACATCATGTATTCTAACTAAAGTATAAGAAACTCTAAATGAGATTAATGGAAAATATTTATTTAAAAAATAAAAATATGGAATATGAATAAATAATGTAAAATCAAAATTATATAAAAATGATTATTTACCATGTCAAAAAATACTACCAATTTATATTTTAGAATTTAATTACATTATTCTAACAGTAGCTAATGATGTAATAATTTTATTAGTGAAGTAAAAAATGATTTAATTTATAAAATTCTTTTTTAAAGAATATTTGTATATTTTGGTAAAATAAAAAAATAGGATTCTCTAATATTTGGTTTCTTACATAGTTGTACCCTAGAAAATCTATTTACCAAAACAACCTATTTTCTAATCTCTTTTTCTGGAAAATGTTAATAAAATAATTAAATATATATGTTATATGGGTTGTGGATAGTCATGGTATATGAGTGGATACTCTTCAAACATTCACACACCTAACAAATGGATTGTTAACTAGTTACCTTTGGAGAAAACAGAAAAAGGAAGATTGTTTGAGTTGGATCAGTAGGAGATCCAACGTAAATCTCAATCAACAAAGTAATATACGTACAAGTGATATAATTATTTATAATCTATGTGATAGTTGTTTTTAAATTTCTTTCCACATCCATTAAAAAACTATTTTCAAAGATAAATTTCTTAAATTTATATCACCTAGATATGAAAATGTCTATATCTTGGATCATGAGTCCACGTGTAAAAAATATAACTATTTAACAACTAAGACAGATGAGTCATAAATCTAGAATAGAAAACAAAGACACTGAAAATATTTAATTATATAAAATATCAATGAAACACATAGTTTAATATTTTTTAGTCTTACATTTGGCAATGATTGATTTTAAGATGCATGCCAAATTTAGAAGGCACAAAAATCATCATTAAATATAATTTGAAATGTTTTGACGTCTAAACCACTACTGATTATTTATATGGATATGTTTGGACAATAAAGGGTAGTTTTTTTGAATGGAATATTTTATGTTGAAGTATTAATTGATAACTTTTAATGACTTACATTGGTTAATTATATATTACATAAAATTGACATACTGAAAATTTATAATGATCTTTGTAAAATTGTTGAAAATGAAAAATATTGTTATATAATATCCCTAAGAAGTGATCATGGTTGTGAATTTGAAAATAAATAATTTATTTATATTTTATAAAACATAGATATTATGTAAACCATATCTATACTATGAACACCTCAATGAAATTATATTGTTGAAATAAGTAAAAAACTAAACTAGAGATCGAAATGAATATGTTAATTGAATACATATTTCCTACATAATTATGTTTATAATATATAATAATTGAAATCTATATCATCAAAAATAACTTAATAAATCCTATTATTAATAAGATACATTAGGAAAATTTGAATAATATAAATTATAAAGTAAAATACTTTATGTTATTCGTATGTATTTTGTATATATATATTACTAAACAAAAACATGGTAAAGATAAACCAAGGTATGATGAAATATTCACACCTAGATGTTATAATAAATTTAAATCCTTCAGAGTCTATAATAAAATTTCAATTATTATTAAATAATTATTTCATTATATTTTTTAATAAAGTGAAACATTTAATAAATGTAAATACTAAACAAATGAAATTAAAGACTCTTAATAAAACAGGAGGCTTCACTAATCTAGTAATGATTATGGAAATAATGTAAATCAAATTCTATCAAGATTATATGAACATGAAACAAAATAACATGAATGTATTTTATAGATATCATCTAAAATATTAATGAATCATCCATTAGGACTTATTATATGAAATCCCAAAAAAAGTGTAAGATCAGAATGAAATGTTGGAAACTAAGATGACGTTTACACATTTATTTCAAAAATTGAAACTATGATTATTGAATAATATTTAAATTATGAATATTGGACAATAGTTTTTCATGAAAAACATGAATAATTTAGAATAAATGTTGTTTTTGTAATTAGTTTACAAACCAAAATATTATACTTTAATGATAAAAAATTTGTTTTTTCAAAAAAAAAACTAGATGATCAAGATATCATTACAAAAAATAATTCTATATTAGAAGAAAATTGATAAATGTAGGATGAAGGGATAGACTATGATAATACATTTTTGACTATTTCTAGATTATATGCATTCAAATTCCCTCAACATTATGCATCATATATAATTTTTAAATTACATCATATCAGTGTACAAAATGAATTTAAAAAGGATATCTAATAGAGGAAGTTTATTTTAAAAAGCTACCCATTTTTTAATTTTCAACTACTATATTTAGTTATTAATCAGAGTAACTACTATTACTGCCTTATATAGGAACCCATGACATGGTATGAATGATTATTTCATTTCTTATTTGGAAATTTATTTTTATGGGACTGGATGATACTACTCTTTTTATGAAAACCATTCTATCTAATATAATATTAGTAAACATTTATGTTGATGGTGTTATTTTTGGATTAAATAAAACATGTCATATAGGGGTGTGGTTTATTTTTTATTATATATTATATCTAGTAGATCAGAAATAATGTTTTCTATATATATATGTTCTAGATTTTATTTAATCCCAAAATAATCCCATCATACAGATGGTAAAACAATTTTTAGATATTAAAAAAAAACTATTTCAGAATATTTACATTACGCAAAAACCTATAATTTTAACTTAATTTTATAATAGATGATTACTTTGGAGGATATTTAGTAGATAGAAAAAGTATTTCAAGAACTTGTAACTTTTTATGAGTACAATTAGTGTTATGGTATTCTATGAAAAAACATTCAATTTCTCTTCCAATAATTAAGGGAGAATACCTATCAGCGCTCATTTTTTGTGTTGATGTTTTTTAATTAAACATACCATAATAGAATTTGGACATAATTTTAATAATATAAATATTTTATATGATAATAACATTTTAATTAATATTTGCTAAAATCCTATAAAAAATTCATGATCCATGAATATTGATATATCAAATCATTTTATAAGATATTATGTTCTTAAAAAGGATATATCTTTTGAACTCATAAACATTGATTATCAGATTGGTGGAATTTTTTCTAAGCCACATACTACTCTATGTTATTATTTTATTAATGGGAGTAAGGAATAATTAATTTTAAATAAATGTGAGTTAATTTATATCATTAATTTCAATATTTATTGTTTTTATTTTGTGGAATAATTTTTTCATTAAATAAATATATGGTTTCTATCATTTTTGAAAAATTTATAATTTTTAAATATAAAAACTAATAATGATTATAGTGAGTAATCATTTGGAGAAACTATAACTATGTCACCCAATAGTGTCAAAAAACCATTTTTCTCACCCATTTTTTATTACCCACATATTTTGAAACTATTATCCTTCTGTAGATCTCTTCATCCATTGAACCTCTATATTCCAAAAAATTTACTAACAAATTTGATGAAATTACATAGAAAAATATAGGAGCTAAAGTTGATCCACGTAACGCAAAATGTTAGTGCATACCCATTAGAATTATTATTCAAGGAAATGTTGTTATATTTGATTGTTTGTATTTGAAAAATAAATTTCTTAATAATTCCCTCCCTATTCATGGATCAGAATATGTTTCTAATACATATAATACCAAATTTATATTTGAGAAAAAATCTAATATGTTTTATAAGAATGTTAAGATTATTTTTTGGGAAAGAGGTAATATTCTCACCTCTTGATTAGATGATAAGGGATTTTTTATGTCCTAAATAGAAATAGAACATATATTAAAATTTCAACATGAAGGAGTGATCCGTTTTGATATTCAATAAATTGTAAATAAATATCACAAGTCATATAATATAATTATTTATCTTTTTTTGTTCGACACAAATTTGGAGAATGTTTTTTTTAATTTAAGGTGGCTAGAAGGAACTGGTTAGATTCATCCAGTTTGTAATACAATATAAAATTGATTAATTAGGAATGATTATTTTTACTAACATGATTTTCAGGTTTTTTTGTTAATCTGTGAGATAAAGGTATATATCCCTAGGAATTTACTTCAATACCTAAATCACCACTTCCATTCAGATGCATATAGGTTCTTCAATCCAAATGGATGAATTGTTAGATTTAATCATTACAAATAATTATATAGTTCAATATTTATATATTATTACTTGGTGTCAACAAAACAACATTCTTATTGTTTTACCCTTAAAAAATTATTCTAGAACATAGTAAGAGGTAAATTATTACTTATTGTTGCAGGTACCCAACGATATTAGGTTTTTATGTCTCATGAGGAGTATAGAAATTAGAAATAAGATGCATCAGTTCATATATATAACAAATAAGATGGAAAATAATAAAAATTATATGATTATCAACTGAAAAATGGAGACTCGTATATAATATTACTAATCATTATGAGGTAGATATTAAAGACATAACTAATGTGGTTATCATCACATGGTCCAAAAACAGAGAAGAACCATTCTTTGAGAATTGAAATGATAAAACAAATGTACCTAGAGAAGAAAATCTATGACTAATTTTTGGGAAAACAATTACATCTAATGAACAAGAAGATGATAGTCAAAAACATGATAAGAATTTTCTCTTAAAAAAACAATGAAAAAAAATCTCAAGGTGATGGGAATGCCTGGATTTTTGTAGTTGATGCTCTGAAATATTTGTAAACGATACCATCTTGGAATGAAAAAAATTTGTATTATTAGAGAAAACTGAAGTTCTTGATAATATCTCTTTTAATAGTGAGAAGAATAAATATAATTCAAAAGCTGCTATATAATATGCTCGATAGTCAAAACATCTTAAAGAATATATATGTAAATCCATAAATCATCAGATATATGATCTAATAATCATGTTTAAAATTAATTTTGGAGGAGAACATGAGTTTACATTGTTTTTGGGAATATATAAATTTTTTTTGAAATATTTGTGATATTCAATAATTTCTAAAGAGTAATTCAAATCTATATTGCCTAAACTATTAAATTCCAAATGAAATCCAGTTTCCAACATATATATTGATACCTTTTAATGAAAAATCGTCGATTATTTTGGAAAATTGAAAATATAATGTGCCTCATAAACTGATTCCATAGATTTTAAATGTTATGTTGGTAGTCATATTGAATATATAAAATGTATGGATAGTAAATTGAGTTCTCTCACATAAGAAGTACCAAATTCCATAGATTTAATTATAAGATATCAAACAATTAGATCTGTGATTCTAGATAATAATGATAGTATTCATTCACTTCATTTTAATTGTGTATCTATAAAAGTTCTGTTCGACAATCAAAGAAATATTTTTTTTAAGTTTGCCTCATGAGATCATAAAATTAGACTCTTTCTCAATCATATATGTGAAATAATTACTATGTTTCTGAATATAGAATAACTCATTAATGAATTTTTAATATTAAATCTATTCAAAAGTTCAAAAGTGGTCCATGACTCATTAATTTTCATAAGAAAGTTGGATAACAACTTCTCAGAGGGATTTTAATGTGAGATGAATGAAACAAATGATGTTCTTCATGATATTTGAAATTCACTGATTCCCGAAACCTCTAAAAAATCTCAACCAACATTCCAATTGCAATCATAAAAAATAATTTTAATATAAATTATTCTATTTATTAGTATTTATTTCCTTTCTACAACTAGATCAAAAATCATATTTTTCTCTTCCCTAGAATATAACATTCGAATACATTTTTTCACAAGGATGAATTTGTTGTATTCATTTTTCATATACATTATTTTTTCCATTTCAAAAATGTGGGAAACAATTGGGTAATGAAAAACATCAAAACCCTCTTACATGTTTCTATAATCAATTAGAAGAAATAATAAATTGAAATTTTATTTTATAAAAAAATCTAATTTATGTTTATTTTGAAATACGTTTTTGTATTATTGTTTACAATACATATATTTTATGTACACCATGTTGTGCATTTTTCACCAAAAGAAAGAGAATCCTAGGAATATGTTTCTTGAAAAATAATTTATAATGCTTATTTATTTTTATGTTAACAAAAATCATTTTTTCATTCATTAATGAAATTAAGGTAAGTAGTTTTCAAAAATATATTTCTTCAAAATATTATAATATTATCCTATTTGTGAGTTATATGGTAAATAATTCTAAAAGTGTTTTATTGAGTATTTTAGATAATCTATTAATAACCTATGTTTGAATGTATAATCTTGCAATACTGTTCTAAATCCCTACATTTTTATATAGTGCAATGTTTTAAAAAAGGAGAGTATGTATAATACAGCCTAATTTTGAAATAGCATATATGGATTATATACCCTACACAGTTGGGAAATTATTGTTCAAAACCCCAATATTTGTAAGGAATATTACGTTTGAATAAATAAACATATAGTACATCATGACTACTTTTAGGATCAAACTGACTTTTTCAACCCATCATTTGGAGTTCTTCTTTTGTCTGATCATGGAAACCATTATTTGAATATTAAATGATAGAGTTTTAGTTGAATATATTTTCTATGATTTCTGCATCAACCATGATGGAAGTAAATATAATTTTAAGGCTACATGAAAATTGATTTAATTGTTCATATTCAATGGAATAAATCAATCATATCTCTAAGGTAAATTTTGACAATCTGTAATGATTTGAATTTGATGGATTGAAATATATCTGGAAATATTCTTCAATCTTCTAAATAGAAGAGAACCATTGATTTTTATATAATATCGTCTTTATTTTATCATTAAATAAATATATATGAAATATATATTTTTTTGAATACAGAAAAACTATAAATAAATAATAGATCATGTTCCTCTATTGTTTTTAAATAAGCTACAATTTTAATATTTACATACTTTAATATAGTGATACTATGCAATCATTAGTTTTTGATCATTTCTACAATTATTGAGGATATTTTTCAACCGGGTTCTCTAAAAAGATATTATTTTTTAAAGAGATTCATCTTTGAATAATAAGATCCATTTTTCATCAGTTGATACTAGATCAATGAACTAGAACCTATCAATTCAGAGAAATAAAAATAATGGTTCCATGGATTCATGGTTTCTCAAACATAATTTTGGGAGATTATATGTTTCTTATAATAAGTTGTCGGGAAATGTTTCCCTATAAAATAAACCGATGTCTCTATTATATCCTTATTATAAAATGTGAAAACTATCTACAAACAGTTTTAATGTTCTTATGATAAGAGGACATTTATAGTTAAAATCACAAATCTGGTATAGAGATTGTTGGTGGAGTGTACTAGTGGATCTCTATACCAAAAAAACATAAATAAAAGTGATGTGTTAATATATACAATTTTTTAGATGATCAAATCACTTACAATAGTGAATGTTGAAAATCTGTATAAATTGAAAAGAAATCCCAAAACCAAAATCAGTCAAGATTATCAAAAAGAAAAAAATTCACCACCATTTTTTATCCTTTTGATATTATGAACTAAAATTCACATAATATTTAGGGTAATTCTTACCTATATAGATACTATCTTATATATTTTATATATTATTATGAATATCTTTCATATCTTGATACGCGACTTCTTACCCTATTAAAATGATTATTTGTTCACTATTTCTATGTGTAAAGGGGTATTATATTTTTGAGTCCACTTTTTTTAGATGAGTTTAGTCATATTTATTCATGTTATTTATCAGATATGGGTAGGTATTTGTATTTTGGAGATTTAAAAATAAGCACTCTGGAGTTTGTTACAATAAATGGAGGAAGAATATGTTTTAATGTTAAGATTAAAAATTCACAAGGCTTTCAACATATCCAATTATTAATGGCAATCAAAACACATGTAGTTATATTAAACAATGCAGTTTAACATGATGAGTAAATGATATATATTGGGGAACATTGGCCCCATGTATATAAACTGATCCATGAAAAGGTATCCTATGTATCGTATTTATAACATGGATAAGAATCACTTTAGTTCAAACAAACCTTATCCCACTAAAAAATTATAGATAATTAATTCTCAAGGGGTTTATTTCTTCATGTTTTATCAATATGGGAATTCCACTTTTATTAACACTTAGGTGTATGCCTTTGTAAAGGGGAATTCGTAACATACCAATAAATGAGGCACACTCTATGTGGATTCCCTAGCTAAGAGAATCATTTTAAATGAATTATAAGAACACTAAAAATCTGTAATCACAAATAATTTATGCAAGGTGTCAGATATTATGTTTACATTTTGATCAGTATCGCATTATATAGAGACTAAATTATGAATGAGGGAAAAGATAATGTGGTGTTTGATATGACACATGGTCCTTAGGTATGGTTATTACTTAAAATATTTATAGAAGGAATATAACTCCTAACAGTTTGATTAGATTATAAATACACTAATGAAATTGAAATGATTATCAAGAAAAAATATAATTTTCGAACCATGGATTAGAGTGATTGATATATAGATGGACATACACTAACATGGAATCCATTTTGATCCCAAGACTTAAAAGGAATCAAAAAACTCTTTCTTATATGCGAAATTAAAGTTCTCACAGTTCGATTTGATGTATTCCAATGTATTTAAGTCATAAATGTATATAATTATGACTGTGTTTACATATTATACGAGATATTCAAGGGATGTCTGATGGAAATGTAATAGTTGTATGGTTGGCTTCTCCAAAGTGCCTTCAAGATAGTTCATAAGGTATTTATGAAATGTTCTGAGTGTCTATCTAGAAATTATGTCATATCCTAGTGTTCTTATCATTATTGAATAACACATTTTGGATTCGTTGATATGTCTATTGGACATCACATGTCTGGGACAAAATGTTCTGTTGTCATAACATAATATGATAGGTTATGTAATGGTTATGACGCCATCACATGAAAATTAGTTTATCCTTATTCATATAATATAATCATATTTTTATCCATTATTGAGTAATTTTTAAAATGTATTCCAAGAATTATCTTATTATGGTTCTGTGAGACCAAGTGAATATACCGAAAATCCATAAAAAAATATTTTTGGTGCTCCAAAAGACCTCTATGTGAACAATAGGGTGATAAAATGATGGGTATATTCATGAAACATAATTTCTTAGGACATTCACCATATTTTACCTGGTGTAATACCTTTGTGAATATCAGAATTTCATCATTGTGATGTCCTATATTTTGTGATCAAATGGGTGGGGGTATCTGTTTAGTGTAATGCTATTTTTGCTCCATGGGGGATGTATTTTTAGGTATCTCCACCCAATTATATTCCATATATGACTATATTTATCTTGAGGAAATGAGATTGAGTTGGGGGAGGGAGTATAACATCACGTGCCTCAAATGATCGTGATGTGGGTCATTCATGTCGTCTCATGATAAACAATGATCATGAGAGAACTCTAGAGTATTCATATCTATTCGAAACATGGATTATGAAATTGATTTTGAATGATAATTTTGACATTCCAAAGATCATTTATATTGATATTAGGCCACATGAAATGATTTCACATGACTGAGGGACACATGTATTTGGCCCTTCACTGGATAATATTGTCTTGTTACATGCCATTAAAGAAACCATGTTTTCTATTCATAGTGGACTCTATGGGATCTTTATAACGTATCAAAGGTCATTTATTTCATAAATACAAAACGCATGCTGTGGATAACCATTATCAATTGCAAACCATCATTTCTACCCTTTGCAAGAGGCATCAAACTTTGGTAAATTTCATTCATTTTTTGTAAGGATATTGAGCATTTCCCATTGGTTTTCTATTAGGGAATAATATAATCACTATAAGATCCTATGGAGGAATGTGATTATTATCATGGCAAACATCTATTATGGTATACTGTTTCCTAATGATCAAATTAACATGACAATGGACTTTATAAAGACTATACTGACATGTCTGATAGACTTTGTGTGACCAATTTTCATGTTGATGAGGCTTTCACATGATAGAAGGACCGTTTATGGGATCCTTCATGTTATAAATATATATATATTGGGATATTTCAAAAGATCAATATGGAATTCTAAAATAACTTCATTTTATAAATGGTGATTACAGGAGGATCATAACCCATTCTCATAAAAAATTTGTAATATAGACTGTATGAAGACTCTATAATTTTTATAATTATTTCAATATTTTAAGATGTGATTTTTTATATTTTCAGGCGTCTATTTCATGATATGATAAATAATCAGAGATGCTCATCATGAAGCCAACATGTCATCATCACCGGTTGAGTGTATGGATTATCATTAATAGGATCATGTGTGATATGGGATTCACGTGACATAAAATTTATCATGAAAATGGAATTACCTATTTGAATGAGATTTTTAGGGTCAATTTATCATGTATCCTCCTAGGTGTATCACAATTCTAATGATTGCAATTCATGGCCTTCTTGTATCCTTTCTACTCATACCATTTTTTTCTAGAAAAAATAATACCAAAGACTCATGTATTCATCAATTACTGAATCAATAATGATCATCTGGGGGTATCAATATTCTCATCATCATTAATGTGATACGGTTTTATACCTCATTAAATAATTATTTTATGTGTGGTCATAATATCCCAATTATTTTTTCATATACTTGTTTATGGAGATGATCACAATATTTTTTATTGGTATGACGGTGCATTGACCAAATCAAATATTTATTTATTTACATGGTTGTGTGACGATGTGGTCATACATATCTATGTTCATAAGACAATTCATAGTCATTATCATATATTTTTTTCACATGATAGTTTTTTTATATGATCATATAATGTTTTTTACATAATGGTTCAACTACATGATTATATGTGTATTTTTTACATGACATTTTTTGGACATGATCTGGTTTTGTTGACTCACAAGATTATACAAGGACATTAATACTTGTTAGATTGTTATAAATATGACATTTTCTTATTGAAATATTTATTCATTAATTTTTATTTCATTTTCCAATGATAAGAATCAAGGGATTGGGTTTATTATGTCACACTCTAATGATATTGTAAAAAATTTCATAACTGAGATATTGTTCCTATTGTTATGATTTATCGAAAATTATTATTATAATATATTGTGTTATATTGAGTTATTATTTTTTGATCGTGTTTCCTAATATGAATTTTATATAACAATTGTTGAAATTTTCTTGAGATTTACAATTAAAAATCATTTGACCTTATCCCATTCTTATATTTTCAGTTCCATTTATATGAATATGATCACAACTTAGGATGAGTATAGAATTGGGGTACTGTGCATTTCATTATGGTAAAATGTAAAATGTAATAAGAAAATATTTTTCTTATATTTTAGATCCTCAATGGAACAAATCCTTTCATTGATAGGATTGTTTTTTTGTAATGTATCAATTCTTAAAATATATTTATAACCAGTTTTTGACATATCACTTAGTATTAAATCCATTGTATGAATAATTATTTTGCACTATATCTAGGAATACGGGTTTGAGGCAATTCAGTTGGTTTTAAAAAAGGCTATAGTTATTAAAAAGGGGTTTGTAGTTATTTTTTGGATTATGATGAGTGGAATTTATATATAACCTAATGGATGAATATAGTTGTTGGATATTAACCTCATTTATAGGTAATGTATATATTTTTTATTTTACTAAAATGTCCATCTCAGTCCCGATACTGGAAATTGGAGGTAGAAATGTTTTAGATTCACATAGAGTTAATCACCCTAAAAAAGGACCGTTGAGTATAAAATTGATCATCACATAGTTCATGATTAGGTGGATTGATACTTTACTAATGGATAAATACTCTTAATGGATATGATATGTGGATTCAAATACACTTCACAATCATTTTTGAATATTTTTAATTGAATTTGGTGATGTAATATATAACTATGTAATATAGAAAACCTAATAGGAAAAAAAATATGGAAATACTAGTTTAATCTATAGTTGTGATTTGTTTGTCCAATTATGTCATAGGTGAACTGTGAGTATCAATTTTTAAAATTGAGTCTTAACTAGAGAAGACATTTGCTGTTGGGATGTCATTTCCATATGATCAATTATTATTTATAATATTAGTTATTATATTAATTTTTTTTCATGTTTTTATAATTTGAGAGAATAATAATTGTGTCATGAATTGTATAAATTCAGAAAATAATAGTATAATAAGAAAAAAAGTTATATTTTGGACAATTGGACCACACTCTCAATTTATTCATATTATAAGTGAATTTATTAGTTTCTTAGTCTTACCTATAATAGTACAGTTGGTTTCTCATTATATAGTATATATTCTTTTATAGATCTGATAGATTTTTTCATTAAGGAACAATAATTTGATTTGGGAGGATTGAATTTATTTAATTACGGGAGGGATGTAAGTTCCATTGAATATAAAACTTATACTTCTAGTGAATAAATATAATTTTCATGATATTATACTAGGTATGAAAAGTTGAACTAAAACATGAAAGAAAATATTAAATGAAATTTATTATAAAACTTATAAAAATAAAAAAAGATCAACTAAATAAAATTATATAACACCGCTAAAATTGTTTTTATTTAGTGGTAAATAATTAAATATATTTTATATTGAAATATTTTTTGTCATTATTAGATAACTATTTTTCATATGCTTTAAATATTATCCTACTATATATAAATATTATTATTTTTTTAAAATAGTATATAAAAAAATAATATTTTAAAATTTTTAAGTCATTCATGGATATTAAATACTTTTATGAACACTAAAATATTACTTCTCTCAAAAAAATATTTTGTTTTTTAGTTTATATTTTAATTTCAAGAAGTAAATATATAATTATTAGAATTTATATTGTATTAAGTGAAATTAATTTTATAATTAATCACATCAACAATATCTAATGAATAAAATTTTTATATATTTGGAAGAAGATGGATATTTTGAATGGATAGTTAAAAATTACGATTATATAAATATTATCACTATTATGATATTTTTAAAATACATTAATTATTTGTAATGTTATAAAAACATTTTAATAAAAATATATATTGAAAATATATAAATTCATATAAAAATATTTTTTAAATATTTTTAATCATGTGACATAAATTTTGAAACCATAAGTAATTCTCTACTGAAATAAGAAATCATTTTGGACTTCTTCATTAAATTTTCTAAATTCAACGTAGAATTTCTTTTTTGATCTCATAGAAATTAACTTGAATATTATTTGGATAATAAAATAATGTATTAATTTTTTCAAGATTAGCTACAATTACAAATTTACCTTAATTATAGTTTTTAATAAAAAATCAATCATTTTTCATAAATTGGTTTTTCTGAATTATATGTGCTAATATTAAAATTTATTTTAATAAAAATTAAAAATAGGATTTCAAATTAAGGATTTAAAATATAAAATAAGTAGGTCAATATAATTTGACATGTCAATTATAATTTTTATGAATAACAAGAATTACAAAGGTAAAAGTTAGTTACCTCAGTAAAAAAACATAAAATGGAATCAAATTTGGAAAACTAAAAAATAAATTAAGTTCATAAAAGTCAACATGATTATTAATATTATTTCAATGATAGTTTTAATAAAAAACTATATTTTTCCCAATTTTTTTTAGAGTTTTATGTGGTAATATTAAAATTAATATTTATAAACCATAATAATTTTATTTAAAAAATCTATTAAAAATTAATAACAATATTATATAAATTATATAATCAAACAATTCAAATTTTGGAGCATTACAAAATTACTTATTGAAAAATTATTTAAAATAGAAAAAAAACTTATAAAAGTGAATACACTAAGAGTAAAACATTTTCATGAATGAAAAAAATGGTGTTTAAATAATTATTGAAAACATTTCCACCTTAAAAATTGCCATAATACATCAGTTTCACTTATTTGGAGAAAATTGGGATTTAAATAGTAATTTAACATTAATATTATCACAAAGATATCATTAATCTCCCTTATATAGTGATCCATAATCATCGCACTTCTATTCACATCCCTAGACTCCTCTATTCAAAACAATCATTAAAAAAAGCCACCAAAGCACATAGACAGGTTTTGAGTGTTCTCTTCTTCTCATATGATAACCCCTTAAGGCCTTAATCTATATTTTAAAGGATCTATTATGAGGGGTGAGAAAAATCGTAATCTACTCATGTTTCCATCATTTAGATACCCCTTTCTTATATCTACTTTAAATTAAGTATATACATAATGAAATAATTACATTACTTCCATATGTGTACTAAAATTATATTATGTTTAAATGATAATAATTTTACATAATCCTATAAACCATTACATAATCAAAAAAGTAAATTCTGTAACATAAGGACTATAACCTCTATAATTGACACCATATATTTTTCATAACGACCTTTTTGTCTAGTAAACAGATGATATTTAATGGAGAAACATGACGATTAAAATATTATTAGAATTATGAATATTTTTTTAAAAAAACCCTCTATTTTATTTCTTTTCCATGGACATCAATAATGATGATCCTATATACGTGCAACTACTACCACCGAGAAGAACCACATTAGATTTTACATATATATTTTTAAATTTATAAAACATTTTAAAATATGATTGAATGAATTTAATAGTAAACATAATATGATTATCATTATTTCATAATGAAATTATTCCATGAGAATAAATCTCTTGACAACACTCGTCCAATGATTATAGCTATCTTTTTGAGGTTAGTATGACCACGTACTTGAACAATACTATACATTTCCATCATGGATGACTGATGGAAAAAAATCAGGAATAATTGGAGATAAATTATTATATCATACAATTTTATGATTTTCAAAATGTTTTAATAATAATCTCATTATTTTAAATCTAAATTTTTATCATCATAATTTAATTAAATAATATTTTGTTGTTTTCATCCCTAATATTCATAACTATAATATTTATAAAATGGTAATATATATTCATAAATAATTAAATTATATAATTTCCATTACATTATAATATATTAAAATGCATAAATTAGCAGCAATGAAGGGGAAGAAATTGATCTTTTAAGGCATGCAAGGAACATGAAAAATCACTAACATCCATTGATGTAAATAAAATATAAATTAGGAAAATAGATAATAAATTATTATAATTAAATATTATAAGTGATAATTTATTTTAATGAGGTTATTAAAATGGTTTTTTATCTCTATTTATTCATGATATAGGATATTAAAAAAAAATCATAGTAATAAAGTGTTAATAGTAAGTGGTTCCCATGTTGAAATTTCTACCATTGATATAGGTTTTGTATCATTCACATTCAGTATTTAATATATTTTTATATGTAACTTCTTTGTAATTTTATAAATTGATTATATAATTATTAATTATTTTATTCCCTTTTTCGAGTATCATTACACTAACATATTTTGAAAAGAATGTTATAAAACAAGTATGTGGTTGTAATAACTCGACTTCAATTCTTGATGTTATAATTATTATTATTGAACACCATTTATATATGATAATTTACTATATCCTATTATTTGATATAATAATATTTCTAATTTAATTTCAAGAGATGTATAATTCAATTTTTTAATATAATTTTTCATGGAATGTTACTTCAATTATTATGGTATTAGTTTTTCTTTTTTAGGAACATCTTATTTTCTTAAGAAATACTGATTCCAATTTTAAAAATGTTCTTCATGTTTTTATCATAATTTCAATGTGGTATTATAATTTATTTCCACTTTATTTAATGTGTAATTACATGGATGAGATTGTTTCTACAAAAAATCATGATGTTGCTAAAAATAATTCCCATTTTCTATAAATTTTATTATTTATCCTTGTATACATTTTGTCTTCCATGTTATGTTATTCATTATTTTTTTTAAATTAGGATATTATTTATTTATAGAAATATTAGGTATTTTATTTAATATTTTTTCAAGTGAATTATATTTTACTATATTTTCAATTTTGATTTCGATAATTATATTTTTAAAATACTAAAATTGGATTTACCCTTCTTGTTTGTATATTTTTTTTACACACAACATTTACTAGGGAGAACCATTATGTAATTATCAATGATACATATAATAATATTCTATCATAAATATTACTTCTTAAATTGTTATCACTTAAAACATAAAAAATGATTTTTTATATAAATTATATGTTGTCTTTTATAAAATTTTTAAAAAACTAATAAAAATTTTCTAATGTTTTCTTTAACCATTATAAGAAATATTTTATACAATTATCCCTTTATATTATTTATTTTTTTATCAAAATTATTTTAATACATAAAAAGTTTAAAATGAAAGTGATATATTATCAATTAATGAAATGTAAATGTTTTTTTATTATTGGAAATAAAATATATTTACTTGGATTTTAAAAGTTTCTATTTTTAAAAATGACTCAAATGGTTTTATTTCCTCTTGATGAATTCTTTTGAAAATATATTTAATTAAAAAAATAATCCTAAAAACTTCATTAAGGGTATTTTCTGAAAAAAGTAGTCTAAATTATATTCATTTTTATGGTAAAATATAAACAGTTCTATTGAATTTAAAAATGTGATAATTATTTTTCTTATTCATTGTGTGTTTTATAATAATTTAAAAATGGTGTTATATATATATAACCCTTACGATATAATTCATATGGATCAATTTATATTAATTCACCTTTTACATTCCAATGTGAAGCAATCCTCATGGGTGATTGAGTTTTAATTTTCTAACATTCTATTTTTGAAATCACATTGTATGAAACCATATTGGAATAAATTTACCCTCATTTTATTTTAACATATTTTTAAGATATGATGAATGGTCAAATTCATAATCTAACTATGTGTATATATGAAGTTGTGTGGGGAATTATACCACCCTCCAATGAAATGGATAATGTTTTATAGGTTATTATATTACATTGATTTTCACAAATATGATCACATAATATATTTTTCAAATTGTTTTGAATGGACTTGATCAGATATATTTTTGTTAAAATGAATGTTCATGGACATGATCATATATATTTTTATCTACACATTGGTCTATGGAACTACTCAAATTTTTTATTTCCACATAATTGTAAATTGATACGATCACCTAGATATTTTTTACCTGATCATGTTTATAATTGTTTACTAGATTGTGTGTGGGGAAATGAGGATATGAAAATTTTATCAATACATTCTGAATTATGATTTCAAATCATATGAATTTATTTTCTATATTCCAATAATTTTGATCTAAGGGCCTTGTTTATGATATTAAACTCGTAAGACATTATTATTTTATTTGTGGAGAAAAAATTCATATTATTGTTACTTACAAAAAACACTAATTACATCATGATTTTTAAATAACATATTTCTAAAACACTAATGTTTTATCTTATAATTATAATTTATACCTTAAATATACATTTAAATGTTTTTACCTGACAAATTATTTTATATAATACCTTTTTTATTATTATATATCCCAGGATTTGATGTCCAGTATAACATATATAATGTCAAATATGGGTCCTACAGTAGTTCTATTTTAGATAAATCTTCCCATGTGTCTTAAAATATGTTTATTCTAAAACTAATTTTCAATGATAAAAAACCATATAATCTATAAAATTTCATTCTATTGTGATTTGTAAAGATTGTATTTTTATGATATATATAATTTTATATTTCGATATATCACTTTATATCATATCTTTTACTTAATGAAAATAATTTTTATACTAGATTCCAAATTTTGGGATTATGGTGTATTAGTTTATTTTTTATATGAACTTCATTTTTTTAGGGTGAGTGTGATAATTTTTTTGATTAATATTAGAGAACATTAAAAAAATTATGGATGATTTTATGTTAATCATAATATCCTTTATTTTTGGTATCTTATATGTTTTTTTCCATAAAATTATATAAATTTATGGATAATAGAAGGTTGATGTTGCTATATTGATAATCATCCAATTGAAAATCAATTACAAATAAGATGGTTCGGTATCAAAACAATATTCACATGGTACATAATTAATGAGATTGGTGATACATTTTGGGAATGACACTCTTTGGATGATATGAATAAATTATTCACATACTATTTGTGAACCATAATTAATTACTTAAATGAAAATTAATGATATAACATTTACATATTAATTGAATAATTCATAATAAATAAATACCTTATAAATCCTATACTAAACTAATATACTGATATATTTCACTCAGTATGTCATATTTGAACCAATAGTATCATAGGATGATATTAATGTGGGGAATACATCCTAGAATTGAGCATCAACATTAAGATGATCTTTTAATTTACATTTTTCAATATTATCAAAAACATACTGGTTTAATAATTTTGTTAGATTAATGATAAAAAAAATATTTTGAAATGTATGTCTTAAGGATCCATTAATACACATAGCCACGAAAGCATGTTTGAAAAAATAGGTTGAGACACTCACAATATTTAAATTATGAAGTAATGAAAGATATTTGTAACACCTCAAGATTTAATGAGGTATGTTCAATTTAATTTCTTCTGTTGTACGCTACACCAAGATTATCTTGTGCTATACGCAGCACCGTATTAGGTTCTAGTATACAAAACATTATTCTTGGATCGTGTCACACACAATTTAATGTTCATTTGACAGTAGTTATTCTACGAAAAATTCAGTGTATATATATATATATATATTCAATGTATAAATGAAATATGGTTGGATTAAGTTATACGTAAAAACACATTAGTCTTGCACTAGACGCAACACTGACTTGGCTTGCATTGCACGCAATCATGACCTTCCTCGATTACGTGTGTCGTACGCAATAATAGGTTTAACTAAACAATGATATATTATTATAATATTATGAACTGGTTGTTATGAATAGTATTAACTACATTTTTAATTTCACAAAATTATTATTCTTCTTACAAATTCTCTAAAAGATGGTATGTGAACAACATAATTTTTTCGGGTAAAATAATTAATTTTTTAAAAATGAACTTTTTCCACCTATTGATGGCACACCCGCATTAAATTTAGTTTTTAACAGGTATATATTCTCAATTTGAATAAATAAGAATCTTCTTTGTAATCAGGTTATGAAAATTTACTTTGGATAAATGTTTCAAATTATTCTGATAACATTCATATTTTAATGAATAGTAAAAACACACTATATTTTAATTAAAAACAATTTTTTTCATGGCATTATTTTTTATTGTAAAATTATAATTTTCAATGGGTTTAAAGTATAAATAGAATATATTTTTACCATTTAATATAATTTATGCCATTACCATTAATTTTACATTGAATTCATATGTAAAAACATTTCAATCATTTGTAATGTTTTATCTTTTAAAAACCATTTTCTTAACAATTGGATTAATTTTAAATTATTTACTTCAACTTCTGTGTTTTGAATTCTGAAAAATGGATTCCATATTTGAATTTAGTGGGTCCAAAATATGTGAATATGATAATTTTACTTTTTTTATATTATGAATAGTAACTACGGTAATTTGTATTTTCTACAGTTAAAGGTAAATCAGGAAATTAAGGGTAAAAATAAGATTATCAATTTACACTAACAACTGAACAAAGACTATTTTATGACTAAAATTCGATCCATATCACCTAGGGGTCCGAAAATATTAATTTTATTGACTTTGGACAATGAAAATAGTTTTATTTTTTTTAAAACCAATGAAAGTGACAACATGTCACACTCTTGAATCTTATAAGTATAATAATTTTACATTAATGATAAAATTAATCAAAATTCGAACATTATTAATTCATTAGTGATTATATTATATACACCATGATAATTTATTAATAATTTTTTGAGATTAAAAAATTCTCATTAATGGTGACATACAAGTGATGCAGAAATTGTTTATTTAGTGAATAATCAATAATATTGTTTTTATTAAACTAATAGTGACCATAAAAGGCACAAAAAACTAATAAAAAACATATTTTTCATGTACATATAAACCATAATCATCCAATGGAAGAGTATTTGACCATATGAAGCATTATTAAGGCGATTATGACACTTATATTATTTTATTTTAAATGATGTCAAAGTTGTCACCTTCTAAATTTAATAAATATAAAAATTTAAATTTTGTGATTTTAAGGTTATAAATTCGAATAAAAATTTTATTATAAATTTTTTTATATTTATCTTATTCATAGGATTTTATTTTTAATTTTTATGAAAGTAATATATATATATTAAAGGATTATAAAAATGATGTAGTAATATTTTTATTAAGAGACTTATCAAATAAATGTTTTTATAAATATTAAAATAAATATTATATGAACTAATTAATTTTAGAAAAAAAATTTATATACTAATATGTCATGTTTAGAATCTATTAAACATTTTTTTCGAATATTTCATCTCTGTGGATTTTATTTTAATTCAAATAAATTAATAGTGTCAAAATTAACACTATTGTTATTTTACAAAAATTACATATTATGAAATTTATTAAAAATCACATTAATATTAAAACACTATGATTTAAAATTTATATTGTCTAAAATGTCATAAAGTAACAAATTATGGATAATTAACAATTCAAATGTAATTATTCAAAATAATTTAATTTTTAGAATCTTATTACCACAAATAAGATTAATAATTTTTAATAAGGATAAATCAAGTTGATGAGGTTAAAAATAAATTTACAACATGTCTATATTTTATTAATTGATGAGATTAAAACCCTATATCATCTAATCGTAGAATATGAGTCATTTTGGAGGTTTTTAAGGGGGGTTTGATTTATTATAATTAATATTTTTGAGGTTTCCAAAGGTGCCCCTCTCCTGCCTTAAAAAAGGCCACCTCCTCCAACTCCTCTTTACACAACATTGAGCCATCATGCTCATCTAAAAACTACTAAATTCACTTCTAAAAATATCTAGTTATATCATAGCGGTTCTTGTTTTCTCAAAATTCCAACTCTAGTGCCCTAAGATGAATTTTAAAAGAGGCATGTCGAATAAGAGGTAATCTCTTCTACTGATTCATTCATGTTTCTTTTATCATAAACTTCCTATTCATTAGTTTTTCATTGAAAATTAATAAAATAAGTACCAATAATTTAATAATATGATATTATAAATATTAAACAACCCTATTTCACCCTCTATCCATCCTACAGAAAATGAAATCACTACGCGTGCATACGTACGGAATACTGTCTCCACAATGTTGTGTATTTAGTTTTTCCACCACCACCTTAATTGGATGGGTGTAATGGTGTAAAGAATAACTATATATGGAAATTATAACATCATAATGATTCTTAAATATCATATCACCCACACCAATTCTATTCAATAATTATTGCAATGATATCGTCGATCGTGCGTAGGTACAGACTACCGTCTCCACGAACGCGATTAGATTCATTTTCCATGATTAAACATTCAAGAATAATTATATAGTATATATATAATAAATAACAATTAAATATATTACATTATATTTATAATGTATTTGTGTACATATATGTTTCATTTACTTAATTCTATTCAATTCAATAAGGAAACAAAAATAGTGTTCATGCGTACATACGACCTACCGTCTCCATGAACGGTGTATTTCATTTCATTTATCGATCTATAAAATATATTTATATACTGAATATAAATTATATATAAATAATTTTTTACATTATGGAATTATTTAAATCAGTATATGAGTAATAATATCAAGAACTACAAATAGAAACACATACGATAAATGAAACGATTTTATCCAAAACACTATTTTAACATGGAATATACCAAATAACGGGTAGTATAAATTCATATATGAACCATATATGATATCATAACAGTGAATATGATTCATTAATAATTCAATGTAATTATTTAAATCATTATATAGGAGGTTCGGATACATACATAGCATATCAAACAGAAGGTAAGGGACAACTTTTGCAATCTAGTTTTTATCTATGATTGTTTATTCGTAAGTATTTACTGGGGTTATATTTATCATTCATGTACCTATTTTCTAAAAATGGTTTCATGTATTTTAAATTCATTTTTACCCTTTATTTACATTTACTACATTGTATGTATGGAATCTCTTTTTTTTTACATTACGAGGTATGTTTCATGCGTTTCTGGAAAAAGTACGAGAAGAATGTTTTTTAGCTTATACGACATGACCTGATTTTTATGGTTTAATAAGGCATTATTTCCAAGAATCTTCCTATGAAATATTTCATCATTATGTTCAACAAAAAAATTTTTCTTTTCAAATTTAATTTCAATTTGTGATAAGAAAATTATTTTAACGAAAAAATGATATTATCCTCAAGAATTCATTTCAAGTGTTTTGTCAAAACTATTTTCCATATAAGATGACATTATTTACTGTGATTATGATTCATGTATAATGTTTCTATTATTTATATGGTTTTATTTTCCTTATGATGAAATTATATCCATTTTTATATATAGATTATTTTATGAAGGGATGATGTTTATGAAACATTTAATTATTTGGGTTATGATGAATGATTTATTTTTATATTGTGGCTCAAGTAAGAATGATTTAATTATGAGATGGGTGGGACCTATATCTCCATCCAATGAATTGGGTAAAGATTTATATCTCATGAGATAGACATGGTTGGAACGACTGGTTAATCCAGTTTAGTGATACATGACTGGAACGAGGAGTGAACTCGATTCAGAAAGGGACTTTGTCCAATAATATAGTCTGGGCAAAAATGCCTTTAGATACTAACTAAATAATAACATTTTCTTAATCATTTCCACAATTACATGTTTTATTCCCCTGATATTTTATCATGACTAATGTTTCTTTATGATATATGCCTTACGTACTTCCATGTTTTATGTCATTGCTCCAGATTTTAATTTTTAAACATTATTTTCATGTTTTTATGTTCAAATATATATGGTTTGTTTTATTTTCTCCATGCATACCCTTGCTGAGAATTTTAGCTCACCCTTTTTATGTTTTCCCCCTAGGATATAAATAATGGTTTTAGTTAAGAACATAAAAGGGGAAGATCTTTATGGGAGATTTTGAAGATCTTTCACCATGATTAGAAGATTGTGTTCAGGGTTTCCAAAGACACTAAACTATTATGGTTCTTATGTGTCTTTTTGTTAGGTATTAAGTATTTCACAAAATTAATGTAATTTCCATGTACGTCAATTAGGGTCTCTACAGTTGGTTTTAGAGGGAAGGTTTAGTTATCTTTGGAAACTAGGATATGAATACATTAGTTAAATCCCTAGAGATATCTCTAAGGTATGTCTAAGTATGTACCTATGGTTACTTATACGTATACGATAGAGTCCTAGAATTATGTTGACAATCATGAATAATGAACTGTGAACATAAGGTGTAATGGATTAAAGAATTTTTTTATGTTATACTTTTCATAAGAGAATTTTTATTATTATGTGGTTCCTTGTTATTTTAACTATTTCTTACAATAATATTTCTCGTCTATTTCAATGGAGGGAACGAGCAGTAATCTAGTTAACATTGATTTCAATGGAAAAATTGGTGACTACGATCAACAAAATTGTGTAACGTCTGGAGAGAAAGATATTGTGATTATTCCAAATCATTCATCTTGAAATATGATTAACAAGGTGAAGTTTAGTTGTACTCCTAAGTCATCAAATAAGAGCAAGATGGAATTTTATGCATGTTCTCATGGTGATGAGCATAGAGAATGGAATATTGAGATTTATAAAGAAGAAAAGAAGAACCTTGAAGAATACCTCAAATGGAGGGGAAGATGTTATCTATGTGGAAAAAAGGTTCATAGAGTGATAGACTGTTATAGACTCCAATGTCTTATCTGTGGAGAACATGGTAATTACCAAACTCAATACCCTAACCTAAGAGGTTACTTCAAAATCAAGGAAGGAATTATTGCATGATAATCATTGAAGAGGATGGATTGATGTGTTTATGTATTGGTATTCAAGAATAAATTCGTTGAGGTACATTTATGGTATATTAAAATATCTATGTATTGTCCCATTGTGGTTTTCAATAAGAATATGGTACCGGTTACCATGAAAAATGATAGAAATATTTTGGAAAGAAGATTATATGAGCATAATAAGGGATAAAAAGAAAATGAAATAAGCTCATGACTGATATCGTCGTTTGAGTATATAGAAATTTTGGGATTTTAGTATGTGGAAAGAGTTAACTTTTGATAGAATTCATTTTTTCACTAAGGTTCAATGTGTATTCATTTTTCAAGAGAATACATCAACAAGGTATTCACATTTTTGTAATGTGACCAAAATGATATATCGTATGATATAGGGGGATTAATGATGGTATTCACATCCTCTGTAGATGAAATTTCTAATAATTTTTTTCTTTATACTATGAGATTGGACAGATGTATTTTAGATAAGCCTAATGATTTGAATGGATTTTGTTGGAAATAAGTTTTTATTGTTTAAGGATAGAACTTTTTTCGATATTATTGCTAGAATGTTAAAATAGTATAGTTTTAGAAAGAGGAAAACATATAGGATGGGCGAAAACCCGTTTTAGCCGACACGGATGTAGAAATCATACCCACAACCGATGTGTGACAGGCCTTTATCTCATACCACTGTCCTATAAGAAGTCCTTAGTTTTAGAAACTAGTTTTATTTTATTAAGGGATATGATAGATGAAGTATAAGTCCATTTTTGGAATCATATATGATTAACCTCACCATATATGGACTTATGTATATTTGATACCTTTTTTTAACTTCTGTTTGCGACAGATAGAATGACCTATCATTCTATCGCATGATCTGCTAAAACTTCAAGAATGACAAATTCGACATAATTTCTTTAAGAGATGAAGTGGAAATTGTTCAAAGTTTAAAAAATGGTGAGATTATAACAAAATAAAGTAATTATTTCTTCTAAAAAAATTCTTTTACTTTAGGGAAATAATCATGAAAACCAAAAATGTTTTCCTCGTGTCCTTATATCTGATGAATAAGATGGTACCTTAGATCATCACAAATATATGGCTTTGTGATTGTTGGATTTTTCCTAGCCATGTTCTCTACCACTCTCCATCAGAACATGACAGTTATTTCTATTCCATATCCAAATTTTGACATATTTTATCCTATGTAGAAACCCAGGGATAATTTAATTTGGGAAACCATTACGTTTCATACATTAGTTTTTAAAACTAAGTTTTAGTATTCCTTTTTATGATGTGAGTTTCTATGAATGAAACTCTCTAGTAATAAACCATTTATAACCCCGACTAATTGCGAGGGAGAAACTCATTTTATGTTGGGTAGAATAGAGCACCCCAAGACTTTATGAGATATATTATATTTAATTTCTTTTGTTGTACTCTATACCAAGATTATCTTGCGCTATACGAAACTCCGTATTAGCTTTCAGTATACACATCATTATTGTTGGATCGAGTTACACACAATTTCATGTTCGTTTGATATTAGATATTCTACGCAACATTCACTGTATATATATATATATATATATATATATTCAATGTATAATTGAAATATGGTTGGATTTTTTTATTAGAAACAACAAATGAGTCTTTCACTACACACAACCCTGACTTGGCTTGCACTACACACTATCAAGACCATCCTCGATAGTGTGTGTAGTATTCAATACTGGGTTTCACTAAACAATGATATATTATTATAATATTATGAACTAGCTATTTTTAATAGTATTAAATACATTTTTAATTTTATAACATTACTAATCTTTATAAAATTTATCTAAAACATGGTATGTGAAGAAAATAATTTTATCGGGTAAAATAAGTATTTTAATATAATTTATGTCATTACCATTAATTTTACAATGAATTCATAGGTAAAATCATTTCAATCTTTGGTAATGATTTAACTACTAAAACACGTTTTCTTAACAACGAGATTATTTTTAAATTATCTACTGAAAATTCTATGTTTTGAATTTTGAAAAATGCATTCCATATTTAAATTAAGTGGGTCCAAATAATGATAATAAGCCACTTTTAATTTTTTTTAGATATTATGAATAGTCATGACGATAAGTTTTTTTACCGGAGTTAAAGGTAATTTGGTTAATTAAGGTTAAAAATAAAATTTTAAAAGTACCTTAGCACCTGTCAAAATTCAATTGGATGACTAAAAGTAGACCCGTATAACCTAAGGGTTGTAATACACTCAATTTATAGCCTTTTGAAAAAGATTATAGTTTAATTATTATTAAAACCAAAGAAAGTGACAACATGTCACTCTCTTAAATCTTATAAGTTTAATAATTTTAATTTACTGATAAACTTCATGAATCTTAGAACATGAATAGTCTCCAGAAATATAATTAAATTGTCTACACCATGAGAATTTATTTATAATTTTTAGGGATTAAATAATTGTCATTAATGGTGACACAATAGTGATACAGAAATTGTTTATTTTGTGAAAAATCAATAATAAGGT
The DNA here is from genome assembly GCA_963277665.1 of Viscum album. Lineage (NCBI taxonomy): Eukaryota > Viridiplantae > Streptophyta > Magnoliopsida > Santalales > Viscaceae > Viscum > Viscum album. Next base: position 2,078,498,259 of record OY728152.1, on the reverse strand, counting down.
TTTATTAATCTTATAGTTACAATTAAAGTCACAAAAACCTGACAAAAACCTATTGGTCATGTGCATGTAAACCCTAATCATCCAATGGAAGAATAATTGACCATTTGGATCCTTATAAAAGAGATTATGATGCTTATATTATTCGATTTTAAATGATGTCAAAGTTGTCAACTTCAAAATTTAATAAATATAAAAATTTAAACATAGTGATTTTAAGATAATAAAATTGAGTAATAATATTATTTTAAAATTCATTATATCAATCATAATCCTAGGATTTTATTTTTAATTTTTATGAAACTAATATATATATTAAATGATTATAAAAAATGATGTTGTAATTGTTTTATTATGAGAAATATCGAATTAATGGTTTTATAAATATTAAAATAAATATTATATGAACTAATTAATGTTATAAATAATTATTATAGACGAATATTCCATGCTAGGAATCTATTAATAATTTTTTTTAATATTTTCTCTGTGTAGATATTATTTAAATTCAAATAAATGAATCGTGTCAAAATTAACAGTATCGTTATTTTATAAAAATAACATATTATTAAATTGTTTAAAAATCACATAAATATTTAAAAAATTTATTTTAATATTTATATGCTCTAAAATGTCATAAAGTAACCAATTATGGATAATTAACAACAAATAAGTAATTATTTATAGAAATTTAAAATTTAGAATCTAATTACCACAAATAAGATTAAATAAATTAAATAAGGATAAATAAAGATTATATGGTTTGAAATATATTTTCAACATGTATAAAGTTTATTTTTTGATGCGATTACAACCCTATCCCATCTAATATTATAATATGAGTCATTTTTGGTGGTTTTTAATTTGGTTTTGACTTATTATAAAATAATATTTTTGAAGTTGTCAAAGGTGCCCTTTTCCTCCCTTATAAAAGGGCACCTCCTCCCTATCCTATTTACACCACATTGAGCCTTAAAACTCGTCCAATCCCTTCCCATTTCACTTCTCAACATATCTAGTTATATCGTAGAGGTTCTAGTATTCTCAAAAGACAAACTCTAGTGCCCTAAGAAGATGTTTAAAAGAGGCACGTTGAAGAAGAGATAATCACTTCTACCGATTCTTTCAAGTTTCTTTCATTTTAAACTTTCTATTATATACTTATTGGTTGTAAAGTAATACAATAAGTACCAATGATATTCTGATATGTTATTATAACTATGAAACAACCCCATTTCACCTTCTATCCATCCTATAGAAAAGGAAATTACCGCGTGAGTGTATGTACAAAATTCTACCTCCATGCGGTGGTGTAATTAGTTTTTCAACCACAACCTTAATTGGATGGGTGTAATGGTGTAAAGAATAACTATATATCATTATTATAATATCATAATGATTCTGAGATATTATGTCATCCACTCAAATTCTATTCAATAATTATAGGAACGATATCATCACTCGTGCGTACGTACAGACTACCGTCTGCACAAACGTGATGACATTCATTTTCCATGATTAACCATTCAAGTATGATTATAAAGTTTATATATATAGTAAATAATAATTAAAGATATTATATAATAATTATACTTTATTTATGTACATATATGCTTCATTTACAAAATTCTTTTCAATTCAATAAGGAAACGAAAACAGCATTCATGCGTAGGTACGGACTATCATCTCAATGAACGGTGTATTTGATTCTATGTATAAATCTATCATATATAATTATATACAGAATATATATTATATATAAATCATGTTTTAAATTATGTAACTAATTAAATCAAGATATAAGTAATAATATCAAGAACAACAAATCGAAACACGTATGATAAATGAAACGATTTTTCCCAAAGCACTACATTAACATGGAATTTACAAAAGAACGGCTTATATAAATCCATTAGTGAACCATATATTATATCCTAACAATGAATATGATTTATTAATAATTTAATGGAATTATTTAAATCATTATACAGGATGTTCGGGTACATACTAAGCATATCAGACATAAGGTAAGGGATAACTTTTCCAATCTCGTTTTTATCTGATATTGTTTATTCGTAAGTATTTACTAGGGTTATATTTATCATCCATGTCCCTATTTTATAAAAATGGTTTCATGTATGTTTAAATCCTTTTTACCGATTTTTTAATTTTACTACATTGTATGTAAGTAATATTTGTTTTTTTACGTTACGAGGTATGTTTTTGACATTTCTGGAAAAAGTACGAGAATATTGTTTTTTTAACTTATATGGCATGAGTAGATTTTAACAGTTTCATAAAGCCTTATTTCCATGATGATTCCTGTACAATATTTCATGATTATTTTCAACAAAATCATTTCATTTTAATATTTAATGACATTTTGTTATAAGAAATTGATTTTAAATAAGAAAGGATAGTTTCCTCAAGAATTCATTTAAAATGTTTTGTCAAAAATATTTTCCATCTCAGTTGAAATTATTTATTATGATTATTATTCAAGTATAATGTCTCTTTTATATACATGTTTTGATTATCCTTATGATGAAATGATATCCATTTGTTTTATATGGATTAATTTATGATGGGATGATGTTTATGAAAGCCATTTTATTCTTTGGGTTATGATGAATGATTTATGTTTATTTTTTGGAACAAGTAAGAATGATTTTATTATGAGATTCGTGGGACCTATATCTCCCTTCAATGCATTCGGTAAAGATTTATATCTCAGGGGATAGACATGGATGGAATGGTAAGTAAATATGTTTTAGTGATACATGACAGGAATGAGGATTGAACTCGATTCAGAAAGAGACTTTGTCCACTAAAATGGTCTTGGCAATAATGCCTTGGATACTAAGGAAATCATAACATGTGCTTAATGATTTCCACAATTAAAAGTTTTATTACCATGATATTATATCATTATTAACGTTTCTTTATGATCTATGCCTTACGTGCGGACATGTTTTATGTCATTTCTTAATATTTTTATGTTTCATCATTATGTTCATGTTTTTAAGTTCAAATGTATATGGTTTGTTTTATTTTATCCATGCCTAGCCTTACTGAGAATTTGACCTCACCCATTGTATGTTTTATTTCCCTAGGATATAAAGAAAGGTTTTATGTAAGAAAATAAAAGGGAAATATCTTAATGGGTGATGTTGAAGATCTTTCACCATGATTAGACGATTATGTTCCGAGTTTCCAAATACACTAAACTATTAAGATCTATGTGTGTTTTTTTGTTATGTATTAAGTATTCCTCAAAAGTAATGTAATGTCCATGTACGTCAATTTGCATCTCTATAAGATTCCTTATATTACATTAGATAACAAGGGTGGTATCATATTATAAAAATATATTATGTTCCATATGGATCCATTCGATTATATCATTAGTGAACAATAATTGATAAGATTATTATTCAATTTAATTATGTGGGATGTAATTCACTATGATTTCACTGTATATCATTCCATTAAAGAATATATTTTGATCTATATCCTTATACAAATTCAATAATAAAATAAATCATTTTCTATATAACATTATAATAATATAGAAAATTGTAAAAATAATAAAACATATATTATTGAAAAATTATATTACTCAACTAATATTTCTTACAATTTATAGCCAAAAAGAGAATATGATATCATATAAAAAAGTATTATTCTATCTCAGATAAAGAATTATAAGAGTTTTTTTTAATCAAAATATATTTAATTAACCATGTTTTAAATATTAATATACAAGAAAAAATATATTAATAACCATTTAATTTTAAATTGATATGAAATAGTATCACGAACACTTAAAATGACATTTTTTAAAAGAATAATATTTATTCTCTGTAATGTAATTCCAAAAATAAAATATTAACATTATTAATTATATTTGTATAATAAATTTAATTTTTGAATTCATCATGTCAATGTATTGATACAATAAATTTTATGTATTTTTCTTATGAGGATAAATTTTTATGACAAGGTTGAATTTTTCATTGAATAGTGAAAAATACCATATTTTCAAATATTATAACATTTATGAGATAATAATTAGACAATAATTGTTTTTTATTTTATGAATAAATTCCATAATATATATATTTATAATATAAAATATTTCATTTAAAAATAAAATGTTAAATTTATAAAAATAATATGATTAAGATTTTGGATACATTTGGAATGTTTTAATTTTATAGAAAATATCATTATTGTATTTCATTTTGATTATTTATTGATAGGGTTTAATTATATTATGGATTATAATAAATATTATATAACATTTATTTGGATAATATCAAAAAATAATTATATCATATATATTAGAAAAATTTATTATTTTATCATAATCTTAATTTTTATGCGCAAAACACTTTTACTAATATATATATATATATATATATATATATATATATTATGTGCTCTAATATTAAGAAACCGGTCCATCATTAATAAGTGTTTTTTAGAAAATGTATTTATAATTTTGAATTTTTATGTCCAAAATATTTATTATTTCACATTTAGTATTCATTCATATAAAATATTTTTTGTCATAAATCATAGACACCATGGTAAATAGGAAAAACAAGAAAATTAAGAAAAATCTATGTGTAATAGAATATGAATTATATTGAAAATATGTGTGAAAATCTATATATAATTCCTAATAGGTAATACCCATTACCAAAACAAAATATTTTCCATTATTGTGTTCACTTGACCATTGAATCAATATTTTACTTCTTATATTGTTACAAAATTTTATGTCATTTACTATAAATATGGTAGCCATCACCATCCCACTTCTCATCACATAATAATAATATATATTAAAAAAACATCTGAAATAAATCATAAATAGTTATTGAAAAATTATACTATTTTAATCTTCTCAAGAGACCAAACCCTGAAGCCTTAATCAATTTTTTATTGTGATATTCCAAGGAGTGGGGCCACATTCTCAAGTACTGATTTATCTTTCTTTTCAAAATATTTATATTATATATCCTATTAATAAAAAAATCCAATTTAATATAATTAATTCTATATCATTAGTATTTTGATTTTTTTATTATAAGTCAAAAAATTTCTACCATTCTCTGATCTATTCGATGAATGTAAATGTTAGTATGGTTATGTGAAAAATGCCGGCTCCATAAGTTACGTTTTTCTTTTTAATTACCAAAAAAATATAGCTAAAATGTGATATTTAATAACTGAACGTGATACATAAAATGATTATTAATATTTAGATAATATAAGCTAATTGTCACCCTCTTTACACCCTATGGAAAATAAGAAAGACCCATGCATGTACATGCTGACTACATCCTCCATGAGGGAATATATTTTATTATTCATATAGAATTTTATTATTTATAAATGTTTTATGACTTAGGATTAAAAACACTAATAAATTTATAAAATGTTATATTAATTTTTGATAGATGATATTAGTCCAAAAAGTCAATTTCTTAACCATACTTACCAATCGATTATATCATATTCATGTTTGAGACTATTTAACCACCAATATGAAAATGTAAATAAATTTATAGAAGGGATTGATATTGAAATTTGGGTACCGTTATTATTATACAAAAATCAGAAAATATTATTTCATTTATTGATTTTAACTATTTATAATAACATCTAATTCATTATTAAGACACTAATTTTTTTCAAAAAAATTTACTAAAACAAACTCATCGCAGACTTCATAATCATGTTTCACGATAGAAATGATCATGTATGGAAATTAGATAATTATAAATCATTACAAATTATATATTTAATAACCATTTATAATATCATATTGATTAAATTGTTATTAATTATTAATAATCAATATATTCCCTTTAATCCAAGCACAAAATAATCAAAATAACTAACATAAAATGATGAATATATACTATAACTAATGATTTAATTTATAATAAGCGATTCGATTAAAATTATAATGTGTAATAGATATGAACAAGTTTATAATATAAGTTATAATTATAGTTATTTTGATGATAATGTATATTAAATAGAATATTTTTGGGTTGTGAGTAAAATATAATTATTTCTCCTCTAAATCTTTATTCATTTGGACATGTTTGGTATTATGGATAATCATTACTTTATATGGTGTATATACAACCTATTTGACATTTTATATCATTATTTTGTCTTCATTCATTATATGATGTTTTCTATTTTATGTTAACTATTTTTAAGGAGTCTATTTTGAATGTAAAAAAAATATTTTAGGTTTTCCATAACTTAATTTATATTCATTAGATTATATTGATTATTCTCGAATGAAATATTTAATATTATATTTATTTTGGCTAGTGATTATTTAAATTTTAAATCAAGAATATTTTCAATGTATATATAATTCTATCCCAATAAATAAATATATCCAAGATATTAATTCCATTATTATACATCTATTACATGATATAAACATTTCATTTTATAAATAATAATATCCCAGAGATTGATTGGTTCAATGTATTTAGATACTAGAATAAACATATTTTTATTTAATAAAATAGTAAATCAGTTTTCATTAATGGAACCATACATGAACATCCTCAAGAAATCTAATTAGTAAGTCACAACCTGAGAAACTGGGGAAATAAATTCTCCAATAGGTGATATCAGTCCTATAATAAGAGGTAGTTACGAATTTCTTCACAGATGAGTTTATATGAATATGTAACAACAATCACGTGAGGGAAATATTATAAAATCACGAGTGAATAAAACATAAGTGATCTACAATGTACATAGTATATAAATATTATTACATAAAATAAATACATAGAAACCAAAAATTATGAAATGGAATAAAAAAGTTTAATATAATCCTTAAATAGTTAGTGAATAATATAATAATGAATAATATCAGTTAAATATGTTACAAACAATATATTTTTGAAATATTACATTCATGATCCACACAATCAGAAAATAAAATAATCACAAATTCATATCTTATTACTTATAAACTATTATCTAATGAATTAGATGGTGATAAAGGACCCCACCAATCATTCATCTATATGTGTGTTTGAAACATAAATGTATTTTACTTTCCATATGATAATGAACTCATTGATATTATATTACATTCTTAAAATATTGAAATGGGGTTCATTAAAGTATTAGAAGGATACCCTAAAAATATAAAATGGGTTTGACATCATTTCAAAATAGTATAAAAATATGAAAAAAATAATTAACATAAAAAACAGGACCACATAAAAGTATTCACACACTAATAAAATAAAGGCGGGCGAAACATGAACCAAATTTATATTGAAGATAAATATATTGGAAAATTGGTCGAAAAATTATTACCAAATTACAATTGTGTTTTTTTTAAAACATTCATAAATCATATATAATCATGAGTATGATTTAATAAATCCTCCTTTGACTTCAGAAATTAATGAGAAAAATTCACTTCACAATTGATGATTTGAAATAAATGCACAATTTTCATATAAAAAATACTAAAACAACATGAAATGGAATTTATTTGAAAATACAAATTAATTTGGAATTTTATAACTCATATATTGGAGAGTGACTTACCATGTCTCTTATAGCTATTGGAACTTTTGAATCAAAATATATTACAATATTAAATAAATAGATCCTTAAATACCATACATTAAATCATTCATTATTCAAAAATACATTATTGAGAATTATGTAAACCATTGAAATAATAAATAGGTATAGAATAATAAAACATGTATCAATGATTACAATTTGAGACAAAAAACCCTAAACATGATTCATTTCATTGCTAATGACACAATGTCATCCATTATACAACATATAATGGTTAATAATCTATTTAATAACCTCATTAATAAAATGTTATTTTTTATCTATCATTTATAATTTATAATTTTTTTATTTTTTATATGTTGCTTATTTTGGCGATCAGGTTTAGATAACATTAATTGTTGGCATACATTTTAAATGTTTAAATTTTTTTTATTAATTGGAATAAAGTTCAGAAATTTCATATAATTTTAGATAAATTATTAAATAACTTATATTGATTTATAAAGAACTTATTTCATTGCCTAAGTTTCTTCTTTATTATGTTGGAACAAGGAAGTGGTGTTGTCTTATTTCAATGAATATAACAAATAGAGATGATACATTAATAATGATTTAAATAAATTATATAACAATTAATGAATTATATAAAAATAATATATTATTTATATTAATAATTTAATATAATTATTTAGGTTCACATATTCATCCATGATATAGTATAAAATATGTAAGAACCTGAGTTTTTTTAGAACTGGTCAAATTCCGCCCCTGTTTGAACTTTTTGACTGGTTTCTGAAAAGTTTAGAAAATCTGGGCAGTTTCGGGAAATTTCCAGACTACACACTGTGTACTATAAGTGCACGTTGTGTATGTGTTAACCTAGTGACCGACAATGTTCTCAACGAGTCCATACGGTGTGATGACCGTGTAGAAATTTCTTACTACACGACATGTATTTATAGACATGTCGGGTACCCTTACCCATGTGAGGCCAAGTACATGTCGTGTGGTTCCTAGGTGAAAATCGCCATCTACACAGCGTGTAGTCTTCCTTGACACGCTGTATAACAATGTTCTGTGTAGTGGCCGAGTACCTGGCTATGTGTTGATTGTGTACTCAGTCCATACTGTGTGCTGGACTCTGCTTAAGTTGGAGTACGGAAACCCATGTACACGGTGTGTACTTTGAAAATACACCCTACATACATTTTTTTTGATCTTCTAAGACATCGTCGCATGTTATTTTATAAAACTCTTCTTCTTCCCCGATGGATGATCCCTTCATCAGAAAACCTCTGAAAAACTGAAATGCACCTTGATCCGCCATATGACCTCCGTTCATCGATTTTTCGGTGGCAGCAGGACCCCATCAAAAAGGCTAACCCCACGCATCATTCTTCGTCCATGATTCCTCACCTGTTTGTCTGCAGATTCCATCCAAAAAGAATTGTCAGGATTTGAACGAAACACAGATCTACCATGATTCAGACTGATTCAGAGGCTGATATCAAAGGAGTTTCATCGTACAAGTACGAGGTGCATAGTGCATATCTTCTTTCAGGGTTTTCGTAGACAATTAGGGGTTGCGAACTTTAGGTGAAACATTTGGTATTGAGCGAAACCCTTGTTCAGTTATATTTAGAAGTTTATCTGCATTTTGGGATGCCTCTGGGTATTCCCAGACCCTTGTTGTGCTTGAGTGAGGCGGGGTTAGAGGTCATAGCTCGTTTGGGGAAATTCGGCCAGGGTGTCGAAATGCGTATGATTTGGACCAATCTTCAAACTGCTTAGTTTAGACTACTATTGACACTGTTTGATTAAACTACTGATTTAGATTTGTTAATGCATAGTATAAATATTATTAAGGAATTTATGACCTTAGGTGCTGGTATAGATTAGTACAAGTTATTGCAATTAGATTGTTTAGTAATTTCCTATTTTAAATGATGATTCCAAGTATGAATATGAAGTGTGATATTTCTTGTGTTGAACTACTTGTTGTGTTGATTATGGCCTAGATATGTTGTTGAGTGAAGTAGATCAAAAGTTGGGCCTTTCACTCGGGTTACCTTGGGTGGTTACTACCACAGGATTGGGTGTCATGGACGTCGTTTGAGGAAGTTGGACTATCAGGATGGTCTTTCCCCGGGTTACATTGATGGTGAGCCAATCAGACTTGAGCAATAGGTTCGCAAGGACATGAGGTGTCAGAGGTGTTATGGCTTGGGGACATATTGAGGTTACTACCGCTCACCGGTTATTTTTTTGAGTAGTGTGCACACATATAGACTCCGAGATGAGGTGGAAAGGCCACTTACAAGGTTGAGTCCCCCGGTAGATGCAGTTAGGTATATTTGGATTGGGGGTTTTTTCCATAGGAATAAATGTAGAAGGTGTGGAGACTTCAGAATATAGCTTTGCGATGGCCAGGTTAGGGGAAAAGGCGCACTGTGATTTGAAGGCAGACATCGCTTTCCCTCCAATTATCTTTTGAGGACTGATATCACTGTTCCTCCGGATGTTGTTCCATGGGCAGTTTGAGCTCCCGAGATGGGGTACATTTTTTGGCCGTGCCTTCAGGATGTCATTACATGAGACGCTTTCTGTTAGGTGGCATGTGGTGTCGGGTTACATCCAATGTTTCCGACGCTGGCCGAAGCAGGTGACCCTTCTTGGTGGCTGCTGAGAACCAGTGAAGTTCTCGTTTACTTTTGGGAATTTTACTATTTACAGTCTTTTTATTTAAGCATGTCTTCATAAACACTTATATTAGGTATGCACCCTTGGGTTGTATCTTACTAAGACTTGTCTGATACCCTAGACGGGCCCTTCTTGATTCATGTATACATTATGAAATTGTGTGCAGGTTGAGGGTGAGCCTCAGGAGCTGGACTTTAGTGTTGTTGGCATGGATACTGGTATGGACCATGAGGTAGTGCCTTTCTGGAGTTACATTGTCTAGTTTTCCTTTTTGTATTAAGAAGCTTACCTTATTAGGTATCAATTGTTGGTTAGCCTTTTTGGCCATAGTATATTGAGTTGTATGAATTGCTTTTGGTGCATGCATTGTTTTTTAAAGTAGTAGTTTCTTGTACTCTTCCGCATATTGTTTTGTTTACATTCCGCTATTTTGGTATCTATATTGATTCTTCTAGTTTATTGATATTTGATATGCTTCCGTTGTGCGGGTTTGTTTCGATTATCCTGAGTCATTTATTTCCTTTGCACATTTTTGTATTATACTCAGACCAGTACCATTTTTGTTCCTCTGTGAGGGTATAGCCTCCGCACTATACATATTCCGACCCTCGCTTCTAGTTAGCCGAATTTGTCGTTCAGGGGAGGTGCGCCTAAGGTAGTGACACCCGACACGTTTGGCACTGTTCGGGTGGCTGCTCAGGTCCGGGTCATTTCAAAGTGGTATCAGAGGGGTTCTTGGAAAGGATTTAGATGCAGTGTTTTTCTATCTACTAATGAGTTTGTGACCTCTCTTTTTATTTTTGTTGGTTTTACTGTTTGGGATAAGGTAGACTAGATATAGGTCATTAATGTAACTGGATTTTGAACATATGATTGGGTGCCTACAGCCCCATGTATGATGGATGGATTGAGTTGTCGTGGGTGGGATTTTCTATTTGGTTTTTCTCCGATTTCAGTTTATATGATTTCTAACTTAGCAGCTTAATTGTTTTGTGATGTTATTGATTATGATATCAAAACCATGGAATGTATGTCAAGGCTTGTTTGTTTGGAATTTGATAGGCACATTTGAGGGAATTTTAATTTGATAACTGCATGTTTGATTTTTGAATTGATAATACCATTTGAATTAAATAAATTTACATGCAATGTATGCTCTGATTTGTGAATAGGTGAAACTCCGGATATAATTTCTTGTTTATTGCAATGTATATTCCATGATTTTTATTATTTAATGTTGCATGTGGCAGGATATATGGCCAAGGTTCTTATGAGAGAAGTAAGGTACTATGGTTGAGGCATTGTAACTGTCTGGATTGGGCGACTTGGTCGTTGGGATTGAGGAAACGTTGGTTTTCAGGAAGGGCATGGAACAAGGTATTATAGATACATGGATCTATTGAGGGCGGGTATGGAGGCCGTATGCTCGGGATGCCGAGGGCATGGGTTGCGATAGGCGAGAGTAAGGGTAGTTGTTATACACTACCTCTTCACTAATTTCCTTGTCTGTGTAGTTTATGTTGTAATATATATAGGGGATGTCTGACCATTTATGGTATTCAGTGGTTTACTCCTTCAAGACACGATGGTGCAATAGGCAGGAGATGATATAGTGCCATAGGAACAGGTTCAGAATCTGGTGTTGGTATAGTATGAGCCACAGGTACAGACTCAGGGATAGGATTGGATTCAGGATCCATTGCAGGAAGGGTCGTAGTCGGGTTTGGAAGCGTTTGAACCATGGCTTGGCGAGAAGCTCAGAGCTAGCCTGATATGTGTCTTGGAGGGGATTAACAGAGGCACGTAGGGTGAAAAGGGTTCTATGGTATATCTGACCTGGTAGTTCAGTCGTAGCACCCACAAATTTTTTAGGGTGAGGGTGGTCCACAGGCGGCTGAGAACTGGATAGAGTGTATACAGATGATATTTGACCATCTAGAGACACTTCTAGTTCGAAGGGTCAAGCTGGAGACGTACATGGTGAGAGGACTGGAGAAGCGTTGGTGGGACGTGCAGGTTCACACTCATAGGCACGAGGGACTGTCATGGAATGAATTTGAGGACAGGTTATTCGAGAACTTTTATCCTGTGACGCTGAGGTAATAGAGAGCTCATGAGTTCTTGAGTCTTTAGTAGGGATATCTGTCTATCATGATCTTCACAACCACCTTCACAGAGTTGTAACATTTTGCACCTATTATGGTGAGGGATGACACAGCTAGGGTTAGGTGCATCGATGATGGCTTATGAAACTCCATTCGGCTACAAGTAAACATCTTCAGGCTGGGCTCCTTCTCTGAGGCAGTGAACCAGGCGCTTATAGTAGAGGGTAATCTGAGGGATAGGCCTCAGATTAGCAGGGTGACAGCTTCAGGTGATTGTCCGGATAGAAGGAAGCGGGGGAGATATGTGTTCTAGCAGGGTGGGGAGGCCAGGGACTCAGTTAGACCAGCTTGTGGCAGTTCATTGGTGGTTTTCATTCTGTTCGGACTGTCAGTACATGATCGGGATCAATGCAACAGGCCCACGAAAGAGTGTCGGGCGTGTTGAAAGGTCGGGCATCTGGGGTGGTTTTGCAGGTAGCCTTGTCAGACAGCTGGCAGGAAAGGACCAGGAGAGATTGTAGCATCAGGTTTTGGTTCATGATCGGTACCAGGAGAGGGTAGTCGATGTTCAGCTGCACACGGAGGACGTGACAGGGATAGCGGGATCCAGCTAGGGGGTCAGTAGTTGGTGACTGGAGCAACACCTCAGGGAGGTCAAACATCAGGCACTCGTGCTTCAGGCTAGGTGCACACTATGGAGCAACCAAGGAGTGAGCATGTTGGAGAGCCGATGACGGTGGCAGGTACACCACGAGTGTGGCCATGATTTTCCTTTCGTTCTTTTGGCATGGCCTTTTGAGGCATGTCTGGATGAGTTCACGGGTTGCACATGGTACTTATGGACTGACAAGATGCTAGTTAATGGTATTGGCATCATATCAGATGTGTTTTATTTTTTATTTAAATATTTGAGATATGTGGCATAATGAGCATCACAGTTGGAGGTTACTTGAGGTTTCGAGTGCATCAGGGCATCGAGGATGCATGCTACTTGAGGTTCGTGACACCAGGTTTGATTTGAGCATCTATTAGATGTAGGAACTCATGGAAGCGGACACCGATGTGGTGAGGGTAATGTTGGCTGTCATAAGTGACAGGTGAGCACTGAAGAGGTTTAGGGGTGAGAATGTGTCACGGGAGAACCATGGGTCTGGGAAATAGACCGTTGGGCCTAGTTTGTTTATATTGATTGCTTTGAGATTTGTTCTTGTTGAGACTGTGTATGAAGTTTCTTACAACACAGCGTGTAATTATAGAAATTTCATGTACCCTTACCCGTGTGAGGCCAAGTACATGTTGTGTGGTTCCTGGGTGCAAATTTCCATCTACAAGGTGTGTAGTCATCCTTGACACACCATGTAACCATGTTTTGAGTATTGGTCGAGTCCCTGGCCGTGTGTTGACCGTGTACTAAGTCCAAACCATGTTCTGGACACCACTTAAGTCAGAGTCTTGAAACCCATCTACACGACATGTACTTTGAAAATACACACAGTGTACTTTTATTTTTATTTGATCTTCCAAGACGTCGTCGCGTCTGATTTCCAATAAACTATTCTTCTTCCCCATTGGATGAACCCTTCATCTGGAATCCTCTAAAAATAGAAATCTTCCTAGATCCTCCATACGAGCTCTGTTCTTCGATCCTTCGGTGGCAGCGGGATCGCATCGTAAAGGAAAACCCCACGCACCCTTCTTCGTGCTTGATTCTTCACCTATTTCTCTACATATTCCATACGAATGGAATTGTTGGGATTTTATGGAAACACAGATCTACCGTGATTCAGACTGATTCAGAGGCTGATATCAATGTAGTTTCATCATACGAGTACGAGGTGGTGGTGCATACCTTATTTCTTGTTTTTTTAGACAATTGGGGGTTGCGACCTTTGGGTGCATCATTGGGTATTGAGAGAAACCATTGTTCATTTATATGTAATACTATATCTACGTTTTGGAATTCCTCTGGGTATTCCCTGACCCTTTTTGAGCTTGTGCAAGGCTGGGATAGAGGTCATAACTCATTTGGGGAAATTCGGCCAGGGGTACCGAAATGCATATGATTTGGACCAATATATAAACTGATTAGTTTAGACTGATTTTTACAAAGTTGGATTAAACTGCTGAGTTTTATTTGTTAAATCATGTTATTAATTTGTTTAAGGCTGTTAAGACCTTATGTGCTGGTATGGATTAGCACAAGTTAGTGCAATATGACTGTTAATAATTTCTTGTTCAAATGATGCTTCCATGTATGAATATGCAATGTGTGATAGAGCCTATGTTGAACTACTTTTTATGTTGGGCATGACACATATATGTTATTGAGTGATGGGGATCACAAGTTGGGGCTTTGGCTCGGGTTCAATTGGGTGGTTTCTACCACGGGATTGGGAGTCATGAACGTCAATTGAGGATATTGGACTATCGGGTTGGGCTTAGCCCGGGATACATGGTTGGTGAGGCCATCAGAGGTGTTGTGGCTTGGGTACATATTGAGGTGATTACTGCTCATTGGGTATTTATTGCGTAGTGTGCACACAGATAGACTCCAAGATGATGTGGTACGACCACTCGCTGCGTAGAGGCCCCCATTAGATGTAGTTAGGTATATTTGGTTTGGGGGTGTATTCCATAAGAAGCAACGTGGTTGGTGAGGAGCCTTCATGAGTTATCTTTGACGCGGTCAGGTTGGGGGCAGGGGCTCACTGTGATTTGAGGGCAGACATCGTTGTCCCTCCAGTTATCTTTTCAAGATAGGTATCGTTGTTCCTTCGGATGTTGTGCCATGGGATGGTTGAGCTTCTGAGCTAGGTTATGATTGTTGGGCATGCGTTCAGGGCATCGGTACTTGAGACAATGGTGTCTGGTGGCACGTGGTGCTGGGTTACCACCATAGATTCTGGTACTGGCTGAAGTAGGTGACCCTTCCTTATGGCTGATGAGCACTAGTGAAGTTGATGTTTACCTTAGGGTATTGTAGTGTTTACTGTTTTTAATATATAAGAATGTATGCCAAAACACTTATATTAGGTACTCACCATTGGGTGGTATCCCACTAAGATATGTCTCACACCCTACATTGGCACTTCGGGATGCGTGTAGACTTTATGAAATTGCGTGCAGGTAGAGGGTCAGCCTCAGGAGCTGGAATTTAGTGTTGTTGGCATGGATACTGGTATTGACCATGAGGTCATGCCTTTCTAGAGTTACTTTTTCTAGTTTTCCTTTTTGTATCAACATTCTTACCATATTTTGTTGCAACTATTTGTTAAACATTGGCGCCATTATATATTGAGCAGTATGACTTGTTTCGAAACATGATTCGTTGTTTATAATAGTAGTTAATTGTGTTGTTCAGCATGTTGTTTGGTTTACTTTCTGTTGTTGGGGTTTCTATATTGCTTCTGATGGTTTATTGATATTTGATATGCTTCCGCTATGCGGGTCTAGTTCGAGTTTGCTGAGTCATTTATTTCCGCTGCAGTTTTTAGTATTATACTCAGACCAGTACCATTTTTGTTCCTCAGAGAGGGTATAGCCTCACCAATATACCTATTCAGACCCTCACTGCTAGTCAGCAGCCTTTTGTGTTCAGGGGAGGTGCTCCTAAGGTAGTGACACTAGGCCCATTGGGAACTATTAGGGTGGCCGCTCAGGTTCAGGTCGTTACAAAATAATTTTCATCAAATTCTATAATGGATTCTTTAACACATATAAGAATTCTTCCTGACAAAGAATCCCATTCATTATTTTAAAAGGTTTTCAAAATTATTTTAATTCTTAATGAATTTTTAATGAATGTGATATATTTTTTTAATATAGAAATGTAATAGTGTGATAGAAAAATTAAATTAATTACATTAACCATGATATTATTGATTTATTTTTTTAATGGAGTGTTAATATATTTTATCTCTTCTTAATGAATTTTTTAAAAAATATATTTAATTAAAGAAAAATTCATAAATATTGTTTTTGTTTTTATTTTTTTATAAAATTATAATTTATAATCCTAGTAATTTTAATTTCATTATTTATAGAGGTTTTAGGAGTTTTAAATTGCACTAACTCTTTTTATTATACATATTGATTTTTCAACTAATTTAAAAAAAATGTTTTATATCAGTACTCTAAAAGGTCTAAATAATATGTTTCAATGCATTATAAATAAACATCTATAACCCTATGTGAAATAATCCTTATGGGTGATTGAGTTTTTTGTATGAATTGATATATTTTTTAAATCACATAATGTGGTATAATTTTCAAATAATTTGAATCCCAGTCTCACTGCAATAGTTTTTATGATGTGATGGATGATTGATTTCATAAACCAAATAGTGAATAAATAATTATCAATGCAGTATTATAAAACAAATAATGAAATGGATAATTTCTATCAGCTTTTTAGATAATAATGTTACTCATGGATATGGTAACCTTATGATTTATCCCAGTGAATGTATGTTTCCATGATCATGTTTTTCATTGTATAAATGAGGTTGGGAAGACAAAATCACATATATAATTTTCACATAATATTCATGGAAATAATTTCATTTATATTTTTTTAAAATTATGATGAAATTACATGATAATATATGTTTTATTTTACATGATAATGTCTAGAAAATATCACATCAATCGATGTTCACATTATGGTGAATGTATATGTTAAAATGTATATTTTTTACATGATCATGTTTATATATTTTCACAGGATTTTGTGTGGGAATGATGACATTAAAAATTTTAGAAAATAATATTATTTCCAATTTCTATTCCCAAAGAAATTTTCCATATTATAATTAATGTGATATAGGGATCATGTTTATTATCCTTCCCTTTATAGACATAATAAATTTATTTATATTT
Organism: Viscum album; assembly: GCA_963277665.1. Classification (NCBI taxonomy): domain Eukaryota; kingdom Viridiplantae; phylum Streptophyta; class Magnoliopsida; order Santalales; family Viscaceae; genus Viscum; species Viscum album. The sequence goes on along the minus strand of OY728152.1, from coordinate 2,078,480,986 downwards.
TATAAAAAAATATAATGTTCTTATTACTTATAGAAAATTTTAATTTTTTTAATTTAAAATAATATATTTCTCCAATGATCATGTTTTCTCATATACTTATGATCTACCCCTCAATAAAAAATTGATGAGTATTTCCATTACACGTAATTTAATTAAAACCCTTATTCTTGATTCTATTCCTTAGGTTTGGAATTTGACTGTAACATATCGAGAGTCCATAAGGGTGTCTAGTGTAGTTCTATTATGAAGTAATGTTTACAAATGTATTAAAAGATCTTTCTTTTAGAACTGATATTTTGAGGATCAAAACCATAGATTATATATAATTTGTTTTTATAGTAATATATAGAGTTCAAATTATTAATATATATATATATATATATATGATTACATTTGGATATTTCACTTGTTGTCATATTTTTATATATAGAAAATATTTTGAATATAATATTTGGGACTGTGGGTCGTGGGTGTTTATGTTGATATCAGATAATAGTTCAATTATTTTTTTTAGGATTAGTGTTGTTATTTTTTGGATTGATATTAGAGAATATTATGGAAAACAAAATGGATAAGTTTATGATTGTTACAACATCATAAAATTTTGGTATATTATATTATTTTTCTTCCATGAAATTATAAGCTTATCTATATACTATATGGTGCATGTGGCTCTTAAGAAGATACACCAATGAGAAATCACCTATAAATATGATGGTTGGGAATCAAATAAATCATCACTTGGTTCACAAATCAGGTGCCTAATACTTCCCATGTGGAAATTCACTCCTTGGGATGTGGTTTAATTTTTCACAAAACCATTGCGAACAATTATGAAATATTTAAATTTAATTTAAGGATATAACATATAAAATGAAATTTTATATTGACTATTAAGAAATTTATCATGAAAAAAATAGGTCATACGTAGATAGGGATAACATGATCTCATTAATTATTTGTTTAACCAAGAGTATCATAAGATGATTTGAAGATGGAGAATACATCCTATGTTTTATGACAACATTCAGATGATCATTTAATCTAATTTTATATAATATTATCAAAAACATTTTCACTTTAGAATTTGGTTGGATTAATGATATTGACATTTATGATGTGAAATGTATGTCTCTATAATACATTTTTTACCAAATATCTAATGAGTAATGTTTGGAACCAATGATAGAGACTCTCATTATATTCATATAATGATGGAGTAGATGATTTTCTTTATTTTACCATGTACACACAAGATGGTATCTCAGTGTATAATATACATGTTGTTTCCTATATTTCAATTATATTCTTTCATTGGTGAATTATAATAGAAATTTTAATTATGTAATTTCATTAATGGGGAATGTAGAACCCCAAGATTTTACTATAATACATTTAAATACATAAGTCTAATTGGTTTGGTAGATTATAGCATAAACAATAAAAAACAAAACCAACATAAAAATTATTGAAGAATATTATTAATATATAATAAGAATAATGAAACCTATATTAAATAAATTGATATTTCAAAATTGATATTTATTCCATTTTGTGGTTAAGGAGTTAATGTGATATAATATAATGAAGGATAATTCATTTTCAATTAACTATTATCATGTGTTTTATAATATATCCTAATACTTTTAATTAAAAATGATAAAATTTTTCTTATATATGTCAAAATATATTAACGATCATAAAATTTAAAATTCATATAAAATAATATCAAAAAGACATAAAAATGAAATTTTCCAATAAAAATAATTAATTCTTTTAAATTAAAGTATCAATTAATATATTTAATAATTTTATTTATAGAAAATTAATTTATAAATTAATCATTTAAAAATTATTTATTGAAAAAATTTATATATTTGTTTCTTGAAATTGATGAATTTATTTGCTGAAGATTGAAAAATTCAACATTTTCAAATATTATAACATTAATAAGATAAAAATTATTATATAATGATTGAAATTTTTAAAAATTGACAACATATATAAATATATAATTCTATCTAAAATAAATAAATGTATTAATAAAATAGACGATTGAAATTTTTGATGAAAAAGCAATGTTTCATTTTAATAAAATAAATAATTTCTGTTTCTCATTCAATTAAATATTGACACTATAGATTTATTTAATGGATTATGTTAAACATTTTATAGATCATAATTTTATAACATAAAAAAATTTATCACATAGAAAATAAAATTATTAATTATTTTATCTTTATCATAACACATATATATAAATAAAGTATTTTGCTAAGAAATGTTTTTACGTATTATCATAAAATAAATTTAATATTTTTAATGAATTTAATATTTTTAATCATTAGTTCTATGTTATTTATGATTGCCCATTTAATTTTCAGTAATAAAAAATAAATTTTATGGTAAAAAATTAGTTACCTATTAAATAACAAATAATAGTTAAAGTAAAAGAAACAACATTAGTGTAAAAGATATAAATATATATTGAAAACATGTGTTTAAATATATATTTAATTCATTATTTACCATACCCCTTCACCCACAAAATTATGCTCCATTATTTGGTCTACGTGTCATTTGAATAAAAAAATTACAACTTCTATTATTACAAAAAATTCCACTCTAATCCAATAAATATTACTATCACCACCCCACATATGTTCACATTACAAGAATTTTAAATTTTAAAAAAATAATCCAAAATAAATTAAAAATATTAATATACATTTCTGCTTCCTTTTTTCATCTCAGATGACCAAATCTCAATGGATTAATGCAAATTTCAATGCATCTCTTCCAATGACAGAAGAAACATTTCCAATTTCTCCTTTTTAATTTCATTACATAAATTATTATTACATGTCCTATGAATATAATTAACCCAAGGCCACATTATTTATTTTGTATCATCAATATAAAAAATATTTATTTTTATTAGAAATCCTATTTTTACTATCCATATAACTACTAATTGAATAAAAATATCACTTGTGTTATTAACTGATTACATGCATCCAATGTGACAAGATTAATTGTTAATAACTTATATAATAGAATAGTTGAAAGGGGATTTATAATTAATAAATATGATACTTAAACAATAATTATTATCCTGAAAATATAACCCAATGTATACCCTCTTAACATTATATGGAAAACAAGAATGACACAGGTGTGTACGTGCCGACTAACTCATACACAAATCAACATAATTTTGTTTTTCATATATACATTTTTTTTTTTTAAATATTTGATAAAATATGACTCAAAAAATAGAAAACATTGATATAATATCATTTTACTTTTTTTATTAATGATATTATTTTAATAAAAGTCATTTTATTAACCATACTCACCCATCAATTAGATTATGTACTTGTTTCGGACGGTTTAAACCCCATCATGAAAAATGAAAAATAAATATATCATGGATGACTACAGAAAATAATTCAATAGTATTATTAGGCATAAAAAAACAAATGTAATTTTATATATGGGTTTTTAATGTTTGTAGAATTAATTTAGTCATTTCTAAAACCAAAAAATTTTCTCAAAAAATATTATTGAAACAAACTCTTCACCAATTTCATCATCACATTTAATGACAGAAATCATCATGGAATGTTATTAGATCTGTATGAATAACTAATAAAATGTTATTTTACCATTTGTAATCTAGAAATTATTAAATTTATATCAACTAATAAGAATCAACACTGTAAATTTCATTCATGCAACGAATAATATAAATCACTAACATTTCACAATTAAAATATTAAATAAGTAACAAATTAATGTATAATTATATATTAAATTAAAAATTAAAAGTGATTATATATATAAATAATGTTCTACAATAAGTTATAAATAGTGTTAATTTTATAATTAATTATATTATATTTTTTTTGTAGGGTGTAAAAAAAGAAATTTTTCCAAAAAAATTTAGTTATTTAGAACATGTTTTGTATGATTCACCTTCATAATATTATATTGGGGATCTATATTCTAATTGAGACGTAATATCCTAATTTAATCCTTATTAATTTTATTTAGTTTTTTATTTTATTGTAACTCCTTCTAAGGGTTTTTTAAAGTTACAAAATAATTAATGTGTTTTCACAACTCAATTTCAATTCATTGAGATATAAAGATAATTCTTGACGAAAATTATTATTATTAAATTAATATTATCCTATAAATATTTAATTTTTAATTCCAATTTATTTTCTATGTACTTATGACAATATCCCTTAATGTATAGATAACCATGAAATAAATTCCTTTATTTTATATCAATTATTTGATGTAATTTTTCATTTCATAAATAATAACCTCCTTGGGAATGATAATTTTACTATATATGGAGAATATATAAATAATTTTAATATTTTATACAACATTATAAAACTTATCCATAAAGAATCTATTCTATAAAATCATCAAGACAACTCATTAGTAATAATCTACCTCATAAACAAGAAAAATAAAAATGAGAAATTAATGATAATAAATTATTATAAAAAAGAAGATAAACAATTAAACAATGAATTTATCATAAGGAATAGTACAAATAGAATCATATATATATATATATGCTATTATTGAATCTTAAGGGAAACCCATGGAAACATAAGTGATCATAAAAGAACGTGTAATATATACTTAATGAAATAAAATATCCATATGGAAAAAATAGTTATAATGTTGATTATAAATATTTATACTAAAGGATAATTCAATAGAGTCTAAGATAATAAGGATTAACATCTAAAACAATGTTGTAAATCTTATCTTATTTAAATTTTACATTCTTGATCCACACTATCTGACTAATGTTAAAAAAATACATATCTAATTGGATATATACTCCTAACGAATGAATTGTTGATAGATATATGACCCAATACAACATTAATATATACTTATATGTGAATCTTATATCATTATTACTTTTCTTATTACAAGTAAAAACTGGAAGAAAATAGATTTATAAAAATTTAAATGAAATTTAGTTACATTTCAGTATGAACCCTTAAAAAAATATAGCTTTCCTAGCATTTAAAACTTCAATATATAGCGACACAAGCCAAACCTACATAGATATTTGTGGTTAACACTACAATAAACATGGTGATAATTGGGGAAAAGAAGGGGAAAATGACTCACACTCGACTGGAAATCCTCTTCCACAAACCCTGGTTCTCTGACCTTCGAAGGGATTTTATCTCCCCTTTCTTATGATTCTTGCAATGGCATAAGCAGATATCATAGGGGAACTAAACATAAAAGAAATTTTGAATCTGAAAACAGAGGAACCATCTCAAATCACAACCAAAAACCTGAGGGCGAAGGGTATCTCCTTCCTCATGGAACTGAAGGGTTCTAAAAAAACACCCTTTGACCAAGTCAACAAGAGTTTTGAAACTGGAAGATGACAAATTTTGTGTTTAAGTTGACTAATTATGTTTTAACAACATTCCCATCTCTTTAAGTATTCAACCATGGGCAGAGTCGTATAACTCAAAAGTGATACTCAATGGAACATTTTAGATATAAATGGTAGAATTATTGTATGCTGGGGATTCTCCAAATGAAAGATTGTTTCTTTTGGAAAAGGCTATTTTCATATACTATTTTACTCACAATCGGACCCGGACCGAGCATGGAATGTAGGAAATTTAATTTTTAAACAATGATATCATTGGCTCACTGAGTGGGACATTTCTTTTATACCCAACATACATAGAAACAATACTGCCCTGGTTTGGGTTAGATTTATTAACCTCAACATATTTTTTTGGAATCCAAAGATCCTCAATGATCCATCTCTATGAATTGGTACAACACTTAAGGAGGACCCGAGAAATTTAAATGGGGATTTAGGGTTATATGATATGGAACATGTTAAATTCAATTTAGAATCAAAGCCCCCAAAAACTGTCACTTTCATTTCTCATGATTATAAAACTATGTTGAGGCTTGAATATGAAAGTCTCCCCTCTAATTGTGAGTATAATAATATGGTTGGACGCTCCATCCACCAGTCTAATAGAGTTCACAAGAAGCCTCCAGAAACCAATAATTATGGTTGGATGAAAATTAAACAGAATAGGAGGGGGAAAGAAAAAGTTGATTACAAACCTGATACATCAAATAAAAGAGTGAAGAAATTGGTTTCCAAAGTTAATTAATTTAGGCTATTGGATTATAATAAAGGGAAATATTTTGATGATCGTGTTGAAGAGAAATAATTGGAAACTCTTGTATAGATTTTTAATAAGTGAATTTAATATTATGTCCTAGATATTCTCTCTCACCCATCCCTGATTCTTATCCAGCAGACCCCCTTTAAAATACCCTTCTTCTATAGTCACAATGATGAAGCACTCCTCCACTTTTTCCCCAATACTTGATAATACAGCTAATTAAAATCCTTTCACACCTTCTAAAATTGATAATGATAACACAGATAAATAAGTTCCCTTACATGAATGTAATATCACTCCCCGACAAATAATTTCCATTGTATCTGAAATTAAGCCTATATTTGAAAACATTAACATCACCAAGATTGTATAGAATAATTATAGTGATGCCCTTATTTATTCACCCTTCTATATCGATAGGGGGTAGGATTCTAGTGGGACTCAATCTGTATAGTCTGGGAGTAGGCACACTTTGCAATGTCTTGCTGCCCTAGGATCTCATTCACCTCCCCTACAAGACCCCAGTAACCCGACTTCTTTATAACTAGAATCTGTTTGCAAGTGGATCTCGTCAGACTCTATACCAAAAGATGAATTGAAAAATAGATATATTTAAGTTTATATGATTCCATTTTCAACCCGCATGTCAGTGAATGACATGCATAATAATCCTTCAAAAGAGGGTGTTCCTGGAGTTTCAACCAGGTCAAAGGCCTTGGCCACCAAAATAAAAGGGGGAAACCCCACTAAACAAATGCATAAATGAATATATTATATTGGAATTGTCAAGTAATTCCATACCATAACCCTTAGATGTTTTACAAAGATTCATTGGAACACATTCCCCAATTCTTTTTTCTATTGCTGAACCTAAAACCATCTTTGACTGTATATTAAATCAAGCCCATTTTGGTTATTCTTTTCTAGGGGCTTGTAATAACGGGACATCTACTGATTCATTATGGTTATTTGATCATTCCTATTTGCATGATTTCAATATTTTTAACAACTCGAATCAAGAAACTACAAGTGAATAAATATTTGAGAATATAAAAGTCCACTCTAGTTTTTTTTATGCATGTACAAGATACAATGACCAAAGCGAACTTTGGAATGAACTAACCAACCTTATTTATTCTATTAATCAACCTTGGTTTATTTTTGGCGAGTTTAATGATATTCTAACCACGAGTGAAAATCTTGTCCCTTCACATGCCCCTATCTCCTATAGGGAATTCCATTATTGAATTGAAATGAATAATCATGCAGATAAGAATCTATTGGGAGATAAATTTACTTGGTATAGGAAACAATATAATGGAATTGTGGCCAGTAATCTTGATAGATCGTTCCCCATGTAAATAACACGGATAACTGGGATACCATTTCTAGTATTTCTCGTGCGAGGATTGATTCTGATCACCACCCGGTCATGCTTTCCTTCTCTCAAAATCCTAATAAATGTAGGTCACCTTTCAGATATAACAATGCCTAGCCAGCTGACCCAGAATGCATTAACATCATTATGAACACTTTTATTAATATGTATGGACAATTTGATCCTTTATCTTTCCCGATGACGATAAAAAATCTTAAACTAACTATCAAAAGCTTGTGTAAATCAATGGTAAGAGAAATGGACAATATTATCAACCACTTAGTAAATGAGTTTATTCAATTAAAAAATACCAATTATACTTCAAAATTTTCTCATGACTTTCAACATGAAATTAACATATCGTATTAGGTGTGAATGTTGTTATTAAATTAGATATTGCAATGTCCTTCGATACCATTAATTGGAACTTCATGTATAAATTCCTCAATAAATTTTTCTTTAATGAAAATTTTATTGATATGATCACATATTTTTTCAATTCAACTTATATCTCTTTTATAATCAATATTTCACCTACGAGCTATTTCAATTTTTCAAAATTATTGAGACGAGGTGATCCTCTCTTAGTTATTCTCTTCTCAATTGCTGAAGAATACCTATGTAGGTTTATTTTTCAAGTGATAAGTAAAGGTTCTATATTTCTTATTTCTGCTTCTAGAAACATTAATTTCCCTCCCACCTTCTCTATGCTGATGACATAACTCTCTTTTCTCAGGGGGTAAAATAAATATTTTTGTCTCTAAAAACACTCCATCTTCACTACTAGGAAGTCTCTCGTCAACATATCAAATAGAATAAATCATACATCTCTTTTGGAAAGGAATTTCTTTGGGGAGAAAACATACCATCACTAATTCTTTAGGTGTCATAGAAGGCTAAATTCCTTTCAATTACCTTGGAGTGCCTATCTACTACGGCAGACCAAAAGTGCATTATTTTTCTCTCATCATGATCAAACACTTCATCATCTTTCCTCGTAGAAGGGTAAAAAAATTTTGATCGCCGAGAGAATTTGTTTGGTTAAATATACCATTTTTTATAAAATGGTTTACTCCACGATGATTTATAATTGGCCAAATATTCTTTTAAAAAGAATTAATATTGCTATTAAAAAAAAATTGATTGGAAGTACATTGGAGTGAAATGGGTTACTGTCCCCTAGATCACTTGCTAAAAACCTATTGATAAAGGGGATGTCGGCATTAAAAATCAATATAATTTTAATGATGCTCTTTAAGCTAGTATTTCATGGAATCTCATTCAAGAAAACTCTACTTCTACTGATTTTTTATGGCTCGTTTTCTTATTAAACTTTGAAATAACCATTCTCACTTCTTCACATCCTCTATATGGCCCTCCATTAGAAACACATTAAATTTTATTATGAAAAATGCTAGAAGGATTTTTAATAATGATTACAACATAATTTTTGGGCTTGATAACTGGACTGGTGTTCCTATGATCTCTTTTATGGACAAAAACTTTTCTCCTCTCCACTCTCAGGACTCTATTAAAACTGTCATGCATATGCAAAACCCCTATCTTCCTGAGAATGTTAAACAAATTTTTTACTTCTATCACTTCATTAATACAAATGATTTTTCTATATGGGAATCGTCCCATAATGGGATTCTTGATTCCAAAAATTACTATAATAATTTATTCCATAATATTGACTATAATTTTTATTGGTTACGTAACTTTAATAAAGCTTGTTTAAAACCCTCATGATTTACATTTGTCTTGTGGGTTGTTCATAATATAATTCCCATTAATACTAGTATAATATATTTTGGGATCATTCCATGTTCAAAATGTCGTATGTACAATCAGCATCAAGAAAAGATGAACCGTCATTTTCTTTCTTGTCACACGGAAAATGCTCTTTGGCATTACATTTATAAAATTTTTAGTGCAGATGGATGATTTATGAATCCATTACAATGGAGATTCAATGATGCAAGAACTTATCTATCTCCAAAAAACTCAAAAATCTATTGGTTGTTGCAGTAACAGAGCTTCTTCATGTAATCTAGTATGGTAGAAATGACTTTAATTTTTATTATAACTCGTTTAAAATTAATACAAGAAAGAGATATTCCTCATGGCCAACCGAAATGGGGCTTCGATCCAAAAAGAGAATTGAAACAACATGGTTCATGAAATTGATATTCTTAGATGAGTTAGGGTGGAGTGGAAATTTCCCTACCCTAATTATAATCATGAATTGTTTTGTCTCTCACCCCCTAGGTTAGATTGAAGTCAATGTGGATGGACCCTCTAAAGGAAACCATGGTCCAGTGATATATGGTTCCATATTCAGAAATTAGTCAAACAAAAAGCTTTGTTGCTTCTATGGCTCATGTGGTTCCTCCACTTCCCTGGAAGCTGAGATGACGATCTTCAATCATGACATTTCTTTTTCCAAGATTCACAACTGGCATTACATCTAGATCGAGAGGGACTCCACTATATTCATTTAGGCTATTTGGAATGGTACCATCAACATTAAATGGTCTCTCACTTCACGTTGGATGGATTTCTTGAACTCCCTGGCTGGACTCTGCTTCATCGCCACCCACACCAACCATGAAACTAACATGATTACTGACAGGATTTCCAATTTAGGTGTTACCCATGATCAACATTTGAGGGATGATCTTCCTATAGAGTTATTTCTGCTTTATGTTAAGGATGTTAATAAAATTCCAAATTTTAGACTTCAGTAACCTATTTTTTTTTATATTTGGTGTTTTGATATTTCACCAGAACACTACCTTGATAAAAAAACATATATATTACCTTATTTTAGATTAATATTCAGTACTATACAATAACACATGGAAAAAAACATTAATATATTAGTGTTTTTTGAAATCATGAAAAAATATTATATGCTAGTGAATGATCATCAATGACTACCATAAATATCTCGATCTTTAGTAATTTGACCTAAATCTTATTTTCATAACTTGGATGATGAAAATATAAAAATGGGGTGAGCTTAAATGATCTGTAATGGTAAACAAGGGAAATGTGTAAGAATATTAATGAGCATAAGGGTATGAGGAATTGATCATGAAAACAAGATATCATACCCGGCATATGAAAAATCATATACATGAAACATGGAATAAATAATGCAATTTAATAAGTCAGTAATCATAATTTAGTAGAAAAAATATGTGAGAAACCCTGACATATGAAAAAATAGGGACTTATCTAAGACACATAATTATTTAAAAATATTCATAATATACATGGCATTGGTTCCAAAACTATCATACAAGTATGGATTAACTCCCCAACCAATCATGGAAGTCATGGTCCACTTCCATGACCATCTTATTTTCATGAGATCACTCATCGTACCATATTTGATGTCATGGGTCACTCGTATGGCCATCATAGTAGTCAATGATCACACCCAAGACCATATTAGCCTATATCATGATGTATGAATATTTACCCATTGAATTGTATGGAGATATAGCCCCTATCCATGTCTTAATATAATCGTACCTATATGTTCCAAAATATCATTAAAAATTGTAACATAACCCACAAAATGAAATGGGTATCATAAAAATGTAAACATATCGAAACATGCGGAAAGAGATAGGTCTCATAATTATTTCTTCATAAATAGAATCTATGAAAATAAAAGGGTTTTAATATTATATAACTCAAGAAATTATTGGGGTTTCTTAAACATCATTCCATAAAAACATAACCCATTGAGATAAAGAACATGAATTATATTCTTAAAGAACAAAAAATTATGTCATCATATGTGGGGAATTATTTTGAGACATAACTTGGAACATGATTTTTCATTAAAATTTAATTTTTAAAACATAAAATATTTTCAAACAAAATTTCATTAAAACCAATATTAAAACATATAAATAATTCATGAAATTTTTTTATACTATTCTTGAATAAAATATCATTTATTTTCTGATATAGTTTTATTTTCATTAAATTTAACACAATTTTAAAAGAAATCATTTTATATTTAAATAACCATTTATGCTTGTTGGGGAATCTTCATGTTTATATGGAATAATGAAAGCGTAATTTTTTTATATGAAAAATATGTTAAAAAATATTCTTCTCATCCTTTTGTCATAAATGTCAAAAAGTACACCTTTTAAAAAATGATATAATGAATCCATATAAACATGTCGTAAAAAGAAAAAAATGGGTGAAATTACATTAAAATCATAAAAGAAAATAATATATTATTTTATGAGAACATGGAAAATAATGAAATATACTACATATTAGATACATAAAATGAACAATATGAAATAAGGAATAGATTGTGAAATCAACACAGATAACATTATAATAAATAGAATCATATACTGTATGTAAAATGAAATTTATAATAACATGGATATATAATAATCTTATAGATAATAATAATAAAATAAATTCATGGGTTTTATATACACCACATATAAGATACAAATATTGTATAAGGAATGTGTCTCACAAAAATAAAGGTCAGAAAAAAAATCCCCTTTCCTTTTGTCTTTACTATCTTCATAAGCGAACAAGATTCCTGTATAATAATTACATGTTTATTATAACTATATTATAGAATAGTATTTTTATTTCTAACACAATATATATTTTTATTGTGAAATTATTTTAACTTATTGTTAATGATCTTATTTTAATGTTTCTCTTTGGGTAATATTCATTTTTTTCTTCACATTGGAATTATGTTATTATATATTTGGTTCTAAAAATTATATCATGATTCAATAATGGAAATAATAATATTAACATAATATATATCAAGTATATTTATTGAAAAATAATCTATTTAATAAATAAATATGAAATGAAATACACCATTCAAGGAAAGGGTAATCTGTATGTACACCTGAATGATGTTTTAAATTTCATATTCAGAAAATAGTATGTAAATACAATATATATGTATATAATTATTTACATATAATTATTTTATCATATATGTCATATTATTTCACCAAAATGTACTTAATACATTCCTTTTTGTGTGTGAATGAATCAAATCACTTTGAGGGGGAGGTAGTCCAAACATCATTAAATGTGATTATCATATTAAAACCAAATACTATGTGAAACATTATGTGTTGTTAAAAGTAATAAATAATGTGCAGAAATAATAAATTTTATACATAACATATATAGAAATATTTTCCATCATAATAGACACACAAATATTTGGAAAAATTATAATTAAAAATCATAGTCTCTATAGGTAGTAGTTCACTGTACATAGAAACAATATATTTGATATACATTTTATGGAGGTGTGTGTAAGTGAAGTAATAAACCGATCGATAAAAAATATATAGTATATATAGGATAATTTTTTTTCATAATATAATGGAATGAATAGTGTGTATGAGATAGAGAAGGAATTTAATAAAATGGAGTTGGAGAGATAACGCTAACACTTAATTGGGTAAAAATAATTGGTTTGTGCCAAAATGATTCCTTGAATATCCTTCATCCCAATTTAATAATTCTATTCAGAAGGGAGGGAGTTTTGGAGGAGGAATGTCATGGGTGTTTCTGTGCCAAAAGGCAATATATATCATAATATAAAATAATTAATGTTGCCCTTTTATAAGAGGGGGATGAGAACATTTAAAAAAATATTAATTTATTATAAAATGCTTTTATATTTCATATAGCTCCAAATTGAGTTATTTAGAATATTTGAATATTATGGGTATAAATAATCTCCACTGATTAATTTTTGACATATTTAATTTTAAAGAGTATCATTATCTTTGGGATTTATAACTTAGTTAAACAATATTACTATTACATTGACAACATGTATTTATTACAATATATGGTTAATAAAGTTACTATAAAATTCCAAAAGAAAATAAATTTTATAATTTGTGTAATATTGACCATTATCCTAGTTATACATGAATTTCATATATTGCATTTAAAATTTATAACATTTAATAAAAAATAATTATTTTAATGTATCATTTATGTCAATTTTTATAATTTTCATCATTTTCATATTTAATTAAATCAAAACAACAATATATCGTTGAACCAATACATCCAATATATGACTAACATGTCTACATTATGAATAAAATTTGTTTATATCATTAATTAAATCAAATTGTATTTATTCTAGTAATTTTTAAATCATTTATTTCATATATCAATTAATTGAACATATATCACATAATTATTATCCATGATTGTAATGAAATTATCTATTATCTAAAAATAAGAAATATTTATCATGATAAATATATATTTCACATATTTATAATGAATATTTATATTCTAAATTTTCTTATTGAAAACCCAATATTAAAAATTATTTACTTATTAAATATTGAATATGACCTATTTAACTATTCTTTTAATATAATATTATAAACATCATAATCTCAGATAAGTTGATTAAAAAGGTTAATATATTCAATCTATGTTTGATTTGGGTCAAAATAATTTATATAATTAAATTAGTACATTTGTTAAGGTATTTTTGTTATTATAATATCATTTTTACCTTTAATTTCCCTATTAACATTTAACAATAGTAAACAAATTCCAAAATATAAAATTCACCAAAATTATTTTGAACATTTAAAACTAATTTTTTCATACAAATTACAACAATTCATGTCTATTTTTTAAAATTCAATTAAAAAAATGATAATATTATGATTAATTCTAAACCCGTAAATGTGGCTAGAAGGCAGGTAAAAGAGATGTTGAATAGTTCCATTATTCTTTTATATCTAATTATATTATAGAAATTATTTTAAAGAGCTAAATTGGATCAATATATGTATTATTTATCTATTGTGAATTTAAAAGAAATTTAAAGTAAAATAATTATTTAAATTAAAAGTCAGTATTTAACAACAATATAGAATTTTTACTATTCACCATAAACTAATACATTTTAGAAAAATACCAAAAATTCAACCTAATATAAATTTTATATTTTAAATACAAAAATTATTTTAATTTTATCAAATTATTTTTAAAAAGTTTGAAAAAAATAAATTTTATTAATAAAAGGTGTTCTTTCATGAAAAAAATAGTTCTTACATAAATAAATGTTTCAAAGATCATATCATACATTTTTAAGATTCTTTATTTATATTAAACACTAATAGAAATATTTTAATTTTATTAATTAATATTAATTATTTTTCAGTTTATAATAATTTCATTTATAAAATTATATAAAAAAAATTCTATAAAATATAGTGTTTTTGCATTTTATGACAAGCCAACGTTTATATTTCATGTAAATAATGATTAACATGGTGTCGCATAAAAAAATAAAATGATAGTGATATATTAAAATAAAATATCTTCATTGTTTAATGAAATTCAAAATATCAATGGGGATAAATTAATTCAAAAAATAATAATAATAATTCCCAAAATTTTGGGGTGTTACATTCTACCCCAATGAAAATGATTTTTTACAATTAAATTCATCTCAGTTGTTAATGTTATTATACATGAAATTATCATTCATAAAAACCCTCATTATACAAATTAATATTAACACATCCATTAAAAAGGGAATATTTAAAACATAACAGTTACCCAAAGTAACTTATAACATGGTTTCTACATAGGAAAACATAGGTTGGTATTAATGAATAGATATGGAGGAAAAGATTAAATAATTATATTGTGTTATTTGTATCATCAATAACTAAAAAATTAATGATCAATAATATTTTTGGGCCGCAAAGTCCACAATCATTAATTATTTAAAATGCCCCAAGTTCAACAAAATTTAACGTATTAGGAAGAAAAATCCTTTTGTACATAATAATTTGATTGAGTAATTATTCTTTTGACCAATAATACCATAAAATTTTCATTCATTTCTCTTAAGTTTATCTATTTATAATTAATAAATTTCATCATGAAATTGATGACAAAAAATTAAAATTGATGCTCCAACCACTACAATAATGTTATAGCAAATATTAAGGACAATAAAATAATGAAAAGTACAACTATTTGTCTATAACTATTCATAAAAGTAATTATCAGTAATACATTAATTTCAAAGAATAAAAATTAACATTATTGGTTCATTATAAATAATTAATGCCCAAAAATAATTATACTGAAACCAGGACATTGAATAAGCTATTAGTAGGCGTGAAAACCTAATCGTCCTTTAAACATGGGTTCAAGACCCACAGACTTGCTTGACTTGATTGGTTGTTACCCATCATACAATATGTACTTTTCTATAACCAAGCTATTATAATTTCAAAAAATAAATATGATGTACATCCTTTAAATAAGGTTAATCACTAAAAAAGCTTTTATCCGAGGTTTTTAATAGAATCGTAATACATAAATACCTCCTCTTTTGTTTGAAATAAATTTTTAATGAATTGTTATACATATAACAATTCTAAATGATTATAATATAAAATAAATGTATTTAAAGTCACTAAAATTGTTTGACATTGATCCCCTATATTTCATCAATTACCTATATTTTGTCACATTGCCAACATGTGAATAACCTTGTGGTAAACTCTCTTTAAAGATGGTAACCATGAAAATTACCATAAATACATTGGGAAATCATACATGCTTAGATATTAAAATTATATTATATATATTCATAAAATATAATATCTTTTAAACCTAATCCTTGGTGACAAATAAGACATTGTCAATAGTCACCTCTAGGGTAATATGTATTTTCCAATTTAAGTACTCATTACCAACAAATATTTATACAAACTATATAAATGATAACATGAAAAACATATTAAGGGTTACCAAAAAATTGATCCATGTATCATATTTTCATTAAATCACTTCCCTTTCCTGTCAAGAACATTCAACAAAATTTTATAAATACTAAGTGATAAACATTAGAAAGATATCCATTGTTTATTTCTTAATTCAAATTTCTTTTCAACCCAATATTTAAAAACACTGATTACATCATCAATATTCCTTCAACAGTGATACCTCATTCTATTAGATAGTATATCATTCTGTTCACTTTTCATTGGTAGTCTCTCCATCATGATCAATGTAATTATTTTTCACACAACCATTATTATTTTCCTAAGGTTCATTACTCTTGGGACATTGAGGTTCATAATGAACCTTTATTACACACCTAAAACACTTAACATTCGATGATGAAATAGTGAGGCCAATATTTCCATCCATTCCATAAACTGAGCTTGTCATTTTTTCGTATAGAGATGCAGATTATTTCCTTCTTTTCCAATGTCAAAATAATATTAGGTTCCTCTAATTCATTCACTTAGGTGATTTTTTCCACAGACATAACATATCGGATACCCAATTCATTTTTCAATATGGTATCTATTAAATAACTCTTAGTAGACTCATTCATTCTCATCTTTAGTGAGTCTGAGGGTCGATTAATGTATACATTTTTTTATCAAGTTCCTTGAAAACATATTAGAAATGATAACAATATCTTTCACTCTAATGATCATACAACTTGATATCTCATCAACAAACAATACATCACAATCATAATTAATTCATTTTTTTCTGGTTCATACCATTGACTAAAACTAGAAGCATATTGTGAAAATTACATATCCACATAAAAACCCACATTATCATCCAAATAATTACATTTGTTATTTCTATATCATGAAAACCTCTTTAATATTAATCATCCTAGGGTCAACATATATTATTAACTAAAAACATATATCTAAATCCTTAATGTTGGTTTAAGAAGAGTTTCGGTATTTTCAAATCATGTCCCCTGAGTGTCATACCAGGTCTGCATCAAGGCCTATTGTCATATAACAGATAAATCTACGTTCGTCTCAGAACATATTGTCATATTTTTCAACCCAAGGTACTTCTATTCCAGATCCACACAAACTTTTAGTATCCATACATGGATTTTATTCAAGGAATGAATATCCATACCCTTTACCAAAATTCTAGGACATTTTCCTAAACATTGAATAATCCATATACATACACTTAGAGACATACGTAGACATATCCTTAGAAATATTCCTAGGGGTCTGAAAAATGTTTTCTCAAAAAAGATTAATTTTTTTGACTAAACTATTCTTCTGACGCCCACAATAGAAACCATTTCTTAACATAGAAGGTTATTAAATCATTTTAGTTGAATATTCATCATATTAAAATATACACATTCCCATGGACAGTAATTGTTTAGTGTCCTTAGAAACACGGAAACAAAATATTTAATCCTAGTGAAAGATATAAATCATATCCCATAAATATACACACCATTAGTACTTTTTTCTAAAATCATTATTCGTAACATAGGGAAAGGAAAAATAAGAATGGTGTGAGCTTTAATGACTAGTAAGGGTAAAAAAATATAGATATTTAAGAATAATCATGATAATATGGGAATGAGAACATTATCATGAAAATTATAGATCATAACCTTCATATGAATGATCGTATACATGAAACTTGTCATAAATAATTGCAGTCAATAAGACATGAATCATAAGTAAATAAAAAACATAAGCCAAGAAATACTAACATAAGAATAAAATGTGGAAATGTAGAAGACACATATTCTTATAATAATTTCTATAGTAGACAAGGAATTGAAACCAATACCATATTATTAGTATTAGTTACCTCCCTATACGATCTACATGGTCATGGTTCCCTCCCATGACAATCTCAGTAGAATGAGTTCACTCCTCATTCAATCCTAGTTTTAATGGTATACTCCCTAGTCCATCAGAGTAGTCAATGTTATCTCCAAAGAACATAATAATCTATATAAAGATATATAAATCTATACCAAATTATTTAGAGAGATATGTTAGTCCTACCCTTCTCATATAGAAATCATATATTCCTGATCTAAATTATCATTAAAAATCATAATAAAACCCATGAATAATAATGTGTATTATAAACATCTAAACATATTATAACCTATGGAAATAGATACGTTTCATAATAATTTCATAATAAAAATTAACCATGAATATAAATGGGTTTCAAAATAATATAACCCATGAATATAATGGGGTTTCTATCATTCAATAAAAAATAATCCATTCAGAGAATGAATATGAATTGTATTCTTGAACAATAACAAAGTATGTCGTCATAGGTTGTGAATGATTCTGAAAGATCACTTGGAACATGAATTTTTCTTCAAAAATAGGTTTTTAAAACATAAACTATTTTCAATACTCTTTTCTTTGAAACCACTTTTAAAACATATAATGGAATCAATAAAAACATTTAAAACATTTCTTAGGGAACATATCCTTTCATTGTCGAAATAGTTTTATTTTAAAAAAATTATACATATTTTGAAAATAAAACATTTTATTTTAAAATAAAAACATAATTTAGTATGGAAAAACTCATGGAAGAATTAAATAATTAAATCGTAACGATATGTTCCTGACATATAAGATAAAAAATAGTTTTCTCATAATTTCCTAGAAAAACGCAAAAAGTACATCATTTGAAATATAAAAAAAATCATTTTAAACCATGTTGTAAAAGTAATAAAATGGGAAAAATTTAATTTAACCTTATATATGATAAAAATATTAAAAATGATTATTTTTGGAAAACATTGATATGGATGATAAATATCACACAAATAGAGACTTGAAACAAAATAATCTCAAATTTCGAATAGATTGTCAAATCAAAACTCATAACATTTAAATCCAAAAATTTATACGACCCATTTAAAAAACTTTAAATAAATATGGAAATATAATAATTTTCTGTATGATACTCCTAAAATGCATTAATGGGGTATATATACACCATATAGAAGAAAAATTTAGTGTGTTAGTCATGTGTCTCAACAAAAGAAGGGGTGAGAAATAAATACACTTACCTTGTGTATTGACTCTCTTCTTACTCAAAAAATATTCAAATATAGTAAATATAATTTTTTTTATAAATATTTTATATATGAATATTCATATATATAATACCATATATGGTTTTATTATGAACTTATATTACCCTATTGATAACGTTTTATGTTACAGATTCACATTGGGTAATATTTTCTCTGTTCTTTGCATATGTCTTAACTTGTTATTTCATTGGTCTATATAATTATATCATGAATAAATAATTTAAATCATGATAGAAATATCATATATTTCTAGCATATCTATACGATATTAATCTATAGAATAATGAATTATGAAATTGAATACAAAGTTCAAGGAGACGACAAGCGGTACATACGCATGAATGCCGTTTCTATTTTAATTATTGTATTGAAAGATGGTATAAAAAATAATTATATATATAAAGATATATCATTATTAAATTATAAATATTATGTCATATATATTATATAATTTTACTAAACCCATTCTTATACATTCCATGTGGTGTGTCAACGAATCCCATCGCTTTTAGAGGGTAGTCCACACTTCCACAAAATAGATTATAGTATTAACAAAAAATAAAAAGTAAAATGATATTTGTTTTAAAAAGGAATAAATTATATAATTAGATAAAAAATATTACATATAAACATTATAGATAGAGTTTCTATTATAATGGCTACTAGGATTGGAGATAAAGGAAAAATGATCAATCATTGTTTTGTGAGGCAGTAGTTCACCGTACATAGTTAAAATGTTGTCAATATCAATTAGATGATTGTGTGTTTAAGTGTCGTTATAATTCATATCATAAAAAAGTAATAGTTTATTTAGGATTCCATTGTTTCCATAAAATAGTTGAAAAAAGCTAGTTTATGGGGTGGATATGGAAAATTTAGGAAATGATCTTGAGGGATGAAGTTACATATTTATGGGTTAAATCTATTTGGATTGTTTCAAAAGGATTCACTTAGTTTCCTTATGCCTAATTTAAGGCTTCTAGGGGAAGGGAGGGATGTTTAGCTAAAAAATCAAATGGGTTTTTCTAAGTAAAAACGATTTTCTAGATTACATTTTTCTCTTAAAATACATTGTTTTACCTTATATTATATATATTTTTAGACATTAAATAAGTAATTTAAAATTTAAAGGTGAGTATTTATCTATAAAAGACTCAATAATATTAAAAATTATTTTAGTTAAAAAATACATTTATTTTTCTTATAATTCACTAATTATATTGTCCAATGATTATGTATTATTTTTTGTAGATTTTTTAGTATTACCATGATGAAATATTGATGAACACCATTTTATTTTTCATGGGATAGGATATTGGGACCTGATAAATGTTTTCATAGGCTTGTGATAAACATATAAATGGTTCAATATTAAGATATAAGATTTTATGTAATTAACCTCCAATTCAATAGGTAATGATAAATATTTTATAAGAAGACTAAAAAGTGGTGAACTTTTCTAGATAAAAATATAGATTACATTAGTGGTTAGTCTCATCCTAAAAAGTGTATAATTAATGTTTTCTGAACCCCAATGATGTTTAATATATGGTTAGTCCAATCCTCACATGAGTTGATGGTCTAGGAGTGTAGTCCTTCCATATTACTTCTATTATTATGATTATTCCAAAATTTATATGAAAATATATATGACATGTTCTTACTCTTATGATATGACCTCAAGGATAATGATTAGTTATTCTTCTATAATTAATTTCTTATAATCCAAAAAATTATTCTTCCATGATTATAATACATGAATTGGTATGTATGAATTTTAAATTTTTATCTCATGTTATAACATAATAATGAAAATTAGATACTTTAATATTATAATGGACAATTTTCTATATTGTTTTCACATAAAGGTAATCTAAGATCACCCTAATGTTTCTATTTCCTCATTGGGGAACCCTAGCTCTGATGAACCAGATCTAATAATAATGGAGGCTGATGACTTTTCATCTAATAATAATTCAATGATTTTTAAGAAGTATGATTTTTCCAGTCACATGTATATGATTATTTTTTTGATAAATATAAAATTTTCAGAAGTTCTATCTTTTGATGCATTGAGATTGATGAAAAGTTTTGTAGAAATCCTAAAATTGTCTTGGAATTTCCCAGGGTTTTATTTCCCTCCAACATGGAGGATCATCATGAAGTGGAATGTTTTTCATGTCCCAGCTGATCTAGTTCCTATAGAAGATAATGTTAATCTATATCATTTATTTATCAACAATTGAGTTCTTCTTCGGAATGGAAAAAATATTTCAAAATTCAATAATATTAATCTATGAATTTTGTATATCTAGGGGTTCAATTATTGAATGACTATATCATTGGATTACAGCTATTATTGAGTTACTTTTTCATATATGGAATCCAACCACATGACATGGAGTTATAGATCTATATCATTGAATCTAGGATTTCTATGAATTCAGGATTGGGATATGAATTTTGATCCAAATAATATGAATGATACACATGACCATGTAGAGATACATATTCGTAAATTAAATTCACTTTAATGAAGTCGTCCCATTTTGTGGGATATTTATTCATTAGTTGGAAAATCCATTAGAATGGACAAACATACTGAAATTAATAGACGTGTTCATTATGTGAGAGTTCTTATTGAAGTGGATATGGATTTTACACTGGTTGATGAGGTTGTTTTGAAACCTAGGGATGATTGTTTTATTCTTGATATTCAATATGAATGAAGGCTGAATTTGTATCTTAATTTTCATATCCATGGTAATATGGATTTTGAATGCAATATAAATAATGTCTATGGATTGTGAAAGCATAAAGGTATAACTGATTCTTTTTGTATGAAGAATATGTTAATGGAAAATGATTCTAGGATATATATTGGTCCATCTATTCCTCATACCGAACCTATTGGTTAGTATTCATCCCAGGTAATTGTTAATCATTTTATAGGATTTGATGTTGTTATTTTTGATTCACTTAAGTATATTTTTGATAATGGTGATACTCTTATCAAGATAAATTACGATTTTAGTCTAATTGAACATCTATTAGAGGAGCATGTGCATACTCCTAGCCTTATTCCATGTTCTGATGGGGCTATTGTGGACTCACCCAAATAGGACTCTATTTGATCTGATTTTGAATGATCTTGATGGTTTGGATAGTTTAAAAAACTCAGTCCCCCAATGTAATAATGGTGTTAATTGTAGTGAGAATATAGATCAACTACTTCAATATGAAGAGGACTTCTATTATCATGTCCTACTATATGAGGATGTGAGGAAGCCATTATTGCATGTTATTCAGTAACCAATCCATTCTATAAATAAGTGCATTCCTATGGCGGGTTTGTAAATAATTGATGATAAGGAGGAAGATTCCTAGGAAGATAAGTCTCAATCATTAGAGGTTCTAGCTTCTACTACTGGACCATTGGTAGTTTCCCCTTCAGTTGTAGCATTACCCGAATCATGTAAGGAAATGAAGAAGAAGAGTAGGATGAAAATTAAGATTGTTAAATTGTATTGGAAGGATGGCCCTAATACCAGGTCTAAATCATGTATTTCGTGAAGATTTTATTTTTTTCATATGTACGGGGGAAATAATGTAATTTAATTGTATTGTATCACTCTTCTAAGAGTTCACTCTGATCACAACTCTCTTTTAATATATCTATGACTTTAGTGTTTGAGATCCTCTCCTTTAACTTTAATGGTTAAAAATTCCTAGTTAACAATTCCAAGATGCAGGAATACTGTTATTTTTTCATGGGAGACAACTTTTATTGGAATACCATTTCTCATTATGGTTATAAAGCTTATGGTTGCGATGAAAACTCAAAATGTGTGGAAAACACAATCATTTTAAGGCCTTGATCATGATATTCAAGGTGACTAAGATAATATCATGTATTGTAAAATACTTATTGTGGTATACGATGTTATCTATAGGCATGGAGTTTTTTCTATTTCTAAATTTAGCAACTTATTGTCTTTACTGGAAACCCACTCTCAAAATCAATTAAATGTCACGTTTTGGAAAGATGGTGATATAAATACAATGCTTTTCCATTTCATTCATATGGACAAGAATATGAAAAGTGGCATGAATTACCTCAGAGTTTATGGAGTTCTTTTAATTTCCAAAAATGATATTATTGGTGCTACATGTAGCTACATTAATGATATATACTAGGATTTGGGGAATGACAATTCTCATAAAATGTTTAGGAATATTTCTCCAATGCTGAGGACTATCTGAATGATAGGATCAATAATGTATCCACTGAGGAAGGTATTTGGAATGTTGTTTTTCATCAAATTTTTATAGTGTGGTAGGGTTTGATGGTTTCTCCAATATATTTTTCATGATTTATTGGGAAATTATTTATAATAGGTTTGTTAATACTAATTGAGATTTCATTCATCATGATTCCATTACTTTTTAGGACAAGTATAAATTTATTTCATTGATTCCAAAGAAGTCTAATGCCATTGATATTTGGGATCTCTGGCCTGTGTCCATAGTGACTACTCTTCTTTATTTCAACAAATCAATTAATGTTCAAGCCTGGTAAGAACATTCAAAATTGCTTGCATATGTCTTATTAATGTGTCAATATAATTATAAACAATGTTTGTAATAACAATATGGATCTTATGGTTTATATTTCAATGGATTTTGATATTATGAAGTGGAGTTTATATTTTTTATTTTTATGAATGATAGGATTTTCTAGTGGTTTTATCGGTTTGATTGGCTTTATTATAATGAGGTCTAGGCTGTATGTTCTTGTTAATGGGTCATATAGAGGATTTTTTAAGTGTTTTGGGGGTTAATATAAAATGATCCATTATCTGGCCTACTATTTCTTATTGTGGATAATTACATATGTATATGACTTTCAGATATTGTACACAATGGTTTATATCATCAAATTAATGTTGGAAGAGCCCTTTTTGTGCCTTCACACCAATTATATGCTAATGATCCTTTATTGTTTGGGAAGGCTGGTAGAATCACCATACAATACATTAAGTAAGATTTTTATCTTTACAAGGATATTTCTGGTCCTGTTTTTAGTTAGGGGAATTCCACTGTGTTTTTTGGGGAAGGGGATATCATCTCTAACCAAATCATAGTTGCACGAAATCATGGGGTCAAGATACGATCTATATCTTTTATCAATCTTGGGGTTCTTATTTTTTTGGTGCAATTAAAAGTTGTTACATGGAAAACATATTACTCATAATTCATAAACAAATTGAAACCTGTAAAGGTAACTCTATTTATCAAGAAGGATATGACATTATTATTAATTATGTGATCACATCCATGTGTGTATATGTTATCCCTCTATATAGATGGCCTAGAAATCATCATAATGGGTTATAAATATTTATTTTTAATTTTTATTTGGACCATCATATGTAATTAATGCATGATTGTTAAATTTTATTGGATTCATTTTATTAGACGTCTGGATATGGGAGGCATGGGGCACGCCAATACTCTTCTTTTTAAAGAAACTATCATTAAAAAGTTTTTATGACCCCTCTTGACATCTAACGAATTTTCTCTAGAATTTATATGAAATATAATTGGGACTAAGATGTTAGATGGGTATTCTCATTATTTCCACTCTTCAATTCGGCCCATCCATCAAACATGCTTATTTAAACCTTTTACTATCCTCAAAATGGTTGGTTTGTAGATATTCCAAATTAAATTTCTAGAATACTATTTAGTGATAATGTGCTATTTCTAAAGAAAATTATATCCCTCCTTCTATAAATGATCTTTCTATTACTGAATTTAATAATAATTGTCGCTGGTCAAGGGTTTTTTTAGGTCTTATTAATATGGAATTAGATTGTAACAATTACTCTACTATGGATAATTTGATTGTATTTCCCAATTTAACAAGACTTTTTAATATTAATGTGTATTATAGATACCAATGTGATGCCTATTTTTTGGTCTCTTCATGGATGTTAATGTTTTATACTTAGTTTATTCCGCCTAATCATTTTTTTCTAATGTTTAGGGTTATGAAATGTAGACAAAATTTTCCAAGGATGTTTCAGTGGTCTGCTTTGTCTCTTTCACACATTTAGTTCTTTTTCATAGTTATAGAAAAATCTTTAGATCATTTATCTGGAGGGACAAAAACACACTGGAATTTGAGAACAGAACTAAATCCACTTCTGTTGGTATTTGGGAGGTCCAATATGGTGTTATTGATGCTGCACAATCTAATATTGGAGTCATGGGGAATGATGATTCAGATCTGGTAGTTTTGAGAACATTGGGTGTCTCTTAAGATTCAAGCAGACTCTTATTATGAATCATATATGGTTGATACCTACGATCTCTATGTGTCTATAAATTAATGTTGGTGGGGAAGATTTTGGTGCATCGGGACCTTCGGGCTATGGTGTCATATTCCTCACATATAGGGGCTTCATTAAAGTATATTTTCAATATGTTTTTGGAAATGGATAGGTGATTGTGGATGAGGTATGGGCAAAGGTTAAGGTTATCTAGAATGCTTCTTATCATAGCTGGATGATTTTATGGAATGAATCATACACAACATTTGCAGTTGAAATTCTTATAAATTATTCATGGAATGTTCTTTGGACGATTTTTTCACCCTAGTATGACTGTCATAATCATGTGGAGTAGTGTTTTTGGTTATCACTCATGTTCATGGAGAGACCAGTCATGATGTAGATGCTCTTTAACAGCGTTCTATTGAAGAGGTTAGCTCTCTATGGTCATTTGTAACACCAACCTTTTGCTGTGGGCTGGTGGATGTGGATTTTCATGGGAATGTGTATACACATCCTTTTTACTCCCTTTTTTCTCCACTTTAGTTATCTATAATTTTTTATTACTAATATTTTCTAGGAGAAGGCCTTCCGATTCATGAGCCTTATTATTTTTTATATGGTATTTTTTCTACATAATATTGATCATTTAGGAAATAATATACTATTCTATAGTATATATAATGTATCAAATGATTTAGAATTTTATTTCATGGATTATTATGATATTTTGGGAATATT
Organism: Viscum album; assembly: GCA_963277665.1. Lineage (NCBI taxonomy): Eukaryota > Viridiplantae > Streptophyta > Magnoliopsida > Santalales > Viscaceae > Viscum > Viscum album. Next base: position 2,078,454,367 of record OY728152.1, on the reverse strand, counting down.
ATTATAAAATCATGTAATATTTATATATGTTGGTTTGGGATGACTTTATGGGTATTATGTTAGGATTAAGTAATTTTTGGAGATTATTATTTGAAAATAATGATTATATCACTTTTGATATATCTATATACTGGATATCATAAAAATGGCAAAATAGGGATAGTGAGGTTTTACTAGAAAATAAGTAAATATCTAGATACTATCATGTGGATTTGGATGATGAACAAATTCACATTTGTGTAAAATTTCTAAAAGGGGAATATTGAGAAATATCATGATCATCATGGGTTTGTGATGGGTGGGATGAAGTTATTACATATGGCTAGATACTCATGGATGAAATTAAGTGGTCGATTCATATTTTAATTATATAACTTTATGAAGGATTGAAATTTATGATGACAATGGATGACCCATGATACGAATATGATATCAAATATTGAAAATCAAGATTCCTAATTTTGACAAACATTGGTATTTTTTAATTATTATATTATTTCTCCGTATGATTACATTTTACCATAATATTTTTTTTGTTAAGTAAATGGTTGAAAAAGGAATATATAATGTAAAGTGTTATTGTGAATTCCATTTCTTTAACCATCCACATGAGAATAAAATGACATATGTACTCGAATAAAAAAATATTGGGCCTTTAAATAATTAACAATAATTAATTGTGTATAATAAAATTAACATATGTGAGATTTTTAACAAACCAAATAATATAAAATGATCTTTTTGGAAATATTATGTAACCAAAAACATAGAGTAATGAAGATTATACTTCCTATAATTTAGTAATTTAGGAAAAATAACCTAAGGGAATGTCTCAAAGAAAAGGCAATATATTTTTCATATAGAAATGAAGGGAATGGAGAATGAAATTTCTGATAAAATTGATGATATTGATTGAAATAAATTATTTCAGAATGTATAATTTATAGGAAATCGTGTTCTATTTGGGAATCATGGAAATTATTTAGCTCAATGATCCAAAACAAAGGCTAACCCCTATACTAAGTTTATATTATATTCTTATTACTAATGAATATCATAGTGGGTAATGTTCACTTTTCCTCTACTCTAACATTTTTAATTTTATGTTTATGTTTATAAATATTTCAGAAATTATAATCTTTCATAACATAATTTAGTAAAATTTAATATGATTTTATGTTAGTTTTAGTTCAATTTATATATCTCTCAAATGATTATCCAATAAAGGGTACTCACATTTCATATTAATAATACACGAATAATCATTTATCAGTGTGAGGATGAATATGATCTCCCAAAGAAAATTATTTCCATTTTGTGGACCATGATTCCTATTCATTAGTGATCATTAACATAGATTATTTGGGGAAATCTCAACATCAATGTTTTTTTTATTTTAACAGAGTTTGTTAATGTATTTTCAGAATAGATTCTTAGGATCCCTTTAAATAGCGGAGATGATTTCTCAATAGAACCCATGAGTATTGTAACAAAAATTTCATTAACTACATATATAATTGACATTATTTAGAATTATTAATTAAAGATTAATTTTTAAGTGAATCGGGATAATGGATTCATTCATTCTAGTGTGTTACAATAAGGTACACATAATCTTTCGATTATAAAGAATGATGGATAATTTATACTATTCATTGATTTTCGAGAACATAAAAAGATCACGTTAATGAATAAGTATCGTATACTTATATATTTAGGAATTTTTTGATATATGTCAAGGAACTAAATAAATTATAAATATTCAATAAAAATAATGATGTTATCATATGGGGAAAAAAGTAATGAAATACCTAAGAAAACATTTTTTATGATGATTATACATAATAAATTCATTGTAAATCTATGTGGACTTATTAATTATCCATTCATCTTAATTTATTTAAATAATATAGCCTTTATAGACTACATGGATCAATTATTTGTAGTCATTGTATAATATATTATTATATTCTCATATTATGAAGAACGCCTTGAAGTTCACTTTTGAATTATTTTAATGAACCTAAGGAATAGTAATCTATATTGAAAATTCATTAATGTTGTTTTATATTAATAAAAAATATTTTTCATTGGACACATGATCACAAATTATGTTTTATCAATAGATCCTTCTATGAATAATGACATTGAAAAATTTTTCGTACCAACTATAGTGACTGAGATCCATATTTTCCATATATTGTATATGTTATATTCATTCATTGATGTTAATTTCTCCTATATGAATAATCCACTCATACTACCAACATGGAATGGAGTGATGTTCCATTTGATAGATGAATTTGATGAAACTATAATATGGATGGATAAAAAGGTGGCGAGTACAACTGTTATCCTATTAACCTATATTTTAGAGGTTATTTTCATCAATATTGATTTATATAAAACTTTGTTGGTATTTTTTCTTACGTAAAATGTAATATTGATTTCTTATTCCTCTTATCAATTAATAGTTTATGAAAAAAATACCCCAATCATGAATTCATGTTATCATTGGTATTTTTTGAAAAAAATGATATGGAGGCAATATCAATATGGTGAAAGATAAAACATATATACTCATAATAAATGATTATAGTATATATTCACCCATAAATAGTATAGTCTATTTTGAGAATATTTTTTTATTTGATTAATGATTTTAACATGTCAATACAATATAACCATGTGAATTCAAACAATTTAGTTGATGCATTCAGTTAAAATGACAATTCCCTATCATCTATGATGTGGATCATTAAATTTAAAATATTTAAGGATTTTTAAAGGATATACAAATTTTTTTTTGATATAATTGAAGAAATATTTTTCCTTCCAAAATGTGTTTTTGACCATCTATCGAGGTGAATATTAAATAGTCACAAAAAAGATATACACTGCTGAAATATAATGTATGGAATTTTATAGAGTTGAAATATAATTCTGTTGGAGTGGATATATTTTTGAATAAAGTGTATTTCCTTGTTGTTAAAAAAGTTAAGATGGACTTTAATATGAAATTCATAGCTAACAATTGTTTATTTATCCTATACATACATGAATAATGAACGTAAGGTGAATTTATGTTGGAATAACATGAAGTCATATTTTGTAGAGTATGTATCTAAATTCTAGATTTTGAAATTAGTTTTGTAATATTGTAATAATCCTATGGGGATTTATAAATCATGAAATATTCCTATACAAATAATAAAATGTCACCATAGACATTCTTTCATAATTCCACTAGAAAATTAATGGAATTACTCTAGTTATTTTATAGTTTATCACCTTATGAATCCAACACATTTCATTTCAATAAAATAATACATAAATATTGAACTTTTTTATTGTATATACATTGTGTACGTTATATTGTTTCATGGGGTGAAATTATTTCACTGTGTTTGATTGAGATGTAATGTTTAATATTGTTGTTTTGGTGAGTTATTTATCAATATTGTGATGATTTTTTATGATTATGTACTACGTGTACTCCTTGGAATGATTGTAAATTTTAAAGGACCATTTAATCCATGGAGGGAATGATAATATCTTATACAATTGTATTTAAATTTTTTATAGACCAACACATTCCTCTTGAAAATTTTCAATATAACAATTCATTTCACTCAAGAATTAAGATGTATCCTTATTAATTCCTCAATAAAAAGAAGTACCGAAATCTAACTAGCACATAAGAAGTAGGATAATAGAATATAATTTGACATGAGCTAGATTATGAAATGGAATGTTGTATTATATCTATTCAGAAGAACATTAAGGCATCATAGAGTTAACATAATAGTTATATTAATAATCATATCTAATATTAGAAAATCGACGATGGGGAGAAAAATTTCCCATGAATTTATATGTGGTAAAAACATGTGTTATTTTGAATGAATTTAAATCTATTTCCGATATATATTCTCCACCTCCTTATTTATTATCTAGTATGGACCATAGATTATCGGTTGAGGCTTCCACCAAACCCCATAAATGTTAATACTGTGAATCATTTTTCACTTCTATGGTATTACGTACCTTATACTTGTCCTATACTTATCATATAAGTTGAAACACTATAGAATGATATTTAATATGAATAAAAGCATATATAAATAATTGATTAATGAGACTAAGACTTACATAATAAGGCATCTCACATAGTTAATGTTCTTTAAGAGAGTTCATAATTTTTGGAAGGTACATGTGGAATCGATGATGTGATGATGTAGATGTATCTTCATTTTAAAAATATATGTTATTTAATTGTTATGGAAAAATTCAATTTAATTTTGGTATAATTTATTAACCTAATATTTTATTGGAATTATTTTCAAATAAATTTAATGTATTTGGTAGCATTATATTCATGCAACACCTAGTATAACCAAATCATGATATGAGATACCTCTTAAAACCAATCCATTATATTGGAGAGTTATAATATTATTAAAGAAAATAATATATATATATATATATATCCTAAATTTAATGATATGGATTATTTCCTAAAAAATAATTATTTAATCATTTCATGATCAAAAGAACTAGTTTTTGAAGAGGTTTATTTTTTGGTGTTATGTATTTTTAAATAAATAAATAAATCATTCAAAATTTAAATTTATTTTACATAAAATTTAAATTTAATTTATCAATAAAAATTCAAATAATATTTTTCTAATTCATAAGAATGAATATGAAGTTATTAAATGCTAAAAAATTTATTATTTTGATAAATATATTTTTTATTTGCAATGTGTATTTATCATAATAAAATAAATAAATAAATATAGTGTAATTTTCTTAACTATATTTATGGAATATATTTTAAATCAAATATGTTAATATTGAAAAAAATATTCATTATTAAGAAATATATTAGAATAACATTGTTTCAACAATTATAATAACTTCTACAAAATGTATTTTCATTATGTTTTTTTTGTGATTATGTTAAAATTAAATTCTAAAAATTAAATAAATTTAATTATCAGAAACATGTTAAATATTTTTATTCATAATATATTAAAAAATAAAATAAAATTTATTTTTTATATGAATATATAGTAAATTCATTAAAAAACTATTACTAGGTTATGGATTGACAAGTTATCCTTGGGGGGAAAAACATTATGAAAATGGAATAATAGTCTATATAATCATTTATTAATCATTTTGGTTGAACTGATATATATATATATATATTATCAGAACATACCATCAATTTATTGGCCATTATCTAACACTATCTGATGAAATTGACTTTATGTTATTTAAATATTTTAATAAATTCTTTATGTTTTCCTCCGTTAACATGTTTATGAGAACATATCATCCTCATCTATTTATAGACATAAATCCCACCAGATATATAAATACCTAACAGAAAACAATACTTTATTTCTTAACATTATATTTATATTATTCTCATCTCCTAAGACCATAATAACAAGGATTAATGTGTGTGAGAAAGGAGGCCTCTCATCAAAGGTATAATCATCCTCACCAACTCATTCAACATTCATTTCTTATTTTACATAACCTAAATTTATTATCTTAAACTTAAAATAATGAATAACATATCATAAATATAAATATATGTTAATATTATAATAGGAAAACTATTTCCCACTTATTTTCCATCAAATGTTAAATAAAATTATCACTCCTCTGTATGTGTGGACTATCACCTCTATATAATGATATGATTCATTATATATCACCTTATCTTATATATGGATGCAATCATGAATTTAATAAATTTATATACTTTTTAGAAATTAATTAATGTTATTTATTATAAAATATTATTTTTGTTTCCTTCTTATTAGTGATAAAATATAAAAAACATTCATGTATACATATGGACAACTATCTCAATGAATTTTGTAATTATATTTTACAACTCTATTATGAATGTATGGATTAATATATACAGATAATGAAAATATATTGTAATATTATAATAAATAGTATTTTTTTTATGTAATGACTAATGAATTTGGAAGTTATTTTTCTCTTTAAAATAATTTTTTTCAATAGCTTGATTCACACAAAACACCAAACTAATAGACGATGATTCATAATAGAAGAATATAATGATGAAATAGATAAAAAATAAAAAATTAAATTAAAAAATGTATATGTATCCTAAAAAATATTAAAATTCATGGGATATATAATAATTTAGATTTAATAGAAAAATGTTTTATTCTATTTTATATAACTTTTAAATGAATTTTTTATATTATAAAAAATAATAAAATTAGATAATTTTAAATTATAATATATAATATTTTACAACATATAATATTATTATTTCACTTTTTAGATTGAAAATTGATATAAAATAATATTAAGAAAAAATTATTATAAATCATTTATTCAATAAAAAGTAGTTCTTCATTAAAATTTATTTTGAATTAAATATATATATATATATATATTATAATCTAAATTAGATTAAACAATCCACATTTTTATTTAGATATGTAAAATTATCTTAGTGTAAAATTTAATTAATAATTTGAAAAATAAATGTTTAGGTGAATAGTGAAACATTCTTTTTTTAATAATTATGTGGCTTTTAATAACATTATTATTACTTTAAAATGATACAAAAATATATTAAACCTTATTAATCAAAATATTGCAAATGAATTTATTTTTATTAAAATATTAAAACCATTAATTTTTATTTTATTACTCAACAAATATTCCTATAATGAATTTTCTAAAAACATTACACATTAATGTTTTTAAAATTAATTTTCAACACTTCTATAAATTGAACCGAAAATATGGATTTTGGATTTATATTTAGTGAGTGAAAATTATCTAATATGGAAAAATGAATTTTTGGGCCCAATGATTTTGTTTAATAGGAAATGCCTAATTATGATGGTAAAAGATTAAATGAGAAAATAAATAATTCAATGTATAAAGGACCTCAAAAATGATAAAAAGAAGATTATAATGAATTATTTCAGATTTTACCATCCTTTTATTATGATCCACATACTTATTTCTAATTTGGAGTCAATATATATATTCAACATGTTCTCCCTTTATATTATTTATAAATACATACAAATATTCTCTTCTCACAACTAATAAAAAGGCCCTCCCAACACCCCTTCAATAAAACTCTAAAAAATAGTTTTTTTCCAGAAACTATCACTTCATTCTTTACACCACCATGAAATTTCACTTTTATATGACTATATTCATAAGATATTGTTCTAATACCTTTTTGGGGAATACTAATTTAAAAATATAATATTCTGAATGTTAGTCCAATATTTTTTCTAACATATTATAATTTTAAATAAAAATTTAAAAATTATTTATATAAATATTGAAGTATCAATTAGGTTTTTATCATATACTGATTGATTTTTTATTTTTTGAATAAATATTTAAAAAATATATAATTATTTCAATAAAACAAGAAAACGTCGATCAAATTATTGTGGAAACTACCACCTCCATGGTATAACATGTTATTATTTTTAACTTCCAAACAAGTTTCATTCTAATATAGTATATAATATAAATTTGTTATGGTAATAACATGTGTTTGGTTTTTAAAATAATAATCCACATTATTCATTTCTCTCATGTTGTGTAAATGAAATCGTCTCCCATGATACGTAGGGACTACTACCACCATAGAAGGGAATATTGTTTTATTCACTAAAACCATGGAATATTGTGGTAAATGATAATTGATTTGTATATTTAATATACAATACTAATAAATTTCATTATTGTTGTTCTAGATGATTGACATAAAAATTAACAATTTTTATTCTGCAATCCCTCATTATAATTAAATAACATACAACTACTGCATCACTGATTTGTTTTCATTCAACATTTTAAATATATAATATATTGGGATCATAACATTATACATAAAATAAAATAAGAAATTATTTTTTTTATATGAATGTTTAGTGATGAAAAAAGTATCATTGAATGTTTACCTAAATGAATTTATATAGCCCTTGTAAAACAATTAATGTTAATAATACTCAATGGACAAATAAATTGATAACTAGAAAATATATTGTTTCTGATGCTTCCGCTGCGGCGCGCGCACATCCGTCCGTGGAGGACGCGCTGCCTGTCGCCCCGCATTCCAGCTTTCCAAAGGCGGGCGGCATTCGTTCCTTGTTCAGGTACGTCTACTACTTGATCGAAACGGGATGATGGGATGTCGGTTCTTCCTTCCGTGGATTCCTCATCAGAACTTGTCACCAAGTCCGAGTCTCCCTCATAGATTTAATACTTAGTTTGTGAAACTCTTCCCAGTGCCATGTTTCCATGGATGCCAGTTAATTACACTGCTTCTGTCAGGACATTCCAAAGGGTCCGGTCAGGGCAGCAACCTTCGGTCAGGGGAGTAGTCACGTTGAGGCACCAGTAGTGTGTCTGGATGCTGGAGAATCTGTCGTGTTTGTCAATTATCCCTGATTACATGGCTTCTCGAGGGTGTGGAAGCCCGAGGCATCCCACATCGAGCGCGGGGAATTATGTCATAGACACATATCTGAGGTTTTCCTCAGCTTCCCGCGTTTAACACAGGGCACGCCGCGAGTTTAACGTCCAGCGGAGACGGGTCAGCCCATAGGTGGCTATGAAGAGGGTCATACCGACACAGTCTCACCGAGATACTACGGTCCGGGAGAGAGTCGGGATGGGTGCTAGGTGGATAAATGAAGTGGAGGTAATGAAATGGGACCATCGCAAGGGCAATGACGGAGGTGGACCTTGGTCCGATGAATGCCAGCAGTGAACCAACATGAGGGTGGACCCTGGTCCGACAGGCATTGTCAGTGTACCGACGTGAAAGCAGACCCATAGATCCGCTAATGGTGGGCCTGATCCTTGGGATGGTTTCCTACGTATCCCCGTGGCACGGAATCAACGTCCTCATAGTTCAGATCCGGAATGGAAGTTTAACGTCGTGCTGGACGTGGATAGGACTTGACGTGAATCGGGTGATGGATAGGCTTGAACCTCGTGGAGGCTTCCTACGTACCATGCCTTGACATGGATCAAAGTCTTCGTAGTTCAAAGGGGTGGGTCACAATGGCTTTCCATTGGACCGGAATGCAGTTTAATGTCGTGCTGGACGAGAGTGTGCAGTTTAACGTCATGCGGGACGCGGGTGTGACCCGACATGAAAGCAGACTCGTGAGTCCACTAGTAGTGGGAATGAACCTTATGAAGGCTTCCTACGTACCATGCCTTGACATGGATCAAAGACCTCATAGTTCATATGGGATTAGTCGCAACGGCATGCCATTGGACCAGAATGCAGTTTAATGTCGTGCTGGACGAGGATGGAACCCGACGTGAATAAATGACAAGTGGGCTTGAAACTCGTGGAGGCTTCCTACATACCATGCTATGACACGGATCAAAGTCCCCGTAGTTCTAAATGGATGATGGGTCGTAATGTCTTACCACTGGAACAGAATGGGACCCGATGTGAATGAGCGACGGGTGGTGGGCTTGAACCTCGTGGAGGATTCCTACGTACCATGCCTTGACACGGATCAATGTCCCTATAGTTCGAATGGGTGGCCATGGTCGGTGCTCACTCTAAGCCCACGTGAGTCGTGCTCGGTGTGAGAAAAAAGATGTTGCAAGGACCTGATGATCATGTCGCGAAGGATGCATCCGTGAGAAGCGAAAAGGGTATTACACATTGGGCGTCTCATGGGGTTGGGACTTACTCCAGGATGGAGGCCCATGTGCCGCTATGGAGTGACAATGGTGGATGGGGATTACGCTAGGAAGCTTCCCGTAATGTCTTCCTCATGTCTGGCCATGAGGGCATCGCAACTCACTCGTGGGTTGAGGCCTTCACCTATGCGCTAGTGCACAAGCGGGATAATGCCAAGGGCATTGGAATCTATCCCAACAAAGGGAGTTGAAAAGTGTGAATCACATGCCCAATATTCAGAACGTCGTGAGATTGGAGTGGTGATGGAGGATTACTGCTGACCATGTTCGCAACACATCATCCATATCATGTTAGCCAGAAATGAGGACAACAAATGAGGGCTGACCGCTGACCATTTTCGCAACGCGGGGCCTAATTCAAATATCGTCGATCAGTCTTCCAGAACGTTGGCACAGGATAGCAGGCGGACCATGGGTCGAGCATCCATACTGTTAGGGGGTCCCTCCAGACTTGGAAGTGAATGACGATCCAAACGAAGGACATGCAAAGCGTGAGGTGGAGTGATGGAATCTTTGAATGGATTCCAACGCTCTTGATGTTACGCCACTGTGATCATGGCATTAGGCATCTTATGCTTGGAGCACAAGGCATCTCTTGTTTAATGGAAGAGGCATACTATGTTTGGAACATAGGGATTACTACAGTTTAGAGTCATGTAGGTAGGACTGTTGGCATCTCATTGTAGGGGCATAAGGCATCTCTTGTATAGGGAAAGATGCATCCTATGTTTGGCACATAAGGATTTCTACAGTTTATAGTCATGTAGGTAGGACTATTAGGAAGAAGGTTTCTAGAAATGGTTGGTGTTGGGACTTACACAAGGGCGGCCCTTTCTGGTTCAACCTGGCATAGGAGCCAAGTGATTGGGTTTGGAGGAGTTACCTGAGGAATGGTTCAACTCAAGGTACCCAGGGTATTGATGATGAGAATCTCAACTCATGACATGGAATGAAACCAAGAGGAATATGTCAACTCAAGGTGTTTCATGGTGTGTGGAGGAGTATCTCAAATCATGGTGTTCCATAGGTGGAAGGTGGGGGCGCATAAGGGCGCAATGGAAAATCCCGGCATCGCAGCACGAAAAGTTCGCAGTGCGACTCTCCATTTTTCATGTGGGTCTGTGACGGTTGCGAAGGGACGGGCCCGAAGGGCCAGGACCGCAGCCCGACACTGAGCCCGAGCGGGGGTGTGGGGGCGCAGGCTCCGCGGTATAGAGCGGTTGGCGCGAAGGTAGGATCCTCGCAAAGGATAGGTCTTCGCGAAGTAGCTTCGCTGTGCATGGCCTCACGGAGCAATAGTCTCTCACGGAGCAAAGGGGTCTCGCGGAGCTTGGTCTCGCGAAGCAACATCGCGGAGCATTGGATCGCAGAGCAAAGGGCTCTTGCAGAGCTTGGTCTCGCGGAGCAGTATCGCGTTGCATGGGCTCGCGGAGCAAAGGGATGTCGCGGAGCTTGGTCTCACGGAGCATCATCGCGGAGCATGGACTCGCGGAGCAGCAACGCGAAGGAAGCTACTCGCGGAGCATGGCTTCGCGGTGCCGCAATGCGGAGCTCCGCTCGGCCTCCCAAGGGGCGAAGTTGCCGTGGCCGTCCTCGGGACTCAGGGGGAGTCCGATATTTATAGGGAAGGGACGCCGCGAAGCAGAACTCACGCGTCGCCTCTGTTGCTTCGCGGCGGCTCGCGAACGTCAAATGCGTTCGCGGAGGATCACCGCCTCGGGAGCTTCACGGGAGCTCGCGAACGTAAAACGCATTCGCGGAGCATCACCGCCTCCTGAGCTTCGCAGTGTCTCATGAACGTCAAATGCGTTCGCGGAGGATCACCGCCTCGGGAGCTTCGCGGGAGCTCACGAACGTCAAACGCGTTCGCAGAGCATCACCGCCTCTGGAGCTTCACGGTGGATCGCGAACGTCAAATGCGTTCGCGGAGCATCACTGCCTCCTGAGCTTCACGAGGCCGCGATGGTCGGGGCGCTTCGTTGCGGGGCTTTGCATCGGTGCTTCGCGTCGGTGCTTCGCGAAGCAGTGTGCCAGCCTTCTTTGTTGCTTTTCTTGCGGGCCATATTTTGGCGCCAACATATATTCAAAATGAATAATATGAAATAAAGTATAGAAAGGATAACTTATATTAGTAGGGTTTGAAAATATATTATTTGGATATTTATTTTTGTTATAGTGGAGGTTAAATCACTTTCAACAAAGAAAGAATAATGATAAAGGACTTTCTTTAATCAAATCATTTTATTGATTTTTAATCATAACACCTCAATTAAAATATTTAAATTGTGAATTAAACCACCATTTGATAATATTATGTTATATGTACATATAATTTTCATGGAAGAAATGTTTCAACCATAATGCATGTTCTAAGATGAGTATATTTTATTAAAAAAATATAATGTTTTTTTTAAAAATCGCATATCTTTTATTATAATTTATCCCCATATCCAATTTTATTATATTAAAAGTTCTATTTTCCCAATTTTAAAATATTATTATTCATATATACAGTTATAATTATATCCAAATTTATTCATATTAAAACAATGTAATTAGTAACCCTATAACAATGCAGGTTTTCTACAAAGTAAATTTAAAAAATATTACATTATTTTCCATACCATGGTCTTGTACTCCTCCCTACATATGAAAAAATATTATTTTTATTGTATTTTTAAATAAATGCTTTAAAAAATTTACTTACTATTTTTAAATACAAATTTTTAAAGAAAAACCTTAAAATTACGTATTTTTATAATGATACTATGAAATAATTTAAAAGATAAATCATTTTTGTGACGTCTCTATTATTTTCAATGGAATTATCTCTTATAATCTAATCGTTCATAAATAAACATACTTTTCTCTTATTACATACTACATAATGTAGGTTATTTTTTATAGTAAATTTTTTTGATGTAATTTGAAAAACATATGAAACCCATTTACTCTAATTGAGTTATTTATGATAAGATGAATGATATGATTTTAACAGGAACTCTTAAGTATGGATAATGGTGGTTGACTTCTTATATTTACATTAAATTAAATTCTTATGGATTTATATCTCACATGACAACTATGATAATAGTATAAGGAATGTTTACTCTAATATTAAAATCATTTATGTAATTATAACAACAATATGGTAACCGTGTACTAATGCATACTCCACTATGTTTTTAGAATCGTATGGTTATGAACATTTAAATATGACATTCTTATCTAAGGTTATTATTTTTAAAAATAATTTCTCCAGTGTAGGGATAGAATTCAATTCTAGGATAAATTATTTTGATATTCCATGTTAATTTGATATTCATTTTTTTATGATTTCAATTTTTTATATTCATTATATGATTTTAAAACATGTTATTTATGACCATTCATGGGTCTTATGTTACTATTCACATATCCATAATAGTAAATCCTTTTTTCTGAATTTAATTTATTACACAAAAATATTAAAATATAATATTTCCCACCTTTTGATGTTTTCAATCATGTTTATGATCATACATTTATGACTAGTTGATAAGTTTTCCATACAAGGAATTTATGATCACCACTTTTACAAGATTAAATTCCCTAGTTTATGAATATGACTATATAATATGTATTTCATAATTGGTTATCTATTATAGTAATGTTTTAATTAAATTTCAACATGTTTGGATGAATATGATGTTTATATAGTGATTCACAAAGACAAAATAATATTTCCTTGAGATAGGGGTCTAAATTTGACTTGTATTAATTTAACCATAGAATAAATGTTATATTTATATTTTTTATCTCAGGTCACAAAAGTTGGTTTCAATGGAAGCTTTAGTAAGTTTTGGTGATCATTTTTTAGAACAATTTTTTGAATTCTTGTAAAAACATTATTTATAGGTCAGCATCACGATTATTTACTAAATTAGAGGATACATGGTTCTCCAAGAAAATAAATCCATTTAAATATACTACATGTGGGAGTTGGATCTACATTTACTGTAGATATGTAAAATATACCAAAATAAAGCAGATTCACTATTAACTCGATCTACACCATGTTCCAAAAAAGATACATAAATGCTCTATAGGTTTGACACTATTGAGGGATTTTCATTCCTAATTGGAAATATATTCTCAAAATATAATGAAGGATTTGAGTATTATTTTATCTAATTATGTCACATTAATTTATTAAAAATACCATTTATTACTTTTATTTAATTGTATATGTTCATAAGAGAGGGTGTTCACATCATTAATGTCTTATATATACAATGAACATATTATTTTCTTCTGATATTTAATATAGTATATCCCTGAATATTAATTGACAATATTTATTTTCTCAAATTAGTAGGGACCTTTCTAACAAATTTTCATTGGATAAATGTGTTGATTTGCAAAATTAACTACCAAATGGGATCTAATCCGATGCACATAACTATAAAAACCATAGAAAAGTGATATATAAATGAAAAGTTGATATTAAACCTAAAAACCAGGTGCACCCTTCTTTTTAGTATCTTACCTGATTTAAAATACATATAATTTATTCATTTCCTAGAGTAGTGGCCATGTTGGGTGACCTCTTGATATGCTTCTCAAGGAATGTGTTGATGAGAAAAAATCATGGTTAAAGAACTTCTATTGGAATGTGGGGATAGTCATTTGTCCGACAAGTGAACAAGTAGGTAATATCTTTTGGTTCCCTGGGATGGAAACCACTACATTATAGAAGTCATATAGGGTAAATTTTATGGTTCATGGATAACATATGCCTATAAGGGGGAATAGAAATAAATTTTTGGTTATTTATGTATACTCTATTGGTTAACCCCACGTTGTGTCCCAAATAATTGTGCATAAAAAACAGTTTTCCATTTTTCCTTTATTTTAGGATAATTCAGTTATAATATTCAGTCGCAAAATTTAATTAATAAAATAATCTCTTCAATTTTATAAAAAATGAGAGAGAGAAAAAATAGTAGTGGGTTCGGCTGGACCTAGTACATTGCTATCATGGTTATTGTATTGTAGCCTTTTTCTTTTGCTGACAGTTAAGAGTGGGATTCATAGGCCGAGTCCTCTATCTCCCTTTTCAAGATGGTTATAATTTGTGTATTCCTATCTTAAACATTAGATTGGTCTACCATCATTCCACTTCATGTAGTATTGTAATAAGTTTACGTGAATATATTAAAAAAATCCTGATAATGTATTGTGGTTCCTCAATAATCCAACATTCCTTCAAATAATTTTAAGTATGGGACAAAGACCATTAAACACTCAAAACACAACCTTAATCTATTAAAATATATAATGAAAATAACTGGGCGGATAGGAAAATGAATCATCAATCAAGGAAATTAATATTAACATAATAAAAACCTATCACAATAGAATTTAACAAATAAAACTAACATAAAAATTAAATATTGAGGAAATAAAAAAAATTATCATGTATAAGTAGATAAAAATATAAATTAAGACACATTGGGAAATTCAAACTATTTTCCAATAACTATCAGTATCTATCCCTCTATAGATGGGGATGTTGAGTTGTATTTGGATAAGTAGAAATTACTAAATGAATTTAGTGAAAAAAGTTGTTATTAAGGAAATAGAACATCAATATAACCCCATCCATAACATATCTCTCTAGTTGATCCCCATTTGATAAACAATATAAGATTTTTATAGAATTTAATCCATCCCTATTGTGGTATCAATTAAACATTATATGATCTTAGGTCCTAAATGGTCATCTCAAGTCGAAAATATATTCTTCCATCATTATTCCTATCAATGAAAGGAAACACATTGGGCAACCCAACATCCTATTGGACGATGGGTCATACTACAAGGAAACAAGATGTGGTGGGGTGTAATTGCAATTATAACATCAAGAGTCATCATTAATTCCTGAATCCAATCATGTTGGGTGGCTACCCTTGTGGTTATGTGGAATTCTTGGCATCTATCGACACTAAAGCCTTCATTCAAGAAAATTTGTCGATGTGGGATATCCCAAAAGATGAGGAATTTCACGAGGATATCAAGAATCTTAAATATTATTATTCACTGACACCAGATGGATCCCATGATCTTTCAAAAAATAATAATTTGATGTTTTTAAGGGTAACACGACTAAGGCCATGAAGGATTTATTCTGGGGAAAATCTTACCAAGAGTTTCATGCAATACCTCTCATGTCTGATGTCCCAAAATAAACAACCCCTCCTCCATTCTCTACAACCACCCAGTTAGACTTTGTAAGATTCCCTTAAATATTCATGGTCTTATCCTCAATTCAGTTCTCCTTAATCATTAACATTTATAGGTATCCATGTAGATACTTGTCTTTGTGAATGTCCTCCCAAGTCATTGAGTGATTTCTCTGTCCCAAGAGATTTCTAGGGATATCAAATCTAATACTCAAAGATCTAACATGTCTATTAACATGAATATGATCAATGTATATGACCATGTTGAATGATTTTTGATTAAAAATGTTCTCTTAGGTATAAGATTCACCCTCTAGTCAACTAATCAATAATTGTGATACATTAGTTCCCATGGGATGGTAGTTCATTTCATATGGAAACCCCGCAGTTTGACCACTATTTTATATAGATTAATATAGGGAAACCCAATCTACACAACACACTTAATTATTACTTAAGATATTCTTAGATTTATTATTCATTCACTTTTGACCAATGAAGAGCTTCTCCTGTTTAAAAGAAAGATGAATATTCCCTATATCTCACATCTCATGTTTGCAGAACACACCTTCCTCTTTATGAATTCCAAAAGGATATCAATATGTTTCCTTCTCAAGGATTTGGATGTGTTTTTCCATTGGAGTTGGCATGTTAAATAAAGTAAATATTTAATCTATTCATTTACTAGAGAAACGATTCAACCCTGTATGTCTCTCTATGTATCCTCCTTGATATTAAACTCTGAAATTGGCATATGAACTGTATGGGCGCATAGATTCAAGTAGACATACATCTAATATGTAAC
Organism: Viscum album; assembly: GCA_963277665.1. Classification (NCBI taxonomy): domain Eukaryota; kingdom Viridiplantae; phylum Streptophyta; class Magnoliopsida; order Santalales; family Viscaceae; genus Viscum; species Viscum album. The sequence goes on along the minus strand of OY728152.1, from coordinate 2,078,437,573 downwards.
ATTGATCACATTTTTATTATGATCATGGATATATTCCTCAAGTGTAAGATTATATATCTCATATTGGGGGGTTAGAATTCTCTGGGGAATATAAAAAACCTTGTCCCCATCTTCCATGCCATTTGTTCCATCATGGATTTGAATGGAGTTATCTCAAAAATTGAAAAAAACTGTTGCTTGATTTATATGGGACACTTGAGATAATATAAAATGAAATTGGGTTTCCTAGGTTAAGATGGTGAAATCCATCCAGTAGGGTGGGATTAATTATCGTATCCTTCTTGACACCCTCTTCTATAAGCATGCAATGACGGTGTGGGAAATTAATGATTGTTGTACATTATGTGGAATGACCATGGGAATATCTAATGTGGGAATCTCATTGATGGATGTAGGTTTTATATATACCATCACAACTATGTTCAAACCTCTGTTTTTAGAACATTATCCCCACATCCACTAGATTATCGAGGAAGGTGATGTTTCTATTTGGCTTGTCAATTAGGTTGGCATGGTTTTTGGTTTTTTGTGACTCTGATCATACAATATCATGTACCAAGAGTCAGGTATATTCCTCAAATTCATTGAGCCATGTATAGATAGAAAAAACAAATAACCTTTCATATTATAGAAACTATCATGGATCGAGACAAGGTCGTGTTTACTCCGTCCAACTCAAGAACCATCACTTCATAAGGACTTCTGTGGGACCCTCTAACACTAACAAAATGGGGATTGATATAATTAGATCAAATGGTTTATGGAATTACCAAAACATTAAAACATCCCATCCTAGAGGATTAGAAACAACATATTGCACATAGATGGGAATCTCAGAATGTGTGATATAAACATGGTGTCCCAATTATCCTATAGCAATATATTAAATTGGAAAATGAAAAGTAGTTTTATTATGATATAGAATCAGCACATTGGGTTTGGTCATTAATTGGGGAGTTTAATACCCTCTCCTCTCTACCACATATTGATGCCTCTTTTTATTACACTTTATTTCATGGATCAGGGGAAATTGGTTTGGAATGTCTTACTAGGATGATGATCTTGCATGATGGTTGGTGGTGTCTCTGAATGAATCATAAAAAATCATGGAACAAATGGATATTATCATCTGGGAGGGTTATCATATTTCATCCTAGATGTCACTTACTCAACCAGGTATGTATTATTGATAGATGGAAGGAAGCTTCTTCTCTTTAGCTTTAAAAAACAATTGTGTTTAATACCTATCCATGTAGAACTTCTAGAACCTGACAGGCTTGTTGAAAAAACCCTCCCATTGGTTTGATACATAGTATAGATGTTTTCTGCATCTCAAGGTCCATTAGTGGAGGTGGAGTGTTTAATGACCCAATGTGAATGGTTTTATTGGTCTTCAATTGTAACATAGGCTATGGTTCCTTCTTATAGGCAATGGCCCATAACATTCTCTATTGTCTGAGTCTCTCCATCCAAGGGAAATATTTTTTCTCCGAAGATGAAATAGATTCTCTAATACTCTCCAACATGATTCATGATACAATTTCTACCCCCTGTTCTATTACTTACACTATTAAAAAATATTGTGGTGTTATTTCTAATGACATCTTTTTGAGTCACACATGGAGTGAGGAAAAACTCCATATCCTCTAAAAACAAAAAAAACAGGGGGTCTGAAGATTGATATATTATTTTATATAAAAGTGATATTAACATATTATTAAATACATGAATAAAATGGATCCTTCAATATCTCATTGTGTTTGGGGAATGTAAAAATATTATCAGAGCCAATACCCATCATGATGTTCTTAGGAACAACCTAGTTTTAATTTATGGAATCCATAACAAGGTTATTATTATTTAAATGGTAAGAGAGTGAAACACCGATGTTAATGTGTGATTTAAAATAATAAATGATACTACCATGTCTATTGGGTGAACCATTATTTTTCATATAAAACATGATAGATACTCTGTGTTTAAGAATTCTTATCAAGTAGTAATGGTTTGGCTAGGCAATCTACTAGGAGGCTCCCTATGGTATGAATGAGTGAGAAAAAAGAACACTGGAAGAATATGAATTTTCCTATGTTTACAATCATTATTATATTAATTTACCCACGTAGGTAATTTCTATTCATGTCTGCCGATGGAAACTATGTTAGTATAAGACAAACATGGTGTCGAATAGCTTGGTTTATTGTTACCAGATTGTGGTTCATGAAAACAACCTCGTAGTAATACCTAAAAATATGTTCTAATATTTCATTACTGATTATAATTCCACTGAGTTACAAAAGATATCAATTAAATATTATATTGATATTTTTCCATTCATGTGGCAACATCAACCTTACTTCAAATGATATTTTAATGAACATTTTACGGAACAAGATGTAGATCTTCAGGTCAGGTGAATCATTGGGAGGGGAGGGTGAATTGGTGGTTTTTTTTCATTATGAGATATTTTATTTTATCACAATATCTTGATTTTTTAATATTTATTGATGATGTTACTTTTATCTCATATCATCACCTTATTATTCATGGGATTACATTATAATGAAATAAATAGTCTATTGAACGATAGACATAAAATCTAACCCCGTTATATTTTTATAGATGAAAACATGGATTCTTCACAATATAAATATGTGTTTACAACTACTTTTACACCCCAGTTGGAATTCTCTAGAAACAGGCTAGAGAACCAAATATCAATTATTCATGGATTTTATAGAAAATGCAAATGTGATCCTCCAAACGTTGACTCCCCCCAAATCCAGGATCCTTCTATAATGGTGATATAAAGATATAGATATCCTCCTATTTATATGCTCTTTCCCAATGAGAATGTTTTATTTCAATAACATGTGTATAATTCCTTGAGGTATTAAAATAATTATTTAATAATAATGGTGGACTAAAAATTTCATTCATGTATTGAATGAACAAAATTCTATTATTAAAATAATAAAGAAAATTTGATCATTTATTTTAAAACTTATCGACATTGACACTTTATTTTTTCACACAATGATGTATCGGGGTTCTCGAATTATATTTCATAATGAATTTAATAATTATTACTTGTTTATAAAACTATTATTAATCACATACATGATATCATATATCACTATAAAATTAATATTTTTCAAATAATATCTCATTTATCCAGTGATTTAAATTTATTATTAACATATTATTTGTTTTAAGTAATACAGATACCCATAAATGAAGAGGAATTATTATTGTTTCTCAAAGTCTTTTAAAATTCATATTTTAAAACCCATTTCTGAATACCAATTCATAGAGGGAAACTATTTCAAAATAATATGATAATACCCATAGTGTTTAATATTTAATTTATATAGTTAATTTAAAAAACCAAATTAATTCTTATTTTCTTATCTTTTATCACAGAATTCCATGAAATACTTATTTTTGGCATTTATCTTTAAATACATGATGGAATTTGGTAAATTAATTATCATTTAATGATGTTTATTTTTATATGAATCATGAAATTAAAATACATATTTCCATAATTAATTATACCTAAATGATTATGACTTCATAATATTCACACAACATTTTATATTACGTTATGGGTAAATAATGATTTACAAAGGGCTCATTTTTTTTCATATATTATGTTCTCCATTTTCATGAATCTCATTTATAATTAATTAAGGATTCAACAAAACATAGTTATTCACATAGTATATGAAAAATAATAACATATCAGGTTCTCTTCATATATGATCATAATAGGACATGACAACATGCATACATGAAATCTCACTCACAATTTTTCTTAGATAAATAAAATATATAGTTGAATGAATAATATTATGTCATTTATTTAATTTTTATGGTATTTTTTACAAATTATTTAATGATATGATGAATGGGATATCATTATCATCCTAAAATTTTATTTAATTTGGCTTATTCCAAGGGAAAATAAGTATTCAAAATTTATAATTCATTGATGGAGGTCTGCATATGAATGAATCTATTCCATGTTGTGGAATATGATTATCAAATAAAAAATAATCTCATATAAATAAAATATATACATCATACAGTATTGATCAAGGGACAACTTATATAATAAATCAGAGAAGATAAATAATTGATAATAGTGGTAAATCGACATAAAGATTTACCCTTCGATGTGGGATAACAAATAAGTTGATATGCTTCAATTTTAGGGTGTACAATTATCATGTTAGATAGCTCATGTTATTTGGATAATTTTTTAATAAATTAATGGTGTTCTATATGCTCTTTTGTACCACATCAATATTGATAGAGGACGATATACATTTTATAATACTCACTTATGAATCAATAGATTGAGTATGAATAAAGGACTGCACTTGCTTACCCCTTCACGGAACTCATTAGTGTAGAACAACACCATACCATGCCCCCTTTACACAACTCCTGATAATTAAAAAGGTGCTATAAATTCCCAAATCACCAAATACAAGAACACCATCATTATTCTATGCCTGCATAAGAATGACCATATATATTTATTAAAATTTTAACATAGATTATAGAGTTTACTTGCATTCCATAAGGTTAACCTAGTTCTCCCATTCATCAGTGATGAGGGTCCTTAGTTAGATATTACATCCAAGTGTTCATATGTGATCAAATCATGAAAAATTCAATGTAAAACCTATGTATGAACACGAAAATAAATATTCCACCATATTTTTATCTATTATTCACCAATCCCTCAAGAAACATAATTTAATTTCTCAGAATCATCCCAATATCATATTCTTAATTTATTATCAAGAAAAATAATTAATTTTATGCTCTTCATATGAATAATTCAAAACAATTCCCATGTATATTGTATATAATGATTCATCCATTAGAAAATTTATTTGAACATTTAACCCATTTCAATAATAATTTCCATAATATTAGATTTTCTCAAGCATTTTATTTATTGATGATTCATAAATCCATTACAATTTCTAATGAAACATCACCATATCACTAGTTTCAATGTTAATTGACCTAGGCGAAGAAATTAAATAATATTTATGATCATTAATATCCCCATTTCAATATTTTTCTAATATATTATCACATTATAAAAATCAATATGTTGTGGTATATTATTTTATCCAACATTTTTATAGTCAAATTAAAATGATAATTGGGGCCTTTACATCATATTAATATTCAAAAAACGTGTTATAATCACTTATATTATAGTTTCTTCAATAATTATTAGATAGGGATGGTATCACATGGTCATCATAGAAAATATCATTTAGTTATTCAATTCAATGTCTACATTGGAAATATCAATGTGAAATACAAGGGTTATATAACTGTTGTTCTATTTTTAGTCAATAAGATACCATAAATTTGAAATCAAGCTATGAAATGATCAATTCTAATTTTAGGGGTTTAAATTAATTAGATTTATCAATGATATAAAAAATCCTATACAATATTCAATGAAAACATTATATATTTCTAGTGGAATAAAATCATTTCTCCTCCATTGTCTCATATTTTCGTCAAGGAATTACTCTCCTTCATAAATTTGATTATTATAATAAAAAACTAGGGATGATATTGTGATTGGACTACATGAATTATCATTTTTTTGAACAATGTCTATATTTTCAAAATTAATTGGATGTGACAAAATGGTAAATACTTCTAAATGTTTACCCCTCTCAAGGGATTCGATCTTATTTTTCATATTTATGATTTCTAAAAGAATTCATGAAGGCTAATCTCATCATGTTTTCTGATAATGATTCCCTCCAACATCTCCTTAAACTCGTATAAAATAATTTCAATCAAATAAAATATTTTTTAATAAAGAGGAATGTACTTTTTCCACATAAGTGTCACTCAGGGTTAGAGTTTCCTCTCGAGCTAATATATTCTCTCCATCCAAATCATTACTCTATTTCTGTAAAAAAAATATTTATGTTCCAACTTATAGTTGACATACCAAAATCCTCAAAAGAAATAACATTTTTTTGATATAACTAATTTTTCACATCATAAAAACCATCTCATTCCAACCTTGTTATGTATACCTCATTGTGACAACAATTAAAATAGTATCCACCAAAAACTTCTTCAAGAATATGAAATTTGTTTTATTTTATTTATTTTGTACTATTATGATCTCCATTTTTATCCATGGATTTTTTCCCTCAAATTATAACTAAATCTCCTTCTTTTTGGTATTAAAATTCATTTAAATGACATATTATAAAAAATAAAATAGGGTATGTTCTCATACATTCTATAAAAGAAAAAATACCCTCTAAATAATGATCTTTAAAATGTATTCTTGATCTTTCTAGTATTATGTTGTTGATTTCATGCTTTAATGAAAGAATTGTTTTTCATAAGGTAATGTGATCTTTTTTCTGTCAATATCATCAATTTATGGGGATGCGTATTTTATAATTTCATTCTTTTTAAAAATATTTCACTTGTTTATTATTTATACAATCATTATTAAATATTTCAAATCTATTTTGACAATCAGGTTTCCTTGCATGATTGAACCATTTATCTCACCAGCATTATAAAAATATATATTAACCTCTACAAAATGTATTATTCCTTCTCTTTGATGATTAAAATAATACTAAAATATGAAACTTATAACTTTTTTTCTTAAAATTATTATTCCTAGGAATATACATTATTTATGACATCAATAATAGTATTTTATATTAATGGAACTTAATTAATTATCATATTTATCTCATTAATGTATGTTACATTGTTATTCAAATAATCATCCCTATTATCATAATCTATGTTATTTCACTTATAGTGACTTATAATTTTATTTCATGAGCATTAAAATTAGTTCAAAATAATATTTCAATTATTTTTCATGTTCCCATTCATGTTATATTCTTCTTCTCTATAATTAGTAAGCCATCATGAATCATATCAATTTTAGATGATAAAATAATCGTCATCTAATGAACATCATGTTGATGAATATTGTTTTTATACACATTAAATTAATTTACATAGTTCATAAGTTCTTATTCTTGTTATTATTTTTCCCCATTTATATATATATATATATATGCTCTCTAAAAATCATAATCTTAGTTTTATTTCTCTAGACACTTGTTTGAAAAGTCGTTAAAATATCCAATTACATCACAATTACAACACATTCATTAATTTGATATTACCTCCTTCCATTAAATTTTACTTAATCTTTTTGAAAGAAGACAAACAATCTAATAACATTAATCTTCACATTTTCAGCTTCACAATAAATACATTAAACATTTGTATGTTTACTTTATTATGTTAATCATTACTTTAAAAACCATGTAAAAATTATCACACTTCATGAAAATTGTATGTCTTGATATCTCATATTTTAGGAGTTTGTTTTCATCAAAATAAAAATCCACTCTTTCTTACTTGGATGAAATTTTTGAAATATTTTTTTATCAATATTTCATTATTATTTATATATAATTATGTAATATTCATGATTATAACCACAGACATTGATAATAATTACAATCTCATTCTATCCTGTAATTTAGTTATTGATATTCTTATCATTATATTTCTTTAATTCTTCTAATTTGATCCTCGAAACAAGTAAACTGGCCTCATTAGATTTTATATTAGCTTCAAGATTTATATTTTATTTTCTCAAATATTTGAAGTGTAGTTTGTAAACCCCTAAACATTATATACAAAAAACATTATACATATTTTATTCTTTCATTACATGTCTTCCCATAAACCTCTATATTTTTCAATTCCTCTTAATTTGATTCATCTACTTTACTTATGGGTTAAAAAAATAATTTTTGTAGCATCAATCAATTATAGTAAATGTATGAAGATATATGGTAATAACCAATTCATCTAGATATGATAATTATTTCAAATGAATGTGCTAACACATCAAAAATTTACTGAATTATGTTTTTCCATGTCTCGTAATTCTTCATGGTTATTTAAAGGGAACATCCCTCTGATACCAATTTTAGTGTAGTAGAAGAAATGAATCATTAAGATGTGGATTGGTTGAATCCTTGTTTTTTTAATATTATCTTTTATCCCACCTCTTGAACATTTTGAAGTTATCATTACACTTATTTCCTTTATTGCCTCACCCCTTGTATTGTTTTAATAGAATTTAAATAAAAAAAAGTTTTTAAAAATTTTTGGAATAACTTTTTACTCTATATAATTTTGGTTAGACACCCCAATATGGAATCTAAACCATTAAAAAAATTCATTACAACTATTTTTATAACCACCAAAAAATTATCCTCTAATTGGTTAGACACCCAAGTTATAATTCTTCAGTGAATGGTTTGATACCTCAATAAAGATCCTCTAATACATGTTTCTATCCCAACTATATGATAAATCAAAAATGTTTTTACTGTGACTAAAATATCATCTTATTTATATTATCTTCCTCCAAAAGAATGATGGATATCCATTACTTGTGTGAAATTATTATAGTTATTAAACATATTCATTGAAAAATATTTCAAGTCTCAAATATCCATTCATATCATCAACAATCAAAATTTCCTTATTAAAAAACACATTCACATTGGATTACCTTATTATATAATTTCATGAAAATGAATCCATATATATTCCATAAAATTTTGTATAGGGATTATAAAATATATCACGAACAATTAATGAATATATCTGAAAAGATCAAATAACTAGTCATCATCACCTGAATACAAACATATATCCACACAGAAAAACAATATGGGTTATATAATATATTATTTATTAATTAATATAATTTTATATAAATAAATAAAATTCACTATTCAAATACAAATAATGGTTTGGGAATAATTTATTTTTACGAAATTAGTTTTAAAATTCATTTTCAAATAAAATTTCATAATACCCATATACTTAAGTATATGTGTTTCAACAATATAGTGATAATGGTACAGTTACATAATTATTTGATTTAAATAATTATAATAACAATAGATTTTGGTATTTTTTTTATTTTTTTATATGATCTCCATAATTATTTGTAGTGTGTCCTTTATCATTGAATATTATAATTAATCATTTGAATTATATCTCATTTCATATGGTATATTTTTATATTACCATGCTATTAAAGTAATGTAGCCTCATTTTATTACACCTTAATGATTCCAACATCATAATCATCATGTAGAATTTACATGTGAATCATTATTTCTTCATGATTTAATACATAATAATTTATATTTAAATATTTCATTCTCTACATCCAAGTATTTCTTTTATAATTAACAAAATATTTTAGGAAAATAGTGTACACATTATAAAAAGTCATATACCTAAATGATCAGTCCCAGTTTATTTCATATCAAGATGTGGAATGGATTTATGATTTCAAAAAATATCAATCATGATTTGAATTCAAGAAATAAAAACATTATAGGATGAATTGATGTTACAAGCCTTATTTGTCTTTTTATCATTCATTCGATTTTTGGGAACACAATGGGAAACATAAATACATGTTCATTTAAATCTCACTCAAAAAATTGAATATATCACATGTGAAATATTTGGTTTGATCTTCTGGCATTCATTCATGATTATTTTCATCAACATGAATACTTCACATATAATGGTTAATGATTCTCAAATTTTTTGTGAACAAATTTTCATATAAATCATACAAGATTATATTTTTTTAATTGGACTACTTCTGTAGTTGATTAGTGAAGGTGTAGTCTTGAAAATAGTATGATACAATTTCACAATTGAACAATAAATATATGGACATAGTTGATGATTATAAGAATTATTGAGATGATGAAAATAGAGCATATAAAGCTATTGACATTTTTTACCAAATTTATAAAAATATTAAAATTGTTTCATTTTCCCACAAATCCCATATAAAAAATTAAATTACCAATGAAAAGCATATCAAAACTAAAAATTATATTAGATGCTCATTAATATACTGAGGATGGAACCCATAGATACTTTAACACACTACAATGGGTGAGAGAAACTTTTTTCCCCACTACATTCCATCCAGGATAATATTTAGGGTGATATTTAGGGCATCATTTCATACTAATATATATGTTCCATCCTTCATTCTTACAAGGGTTCAGACAAACACTATATAACTCCAGTCTTATATGTATTCTAATGTTGGGATTACATTTATAATGGTGAACTAGGTTCCACATATGAGGTTGAGGTTGTTCCATGGCTGGCCATACATGGTAATTTTTTATATAAGTAAATATGAAAATAATATTACATTAGAACTACGTATAAACATTGAAATAATTTTCAATCCCAATTTAACAAATTATCATCAATACCACATGAAAGGTAAATTATTTTTCATTGAATTACCATCATCATATTATATTCAAATTTTCATGAAAAATAATATTTCTCAATACATCAAAATAAATCATCCCCAAAATTCTGATAAATATTTTTAAGAATATTTGAGTTACCATTAACCCTTTTCATTGGGATTGATGAAAATATAAACCATCATAAAACTCGATTAAAGATTGAGGATGAATTATATACAATGAAATGTCTTAAATATATAGAAATACTATATCATAATCTTATCTTGGAATGGGATAATTATAGAAAAATCTACGAAATATCATAATATTAGGTGGAAGCACCCAAGTAACTTCTTTAAGTGAATAAAAGAAATTTTTATGTTTTTTGGGTTGTGGAATTATTCTCAAAACTATTGGTGTTATAGGGAAAATTAAAAAATAATTATATATTATAGTGAATATAAATTATAATATACAGTATGACGATCCCATGTATATTTATGTAATATATTTTTAATGAACTAGGATAAAAACATACATAAAACTCCATAAATTTAAATTGGACACATTTACTTACTATCCATTTATTCAGAATAACTAAAACTTATTATAAAACATGATTACTTTCCCTAAAATATGTTCTCAAATTGGATTATTTCCATCTTAAATATTTATACACAATATTTATTCCTAATGAAAAATACTTCAAAACATTAGTTTTGCTACAAAATATCAATACGTTACATAATGATGTGAAATTATTAATATAGTGAAATACTTGAAAATCCATGTAATTATTACATTTATATTAAATTTTCTTTGATCATATAAATTAACATCATACCATATTAAATATAAAAAATATATTTTAAAAATTTTACACTTTAATCCTCATATCATGAAAATAAAAACAATTTAGGAAACATAGGGAAACCCATTCATAAAATCTTTTCAGATCTATTTCAATTGGAATAATAATACATCTGATATACAATATATTTATATTGAAATAATATTCACTAATAAATTAATTGTATTTCTAAAATTAGTATCACCATTCATATAATATATATTGGGCTCATTTATTTTTCAGGATATATAATTTGATTTAATCTTGTATATATGTTACATTGTTCTCACCCATGAGCTATAATAGCGATCCACCGATCTGATAAGCTATATCATGATCACCCATATTTATATAATCCTAAATTACCATATCATTTATAAAAAATATTAATGGATGAAAATTTTCATTATAATATCCTTTAAAAACTCTTTTTTAATAATCACATTCAGATATCCGCATTCCATTTTTTGAATGATATTTAAAATCCATAAAATGTGAACATCATTAACTAAAATTTATATTTTATAATATAATAGAAAATTTAAATCACTTATCATTAATTATTGTTTTAAAATCCATTCAATCCTTAAATGATAAAAAAAATTCCATTCATATTTTTTTCCGAATACTCACAAAACACATCGATGGGAAATAATCTATTTCAAACCATTTTTAAAAAATTATAAAATAGTAATAATTTATTCAAATTATCATAGGGGAATATAATATCTATTTAAAATTTTTTATATATGACATGGAAATGGATGGGAGTGAGATATTATAGGGAAACCGTAAAAAGTATTGTCTTTTAAATATTGTCACTTACCATGATTATAACACATCATGTACATTTATTATCATTATGAATAATAAACATAGGTTAATTATTGAATTTCATAAGTATTTTTTTATTATTTTTCATTTTATTTCACTAATTTCAATTTCATATACAATTTCTTAATCACTCATCTTTATGTCAGATACATTGACGTTATTCAGTTCATATGTCTAGAATAACATTTGTTAGATTAACATTGTAAAAGATATCACAATTGAATCATGTTAATGATAATATTAATGAAATAACTATCTCTTTTATATGATTATTATACTTTAATATAGAATCATTATTATAGAGTACCCCCTTTTTATTACATAACTTTTCATTACATTTTAGAAACACCTGATCGTTAATGTCTAGTTTCATGGAAATGAGGAACATAATACATAAAAAAACATAAAACATTATTCTAAACCACTAGTAATGATTAATAATAGGTTCATACTTTGTAAAATTACCACATCTCATATCTTGGAGACATAAATCAATAGAAAGGGTGTGATGAAGGCTTAGTAAAGAAAACAATTGAAACAGTTGACTTTTGATTTAGATCAATATTAACAGGAACATGATAAAAGATATAAAGGCATGAGTAATAGAAGAATAGGGATATAATAAAAAGAAGTACATAAATCATAACTAGAATATTTGGAAAAAATATTTTATTTAGACATTCATGATCATATTGTTAAGGTTTATCCAGGAGGTGCCTTAAAAATTACCAAGGTTATTCACCAAGGTATCTGGAAACTTGTCATCTTTAGAGATTAATTCTTTTCCAAATGCATTGGAGGGCTAATAGGGAACACCATTAATATGTCTATATTTTCATTTGATATACATATATCATAATAAAAATTTTAATAAATAACCCATATAGAGTAAATGACATGGGTTTCACTTCAAAATCATGACTATTTAAAAGTGCATAAAAATAAGACCGTTATGTCACTTATAACACATGTAAAGGGAGTGAGGGTCACATGTTTGTCAATTACAGAATAAAATATATCATTTTTGTGAATCTATGAACAACCATAGAATAGAAATAGGTCTTTGTGTTCAGATAAATAAAACATGATAATTCTTTGAGAAAAAGATAGAGAAATTTAGAGACGAAATTTCATCTCTATAACGGCTATATTACATGGTTTTAGATAATAATATAAAGATAGAGGACTAGGGTATCCGATAAATAATTGAATAATTTTATAGTAGAGGTATATAATTTAAAGATAAAATATAATGGTGTGGAAAATTGAATTAAACACCACATGAAAAGAGAACTTTCTAGGAAATAGAAAGAACAATTTCTTTTACGAAATTTCGGCAGAATAACAGCGTCACATAAAAATTCTGAAAATTAATTGATGAGAGAGGAAAGTTTATTTCATCATTTAGAAATTATATGGATAGTAATAAATGTATATAAAAACAATCCACCTCATAATAAAATGGAAATATATAACAGAACATAAATGGAGTCATGGCTTAAAAGAGGAGGGTGAAAGGAAACCATACCTTGAAGAGTATCTTCGAAAGGATGATGGTCCAGACAATGGGAGGCTTGTGGGAACATTTTGAGGACTCCATGTGAGGAAAGGAGACTATAATTTATTTTTGGATAATTTTGGAATGAAATTAATGAGGGAAATGGAATGGTGTTTACTGGATAGTGAGTGAATAAATTTTTATTTTCCATGGGAAACCTCATCCGTGGTATTCAGAAAACCATGGGCTAGACCATGGTATTTTCCCATGGTATTATCCACATGGGTAAAATCATATCATATATCACTATTGATAAGTATACTGGAAGGCTTACATCATTATTTCATCATTAATTATGTCATTACATATCCGAAACTCAGAACAAGATTTTTACTATTCATCGATAATTCAGCTGTTTTAGAAAAATACGATAAAATAATCCTAACCTAATGTCTACGCTTTGAATTCATAAATTAAGTCCAATTTATGGAAATTTTTTTCTAAAAAATTTTAATTTAATTTTTAAGTAATATCATTATTTATTCCAAAAATTCAACATTAAAACTATAACTCATTTTTTATTACCAAAAAAAATTAATCATGGTCCCATAAAATTATCGTAGACCCATAAGACAATAAATTAACAATTTATGATTAAATTTAATTAAAATAAATTTCCATTTTAAATTATTAAATTAATTATAAAATTTTAAATTTAATATTTATGCCAAAAAAAATATCAAAACATAAACTATGATCATTTTTCACTTTTAAGATGTCTATAATGTATTTACACATTCATGGGTGAAGTTACTATTTTTTGGTCAATTTATTATTCATTTCTATTCATCACTATTTATAAGGTTATGTTATAATTCCGACATTACAATTCACTAAAAACCAAGTGGATTGTATTAGAATCTAAATTTCTCACTGATTACAACTGTAGAAGGCCATTTTTTGAAAATCATTTAACATTAGTAATCATGTAATGAATATAAAAATATTTTAAAATATTTTTTTTTATAAATTCATTAATAATACACATCTTATATTTATCAGTATATTTGAAATTCACTAAATTTTCCTAATATGAAATAACAATTTAATTTATATAAAAGTATTGCATAAATCATCTTAGGGCTTGTTACATAGCCCCTTATAACACCAGCATAGGACCTAGATGTAAGGTGTGCTGCAATGATAGAATCTTGGGATGGATCAGACATCATTTCTCGAGTGGCTATTTCTATCAGCTCGGACTTCTCCCGTAGGTGACTTCCATTCAAGCTTCATATGTTGATGTTTGGCTTGGGCTTTGTCCAGAGAAAAACCTCGTTATGCAACCTACTTCCCATGCTTTGACAGATGGGCTTCATATGGCTCGAGTCTACTGGATGAGCCAATTCAATCTTCATTATATATTAATTAACTAAGATAACTGTATTTATAAAAGCACAACATTATGATTAAAGTTTCCAATGGTCATATTGACCAACGACAATATTGACCAACAATCATATTGACCAATGGTCATATAATAGTCGAAAACCAATGGTCTCATTTTAATTATTCCAACTTCATTAATTAAAGGATATAGTTTAGTTGAGTATAAAATAAAATAACAAACGAAATTATGAAATGAATAGAATTAATAATTTCGGGTCGTTATATTCTTCACCAATTATGAAATTTCTCCCCCGAAATTTTATCTCGTACCCTTTGATGGGAAAAGGTGTGTGTAATTCTGTCTCATAGATTCCTCTGGTTCCCTTATGGCTTCCTCTCATTTGGGGTTCCCCCACAACACCTTTACAAGGTGGGTAGTCGTTTTCTGTAGAACATTGTCCCTATGATCCAATATCTCCATTGGTATCTCCTTATAAGAGAGGTCATGTTCCAGTTTTACTGCCTCTGTATTTAGTACATGTTTAGGTTCAGGTAAGTAATTCATCAAGAGGGACACATAGAAGACATCATGATATTGTGGTAGATTCGAAGGAAGTGCAATCTGGTAGGCCAATGCTCCCACATGATCAAGGATTTCATAGGGGCCAATGTACCTATGGTTGAGCTTCCCTTTCTTCAGAAACCACATGACTCTCTTTCAAGGGGAAATCCATAGGATGACTTTGTCACCAACATCGAACTCCATTTCTGTTCGACAGTTTTTAGAATATATCTTTTTCCAACTCTGAGTAGCCATAATGTGTTGCTAGATTTCATGGACCTTTTCTGTCATCTCTTGCACAAGATCAGGCCCAAGAAGCTTTCTCTCACTTGCTTCATCCCACCAAGTAGGATTTCAACATCGCTTCCCATATAGATCTTTATTGGGTTCCATTCGAATGCTCTAGTGGATTTTTTTTGTAATATAACTCAACAAAAAACATATGTTAATCTCATCCACCTTTAAATTCCATTGACCATGTTCTCAGAATGTCTTCGTGTGTTTGAATAGTGATTTTGGATTGAAAATTAGTTTGGTGGTGATAGGCCGTACTAAAATTCAATTTAGTTCTCAAAGCATGTTTAATACTTCTCCACTATTTTTATGGGAACCTTGGATAAAAATAATATATAATTGAAAGTGGAACTCCATGTATCCCTACCACTTTTTTCACATAAATCCTGTCATGTTGATCAATAGATAAATCTTCCCGAATGGATAAAAAATGGTCAGTCTTGGTGAGACGGTCCACAATAATCCATTTCACAATGTTTCCTTTGGATATATTCTTGGGAGACTAGTGAAAAACCGCATAGTGATATTATCCCACTTCCATGAATGTATGGGTAGTGGTTGCAATTACCCTTTATAAAGTTGTCGCTCTTCCTTCAATCACTAATATACTAGGCACCTTGAAGTGTAGTGATCAATCTCCCTTTTCATATTACCCCCCAATAATGATCATGAAGGTCCCTATACATTTTCATGCTACCAGGATGAATAGAATATATAGATCTATGAGCCTCACCCATTAACTCCTTCTTTATTTCCGGAATATATGGAACACATAGTCTTGTACGAAATTTCACAATACCTTCATGATCTATGTTGAACTCAGGAAACATCCCATTCATTCACAGCATCATACTTCTGCTGTAACAAAGGATCTTCCTTCTTAGATGTTTTGATCTTCTATAATAATGAATGTTGAGAAATCTTTTGGGTTAGGGTTATAATGTCCCTTCGTTTAAAATTCTAATGTCCAGTTTTACTAGGTCATTGATCAAATGATCTCTTTAAATCATCATAATGGATAGAAAAACTGGGTCTTTTCTTCTTAATGCATCAAAGAATTTGTTTTCTCTTCCGAAATGACAATGAATTGAACAGTCATTGTTATTAAGGAGTTCCAACCATCTATTTTTTCTCATGTTAAATTCCTTTTGTGTAACAATATACTTCAAACATTAATGGTCTTTTTATATATCACATTTCTCCCCATAAACATAGTGCCTCTATTTCTTCTGAGGAAAAATGACCGCAGCCAACTCCAGATCTTGCGTAGGATAATACAGCTCAGGAGTCTTCAACTATCGAGATTCATAAGCAATGACCCTGTCATTTTTCATGAGGACAAACCCAATCCTTTTTGAAGATGAATCGCTAAAAATAATGAATCCTTCTCCACTTGAGGGCAGAGTTTGCATAGGAACCATAACCAATCTATTTTTCAGCTCCTGGAAACATTCCCCACCATCCTTTGTCAATATGAACATTAACCATTTTCAAGTTAAATTGGTTATAAAAATAGAAAGTCGTGTAAATTTCTTCCATAAGCCTCCTATAATATTAAACTAATCCAAGGAAAAATTGAATAATATTTATTGACATAGGATGAGGACACTCCTCTACATCTTTTGGCTTTATAGGTCAACTGTTATTCCTTCATTGGTATCAATGTGCCCCATAAAAGCGACATTTTGTAACCAGAATTCACATTTACCAAACATTCCAAAAAGACTTTCCTTCCATAAAGTTTGTAAAATAGACCATAGATGATCCACATACACCTCGTGACTTTTGAAATATATCATAATATCATCAATAAAAACTTGAAAAATGATATCAATGTACTCTTTAATGACTCTATACTTCAAATCCAAAAAAAATAGTAGGTGCAGTAGTCAGTTCGAAGGGTATAACAACATACTCATAATGTCCATATAATGATCTAAAAGTAGTTTTTGGAATTTCAACTTTCATTACCCTCAATTGATAATAACTAGATCAATGATAAATTTTATATAATAATTGAGCCCCATGATGTTAGTCAAATAAGTCGTCAATTCATGGAAGAGGGTATTTTTTTCTTTAATATGATCTTGTTCTATTCTCTATAATTAATGCATAGCTGCATCGATCCATCATTCATCTTCATAATGAGAAAATGTGATCCCAAAGGAGAACACTCAGTTAGATAAACCCCTTATCCAAATGATCGTGGAGGATTTTATTTAATTACTCCAGCACCACATTTTCCATCCTATACGGGGTCTTTGATATTGTATGAGATCCAGGTACGAGTTCAAAATATAAATCTACCACTCTTTCTAGGGGAGGTCTAAAAACTCCTCGAGAAATGTGTCAATGTATTCCTAGATGATGGGAACATTTTATATCCTCAAACTCTAATTTCCCTTTTGTTCTTCACTAATCAATTCAATTAAAATGTATATAGGAGGTTCTTCTAGACAATGTTCAGGTTGAGATATCTCTCCTTGGAAGATAACATTGTATTTTCCATTCAAGACTACTTATATTTCCTTGCTTCTATAATTGATCTTAGCATTATTGTAATATCCCAAGTAAGTAATGAATAATAGATATTTTTATCTATGTCTATTAATGATTAAGATAGTGTTATAGAGGCTTAAAATGAAAATAAATACAATCTTATGCATGGAATACAATAATATTCTTACAAGATTGTTTTACTGCCTTTTGATGGAAAACCATTTTTAAATCTATATTTTGACAATTTTATAATCTATGTTTTTCAAAATAAACTTATTCTTTATGATTGGGATATCAAAATTTACTTTGTGTGAATTTTTGGTATTTTTCTAACAATGTTCATTTTTTAATGAATAGTGAAAAATACTGCATTTTACATTAAAAATACTTTTTAATCTAATTTATTTATATGATTAGATTATCTTTTGAATTGTTATTAATGTTTAATATGAATATATTTTAACCATTTTATCCAATGGTGGTCATTGGAATCAATTTCACTTTGAAATTAGACTAAAACTGGTGTCAATCTTTTGATACTTATTTTTTTGTAAAAACGCGCTATTTGCTCTGGCGGCGGGAATTAATTATTAAATTAATTAATTTGAATTATATGTATTGAACATTGTAAAATAGACTTCATTTTTGTATTCGGAATATCAAATATAGCATAGGGTGAATTTTTGGTAATTTTCTGGAAAACTCCAATTTTTGATGAATAGTGAAACCACTAAGTGGTACTTATAAAGATTGATTTTCTGTTTAAATGAAATTTTTCCATCATTGTGTTTTGAATTTCAAAAATCCGACATACATGGTTGTCATTAAGAAGTAAAATGTGGTTCAATGAGATTATAATAATTTTTTGGTGAATAGTATCTTATTAAGTTCTTAATCGCGATTAGTGGTAATTAGGGTAGTTTAAGGTATAAATAATTCTTTAATAATATGAAATGACCTAGACACATGTCCCAACATTATTGGTTGTGTCATGGCCGACCAAGACAAGCCATGGGTAAACTTGGGGACCCCATGGAGACATTTTGGTTGGGAAATGACATAAATAACTTTTTATTTAATGTAAAAGTAAAAATGACACAAACATAATATGTTCTACGAAAACAATTTTTACATAGGGTTATAAAAATCAGATATTTGATTATAAATAATCATTGGAAAGATAAAAAGATTTTCTATATCATAGTATTTTTTTATGATTTTTAGACATTATATAAATTAAATTATTTATGACATAATAATGATGCAGCGATGACATCATTATTTGACGATTTAAATAAAATGGAACGACAATGTAAAATCTATGAACTACACATGGCCAAAACCAATTGGATGAGTTGATTTCAAACCCTTATCACCTTATCCACGAAGTATATCAATGTGGGTCCTTTTGAAACCGAAACACATTTTCAAATAAAGTAATATTTCTTTACTTTCCAAAAGTGCCCCTCCTCTCCTCTTATAAAAGGCCCCCACCTCTACCTCATTTAACACACTACTCAAGCCTTTGGCTCGGTCAACCCCTGCCCATTTACTCTCTCCAAATTCCTCTACTCATCCTAGAGTATTCCCTTTGGGCATAATCCTTTCAAAGGAAGCCTTTAGACTCAAATAAAATGGAGTTACACTTTTAAAGGTAATTCATTCTCTCATGTTCATTTGTTTTATTTTGCTTCTCCAACCCCCTAAACTCTTTTTATTTACTTTTTTTGAAACAACACCAGTATCTTCAATATACTAGGATGTTGTTATAAGATTTATTTGAGCTACACTCTCACAAAACTGCATCAAATGGTTAAAGAACATACGGTTTCCGTGGATGGCGAAATTCTGCCTCCCGAAATGATGATTGTTCAATACTCATTTAACACCTTCAAAGGTGGCCATTATGATGTCACTATTTTTATATATGATATATAATATGTTTATGTTTTCCTTAAGCTTATGTTTTTTTCATTTTGGGCATACCTTTATGGTTTCCATTATGGGTAAACACGATATCTTCATTTTAGAAAGTGTGGACTACCGCCCCCTGAAAGTGATTTGATTCGTTAATACCATATGTGGGATGTGTAATGGATAAAGTTAATGATATTATATATGTTATTATACTGGAATTATAATATACTCTTATATCATTATGATTCCATTCCATAAAATATGAAATAGAAATGGAAGTAGCGTTCATGCGTACGTACGGCTCACTGTCTCCATGAACGGTGCATTTCATTTCTTACCTCTAAATGATTATGTAATATTATAAATGCCTGTATGTACTGGATATATATGACATATATGATATATAAATCATGAATACCATTCTGGATATAATGAACCTTTGACCAAATTAACAACATGTAAGTGTAAGAAGTCTATTTTTGACTTAAGAACCAAATACCGACAAAATGAACATTATTAACTTAACTGATTACATGATGTTCATAACATGGTATAAAAGGAATAATGAACTTTAAAAAGATTCATAAGCAAGTAGAGATTAACTCAAGTTCATTATTCCGGAGATTAAAGAACGGTCGGGTCAAGTCGGATACGAGGTATGGGACTTCGTCTCAATCTCCTTTCATTGAGGCATATTTTATTTTATACACAACATTATTTTATACGGTGTATAAACCCCTTTGACTTTTCCGTTTATTCAAAAGGAATCTTTCTTATACAAGCGTTTACTAAACGACAAAAGGGAATGTTTTTGTCGTACGTATGCGGCGACAACGACTTCTCCGCCATCGTGACCGTTATTTGAGTTTCGGCTTCCTCTACAAGCCATACCTTCTTTTTAAAAGAAAAATAAATAACATGTTTTGATTTTATTTTATTTTAGTATTTAAAATGGTTTTCATAATGTTTTTATATCAATGTGTTGTATTGATATCTCGTGATTGAAATGTGGAAATTTTATGTTTCCTTTATGCATGTTTTGTGTGATATGATTATGTTATGGTTCTTGGTCATTATTATGAAGACGGGTGGTTCCGTGATAAACTAAGGGCGGGTGAGCCCGTTATAGCTCTCCAATGCATTTTGTAACGCGAAGGAGTGAAATGTTAAGGTTTCTCCAAAGATATTTTAGGGAATATACTGTGATGGGTATTCCAAACGTAACCAAGAGGGTTACTCCCTACGTACGAATGTTATGAATTCCTCAAGTTACCTAAATGTCTTATGATTTATATGATTTATTCATGATTTTATGAGGTATGTTAAAGTGCCTATGTTTTATGGGTAAAGTATGATTTCATTCTTATGTATATATGAACTCATGTTTCCTTTCCATGTTTTTTTATAACCCATACTGAGTTTTTATGCTCATCCCAAGTTTTTGAAATGTTTTTCACAGGTGAAGGGAAAGGTACATGATAAGATGATAGAGTCAAGGATGTGTCAAGAAATAATCCATGTTTTATTTTAAATGTGTTTCCATTGATGGGAATGAAGAATACTATCTTTATGTAACCACTTTTTTTATATGTGGAATGTAATGCAAGTTTTATGATCTAATTCTCTAAAACTCTAAACCCGACAAAATCCTCAATGTGTAATCTTGTAATAACTCAAGATTAAGTAAGGTTTAAGGATGGGTCCTTATAGTTGGTATCAGAGGTCGGTTTAGATAACTTTAGGAGTTAGAATTCTATTAAATGATTATCCAAAAATATTTTTTTTCGAAATGATATAGCATTTAAAGATTACCATGTTGCTTCATCTAAGACATGTTTGTTCAGAATGGTTTTCCGCAGAGGAAACAGGGAAGCAGTGCTAGGAAGGCATACAGAAGGAAATAACCTTCCGAATCAACATCCAGAAATTGTTGGAATTGGAACTGAACAGTTTTTTGCAGTAATGGCGCAGTTGACTCAAGCGATAAATGGCGATGGTATCCATGCACGAGATCAGCCAGATCAACCGCAGAGGAACATGTCAGTGGTGGAACATTTCATGAGGCAACATCCACCATCATTCAGAGGATCATCTGACCCTGTGCTAGCTGAAGGGTGGATTTAAGCACTGGACAAGATTTTTGATGTCATGGGGTGTTCAGACAATCAAAAGGTTAGTCTTTCTATTTACCGTTTGGAGGGTGAAGCAGATCAGTGGTGGTCTATGGTTAAAAATATCAGGGACGCCGATGAGATTGATGCTCTTGACTGGGATGAATTCAAAGGTATGTTTCTTGAGAAGTATTTTCCTAAGGCTGTTCGACTTAGGATGGAAAAGAAATTCTTGGAATTGAGGCAAGAGGAAGACTCAGTGGCTGCCTATGAAGAAAGGTTCACCTGATTGGCAAGGTATGCTCCAAATTTTATCCGGGACCTTGATAGTAAAATAAATCGTTTTTACTCAGGATTAAAGCCAAAATATTGACGGGAATTAGCTTCTCGTGAGTTTAAAAGTTATGAAAATATTGTTCGATGTGCTGAGAAGGTGGAAATGGAGTTTGCCGATGACCAAGTGTTCTATAACAACCAGCAGAAGAAGAGACCGAGGTGGCAGGAGAAAGGTATGAATTCTTCAAAAAAGTCTGATGGTAAGAGAACTAAGTTTCCAGTTTGTGATAAATGTGGCAAAAGGCATGCTGGGGAATGTCTTCTGAATTCTGGGAAGTGATACCGATGTGGTAAGATGGGACATAAGGCTCGTGATTGCACTGAAAAGGATCAAGGTGAAGGTAAGAACAAATTTGTTTTACAGTTAGTGAAATGTTATAAGTGCAATGAGATGGGTCACTATGCAAACGAGTGTCCGACATGGAGCTCGAGTGATGGGAAGCAGTTAGACTACAAGCAGAAAGGGGTGGTGAAATCCTTTGCAACTACTTCAGCAGATGTCGGGCCATCAAATGAAGTTGTATCAGGTACTTTGTTTGTTTTTTCAGATTATGCCAGTGTGTTGTTTGATTCGGGGTCTACACATTCTTTCATCTCTGAAACCTTTTCTAGTAAAATGGGAATACCATCTCAAGAAATGACTCCTGAACTGTTGGTAAAAACACCTGGGGGGAATGTTGAGGCAAAAAGAATTTATAAGAATCTTCCTATCCTTATCTGTGGAAAGAACCTACTTGAAAACCTTATTGTTCTACCTCTAGTAGAGTTTGATGTTATCATGGGTATGGATTGGATCTCTATTTACCATGCTAAGATTGACTGTAGAGCTAAAGAAGTTTCTTTTCAGAAAGACTTTCAGTTTGTTTACATGAATGAACCCTTACTTTTGATAACATATCAAGAGGCTGAGAAACTTGTAAAAGATGGAAATAAATGTTACCTTGCACACGTCGTTGAAAATAAAGGAACTATTCAGATTAATGATGTGCTAGTGGTAAATGAGTATCCTGATGTTTTTCCTGATGAGTTGCCTGGAATAATACCAGATCGGGAAGTTGAGTTTACTGTTGACTTAGTTCCTGATGCTAAGCCAATTTCAAAACCCCCTTATCGAATGGCACAAAATGGACTTTTAGAGTTGAAGGAGCAATTTCAAGACATATTAGAGAAAGGTTTCATTAGACCTAGAACATCACCATGGGGTGCTCCTGTTTTATTTGTTAAAAAGAAAGATGGTTCTATGAGACTTTGCATTGATTATAGAGCCTTGAATAATATCACTGTTAAGAACAAATATCATTTGCCTCATATCGATGATTTGTTTGATCAGCTCCAGGGAGATCAGTTTTTTTCAAAGATTGACTTGAGATCGGGGTACCATCAGCTGAAGGTAAAGGAGGAAGATATTCCGAAGACCGTGTTCCGTACAGGATATGGCCATTATGAATTTGTAGTAATGCCTTTTGGGCTAACCAATGAACCTACTGTATTCATGGACTTAATGAATAGAATTTTCCATGAGTTCATGGATAATTTTATGGTGGTTTTCATTGATGATATTTTGGTGTTTTCTAAAAGTAAAGAGGAGAATGAAAAACATTTAAGGGTCATCTTGCAAACCTTAAAAGAAAAGAAACTGTATGGGAAATTCAGTAAGTGTGAGTTTTGGTTGCAACAAATTTCTTTCCTTGGTCACATTGTTTCTAAAGATGGAATAACTGTTGATCCTGTAAAAACAAAAGTTGTGGAAGAATGGCCAAGACCCACAAATGTAACCGAGATTCGTTGCTTCCTTGGTTTGGTGGGCTATTACTGAAGGTTTGTTAGAAATTTTTCACGGTTATCTAGTCCAATGACTAAGCTAACTCGGAAGGGTGTTAAGTTTATCTGGACAAAAGAATGTGATGATTGTTTTCAGGAATTGAAAAGAAGATTGGTGAATGATCCAGTTTTGACACTACATTTCAGGAATGGTGAGTTTGTTATATACAGTGATGCTTCATTGAAAGGACTTGGTTGCGTCCTAATGCAGAATGATCAGGTAATTTCTTATGCTTCACGACAGTTGAAAACTCATGAGGTAAATTACCCTACACATGATTTGGAATTAGCTGCTGTTGTTTTTTCTTTAAAAATTTGGAGGCATCATTTGTATGGAGTAAAGTGTGAAAATATATACCGATCACAAAAGTTTAAAGTATATATTCACTCAGAAAGAGTTAAACATGAGACAAAGGAGATGGCTGGAGTTAATCAAGGATTATGATTGTACAATTCATTACCATCCGGGAAAAGAAAATAAAGTGGCTGATGCTTTGAGTCGAAAAAGTAATGCTTCATTAAAAATGTTACGTTTGGAACGTGATCCTTTGGTTAAGGATTTGATGAACTTTGGCATAGAAGTTGTTGGTGCAGGAATTCCTTCTGTTTTGTTTCAGGTATCAGTGAGATCATCTCTATCAGATAGAATCAAGCAAGCACAGAAGCAAGACAGTGAGTTGCAGGAAAAGGTAGAGCTGGTTCAGAAAGGTATGTTTCCTGAATTCAACATTGATAATGATTGTGTTTTGAGATTTGGGAGGAGATTGTGTGTGCCTTGTGATTCACAGTTGAAGAGAGAGTTGTTATGTGAAGCTCATAGTTCTCCGTTTTCAATTCATCCGGGCAGTAATAAGATGTATAGAGATCTGTGGGAGTATTACTGGTGGGATGGAATGAAAAGAGACATTGCTGATTTTACTGTGAAGTGTTTGACATGTCAACAGGTTAAAGTAGAGTGGCAGTTACCGAATGGGATGCTTCAGCCTTTACCAGTGCCAGAGTGGAAATGGGAGAATATATCCATGGACTTTGTTGTTGGATTACCGACGACATCTCGAGGTAATAATGCAATCTGGGTTATTGTTGATCGCTTGACCAAATCTGCTCATTTCATTTCTATACGAGATACTTTCTCTCTTGATCAACTTTCCCGTTTGTATCTTAAAGAGATAGTCTGGTTACATGGAGTTCCTCTCTCCATTGTATCGGATCGTGATCCCAGGATTACTTCTAACTTTTGGAAAGGCCTTCAGAAGTCGTTGGGTACTGATTTAAATTTTAGTACAACTTTTCATACTCAATCAGATGGGCTGTCAGAACGATCAATTCAGACATTGGAGGCTATGCTACGAGCTTGTTCCATGGATTATTAGGGAAGTTGGGACCAACATCATTCTTTGGATGAGTTTTCATATAATAACAGTTTTCATTCCAGTATACAGATGGAACCATTTCAGGAATTATATGGGAAGCGGTGTCGAACTCCAGCATTCTAGGATGAAGTGGGTGAAAAAAGATGATGGGACCAGAATTGGTAGAACAGATGGCAGAAAAAGTTCAGTTGATTCAGAAACTCATGAGAACAGCTCAGAGCAGGCAGAAGAGTTATGCGGATAACCATAGGAAGGATCTATCATTCGAGGTAGGTGATCATGTTTTTCTCATGGTTTCTCCTTGGAAAAGTGTGATGAGATTTGGTAAGAAAGGAAAGTTGAGTCCAAGGTTCATTGGACCTTACGAAATTCTGGAGAGAGTTGGATCAGTTGCATACCGAGTGGCTTTACCTCTGAGTTTATCTCAGGTACACAATGTTTTTCACATTTCGATGTTGAGAAAGTATATGCCAGATCCATCACATGTTTTGAGTCCAGAGGTAGTTCAGCTGGAAGAGAACCTATCTTATGAGGAACAACCGGTCTAGATTCTTGACCACAGGGAGAAAGTGTTATGGAATAAGGTGATTACGCAGGTAAAGGTTTTGTGGAAAAACCACATGATTGAAGAGGCAACATGGGAATCTGAAAATGCAATGAGGGATAAGTACCCCCATTTATTCGATAAGTAAATAAATTACAGGGACGCAATTTTCTATAGGGGGGAAGGATGTAACATCCCAAGTAAGTAATGAATAATAGATATTTTTATCTATGTCTATTAATGATTAAGATAGTGTTATAGAGGCTTAAAATGAATATAAATACAATCTTATGCATGGAATACACTAATATTCTTACAAGATTGTTTTACTGCCTTTTGATAGAAAACCATTTTTGAATCTATATTTTGACAATTTTATAATCTATGATTGTCAAAATAAACTTATTCTTTATGATTGGGATATCAAAATTTACTTTGTGTGAATTTTTGGTATTTTTCTGACAATGTTCATTTTTTAATGAATAATGAAAAATACTGCATTTTACATTAAAACTGCTTTTTAATCTAATTTATATACATGATTAGATTATCTTTTGAATTGTTATTAATGTGTAATATGAATATATTATTACCATTTTATCCAATGGTGGTCATTGGAATCAATTTCACTTTGAAATTAGACTTAAACTGGTGTCAATCTTTTGATACTTATTGTTTTGTAAAAACACGCTATTTTCTCTGGCAGCAGGAATTAATTATTAAATTAATTAATTTTACTTATATGTATTGAATTTTGTAAAATAGACTTCATTTTTGAATTCAGAATATCAAATATAGCTTAGGGTGAATTTTTGGTAATTTTCTGAAAAAGTCCAATTTTTTATGAATAGTGAAACCACTAAGTGGTACTTATAAAGATTGATTTTATGTTTAAATGAAAATTTTCCATTATTGTGTTTTGAATTTCAAAAATCCGACATTCATGGTTGTCATTAAGAAGTAAAATGTGGTTCAATGATATTATAATAATTTTTTGGTGAATAGTAACTTATTAAGTTCTTAATCGCGATTAGTGGTAATTAGGGTAGTTTAAGGTATAAATAATGCTTTAATAATATCCAACGACCTAGACACATGTCCCAACCTTATTGGTTGTGTCATGGCCGACCAAGACAAGCCATGGGTCATCTTGGGGACCCCATGGAGACATTTTGGTTGGGAAATGACATAAATAACTTTTTATTTAATGTAAAAGTAAAAATGACACAAACATAATATGTTTTACGAAAACAATTTTTACATAGGGTTATAAAGATCAGATATTTGATTATAAATAGTCATTGGAAAGCTAAAAAGATTTCCTATATCATAGTAGTTTTTTTATGAATTTTAGACATTATATATATTAAATTATTTATGACATAATAATGATGTTGCGATGACATCATTATTTGACGATTTAAATAAAATGGAAAGACAATGTAAAATCGATGAACAAAACATGGCCAAAACCAATTGGATGAGTGGATTTCAAACCCTTATCACCTTATCCACGAATTATATCAATGTGGGACCTTTTGAAACCGAAACACATTTTCAAATAATGTAATATTTCTTTACTTTCCAAAAGTGCCCCTCCTCTCCTCTTATAAAAGGCCCCCACCTCTACCTCATTTAACACACTACTCAAGCCTTTGGCTCGTCCAACCCCTGCCCATTTACTCTCTCCACATTACTCTACTCATCCTAGATTATTCCCTTTGAGAATAATCCTTTCAAAGGAAGCCTTTAGACTCAAATAAAAAGGAGTTACACTTTTAAAGGTAATTCATTCTCTCATGTTCATTTGTTTTATTTTGCTTCTCCAACCCCCTAAACTCTTTTTATTTACTTCTTTTGTAACAACACCATTATCTTCAATATAATAGGATGTTGTTATAAGATTTATTTGAGCTAAACTCTCACACAACTGCATCAAATGGTTAAAGAAAATACGGTTTCCGTTGATGGCGAAATTCTGCCTCCCGAAACGATGATTGTTCAATACTCATTTAACACCTTCAAAGGTGGCCATTATGATGTCACTATTTTTATATATGATATATAATATGTGTATGTTTTCCATAAGCTTCTTTTTTTTCATTTTGGGCATACCTTTATGGTTTCCATTATGGGTAAACACGATGTCTTCATTTTAGGAAGTGCGGACTACCGCCCCCTGAAAGTGATTTGATTCGTTAATACCATATGTGTGATGTGTAAAGGATAAAGTTAATGATATTATATATGTTATTATACTGGAATTATAATATACTCTTATATCATTATTATTCCATTCCAGAAAATATGAAATAGAAATGGAAGTAGCGTTCATGCGTACGTACGGCTTACCGTCTCCATGAACGGTGCATTTCATTTCTTACCTCTAAATGATTATGTAATATTATATATGCCTGTATGTACTGGATATATATGACATATATGATATCTACATCATGAATACCATTCTGGATATAATTAACCTTTGACCAAATTAACAACATGTAAGTATAAGAAGTCTATTTTTGAATTAAGAACCAAATACCGACAAAATGAACATTATTAACTTAACTGATTACATGATGTTCATAACATGGTATAAAATGAATAATGAACTTTAAAAAGATTCATAAGCAAGTAAGATTAACTCAAGTTTATTATTCAGGAGATTAAAGAACGGTCGGGTCAAGTCGGATACAAGGTATGGGACTTCGTCTCAATCTCCTTTCATTGAGGCATATTTTATTTTTTACACAACTTTCTTTTATACGGTGTATAAACCCCTTTGACTTTTCCATTTATTCAAAAGGAATATTTCTTATATGAAGCGTTTACTAAACGACAAAAGGGAATGTTTTTGTCGTACGTATGCGGTGACAACGACTTCTCCGCCGTCGTGACCGTTATTTGAGTTTCGACTTCCTCTACAAGCCATACCTTCTTTTTAAAAGAAAAATAAATACCATGTTTTGCTTTTCTTTTATTTTAGTATTGAAAATGGTTTTCATAATGTTTTTATATCAATGTGTTGTATTGATATCTCGTGATTGAAATGTGGAAATTTTATGTTTCCTTTATGCATGTTTTATGTGATATGATTATGTTATGGTTCTTGGGCATTATTACGAAGACGGGTGGTTCCGTGATAAACTAAGGGCGGGTGAGCCTGTTATAGCTCTCCAATGCATTGGGTAACGCGAAGGAGTGAAATGTTAAGGTTTCTCCGAAGAGAATTTAGGGAATATACTGTGATGGGTATTCCAAACGTAACCAAGAGGGTTACTCCCTACATAAGAATGTTATGAATGCCTCAAGTTACCTTTATGTCTTATGATTTCTATGATTTATTCATGATTTTATGAGGTATGTTAAAGTGCCTATGTTTTATGGGTAAAGTATGATTTCATTCTAATGTATATATGAACTCATGTTTCCTTTCCATGTTTTTTTTATAACCCATACTGAGTTTTTATTCTCATCCCATGTTTTTGAAATGTTTTTCACAGGTCAAGGGAAAGGTACATGATAAGATGATAGAGTCAAGGATGTGTCAAGAAATAATCCATGTTTTATTTTAAATGTGTTTCCATTGATGGGAATGAAGAATACTATCTTTATGTAACCACTTTGTTTATATGTGGAATGTAATGCAAGTTTTATGATCTAATTCTCTAAAACTCTAAACCCGAAAAGATCCTCAATGTGTAATCTTGTAATAACTCAAGATTAAGTAAGGTTTAAGGCTGGGGCCTTATAATTATACTTTGAGAGCCATTCTATCCCAGTATAATTTCAAATTCTATCATTGGAGTTACTACTAGATTTTCAACAACATTGTGCCCACTAAATTAAATACTAGAGTTTCAAAAAACGAACGATACTTGGATAGTCCCACCAGGAGTCTTGAATGATAACTCTACATTTATAAAATCAATAGTTGATTCTAAATTCATTACAAATATAGAGGAAATAATGGAATGAATATAACTAGATTCAAACAAAGTACTTTATAGAATTGACATAAAAACAAGAGTACCTACTACCACATCATTTTGAGCTTCAACGCCAGCTGTCATGATATCAAAAGCACGACCTTTCTCCTTGGCCACTTTCTTAGGCTAATGGTGGTTTCCCTCTAATGCCCTAATATATGGACAATGATTGTAAAAATTCCCAAGATGTCCACACATAAAGCACTGGACATCAGGTAGTTCCTACACCATCTTCCCATTATTATTAGTGTTTGGACGTTCATGTCTCACCTCACTATGACAATTCCTTTCAATATGGCCATCGCTTCCACACTTGTAGCATTTCCCGCTCTCGAGCAGGTAGTTCCCCGAATTCTTTCTCCTGCATTTATTACATGTGGGGAGTTTCACTTTTTGCATCCTATTCCTTGATCAAAGCTCGTCCCTAATCTTAGATCCATTGATCTCTTTTCATCATTGTTTCTATCAGACCACAATGTCTCAACAAACTGTAGTTCTACTTACATCTCACTTAACACGATCTCCACATAGCTTTCATAATCTCGGTTGGCTAAATTCTTATGCTAATGGGGTATTAGTGCACTAAAGAATCTATCAACCTTGTCATTTGGATCAATGAAAAAGATATAGGTGTAATGTGACAGTCTTATGATGTTCATATCAGAGCATCCCACATATTCATTCTCCTTCCACTTCAGCTAGAGAAACTATTTTTCTATTATTTTTCACATGGAACGAGGTAAATACTTACTGAATAATTTCACTCTAAACTGCTACCACTCCATAGCGTCAACCTCAAATCGTTTCCTTGTTTTTTTAATCAGATCCCACAACTAATCAGCTTCCCCTTCTACGTGATAGTCCACCATGGTGACTATCTATTTCTCTGAACAGCGGAGCACCGAATAGATCGGCACGATTGAGCTGATCCACTGCTCAACAATGAATGTGTCAGTCATTAAACCGATGGTTGTTGGTTATTGAAAAATAAAGGACCCAACATAATGTTGATACCTTCACAGTGATATTTGTATCATAGCTTGATTCAATTTATTTCCAAAAACATGAGACGGTTGGTTCATCATTCGCATGAATGTTTCCATTCCAGCTTCCATCGAAGAGCCATCAGTGCATGGTCTATTGTGGTCAACACTTTCACAGTTCCTCCTATTTACTACAATTTAAAACTGAATAAAACCTAAATAAGAAACTTATTTAATTTAATAATCTTTTAAAAATTAAGGATTTATGTCTTAAAACTTCTTTAAACAATTAAATTTCTCAATAAATGCTTCATAATAATTCATAAAAAACATATGATTAACCAAAAATATCCATGTGAGTATCATTACCAAAAGTGATTAAAGGAATGTTGTTGTGTACCAGGATACCACAGGTGATTCCCAAAACTCATTGTCAGTGTTTTCACATAGAGGTACCATTGTGCCAGAGCCGCCACTACATGCCCTAATCTAGACATGGATAGATTTTCATGATAAACCACTAAATACCCCCCAAAATACCAAGATTTTTTCCTATATTTAATATTTTAAATAGTTTTATTCATAAAGATTTCATATCCTAATTTATATGAATAACTTAACTATCCTCAAATACGAACGATGGCGTCCCTCCTTTTTATTAAATAACTTATCATTACATTTTAAAAACATTGGATCATTAAAGTCTAGTGTCTTAGAAATCAATAACATTATACATGAAAAAAACATAAAATATTATTCTAAACCACTCTTAAGGAATCATCATAGGTTCATCCAATGTAATATTACCTGATCTCATATTTTGGAGACATATATCAACAATATGGGTGATCAGAAGGCTCAGTAATAAAAACAAGTGAAACAATTTACATGTGATCTTGAGAAATATTAATTGGAACTTGATAAAAGTCATAAATGCATGAGAAATTAAATAATATCAATATCATAATAATAATAACATGAATCATAACATGAATATGTGGATACAAAATTTCATTTAGACATTCATGAACATATCATCAAGGTTTATCCGAGAGGTGTCAAAAAAATTACCAACGTTATTAACCAATGTATCATGAAACTTGTCATCTCTAGAGATTAATTCTTCACCCAATGCATTGTATCGATATTATGTCCCAACATTAAAATATATTTATTTTCTTTCGATCCACATAGGTCATAAGAAAAAATTTCATAAATAACCCAAAGAGAGTAAAATAAATGGGGTTCACTTCAACATCGTGATGTTTTAAAAGTGCTTAAAAGTATGACTGTTATGTCCTTTATAACCCATTGAATGTGAGTGAGGGTTACATGTATGTCAATTCAAGAATCAAATATAACATTTTTGTGTATCTATGAACTCCCATAGAAATTTTATGGGTCTGGGTATTCAAATAAATAAAACAGGAGAATTCCTTGAGAAAAAGAGAGAGGAATTTTGAGACGAAATTTATGCAGCATAACATCTATATAACATGGTTTTAGAAAATAAAATAGACTGGGAGGAAAATTTTATCCCAAAAATAAATGATTAATGTTACAGTAGAGGTTCAGAATAAAAATAAATATGTTCATGTTGGGTAAAATTGAATGAAACACCACATAAAAAGGAAACATGCAAGGAATGAGAAAGACAAATTTTTTTAACGAAAATTCGGCATCCTAAAAACGTCACATTAATATTTAGAAAACCAATTAATGTTACTGGAAATGGTAATTCATCATTATGAAATGAAATTGATAGTAGTAAATATATATAATAACAATACCTTTCATAATAAAATGGAACTATAAGATATTCCAAAAAGGAAGTCAGGTCTTAAAAGAAGAGGGTGAAAGGATCCCTTACCTTGAAGAGTAACTTCGAAAGCATGATGGTTGTGACCTTGGGATGCTTGAAAGAACCATAGGAGGACTTAATGAGAGGTTAGAAGACCATAACTTATTTTAGGATGATTTTGGAATGATATTAAATGAAGGAAATGGCTTGGTATTTATAAAAAAAGTTAGTGAATAAATTATTATTTTATACTGGACATCTCATTGGTGATATTTGCAAAACCATGGGTTTGCCAAGGGTATTTCCCCATGGTATTATCCACATGGGACACCGCATATAATATATCACTATTCATAAGTCAACTAGAGAGCATACATAATTAGTATGTCATTAGTGATGTCATTAAACACCAGAAACTCACAACTGCATTTTTACTGTTCATGGATAATTCAACTATTTCAGAAAAATCCAAAAAAATCATGACATCCAAATAAAAATTCATTGAATTCAAAAATAGAGTCCATTTTAAAAAAATATTTTTCTACATATTATTAATTTAAAATTTAAATAAAATCATTATTTATTTAAAAAATACAACTTTAAAACTATAACTCATTTTGTAACACCATAAATAAGTAATCAAGGACCCATAAAATTATATTATACCCATAAGACAATAATTTATCAATTAATAATTAAATTTTATGAAAATAAATTTTCATTTAAAAGTTTTAAATTAATTATAAAATTGTTAATAAAATATTTATAGCTTACAAAAATTCCAAAACCTAAACAATGATAGTTTTTTCTATTTTAAGATGACTAAAATGTATTTATACATTCATGGGTGATGTTACTATTTTTTGGTAAATTTACTATTCCTTACTATTAATTACTATTCATACGGGTATGTTACTATTCCTACTTTTTATTCATTGAAAACCAAGTGTATCATATTAGTCATTAAATTTCTCACTTATCACAACTGTAGAAGACAATTTTTTGAAAATCATTTCACATTATTAATTATTTAATGAACACAAAAATATTTTAAAATATCAATTTCTTCCAAAATTCATCAATAATACCCATTTTATATTTAACTGGATATTTGAAACTCAAAAACATTTCCATAATAAGAAATAACGATTTTATTTATATAAAAGGATTACAAAAAAACATATAAGGTCTCGTTACATATCCTTTTATAAGACCAGCATAGGACCTATGTGTAAGGCGTGATATGGTGATAAAATCTTGGGGTGGAACAAAAATCATTGCCCGAGTGGTGATTTCTATCAGCTTGAACTTCTCCCTTAGGATATTCTGTACATTCTTCAAACGTTGAAGTTCAGCATGGGATCAGTCCAGACCAAAACCTAGAGATTCTACTACCTTCCTATGCACCGACAGATTGGCTTTATATGGATCTAGTCTACTGAATGAGTCCATTCAATCTTCTTTCTATATTAATTATCCATGATAACCGTATTTATAAAAACACAACATTAAGATTAAATTTTCATATGTTCATATTGAAAAATGGTCATATAACAGTCGAAACCCAATGGTATCATTTTAATGATACCCACTTCATTAATTATAGGATATAGTTTTGTTGATTATAAAACAAAATAACATAAGAAATTAGAAAAAAATATAATTAATCTATTCAGGTCGTTACAATTATGTATTGTTAGGAAAAATGAACTATGATTCAGTCATAAAGATGGTAGGTTGTACGTATACGTAAGTAAGATTTACATTTTTCTATGATCATAATTGAAAGGAGGAATGTATATTATTATATTTAAAAAAATTTATAATATATGAAATTTTATTCTATTTTTTATTATTATATATATCTATATTTCACTTCATGTGGGGTTGAAAATAATATTACATCACTTCATGGAGGTGGTAGTCCACACCTATTCACAAATGACGCTATCAGTATCTTCTCCATCAAATTGTAAGATAATAAATTATATATTAACCTACCAAAATTATAATTATATCATGAGTGTAATATATCAATTTTAATTCCATGATTATAAACAAACATGAGTGATAGTGATGGAAAATGAATTCCATTTTATTGCCATGTGGTAGTCTGCTAAACACAATAATGATGATTTTGTTTCAAATTTTATAAAATATGAAATAAATATAAGTTGTTCCATCAACATAAAATCCAATTTTTATTGATAATGATTAATTTTTCAATTTATAATTTTTTAAATAAGTTTTCATGGATTTTTAATAATAAACATTTCTCAAACATAATGTTAAAACACTACCTCTTATTTGGGAAATATTCTTTTCATAACAACATAAGACATATTTTATTATTATTATGTATAAAAAAGAAGTCTATAAATATTTTATCAGATATATTAAGGTATATTTGTATGTATTGGACATGAAAATGGGGTTTTATGTGTGAATGAGTGATATGAAGAGGTGTACATTTACAAGATAATGGATAGACACTTTTTGAAATTTTCAATATATCAAATTCGTAAATATTAATTATCA
This sequence comes from Viscum album, assembly GCA_963277665.1. Classification (NCBI taxonomy): domain Eukaryota; kingdom Viridiplantae; phylum Streptophyta; class Magnoliopsida; order Santalales; family Viscaceae; genus Viscum; species Viscum album. The sequence goes on along the minus strand of OY728152.1, from coordinate 2,078,401,870 downwards.
ATTAAAAAAGTATACAAATTGAGTTATTTCGAATGTAAAATTTTTATTATTGAAAATAACCTCTAAATATAAAAATAAAATTTATTATATTTATACCCTAATATATTCATTTTAACTAATATTTTACGCCATTAACACTTATCGTGACAAAAATAATTTTTATATTGGATGAAAAATATAATCAATATGAATAAAAAGAGACTCATAAATGGAATATGGATAATATATTGATTCATATCATGATCAATTGGTATTATATTTTATTTTTTGAATTTTATTTCATTTTATAATTTATTATTTACTATAAAATATCGACAATTTCATTTTTTGGAACTATTTATTAATTTGAATTAAATCTTATCAAAAAACATCATAAAAAGAAATAAAAAGATTTTTTTGAATCCCAAACATATAATTGAAAAATATAAAATTAGTTGATCACATTATTTAACATAAATTATATTTATTTTAATATATTAAATATCATTTTTTGAATATTACATTAATTAATTAATTACGACATCAACATTATATAATATTGTAAGATAATTATTTTATCCCAAAAAATAAAAAAAAATTATCCAATTGAAGATAATTTTTTTTTATTTAAAATTACTACATGTTTTAAAACATATCATCCATATAAGTACAAATTAAAAATTCTACACTTACTGAAAACAAGTGTGTGATAACTTTGACATTTCATTAACTAAAATAACATAAAGTTAATAATCAAATAATAGGAGCGATAAAAAAATAAATTAGACACATCGATTATTGTGATCTATATATACTCCTAAAATAATATTTTTTATGAATTTTAGACATTTTTTTTGTCCTTAATATATTATACTAAACAACAATTTTTTATTAAAACATCACCATGGTAATAAATATTACTGAGGTCACTATTAATATAGTCTAATAATAAGAGTAAATAAACTACCAAATTAAGATCTATGGATTAAAAAAACAAAATTTTTTTTTATAATCAATGTATATAAGTATCAGTATTTAATTTCTTATTAAAACAAAAAATCGCAATGAAAATATGTTTTCCAAAAAAAATCACTTTAAGTAAATTAACGGATTATATCAATTTAGATAAAAACTAATCTAATATTTTAAATTAAAATGAACGAATTAACATTTAAAAATAATCACAAAATATTATTTTACTATCTAAATAGATTAAAATATAATAAAATTTTAAATACAAATAATTATTTTTCACTATTTCATGAAAATTAATTATATTCAACAAAATCTAAAAGATTTATCCAAATATAAATTTTAATTTATAAATTTTACAATGATTTCATTTTATAAATTAAATTAATATATTTGGAATATCAAAAAAATTAATAAATCATATAACTAATGAGTTAAATAAAACCAGTTACTTTTTTATTTTATGAATTAATTAATTAATTTAACATGAAAAGAACTACATAATTCTGGATAAATAATAAATATTAAAATGATATATTTTATCTTTCTATAATTTTTTAAATTCATCTACAATCCTTTTGGAAATTATGTCCTTGTAATTTTGAACATGGGCTCAGTAATCAGGGTTCAACTATTCAAAATACCTTGGTCAGAATCCCATGTTATAAAAAGTGTCATTAAAACATCCATTGGATAAGAGAGATATGGTATGTATGTCGATAATATATTGTATCTTATAATAGGATTACAAGTAAGATAACATTATTGGTAAGGGAAAATATTGAAATAGAAGAAAATTATAAGTCCAAAGTACCGATGGAGAGTGATAGGAAACATGGTCAGAAAAACAAGACATCAAAAAACTGTAAGTATTTGATTGTTTAAATGACCAATTATTTCTACATACGAAATGTAAACATATATAATTTTTTATTAAATATACTTCTGTTATAGTTTATTAATCCATTTTCCTACTATAATAAGAACCAAATGAAATATAATTGATAATTATTATTTAATCGTAAAATTATTTTCATCCTCAATCACATATTTTTTCATGGTGGATGAGTATTCATGATTTTTTCATTAGGAATGATGTAATAATTTTGACTTCTAAAAATAATTAAATCCAAAAATGAATAAAAAACTATCCCTCCTATCATTATAACTTAAAAAAACTAAAAAGTTATGAACTTGCTAATATAATTCCTAAAACTAATAAAACAATATTGTAAGGAAAAATACATCAATCGCTAGGATGAATCACAAACTCCCAATTATCAACCTAAATCAGTCAATAAATAACTATCCATAAAATCATATATAATATTCTAGGTTAATATTGAAACCAAAAAATAAGAATTGCATACCATAGTCTTCCAAAAAAATTATAATTTCTCTCCAGATCATAATAATTACTATTAATGTCTCATACAAAAATGTGCATTCCCTAAACTTATATTCACAAAAATATTCTTAATATTCAATAAGTATACTAAATCTCTATAATTCCATAATATACATTCATGTACGTCCAAAACATATTTCATTCGTTATATCTCATATATAATCCCATAGTGTTATATTTAACATCCTTGGGTATTGGTATTTAAATTTATAGTGATCTTATTTCAAAATAAAACAAGCCACTTAACCAACAGTTTAATTTCGATTTCCATAGTTTCCTATTTTATAATACATATGAAAAAATATTTTAATAACCCATAATTACCTCAAAAATAATTTTCTCTAATTATATCCTTAGTCTCCTTCATATTTGATATATTTAATCCTGAAAAGGCGTTTCTATGACATTGAAATTTTGATCCACCTAAAAATTATAAATCCATGATGGTATCCAAAACACGTAATAATGTATCCAAATCCCAAATGTTGTTTAAACCATCCTATGAAACCAATTGTATCAAACCATACTTATGAATTACATATTTTATTATCTTTGAACTAAAATTTAATTTATTACTACATAAAGAATGTTTTCACTGTATATTTTTATATAATTGAAACAAAATTTTATATAGTAAACCTTTATATTATAGGTGGAAAATTGTAATAAGTATCAATTTATTAAGAAAATAATAATTTTTAAAAATAAAAAATCTTTTATTTTCATGTCATATCATATAATATTTCATTTATGACCACATCCTTTACCTTAAAAATCATAAAATCAAATGAAACTCACCTTCATTTTTTATAGGAGCACATAAATATCAGTAAAGTAGATATGTAGATAAAATTTTTAGTCCTATGAAAAAAATTAGAATCTAGGTAATATTTTCTATTATATTCTATTTAATTTAATGGTATAAAATAAAACATTTTTATATGAAAAACAAACATTTTCATTAAAATATAACCATTAAAATTTATATCATGAAAATAGAAAACCATTTAACAAATTATAACAACACATCAATAAAACACTTTCAAGAATATTTTAATTAGAATAACCATATGGATAACTTAGAAACTAATTATTGGAATAACATAATCCCTACATGATTTATTGTAAAACTATAATAGGCCTAATAATTCATATAAGATATATTTGGATGAACTATTTTTCATGATCATTAATATGGATAATGCATTTATATATTCTCTATCAGGCTCACCAGTGTCATACAATGAGGCTCAAACTATTATATAAGAAGTATTATGCTCACAAATGTTTCATATAATTCACAATTATAATAGCACTAATAAAGAAATTTATGTAATCGACTTTACGTAACAAGACTATATTGGTAATAATTATTTATAAGAACACATTAGGATATCAAGATTACCTTTTTCTTAAAGAATGATGTTTTAAATAAAAAAAGAAGAACATAATAGAGAAAATAATTTCATTAAAATTAAACAAATAAACGTACAATGTAAGCTTGAAATAATTAAATAATCTTGTATGAGTTAAAATCCTTCATATTAAATATGTTAGAAAATATTCCCTCTATATTTTTCAAATATAAAGTCACAATATACCTTTTTTAGAAGAAAAAAATATTACATTAAAAAAAAACTAAAAAGTAAAATAAAAAGTAAAAAATTAATTAAAAAACATTATAATAGTAATAAAATTGAATAAAATTTTATAAATAATGTAAATTAAATATAAAAATCTTTTTAAGAAAACCATTTAAAATATTTTTTTAAAAAGAGAGTCCATTACCATAAATCTGACTTGTCATGAACATTCCCTCCATTTATAAACAATAATCATTGTTTAATTATATACATTATTATAAAAAAATATTGATGTTTTTTATTTCTTTTTATTCCACTTATTTACATAACATATATAATTAATTAATCAGTTAATGTTATGTCAGATTTTTTGACGATATTCGACTCTTAATTCAAGAAGTACTTCAGTAGGTTGATTGTGGTGGTAGATCTCAGCATTATGTCATTTCTAGAATAATATTATCTACATTATCAATTTTATATATTAATTTTAATTTAAATTCTTCTAATTATATACTTTTATGAAAAATGAAGCATGATTGAATCATGGTGACGGTATGTCATATGTACATGGGTGTAACACTCCCATTTTTGGAATGATTATTATGGTAATAAGATAATAAAAAAATGTTCTGAGTATATAAACTATCATATCAATTGTTTAAATATAAATATATATTGTTGTAATAGCGGTTTTCCTATAAAAAAATTAATAAGTACATTTCTATATAAATTATATTGTTAGTTTTTCAAAAAGTACACATACAAAAATAATGTAAATATTAATGTGGAAACTATTTGAATTCTAATGTGTGTACATTGTTTTTCATATAACAATTTATTGAAAATATTAATATATAATGATAACCTCAATATAATATGAGATTAATAAAATATATATGTGATATGGTCTATATATATCATAATAATTTGACATATTTGTTTTTCTAACTATTAGGTAATAGGGTTTTATAATCACTGAGACAAATATTAATGAATTTATAACATGGTGATCTCTTTTAAGTGAGATGATGAGGGCAATTCATGTAATAGGAACACAACTTGCTTCATTTTTCATTGTCTGTTCCTATAAATAAATTTATTTATTTGTCTAATGACATGATATAAATATCAATAATTGACATTTAATCACATACATTTTTCATAAGAAAAAAACAATGATTTTGAAATCATGAATAGGTTACTTTAGTTGGGAGCACCATTATTGGTACTGTATTTGTTGAATAGTAATGATATAATTGTTCTCATTCGAGTTGTGGAAGTAAAATCATGGGAATAGTGTCACTGGATGGTAGTACCATCAAAAATCATAGGTCAAGGTAGAAGAAGTTAATACTATCCAGTTTGATAAATAAACAATATATAATGAATGGAAAATGAAAAAATCCTGTATCATGATTTATGATATATCAATCTAAAAAATAGATGATATTATATAGTATTTATTTATAGGAGAGTTATTTTTGGTATAAATTCTCTTTATCTATTTAGGATCTTTGATGGGTAGTTGAATTCCACTCATTGGCAATTAATATTTTTAACTTCTATTTATATATGGTCATAGAGGGTCACAGACAATATAAAATTTGGGAATCTTCTATTTTCTAATGATTTTGAATATAGGACATGGTGGGCCACCTTACCTGGTTCGAGAGTTGTCCATGTAATCGATCACTAATGAATAAAAAATTTAATTATTATTCGATAAATTAATGATTAGGATAAATTAATTTTTTTAAAATTTTTTACAATTTAGTAATTGAATATATTATATATATTATACAAATGATTCTTATTTACATGTATAGGGGTTATTTATTATTAGCATAAATTTTGATTTGAGTAAAATCACTTGTTATTCTCGCATAATAAATTTGATATATATTAAAATTATTTGATGGAATAGATATAATATTAATATCATGTTTAATTCCTCATAATTGATTATTAACTTAATATTTAGTTTGTGTTCAATATAGGGGGTTGGGGCCTCATATCTGGGTTTTTTGAGTATTCAACTATAAAATTATCCGATTAAATACATTTCCCAAAATATTTCTAGAAATATAATTATATATTCTATATAACACATCAATTTAATGTGATATATTCTATCATCGGGTGATAAATCCATGAGTTCCTTTGATGGTTTTACGTCACGGGATCCTGGTAATCATAATTAAAATGAAGGATTAATTATAACTCTACTACAGGAATCAAAATTTTAAACATGGTGAGTACAAAAATTCATGGTGTATTTGTGGATGATATAGAGAGTTTTGAATTTTTATGATTTAAGGAACAATCTCTATTGAAGATGTTTTGTTTAATGCACCTATAAATTGAATGAGGTGCTTTTTTATTTAATTTATGTTATTTGAATATCTAATGAGAGATCCGCATACATCAATCAGGGCTATGATCAATAGATATGATAATTTTTCTCACTCTTTTGATGTAGGATGTTATATAAATTGCCCAACGTTTTTTTCTCATCACCCTTGTACAATTATATATATATCATTTATGTGAATTGGTGATGAAAATTGAATCACATCGCATCATAGAGAATGTTGTCAACACATAAGTGTGAACATTTTTTATCATTTCACTTTTCATTGATATGTACATAAAATGAAATATTATCTTATTATAATAATATATATTTCATGAACATCAATTTTAAATATTAATACCATTATTATTATCATTATAGAGAGAAGGTAATATAAAACGAACTACATTGGTTCACAAGGCGGTAGTCTGACATACTCATGAATGATGATTTTGATTCCCATTAGATAGAATATAAGATGGATATTGGTTTTTACATTAAAATATAAAATAAAAAATATATTTAGGATATTGTTTTTATTAACATAACAATGTTGAATATGTTTTTTTGGAGGAGGAATAGGTGAGAAACCTATAATATTAAAATAAAATCTATAACTCATATTAAAAAACATCATTTTCATAAAACTTTTTGGACTGAATGATTTATATTATTCCAAAAAAATCATATATAAGAAGGGTGGGGAGATAGTGCAAATTTTTTGATAGTATTTTCTAAGTAAAAGTGTTTTGATGTATGAATAAATTATAAGATGCGTTTTCAATTTATAAAAGAGATGAGTGGAACTCTTCAAATTTCTCAAAATTTTTAATTATTGTAAATTAATTGTAAATAAATAATTACTATAATGTGTGCTATATTGAAAATAAATTGAGTGTGTTTCAAAATAACCATATAAAAAAGTTATACAAGATCTTGCTATATTCCTACTATAATGTTTTGGTTTAACCTCTATTTAAGCATTATAAATCATACAATGAAAATATTAATTTTTAATCATTATGGTTGATATTTATAATAAAAATATAGAATAATCATAAATAAAACTTGTTTTATATTTTAAACATTATACTAAAAACCTAGTTTAATTATTGATTTTTATAAATTTTATATCATAAAATAATTTATTTTTCACTATAAAATATCAATAATTTCAATTTTTAGACCTATTCATTAAATTTACATTAATAATTTTAATAAAAACCATTAAATTTTAAAATTTAACCCTTTTATTATATGGTCATATTTAAATTTTTTTAACATTATATACGTCATGTAATATTTATTTTAGTATTTTTATTAAATTTTATTTATTTTTCCATTAATTTATTAATTACTACATCATCATTTTTAAAGAATTTAAGAAAATTATATCCTCAATATAAATTTAAAATGAATTACCCTCATGAATATAAGTTTTTTTTCATTATGACCAATATTTATAGTCAAACATGTCGTCTTTATTACAAAATATTATCAATTTTAACCTTTTAAAAACTATAATGTGATAAGTTTGACATTATGTTAAACATAGTATTATAGAGGTTATAATCTTATAAAATTTGACAAAAAAATGCAATTAAATATTTTGATGATTATGGTCGATATATCATCATAAAATAATAATTTAGTAAGTTTTTGGATCATTTGTTAACTCTTATAATTTATTTGAAACTAGAATTAATAGATTTATGCTTTACCATGGCAATAAATATTACTAATGATACTGTTCCTATTACCTAAAAATAAGATGGTCATATATACTATATTTAGACCATATAATTGAAATAATGGAATAAATTGTTTATAATTCAATACATTGAATTTTCTTAAATTAATTTGTAATAACACCAGCAAAACCCATTGAAAATTTGTTTTTTCAAAAAAATGAACTTATTAAATTACATTTTTTACTTAATTCATGTATACAATCTAATTTAAAAAATATATAATGTTTTAAATTAATATAAAATAATTAAAATATAAATATAATCCAGAACATAATTCCATCATTGACGAAAATTGAATTACATTCAATTTTCAATAAAAACAATAATTTTACAATTACTTGAAAAACAAATATTATCAAAAAATTATAAAAAAATATTTCTAAGATAATTTTGTAATAATAAAATTTATAAAAAGGTAATTTTTCCAATTAAGAATATATATTTTTAAAATTAATTTATTAAATAAAATCATATATAAAAATAGTTTATTGAAGCCATTTTATTTTTATTTTAAAAATAACATAATAAATTTTATATTAATATTACTACATAATTCGGGAGAAAAATTTTTTAAATAAAATTATATACTCTAAAAATATTTAGTTTTTGAAGAGAAAATATTTCTATTTGTCTTGATAACACCATATAAGAGAATAAGTATCTATCCAATGTAACACCTACACATCTATGCTTCAAGTGGATGGAGTTTGAAAACTATAAAAACACTACCCTGGCCCCTGAGAAATCGAATTGAATAGGCCATATAAACATCATGAAACAAGATAGAAATGATGTATTTATTTAATCTCTAATTTTGTAGTAGAACCAAATAATGATGTGGTGAAAGGTACACTAATTTTCTACACCAAACATATAAAAGTCGTATTTGGTTACTGTCCATCACATTCCCTTTTTTATGAAAAGTGTTCTGAGAATATCAATTTACAACCTTAATATTGGTGAAAACATTCTATCTATAAAAATAATTTGTGGAAATATGATATAATATAATATATAAAACTCTTCTTAAATATGGATTAATTGGAAGTTACTTCATGTTCATCAAGATATTATAACAATGGTTAATGTTAATTTGATTTTGGATATGGATTGCATATGCCAGGGTTGAGTACATATCAATTAGTGGGATTTGGATATCTCAATTAATATATACAACTATCTTTTTATTACTTATCTATAAAATGATGATTACTATATCTATTTAGTAAAAAACTCAATAACAAGGGAAATGCTACCCTGTCATGTGGCACTCTTGAGTGAAATTATTGGTGAAGAATCAAAACATAGTGACATGATTTTTGTACCTGAGTATATTGATATATTTATGAATTAAATAACTAGTCATCCCATAATATTTGAGTTTAAGTATTCAATTAGCCTCATACAATTACTATTTCAAAGAATCAATATAGAATTTTACTAATTCAATTGGGATAATTAATGAATAAACATTATGATATGTTGGATAACAACTTTGTATGTTTGAGATATACAACCTAGGGAGAACTACTATATTTTATATATAATTATGTATCAAAGAAACTATAAACTAAAAATCATGAACTTATCATGATATATTTACTAAAAAACACATCTACCATTTATTGATGATCCAATTGATCATTTATGTGGATTTAAATATATTATAATGATTAAAATTTGATTGGGTTATTATAAATTTAGTGTCTAGAGGGATGATATAATATATATACTTCTCTACATAATGTATAAAACTATTAATTTATACATAATCTATACGGATTTAAAATGATCTTCCAGACATTACATATTTGTTGAAGAGTCATTAAACATTTCCATGACAAATTTGTGGCAGTTTCCAATGATTACATTCTCTTATATTGTATGAGAATGTATGAAAATGAATATAATATAAGTATTTTATATGGACCTTCTGAAAGGAGAAATTATATTCCATGTTTAGTATGTGTAAATTTGGGATATATAATGTTTCCTTCTGACATTGTGTAGTCACATGTGAGAATATATCTGTGGAAACATTAATGATAACATAATCCGAAAAAGGAAGATACAAAGTCATATGATAGAGATCTAGTGTATTCTTTGATAAACTAGATTCTAGTATCTTTTTTAGAAATATACAATGGTTATCAAATCAACTTCATTTTTTTACAAAGATTGGCATAATGTTCCTATAGAAAGTGGAATATGATTAATGTGTTTGGGAGACTATGAAAATTAATGTTTCTACACCTAAACAACACTACCCTATAATGGATATGGGTTATTTATACATACTGATCCTTATATGAAGTTATGGAATTCTTCTTTACATATATTACGATGGTAATTTCTTTTAAATCGTCAAAAATATAGATACTTGATTATAACAACCCAACATATGTTCATTATCGGGAGAACCTAGTATTTTCAATTGAAATGTTTTGGAATAATCACTATATTGAGAAGTGTGATATTTATTACAAATATAAAATTTTAAAGTGTGTATTAAACCAAATTTATTTAAACAAGTTCCTCATTATATTGTTTTAACTAGTCAAGAGAAATGATTTCTCAAAATATTACCATTTTGGTGAGGAAAACTATGTAGTAGATTCCCTAGGTAATAAGGACAATTAAACCATATCCATGATGAGGATTGAAAAGTACTCAATAATCATGTATTTAGAAAGGAATAATCATGAAATATTAAGGTAGGGATATAATTCATGACTTTCATATATCGTTTATCAACCATCCATTCATATAAATATCAGTTAAGACAAGAAATATGATGCATATTAATAGAAAATTGATTTCTGTATTCTAGAGGCTAGCCATGATATATATTAATATGTTTTATAACATTAATATTTATACTGTCCTAACTTGATATGAATATGAATATTTTTATGATCCCTTTTTTTCATCTATCTATATTCATACAGGTAGCCTGAATGTTTATAGACATCTAATGAAAAACATTATTTTGGAAAATATTTAAAGTGAAATAATTGAATACATATCTTGATGTTTGGTATTCTATCCATTAATTTTTGAATGAAAAAATTGTGTATGTTGAAACCATTAGCCATACAAATCTATAAATGGGAAATATTCCATTTTTTGTTGAACTCCTAAATATTTCTAACGTCCATAATTCCAATTACGTTAGAGTTGATTACATTACAAAGTATGTTAATTTTATTAAAATAAAATACAATATATCTATTGACTACCTCTTGGTGATATTCATAAATGATGTGATGAAACTACATGGGGTTTCACACTACATTGTATCTTATTAAGATATGAGGTTTGTATTGAGGTTATGGAGAAGTATTAAGAGGGAATTTGAGACATGGGTTAGATTTTGAACATATTTCCAACCTATAAGAGATGATAAATCTAACAATACAATACAAACTCTAAAAAATAAATTGAGATCATGATCAATGGAATTCAAATGAGGATGTAATAAATACCTATACATGGTAGAATTCTCATATATTAAAATTTATCATTCAACCATTTATATGACACCATATGATGTTCTATGTTGGATGATATAAAGGTCCTTATCTTATTGTAATGATGTTTGATAGATGATGATTAAAGGTATTGAACATTTCTATGAAATGATAGAGAATGTTTAAACTATAATCATTAATTTAAAAAAATCACAAAGATAACAGATGACATAACAATAGAATATTTTTTTCACACACGAGTCAAAATTTTATGAGAATTTATTTCTCCAAATAAAACATTGTAAGTGGGTTATTATAATTTTTGATGATAATAAATTTATCCCAAGGAACATTTATCTTATTTATATCCTTGATCTAGTTAGGGAATTAGACTGTCACTTATAACTTCATCCAAACCTATTTGAACAACAAGATGTGTTCCATGTGTCTACTTAAATGATATAACTATAAGACTAATAAAGTATACATAAAATAGAATCCATCCAATTGTAACATGATCTATCAAATTATGAACAACCAGTGGAGATCCTAGATCGAAGAGACAAGGTGATTCAAAACAAGACAAGTCATCTAGTAAATATTATTTAGAGGAATGATATATTTAAATAAGTTTCATCCAAAACTACGATTAAATGAGATAAAAAACAAAAAAAAATTGAAAGAAATAAAAAATTATAGTTTGAAATTATTTAATTGCTGTTGAATTTAACAACTAATGAATTTTGAAATTATTTTTCTCTCTAGATTATTTATATACCTATTTCATGATTTAGAAGCAACAATGAACTAAAATGATCCAACTAATAGAACATAAATATTTTTAAGAACTATATAATAAAATTAAAAACATATAGTAAATAAAAATATATTAATCCATCATAAATTAAAATATCTACAAGATAGATAATTAATTAGATGTTTTATTAAATTAAAATTTCCATACTAAAATAAAATTTAAATATTTTAAATATTTTTCTAAATAGTTAAATGGGAGAATAATAAATAATATTATATTATATTTTAGAATATAAAATAAAATATTAACATTATGTAAATTTAAAATGTTCAAGAAATAATAAAAAACAAAATTCATTTTACATCATTTTCGATAAACGAAGTTCTTATTTAAATGTAATTTTCATTAAAAAATATCATAACCTATTTTTAATCATAGTTATATAAAACTATATTTATTTTTGGATTTTAAATGTCATGAATAACATATCCTAAAATTTGATGATATTTTTTTAAAAATAATTTTTCAATGAATACTGAAATAAACAGTTGTCCCAAATATAATAAATTATTTTTCCATTATTATTATAAATTTAATGAAAATAAATTTTCGAATCCTCTTTCACGAATTTTTTTAACTAGAATTATATTTATTTTCTTATAAAATTATTATATAAATATTACTATTCATGTAAGAAAATTTTTTAAAAAATATTTTAATATATTATACATTTATTATATTAATATTAATTTATTTCAATTTATAAATTGAATCAGAAAAAATAGATTCGAAATAATTAATATTTTCCAATAAATTAATGTTGAACAATATATTTACTCTTAATAATAAGGAATATTTTACCATAGAATTTTTTTTACCATTTTAATATATTAAATCAGAAAATTAATAATTCAAGCGATAAAGGCTATGAAACAAGATGAAAACATGTTTCTAATTTGGGTGTTTATTTAAAGAACCAAAAATTTTAATTTATATTTGTTTCCTTAATAAGTATTTGTCCCATATTATACAACATTATAAATGTAAAAATTAATGGGAAACTAAATATTATATATCTCATAAATAATGATAGTTAAATTAGTTATCTATGAAACCAATTAAAATTAAATACAATACAACTGGATAATGAATGTAAAATTTAATATATAAAATGGAAAAATAAGGGTCACCCCAATCTTCTATAATCATATTAAATACTATAAATTATATAAAAATGGAAAATACATATGTAAACCAATCAACATTTCACTATATGTAAATATAACCTTAAGAAGATATTTGTTGTGAATTTTTGAGTTAATAAATGAAGTGGAATATTTCGGGAATAAAAAGAAATGTGACCATTGGGATTCTACCATTAGATAACAATTGGTCAATATGATCATTGGAAATCATAACATGGGTTTATAATTTTATGATTATAAATAATTTATATATGTTTTAATGATAATTGATAATTAGTACCTAAAGGATAATCAATAGACCCATACATTAGTGTCTTGCAGTTTCAATACCAATTGTACTTACATGGAATAGAGGTAGAGTCAATGGGGTTTTCCCAGGACCAATCCCATCATCAGTAGAAACTAAGTGATTATTGAATATAATTATTTATGGGATACGTTCATGTTATTAGAGATTAGCGCTTCATCTGTGTTATCCAATCTACCATGATAAACATACAATTTTCAAAAAATACCCTTGTGGTGTATGTGGGTGAAATAAGTTATTGCATGTCTAGAAATTAGTAACATAATTTTGATTTTATTTTGTATTAAATAATTTCTATTCTATCATTTCACTTTATTAAATAATTTTCTAAATAAAATTTCTGTTCCACTAACATGAATTTGATAATTTATTTTTTAGATGCAAATAAAAACTTTTATTTATTATTTACAGAACATATAAATTATTTTAAAAAAACATTCTGTTTATAATAAAGTTTTTTTAGTAAAATATGACCATTTAACACTCTAAAATAAATATATATCATTTAATAATTACATAATGGCCAAGTATTTTTTTATTATCATAAAAAATTTTAATGTTCTTTAAAAACAATTATTTTTAATAAATAATAATTTTAATATTTAAAAAAAATTCATATTAATATTTTTATAACGATAATTAAACATCATATTTGAAATAATTATGGTGATATTTGGTAATGGAAAATTTATGGGAATTTTTTAAAATACTTTTATTTCTTCAGGAACAATGACAATATAGATTTTGGTTTTCATTAGGATTAATGAAAATCAAATTTATATCTTAATGATGTTATAATTAAATTACAAAAACATGTGAACTAAAATATGTAATGCTAAATAAATTAGTTTATTAATATATTTTAATCCATTTGAAAAAAAAATAACTAACATCCCAAGTTAATTATTTGAAACATTGAATATATAAATATTTCATGGTGAAAACATTACTTTTCCTTGAAATAATAATAATATAGAATGACATTTTGTTATTCAAGATTAAAATAACTTAAATTTTTTCCCAAATGGTCAATAACATGAAAAAAACTTCGGTAATCCAAAGCATATTCATTATCCTTAACTTATATATCTAAAATTATTATTTGACAACTATTAAACCAATCCTCCACTTTTTCTATAAATACACACCCATTTCACATATAAACATACCTCATAATACATCTTATATAAATATCTATAAATATTTCTTTCTAAGGAGTCCCCCTATGTTTACCTTTGTCCCCCAAAGTCCCAATCCTGATGATTTACGAGAAACTCTTCTATGTAAGGTAAATATCCTTACTTTCTCTTTTATTCAAGGACATATTTTGGTGTATGTATTACAAATGTTATGATTACTATATTTTTTTACCCTTTTAATACTACCCTTAGTGAAAAATAATATTTTATCGTTGGGATAAACTAGTCCTATTTCAATTTACACTTTTCAAAAACATTATGTTATACCCTTCATGCTCCAAATTTACTTCCCATATTTTTTTCTATAATTAATAGATTATGAATTTTTATTTTCTATTTATTATAAAATTAACCACATTAATTTCTAGGATTATTCAACTATTTTTTTAATTGATCTATTTGAGTTGGGGATATACACATTAAAACTCCATATTTCCTTTTTGGGTTAAAAATGACATAACACAAGTACAAAATAATTTTTTTACATCATTTTTGTTTTGCTTTTAAATGTCAGTTTCTAGTCAAAATTACTGAAAGTGATGTTAAAAATATGATTTTTTACATCACATATTTATTAAATGGAAGTTAAAATAGGTTTTTACGGTTTTTAACAACAGTTTCTAAAATAATGACGTCAAAGACATTCTAAAAATGGCTTTAAAACCCCATTTTTATGTTTGTTTTTGAAAAAGTCGACGTCAAAATTTAATTTTTTATGTCAGCTGTTTAAAAATGAAGATAAAAGTCATTTTCAATTATGCATTTTAAATAATTGAGATAAAAATTGTTTACCATCATGTAGAAAATTTTTTAATCTTTGATTTCACAGGTTGTAGAGCCTAGACGAAGTTACAGATCAAATGTTATTACCATAAGAAGTTTGATATTTTGTTCGGAAATAGGAGGAACCATATAAATGATTATTTTAATAGACAATGAACTGATATACTTCCTATATAATATGGAATGGAGACACCATGGGGATGATGAATCCACTAACTCGAGTTATGAACTATAACATGTATCAAGTCAAGAGACCAAATTCAATGTGAAGAGAAAAACATTTCATTAATTACTTCATGAATGAACAACCACCTTCTTCTAGTGTATCTACTTACGAAATAATTATTGAAAAATGGAAAATCTCTATAAAAAAAGTAATTTTCAGTATTCACTTATTCACGTAATGTTAAATACAACATAGAGGTATACATGCTTAAAAGGATAATCTTATCATTGGGTGAAACTAATTAAAAACATGAACCCAAGAAGGGAGATTGATGTAATGGAATTATAAGAGATTAGGCGAATGATTTAGAGAAAATATTTTCAATGTTATATGTGAAACAAAATGGAGAAATAATTCCTAGTGAGGAAGAAAAATTAAAATGATTAAATTAGATGATATGATATGGAAATTAGAAAAAATTCTCAATGGAACATTAAATTTCTTATAGACATCAGGGGAAAGGTTGATATATTATTAGATGGACTGATACACCCTTTGTGAGGAAATATATCAAATCAAGACTGTGAAAGATATTAAGCAATAGTGTGGATATTAGTGAATGTTGATTTGGAATTTTATGTGACCCTGGGGTCATGATGAAAATATGTAATGAAGAGAGAATATGATAAAAACTCATGGAATATATTTTATTCATTGTATATTTGGAAAGATGGTTCAAATTTCCATGTAAATAAATTGTAGTAAAAATTATTCAGCGAACTACATTCTGGGTTGTGGAATGTGCTATAATTGCTGAAGATCTGGGCATATAAACTAAAACCATCATTATGAGGTGAGGAGTCAACTTTTCAAAAATAATGACGACGGGAATATGGTTCATTCCTATTCAAAAGATCAATATATTATGTTTGGATATCTTTTGTAATTTTTAAATTATAACCAAATCAGATTCTAATAGGGGAAACCACTATCAACATTAGAATATTCCAATAGAAAGAGGTTGATAATTTTATATCCTTATGACTGATGAAGAGTCCCAGAATGATGTGGTTTTTGTTGCACTCATTGTTCTCTCAATGATAAAATGTACATTTTTGGATTCTAGTTCTACTCATTCCATTATTTATTTCATGTTTTCAACGAGCATCTATTCAGTCCTTCAAAATATAGAGGTAGATATATTAATCAATAGTCATGGAGGGATAATCATATCATTTTCAGTTTATTGAAACTATATTATTATCTTTAATTAGTACAATCTCCTCACAAATCATGGATCCATTCCCTTAGTGAAAAAACAACAATGTACAAGGGTTGAATATTCCATCAAAGTATAATGTTAAGATCAATTAAAAAATTAATAAATCTATAGTAGTCTTGAATGGAAAACATATTATTATTTTTAAGGAATAGATATCTCATACAATGATTTGTCTATAAGAACCACCAATAGCCATCTTTTTTAGATGACCAGTTAAGATGGAGGTGGAAATGAATGTTTAATGGAATTTAATGTCCATATAATTATGGAATAAATTGGAATATTTCTTGAATTTTTTCCAGTAATATGCCTAGAAATGAAGTTATTGTTTTCCATTGAACTCATACAATGATCCATATTGATATCGAATACCCCATATAGAATTTAAAATAAAGAGTTAATGGTATTAAAGGTAAAAATTCAAGTTCATGTGGATAATGGATTTATACGACCATGTGTGCCATCATATGTGGAACCTATTCGATTTGTGAATATGTAGAACTGATAAATGGGGCTATGCATTTGTTATAGAGAAATTATAGTATCAATGTGAAAAAAAATCAGCCTTTATCATGAATGGATTATTTATTTGATAATCATCGTGGGGTCCAATTATTCTTCATGATTTCCTTCTGATCTAGGAATCATCACTTTTGGGTGAAGAAATAAGATATTCTAATAACTGCCATCTGAACAATATATTGTAATTATAAGATTGTTATTATTCTCATTTTCGTAACTAATTACCCTTTTATATTTATTTATTTATTTTATATACTCTTTACGTACAACATTGATAACTTTGTGGTAGTTTATATTTATGATTTAATGATATATTTCAAGTGCTGCAAGGACCAGGAAGATCATTTAATGGTTATGTTGATAACTCTAAGGAAGTTGAAGCTATTTATAAAATTCATAAAATATGAATTATGGTTTCAAGAAGTTTCATTATTGCAGATTATTCTCATCAATGAAGGATTATTTGTTAACCATATAAAATCAAATTCTATCATGGTTTGGCCTCATCCAGTAACACTAACTGCGATTCACAGTTTCATTGGTTAAGTGGGACATTATATATGGTTTTTGAAAAATGATTCACAACATTATAATCCACTAAAAATGTTAATAAATAAGGGAAAACATTCATCTTTATAGATAAAATCTCATGATATGTATTGTCTTATTTGTGTCCTAGAGCTAGATGAATTTTTCTTCACAAAAAATATGGATGTACTATCTTTATAGGAAAAAATGTTATATATACACAATCTACTAAAGTTTGAAGTATATTTTCATCAATAAGGAATCGAACTTGAAACATGGTATGTGGTAATAAATTCATAAACATTACAAATTATCGATTAATTAACACAGTAGAAGAGAAAACAATGTTGTTGATGGATTAGTTAGGAAATATCCTATTGTGCTGGTAATCATGATGACTCCATGAGATCTTTTGATAAAGGATCTAGTAAAGTTTTGGATGGGAATCATAAGGGTAGTACATCATCAACACTATCCTAAATTATTTCTCGACCATAATTACTATATAAGATCTAGAACCATTAGAGAGATGATCCTTTGTTACTAAATAAGATAAAGGGTGTGAAAATTGGGATGTTTCATATGTTAAATATTGATCAAGAATATATGCTAAAAATTTACACAATTCTATATTTCCATCAATATCAACGATCAAGAAGGGACAAATGGTTGAAACTCATAGATCTATATTATTTTGGAATTTCATCAGAACAAAAATGTATAGAGGTATTTATGATCAATATTGGTGGGATAATATGAAATGGGATATTACTTATGACACTGCAAGGTGATTAGTGGGTCAACAAGCTAATGTAAAGAGATAACCTCATATAGTTGAATTTCAACCACGACCCATACGTACATGGATGTGGGATAATATCAATATGGTTATCATCACTAGTCTCTATAGAATATCCCAATGAATCAATATGATATTGGTTATAGTGGATTGACTCACCATGACTTCCCATTAAACACTATTTGAGAGGATATATGTCTTGACCAAAAAGGCGTGATTTAAATAAAGTAACTGGTGAGGTTTCGTGGGATTTCTAGTTTCAATCATTTCTTATTATGATTTAATGTTCATATATAAATTATAGAGATATCTTCAATATGATCTGAATATGTAATTGAATTTAGGTATGGCTTACCACCCCCAAACTAACGGGTAATCCTGAAACCATATAGATTCAATGAGCCACCATAACACACAAGACATATATCTATCATCATGTATTATACCTCAATCCATTATATCACATACTATGATTAAGTAACACAAGCAATCATATCCTATACACATCATATCTATACCAATTAGTTGGATTTAGTATCATGTAATATATGTGTGTGAAATGACTACAATCAAAAATAGTTGTCTAGAAGCATATACTAGGAATCTAACTTCCACACATACAATAAAAATTAGCTACTAATTGAATATAGTTGGTCCATAGGGGGTAGTCATTCATCAATTCTCTAATAGTGATTTTGGAGAAAACACCCACCCAAATTCCAATGGGTGTCAGTTTCCCAAACCAACATATTTGCGATACGTTATAAAATTAATAAATATACATGATATAATGAATATCACATGAACATTATGGGAATAAAATGGTCTTATATTCAACTATATTAATCATCACTCTGACTCCTAGATGTGAATGTTAAGACCAGATATCCTATAAGCGTGCTAGAATTTATTAAATTGACGTTATCTAATTCATTCTATTTTATAATTTTTTATGTTTAAAAAATTTTGTACCCATTAATTAACCATTTATATTATTACACATTAGAATACATTACATTACATTAAGTTACATTTCATTTTCCATCAATGTGAAGACTATGCCCCCAGGAATAACCCAAACAAAGACCATGGTTTAAAATATTAAAGCCATTATTGAATTTTTATTCCACCATCAACCAACCACCATGGTTAAAATTTTAATCAATCATTATTTTCATTATTATATATTTAGGTAATATATTAAAACAATATTAGGATATGAACACTAGGATACATTCAACCATAATCATTCATATGCCTCATGCGGTATATAAATGAATGTTGATAAAACAAGAAACTCTATCATTAGCCATTAAATAGATCCAAAAGAGATAATCTAGATTCACAATATCTCATAAATAAGTATAACCAGCTTTAACATATCCTATTATCTCAAATAACTTCCCTAACACTGACATGCATATATAGAGGCATCACTGCATTAAATTCATCAAATTCTACAACATCATCTAAGGCTCCAATCTCGAATATATAACATTGACCATCCTAGTATCAAAAATTATATTATTAAATCACATCCATGCCTCCCTACCCAAAATAACATGTCATTCCTTGAGGCCCAACCATTGGAGGATCAAAAGCCAAAGCTCATAACTATATATCATCACTAATTAGTAGGAAAAAATGTAATTAATAGGAATATTGGGAAATAAAAATAAGGAATCTGGACATCTAATAAAAATTATATCTCTTGGGTCCAAAAGAATATACTCAAACGTCTTAATAAAATGGAAAACTGATGCCCAATTTTTTTTCTTTTTTCACATAAATAGTTTATATTCCAACGTGAATTAACTAAATCATTGTTTATATGATCCAACAATGGGAAACCTAATGTATCAATCTATAACATGACATAAATGAAAAAACAGGCGTCATATTAAATATCATTTATATTAGTCAAATTAAATTTCATTTTCATTTAAACAATTATAATTTCTATAGTTTCATTATCAACAAATTATAAAAACAACTTGATTTCAAACATGCATCTTAAATAATTTATAAACAAAATTAATTAATAACTAATTCTGGAATTATGTTATTTATTAATTTCAATATGATACACCAATAAAATTAATTTTATTACGATATAATGCATAAATATAATGCTATAAATAAAATCAAGATGCAAACCTTTATCATTTAATAAATTAACAACATTGTCAACATGTGATCATTATAAAATTTATTAATCTAGTTAAATGTTCTTTAGATCAACCCCAATATCCTAAAATTTTATAAAATAATCTCAATTTATGATTTCACAAAAATAAAATTATATAATAAATGAATCATATTCCTTAAATGTTTTTAATGATCTTCACATGTTAACACATGACATCATGGATGTTAGATCACCTTTGTCAATATAACTGCATATATTTGTTGATTTTGTGACACAATAACCCCATAAAAATCAATGAAAAAACACATTACATACATTGGTGATATTCTTACTTCACATGGAATGAAGAAACAGGAGTAAAAATGATCAAACTAGGAAAAAAAATCTAGGAAACTAAGAATGAATGCTGATTAGGATAGCACGGATCAATGATAGAAGGCCGCTGATTGATTCATATTGATGGGATCTCAAAGTACCAATGAGGTGATTCACTGGACAACATGAAAATTTTATGGACGTTCAGTAATCCATAGGTTTTTTGAAAAATGAGAGTAGTTATACAGTTTAAAGATGCACTACATTTGGAATGTACATGACATGTAATCTGATTTCACATCTTGTTTCCCCGTGGGTTATGATTACATTGAAAAAATGTCACCTTTATGTTATGTAACCCTTAACAATTACACATCATGAACATACCCTTCAGAATTCTTGAAACGCTATTTCACATCACGTGACTTTACATCATGTGAATTCTTCCCTCTTCCACACTTTTGTAGCCAAAACCCTCTAACCCACATCCAAGACTCCAACGAGTAATAAAATCCTTAGATACATGAAAAGGGTCTCTCAACATAGATATAGACACCATATTTAGTTAAAAAATTAGAAAATTATCACTGTGGAGAATCCAAAATAAAACTAGAGATGTTAAAAAATTGGTATTCTGAATAAATAACTAATGGGATAACTCTGAAATATATCAAAATATCTGAATATCAACCAACTAACTTAGTAGAAACAAGCACAATACAATTCATTAATAAAAACTAGACATGAAATCTTAGGGGACATTCCTCTCAAATGAGAATAACAAAACAAAAATAAACAAGCGGGAATGATCTCATAAACAAAAAGGATCCACAACCAAAAGAGAAAAAAATTACAAGAGAATATATAAACGTCATTGATATTGGATTACTGAGCATGCATCTATGACTCAGTTTCCTAGGTACTCCACTCAACTCCACTTATCATCAATAAGACACGAACCAAAGGACTATAATTTCCAAGAAACACCATTTCTTGGTGGTTTTATATCTTCATAGTCTTTTCCTTTAGGGTTTAACTATTATTAAAATCAATATAATCCCAATTGATTACATTAGGGTGATCGTGATGAAGAAAAATGAGATAAGACATATGAGAAAATGATGCATCTGACTCATATGTGGGGGATGTGCTCTCTGATATTCCACAACTCATACATGACATGGCCCCTCAAAATTCTCAACAAACTATGGAGAAAGCCTACTCCCATGGAGAAACCACACATACCCATGATGATTAGTGACCTTCTGGAACATGTGATCTCAAACTTTTAACTCCAAAGTAATCCTATTATGAATATAATTTTATTTATAACAATATTGCACTACGTTTATCCTCTACTGAATCACCAGGAACCTGTCTATCATATTTTGTATGGATCCTTCAATGAAAATTTCAATATCACTAACCCAAATCCATCACAATGTAGAATTTAATGGTTGTCCATACAACACCTCAAACTATATAAAAACAATGGTGGTGTGAAAACTATCACTATAAGAAAACTAAAACAATGGTTTGGTGCCTCATACATGGCTCTATAAATTATAGGATTCAAGAGAACAACATTCCATCAAGAGTCTAGATGGTCTATTATGTCTGACCATCCATCTAGGGTAGAAAAGTTATTCATTTGTACGACTGAGAACCAAAATCATTTTAGAGTCATATCCAAACCCTAGATGTATGATGATGATCTAGGTATTAAATTAACTTCCTCGAGTCTATGGAGTCACACAAAATCCCCTACATTGTGTAGTAAAAAACACATCATTGTGCTAGACTACATGATCGCTATAATGTGTGATGATTTTTTCAAACAATCCACTATCACCCATATTGAATCATATCCTCTCTGATTTTTGGTAAAATCTATACTGATTTCCATTGATAAATACTACAACATACACTAGGGATCATCTAACGGCTCGAGAATTTGACCATAAACAGGTGCTCAACCATCACTTTATGGAAAACAAAATACTGAGAAAAATTCTCTAAAACTACATGCTTCAACCCGAACCACCAAAACTGGCCTCTCAATGTTAACACTATTTCTCATTGGGATTAACAACCACTAGAAGACTACAGAACGACCACTGAACCATCTAACAGAACAACAATGGAATGGAAATCCATCACTAAAACAACAAAAACTGTTTTCCCTCCTCAAACAACCATTAATATCATCACTAGAAATAAAATCATCCCCTCTAGACCACAACCCATGAATCCCAAAATTGGGACTCCTCAACATATTCCACTAAATATTATTTCAACATCATATAGATAAAGAAACCTTATACCTAAAAACTATATTATATCATGATGAATCTCTAACTGTTTTTTAATCACTATCCAAGAATCACTTGATTCATGCACAATATTACTATATGACATCGAACTCAACATAATAGCTACAAAATACCATTACCAAAATAATATGATTCCATGAATTCATAATCCAATAATAATTACATTAATCGATGCTAACATAAGGACATGTCACATTAAGATAATAAATACCTCAAGATCTTATGATGGCTAAATACCAAAAAAATCTCATGGATGCGGTATTGTCACCAAAACAGAGAATTTAACACAACTTCTTCCAATAAAATATCAGGGGTGGAAAATTTGAAATCATGGGGATGTAACCACCAATACCCTTATGAGACAACCAATATCTAATGATTCAAAATAAACCCCATTCTATGACTAAAAACATCATTGAAAAAAAATTGAACTTCCTATGTAAGAAACCACATTACTAGAATGCTAAACAATATATCCATTAATTACTCAAAATATTCTGGATACTGGTCAGACCATAATATTTCATAATTCATTATAGTAAAAGTTGTCATAGGAGTCACAAATTGAGATAAACTAGCTATGAACTTCTGTTAACATCCAACAAGACAAGAGAAACTCCATACCACTTCCACTATCTTGGGGGATTACAAATACACCCCTAAATCTATCTTTTAATAGTCCAAAATTACTCAATAGATGTCTACCACATTCCCTAAAAAACGTAAATAATAATATTAAAAGAAACACATAGAAAATTTTAAGAATATATAATCACGACAATGACCTCCTAAAATGTAACATCCCAGATCTGGAACCCACACAATGGGTTCCCTGAACCTGGTTGGTCATATGACCTCAAGCGCATTTCCCCAAACGCCAGAGGCTGCCGACTAGCAGCGAGGGACCATGTTAGATAGTGGGGAAACTATGCCATCATTTGACATAGTGTATCACAGTAGAAAAGATATACAACATATAACAGTGGAAGTAGCAAACAATACGAACTAGTAATGATCAACTGCAATAAAAGATATCCAACAGTTTTATATATTGATGCAGCATATAACTATTTCTATGATACCTGCCAAAATAGGATACACTGAAATACAATAAAATACAAATAAAGTATAAGTACAGTAAAACAAAACATAACAGTGCAACAGGAACATAGAGGCATCACAATCCTAAGCACGGTCCCATGCTCTCCTAATCCTCTGCAACAATCATGTACCTGTGTATGGAACCCTAACCGTATTGACACATGCTGCAATATATTCTGTTTGGGTTGAAGGCAAGTCCCAAACAGGGGGTGAGAAATAAATCACTATAATAAACAACCAAAGGCCAGTGCCCAACTGCTAGTGAATATATTAAAACAACGGTGTGAAATAATAAAATACAGTAAACTAGTATGTAATCAACTTAATTTTCACCACCATTTACATTGAAATTTTAATATTCTTTTAAAAATTCTACATAATTTCATTCTAAGCTAATCAGAACCATGCCCTCAAGCTAATCGGAACCCTGGCCTCAGGCTAAATGTAACAATTCCCCCGTGCTAATATAGTCATTCCCTCAGTCTATATATCACCAAGCCCTCAGAAAAAATATCACTTTTCCCTCAGGCTAATATAACCATGCCCTCAGGCTAATATAACCAAAACCTCATTCTAATTAGAACCATTCCCTTAGGATAAAGTAAAACACTGCCCTCAAGCACAAGTAACCGGGATGACTGAAATGCATAGTAAGCTATTTTATACCAAATTTCCTCTCATGAAAACATTAAACATGGAATAACCATGATATACCATTGGGTGTCCAGGACAACAAGCTAAACAGAAGAATGCACCCCTGGTGTGGCCCCTGATCCAAGCAGTGATCCCAAACAATAGTTTAAATTTATCATAAGATTATATATACAATTATAGATATCTTATCTGCAAATTCATCAACCATAAGATTCCCCAAACATTGGTTCGTAGCACAATATTACTCAAAAATCAACTGAACAGTTGGAATGAACACCAGAACACCTACCTCGATCACCCCTAATGGATATACGCAAACAAAGCCTCCGGAATCATCCGTGAATGACATAGAATGGGGATAAACATTCCCAAATTCAACCTCAAATAACATTACATTGAGAAATAATCAGTAATAATGTCTCTAGGAGAAGGAATATCAAGCTAGTGTTGTTCAAAGGAGATCAATGGCGTAGTAATCAAGTTCTCGATGTGCGTTCGGTATACCTTCCAAGGACCGACCATCTCTCTCACCCTCCAAATGAACCCACTACCTCATCTGCAAAATGAGGAGCTACTCTGTATTGTAAGAGAAAAAAATAAACTAGACGGTATGTACTCTCATGTACATGTCATCTACATTTAATTTTTTTAAACTGTTCCTTTGGAGACTTTTTTCCATTATGACACTATTTATTCATCGACATGGGTACACTTAATGTATTCTTGATTACACGACATGTACTATCGCTCTGCTTGCGGCTACCTCATCCTCAATACTATTCACCTACCGACAGATTACATGGTATTTAAATACTAAGTACATAGCCTATAGTCAGTTTTTACAGCCTTCATCACCAATAGGATTACACACCCTATGTACTCATCCGACACAGTCAAAGTACACAATGTGTGGAAAATTATATGGTGTGTACAGAAAACATTTGGTATTTTTCACCATTTTAATTATTTTCATAAAAACACTTAATGTAAAGGGAAAAGAAGAAATGGGTACCTCAAAAATAAGAATGGGGTTCTTACAAATTCCCCCCCCTTAAATATATTTTTCCCAGAATTTCCTTTCCAAAGGTGGTGATGATACAACTGTGAAAAAGTCTAGACACTGAGCACGTACATCGGTCTCCCACTCCCAGGTTTCATAGTGCACTCGACCATGCTGCCATAACACCCAAATCAGAGGAATTGACTGGCCTCAGAGAACCTTCAACTCCAATCAACAATACGAATCAGATGCACCTCAATGGATGCATCTACCTGATGCTAAACCTCCATAGGCTAAAAAACAGTAGATGAGTCTCAATGATAGTGGAATAGCATAGATACATGAAAGACACCAGGCATGGGATGGTTCGTCCCTAGTAACTAAAACGGGTAGGCAACCGACCTGACTCTCTCAAAAAAATTTAATGGCCCCACATACTTCAATGAAAGATTTCGGTGTCTCCTGATCCACATGTTTCCCAGCCTCGGTGAAACATGAAAGAAAACATGATCCACAACCCGAACACCAAGGGGGGTCTGCGGCGATCAACAGAAGAAATATAATGAGAATGTGATGTAGCCATCCGCTTCTGAATAAACTTAACCTCCTCGAAAGTCTCATGTACAAGATGTTGTCCCAGTAATGCTGCCTCACCATCCTCTAACCAGCACAAGGGTGATAAACATATCCAACCATATTAAGCCTTGTAAGGTGAAATCTCAATAGTTTCCTGAAAATTGTTGTTGTAGGAAAACTCGACCAGCGGTATATGCTTCTCCCAGGAACCCCCAAAGTCCAGGACACATCCACGTAACATGTACTCAAGCACCTGTATTGTACGCTCTAACTAGCCATCGGTCTGACGGTGGTAAGGTGTGCTCACAACCACCTGTGTACCCAGTTCCCTCTAAAAACACTTCTAGATACCCGACGTAAAGCGGGTGTCCGTATATGAAATGATTGAATGAGGACCCCCATGAAGGCATACTATCCCTCAGATATACGAATTTTCGAGATCATAAACAACGATGGTCTCCTTGATCACCCAAAGCTACCTTCATAAGTCTGTCCTCCAAAACCCACATGGAATCACTTCCTCGAGGTGACCATGGAAACCCGATCAATAAGTCCATCAGGACATCATCCCATTACCACTTCGGAATGGGTAAATATTGTAACAGTCGGGCTAGACTCTGAAACTTCACCTTCACCTACTGACAGGTGGACCATCTTGCAACTAAACCATCTACTTCTTATTTCTTACCCAGCCACCAATACTGAAATCTCAAGTCACGGTACATTTTGGTAACTCCAGGATGCACTGCCCAAGATGAAGCATCAAACTCTTGCATCAGCTCCTCGCGTATATCCCCTTGAACACACACTCATCCATGGACACACAGTACCTTGTCATCGCCCATCGTCTAACTAGGAGGAGAGTCCACACTTGACTCCGACTCCCATAGTACTAGACCTTCAGAACAAAATAGCAGTATCATCCTCACTATATCAAGAGGGTAGAAGTCATAACTATGGAAGAAAAATTGTCTCACCCATGACTATCGTGCACCTCCAAATGCATCTCTGAGAACAAAGCCATGAGCTTCCACACACCACTAGCGTCCTGCACTGCCAGTGTCTGAGTCTTTCTGATCAGAGCATCATCTAGTGCATTACCCTTACCATGTGTATAAGCTACCTCAAAGTTGAAGGACTGAAGGTAATCAACCCACCATTGAGGTATCAGATTCACCTCACGCTGATAAAAGATGAATTTGAGACATTTTTTGTCAGTAAATACCACAAAGTGCCCTCCCAAGAGATAATGTCTCCAACAAGACAACACATGAACAACTGCATCCAACTTTAGATCATGCACTGGGTAATTACTCTCAGGTGGCCTTAACTGCCGACATCCGTTCTCAACAACTTGATCTAACTACATCAACATTTCTCCCAGCCCAAAACCTGATGCATCACAGAAAAAAATATAGATCTTCCCCTGCTCTGGAAGTATCAGGACTGGTGCTGATGTCAACCTCCCCTTCAGCTCCCGAAAGGCTATCTCACAAGATTCTGACCAAACTAACTTCACAACCTTCTAGTCAAACCTGTCAATGGTGCTGCTAAGTGGGAGAAGTCCTTTATAAATAGACTGTAGTAACCCACCAGCCCATGGAAACTCTGTATCTCAAACATGTTCTTAGGATGCACCCAAGAAACTATTGTTCTCACTTTCTATGGATCAACTAAAACTCATTCCTCTAAGATAATATTACCAAGAAGTGTATCTGGTCCAACCAAAAGTGTCACTTTGAGAGATTAACATATAAATGATGCTCTCTCAGTGTACTCTGCACGATCTCACGATTTGTGGCATGTTCTGGTCAAGTGTGAAAGTACACCAAGATATCTTCCATGAAGTCTATCATAATCTAATCATGATAATGGAGGAACAAACAATTCATCAGAGCCATGAAAACATCTGGTGTGTTCGTTAGTTCAAACGGAATAACCAAGTACTCGTGCATATCATATCTGCTCTGAAAAGCTGTATGTGGTATATCTGATGGTCTAACACGTAATTGATGGAATTTGAATCTCATGTCAATATTCGAAAACGCATGTGATCCTATAATTTCATCAAAAAGATCATCAATACATGGTAAGGGATATTTTTTCTTAACCTTCAACTATTTAATCTTTCAATAATCCACATATAGTCTGAGGTTACCATCCTCCTTCTTTGCACACTGAAAGGAGAACCGCAAAGAGATGGATTGTGTCATATGAAACCCTTTGCATGTAACTCCTCTAACTGCCTCTAGAGATCATGTAACTACAGTGTAGCCATCCGATAAGGAGGAATAGACACCAGTGATACTCCAGGAACAAGATCAATAGAGAATACTACCTCTCACTTGGTAGGTAGACCTGAAAAGTTTTCCAGGAATAAATCTCTGTGACGGTATACCACTAGAGGTAAATCATACTGATAAGTTCTTTGATCATTCAGATATAGACTCAGAATATGGGCTATGACTCCACCACACCCACGATGCTATTGTCTAGCTCGGATTGCGTGAACATCTCATTCTTCATTTTATAGGAACTCTCCACCCTCTAGTGTAGTGAAACTCGCCCTGCGACGATAGCATCCTAAAAAGGGTCGAAAGGGTACCAAATTGTCCATCCTGAGAATAACATCATAGATCATCATCACTAAGAAATAAATGTATCATAGAATGTGACACTGACCTACCTCTAGGGGTCACTCCTTGCATTTTTGCACACCTACCATTCTAATCCTCAACGGAGTGACTGGGGTCAGGACATCAGACAAAGAAGAAACACAGAGCCCAAGGCTCTCCACAATAGACATAGATACAACGCTATGTGTAAAACTACTATAAAAAATTACTGAAGAAAAAACAACAACAAGAATAATACCTCTGACATTGGATGGTTTGGGAGCCTTCTCCTATTGGTTCTGATGCACTGCATGAGCTTGCCCAGTTCCACGACCTGCGACACAGCCTGGATACCCTGACAAGACCCGCCCTACTGCCTCTGATATCCTGGTGTCTGGCTACCATGGCCACAACCACCATCTCTTCCTGCACACCCTAGCACATTCCAATTTCCCCACTAGTGAGAAGATGTAGACACTGCTCCTGCCTGTAGAGTCTACATAGAAATCCTCTCAATTGACACTTATTTAAACACCCTACAGAAACGTTGTAAATCACTCATCTTTCCTCATCCTCTTAATTCCACAGGTACATGGGGACACTGAGGTCTCTTGTTCCAATATCTACCACACTAGTAGCACATTATCAAGCCATATGAAGAGTTATTCTAGCTAGTACTACCACTGTGAGTGAAATATGTATGCCACTTCCTCTTGCAGATGCAAATGGTACCAAAAACTAGTGTCGAACCGCCCTGGCCCAGACCACTAGTTTCCCACAGGTTCTTCTCAAAAATCCATGCTAGTTCACAATACCATGTATTATAGGCAACCTGAAAATGTTTACCAGTGCTCAGATGTCATATCGAAGACCATCCTCAAACTGTCGAGACCTCAATGCCTCATCTCCTACCAGAACGGGTGCAAAACACTGATGCTCGGTGAAGCGGGATGAATAATCCATCACTGACATGGCACTCTGTTGTAGATTCAAGAACTCCCTAGCTTGATCTACCCTCAACATCTCTAGGAAGAAGAATTTATAGATGTATATCTTAAAATCTTCCCATTCCATGTTTCAGTGATGCTCATACATGGTGGTAACATCCCAACACCTCTTGGAGAAATTTGTGGACCATGTATGTAACTATCTTGACTCTCTGCTCAAGAGGCATATCTAGATGCTCAAAAATAGTCTGCGATAAATCTAGAAATGACACTGCAGCATGTGGTCCGCAATCCCCTGAAAATGTAGTTAGATGCTGCTGCTAGAAGAGACGTGTGAGATCTACCATAGATGTGGCAATCGACAGTGCTCCCTGGAAGGTCTGCATGAACCGCATAAAGCCATTACAAAACTGAAAATCCGCGCCTGTGACCAATATAACAACCAGGGTCACATCTGGAACTACTAGAGGATTCAAAGGTATCCCATGGCCTACAATCTCATCCGTATATTCATTGCCTCTCTCTTTTCAAAAAAATTGATGGTCATCTTGGCGGAATGACCCTACAAGGTCAAACACACACATCTTAGATCATGATTATCAATTACTACAAACATGGATACCATGAAATGAACGAGGGAGAGAAAGCAATCAAGAATTAAAAACCTGACTACATATAGTGTTTAAATACTACATGTAATGTTCCCACAATCCATCCACATGGGCGTGTAATCCAGCATAAACTGGTCATTTAACACCCCAAATACACGGTGTGTATTTATAACTACAAGGAGATTACTTGAATTGTTCTTCCTTTCACGAGTCCTTCTACCTAGCATAGCCATATGGCTCTCCATTAAACTAGACTACACTTTAACACCCGAGAATTTTATGTTATCAAAGGAATCTTTTTCTACACAACACTTGCTTGGCTTTCATTACACGCAAGCGCGACCTTCCTCGATAGCTTGTGTCGTACGCAATACCGAGTTTCACTAAACAACAATATGATATTAAAACTAGCCGTTATTAATAGTAATAACCACTTTTTGAAATTTTATAAATTTTATTTTTCGAAATGGACTTCATTTTTCGACTCAGAATATCGAAATTAACCTAGGGTGAAATTTTGGTATTTTTCTGAAAACATTCAATTTTTGATGAATAGTGAAACCACTAAGTGGTAGGTTAAAAAAATGAATTTTGCATAAAACTTAATTTTACCGCTTCTGTGAATGGAATTTCAAAAATACGACAGACACGGTTGATATCAGTAAGTATAATATGGTTCAATGAGATAAAAATAATTTTTTGGTGAATAGTAACTTTTTACTATTTTTACCGCAGTTAATAGTAAATAGGGTAACTAAGGGTAAATATGATATTAATATTACCCTAACACATGTCCTAATTCTATTGGAAAAGTGTAATTCGACCAAAAACAAACATAGGAATAAAATATGACCATTTAGGCCCACTTGGATTAGATTAGGACATTTATTATTAATTTATATAAAAAAGGGTAAAAATAGTTAAAATAAATGTTTAATAAGTAAATCATTTTTAATATGGGGTTATAAATAAGATAAATTCGATTGTAATTATTCATTATAAAGATAAAAAGATTTCCTACATGATGGTATTTTATTTGAAATTTTTAGACATCAAATAATTTAATTTATTTATGACACAAAGATGATGAAGTAATTATCTTATTAATGAAATATTGACATAATTGATAATATAAATACCAAAATAAATTTAATTTAAGACTTTTTATGAATTCCACTAATCTTCTAGGTTACTATGATATATTAGTGTTTATTTAATCAACTTTGTTCGAACATATAATTCTGTTATGACTTTCACAAAAATAATATATCAAATAGTGTCAAAATTGACACAAAATAGTTTTTAAATCAAATATTATATTATTAATTGTTATTTTATTCCTAAAAATCTAAGGTTCGTCCAAATGACTTAGATAAGGATATATATATTAATAATAAACAATTTGGGGTTCGTTTGGCATGTTATAGTAATTGTATTAACCATATAGAGAAAGAAAACAAGAAGACATGGTAAAAGTTAAATTATTTAACTTAGAGTTAAATCTAATTGATAAGGCTAAAATAATACCCTAAACTTGTCTAAATCCTATTGGTTGATATTATTTAGACCCATACCCACTTTAGCTTTGAAATAAGACCCTTTGGAACCATTATAAACCGATTTTGACTTTAATATAAAATAATATTTTGAGATATTCCTAAGGTGCCCCTCTCCTCCCTTATAAAAGGGCACCTCCTCCACCTCCTCCTCACACCAAATTGAGCACTCAAGCTCGGCCAAACCCTGCCATTTTCTCCTCTCCACTTCCCTAGAATAATCCTAGAGGTCCCGGTCTTCTTCAAATACCAATCTTAGTTCCCTAAGTGGAGGATTCAAGAAGCGTTCCAAAGAAGAGGGAATATCCATTACCGATCTTTTCAATTTCATTCTTCTTCAACTTCTTCTTTTTTAGTTGTTTCATGATAAAGTAATAACATCAGTATTAATTACTTACTGATATGTTATTATAAATATGAAACAACCCTAATTCACCTTCTATCCATCCTACGGAAAAATTAATTCACCGCGCGTGCGTACGTACGGAATACCGTCTCCACGCCGTGGTGTAATCTATTTTTCCACCATCACTTTACAAGGATGGGTATAATGGTGTAATGAGTAACTATTTAGGATTATTATAAATTAATATTGATACTGAGATAATATATATATACTCCAATATAGTTCCACGATCATAGAAACGATATCATCACTCGTGCGTACGTACGGAATACCGTCTCCACGATGTGATGCGACTCGTTCTACATGATCATCATTACATAGAAATTATATAAATGAATTGAATGAATAAATATGATATATGTTACACTAATACCATTCTGGATATAAGGTATCTATAACCTTAAAAGAAGAATAAGAATGTATTCGGCAAAACACGCATAAGAACAAAAGGCAATAAAGACCCGAGTAACAAGTAACAATGAAATATTACTAACAAGAAGCTAAGAATATGACCATATATGATATCATATCAATATGTATGAATCTGGAATAAGTCAATAACATTATTTAAACCATTATACATGAGCTTTGGACACGTACAAAGCAAATCGGACCTAAGGTAAGGGAAATATCACAATCTCATTTTCATCCGAGATTGTTTATTCGTAAGTATTTACTGGGGTGTATTTTATCATCCACATCCATGTTCCCTTAATATGTAATATTGTTTCCATCCAATTACAATAGTTTAAATCCAATTTTACCCTTCAGTGAGTTTTTAGTAAAGAATATGAAAGGAATCTTTTGTCATTTTTTCGTACGAGATACTTTTTGACTTTTCTGACAAAAGTACGAAGAATGTTTTTTTTAAATTATACGGCATGAATGGATTTTTAAAACATTATTTCCAAGAATATTCCATTACAATTTTCAAGTTTATTTTTAATCAACTTCTTTTATTTTTGAATTTTATGACATTTTAAGAAAAGAAAAGTGTTTTTGAAGAAGAAAGGATATTTTCCTCAAGAATGGAGTTCAAGTGTTTTATCAAAAAAAATTTCCATCTAAGATAATAAAGGGTTCTGTTTTTATCCCTATTATTAAATTGATTTGATTATGTTGTGAGGGAATTATTTTTATGAAGTCATTTACCTTATATGGTTTGTTTTAAGATGTCATGATGTTTCAAGAATCCCATTTTTGTTACATGTGTTATGCGATGATGTATGTTTTATGATTATGTGGAACACATAAGAAAGGATTAATTATAAGATGGGTGGGACATATATCTCCCTCCAATGCATTGGGTAATGATTTATATCTCATGAGATAGACATGGCTGAACGGAAGGTTATTTCGATTCAGTGATACAGGACTGAAACGAGGAGTGAACTCGGTTCAGAAATGGACTTTGTCTGCTAAGATAGTCTTGGCAATGAGTCATGACTAACATGAAATGATTTTCCATGATTATGTGTGCATGCCACAAAGTTTCAAGTTTTATGTTATGATTATGGGGATCTCATTTTCACTTCTATGATTTATTCCATGTTATTATATTATGATCTCTTTTGCAGGTTTTGATTTTCAAAAATATATGATATGATTTTTATTTCCTTTATTTTCCCTTGCTGAGCATTTGAGCTCACCCTTTTATGTTTTCTTTTCCCCAGGTCAGGAAGATGGATATTAAGTAGAATATGATATAAGGGACCCTAGATATGATGAAATAAATGGGAGACACTGTAGAAGATTTATGAACCAGTTGTTTATGTTTCCCAGTTTTTAAAGACACTATACCTATACGGTCCATTGTGGTTTTGTCATATGTTGTAATAAGTTTGCTTCAATTTTGAAGTATTAACAATGTATGTAAAGTATGGGTCGTTATAGTTGGTATCAGAGGAAAGGTATAGTCAACCTTTGGAAACAAGGATGTGAAAGCCTTAGTAAGAACCCTAAGGATAAGTCTAATCATAGAACACAATTTTAGTGTTATAGAAATGGCCATGAATACCCTAGGATAAAACCTTAAGTGTGAAATTTTATCCTTGATTATGTGGTTTTCCTATTATAATTAGTGTTGCTCACACTATTCTTATTGGTTTTAGTCAATGGCTGGAACCCGAAGGAACCGTGTTAATGCGGAATGCGATGGGCAATGAAATGATTGTCCCCCTGAGCAACCAAACGATATGGGAGCTAGAATGCAAAATCTTGTAGCCATGCTCACACAACTTTCTCAAGCTATGAATCATGCATGACTTCCAAACGAGCAAAGGAAGGAGCAACATTCTGTTGAATCCTTCATGAGACAACGTCCAACTTCTTTCAGCGGGTCTACTGATCCATTAGTTGCTGAACAATGTATTAGTACTACTGAAAAGATATTTTCAGTTCTTCAATGTTCTGAGAATGATAAAGTCATCCGTGCAGTGTATCGTTTGGAAGGAGATGCTGATCAATGGTGGAATCTTATTAAGAATACGAGGCAAAGGGATGAAATTGAGTCTATGGAATGGGACGAGTTCAAGAACATATTTTTCAATAAGTACTTCCCTCGTATTCTCTGAACAAAGATGGAGAAAGAGTTCCTTGAACTGAAGCAAAGGGGTGATGAATCTGTTGGTACCTATGAAGAAAATTTTACAAGACTTGCAAGGTACGCTTCTGGTATTATTATCCAACCTGAGAGTAAGATCGATCGATTCTTTAGTGGCTTAAAACAAATTCACCGAAGGGTGTTAGCCATAAAGGACTTCAATATCTACGAGGAAATCGTTCGATGTGCTCTCAAAGTCGATATGGAGATTGGAATAACCCATCAGTCACATTGGTTTGATAAGAAGAGGAAGATGGAATTCAAAGAAAAATCTAAAGAGCACACAGAAAAAAAGATGAGCTTTTCCTTATGCTCAAAGTGTGGAAAGAAACATGGAGGGACTTGTCTTAAAGGGACAAGTAAATGTTTTAAATGTGGAATGGAAGGTCATTGGGCATTTGAATGCCGTGATAATGGGAAGAAGATGTCTAATGACGCAAACAAAGGAAGGGATACACAGAATGAACCTACTACACTTCAATGTTTCAAGTGCAAGGAGATGGGGAATTATGCCAATCAATGCCCAAATCCAAGGGTTGATGATGATGGTCGACGTCAACAAAATCTTAAGGCTAAAGACAAAGGAAAGTTACATGAAATTTCTATCAGCGATGTGAAGTACCATAACGAAGTGGTGAAAGGTACACTTACAATCCACTCTAAAGTAGCAAATGTTTTATTTGATTCTGGATCCACCCACTCTTTTATTTCTAAAGAATTTTCTAAGGGTATCACCGTATTACCTCAACAATTAGATGTTGAGTTAGCTGTGACAACACCTAATGTCACAACAGTCGCATCAAAAGTTTATAATTCTTCTCCGATCGAAGTTTGTGGGAAAGTGCTTCCTGAAAATATTGTGATCCTTCCTTTAGTGGAATTTGATGTGATTCTTGGCATGGATTGGCTTTCTCTACATGGATCTCATATCAATTGCCAAAGAATGGAAGTCACATTTCATATTCCAGATCAATCTACGATCGTATATCAATGCAAGGATGAACATAATCTTCTAGTGGAAATTTCTTCCATCTTATGGGTATTGATTCCACTAAATTAAGGTTATTTATCTCAAATGGTTGGTGAGAAACTCACGATTAAGAATATTCCCATTGTACGGGAGTTTGATGATGTCTTTCCAGAGGAATTACCGGGTCTTCCACCAAATCGTGAAGTTGAGTTTTCAATAGAACTCGTACCGGGTGCTTTGCCTATTTCAAAGACACCTTATAGAATGGCCCCAATTGAGTTGCAGGAATTGAAGAAGCAACTCCAAGAGAATATTGATAAGGGATTCATACGCCCTAGTGTGTCACCTTGGGGAGCACCTGTTCTATTTGTTAAGAAGAAAGATGGATCAATGAGACTCTGTATTGATTATCGAGAACTTAACAAGATCACTATCAAGAACAAATATCCTCTCCCACGCATTGATGACTTATTTGACCAACTATGCGGAGCTCAATACTTTTCCAAGATTGATCTTCGTTCAGGGTATCATCAATTATGGGTCAAAAGGGAGGATATACCAAAGAAGGCTTTCCGTACAAGGTATGGACACTATGAATTTATAGTGATGCCATTTAGTCTTACTAATGTCCCTGCTATCTTCATGGATCTATTGAATAGAGTCTTTAGAGAATATCATGAACAATTTGTGGTAGTCTTTATAGACGATATTCTTGTCTATTCAAAGAGCAAGGAAGAGCATGAAGATCACTTGAGAATTATATTGAAGACCCTGAGAAAGGAGAAGATTTATGCCAAATTTACCAAGTGTGAATTTTGGCTTCAAAAAGTTTCATTTTTGGGTCACATAATCTCAAAAGAGGGGATATCTGTGGATCCAGCAAAAACAGAGGTTATCGAATGATGGTCAAGACCAACAACAGTAACTGAGATCCAAGGTTTTCTTGGTTTGGCTGGATATTATCGACGTTTTGTAAATGATTTTTCACAATTATATAATCCACTCACCATGTTGACTCGGAAAGGAGTTAAGTTTGTCTGGACAAAGGAATGTGAAGAGAATTTCAAGGAGTTGAAAATAAGGTTATCCAGTGCACCTGTGCTCACACTACCTTGTAGTGGAGAAAGGTTTGTGATCTACAGTGATGCATCCAAGAAGGAATTGGGGTGTGTTCTTATGCAAAATGATATGGTGATAGCTTATGCCTCACGACAGTTGAAAATCCATGAGCAAAATTACCCAACACATAATTTGGAGTTGGCTGCGGTAATCTTTGCATTAACGATTTGGAGGCATTACCTTTATGGTGAAAGGTGTGATATTTATACTGATCATAAAAGTTTAAAGTATATTTTCACACAAAAGGAGTTGAATATGCGTCAACGAAGATGGTTGGAGCTGATTAAGGATTATGACTGCTCAATCCATTACCACCCTGGGAAAGCAAACAAGGTGGAAGATGCATTAAGTCGACAAGACCATGCTAGTTTATCCATGATGAGGATCACAAAAGATCAAATATTTATGGATTTACAAAGGATGGATCTTGGAATTATAATGGAAGGGGAAAAATCTTATCTTTCTCAAATGAATTTTCAACCATATATACATGCGAAGATTAAGGAGGCACAGAAAGAAGATGTCTAGTTACAAAAGAAGGTGAGAAATGTTCCTGAATTCAACCTTGATTGTGATGGGATAATAAAGTTCAGGAATCGGTTTTGTGTTCCTCCCATCCCCGAATTAAAGAAGGAGCTGCTGGATGAGGCTCATAGTTCTTCATTCTCTATTCATCCTGGAAGCACGAAGATGTATAGGGACCTTAAAGAGTACTTCTGGTGGGATGACATGAAAAGGGTTGTTGCTGAATATGTCTCTCGATGCTTGGTTTGTCAACAAGTTAAAGCTGAGAGACAAAAGTATAAGGGGATGTTACAACCATTACCCATACCCGAATTGAAATGGGAAAACATCACTATGGACTTTGTCACAGGACTTCCTAAAACATCCAAAGGCAATAATGCTATTTGGGTCATAGTTGATCGTCTTACAAAGTCTGCACACTTCATTCCTATTAGAGAGGATTTCTCTCTAGATCAGCTTGCCAGGATATATGTAAAGGAATTGGTAAGATTTCATGGACTACCACTTTCTATTATATCTGATCGGGATTTGAGATTTACCTCGATGTTCTGGAGAAGTCTTCAGTATACTCTGGATATAGAGTTGAGTTTCAGCACTGCTTATCATCCCCAGACAGACGGTCAGTCTGAGAGAACAATTCAAACCCTAGAAGTTATGTTGAGAGCTTGCTCTATGGATTTCAAGGGAGGTTGGGATCAACACCTACCTTTGGTGGAATTTTCTTATAATAATAGATTTCACTCCAGTATTCAGATGGCTCTTTATGAAGCTCTCTATGGAAAGAAATGCAGGACTCCAACTTGCTGGGATGAAGTTGGGTAAAGAAAGCTATTAGGACCTGATCTCATTGATGAAATGGCAGAAAAGGTTAGATCTATTCAACAACACATAAGAGCAGCTCAGAGTCAACAGAAAAGTTATGCCGACAACCGAAGAAAAGACCTAGAGTTTGAAGTGGGTGATAAAGTGTTCTTACGAATATCTCCCTGGAAGAGGGTTATGAGATTTGGAAAGAAGGGGAAGTTGAGCCCTAGATATATCGGTCCTTTCGAAATACTGGATCGTGTTGGGAAGGTAGCTTACCAATTGGCGCTTCCACCGAATCTCTCTCAAGTTCACGATGTGTTCCATGTATCTCTCCTGAGAAAGTACATACCAGATACTTCACATGAACTCAGCTCAGAAGTTGTACCGCTGGAGCAAGATCTTTCTTATGAAGAACAGCCGATAGAGATTCTGGATTGTAGCGAAAAAGTCCTACGAAACAAGACCACTCGATTGGTGAAAGTTTTATGGAGGAACCACCAACTTGAAGAAGCTACATGGGAGCTTGAGGATATG
The DNA here is from genome assembly GCA_963277665.1 of Viscum album. Lineage (NCBI taxonomy): Eukaryota > Viridiplantae > Streptophyta > Magnoliopsida > Santalales > Viscaceae > Viscum > Viscum album. Next base: position 2,078,361,983 of record OY728152.1, on the reverse strand, counting down.
ATGAGGGAGAAGTATCCTCATCTGTTTTTTACAAAGTGACGAATTTCGGGGGAGAAATTCTTTTTAAGGGGGGTAGAATGTAACACCCGAGACTTTTATGTCATCAAAGGAATCTTTTTCTACACAACACTTGCTTGTCTTGATTTACACGCAATCGCGACCTTCATCGATAGCTTGCGTCGTACGCAATACCGAGTTTCACTAAACAACAATATGCTATTAAAACTAGCCGTTATGAATAGTAATAACCACTTTTTGAAATTTTATAAATTTTATTTTTCAAAATGGACTTCATTTTTGGACTCAGAATATCGAAATTAGCCTAGGGTGAAATTTTGGTATTTTTCTGAAAACTTTCAATTTTTGATGAATAGTGAAACCACTAAGTGGTAGGTTAAAAAACTGAATTTTGCATAAAAGTTAATTTTACCGCTTCTGTGAATGTAATTTCAAAAATCCAACAGACACGGTTGATATCAGTAAGTAAAATGTGGTTCAATGAGATAAAAATAAATTTTTGGTGAATAGTAACTTTTTACTATTTTTACCGCAGTTAATAGTAAATAGGGTAACTAAGGGTAAATATGATATTAATATTACCCTAACACATATCCTAATTCTATTGGACAAGTGTAATTCGACCAAAAACAAACTTAGGAATAAAATATGACCATTTAGGCCCACTTGGATTAGATTAGGACATTTATTATTAATTTATTTAAAGAAGGGTTAAAATAGTTAAAATCAAAGTTTAATAAGTAAATAATTTTTAATATGGGGTTATACATAAGATAAATTCGATTGTAAATATTAATTAGAAAGCTAAAAAGATTTCCTACATGATGGTATTTTATTTTAAATTTTTAGACATCAAATAATTTAATTTATTTATGACACAAAGATGATGCAGTAATTATCTTATTAATGAAATATTGACATAATTGATAATATAAATACCAAAATAAATGTAATTTAAGACTTTTTATGAATTAAAATAATTTTCTAGGTTACTATGATATATTAGTGTTGATTTAATCAACTTGGTTCGAACATATAATTCTGTTATGACTTTCACAAAAATCATATATCAAATAGTGTCAAAATTGACACAAAATAGTTTTTAAATCAAATATTATATTATTAATTGTTATTTTATTCCTAAAAATCTAAGGATCGGCCAAATGTCTTAGATAAGAATATATATATTAATAATAAACAATTTGGGGTTCGTTTGTCATGTTATAGTAATTGTATTAACCATATAGTGAAAGAAAACAAAAATACATGGTAAAAGTTAAATTATTTAACTTAGAGTTAAATCTAATTGATAAGGTTAAAATAATACCCTAAACTTATCTAAATCCTATTGGTTGATATGATTTCGACCCATCCCCACTTTAGCTTCTAAATAAGACCCTTTGGAACCATTATAAACCGATTTTGACTTTAATATAAAATAATATTCTGAGATATTCCTAAGGTGCCCCTCTCCTCCCTTATAAAAGGGCACCTCCTCCCCCTCCTCCTCACACCAAATTGAGCACTCAAGCTCGGCCAAACCCTTCCATTTTCTCCTCTCCACTTCCCTAGAATAATACTAGAGGTCCTGGTCTTCTTCAATGACCAATCTTAGTTCCCTAAGTGGAGGATTCAAAGAAGCGTTTCAAAGAAGAGGTAATATCCATTACCGATCTTTTCAATTTCTTTCTTCTTCAACTTCTTCTTTTTTAGTTGTTTCATGATAAAGTAATAACATCAGTATTACATACATACTGATATGTTATTATAAATATGAAACAACCCTAATTCACCTTCTATCCATCCTACGGAAAAATGAAATCACCGCGCGTGCGTACGTACGGAATACCGTCTACACGCCGTGGTGTAATCTATTTTCCCACCATCACTTTACAAGGATGGGTATAATGTTGTAATGAGTAACTATTTATGATTATTATAAAGTAATATTGATACTTAAATAATATATATATACTCCAATACACTTCCACGATCATAGGAATGATATCATCACTCGTGCGTACGTACGGAATACCGTCTCCACGATGTGATGCGACTCGTTCTACATGATCATCATTACATAGTAATTATATAAATGAATTGAAAGAAGAAATATGATATATGTTACACTAATACCATTCTGGATATAAGGTATCTATAACCTTAAAAGAAGAATAAGAATGTATTCGGCAAAACACGCATAAGAACAAAAGGCAATAAAGACCCGAGTAACAAGTAACAATGAAATATTACTAACAAGAAGCTATGAATATGACCATATATGATATCATATCAATATGTATTATTCTGTAATAAGTCAATAACATTATTTAAACCATTATACAGGAGCTTTGGACACGTACAAAGCAAATCGGACCTAAGGTAAGGGAAATATCACAATCTCATTTTTATGCGAGATTGTTTATTCGTAAGTATTTACTGGGGTGTATTTTATCATCCACATCCATTTTACCTCAATATGTAATATTTTTTCCATCCAATTACAATAGTTTAAATCCAATTTTACCCTTCAGTGAGTTTTTAGTAAAGAATATGAAAGGAATCTTTTGTCGTTTTTTCGTACGAGGTACTTTTTGACTTTTCCGACAAAAGTACGAAGTATGTTTTTTTTAACTTATACGACATGAATGGATTTTTAAAACATTATTTCCAAGAAGATTCCATTACAAGTTTTCAAGTTTATTTTTAATCAACTTCTTTTAGTTTTGAATTTTATAACATTTTAAGAAAAGAAAGGTGTTTTTGAAGAAGAAAGGATATTTTCCTCAAGAATGGAGTTCAAGTGTTTTATCAAAATTTTTTTCCATCTAAGATAATAAAAGGTTTTATTTTTATCCCTATTATTACATTGATTTGATTATTTTGTGAGGGAATTATTTTTATGAAGTCATTTACCTTATATGGTTTGTTTTATGATGTCATGATGTTTCAAGAATCCCATTTTTGTTACATGTGTTATGCGATGATGTATGTTTTATGATTATGTGGCACACATAAGAAAGGATTCATTATAAGATGGGTGGGACCTATATCTCCCTCCAATGCATTGGGTAAAGATTTATATCTCATGAGATAGACATGGCTGGAATGGAAGGTTATTTCGGTTCAGTGATACTGGACTAAAATGAGGAGTGAACTCGGTTCAGAAATGGACATTGTCCGCTAAGATAGTCTTGGCAATGAGTCATGACTAACAAGAAATGATTTTCCATGATTATGTGTGCATGCCACAAAGTTTCAAGTTTTATGTTATGATTATGGGGATCTCATGTTCACTTCTATGATTTATTCCATGTTAAGATATTATGATCTCTTTTGCAGGTTTTGATTTTCAAAAAGATATGATATGATTTTTATTTCCTTTATTTTCCCTTGCTAAGCATTTGAGCTCACCCTTTTATGTTTTCTTTTCCCCAGGTCAGGAAGATGGATATTAAGTAGAATATGCTAAAAGGGACCCTAGATATGATGAAATAAATGGGAGACACTGTAGAAGATTTATGAACCAATTGTTTAAGTTTCCCAGTTTCTAAAGACACTATACCTATACGGTCCTTTGTGGTTTTGTCATATGTTGTAATAAGTGTGCTTCAATTTTGAAGTATTAACAATGTATGTAAAGTATGGGTCGTTATATACACGGTGTGTACATCATCTATAAGGTGTGTAATATAATAGCTTCTACGACTCGTGTTGTCTTCTACATGGCTGGGTACCTGGGTCAGACTACATGATGTGGTCAAGGATGACATGACGTGCATTGCTTAATGTTTCATCGCGTGTGTTATTAGTTACACGGGCATACACTAGGTCAACTCTACACAGTGTGTAAAACCCGTACATGGTGTGTACCCTAAAAACTTCCCTCTCTTGTGTCAATCCCCACACGGCCTATGACACAGTTAGAGACTACACGGCATGTACAAAGGGTACACAACGTGCAGTTAAATTTTTTTTATTTCTTGCCAAACTGAAAAACACACGGCGTGTGTCCATAGAAGTAAACAGTGTGTATCCTATGGTTTCTGGACTGTAAGCCTCAAAAAATACTTCAGAACCTAGAAAAATGTTGACCCAAACACATTAGTGACAATTTCCGATCCGTGAGGGCCCATACACACTGTGAATCAGTAATTGGTATCTTATACATGTTATAACAATGTAAACTCAACAATGATCCACCAAATTCTCGTTATTGAGGGCCCATACTGCCCAAAAACAAACATTTGGTGTTTATTATGTCAAAATATCACACAAAAATACCCTATCGAATAGCAGGAATTTTATCCAGGCATCAATCACAATAGCATTCTTTTACAAGCACAAAATATATCAAAAAAACATGCAAATTATAATGCACCTACATGGTTTGGAAACTATGCATGACATGATCTTTCTAGCACATTCTTAAATGATGCATGAGATGGGATACCCTCATCTCATCGGGTTGCAACTAAATAGAACCCATGTATAAAATATAAATTAAACACGAAAAGTGTGTCACGCAATGGTGAAAATAAAATCAACAGTCAAATTTACAATTTTAGAAAAATTGCAATTATCGAGGTCGTATGGATTTTCCATGTACACAGGTTAGCTACTACCTATCACAGCTTATTACCAAGTACCTATTTCCATCCTATCCCTGGCTATAGACACCAAACAGTATGTAATGAAAAAAAATCCCTTTAATTCCAATTTGCAACATCCCAGATCCAAAACTCACACAACGGGTGCCCCGAACCCAGTGGTACACATGACCTCAAGTACATTCCCCCAAACACCAGAGGCTTCCAACTAGCAGTGATGGCCCAGGTCCGATAGTTTGGATACTATACCATCATTTTTCAATGTGTAGTGCAATAGAAAAGATATACAACATACAACATCAGATGCAGTAAACAATATGATCTATAAATGAAAAACTGCAGTAAAAGATAACGAACAGTTTTATATAATGATGTAGATTGTCACATTTCTATGAAAGCATCCAAAATAGGATACAATATAATACAATACAATACAACTCATGTACAAGTACAAAAAAACCAAACAGCAACGTAAAATAGGAACTCAACAGCATCGCAAGCCTATGCTCGGTCCCATGCTCTTCTACTCCTCTTCAACAATCATGTACCTGTGTGGGGACAGTTTCCCTTATCGACACCTGCTGAAATATAGTCTTTTTTGTCCGAATATATGACCTCAAAAGGTTGTGAGAAATAAATCCCAGTAAGAAACCACCAAAGGCATGTACCCAACTATTAGTGAAAATGTACAACAATAATATACAATAATAAAATGTAGTAAAATTATATGTACTCAAACTAACTATCACCACCAGTTACACTGCAATTTTAGTATTCTTTTAATAATTCAACATAATTTAATTATGAGCTAATAAGAACCATGCCCTAAGGGTTATCAGAACTCTTCTCTCAAGCTAAATGTAACCATGCCCTCAGGATAATATAGTCATGCCCTCAGCCTAAATATCACTGTCCCCTCAGGCTAAATATCACATTGCCCTCAAGATAATATTACCATTCCCTCATGATAATATAACCTTGCCCTCTTGCTATTATAACCATTCCCTCAGTCTAATATTATCATTCCCTTAGGCTGATATATCCATGCTCTCAGGCTAATTAGAACCATTCCCCAAGCCTAAAGTAAAACACAGCTCTCATGAGAATGTAACCGGGTCGAGCCCAATGCATTACAAGAAATATTATACAAAATTTCCTCTAAACTAAACTTTAAACAGGTAATAATCACGGTATACCGTAGAATATCCAATCTAAATGGATAAACATAGAAACTCACACTCGGGGTGGCCCTAGATCCAAGCAGTGATCCCAAACAGCAGTTTTAATTTATCATTACATTATCTATAAAATTCTAGATATCTTATCAAAAAGGGACTCTTCAATACGATACCCGGAACATGGGTTCGTAGCATAGTGGTACACAAAAACCAACCTAACAGTTGGAATTAACACCAAACCACCTACCTCGATCTCCCCATAACGATATAAGCGAACGACGCCTCCCAAATCGTCCTTGAATGACATAGATCTGGGATAAATGTTCCCAAATTCATCCTAAAATAACTATTCGTCTAGAAGTAATTGGTAAGAATGGATCTTGGAAAAGGAAGATCTTACCCATGTGGTTCAAAGTAGATCGATGGCCTAGGAATCGGGTTCCTCCAGGAGATCATCCATGGTCCGACCGTCTCTCCCATGCTCCAAACAAACCCACTTCCTCCTCTTCCAAATGACGAGGTTACTTCCCATTTTAAGCGAAAAATAAAACTATATTGAATGTACTCTCAAGTAAATGTTGTGTACTTATCATTTTTTTAAACTGTTCCATTGGCAGCTTTTATCCCCCATGACACTATTCATCTGTCGACATGAGTACACGATGTGTATTCATGATTACACGATGTGTACTGTTGCTCCGCTGGTGGCTTCTGCTACCGCAATTTTGTTCACCTGTTGAATTATTAAACACCATATAAATACTATGTACATGGCATGTAGTTTGTTTTTACATCCTTCATCTCCAAAAAGTGTACACGCACTGTGTAATCATCCCACACGGCCAAAGTACACGGCATGTGGAAAAATACATGACGTGTACCCACAAAATTGGGATTTGTCCCCATTTTCCATATTTTATCAAAAACACTTATTGGAAAGGGAAAAGAAGAAACCCATAACTCAAAAATATGAACTGGGTTATTACATAAAATGGCTTGCAAGCTACCTTTACCCCCTTTCTCAAACACAAAGTACTCAAGGATGTCATCAATTAAAACAACCGTGAACACATCTGAGAACACTCGAAACACTATGTTAATCATCCACATAAGAAAAAATAGATCATTTGTCACACCGAATGGCATCGCAATGAGTAACTAATACTGATTACAACATTGTAAATATCTCATCATATTAAATACACAATTTAATTCATCAAATATAACCAATAAAGGATGAGGATGATGTTATATGGTAGTATCCAAATACATAAGAAATTTCCACAACAGCGGTGTAGCACCATCACTAGATCACATTCCCTGCATACTTTATATAGGTCATCTTGACCACTAAGTGGTGTAGTCATCAAAATAACGATTGAATATCTCTCTACCGCAAGTCCCTATTCAAGGAAATGAGGAGGTGATGAAAATGAGTGTGTCAAACCTGAAATAGAAAAAGCATGAAACCATGTATAAAATAATAAAAAACTATAACATGATACATCTAGCATTATTGGATCTAAAACATTAAAACGTAAAGATAGAAATAACATACTCTACAGCCTATTGGACCCTATATAAGACCACTTTCATAGATGTGTTCTGCTCTCTAATTATGATGATCATATCACGGATCTCTTCTACCATCCCCATATCCTCTCTACTAATACAAAACTAGAAAAATATTACTACTACTACATTTGCTGGAATAACCTCAGGGATGGATCTTGGAGTTGAACAAATGTCAAAAAATTAAAAATCAAGATATTTGGACCCTATCACCACTGATGAAATAAAACACTATTATGAAAATTTTCAAATTATTCCTTTTCATTTTTCTGTGTGGCACTTCCCCTTTAAAAATGAAATGATGTGTTCTAGGACTACACCTGGATGATCATGATCTATATTTTCTTACTGTCTGCGAACCCTTGAATATAGATCTAACTCATGAAGAATACCGATGACTCAACTCTCATGATGGCCTAGTTTTGGACACCATCTACTCAATAACATCTACGCTCATGAGAAACACGAGATACATCATTAGAATAAATGGAGTGACCAAGAGAAACATATCTAGAAGAAAATACTCCTAAAATGCATCTCTCTTTCCTCCTCATTTTGAAATAGGTCTGAAGCATATTGCATAAGGTTTCTACAATGAATCCTAAACAATTGAATTATAAAGATCCCCTTATTAAGGGTAATAATTCCCACGAACTAGTCGCCATTGTGGTAAAAAAATCTTCTCTAAACTAGTCTCAAAACCTATCCCATGTGAATATGTACTCCCTACCATCCCTAAGGTACTAGAACCACCACTACCTCAATACTAGATAGATCATTATCACAGATAATGAATCAAAGTGTTATCAGAGACAACTAATTAAACTAAAAGTTTTCTCAACCTCATATAACTAGTCCCAGTTCAATGAATCTGAAATAGGGCCCTAAAAATTAAATTGATTGTTGCACTAAAACCCTCAATGTGTCCTCCTACACATTTCATCATCATTGACTTTCACTATATGTTGATCAGTTTGAACATCGTGCTAATCATATTTGGCCTGAACCTGATGAGGATTTCGACTTAGAGTAATACCATCAAGAATAAATAGCCAATAGAGATCATAAACCCTAAATATTGTACAATTAATAGAAATTAGTTAATTAATTAATTATATCATTATGGTTTCAACCTATCATAATATCTTACAATTTCAAAACATAGCATAATGAATAATGATGAATAATCTTTTCCTAGGTCCCTAACTTAAAATAATTATCACTTAGTGTAGTTGTCTTAGAAAATTAAAAAGGTTTGTGCATTAGATCATGAGGGGCCTTAAATCCTAATGTGACAAACAGTGTCCATTTTTTCCATTGCTAACTAGAATTAGTTGATGCTATTTTCTTACTAACCCTTGACACCTTGACAAGGCCTCACTACAAACTCCTTCGCCTCTCTAAAACTGGACCATGGATACCATTTACATAGGACCAATCCACAAAAAGATACAACAATGAGGGGAGAGAGAAACTACAAAAAAAATTACTTATACCAACAAATATTTATTAACAGATCATATATATGTTGGTAAAAATGAGCAATTCCAATATATATTAAGTTATATAGGTATTGAGTGTATGTACCAATAATTTTTTTTACCAATAGTTATATCTATTGATATTGATCATTTAATACCAAAAAATCTTTTACCAATTGTTATATCTATTGCTTTGTCAAATCAATACAAGCATTTTGATATATGTATATTATTTTCAGCGAATGTTATAAATTATAAGTATTTTAATAAAATCAAATAATAATATGTTTTCATTGTCAAATTATTTTTTATTATATATAGTTTATATATATCTGATAAACAACTTATGATAAATGATTATAATTTTTGAAAAATCATATAAGATCATATTTACAGAAGTAAAAACATCAAAAAAGATAGTAAATTATATAAATATTCATTATATATATATTAAAATTTCTTATTCAGAATACAAATAAATTTAAAACTTTTTTCATTATATAAAAATTATATATAAACTTTTTATTTATCATGAAATTTTTCAAAATTATACCAATAGAATGAATTCTTTAAAATAAAAGTCTCCTACCACAATGATCACATCACCATTAACATTCTTATTGTCTCAATCTAATCTAGTTTATTTATTTTTGTACCGCTAAATGGTGTGTGAGGCATGTAAATAAAATGTTTTGTTTTTATTATTATTATTTACTTTTTTTAAATTTTCCTCCTTCAACTTTTCCCCACCCCACCCCTTCCAATTCGTGTCGTGCACCCCAGCCAGTACAATCCCTGACCAGACACCTCCCTCCTACTCTGACCATGGCCATATCTCCATTTTATATCACATGTTGTCTCCCCAGGATACCATTTATTCTAGTCTACTATATTATTCTATATTAATTTTTATTTTCTCTCTCTTCCTTGTGCTGCGCGTGACACATCCAAACCCTAGCCCAATTTTGGGTATTTTATTTGATGATTCATGAAGGATAGGGTTTGTGAGACTCGATTGAGGTTCATTTAATCCGCGTCTAATGAAGTAATTTTATGGTAGTTCATAATATGTTAATGGGTTGTGAAAAATATGTTCATTTTAGAGTAGTTCATAATCTATTTATGTTAGCTACGTTTTCTGAAGGCGTTTTAGGAATTTTAGGGTATTTCATTTTCTATTTTAGGGTAGTCAATAATCTATTTATTTTATCTGTGTTTTATCCTTGTTTGTTGAATCATTCTTGGCATTGAGATTCTCCAGCTAGGATGCTTCAAAATCTAGGTCTCAAATCATTGTGTATCTGACACTCCCATCATCCATGATCTAATCAACCTACCTTCTACCAAACCATTCCCTTATATTAACTTTTTCATCATTCATATCCTTTAACATAACCAGGACAACAATTTGTGGATTATTCTCACAAACCCTAATAGAGTCAACTGGAAAAAGCTTGGGTCATTCATCTACAGATTCTGAATATAGATTCACATCAGAACTCATATCAACAGTATTAAGCATATGGCAAAGTATAATAGTAGTAGTAATCATCAAATGGGAATCATCATAGCCACACCATCCAAGCATCTTTTGTTCAAACAAGTTTCTTTCTCTATATTTTCCACTTTTTTACTGTGAATTTGTATCCTTTTTTCTCAAATCCAGCATGGGTAACTGACATGGGGGTATTTCATCCTAGTCGTAGAGATGTGCCATACCAGATCACAATATACCATGAAACCAATGGTTCCCAGAAATATAAAACAAATGAATTACGCTTTTTTATTCCTATTAGCTTTTCAACATTGATCCACTCATGGAGTTTTCGTTTCGGGGTCCTCCATTATTATCCCGTTCTTGTAAATCTCATCCAAAACCCATCAAATGTAACATCATCTAGAAATACATTAACATAAATGTGTGTGTTTGGTTTTAACTCAAACCAATTGTTAGGAGACAATAAGATTCTAGTTATATTCATACAATTTGAAATCTTCCTTTAATACTATCTTCGAATCTCTATCCTTGATGCTTAAGGTTTTTCATTGCAAATGGGTTTTCAGCTATTGAATTAGGTTTCATTAATAATTGAAAGAAGTATCATTATAAATTGACTGAACTTTTTCTGGATTATGCTATTTGATGAAGTGTTCCTAGAATATAGAATATTGAGTTATGTGTCACTATAAATTGAAAATAGTGTCATTCTCAATGGTTTTTTTTGTAACTATATTGATAATATTCTTTATTTTTTTATATAATGTGTTGTTGTTTCTTGATTTTGTGGTCACTTGTATTTTTCATTCTTTTAGTATATTTGAAATAGTTCTCATTTGTTATTTTTATATTCCATTGGTTGGTCCCTAGATGGATGTGGTCATTGGTTAGTCACTGGATGGATAATCATCTGGTTGTCGTGGTCTCTTTTTAGATAATATTATGTTGTTTGTTTTCATTTGTTAAAAGGGATCATATATCGATAGAAAAATAGATGGAAAAAAGGAAAAATCAACTTGGGCCATTTGAGGTCTATAAACATCAGTTATCTAGAGTTTGTGGGAGGTGAGATGCTCTGGGAAAGTCCTCGAACATATTTTTCTGTAAAAAATAGATTTTTTATCAGTTGAATTGAACAAACTAATTAATCCACTGACTGATATTTTTGGAACACGTTAGAAACTGTGATCAAGTGATGACTCATGGAGGTGCTTGTTTCCACTGGTCATATGATCCTTTTGTTGTGGTGGATGATGTTTTTATTGCATGATTATTCATATTTATATCATGAATTTAATTGAAAACTATTTTATAATAATTTTATTTGTGTGATCAGATGTTTTCATGATGGTGATAGTCTACAGTGGATGGGTGGTGCTTATTGGCAATGTTGGGAAATGTGCCACTTCAAACATAGAAGGGTGGTCTACTAAAATCATGGGGATGATGGTGATGTTTTCCATGTCATATCAACTACTGTAGAAACATTATGGAACTACTCGTTACCAGGTACGTTTACCTTCACCCGCCACCCCTTCAGTTTGCCGATGTATTTTCATCTCAGTCTTTTGTGCATGTCATTAGATTTGTAGGAAATATTTTTTCCTATGATCATTTTCTTCCACTACACAAAATATTTATGAAACAATGAAAATTTTAAATTTTGGGTAATAAATGAATGAATTAGGTTGTGAAGAGCTCATTGAAGGATAAAAATTAAAATTTCTATAACTATTTCCAATATCTGGCTCTAAATATTGAGTGAATTACTCTTTTAAATTTCATCTTTCATAGATTAATCATGCACGAGAATTTCTATTATGGGCGTGTTCCATACTAGTGGGTCGTGCAGGACAATAGGGAATATACGAGTACGGTTAAGAAAAAGTTGTTGAATTCTGCGTGCAAAGAAATAGGGGCGTGCGAACTTGGGATTTTGTAGGGATAGTTTAATCACTAATGTGAAGAACAGTACCAAAACTTTTGATGGATGGATAAACCAATTCAGTGCAGCATGAAGTTATTGTGAGCAAGAAGGACAATGCAGGGACAATCTACGGAGGCCCAGTGACAAACATCATTTTTTGATGATTTTACTAGGAGACAATGTGGATCGAAAGCTATATAGTGAGCTAAAATTCATCCTAGAGGAACAAAAGTTGGTTCCCACAATTCATGTAGAGTGTTGGAGTGCTTCTGGACAGTTGAGGCATAGACCATGGGAGCAGAAGCAAGTAAACTATCGATCATATGAGAGGACACTAAAGTAGATAAAGGATTTGTAGTCACGTGTAGGACAAAGTTCTGTATCCATATCCTAAAACCAAACAACTGCATCATGTTCTCTTCGACGAAAATTCAGGGTAGTGGAGTTCAGAATGAAACAAGAGAAGAGACGTATGCTTGACAATTTATCGCCAGTCAATGGAATGAGCAATATCATAACAAGAGTTGGGATGCATATTTTTCAAGTAAGGAACCAATTAGTAGGATCACAAAGGTAGAGACATATTTATTGGAATATCATACAGAAGAGGAAATGAAGATACACTATGTGTAGTTAAGTCTGGAGTACAAAGTTTTTCTCTGGTTTATGTGTTTGTTGAACAAAAATCTGGGTTCAGAATAGGAGTAGCTGATGTTGGTGGTGTTAGAGAAGTACGGGTCAGACAAGGAGTTGGTGGAGTTTTTACGAAGACACTGTGACAAGAAGAAGTTCACGCAGGTTCTGGGAGACATAGATTAGAACATGCCAGATCTTCAGAGCTTAGGACAAGAGAAGGTTTATTTAATTCGGATACACCAATGCATGTACTGGTCTAGAACAGGGACATGAGAAAAATAGGAAGTCGATCACTTCGTAATGGGAGAAATTGTAGTAGATTTGGGGGAATTTTTGACTAGACAAGAAAGATAAATTTATAGTAAACTAGTGGAGAAAATTATCTCTAGGTCGGCTTGGACAGAAGGGAAAAATAAGTGGTGCTAAAAGTAGTGGAGAAAATAGTCTCTAGGTTGGCTTCGACAAAAGGGAAGAAAAAGGAGACGGTGCCAAAAGTAATTCCTCCCGTTTTCATTAAAATGGATCATATACCAGCCCCACCACTCCAAATGGATCTATTTCAATTACCTGATTTTATAGCATGTGAGAAAGTTCAAGTTGGTGGGGTGACTCATCCTATCAGAGAAAATTGTGAGTTTTGGGTCTTGAAGTATGACCTCCAAATAATTATTAGACACTCACCCATCCAACATGTTACTACAAAAAGTTTTTGTTGGAGAAATTCTATTACATATATGAAACGACCATAATGGGGAGCAATAGTGGCAGGGATTAAGGAACTTGTTGAGGTACCATAGTTACTTTTGAAAATTGTCTTGTAGTTCTGAAGGGTGGCTAGGAAAACAGGAGCCGAGTCTGGTGTTGTTTGAGAAACATGCATTTTGGGCCTGAGTTAGATGAAGTCCTCCAAAGTAATGCTGATGCTACTCCTAGGATGCAATTTTCCCAGCTGGGTATGGTTTTGAAAGGATGGGTAACAACATGTTCATTGGCACCAGTTTTTGCCTACCGCCTATGCCTATAGAAGTTCCACTATATTCTAGCTACTGATGTTATAAAGGAATTTGTATTTTCAATTGCTTTTTCCCTACAATGGATGGTTTAAGAGATGGAAATACCTTTTTTTATAACTACACAATCATTATTGGGACATTAGTAATGTTGAAAAAATTATACTTACTAGATGGTCTGTTTTTACTCCAGAAATGTATTTTTTAGCCCAATTAAAATTGGCCAAAAAGGTGGCGTAAACTATTTACATTGAATTGTGGTTTGTGTAAGAACTATATATACACTTATAATATGATAAATTTGGTTTAATCGTTCCCAAACATTTATTTTATACCTGATCACTTGTTCCAGCCCATGGGGATCGGGAACACCCTTCGGACCTTACCGTGGACCTGGTCGGGCGTCGGATCAGATGACGACGCAACATGGTTCATGGAACCCCTAGTATCAAAAAAATGCATCTACTATAATCACAAAATTCTCTAGGGTGATCATTATTTTATTACATAATCCATGAGAAAAATCCCACGATCCATTTCCAAGATTTATGCTGAATGTATTGGTTGGGCTAACCTCTACATCAGCCAATTTAACTAACTATCTATAAATTACATTGTGGCTAGCTCAACTATCAACTAAAATCAGTACCGGAACACCTGCAATATGTCTCGCAAGAATCATTGAATCTTCCCTAGAAGTACTCACTCTAAGGAACTCAACTGATTCTCCAATCAAAATATGATGTTTCCCTCCCAGCACCTCTTTTGTTGGTATTAAGGATCCTTCTAATTCGGCTGTGTCTTCCACCCTTTTTAGTTCCTCTAGTTTCTGAATTTCACAGACTAAAACTCGCAAGTGTTTGTTAGGATATTTATGCACTGGTCTGAATGGTTGGTCACAGCAGAAACACAATCCCTTCAGATTATGGTTCTCAGGTTCCTGTTGACTCAATGTTCATACCCCGTTCTAAAGTTCCTCCCCCGTAATTTTCGTTAAATCTTATTGTCGATGATTTTGAGTATCAACCGGCTGGCTCACAAAAATATTCTACTTCACCACACTGGTATTCTGAGACCCAGGGGTACAACTGGTCATATACATGAACTCCGAATAACCCCTTTTCCAACCAACTGTTATTCAGCATTCTATTCTTGAACCATCATCCAAATTTTGTTATTCGGATCATGTGTAAAAATATAGTTTTCTATTTTGGGGTGCAGTCCCCTCATAAAAAGATTCATATACCACGATTCTTGAAAATTAGAAATTCTCAATGATATTTTCTCAAACATTATACGTTCATCAATAGAACTAGTTTTCCGCAAATTATTCAGAAACATTTATAGTTCTCCATCAGTTTTTTTCCGATCCATTAAGGCTGGCATGAAAGTACCCAATATCGATCCAGGCGTTCCTCTCTTCCAAGTCAAGAACCAATACAATGTTGTTCCCTTAGTACAAATTTTTGTATTATGAATCACCATTTCCTATGGAGTATTATTGATCAAAAAATAAGTATTTTCATTAGTAATCCATTCAATTGGATCATATCTAGAAAACATCATCAGTTGGAATCCTCATCACACTGCGAATTCCATCCATAAAAACAACATCCTCTATAGAATCATTTTCCCTTGTAAAGACTACATACAACACGCTTCATACTCCATGCTTCCTGACTCTATACCATTGAAATTTTTCGATGCTACCTTAGTATGTTTCTTTATTTTTGATCCCTTCTCTAGCTGTTGTTCAACTCCCTTCAAATGTTTCAAAATCTGTTTCTCCAAATCACGAACTCTTAATTACATTTGTTCCTCGGTCCGTTGTGCGATGTCCAGAGCCACTCGATGGCCCTCATTTTGTATGTGCATTAGCTTCCACAAATCTTCCTACATCTAAGTCATCTAAATCATAATTCTCTCCGTAGCTGACTCAAACGATCCCACTCGATTCTCTATTATTTATATCATCAATAGCGGAACAAAACAATCCTAATTATGATTAGTAAATCTCCTCTCAGTAGTTCACCTCAGTTCTCACTCTCTAGCATTTTATTCCATAACGGAGTCGCCTAAATCATATGCTGGTGTTTGAGTGTGAGTCTTCAAGAAAAATGATCTAGCTAGTTACATAGAGATACTTATTTGATATTACTAGATATTCAGTTTACTATAGAGAATAGAATGTACATCAGGATAGTTCTGGAGAGTCCTCCTCCTGGCCTTCCCCCTATTGCAACGGAAAAACATGAGTTTCTATCCATAACTCTAGCCAAAATCTATTCCACCATAGTCATTACTAGCCTTCTAACAAAAGATTATTCCCTCCTCATGCCACATGCCACAATTTATACACCTCTTAAAAAACTACTACTTTTCACTTTCTCCCCCTACACTAATATGTATGAATAATAGGCTCTTGAGAAACAACTAAAGTGGTAGAGGGGATAGCACCAGAAAATGATACCGGACTACTAACACTATGTATGTTTTAATTTTAGAGGTTTTATTATTCTATATTCAATAAAATATAGTCCCCAAAATCATTCCAATGTAGTATTTTGTGGCCATTCTCTCAAATTTTTTTAGTTTTTTTCATGTCTTTCTCTAACTCCTTGTATGGCATAATGGTATAGAAGGAATGGATTGAAGTTTATTCCATTTAATTTTATCCATTGTTTAATATTGTAGTCAATGAGTTTAAAGTTGGTTCTTGATGTAGAAAAATTGATGTTTCTTTTGAAACGATAATTGTTTCCACCTCTTTCATAAATTTTCCCCTTTGTCCCCTCCCATTTATGATCCCTTGTGATTGAAAATTTTAATTTCTCTTAGATTCCATATTTTTTTTAACTTGAGCAGCTACTCTCATGGAATCTCTTATTGGAAACATCCCTGCTATGGTGGAAACTCCCATTCAGTCTATGAAGTCTAAAATTGAATGTTCTGTCAGTTTTTTCTTATCCAATAATTCATAATTTAATATCAACTTACTAAATTATAATTTTTTAGGAGTAGGTGTTTTTGCATGACTGCTGTCATGTGAAGTCTCACCATAATAGGATGGAAGTTGGTGGGTTTACTTCTGTAGAGTAAAAAAACATTCCTTTTCAGCATTTATATTATTAATTAATTTTCCAACTTTTGTAATGTGTTTGCCGAAATCATGTAACATTACTCATGGGCATGTGTTCAATTATGTACAGGGCATGTTTTCATGTACTCATGTCTTAAACACGTACCAATACAAGTCTATACAATTCCAAACACGCATGTACATAATGTCCTGTACAGGTTATGTGATCACACTCAGTGTACAATTCTTCACTGACCCATGATTCATAGTACTCAACATCTAATTTTTCTAGAACTCATTTACTCATAACAAATGTACCATGATTGTTCTAACATGGGATAATACCCATGTTTCTACAATGGTTTTGGGGACCAATGAATATTTTGCTCATGATTATGCATGGGCAGGGTAGTTGACAACCAAATCAGATGGAACAGTTTTTGTTTCATGTTCATGGAGATGATTACTGGAAGGTAGGTTATTGATACTGTTAAAACCACTAACTAGAAGAATCTGATATAATGTGTACTTTATATGCTTTATTATTTAAAACATAATTACATGTATACAATTTTTATAAATAAAAGGCTATCTTTGAATGCTTATTTCATTATTGTGCATGTACTACCATTGTTGAATGACAAAATAAGTTCACCTCTACGTTTTATGAAAGGTAAAAGGTGGTTAGCCATAATGGTTGATCCATTTCATGTAATGAATTATCCAATGAATGGTCTCTAATAAGATCTTACAATTGGATTGATGGGTCTAAAGTTACAAAGGTAAATAATGGGAGATATTTCCTAGTCTATTTATTTTTCCCAAATTTTTATGTTTTGAAATATGAAGCTATTTTATTGATTGAACTGTTTATGTTCTTTTGGGATCCCATGTCCCTGAATGATAGGGTACAAGCTATAAAAATTTTCTTTGATTTACAAGAAGATATATTGGAAGGTGGTGTCATTTGGATACCTTATTACCGAGGCTCGACTCAACCTCCATCTATTTTTTATTATGAATTTTGTTGTGTTTTTCAATCATTTAAATACTTTTATTCTTTACTTTCCTTTTTCAGGACCTACCTTGAGGGATTTAAAATTTTTTCTACATGTTTACATTTAGAGTCTGGTTTTTTTCATATGGTCATAGTTTTGATACTTGTGTTTTGATCCATTTGAAATTAGATATGGAAAAATATTTCTAGGCAGTTATGATTAATAGGTAGTGTTAAAATGAACCTTTGAAAATAAATATATTAATATCTTATGTTTTTGACATGTTCTTGGAGAACAAATCAAGTTGGGAAATGTTAGCTCTCATGTTAGCTGTCCATAAGACTCTAACATGTGAAGCATTGAATGTTTAAGAATCTAACTCACATATTTCACTATCTTAAAATGATTTTTATTGATGAGACTTTGATCATTACAGAGAAAATGTATATTTAAAAGTGAATGTTTTATTCATTTCATGTTCTATTATCCAATGTTTTATTCATAATTAACACATGGCTATGTGGTTTTGTTCTATTCTTCTTTACATGGATCATTGTCATTGATGTGATACATGCTTGCATGGATGGGCCATTGGTGCTCATTGGCCTGGATGATCTGGTTCTAGAGCTATGGATTGTCTAGTTCTAGATCCAACATGTAAGTATGATTGAGATGTGGTTGCGCTAGCATGGAATGGATGAGTCACTAGTGGTACTTGTTGGTCATTGGTGCATGAGATGGTTTATTGGCATGGATGGACTGCTGTTGCGACGACATGGATGGGTCATGGGGGTCTAAACATTGGGTGGGTGGGGTGTGATGAATCATGTTGTATTAAATTTCATTATTAATTTTTTTTTCTCGATGATTGAACATGTGTTAAAATCTTCGGTTTAATAATTAAAGAAGATGTATCATATATAATAATGTAATTAATAACTGTAATATGAAATTTTAATAAATTTTTATTCAAATCTAATTTATAAACATATATTATATATTGGTAATATTATTACCAATAGAAAACTATGTCATTAAAATCTATTTCAAAAACATTAACCATCATATATATTATCCGTTGGTATTATTATAATTGTAATGAAATAATTTTATCTGTCGCAAAAACATTTAGCGACAGAGTTTTTACCAACAGTTCAGTGACATGGACATATATTATGGTAAAATGTTTGACCAATAGAAAATGTTATTTTACCAACAGACATTCCCCTTTTGGAAAAAATAAAATATTATGTAGTGATATGGTGACATCCAATGTCTTGTCTCTGGTAGCACTAAGTCTCGATACTATTCTTAATGGTATAGTAAGCCTACATATGGGAGGAAGTACCCACTAAGAGAAACATTCTGAAGATATACATATGCGTGATACAAAAACAAACACTTTCCTTGATATATATATAAGGACATAGCAAGTGAAAATATGAAATGTAATATTGTACTATACAACTGAATGTAAAACTACATGTACAAAGAGGAAAAGACGGTAGTGATCAAGTATCGTAAATAGAACTTTCTAATCTTCGAGATAGTAATATCCAGCCCGATCATCAGCAATCCTAAGAAGAACTATCAAATATTTAAAATTAAAAATTATTAAGGATAACAACATATTCAATAGGATTATCACTGGATCCTCTCTTGAAAATAGTTAATGAAAGCATGCTAAAGCACAGTGAACTACAGTGAATCTAAATCTTCACCAAAACATGTATATTAATTTCCGATCCTCGATGTGGATAACTCATAGCATGTAATGCATAAAAAATATCAAAAAATATATTTATGAAACATCAATGGTACCCCACTCCCATTAAGAAACTAGTTTTTTACTCTTCCCTATCTACACATTTCCCGACCCATCTTTCTCCAAAAGTAAGCCAGCCCAAAGACACCTGGGCTTGGAATCACTACATGTATCTCATGTAGCAAAACATAACATCATCCCATACAAATATATGTATATATATATTAATGAATTAGTTTTCAGGATCTAGTAAATCCCATGTGATATATATAATACATCAGGTGCCATACCTCACGTAATTGAAACCCATACACCAAGTAAGAACCTCAAGCCATCACAATCTACACACATCATTCCATTAATAATAATTTTCATACTATATATTCTAATAAATGTGTTTAAAATTACCAAATTACATCACAATCTTCAACAGGTATATATTTGAAAAATAATCCAAATTCAAACTATCACAGGTAACTAACAAGAGAAGAGATCGAGGCTAGAGGGGTTTGTATTCCATTAATCCTCAAAAAATAATGTTACCAAACACATCCACCTAGAGTCGACTCGGTGTGAGTTACCCTAATTGACATGGGTGGGGATACATATGAAATCAGATGAATGATATAATATAGCTAAGAACCACACTTTGAGCATAATATATTCCTAGAATCAACAATAGCATACATCATTTAGACTCTAGACTGCCACTAATATGGATTGATATCAATAATAATAAATGAATTTAAATAAGATATAACATCTAATTATTTAATTTTTTCATATCCATTAATTTACTATTTTATAAAAAATTAATTAACTAATAAGATTATTTGACATTGCATTGGATTATATTATATTAATCATCAGAGTACAGTCCATGCACTATAGAAATAATCCAAACCTAGTCTATTGTTTATCAAGATAATCATTTTTATCATTTTTATTCCATAATCAACCAAAACAATGGTTTATTAATTTTTTTAATAATTATTAGAATTATTCTATATCCATCTACTATATAAACCCATCATATTCTTCCATAAAAAAGGTAACATGAAACAATGAACCTTAGCTGCATAAAGTATTGGGGAATGGATTTGTGTTAAAAAAATCTCAACCATCATCCTTTAAATAAATGAAATTGAAAGGGCTCCATCTCTCAATATCTAATTAATAGGTAACCTTACATCAAAATATCACATAATCTATAATTTCATCCCCAACAACCACATGAATATATTGATGCTTCTATCCATTGTAGGCATAAAATGAATGTACATCATATGGGTCTCCTGACCCATATATATCACATCAGTAATCCAAGGCTCATCCCAACATGACTGACACAACATCCAAGCCACCCCACCCCAAATCAAAAATCACCCCTATAGTTTTAACCATACATGGCTTATAGTCATATCACAAGAAAAATACTGCTTGAAAAAAACAATCAACAAAGACATTGGGCCTAAAAAATAAGGCATTTATTTTAGAAGGGAAACGATCTCTAAAAAATAAAAAATAAGGCCCCTTGTATTCTCAAAAAAATACTAATGTCCCACAATTGAAATTATAATTATTAAAAAACCAATTCATATAAAATATAGAAATAACTGATTCATTATTTACATCCTCCAACTACAGTAATTCTAAAGTATTATGCTATAAAATGATATTAATGAGAAAAAATATAATATTATTAGTTATCAACTCCACTAATCACATGGATGGAAATTTTAAATTATGCTTGCATAATTCCATCAATTTGAATATCGTCAAATAAAAAGGACTGCAGCATTAAAAATGAATTTTATTATCTTTTTAAAAAATATTAATTATAAATTAATTATCAATTAATATTCGTGTTCAATTTCAACATGATAATCCAACCATATGAATGTGATATAAAATTATACCATAAATAGAACATTATTTAGAGAATCAAAAGGAAAATTGATATCATTGTATAACGAAACAACAAGGTCAACATGTGATCACTATAATATTTTTTAATCTATTTCATTTTTTATAAGTTCAATAGCATTTCCTTCCAAACATCATCCATGATAAATTTACAATTGATCATAAATAAAATAACTGATGTAATTAATTTCTATCCTCGAAATATGTCTATGTTCGTCACATGATAATAGACCACGCTGTAGATCTATAATCACCTCTCCAACAATAAATTCTTCAATATGAGGATTACATTGAATAACTACACCTACAACAACTAATGAAACACCATTCAAAACATTGGCGATCATATTCCATCACATGAAAATAATAAATGTGAGTAATGCTATCAAACATGATGAATACTCAATAAAAAGAAGTTGGAATGCAACATGTATCTGGATAGATAAAATATATAAGGCCAAACATTTATTCACATCAAAAGGATCTCAGAATTACAATGGAGGGGGTATTAGACTCATGGGATGAGAGAAGGATCTATTGTATTCTATAGGGTTTGTGAAACATATGAGCATATACCCCCTTTAAATTTGTGCTTCATAAGGGATTTACAAAATGTGTATTCTCCTTTCACTTCATGTAATTATTGGGTTTATGTCTAAACTAAAAAATGTATAAAATTTAAATTATTTAACCTCATACATTGAAACATTATTTAATAGCCCCATAGTATTTGTGAACCACCATTTCACATCGTGTTTCATTACCTGATGGGAATTCTTCCGGCTTCATTTCTTTTGTATCCAAACCCCTCCATAACACTTCTAATCCCACTCCCTATACCATGATCTTTCTAATAAAGTAACATATCAGTCCACCCATATCTGGGCCATTAACAATTCATTATAGCATAACCAATTGAATGAAAATGGGTTTTATATACATTTAATCATAACATAACCCATGGAAAATAAATATGTGTCATAAATATTTTGTATTTAATTAATAAACATACACCATACAAACAATGAATAAATAGAGTAACTTAGAATTATATGAAAAATATCATTTGAAACCTCAAATTATATAAACATAGTTGGAAAATAATTTTCAAGGATCACATGGAATAATTCATGAGGAACATAACCTTTCCAGTTTGATATAATTTGATTCTTAAAATCCAAAAAATAATAATGAAAAACATTTTCTTTTAAATGACACATGTAAATTTATAAAAGTTGATTAAATGAAACAATCCATAATGATAGAGGTAAAATATTTTCATGTCATATAATTTAAAAACATTCAATTCATTTTTTTGTCTAAAAAGAACCAATGTAACTCGTTTATGAAATTCCTAGATGTTTCTATTCAAAAAATTATGTAAAAAGATAATAATTGGAAAAAATGTATTTAAAATCATTATATAAATGTAAAAAAATTATGATTTTCCATAAGACATGTATATGGAAGAAACATATATCCCTAATATATATTTAACCGAAAAATTACAAAATATTGATGAGACTCTTGAATGATCCCTTACCGCTCGTTAGTATTTCCTAAAATTCAATCTATCATAATATATAGAAAATATATATATATATATAATAATTAAATTACAGATTTATTTTCAAATTTAGAATACCATATATGATCACATTATATCATTTTAAGACACCCTTTTGTCAATTATTTCTTAATATTCTATTATATGAGAGTGTTAACTGTTATGTCTATATAGAGATTATTAGTTCAATAGTTTTGGTCCTTCTTCATTTATATTGGTTCTATCATCAACACATTATTTTTAATTATATAAATAAAATATATATTCTTTATGTACAAATTTCTATTCTTCTATTAAATTTTAATATAGATAAGTTAATTTCATTTTTCATGTGGATGATATACCATACACATGCATCCACGTTGTTTCCATTTCCAATGATGGGATGAAAGAAATGTAAATAATAATTCCCATTTATATTATCATTAATAAATACTATATATCATACATATTAAAAAATTTCATCCTCATTACCATTAATGAAAAATATAAATTAAAAACAAATCACAATGTCTCATGGAGGTGGTACTCCATACCTTCACACAGACGACTTCATCATTTACCAAAGGATTATATGGAATTTTATTATATGTGATATTTTATTTCCAAAATAATAAATATTTCATAAATATTAGTTATAATCATTAATCACAACATAATACCCATCAATAATATATGGTGATTAATGTTAAATTACATCGCAATGTGTACACATTAATCCATACATACACATGAGCGATACATTAACGAATCATTCGATGGGGAAATGTGTGTAAAATAGTATTTTAATGAAAATATTAACGTAGAATAATTTTAATATAATGAATTTATTATGTTATTTTAAATATCATAAGTTTAGTGTTTAAAAATAAGAGTAGAAATGAATTTGATTGGTAAGGGTGATTACCTATTCTTTTGAATGAAAACATTTGATCTCATGTAATGGGATCTAGAGTTTAATTGGATGAACAAAAACATTAAGATGTGTATAGGGACTTTAATAATGATAATTATTATATTATGGTATATATAGAAGGTTTAAGGTGTTGTAATCAATTTAGGCATAAAGTTCCCATTTATAATTTATATAATGGTCACTTTTCAGAAATCAACAAATGTTAAATTATTAGAAATTATTTCTCAAGAAAATGCATAAAAACAGTATTGATTAAAAAATACCATTGGAATGTTTTGTAATACAATAATTTAAAAGAATTTAGGCATACATTCATGTAATATTAAACCATATATTTTTTATTAACAGTTAGTTAACATATTTTACATTTAAATACAATTACATCTTTTTAATATTAAAGGATGATATTTTTAATTACACAGTAAAAACTAGACAATAAAGGGCTAGTTTGTGACATTGTATACCATGTCACAACCACATTATTTTGGTTTACTAATTCTGTTATCAGATCCCCAACCTAAATTGGCTCATGTTTCAACAAACCCAAGAATTCCTTCATAGGGTAGGGGGTAGTGACAAGAATTGAAAATCATTTCCTAAAAGGGAGGATATTTCCAATGTAACATTACGAACACACATGACAACACCGATATAGAAATGCAGAGGCATAAAAATAAAAATATTCAATATTTATAATGTAAACCAAGAATTAAAATTCCCTTGGTCGTACAAGAGTTTTCTAGGGAAAACTGAAAATTAATGTGGAAAAATACATTCCCAATAAAAAAGAGGTCCTAATGTTACCAAAAATGGAAACTAAATGACTGATATAGTGCAAATCCTAACACAATGATGTTACAATGAATGTGGTCCAAAAAGTGTGTTTCCAAAGTACTTTTTATGTCACCAATGTCCTATATGTTCTCTATATAATACACGACTCATATTGTAAAATCCCATGCGTGGGTGAGTATTAACAAACCTGGTATGATTCCTCAAAATATTAAGGGGAAGCAGTAAGAGAAAAAATTAGAATAGAATTAAAGTAGAATAATACATAAGATGAAGATCAAAAAAAATTAAGACAAAAAGTAATGTCACCCAAGCACAGGGGTCCCACACAGTGAGTAGATGAACAACACATCAAGTTTTTAACCCAATATAAAGATAATAAAATCATCCAACTAAGAACATCTAATAATGGAACGAACGTGTAATACCCCACTTGTATTCACAAATCACGAAAAGAAAGGAACCAAATACACGGTTATGAATATATATATATATATTCCTAGTCAAAAGAATTATGAAGAAGAGATAAAAGTTATATCCATCGCACATCTCAACTAATGAATAAGATTAACCCGTTGTTCTAAAATTCCAACAATAATGCCCAAAATATCATGTGTATCTTCCAAAGTAATCATGAATGTCAATCCATGCCTCATATTTGTGCACGACTGTTGTGGGAGAACAAAAATGAAGTAAATTACACACACCATAGATCATTAGGGTTTTCCACTCTATATGTATCCACAATGGACCCATTCCTAGCATGATATGGTGTTCAACTCTAGTGTCATGAATACCCAGTGTTGGGGTTCCACTAGGATGTTAGACAACTAGCTCCCATGAAGATGGTGGGTTCTACTCTATTGTTCGAGTACATGATCCTTACTGCAATAAGGGGTTTAACTATGGTAATAAAATGATCTTCTCCCTATCTAATAGGGGGTTCCCACTGATAGGGGTAGGACCTCACCCAATCATATGGGGGTTTCACCCTAATATTAATCATGGGCCCATGATTAGTACTATTGGAGGGTTCCACCTGAGAGGCCTATACTGGTCCATCGAGATCACTACCATCATCAGGAATCACCTAACCATGATTCAAGCAAGAAACATTCTTTATAGTATCCCGAAATAAAAATCCAATGGAACCATCATGTTCAACGCATGAAATCACTATGTAGATGCCACTAAAACATCAACATTCAAGTCCAAATGAAGGAGATATGTGAGGATGGTTTTTCCTCAAGTGATGGTACATGGCATGTTGGGACCCACATCGCACATGGTATTCCTCTACTATATGGACTTTTTATTTTAAGAATATGGATTTATAGCCATCTTTTACTACATTTCACGAAAGGATACAATAGTATGTTTCTAAACCGAAAACCTGAAGAATTAATGAGGATCATCAGTTTTATGATGGAAAAACACTATTCCACTTGCATGACTCTAAAAATGGATCCAATTTCCCAAATGGATCAAACTATTGCAATACTTTTGAAAACAAATCTCAAATAGACTGATCACCTTCCCAAATCAGAAACCTATTGAAAAAGACACATTTCACTGTATAACTCAGGAATTGTGCTTAATGGGCCCCACCCAAAAGTCTGATTTAATTCTCGATATTGGTTTTCAAACATATGGCTCAATATTTGGGACAAAATACCATATAAGGTACATCATTTTGATATTGTATGAAGGCGTTATGATTGAATCATGATACAATAATATTATTATTATTGTTAATTTGATGGATGCATGCAATGAAATGGAAAAATCCATCCATTTGTTGTCTTGAATTGACCATCCACATATGAAGATAATGTTTCTGCAAAGAAATCATCAATCAGATACAACATGGAAAATTTTAGTCTTATTTTAATGTTTTGTAAACTAGATAATGATAATAATATTATTATATTATTATTATATTACTGTTAAATCCTTCTATCTATGGAATTTCATATCCCCCTTACACATTGTTTTTATATGTGATTGAAACATCATGTGTGGTTGGGGGTCGTCTTGACACAACCTAGCATTTATATCACATACCCATTTATATTAAATATTATCATTTTATTTATATAACTAATTTAAAACAAATATAAGGAAGGAGTCATGATAAAACCAAGTTATGTTCCCCCACCACATTTTAATTCCTTATATTATTACAATTACAATAAATAATAATAAAAAATTATTATCATTATTTTTAAAAATGGTGATAATATAAAAATATTATTATTAATGATAATAATAATAAAAGAAATCATATTATTTATGCATATATATAGATTGGAATATTCTCCCCAATGGGAAACATCCCTCACACCTTCGATCGACCATTAGGTTCTCCCTGAAATCCTCCTCCATGAGGCCCTACACACAAAATTTACTTCAAGAGTGTCTTATCATAGTATACATCATCATTTCATGTCAACAGAGAAAATAAGGATTATATACACGATCCGGAACCAAATGAAATCACAAACCATAAACCCATGTTGTCGAACTGATCCATTCAGAAAACATCATCCCTCACATTTATCAAGTAATCCATAATCACCAACATGAATTTCATTCATTCCACCACAACTAATCTGATGGTTCAATATCACAATTACCCACCCCAAACATGTCGAATATTTCCCTTGTGGTATAATAATGAATAACACAATGAATGGTGTGGGGGGGGGGGGAAATACCAATTTTAATGGTGATAAAAAATGGTGTCAAATAATTCTTTTCCATAACATTCATAACATTGAAACTAAGGTGAGAAACATGGCATGATTTAGAAATAAATGGACTGGATGATTTATTTAAATACATAGGATCTTGTGAATGTTTATTTAAATGAAGATCATAGAATTAAAATTGTTCATGTTGAATCATTAATCAAAATGTAAAAAAACCACAATTGATGAGTTTTTCTTTTATTATGTATTGATCATTGGTGAAGAACACATCCACTAGAGATGATTATAACTTCAAACATCCACCACTTTTAGATTCCCCTCGATCCAATCACTGCTCATCATTCGGTGTCAATCTGCCAATGGAGACTGTCTTGAAGAGCCTCTCAAATCACATAGTTATCTGGTTTACCATATTATTTGTGAATAAAATTATATTTATAGATTTTTTTTATGATCATGAATAAATAAATAAATATTTAAAATTATTTAATAATTTCTCCAATGATGCTGCTCAATCCAGACACCAGACTCTGGTAAATGTTATGTTCTTCCTAAGAAAAAAACATGTTCTGAACTAAACAGTGGAATGATATTTTTGATTCGAGACCCCATTTTTGATTTATTTGTGTTAGTGTTATTAAATAAATAAATTAAAATAAATAATTTATCCAATGAACCTACCAATAATTTCCTCATCCGAACACACCATGTTAACAATCTTATGTCACATTGAGGGAAAACCCATTTCTACATATCATCCATGATATCAAATTTCCATTATGAGA
The DNA here is from genome assembly GCA_963277665.1 of Viscum album. Lineage (NCBI taxonomy): Eukaryota > Viridiplantae > Streptophyta > Magnoliopsida > Santalales > Viscaceae > Viscum > Viscum album. Next base: position 2,078,333,514 of record OY728152.1, on the reverse strand, counting down.
ATCTATTAATATGATATTCCACTTTTAATGGTATATTTAAATATTTTAATGTAAAATAAAATGAATATTTTTATAAAATTAATTTTTTTCTCAATAGGCCATAGAATTGTGCATCGTCTAAGTGTCTGGATCTGAAAATATTTTAAGGAATATTCTATAGTCTGATACATAAATACCAGTGTTTCTACATTAATCCATTATTCAAATATTTTCATCCAAAAAATAGAAAATAATGAAAAAATTTCAAAAACATATCTCAAATCCCGATCTCCACTCCCATAAGCTCCCTTGATGGTTTTATGTGCATCCAACAAACATGTATTCATAAAAAAACTTCCTCATGAAGGGACTTTCTCCATTGGAATTCCACATCATCAGATACTTGAAATATAAAACACCACTCTCTCAGTCCATCTTACCATGGTCGGTATTGTAAGACAAGTCATTAATATACTCCTTAGCTAAGACATGACGAGAACATCATGTACCGTGTATACCTGCAAAGTGGTAAACTACTCCACCTCCATCCTTGAAAATAGTGGACAAAAAGCGTGGTTGTAATCTTATACTACAACGAACACAGTCCACCATAACCTATATAGGTTCCACTATAACTCACATGTCTGAGAAGTCATTTCCCAAGAATTAAATCATTGAATCATGAACTATCCCCACAAGAGATGCCATGTTACTAACACTCCCAGAGCATCTCAAGCACCACCCTCTTGTGTCTCTCTTTCCCCAACTCTAAAACAGAGGTCATTATGTTACAATTGCTAATGTATATGTTGATCTAATCTAATGAAGGTTATGGTTCTGGCACATAGGCCACTAGAACAATAAAGCAGTGTTCAAAATGCCAAAGGGTATCACCTAGAAATCAACACGACCACAATTTCTCTAGGAATACACAATTGTTACATCCACCTCTCAAACAAATATTTGGTGATACCCTTACCCCCCAAGGAAGATACTAAGGTCAGAATAACCTATATATATTGGGTGATGAGGTCATGGATTCTTAGGCCGAATACTCCTCCTAGATAGTCCACAGGATTGAGGGACATCTATCCACTCCAGACCTCAGGATCTCACCCCCTAGCAACTGAAAAACGTAGTTTTTCATCAGTGAGCATCCTGGGAAATGTGAATCCCTACCTTTATATAGTGTTATGAAAACAATATATTCTCTCAAAACTCCTTGGTGTCATCTAATGTGCTATCTCAAGAATGAGGCCATCCTAAGAACAATACTATATAGAGGTCCATCTCTTGGTTGTGATGTAATCCCAACCCATAATCATGACCCACCATTATTGGAGGGAGAAGTTATCTAAAAACATATACCATTCTATAGGTGATACTAGAGAAATGGGAAATCAGTTGTAACCTCCCAAAAATGAGCTCATCCTTCTCATTTCGTGGTTCGATCTACTCAAGGAGTAGAATTGTATACCGTAACCTATATGAATTAACAAACTCCATAGTATAAATCATCTTAGTAAGGACACCCGAAGACCAGTCCATTCTGAGGAATACTTAATAGGGGATCACTACTACAATGAATATATTTATTGTGAGAACTCACTCTCTCCCCCATAGAGAATGGTTTATCCATTAATAGAATCAAGTGACAATAGAACCTATATATAGGAGACTCCCACATAATGATTGAGAAAAAGGGGAAACCTCGGGTATTAATATGTCTCTAAAAAGTTGTACACACAGGTAAATGTGGCTTCCAACTCTGTGCATAAAACGAAAACTTGAGAAATAGTGACTGATGTAATAATTCAAACAAAACCCGAGCATCTGGGCCAGAAGTCACAAATTGTTAGAGATCATCCATCCCCTTTCTTTCCTAATCCCATCAACTAGGAAATTATTTCACACTCCATCACATCATCACATCCCAAAAATACAAGTTAAATGAACTTGACTTTTACACCTGATGACTATTTATTATATGAAGAATTGAATCACCCTCACAATTTTGAATCGATTCACATGGACATGTATAGGTTTAGAAAACATCCCTCTCCCCCTTATATCAAATTCCATGACAAAATATCTCCACAACACGACTTCACCAATTCCTACAGTCATCCAAGTGGGGTTGCATAATGTGGATCACTATCAGAAGGAGTCCTGGCCATGAAGGAAATACAAACCATAGGATTGGGTAAGACCTCAACCACAAGAGAAGGGATTTTGGATCAACAGGTCGCATGTGAGTTCTCTATTTTTGGAACTAGAAATTCACACTGAACAGAATTTTTTAATCTGCTAGTACAATGGGATAAAATTTTATCTATTTGAACAACAAATATAACAAGTAAAACCCTCCAATATATTAGGAGAGTCATATGTCTGGGAGTAATTATAACCAATTGAAGAGAAAACTATCTTCTTGAAGATCTAGTTTATCATGGAACCTCATTGAAATATTTCCTTGGAACTCATTTATCTTGTTAAGTTTGAGCACATCCTGGTGATTATATGTTGGTACCAATATATGCCCAATAGGTGGTGTTGAATCTACCTTCACACCTGGAAGAAAACATATGATGGGGTGGAACCTAAACTATGGCGTCACTAGTAATCAAATCATCAACACAGACCCAAGGCCAGAACCTTGGCTAGTTGTCTTTGTGGAATAATCTCCATAGTAATAGAGATGTACCTTGGTTAAATAAATATATATATATGTATAAAAAAATTATGATATGGATCAATAATTATATTCAATTACTTGATCATATATAATGCATTCACTATTGATCCCTAAAACCAAAGTTTCAATAAGATGATTTGATATGCAGGTAGTCAAGTTCCTTGTGAATAAATAAATCGACCACCTATACCATCACATGATTAACTAGACTAAGATCCATTTTTGATACACAATGACACCTTTTCATTAATCCCAACAAAATCCTTGCAAGGGGACCACTCCAAAAATTCCCTAAGGAATAATCTTGGCTTTTATCCTATCATTCACAACCAGAAACCAACCAAGGCTCGACCAAAAGCTACACAAGCCCGCCTCCATAGTCCATGGGTGTTGAAAAGCATCTAATAGCATATTCCAAATTGGATTCCTTTTTTGAAGCTAATATTTGCACAAACCCAAAAATCATATTATGTAAGTGAAAAGACACAATAATAAAATTATTCAATAGAAATATTGTAAACAATGTATGCACAAACAGTAGGTCATAAAAGAGTATCATAATGAAAAATATAGTGAAAAGGGTAAATATATATCCATAACCATAAATATATACCAACCTAACCAAAACTAGAATTTAACACCATGAGAGAGTCCAAATACTAATCTCCATGATGCAACTATTGTACATGGTACAATGTATAATGAATCCCAAAGCTCCTCTATAGACAATATCGATATGTCGACATTCATCATAAGAAATGACCCTCAAAGAAAAATCCCATGATTGAGGGAGAATATAAATTCCTTATAGGTGACCCTGAATGCTGAAGGGGGAGTATTAAGTGATACACCATGCAGAGAAAGATTGTATTATAATACGCATGATGTAGCTCTTCCCATAGAATGGGAAAATGTAACCTCATCCAAGATCATGGGGATAACACAGTAATTATATAAAAGGAATATCCATATCGCTGATCATATTTAGAAGAATAGTCACCAATAGTTCCAAAAGTAAAATAATTATGAACATCATATCATGCATCTTCATAGTAGTAATAGTGTAAATCAGGACACCCCTCGGCACTATGTCGCACAATCAAGGGGGCACTGACTCAAATTATCCTAATTATAACCTAGCACATCATGAGTTGCACTCGATAATTATTCATATTTGGATTTCACCAATGATTATGGGGGTTCACTCATAATGTATAGTACCAGCACACAAACTGGTGGGGGTTCCAATTTAGTGTAATGAGGACCGAATAAGGGGGTTCCACTCGTAATATAGAATACCCATAGACAAGCTGATTGGGGGTTCTAATCTATAAGATGATGACCCTCACCCCTGGTGTAATAGGGGGTTTCACTCAAGTAATTATAGTTTATAACCCTATCCAAAAAGGGATTCCACTAAAAAGGTATTGGCCTATACAAAAGATGATGGTGGTCCACTTTAAATGTCAAAAAGGAACCCTACCATGCTTTTTTGGAGGGTTACACTCAAGAAGCCTCTCGTTATCCAGTGTTTCATGACTCGTACCTCTGGGCATGTTTCATTACTCCTTGATGCGCACCTCCCAAAGTACATGGTTGACAAACAGTGCCAAAGGTGTCAACTTGTATTTGGGAGGAATTTTCCTGAGTGCTCGTACATAAACACACACAAACAGGTCCCAAAAACGACAAGGATAAAAATTCCTTCCACTAAACAACCACTGATAAAATGTACAAGATATATGATTAATGTTCCATAATACAAACCCAATAGAATAAAACTAAAAATCAGAATGTAAAATCTATTTAATAAAGACATCCATGGAACACCCCACATGATGGGTATGTGTATAATAGATGTGAGATGCAATACAAGTATTCCCAGCATGCCAAATCTCACAGGGACCATTGGTTCCAAGGAAACCAAGTCCTCCATCAAGGTGGCGGTCGTGTACATATGACACAACATGTGCGGGAAACTAACGTGAAGTGGTGTGTAACAAAATGCGGACCAGGTACCCAAAACCACTAGGAAAACAAGAAAACATGATCATCGAGAATGATATCTCAATCATGAACAGTCTAAAGTATGGATGGTAAGACTATCAGTCATAACACTGAACACATTGAACTGCTGAGGTAATCAGCCCTGATTAGCACCATGGGTCTGTTGGGACACACATAGATTTTTCCCACATACGCCATCATAGATGGTCCACACAGGGATTCATGTAGATGATCCAGATAGGGTCGCTCGGAGATGATCTACACAACGTCACTTGTAGCTGATAAACACATGGTAACTAGTGCCAGACTCACATTGGTCCACTTAGATATTTTCCCAATAAGGTTAATTGTCTTCTAGTCTTACATGGTATCATGAGCATACTCATCAGTATTATTTGGGTATCCACCATCTGTAGGATTTCTGGATGTAGTATGCTTGATTCTTGGAGAATCCACATCTCAGGCCATTTTAAATATTTCAATTTCCATAAAATCATTCTTAGAGTATTCTAAAAGAACATTCTCATCGTGAGGATTCCAACGACGTAAATGTATCATCCATAGTACCATTTATGTGAATGATATTGGAATTTTAGTTTACAAGGGACAATTGTGTTTGGGCCTTGTCCTACCCTGCTTGAATGATCCAACCAACTCGGTTAGGGGGTTTTACATTACCTGAAAAGATGTGGCCAAACCATCCTCATTTTGTATGTTCTGGGTCGGCCCAGTATGTCCTGTCTACTAGCCCATACCCATTGTGCCGACCAGACCTCCCTTGGTTAGTTTGTGGGTCCAGTTTTCTGGGTCGACCAACAACCGGAATTTATCCTACTAGGTGTAATTCTGTCGGCCGTTCCCACAAAAGCGGGTCTTCTTAATTCCATCACGGGCCTTTCCCCCCTCCATAGTCACATCCTGGTGTGTGGGCTGCTGTAATCTATCCCATATGCTAGGTGACATCTAGATCATGCGCAATGCGGATGGCTAAGTCGTATTCCCTTTGATACCGCAAATGGTACCCACTATACTGTGTCCTGGTTTGCCAACCAGCATCCCACTGCCAGCGGATCCATCAACACCATGGCGGCCTGCCCCAGGCATAGCACACCTTGGTGCACCGTCATGGAACGCCATCATGGTGTGCCACCACACTCCCATGGCCGCCAATGTTGGTTTTTGATTTAGTTAAAGATCCTCATTTATGGGAATCATTTAATGTGTTTTGCCATCTCATCATATTCCTCACATGCCACCGGTCAACGGTGAGTTAAACCCAAAAAAAAAACATTTTTAATTTATTTTACTTCTCTTCTGAATGGTCTGAAAATTATCTTTTCTGGTCCAGCTTATCCTATCAATGTTAGGCCCTTTATAGGTGAATACTGAAGTTCTGAGATCAATAGTTCCCTCAAATTTTTTATCGGTACATCCATTAAAAATTTATAAAAAATATCTCACATATTTATCTAAAATACCATAAAAAACATTAAAAATTATATTTTGGGCTTAATATGCCTCGAATGAAAGTACTGTTTGAGAATATGTTCTAGAAATTACTCCATATAAATAAACAAATTACATGTAATTTCTGGGATATTTCATTTCCCCCACATTTAGTTCATCACATCCCCATAATCCAAAACAAATATAAACAAACAAACGGGGGTAATGAGCATTAATCTAATCCTCTCACAAACATGAGCTCTCTATGAGATTAATGTGATTCCACCAAACATGTACTAGAGGAATCTAAAATTGATGAAGTACCCTCTCTAATCGATCCTCTATCTCCATTGGGAACGTCACAAATGTCTCCCCATTGTCAATGTCCTGCTCACCCCAGTCGATGAAATGTGATAGATCATGCATGTACCTCTCCACGGTGACATGTGGAAACCACAAGGCACTCTGTGGGACCCGAAGGAAAATACGGGCGTACTCCACAAACTACAAGGGCCTTTATCTCCTATAAGAATATGGTTTTTACCTAAATTTTGTTGTCCTTATACACTATAAGATGATCTCCACCTTCTTAGGGATATCTCACTCTAGCCCTAGACCCATGAGTGTTGACTCCCCTTGGTCAGTACAACATAGAGGTCATCTGCAACGCCACCCTTAAAAATCCCTGAACGGTACCATGCCAATGGTGAAGTGATATTTTTTTTGTATGAAAACTCCACAAGTGGTAGGTGGTCCTCCCAACTATAACCAAAATCAAGAGCTTAATCATGAATCATGTCTTCCAAGGATAGTGTTGTATGCTTCGTTCAACCATCATATTGTGGGTGAAAGGTTGTGATGAAGTGCAATTGAGTCTTGAACGCCTCCTATAATCCCTTCCACTGTTGCGTTGTGATGAAATAATTATGTTCTGAGATGATCATCGATGAATCACAGTATATCCTGACTATCTCCTAGACATAGAGGCGTCCCATGACCTCTACTAATCTATGCACCCTGATAACTAAGAGGTGATTATGCATGGTGAGTCGGTCAATGATCATCCATAGAGAATCGTGTCCCTTGGATTTTAGTGTTAATCTCATCATTAATTCCATTAATATTCCATCCCTAACCCACTCTAATACTTGATGGGTTTTTCCCAAGACTACTAGAAGATGATACTCATCCATTACTTGCAGAGAAGTGGGGAACCTTGAAACAATGATGGCCTCCACTTTTTTCATCCTTCGACACTGGTAATGACATCGAAGATCTGATACATCTTCACAACTCTAGTAGAAACCTATAATGGATAGTTTAGGAACTCTCTAAAAATATCCTCACGCAACTCCATTGGTACTATTCAATGCACACTGAAAAGGGTGATGTGCTCCCCACCTATCTAAAATCCTTTAGGATCCCATCCTGAGGATAACAAAACACATCAAGCGTCACAGTCAGCAACAACAATATGTGCCTCCCTATGTCGGTCTAAGAGTGGGGGAGTGATATTCATCGATTGTTGCAAAGTTGATCCATCGTCATCCATAAAGGAAATCTACATTATGGATAGATACTTTACCACCTCAGCGAGCAGCTGGAAAATAGATCTCCTGCTTAGCATGTCTGTTTCCACATTACTGTTCCCATGAGTATAGACTATCTCAAGGTCATTGTCATGGACGAACCCAAACCATCGACACTACCTTATGTTCATGTCCTTTTAGGGTAAGATATACCAGAGTCTCTTAAGGATGTATTACACAGAAACCACTCCCCCATCTAGTAGTGTCACCACATCAACAAGGAAAATAAATCTACCTCTAACTCCATGTCACGGGTCATATAGGTATTCTCATGTTTCCTTTAATGTTGTGAACCGTAGGTGATTACTTCTCGCTCATAAATTAGGACACATCCCAATCCAGTCCCTAATGTTTCGTAGAAAGATAAATAACCATTTCCCACCTTTGTAAGTCTTGAGATGGGAGAAATTGTCAGTCCCCAACTCAACTCATGGAAAATATAATAGCACATCTCCATCCACACGAAGGGATATCACTTCCATGTCAAATTAGATAATTGGTTTTCTACTATGGAAAATTCAAGCACGAACATATAATAGTATCCATCCAACCACATGAAAATTCACACCGTAGTCACTCAATTGGGTGGCTCCTAAAAACCACTACCTCTAGCCTCAAAAGATCCACTATAACCCTAGACTCTAAGATAATGTTTCCCAGAATGTGGACATCCTGAATCCCAAACTATAAATTAGATATATTCCCATAATGATTGTTCTCCTGGAGCATATCCAGGACTATCCACATTTGTGTCGCGTTCTCCTCCTCTGACACAGAGTACACCAGGATGAAATCAATGAAGACAACGATGACCTAGTCAAGATAAGGCTATGTGATCTTATATATGAGTCCAATGAACACTATTAGAGTGTTTCCCACACCGAAAGGCATCCCCAATTACTCATAGTGGTCATACCAGAAACTAATGGGTTTCTTCAGTACATCATCATCTTGTTCCTAATGCTAGTGATGGCCTGATTTTAGGCCGATCTTTGAGAACCACCTCACTCCCCTTAGCTGATCAAAGAGGTCATCAATCATCGGTAGTGGATACTTATTCATCACAATCACAAGGTTTAGACACTGAAAGTCCACACATAGCCTCAAGCTTCTGTCTTACTAATTGGAAAACAATAATAGTGATTCACATTGTGAAATTCTAGGCTTCACTAATCCCTTCTTGTACAAGTCCTCTTGTTGTACACTCATCTCACGAAGCTCCAAGAGATCCATCCAATTTGCGTGTGTGGCTATTGGTGTCCTTCTACAGTAACGGTTGATGCTGAATTCAACCTCCCTGTATGAAGAAAGCTAAAGAAAATACCCAAGAAATACGTCTTTGTAATGTTGCTCCAATACAAGAAAGCGAGGAAAGATCTCCTATACTACACAAAGGGTGAGGCTATCCAACTGGTGAGTGATCGGATGCACCATCCTCCGAGAAAGTCTGTCTCGTGCTGCAAGAGTTCCCTTTTTACTGGTGAAGGGCTACATAGTTCCATCCTCATGGACACACTGCACTATACACTTAAGATAGTCAATCTGAGAAAGAAATGTGGATAACATATACAAAACAAAGAGGACATTGTAAGGCCTCACTGCTGCTTCTTGGAGATACCAACCTATGCTCTTGTCTATAAGAGTAATCTCACACTACCAGAACCCACGTGCAATCACCCAATCCCATCCTATAGAAGTCTAAAACCATAATGATCGAACCAAATGTTCCATCAGAATCTCGAAACCTCTAATGAGGTTTTTGGAATGGAAAGAAGGACAAGTAACTATGTATATATGAACTAAAGATAAGGTGGAGAAGACAATGATCACACCTAAAATCCCATCCAAATCACCATGGTCATAGGCCTCCACTTCGAGAAGCTGAGTTATCCTCTATATACATGCTCTCTGTGGTCAAGGTGGACCACCTAGGGGTAGTGGTGGTGGTACCATAAATCATCACCAACAACATCTTCTAAAAATACTCCTTTTCCACATCATCCACCATGAGGACCTCCTCACTTGAACACTAGCCTCTTCCATGGAAGTACCTCGAATATCATCAGATCATCTGTGAGATAGGTTGGGCAGTAACGAGATATGTGTACCTTCCCATCCCATGAGAATCCCACCCAACTCCTCTACAGACTTCCACTTCCCCAGTGGTCTCGCTCCACTAATCTCGTGTACTGGGTCATCCCTCGGTCGGTCTGGTCTACTTGAACATCAACATTATCTATCGGTTTCCCACCATGGATGACTAAACCTCCTAACCCTTGGTACAATCTCCAATCATTGGTGCCTACTCTATGAGGATGATTTCTACTATTATATATCTCTTTAACACTTCAGGCTTAGTGGGGATGTAGATGGAAGTAATTGATGCTTTGATCCCCCATTAGAGTCCCCGATCATATGTATGGGCTCTAAAAAGGGTCACATACCGAATATTTAGAGTGGTGAGAGAGGTTTGTAATCCTCACAGAGTACTCTGAAACTAGAATGTTTCCATATTGTAGTTGAATATGCTGTAGTATGAGCACTGAGAAGAAGGTCTCGGTGAAGAAATCCACCCGAAAAAGCCACTGAAAGTCATCCTAAGAGGGGTAGCCTCATCATGAGTCTAAATCATCATGCTCCACCATCTCCATATTGAACCTTGAATATATCCCATAGCTAATATTGACATCTTGTCATTTGGTGTCCTCACCAAGAAAAATACCCATTTCACAACCTCCATCTTGTTCTTGAGAGGCATGAGGATCTATCTCTCCCATAAACTTGAGAGGTCTCAGTTTCTAAAAATTGTGCCACACATTGATTTTGCATGTTTCCTCCATCGGTGGAACTAAAATTAAGTGCTAATCAATGGGTGGTGGTAACACCGGAGCACCACCAGTCGGGGAGATACCAAGCATTGGTCCCTATACCAATGCCTAGTCTCTAGGTAGACAATCCTCACTGCCACATATCTGAATCCTAGCTAGATGTCTGTATGATCTCATCCTGAAATAGATCAAGATGTAGAAAATTCAAAACATTATACCTGGAGAGCTGATTATAGTTCAGGAAAAACATGAGGAATCACTCAATTCATATATGAAGCATGTAACCATATTTTTATGTATAGATCCAAAAAGTAGAATCCAAGGTTCTATTCTATGGATATGTTAGCTACCACACCATTATTGGACTCCCTAAATGTTAATGTTGAACTCAAAACACTTATCATTGATTCCCTAAATAAAAAAAATGAATCCTGGTATTGGCGGTACAATCGACCACCACTGAATCCAAAAGTATCAACTTGGTCCAAGTGATAGCACAGACACCATGCCTTTAGAATCTCTGTTGGGTCCTAGCCCACCGTGTGCCTCTTGTTTCCCCACATACACATTTTCCCCACTCGTTCAGACATGTGGTTGGGCCACAGTGTGGTGAAAACATGTATGTGGGTCAACTGGTGGTATTTGGCGACTATGAAATGACAAACAAGTTAGCGGTGGTGTGTATTTTCTATCACTAGGAACTAATTGTTTCACTGTTTGACCTCTACCTTAATGGATAATCTATTAAAAAAATTTAATTCCAAAAAAATTCATCATCATTTCCCTAAAATAATAATAAACATTACAATCATGTTTTACATATTAATTCATGCATGATATGCTACTCACTTTTCATAATGCAAGACAAATAGATGGATATACAAGTGGGTGATGTTTCTGAAAAGGGTGGTATGTGGCATATAGGGGACCCATAAAGATTTTAGTTCATAATTTCTATAAAAATGTGTTCCTAACAAAATTCAACATTGAATTCTTGTGTTACTACATTGTGGGAAAGGGTACTACTTGGTGTGTCTACACCAAAAGCCATAATAATGCATGAGGCTCATCAACTATTTGAGGGAAAAATGCAATTCCATAAAAATTCCTTTGAAAAATAATACATATATTCAAATGGATCAAACCATTATGATCTAAATGGAGAAACTCTCAAGATGTATTATTCACATGTCTGAATCAGACACCTGGAAAAAATCCAAATTTAACCATATAATTTTTTAACAATACATCTTGGGACCCACTGATGATTATGAATTAAATAAACTATACTATTCTCATGAAAACATCCTTAATATGATTTTCATAATGCCTTAGTCGGTTCATCATTCTTATATAGTTTGAAGGAGTTATGACAGATAAAAGACAATAAAATAATAATAATAATAATAATAATAATAATAATAATAATAATTATTATTATTATTATTATCATTCCATGAACCAAATCCATGTTTCAAAAAAAACATTAACGATAATTTTATTTAAATTACCTTCTAAAAATTAGGATAACACATCAATTGACGGTTCGTCAATCTAACACTAAATGGAATTTTAAGAATAAATTAAGGTTTAAAAACCCAAAAAATAATAGAAAAACTATAATATATTTTTTAAAACATTATATACAAATAATGTTGGACTCCACATCACATGTTTTACCCATAATAGAATGAGCCATTATGAATTTTTGGGGGAAGACTTCACACGGCCCATAATTTATATCTCTTCCTCAATTTTTTAAATTTTATCATTATTTTTATATTTTCAATTCAGTACAAATATAAGAAAAGTTTCATGTTGCAACCCTATTATAAAACCTGCAAAAATTTCAATCCTTATATTATTATTACTAAGAATAATAAAAATAGAAATTTATTCCTTATTAAAAAAATATAATGATAGTGACATAACAATATTATTATTATTAAAGATAGTAATAACAACAAAAGTATTTTAATAATTCTTAAATATAGTATTGATCAATATCAACAATGGGTATTGGTGTAGGAACCTTCACGTCAATGTTACATCCATTCCAAAAACGTTCAGTATGAGACCCCACTCATAGCCTCAGCTCAAAGAGGATCCCATCAAACCACACAACATCATCATGCATCAACTAGGAAAACATGGATTTTCGTCTAGATCCCGAATCACCCCTGATGATAATAACTGCACCCATGACGCTATTCCAATCTATTAAAATCATCATCTCACATTTTTATCATTTTTTCACAAAAATATCGAACTACAAGGTGTGTGTACTCTATCAATGATTGTGGGGGTTTGATAGCACTCAAACCCACCCTGGAAATGCCAAATCGTGTCCTCATAGTCCAATGATTAATAATATGATGATTAGGTGGGGTAACCAATATCATAATGGATAAACATATCTAACCATTTTTTCAAGGCATGTGATATCCTATCAGTGAAACTAGGGAACGAATCATGAAATGAACAATAAATAAATTAATAAAATAACTTATTTCGATAAAGGAGATATTGGGAAGTATTATTTTAACATAGACCATTAAAAAAATTAAATAATGTTCAATAATTTAATAGAAATTTGTGGAAAACACAATTTAAGAGACCTAGATTTATTATGGACTACTATTTGGTGATGAACACATCTATTACAGACTAAATAATCTATTATTTCAGCTGTGTGTCAATTCACAACTATATGATAACCTATTGATGTCTAGTATCAGTCCTCCAATAATGAAGTGGTGGATTCTCTAATCAAATCCTAGAGTTATGTGTATAACACTATGATTTTGTCATAGCTATATATTTTTAGAAATAAATATTTTTGTTAGGATCCTTAAAAAAAATTAAATTTTTTTTTTACTTATTTAATTATTTCCCCCTTGATGGTGGTCAAGTCAAACAATTGATGTCGATCATGGTTATGTCGTTTCTTGGGAAAAAACCATTTTCTGAACACAACAGTGGTCTTATATTTTCAATCTAGGAAAACATTTCTCAGTTATATGGGTTATATATATTAATGAAATTAATTAAAATAATTAAGTAATCAAATGCACTCATCAATGGAGACTTCATTCGAACGTTCCAATCATACCAATCTTAGTTCACTTTTATGCTGACCAACATGCTATAGATTCAAATGTGATATCTATTTTTCGATTTGGGACACCATTTTAGAGGTATCCCACTTTTTTTAAATTGCATGCATGTTATATAAAATATATTTAATATTTATATTAAATTAATTTTAGGTTCGACAGGCCTCATAATAACCCACTCTCTCATTTATTTTATTTGAAAATAATCCTAGCAATATTCTAGGCTCTTAGATGAAAAAACTGGAGTATCAAAATTTATTTTTTTTAAATAATTTAGTAAAATATTATTTTGCTAAAATATTATTACTCTAAATTTTGACACTATTATTTTAATTAGACTAAAAAAACATATGCTAGAATCATAAATATGAATCTAATATTTTAACATAATAATAATAATAAATAATAAACTATTAAATTCATGGAAAACTATAACTTCTGAAAATTATATATCTTATAATATTTTTAATATCGTTTTTTTGGAATAAATACTATTTTGGAACTATGTAATATTATATTGAAATGATATAATAACTAAAAATTATAATTAAATATCCATCTTGAATATAATTTTATTATAAAAATTGGATATTAATATTTATACGTATATAATATGTGACACAATTTCAACACATGATGGATATTAAAAATTATAACTGACCTTTTCTAATATTCTATTATTAGAATAAAATAATTTTCATTTTTAATATAAATCCCTCCATTAAAAACTCAATATAGATCCTAACGTGTCGATGTTATACCTCCATTTATATAATATTAATTATGTGGAACTGTTATGCCATTATCGCGTATTTTAAGAAATATTAACATGAATGTCTCCTTTATGAAGGTGAAAAATATTATCACGATTACTGTTCATATTGAAAAAAAATATGAGGGTTTACTTACTAATTCTGATCCTAATAATTCCTAATATAGATTTAATTTTTTCTAATACAAAACAATAAAAACGGATGAAATTAATATTAATTTAACTGCAAATAATGCTGAAGAAATCATTTTTAATAAAAAATGTATTTTTATGTATATGACTTAATTAATTCTTCTCATATTCCTATAAAAATATATTTTTATTAGTTAAAAAATTTAATCAATTAAATAATATATATATATATTTCATTATAATCATTCAACTGCTGCGGTTAATATAAATTGGTAAAATTGAAATACATTACATTTATAAAAATAAATTTTTAGAAAAATATTTATTTTCATTTCAAATTATTGGTATTTTTATTTATATCCAAATGATAGAAAGCTAATTAATTTTATTAATATATTACTATAAATTTTTTATAATTTATTTATTTATAAATAAATCCTTTAATCCAATATCTAGGGGTATAAATTAATTTTAATGAATTGTATTTTAAGAATATATCATGGGTTTTTTACTAATTGTTATTTGGATCAATGGATATCAAATAAATAAAATTATTTAAATCGAAATATTTCATTAAAATGTAGTGTATTATCATTATAAATCCCTTAAAATGAAGTTTTAAATTAAAATTTATCTCATTATATAAAAAGATTTGGATACATCTGTATCATCACATACTCAGGTACCCAAATAGGTTCATAAATAGTCTTCTTAAACTGAAACAATCTATGTATGATATAAATTTCTAAAACATAAATCTGTATCCAGATACTACTAAATAAATCTCCCATCATCTATGTAAACCTCAGATCACAATCAGAAGAAATTAATTTTTTAAAATAATGCTATATTAAAAATTCCTTATTTGATATCTGTTTAGTTTGATCAAGAGGAAGTACTTATATAATAGAAATAGAGTTTGATGACTTAATAAATTGATAGAAAACAACATATGTAGCGTTATACAGTTTGTTTTTTTGAGGCTTCTGGTGAAAGAATCTATGGGTATGTTTTCCCATGTCTTATTTAGTATGTTTATTGGTTGTATAATCCACTTAGACTTTAATACCCCATTCATAACCTATTGAAATTCCAAAAAATGATAAACATAATCCATAATACATCACTTAATTTCATCCTGCCATAAATACTCACTCAAGTATCTAACAATCATTATACATCTTGGTTTAATAGAAAATAAAGAACTATGAGATTCACCCATCAACTCATTTATAAAATTTGTTTCGAAAGGGACACATAGGGATTTATAAACCTTATCATTCCACTACAGTCAAGTATTAACATGAAAGAAATTCTTATGATCTTTTACACCTCTACATCTTTGTTTAGTTCCTAATTAATCATCAATTGATTAGTTGGATGAATACTCATTTTAAAATGATAATATTTATCCATATCCTTTAATATGTCATTATATATATTTTATTAATACAAAAATGTGTGATTATTTTAAATTATCATCACTGATATGAAATCTTGATCCATCCAACAAATAACATCTTCAATCATGTTCACATTCCAAATGAGATTACAGAATATCCATGAAATGAAATTTTTATTTTCTTGTAAAAAACATGAAATTTATGGGTAACATTAATCATTATATCCACCTTGATTGAACATGAAACCATTCCATCATAAATATTCAAGTCCCTAAAGGATAATTCCATTTAAAGACATGTTTTTAATCCTTTGATTAATCGATTAATATTTAATTTTATTTTGACTGATAATATCAAGAGTTTACCTCAAATGTCTTGTGAAGTTATCCTTATAAGTACCAATAGATTCATAATACTTCATCCATATCCCAAGGGACTATTTTTCCATTTTTTAAAAAATAATATGAAATACATAATCATTGAAAAATAACTCCTATGATTCATGTTATTCATATTCTCTTGTGTACATTATACGATTCCACCATTAATATAATCCCACTTCCAAATATTAAACAGCGAAAATAAATTTCACATTTCATGAAATTTGATGCTAAAAAATATATTTTGAGTGGAACTGGTCCATTTCTCAACTACTAGTGGATCTATTGATCTAATAAAATATGTTGAATATTTCCACATGAAGTATAGAACAAAAAAAATTTCATTCATTTTCTCATTGGGATTCTCAGTATGATATATATTTTGAGAAAGTTTGGTTATCATAGAAAAATTATTATTCATTATAGCCCCCAAAAACATTATTTTCAAAAGTGGACAATCATTCCATTTTCCATTACATTCAGAAGTAACATGATTCCTTCGGTTTCAAACTATTGAATGAAAACAATTATTAGTGTGAGAACAAATAATCATTGTGAGAAACAATTTAATCATCAAAAATAATTTATATTATTTCTAAATCATGACCATTATTAAAAAAACCCATAGGTTTAACCTTGTTAATTCACAATCAAGACATTAAAATTTTATCCAATACATATTAGTATCCCAAGTGTATTAATAAGTTATCCACATAATATTTTCCAAAGGATAACTAAACAATTATTTGATACCAACTATAATGGACCATAACATTTATACATGTATATTATATCTTAATGTATAGATTTTATTTTCAAAACATTTCCATCTCTGCTAGAATCATTTTGTTATAAAATCATTGGAAACATGGTATATTAAATAATGTGTTCATAAAATTTCAACATAATATCCCACATAATTAATGATATATAACACCATTATAAGTCACTGATAACACAATTCCTTTAATTAAAACTAGGGAAAAATGATCATATAAAAATGTTGACCACACATATTAAAAAGGGTAAAATTGGATATATTAGTGATTAGATAGGCATATCCTTAGAATAAGGTAATTGGAATATGAATTAAGAATTTTATAATTATACCATATGTAACAAAGATAATGATAATGATTAATGGAATAAACAATAGAATTTAATAAAACATGAATTATAATGAAATCACATAAAACAATCTATGAGGGCATAACATTGGCGCAAGAAATTGAGTTGTGGCATATATATAGGCACAAAATGTCATTTCTTAGGGATTAAAGTATCATTATTTATACTAACATGGTAGAGTTTGTTCAGTCACAAAAACGGGAATTTTTTCTTGGTTCACTACCAAGAATATCATAGTCAGAATAGTCCCTTACTGAAATGGATTCACACCTTATTCCAGTACTTTATATAACATTATATATCAACAATTACCCAAAACATTGTAGAGAGAAACTATTCAAACCCATTACAAAATGGAAATCACACATATGTTTTCTATAACATCAAAAAGCACTAATCATATTAGATTCCATGAATATATGTAATATTCATAAACATTTCAACATTAAATATCAAATTGAATTGAAATGGTTTCATAAAAATTTATCATTTTCAACATAAAAAAATATTTCTAGATATAAAATAATGATGGTATCCTTCGATAATATCCATTGAAAATAATAATTAATATTATATAATTTCGTATTCTATATAAATTTATTTTTAATGATAACATGGAATATTTATTGATGAAAATGACCATTAAATTTCATAATCATTTCTTTCTAAAAAGATTTAAAATAATTACAGAAAAAATTTCATTTGTAAATAACCTTTTAATATTATGAAACAATGTGTTAATAAAAATTAATTAATGATAGCGGGAGAAAAAATTAATTTTCTATATGTTTAAAAATCATTACTTTTATATTTATTTTAGGATATATACAAAAGTACCTCGTTTGGAAGACACCAATAAGATTCTATTCAAAACATTTTTTCAGACATAAATCCTAAGAAAAAAATAAAATTAAAAAACATAGTATAATGGTAAGAGAATAAATTTGTATAATAATATTTTTAAAAAAAAATTATATGACATGGATATGGAAGATAAATTATCCCCTTCCCATACATAAACATTAAAAACCCAAATATTGGTGAGATTGTGAAATAAACTATTACCCCAAGTTCTTATATCAATAAAAAACTCTAACCTATAGAATAATAAATTACAAGGTTACAATAATTTTTTAAAATTGTCATATTAATACTTATAATATCAAATATTATCCATGTATAATATTTTTATATGACATCTTTCAATAATTCCTATTTAAAATCAATATTTTAAGGTGATAACCATTTTTTTCACAATGAGTACCTCAATTTAGTAGTTATGGACTTTATAAATTTATCATAGATATATAATCTCAATAATATTTATCCTGATAGTAATCCCATATTAATTCATTATATACAAATTTATATTCATCTATATATGTTATATATAAAAAATTTGAATACATTATTAAAGGAGATGGTAGGTCGAATGAATGAACGAACATTATTCTATTTTTTTGACGGATGGAATGGAAGAAAGGTAAATATTAATTAACCATTATAGAAATATTATTTTATCATATATATCATATATATTAATCATATTCTCCCTCATCACCATCAATTTAGAAATGAAATGAAAAAAGAATCGCGCCACTCTCTAGAGTGGGTTGTTTACATATACATATGAAAGACAATATTTTCTGTCAAACGATTAAAAGTCTATTCTGTAGATGTGATATTAAAATTACATAAGTATAAATAAGTCATAAAAAACATATATAAACATTTAATACATTATTAATATACATCCTTAAAATATGGTGACAAAATGATTTGTATACTTATTTGGAGATGGTAAGTTGTACGTATTCCAGAGTGATATATTTACATATCATTTGATGGGAAAGAGACTATGCCATGTTGTTTTAATAATAATAATACTATCACATAGTTATATTTACTATACTCTGTTTTTTATTTGATGAAAAATACCAAGGATTTAAATGATTCAAACATCAATATAAAATAACGTTATTAGTTATGGGAATTAATTCTTATTTATAATGACTCTTTTAGATATCCTCTAAAGGGATATAGAGATGGTATTATTGGGTGTAAAAACCATAAAAACTATGTCTAGGATTTTTTATTTTTTAAATTGGTAGAGTTTCATCATTCTATAAATCATTATTTTTGAGGTTGTATGTCCTGTTATTAATTTATGTAGGTTTAACTTTTGGAATTGATCAAAATATGAAATTTTAATTTAATTATTATCAAGAAAAATGATTAAAATTGAAATGGATTCACACCTATGTTATTGTATGGTTGTCATAAAATCTCCCTACATAATTTATAAAATTGTTTGGTTAATTTTAAAACCTATCATTTTGATTAACCCTTAGATTAACTATTTTAATTTTAACTATGAGAACAATGTTTACAAAATTAATGTTTGTTATTTTTATAAAGATGGTATTAATAAGAATAAAATGTATAAATAACGAAATTTTAGAAAATATAATAACCACCTTGTTTTATTTAAATTTATTTACTATTTTTTAATAAAGTATAAAAATATTATTTAGATAAAAGATGATTAGCGTCAATTTTTATATAATTCATTTAATTTTTCTTAAAGTCATATTGAAAAATATTTGAATTCGAATATAATACTCATCACAAAATATTACATAATTACCTTTTAAATTTGTGTAAAACGTTAAATTACTCAAATTAATTGAATTTTTAATATTTTTAAAATCATTTATTTTATTTTTACATTAATTTAATAATTTTTTTTAATTATGTAAGAATATAATGTAATTATATTAGACCTAAAAATTATAATATAATGAAATTAGTGAAAATAATTTCATTATTCATAAAATTTATATTTTTATTCCTTCAAAAAATGATTTTCCCCTATGAAAACAAATAAAAGATATTAAATAACAAAGTATCTTTTTGAAAAATCCTTCTATATAAACAATATAAAAGTAATAATTACTTAAAATGGATCAATAAATAACAAAATTTCAATACTAAGTGTTTAATGGACTAATTAAACTCATAAAATAATAATTATGATAAATATTAATAGACATGTGACATATTTTTAACCATGAATAACTCAATTTACCCTTTACCGTGGTGATATATTTTACCACAATTACTATTATTGTTAACCAAAAATAAAAGGGGAATATGTAAAGAATATAAACCACATAATTAAAAATATGGAATTCATTTTATCTAATACAATTTCTATAAATATAGTAAATTATTTTTAATTTACTAGAACAAAATGTTGCAAAAAATTTTTTTTTCCTGGAATAATACATTTTAAGCCTGAAATATGATTGTTTGTAATATTATTCATAGAATAATATTTTTTATTTGGAAAATATTTTTATAAAATAAAAAATATATAAATTTAATTAAAACAGTTCACCAATATTTATTACACTGATTTGTTAATGTAAAATTACATTCTACACATAAGAACTGTTTTTCAACCGAAAATATATTTTTTTTTATCAAAATTTAGTTATTTTAAACTATAATCATTTGATATTTAATAAATTAGTTTTAAAATAGATAACCCTAAATTCATTATAAATTATTATTTACTTTTCATAACCATTAATACAAAGGAAATGCGATAACTAGAATTTTAAATAATAAAATTTTGATAGTATATCACAGTTATTTTAAATTGGTTTTGAATGAGACATAATGATAATGAATAAATAATGTTATTTATATTAATATATATAGCATAAAAATCATAGGGTTTTACAATATCAACAATATATTCATGTTCATTTATAAATTATATACAACAAATGTGGATTGTTCAACTTACATGTCATAAAGTGCACCTATTAATTTGTGTGTGAATATTATGAAAGAAAAGTTAAATTAGTATTTTATATAGGTTGAATTTTAGAAGATATTCAATATGAAATTTTATTATAAGAATATAAATTTAATGATACCATAAGTATTTTTGGGATATAGGACAGGGAAAAATTATTTTTCTGTAATATATAGATTGAATTTATTAATTAGTGTTCTTTCAACAATTTTCAATTACAGATGATAATATTAACTGAGTAAGGTTTGATAAATGTGTGTGATATAATATTAAGTCATAGGTTATCCAACTATATTTACTCATATATATATATATATATATGGTTAAAAATATGAGATAATTTAAGATTGTGTGAAACATATTGAAGGGAAAATTATTTTATTCCCCAACCTGGTAAAAAATCCTTAAAAAATAAATACGAGGTAATGAAAATTAGTTTTTCATAGTATTGTAGTGAATTTAAAATTTTAAATTCATATTTTAATTAGTGTATGTGAATAATTTTTTGTATCTATTCTATAAAGATGGATGATTAGAAGATTTATTTTACTAATGAGACTAAACATTGTCATATGTTATGGAAAATTAGTCAATTGATGGTGGATTGAAGATAATATATTTGTGGAGTTGAAAACCTGAAACAATGTTTGAGGATTCTTATAAAGAGACCAAATATGGATGTTATCAAGTATTCATTGGTGACATATTCTAACCCTCAATCGGATTAGAGATGGAAGAGGTTGAGGTATAATTCGATGATTTAACAAACACCACAAGAAATAAAATACCAACCAATTATAGTATTAGGTACCATTAATATTTCTTCTACTATGATTTATTATATGTTTTATATAGATACATCTTAATCATTCATATCATCTTGGGTAGTGGAATAGTAAAAGATTTCTATGAAATTAAATAAATATTTTATAATGATTGAATGCCTCTTGGAGTACGGAGATATAGTCAATTTAAATTACATTCATTTTCTATAATTATTAGTGATATTGAAATATCATGGAAATTTATTTTAATAAAAATGATCCCATATGATCTAATAATTGGAATTAAAGGGATAGTGAGGTTCATGTGTAATAGTATGTACTCTTATTATTGAATTTATTTTAGCTTACCAAATTAATGTTTTCATTCCTTTTATGGGATTTGGATTCTCATGTGATTTTGGTAGGACATTTTATAAGGAACTACAAATATTTAAATTTTCAACTATATAGTTTTATTCTTATATTTGTGGAAAAAAGGAAAAAACATAGTTGGGATTCATATTGGATGATTTCGTGGATGTTTTTACAAAAACAAATTGGGTTAAAACAAGATGGTTATATGGATTTAATTATTATAAGGAAATTTTATAATATCTATACCATTATATGACTTGGATATATTGGTTTTCTGCAAATTGAAGACTAAATTGGAGGATTTTTAAGGAAAATAATTCATTTTGCAATGTGTATCAACCTAGAGATAATAATTTCACAATTCAATAAAAGGGGCATGGTATTTTATTCGTATATATTTTACGCTAGAATTTAAACCATATGATGGTGAATAATATGAATAATTTACATCATATTGACTATATTTTAAATAAACATACTGGATTTAAGTTTTTTTAAAGATATATTCATGGTTTGGGTATCACTAGTTGAGAAAAAATAGAAAGTAAATTCTATTGATATCAATTAAGTGTAGATATTGATATTACATGTATTTGGTGATTTAATTCAGGTTTACCGATGGTTGTACAACTTTTATATCATTCATGAATCATATCATTAAAAATATCTTGAATTATATATATATTACTATTTGTGGATGAATGTTTTTTATGTGGTTATAAATTATGATAAAGGAAGTTATTCAAAAACTTTACTAAATATATTATAAAAAATTTTACTATATGAAATAATTTTGAAATGTAATTATCAGATCAAACATGTAATGTTGTCAGGTAATTAATTTCTAAAATGTATATTTATCATTATTATATGATGGTGTGAGTTCAGATGTATTGAAAACATGATTTTTGTTTTTTTTTAAAATTGAGTTTTCATGGTCTCTGAGGATTTTACAGTGTTGTAATTAATATTTTTAGTAATGGAATCACATTAGTTGGAATTTTCATAGAATGATGAAATGTATAACTAAATAAATAAATGGTACTAGGTTTTTTTAAAAAAAATAGAATTTTGGCATCCACAGTATTGTTAATCCTTCCTAAATTTGTTAAAGTGTATTCCATGTATTCTAATGCATTGTTAGTTAAAATGTTATTCATTCTCAATTAAAGAAGAAAATTTTGTTATATAAAAGTGAAAAATTATAAACTCGTGAGAATAATTATCCAACTGATGGATTTAATCTACTGTATGTTTTTTTAATGATTTATGAGTATAGGGATTTATTTATTTTCCGATAGATTTGTGGTGTATATTTATCAAAATAATATGATGTATATTTATCTCATTCACAGTTAAAATGAGTCAAAAAATATGAGGTCTGTAAATATATATTATTATCATTGAGTTAAAATATACATAAGGGGATGATAATTATATAGTGAATGACTTCAGTGGAAATAAAATATGGTAATGTAATTCTATGATCAATGTATGATGTGTGTTATAGTTGAAGATATCAATTTGGAGTCACAATAAAAATTAGATTATATGGTTTTATGACTAACTTATTTAACATATATATATTTCAATGAGGTAATGTTCAAGAAAATAATTGTTATTAAATATAATAAGATATATGATTCCTTAAAAGGTAGGGATACCACAATTTGGTGATATTTATAAATAGATATTATGTTCTATTTCATATAAAATATGTTTGTTTTATTAAATTGGAGATAAGAAGTAATGAGATCATTTTTAACTATATAATTCTATTTTATTCTTGAGTTATAAAGATCTATCATAATATCATATTATAGTTATGATGGGAGGAATAATGAATGTGATAAAAAAATTAATCCTGATGATTTTTTGACACTAAGTGAATGTTGAGTATCAAAAACAAATAGTTTTTCATTAATCATTTACCCACACATAATTAGCAATGTGAAATGTTTTTATGGATTTCATAGTTCTCTCATAATGATAACTATGGATGAAAACAAATATTATGGTGATTGTGGAAAATATTACAGAATTGAATCACATGTTACCGACTTGGGGTGCATATTTAGTTGATGAATTTGATTGATTTTATTTGGAATAAATTAAGAGTTTTAATGTGGTTATATTTTCCATTTTGTTAAATATGTACTATCAATTCACATAATAGTCACAAAGGTCAAGGAGTAATTATATATAATATAACCCTGTCATATAATCCTCAAGTCAATAGTGTATCCAAATATAGCATATAACATTTGAATACATCCTTAGAAATTGTGTATTGGAATTCATAAAATCATTAGAGTTTAATATTCTTTTATTTTGATTTTTAAACAATAATACTTTTCTGAAAATGGTATGTATGGATCCTTTTAATTTATAATACATGAGGACATGACTATAACCAAAAAAATGGGGAAATGATAGGGGAGTGGTCTCTCTCAGTACCCGTATACGTAAATGAAATTATACATATTTTATTATTATAAAAATCTATGATTCCCTCTATATCTCAAAAAGTGTTTTACAAGAACTATCATTGAATATTATTGGCAATTATGATCATATATCAGGTAATTTATTAAGAATTTTAACAGTTGGGACATCAATAACTAGTGAAGTAATAAATATTGGTACATTATTTTATGAGACACATTAAGATAATTTTTTCATTTAGAATTTTGTCTTATCAGTTAGATTTTTCAACAATGTATTATATGGTGCCTGATGTTTTAATGCTTCAAAATTAAGGATATATAAAATGAACCCATCTCATATTCAATTATAGGAATCAATTGAATTAGATGTTGGTACTATGTTTGTTTCAAAACATATTAAAATCATTGAGAGGAAATAAAATGTCTTAATAAGAACTATTTTTAATTTTGTTTGAGTTATTTTTAAACATATAATTTTATTTTTGTGTCATTTGAAATGGACTCTCTCATGTGTAAATAGTGAGTAGATATATATATTTGAATGATATATTAATGATTTTTTTGGTGATGAAGTCATATGGTTTGTATAATTTCAATATAAATTATTTTTATTGTTCAATTAATTTATGTTAAAATAATTTTAATTTAATATATTTATGATATTTATAAGAAAAATTTATTTAACCATGTTTTTTTAAAATAGAAAATTTTGAATATTTGATTTATGGTGAAAGGATTTCATGGGTATTATATGAATAATTAATTTAATGATATGGATTTAGTTTCATTCATGTGATGGAAGCAATTAAGTGTGAGGTTATGATGTGATATGATTTTCATGGATTAAAGGGTAATTTAATTCAAGGATTTTAGATGAATTCATTAGAGAGGTATAAAATATTAAGATAACTAATATTTTCTTATGGTTGTCATTTGTATGAAATCATAGATTTATAATAGTTTTAAAACCATAATATTAAATTGAAATTAGAGGATATTATATATATATTCATAGGGAGACTCAATGAGAAATTGTGATTGGGGAATAAAAGGGATTCAGAACTGTTTATATAAGAAGTTACACGTTCTGGATATTAATGAGACAAGTTTAGCATATATATATAGGGTAGTAAAATATTTAATTTCTCAACCATTTCACAATACTACACCAATGTGGTTAGGGGAATCTTGGTAGAATGTGACTAGAGGATGAAGGTGTTGGTGGATTACTAAATAATTATAATGTTTTGTTCTTATTATTTCCTAATTTTTTAAGAACATGGTAAAATAAATTTTATAATCATTTTTTGACCTATAAAAATATAATTATTTGATTTATACCACTAAAACATGATAGTTTTGGATTTTTAATATTTGGTATCATGCCATTCCAAACAAATATGTTAATTATTTAGTATGATGGACTAATTGCGATAGTCTTACTATACATAATTAAATATTTGTTTGGAGACAATTTGTTATTCAGTAAAAATTTATATCTTTAATAATTAAATTGTGAAAAGTTATTGTGAACGAATTTAGATTTATTACACAAGGTCCAAAATCATTTTTCTACTATATGAGTTACAACAAACCATTTATCCCCATCAATAGAAGAAACAATGTTGTTTTGACTTTCATTTGTAGATTCCTCCCAAGTGATTTTCTAATTCAGAAGATCAAATATCACTTCATAAAAGATACAATTTAAATATATGAACCTACAAAAATGATCTCATGTATAGAGTTAAAATAAATTGTATCATCATTAATTGTCATCACATTAGGACCTATAACAAACCAACAATAAAATGATGTCTTTTGAAAAAATACATAATTGGATAAAACTTATCATTTTTGGGATCATCAATATTGTTTATATTTTTCAGTCTATAACATGTCAGATATCATGAATATTGAGATGGATGTTTTTTATAATATATTTTAGACAGTTTTGGATACATCTTGAAAGACCAAAGATAATTTAATGCTACAATTAAATAATGAAAAAATGTTCCGACGACAAGAACATGAACTATTTTAATTTTTCATATCACATAATTTAATAAATATAAAATAATTATATAAAATCCCAAAGAATATAGATTTTTATTTTATATATGGATTTCATATTTGAGACTTTCCGAAGGATATACTTCAAATTTGGGAAGTTGTGTTCTAAATGGTCATATTACTTGATTAAAAAGTCATGAATTTCATGTTATAATAGAAATACATATGGAAATTGGATTAATAGGATTTTATAAATTACATGATTTTGGATGTGATAATATACATATTTTATTTCGTATAAGACATTTTTGTCCATGAAATAAACTATAATACATTGCGAAGACAACAAAAAAGAAGTTAATTTAATTTTATGTTAATAAAAACATATATCTGTCGTCTTAATTTAAAATTATAGAAAATTTTATACTAAATTCGATGCTTGAAATTCGATGTGGAGGTTTGTAACAGTTCCAATTGATATACACATTCATAAGAGTCATAGAGATTTTGAGGAAAGAAGGTATATATCAAATCATTGGTTGAAGGGTCAATTGTAGAAGGTTATTCAAAATAGGAAATTTATTTTTTCTACAATCATTATTTTGAATATGAATATCCCTCAATACAAAACCATATAGCCCATAATGAGGGAAATGCTTATTATGATATGAGGAATCAATTACTATTTTTTAATGTATATGAACATGGATTCAAGGGAGTTCATGAATAAAGTATTTCAGGAGATAAAAGTCACAGAGCTCATACAAATGTTAATCATAACAGTTAAGAAATGAAACCATTTTTACTATGAGTGATCATATCAATTAATTTATAATTATTGTTACAGTAAATTAATATTAATTTTTTATGTTATATGATAATCATATCAAGAAACAACTTGCAAAAATTATAGAAGCTTCTCTTGAAGAACGTCGTCAGAATAATTTTTCCTAGTGGATTAAAAAAATAGTAACACAAATTAATTTTGGTTTATGATATAATATAAATATATTAAATTATATATATATAATGTTTTACAAATTTTCATGTAGCACAACATATTTTTGTAATTGATAATCGACTACATGTCTTGAGTAAACCACCAACCAAAATGGTTAAATGTTATAATTCATTAGTGTTGAATGGTTTTTGATTTCATATATGTGAATATAGGTAATATAAAAAAATTAATATTGTTTTCTACTTTAGAGGTTATTATCCTAGATAAATTTTAGTAGACTATTACGTTATACTGTAATAAATTATTGAATTTTGTTATTTGGGAAAAAAATACATAATGATTCTTAAATATTTGTTGATGGATATAGATAGAGGCTTTCATGTTCATATGACACACGAAAAAGATGATATTAAATATAAATGTATTATTATATAAAATAAAATTTTTATATTGGGTTAAAAAGAATAGTAAATTTATTATGAAGATTATTGTTCTATTTAAAATGATTTCGGTTATTTGTGTAGCATAACAAAAATTAAATCTCAAGAAAACTAGTTTACTCATATTGAATGTGTTTCCATTTAAGTAAGGGGAATTTAAAATTTTCCAGAGACTACTCCAAATCCATATTTTTCATACAGAGATACAAATTTCATGGATGAAACCCCATAGTAATGGGTCAATGGTGGAAATGAAGTTAATGATGCTATCAACGAATTTGAAATGATAAGAGATGATGAAACTAAAACTCATAAGTGAAGTGATGTTGCTGAGGAAGAATAAAAATATATTTAAATAATAAGATATAAATATGAGGATGATAATGAACATGGACAGAATTGAATCTTGATTACATTCATATATAATATATATCAATATATAATAGATGTTTTTAACTATTTTTTAACTATAGTCATTAAGGGTTTCCTAAGGACAGGGATCTTTTCATTTCTTGTAAGAGGCTAATATAATTTTGGATGAGTAGGATATGGATCATTTGAACCTCAAACTGCTAGAGATATAGGGAGTACATGGAGAGTGTCTGGCCTGGCATGATTGGTGATTCTTGACCCTATCCCTACGTGACATTCACATTCGCGCTTCAATCCACACATGAAAAGGTATTCTAAACATTGAAATTTTGTTTTCATTAATTAATTAATTTATACACATAAATTTTTATTCTTTCATTATTTCTTCATTTATTTTCAAATAATGTTTTCAGATAGGGGATTGCTATATTGTGAAATAGTTTTTCAGATGTGTTGGTCATATGGGATAAAGTTCCCATTGATGTTTAGAAGGACATGGTCGATCATTTCTTGGTATGTAAATAAATAATCCTTAATTAGAAATTTATTTAATTAATAATATTATATTATAAATTATTTTTAGGTTTTATCAGTCCCATTATACAAATAATTTATTATTCTCTCTGGAAGGCATGTGATATGATTATTCATCATCATTGCTGTCATTTTTATCACAATATGAGAAGGAAAGAAATGATGAATGTCGGAGTGACAGAGCATAATGAGTTTTTCATCCCCACCAACCTATCTATATTTCTTCTCTATTTTGGGATGAATTACTTTCACAGAATTTGTGTGGACATTTTTAGAGGAGATCATTGTTAGGCTGACAAAATCCGGGGGAAGGAGAGGTCACATAAAACCAGTAGTCGTACATTTACTACACACAAAGAACAGATGATAAGTACTTTTTAAAATAATTTATATTACATTAAATGTAATTTTTTATTTTTTATCAATATATGGAGTCAAAAAACCCATTTTTATAGAGTTTGTTGTTTATAAGATGATTTACAATGATACATTCACTGGGGAGATTATAGGTGATCAACCACATCATATTATGGTTAGTTTAATTTCATTTTGTTTGTTGTAATTATCTAAAAATAAATATTATAACATTATTATTTTAAATTGAAATTAACGTACTCATATGAGGATACACCATATTAGATATAGACTGAGTTTCAGGCCAAGACTGAAGATCAAACTAGTTCCCACAGATTTGATGAGCATCACTGGATGCGGCCGACACAGTATGCCTTTGAGAATGGTCGAGTTGTTGGTATATGTTCTCCATTGATGTGTAGGATTTATTATGGTACCAATGTGATTTCAATGTACCACTTGAGATGAACTCATGGAGATTCATCATCATTTGATGCACATTGTTTGGAGGAGTTTCAAGCTCTGAGTGAGCTTATATATAGTATGCGTAGGGAGTTGGAGGAGATACGTCAATGGTAGAAAAAGGAGGTGCATCAACGGTAACAGTGGCAGCAGGAAGAACTCCAATAACAAAATGAGTAGCATGAGGAGGATATGCATTAATGATAGTAGTAGCAGCCATAGAAGATGGAGTACATGCAATATCTTATTTCTGTATTAGGCATCATGTTCCCACCACTATCTCCTCTATCTCCTCATAGGACCCTCCCCACAGTGATATATTTGTCTTTAACGATAAAACTTGTTAATTCATTTTTTATAATAATATAAAAAATTTACATTTCTATATAGTATGTGTTAAATATTTTTGTGAATATTTTTTATTATTTTTATATTTTTTTAATTTTTATTTTCTTTTGTTAATTTATTATTTTTATTATTTTTTATTTGTTATTATTTTTATAAATTAAAAAATATTGAGGATTTTTTTATTGGGTATTTTTTTGTATTTCTATTAGTTCAAATATTATGACTTCATTAATAATAATAATAATATTATTTTTATATTAATAATATTATTATATTATAATTATAATTACATTATTATTTTTTTTATAGTGTAATTCTATTTATTTATAATTTTTTTAATTTAAAAATATCTATATTATTATTCCAATAATATTAATATTATTAATATTATTTTATTATTATTATTAAAATCATCTAATATTTTTGTATTTTTGTTAATAATATTATTTTATTCATTTGTATTTTACATTTGTTTATGCTATTTATGATGGTCCCTTTTCTAATGGCCCATTTCAGATACAATTTTTAAATATTATCAAGACAACTATTTCAGTGGGTCCATGTCTCGTCACCCAAAAAAATTATGTCGCCATTTTCTAAAATTGGGCATTTATGATGGGGCCCCCACGCAAAACCCCATCACAAATATTCATATTTCAAGTAATGAACAACTATTAGGGAACCCTAATGAATTGGAGACACAAGAAGAGTTTAAGTATATAACTCAATAGGGAACCCCCAACACGGTCATGCACATAGCCAGTAATATTATGTGTCTGAATATGTGAGCTATTCATTAGAATATAAATAATAATAATGAATAAAAAAATAACCATAAATACAAATAAAGATGAAATTAATAGAATAAACAACTTATCCTTAGGTTCTTGATCCTAATAGCCCATATTTTATTTGGCCTTAGTAAATACCTTCTTGATCATGTTCAAAAACGTATCCACTCCGGCTTCATCACTAAGGGGGATTCATGTTCTGTCCATGATATTTGGCACTTTAACTCCCATTCTTAATAATAATGTTTTTTGTGTACCAATTGAAATTAATATATTAATAAAACAACATCTACTACAACATAGATGAGATGTATCACAAATAGAAGCACGAGGGCCAATACCAAGGTCCATTAACCAAGGAATGTTCTTCAAGTCTATAGAGCACATCCATTGAAAACTCGTTATAGTATCGATATACCCATGTCAAAACCGATGGATAATGACAAAGTCATAATCTTAATATCCATGGGGAATATCCATAACAATGTCAGTATAATATAGACCCACTAGGGTCAGGTCCCACAGCCATTTACCAAGAAATCCTCTTTGATTCTAGGGATCTCTAAAATAGAAAAATTAGTAAATAGTTTTATACAATGAAATACATATAAATGAATAATTATATGTATCCTAATTCGAGGAAGTACATTATAAAGTCCTTGAAATATACTGCATGACATTATTCCCATCATCAAAAACCGAAGAAGAACATATGGCTATCATACCTACATAAAAATAGACATATTAAAGCATAAATAATTGACTATGGTTGGTCAAACACCTAGTACTACTGCTACAGCTTTTTCCCCGTGGGAATTCATGTTCACTTACATGTTCTAAGGTCAATACAACTACCATCTATACCCTATATAACACCATACTAACTCAAAGTTATAAAAATATTGGGATGTACACTACGTACACTAGTTTAGTTCTCATGAAAGGAATCCTACACAGGATCTGCAAGGATATCTTGTATAACATAGGTATACCTCTTGGGATCTTATAAGTCACATCATAAGTAAGGGAATACTTCATATTATCCCAATAAAAATATACAATAGTGAAATCTCAAATGAAATCCTATAAGAGATACAAAAAGATGATGCATCCCATTAGGGAAACATGGTTTTAGACATTTTCATATGTATAGGTATCAAGATAGCATTGAATTGTTGTTATTGAACCCTGCCATTTATCCATTATTCAAATTGAAGTAGTTAATAATAAATTTTACTAGGAGAAATCTAAATGGGTGACCCATTAGGGAAATTCAAATCATAATCATACTATTTAAACATTCATAAATACTCTAGAGATGGTAAGATAGGATACATACCATTAGGATGCTTTACCCATTTATTAATAGCTCTCAGTATATCTATTCCAGCATGGTGTCATTCTAGCGATGTTGTATAAGATTCCACGATCCTACGTTACAGTGGATATGTGGATTATAGTCCAAAACAATTAATTAAAAAATTTATAAAAATATAAAAATAACAGGGAATTGGAATAATTCCCAAAATCATAAATGTCAATATTGGCGCATCAGAAACAATGAACTAGAACCCATTAACTCCCCACAAAAAAGATGAATATCAAAATCAACATAATCCCTACAAAATGACATCAATAAAAAAAATAAAAATTTCCATTTAGTGATAAAAGAATTAAAAATTCCATGTGGAAATGACTCATGATGAAATTACATGAATACATTTGAATACATCCTCTCGGGCCATCCTCTTCCTAGATGGAGAAATACCCTAATCACAGGTATCTGATTCCACTATGATATAGTGGAATAGATATTTAAAACCCAACTTGGGAAATCTAAAAACAAGAAAGTAGAAGGGGTGGGGACTAATAAACATATTAGTGGAGTAATCATACCTTAAAACCATTGAAATTCCATCAAAGCAACCACGTGATGGGTTTTGACAAGAAAAAGAAGACTAGGGAGCCTCCTCATTTGTGTGAAGAATTAAGGGGGAGGAAATAGGTGGACAACCAATTAAGGCTCCTATTGGGAATGGTTTATTTCTCTATTTTCATGGTCAATACAATTTCACTACACTGTTGGATAAACTGTGCACTAACTCTACACCACTAATATTTGTGGCACAAGCCACCTAACAAGGTTTTAGTGCATGGTTAGTCAAACAATGCGTCAACCACGTGTCATGTTTTCTGAAATATTTTGACCCCCAAACATGGTTTTTTTTTATTTCATCATGGTTTCTAAAATCATACTATGGTACAAATATGTCCCTCATTGTTATGTAACACAATTATCTCGAAATGTGCACCAATTATGCACCATGAGCTATATTATTCCAAATCATTTCTTTTCGTCCACAAACACATATGATGATCTTAAGTCATATATGACACAAAACACGCCTGAATACAAATCTGCAAACATTATTTAGATTCATTACTACCTTTGAATACATGTTCCAAATATCTTATCATGATGTGATTCAACCAGTAATTCAATGTTCAAAATCCTTTAGAAATTCCAAACTCTAAAATACATGTGTTCTAACAATAAAGGTTGATCTATTAAAAATTAAATTCCATTTTCAATAAATTCTATCATACAAAATGTAATAAAAA
The DNA here is from genome assembly GCA_963277665.1 of Viscum album. NCBI lineage: Eukaryota > Viridiplantae > Streptophyta > Magnoliopsida > Santalales > Viscaceae > Viscum > Viscum album. The sequence continues at coordinate 2,078,299,730 of OY728152.1, read as the reverse complement.
AATATAAACATACCCAAATTTATTCATTAACCATAAATATTTATTCATACATTTTCTCTCAAAAGTGTTATGTGACCAATATATAACATTTGATATCAAAATTAATTATTTTTCTTCAATTACGAGTGTATTTTTTAAAACATTATTTAGAAATAATGAAGTTTTTTACATGTTTTATTATTTGAGAATTTATTTATTTAATTATTCAATAGGTTTGATAAAAAAATAGTAACTAGATCTTATTATTTTATTTTTTTATTTACTAAATTAGGTTGTTTTAATATGAAACTTAAACAATTTTATAAAATAAAAAATTAAAAATAGTAAATAAATACAAGTGAATAATAAATATATATTAAAAAATATTATTAAATAGTAGTTAATATTAATGTGAAAAAATAATATAATGATGAATGACCTAAAATAATAAAATGGGATTAATTAAAAAAATTAAAAAAATATATATTCATAAATTATATAATTTTTATATTTATAAAAAATTATATTTAACTATGAATAAAAAAATCGTAAAACTTTTTTTAATCAAATTTATATATTTAGAAAATTATGAAATCATAATTATTTATAATTATAAAAATTTGTTAAATTAAATGAAATTATTAATAAAGTATAATAATTATTTACAACTATTAATAAAATACAAAAATCTTCATGGATTTTAAAAAATACTATGTAAATTGTAATTTATATTATAAATTTGAAAATTGAATAATATTTTTTAAAATATTATAATTTTCGTAACTAAAACCGTATGGTAAAATAATAAAAAAATAATTAATTATGAAAAAATGAAATATTAAAAAAAAATTGTCAAATATTTTTAAAAATAATTAATACATTTATAAAAAATTAAAATATGAATAAAAAATAGGAAATAGGAAGCTGAATATATAATTACAATTAATTATTAAAGTTAGATAAATAATTAATAATTATTATTATAAAATTAATAAAAATAATAATGCAATCATTTTTTGGGATGACCAATTATATTCCTTAATAAAAGCAAATATAATGAGATATTATAGAATAATTTTGAAAATAATTTAAATAGAATTTAAACATTATAATTTTTTATAAAATAATAAAATAATAAAGTAAACAAATATAATTATTATAATTCATAAATTAAAAATATTATAATAGATTATTCAAGAAGTAGCTAAGTAAAAATAATATAAATAATTTAATATAATATGAAAAAGAAGTAAAAATATTTTTTATCAAATATATTTTTATTAAATATATATTTTCTAGATGTCATAATCTGGAAAAAATTATTATACATATTCCCATATCTAACCCTTCACAAGGAAAACCCTTCATTTTATCCAGCTGCTGCTATTTAAATCGTTGTATTTGATATGAGATATAACCATTAGTTTGGACTATTTATTATTACCTACATGTACACTATATATGTCATTATGTAAATGGATTATAGTACTTTTAGATCGTTATATTTCTTCATGACACTTCTTGTCTATATATATTAAATTTTCTCTTTCATTCTACACTTCCATAATGTCTATTTCATTTTACATTCTTCAATGCATATCCTAATATATAATTTTTCATATATTTTGTTTTTTTTAAATTTCTCATTGTTTAAATCAACGTTAGATAAGTTTAAAACACATTATCAATAAGATATGCATCTATTCGAGGGGGGTTAATAATGAGTTCTAAGTCACATTTTCCATTTAGAATATTTTGACACATGATTTTAATCCTATAAAATTTTCTAGAAGGAACCAAATTCCATTTATTTTTGATGATGAGACGAATCAATTAACAAATGGCCTCAATGAGGAAACTAGATATGATAATTTATATTTCTCTAAAGATCATAAATGATCTATGATATTCCCTCATCATCATCACCATTAGTATTTCAATAATTTCAATTTGATGATATCAGATCCTTTAGTGTTATGGTAAAACCATAATGTGTGGTATAATATCATTTAAATTATTATTTTTTAAAATTCATGGATTTAATTTATTAACATTTTATCCCCATATTATAAATAAATAAGTGCATATAAATCCATAATGTTTAAAATTACATCAAAATTTAATAAAATTATTGAAAATATTACCAAAAGTGTTATGCAATAAAATAATTTTTTGACATTATAGTCCATGAATTTTTTTTAGTAATAAATTTATTTGGAAGATTAATATAAAAAAGATTCTAGGTTAACTCTTACCTTCATATTTTGGAAAAAGATAATGAAATCATAATGATGAATCAAGAATCGCATAAAAATAATTCAGCTACATTCCATTAGAAATTTTGACTACTTAAAATTTGATCCCTCGATGTTGTTGTGGTTAATGAAAATATATTTTACCATGGATTTAATACACCAAATGATATGTTTAAAGGGAAACCACATATTTTCTAAATAATGAACAACTATAAATTAAAAAAATTAATAATGAATGAATTTAATTATTTTGGTGTTGTATGAAGGGACACTCATGAAGTACATATAATACTTTGAAACTATTTTATTATATTTATCAATATTAAATAAATGTAAATGTAATGATATTTGAACCAATAATTATAAGATATTCTATGATACATGATAATGATATTATGAATTTACAAATTTTTAATAATTTTTTAAATAGTAATGGTATCTAACATTTGGATAGTGTGTAAATTCTTGTGTTGGAGATGTATTATTATTATTTTTTGTTTTAGAAATAAAATTCCCATGTTTTATGTGATTTATATTATTTTATTTATTATATTGACATATATTTTTAATTCAGATATATTTTATGAATCACTCTACCATCATTAATTGTAATGAAAAATATATTTTTCTTATTGAGAGAGCCACAATGAACACAATTTTAAATGATTAAAAACTATTTCAAAAACCTAAAAATTATGTAATTATGTTAGAACATAAAAAATTATTATATATTAATCTATTATTTGGGAAGAGAAACCATATTACTACATGGTGATTTATTTTATTAATAAATTAAATATTTTTCCTTTATATCTCAATGAATTTTTTATGATATAAATATATTAAATAAAATTTATATCACATCGATGTCATGTATTATAGAGGTAATGAGTACCTTTATAAAAAAATAACAATTATTAAAAAAATAAATAAAAAATTCCATAATTCCCATTAGATTGTATAATGTCTGCATATAAAAAATAAAATCAAAAATAGAAAACAAAATTTTTACAAACTAGGATATAATGATTTTCTGGAATGAAAAATATGTGTTATACATGCTTAATTATGAATATATATGAAATTATGTATATTAATTGTCATCTATTGATTGATAAAAATTATTTTATACCTCATGATTTCTCATGTAATACATATTCTAAAGGAAAATTGAGTATATTATTTTCACTATAAAAATTTAGTACAAAATCCCATGTGTGTGGTGAATGAATTCATGGTGATATAAGTAGTCTATTCCATCAATTTTGTGGATTGATTTTTTTATTATCACGATTAATGAGTAATGTAAATGGTCATGTGTTTTGTTATTATCAACACATAACATAATATTTATAAAATTTTATAATAAAATAATATGTTTAGTGGAACAATCTAGTGATTGAAAAATTAATAATATTCAAATTTATAATAATATAGTATATTTTTAACACTATTTTAGTACTTATTACATGTCAATTAAAATATTTTTTAATAATATTGTAGCTCATTTTTACAATCATAATTTTACTTGAAAACATTTTATAATGAGATTTGAACTTATCACATGACCACTTATTATAAAATCAATATTTCCTAGATTAAAATGTGGACATGCTTTTTTATATACATGTTAACTGATTTAAATAAGTATATTTATAAATCATGAATATTTCTCTTTGAAATTAGTCTGTGATCCTAAAAAAAATATCTTACATCTTTGAACATGTGGTAATATTTTATATGTTCTAGAACAAATCCCAAAATGAAGAAAAAACATCCAAAAAAAGTATATAATTATTTTGGTATTTATAAAATATATATATGTTAATAAAATACTAAAGTTAATGATTCATATTGATGATAAAAAATGTAATAGTTAATGTTGGAAAAATTTGAAGACCCGACCCAACTATAGTAGATAAATATATTCATTTATACAAAATAAATCTCATGGAAGAAAAATATCAACATTAAATGTCTATCACCCATATAGAAAAACTGAGTCAAAAAAAGATTTCACGATCACACTAAACATTGGTAAGTATGGTTCCCTACATAATATATAAGGAATAACCCCATCATCTACAATATTTAGTTGTTGTTAGCTTCATGATTCCTATAAAATAAACATTTATGGAAGCATCTAATTCAATACATGATATATGAATACCTTTTTTATAAAAAAAAACAAAATTCCCAAAGGAATATATTTCATCTCGGATATCATAGAGGATCATAATCCAAATATTTTTGTATAACCAATCACCCAGAACATCTCTGGTGATGAAACAACACTCATATTGACAAATAAATAAAATAACATACATATAAATTATTACATGTCCCACCATGAGGAGGATTCGAATAGTCTCATCACCCATGGGTAAAAATTACCAATGTAGCCTATAGTGAATGAGATCCACCATCATTGACTATAATACTAAATCAAGATAACCATGTATGGTGTCAATTTTCAAATAATGATTGTTTTTTAGAAACTAGTGTATCATGAAGGATGAAAAGATATAAATTGAATCAAGAAGAACCTCATTCGGTCAAATCCACATGGTACAAAATATATTCACTAAAATGTACAATAGATGTATACCATCATGTTAGTTGAACATCTAAAGAAACCAAAATCCATTTCTTGTTTGAAAATTCTTCATAAGGATACCATCATATATGGGAACACAAAAAAATTTATATTAATCCACTTTCCACTAACATTCAGTAAATATATAGTCCATATATTATGATTTCTAGAATTCACAACACCAATTGATAGAACAAAACCTATTTCCATAACATCGTATAAGAACATCGAGAGGGATATAAGTCTTTCTAATCCAACAAATCATGAAACATATTTTTGTATGGATTCCTTTATTATGGATGAAATTAACAATTGATTCTTCAATTTAAATCTATATTACCATAAAAAGTACATAAGTATGTAGGATGCCATTATTACAAGGAATATTAACTTACTTCCACAGACCATAAGACAAGACAATTTATTTACCCATGAAAATCTGAGCTGTAAGATGCACTAAAAAAAATAAATTCAATGAAAGAAATAACTACATAAAATTTATTTATAAAGACATTAAATAAGAACTAAATATATAGGAATCCATAGAACAATCATAATAAATTAATTATTATAGTACAAACTATCTAAATATGCTTCATATTAAAATAATGGAATATATACACTAGGTATTTTCAAACATTAAAGTCTGAACCTGTGTAGTTTGCTTTAATCTCCTCCAATGATCTCCCATTATTATCTAGTGTTAAATTCACCCAAAATGAGGATCCTTCCATTATTTACCATGATAAATTAACATATATTCCTTATTTTGTGTCTTGATATCCTCATAAATTTGTACCAATTTCCACATTACATTGAGACTATGTCCTCCAACCATCTAAATGATATATCATGTACCTATAATTTACCTAAAGTATTTATAATAAAAACAATTAAAAACATTGAAGAACTTCATTAGGAAACACAACAATATATAAAAATAGAATTGTCATAAAATATATGATTATCATCATGATGAATACTATTCAACTAATAGATATACACAACTACAAAAAAGGTTTTTAAAAAGAAAAAAATTTCATTTATAAGAGAGAAAAATTATTATTTTGGATAAAAAATATATCATAATCATGGAACTATTAAAAGGGGATAATTTTTATCAGTGATAAAAATAGAACTAATAATTTACCCTTTTATCAACTCTAAAAAGATATTATAAAAGAAGTCTTTTATTATTAGTAAAAAAGAATTCATAAAATGGCCTTTTATCAGTGAATTTTTAGCAATGATAAAAGACCTCTTTTATAATAAATTTTTTAAAATTATTGATAAAAGGGACCTATTATATTTAATTAATATCATAGATAAGTGTTAAAAATATTAAAAAATATTTATATCAGAGACCCCCCATTTAATAGTGCTCGACCCCAACCCATTAATAATGCTAGAAATCGAAACTCGCACCCTCGCCACCCTCGCCCACACCCTTTAACAACACTAAGACCCTGCTCCCACCTATGCACCACTGTCTCTACTTGGATTCAAACACAAGACATCTCCCCTTTGTTCCTGCACCTTTACCAATTTCCCATCAATTTTTTTCATTATTCAATTATATTTCTATTTATATATTTATATATATTCATATTTATTCATATATTTATATTTATATATATATATATATAAATTATTAATATATTAATATACATATATATACATATATCTTTATATATATATATATATATATTTACATTTTTATCCTTATATTTATTCATATATTAATAAATAATTATAAGACTTGTTTTAAATACATTTACCATTTTTTTATGTGTGTGTGCTTATAAATAAATATATATATATATATATATACATATATACTACATACATACACATGTATATATATTATATATATGTATATCAGAAAGTATAATTGTACACACATATATTTATATTTATATACATAATACATTCATATCTATATTCATTTGTTAGAATATATTGATAATATATATTTTTTTGTTAATATAGACACACACACATATTACATATGTATTTAAATATTAATGTATTTTAATTATAAATAAAATAAATATTATAATACTTATAAATATTATTAAATACAATTTATAGGTAAATATGAATATTTATTTATTTATTAAATTATATTCTTATGGGATAATTTATTAAAAAATATGCATATATTGTTATACATTTGATTATAAATAAAATTAAATTTTTAAAATTGATAAAATTTCAATAACAAAATATCAATATAAATACAATCCTAGGGATTAAATTTAGCCCCCACTAAAAAATATCAACAAACACCAGTTGAAATTATGATAAACTTCAAAAAAAATGTTAAAAAAATTTTGTATCTCAACTAAGAACACAATTTTGTATGAAATAATGGCCTTTTGGAATCACAAAATGTGACCGAAGTTTAACTTTTATCACTAGTTCATAAATCCCATTGAAGGCTTCGATTTGATTTTTGTTTGATTTCAAACATACACATTTATCAAAAGGTATGGTCGTTTGATGTTTGAGTTTCATTTTCAACTTATTTTATAATATTTATTAATTTATTGAATTTTTTTCATCAAATGTTTATGAAATTATTATTACCTTATGATTATAAGAAAATTATTAATTTTCTTTAGAATATTTTATAAATTTTTCTTTAATTTATAATATATTAAGTGTAGATTTTTATTTTTATTCATCTAAAAATTAATTAATAATAATATATTATATTTATATCAACACAAATATATTTATATATTAATATATTGATATATTATTTTTAATTATTTTATTGATATATCCTTTATCGGTGCTCGAAAAATATCATAATGACCCCCTTTATCAGCACTACTAAAAACAGCGCTGATAAAGGGGGCCCCTTTAACAGTGTAAAAAAATTAATGATAATGGGGGAACCATTTTCAGTGATAAAAAATAATTGATAAAGGGGTTATTTGAACTGTTGTTTTTTAGATCATTTAAAAGATAACCCTATGAAAACCCTATTTTTTGTAGTGATATAACTATACATCTCATAATCCTTTTAAATTTTTCAGTAATGTTTTCAAAATGGATAATATTAACATCTGTATGAATCAAGGGTTCCTCCAGGTATCAAAAGGTAAAATAAATCATTTAATATAAGACCACCTCATATGAAGATTCAATATCTGGTGATATATACTGCATGAAATAAAAAGTTTAATCATGGTTATTAATTTTTTTTCTACTAAAACATGACATATTTTTTATTGTATTCATCATCATGTATATATATTTCTTATTTCCAATTTGGTATAAAAAAAATCACCAGTAAAAAGAAGGTGAGAATGAACTAGGAAATAATACTTTCCAAACAAATTTTTTACAATCAATTTCTACAAGCAATCATTGATGTCCCTACTCAAAGTGTCATGGGAAATTCCCTAAGTAGTTAGAGAAAGGGGATCCCTTCGTTAAAGTCCACATAAAAACATAAAGAAGCAATAATTTTTTACCAGTAATAAATATAGACACTTGAGGATAATATAATCATTAATTCATTACCATGAGAATAAAATATTATATTTAAAAAATATATTTTCCTAAAACAAAATTCCATTTCAATATAATATTTTCTCATCTCAATTTTGATAGTCACATTACCTCCTATTGAATTCCAATATGGGATTTCCATCAATTCCTAAGCTAGAACAATTTCTCCTAAAATATGAATTCTCTAAAAAAATACATGATGTTCATATTTAATAATATAATGGAGGAGATAATATAACTAGTTATTAATCGTAGTACCAATAACCTTATACAAAATACTACACACAATAAAATGAATTATGTTTTGAAAATGATATGGTTGATTAACCATAGGAATCAAAAAAAGATTAGAAACATCCTCTTATTTTATAAATAACCAACCCCTAAAAAAGTTTCTAAAAAATATTAATAGTTTCATATTTGATATTAAACAATTGTAATATAATGAATGTGACCATAAATCCATATATTATAGGTGTATTTGTCAATACCATACCTTTGACACCATAAAATATCTATTATTCAATATTAAAACCCATCATAGATCAATTACAGTATGTCAAAAAATTATTAGAAATATTTCTAATAATTATAATACCCTTAGAATAATACCCACACGTATATGATTTTGAACTATGGTTAGTGAACATTACATCAAACTCATTGACTACATACCCACCTAATGAGTCCATATAAAACTATTTTGTAAAATATTTTATTTGATGGTTATGACTTCCCATGAACTAACTATTCTTTTAAAAACATGTAAAAATATATAGTATTACAATTAAAATTAATAAAAAATTGGAATTGGAATTCACTATTTCCTATAACTATACCACAATAAATATTGTGTACATCATTATTTTTTTCATTGATATATTCCATTGAATTTGACAGTTATGGCCCATGAAAAAATTACCCTAGAGATCAAAAATTTCAATTAAGAAAATTTAATCCCACACACATTTTTTATTCGGATACTCTCTCCACATTCGTAGTTCTAGATTAAGATTACTAAATTATCCAGTATCTAGTGCATTGGAGAGAAATCAATATAATCAATAAATAAATATTGTATTAAAATTATTAGCTCATCCTCTTTGATATAAAACTGTGTGAAATAAACTTTTTCTTTCTTGACTACATAATCAATAAGGACAATAACTAGGGCAGAGTGATCTGAATTTTGAGAAAAAGTGTTACCATAAATCCAAAAAATAATAAACCACATGAAAATTAGATTAACATATATCCTAGGAAAAACATACCACACTCATTCTATTATTGTAATTTTACCATGTGAAGTGATATCCATAATATCATAGATCCACTAGTTTAGAATCTATCATGATATAGTTAATCCCATCTATCGACCTTATAGTGAAATAAAATAACCATCATTATTTCACTAATTGCATATAGTGTTAAATTAAAATCCTTTAAACAAGGATATTTAACAATTTTTGAATACATCTAAATTTATCCATATATGTGACCACTTTTCAATATCACATTGCATGTAATTCCAAATGAAGAAGAATCTATTATTTAAAATGGAAACCTTATACATGATAAAATTGTCTAATGAAAATTACATATCCAAAAAAACTATTTCCTTCCATTAAATATATATATATGATGATTCATTGGGGAGTCATGTATGAAATTTTAGAGGCTTAATTTATTTTAAAAACTCTAATTTCATCCACTTTATGCTTCATTTTGAAATTTATCATAACCATATGTTTTGAGGAATATAGTTGTTAGTTAATTTATTATAATTATTCCACAATATTGATCCTACTAACATTCCAATAGAGTTGAACATTATTTAAATTTATTGTGGTTTAAGATATAGATATTTAGGCTACCATATCCATCGAAAGGAAAAAAATATATTCCACAACATCACATCATCCCTATATAATGGTTGGTTTTGGAAACTGTAGTTTGACATATCATAACAAAAACCATTCATTCATGATTCCCATTTTATATCAAATGACCATCTATTTCATAGAATTATATCAATCCCAAAAATACTAAATTGTTGATGTTAATAACCACTATAAAATAACATAATAAAAAACACGCATCATATAGATTTACATTCACATCTACCTCTCCACCAGAATATGGGATAGTGTAAGGATTAGAATTGACTAAGACCATCCATTTCTCACCACCAACATCGATATAGAATAATAATGTTATATCATCAAATAGTTCAGTAATTTTAATATCTTCCTCATAAGAATTACAAACCTCATACAGAACCAATCATATTCTCAGAACAACATTAGGAAAATCTTTTAGAGTTTTGAGTTCTACTATCCAACTCCAATGCATAGGAGATGCTTCCTTGACTGATGGATGATATACAAGTAAAATAATATATATATGATCAAGAGAATATTCCCTGTCATATAAAATCAAACTACATCCCTCTTATTTAATGACATAGATTAGTTATGGTACACAAGTACTACATTAGAAATGGAAGATGATAATGAGGTAGATGAAATAATAGTATATTAGGAATTATCACCGATTAGTTTTGGATGCATCTAAAAAATGGCTTTATATGATGGTATAAATCCCTTAATATATATAGTGAATGTAAACATTTACTGCTATCGTGGATAATTTTTCTGCACTTATCAGAACTACTCCCTTGAACTTTGCGGTTAAGATAATTCTTGATACCCTTTATATTTATTAAATTTTTTCATCCAAAACCACATCATCCATCATAAATTGAATATTATAAGTAAGTGTTTTTGATATGTACAAATCTATAGATATTTTTGGTGAAATGGGTATACAACGATCAAGTTTAACCATATCTATATGATGAAAATTCCCCAAAGTGTTACAAAAATCCTTGAAAACCACATGACCTTCAACTGAGTATGCGAGATTATAATTTTCAAACAACGTTTCCATTTTATATTGGTTATTTTTCCCATCAATTTCTATAGTAACATTGAAAAATAGAAAATGATCATGGATATATATCGAATATCCCTATGACCATGATTTATAAAATTAATTAAATCGGTTTTGAATGATGAAAAGAAGACAGGAATCCAAGGTGCTAATTGAAGAAGGACATCATAATACCCACGGAATTTTTACCGAGAAAATAACTCAAAAACATCAATCTATACATGGAAAAAATTGAAATAAGGTTCTATGAGTGGAATTCATCAATGACAGAAAATTATAAATCAATGATCAAAAACATCTGAATGCTATCCAACAAACTATTTATCATATTAATTAGTTGTGAGTTGAAAAATATTTCAAGATAATACTGAAAAACTGATCTTTAGATATATTGAACAAAAATAATCAAGGAATAATTATACCTAGGAACTGTAAATGTTATATTATTTCATAGGTCTTGACTGCTAGAGGAAGAAAATGAGGAACTCACACTATCTAGGGGATGAGGTAGATCTGATGATGAAGCATCCATGAAACCAATACCATAGGAAACAATAAAAAATTCACATTCCAAAAAAATATTCTCAATTTACTAATAATTTATACAACCTAATGATATATTTAATGATTAAAATGGGTTTTAAGGTAATATATACATTATAAAAATGCACAATCTTGATTTGATTACTAAAAAATACTATGTTTTAGTTGATTCAGCAATGCTTCAATTCAATGTCTAATGAATGGAACGATACATGGTTCAAAAGTATAAATACATATAAAGGAAAGGTAGAAACCCCTTATTAGTTTAATAAATTAGTGAATCAATGGACATTAGAAATTTTATTAATCATAGAATTATCTTTGAAATAAATTGACAATAAGTACACGATCATGATCAACTTGAAATTACTATAAATTTTACTGACACCAAAAGATGTTTGAAAAAATTAGAGACTATTTTTGATAGATCATTTTCATAAATTATGACACATGGTATTATTAATAAGGATTAAAAACAAAAAATTGTTAATGAATGTCATGATAAACAAGATTTTGATAATTTGATATTTTAACAAAATATAATTTAGAGTTACTTGATACACATGATGTTTCCAATTCGATTATGAAAATTATTGGATTGAATAAACATATTGGTTATAAATATGTATTTAAGATAATGAGAAATTAAAATAACAATTTTTTGAGGGGTAAATTATGAATTGTAACCCGTGATTAATCATGAAAACCTTTGAAATATTATAATGAATCATACTCTCTTATAATGGATGTAATAACATTTCAATATTTAATGATTTTTTTATACATGAACATCTTAAATCATGATTAATGGATGTTTTTATTTTATACATAAATGGTAATATCGATAATTATTTTTAAATAAAAATTCATAGAGTGTTAAAATTTTGGATTATATGTTCTGGATATGATATTATTTAATTTATAATGTTGAATAAATAATTTGTTAATTAATGAAGTTATTCCCTAGGTCTTATAACCGTTTGATAGAATATTTGATGAAAAGTTTTATAATAATGATCCAATATTCTAATCTATCTCAATTATATGGAGTGGATATTAAAATTTCATCATTACGGTATATGTTTATAAATTGAATATTATTAGAAATCATGAATAATATTTCGAGGTAGTATAATATTTAGATATAGAATTTGAAATAAATTACTGGGGAATGAAAATTTTATATATTGGATTTCGAATTAAACATTTTGATATTTGAATTTATTTTTGTTAACATCAATTTACTTCAAAAGACTTATAAAATGATTTATATGAAAAAATGATATATATGAAGTAAAAAATGTCTATATGATCTAATAATAATGATAAAAATACATTTTGATCATGGGAGGATAAAACAGATGTTATTGGTCCTAAAATAACATATTATGTTTCTAATGGAGTAATAATGTACAATTCATGTAATATAAGAATTGATATATAATTTTTGGTGAATTTGTTGTCTATGAAAATTTCATTTCCAACTCAAAAAAATTTGAGTTGTATCCAACATTTATTAATAATATTATAATGATATTTTTAACATTGATTGTTTTATTTTAAATGTTCATAAACCAATTTTCTTGGTAAAGTCAATGAAATATTTTTATGTAATCTATAAATAATAAAGAAAAATGGATCTTTTTTAACATATTGTTTAACATCCATTTCAATGATTTCTATAAATAACAATATCTGAAATGGCATCCAATCATGAAGAGTTGATTGGGATTCTTAATGAAAATCAAAAATGTGATTGGTTAGGATTGATTGTTAAATATGTTAGAAATAATTTTTAGATAGATATGAATACTAAAATTACCACTATATTTACTATGGATTATTTTTCTTTTGTAATATAATTGATAGGTGGGTATATATTAGTTTATATGATACAAAATATGTCACCAAATTTGTTTTAACTCATGAGATTCAAAAAAAAGTGATATATCCAGAAAATATGGCCATGTGATATTATTAGATATTTATTCAGATTAAAATATTCTACATTAATTTTTATGAAAATGATTTTCAATATTTGGATGAAAATATTTAAAAGTACGTTATATTTTTATTAGTGGGGGGTGGTTGGTATTGTTGTACTCTTTTTTGATTCATCAGTGTTTTCTAATTTTGTTTTATTGATAAATGGTATGATATGGCATCATAGAAATGAATTAAATTAAATTATATTAATATAAATTTTCCATTTTCGTTTATTAAAATGAATATTATTTAATATTCAATGGAATCTTGACAACTTGGGGATGTTACAAATTTTTAATACACAAATGTCATAATAACAACCCCGTTTTTACTCCACATATCATAGTATATCAACTCACATTGAACACCCTTCATTTTCTCAACCCATTTATATTCCAACCATTAGGTATGGCATGTGATATATAGGCTAATATAGACTGTTGATTATAACTTACATGTACCCTATACACATGTCACTATGTTCATGGATCATTGAATTTTTTGTCCTCCATTTTTTTTCCATTTTCATATTTTATTCCTCTCTTTCATTAGTGGTTTCATTCTCCATCATCATCCCAAAACTATGATGCCTCATTTCATTATTGTTCCACTTATCCTATTATTGATCGGGAATATTTTATTTTGAAGTTCCATTATGTTTCAATCATCATTAAATCAATTTATCAACTATTATATATTTAGAACAAATTAATTAAATTTCCAAAATGTATTAAATTAGGAATTGAAATCATAAATAACTATTATTATGAAAATTAACAATTACAATGAATTTATAATAATTAAACATTAAATTTTTTATTTAGAGCTGAAATTTACATAGTACATATTGGAATCTACCTATATAATAAAAGATAATTTTTGGGAAATTAATATATATATGTTCTATATAATTATAAAATTTTTATAACATAATAAAACATAAAAACTAAATAATGTATAATGATATAAATTATAATTTATTTTTTAATATAATAAATTTTTTAAAATATATTTATTAGTAATATTTAAATTATAATTACAAATTTTTTTCAAATAATTAAAAATAGAAATTATATTTTTAAACATAATTTTATTAAAAATTAAATTATAAAATGGAAACCAAATTATATTTATAAATATTTGTAAAATAAATAATTTTAAATATATTAAATATGTAGTAAAATTTAATATATAAATAATATGTTTAAAAAAAAATTACACAATAAATATCTAAAATTATGTATATAATAATACAAAAAATGCATTTGAAATTTTATGATATAGTTTATATTAAATAAAAAAATTGTTAATTTATTTTTAAAAAAAACTGATTTACCATGTTAATTATTATTAATAAGTTATATATTGTAATAAATTAATAATAAATATATTATATAAATCATTAAATATAATTATTATAATTACTATAATTATTTTATAAATACATTTATATAATATAAAAAATAAAATATTAATATAAAGTGATAAATAAGAAACTGAAAACATAATTATATACTGTAATAATAATTATTAAAATAAATAATAATAGATAAAATATAATAGATATTAATTTATGTAGTTTTTTTTAAGAAAAATAAAATAAAATAATAACTATAATGATATTAAATAAAAAATATTTAATTCTATAATTAATTAAAAAAATAATTAAATGAATTTTCGTAAAAAAACTAATGTTACTATTTTAACTATAAAATGTTTTTTTTATAAATTTGAAAAATATTGGTTTTTTAGATTTTTCATTTATATAAACTATAATTTTTACAATTTAGATATTTTTTACAACTTTTACAATTGTTTTTAAAAAAAAAAAATTTAGAATATTTTGGACAACAATGGTATAAATATTTTCTTATTAAGAGAAAATTATTTGATAAATATTATCGTAATTCTTGTCAAAATCCAATAATTATTAATGGGGCTGAAATTTTTATTTGATTTGAATCATCTAAGAAGTTTTTTGATTCATAATAGAAAATTATTTATCATTTTAATGAAATTTAATCAAATGATAATTGAATGGTTTGATAGTATTGTAATATATCTTTTATGTTTTTTTGATATATTTTTTTGATAGGAACTTGGTGAATCAAATTTTGAATAATAATTTTTTTCTTAATATATATAAATTTCATATTTTTTTTACACATGACTAATTTCTTATCATTTCATGAGATAGAAATTTGAAATGATTTTTAAAATTATCAATTAGAACTATCTCTATTTTCTGAATTATTAAAATCCTCTAAGGAGGAATTACATCTATATTGGATTGTCAGATAATTAGATATTTTATGAAATTTATGGAAATTAATATGACACCATTCGATTTTACAGTATGTCTCATCTCAAATTAAGTAAATTTCATTTATAGTATAAATTGCATGAGAGGTGATATAGTTTAAAATATTATCATTTTAACAATATCCGTTTTGTTTGAGATTATTAATATTAGTAACTAAATTAATGAAATGTAGTTTAGGCATGTTTGAAAAAAGAATTCATTTGAAATAACTGTAAAAACCTATTAAATAAAAAGGAAGCATTTATGCCCACAATGGTTTTTTATCATAATAAAGTTAATTAAAACAATATTAGATAAAAATCATAAATTAATATAGATGTTATATATTCGAAAAAATGGGATTTAAATTCTTCCAATAAGTCTGATAGAATTAATATATGAATAAACAGATTTTAACCATAAAGGATATATTTTTATATTGGCATTTTCCTAGCATTGATGGAGTACTTGTTATTAATCATGTTTTGAAAATTTATTGAATTTTTTTAAAAAATTAAAATTATTATTTTAGATCATAATATAAATATTAACTTTGTTTGATTTATTGGTAATTTCATACAAGTTTATTTTTTTTCATAAATAATGAAAAATACTTTGAATTTTCATTGAAAAGTGATTTTAATTCTAAATAATGAATATTGTTAAGCTATATTTTTATTGTTTTGAATGTATAATTATAAAAGAAAAGATATATATTAATATAATTTAGTTACATGGAATCAGGTTCACATTGAATTTGGATTAAAAAATATTTCAAAGTTCATAATGTTTTTACTTTTAAAATTTGATTTCTAGTTCCATCATAGATATTAATTATTAATAAATTTTACTCTATTCATATTTTATATTTTTAAAAATGGATTCCATATTTGGATTCATAATGTCATGATTTAGTAAATCTTCAAATAATCAATTTGGAAATTATTAACGGTAATTTAAGTATATTTTCTAAAATTACTATAGCTTAGGGTGGATAAGGTAATTAAGGGTAAAAATAATATTATAATTATTATTAAATTACATTAAAACATGTACTTATTTTAAAGGATGGATAATTGTTGAAAAAAATATTGCATGATATAATTTTATGGTTTCTTGAAGCAACATGGATGTCTTTATTCCTTTTAAATTATATTATTCTATGTAAAGTCAAAAAGGTCGTAGACATGTTTTTTATAAGTGATACGTTTTTAATTACTGTCAGTCATAAAATTACATCAAATATAAAATATAATCTTAATGAAAAAATGTTTAAATTCATCATGATAATCTATATTTAATCATTGCAAAATATATAATTAAATTTAAGCCTTTCACAATATGGATGTTGTTATTGCTTAATTATTGGGCATATCAAATATAGGTAATTTAAAATATTAAAATAAATATTAATTGATATCATTAATGGAATCCATGATTTTTTTTGATGAAATATAAATATTTTAAATCTATTAATGGATTTGGTTTGATGTTATCAAGTTATCATGATATTTTTAAAACGTCATGTAATGAATAGTTTCAAAGTTAACACAAAGGACTTTTTAAAATGTGTCATATTATATTAAATGATAAAAAAATCAAAAAAATTTAAATATGTAAACAATTATTTGGAAAATTTTAAAAATATCATCCATGAATTATTTAGGGTTCTTTTTCTCATTTTATAGTACATATACTGACATTCAAGGAGTAACAAATATGTTGTCACGGTAAGAGATAAAGTGTTTAAAAAAAAGATAAAACCAAAATATAAGGATTCTAATGTGACCTAAATGTAAAACCTCAAGATTTTATGAAACATATTCTTCAAATTTCATTGTTGTATTGAGTTATATTCTAGACCAAGATTACCTTGCGCTATACGCAACACCGTATTAGCTTGGAGTATACGCAACACTATTCTTGGATCATGTTACACACAATTTTGATAGTAGTTATTCTACACCACATTGAGTGTGTATATAAATATATATATATATTAAATGTATAAAGGAAATATGGTTGAATTCTGTTATACAAAACAACAAAAAAGTCTTTCCCTACATGTCATCCTAAATTGGATTGCATTACATGCAATCACGACCTTCCTCGATAGCGTGTGTAGTACGCAATATTGGGTTTCACTAAACAATGATATATTATTGTAATATTATAATGAACTACCCGTTATGATTAATATTATTTAAAATATTAATTTTATAACATTATTATTCATCATACTTATTTTCTAGAACATGGTATGAGAATAAAATAATTTTTTCGGGTAATATAATTATTTTTAAAAAAATTGAAGTTTTACAACCTTTTGATGGTGCACCCACATTAAATATAGTTTTGACATGTTTATAAGTTCAATTTTATAAAATTAAATTTTTCTTTGGAATCAGGATATAAAATTTTACCTTGGATAAAATTTTCATATTATTCTGATAACTTTCATATTTTAATGAATAATAAAAACATGCTATATTTTAATTAAAAACAACTTTTTTCATTGTAATAATTTCTGTGGTTAAATTATAATATTGAATGATTTTAAAGTATAAATAGAATATATTTTTACCATTTAATATAATTTATGTCATTATCATTGATTTTACATTGAATTCGTAGGTTAAATCAATTAAATATTTTCCAATGTTTTAAACAAAAACCCATTTTCTTTGGACAACGAGATTAATATTAATTTAATTTATGCAACTTATGTGTAATTAATTCAGAAAATTTGATTCTATATTTTCAATCAGTGGGTCCAAATTAAATTAATAGACTACTTTTTATTTTTTGGCATTATAAATAGTAACTATGGTAAATTTTATTTACCATAGTAAAAGGTAAATCAGGTGATTAAGGGAAAATATAATATTATAAAATTACCCTAACACTTGTATTAATATAATTAGATGATTATATTTCATCCTAAATCATATTTTGGAGTAAATGGGATCCATTAGAACTCACTTGTAGGTGATTAAGACCTTTAGTTAATTTTATTTAATGGAAAGTGAAATATGTCTCACTCAAACATTAATAATTAGAGTATTTTTAATATAAGGTTATACAGAATATAAATTCGGTTATAAAAACTCATATGAAAGCTAATATGTTTTTCTTTACCATGGTAATTTATTTGTAATTTTTAATAAGGTTATACATAATCATCCAATGACCGAATATAAGACCCTTTTTATTATTATAAAAGTGATTATGACAATTATATTATTTTATTTTATATGATGTCAGAGTTGTCACCTTCATAAATTAATAACTATAACATTTTAAAATTTGGGTTTTTTAGACTATCAATCCGACTAAATGTATTCTTATGAAATATGTTAGATTTATATTAATCCTAGTATTATATTTTTTATTTTTTTGCAACAATTATGTATATTTAATAATTATACAAAAAAGTTGTAGTAATTATTTTATTACGTGAAATATCAAATAAAGGGTATTACAAATAGTAAAATAAATATTATATGAACTATGTAATTTGATACACTAATTTTATAGATTACTATGACATGTTAGGAACCTATTAAATATTTTAGTTCTAATATATCCTCTGTTTGGATTTAATTTAAATTCAAACATATAAATAGAGTAAAAATTGACACTATTGATCTTTTATAAAAATAACATATTATTAAATTGTTTAAAAATAATAAAAATATTTAAAAATTATAAATTGAAATTTATATAGTATAAAATGTAATAATTTATTTAACTATGAATAATTCACAGCACATAAGTAATTATTTATAATAATTTAAAATTTATAATCTTATTACCACAAATAAAATTTAATAGATTAAATAATGATAATTCAAGTTGATAATGTTTAAAATTAAATCCTTAAATGTCTAAATTTTATTGGTTGATGATATTACAACCATAACACATCTTATATTATAATATGAGTAATTTTTTGTGGTTTTTAAATGTGGTTAGATTTATTATAAATTAATATTTTTTAGATTTCCTAAGGTGCCCCTCTACTCCCTTATAAAAAGAGAACCCATTCCCACTTCTCATCACACCCTTTTAAGCCGTTAAGATCATAAAAACCCTGCCCATTTATCTTATCCACTTCCCTAGAATTTTTTTTAGGTTCTCATCTTCTCAAAATACTAACTCTACTTCCTTAAGAGGAAGCTTAAAGGAAGTGCGTCGCAGAATAGGTAATCTCTTCTTCCGATTTTCTAAAGTTTCTTTATTATTCTACTTATTCTTATTTAGTTTTCTCATTATAATGTAATAACATCAGTATTACTTATATAGTGATATTTTATAATAAATATGAAACAACCCTATTTCACCTTCTTTCCATCCTATGGAAAACAAAATCACCGCGTGTGCGTACGTACAGAATTCCGTATCCACGCCATGGTGTTATCTGTTTTCCACCGCCACCTTACTTGGATGTGTATAATGGTGTATAGAATAAATATATATGATTATTTCAATATGATATTGATTCTGAAATACTATATATACACTTCAATACAATTCCACAATCATGGGAATGATATCATCACTCGTGCATACGTACGGACAACCGTCTCCACAGCGCGACGAGATTCATTCTCAATGTTAACCATTCATGAATTATTATAGAGTATATCTAATTAATAATAATTAAATATATGACATAATGTTATGTATATACATATATATATTTCATATACTTAATTCCATTCAATTCAATAAGGAAACGAAAACAACATTCATGCGTACGTACGGCCTACCGTCTCCATTAACGGCGTATTTCATTCCATTTAACAATCTATTATATATATGTGTATATTATAAATATATATTATATATAAATCATTTTTTATATTCTGTAATTAATTAACCATGATCTAAGTAATCATATAAATGATTACAAGTCAAAACACGAACGACAAATGAAACGATTTTACCCAAAACACTATTTTACATGAAATTTACAAAAGAACGGGTAATATAAAGTCCAATGTGACCATATATGATATAATAACAATGAATATGATTCTGTAATAAGTCAGAGACATTATTTAAATAATTATACAGGAGGTTCGGATACGTACAAAGAATATTAGAACTACGGTATGGGATAATGTTGCAATCTCAATCGTTTTCTATCCGAGATTGCTTAAACATAATTATTTACTGGGGTTATATTTATCATCCATGTCCAAGTTTTATAAAAATATTATCATGTATGTTTATATTACTTTTTAACCATTTTTTAATTTTACTACATGGTTTTTAAGGAATAATTCTTTTACAAGGTACATTTTGACTTTTTCGACAACAGTACAAGGAGAATGTTAGATATAACATATACGGCATGAACTGATTTTCACAGATTCATAACACCTTATTTTTTTGAAGATTACTATACAATATTTAATGACTATATTCAGAAAAAACCTTTTTCTTATAATTGCATGGAATTTTGTGGAATGAAAATGATTTTGAAGAAGAAATGATATGTTCATCAAGAATTCATATTAAGTGTTTTATCAAAACCATTTTCTATATAAGATGGTATTATTTCATATTTTTATGTTTCAAGTATAATGTGTCTATGATTTACGTGGTTTCAATTTTCTTATAATGATATGATATCCATTTTTTAAGGATTATGTTATGATGGGATAATGTTTATGAAACCCATTTTTATTCTATAGATTATGATGAATGATTTATGTTTATGTTGTGGAACAAGTAAGAATGATTTCATTATAATATGGGTGGGAACTATATATCCCTAAAATGCATTGGGTAAAGATTTATATCTCATGAGGTAGACATGGCTAGAACAGTAGGTTAATCTGGTTCAGTGTTACATGACTGAAACGAGGAGTGAACTCGATTCAGAAAGGGACTTTGTCTAGTAAGATGGTCTTGGCAGCAATGCCATTGCTACTATGGTAATCATAACATGTGCTTAATGGTTTCCACAATTACATGTTTTATTCACAAGTCATTTTTTCATGATTGATGTTCCATTAAGATATATGCCTTATGTACTGCCATGTTTTATGTTATTGCTCAAGATTTTGATGTTTAAACATTATGTTCATGTTTTTATTTTCAAATGTATATGGTTTGTTTTGTTTTCTCCATAATTACTCTTACTGATCAATTGAGCTCACCCTTTATAAGTTTTCGTTTCCCCTGGATATAAAGAACGTTTTTCGGTTTTAAAACAAAAGGGGATGATCTTTGTGGGATATGTTGAAGGTCATTCACCAGGATTAGAAGATTATGTTTCAAGTTTCCAAAGACACTAAAATCATACAATCCTTGAGTTTTGGTTTTTGTTATGTTTTATGTATTCTACAAAAGTAATTTAATTTCCATCTACATCACGATTCGGGTCTCTATAGTTGGTATCAGAAGAACGGTTTATTTATCCTTTAGAAACTAGGATGTGATAACTTTAGTGAGATCCCTATAGATATTTCTATGGTATGTCTAGGGATGTCACTAATGTTAAGTATAAGTATAGGTTATAGTCCTAGAATTATGGTAACGATCTTAGAATTAAACCTATGAAGTTAGATATTGATGTTACTCCCCCATTATTATGTTTGTTTTACCTAACATGATTTTTGCCTCTCACAAAATTCTTTTTGTGTTTTAGTCAATTGATAGAACCAGAAGGAATTTAGTTAACATTGAATCAAATGGGAAAATTGGTGGCTATGAGCAATGAAATTTTGTAATTCCTAGAGAGAATTATATTGTTATTATGCTAAATCATTCATCACAATATATGATTAACAAGGTGAATTTAGTGGTATTCCTAATTAATTAAATAAGAGGAAGACATAATTTTATGCATGTCTGCATGTTGAGGAGCTTAAAGAAAGGAAGATTTAGATTTCTAATGAAGGGAAGAATAACCTTGAGGAATACCTCAAATGGAGGGGAAGATGTTATCTATGTGGAGAGAAGGGTCATAGAGTGATAGACTGTAATGGAGTTCAATGTCTTATCTGTGGAGAACATGGGCATTTCCCAACTCAATGCCCTAACCTAAGAGGTTACTTCTAAATCAAGGAAGGACTTATTCCATGACAATCATTGAAGATGAAGGTTTGATGTGTTTATTTATTGGTATTCATGAATAATTTTGTTTATGTACATTTATGGTATATTATAATATCTATGTATTGGTCCATTGTGGTTTTCCATAAGAATATGGCATCGATAACCATGAAAAGTGACTGAAATATTTTTGGAAAGAAGATGATATGCGCATAATGAAGGGATAAAGAGAAACTAATATGTTTGATATTATTCATGAACTCATGAATGATATAAAGACTAAGTGATATCATGGTTTGAGTATATATAATATTGGTGATTTTTTTATGTGGAAAGTGTTAAATTTTAACTGCATTCATGTTTTCACTAAGGTTCAATGGGTATTCATTTTTCAAGAGAATACATGATTAAAGTCTTCGAATGCTTGGAATGTTACCAACAATACATATCTTATGATATACGGGGATAAATGTTGGTATTCACATGCCTCTTATATGACATCCCTTGTAATCATTTTCACTATAATATGAGATTAAACAGATGTAATTTTGATAATCCTGAAGATTCGAATGGATTATGTTGGACATAATATATTATTATTTAAGGGTAGAACTTGTTTTTATGATATTATTTCTAGAATGTTTTAATAGTATAGTTTTAGAAAATGGATCACCCATATGACGAGTGACAACCCATCATGTCGGACAAGGATGTGGGTATCGAACTCACAACCGAAGTGCGACAGGCCTTTATCACCTACCACTGGCCTACAGGAAGTCCCTAGATAGAAGAAATTTGTTTTATTTTATGAATAAGTATGCTAGTTGAAGTATAAGTCCATTTTTGAAATCATATACAATTAACCTCACTATAGACGAAATTATGTATATTTGATAACGTTTGCTAACATTTTGTTTGAAACAGATTGAATAACCCATCATTCTATCATATGATTAGCTAACACTTCATGAATAACAAATTCAACTTAATTTCATTAATAGATGAAGTGGAAATTGTTAAAGGCACGAACAACAGTGAGATGGTACCGAAATCATGTAATTATTTCTTTTAATTCATCAAAATTAGGGAAATGATATTGAAAACCAAAATAATGTTTTCCTAGTTCCCTCATATCCGATGAATCATATGGAACCTTAGATCATCACAAATTTATCACTTTGTGATTATTGTATTTTTCATAGTCATGTTCTCTACCACTCACAATCAGAACATGATTGTAGGATTCTTCTTTCATATCCATATTTTCACCTATGTTCTCCTATATGGAAACCTCGTGATGAGTTACATTGGGTAATAGTTATGTTTCATACCTTAGTTTTTAAAATCATGTTTTAGTATTCCTTTTTAGGATGTGGGTTTCTATTAATAGTAAACAATTTATCACCCCGATGAATTTTGAGAGAGAAACTTATTTTAAGGGGGGTAGACTGTAACACCCCGAGATTTTATGAAAAATATTTTTTCAATTTCATTGATTGCTTGTGTTGTACGCTAAACCAAGATTACCTTCTGATATACGCAACACCGTATTAGCTTGCAGTATATGCAACACTATTATTGGAACACGTTACACACAATTTTGATAGTAGTTATTCTACGCAACATGGAGTGTGTGTGTATATATTTATATATTCAATGTATAAATGAAATATGGTTGGATTATATTATACAAAACAACAAAGGAGTCTTTCACTACACGCCACTCTGACTAGGCTTGCATTATATTCAATCGCGACCTTCCTCGATAGTGTGTGTAGTACGCAATACAGGGTTTCACTAAACAACGATATATTGTTATAATATTTTTATGAACTCGCCATTATGAATATTATTGGATAAATTTATAATTTTATAACATCATTATTCATCTTACTCATTTTCTTGAACATGGTAACAATATAAAATAAATGTTTCGGGTAAAATAAGTATTTTTCAAAAATTGTATTTTCGCCGCCTTTTGATGGCGTACTCACATTAAATCTAGTTTTAGGCACTTTTATAAGTTCAATTTTACAAAATAAATTTATTCATTGGATTAATTATATTAAAATTTACCGTGGATAAATATTTCATATTATTATGATAACTTTCATATTTTAATGAATAGTAAAAACACGCTATATTTTAATTAAAAACAAATTTTTTCATCGTAATTTTTTATATTGTTAAATTATAATAATGAACAGTTTTAAAATATAAATAGAATATATTTTTACCATTTCATATAATGTATGTCATTAGCTTTGATTTTACATTGAATTCGTAGGTTAAATCAATTCAATCTTTTGCAATGTTTTAAAAAAAACTTGTTTTCTTTCGACAATTAGATTAATTTTAATTTAATTTATGCAACTTATCTTTATTGAATTTGAAAAAATGGACTCCCTATTTGGAATCAGTGGGTACAAATTATATTAATAGACTACTTTTTATTTTTGGGTATTATGAATAGTAACTATGGGAAATTTTATTTATCATAGTAAAAGGTAAATCGGGTGATTAAGTGTAAATATAATATTATAAAATTACCATAATACTTGTATTAATACAATTGGATGATTATATTTCTTCCTAAGTACTATTTTTGTAAATATTGAATCCATTAGAACCCACATGGAGGTGATTAAGACCTTTAGATTATTTTATTTTCAGGAAAGTGAAATATGTCTCACTCAAACTTTAATAATTAAAGTATTTTTAATAAAAAGTAATACTAAATATAAATTAGGTTATAAATACTCATTAGAATGATAAATTGTTTTTTTACAATGGTAATTTATTTTTTACTTTATAAGATTTATTTAATTACCTTATTATCTTATACATTAATGATGTAGAAATTATTTACATAGTAAAAAAATCATTAATATTGTTTTTATTGAAATATTAATACATATTGAAGGGCTCAAAAACATGACCAAAACATATTGGTAGTGTATATATACACAATAAGCATCCAATTTCAGAATATATGACCATTTGGAGTCTTATAAAAGTGATTATAACACTTATTTCATTTTATTTTATATGATGTCAAAGTTGTCACCTTCATAATTTAATAAATATAAAATTTTAAAATTTGGGTGTTTTAGAAGATATATCTGACTAAATGTATTCTTATGAAATATATAGGATTTATCTTCATCCTAGTATTTTATTTTTAAATTTGATGCAACAATAAGTATATTTAATAATTATACAAAAATGTTGTAGCAATTATTTTATTAAAATAAATATCAATTAAATTGTTTTACATATAGTATAATAAATATTATATGAACTATTTAATGTAATCCACTAATGATCTATACTAATATGACATGTTAGGAACCTTTTAAATATTTTATTTTGAATATATCCTCTTTGTGGATTTTATATAAATTCAAATAAATTAATTGTGTCAAAATTGTCACTATTGTTATTTTGTAAAAATAACATATTATTAAATTGTTTAAAAATCACATAAATATTTAAAAATTATAAATTGACATTTATATAGTCTACAATGTCATTAATTATATAATTATTAATAATTCACATCACATAAGTAATTATTTAAAACAATTTAAAATTTAGATTCTTCTTAGCACAAATAAAATTAAATAGATTAAATAAGGATAAATCAAGGTGATAATGTCTAAAATAAATTACCTACAAATATAAATTTTATTTTTTGATGTTATTACAACCATATATCATCAAATATTTTAATATGAGTCATTTTTGGCAGTTTTAAGTGGGGATAGATTTATTATAAATTAATATTTTTAAGATTTCCAAAGGTGCCCCTCTCCTCCATTATACAAAGGGAACCCCATCCCACATCTTTTCTCACCCTTTGGAGCTGGGAAGATCAACCAACCACTGGCCATTTCTCTTCTCCCCTTCCCTAGGAACATTTTGGAGGTTCTGGTTTTCTCGAAGGTCCATCTCTACTTCAATAAGAGTAATATTAACGGAGGTGTGTTGAAGAAGAGATAATATCTTCTTCCGATTTTCTCATGTTTATTTCTTCTTCTACTTCTTCTTCTTTAGTTGTCTCATTATAAAGTAATAACATCATTATTAATTATTTACTAATATGTTATTATAAATATGAAACAACCCTATTTCACCTTCTATCCATCCTACGGAAAACGAAATCACTGTGCATGCGTACGTATGGAATACCGTCTCCACGTCGTGGTGCAATCTATTTTCCACCACCTCCTTACTTGAATGGGTATAACGGTGTACAGAATAACTATATATGATTATTGTAAAGCTATGTTGATTCTGAAATAGTATACATACACTTAAATATAATTCTATGATCATGGGAACGATATCATTGCTCATGCGTATGTACAGACTACCATCTCCACATCGCGATGAGATTCATTCTCCATTTTAACCATTCATGAATGATTATATAGAATATATAATTAATAATCAAGAAATATATTAAATAATTTTATGTATATATATTTGTATTTAATCTACTTAATTCCATTCAATTCAAAAAGGAAACGAAAACAACGTTCATGCGTATGCACGGCCTACCATCTCCATGAACGGTGTATTTTCTCCATTTATCGATCAATTATATATATGTGTATATTATGAATATATATTATATATAAATTATGTTTTATATTCTGGAATTAAATAATCATGATATAAGTTATCATAATAATAATTACAAGTCTAAACATGGATGATAAATGAAACAATTTTACACAAACACTATTTAACAAGAAATTTACAAAAGAACAGGTAATATAAAGTCATAACTGAACCATATATGATATCATAACAATTAATATTAATCTATAATAATTCAATAACAGTATTTGAATTATTATAATGGAGGTTCGGATATGTATGAAGCATATCGGACCTATGGTAAGGGATAATGTTGCAATCTCAATTGTTTTATATCCGAGATTGCTTATACGTATGTATTTACTGGGGTTATATTTATCATCCATGTCAATGTTTTATAAAAATGTTTTCATGTATGTTTAAAGTCCTTTTTAACCAATTTTGTCTTTTACTACATTGTTTGTAAGGAATCATTCTTTTACAAGGTACTTTTGGACTTTTCCGACAAAAGTACAAGGAGAATGTTAGTTTTAACATATACGGCGTGAACTGATTTTCACTATTTGATAACACATTATTTTTTTGAAGCTTACTCTTCAATATTTAATGGATATTTTCCAAAAAATCCTTTTATTTTAATATTTCCTGGCAGTTTGTGAAAATAATATTATTTTGAAGAAGAAATGATATTTTCCTCAATATTTCATTTCAAGTGTTTTATCAAAACAATTTTCCAAATAAGATGGAATTATTTCATATGTGTATGTTTTAAATATAATGTATTAATGATTTAAATGGTTTCACTTTTCTTATGATGATATGAAATCCTTTTTTATTGATTATGTTATGATGGGATGATGTTTATGAAACCCATTTTTATTCATTGGGTTATGATGACTGATTTATGTTTATGTTGTGGCACAAGTAATAATGATTTCACAATGAGATGGGTGGGACCTATATATACCTAAAATGCATTGGTTAAAGATTTATATCTCATGATATAGACATGGATAGAATGGAAGGTTAATTCGGTTCAGTGATACATGACTAAAACGATGAGTGAACACGATTCAGAAAGGGACTTTGTCCTCTAAGATGGTCTGGGCAGTAATGCCTTGGCTACTATGGAAATCAAAACATGTGCTTAATGGTTTCCATAATTACATGTTTTATTCTCATGCCATTTAATCATGATGGAAGTCCATTATGATATATGCCTTATTTAATGCCATGTTTTTTGTTATTGCTCAAGATTTTGAAGTTTAGACATTATGTTAATGTTTTTGTGTTTAAATGTATATGGTCGGTTTTATTTTCTCCATGATTACCCTTACTGAGCATTTGACCTCTCCCTTTATATGTAATCTTTTCCCCAGGATATAAAGATTGTTTTTAGGTAAGAAAACAAAATTGGAAGTTCTTTATATGAGACGTTAATTATATTTCACGAGGATTAGAAGATTATATTTCGAGTTTACAAAGACACTAAACTATTATGATCCTTGAGTTTTGGTTTTTGTTATGTATTAAGTATTCTGCAAAAGTAATGTAATGTCCATGTACATTTAGCTTTGGGTATCTACAATAAACATTTTAAAAAATATAGTTTGATAGGGTTATGAACCATACTTGAATTATATTATAAATAAATCACTTTGGAGCAATTTTTATTTGAAATTAATATATATTATTTTAATATATTGAGAGTTTCAAAAAGCCACCCGTAGAAAAATTATAAAAGCCCACTTCGTCTATCAATTTTTCAAACAACCATGATACTTTGTCCACAAAAACTCTCTACCAATTTAATCTACTAACATATTTATCCATGTTATGAAAGTAATTTTATTCCAAAAATACATCACCTAGATCCCTTTTTAAGGGATCTAAAAAATGTCCATCGATGAATTAGTATTTATATTAACTACTCATTCAAGTTCATTTATTCTTCTACATATGCTTCATATTTAGTTTCAGCAATAAATTAATAAATTTGGTGTTATATATATACTGGGATATTATTATAATGGGATAACTATATTCCATTATTTATCCATCCTATGAAAAATTAAAATACCACACATGCATATGTATGGCTTACCGTCTCCACGTCGTGTTTTAATATATTTATCATTGTCACATTACTTGGATCGGTATAATGATGGAAATAATAGATATAAATAAAAATTATTACATGATATTTATTCTAAAGAAATTAATATATCATTCACTTACATAATCTTTCACCATTAAGGGACTGATTTTGTCCTTTGTGAGTACGTACACAATACCATCTCCAGGAAGCGATGTGATTGATTTTCAAAGGTAATCATTAAATAATTATTATAAAAATGAAATCAATGAATAATTATGATATCTATGAAATTATTATTATTTTAGATATGTTATATATATATAAGATTTTCAATAGAACTGTTACATTCAAGATAGGAAATACATGATGAAACATGTCAACTTTCACAAAAAATAGTAGGATGAATAAAATATTATTAATAAATGGGCGGTAATATAATATAATGTGTTCATAAATGATATTAAAAATATTTTTATAATTTTTTTATATGTTAATAATATGTTTAAAACCATTATACAATTGTTTTTGACAACTACAAAGTATATTAGACTGAAGGTATGTGATTTTTTTCACAAATTTATATCTATGGGACACGTTCCATATACACTGATGATATTATTTGTGTGCTGAATAAACATACCATTAATGAATTTTAAGGCTATTATTCTGTATATTGAGGTATTTTAATATTCATATAGTATTATTTATTTCATGGGTAATATGGTTTGAATAATTATAATATTGTGAGGATTATATAAAAATCACATTGTTATTCAACATTATTTTAGATTAAATCTCTATCAGGGGATATTTTTTATTCATGTCCATGATTTCTAAAAATGTGTTAGAAATGGGTTTTTATGTTATCCTAAAAAAATTATTCTTTTTATGCATGATTACATTTTGATAAAATGGTTTGAAATGAATATTGTTTCATTTTCCTAAAGAGTTACTTTAAGGCTTTTTCAGTAAAAAATACCAAAGGAATGATTTTTATCAAATGCGTTGTGAGATGATTTTTCTTCCCTGGGGATGCCTAAATGGTTTGAATCTTCCTTTAACATATTAAAATTTCATTTTCGAGGAAAATTATTTCTTTTAAAATTGTGAAACCTCTTAAATAAATAATTTAAAAGTAAAAAAGAGAAATTTCTCTCAACATTTATTTGTGATTTAATTATAGTTTATCATCCACTTTAACATTATATGTTGATTATAATGAATCATTGAGGATTTTCAATTATTTTATTATCTAAATTAATTTTTTATAAGGTTTGAGATCATTTTTAAAATAGATTCACTAAATTTATTCAATTCACTAAATTTTAAATAATGGTTTATGATTGTATTTACTGATTAGGAAATGCTATTAAAATATTGAATGTCTATGTTTTTTATGATTCAATTATTTCATATGTGGAATGAATTGTACGTAGTATGTGATGGTAAGAGCCTATTGTTTCCCATCGATGCACTGATAGGTCTCAATAAACCATTCAAATTTAACTTATATAAGGCATTACCAATTTATTCTCAAATATGGATTCACATGAGGTCGTAACCCATTATTTTTAGAAATATTATTCAAGGACTCCATGGAATGTCTATTATTGATTTCTATGTGATTATTTGACTAATAAAATATTCATGGTTATGTTTTATTACTCATGTGATTATTTAAATAGAATGTGTTTTGGTTATTTAACATTCCATACTGATTATTCCATATTTTCTCAAAGCATACACAATACTCGTACCCAAAAAGATCATTTGACATCACCACTTTATTATGTTGTATTTCAACCCCTTATTCAAAGAGGTGTTTTTAGTATAATATGAAGGGTTACACTAAGGGGATTATTAGCATGCTCTATGAATATAAATAGTGTATTTTATTTTTTAAATTGCTATGTGAATTCTATGTATGTATCTTGTTTACTAAGACAACAAGTAAAAATCCATGAATTTATAAATAAATTTAGTATTCATTATCATAAACTAAAATACACTACAAAACACTACATTGTTATAACCTAGAGAGTAGTCATAACTATTTCACCTCTATGATTTGTATTTCAAAAAACTGACCTACACTGTTGTGTTCAATAAGATACTTATAGTCTGATAAGATCAACGTACATTATTGGTGAATATTAACATACAAATACGATTAGTAACATACTAAAATGAATAGAAAAGTACCCTTACAAATATTAATCGCACTTATGAGGGTATAAATAAATTTTAGATGTCATATAAATGAAATAGATAATTTTATTAATTAATAAATATGTTTTTGTAATTTTTTGACTAATGGTTCTTTATTAAAAATTCAAAATTAATAAATTAATAATACTAATTGTAATAAAATTTATTCATAAATAATTAATTTTTGGCACTATGATTTTATGAGAATTTTATGATACCTTACTTAATTTTTGAATGTATTATGAAATCATTTTTAAATTTGAAATATGTATTTTTCAAGAAAACGATGATGTTATTTGAAATTAAATTTCTATTATTTAGAAAATTATATTGATACAATTAAGTTAATTTTTATGTTCTACATGTTGGAAAATGGTCGCGGTGAAGTTCTGTGATTTTCTCAAATACGTGATTTTTTTTAATAATGAAAAACTGTAATTTATCATATATATAAATTATGAGTTAAAATACACTATTCCTATAATATTTACTAATGTAGGCACCCTTGTATCGAAATCACATTCTCTTATTACTATTTTAAGTCATTTAATCATTTATATTTATTGTATTATGGAAAAAATAATAAACTAATGATTAAAATATTTATAAAACCCCCATCTCCTCCACAATAAAAACCACCCACACTCCCCTATACTATTTACTCAAATCAAGAATTTTGAATTATCTAAACTCTCATAAAATATCCTCCAATGTTCCTCCCTCCATTACCATAATCACTTGGTATCATAAAAATACAAAATCCCCTAAACTAATGAGGCTCTCAAGTAAGATTAATTAAAGAGGTAAATTCATCTTTTGAAGTCATTTACTATCTTTCCACCATACATTATTTTCTTTTCTATCATCACACATCCTCATAAAAATATTATGAAAAATCCAATACCGTTAAATGATGATGTGTTTTCAATTTCTATTATTATCGTAAATTTTTGACATAAAAATTATTATGGTTGAAACAGAATATAATAAGTTTATTATTCCTTATATGTATTTTTGAAAAAAATTTACATATTTGTTTTAAAAATAAAAATGATTTCGTTGTGTCCAAAATACCTCCAATTATCACAAAAATTTACAATTAATTAATTTATATAATGATTCATCTTTACTCAATGTAACTAAATGAAATATAAATCCATGTAGCAGTCTCTATGCTAACTAATACCATATAACTAAATTCTGTAAATCCATCCTTATTTTACATGATTCGCCATTCATATATATAAGTATACTGCTCATGCAACAAACAAACTAATCAATGGAATTGAACCTCATAACCCATCAAAAAATCCCATGAATGAACATAATAAGGTTATAATAAATCAATTAAATGGAGTCGAGGTTTTGGGATTAATAATTAATGAACCTAAATTTTATTATTTGGGTCATTAAGATTTGGTTGAGAACACCATCATACTTAAGGTAAGGGTTTTTTCATCTCATTTGTATTTTTGTGAGATATTTGTTATTCCATAATATTACATGTGTATTTTGTATGTATACTACCCATTAATGTTTCATATAATTAATATCTTCATTTTAATGATATTTATGAATCATTTTTTGATTATTAATTTTGGGGAATTTAATTCATTTGATTACAATGTTGTAACTATTTTCTAACTGAATGTCCATTTTAATTTGTGTTTCTCTAATTATCAACTCAAGTAAATGAAATTTATTTTTATTTTTATTTACTCCTCATAAACTATTTTATAATTTTATACATATGTGTACCAATCATAATTCGTCTATATTTTAATGGTTAGTTATATGTTTTTAATGAATCCTTAAATAATTCTTATGAAATGCATGCCAGATTCAAGGAACTCTAGAATGATTATCAATTTTTATGTTCATACTATAATGTATTCTTATCAAAATTTATCTATCAAAAATTAAATATTTAAAAATGAAATAACTAATTGGTTTCATTTCATGTTTTATAAAATGAAACATTTATTTTTGCTTTAAAATATCTTTAATTAATTCTTCTAACAATACTAAAATGTTTTTATTCTAAATAATCACAAAAGAAACTTTTTACATGATTTCTGTTTAGTGGATGATCATTTATACCTAAAATGTAATATCAACATCCTTACCTTTTCTTTAATGGTATATAAATTTTTTAAAATTGATTCAGCAAAAATAGATATGATTTTCAAAAATAACTCTTCGTTCCAAAGTAAAATAGATTTTTCTCACCTTATGACATTACACAATGTATTCCTTTATTTTGGTGTATAAAATTACCCTTGATATATCATATCAATAGTGTCCTTATTGTCTGATATTATAATGGATTCGGATTCAAATTGTTCATGGTGGTATGGGAAACTTTGTAATGTTTAAGAACTATTTCCTCAAGAATTTATCAATGGTCTCATTTAAAATAATTTTTACATAGGTCAAAATACTTTGAAGAATATTTTTATAATAGTGGTTTATTTCTAATGATATAATATAAAATATGTTTGTTAAGTGTTTATGTTTATTTAAAATGTGGAACTTATATCATGATATCATTCCGCATTATATATAGAATGGTTCTTGTATATGTTTAATGTATGGGGAATGTTATATGGATTTCATATGATACTTTTAATATGAATGTATATGTTGTTTATGTTTATCCCAATTCATATGAGGAATGAATTGGAATTAGTATGTATTAGTTGGGGCCTTCTATACCTCCTTGGTGCACCGGTAGGTCTCATGAGAAAATCTAGGTCTTCGCATGAAGCCTTTAAAATAGTTATTTAGGGTTTTAGCAAGCGGCTATGAAGGTATGGTTATGATGTCCCACATTATACATTTCCTCATTATGAAATATGTAATTGAATGTCATGTGGTCATTAAACTTGTAAACTTATAATGATTAATAATTATTACAGCTTTATTTATTCAACTCTTATTCCATCCATAATGTGTTTTGGATTATTTTTAAAGGCATTTGTTTTTAGTTTTTTGGCATGATTAATGTTTGTGTTTATGACATATTCCATTGTATTTAATACCCTTATTGAGCATATAAGATAAATCCTTTATTCTGAATTATTTTCATAGGACATGAATAAGTATATTATAAATCACCGGAATGGATAAATATTGAGTTGTGGATGTTGACAATAAATCAGATATGTTTTATTTCATTTCACGTTGTAATATTGAACCAATGTATGCATCTAGGTTTGAAATAATTTTAAACTACACCGTACTTTGGGATAAAAATATCTTATATTCATCCAACGTAATTAAATAATACACGAACTCTGTTAAACTATGGTCAGGGTGTTACTGTTGGTATCAGATAAATTTTAGTAGAAATCATGAAAAAAATATTTATATAATGTAGATTATAGAACATGACAGTAATATATTATTTTAGGATAAAAATTGTAGAAAACACTATAATTGTTGTGAGAAATAAATTATGTGTATCTTTCTTGAAAATACATCCCTATTCGGATAATACATGTGGACGTGGTTCCGGAACAGCTGTACATATGAGTAACAACACCAAAAAGGATTTTTGTGTTTGACTTAGGGTGTGCTGGTACACAAAAACATGCCTTATTCTACACTTGGATTGACACTCCAAGGTGATATTCTTAGGATAATTAATATTTTTTCCATTATAATCAATTTATATGTAAAATTTTCCTCAAATGAAACATGTTTATGATTATGAGATTATTTATTCAAAGGATTTCAATTTATTCTACATATTTTTCTATGTTGGGATTAAAAATTAGGATTAAAAATCAAATTTAGTGAATGTGGAATTATATAAATGGTGGCTAAAAGATGGAATGTTAACTTCCCCAATCCACATGGTAAAATTGGTAAGAAGGATCATATCTCCTTTGGTCTCATATCCTAATTATGTAGGAAGATAGTATCTCATGTATCCTCATCATTTGGGTAAAATGAATAGTGTTAACAAGATATTTAAATAATTCTCTATGACCCATGGAATTGAAGGTAATCAGGAAAATAAGATGATGGAATAGATTAATATAGATTAAGTGAATAAGGAAATGAAGGGTTTTCTAACATTTGATTACTATGGAAGGAATCATCCTAGTAAATGAATGCAGGAATGAGAGTTTGTGATAAGTTTGGATCAAAAGGAGACTTTTTTCTTGATTACAACTGCAATAAAAACGTTTTTTATATAAAAAATATCAAATTTATAGAGATGAGATAAAATTCAAATCAATGTCTTAGGCATCCAATGAATATGCCACAATTAATGCTACTGGATAATGATCATGTCCTAATACATCCATAGATGAAGTGGAAGGATTAATATAGATCATCAATAATCATGTAATTTGAATATTTTATCAGTAATGTATTGTTTAAATGATTTATAGAATATATGAGGATTGAACTTTATAACTATTTAATTATGTATTAGAGGTCCTACAATGAATTTTTCAAGGTATAATTGACTTATTAGAATTTTAATATATTATAAAAGAATACTTTTAAGGGAAACACAACCATTAATATATTATTGATGATTATGATAATGATGAAGAAATGATTGAATTGGATTAGTATGGACGTCCTCAAAACTAATCATTGTCTTCTTGAAAAGTGGTCTATGTTATTATTGATATATTCTACAACATATTTGGATATATAGAATATATCAAATATTATGTGTAATGACGACTTCATTTTTAAATTATGATTTTATAGTATGTAAATTTATTATGATATTTCAAGAGGACACATTATAAATATATTCACTTGTTTTGAATGTGAAAATTTGGGGCTGGATGATGGTGATTAATTGAAAATAAGGTAAAAAAACATTGAGCATGTTGGATCATGTTGTTCAAAATAAAAATAGGATTTCAAAGGACCCCATGTACATGGATCATAAAGAACGTATGTGGAAATGATTCTAATTTATTTGATAATGAACTTTTGGATTGTTATTACACTTATGATATTTTTTAAGTTGACCATTATATGGGGTTTTTTATTTTAATGTCACCACATGATGCAACATATGCTACGAGAAGAAGTATAGATATTTCCAGGCACAAAAAAGGATAAGACTGTGTCTATGAAATATAAATGTATAGTTATACTCTTATATGAATGGAATAATTCTTCAGCGCTATGAAAAGTGTCTTAAATAAAAAAATTTCACCATTATTATAATATTTCATGATATCAATTAAATTTTTCATATATGTGATTTATTGTTTCTTGGTAATGAACTTTCATATGAGCATGTTCTCTATCAAATTTCATTAGAACATGTTGTATTGATAATTCTTTCATGACCATGTTTTCCAATTAGAATTCACAGTTTTTTAGTAACTCATTCATTTCCCTTTCCCTTTTATTTAGTTGATATTTTAACTGTATTTATTTTATGGGATTCCCAGAAGTGAATTTTCTTGTTTCATAAAATAATTTTTGAAGTTCAATTTAAAATACCAAGGATGAAATTTTTGAATGGATGGGGTATGATAACCTCCAATGGATTTATAACTAAATTTTATATTTAATAGATGGAACACCGAGTCTATAAAAAACACCACATTGTTAGAAACTAGACAGTTAACATAAATTTTCCACCGAAGTGATTATAATTTCTTACACCTAACATACATAATTGAAATATTTTTGATATTTAAGGTCTGGTATGACCATGTTATATTTTTGATGAATAGTAACATACTCATTTGTATATTAACATACCCTCTTGAATAGTAATGTACCCTTATGAGTAGTAACCTCACCCATGAAAGTATAAATAAAATTTTGATTTCTTATAAATCAAATAGAGTATTTTTTGAACTAATAATTATGTGTTGGTATTTTTTTATAATGAAATATTAAATAACAATTTTAAATTCATGTAATTAATTTTCATTAAAAGTATTTCAAAAAAATTATTTTGTTATCCAATGATTTTAGGAAAATTATATTCAACTTATTTTAATTTTTGAATGTATTATCATATCAGTTTTAAATTTACAATTTGTATTTTTCAAGTAAATAATGACTTTATTTAAAAAACTAAAAAACTCTTATTTTGAGAATTATTTAAATTAAATCTATTTTACTTTTAAATTGAATAATTTGATAAATTGTTTGGGGAAACATTTTTAATTTATTTATAATACTTGATTTTTTTATGAAGAGTGAAATACTAAAATTTACCGTATAAATACATTTTGAGTTAAATATACTATTTATAGCAACATCGCGGATGTAAGAAAAGTTGATTAGAACTCAGTTGAACTTATTAATATTTCTGGTCATGTAATAATCATTATTTCTTATCTTATGTAAACATAATAAACTAAGGATTAAAATTGTAAGAACACCCTCCTCTCAATAACTATAAAAACAACCCACATTCCCACTTCTCTTCACTCCTCTAAATCCTTTCTCCTTGTCTAAATTCTACTAAAGTATAATACCAAGATCATCCCACACGTCTATCAGTACTAGATATCATAAATATACCTAATAATCACTCTTAAATATGATCTGAAGGAAGATTAAGTCATGTGATAAATTCGTAATTTCAATTCTCGTACCATATATTCAAGTTCTGTTGTTTTCTTTTCTATCCTCTCATCAACTTATCAAAATTTAATGGAAGCTACTATACCTTAACTATACTATAATGTTTCATCATTATTAAATTTTTATTTTTCATATTTCTTTTACCCCTCTTGTATTCTTATTGTAAAGAACACCATCAGAGATATTCTAATTTACCACATTCAAGGAAGATGGATTTTCAATTTCTATTACTATCATCAATTCCAGTAATGAAAAATTATTTTGGTATCACGATATTATAATATTTTTATTTCTTCCCATATATGTGTTTGGAATATTTTTGTATACATGGTTTTTATTTTAATATAAAAATTAGT
Source organism: Viscum album (assembly GCA_963277665.1). Lineage (NCBI taxonomy): Eukaryota > Viridiplantae > Streptophyta > Magnoliopsida > Santalales > Viscaceae > Viscum > Viscum album. Next base: position 2,078,260,672 of record OY728152.1, on the reverse strand, counting down.
TTTGTTATTCAAAAAAGCCAATTATCGCAGAGGTTTTTCATTAAATAATTTATGAAATGAGTCATCATCACTCCAAGTAGCCAAATGAAATTTAACAGCATGTAATAATATATATGTTCAATAATAACATATAAATTCATGTCTATACAACTATCCTTATTTTAAATTATTCTGAATTCACGTATATACTTGTACCGATCATGAAACAAATGGGCTCGAACAAAAAAATTGTACCTCCTATCCCAATAGGAATGACCATGAATGAACCTAATATGGTTATAATAAATTAATCAAATGGAGATGGGGTTCTAGAATTATTATTTATTGATCATCAATTTTAATATTCTGGACATTATGATCAAGTGGAGAACACCTTTAGACATATGGTTTGTGTAGCTTCATCACACATCCATTTTTTGCGTGATATTCTCTATTCACTACTATTGCTGGTCTATGTTGTATATATATTTCCCAATGGTGTTTAATATCATGGTTCTCTATATTTTCATGATATTAGATGTATCATTTTATGATTAATAATTTTGGGGAATACGAATCAATTCATTATGAAGTTCTAAATATTTTCAACACGAACCTCCATTTTCAATCGGAGTGATCTTATTCCCAACACACCATAATAAAATTCTTCTTTTCTTTACTATTACTAAATTATTTTTGAATTTTCAATCTATATTTTGAAATCATAAACCTTCTCAGTTTTATGGATTATTTACACATTTTAAAATAACCATTCAAAAAATCCTTATAAATGCAAGCACAATTCAAAGAACATTTTTTATATATAACTATTTTCAAGTTCAGTAAATAATCAATTTTAAACTATGTTTAAATTAATAGAATCACATATTATAATATGAAAAATCTAAATTTCTCCATTACTATTTTAATGGAAAAAAATTCTTTGGTGCTTTAAAATATTTTTAATGATTTTCATAAACTACACTAAAATGATTTAATTCTAAAGTTTCTTTAAAAACACTTATTATATTTTTCACTTTAGTGAATTGTATGTTTTTTCAAAAATGTCATATATTTGACCTTAAATTTTTATTTCTAGGATATAAATATTTCAAACCATATTTATGTCAAACACAAATGTTTTCTAATGGAACACTTCATTCCAAGGTAAAATAGATTTTTCACACCACACAGTAACTTTTATGACACATATTCAATGTTCAGCACTTATTCCATGATTTTGGTGTATACACCGCCTCATGGTATATCATATCCAGAGTCACCTTATTCTCATGATATTCCAATGGATTATGATATGAATGTTTAATCATGGTATGGTTCCCATTGGAATGCTTATGGATTATTTCATCAAGAATTAATCAATTTTCTCATTTAAAAGAATCCTTTTCATGTTAACATAATTTAATGAATCATTTATTTCAATGAATTTATAATATTATGATATATTCTTCAATATTTTATTTAAAGGTTTCTTGTTAGATTGAATGTGTATGTTCTATATATATACCATTTGATAATATTCTTTTAATGGTTAGTGTTTATGGTAAATGTATGGGGAATATTATTTACATTAGTATGTTAGTTTCAATATTAATGAATATGTGGTTTATTTTTATCATCATTCATATGTGAAATTCTATGGACTTAGTAACTGTCCAATGGGGCCCACCATAGCCCCTTGGTTCATCCGTAGGTATGCTGGGATAAACTTGGTCTTGGCACAAGGCTCCAAAAAATTATTATTTATGGTATATGCATGAGTCCCTAACGATATGGTTATGATGTCCCACATTATTAATTCCCTAATTATGAAACTAGTAATTGAATGTTCTTAAGGTTATAAAACTACTATAATTACAATTATTATGATTTATTATGGAATTATTTATTCAGATCTTACTCCTACTATAATGTGTTAAATATCATTTTAAATGGCCTACGTTTTTAGTTACTCACCATGCCTAATGTTTATGTTTGTGATTTATTCCACTATATTGATTACCCTTACTCAGAATATGATCTCACCCTTTAATATGTATTATTTTTTCAAGACATGAATAATATTATTATGAATGAATTATAGGAATAAACATAGAGTTGTGGATGTTCCCAATTAAACTTATATTTGGTATTTAATTACATGATGTAATGTAGAACCAATGTATGTATATTGATTTACTAATCAAATAAAATACTAAGTCATTTGGGGTAAATGTTTCTTGTAAGAATGCTAGTGTAATGAAATAATGCACCAGTTCTGTGAAACTATGTTGGAGGTGTTACACTACTAATATATTCATTCCATTTTTATGTGATCACTTTTTTCTTATTGTAATGTAACAAAGCATACAATTGACTTCGGGATACTGGGGTTGGTGTTGTTATTTTTTGAAGCATAAAAATATTAGATGAAACCATGGATAATATATTTATGAATTCAGAGATTTTGAAACATATCCCAATATTCGTATTTGAGGATAAATCTAAGTATAAGATAACATATTATATATTTTTTAATAACAATTTAAAACACTGTTTCTGACTGAGGATTAAATTATAGGGAAATTTTAAAGGTTAAAAAACCTATAAATGGTTATTCTGAACTATATATTAATGATTAATTTTTCTGACATTATCATTTGGGTATTGTACAATGGTTGTAATCAACAAGGATTTAAATGTAATGGTTATAGTACTTATAATGAAGATACTAAAAAAGTAAAATTAATGGAATGAGGTATTAAGGAAAAATAAAATGAAGTGTAAATAATGGTTTTAGAATGAATTATAATGTTTAATTCTTCTATGTATTTTAATTTATGTATTATTGCATCAATGGTGCTCTTGTAATAAGAATAACGATACATAAATGGATTTTAAAAAAGTACATATTCATTAAGGATTGGTAAGGATGAATGTTTTCATTATTGTTTTTATGATTCTAAAGGTATTAATATTTGTGTTATATAACTATAAAGGATACATTATGTGTTTTTTGAAATCTAATTCAAAGATTTATTTTTTAAATATAGAGTATTTTTTTGACATTAAATTTTGAAATATATATTTTCGATGAGTCTTAGGGTTTGAATGTATAATATGAACATTGGATATGATTATTTGTAGTTAATGTGTGATTTATTATTTTGGGTATCTTGTTCTAACAATGTGAGTTTTTCTAATATTTAATGTTCTATGGAACAACTTATGGATAATTCATTAAAATTGATTTTGGCATAAAAATCCATCTTTAAAATCCATCTCCTTGTGTACAAAATGATGTCAAAATTTATCAAATCCCAACAAGAGGATGAAAGTATACTATCACATGTAATGCAATTATGTATGATTAATTATCATGTATTAATTAGGATAATAAAATAATCAATAAAATCTATGAAAGGTATTTCAAAATAAAAAGGATATCTATTTAAATTACATAATATGTAATCAATGGACTTTTAATTGATCACAATTTACATGGTATTTTTCTATATAACATTATAATGATCATGTTATCTATCAATATCCATCAGATCATGATAGTTATATTTCCCTTCCATGATTAGGTTTTCACCATCAACTACTATTTTTTGATATAAAATTTAGATTTTGTGGTTACCTTCCCATTTCATTTACGATTTCATTAATATGATGTTTTGTTAACAATATTTCTGATTTTGGTTTCCCATAGTAGAATTTTCAAGTATCAACCAATGATTTTAAAAGATAAATATCAAATTCTAATTATTTATTCTATTTGTGGATGTTATAAAATAAAACGCCAAGATTTTTCAGTATGTCCCATCTTAAATAAATTCAATTTCATCAATAGTATATGTTGCACGCAACAATGAACATAAATAAATCATGATATGGGGTTAAATATTATTATTTTAACATTATCCATTATGATGGAGGGTTTTTATTGTATTATCTAAATTATAAAAATTTATTTTACACATGTCTGTAAAATAAATTCATTGGAATTGAACATTGAAACTAATTGTATTTGAAGGATTTGTTTTTTCCTATAATGGTTTTTTATCACTATAAGTTATATTAATCACTATTATAGCAAGATATTAATTAAAATTATATTTTATAAATTAAAATATATTTTCATAAATTCATAAAATAATTTTTATAGACTTAAGATAATAATAATATCAATTTTAATCATAAAATACTGTATCTTTCGAATGGTGGTTTAGACACCTTTTGATGGTTCCTTTATTTTAAAGGAGGTTTTTGGAAATTCTATAAGTATAGTTTTATAAAATAAACATTATATATTTTTTTAATAAAAACATTTACATTGGTTGTCTTTTTATTTTTCTAACTTGTTTCACGATTTGATTAGAAGTTAGAAAATAATACATTTTATTTGTAAACATCTTTATCATCTAAATAGTTTATGCCATTAATTGAGTTTATTTGATGGTTATAAATTATAATTAAAAGAATTTTTAATAATTTAATCTAATGTTGGTAATTATGATAATTTATAAACCGATCATTGATATAAAATAATTTCCATCAATTGAATATTTTTTCTTTTAGCCAAATTCTCTAATTCAATCAATAAGATTAATTTTAAATAAATTTTATCCAATTATTTGATTTGAAATTTAAAAAATCGATTGTATATTTAAAATAAAAATAAAAACAATTATTTAATAGGTTTATTAAATTTTTGGACAACAAAAATAGTATCATTAGAAATTTTTTAAAAATTTACCCCAATTAAGGGTAAATTGGTTAATTAAGGGTAAAATTCATATAATAATTTTTAAAAAATCTCCTTCAAACTTGTAATAATTTTATTTTAGGGGTTATTACCTACCAAAAACATCCATGGGCCAATTTCATTGCCTCGTAGAGCCACATTGTTGACTTTATGATTTTTATAGTAATTTATTCTCAGGAAATTCATATATTTCATATTCAATTTGTTAAAAAAATATTTTAATTTTTATGTATATTTATTAAAGAATATAAATAGACAAATAAATATTCATTTAAACAATAATATGTTTATCTTTTTTGAGATAATTTATTTTTAATTTTTGGTGACGAAATAATGAAACTAAAGGATTTCACAACGATGATATAGAAATTGTTAAATTAATCGACATATAAAATAAATGTAATTAAATATTTAAAAAAAAACATAAATTTATAAAATTAATTTCGACCATGAATTTTATAGATGACCTAGAAATATTGTTAATTTATTAAAGGATTTTTTAAAAATTTATCATGTTTAATGATATTTTGAAGAAGTCATTTACTAAATATTAGATAAATTAACAAAAATGATATTTTAAAAGAAATAATATTTTATTAATTTTTATCAAATTCAAAAATATATATTGTTATTCCAAATTATTCTAAAATACATAAAAAAATTCATCCCAAAATCATTTACGATTCTATTTTCATTTTATAGTAACTATATTATCCATCAATGACTAAAAAACTTGTTGTCATGGTAAGAGTTAAATAGTTTAAATAAGGGTTAAAACAAATATAAAAAATTAATAATGAGAGATGTACTTGTATAATAATTATTGAAATATATGATTTAGAATAATAATAATATTAAATACAAAATTACACACATTAGTTCCATTTTTATAAGAAAATAATTTATATTAATTTATTATTTTGGCAGACTCCAAAAGAGCCCATCACCTCAATTATAAAATGATACCTCCCATCTAAAATATTCAAAAAACCATCATCCTTATCTATTTAACAGGATCTACCCATTAATCCTCTTAGAATCATTATGCATGTTCTATTGGACTTCTTCATCCAAAAAGACCTTAATTAGATCTCTTAAGAAGTTATCTACAAGATGATCAATGAGGAAGAGGTATTTTGGTTACCAAACAATTCATGTTCATTTATTCTTGTACTTTTATTCATGTGTCATATCCATAATAAATTTAAAAATTAGTATCATATATATTCGGAAATGTTATCTTTATTATTGGATTACCAAATTCAATGATTTATCCATCTTATAAAAAAATGAAAACACCAAGTGTGTGTACATACAACATATTGTCTCTACACCATGGTGTAATCAAGTTTTCATTACAACTTTTAATGGATGTGTATAATGATGGTAATAATTGATACATATTAAAAATATTACATGATAATAATTCTAAAATAATTAATATACCATCCACTTCCTTACTCATTCACTATTAAGGGAATGATATAGTCATTTTTTCATATGTACGACAAAACATTTCCACGATGCAGTGTGATTCATTTTCAATTTTTTACCATTAAATATTGATAAAAATTTATTAATGGTTTAATATGATAATTCAAACATTAATATTAATCTGGTGATGTTGAATATATTTTCAATTCATAACAAGCAATACATTCAGGGAAAAAACCATGAGAAATCCTGGAAATCTAAATCCTACAATGTAGATGTAATAAAATATTATTAAAAACATTTTGGTATAGTATTATAAGGGGATCATATATGAAACTATAAATTTAATTATGATATTTGTAAAAATTTATTATATTTTTGATACATTATACATTATTTTTGGACATGTAGGGAGGAAATATTACCTAATTTTAGGGATTTTTGTCACTTTTATTTTGATGGGACACATTCCTTATACCCTATATGTTTCTTTTTGTGTGGTGTATATACTCCCCATGAATGTATTTTATGACTATTAGTCTTAATATTATGGTAATTTAATACTCATATAATTTTATTAATTTCATGAATAATTTGATTCTATGGATTATGAAGTGTTATGGGTTATTTCAAAATGTGATTATTATTCAAGATTATTTAGGTTTATGTATCCTCTAAGAAAGAATTATATTCAATTTCCAAGTTTTCAAAAAATGAATTTTAAATGGTTTTTTAGTAATATCTTAAAAATGATTTAATACTTTTTACTTATGCTCTAATTTTTATAGAATTGATCGAAAAGAATGTTTTTTTACATTTTACAAATGTGGTTATTTATAACTTTTTAAAGAAAATGTTGTAAGGAATATATTTATAACTTATACAACTTGACTAAAATTTTCCACCTTCATGACATGATATGTTTTATATTATTACATTAAAATTTTATAATTTTATTCTCAGTGAAAATATCTTTTCTAAAATTTTAAGGCCGTTTATAAAAATGGTTTCAATGTAAACAGAAAGGGTATTTATATCAAGGGGTATCAATATTTTTGTTATATTATTTTTATCTACGTCTTCATGTATTGTTGATTCTTAGGATTCATTTAGGTAGATCTATTGTCATATCATCAACCTTATTTTTAATGTCAGTTTGGGGATCATTTTTCCAATGCAAGTGATATTTTGGTACCATTCAACATATTGCATCGAATTTTTTGTGATTATGTTTACTGATTGGGGAATGTTATTTTTATTTCATATATATATATATATATATATATATTTGTTATTTATTTTTCATCCCTCAAACACGTATAAATAAATGAAATTAATAAGTGAAGGTATGGGCCCATTATTGTGTATTGATATATCAATACGTCTAAGGAGAGAAATCTAATATCGAATTAGATGAGGCCTTACCCATGTATTTCTATATATGGATTTGGATGAGAACTCAAAATTTTCTTGTTTGATATCTTGGCTAAGGCCACGACTGTATCGTCCCGGACTCGGGGTCCAGGAAATGGGTGCCCCGAATCCGGTTCGTCACATAACCCCAAGGGTGTTTCCCTAAACTCCGGAGGCTACCGACTAGCATTGAGGCCTAGGAATGATAGTGGAGAAAATATTCCCTAATTTTACAAAGTGCAGCGCAGCGGAATATAAATAAAACATATAGAGAACAGCGGAAGTAGTAAACCATACACAACTGAAATAACCAACAACAGTAAATATAACTAACAGTATGTAAATGATGATGCAACATGTCTCATGTTCAAAGAAAAAATCCAGAACATGTTATACATCAATAGAGTTCAACAAAAGGTAGAGTACAGAAAAACAAAGTAAAATAGCTTGTAGAAGCATCATGATCATAGACTCGATCCCATGTCGTCCTACTCCTCACCAGCAATCATGTCCCTGTATAGGGACTCTTTCCCTTATCTACACCTTTAGCAACGTAATCTGTTTGGGCCGAAAAGAGTGACCCAAACTGGGTGTGAGAAACAAACTCCCAGTAGGCACCCACCAAAGGACCGTGCCGAACAGCTTGTAAGCATGCGACGATAGTGTGCAGTAGTAAAATGCAATAATGTAGTCAGTACTCAAAGTAACTAATTACCAGTTATATTGCCATTTTATTATTCATTTAATCCATTAAATATTAGAAATCACCACAGTTCATTTCTAAGTAAACAGTCCACGTCCTCAGATAAGTAAACCCCTACCCTCAGGTAAGGAGTGTCCAACACAAGAACCCTCCCTCAGGCATAACAGAATTTTCCCTCAGGCATAGGTAGTGTTGCCCTCAGGCACAAATGTCAATCCCTCAGGCACAAAAGGTAGACCTCAGGAGAAATAACTACAGCCCTCAGGAAAAATGGTGCAGTGCCCTCAGGCTAATAACAACAACGCCCTTAGGCCAAATAGGTAACCGGGTCATGACCAATATGTAAACAAGCAGTAAAAAGAAATTCCCATCAAGGAAATTCTACAATTACTACTTTGAAGGCATACCCTCGGGTATCCTGGCCAAAGGGCTAAACAGTGGAACACACCCCTAGGGTGGTTCCAGATCCAAGAAACGATCCCACCCAGCATTTTGATATCATAATTAAATACCTAATCAATTCTAGGTTTTTAATATAGCAACAACCTCAGCCACACGACACCCCAACATGGGTTCGTGGCACAAAAATGCACAAAACACACAACAATTGGAAAACTAAACAACAATCCACCTACCTTATATGCCATCAAATGATATACCAGAACGCCGACTCTAGAAACGCCCAGGAATGTCCTAGTTCTGATGAAGAACAAATACCATTAAAATGTAAATAACTTATGTTATGAGAAGAATTGGTATGAAACATGCTGGTAGTAGACAGGGCTTACCCGCGCGGTTCCAACGAGATCGTCCGAGGTAGAAACTGATTCCAGACGGACACCTGGAGGATCATCAAAGGTCCGACCTCCTCCTTTTTAACCAAAAATTGATCAAATGCCTCCTATGCCAAATGAGGAGGACACTGCCTGTTTTAAGATAAAAAAGCAAAGTACTCGGCGTGAACTCCATTCATTTAACTGTTCACCTGGCGGCTTTCGGCCAGTGCGACACTGTTCTCCTGCCTACAAGAGTACACGACATGTACTCTTGAGTACACAGTGTGTACTGACACCCAGATGGCGGCTACTCCACCATCATACTATTTTGACATGCCGACCAACTACATCGCATGTAAAGGACCAATACATGGTGTGTTTTTGGTTCCAACACCCTTTGTCACCGACATGGCTACACGCCTTGTGTACTTATCCCAACTCAGCCAGAAGTACGTGGCATGCAGAAAAAGTACACGGCGTGTAGTTCCAAAATTTAGTATTTTTCCCCATTTTCCATATTTTATTAAAAAAAATTAAGGAAAAGAGAAAAGAAGAAGCATGTAACTCAAAGAGAAGAACCAGGTTCTTACAAACTTCCCCCCTTATAGCAATTCGTCTCCGAATTGTCTTTCTAAGGGTGGTAAAGATATATCCGTGAACAACTCCGGCCACTGAGCACTTGTGTCGGCATCACGCTCCCAGGTCTCATCCTGCAACTGGCCATGCAGCCATAGCACTCGTACGATAGGAACTGACCGGCTTTGAAGATCCTTTGTGCTCCTATCAACGATACTAATCAGATGCTCCTCAAAGGACACATCTGCCTCCAACTCATCCTCCTCTGGCTGAAAGGTGTGAGATGGGTCTAAATGATAGCGATGCAACTGAGATACGTGGAAGACATCTTGCATGGCTCGATACCACTTTGGTAACTGTAACCGATAAACAACCAGCCCAATCCTCTCCAGAATCTCATATGGTCTCTTAAACCTTGGTGAATGATTACCCTATCTCCAAATCTTCTTGTGTCCCAGCCTCGGCGAAACATGCAAGAAAACCAGATCCCGACCATGAACTCAAAAGGTCATATATGGTGATCAGAATTAGACCTATGAGGAGACAATGCGGTAGCCATCCGCTTCTAAATCAACTAGACCAGCTCAGACGTCTCCTGCACGAGCTGTGGCCCCAGTAATCCTGCCTCACCTGCCTCTATCCAGCACAAATGTGATCGGCACAACCTATCCTATAAAGCGTCGTATGGTGCCATCTCAATATTCACATGGAAGATATTGTTATAGGCTAACTCAAATAAGGGTATATGCTTCTCCCAAGATCCCCCAATGTCCAGGAAGCATGCATGCAGCAATTCATCTAGTACCTATATCATACGCTCTGACTGGACATCTGTCTGATGGTGGTATGATGTGCTTAGAAACACCAATGTACCCAGCGCCCTCTGAAAACTCTTCCAGAAAAGAGACATGAAATGGGAATCCCTATCAGAAACGAATGAATGAGGGACCCCATGAAGACGTACAATCTCTCAGATATACAGTGTTCCGAGCTCGTCAACATTGTTGGTCTCCTTGATTGGAAAAAATTGAGATACCTTCGTGAGTCTGTCCACAACAACCCACACGACATCATTTCCACGAGGTGACCTCAGCAACCCAGTCACGAATTTCATTGTGACGTCATCCCATTTCCACTCTGGAATGGGTAACTGCCGTAACAGTCCAGTGGGTCTCTGATGCTCTACCTTCACCTGCTGATAGGTGGAAAACCTCATAACCAAACTACCTACATCTCTCTTTATACCTGGACACCAGTACTGACGTCTCAAGTCATGGTACATCTTGGTAACCCTGGGATGAACTGCCCAAGTCAAAGCATAAAATTCTTGCATATGTTCCTCATGTATATCCCCTTGAACCCATACTCGTCTATGGAAACACAAAACCTCATCATCGCATATTGTCCAACCAGAAGGAGGGTCCTCACTTGCCACCGAATCTCGTTGAACTAGGCCTTCTGAATCAGATAGTTGTCTCATCCTCACTCTATCTAGGAGGGTATAAGTCATAGCTAATGAAGAAAGATAAATCTTCCACTGACTGTCGTTCACCTCCAGATACATCTCAGAGAACCAGGCAATGAGCTCCCACTCACCACTGGCCTCCTGCAGTGCATGTATCTGAGTCTTCCTACTCATTGCATCAGCTACTACATTACCATTACCAGGTGTATAGGAAAGCTCAAAATGGAAGGACTGTAGGTATTCAACCCACCTCATATCCCTCAGATTCAAGTCATGCTGAGTAAAGATATACTTGAGGCTTTTGTGGTCAGTGAAAACCAGAAAATGCTCCCCCAATAGATAATGTCTCCAATAGCGCAACACATAAACTACTGCATCCAACTCGAGATCATGTGTCGGGTACATCCCCTCATGTGGATTCAACTGCCGAGACCCGTATGCCACAACTCAGTCACCCTTCATAAATACTTCTCCCAACCCAATACGTGATGCATCACAGAAAACTGTATAGATCTTCCCCTGCTCTGGGACTAGCAGGATCGGTGCTAATGTCAACCTTCCCATTAGGTTCTGAAAAGATGCCTCCCAAACTTCCGACCGAACGAACATCACACCCTTCTTAGTCAAGCCCGTAAACGGCGCTGCAATGTGGGAGAAGTATTTTATAAAAGGATTGTAGTAACCATTCATACCTAAGAAACTCTGTATCTCAAACACATTCTTAGGCTACTCCCAGGAAACTACTGCTCTCACCTCCTCTAGATTTACTGAAAATCCTGCCTCTAAGATGATATGACCCAGTAAGTGAATCTGGGCCACCCAATAATGGCACTTTGAGGGCATAGCATATAGCAGATTCTCCCTCAGTGTACTCAATATGATCTCAAGATGGGTGTCATGGTCGTTTCATGTGTGTGAGTACACCACAATGTCGTACACGAATACTACCACAAAATAATCAAGATACGGATGGAACACACGATTCATCATAGCCACGAAAACTTCTGGAACATTCGTGACTCTGAACGGAATAACCATATACTCATATAGACCATACCTACTCTTGAAAGCTATGAGAGGTATATCAGATGGTCTAATGTGCAACTGACGATATCCTCATATCAGGTCATTCTTCGAGAAAACTTGTGCTCCATGAATTTTATCAAACAGATCATCAATCCTTGGTAAGGGATATCAGTTCTTAAACATCAACTGGTTCAGCTACTGATCATCCACTCAAAGTATGAGGGTAACATTAGCCTTTTTCACAAAAAGGACCAGTGATCCCCATGGAGAAGTACTGAGTCAGATAAATCCCCTTTCCTATAACTCCTCTAACTGCCTCTTGAGCTCCTAAAACTCAGGTGTGGCTATCCTATATGGAGGAATGGACATCGGTGCTGATCCTGTCACAAGGTCGATAAAGAAATCCGCCTCTCGCTCTGGAGGAAGACCTGAAATGTCACCCTAGAATACATCCCTGAAATGATCGACAACTTGAGGGAAATTCACCCGACAAGTCACCTGATCATCTAGATATAATCTCGCAATCTGGGTCGTGACTCCACAGAGCCCACGATGCTCTAGTCCAGCTCGAATCGCCTGAACATCCCATCTTCCATTGTATTGAAACTCTCCACCATCTAGTGATGTGAAACACACCTTCTGACGATTGCAGTCTACGAGGGCCCGAATGGGAACCAACCAGCCCATCCCGAGAATGAAGTCATAGCTCATCATCTCCCAGACATGGATGTCCCAATGGAAGTTACATCCACCATCCTCAAGGGGGAACTCGTTGAACTGATGCACACCAACCGCTCTAGTTCCCAACAGAGTGTCTAGTGTCATAATATCAGAAGAAGGAGAAACACAGAGCCCAAGGCCCTCTTCAATTGGTACAGATATGAAACTATGTGTAGCACCCGTATCGAATAGTACTGAAGAAAAGACAGAAGTAACAAAAATAGTACCTCTGACGGTAGAAGGTCTGGGATCCTGCTCTTGCTGGGTCTTTTGCACTGCATATTCCTGCCCAGTGCTGCGGCCCTGCGACACAGCCTGGATTCCCTGAGTCGTCCCGCCCTGCTGCCTCTGAGATCCTGCTATCTGGATACCACGACCATGACCACCATCACTACCAACACACCCGGACGTATTCCAGTTCCCCGACTGTAAACAAGCGAGTGGTCCCGCTCCCGCATGTGGAGTCTACACAGAACCCCTCTCACTAGCCATCAGTGGAAACGCCCTGCGAAAGAGCTGTAGATGACCCATCTGGCCCCAATCTTGGCACTCCAGTGGGTCTCGTGGACACTGTGGTCTCTTGTGCACATATCTTCCAAACTGGTAGAACCTGACCGGACCATCCTCAAAATTTCTGTCTCTCAGCATCTCATCACCCACCAGCATGGGTGAAAGGTGCTGAAGCTCCATAAAACGAACAGAATATCCATCACTGACATAGCACCCAGCTGCAGATTAATGAACTCTCAATCTCTATCTGCCCTCGGCTTTTTCAGGAAAGAAAAAGTCATAAAAGTCTGCCTGAAAGTCTTCCCACACCATGTCCCTGTGATCCTTTGACTAGGTGGTAACATCCCACCACCTCTTGGCGGAATCATGCAGCATGTAAGTCACGAGCTTGACCCTCTACCCTGGACGTGTCTCATGATGCTCGAAAATAGAATGCATCGACCCCATCCATGTCCCAACAGCCTGTGGTCTTCCATCCCCTGAGAATGAAGGCAGATGCTGCTTCTAGAAGATACATGTATGCTTGACCATAGATGTGGCATCCTGCGATGCTCCCTGAGTGGTCTGCATGAACCGCAATAAGCCTTCATGGAACTGTGCCTTCAAGCCTGTGTCTGGTATAACAACTGCTGCAACATCTGAATCTACTGGAGGATCAACTTGTAGCCCATGGCCCACCATCTCTAGAGTAATGTTGTCACCGCTCTCCTGGCGAACAAAGGGCATCATCTAGGTATCATGAAACTACAAGTTCAGAAGCACACCGTAGATTCAAGACTATTAAGGCTGAAATGAAGAAACCACAAAGGGATCAAGAGGAAGTAGGTATCTAAAAATTTGAAAAACTAGGTTACACTGTGTGGACACAGACTACACGGTGTGTACATGATTTCCCATCCCCTAAAAGGGTCCTTCTACACGGATAAGCCACACGGCTCCTGTTAAACAAAACTACACCGCGTGTACTTAATCTACACAGCGTGTATGGTGTTATTTTCCAACTTCCCATGTTCCTTGTGACACAGCCGACTACTCGGTTTCAAAATACATGGTGTGTTACACCCACACACGGTGTCTACATCACCCCGTTTCCTCACCACCTGGCTCAGTCCACATGGTCTGTCCTCAAACACAACTACATGGTGTGTCCCCAAATGTACACGACGTGTTCATCGAATGGTGAAATTGACCCGTGTTGTTAGTTACACGGATGAGTCCCCAGGTCACACTACACAGCGTGTTCTGTGTAGGATTTTACTGAACTGTGTTGTTATTTACATGGCCGGACTCCGGGTCAATACTACACAGCATGTATATCTGGTACACGATGTGTTTTAACCAAGAAAATCCCTACCCTGTGTCACCACCGACACGGTGTGTGACACGAGAAGAGACTACATAGTGTGTACTCAAAGTACACGGCATGTAGTTACAAATTTCATTTTTCTTCCCAAACAGAAGGCCATAAATGACTTGTATAAAATACTACACGGCATGTATACTGCGTTTTCAGAAATTATGCCTCAGAATCTTCCCCAAAACCCAGAAAATACCAAAAACCAACACCTAAGTGTCAAATTCCGACTCGTGAGGGCCCATACTCCCCACGAATCAAAGTTTGACATCTTATCTGTGTTATAACTAATTAACAATCAATGATCCACCAAATTCCAGTCAATGGGGGACCATACTCCCCAAAAACCAAAGTTTGGCATCCATTTTATAAACAGACATACACAAAATACTCTATCAAATAACAGGTATTTTATCAGTGCAGATATTACAAAAGCATGCTTTTCTAGCACAACTAATATCACAACAACATGCAATTTCTAATCCACCTTCATGGCAAGGAATATGCATGGCTTGTAATTTCTAGCATGTTACTAAATAATGCATGAGATGGAATACCCTCATCTCATTGGGTTGCAACTAAATAGAATCTATAGATAAAATATAAACAGCACAATACAAGTGTGTCACCCAATGATGAAATCATATCAACTGTAAATTTTGAAAAATCATACGAATTGAAAAATACAAGGTTGACTGGCTTTTCCCTGTACACTTGTTAGATATGCCCAGGAAAAACTTATTACCAACTACCATTCATCTTATCCCTGACTACGACTCCAAATATTAAGTTAAAGAAATGAACTCCTCTGATACCACTTTGTAATGTCCCGGACACGGGTGCCACGGAACGGGAGCCCTGAATCCGGTTCTCCACATGACCACAAGGGTGTTTCCCCAAAGCCAGAGGCTTCCAAATAGCAGCAAGGGCCCAAGACTGATAGTGGGGAAACTATGCCCTCATTTTTCAAAGTACAGTGGAGTGGAATATAAATACAACATACAAAGAACAACGGAAGCAGTAAACCATACACAAATGAAATAACCAACGACATTGAATATAACCAGTAGTATATAAATGATGATGCTGCATGTATCAAGTTCTAAGAAAACATCAAGAACATGTTATAAATCAATACAGTACAAAAAAAGGCAGAGTACGACAAAACAGAGTAAAACAGCTGGCATCAGCATCATGGGCCTAGGCTCAGTCCCATACCCTCTTACTCCTCAGAAGAAATCATGTACCTGTATAGGGAATCTTTCCCCTATCTACACCAGTAGAAACGTAATCTGTTTGGGCTGAAAAGCGTGACCCAAACAGGGTGTGTGAAACAAATTCCTAGTAGGCACCCACCAAAGGCCCGTGCACAACTGCGTGTAAGCATGCAGCGGTAGTGTGTACTATTAAAATGAAATAATGTAAGAATTAATCAAAAGTAACTAATTACCAGTTATATTTCCATTTTATTATTCATTTAATCTATTAAATATTATAAATCACCACAATGCATTTCTAAGTAAACTGTCCACATCCTCAGAGCAGTGAACTCTTATCCTTAGGTAAGTAGTGTCCAACACACGAATCCACCCTCATGCATAATAGAATTATCCCTTAGGCGTAGGTAGTGTCGCCCTCAATCATGGATGTAAAGCCCTCTGGCACCAAAGGTTTCCCTCAGGTGAAATAACTAAATCCCCCATGCTAAACAGTGTAGTGCCCTCTGGCTAATCACAACAACGGCCTCAGGCCAAACAGGTAACCGGGCCATGCCCAAAATGTAAACAAGAAAGGACAAGAAATTCCCCTCAAGGAAATTCTACAATTACTATGTTGAAGGCATACCCTCAGGAATCCTGGACAAATGGCTAAACAATGCAACACACCCCCAGGGTGGTTCCGGATCCAAGAAACGATCCCACCCAGCATTTTAATATTATAATTAAATACCTAATAAATTCTAGGTGTTTAATATAACATCGACCTTAGCCACATGACAACCCAACATGGGTTTGTGGCACAAAAACGCACAAACACAAAGCAATTGGAAAACTAAACACCAAGCCACCTATATTATACGCCAACAATAGATATACCCAAACGCCGACTCTAGAAACGCTCAAGAACGACACAAATATGATGAATAACAAATCCAATTAAAACATAAATAACTTATTTTAGGAGAATAATTGGTAAGCAACACGCTAGGAGAAGAGACGGCTTACCAGCGCGGTTCCAACAAGATCGTCTGAGGCAGAAACCGATCCCAGACGAACACCCGACAGATCTCCAAAGGTCCAGCCTCCTCCCATGGCTCCAAAATTGCTCAAATGCCTCCTCTGCCAAATGAGGAGGCTACTGCCAATTTTAAGAAGAAAAAACAATGTACATGGTGTGTAATTCCAAGTACATGGCATGTAATCCATTAATTTAACTGTTCACCTGGAGGCCTTCTGCCCGCGTGGCACAGTTCACCTACCGACAAGAGTACACGACATGTACTCCTGAGTACACGGCATGTACTACCGCCCATCTGGAGGCTGCTCCACCGCCTCCCTATTTTGGCCTGCCGACTAACTACACGGCATGTAAAGGACCACTACACGGTGTGTAGTTTGTTTTTACACCCTTTTTTCCAACATGGCTACATGCCTTCTGTACTCATCTCAACACGGCCAGAAGTACATGGCGTTTGGAGAAAGTACACGGCATGTAGATCCAAAATATAGGATTTTCCTCATTTTACATATTTAATTAAAAACACTTAAGGAAAAGATAAAATAAGAATCGTGTACCTCAATGAGAATAACCGGGTTCTTAAAAACATCCCCCCTTATATAAATTCATCCCTGAATTTTCCTTCCAAGGGTGGTGAAGATATAGCCGTGAACAACTATGGCCACTGAGCACGTACGTCATCCTCCTACTCCCGAGTTTCATCCTGCACCCGACCATGATACCATAGCACTCGTACGAGAGGAACAGACCGACCTAAGAGAACCGTCATGCTCCTGTCAATGACACTAATCGGATGCTCCTCAAAGGATGCATCTGTCTCCAACTCGACCTCCTCTGGCTGAAAGGTGTGAGACGAGACTTAATGATAGCGACACAACTAATATACGTGGAAGACATTGTGCGTGGTTAGGTTCCACTACAGTAACCTCAACCGATAAGCTACCATCCTGATCCTCTCCAGAATCTCAAATGGTCCCACATACCTCGGTGAATGTTTACCCAGTCTCCTAATATTCTTTTCTCCCAGCCTCAGCGAAACATGCAAGAAAACCTAATCCCTGACCATGAACTCCAAAGGTCATCTGCGATGATCAACATAAGAATTTTGATGAGACTGCGTGGTAGCCATCCACTTCTGAATCATCGGTACCTGCTCAGACGTCTCCTACACGGGCTGTTTCCCTAGTAATGCAGCATCACATACATTTATCCAACACAATGGTGATCAGCACGACCTAACTTATAAATCCTCGTATGGTGCCATATCAATAGTCTCCTGGAAGCAATTTTTATAGGCGAATTCTACTAAGGGTATATGCATCTCCCAAGAGCCCCCAACATCCATGATGCATGCACGCATCATGTCCTCTATCACCTGTATCGTACGCTCTGAATGAACATATGTCTGAGGTTGGTAAGTTGTGCTTAGAAGCACCTATGTACCCAGCGCCCTCTGAAAACTATTCCAGAAACGAGACGTGAAATGGGTGTCCCTATCATGAAATATAAAATGTGGGACCCCATGAAGACGTACGATCTCTTGAATATACAGCCTTTTGAGCTCATCATCACCATAGGTCTTATTGATCGGAAAAAAGTGAGCTACCATCATGAGTTTTTCCATAACATCCCACACAACATCATTGCCACGAGGTGACCTCAGAACCCTAGTCACGAAAACCATCGCGACATCATCCCATTTCCACTCTGGAATTGGTAACTACTGTAACAGTCCAGCTGTTCTCTGATGCTCTTCCTTCACCTGTTGACATGTGGAACACCACGTAACCAAACTAGCTACATCTCTCTTATTCCCCATCCACCAGTACTGACGTCTCAAGTCACGGTTCATCTTAGTAACCTCGAGATAAACTTCCCAAGTTGAATCATGAATCTCTATCATCGTCTCCTCCCGTATATCCCCCAGAACCCATACTCGTCCATGGAAATGCAAAACCTCATCATCGCCTATCGTCCAACCAGGAGGAGGGTACTCACATGACACTGACTCCTGTAGAACTAGTGCTTCTGAATAAGATAGCTATCTCATCCTCACTCTATCTAGGAGGGTAGAAGTCACAACTAAAAAGGAAAGATAAATATTCCCCTGACTGTCGTGCAACTCGAGATGCATCTCAGAGAACAAGGCCATGATCTCCCACTCCACATTATCCTCGTGCACTACCTATATCTGAGTCTTCCTGCTCAGTGCATCAAATACTGAATTAACTTTACCAGGTGTATAGGAATGCTCAAAATCGAAGGACTGTAGGTATTCAACCCACCTCCTCTGCCTCCGATTAAAGTCACGCCGAGTAAAGATATACATGAGGATTTTGTGGTCAGTGAAAACAACAAAATGATCCCCCAATAGATAATGTCTCCAACAGCGCAACACATGCACTACTGTAGCCGTCTCGAGATCATGCATCGGGTAATTCCTCTCATGTGGCCTCAACTGCAAAGGCCGATATGCAAAAACTCGGTCGCCCTGCATCAACAGTTCTCCCGGCCCAATACCTGATGCATTATAGTAAACTGTATAGCTCTTCCCCTGCTCTGGGAGTATCAGGATCTGTGATAATGTCATCCTTCCCTTCAGGTCCTAAAAATCTCCCTTGCAAGCTTCTGACCAAACGAACGTTACACCCTTCATAGTCAAGCTCGTCAACGGCGCTTCTATGTGGGAGAAGTCATGTATAAAACACTTGTAGTATCCAGCCAGTCCTAAAAAACTCCATATCTAAAACAAGTTCTTAGGCTACTCACAGAAAACTAATGCTCTCACCTTCTCTGGGTCTACTGAAACGCCTTCCTCTTAGATGATATGACCCAAGATGTGAATCGGGTCCATCCAAAAGTGGCACTTTGAGAGCTTAGCATATAGCCAATTCTCCCTCAGTGTACTCAATACGATCTCAATATTAGTGGCATGGTCATGTAGAGTGTGAGAGTGCACCACAATGTCATCCACGAATACTACCACAAAAGAATCAAGATACATATGGAACACACGATTCATCAATGCCATGAAAATTAGTGGC
This sequence comes from Viscum album, assembly GCA_963277665.1. Taxonomy (NCBI): domain Eukaryota; kingdom Viridiplantae; phylum Streptophyta; class Magnoliopsida; order Santalales; family Viscaceae; genus Viscum; species Viscum album. The sequence goes on along the minus strand of OY728152.1, from coordinate 2,078,240,663 downwards.
GCATTCGTGAGTCCAAATGTGATAACCGTATAATCATATAGACCATACCAAATCCTGAAAGCTGTGAGAGGTATATCAAAAGGTCTAACGCGCAGCTGATGATATCTTAATCTGAGGTTAATCTTCGAGAACACTCGTGCTCCATGAAGTTGATCAAAAAGATCGTCAATCCTTGGAAAGGGATATCGGTTCTTAACTGTCAAATGGTTCAGCTTCTAATTAGCCACGGAAAGTCTGAGGGTATTGTCTGCCTTATTCGAAAAAAGGACTGGTGATCCCCAAGGAGAAGTACCGGGTCAGATAAATCCTCTTGCCTTTAACTCCTATAACTTCCTCTTGAGCTCCTACAACTCAGGTGTAGCAATCCTTTATGGAGGAATGGACACCAGTGCTGATCCTAGCACAAGCTCAATAGAGAAATCCACCTCTCGCTTTAGAGGAAGACATGAAATGTCGTCTGGGAAGACATCACTGAAACGAACAAAAACTGGAGGTAAATTCATATGACAAGTCATCTATTCATCCAGATATAAGCTTGCAATCTGGTCTGTGACACCACCTATCCCATGATGCTCTGGTCCATCTCGACACTCCTGAACATCCCATTCTCCCTTGTATAGAAACCTTCCACCCTCTGGTGACGTGAAACACACCCTGTGAAGATAGTAGTCGATGAAGTCCCGTAATGGAACGAACCAGTCCATACCAATAATTAAATCATAGCTCATCATCTCCAAGACATAAAGGTCCCAAAGGTAGTGACACCCACCAACCTCAAGGGGTCACTCCTTGCACTGATGCACACCATCCGCTCTAGTTCAAAAAGGAGTGTCTAGCGTCATAATATCAGAAAAAGGAGAAACACATAACCCAATGACCTATACAATGGGTATAAATATGACACTATGTGTAGCAACCGTATTGAAAAGTACTGAAGATAAGACATAATCTACTAAAATAGTACCTCTAACTGTAGAAGGTACGAGATCCTACTCATGCTGGGCTTGTTGCACTGCATATGCCTACCCAGTGTCGCGGCCCTACGACACAGCCTTGTTACCCTGAGCTGTCCCGCCCTGCTGCCTCTGAGATCATAGTGACTGACTACCATGACCATGACCACCATCTCTACCTGCACGCCCTAACGTATTCCAGTTCACTGACTGGTAAGAAGCGACTGGTCACAATCCTGCACGCAGAGTATTTAGAGAACCCCTCTAACTATCCATCGATGGAAACACCCTGAAAAATAACTACAGATGACCCATCTTGCCGAATGCTTGGCACTCCACTAGGTCTCATGGAAACTGCGGTCTCTTGCGCTCCTTTCTGCCACACTGGGAGCACCTGACTGGACCACCTGAAGAAGCTGCATGGTTGGTACTGCCGCGTTGAGAGATCTCTATCTGTCTTTTTCTCTTGCTAGCAGAAATAGTACCAGTAACTAGTGCTGAACCGCCCTGGCCCACACCACCAGATTCTCGCAGGTTCCTCTCCAGAATTCATGCCTGCTTCACAATGGCGTGTACAGTAGGCAAGATGAAGACATTCACCAGCGCTCGGATGTGATACCATAGACCATCCTCAAAAGTTCTAGCTCTCAGCGTCTCATCACCCACCAGCATAGATGCAAAGAGATGATGCTCTGTAAAACGAGAAGAATTGTCCATCACTAACATAGCACCCTTCTTCAGATTCATGAACTCTTGAGCTCTATCGTCCCTCATCATCTCGGGAAAGAAAAATTCATAAAAGATAGCCTGCAAGTCTTCCCACGCCATGTCCCTCTGATGCTCTGACTAGGTGGTAACATCCCACCACCTCTTAGCAGAATCATGCAGCATGTATGTCGGGAGATTGACCCTCCACCCTGGAGGCAACTCATGATGCTCGAAAATATTATGCATCGAACCCAACCAAGACTCAGCAGCCTGTAGTCTTCCATCCCCTTAAAATGTAGGTGGATGTTGCTACTAGAAGATACATGTAAGCTCGGCCATTGATGTGGCAGACTGCGGTGCTCCCTGAAAGGTCTCAAAGAACTGCAATAAGCCTTCAGGGAACTGCACCTCCGCGCCTGTGTCCGGTATAACAGCTAGTGCTACATCTGGCTCTGCTGGAGGACCTACTAGTAGCATGTGGCCCACCATCTCCGGAGTAAAGTCGTCGCAGCTCTCCTGGAGAATAATTTCCGGTCGTCTAGGAGGCATGACACTACATGGTCAAAAGAACGCCTTAGATTCAAGACTATTAAGGCTGAAATGAAGATACCAAACAGGGAACAAGAGGACGAAGGCATCTCAAAATTTTCAAAACAAGACTACATGGCGTGTACACTGACTATAAGGAGTGTACTTGAATTCCCTTCCTCTTCCTAGGTCCTTTTTCAAGGATAAGACACACGGATCCCGTTAAACAACTACACGACGTGTACTTAATCAACGCTGTGTGTATGGTGTTATTTTCCAACTTCCTGTGTCTCTTGTGACATGACCGACTACTCGGATTGAAACTACATGGCATGTTACACCTGCCCACAATGTGTACATCAACCCGTTTCCCCACCACCCAGCTAAGTCCACACGGGCTTTCCACGGACACGACTACACGACATGTCCCCAAAGGTACACAACGTGTTCAAGGAACGTTGACATTGACCTGTTTAGTATGATACATGGACGAGTCCCCAGGTCACACTACATGACATGTTCATTGTTGACACGGCGTGTTTTGTTCAGGAGTTCACCAACCCGTGTTGTTAATTACACGGCTGGACTCCGGGTCAATACTACACGACGTGTATATCTGGTACACGATGTGTTTTACCCAAGCACATCCCTACCCCGTGTCGCTGCCCACACGGTTTGTGACACGGGAAGAGACTACACGGCGTGTACTCAGAGTACATGGTGTGTACTTAAAAAGTTCATTTATCTTCCCGAGAAGAAGGCCATACACGACGTGTTTAAAGTACTACACGGTGTGTATACTGGGTTTCCAGACAGTATGCCTCAGAGACATCCCAAGAACCCATAAAATACCAAAAATCATTACCTAAGTGTCATATTCCGCCCCCTGAGGGCCCATACTCCCCACGAATCAATGTTTGACATCTTATCTATGCTATAACTAATAAACAGTCAATGATGCACCAAATTCCGGTCAATGGGGGCCCATACTCCCCAAAAACCAAAGTTTGGAATCCATTCTATAAATATACTTACACAAAATACTCTATCAAATAACTGGTATTTTATCAGTGCATCTATTATAACATCATGATTTTCTAGAAAAACTACTATCACAATAGCATGCAATTTCTAATGCAACTACATGGAATGGAACTATGCATGGCATGTGATTTCTCGCATGTGCCTAAATGATTCATGAGACGGCATACCGTCATCTCATCGGGTTGCAACTCAATAGATTCCATAGATAAAATGTAAATAGCACAATACAAGTGCTCACCCAACGATGAAATCATAACAACTGTAAAATTTAAAAAATCATAAGAATTGAAAAATATGAGGTAGACTGGCTTTTACCTGTACACTGGTTAGCTACGCCCGGGCAAAACTTATTATCAACAACCATTCATCATATCCCGGACTATGACTCCAAATAGAATGTCAACAAAAAGAACTCCTTTGATACCACTTTGTAACGTCCCATACCAGGGTTCCACAAAACAGGTGCCCCGAATCCAGTTCGCAACATAACCTCAAGCACATTTCCCCAAACCCCATAGGCTTCCGACTAGAAGCGGGGGCCCAGGACTGATTGTGGGGAAACTATTCCCTCATTTGTCAAAGTGCAGTGCAACGGAATAAAAACAAAACATAAAAAAACATTGGAAGCAGTAAACCATACATAATTGAAATAACCAAAAGTAGTGAATATAACAAACAATATGTAATTGACGGTGCTACATGTCTCAAGTTATAAGAAAACAACCAGAACATGTTAGACATCAATACCGTACATAAAAAGGCAGAGTACAACAAAACAGAGTAAAATATCTAGTAGTGGCATCGTGAGCCTAGGCTCGGTCCCATGCACTCCTACTCCTAATTAGCAATCATGTACATTTATAGGTAATCTTTCCCCTATCTACACTTGCAGCAATGTAATCTGTTTGGGCCAAAAAGCGTGACCCAAACAGGGTGTGAGAAACAAATTCCCAGTAGGCACCCACCAAATGCTTGTGCCCAACTGCGTGTAAGCATGCACCGATAGTGTGCAGTAGTAAAATGCAATAAAGTAAGAAGTACTCAAAATTAACTATTTACCAGTTATATTTCCATTTTATTATTCATTTAATACATTAAATATTAGAAATCACCATAGTGAATTTGTATGTAAACAGTCCACATCCTCAGACAAGTAAACCCCTACCCTTAGGTAAGGAGTGTCCAACACAAGAATCTACCTTCATGCATAACAAAATATTCCCTCAGGCGTAGGTAGTGTCACCCTCACACACAAGAGTCTAGCCCTCACGCCTGAAAGGTTTCTCTCAGGAGAAATAACTACAGCTCTCATGATAAACAGTGCCGTGACCTCAGGTTAATCACAACAACTCCCTCAGACCAAACAGGTAACCGGGCCATGCCCAACTGGTAGACAAGTAGTAAAAAGAAATTCCCCACAAGGAAATTATACAATTACTACTTTGATGGCATACCCTCAGTTATCCTGGAAAAACGGCTAAACAGTGGAACACACCCCCGGGGTGGTTCCAGATCCAAGAAACGATCCCAACCATCATTTTAATATCATAATTAAATACCTAATCTGTTCTAGATGTTTAATATACAACGACCTCAACCACACGACACCCCAACATGGGATAGTGGCAAAAAAACACAAAAAACACACAACAATTGGAAAACTAAACACCAAGCCACCTACCTTATATGCCAACAAACGATATACCCGAACACCGACTCTAGAAACGCCCAAGAACCGCATAGATCTGACGAAGAACAAAACCCATTCAAAAGTAAATAACTTACGTTAGGAGAATAATTGGAAAGCAAGACGCTAGTAGAATAGAGGGATTACCCATGTGGATCCAACGTGATCGTCTGAGGTGGAAACCAATTCCAGACGAACACCCAACGGATCATCAAAGGTCTGGCCTCCTCCCTTGGCTCAAAAAACGGCTAAAATGCCTCCTCGGCCAAATGAGGAGGATACTGCCTATTATAACCCAAAAAATAAAAGTACACGGCATGTACTTCCAAGTACACGACGTGTAATCCTTTCATTTAATTGATCACCTTGTGGATTTCCCCCAGCGTGGCAATGTTCACCTGCCGAAAATAGTACACGGCGTGTAATCCTATGTAAACGGCGTGTACTACTGCCAAGAGGGTGGCTGCTCCACCACTTTACTATTATGCCTATCCGACTGAGTACACGGCGTGTAGAAGAACACTACACAGCGTGTAGTCGGTTCTTACACCCATTATCACCGACATTGCTACACACCCCATGTACTCATCCCAACACGGCCAGAAGTACATGGCGTGTGTAAAAAGTACACAAATTGTAGTTCCAAAATTTATGGTTTTCCCCATTTTCCATATTTTATTAAAAACACTTAAGGAAAAGAGAAAAGAGGAAGCCCGTACCTCTAATAGAAGAACCAGGTTCTTACATCAACATTATGTTTAAAATGACCAGAATTTTGAATTCCATCACTGTGAGATTAGTTATTGATTTCATGTGATTTTCAACAATTATAATATCCAAGGCCAATATTCCTCAGAAATTTTATTAATTAAATGGATTTTGTTTTAGGTATTTTCCATTCCATATTGTTTATTCAACTTTAACTCATATTATCAATTATATGCATATCCTTACAATGCATTTGAGATCACCCTTTCTTATGTTATTCCCCAAGATTTTTATAAGTGGTTTGATTTTAATATGTATGGTTACACTAAGGATAATATTGGATTTCTCAATGAAAATTAATATTGTATTTTATGATTTAGATTGTAATGTGAATTACATGAATCTATGTACATTACCAAAACTATTATACTATTTAATATATTGGGATGTTATCACTTGTATCTTATGACAATTTAATAATTTAATACACCAACAACTGTGTACAAGGTTTGGGGTCATTATAATTAAATCTAATTTTTGAATTTCTAATAGTTTTTTATATAAAATATATATTTCAATAAAAACATCCAATAGGAAATTAATTACCGCTAAATTCCAGTAAATTTGAAAAATTGATTCATTATTTGCGTATTATAAATTTGAAGATTCATGCATGTTAAAATAATTTCATTATAAATTATTTTGATTATAAATATTAATTATATTTCCAAATACGATTACAATTGTGTCACAAATACATTATAAATGTAAAATGAAGACTTGTTCTTATAAAATATATGGTGTATTTTTTAATTACACCATGATTATAACCTTTTTTCTGTCTCCAAAAATAGGCTCATTCATATCATGTAAGTGATCTGACATTTCATTTAATAAAGGAATAAATATTATTTTTTATTTAAAATTTTATAAAAACTTTTATTATATTCACTCCCCACTTACCATAAAACAACATAATGTACAGTTAGGTCGTTCTATAGTTTGGTGGTTTCCTTTTGGTTCACATTATATTTAATATTCTAAAAGCCAATTTTCATAAGTGAATTAATCATTTCAACTTGTATGTTGAGTAAGGATACTTATATCTATTTTAATTTATTAATTCTTATTACTTAAAAAAATATTGTCAATATTTATATGAAACCATTGATTTATGAGTAAAATACTTTATAAAGCAGCGGTAAAAATACATATTTTGTAGTTTCTAAATATAATTTTACAAAATGAGTTTTGTTAATTTGGATAATGTTTCTTTTTCTAGTTTTTCTTGGGTTATTTTTATAGATTTTAAATGATCCTAAATCTAATTCACACAAAATGTGTGATCGTAAGGGGTTTAATCATTTCATAGGAATAATTGATTGTTTTTATAAACTTTATCAAATATTTAATCCAATTTATTATTCCTTTTCAAGGAATATAAATTATATTGTGGAATTTAAAAAGTAAATAGATTTTACTTCAACATGAAAACATGTTATTATGATAAATATGAAAATATCATTTTTAATTTATTTTAAATCTGGTCAATAAAAAAACTCATTAAAACAGACAAACTAATAGTGATCACAATTGGTCCGTGCAATTTTTTATATATACCTTTTCGGTCCAATTTTCTTATTCATCACATTCAAAACATAGTATATATTTAGAATAATGATTTTAGCTACATACTCGATATTGTGTTTTACACAACAGGTATGACTAAAGATACAATAAATACACAATTGCATCCTACCCATATTGACTAGAGTTCTGAACTTGAGTTATATAAAAATGAAAAATCATAAAACATATTGAATGTAATGACCCGAAATTTCAACAATTTTTTTTAATTATATGGAATTTTAAAAGTCTATGAAAATTTACAGGATTCGAATTCGAGGTTAGGGGTTCCCAAAATTAATTTATGAACTTTTTTATGGTATGTTCAGTAAATTCATAACCAGAATATTTTAAATTTTGAACTATTTCTTGGATTTAAAATCGGAGGGCACTATTGAATCTGCAATTCTGGGATTCACTTATGGGATAATTTTCATTGACCGTGGTATGTCCCGAAAAGACATTACATTTTGTTACATTAAAATGAAATGAAATGAAATTATTTTATTATTTTGTTCTCATCTTTTTCAACCAATCGACTAACTGGTTGTGGGACCTATGACATGTTAAAACAATAAATGGATTGAGTTTCCTAATACTATGTAATGATGTTGTTGGGGAATTAGAAAAGTTTCTAATTTATGAGCCAACATTAATTCCCCATGTCATTACATACCCTCCCCCTCTTTTATAAATATAGTGCATAGGGAGGGGTATTAGCCAAGCTTTTCAATGAAAATTTGTGTTGTAGGAGTACTGTAACACCGATCCATTATTGTACAATGCTGATCCCAGTGGGTGGTGACATGCGACATCGAAACCCCAAACAATATTTTGACATTTGAGTGATGGCACACGACGACTTGTTGCAGGGGCGACAACCAACAAGATTCCCAAGAACACAAGTGATCTTCAACTTTCCAAGGAACGTGATTATATCGTTTTTGAATTCTTTTTTTGTTTCCCTCTTCCTTGTTCTTTAAATTATGTGAAAAAAATGTTCAAATGACTAATGGGTTGACCCAAAATTCATTCACCTTTACGGGAGGTTATTCTAGGGAATCATGTGGGGTTTATCGTGTTATTTATTTCAATTGTTATTAAACCCTTTACGACCCTCGTGTTATGAGATAATGTGGAGGTAGAATGACTAACGAACCCAGCCCTAAACCTATGCTATATTTTTTTACATTATTATTCCTCTATGGAAGACTGACAGTGCATCAACAACAACCAACTACGTGGTGGATAGTGTGTCGATGCACACTACAAGAGGAGGATGTTGTACAAAGCTGTGACAGTTTTCAGAGCGGCTGGTTGCGCCCAAATTTACCCTACTGGTAAAAGAGGTTGTTGAAGTACAAGTAGGGATCTAATCCACAGGGACCGAAGAAGTAACCTTGACACGCTATGATTTATTGATGGATTGGCTATGAAGTGGAAAACTTTGAGGTAGATTTTAATGGGAGAACTAAGGATATAATTTAAATAAGAAATAATAAAAAAATGATGTGAACTAAACAATTATTGATGGTGGGTTGATCTTAGGGTTTTTCTTTGGGTGGATTGGATGAATTTCTTTTCATAGAAAATTTGATGTCATTAATTCAATACATATCCAAACAATGAGATAATTCTACCTAATCATTCACCAATTTAATCCCTACACAATTCCAAGGCTAATCAACAATTCACTTTGAGGATCACATTAATGAGAACTCAAAGGAAATAGATCGTACTAGCACTCAAAATGTGTCATCATTAATGTTGGAAAAGATGAGAAATAATGTAACTCATCAAACAGAAATCCTAAAATAACGAATAGATTTATATATTAAGTAAATGAAATAACATTCAATCCCTATCCTTGGTACTCACGTGGATCAACACATAAGAGGTTATCCCTCCATTGATGCTATTATACCAATGGAAGTGGGATGTAGACTTATGGGGGTGGAATTGAAGAGGAAGAAAATTATTTAAAGAACGAACACTCCACCGATGTGTGATTGAAATCACAAGTGCTGGTGTGAATAATTTCACACCATTATTCAATGGTATCAACATGTGAGGAAAAGAAAAATAAAAAGTGAAGAAGAAGAAGAAATTTTGTTAAAATAATAATTGTGAAAGAAAAACATACATGGGAAAACTTGACGATGTGATTACAAATTGAATGCAGGAAATTACAATTGAAAGAAATACAATGGATGAAAGAAAAACATAGATTCAATGAAAAATGATAGATGATTATTCCGTTCACCAATAGCTCCTTATATAGGCATATTATGAGCCTTAGGTCTATCCCCAAATAATTAATTCCCCCCCCAACAATTAATAGTGTCAAAATTAGGGTGAATAATCAAAAGGAAATTGATGTTTCGAAGTTGACCCGGAAAACTGTCCAGATTCGTCCTCCATTTTGACGTGTGCTTTTGACAATTCATATGGCCGAATCAGAAGGTGTCATATATATAAAATATCTTCTTCCATGTGTCTTGTAGAAGCTCTCAAAATTTCAGGACATTTGGATTATCCATAAGGATGTTATGGTCTAAATGGTGGGACGGATTTCTGTGCATTAATGTCGGGTCCACCATTTAAATCTTAACTTCATATCAATTTATCATTATAAAAACATCATAATTATCTCCGGAAAAAGTTTAATAAAATGATCCTCCTATTTTTATCTTTCCACTGTATAAATTTGAGCTTCATTGGTCTTGTTTTATGGGCCCCACATTGGATTGATGGGCCTTAGGCACATTATGTTTTTTCTAGCAAGTTTCTGCATTCAGGCGCAAAATTCTCCATCTTCCTTTTGGATTCATCCGGCGGACCTAAAAGATAAAATGTTCCTAAAAAAGTTTTAAATAATAACACAAAATTTCAAATTCATTAAATTAATATAATATTGTCAACAAACAAATGAACTATTGGACCCAAAGTTTCATTTTAAACCTGAATTGCATTTTTTATGAGAAATTCAGTTCTATTTATGTAATGCACTAAAAGCAATGTTTATGGACTTTGGAACAATGAATATAAAGATATTAAAAATTAATATTAGCCGCTTTCAGTGACTAATCACATCCACCAACTTGAGTTTTTCTAGTCCCGAGCAAAACTAATTACAAATATGAAATTCAAATTCTCGTTTCCAAAAACATTTAAATACACATTACTCAACCAAAGACCTCATACCAAAAAAATTATGGATCCCATAATAATCATCTAAAACAAGAAAGGTCCATAAGAATATCACAAGCCCAAGCGCATTCCTTTGTTCAAATTTATCACCACATTTCAACCAATTCCAATTAAGCATGATAAAGTGTTGTGCATCAAAACAGATATGGGGCCCATTTTATTGTTCAAGGGGACAAATGTAAGCACTAGGTTGGAATCACATTAAACCTTAATATGAGTATCCTTTTTTTAAATTTTTTTTGTTTTATTTTTTTAACCATAATAGATATGAAAAGACTAACTCTGGGCAAGACAACTATGGAGTCACGATCCCCAAGTGCCAGAAGCCACACATATTGTCAATTTCATGCTTTACAGTAGAGATATAAAACCTAACTCTGGGCAAGACAACTATGGAGTCACGATCCCCAAGTGCCAGACGACACACATTTAGACAAAACATTGCTCTATGTGGTCTTTTTTTTTGTTTTTTTTGGATAATAATGTTAAAAAAAAAGTGACCCCAGAACCCTATGCTATAATGAATGGGACCCATGAACTCAAATTTACACTCGCAATCCAGAAGACGTGCATTGTGGAATTTTTATTAAGAGGATGAAAATTTAAACTTTGAAAAATCACATCGACAACCGCACTTTCCAAAAACTATGCTCATGAACCTAAACTTGCATTAAAATAAAAATCAAGGGATACAAAATTTATTTGATATCCAATTTTAGAGTTTGTAATGTGTGTTATAATATTTATGGTTAATGGAATTTTTCTTTTCATGCATGTTTTTATTGAAAAAAAATCATTTTTCTTTCATGTCGCCCAACATAGAATAAAATTGTCCCCAGTGTTTAAAGAAAAGAAAAGTTAAAAGGGGGGTAGGAGAGGATTTCAAAGAGTAAAATTTAAATGATAATCATGGAATGAAGTCACCTGGTGGTTGATGATGATAGTTTGTTCCAAAGTCTCCCTTCACTCCTGGATTTGAGTATCAGTGGCTTGGATGGTGGTGAATGGATTTTCCTTATGGCTTACGACATGTCCTTTTATTTTTTCTAAACCTATAAAAACATAAAAATAAAACAAAATAAACTGATGATACATTGTCTTCTTTATATTTTCTAGGTAAGGTATTACTCAGAGATCACACCACGTGACACGGATGAATATGGCGCTCCCATTTCATACACATCCTTACTCATTAAAGAAGAACATGTCAACAGTCTATGGTAATTTATTACATGAAAAATAAAATGTTTCAAAATTATTATAAACATGAAAACCATGGGTTGCCTCCCATGCAGCGCTTTTGTTTAATGTCGTTAGCTCGACTTGTACCCCCCCAACATATCCAATTCCAACATTCAAAATTTTTAGGACCCCATTTTTTTCCACTTCAACTTGATTAAGATTTATTTTTTTAGAATTTGATTCATGTGAAATCCCATGGTCAATAATGAGTGTAGAAGTCCGAGAAAATTTGGTAATGGTTGATTCGGTTGAATTTCTAGTCTTTCCTAAGACATCAATGACCATTCCAAAATTATTGGTTTCTTGAGAAGAATGAACTAAAAATACAAGGTCTTTTTTATCACCTATAATGTAAATCTTGTCTGGGGAAGGAAGGATAAGGATTTTGAGTTTTGTTCGATTGTTATTTCCTAATAAAGATTGGAATTTTGAATGAAAGTCAGTTTCTTCTCCAAAAAATTTAGAAATAATTGGTTCTGTTTTAAAATATGATTCATCCCTAAAAGTGTCTATTTGAATTTGAGGTGTGGGTATGGGATCAGTGTTTGGTATTTATCCCAATTGTTCAGTGATTTGTGTTATTGAAAAATCATAAATGGAGAAATATTTAGGCCTCTCCATCCACAATGTCATGTTTCCCTCTTGTGAATACAAAAAATCAGTTTCCTCTTATTTAAGCACCCATCATCAATTCCTTGATTATCTTAAACTATCCCAAATCCAATGGTTGGTTCTTCATTAAATTCATTTGAGGTTTGTGGGAGACAATATTCTTTTATTAGTGATGAGGAAGATACAACCTGAGTGGGAATGGGTTCCACAACCATTTCAATGCTTTGTAGTTCTACTCTTAAAGATGAAACCTCTGAATTCATTTTATCCATTTTTTCACACAAATGTTCAAGAATTTTTTCAGAATTTGTATTGATAGATGTTTGGACATCATGAACATCATTTTGTTCGATATCTTCAATCATCCTCGAGAGGTATGGAAATTGATCCTTTAAACAATCAACATCCCATTGATTATACATCTCATCTGGTGTGGTGTATTCAATCATGGTTTCGTCAATGAAATTTTCTATGTGAGGTGATTCAAAATATTGATTTTCCAGTTGATTATAGTCTTGGTATATTAATGGGTATTGTTGAATATAATCTATTGGAGTTGATTGAAATTTGTTTTTGGGAATCTTGGACACGCAGATACAGAAAGGGGAATAGGGAAGATAAATTAGGGTGAGAATAGTGAAATTGGGGTGAGAAATAAAGATGAGTGTCTAAGGTACTTACTTGGGTCCCCGGCAACGGCACCAAAATTTGGTTGCACCCAAATTTACCCTACTGGTAAAAGAGGTCGTTGATGTACAAGTAGGGATCGAATCTACAAGGACAGAATAAATAACCTTGAGACGCTATGATTTATTGATGGATTGGCTATGAAGTGGCCAACTTTGAGGTAGATTTTAATTGGAGGACTAAATATATAATATAAGTAAGATATAATAAAAAATGATGTGAACTAAAAAATTATTGATGGTGGGTTGATCTTAGGGTTTTTCTTGGGGTGGATTGGATAAATTTCTTTTCATAGAAAATTTAATGTCATTAATTCAAGACATATCCAAACAATGAGATAATTCTTCCAAATCATTCACTAATTTAATCCCTACCCAATTCCAAGGCTAATCACCAATTCACTTTTAGGATCACTTTAATGAGCACTAAAAGGAAATAGATCATACTATAACTCAAAATGTGTCATCATTAAAGTTGGCAAAGATGAGAAAGAATGTAACTCATCAAATATAAATCCTAAAATAACGAATATATTTAAATATTAAGTACATGAAATAACATTCAATCCCTAACCTTGCTACTCCCTTGGATAAACCCTTAAGAGGATAGCTCTCCATTGATGCTATTCTACCAATGGAATCGGGATGTATACTTATGGGGGCGGAATTGAAGAAGAAGAAAATTATTAAAAGAAAAAACACTCCACCGTTGTGTGATTGAAATCACAAGAGCTGCTGTGAATAATTTCACACCATGATTCAACGGTTTCAATGTGTGAAGAAAAGAAAAATAAAAACTGAATAAGAAGAATAAATTTTATTAAAATAATAAACGATAATGAAAAACTTACATGGGAAAACATGACGATGTGATTACAAATTGAAAGCAGAAAATTACAATTGAAAGAAATACAATGGATGAAAGAAAAACATGGATTCAAAGAAAATGTTAGATGATTATTCCCTTCACTACCTGCCCCTTATATAGGCATATTAAGAGCCTTAGGTCCATCCCCCAATAATTAATTCACCCCTAACAATTTATAGAGTCAAAATGAGGGTGAATAATCAAAAGGAAATTGACGTTTCGAAGTTAACCCAGAAAACTGTCCAGATTCCTCCTCCATTTTGACCTGTGCATTTGACACTTCATATGGCCGAATCCGAAGGTGTAATAAATGTAACATATCTTCTTCCATGTTTCTTATAGATGATCTCAAATTTTCAGGACATTTGGCTCCGCCATTTTGATATTATGGTCTAAATGGTGTGACGTATTTTTGTGAATTAATGTCGGGTCCACCGTTTAAATCTTAACTTCATATCCATTTATCATCATGAAAACATTAGAATTAGCTCCATCCACAGTTGAATAATATGATCCTCATATTTTTAATCTTCCACTGTATAAATTTGAGCTTCATTGGGCTTGGTTTCAGGGCCCCACATTGGTTTTATGGTCCTTAGGCCCATTATGCTTTTTCCAGAAAGTTTCTTCCTTGAGGTGAAAAATTATCCATCTTACTTTGGGATTAATCCAGTGGACCTAAAAGATAAAATGTTCCTAAAAAGGTGTTAAATCATATCAAAAAATTTCAAATTCAGAAAATTAATATAATATTGTCAACAAACAAATGAACTATTGGGCCCAAATTTCCATTTTAAACATGAATTGCATTTTTGATGAGAAACAAAGTTCTATTTATGTAATGCACTAAAAACAATGTTTATGGACTTTGGGACAATGAAAATAATGATATTAAAAATTAATATTATCCACTTTCAGTGACTAATCAGCGGAAGACCCTGAACGATTACATTGGAGGCATAAAACGCCATCATGTTCCACCGATGAACATGGAGGTACGTGGCTCGTCAGCTGTAGAAATGGTAGATGAGGTTGGCCGGCACATCTGACGGCCACGACCTAGACATCAGATTAGAGGTGGTGTGTTCCCCCTATGGCATGCCCACACGGAAGCAATGTCAGGTTCTGCAATAGCTGGAGCAGGAGTAGGGGGTTTTCGGTTGGACTGGTGGCCGAAGGACATGGCACGTGCCCAATAGCAAGATCATAGCTCATAGACCATGGTGTGGGGTACCTGTGGCGCCACATGGCACCGTGTCGGGTCATCCCATGTGGGTTGACCTGCGGATGGGGCTCCAAAACATGTCATTCGTACATGGACACTCCACATCTAGGTGTCTATTGAGGCCCGCGTTACAAGGTGGATGTTACAGCTTAGTCGGCCCAGCAGACCGACCCCCCACCCAGCGAGCCGGCCCGTGGCCCGGTGCCCAGACCTGTAGCCCATCCAGGTTAGGTCTGGCCCAGCGGGCTGGGTAGACCTGGGTTGGATCAGATCTGAGTCGACCCGGATTGACCCAGGTAGATTCCAGTCTATCCATGCCGAATCGGGTCGGCCTGGTATGACTGAGTCGTACTGGACCTAGTACTGTCTTGTTGTACAAAACTAGCCCTAACTTCTAAATCTAGTGTCTGTTTGACAAACCGTCTACTGTGTCAGGATCGATATGACAAGGTGGTATTTTTTTGGGACTCCACATGTGTTTTGTTGAATTTTGTGGAATGGCTGGGTTGGATCATATTCGAATCAAACCGAACCCTCGGCATTAAAGCGCCCGTTTCTCGCAAACGGTTCATCTGATTAATGATCCATTTGCGGCTTTGGTACTCTCTTGAGGATACTAATCATTTGAATAATTTTCATGATATACATGGATATCAATATGAAACGACTATATTGGCATGTCGTCTTCCCAAGAATAATACATGTTGAACCCTGCAGTTGGCTGAGACTTGAAGACAATTTGATGATTGGACAAGTGGGAAGCGTCTTTATGTGACATATCTGGGCCATAGTGGGGAGCAGTTGTGGGTGACTCAGCAGACACACGGTACTAGATAGGAAGAGTACCTCTTTTCAACCATTTTGGGAAGCAGCACCATGTGACCTGGCATTACCATGGAGAGAAGTATCTATGTGTGACCCCACATTCCCATGGAACCAATCATGGATTGGAACCACCATAGTTCATGTTTCATGGGAAGAGACTATGTGCGTCCTGATGGGCCCACTGTACTATATAGGGGAGGAGTTATCCAGCAGTCGAGGCATTCGATGATGTGATAACCCTTCTACCCATGACCTATGGTGATACTGGGTGGGAGCAGACTTGTGTTGAATAATTTTTCTTCATGCTTTGTGGTTTTTCCTGTTTAGAACTCTAAGAGACCTACGGGAGGTCTCGGTACCCCAACTGAGTATCGTCATACTCACCCCTTCAAGGGGCATCACCCGCACCTTGTTTTGTCTAGTGCAGATGACGTACTACATTGATTGAGGCTATTCGAGCAAGGAATAGGCGATTCTTGGAGTTGGACTGTTTGGCATGATGTGACGTAAGTACTCCATATAGTGAGATGTACATACAATTCCGTTAGGTTACCTGGTGGAAAATCCATGAGTTGCCTTTGACATTTAATTTTCTTGTACTTTTTCAGTTGTACATGTACTTTTTCTTGTTGGGATTGTATTCCAACCCCGTTTACATTCAACACCCTTTACTACAGCGGTTTACTTCATAGTTGTTTTTGTTGCATTCTAGTATATGATGTTGAACCTTATTTATTTCTACTCTGTGAATTTGTACACGTTTAAATGAACTTCCCTCCCATTATAGGGATTGTTCTTTCTGGTTCTAGTCACCAGCCACTGGCCTATGGATTTAAGTCTTTGGGTAGTCACAACATTGGCACAGAGGGACGAGTCATGAAAAAGTGGTACCAGAGGTGGTTTGTTCTACATCAGAGACTAGGAGTATGTTTTTTTGGTTTTAAAGCAACAATTTTTAGTGTTGTGAGTCAATAAATAATGTTCAGGGATTCCAATACTGGGGCGGCTACAGATGTATACATACAATGAAACCTAGGGCCCTACTTTTCACATAAATGCATGAATATAGTGGTTGAATTTTCATTTTGTGATTTCGAATAAAAGTCATCTCACCATGTATAATGTTCTAACTGTGGCACATATTGATTTATCTTAGTATGCATCCACGAGGAAGACCATCCAGGATCAAGATGAGTGAGGGTAGATCTCTTAGCGATGAGGCATCTATCCAAAAGCTTGCGTTTGAGATGGCCTCACAAGGTTGCTCCCTAGTGCTACCACCCCTCAATGGTTAGCCCATGCTTTCGGTGGTTAAGAGGGATTATGTTCCTCGTATCAGCACCCTTCATGACTTCCAGAGGCAAATACCACCTAGGTCTAGGGTTGATACAGACCCTCGAGTCGCTGAGGTCTTGCTAGAGGTCATGACATGGGTCTTCCACATATTGGGGACACCACCTGGCTAGATGGCGATCTTTGCAGTGAGCCTTCTGCAGGGATCAATTTAGAGATGGTGGAGCCTGACCATCCATGTTTATGACAATGGGACGCCCAATTGGGTTGACTTTGAGAATATTTTTCTAGAATATTTTTCCCCACGACGATGCACACTGTGTGCATATTAGAGCTACTTCTCCTTTAGCAGGGACGCATGACAGTGACTGAGAACATGACTTGGTTCACAGAGCTTTCCCGATACTGTATGAGTATGGAGCAATTCCCTTTCTTCAGGACTTGGTCCTTCAAAAAATGAATTAAAATCTAGGCCACGGTTTTAGTGGTGACCCTAATCATCCCCACCCATGATGGGGTGTTGTTGTGGGCCCATCATGCGGGGTTCTTCCTAATAGAGTAGGAACCAACATGTGGAGTTGTGAGTAGACCCCAGGTAGTAGTGTCATCCTTAGGTAGTAGTCCTATGGCGTGTGGGCCTAAGAATACCATGTATTTTAGAGGGAGAACCCAGATGTTTGGGTTGGCTGTACGTGGCTCCCCATTTAGAGGGAGTTAGTAGGGATCTCGACTGTGCTTTACGTGCGGCGGATAAGGCCACATGGATCGTGAATTCCCAACCCACCATACGGATGACCAAGAAATGGACTAAGGACCTCCATGGTCAAGGTAGAGGTTTGAGAGAGGAGGTACACAAGGTGAAGGATTTGGCAGGGGAGATGGCCGTGAAACAGGTGGTGGGTGGTGATTCGAGGAGCTACTGCCACCACCTCTTTGAGGTCCACCCTGACCACATGGAGGAAGTGGACAGGGGGATCATAGCTCTAGGATGTTGAGGAATATGACCACAGTTATCTTGAGATTATTAGAGGTACGATCTATGTCTACTCTATCCTAGATATAGTTCTTATATACACATGTTTGAGTCACTCTTTTATTTGCATGACACTCGTTTGGAGCATGGGATTCTGACAGATTCATTGGCTCGAACTTTATGGCTGGATACTCCTACTGGAGTGGATTTGACCATTACAGAATAGTGATATAGTGTTAGATTACTCTAGTAGATTAAATCTTCTACTAGGATCTCCGTGTACCAGTGTTGAGTCCTTCGGATGCCATATGGGGTATGGACTGGTTATCCACTGTCCATGATATGATCAACTATATTAGGCACAAATGGTGGTGAATCCTCAAAGATGTGACCATTTTTTCCTTCACCGTCATGATGTGAAACACTCTAGCACAAGACAGACTTACCCAAAGAAGGGTTCAACTGATCACTAATTAGTTGGTTATCCTTAACCTTGGGGTTGTAAATGTTTAGAGTTTGAGGTACCTTGTATTGGTGGACCAGTATGTCGATGTCTTCTTGGATGATGTCCCATTACTACCTACATGCATGGAGGTAGAATTTTGTATCTACCTATACCCCATGACCACAACAATATCTACACCACCATATCGGATGGCTCCTATAGAGCTTCGTGGTTTATGGGTATAGTTGGAGAACTTATAAGGATAGGGGTTCATAAGACCTAGTGTTTCTCTATGGTCAGCCCCGCTATTGTTTTCCAAGAAGGAAGAAAAGAGTTTGGGATTCAGTGTGAACAATTAGCGTCAGAACCAGGTGACCATGAAGAACAAGTATCAAATTCTGGGAATTAATGATCTTTTAGATCAGTTGAAGGAAGATAATTGGTTTTTGATGATAGAACATAGATCAGGCTATCATTATCTTGAGGTAAGAGACGAGGATGTGCAGAGGATGACCTTCAAATGTCGGTATGGCCACTATGAGTTCATTGTTATGCTATTCGGTAGGACCAACACCCCTACATTTCTCATGGGTCATATAAACATGATCTCCCATCCATACCTCAATCAATTTATAGTATTCTTCATCGATGAAATCCTAATATACTCAGTGAAAATGGAGGTATATGCCTATTATCTGCAGATAGTTTTGGATACACTCTGAGAGAAGTTTCTTTATGGTAAACTCTCCAAGTGCTTGTTATGGATACAAGAGGTCCACATTCTTAGAAAACATATCTTTGAGGATAATATTGTAGTGAATCTAGTGAATATAGAGGGTGTTCATGCTTAGGAGACACCCAAGAGTGTGACTAAGGAATAATGTTTCCTTGGGTTGTCCAGATAATACTATATATTTGTGGCTAACTTTTCTAGAGTTGTGGTACCCTTGTATACTTTGAAGAAGAGAGGGCAGACCATCGTATGAATGAAGGGATTCCATCAGTGATTCCGGGATCTGATACAAGTATATAGTATGTAGTATAATAATATGAATCCTGGACCAAAAATTTATGTGTCCTGATGCTGGAGTGATCAGTGATCGCCAATGGCTAATGACTACTGAGACTACTTGACTACAACTAAAATACCCTTGACCTAGAGTTAGTAGCAGTAGTCTTCTCTCTAATGATATGGACACATTAATTGATGGCAAAACATTTTACGGTTTTCTCTTATCATAAGAGTCTCTGGTATATGTTCTCTCAAAAGTACCTGAACCAGAGATAACGGTGACTGGTAGTGTTCCTCTAGGACTATGACATAGAGATATTCTATACTCATGGGAAAGAGAACATGGTATCATATGCACTAAGTAAGAGGTCTGGAATACACATACTATGTGAGGCAGAATAACAATTATCTGCATTTTAGATATCCATTGAGGATAGAGATAGTGAAGCTTACCTCATGTCAATGATTTTCACTCCCTCGCTTCATCAGCATGTAAGGGAGGAACATCTTGGGAATGTTGACAGAGAGGTTCTACATGCTCATATATCATTGGAAAAAGCACCTGATTAATTTGGTAAAGGTGGGGATCATGTCATCCTTTTCAGAGGGACATACCAAGGTACCGGTGGGGCTACGGAAAGAAGTGTTGAGGAAATTACATATATCACCTCTGGTAGTAAATCCTAGTGTGGTGGAGATGTTCCAGGAAATCCGACATCAGAACTTGTTTCCAAGGATGAAGAAGGATGTAGTAGAGTTTGTTTCACGATGCATCACTTTTCTGTAGGTGGAGGCTGAGAATCAGGTTCTAGTTGGCTTAGCACAACCACTATAGGTGCCAGAGTGGAATTTGGATGGCATCTCAAGGGGAATTGTGACAGGGAATCCACATACATCTCAAAGACATGATTCCATCTAGGTGATTTTTGTCCGACTAACCATGTTGACACACTTCCTATATATCAGAGAGAATAGAGTAGATGAGAGACTAGGATAACATGACGTACAAGCGATTGTGCGACTCCATGCGGTGCCTTCGATAATCATCTTGGAACATGAAACATGTTTCACATCCCAATTGTAGAAGGTATGTTTGGTTGTGTTTGGTAATCAACTCCATTTGATCCCCACCTTTCATCCTCATATGGATGTTTAGAAAGAGCAGACCATACATACACTGGAGGATATGCATTGTGCATGTATCCTAGATTTTAGGATTAGTTGGGAGGAACACTTTCTCTTGGTAGCGTTTGCTAACAAAAACATTTACCACTCCACCATAGGTATGGTTCCATTCGATACCTTGTACGGTCAACCATAAAGATCACCTCTACGCTAGATATAGTTTGGGGAGTTAGTACATATTGACCAGTGTTAGTATGGGCTACCACTTCGAAGGTACAAATCATGTAAGAGCAGATGAAGATTGCATATAGCAAACAAAAATCTTATGCTGTCATGAGGTAGAAGCCTTTGGAATTCCAATATGGGAACCACAAATTAATGCAAGTATCTCCTCGTTGGGGAATACAAATATTTGGCTGAGGCACCATCTAATCATCGTGGCTTATCAGACCGTTTATGATACATAAGAGGGTTATAAAGGTGGGTTACCGCATGGAACTTCCACCAATGTTGGAGATGGTGGAAGACATCTTCCATGAATCCCAGCTGAGGGGATATGTGAATGAACCATCTCATGTCATCCACCATGGTGTGCTATACTTGGACGATAGGGCCATGTTTTTTCGGATTTTCTAGTGGAGATTGAGGATCGACAAAAGCGATTCTTTCTTGGGAGGTCGATACCTCTAGTGCGTGTTCGGTGGCAACACCATAACCTCCATGAGAGAACTTAGGAGAAGGAGGCTCAGATCTGTGCCTAGTACACCTATATGTTTCCAATTTCTTGGTTTTGGATTTTCAGGATGAAAATCACTAAATTGTGGAGAATGTAATTTCCTAGATTTTCAATGTAATTTTTTTATTTATATGGAATTTATGAATCTTCAAAAATTGAAGGAGTGTGCATCCTAGGTTTGGTGTGCGTATAATTAATTTATGAACTTTTTTATGGAATATTTCGTAAATGCGTAACTGGGTTTTTCTGATTGTTGAAATAGTGTTTAGATTAAAATCCAAGGGCATCGTTAAATCTACAACATCGTGATTTGCTTAAGGGGTCCGTTACTTTGACCGAAGTAGGTCCTACGAAGATGTTATGTTTTTTGACTTTTAAAAGAAAAGAAAAAAAATAATTTTATTATGTTTTGTTCTTTTTTTCCACGAAAGGACAAGTCGAGTGTGGGACCCATGGGGAGTCATGCTAATGAAGGGCTTAACATGCCAAATCCTAAGTAATGAAGTCATTGGGGAATTAAGAATATTAATAATTTATGATCACCCATTAAATCTCAACTTTGTTACATACCCAACCACTCTCCTATATATATAGATCATGGGGAGGTGCATCGGACCAGATTCGCCAAGAAATGAAGTGTGGTAATAGTGTTGTAATGTTGATCTCATAAAGGACAGAGCTGATTCATGTGGGAGTTGACATGCGACACTGAAACCCCAAACCGAAGTTTGATATTCAAGAGGTGGCACACGAGTACTTGTTTCAGGGATGATGGACAATGAGATTCTCTCAAACTCAAGTGCTCTCCAATGTTTCAGTGTAGGGTTTATTTCATTTTTGAATTTTCCTCTCTTTTTTTGATTCTCTTTTCACCATTCATTAAATTATATGAAGAAATTGGGTCAACCGACTAACAAGTTGACCCATTTATAATTCGTCATTGCAAGAGGTTATTGAAAGGAATCTTGTGGGGTTTATCTTGTTGTTTATTTAAATTTTTATTAAACCATTAACCCTATCATGTTAGAAGCTAACACGGAGGGATTGGGTCTAGAAAACCTGGCCTGAACCCTCTGCTATAATTTTTTACATCCTTGTGAATCTTTGGAAGACTGACAATGCAACATCACCGACCATATACATGGTGGATAGCGCTTCGACACACATTGAAATAGATGGTCGCAACACAAAATTGCGGCGGTCATCAAACTAGCAAGAATCAGATGACTGTGGTTGGGGTGCGGTTTGTCGTCCTATTACACTGAAGAATAAGGAGGGACACAACTCATCATATGCACCGACCGGAGGAGAAGAGATCAAGAATTCCACCTGCAACGACAAATCTTGCATATTTGAGGTGGGCCACTCCCTTGGCGATGCGCCAACATAGAAGAAAGGCCATGACCTATAACGGTCGTGGAAGGAGCAAGAGGTTGTCGGTCAGTCCAGCACCTGGGGGACAGAGCGTGCAACAGCGGAATGCCCAAACAGAAGACCACGGCCTGGAAGATTCGGTGCGGGGGACCCGCGGCTCCATGTGGTGTCCCGTTGGCTTAACCCCCGTGGTTTGACCGGCTGACAAGTTTTTGCACAACTTCATCCCTAACCGGACGTGGAGCATCTAGGTGTCTCTAGTGGTACATGCGACTAAGTGGGTGGCACCGCAAGGTCGGCCCAGCAGACCGACCCACAACCCAGTGTACCGACCCATAGCCTAGTAGCTTGACCTGCAACCTAGCCGGGTAGGGGTAGGTTGGCCCTGGTCGGGTCGGACCTGAGTCATCCCGAATCAACCCAGGTGGATCCGGGTTGGCACATGCCTAACTGGGTCGGCCGGTAAGATAGGGGCAGACCAAACCCAGACCCAGTATCATCTAGTCACAAAAAGGGCAATATCATTGAAAATGTACGTCTGTTTGACAACCCATCATCGTCGTTAGTATCCTTTGGAAAAGGTTGTCATTTAGAGGTACTCTAACTGATTTTTGATGAATCCTTGGGCATGGTCAGGTTGGATCATATAGGAATCCAACGGGGCCATCAGCATAAAAAAACTCATATCTCGCAAACTGTGCATCCCATTGATGAGCAGTTTGCAGCTTCTAGAATCTCTTGAGGGGAGAGATATATTTCTATAATATTTGGTGATATCCATGTATATAATGATCAAGAGAATGGATTTAGGAGTGGTTCTCCCATTTATACTACGTCTAGAACCCTATGGTTGGATGAGACCTAAAAACTGCTTGATGATAGGCCTAGTGGGAAGCGGCTCTGTGTGACCTAGTAGGCCCATGGAAGGGAGTGGCTCTGTTTGACTTAGCAGAACCAAGGTACTTGATAGGAGGAGTACCTCCGTTTGGACATGTTGGGATTCGGCTTTTTGTGATGCAGCATGCCCACGGTGGGAAGCAGCTTTGTGTGACCCACATGCCAATGGTACCAATCAAGAATGGGTACCACAAGAATTCAATGTTAGTGGGAAGCGACTCGGTGTTACCTGAAATTCCCACTATACTCGATAGAGGAGGATTTCTCTAGCATCCACGGAGTTCGATGATGAGATAAACCTTCTACCCTTGGCATAATGTGATACCTATTGTGAGAGTACTAGTTTTAAGTAATATTTCTTCATGATTTTGATTTCTCCCTTTGAAGAAGTTTAAGAGACATATGAGGGTATCTGGGTCCCTACTGAGTATCATTTTACTCACCTCTGCACGGGATTCCCCTGTACCTTGTTCTGTCTCACATAGATGATGTACAACATTGATTGAGGTTGAGGGAACTAGGAATTGGTTGAGCATGGAGTATGAAATTTTTGGCGTGATGTGATGTAGGGACTAAAGATAGTGAATTGTACCTACCCTACAGGTTGGATCCATTGTGGATGATCGAGGATATACCATTCACTTTTAAGTTTTTTTTTTCATTTTTATTTGTATTGATACTTTTCCTTGTTGGGCTGGTATTCCTTCCCCCTTTATATGCACTCTTTACAAGAGCAGTTTACATCAAAAAAAATTTTTTGCATTCTATTTTGTGTGTATTCCTCTTGTTGCGCTGTACTTTGTGAGATTGAATATGTTTAAAGTAAATTCCTTCTCATTATGGGAATATGCCTTTTCAGTGCTTGTCACCATCCCCTGGCCTTCGGATGGAAAGAATGGGGTAGTCACGACACATACCATGGGGGACGGGTTGTGACATTGAATAAAAAAGAAAATTATTCACATTACAAATATTTAATTTTTTTTATTTATTTGTGTATTATAGATTTTATGGGACCAGATGTCTATGCTTCAAATTTATCGTGTGAAGAAAATAATATTCATATTATTATGTTAAATGTTACATTTTTTTTTCATAATTGAATAAGTAAAACATAATGTTCTTAGAGGCATATAAAACTCATCAATTTAGGATGTTTTTGTCTAAAATACCATATTTTTATGATTTATTTGGATTGAAAATATGAAAATTATATATTATGTATATCAAAAAATAATATAGCAGTTGGTTTATATATAATGGAAAAAATATTTCCACTATCCTTATTTATTTCAATAGAATAATTTTTAGTACATTTATGTGTGATTCAAACTGTGGAAGCCCTATGTTGATTCGATCGATGTACCCATTTTAGATATTTATACCGAAATTGAGAGAAAATGTACCAAACAAATATTCAATTTAAAATTAAATTATATTACTATACTTGAAGGATTAAATTTCAAATATATTCTCCAATTATTTTACATTTGAATTTTCCCAAAAACACAATAAAATGGTCTACAATAAAGGAATTGAGTTTAATGTCATAAATAATTTATTATTATTGTTAAATAAATAAAGATATTTTTTTTTCAAACCATAATAATGGATTTCATATGTTGATCTATAAAAATATCATTAAAATTTTCTAATAAAAAGTGAATAAATTTTATGATTCATACAACAATTTATACTAATACTTATTTTATAACTTAATTTACTCACAATTAAATTGTTATTATATATTTTATAGATTAGGTGATGATCAAATCAAAATAAATTATAGAAAATGAAATTGAGAACTCTTGAATAATGTTAATAATGTATGTTTGTGTTATAGTTTTAAAATATTTATAATAAAACATTGTTATTTAGATACAAATTAAAATAATATGTCATTTAGTATAGTATTAAATAATTTGAACAATATTGGGTATTGTAACAGGAAGTAGAATTAGGAGTCGACTATGTGCGCTAAGTATCCCACCAACCATATTAGTATTATATCATAATTCTAATATGGTTATTTGATTCCGATTTCATAGATTCAGATATAGGAAATAAAAAAATGAATTTAAATTAGTTTTTAATTAAAAGTAACCCATTATATGGAATCTAAAAATTAGTCGTATCACCTGATGGATGAAGTAATTCAGATAATATCTCTAGGAAAATATTATAAAATAAATTTTAAATGTAATTTTCATTATAATAGAGAGGGGTTTCAAATTCTTCCATTGGTTAGAGTCATTAATATTATTTATAAAATCAATCCTATATCAAATTAAACATTTATATTCTAACATAAAACACATCATGTTCAATTTAAAAATTATTATACATCTATGAGAGATTTAAATGATTTTCTAGAGTTTATTAATACCATGATCAAAGGATATTAAATTTATTGAAAATGAAAATTGATTTTTAATGTTATAAAATATTGAAATTATTCATAATACATCACCAAATACATAAATTACCTGAAGATATATATATATTCATGTTTAATTTTTGATGTTAATTTCTTATGGTTATGGTAATGGTTATAATTTAATTATTAATTAATTTCAAAAAAATGATAAATTAAATTGAATATTGTATGGAAACTTATGATGTTTTCGAATAAGATGAGGATGAGGGTTGTAAAAAATGTATATGAAGATGATGGTTGTGAATTCCCATTATTATTATTATAATAAATAGAATAAATTAAATATTATCAATACATAATAATTGTTTTCCATACTGTATTAATATATAAAAAATTAATTGTAATTAATATTATAATTATTTTTTTGATTATTTGAGACCATCTTTTTTATATACGTCATTTATTTTCCGAGGCATGCTACTTGGTAATGAGACCCATATTCCATCATCAACGAAACATTGTAGGGATGTTCTTTCTCCACTATATAATTATAGAACCTAAATAATTACATAGTCATCAGTTTTATTCAATGAATTAATTCTATTACACATGAGAATATTTTCAAGTATTGTGTTTTAGAGAATTTGGCTATAAATAATTCATAAAAACTAGATAAAAAATGGCAAACTTTTATTCAATATCCATTTTATCAATATAAATATTTTAAAATGAAGTATAATTTTATTCATGGAAAATATGGAAGAATTTGAAAATAAAATAATCATTTCCTTTGACAATCCATAAATACGATGAAAATCATTTTAAAAATATTGTATGAGAACAATTAGCTTTGGAAGGGACATAAAAAATAGAAAAATAATTAGTGCAGTGAAAAATATGTGAACCCCTGAAAAAAATATATAAAAATAACTTTTAACCAAAAATGGAATTATCGTTCTTATTAGAAAAATTATATTACGTTTTTATTAAAAAATTACATTATAACTATTTATGAATAATATAGATTTCATGGAAGTACCGAGAGAAATACAATTATAAATCTCCTATAAGTCCATTATAATTTGGAATTATTGAACAACCAACAAAAAAATTATTCTCTAGAGAACGAAATCATTACCCAATTAAAATTAATATTTTATAGGCGAACCCATTATATTATCTATAACTGCCTTTCCCAAAACAACATTGGTGAACCCATAGTATATATTATATTTGAAGCACAACATGTATAAAACATTTTGTATTTTCACTTTATCATCATAATACAATTTGAAAACTCATTTAAAATCCTATACAAATTACATTTTGATATGAAAATTCTAATTTAATTTAAAAACCATTTATAAATACCAAATACACATAAAATTTTAAATTGTTTGTCAAATTTAAGAAAAAAAATGAAATTTTGAAAGAGAAGCCATAAATCAAAGAACGCTTACAATGGTAGAATAATTCATTTTCTCCATGAATGTTAAGAAGGGAATTTTTTTCCCTTAAGTAAAAATGTACTATATAAAACATATAAAAAAGTTCATTTTTACATATAGATAAAAAAAATACATAATAAATTTATATTTTTTTTATTCTATTGTAAATTTTTTCATAAAATCATTATGGAATCATGGACATGAAAAAGAAAGATATAGAAAGAAAATATTAAACATATTTTTTTATGGGAAGTATTTTTTTACTTTTTAAATATTTCAATCATAAAAAATATGAAATAATGTAATTATAAAATTTATAATTATCATAAAAATTGGTAAATGCATAATATAATATTTCAAATTGTCTATATATACATATAAAAAAATTATATAGGTGTATAATATCAAAATCTACAACTATGAAAAGAAATTAAGACGAAGTCTCATACCTTGAGAAAAACTTGTCATGTTTGTCTTTATATTCATGAAAAATAAGATTATTATAATTATTTTATACAATGGTAAATTAATTCGTGTTTATAAATAATTTTTACTTCACTTATTACTTTTTTATATACAATAACACAATCAATTAAATTTATATTCTATTTTTTGAACATATTCGTCTTATGTGTCAAAAATGACTTTGGAATGATGATTATCATCAAAGAGGTCAATATGTAAACATACATAGAATAATAAAAACGAAATATTTATCATATTTATACATAATTTCTACTCTAAATACGAATATCTGATGTTTTTTTGAGAAATTAATTATTTTATTTTCATAGAGACGGTAGGCCATACAGATGCCTGAGTATAACATCTATTTTTCAATTATCGTTTTAGAAAGAAGGTAAGAAATATTTTATCATTTAAATTTATCATATTAAAATACATGAAATATTAGTTCATTACATAGAAATACATATATCATATATATAAGGCCCCAGCCTTAAACCTTACTTAAACTTGAGTTATTACAAGATTACACATTGAGGATCTTTTCAGGTTTAGAGTTTTAGAGAATTAGATCATGAAACTTGCATTACATTCCACATTAAAACAAGGTGGTTACATAAAAGACAATATTCATTCTTCCCATCAATGGAAACCTATTTAAAATAAAACACGGATTCTTTCTTGACACATCCTTGACACTATCGTCACATCATGTACCTTTCCCTTGACCTGTGAAAAGCATTTCAAAAACTTGGGATGAGCATAAAAATTTCAGTAAGGGTTATAAAAATATGGAAAGGATACATGAGTTCATATATACATAAGAATGAAATCATACTTTACCCATAAAACATAGGCATATCAAATCATGAATAAATCATAGAAAAAATAAGACATAAAGGTAACTTGAGGCATTCATAACATTCTTACGTAGGGAGTAACCCTCTTGGTTACGGTTGGAATACCCATCACAGTATATTCCCTAAATCTCTTCGGAGAAACCTTAACGTTTCACTCCTTCACATTACCCAATGCATTGGAGAGCTATATCGGGCTCACCCTCCCTTAGTTTATCACGGAACCACCCATTATTCATAACAATGCCCAAGAACCATAACATAATCGTATCACATAAACATGAATAAAGTAAACATAACATTTCCACATTTCAATCACAATATAACATTTTAGGATATTGAAATAATGAATCCATTCAAAAAGAAACCATTTCCAAAACCATTTAAAACATTTAATAAAGAGATTTTTGAATCAAAGTGTCCCATACCACCTTGAAGCTTTTAACATTTTAAACCATTAATATCCATATAAATAAATCCTTATAACCATTTTGAAAACATGGATATTAATAAGAACAAATAATTAAAACATTTAAAACGATATTTTGGTTAAAGGGGTTTTACCAAAATTAGAGACACTTGAATACAATAATTGAGGAATAACATTTAGTCAGAACTTTATAATATCATGAGAATAAAAGGATTCATGATATAATACTCCAAAGGACAGTATATACACCATATAAGAGTGAATTGGTGCATAACAACAATGAACCCTCAATAGAAATGTCAAATGTGATGAAATCCCTTATAAAGAAGGTATCCTTAAATTAAGGACAAATAAATCTCAAAAATATGTGTGACAAATATATATACACCCAATATAAGTGGATATTATGTGTAAAACAATAAAAGGTAATTCACACATATTCAATGGATGACATATTCAATGACTACAAGTTGAACCCAAAGAAATCGAAATTGGGTTAAAAAGTTCCCTTGACAGCCTAACGACATCAAAATGAGTTGATGAGAGATAAAAAGTGTATCTCATCACTTGGACATAAAATTTACATCAATAAGGATGTATTAGAACATATCCCAACATAAAAATATGTAAATTAAAAGACCCAATAAAAGAAGTCTTTTAAAAAAGAGGAGGGTGAAAGGTTCCCTTACCGACTTGGGTATCTTTCAAAACATACACCCCATGAAAGAAAGACAATAGGCCATTGATGTAAATACTCATAAACGAAGGTATATTACACAAAGAGTAGAATAATGGGCAGTACATACACCACTCAATGGAATTTGTGGCGGATGTAGCATAAATATCACGGGAATAAAAGTGAGATGAAAAATCCCTTACGAAAACTTGGCAGCCTAACGGCGCCACATAAAAATTCCGAATATGGATTGATGAGATCAAATAGTGTATCCCATCATATTACAATAGAATTTACAGCAAGTGGAATATAAAATAAAATCCCCCAACATTGCAAGGAGGAGTTTAAAAGAAGTGACATAAAGGAGAGTCTTAAAAAGAAAGAGAGATGTTAGATCTCTTACGAAAGTTCGGCAGCCTAACGACGCCACTCAAAACTTCCAAAATGGATTGATGAGAGAGAATAGGGTCTATCATCACATGAACATAATAATTACAGTAAATTTAATATAAAATAACATCCCAATCCTAAGAAAGATGAGCTTAAAATAAATGATATAAAAGAGTGTACTTAAAAAGAAAGAGAGTTGTAGGATCCCTTACCTCGGGTCCGACTTGACTCGATCGTTCTTTAATCTCCTGAATAATGAACTTGAGTTAATTTCTAATTCCTTAAGAACCTTTTTAAAGTTCATTATTACTTTTATACCACTTATTACCATGTCATAAACATTATGTAATCATTGAAGTTAATAATATTTGTTTTGCCGATATTTGGTTCTTAAGTCGAAAGTGGACTTCTTACAATTACATGTTGTTCGTGTGGTCGAATGTTTATTATATCCATAATTTTATTCATTATGTAGATATCATATATGTCATATATATTCATTACATGCATGCATTTATAACATTACATAATCATATAGAGTTAAGAAATGAAATGCACCGTTCATGGAGACGGTAAGCCGTACGTACGCATGAACGCTACTTTCATTTCTATTTCGTATTTTATAGAATGGAATAATAATTATATAAAGGTATATTATAATTCCAGTATAATATCATATATAATATCATATTTCCATCATTAATACATCCCACATATGGTATTTAACGAATCAAATCACTTTGAGGGGGCGGTAGTCCGCACTTCCTTAAATGAAGATATCGCATATACCCATAATGGAAGCCAAAGAGGTAAGACAAAAATGAAAAATAAAGAAGCATAAATAAAAAATAAACATATTATATATCATATATAAAAATCGTGTCATCATAATGGCCACCTTTGAAGGTGTTAAATGAGTATTGAACAATCATCGTTTCGGGAGGCAGAATTTCACCATCCACGGAAACCGTATGTTCTTTAACCATTTGATGTAGTTGTGTGAGAGTGTAGCTCGAATAAATATTATAACAACATCCTAGTATATAGAAGATACTCGTTTTGTTACAAAAGAAGTAAATAAAAAGAGTTAGGGGGTTGGAGAAGCAAAATAAAACAAATGAACATGAGAGAATGAATTACCTTTAAAAGTGTAACTCCTTTTGATTTGAGCCTAAAGGATTCCTTTGAAAGGATTATGCCCAACGGGAATCCTCTAGGATGAGGAGAGGTATGTGGAGAGAGTAAATGGGCAGGGTTTGGCCGAGCCAAAGGCTTGAGGAGTGTGTTAAATGAGGTAGAGGTGGGGGCCTTTTATAAGAGGAGAGGAGGGGTACTTTTGGAAAGTAAAGAAATATTACTTTATTTGAAAATGTGTTTCAGTTTCAAAAGGTCCCACATTGATATAATTCGTGGATAAGGTGATATGGCTTAGAAATCCACTCATCCAATAAGTTTTGGACATGTTTAGTTCATAGATTTTACATTATCTTTCCATTTTATTTAAATCGTCAAATAATGATGTCATCGCTGCATCATTATTATGTCATAAATAATTTAATTTATTTAATGTCTAAAAATTATAAAAAAAATACTATGATTTAGGATATATTTTTATCCTTCCAATGAATAATTATAATCAAAAAGATGACTTGTATAACCCCACTTAAAAATTGTTTTAGTAAAACATATCATGTTTGTGTCAATTTTACTTTTACATTAAATAAAATGTTATTTATGTCATTTCCCATCCAAAGTGGATCCATGGGGTCCCCAAGTTGACCCAGGGCTTTTTTTGGTCGGCCATGATACAACCAATTAGGGTAAGACATGTTTCAATCTCATCTAATTTTATTAAAGCATTATTTTTACCTTAAACTACACTAATTACCACTAATCGCGATTAAAAACTTAATAAGTTACTATTCATCAAAAAATTATTTAAATCTCATTGAACCACATTTTACTTCTTAATTACAACCATGTATGTCGGATTTTTTAAAATCAAAACACAATGATGGAAAAATTTCATTTAAACGGAAAATCAGTTTTTATAAGTACCACTTAGTGGTTTCACTATTCATCAAAAATTGATGTTTTTCAGAAAAATCCCAAAAATTCACCCTAAGCTATATTTGATATTCTGAATTAAAAAATGAAGTCCGTTTTACAAAATTCAAAACATATATGTCACATTAATTAATTTAATAATTAATTCCCGCTGTCATGACAAATAGCGTGTTTTATGAAACAATAAGTATCAAAAGATTGACACTAGTTTAAGTCTGATTTCAAAGTGAAATTGATTCCAACGACCACTATTGGATTTAATGGTAAAAATATTTTCTAATTTCACTATAAAACTAATTAAAAATATAATCTAATCATATAAATAAATTAGATTAAAAAGTTGTTTTGAATTAAAATACAACATTTTACACTATTCAAAAAAAAGACCTTTATCGGAAAGATACCATAAATTTACACAAAGTAAATTTTGATGTCCCGATTTTTAATAAGAGTTTTATTTGGTCCAAAAGAATGTTTAAGAGTGAAAAAAAATATATTTAATGAAGGTTCTCCATCAAAAGGTGATAAGTTAACCTTTAGTGAAAACTAGGGCAAATACGCCAAAAATTGAATTCTTTCCGTATTTTAAGCCTTTATCTTTTATTGTATAAATGTAAAAATATTTAAGAACATATATAATCATATTTTAGTTATTTATATCCATTCCCACTATTACAACGGCTACATGTTAACTACCATTTAAAATAATATTATTTTATTATAAGAGTGCAACGTAAGATTCCCAAGAAACTCGTTGTTGCGTGTTGGGTACGCCATTGAGCCTAGCGTACCCTTTAAAGTCATATTAAGATTTTATTCACAAATATGGATAAATATGAAAATGTCATATTCCTTATTTACCTGGGGTGTTACAATATACTAGGTGTCATGGTGAAAGGAGAATCAGATCACTTGGTGAAGGAAATAGTCTACATGTTGACGAATTATCTTAGCGTTTCTTAGTGACTGATAATGTAAGACAAAAAATTATATGATATCATTTTATAATGATAAATAAGACACTATAATCATTATTATTTAATTATTATCCCATATATTCATTATTTTTACCCAAATTTTCTACCATGTAATGTGTTAATGAAAACGAATCTCACCTCTTCACGTGGTGGTAGTCCGCCATACACACTGATGAAAATAATGTATCCCCTTCTAAATTGAATGTTAAAGGGTATATAGGATAAAATTACATCAAAGGATCAATTATATTACTAAATATATATATATATAGTAGATATATCATCTTACCCATGCATGAATTTTGGTAATGTTGAAATGAATGACATTGGTCTTTTAAGTAGTAGTATGCCATACATAGAAATGAAGATTTAATAGCCAATTTTTTATTAGTAGAGAAGAAATTATATTTTTAATTAAAATAATATAAAATAGTAATATGGAATATATTTCAATTATTATATGACAATTTCTTATAAATATTTAATTGGTGTAGGAGGAAATAAAAAAATGATCATTTCATAACATTACAAATTCTATGTCTAACTTCATTTTGTTTTTACAAAATGCTTTCCTTATTTATTTTATTAACTCAAAATAATTCTCTAGGATTATAGTAAGAATTTATATAGGTTATTTATTAAGTACATTTCTAAACCAGTTGGGTGTGAAGGTGTGAATAAGGGAGAGTGAATGGCCTTTTATAAGTGAGTTTAGTAGAACATTTTTTATTTTTGGAAACAATCTATTCTAGAAATTATATACTCCAATAAAAAAGTTCCAATAATGAACCATTATTAATAATATATGGAATTATTTAGTAATATGGCCTTAAAATATATTTTATAAAAGTTTTTAGTTCATTTTAACCCTTATATTATTTACTTTAGTCTCTAGTAAATCAATTTTTACCTTAACCATGATAGTTAATTGTTAAAATTATCAACAATCATTCCTGTAAAAATTTATTTGGAACATATTATTAAAAAAATTATAATTATAAATGTGGAATTTATTTTACCAAATTAAAATCATACATTTGATAAAAATATTATTTAAAAAAACCTTCACACATTACGAAAAAGTGTGCTTTCAAGGAGAGTACATTTAAAGAAATGTTTAATTTAATATTAACTATATAAATAATAATAATTATTTAAAAAAATTCATATCAAATTATATTTAATATATATAAATACTTATTTTAAAATATCATTTATTAGTTTTTATTTTAAAAAATTTAAATATAGAAACATTAATCATTCTAAAAAAGTTTTTAGAAAAACTAAGTCTCAAACCTTCAAATAATAATATTCTTAATACCAACATAATGTTGATGGAAAAGTAATTTTTGGAATAAGATATTACTATATAATATTAATAGTTCATTAAAAAATATAAAAATAATATTTTAGAATTCAAAATACTAAAATAATTGAATATTAAGATATTTTAAAAGAAATTTTCATTTATCACTATTCACTGAAAAATAAATAATTTTTAAAATATCACAAAATTTCACTATTAGTAATTTTGTTATCCTAATATAAAAAACCATATTTTTTTTTCCATGTCAAAAATATAAAATAAAAAAAATCACATTTTATATAAAAACATATAAGTAATGTATTGTTGTGAGAACAATTCCTTAATTATTTATAAAGTTACTTATAATTAATATAACTATCTTATTAATATTAATAAATATAAAAAAGAATTATTTTATTATTAATTTATTTTTTAAATTCTCCCACCAAATTTAAAATTGATTCCTTACAATTTTATACACTTATAAAAAAATGAGGATATCTTTCCCACGATGAGTTTTCATATTCCCATGTTACCTCTTCAACCCTATCATTTTTTCCATATAAACATAACATGTTGAATATCCTCATTCCCAAAAAATATTTCTATGGTTATGATTCTGAATTAGATATTCCTTAAGAAAAATATTACTTTCTGAATGAACTACTACATTTCATAAATACTGAAATGAATCTGACAAATACGTTGACAACATTAAAACAAGAAAATAAATTGTGTACTTGATATAAACGACGGGGAAAGGTCTCATAGAAGGAAAATGAAACAAATTTCACTAGTATTTCATATGTTCCTATGAACCATGAAGATAGATTCCACATCTTACTAAAATTTGTAACAAATTTACTTGGAAAATATTTAATAAAAGCATGACCACTTTCCTAAAAAGAATGATAATTCATCATGTTATCCGCATAATGTTTTTTGACTTCTCTGATCATTCCATAAATATTTCTAAATCAACTGTCTATTCTCAACCATTTCTTATACTAAATACTGTCCCATATAACACCTTTCACCTAAATCATCAAAAAATATGATGACCAATACCATTTCCTTATCATTAAACAAATGGTGGAATCTCTATACTCTTTTGAAATTTTTTATTATTTTAAAACTAAAATAAAGAAATATGTTGATCCCAAAGTCCTCGGAAATTCATTATACATGAAAAAAAATATCTTACATTGCTTAAATTGTTAACCCGGACTATCTATTAGATTTAGGGTGGAAAGATGTACGGTAGTTTACTTCAATACACAATAACTTATACTGTATTTTTAAAAAATTAATTTTGAACCTTATATTATATACTGTTTTAATTGAAAATGGAAGTCCATGAAACCATACATATCCTTTAGATACAATTGGGAATCTAGATGCAATTACATATTATCTCAAATGGTAACAAATGTGTAGATATAGTTAATTGATAAAAACCAACCCTAATAACATAATTACCACAAAAAGTCTCTGATAATCATATAGTAAAAAACATTGATTTATTTTCCCATTTACTCTCTTTCACTAGAAATGATTAATTGACCAACCAGCGATCACCTTAGAAATTGAGTGTTGTTCCCCAACATCCCCAGTCATTCTTACTTAGGCTAAGGGATAAAAAAAGTGTTAAAATGAATAACTACTACATAAGTCCATCACTTATGTACCATTATGAATACACCCATGCGTATATATTCATAAATAATGAGTAATAAATATAAAATACTGAAAAATATAGAATAAAAACCATTCATATAAAAAATAATGGTGAATACTAGAGTACAATCGTGTAATATGGAAATTAATGGTGTAAAATAGACACATAACCATAATGGTGTTCCAACCTGAAAATAACTATAAAATTAAATGTTGAGAGACCATATTCTATCATTATGCTTCAACCATTGTACATGGTCCGATGTACCAGGTTATCCCAAATATCCTTTTCAATCATTTCCAACCTATAAACCATTTGCATAAAACATGACACGTGCTGGAAAAACACATGTGGGGGTGAGTATATCTGTACATATTAGGAATTCCTAAAAGCTGAAGGGGTGGAAATGGAGACTTGATATAAGTAATGATCTCAACACATTAGTAGAAATGAAATCCAATATAAATAATGTATATATAATCAAAAAGAATATTGATTCAAGGGAGAAAGAAAATGTCCTTTTCAAATCCCTATACAATAAAAGATCTTACCTACAGTGCCATGGGGTCTATCAATGATTCACATCGTGAAACATGTATATCTAAAGAAGTATCAATGTGGAGTTGTACTTCAAAACTACTTCACACAATTGATGACACAATATATCTGGGTAATTTACCCATTTACTAGTAAAAAATGAGTTACCGACACTATTGAAAACGGACAATTTACCTAATATAGCAAGATAGTCCCACTCTATAGAATGTTGACCCATGACATGTACCAGTTTGTGGGTTCCACTCTTTGGAACGACTGATGAATCCTACCCAATCCCAATGGGAGAGATCCACTCGATAAATAAATCACTCTTGATCTATCCTGATATGAGGGATCTATCTTATTTATAGAAAACCAATTCCTTGTACCAGTAGGTGGGTTCCACCCTACGGTTGGAGGACTTGTGCCCATTCCCAAAAGGATTTCGCTGCTCTATAAATAGAGTGAGGTCCTATGCCTTATCCTAGCAGGAGGGATCAACTATCTAGGTAGTGTAATCATGCCTTGTCCAACTGAGAGGGCTCCACATTGTGGCTAGAGAAATATTCCTTGTACCAGTAGTAGGGTTCCACTCTTGGGATATATAGAGTACTCAATTCCAATCCCTCTAGGAGGATTAACCTATATAAATGGTGGACATATTCATTTCCCCATCATGAGGTTTTCACAATATGGATTGATAGAGGACTCATGACATGTTTATGTTATAGGGTTCCACTCTATTAATACTATATGGTCACTACTATTGTCGAGAACTACATGAAGAAGATTCAAACATGGAACATCTCACGTAATATCACAAAATCCACTACAATGATCACTATCTCATTCTAAAATGAAAAAAAATCAATATAAGGTACTCACAAGATAAAATCCAAGTCTAAATGAAAGAGATATGAGAGGTATACGGTTCTGAAAAATGAGCTACATAGCTTTTAATGGGTCGCCATTGTGTTTTGACCCACTCATCATTATATCCATACATTTAAGAGTTGATGAATCCCTAGAAATGCAGTAATACACAGCTTGTAAGGGTATTACATGATGTGTTTCAACCACATGAGGTTGATTCGTGTCCTCCCATACATTTCTATGTCCTTTGGGTAGTGTTTCTGTACAGAAGACATGTCTTAGAAGATGGAATGTCTCCATACCATGAATTATTTATTCATGAATTAATAGTTGGCCTCTAGAAATGAGTTACATATCTTGAGGAGGTTACCACATTATTTTGTGAATATTATGGGAATCTAGATGTTTAATCTCCCTCGAATGTACCTAAAAATTTCATGTCATGGTATAGTTGCCCAATGAAGAATAATGCGAGTAATGATTTTGTGGAATCATGAAAACAATGGTGAATTAATTATTTTCCAATAATTCATGTCCAACTAATATATATTTAAGAAATGAGGGGTGACAAAAATGAAAAAAATTTAACAAACAAGTTAATTTTAATATATAGGTTCATGAAAAGGATTAATTTATTTGTAGACCAATGTATATAATCATGATAATGATCAATCATTTTATTATAATACATTATACAAAAAATGATGCAATTTAATAAATATTGTATCATTCATTGCTGAAATACATTGTTAATAATGAATATGAAGATCCACTAAATTCATTACCTCTTGATTCACTGTGATCTGGATTCCCATAATCATCTGATATCAATCCGCCATTGAAGAATGGTGGATCCATACACTCAAAAGTATCAGTGTTTTTCATCTATCCCTAATGATTTTATATAAAAAAAATGATTATAGAGTACACTGATTCATGTCATTTAATGAGTTTATTAATCCACTCAACATACTTTCTAATGACAGTTTTATCTGAAATGCACACATTGAACAACTATAGATCTCCCACATGGTAAAACTAAAACTATGGAATCAACAGTAGTATAATATATATATTTAGTGACTCGTCATGGGAGATATCACAATATTCATTAAAAATAATTCATGCATGATATAAAATAAATTTAATATTTTTCTGAAATTTCATCTAGATACACTGGTCCTCAGAATCACATGACATATTTGAACCTAGCTCATAAATTATTCTTTGATATAATTAAATTTATAACATGTAATGAATAAGGTCACTTTATTATTATCTCATTTATGATTTTTATTGTCTAAAAGAAAAAGAAGGTTGGAATACTGATCCCACATCTTTCTCACATACACATAGTAAATCTCCTGCATGTTCTCATGCGACACAATACACAATCCAAGGGAATGGTATGCCCATGAAAGATTCTCTTCTGCTGATCATAGATCACCACCAAATGACTTGTGATCATGATTCTGATGTTTTTGTACATCTATGCATATTAAATAACATTCATTGGATCATGCACTAGTCTCCTCAGTTGAGACACAAGGACGACATCATGTACCTACTCAAACTATGGGGGAAATCAGAGGTGGTAAGAAACCTTTCTATCAATCTATAAAATATAATATGGCCTGATGAAACACATGGAATGATTTTACCCATGACTGAATATCTACCATCATTTTCATCATGAGACTCTGAGGAAAATATATATTCCATTCATGATATCCAAATAAATACAACAACGATTTACCTATGATTTATTCGTATTCTAAGATATCCTCATTCACTCAAGGATCACATAGACTTTCTCAATCTTGTTATGAACTATTTTTTGGAACATATAGATATGTCTCACCAATATCAGTCTAAAATAAGGGTGACATATAGGATCTCACGTATAGGGCCACAAAAGGTTTAACATCAATATTAAAGTGCTGTCAATTATTATATGAAAAATCAACTAGGGTTAAGTGATCCTCCCATCTATAGACAAAATATTAAACAGAAGCCCTAAAAATATCAGCAAGTACATGGATAATGTTCTTAGTCTAGACATATCTCTTGCAGTGGAAGTATGTACATATCCTCATCGGGATCCCAATTGACACTTACAGGCATCTCCAAAACTATGATGTAAACAGAACCTCCTGTTCTGAGAACAATGTCGAGGGAACCACATGGATGTCAGATGATCTCCTGCATGAAAATATTCTCTAGACTCTACACCAAACTATACTCACAAAAAGATAGTAAATGAGACTACATTATTATTCAGTAAAATATCACCTAGATGGAATCAGGGAAATTCACTATTTGTATATTCCATATAATAAATTTCCTGGATATTCCATCCCATTCATACTCTAGGATCTCAAGTGGCTGCAATAAATATTCCAAAACCTGGTGCTCGGCCACTTCTTGGTAAAATGTGAGGCTCCAAGAGATGTACTCTACCATTCTACACCTCATTCCTAACCTCTAGAACTTATAATAAATGTCTATATACTCATTCCTACAATGGGATGTAAAACAAAAGAAGACGTGTGAAAATATGTCCTCATGAATTCCTACATCTGGACATGGATCACCATCCATACCTAGAAAATGGTGAAATTATTCCTCCCATCACAAAATACATTTGGTCAATATGTAGAGGATTTCTAGCCAAGTATTACATATTAGTTGATATCTCTCAATTGATCCTCTCCCACATGTTAGAGAAGTGAAGGGGTCAACACTATCAACTAATGAAATTTTACACTCTTTTCCTCTACTAGGGTCACCTACAACAATGCTAAACTATCAAACACCTCCTCCATTAAGAGAGCATTGCACTACATGTTAATTTCATCTTCCACCTTGTGGTACATCCCATGAGTAAATAATATATCATCAAAATAATCTTGCATGGACTTTAGTCTGTGCCTATATCTCTTGTTTGGGACTTACTACAAGATGAACTACCTAAGACTCTGATAGTCCCAATAAACTACCAAATGCTCTACATGATGATAGTCCATCCACATCCTCAGTGTAAGGACTACCACTACCTAATCTAATTCATGAGAAACACAGTCATGCTCATGGGGAATCAATTACATTTACCCGATTGAAATTTTTATCTACCCCTTATCCATAATGTAGATGACCCCAACTCTAGATGAATTAAAATATAGTAAATACCCACACCCTCTTCTGCAAGTTTGAAAACAAGATCACTCTTCAAGCCTATCCTAAACTATTTAATGGCTCTCTATAACTACACAGTCTAGATAAATGACTATTTTCATTCATTAGTTTGGTCTACATGGTTATAATAATAGTTAATTATACCAAAAACGTCATATAGTAACCCACCAAGGCATAAAAATTATACAATTCATACATTATCTTATGTGGATCCCATGAAATAACTGTATCAATCGTCAGCGGGTCCCCAACTAATCATTGATCAGAAATGAAATGCACCAATAATTGAACCCCGTAGATCCAAAATTAGAAATTTAGGATCTTAATAGAAGTTTTGTTCTCTCTATGAATGTATATGAACATCTATAAGAGATCCTCATTCCCCTCTTAAAACATATAGTAGATGTTTATGTTGTAAGCGAATACCACATCAAATTTGTGCTTATATGGATGGAAAAAGTGGTTCATCAAATTCCTAAACATAGTGATAGAATGCATCACACCAATGTGCACTATGAAGAACTCATAGTATATATTGGGACATCATATTGTCCTATATTGAATGAAATCTCTTTAAATTCCCAACATGATTTAGTAGGACCTATGAGTAATCATCAAGAACTATCTCATGTATCACAACTGATCATATATTTTGTAAAATTGTGGGAAGGGGAACGTGGTAATTATTATGTCTTGGTTTAGGTTATTATAATTAAAACATATTCACAAGATTCATGAATCATTTTTGATGAAAAAACTAAGCTATATAAGGGGACACATTATGTCTTATGACAAAATTCTCTCAATTATCCTATAACTACACTCGTAGATCAAAAAACTCAGTAGGGTATAGCCTGTATTCACCAAAATACATTAGATAATTCCTAAAGTGAATCTCAATGTGAATCTCAACCTCCCACCATGGAGGCAATCCCATTAATTAATTAGTTAATATATCCATAAATAATCTATGATATAAGGAATTCAAATTATTTAAGAGAAATCTATTCCAAGGGATACACTCACCAACTGATGTGTGATGTGTTGAGACTTCTTGTTCATAATACTCGCTCACTCATCCATGATATCCCTCCCCACCAAAAAAAATAATCATTTCCAATTAATTCACATTGATTAGAATAATCTATGGTGAAAATCATTATGAGATCAGACCATATAAAACTAGCCTATACCAAAGATGATGACATAAGGTCTCATCATGATTCAAAAAATTTCCCACTAGAAACTCTACATCAAGAGATATCTTGCACTACCATAAGATAAATGATATAGACAAATCCTTCCACATATTAAACACATGGAAAAGACGATGAGTTAATGTCTCAAAATGGATACATATCTCTCGCACCATTAGTAAATAGAAGAATAAATTACTATCAAATTTTTCCTGTAGTGGTGAAGCAATAGTATGAAAAATAGATATTGTACCTATAATTATCTCATGAACCACTAGGTGGTAAGAATCCATTTTCTGTAACATGTCACACTCTCGACCGCAACATCCCTCAGCCTAGAATGTGACACCTATTGGTAGTGGATGATGAATCTCATTAAATTTTCCTCTATTAAATGATCCTCCTCATGGAGTCACACCTACACCTCTTCTTGCTCCACCCCCCCTCCCCCGAAGATGCCCTTCCATCATCTAGAAGATCCATCAACACAAGTATACCTTTTTCATGGTGGTTCATCTTTCATATGGATATCATCAATAGACTGTCAGGTTAGAAAATCACATAAAATTTAGAAAAGATCATGGCGTTCTTAAAATTTCCCCACTACATGTGTCCCTAGTCCAATGAGATATCCCTATTCCACGAGACCACTTTTCATAGACAAATAATAATGACATTTACTACATCGATATCTGGATAACTGGAACAAACTAGATTCAATAGAAAACTAAGACTAATGATTCCCACTACTTGATCTATATACATAGTATCCCATATAATGGATTCTATCATTCACCAGTGCTCACTCTAACACTCTAGTATATGTGTTAATTCATTGGGGTACCGTACTGCAACACATGTCTCTGCAATGACAATTCCCAAAATTCCTCACTCAGAAGTCTCAATCCTGAATCATGTAGAGGGAGTACCACATGAAATCTGTGAACCTGGTAGCATACATAGAAAGATACTTCCCTAATAGATTTATTTCCAAATGATACTAAATCCACACTGAACCCATGTTAAATTTTTTATAATCATCAAGAAACTAAAACTAT
Organism: Viscum album; assembly: GCA_963277665.1. Classification (NCBI taxonomy): domain Eukaryota; kingdom Viridiplantae; phylum Streptophyta; class Magnoliopsida; order Santalales; family Viscaceae; genus Viscum; species Viscum album. The sequence continues at coordinate 2,078,197,356 of OY728152.1, read as the reverse complement.
ATGTGGGACCATGAGGTTTTCGACTCATCATGGATATACTTGATTAGAATCTATCAACACAAAGATTCTTTATTATAAATGAAGGATTATAATGAAATAACTCGATCAGTTAGTGTCTAGATAATCTTGAAAAAGTATATCTCTAAAACTATCATATCCTCCACTACATGTTGATTTGGCTCCCCATAGAACCTTAGCGGGCTCTAGTGTTGGAACATGAAGAGTGTGCTAATCCAAGGTATATCTTTATCATACATTGAGAGTATAACATTTTAATCATTATGTGGGGGTGATTTTTCCTCTATTACAATTATAAAGATCTCATATTATGTCCCCTGAACATAGGCCTCTTAACTCATTGGATCGTTTTAATGATCATAAATCCTTAACATAGTTGTATGCCTTAATTAAGGAATCCCAAAAATTTAATCATGATCTACTAGTTCAGATGCGAATATATATATATATATATATATATATTGGGAGATAACTCTTAAGGGATAGTCAAAATACACATTATTATATGATTGATGAATTAAATATCCCTTCAAACAATGTGTTGATGTGATGAGCTGAATATAATGTGTTCAAAGTCATGTTGAATGAATACTTCATCCACCACACCTAAACGGTTTTCTCTGGACTAAAATCCTCAATTCAGACACATCTAAACTATTTCCTTATGTTCAAAACAAAACATCATAACAGATAAAAAATCAAAAAATAATTCTGATACATAACCAAATTTGATAAAAATCATTCATGACCTGATCCACTAGATCCCTCATTACCGAACGAGTGCTAGGAAATAACAACACAAGGGCCCTCTATATAGGCAAATGGCTTGTGTCAAGAACCAAAAAGAATATGTTATATTATAGGACATTAAATAATTTATATATATGCATGAAACCAACCATATCCATGAAAACATTTAAAGGAATAAATATCAAATATAATAACATCTAGAATAAAAACAACACATAAATAACATGTACAAATTCAAGAGTTTGGAAATGAGATCAGAAATGTAATGTGGGAAATTACAAGCCCAATAAGAAAGATATATCAATATAATAGTAATAAGAAAAGTAAATTATGATAGATATGAGCTCCAAATATATAATATCCAACCACCGTACATGACCACATGTACTGGGATATCCCTATGCTCCTCTAAAATCACTTTAGACATATCCATTGTATGGATAAAACAAGAAACATGTGTGAAAATCCAATGTAATAGTGTTTATATACATAAATAGTAGGAATCTCTGAAATATGAAGGGGAAGAATATGATACACAATATAACAAAACAAAAAAAATATTTCATGATATTAACTATAACTACATAGATGTATATATACTTCCTCAGAATAGAATCCAGTGTGAGAGAGAAATTGGATCTAAATTTCACCAGCAAGACCATGAAAGGACTCATCGAAAAATTCCTAGAGGTCAATTAAAAAATTACAACAAATTGCGTGTCTATTTAAATAAGTGTCCATATGGTGTCGCTTTACCCCACTATTCCTCAAAGACGAGGGGACATAATATCATGAATATGAATCATACCCCAGTATCACTAGAGGGTTCCACTCTTCTTATAAATGATTCATTCCCTATGGTAAGATAAAAGACATGTGACATGTCCTAGTAGGAGGGATTAACTAAATGGATTGAGGCCCTATTCCATGTCTCGATAGGAGGGTAGCACTCAATGGATAGAACCCATTCTCAGTTATAGAAGGAAGGTTCCATTATATAGATCGATAGAGAACCCTTTCTTTATCCCTAGTGGAGGGTTATAATCTATGAATAGAGGCACAATACACAATCCACTATGGAGTGATCCAATATTTTTTAGATATAGTACTTATTCCCTAACATAGAAATATGTTTCCACACTAATTATCTCGTTGGACCACTACTACTGTATAGCACATCCTAAAGAATAATTTTTCTTGGAAGATCTCACATAATACTTCAAAATCCATTATGAATTACAATATCACATTTTATCTTAAAAACACTAATAACATAATAATCACTTTCCCAAATATTAGTCCAAATTAAGGAGTTACTAGAGGAATTGTTTTTTTGAACAATGGTGGTACATAATGTGTAGGGGGTTCGCAGAGGATGTTGCCTCTCTCCTCTTCATAATCCTTTTTTATCTAGTAAATAGTTCACTACCCATATGGCACCAAATTTTGTGTAAGGATAGTTCATGGAATTTCTCAGAAACCAATGGTTGAGTCGTGTTCTCTTTGTCGTGTTTGTTCCCCTAGAACAATTTACATGTACACTAGCTATGTGCTGGAAAAAAAAATGTTTCCTACACATGTATGTGTTCTCTTGGATAACGTAGAGGGGAACCAGATATAGGTAACATTTCATGTGGGGGTCTTAAATGGTGTGTGATATTTAAATCCACAAAAAAATACATGATTCTATAGCCAAGTGTATACATAATTGGTGTTCTTTAGACTATGTGTCACGTAGTCGGGTGCTTTTATAGAAACCCAGATCTATATCGAGGATCACCGATCTATTATTTCCTTAGAAAATAAAACCTGTTGATAACATAAATCTAGTGTTAAAATATTATCTCCCTTATGAATCTATAAATATTTGTTATGATTCTCCCACACAAAACATATACACCACCATTTTCTCTTAGAGCCTCCTACATGGCATCTTTCTCTATGCTAGAACCCATACCTATGAGTAACATCACCTATATCTTAGAATAATATGAATCCAGCCTAATATAACAAATATTTTCATCAACAATTTCTTTCCATGAATATGGGGGTTTAATCACACTCATTCCTGCTCGAAAATGTGTTATTGTGGCCACAAAGAATATAAGAATGCAGATGAAGAATGATGGGGGAAAATAAGAAACAAATATAAAAAAATTATTAGTGAAGAATTTAAGGACATGGAATATATATTTGGGATCTGGGTGAGAAACTTTCCATAAATCCAAGAACAGTTTAACTCTTATATGAATTCTCATTCAATGTCTCAATTAATGTGCATATAAAATAATACAGATTTGATCGTGCTCAATAAATTAATCATGATGGAGGAATCCAAAAATTTTGATTCCTACATTAAAATTCGATCACTAATTAGGGAGTTACATAGTTTCCAAAAATTGAAAAGGTATTCCGGAATCAATGAACCTCGATTTTCCTGTATTAGGAAGCTCATCATCACCTAATCTCAATCTTCCATCAAGGAATTATAGATTAATCATCCTAAAAGTCTCAGGGATGTGCATCTAAATATGGTGATTAATTATAATAGCATATATAGATAAAATAGTGGTTTAGAAAGTATTATTAATAGATAAAGAAATTAATTAATTAATCCATCGAACATACTAGCCAACGAAAACTGTATATAGACATATCATGACATCAGTCATTAGGTCATTGTGACAACCGTTATGTCATTCCAAAGGTAAACCCCACTATCTAGATTACATTATTGTATCCAAATTATATTTTGATATCTTGTTTAAGAGTTATCAGAATATTTCAAAAAAAAAACATTATGCATTTGATATAACTTATTTTTAATATTTTAATAAAATTATTTTTTATCACATTGACTCTTCAAATCAGTCATCATCTCAGTGCATGGATCCAAAAATTTACATTGATATATTTCAATGCCTTAGAAAAAAAAATTTCATTATTGGAAAATGATGAATAATACCATTATGTATTTTTCATTTTAGTTTTACTTGCGTAAATGTAAAACACCAAATTATTAATTTAGTAATATCCCTTTTAATTCCATCACAGAAATAATACTCATTAAGGAATTTATATATATTAGTATTTCCAGTATGAATGAAAAATAGAGAACTACTAGCTTTACTCAACATCTCAATGTTCAACTAGGAATCACAAGATTGATAAATTATTTTCCCAAATCATAAATCACCTTCTTCCAAAATATTAAAATATAGAAACATACCATTCATAATAGATTCTATCATTTCCTAAAAATAATGATCACCCTATTGATCATTCATAATTGTTTTAGATAAAGTCTATTGCATTGAAATTTAAAATAGATAATATGATGTCCATATATACAAAACATCTAGGATAAAAGTCACCTCGTCATTAACACTAGTATCATGTCACAAACATATCATGGTTTAAGTAGAACTAATTTCTCAACTCAATGCATTGATTATTTTTTAATTATTTTTTATTTTTGTAATGAATATTGCATTCACAATCCTAGATCAGAGTCATATAAAGTATATTTTTTTATATTTTTCTGAGTGAATATATATTTTTTAATTTTAGGACATGTGTATTTTTAACACTTCCCTCCCTGAATATAGTGATGGTTCTTATTTAATTAAATTACAATATTAGATATTTATGTATCATATCTAGGGTAATTTAACTGATAATGTTTCAACTAATGTAATGAATAAGAAATTTCCTGATAAATTTTCATTATGAATAAACCCATTTCATTATATGAATCTTCACTATTGATGAAAATTTCATCATTTATTGATGGAAGGTCCAAAATAGAAGATTTTACCAATCTTTTATTTAGTTCCTAAAAATAATCATCTCATTATTTTTTTGAGATATATTTTAATCCTTTTATAGATACATTTCTCAGTCTATTGAAAATACGAAAATATTTTCAACAAACTTTTAGTAGTATATCGCTCATCCAAAAAAATATTAATATTTTTATATTTAGGGGTCTTGTCCATCAATCAATTTTTTTTTAAAATTTTTTCCAATTATCTCATCTTTATAATTAATATTTTGAAGTATTTAAAACTATTGCATCAAAAATTTACATTTACTAAATTTTTATTGTATTGCCTTATCATATAAGAATTTAAAAAAAATCTATAGGTGTATATCATCGTCATAATAACATTTAAAATATACAAAAATTTATTGATGAAAAAATACCAAAAACATGTATATGAAGTCAAGGAAAACAATATCCATATGTTGGATATGTATAGTGGGTTTATTAGACAACCAAAATGTCATTACTAAAAAATTATATTTCCCATATCAAATTTTAAATGTCGTATTTGGAATGTCATCCTTCATAACAATGATGTTATTCAAATCTATTTGGTAAATGAAAAGTCACTTTCAACCATATGTCTTTTTTAACAAATAAACCATTATATCCCCATGGTGAAGTGCATGGTCAATTGAATCCTTTATCTAATAACTAGTTTAATATCATTCTAAATTATAAATGTCCCACTTGGTCCATTTGATAAAGAATTTGGAAAATTTTCTTAGCATCACGTACAAATTAAAAATTAAAATTAGCCCATTGATCATCAATGATACTATGAAAATAATTTGAAAACCCAACAATGATTTTATTCTTTTTGGAAACACTACTAATTTAAATAGTTTCATTCTTTCCAACCATATCTAAATAATTTCTTAGATTCAGGGTATTTAATCAATGGAATGTAATCATGGAATAAAACATACCTAGAACTAAAATATATCTTAGCATATAAAACTGAAATCTAATCCATACCAAAAATGTAATAATACTACACTAAGTAATGTTTAGTAGGATTTATAGGAAATATAATTAAACTAATAAAAAACCAAATACTCCTATAAATTTTGGTTTCATTAATTCTTCTAATAGTAGTTTACACAGAATGTAATTTAATATTCATGAGGTGATATTCCAAATTCACATGAATATTTATTATAAATAAAATAATTCGATGATCCAGAGTAATACATGGAATGGGAATTATTAAAATACCCATGTAACACAACTTTCAACAATTTATTTGACATCCAATAAATAGCCGTAGTGGTATTAGAATATTTTTTCATACTCTATTGCATTCGAAAAAGAATTTTCTTGCCTGAGTGACTATATTGGTGAACATGTTAGAATATGAATCCAAATAATACCAAATAAAATGCATTAATAATGGACGGATATTAGTAAACCCATTACATGATTCCTTAGGAAAATGTTCATTGAAATCATGGTCCGTATAGACAAATATTTCAGATCAGTAACACTTACCAGATTTGACAATACAATATCCAATGTGTTTTTACCATACTTACCCAAAGATGGGAACATCAATTCCATACCTCTAAATATTATTTTTGTATGTCTCTCTAGGTGTCTCCATCATGAATACTTAATCCCTACATCATTACCAAGAACATAATTGTTAGAAAACTCCATGTCATCATTTTTGTCCCAATGAATTACATTTTTTGTGACATTAAATTATTATATTGCCAAAGATCTTCCTAGGATTTTTTTATGTCTTGAGTAACATATATTAATTTTAATATCAATGTATTAAACAAAATTAAATATTTTCTTCGACATCCCTATAAAATTGGGTTTATAAGTGGAAAAAATATTCATTTTTTCCTTAATTCTAGAATTTGTTTTTCTATCCATAGCCGAACAACCATACAAAAATATTTCTCAAGGATAAAATACATAATTTTTATCCTTTTTTAATAATGATCAAATATCACTACGATATTCTCATCAATGGACCAACATCCATCATATTCATATTTAAAATGATAAATGTAAGGTGGTTCCTTTTGCTATTTTGATCATCTCATGACTTCCAATATCTTTTCCAATGTAATGATCCATCCTTAGGATACCATATATTAGGATTATCTAATAAATTATGGGGATGCTTCATTTGGAAATGATCAACAACATATATGTTCAACCATGGTAGATTACCTTCTTCTATATCATAGATACCACCAATATTAATATATTATGTCCACTGATCTATCATAATAAAAAACATTTTCATACAGATTCCAACAATCCTAGGATGCTGATTCAGATGTATGTTTTTTACTCATTACCATCCCATTATACATTACATGTTTCCTTAGAAGTAAACCAAAATAAAGGCAAATATTTCTGAAGATACATGGTAATAATAAAATTACATATCATTTAAATGTATCAATAATTTATAGTGTTTAAAGGTAATGTGGTTAACATTATCTTAACCTTTTATGTTGACTATAATGAATCAACCTGAAATATTACATAATTTTGGGATTTATTCAATGGTTTAAATATCATACATTTTAAGATATTTTATGGATTAGTGTTTTATATAATTAATTCATAACTAAAACATAAAAAACTATTTAAAATATTTTTTACACTTCTAAAAAGTTTCCATTTTCCACTATAAAACATTAAAAAATTGCATGATTTTATTCCATTTAAAATTATGATGAATTTCATCATGAATCATTAATTTGTCATCCTAATCCTTAATCAAAATAAGTATTTTTATAATATGTTGTATGAGAAAAAATTCTCAGTGTGGGACTAAAATGAATAAACCTATAAGTGCATTGAATAAATGTAATCCCCTGTGAAACTATTAATTAAAAACATACAATATTACTAAGAGAAAATTTCCATTCATTTAAAAAGAGAATTTCAATTTTCATTTGAATGAGTAATTTACGTGAAAATTAATTTTCCCTGGTATAAAATTCATTTTGTTACATTGGTAGATCTTCTCATAAATCACGTACAAAACCCTTACAAATTAGTATAATCATATGGAAAACTGCCAATGTAATTCAATGAATTACATTGTCAGTACCCAATGCATTGGAGAACAATTTGGTCTCACTCATTACATTATTTATAATGGGATATACCAGGTGTTGTTTATTGGTATTCATTGGATATTATATCCAAGAACAACAACGGGAATAAAAAACTTTATGCTTTCACATTGTCATCATAAAATGTTTACAAACCTCTTTTAATATCATATAAAAATTAATATTTGATATAAAATTACATTATCATTTGATAACATATTTTATATAACAAAAATGAAATAAAATTGGAATAAATGATTTCCATTGAAGAAAACATGAATGCTTAAAAAAGAATCCCAAAATTACATAATGTTCATAGCACGGTAAAAATTCATTTTTGATATGTGCATTAAGAATTCAATATTAATTTTGTAATTTTCAATATATTCCATATAAACATGTAAAAGGATAAATTTTAAAAACAATGTAAATATGTGACATTAAATTTACTTTATTATTAATTTATGTCTATATAAAAAATTTTATAATATAATTTTAAATAAGTGGACATGGAAACTAAGTATTAGGAACGAAATCAACAATATATAGTAAAATTTTAAATATCAATATTCTTACATTATAAACATTTAAATCATATTTCCCATTAAATAATGATATTAAAAACTATAAATATCCGGATAATAGGTAAATTCATGATATTACATGTTAAGGGGGAAGTGTAAACTGTTTTTAAAAGAGTATATGATTGTAATATAAAAAAATTCCACAATACAAGGATATTAAGACGAATTCCCATACCTTCAGTCCATAATTTATAATATCTTTATCTTCCTTAATAATAATATTGTGTTAGCATTATACGTTATCGTTCACATTTTCTATGTTTATTATTACTTTTATTTCACTTATCGTTATGGTATATATAGTTACTCAATCAATTATTTTTATGTTAAACGTTTTAACTATATTAAACTTATGTTTTATTAATGACATAGGTAGGATGATTAAGGTCAATGAATAAATTATTTAAAAAATTTAAGAATATTAATAAAAATTAAAATTCCATAATATTTATACATTAATTATGAATTTATATCCAATAATTATAAATTATTTTAAAAATGATATACATTACAATAATGGATATGGTAGGTTGTACGTTCCCAAGAGTAATGATTCCATTTTTAAATGATCATTCTGGAAATTAGTGCAGTTAAATGTTATCCTTAAAAAATGATAATAACAATATATAGAACAAATTAATTTTTTAAATAAATTTAAATCTATCATCCTTTTGGTATGGTGATGAATATATGGTCACATTTCTTCATGAAAGCATTAGACCACATGTTCACGAACGACGTTAATATATCATATTGAGTGACAATGTAATAAATGAAAGGGAACATTATCATTTTAGAATGAATTATATGTCATGAATATCATTATTAATACATTTATAATACATGAAGTTATTATATTTACCCTTATTACCTTCCATGTAATGTGTTAATGCAAATGAATGCAATACCTTCCGGAGGCGGTAGTCCCTCATACACAAAAAGGAAATTATTATATACAATATAGAATGTAACAAATCAAAAAATATATATACAATAAAATTAATAAAGAGGTATAATTATGTTCTTAATATCATATATATATATAATTTATATCCATCAGAATACCTAATAGTTATAGGTGGTATTTAAAAAATGAGTGACATCAGTTCATAAAGTTGTACATGTGAACCATGGTTTTATTAACCATTTTATTGGAGATGAGAAAAATTTATGTTCTTCCATTATTATAAAAACATGAAATTATATGTTATATAATTATTTTATTTTATATTAATTGTTTATTTATAATTTATGGGGGTGTAAGAAATAATAGAAAAATGCTTATTAAATAACATGACCTCCTCTTCAGGTAACTCCTTTTGGTTTCCATGAGAGGCCTTCCATTATTATATTTATGCAAAAAATAAGGATTTTATGATGAGATGATGGATACAGAAAAGTTATTTATGAAAATATTGGATGAAGAATGGGGTTTTATGGGGATAAGAGTGGAAGAGAGTCGATGTCCTTTAATATGTGAGTTGAGAGGCACACATTTTTTTAAAATAAATTCCACCAATGTTTTTTGGCATCATAAGGATCTAATAATTGACCATTATTGATAACAGATGATATAATGATAAATTATGTCAATCAACATTAATCTATACATGTGTTTTGGTTATATTAACATTTATATTTTTTGTTTACTCTTGGAAAAACTATAATTACAATAAACACAGAATTTAAAATATTTTTCTTCACTTTTTATTTTCATTAAAAATAATGTAGAAATTATTATAAAAAGAAAATTAATATTATGAGAAATATGAAATCCATTTAAAAATTATAAATTCACAAAATTTGAAAAAATATAATTTCAAACATAAATCCATAGACGAGATGAAAAAGAAGGTTTTCAAGGAGAGTATTTTTTTATCAAAAGATAAATTCTATATAGACTTTATGATCCATAAAAATCATTTTATTAAAATAACTTAAAATTTATTTTAATAAAATATATAAATTTAAGGTAAATAATTCACCATTATGGTTTAATTTAATTAACTAAAATTGTGTAACATTAAGCATATCGATGTATTTTTAGAAGAATACATTTTTTATATCCTAAAACTTTAAACAAAAAACAATCATACAATTTATTAAAAATTAAATAAATTAATTAAATATTAAAAAATAATACTTAAGATGCACGAAATCATATTCAAAACATATTATGTGTTTTAAATTTCCTATGTTATTTAAACCAAATGACATTTTTAATAAAAATGTATATTAATTATAATTCAGTATATACCACATTTTTTTAAAAAATTAAAAAATATCACAATAACTATTTTTAGATATTATTATTTAAAAATGATATTACTTATCTGAAATTATAATTTTGAAAATTATAAAAAAATGGTAAAGGAAACGAGTTTAGAAATAACTATTTCATTTTTTATTTATAAATTACATAATATTTTTATAACTAAAATTACTATTTTATTCAAATTAATAAATATTAAAATTAATTATTCCATCATTATCTTGGGTGATAAATTATTTATTATAAGGTCCTTAGGACTTTCGAGATTGATGATTCTAGATCATATTCCCATGAATTGTCTGTCTCTTCATTTAAATCATCAGTTGATAATGTAAGTTCAGATATATATCATTTAATTTTTAATTATTTATTTCATATATTCATTTTATAATATTTTTCCTTATTTTAATATTTTCATATATTTTGATAATCATCCATGTACCATTATATAGAATTTTATTTATACTAAATGGTTGTATTGGGATTCAGTTACCATTAAATTGAATCATCACCATTTCAAGATCTATGTTTTATTTAAATAAATCTTCTTTTAATTATAATTTTACTTAAATTATAATGTTTCATATTATTAACTATTTTTTGTGTTTGTAGTCTCATATTTATAATATAACATGACCTTCCAAATTAGAGGCAAGTAAGGCAAGAATGCATGAGTGTTTCTATTAGTTCAACAAAATCCCTAAATGAAAACTATGATGAAATATTCTTAGAAAATATTTGATTACTCATAATTGTGTCATTAAACTAACTATATCCCTATCTATTATTGGGAGGGATTCTGCAGCAACTAGATATGTGGGACATTCTATCAAAACTATAATTTAATTGAAAATGATCTATGGTGGAAGGATGTCATGGATAGAGATGGGAGTCATACTTTATGTGTACATAATATGAAGATGGAAAATAACATTGATTATTAATTTATATATTTATATGATAAATTTTATATAGAGTACATCTGATCCTATTTTTAAAATGTGTGATCTATATCATTATTAATATCACATTTTTTTAATATATATATATATATATATATATATTAAAATTATCAATTTATTGTAACTTTTTTATTGAATAATTTTGGAATAGATACTTATCGCATATCAGGGAGATTTTGGGTTAGTTAATGGGTGTGGATGATAAAGGCTTATGCTTGTCATGATTTCGAGATGTGTCCTAACTATTAGAAATTGAGAGAGATAACATGGAGGATTGGCTAATCAGTATTGGTTCATGATCAACACTGGTTAGTTATTATGGTATCAAAATGATTTTATCATCTTTGTTGATGAAAGAATGTTTAGAATCATCATTTTAGGATATTTTTTTGTGAGAATGAGTGTTCAGGCTAAGAAAATATAGACATTGTCCAAACGATAGAAAAATTAACATCAGATGTTTGAGTAACTAAAATCCCATGACATAATCCAAGAATAACTATGAGGACTCATACCCTTTATTCGGATAATGATCAGTCAGCCATAAAGTCATCCTTCAACTGATCCCCCAATGTGAAGATGTAAATTTTATTTTTTATCAGATTTATTGCATATAATTTTTTTAATAATATTTATTATCATTGTTTTTGTTTTTTATATTGTTTTTAGTTGATTAATACAGTTAAAAAAGTAAATACTAATTTTTTATAACTGATGACGGATTTTCCTGGCTATTTTTACAAGAACAAAATAATTTATGATAGAATTCAACTTCATCACAAATATATATTGTCATTAATTTTTTAATTTATTAATAAAACATATTCCATGTCACCATATTAAAGAATACCATTTACGAAAATACTAATTACAACAATATTTTTAATGATGTGTTATTTATGATAGATAAATTTTTTAGAGGACATTTTTTATAAAAGTAGTGTATTTACAATGAAATTATTGTGTATCAAATTCAATTATTTTTTTTATTTTTAAGAGAATATTTTCCATTTAAATCTCTAAACCATACACTCTAACCCTTATTATTCTACACCTATGAGGACGTGTGTTACCAGGGTTTGTTTCATATGAAACATGGGTCCTTACACTCACTGGATATCATGTAGACAAAACTATATATTCACAATGGTTGTTAAATTATAACATGAACCATAATAATTCATTATGGGTCCATTCCATATATTTTGGTTCAATGAAAAAATAATAATGTGAAGTTGTTTATTTTGGGACTAATAACTATGTTCCTAGGGGAATTGATTGATAAGGATTTGTGGGTATTCTTATTAAATCCATTATCATGTAATATTATAGGCTATCCAATGCAAATAAAATTTTATCTAGATTTAATTATATTATATAATATTGATTCCATTTTATAAATTCATTATTAATAGTGAAATTTTAAAAAAAAATTAAAATTTTAATGTTATGGTTTGTAGGGATTTTTTACAAACATATATGGGGATCTAAAATGAAATTAAAAAAAGATTTCTTTTTTAAATAATTGATTGTTTTTTCATTAGAAAATGGGGTTTTTTAAAAAATTATATTAAAATCATAAATATAAATATTAAGGATAATTTTTCGTGGGAATAATTTTTTGGGAAAACATGTTTCTTTTGGAATCATGTTTAAATTCTTGGGAATCAAAACATATTGGATTCAACTAACCATGTAGAATTGTTGGATATTACCAAATAATGGCTTGAAATAACCATTTTTGATCATCTGAGAGGGTGATGAATAATTGCAGGTACACAATTATAATACTTGTTCTATATTGTGTTTTGATGCATGTTTGATTATATTTTAATACACATGTTTCCCTAAAGTATGAAAAATTGTTTTATTTGATAAAAATAAGAGGATTTAATATATTAGAAATTATGGATTCTCATGTGATAATTCCTAGAATATAGTATTTATTAATTAACGGATTATCCATTGTCATCAATAATATGGTTATTAGTGTGAAATCATACTTTCTTATCTACCAATAAAAAAAATTCAATAATGGACATATAAACTCATAATATACTATTCCATTGCATTTATAATATATTAACCACTATTATTGGAAATCGAAATACCGATGTGAACGTGTTTAAGCATGAAATGGGCTTCTCATTTTTAATATGGAAATAGATTTTTTATTAATAAATTATTTCATTACAATAATATAATATTCAACCACAAGACCTTAGGTTCTTCACCAAGATACAATGAAAAATGTACACTATACCATTACCATAATTCGCATCACACGAAACGCATTAAACATTACAATTTTACCCTCTCTTAAATCCCTAAACAAAAATAATAAACTGTAAAACATAAACTGAATCACTACTCATTTTCTTATATTCCTTTGATTACTCCAGGATCTCATTCCACAATCTATTTTTGATCACTAACTGAATCACCCCCAAATATTATTTAATCATAAACCGATCTTACTCCTGAAAAAATATTAAAAAAATTAAATACAATAAAGACTAAAGAAGACAATAATAAAATGGATGTGAATTCAAACATGAATTTAATCTCTCATCCCAAGAGAAAAATGATAATGATTAGGAATTATTATAGATAAGATAATTTTCTTATGAACATTGAAAAAAATAAAAAACAATGAAACCTACCAAATTATTTTTAAATAAGATACATATAATAAAGATTCAAAATATGTGTATGGTAGAATACGACAAAAGCAGGATTAATCAAACATGTGTTTAATAAGATATAATATACCCTCCAAAAATATTCTACAATTGATAAACTATAGTCAATGTAAAACATTTCATAATAAAATAGTTTTATGATTTCAAATCATTCTGTTAAATCAATATATAATTTAATGGAATGAATTGAAATAAATATATAATAAACCGTCCATTTCAAATCCACTAACAGAACATATAAATCTCCACCAATAAACTATTAACCTAAAGTTATGTGTTTTTATTTACACGTATGTTGGACTTATTTACATTCCATTATAATATAAAAATATTAAATAATGATATATAGAGAACAATATATAAAAATTAATTATAGGTAAAGAAAAATCACAACTCATGTGTGAAATTAACTTATATAAAATGGGGAATAGATCAATTTATAACATCAAAAATACATAACAAACATTCATTTTACATAAATATATGTGTAAAAATGATTCAAATAAACTTTAATACATTAATATAATCATGTATATTTCATAATAATATAATAATGAATATTATTATATGTTTAGTATAAGGAAAAAATAATAAATAATTTATAGGACTAGTCACTCTAATGAAATTTGTGTAGAATAAATATCATAATAATCAATTTTATAATTTATTTACGTCTTTTGAAATGGGTATGTATTATAATGATTTATTAAATATTAATTATTTTTTAGGGAAAATTTAGATAGTTAAAAGAAATGAATATTCAAAGAATCACTGTAAAATTTATATATCACAATAAAACAAAATTTTAAAATTTTAAAATATTTATAAAAATATACACGCAAATTTCAAGAAATAATCATTTAATAATATAATATAAATCGTATGTCAAGAAGTAGGCTTTTCATAAGAATAACATTTATAAAAAAATCTGGTTGAGAAAAACAAGAACTATAACATATTAGGGATATTTTAAATACCTGAAAATCAAAACGTATTTACATGTAAAGGAAAAATCATATTTCATTAGTTATTTATGAAAATTATTATTTAAACCAATCACAAAAAAACAATAAATATTCAATTGTTTCCCAAATTAAAAAAATTGCGAAATTCTTTTACTACAAAAAATCATTATTTTAAAAAAAATAGATTGACATAATAATTCATTAATTCAAATAAATAATAAAAATTGTGTCACATAATGATAAAATGATCTTCTTTAGTTAAAATTTGAATAAAAATCAATATCTCAGTATTCTTGGTTTTATTTCTTCATCATCTAGTAAAATATATAATGAAATCCCAAACTAGAAGATGAAGATATCCACACAAAAATCTAGGGATATTGATTTTTAATATATGTGAAGACGAGGATGATCATTATAACTATATGTATCACTTTTTAAATCAAGATACAAAATGTTAAAATAATATTGACATACCATCATTGTCTTACTATAATTCTTACCAGTGGAATATAAACCATAATCTGTATGATGATGGGAAGATGTCCCATAGCATTCTAAACACATGATACTGAATGGGAATTAAATTTTGGGAACCATCCTCCCGAATCATCCTTTAGGTTCTAATGTTATAAGATAATGTTATTTCACATATAAATTCACCATGGATTTTGAGGTTGGTATGATGATATACTTCAATAGGTGGAGAAATTAAATCATGACGACATTAAATGAATAGGGGTGGGGAGGCTACCAAATTGGGAAAATCAAGAGGGATGTGAGGGTGATAGAGATGAGCAAGGACGATTTCAATTAAATGGGTTTTAATATTTTGTTGGTGAATATCATGTGAAAGATGAACTCTTCTATAGGATATGTGGGTGCTTAAAGTTAGGTGTTCGAGAACAAACTGCATCTAGAAGGGTGATCTGTCGAGCCAATAATATATAAGAAAGAGAAGCTGGATCGGTTATTATATTCAGTTCAGTGTAACTCTAATGGGTATCTGCCAAAATTTCCATAGACACAAACATGCCACCTAACAATGTGGTTAGAAATAGTGATTTAAATGAATTTTCTCATCCTTATCCCTTATCCCTTATTCCACCTTCCTCCACTATATTCCTTCTACATTGTTTTTAATGAATTAAATCTATAAATTATAACAAAAATGAATAATAAATATATTAATATTTGAATGTAATATCTCATCCAAATGACACGGTTCATTATGGGAGATGATGGGTTGAAGGGGAAGAAATCCTATTTTAGGGAAAGAGTACACATGGAAGATAAATTTATTAGATGGAAGAATGAAATATAGGATATTAAATAAATATTTATATAAAGGAAAAAATTCCACCAATATTAAAAATATTGAACATGTCACACCATGGTAAAATTTTTATACCACTGGCCACCTGATGGAATCTCATTCATTTTATCCTACATGGGATCAAACAAAGAATTAATTTAAAATATATTGAGTGCATATTGAATTACTATAGAAACCATGTAAAAATAACATTTCTATACAAACACTAAATTATAATACAATTATTTTATAAAAAGAACAAAGTATCTAATATATCAACATAACCATACTAGAGAACGAAAAACGAGAACTCCCTATATCTTGTGCAATATTGATCTATGACAACATTTTATGAATTAAATGAAGTTCAAACATGCTCATATATTTAAAAAATTTCATCCATTTTAAATGTTTTACTCCATCCACCTCAACCTCATCATCGATTTTTCCCTCCTAGGGTAAAATGAAATGAATCCCTATATTTTCGGACCTCTATGGCGGTGAATAAAGCATGTAATTATTTTTTACTCCATATAAACTCACTCAACTAATATTCTCTTAGTGATAGTATATTATTCCCTAAATTGATGTTGAGGCCATGTAATTAGATGTTAATAATGATTTGGGCAAGTAAGGTACCATGGGTGGAATTTCCCATTGTAATTAACTATCTCATTCATGGGGGCCTTAAAACATTTTCCATCCTTTTTGCAATCAGAGGACCACATACTCATCCTTACCATCATCTTAGAGTTCATGGAACTAGAGTGTATAGATGGATAGTTCTCCATTAATTATTTACATAATTTTGATATAATGTGTTTTTGAAATACTATGTATTAATGAAAAAATGATTTTATGACCATTTTTTGAGTTTGGAGGTTATTTATTTGAAATGGGAATTCAAAAAATATTTTGGATATAAATATTTAATTTTGATGTTTATAAGAATAACCGTTATTCATAGATAATTTTCACATATTTTTTTGGGGAAATTCCTAATTTTATAGGTGGAATATCAATAAAAATCCAACATTTACGGGATTTGGAAGTTTCATTATGTTTAATTTTTAGTATCCTAATTTTTCTTAAATATAAATGTAGCATTGATTTTTTGTTTTATTGAAATATAAATTATGGAAATATATTATAAAAATTATTGTTATGTTTTTATAATTATTTTTCACATTTAATGTAGTAATTTTCATGTTTTTTTATTTGTGTTTATAATTTCCCATGTATCAATTTTCATATGTTGTAGAATTCCAATAGAAAAATATTAGCCCCATTATAGTTTAATATTATTACTTCATTGTCATATATTATTATAATTTTTCAAACATGTATGGACTTCACATATCCATATCACAAGGGGATTCATGTAGCGAAATTTGGAGCTTTTCCATAATTAATTTATCACGAGATACACATAGCTCATCTAAAGCCTTAAAATTACACATTTATTAAAGAACCCACATACTTGTTTTCAAAATATGGATAATATGAACTCTTGTAGAATAAATCCTTTTAATTGATCAACTATGGAAGCTCTAAGGAGGCGTAAACTGATAAAAATGCCTTCAAATCCACCACTGAGGACTCTATTAAAACAAGCCAAGTCGCAGTCTCAAGAGCCGATCCACGAGTAAGACTAATGAACATAAACAACATTCCACCCCCATTATAATGATTCAAAATATAAATAAATCGTAACATATTAGATAATATGTTCTAAAAAAAACATCTGGTCGAGCCTTCATAGAGAATACTAATGAATATACCTTCATGGTTGTAGATCTGTTCTGACTGATACTAATTATGTTATTCTATCTCCACTATTTTTTTTATTTTTAAGAGAGGACAGACCAGATACTTATTTTTTCCTATTTTATGATGTACCATGATCCTGAAAATATCTAAAATGAAACAAAATAATCCAATGATAATGAAGATGTTGATGTGACCTGATGATAAAATTGGTACAAGCCATATATTTTAATCCTCTTTTGGTTGAATCATGAGGGTTCAATATCAAAATTATCTCAATCATATAATACTTGACCATGATAAAGTGTTCCCAGACCATATAGTAATGAATTTGAGGAACTGAAATGGTAAATTTAAAATGACACAAAATTATCCTATCTGTATCGATGATGTTTCGTTTGAGTTCATGGGTAGCTGACATGATGACAATATTTTCATTTCTGTGATGAATAATACGTATTTTTGTGATTTTATTTCTTCATATTGAATCACGGTTTGATTATTTGAAATATAGAATGTTTTGGTGAGGTGATTCATACCCTTAATTTTTTATTGTATTTTATTGATTCAATAAATCATAGGTGTTTGGATAATTTTTTTCATTGAAAAAACATTGTCGATGATACTCATAAACATGGGGGGATTATGCTACCAAAATATGGTTCTAAAACATGTAATCATTTATATGATTTTTTATTAATAATTTATTGTTAATTGAAGGAAAATTCACACAACATGAATATCATGGAGAATCCATATAAAATTACAGAGTACTGATAGAATATTTAAATTAAGAAAATACAACAATCCAAGAGTTGTGAGGACCCATATGTGATATTAGAAAAATTCATGTTTGATGAAAATATATTTTTTAAAGGAAGAAACATAACTCAAAATGGATTCGCTTTTTCTGAGGCCATTATTTAACATAATATAGGGGAAATAGTAAGACAGAAGTTAAATAAATCAAAAATCCTTGGAACTGTGGCACGAGTGATGAAAAATATCCGAAATTAGAGATTAATCATTAATTATGCCTCCCAAATACTTACATTTACTATCCCATTAATTCAATTAAATACAGTTTTTCTATTGAACTCAAATATTTTTTTTGTCTACATTATTAAAGGTATGTTAAATTTTTCAAATGTGCATCTTTTTTACATCACTCAATTTCTTTATTACTCGATGGATTCTATGTCATTAAAATTGCGTGGCCAAATGATTTTTATAAATATTACTCTATAATTTGTCTTTCTTAATTAATTTAATGTCTTAGTGTTATTTAAATAAATATATTCATGATCTATTTCTACAGAAAAATGGTTTGTGACTTCAATGAAAATTAAAACTCTAATTCGAAATCTCTCAATGATTTAATCAATTAAAAATGTGGAAATATAAGTATCTCGTATCTTATCAAATATTTTTTTCATCAAATTTTTAATGAATAAAATTCATCAGTTATTTTTATCTATTGGATCCTATTATATAACATAATCTATCACATAATTCCTGTCACATCACTATTTTTTTGTAGTTTTTATATATGGTTGTTTTTTTTCATTTTATGGGACACAACTTGAATATTTGTTTGACATAACATCCATTGGACTAATTACTATATGTATAAAAGTAATTTATTTTATCATGTTTAATAACACTTGTATCAATGGATTTCCATAAATTTTCCTTTATAAGACTTAATTTATCTTATCTTCATACCATCACAAATGGACTCTTAGGACATAGATTGGTAGAGACTATCAGGATATATAGTAATTTTAATGTATCATCAAATATATAAATATTTCATCCATACTTACTATCTCAACACTTAGGTAATGTTATTTCTATGTTCATAAATTCTTAGTATATGATTTTATGTTTTCTTGGTGACATGATTATATAGTGTGCGGTAGAATGGTTTGAATCTCATTTATTGGTTGATGGAGATACATGAGTGGAAAGAACATAAAACAATGATATTGTAGCTTTATCTCTCTAGAACAATTAATCATTATATAACCTGGTTATTTTGAGGATAGTTTGGATTCTTAGGAATACATTTATTTTTGAGGATGTATATAAAATTTAATTAAAGAAAATATTCTAGGAAAATATTAATTAGAGATAAACCTTCCTTTATTATTACATCATTTTTTCTTCATAAGGGTTGGGCCATCAGTCTCCTTTTAAAAATATCTATACATTTCATCCCAATAGAGTTTATCTATTAAATTTCATATCTAGAGTTTTATAGTTATACTTATTGAAGAAAAATATTTCAGTTGATTGATGATCAATCATATTCATGGACTATTTGGGAAATAATTACCTCTACTTATGATATTCCATGTAGGTGAAAAGTCAAATCATCTATATATTGTTTCATTTAATACTATATTTTCTATGAGACCACTGATTGGTGTCTCCCATATTTGTGTTAGCTCTTGGAATGTTCATATATTTCAATTAGTTATAAGATGTATTCCTATATATTCAACTCATGTTTATATAGAAGTATGTGTAATGGTTGATGTTTCTCCAAACTTATATACTTTTGACATTAATCTAGTGAATACTTTGACATTTTTTTCTTCACTAGTAATACTTTTCAAGACCCATTACCCAATTTTCCTTCATATTTATGACCCATATACTCCCACAATCATGATCCTCATGTGATTCTAGATATTCCCCTTGTATGAGACACATGGTTCCCTTCTAAGACTCTTATAACAAGTCCACATTCTTATGTTGTAGGTTGTTCTATAAATCCCTCGTAGTTGGTTTTGGTGAATATGTTCCTCATGTAAGAATTCATATATGGGATTTCCCTATTTATGGAGAATCATGAGGGGCTTTTTCCCCTATGATTATTTGGATTTTGATTAACTTCTCACCCAAGTCATTTGAATTAATAGATATAGAAGCTGATAATGATTTCAAATGATCTCCACCTTAAGGCCTTTAGAGGATATATTATAAGGGGTCATCTATTAAAGGATATATGGTATATTGATATGTATCAAGATCATGGTTGAATTATAGGGTTTCCTACTTCAATAATGGTATTTAGAAATACATCCAGGATCCAAACTCAATTTGTAATGGTTTCTATGATAATTTGTAAATCTCCTAGAATCAGTTCCCTAGAAAATTGTGATTTTCTCGATATTGACTTATTTTCCAATAATGACCTTATTATCACAGTTCAGTAACCAATTTAAAATAAATGAGAGCGAATTTTTTTTCTATAACACTCTGTGATGAAAACATCATGATTTCAATCTTGAGGAATAACCACATGTATTTATTCAAAAAAATAATCTAAAAGTACAATTCATGTACTCCTTTAATTATTAAATTCAAGATCTATCAGATGGTATTTGTCTAGTGATTTCAATTATAGTATTTATTTGGAAGAGAAGTGAAGTTAAAATATGTACACTTGAAATGAAATTAAAGACATTAATTATTTTATATCATGATGAAACTTGTTAGAACTCATATTTTTTATGGATAAATATACATTTTATTATAATATATAGGGACTATTGGATTTGGAGATTTTTTTAAATGCTTATTCCAAATGAATGAGAAATCATTTTTCCATAACTCGTCCAATTACATAATGGATATTGATTCATCAAACCACTCTATAATTATCATGAATTATCAAAGTGAAAAGGAATATTGACATATTTATTTTACACAAAATAATTTCCCAATTAAATTGATTACATATAGGTGATTCGTGGGACGTCGAATATCCACTCAGCTAGTCAATCTTGTTCTTCCTTTCCCAAAAAACACTAGAACCATAAAATTAAAATCATGTAATGGAGGTATTACCCCATAAATTTCAAATCCCTTATAGAGGATATTAAATATAACAATTACTAGACAGATATTACATTGTATGAGATATATAAAGAAAATAAAATTATCAAGTTATAAAATAAATAAAACTCTATAATCAAATATGATATTATAGTAGGGAAAAATCATCTAAGAGGTCTAAATAATTATTATAGAAATTTTGATATAAAAATATACTTATTTTAAATCATCCATCTATGAATTCACGTTCATTGGAAGCATCATCATGAATAATGTGGATGTATCCTTCACTAGTGATATTTGGTGGTAAAACCAGAGACAGTATAATTCATCCATAAAATTCATATCAGTTATTTGTTTGGTAAGAGAAGGAAGGAATCAAGGATGAGCAATATGAAAATAATTTCATAACATGATTCTGTAGGGGGTAGGTAATCCTATTAATATTACTATGGATTTAACTCCCCACAATGAAATAAATCAATAATATTATATGTATTCTCAATCATAAGAGATCGCTGAGAAATGATTATTTCCCAAGATCAATTTAAAAGATCACTTGGGAGATTATAAAAAGTTAGGTCATTGAGGAAGATAATAAATAAATCATTGGTGGAATCTCTTTCATTACATATGTTCCAATATGCTGATACTCATAAATATTTTGCAACAACTATGAACATTTCAAAATAATCGACCAATTATAATATATAATTTATAAAAAAAAATTAATTTTTCAAATCTTGAATGATAATATGTCTCATATTCATCTATGTATTTTTTGGTAAGAACAAAATATATTTATTAAGGGGATGACTATAAAATATTATCCATGACATAAATAATAGATTGTTATATGTTTTAATTTTACGGTAGTTTTCCTAAAAACCATCTCAAAAAACAATATATAAAATGGAAATAATCATATGCAATGGAAGAATATTTTATACGTCATGATATACCATCAATTAATAGAGTTTATTTGTTACATTTTTAATGAAATAAATATTCTTTATGATATGATATTATCCAAATGGGAATGTAATTAAATTTCTTCATATTGACATGAGGGAATAAACACAGTGTCCATATATGTTCAATCCCATTTTCTATTTTTATGACTTTCCTAGTAGGAACATCAACAAGACCATTTCTAATGGGAATATTGTTTTTATCAAATAAATATATAGGATCAAGGATATATATCATCTATTTTTAAAGGAGGCATGATATTTTTCATTAATTGAATGAAAATATCCATTTAAAAATTCGTCGAAATTGTTTAGACATCTACTATATATACTAAAATAGGCTTCCTCAAACTTACATGTCACCCTACCATGCAGCCACGATACTTCTTTTTTTCCATAGCTTCCTCCATTATCGAGAAACCCTCAGCAGTGAAGCTCCCCCTCCCCGTTCCATCCAAAGTAACCTCCATCTTGGTTTCTCTTCATTTGTAGATCCCGCTTCAATGGCCCCCTTCAAGAATGGCATCTCCATTTTCAATCGCCTCCATCAAGAATCACAGATCCATCATCAATCACAGATCCCCTTGATCTAAGTTTCCTATTCAATCATGTTTTACTACTCCATCAACAATCGCAAATCCCTCTTACATATTGGTGTACTCTTCAATCACCATCCTCTATCACGAACAACAGATCTATCATGACCAAATTGCGGGGGAATCTTGGTACCTTCATCTACATGTGCATTTGTCTTCTTTTTCACAGAACCGTCTATCTCTCCCTCTTCGGCTAGGTGGCAGACTCAATCCATCAACACTTGCATACAAGCGTCCATTTTTCATTGCGTACGAAGATCTATGGATTTTCTTCTCCCACAACAATCATCACGAAGTAATTACCTTTGGATCATGATGTGTTTTTATCTTATGTAACTCTCTGTTAGCTTCAAAACCTAGAAACTAGATGTATCTTCCACAACTAAGGCTACCATGGTAAAGTATTACACCAAAAAAACACCACCATTATTTCTATGGTATTTTATTGACATGATGAACTACTTATCCCTATTATTATCTCAGAAATTATATGTAACATTTGATTTATTCAGTATCAAACTATTCGGACTGTATATCCACATCATGTGGGTGATTATTTTTTAACAGAACTTAAAAAATAGTCTGCATTCCCTACTGCTATGTCAACATAAAAAAATGGATGTCTATTTCTAATGCAATATCTTCAGACCTATGAAATGGTCATGCAATTACACACCCAAGGATCTCTTCTTCACGTGCGAAAACATCTAAGAGCATCAACATTATTAAATTTTGAATACGCGTTGGTATTTAGATTCCATTATCTTTTTCCAATCAAATTATTACTACCTTCCATTATCCTATGATTATAGTTCAATGAGTATCCTCAATTTTCATGTTTTCAGCTGAACATGAACCATCAGTTTATCTGGGGGCTTTTCCTTTCAAGAGACAATAGATAACCGAGGTCTAGAATTTTGGCTCAATTTATACTTGAGATTTGGTAAGCTTCTGAAACATTGTTTTAATTTTTTAATAATATTTACATACCAAGTTTACTTTATACAATAGTTACAACTTCTATTGGGTATTATGTGGGACAATACCAATTCTACAAAAATGAGTTAATGTTGGAAATGTCATTACTACTAATTCAGACATGTATATTCAGTATTTTCATATTGTAGGAAGACAGTGGCATAGAGAAATCCCTTTTGAAAAAAATCTTCATGGGTCACCCTGTAAAGGGTATTCTAACCCATTAAGCCATGAAGCCCGATTTGGGGAGGCCAAACCCATCAAATTGTCCCTATTTTTACTCTCATTCCCTTAATTTTTTTGTCTCCAACACAAGAGGGATTATGAGGGGTGATAACTATGTTTTTGTCCCCACTCTCATTCCTAGGTAAATTTTTAAAAGTCATCACTATTAATTTATGTACTTATATTATGTATTTATAGATTGTACATGTTGAATGTTTTTGTATCTTTATATTGTTGTTTTCGGGATTTCTCATGGTTGAAATTTTTGTATGTGTTATAGCTAGTTGATTGTTAGTTTTTCATTTTGGATTTTTTTTATGTAGGACGTTTTTTATAATGGATGGTTTTCGTGACATCCGGGATGGCTGTCATGGTGAATGTTTTGGTATCAGTTTTTCTTTCTATATGTTTTCAATTAATCTATATATTACTTATACTGGAGGTTATTGATGGTGGACATTTTTTATGATTTATTAGCTTGGTTTTTTCTTGCTAGATGGCATTTAATGCAGGAAGTTTTGTTATATTTGACATTTTTCATATTTCTGGATGGGTTTCATGCTGGACATTACTCATTTAAGACATTTTTCCTTCTATTAAATATTAAATGATTATAGTTTTATTTATTTATTTTCTAATTGTTTCTCTGTATATGTGAACAATAGGAATTTCCAATGAATGCAGGTAATTTTTCATAAAGTTGTATATTTAACCTATATATTTTTCCAACATACGTATACAGGCAATTTGTCTTCAATATAGACTACATTGTGTAATTTTTTTCATAAAAATAATGAAACATATGTGTTATAAATTCCCCACAATTTTTTCCAGTGTGTATGTTGATGGGGATGTGCTTTCATGTTTATCTTCAGGAAAAGATGGTGACTTAGAGGGAAATCATATAAAAGATGAATTTTAGCTCACCAGTGTAATTTTTAACTCAGTTGTTGCTCAATAGAATAACCCAAGGTCCCACTCCTCAATTTATGATCAAAATTTGAAGGCATTTAATTTCTTTACAATTTCTATATTGGAGTTCAATTTATATGTTATCTGTGAATATTAAATTCTTTTATAATTTTTCAATTTATGTGGGCAATTTTATGAAATTTTAAAAAAGTCAACAATCATGTGTTTTATTATTTTGTTATTTTATAATTTATCATTCAAACATGTCCCTTCATTAGCATATTTCAAACTAACACATAAATTTTGTTTGTACCCAAAACCAACTCATGTTACAACGATAAATTTTAATAGCTTATCAATTATTTATACTAAAGCAGGCTTCTTCCTACCATACGTGTCACTCTCTCCATCCTCCATGTAACAGTCCAATTTCCCCCTGACTATTCCAATTTTTTCGTGCAACACTGTCAGCTAACCCCACGCGCGCTCTCCTCTGGCTCCATCTCGAATAGGGTTTCACTGATACCACCATTCCCGAATAGGGTTTCATGACTATTCCATCAATATTCTTACGACACCATCGGCTACCACTATTCATCAAAACAACGACCCTTCACATTCTTCCCTTTTTATGTTATCTGTGAATATTACATTCTTCAATAATTTATATTTTGTGTCCATCCTATGATATGTAAATAATTCACCAATAGAAAACATTTTTGATGGATTTGGTGTTTTTTCAATGCCTATTTGTTTGTAATAGATACGCTAAAGCATGTGAGTCTATACAAAGGTGGTACTTATGAAGGTTTTGGTACAAGTCCCTCCAATAGAGGTTATATTAGCATAATTATTCCATTAGGTGGAGGGGAGGGAAGTGTCTGGGCTGGGGGTAGGGGATGAGAGGGGAAGAACTGGGCAGGGGTGAGGGGCATGGTGGGGGATGGGGATAGGAAGGGGGATGGGGCGGGGAAGGGTGGAGTGCTGGGTAGGGGGGAGGGACTTGTGGGGGAAGGGTCTATGCAGGGGGGAGGAGGTGAGAGGGGAAGAACTCGGTAGTGGGGGATGGGATGAGAGGGGAAAAACTGGGAAGGGTGAGGGTGATGGTGGGGATGGGGCTGGGTAGCGGGGATAAGGTTGGGTACGGGGGCTGGTGGGGGAAGGGGATGGGCAGGGGGAGTGGATGAGTGTGGAAGAACTAGGTAGGGGGAGGGTATAGTGGGGGATGTGGCTGGGAAAGGGGGATATGGCAGGGCAGGGGGAGTGGTGGGTGGGGGATGGGGCTGGGATGGGGGGAGGAGATGAGAGTTGAAGAACTGGGCATGGTGGAGGGGGCTGGTGGGGGACGAGGTTGGGAAGAAGGGATGAGGCTAGGAAGGGGGGAGTGGCTGGTGGGGGAAGGGGTTGGGTAGGGGGGAGGGATTGAGAGTTGAAGAACTGAGCAGGGGTAGGGGCTGGTGGGGGATGTGACTGGGCATGGGGGATGGGGCTAGGCAGGGGGATGGACTGGTGGGGGATTCTTCTTGGGAGGGGGATGGTGCTGGGTATGGGGAGATGCTGGTGGGTGAAGGGGCTGGGAAGGGGGGGGATGGGATGATAGTGGATGAACTGGGCAGGGGGAGGGGGCTGGTGGGGGATGGGATTGGGCAGGGGGATGGGGCTGGGCAGGTGGGAGGGGCTGGTGGGTGATGGGGCTGGGCATCTTCCTCTATTTCAATGTAAATGATGTCAGATAAGATAGAGAAACACAATTTTTCATAAAGGTAATGCATCTATATTAATCTACAATTAATTTCATGTTCATAATAACTTCCCATTGTATATTTCATATTAGACATTCAAAATATTAATTATTATCAATTTTCTACCCAATTGTGGATTGTGTTTTAATTTTTTTCTAGGAATTATTAATGGTTGTTTTTTTATAATGTTGCAAAACATGATTGGTATTTTGTCAGTCACTCTCCTGTTGTAAGTGGGTCCATTGCAGGAGTCCACTAGATTGCAACTAAAGAGATCTAATGGATGGATGGGTACTTTTGGTTAAGCTGGTTTGTCGTTTCCTTAATTTTTTAATCATTTCTAGAGTTGGGTATTATGCCCTTTTTCATGGTGTTTTACTGCACCTACAGTTATAACTACTTTAGTTAGCTTTTAGATTTTACAGGATATGTTTGAACCAAGGATAATTGAAATTATGGTAAGATTCAAATGGCTTAAGGGATGGGTTTGTTTAATTTTCAGGATCATTTCCCCTATCTCTGTTCGTATGGGCGTGTGATATTTCAATCATATTAGAGTAAGATAGTGGTTCTATTGAGTATGTATGAAATCTAAAAATGGTTTCTACATTTGTAACCAGTTTCTACAAACATGGATAGGTACCATATTACTACCTACCAGCAACCACCAATACTTGCTTACTGCAGCGCCATAGGAACAAAATTTTGGAATGTTTTTACTACCACAATTTATTGAATTTACATTCATTCCAAAGGGTTCACCATATAAATATATAGTATTCGGTTACTGTAATATTTTTCACCCAAATCTTTTCTAAATAAACAATGTTTTCAAAAAATTCATTTTAATTTCCATGTGTTCCATTAAAAATTAACTCTGAAACTATTGTTGGTTCAGTTTGAATGCTTCACTGTTTATATTACTTCTTCATAATTGATCTATATAATACATAATTTATATTATTTCTCTTTGATTACAATATATTACTTATCATTTTCATATGAAAATTCTTCTATTTACTAAAATATTGATTTCTACTTTTTATTACAATATTTAATTTTTAGTAACACGAAAATAATTGTTTTACTGCATTAAGTACAATGACATTACATTTTTTTTAATTTAACTAGAACCATACTTTTTCAATGAAAGATGTTTTTATAATAAAATTTATTAATCCTATCGAAATAAGAATTTTATACATTGTTTCTATGAATAAATTTATAAATTGAAAATATCATTTATTAATTTTAATTCTGTTTCATCATCGGTTCCATCATTGTTAATTTTTATACAGAAGGATTCCCAGTATCTAAATTTTCTTCCTCAATTTATGAAACTTTCATACCTCATTATGTATTTAAATTTCTTTTCAAATATATTCAATATTAATATAATATATTATGTTTTATAAATATTAATCTATAATTACTAATAAGAATTATTTAATAGTGTCTTGCATCGCACAGGCAGAGTAGTAGTTTTTATTAAGGTATGGATTGATTTTAATCATTTATCAAATCAATATGATAATCTATAATGGAGACTCCGAAATCTGTTCCAATAACATCTAAATATAGTGGTGTTTTCCAAAAAATATCATATAATGAAATATATAGAACCATTAATATTAACTATATCTCTAAATAGTCACTATTTCCATATTATGGTGGATAGAATCATATAAAAAATTTCATGAAAAAATATATTTTATATTTTTTGAGAAAATAAATCTTATCTATAGTGTTCGTTTTTTATTCCTACTCACATATTATACATTCTTAAATTTCATAAGAGATTCATTAGAAATTTCAAAAAAAACTATTAGCAGATTCTTATAGGAATCCCTCCATGAACAATCCGACCTGTATGAGAGAATAAACAAAAAGGGCTACATATTTGATCTAATAATCATATATATATAAATATATATCATTTTCATTGAAACCCATTTTAAAAACCATGTTCTATTTTAGAAACACCCTTTTAAAATTATGAAATGTTGAGAACAATGATCCCACCAACAATATAACATATTTGTGAGTACAATATCATCAAATATCATTTAATATGTATTGACAATACATTATGAACAAAAAATTATGATTTTGAAAAGGAAACACATCAAACACCAATAATAAAAAAATTCCAACCAAAAATACCAAAAATAAATGATACATACATATTAAATTCATATGAATTTTTTAAAAATTAAATAATATCTATTTTTTTAAGTAGACTTATTAGTTTTTTAAAAAGAAACATTGTAGATTAATTTTATCTTCATAAGTCTAAATATTGATATAAATTACAACCAAATTATTTAAAAGAATCAATAATATTATATATTAGGAAAATAATTTATTCATTCACCAAGGATCAACTAAACAAGAGTATGTTTTTTAATAATTGGACTTATAAAAATCATTCATTATATGGTTTATTGAGAAAAATAATTTAGAAGAATACGGTTACACAAATCTGATGAAATGATGACTTCATTAGTGAAAATGATTCAAATAATTCTCAATATTTGACTCACAAGTCAGAAACATTTAAAACAATATGGTAATGAAAACACCTCCACCAAAGGGGGTTTCCACCATGACGTAATGATGTTGTAATAGGAGGAAATTAGTAAACATAAAGATACATAAATGTGAATAAGATAGACAAGGTCTTAACCATAAAGATATCACCTGAAAAAGAGAGGAGCCATAAATACATTAGAATGAATGTGGAATACATATAGGGATATTCATCTAAATAATATGAGTGAATGATAGTTAATAATATTCTCAATGGTTATTAATTTTATTTTATAATGGAATGAATTTATTAATATTAAAAATATTGTAATGTGGAATATCTTAACATCACATTTCACTAAATATTTCCTAAAATATAAAACCATTACTGGATGAACCAAAGAGACTACATAACAATTATAAACAATATTTACAAAATTTGGAACTATCTTTTCATAAGGTCCCCATACATAAGGATCTGGCTGCATGGTTTCTATGTGGATCTATCATGTTTACAAAAATAAGACACACCAAGCCTTAGAAAATCCTCAATAAAGACACACTAATATCTCACCCCAGTCAGATCGACAATATAATTAATAATAAAAAACTAATTTTGTGTTAAAATTTATATCAGTTTAATTAATTTTAATTAATTGGGAATAATCTCATAAAACTCACTAGGTGACCAAACCATACTAGGACCATGATAAATGATGTATGAGACGTCGTTGACACCACCAATGGATCTGAGAATACAATACCTAACTTCTCACACCTATAAAATCGCAAATATAATTAAATTATAAATAATATCCTAAAAACATATTTAAAAAAAATAAATCAACAGAAATGGTGAATCAATTTGTGTGTTTATCATCATTGTAAGTCCTCCACAAACCATACGATCAATCTAGAAAATTTCAGATGATTCCATTATTCTATATTGTTTAATTCTAAAAAACATAACCTAAATCACCTAAAATATGATTATAATTATTAATAGGAAGAAAAATTGGACTATTAATATATATAACCTCAAATAATTATGGAAAACACATTAAAATCACCCATTGTCATGGGGGACAATGAAAGGGATAAGAGGAGTTGATGCAATATAATCGACTAACCAAGTATCCCCTTCACCTTTTAAAAAACAACATATTATACAACATAAAATAGAGGTCCATCCCCAATGATAATAACATGAAAAAGGACCATTATAGTTTGGGACATTGGATCATGTTGAATATCCAATATTTTAGGCTTTATTTTTTTCGTGGCACACCGGATTGTTATAAAACACTTACCATCGACCAAAGACTCTTACATATCGCAAGACTTTATTGTGTAAAAAATCTCCAAAGGAAACATTATACCATTTATTCATCAGCACAAATCATTATCTATCTCACTAAAAACAATGTTATTCTCTCTTCTTGAACAACCCTAATGGAATAAACCCTCAAGTTAGTATGTGATCCCCTCCAAAAAATTAGTTTTTATATTACATTGAGAGGTCGTGGAATGATCCCAATACAACTTCGTAAAACTGATTAGTCACTAAAAGTGGTTAATATACATTTTCAATATATTAATATTAGCGTGTTTCAATGTTCAGAAAAATCAATTTTAGTCCAATTCAGGAATTGAACTTCATTTCCCATCATTGTGCAATTAATGTTTAAAGTGACAATTTCTCCCCAGACAATATATTTCTTGTGAAAAATACATTGTTCATCATTTTAATTTTATATTTTGGTATATGATTCATCAATTTATTTTGAAAATTATATATTTTAGGTCCGATGGATGATTCCAAATGGAAGAGGGATATTTTTTAGGATGAATACAGAGCTTTTCTGGAGAAAGAGTAATGGGACCAAGGCCCATCAAAAAAATGTGGGGCCCACAAACAAAGACCAATGAAGCAAAATGTTTTACACTAGAAATAGAAAAATATGTGGATCATTTAATTAAACTATGTCTGGATCTAATTCTGATGTTTTCATGATGATAAATGGATCTGAAGTTGATATTTAAATGGTCGGCCCGACATAAATACACATAAAGTCGTCTCAACATTTCTACCATAACATTCAAATGGCTATTCCAAATTTCATGAAGGTTTTACAACTCATAGAGGACACCTGGAATATTATATTTCTCTAATAATACCCCTCATGATTCGGCTTCCATCAATTAAGGAATCGAATGTCAGAATGGTGGATGAACATGGACAGTTTTTCAGGTCAACTTTGAAATGTCAATTTCCTTTTGATTATTCACCCTCGTTTTGACTCTATTAATTATTAGGGGTGAATTGATTGTGGGGGGGGGGGGTGGACCTAAGGATCCTAATATTACTATATAAGGAGGCGGTGATGAAGGTATTAGGCATCTTATATTTTCCTTTAAATGGTAATTTTCTACTTTCATTTTGTAATCGTATCGTCAATTTTTTCATGTAACTTTCTCATTCACGTTTAGAATCTTAATAAATGTTCTTCTTCTTTTCCACGTTTTATTTTTAATTTTCTTTCACACCTTGATACCATTAAATCTATGTGTGAATTTATTCACACCTGCACTTTTTTATTCATCACACAACGGTGGAGTGTTTATTTTTTCAATATTTTTTCATCACCAATCTTGCTTCTTTAATTTAACTACCTGCTTACATTGACAGAATATCATCAATGGAGGGAAAAAAATTTATGGGTTGAACCTAGGTAGTTTCATGGGCTGTATTGAATATTATTTGATGTTCTTAAACTCTAAAATTTGTTCTTCATTTTAAGAGTTCATTTATTTGATTTATCTTCTTCTTTGTCTTCACCGACTTTAATGACAACAGATTTTAATTGCTAGTACGATCTAATTACTTGGAGTGAAAATTTATGTAATCCTCTAAGTGAATTGGTGATTAGCCTTGAAATAATGTATGAATTATTTCAGAGAATGATATTGAGGAATTATTTCATTTAATGGATACCACTTGAACCAATGAACATAAAATTCAATGAAAGATAAATATATCCAATCAAGCCCTTGAGAAAACCTAGGATCATCTCATCTTAATTAATTATTTTAATTCAATTCATTTTGTTTGTTTTGTTCATTAAATCAAATCACCATTTATTCAAATAAATCAACACCATAGTTGGCCACTTCATAGCCAATCCCACATTTAATCATAGTGTCTCAAGGTTACTTCTCTAGTCCTTGTGGATTTGATAACCCATGTCATACTACCAGGGACCGCTTACACCATATAACATGGGTAAATTTTGCCGCACCCAAATTTTGGGACCGTTTCTGGGGACCCAACTATGTTTTGTTAGACAGCAACCTTCTATTCTCTACTAATGTCTCTTTTCTCACCTAAATTCTCTTCTCTTTTCCCCTTTCCGTTTATGTGTGTAAAAAAAATATCAAACCCAATTTTCAATCAACTAAAATTTATTATCTTCCACAATACCCATTAATAGACCATGTTTATAATCAACTGGAAAATAAATATTTGGAATCACCTCACATATAGAATTTCGTTGATCAATACGTGGTTGAATACACCACACCAGATGATACGTATAATCAATGGGATGCTGATTGTTTAAAGGACCAATTTCCATACCTCTCAAGGATGATTGAAGAGATAAAACATAATGAAGTGTTTGACATCCAAACATCTGTCAATCCAAATCCTGAAAACATTCTTGAATATTTGTGTGAAAAAATGGTTAAAATGAATACAGAAGATTCATCCATGATAGTAGAAATACAGAGCATTGAATAATTTTTGGAACCCACTCCAACTCAGGTTTTCCCTTGCACATCACATATAGAAGAATCATGTTACCCACATAACTCATTTGAATTTTGTGAAGAACCCACTATAAAATCTTTGAAAACAAAGTTGGATAATGAAGATAATTGGTTAGTTACTATGAAAAGTCAAGATAATGAACATGAAGGAATTGTTAATGAGTGTTTAAATCAGGAAGAAATTGATTTCATGAATTCACAAGAGGTAAATATTTCTTCATGGATTGAATGTTCAGAATATTTCTCCAATGATGAATTTTTTGAAACCCAAATCACTGAACCAATAAGAGAAATAAAAAACATCCACTCTATACCCTTTTATGAAACTCATATAGAAAATACTGTGGTTGAATCTTAAATTCAAAGGGAAGCAATTGTGTTGGGAAATTTTGAAAATTAAATAGATTTTGATTCTCATTTTTTATCTTTGTTTGAATTTCCTATCCTACCTGAACTCATAATAAATGTTCTTACTTCCCCACTCAGGAATCCCATAATATGATATAACCATGACCTTGAATTAGTAATTCATTCACTGCATGAAACCCAAAAGGGGGGTTAAACCTTGAAATATTAGGAAAGACGATAGAAGAAACCAGATCAACCATTACTGAAACTCCTTGTAAATTACAACTCATTGTAGAACAAAGGATTTCATACGAAACAAATTTAAAAAATACAAACAATCTAAATCTTGTTGAAGTGGAGAAAGATGGGTTAATTAAAATTTTGAAAGATGTAATTGGATATGTTGGGGGGTTCAAGTCGAGCTAACGACGTTAACCAAAAGAACTGCATGAGAGGCAACCCATGGTTTTCATGTTTTCTAATCATTTTTAATCTTTTTCTTTTTCATATAATAAATTACCATATACTGGTGACTTGTTCTTCTGTTATGAGTAAGGATGGATATGAAAGGGGAGCACCATATTCATCAGTGTCAGGTGGCATGATCTTTGATTAATACTTTACCCAAAAATCTGAAAAGAAGACAATGTATCATCAGTTTATTTTGTTTTGTTTATTTTTATGTTTTTATAGGTTAAAAAAATGACATGTCTTAAGTCATTAGGAAAATCCATTCACCGCCATCGAAGCTGCTGAGACTCATATCCAGGATTGAAGGGAGAGTGTGGGATGCACTATCATCATCAACCACCAGGTGACTTCTTTCCAGGATTATCATTTTAAATTTCCTTTTTGAACTCCTCTCCTACCCCACTTCTAACTTTTCATTTCATTAAACAATGGGGATAGTGTTGTTATAAGTTGGGGGAGATAAAATAAATAAATTATTCTTTATAATAACCTGCATGGAAAGAAAAATTCCTTTAACCTTGATCATGATAAAAGACATTGAATACAATGAAATTGGATATCGAAAAATTTGGATGCCTTGATTTTGATTTTAATTAAAGTTTAAGTTCATAATAATAGTTTTTCGAAAGTTCAATTGTCCCATGTGATTTCTCAAAGTTTATGTTTTAATCCTCCTAATAAAAATTCCACAATACACGTCTACTGTATCGTGGCTGTAAATTTGAGATATTGGCTCCCTTTCATTATAGCAAATGGTTCTGAGGTCACTTTTAGTTTAATTTGAGTATCCAAAAAATATTATTACCACAGAGAGCAATGTTTTGTCCAAATGTGTGGTGTCCTACACTTGGGGATCGTGACTCCATAGTTGTCTTTCCTAGAGTTAGGCTTTATATCTATATTATAGAGCATTAAAATGACAATATGAATAGCATTCGGCACATGGGGATCGTGACTCCATAGTTGTCTTTCCGAGAGTTATTTTGGTCATATATATTATGGAAAAAATAATTCCCAAAAAAATAAAAAAAAGGATACTCATCTTAAGGTTTAATGTTATCCCACCTATCACTTCTATTTTTTCCCCATGTACAATAAAATGGGCCCCATATCTTTTGTGATGCACAACACTTTATCATGATTAATTGGAATTGGATGAAATGTGGCAATGAATTTGAACAATGAATTTGCTTAGGATTGGGATATGATTATGGACATAACTTGTTTTACATGATTTTTATGGGTTTCATATTTTTTTGGTATGAGATATTTGGGTGACTAATGTGTATTAAAATGTTTTTGGAAAATGGGATTCAGATTTCATATTTGTAATATATTTTGCTCGAGAATAGAAAAACTCAATTTGGGGGTGTGATTAGTCACTGAAAGTGGATAAATTTAATTTGTTAATATCTTAATATTATATTGTTTCAAAGTTCATAAACCTCAATTTTAGTCCAATTCAGGAATTGAACTTAATTTCCCATCATTGTGCAATTCATTCTTAAAGTGATAATTTGGGACGAATCAATATATTGCGTGTGAAAAATAAGGTTTTCATCATTTTAATTTCATACTTTTTTATATTATTAATAACTTTATTTTTAACATTTTATCTTTTATGTCTGATGTATGAATACAAATGGAAGATGTATATTTTATAGTATGAATGCATCAATTTTCTGGAGAAAGAAAAATGGGCCCAAGGCCCATCAAACAAATGTGGGGCCCACAAACTGAGACCAATGAAGCTAAATGTTTTAAAGTAGAAATAGAAAGATATGAGGATCATTTTAATCAAATGTGGATGGATCTAATTATGATTTTTTTAGGATGAACAATGGATTTGATGTAGATATTTAAATTGCGGGCCCGACTTAAATGCACATAGAGTCATCCCACTATTTTGGACCTAACATTCATACGGCTGAGCCGAATTTCCTAAACATTTTACACCATATAGAGGACACCTAGAAGATAATATTTTACTTCTAATACCCCTAATGATTCATCCTCCATCAATTAAGGATTCGAACATCAATATGGTGGACGAATCTGGAGAATTTTACGGGTCATCTTCGAAACGTCAATTTCCTTTTGATTATTCACCCTTGTTTTGACACTATTAATTGTTGGGGGGTGAATTTATTATAGGGGGTGGACCTAAGGCAAATAATTTTCCTATATATATAGATGGTGATGATGGTAATAGGAATATTATATTTTCCATTCAATGGTAATTTCTTCTTTCGTTTTGTAATTATATCTTAAATTTTTTTAAGAAAGTTTTACTTTCACGTTTAGCATCTTAATAAATATTCTTCTTATTCTACACTTTTTATTTTTCATTTTTCATCACACATTGATACCGTTGAATCTATGTGTGAATTTATTGACACACGCACTTGTGAATTCATCACACAATGGTGGAGTGTTTATTTTTTCAATATTGTTTCTTCATAAATCTCGCTTCTTTAAGTCAACTACCCGCTTCCATTGACATAATATCATCAATGGAGGGATAAAATTTTATGGGTTTATCCTAGGGAGTTTCATAGGATGGATTGAATGTTATTTGATGTTCTTAAACTCGAAATTTGTTCTTAATTTTTAGAGTTCCATTCTTTGATTTATCTTCTTCTTTGTCTTCACAGACTTTAATGACAACACATTTTAACAGATAGTACGATCTAATTACTTGGAGTGATCATTTAATTGATAATATAAGTGAATTGGTTATTTTACTTGAAATTGTGTATGAATTAAATTGGAGAATTATATTGAGGAATTATTTCATTTAATGGATCCCACTTGAACCGATGAACATAAAATTAAAAGAAAAATAAATACATCCAATCAAGCCCTAGAGGCAACCTAAGATCAGCTCATCTAAATTAATTATTTTAATTCAAGTCAATTTTTTTGTTTTGTTCACTAAATAAAATCACCATTTCTTCAAATCAATCAACACCATAGTTGGCCACTTCATATCAAATCCCACATCTAATCATACTGTCTCAAGTTTACTTCATCGGTGCCTATGGATTCGATAATCCAAGCCATACTACAAGCAACCATTTACACCATATAAATTGGGTAATTTTGGGAACCACCAGAACCCTATATATTTATGTAAATATTTAATCACGTAAAACACACCAAACTCAAAAACAACCCCATTTTAAAGTCTGATATATCTCTTGTTGTACGCTTCTGCAGTAGAGTCACAATAACCCTATTCAGATGGTCACCTAATCACCTAAGAAACCCATCCATATTTTTAACACACCTAGAACCACATCGTAGATAATATTCAACCCTAAAAATAACATTATATATATCAATAAACCTCTAACTTATAATCTAAGACTCAAAAAGAAAATTCCCCTTAAACATTACAACTGTTATTGAAATAGGTCATTTTAATATTAATAAGGGCCTTATATCCTATATATTGTACCCTCCTCTAAAAAAGTAGTTGTTGTGTTGAAGAATAATTGGAGTCACCCATGGTATGTAGTATTTCATTTATAAAAAACAATAAAAGGGAGTAACCACTAGTGAGAAGGATGGTCAGATAATATAAAATCTATCCTTATGATAATTAATTATATTTAATTTTGGAACACTGGAAAATAATTATAACATCCTGGCTAAATAAAAATTTTTACATTTTCATATTTATTAATATTTGTGAATAAAATATTAATATTACTTAAATGGTAATGCTATGTTCGATTGTGCACCCAATACATAACACAAAGTTTTTTTTGAAATCTTACATTTCACACTAATAATATAATAATATTATTTTAAATGGTAGTTATCCCTTAGCCATTGTAATGGAGGGAATGAACAGAACTAAGTAAAAAATGATTATATATGTTTGTTAAAAAAATTTACATTTATGAAAGAAATGATAGAGGCATAAAATTCTAATGATTCCAATTTTAAGTATAAATATTCTAATATTTTTTAAAAGGTCTATTAAACGCCTTTTGATGGAGAACCTTTTCTAAATATACTTATTTTCACTTTTATATTTTATATTTGAAAAAATAAAATCCTTCTTTAGAATCAATACATCAAAATTTAATATCTGTATGTCTTTGGTATTTTTCCAATAAAGTTAAATTTTTAATGAATAGTGAGAAATGTTGTATTTTAATTCAATACCCCCTTTTAGTATAATTTTTTTATATGGTCAGATTATCTTTTTAATTGTTTTTGTAGTGTAATTAGAATATATTTTTACCATTTAATCCAATATTGTTCATTGGAATTAATTTCCCTTTAAAATTGGAAATAAAAAATTGTTACTCTTTTTATAGATATTGTTTATTAAAAACATACTAATTGTTTTCAAAATGGGAAATAAATATAAAATTAATTAATACAACTTATATGTTTTGAATGGTTTAAAATAATAATCATTTTTGAATTCAGAATGTCAAATATATCTTAGGGTAAATTTTTGGTATTTTTCTGAAAAACATCATTTTTTGATGAATAGTGAAACCACTATGTGGTAGTTAAAAAACTGAATTTTTCGTTAAACAAAACATTACCACTTAGATTAATTTAATTTCCAAAATCTGACATACATGGTTATCATTATTATGTAAAATATGGTTCAATGGGATGAGAATGATTTTTGGTGAATAGAAACTTTTATGTTTTATTAATCGC
The DNA here is from genome assembly GCA_963277665.1 of Viscum album. Lineage (NCBI taxonomy): Eukaryota > Viridiplantae > Streptophyta > Magnoliopsida > Santalales > Viscaceae > Viscum > Viscum album. The sequence goes on along the minus strand of OY728152.1, from coordinate 2,078,157,974 downwards.
GATTAAAGGTAATTAATGTAATTTAATGTAAATATAATGCTAAAATAATATGAAATTACCTTTTCACATGTCCTACATTTATTTTTTCACTCATTAATGACCAATACAATCCATGGGGAAAATTGTGCGATCCCATGGAGCCACTTGGGTATTATAATGACATTAATACCTTTTATTTAAAGTAAAAATAAAAATGTCACAAACATATATTATTTTACTAAAACAGTTTTTACAATAATTTACATGTATTATATTTATGAATATAAAAATTAATTAGAAATATTAAACTATTTCCTACAACATGGTAATTTTTTTATAACTTTTAAAAATCATATAAATGATGTTATTTATGACACAATGATGATGAAGTGTTTATGTCATTAATGAATGATTTAAATAAATAAGAAGATAATGTTTAAAATAATATCCAAAACATGTGAAATTCTTATTGGATGATTATATTTCAAACATTGGCCACCATATATTTTACTTTAATGATTTTGAGACCTTTAGAAACCGAAAATCATTATATAATAAAATAATAGTTCCACGCTTTCCAAAAGAGCCCCTCCTCTCCCTTATAAAAAGACCCAAATTCCTACACATCTATCACACATATGAATCTGTTTGGCTCATCCAACCTCTAATAAAATAATCTCAAAATATCCCTCTCTTTATCTTAGATTCCTTACCTTAGGTAGAAAGCTCTTCAAGAAACCCTTTTGGTTCAAACCAAGAGGAGTTACCCGATTTAAAGGTAATGTATTCTCTTATATTGTTTGGTTTTCTTTTACTTCTCAAACCACCTAAACTATTTTTATTCAATTTTTTTGTAACAAAACCAGTATCATATATATACCTGGATGATTTAATAAGATTTATTCAAGCTACACTTACATAGACATCCATCTAGTGGGTGAAAACGTACTGTTTCTGTTGATGGTGAACTACTGCCTCATGAAATGATGATTGTTCAATTATCTCTTAACCCATCTAATGGTGGAAATTATGATGTAACTTTATTTTATATGTGATATATATTATATTTATGTCCTTTATATTATTCTGAATTTTATATTTAAAACATACATTTATGCTTTTCATGTTGTGAAAATGTGATAATTTCATTTGAAGAAGTGTGGACTACCGCCCCTCAAGTGATGTGACCTGTTCATGAAATATATGGAATGCATAAATAATGAAATTAATTAAGTTATCTGACATGTATAATATATATATATTATAATGTAATTATAATATATATTTATTTCTCAATTAGTTTTAATTCCATTAATATGGCGACAAAATGAATGTAGCGTTCATGCGTACGTACGGCCCACCGTCTCAATGAACGGTGCATTTCATTTTTTTATCTCCAAATGTTATGTAATAGTATAAAATTAATATATACTGGATATATATGATATTTAAATCATTAATACTATTATTTAGATGTTTTACTTCTAACTACATGGACAATTCTTTTCAAACAAGTTCATTTTTTACTCAAGTACTGAACATAGACAAAAACATCTGATATGAACTCACATATTTAACTAATTATTATAACATTACAATATGTAATATGAATTTAATAATTAAATTTAAATATTTTATTTATGAAATTATAAATTGACCAGTGTTAATTATTCGGGAATATAATGAAACGAACAAGACAAGTCGGACTTGTGGTAAGGGATCCAACCTCTCTCTTTATTTTTAAGTACTCCCTTTTATGTCATTTAGTTTTTGCTACATGTTCATATGTTTGGGATGTTATTTTATATTAATACTAATTTAATTTTCACTTTCATATGAATATATACCCCCTCTTTCTCTAATGAATTTATTTTAAAAAAATTTGAGTCGTGTCGTTAGGCAGATAAATATTTGTAAGGGGATTTCTTATCTAACATTTAATTCCATGAGATTTCCCTTGTTCGCCACTTATTTGTATCATGTGGTGCATTGTGTACTGACATTTAATATATATTATCATGAATCTATTTATATTCATGGTATTAAGTGATTCATTTCGTGTTTATTATCTTTTGGTCATACGAATCGATTAATTACTTCGAGGTATGAGGTTTTTATCTCACATTTTATTCCTGTGAGATTCATGCATCAGATTACACTATTTCCTTTTGGGTGGTGTATATACTACGCATTATTGTATTATTTTGTAATATAATTTAATTTATGTGTATTTAAATCGTAATTTTATGAACCTTCTTTCATGAGATGTATGTCTCGAATGCTACCCAAATCGGTAAGAGAACCTTTCACCCATCTATTTTTAAAAGACTTCTTTTGTTAGGTATTTTAATATACATATTCTTATGTTAGGATATGTTATTATATATCTTTATTAATTAAATATAATTTAAAAGTGATGAGATACCCTTTTTATCTCTCATCAACTCATTTTTTGAAAATTAAAGTGATACTATTAGGCTGTCGAATTTCTTTAAGGGAACTTATTATCCCAATTTAAATTCATTGAGTTAAACCACTACATATTGATTTTGTCCTGCTATTAACATGCCTGGAAGACCTCTGATTGTTTTACACATAATATCCACTTATATTGAGTGTATTTATATTTGTCACATATAATTATGTAATTGATTTATCTTGAATCTAATGATAGAGTCTTTATAAGGGACTTCGTATCAATCTCCTTTTATCAAGGAATCCATTGATTTAAACACGACTTTCTTTTATACGGTGTATAATACCCATTTTACTTTTCATATAATAAAAAGGGAATCTTTTATATACGTTGTTTTTTAAGTAAACTACAAAAAGGAATGTTTCATTCTTTTACGTTAGTGGTGAAAATGACCTTTTCCGACGCAATGAGTATTATTTGATCTTTGTCTTCCATAAAGAGTCGTAATGTTTTTGAAAGGAAAATAAATACCATACACTTTTTTTTAATGTATTTTGGTATTTAAAATATATTTTATAATAGATTTATTATTTCAATATATTAAAAAGTTATATTGTTAGTGCAATGTGGGAATGTTATCTTTCATTTACGCTTAATTTATGTGTTATGTTTATGTTATGGTTCTGGGGAATTGTTTATGAGGTTGAGTGGTTCCATGATAAACTAATGGCGGGTGAGCCTGATATATCTCTAATGCATTGGGTAATTCAAAGAAGTTAAACACTAAGGTTTCTCCTAAGAGATTTAGGGAATTTAATATGATGGGTATTCCAAGTATAACAATAAGGGTTTCTCCCTACATATGAATGTTATGAATGACTCAAGTTATCTTTACATATTATGACTTATATTAGTTATTCATAAATCATATGATTTCATGATATTTCTTAATGTGATTATGTTTTATGAGTAAAGTATGATTTCATTGATTATTATGTATACATGGACTAATGTTTTCTTTCTGTATTATTATATCCATTACTGAGAATTTTTTGCTCATCCCGTGTTTTTGAAATGTTTTCCTCATGACATAATGATGAATTGGGTCAGTAATGGGATCAAGGGAAGACATGTTATCTAATAAATGGAACTATACATGTTTCTTTTTAAGATTTTTTAATTTATGGAAAAAATAGAAACTGGTTAAAAGTGTCTACTTAGTAATCTTGTGAGATGTTATAGTTATGTCCTAATTCTATAAAACTATAAAACTGAAATGATCCTCAATGTGAAATATTCATTTAATTCAGTATTATGTAATTTTTTATGGCTAGGTCCTTATAGTTGGTATATGATGTAGGCTTAGATAATTTTAGTGGTTAGAGCATTTTTTAATCTTAATTGGCAAGTTGTTTATAACCACTATTGTTTGTATATTATATGGAGTAATTTTTATTTTTTAAAGTTGACATAGTTTTGAGATAACTTGGATAAGTATATCTTAGTGTTTATCTTCCACATTAGTACATGATTATTTTCTAGATATACTCACAATGACATTTTTTGTTTTAGTAAAATGATGGATCTAGAAGGCACCAAAGTGATAATGGGTTTGATGGAAACTGTGGTTGTTCCTTGATTGAGTGACTGGATGAAATTAGAGGTTCAATTAGAAATAGTGTGGTTATTGTAAACAAACTATTAAGTGTCAGGATTAACCACTTGAACCTTGTTGAATCCTCTAATTCATCATGTACGAGAGAACCAACTCAATGAGGAAGTTCAGGTAATAATTACAAAGGTAACCATTAGGGTTTTTATGATCCTTACTTTTGAGTTAATTATGGGTTACTATATGTTAAGATGGAAAATGAAAGACATGAGATAAACATGAGGTTAAATTATTTTATGGTTATTTTTTATGATTTTATCTCTTTTGGTGTAATGTTTTATGAATTATATATTTTTGGAAAAAGGACAGCCTACAGACCGTGTGACAACCTGTCGCGTCAGATGAAGCTGCGGGAATCGAGCCCAAAACCAAAGTGCGACTGATATTTATCGCCTACCACTGGAATACATGAAGTCCCTGGTTATTTCAACTAAATCTTTTCAGTTAGATGATTTTATGAATCAAGAATATTTTTATTTTGCGTTATCTATGGAAATTATTAACCTATCATGGAGGATGTGAGATTAGGCTAATTACTCATCAATATGAGACATTAAGAGTAACTGATGTTATTTGGAGATAAATGTTAAGATTTATCTTGGAATACTATGTGATTAAATCCTCCATCGATTTGAGTTTCATTTTTAGTTTGGATTACTTTGATGAATTTAATAGATAGCTATTTATTGGATGGTCTTTGATAAACTTTGTGTTTTTTTTAACAAATTTTGGAGATTAAGAGTAGTTTTTATTTTTTTAAAAGATTTTACTTTTTGAGGATTATCTGATCTTGTACTAACCATTTTGGTTTTTGATAATGTCTAAAGACATGGGAAATATACAGTTCTCTATTTTGGATTAGGTGATTCTCAGGAAGTTGGTTATAGCACTCTTAATGTGAAAAAGTCATCCTAAATACTCATATTTTGGAAAAAATATGAGTTTTTGTTAGAAATCTAGTAAAAGTTGAAAGTCTACATGACAAGTATGTATGTTTCCTTATGTTTTAGTTAAACTCCCAAAAAAATTCCTCAATGAAATGTAACATAAAAATAAAATGTTTTCTGTTAATATTTCCAACTGGGGAATCAAATACCGTTTTACCCATCACAATTTTGAGGTTTTCTTGTGGTTAACTTTTTCCTAAATAAGATTTATATCACTCTTCATCAGAACATGATGGTTTTTTTCTCCCCCATATCCATCTTTTCATGGAATCATAGTATCTGTTGTCTCGGGTGACCTTTTTTACTTCTCATTGTTTCTTTTAAATTGATAGTTTTATTGACTGCTTTTCCGATGTGGGGATTTCAATGAAGTTTACGAGCCCATTTTTAAAATTGTAAGGACGAAATTCCCAAAAGGGGGGAAGGATGTAACATCCCGGATAAATAAAGAATATGAAATTTTCCTATTTATTTATATTTCTGAATAAAATATTTATATTACTTTAATTATAATGTTATTTTCGATTGCGTACCTAATACACAACAATGAGTTTCTTTGAAATCTTATGTTGCACACTTATAATATAATAATATTATTTTAAATGGTAGTTAACACATAACTGTTGTAATGGTTGGAATGAACAGAAATAACTACAAAAAAGATTATATATGTTTGTTAAATATTTTAACATTTATCCAATATATTATTGAGTCTTAAAATGTGAATGAATCAAATTTTAAGCATAAATATTCTTATATTATTTAGAAAGGTCGATTAATCGCCTTTTGATGGCTTACCTTTTTTAAATATACTTATTGTCACTTTTATATGTTATAATTGAAAAAATTAAATCCTTCTTTAGAATCAAGACATAAAAATTTACTTTCCGTATGTTTTTGGTATTATCTCGATAATCTTCATTTTTTAATGAATAGTGAAAAATGTTGTATTTTAATTCATAACCTCCTTTTAGTATAATTTATTTATATTGTCAGATTATATTTTTAATTGGTTTTAAAGTGTAATTAGAATATATTTTTACCATTTAATCCAATGTTGTTCAATGGAAATAATTTCAATTTGTAATTGGACATAAACAAGTGCCAATCCTTTGATAGATATTGTTTCTTATAAACACACTAATTGTTCTGAAAAGGGGAATTAATTATAAAATTAATTAATGCAACATATATAATTTTATTTTTTAAAAGTAGGCATCATTTTTTAATTCAGAATATGAAATACATATTATGTTAAATTTTTGTTATTTTTCTAAAAAACATCATTTTTTGATGAATAGTGAAATAACAAAGTGATAGTTAAATAACTGATTTTTTCCTTAAACAAAACATTACCGCTTCTGTTAACTTAATTTCAAAAATTTGACATACATGGTTGTAATTTTTAAGTAAAATTTAGTTCAATGGGATGGAAATAATTTTTGGTGAATATTAACTTTTAGGTTTTATTAAACATGATTAAAGGTAATTAATGTAATTTAAGGTAAATATAATGCTAAAATATTATTAAATTACCTTTAAACATGTCCTACCCTTATTTTTTGAGTCATGGACGATGAAGAAAATCCATGGTTCAATTTTTGGGACCCCATGGTGCTACTTGTGTACGATAAAGACATAAATACCTTTTATTTAAAGTAAAAATAAAAATGTCACAAACATGTATTATTTTACTAAAACAATTTTTACAAGACGTTATACATGTTATATTTTCGACTATTAATATTCATTAGAAATACAAAAGGATTTTATACAACATGGTAATTTTTTTATAATTTTTAGACATCAAATAAATAAAATTATTCATGACACAATAATGTTGAGTGTTACGTCATTAATGAATGATATAAATAAATTGAAAGGTAATGTTTAAAATAATATCCAACACTTTTCCAATTCTTATTGGATGATTTTATTTCAAACATTGTCCAACTTATCTTTAACTTTAATGATTTTGCGACCTTTATAAAACTAAACTCATTATATAATAAAACAATAGTTTCATGCTTTCCAAAAGAGCACCTCCTCTCCCTTATAAAAAGTCCCCACTTCCTACCCATATCTCACAATTCTCAAGCTATTTGGCTCGTCCATACTCTACTAAAATAATCTCCCAATATTATTTTATTCATCCGTGATGCCTTTCCTTAGGCGGATAGCTCTTCCAGGAACCCTTTTGGTTCAAACCAAGAGGAGTTACTCGATTTAAATGTAATGTCTTCTCTTATGTTCTTTTGTTTTATTTTACATTTCCAACCCTCTAAACTCTTTTTCTTATTTTATTTTATTACAACACCAGTATCTTCAATATACTAATATTATTTTATAAGAAGTATTAGAGCTACACTTACACACACCTCCATCTAATTGGTGATGAACATTTTGTTTTAGTGGACGACGAACTACTACCTCACGAAACGATGATTGTTAAATTATCTCCTACCGCCTCTCATAGTGGAAATTATGAAGTCAATATATTTTATATATGATATATATTATATTTATGTCCTCTATATGCTTCTATATTTTATATTAAAAAATTACCTTTATGCTTTTCATGTTGTGCAAATGCTATAATTTCATTTGAAGAAGTGTAGACTACCGCCCCCTCAAGTGATGTGACTCGTTCATGCAATACATGGAATGTATAAAGAATGAATTCAATGAACTTATATAACCTATATAACATATATATTATACTATAAATATAATATATATATCTCCCTCTCATTTAGTTTTAATTCTACTAAAATGACAATGAAATGAAAGTAGTGTTCATGCATACGTACGACCTACCATCTAGATGAACGATGCTTTTCATTTTTTTATCTCCAAATGTTTTGGAAAAGTATAAAATTAATATATACTTGTTATATATGATATTTAAATCATTAATAATATTTTTTTAGATTATTTACTTATAACTACATGGACAATTATATTCAAAGAAGTTCATTTTTTACTCATGTACCGAACATAGACAAAAACATCTGATATGTACACACATATTTGACCAATTATTATAAAAATATAATATGTGATATGAATTTAACAATAAAAATTAAGGGATTACTTATACAATTATAAATTGAACAATGTTTATTATTCATGAATATAATTAAACGAAAAAGACAAGTCAGACTTGAGGTAATGGATCATACCTCTCTCTCTTTCTTTTTAAGTACTCTCTTTTATGTCATTTATTTTATGCTCCATGTTATTATGTTGGGGATGTTCTTTTATATTCATAATACTGTACATTTCATTTTAATATGATGATAGACCATCTCTCTCTCTCATCAATTCATTTTAAGAATGTTTTAGTGGCACCGTTAGGCTGCTGAATTTTTGTAAGGTGATTTCTTATATCACTTTTTATTCTGTGAGATTTCCATTGTTCGCCACTTATTTGGTGCATTTGGTGAATTTTGTACTTCCATTTCATATATATTATCATGATTATATTTATAATCTTGGTATTATTTGATTTATTTGGTGTTTATTGTCTTTTGGTCAAATGACTCAATTAATTACAATGAGGTATGGGGTTTTTATCTCACTTTTTATTCCCGTGAGATTCATGATAAATTTGCCACTATTTCCTTTTGTGTGGTGTATGTACATCCCATGATTTTATTATTTGTGTAATATAATTAAATTTATGGGTATTTAAATCATCATTTTATGCCGCTACTTTCATGGGGTGTACGTCTGGAATTTTACCCAAATGGATGAGGGAACATTTCACCCTCCTCTTTTTAAAAGACTTATATTTGTTTGTTTTTTTAATTTACTTATTTTTATGTTGGGATGTGTTCTTATATAACCATATTTATGTAAATTGTATGTATGTGTGATGAGATAACCTATTTATCTCTCATCAACTCATTTTACGAATTCTAAAGTGATGCTGTTAGGATGTCGAATTTCGGTAAGGGATCTTCTAAACTCAATTTCAATTCATTGGGTTAAACCTCTACTTCTTGACTGTGTCGTTATATGAATATGTGTGGAATACCTCTGATTTTTTTACACATAATATACACTTATATTTAGTGTATTTATATTTTTCACACATAATTATGTAATAGATTTATCCTTAATCTAAGGATACCGTCTTTACAAGAGACCTCATCTCAATCTCCTTTTATGGAGGAATCCATTGATTTATACAGAACATACTTTTATACATTGTATAAAACACTTTTTAATTTTCATTTCATCCAAATGGAATCTTTTTTATATGAATCATTTTACTAAATGACAAAAAGGAATGTTTCTTTTTTTACGTAATTGGTGACGACGACCTTTTCCGCCGCCATGAGTATTAATTGATCTTTGTCTTCCTTAACAAGCCATAATGTTTTTAGAAGGAAAATAAATACAATATACACTTTTTATGGATTTTGGTATTGAAAATGGTTCTTAGAATGGATTTATTATTTCAATATCATAATAAGTTATATTGTTATTGCAATGTGGGAATGTTATCCTTCCATTATGCATAAATTGTGTGTTATGTTTATGTTATGGTTCTAGGGAATTGAATATGAAGTTGGAGGGTTCCATGATAAAAAAAGGGCGGGTGAGCCTAAGATAGAAGTCCACTTCATTGGGTAACACAAAGACGTTAAATTCTATGTTTTCTCTGAAGATATTTGGGAAATATACTGTGATGGGTATTCAAAACGTAACCATGAGGGTTGATCCCTACGTAATAATGTTATGAATTCCTCAAGTTACCTTAACATTTTATTCTTTCTATGAGTTATTCATAAATCTTATGATTTCACGAGATATGATAAAGTTGTTATTTTTAATGAGTAAAGTATGATTTCATTGATTCTTATGTATATATGGACTAATGGTTTTTTTGTTATTTTTATATCCATTAATGAGATTTTTTCTCATATCATATTTTTTAAATTTTTTCCACATGATATAAAGATATATAGGGTCAAGGATGGGACTAATGAAAGGCAAGCTATCTAAAACATGGAAGTATACATGTTTCTTTTTAAGAGTTTTTATTTTTTTTAAAATAGAAACTAAGTAAAAGTGTCAACATTGTAATCTTGTGATATGTAATAGTTATGTCATAATTCCCTAAAACTCTAAACCTGAAAAGATCCTCAATGTGAATTATTCATTTAATTCATTATATATAATGTTTTAAGGCTAGGGCCTTATAATTATTTATTTTCACACAATATAAATTTTCATTTTCCACTGTATCATAGTAAATCTATATATCCTCATGTGAATTATGTTTATTGTATTTATTTATTTTATATAATAATAATTATTAAGTATAAAAAGATAACATTATTCAGTATAATGTATTTCTAAAAATAAAACAATTAAATATTCAAAAACCCCAATTAAACACCTCTTGTGGTGTCAAAATTCTCTTAAGATATATTTTGAGAATATGATTCTAACAAGATGTATTAAAACCTATTGATCCTGATTTTTATTCTAATCTGTCATGTTATTTTTAGATCATAGATTGCATTAGTAGTTGAATTAAAATCCTATTATTTTTTATGATGGTATCTATAAATATCGATTGGTGAAGATTATTATTGACTAAATGATTTTTTATATTATTTTTTAATAATGTATTATTGATGATGTTAAATTGGATATAAATAATTAAATTTTATTTGATAAGAAATATATGACGATTATAGATATTATTTTAAAAAAATATTATTTTTGAATACTTTTCATTTCCCTACAACTATTTGAGATATAATATTTCTTAAAGAAGATATTCGAAAACTCAATTCTAAAGGTGTCATTTGTTGCTTCCTTTTTAAATAATTAAGAGAAAATAGATGATAATTATATTAAAACTGTTAAATTCATTATATAGAAATGTTTAAATAATAGGAAGAAGAATAATAATAAAAAGAAGTATAAATAATTTTAGGAACTCCAATAGTTGTCTAAATAATTTATTTTATAATTTTTTATAAATTTAGCTCTCCATTATAAATATCTAATAAATATTTATTTTGATATACATCATTGGGAATTAAAACTGATAATGATACTATCAATAATGTAATGAAAACAACATTGAATTTTCAACCTATCATATATTATGACAGTAATCAATAGAAGGTTAAATAATTACAAATATGCATTTATTATAAGAAAAATAATAGGAATTATATTAGGCATATAATAATATTATTAAAAGAGAATAGTGGGATGAAATATTATGAATTTACCATGAATGTATCCATTTAATTGATGAAGGTTAAGATGAAATTTTATAATAATTTTCACTTCTATTGTTCCCTATAATAGAAGAAAAAATGTGTAATGAAAAGCAATTCAAATTTTATATAATTTATCTGTGGAGATACTTGAAGATGAGGTTAAATTTTAGGAAAAATAATTTTTAAAATTAGATATAAAATTTTCCCTATTAATGGAGATAGTTATGAAGATCAAGGAATTTGATCGAAATTTTAGTGAATCGAAATAGAAATATTTACACATCCCAAATTTAGATTACCACATAGAACACCATAATTTTTGATGTAAATTCCAATATATGAATTAAATTAAGAAAATAAGATTTTTTTATATATTAAAATTGATTAATTATAAATTAATATTGATAATTTAGTGCCTCTATGATTGAAATATGAAACAGACCATGGATGTGCCTATAAAAGACTTGTAGATTAGATAATAAAAAATTCAAACAGAAGCATCTCATCTAAATTTTTTTATGAAGTATGATTCCATAGAAAGATTTATTATTTTGGATAATAAAAGAATTATAAAAATATATTATGACATGGTTAATGATAAAAGATTAAGATGAAAGAAGTGTTTTTATAATATAGGGAGGTAGAGTGTATAAGGAAGAATATAATTTTATCTTGAAAAATAGATTCATATAATTAAGAGAATTGATGAAATGAAAATTTATCACATAGTTTTACAAAGTTAATTATTTATTAAAACAATCACGAAAAAAATCCTGAAAAATTGATGATAAAAAATATGATATTTATTCCTAAATATTAGAATAAATCATGAATAAAAACATAAAAATAATAAAACTATATGTTATTAATAATATTGGATAATGAAGGTAAATATAAATCCTCTCATAAGGGGTTCATGAATATTTATATTAGAAATGAATTTATAATGGTATGATTTATTATATTTTAGAGAAATAAATTATGTGAAGGATTCATTCCATATTGAACAAAAAAGGATATGTTCATATGTGGGATCATCCACAACGAAAATTTGGATGAAAACCCAAAGGTGGAGAATGATAATATTAAATAAAAATTTAAAAATATTCAAAAAAATTATTTTATTAATGGAAGTAAAATTTATTGATGTATATCCATTATTGTGATAGATTTGTAATACATGAGTTGGTTTTCCATAGCCAAACATAGTCCTCTATCTAAGAATGTGCAATTATTACAACTGTTACTATTATATTTAATATTTAATAATTATGTTTATGTGATATAGGATTTAGAGGGAGATATGATCCCTAGGGTGAACATAATGGGAAGAATGAATAATATTTAATTAGAGAGAATGTATTATAACATATATGTAGAGATGAATTATAATAAAACTTTAAATTTAGATTAAATGAAAAAAATATTAATAGCACGTTTTATGGAAATTTTGAGGTTCCAATAATCCATCCAAGAGAATTCAACTGACATTAAATTATATTTAATATAATATATGATTAATGATCTGTAAAAGTTAAATAAAATAAAGAAATAACACCATTAACTGAGTAATTCAAGACAATTATATCTATAATTTAAATATAATTGATTAGGATACCTTTTATATTAATGTGGAATGACTCAAATATTAACTATCATTATATTATTATATAGACAATGGAATTATATGTGATATTTCACTAGTTTGATTCGAACAAATATTGTTATATTTAGATAATCATAAATGTTTCATGAAGAACCAAACCTAATTACTTATGTGGTATTTCTTAAATGTTTTGTGTTTTAAGATTATACGCTAATTGTTTTTTTGGATTTGTTGTTAATGATATAAGGGGAACCATTCATTGAAAATTAATGATTAGTATTTTTGATCATTATAGATGTATTTTATCTCAATAAATAACATACCTTTTGATAATTTTAATCCTGGTTACAACTATACGTTTTAACTCGGTAGGCTTAGAATATTTTTGGAGAATCCCTTCAAATGTGTTGTGTAAACAGTGTAAAAATATTTAATATTCCCATATTTTTCTATGGCTCATTACATATATATTGTAATAGAGTATATATTTTAGATTTATTGTGAAATAAGGATATATTAGACTTCAAATATGCTTTTGTCTTGGGGGATATTTATATCGCACCTGAATTAATATGAGGACATTTTCTCTCTAGGAACTCAAGATATAACACACAATTATAAGGTGATTAGATTTTGTTTTAATGATTTCAATAAAATTCAATGTGGTATACTATTGCAACAAAAGGATTGGTTTTGGTTATATTTTTTTATCAACCATAATATATGATTTTATAAGTACTAATGTATAAGTAAATCATGGTAAAAGAATATAAAAATGATAAAAAACAAATGATAAATGATAAATAATAGAATCATACAAGGTTAAAAAATCAGAACCAATCATGCGATGGGCTATGTGGTGGATGAGAAGATGTGTGGTTTTACTACATAGTGGATGAAGTGATGTAGATACATGGAATTGATGAAGATATACTTATGTGAGAATATATTTAATTCACTTTTGTGACCATGGAATCTTGAAAAAGGTTACATAGAAAATAGATGCATTTTATAAATTAATTTTAATGAATTATGACTCAGTACTAAGTTATGATGTCTTAGAAAAATATATGGATATTTGGTATGTAGTCAGGATGATTAAAACTAATTATTTTTTAAAATGTGTTTTATTTTATGAGGAAGAACTTATGTAATATTTCATTTAGCATTCAAGTTATAAATTATGATTTTTTAAAAAATATCATTAAATATTACTAAAATAAGGACTCTTTGAAATGGATTCTAAAAAAAATTAAACAACTGAGAAAAATTGCTTGATTATAAATAATACGATGGTGGTTTGAGAAAAATATATAATTTATAATATTGAATAGATACTAAAATTTTTATTGATTCCATTGATCTAAATTTTTTATTTGATTTAATATCATTCTATTGTTGTTGAGTGCCAATTTCATCATTATATTATATACTTTTAGAATAATAAATATACAAACAAACCATGACATAACAATCAATTTTAATGATTTATTTTTTGTATTGAATAAAAGATTACAAATATTACTATGATATAAATTTTTTTGAATGAACAAGTCCATATTATTCTCTATAAAAATCTATACAAATAAGACACATAAAATATCTAACTCAAAAACTATTAAAAATGTATTTAATTCTATCATAAAAAAATGTATTGAAATAAAAAATATCAATGAAGTCATGTATAATTATTTTATATGATATACTATTTTAAAACTAGAATAAAAATTTAACCAAACTACATCTCCAAATGTGTCACTTCACCACAATGTCTACCAAATTCATGTCCTTATATTGGTAGGTGGATGAGGCATAATTGGATATAAATTATCATTTTAGATATCCATATAATTATAGAGTGATATAGATCATCTTAGGATATAGAAGTAACACTTTTTTACAACTAAAATGAATAAAATTTCCCTATGATGAACTCCACGAATGAGGTGAGTATGGATTCAATTTTTAGACAATGGGTGAAGTTATTTTCAAACCGTGGTTGTGTGGTACAACATGGATCATGGATTTGATAAAATATAAGGTCATATATACCATAAAATAAAACAAAAAAACCATTAATTATTTTATTGATTTTCTACAATTTTTATTGATGAAATTGGAGGTTTAGAGTTGAAGATGTGACCAAAATAGGAAACATCACTCTTGATATTGAATAGTTTTGGATTTATTTAATGATTTATTCATTTGGGTCCTAAAATGGGGAACATATGAAATATTATATTATAAATACTTTTATCTCCCTTATTAAGGGATATATATACCTTATTTTAGAATTATTATTTTATATTATATTTATATATGTATGTTCGATCACTTTAAACCTTGTTGATTTGTGAATAGTTTGTCTTATTTTGTAATAGTTTCATTATAGACTCTCCAAATCACCTTCAAATATAGTGAAGGCCTAAAATATTGAATCTTTTATTTTTTTGAAAATATAAAAATAATTAAATAATTTTAATTCAATTTTTTGTTTATTTTAATATAAGAAATTGAAACTAAAATGTGATTAAAAATATTTGTATCAGGTGGGAAATGAATAGTATAACATAGTGCGATCACACACCTATTCATTTCAACTTCCAATTTAGAAAATATAAGATTATTTTAAAAAATATACCTTTTTTTGTCAAACTAAACCTATTCATTCGATTTAAAATGAATTTATTCAGGTTTCTATTTAAGAAATTATTCAATTTCTATGGTTCTACAGGAATAAGGTGATTCATTACTTATTTCATTTCACTAATAGAGTTTCTCTTTGTTTGATACTTTTCACTATTCGGGAATCTGGTACACAATTGAAGCATTGTTGTTCAAACTAGATCCATGGTTTTATAGTCCTTATTATGATTGGATTTAGGGGTATAATTTGTACCCCTCATGGTATGTTTGACTTTTCTGGCGTGCTCCCTTTGAAGGGTGGATTCATGTCAACTCTGATGGTTCCAAAAGAGTTAATCTAGGTCCATATGGTTGTGGAGACATTTTTATTGATCTCATGGGTTTTTCCTCAGTTGTTTAATGGATTACGATGTTATTTTGTCTTCTCTTAAAGCTGATATTAATTTTAATATGTCCTTACTAGAGAAATATTAACAACATGGCTGAAACAATATTTAGCTTGAATGTGATTCCACCATCTTTTACCCTTACATTAGGACTAGTTCTTCTCATTTATATTGGAAGCTTACAAATTTGTGAAATAATTAATGGATTATCAGTCATCCATTAATCATTTTATAACACATGTATATAGGGAGGCCAATTCTATGGTGAATGGTTGTGTTCATAACGACGTCAATGGTATTGACTTCTTATGGACTTATGAGATTCTTGAGGACCTCCTTTCTTTTATAAAGAGGGACCAATATAAAAAAAACTATCTTTAGAATCTTAAAATTTTCCTTTATTTTATTCAAATAAAAGATGCAAGTTCTTTTGGGAAATGTCTCATCATAAAATTCGAAAATCAGTAAATAGACATATAATTATGTTAAAACATTGAAAATGATGGAAAATGTGTGGTTCAAATATATTTTTTTATACATAATACTTTTATCTATCATAAGTTATAACTCATCATACTCCAAAATTTTATGTCTCATTCGTTAAATGATATTTAATAACTATAATTTTATGGGAGGATATTACATGGTGTTTTCATGCATATATGTCTTCTTGGATATTGATCTCTTCCACAAGGGTAAATTAAAGTTCCTCAATATCGTTCTTTAGTTATAATATATGGATAGTGAATGTCTATTGAGTGTCATTATTAAGAACATCAATAACCCCAAAATGGTATAAAATAAAAACCATGAATATCATATAGAGATCATAATTAAACTTATTTAAGTGAATCTTTAACCATAAATATTACAAAAGAACCTCCTCCAATTATATAATATGTTGTGAATGATGAGGTAGTCAATAAAGGCATTAGTTCTATCCATATAGATTAAGGATTTCTTGTTTGTGTCATTTCATGTTTCTTTAAACTCCTATATCTATAATATCCAATGAGAACCTACACCAAAATTGATAGAATTTTTTATATATAACAATAGTCAAAATGCATTATCTATATAGGTAGGGTACAATTGTTTCAAAATACAAGCTGACATGGTTACTTGATAATAATTTATATAAAAAGTAGTATAATGAGACTATAATGCCTATTCAATACTATGAATCTAATCTAAACCATTATATATATGTATTTGTTTATGATATTTTTGTTAACTATTTATTAAACACATCATTTTGGCCGTTATTTTTGGGGTGATATAATTTTGAAAATTGTTTCCAAGCCCTATATTGACACAAAACTAATTTTATAGTGTGGATATCGAAATGAAAACCATGGATACAAATTATTAATCCAATGATTATAAATTTGAAAAATATTTGGGTTCTTAAAAATTAAAATTTATCAGAGATCTACGAATCTTTACATATCATTATTTTATAAATTTATATAGACAATCGACTATATAATGAATGATAGGGTTTAAAAATATATTTCCAAATATTCGAAGGAAAATCAATAACCCAAACATAAAAAATAGAATGGAATAATTTGTAACACCCCCAATTTATTAATAAAATTAATCAATTTTTATGTTACATAAAAAATTGATTTTATCGTGGGTCACACACAACAATGTGTTTCATTGATAGCTTGCATTATTTACAATACCAACTTTTAACAAAAAACAATATGATGTCAATATTAGTTTTTATTTTGAAAGTAATAAATTTGGAACTGGAATTGATACAATTAATATGAATAAATAAAACATGAAAATATTTATTAAAAAAAATAAATAGTAAAATATTTATTAGAAATAAAATTTTGATAATTTAAATGAAACAAATAATACTTTCTAAAAAATGTATTTCTTTAATAAATAACTGTTTAATCTTTTATTGTGTGAATAAGTTATAAATATTTATTCAAATTTTAGTAAATAAATTCCCTAAAATAAATTTAATTTTAGAAATCATAACAGAAAAATCATCATAAGGTAGGATTTCTGAAATTTATAGAGAAGTTTCATTTTTTGATGAGTTGTGAAATAATTATTTCTAATTGAAAAAAATGTATTCTTTAAATAAATATTGTGGATAATTTATATTTTAATGGATTTTTATGTATAATTAGTTCTAATTTTATATCAATAAATTAAATTTATTACATTTTAATCTATTTTATAATTAATTTTCATATAATAACATTATAATTTTTTTAACATTTTCAGTATAAAAAATGATTTCTCTTCTCTTCTCTAAGATTAGTTTTAAATCAAATTATTCTAGTTCATTACATTTAATTTTTAAAAATGGATTCCATATTTGGATTTAGATTAAATTATATTATCTATTATGGAAAAATTAAATTTTTACCATTATTATTAGTAAAAACATTAAAAATAATTAATTATTATTGTAAATATGATTTTATTATGCTAAGGGTGAAACCAAATATATTAGGTGTGAAATGAACAAAAATATTATAAAACCCCTATTATATTTACATAGATTTAACATTATCACCTTAGGATATATTTTTATGAGTTAGTGGGATCATATTACATGAAAGTGACATATATAATAATTCATTTAAATAAAATGATAGAAAATAAATCATCTATACCTTTAATATCTATAAACCATTGATAAAGATAAATAACATCATGAGATTTGTTATAAATAAATATTTTTAAATATTAAAATGTTTTTATCATTATAATATTCTGTTATATTTTAGATTTGAAATAAACACTTTCATTGTTAAGAAACACAAAATCGAGAATTATTTAGTTAATAGTAAAATACATTAAAAAATTCTCAAATTATAAAAATTGTAATAAATTTAATTAATTATTGAGTTATATTAATATTTTAGATATATATATTATATGAAACATGTAAAAACTTAATATATTTTAATTATATAGTTATGATGATATTTTTAAATTCAAGCTAAATGAATGATTTAATATTTAAATAAATGTTATATTATAAAAACTGTTAATTTTTTAACTGATTTTAAATATCTAAGAATCTTACCTCATTACATTGTATTTTGAAATTTTATTAAATATAAAAATTTATCTAAAAATTTACCAATTTATCTTTTACAATTACTACATTTACATCTAGATAGTAAACACACTGTTAGGGTTTTTATGGCTGAAACACTATATTTTTCACATTACGTGAACCTCTATTAAAACATTTCATAACCAAACATATAAATTTATTTTGATAAATATTTCATTTTATTTGGAATCAATTGATTATAATTATATATTATGTCTCATATTAATTTAATATTTTGTCTAAATTACATATTATTGAAACAAATGTTATCGTGGTCAGAATAAATTAGGTAAAATTATGTAAACCTTATTACAATGTAACAACATGATAAAAAGGAAATAATTTTTTTTTGTTTTATGGAGATATTTATAATTAAAATAAAACCTCCCCTACATTATTTATCAAATTTTGTGGCACATGTGGTGAGGGAGGCCTCTGAATAGTGAATACATTTGAGTATTAGAATGAACGTAACCCTTCATCAATTATAAAAGGATGATCACTCCCCACAATTATTCACACATATAAATCCATTTGTATCTAAAAACACTACCATAATAACATTGAAAAATCATTCCATGTATCCTATAAGACTTATTTTGGTCACCAATTTATCATTTTCTGGATTTTTTGTTATCTTAGGAGGATACCCAAATAAGAAGTAATGTTCTTCAATGAGCATATTTTTCTTATTTATAAAAGTTCATAAATTATTACTAATTAATATTATATATAATATATATTATAATAAAAATATTGTAATGTTATTAGGAAAATATAATTACCTAAAAACATATCCACTCCCGTAATTGTTTTTATGAAATCATTGTTCATGTGTATTTCAGACTAGCACCTCGCGAACCTATGTCGTTCATTTCTCCATTTCCACCTTTCATGGTTCAGAAGGATTATGAAGATAATGTAAATTTATGATAAATTTAGCATATTTATTCCACTTTAGTAAATATATCACATATATAATTTTAGATTCAATTTATTCGAAGATAAAATTACGACACACATGTGTACAATGGACTTCTACCTCACAAAGCGATGCGATTTGTCTTTCTATTACACATCACATACAAGGTGAAAAAGATAAATTTATTGAATATGTGTTTTATTATAATAATAATATAATTTCTATTTAAATACTAATCAATTTAAAAAGATAATATTTTATTTCATTATTTTAACAGATAATGATGAAATCATTGATCCTGTAAATGTGGACTACCTCCTTCACAAAGAGATGTGACTCTTTTAATCCCCATAACACATGAATGATTTATATAAGTTTACATAATGAAATATAATCATATATATGATATTCTAATCATTATGTATATAAAAAAGTTTATACACACCTATTCTATGATGGTTATTGCATATTCCATACCGTCTCTATTAACGAAACATACAACACTTTTCATAACCACCATTCATTATTTTTTTAAAGAATATTAGTTTGTAAAATTATGATAATTATGTCATTATTATTAATATTGATAAAAACTTACTCTATAATATGCTCAGGAAATCGATATTTCATGACAAACACATATGAGAAACCAAGAGAAAAAAAATACTATATACAATTAAACTATTCATATAATAAAAATCAAGAGGTGAAAAGAATTTTTCACATTATCATCTAAGATATATCAAATATTTATATGGTTTTGGAACATCTTAATGTCATTTTTAATAGCAATATAGAAAATGACAATGAACATTCAACTAAAAAGAAGCACGAGGTCAGCGGCTTTATCTCAATTTACATTCCATTGAGACTAAATTGTTATCATGTACCAATTTACTTATATTTTTTGTATATACATCCCCTTTAAAATGTAATATAATTATTTATTCATATATCATGGATTATAGATGTTTTTAGGTATATTTTAATCATTTGATTGGTTATTCCCAAATTTTCTTTTTGCCGTGATCAATAAAATCAAAATAGAGAAAATATAAAATGGACAATACAATAGAAGAAATAAAATTAAATCTAGGGAATTTTTCTTTGAAGGATAAAAATATATTCAATTTTATGTTACTTTATACCCCAATAATGAGAATTCATTCTAGTAGAATGCACACATGATGTAATTGGAATAAATATTCTTTTTTACAGAATATCTTTAGCACAGTATTAATGAGTTCTTCATGCTCCTCATTTATTTTCTAGTATAATAGAATATCATCTATAAATACTATATAGAATTTTATTGGAAATATCTAAAGAAAATATTTATCAATTCCAATAGTATTTCTATAACATTTGTATGTCTGAATGGCATCACATTGAACTCATAGTGCCCATACAATGTATGAAAAGGGGTCTTCAGATATCTTCTTTCTTCACAATTAAATGATCATATCCTAAGAAAAGATCATATTCCGTAATATATTATTCTCTAAATATCTGATAAAATAAGTAATCAGTCTATGTCAAAGAACGCATGTTCATTATCATGATCTTGTTGAGCTCATGATAATCAATGTAATGTCTCGTTAACACATCCCTCTTCCTGACAAAGAAGACTGATGCACCCCATGGTGAATAAATTATGTTTATAAACACTTTATCAATATTCCTCAAAACATTTTTCTTTATCTACTAATGTTAAACAACATAAATCCTCTAATTTGTCTTCGATATTGGAAATTCCTTAGATATTTTCTTCGTTGAAAGTTAAACCTTCAATTGTAGGAGGAAGACTATGAAATTCCTTAAGAAACACACCAACATATTCCATTACAGTAGGCATGCCATTAATTCTTATAAATTCCATAGAATAAACCATTTTAGAAATATAATCTTGTTTATAGAGCAATAATATTTATTATTTAGATGATGATTTTAAAGAATATTCATCATCCCCCTTGCACATATAGCGAATCAGGGGTTGATTTTAAATATCGATATTGATTTATTCTTAGTTCAATTTATATTGTCTTTATGTTAGGAAATCCAATGCATGCCAAAAATAAGATAAAACTCCAATAAAGTATGTATTAAAATGTTTTTCAAGAAGGTTATCCCATATAAATTTATAGGGGATGTCTTATATATATGGGATACAATAATTTCAACATTTTCCTTTTACCGATTTCTATACTCTCACGGTTCGTGGTATGTTTTTAATAGTTATACTAATGATTCTTGATATAATGAAATTTTTAAAACCATAAAAAATGTATGTTCTATATTATTGAATGACTTACTAGTTTACCTTTCACCACATCATTTTAGGGATTCACTTAGGTGGTATTGATGGAAAAATCACAGTCTTGTTGCCTTAGAGGTTGTTAGCTACCTCAAAAAACACAACGAATAAGTAATTGATTTTAAAAGTTACCTAGTTCTATGTAGTTCTAACAATTAACAATGCATTATTGGTTATCTAGATTATTACATTTCCTTAATGAATTTGCAGAATTATGCTTTTAGAAATTATAATCTTGGAATCCTTCCTTCATGCACCGAATTCATTTCATCTCCCAATTAGGAAATTTATGAGGTGATTTTGTCAACATCTTTTACTAGAAGAATGATGAAATTTCATATCATATTAATATTTCTCTATCATTTTTCCAAAAATTAAACATAACTCTGTAATTTTTATCCCCATGATTCCCTTGATATTCAACGATCTCTAGTTAAACATTGGGAGAACATCCGACACATTACTCATATATATCGAAGTCACAGATCCCCATGTTATAGGTGGACAAAGTTTTATCCCACCATATAATTGCTAAAACTTGAATTTTGGTGTAAAAATTATGTTGGAGGTATATCATTATAGTCTAGTGAGTTTTTTCTCATACACCTTGAGTTATTTATCATATTTTTATTATAGGGACAAAATCCATTTCCAATTTACGTCTGAGAGTGTAGGGAAATGTTTTATCAAAATACAGTTATGTAATTCCTTCCACTCAATCACTACGATCTCTTCCTCTAGATTTTTATTATTTATCAATGTCCATCATTGATCAATATCACCCTACATATGATAAATTTTTTTGCAGAAACTTATATTTCTCTAACCATGGATAGATGAAGAATATCTTCTAAATGGAGTTGATCGATTATCCCGCAATTAATGAATTTGATGATCCATTATTAATAGGTGGCTTTAGTCATATAATGAACTCAATCACAATCATTTCCCCCTATGTGGGGTTTGTGTTCTTCACCAAACACAATATTCTATTATAAACATCTTTCAATGTGAGAGTGTATTGTGACAATGTTTGCGATTCCTACTCCCATCTGATTGGGAATCTCATTAGGGTCGTCGTCACCCAGCTCCCCACATTGATTGTTTAGCATATTCCTAAAAATTCAGGTTATAGTCTATAATAAAAATAAAATAATAGATGTGTATTTATAAACTATTAAACACATAATGTAAATTCCAATGACAATAATTTGATAAATTATTATTTATATTTACATAGATATATTATGTGTTTATAAGAATAAATATATATTATAAATAATATATTTCCTAACATATTTCATTATGGGATTTTTTTCCCTTAATACTAGTTCATTTTGAGCCTCTGAATTTAACAATTAATATCCCATAATAGTATCGATAATGGTGCAAATGACGACCCGCATTCGTATACCATGACACCATGAATCATGCTTTGAAAACAATGTCACAGTTGCTACTCATAGGTACATCTATGCAAGAACCACATCCACTTGTAGTACCTATAATGGTATGTAATTTCTTGATAAAAAACATAATTCATACTAAACAAAATTTTCAATGTTTTCCATATGCATATTCATATACAAAATAATTTTCCCTATATTTTTATAATAATTATCATAAAAATAATAAATATTTCAACTGATACAAACTATAACAAATATTCTCTTTATTTCACATCAATGCATGATTTATTACATAAAAATACAGTTAATACAAAAAAAAATATCAATAATTACAATGTATTGGGTAATTAATTATATAGAATAACATTTTGATTCATGTAATAAAATAAAATTTTCAAAAACATCCTTAACATGAATGATTAAAATTATTTTTAACAGGCCATAAATACTCATTTGAACATAAAAATACATGGGATGTCCCAGGGACAATCATAAGATGTGTGGGAGATATAAATCTTTGTAAGGGAATAAACATAACCTTAGGGATACATTTTATACAATAGTAATATCAATGGTAATATAAGAAGGATGAATAATAATTCATCATATAGAATGATAATCATAACATGGAAAAGTGGAAACAAATAAAAACATTGAAACATAATTATAAGTTAAGGATTAATCATTATGAATTTATGATGCAAAAAGTCACATAAAGGAATAATTTCCACCTCTCTCCCAACATGATGTATCATGACACTAAACATTAACTAATGCATTGGAGTGTTATCTAGGCACACCCATCATAATCATGTCATTCTCATGCTTAAGTGTGCCACATATATCATATAACTCGGATTCTTTCATCCTCATAAATTATTCCATGATCACGGAATGTAGAATAAATAAATTTATTTTCCAGAAAATAATATATATGTATATAAATGTTAATACACTATATAGAATAATTGGTATATAATCTACTACACAATTGTTTTGTCATAAAATATCATGGAAAAATTCCGGAATCATAAGGACATTACATAAACATTCATAAAATTAGTTGCTGAGAGAAAAATGGTTTTATCATTATTTGGAAATAAATTTTGTAGTAATATAAACATAGAACAAAATATCCAAATTTTTTAAATTTATAAATATAGGCATAAGGTAATAATGAAAAATGAATAAAGAAAAAGTCTTTAGAAAATTTCACAATGGTAATAGGTGTAAATAAAGTATCATGAGAGGATTAATTAGAGTCTGATAAATATATCCTAATTTATGAGTCAAATATTTAGTAATGGAAATATGTAATGTCACACATCATCAAATAAAGATGAAAAGTAATAGATATAACATAAAAGGAGTTTCTGATAAAAGATCAGAGTGAAACACCACAAACATGAGTGTTTAGATCCCATAGATTTTGAGGGGCTTCGTGAATGATTAAGGGTACTTCTACAAGAATTTAGGGTTTTGAGGGAAGTGTGTGTACTTTCTCCATAGATTTTCAGTGAAGAGAAATGGGAACTAGGGTGAGTTTATATAAGAAAAATGGGAAATATAATTATTATTTAGGTTTTCTAATCAATATAATAGAATAAAAAATACCAAAAATCATCCCAAGGATTTCACCAAGGGGGAGTGTTATTTTTATTTTAGGTAGCCAATGATATAAATTGTAAATCTATGACCCTTCATGATGTGTAGGTGAGTTACACTCTTAAGGAATGATTTCAAAATCATTAAATAGATTTTATGTATTGGAGGATTTATAATGGATTTAAAAAAAAATAATAAACATAAAATCAAATTAATTTATTGGGAAAAAATATTTTATGTCATGGATCCATTTTAAATTACCAATTACATAATTTTTTGGAACATGTGATGTCATAAAAGAAAAATAATATTTTTACGATAATTAGTTCTTTTTTTAGAAAATTTGAATATATTAGAAAATTACGGAAAATTAATTATTAGATAATTAATTCCCTACTTCCAAAAATAATATACATTTTTCCAAATAATTATATTATATTTTTGAATTTTTCATTTTAAAAGAATGGATAGAATTTATTAAAAATGATAGTATTTTGACAATAATAGATTTCCAACCTTCATAAAAAATTACATTAGAATTCATGAAACAATTTAAAAACGTCTTATTTTAAAAAATTATTTCATAATAAAATTATATAAAAATTTTATATATTTCTCAAATAAAAAAATTCATAAAAAATTTAATTTAAATTTATTATTTACCAAGAATACACTTTCTGGTTTATTATATAAAAATGAAAACATTTAAAATTTAATAATGATATGATTAAAGCATTTTTATTATTCTATAAATCATAATCGACATATTTTTATTTATAGGGTATTGATACATATCCATTTAATAAACCTACAAACATCCTAGCAGTATGGTGCAGAATGACGGGGCATTCATGGGGTGGTTCGACAAACCTAAGTTGGGCAGTGATCTCAATGAGCTTGAACTTGTACTATAAATACTCTCTCTTATACTTGAGAGGATGTAAATAAACTTGTTCTTGATCAAGGGAAATTTCTAGAAATTATATCTCTTATAATCGATGATAAATCGCATATATAGTGTATAATCTTTATAGTTGAGGTAACTAAATTCTTTATATGTGACAAAATGATTTTGTAAAACCTTATATTTATACTAATCATGTTATTATTCTTTAAAAATTATATTATCAATGGTAATTATTCTTAAAAGTAAATAACATAAAATATTCCTAATATGAAATAATTTGTTCATGTATTTACTATGAATATATTATATATTAATATATTAAACAAAATTGCAATGGGTTTATTTTTAAAAGTTCATGTAGAAATAATGATTACATTTAAATATGTATTATTTTTTCGTAATCATGGCCTAATTTAATGTTATTATGACAATATAAATGTTAATGGATCATGTATAAATAAGAAATTTTTTGTGATATACGAATGTTCATCATATAAGGCTGAGTAATATATTATATTGATTAATTGATTTGTAGAATTAGAGGAAAACAACGATGAATGGAAAATGAGTGCACATAGTTTTCCAATATTATTTACTTATGAATACCATCATGCATAAAAATGAATTAATTATAGATGATAAATCAAAAAAATGTTATATTTTCAATAAAATGGAAGGAATTAATGCGTATTAAAATAAAAATGAATTTTTTTTGTTATTCTAAACAGTAGGTAATGAAGTTAAAGAACAATAATGACATAAAGTTTTATTGAATTTTTGAAAGGAGTGAATTTATCATAGAAGGAATTTATTTATTTAAAGAAATATATAATGTGAATTATGTTTTAAATATAATAAAAAAAATATTATATGTTCTTATGGGGGATCAAGTACATCTCAAATGAGGATGGAAACCCAAAGTTAAGGAGTTATATTGTTTAAACAAAAAGGAAAAATTTATTACACACAAGTTGTTTTTAGAATTGTAACAATAAAAAATTATTGTAAATAATATGAAGTGGATCGAGTTGTAATACTTGAATTGGTTTATCGCGACAAATCAAAATACTTTACTTGATAATGTTCAAGAAGTACCCATCATCCTATTATATTTAAAAATTATTAGTTACATTAATATGATATAGGATTAAAGGGGATATATGATCCATAGAGTGAACATTATATAAAGAATGAATAATATATAATTTTACATAATATATTTAAACATAGAGGTGGGTATGATCTATTGAATAATTTTTTACCAAAATAAAAAAATAAAAATTTCTACCAATATTTATATGAGAATTAAGTGGTACCAATATTTATTAAATGTTCCAAGTAATAAAATATCATTCTATTGAATATAAAATATCATTACAGATGTGGAATATTAAATAAGATAGAGCAATAATTGCATTAAATGATGAATCAATGAATTGTAATTTTTATTTTTTTATTATAGTTTTTTAGATTCAATAGTAAATTAATGATGAGTGACCCTGAAGATGTTAATCATTATAATTCTATTTTTACACATTGGAATTATGTTGTATTCTTCACTTGATAGATTCAAATGAATCATGCTATATCCTCAAAATCAGGAAAATTTTGTAATGGAATGAAAACATCTTCAATAATTAGTATTAGTTATCAAATTTTTGTTTCATTGTTATACTATAATTGTTATTTATAAGTGTGATTAAATTCATTGGGGTGTTCAATATTGAAAAAAATGTTTTAACCATTATATTTGTTATGGAAATAAGTTTGATCAATGAAAAATATATATTTTGTTATTTTTTATATAGTTTCCTACTATACATTTCAACTCTATATCCTTTTATGATTTTTGACAAGAGTTTAAATGTTGTAGGTTCACTATGTTATAAATCATGAATATTACCAAGAAGATATAAGTGTTATCAAAGATAATTTTGTTATAGAGATGCCAGTTGTTTAGTGGGAAAGTAAGAGATGTTGGACTATACGTCTGTTTTTTATTAGAGTACATATTTACATTAGATGTGGAGTAATATGTAGACAATTATTCTATATGATCAAAATATATCATACAACATGCAATATTGAATCAAAAATGTTTTAATGATTATAAGAACATAATGATAGATATTGGTTAAACTAGATTATTGGCTTGTTAATGATTTTTTATTGAACGTATGATATTATTTTATAGGGAACATTTATGAAGATAAATATGGTAAACATATAAAAAAATGTAGAATATATAGATAATACATGATAAATAATAGAATCATATTTGGTTATGAAATAAGAACATATCATGACATGGGATATGAGGTAAATAATAAGATGTATGATTTTGCTACAAAGATTATCTAATGATGAAGATTAGTGAAATTGAAGCACAAATATTTATAAAAGAAGATATTAAATTCACAAATTTGATCATTGAATCTAGAATAATGGAACATGTAATATAAATGTATTTTATAAAATAATTTAAAAAATGAATACTCAAGATCTATATAGGATGTCAAAGTTAAATAAATCGGTATTGAATATATAGTCATGATGAATAAAATAAAATATTTTTTCATGTAGGATTTATTATTTAAGGAAGACCACATGTAATCTTTCAATGATCTATAAATGTATAAATTAGTTTGTAAAAAAATTAAAAAGGGTATTTTTAATATGGTTAAATAAAAAATAAACAACTAAGCTAATCTACATGATTTTTCAATAAAGGAATCTCATTTGAGAAATATATTTAGATTATATTATTGAATGGATACAAATTGTATTAATGAGTTCACTATTATAAAATAGTTATATAATTTAATATCACACTATGGTTGAAGAAATCTATGATCTTTATAATCCTCCAAACCATTAAAATAATACACATGGAACTAAACCCTGAAATAATAATCACATAGTCATGATTTATATATTATGTGTAGAATAATGGATTCAAAATAATACTATGAAGTAATGTTTTTGTAAAATAAAAAAGTTCCACTTTTTCTCAAATAAAAAAAGAAGTTACAAAATAAATACATAGAAATGATTGGTTAGTAATTTAAAAATTCATTCAAATACATAAAAATTATATTCAAATAAATAATATCATGATAAAATTACAGACAATATTTTAAATCATATAATATATACAACTGTCTAATAATTTTATTACAACTTCCTTACAAAGTGTGTCACTCCCCCGTAATGTATACCTAATAAAAAGATATCTATGGGGAGGAGGATAATGTTTGTATTGATATAAATCATCATCTTAGATCTCCCTATGAATATTGGGAGATCTATAACTTACAGGGAGTGGTATGTAACACTTCTTACTCACTAAAATAAAAAATGTATCCACATGGAAGAATTCCCCAAATGTGGTACCTAATGTTTCAATTTATAGACAAAGGGTGAGGTCATTTTGAAAAAATGGGTTCGTAATACCACTTTGAACTTGTATTTGATAAATGTTAATATTTTATCATATAAAAAATAAAAATAGATGATCTATTTACATTTTTTTTACCCAAATTTTTTTGAGTATATTGTATGTATAGACTATAAGATATGACCAATAAAATTATTTTCCATCATTAAATTGACATGTTTTTTATTCATATAATGTTAACAACTATAGTTTTAAAAATATGTGTATATAAGAAAACATATATTTTAAATTATTCTTGGAATGTTATTTTTGTATATATATGACTTATATTATACTCATTACATTATCATATCTTCAGATATGATAGTTATAATCCATTTAACCATGCTGACTTGAGCATAGTTTGGATGGTTTTATTTTAGTTTCACCACAGAATCTCCAAATCATCTCCTCATTAAATTTAATAAAAATAAAAAGTAATATTAATAATTTTTCTACAAATATAAAAATTATTAAATAAATAAATTTTATTTTTATTTTTATTTTTATAATAGAATATTTTAACTTTATTATGGATAAAAATAGTGGTATAAGGATGGAAATTAATAGAGAACCATAGTTCAACCACACTTCCACAGCTAAACCATCAAACTCATAGAAAAAATAACATTCAATTAATAATTAGAATATATGAATTGAGATCGTTTGAAATGATCCATGTTTTAGACCGGTTGAATATATAAATAAATTTGAACTTTTACATTTTTTGAAAGATCTATTTTTAAAACTGAGTTGTGGAACTATATTTTAAGAGTTATAAAAGTCAAATGTAATGTTTATAGACTAGTTTAAAGTCCCATTATTCTTCCTATGTGTCTTATTGAGTTTTGGTAGTTCAAATCCAAGTATATATTGTTTTGATGGACCTATATATGGACCATGGATTGTCTGAAACTATGAGGCGCAAATAAAAAATCCAGGTAGCCTTATTCAATGTGAATTGAGGTTGTCCCATATGAACCACATTGTTTACCAAATGGTGAACCTATCCCACACTATTATTGGATTTTTGAAGTACCATGACACTTTTCATCACATGGTTTGTTCGCTGTTAGGCTAACAATACAGGAAAACAATACACATGTTCTTGTTGTCCAGTAGAGGAACCACTGTTGGTGCCCGATTTTCAAAACCATGCATCCCAATCACGACGCAGTACTCTATTTTAAAAATTCAATTAATTTAAATAAAACTAAAAAAAAGTAAACCATACTAATCCACTATACCTCCTTAACTAATTATGACACACTCCTCTCCCATGGGTCATCCATGGTATACACGATCCGCCCTCCAATGACCTCCATTACTTTCAATGAATCAGCATGGATCCTTCATGGTTCTTGCATTAATGTAAAGACCCGAAGCATGAAATACATGGACATTAAATTACTTTAGTGGAATACATAATACATAACAACAACAGACACACAATGACCGTAATAGTATAGTGTCTTTGGAAACTTGGAACGTAATATTCTAATCGTGATGAATGATCTTCAACATCTCCCATAATGATCTTCCCATTTTTTCTTACCTAAAACAATTCTTTATATCCTGTGGAAAAGAAAAAATAAAAAGGGTGAGTTCAAATGCTCAGTAAGGGTAATCATGGATAAAATAAAACATACCATATACATTTGAACTTAAAAACATGAACATAATGTTTAAACATCAAAAGCAAGAGATATAACAGAAAACATGGAAGTACATAAGGAGTAGATCATTAAGAAACATTAACAATGATAAAATAGCATGGGAATAAAACATGTAATTGTGGCAACCATTAATCACATAATATGATTTCCATAGTAGCCAAGGCATTTCTGCCAAGGCCATCTTAGTGGACAAGGTCCCTTTCTGAATCGAGTTCACTCCTCTTTCTAGTCCTGTATTACTGAACCCGTTTAACATGCCGTTCCAGCCATGTCTATCTCATGAGATATAAATCTTTACCCAATTCATTGGAGGGAGATATAGGTCCCACCCATCTCATAGTGAAATCATTCTTACTTGCCCCACAAAATAAACCTAAAACATTCATTATAACCAAAAGAATAAAATATTTTTCATAAACATCATCCGATCATTTCATAATCCATATAAAATAAATGGATATAATTTCATAATACGAAAAGTGATACCAAGTAAATAAAAGAGACATTATCCCTAAAACCTAAACATATGAAATAATTTCATTTTAGATGGAAAATGGTTTTGATAAAACACTTGAAATGAATTCTTGAGGAAAATATCCTTTCTTTTTTAAAATCATTTTCTTTTCACAAAATGTCATTAATTTTTAAAAGAAAATGATTTTCTTGAAAATAGTCATGAAATATTTTTGAGTATTCTTCATGAAAATAAGGATTTATAAATCCATAAAAATAACTTTTCATGCCGTATAAGTAAAAAAAACATTCTTCTCGTACTTTTTTCGGAAAAGTCAAAAAGTACCTCGTATGAAAAACGACAAAAGATTCCTTTCATATCTTTTACTAAAAACTCACCAAAAGGTAAAATTGGATATAAAAAATTGTAGGTGGATGGAAATAATATTACATATTTAGGAAACATGGATGTGGACGATAAAATACACCCCAATAATTTCTGAAGTATAAACAATCTCGGATAAAAATGAGATTATGATATTTCCATTACCATAGGTCCAATTTTCTTCATAAGTGTCCGATACTCCAGTATAATGATTTAAATAGTGTCATTGACTTATTCGAGAATCATAATCATTGTTGTGATATCATATATGGTTCACTTATAACTTTATTATACCCGTTCTTTTGTAAATTCCATGTTAAAGAGCGTTTTGGGTAAAATCGTTTCATTTGTCGTCCATGTTTTGACTTGTAATTATTCATATGATTACTTAGATCATGATTACATAATTCCAGAATATAAAACATGATTTATATATAATATATATTCAGAATATACATATATATAATAGATCAGTAAATGGAAAGAAATACACCGTTCATGGAGACGGAAGGTCGTACGTACGCATGAATGGTATTTTCGTTTCCTTATTGAGTTGAATGGAATTAAGTAGAAGACATACATATATATACACATAAATATAGTATCATTATTATGTCATATATTTCATTATTACTTATTATATATACTTTATAATCATTAATGAATGGTTAATGTGGAGAATGAATCTCATTGTTTCATGGAGACGGTAGTCCGTACGTACGCACGAGCGATGATATCATTCTCATGATCGTGGAATTGTATTGGAGTGTATTTATACTATTTCTGAATCAATATCACTTTATAATAGTCATATATAGTCATTATTTACACCATTATGCCCATCCAATTAAGGTGGTGGTGGAAAATAGATTACACCACGGCGTGGAGACGGAATTCCGTACGTACGCACGCATGGTCATTTTGTTTTCAGAAAGATGGATAGATGGTGAAATGGGGTTGTTTCATAATAATAACAACATATCAGTATATGAGTGATACTGATGTTATTTCCTCAGAATGAAAAAACTTATGTATAAGATGTGGAAGAAGAAATAAAGTTGAAAGAATCGGTAACTGACATTACCTCTTCTTTGAAGCTCCTCTTTGAGATCTCCTTTTAGGGCATGAAATTGGTCTTTGAGGAAGATCAGAACCTCTATGATGTTTCTAGGGAAGTGGAGAAGATAATTTGGCAGGTTTTGGTCGAGATTGAAGGCTCAATGTGTTGTGAGGAAGAGAGGGAGGAGGTGCCCTTTTATAATGGAGGAGAGGGGCACCTTTGGAATAACTACAAATATTATTTTATTATAAAGCCAAATTCGGTTTTAAATAGCTCCAAATTAATTTATTTCAAATCTAAGGTGGGGATGGGTCTAAATCCTCTAATCCAATAGAATTTATACATGTTTTGGTTCCAATTTTAACCTTATCATTTAGATTTAACATTAAGTAAAACAATTTTACTTTTACCGTGTCTTCTTGTGTTCTTATACATTAAGGTTAATAAACATACCATAACTAGTAAAACGAACATGTAGTTGTCTATTATTAATATATATAACCTTATCTATGTCATCTAGCCTAAAAATAAATTTTTAAGAATAAAATAACAATAAATAATATAATATTTGTTTTAAAAACTATTTTAGGTAATTTTGACACTATTTAGTAATTAATTTTTGTGAAAATCATAACAGAATGATTAGTTAGAAAAAAGTTACTTAAATCAATACTAACATGTCTAATTAACCTTCAAAATTAGTTTAATTAATAAAAGTCTCAAATTATATTTATTTGGGTATTTATAACATCAATTATGTCAATATTTCATTAATAAGATAATTACTGCATCATCTTTGTGTCATAAATAAATTAAATTATTTAAAGTCTAAAAATTACAAATAAAATATCATTTCATAGGAAATATTTTTATATTTCTAATGAATATTTATAGTCGAATTTATCTTATTTATAACATTATATTACAAATGATATATTTATTAAACTTTGATTTTAATGATTTTAACCCTTCTTTAAATAAATTAATAATAAATGTCCTAATCTAATCCAAGTGGCCCTAAATAGTCATATATTATTCATAAGGTTGTTTTTGGTCTAATTAAAATTATCCAATAGAATTAGGACATGATTTAGGGTAATAATAATATCATTTTTACCCTTAATTACTCTATTTACTTTTAACAGTGGTAAAAAAAAGTAAAAAGTTATTATTCACCAAAAATTATTTTCATCTCATTGAACCACATTTTACTTACTGACATCAACTGTGTCTCTAGGATTTTTGAAATTTCACCCACATAATTGGTAAAATTATGTTTTATGAAAAATTCATTTTTTTAATTACCACTTAGTGGTTTCACTATTCATCAAAAAATGAAAGTTTCCAGAAAAATACCAAAAATTAGGCCTAAGCTATATTTGATATTATGAACTCAAAAATGATGTCTATTTTACCAAATTCAAAACATATCAGTAGAATTAATTATTTTAAAAATTAATTCCCATCGTCAAAACAAATATTGTGTTCTTTAGAGACAATAACTATGAAAATATTGACACTTGTTTATGTATTGTTTAAATGTGAAATTACATCCAATGACCAAAATTGTATTAAATTGTAAAAATATACTCTATATATAATTTAAAACCAATCAAATTAATAATTTATCACTATTAATTATTTCGATTAAAAAGGTTGTTTTTAATTAAAATTTAGTAATTTTCACTATTCATCAGAAAATTAAAGTGATCTAAAAAGTACCCAAATTTCACACTAAGCTGATTTCGATATTCTGAATCCAAAAATGAAGTCCATTTTGAAAGATAAAATTTATAAAATTTCAATATTTGGGTATTACTATTCATAACGGCTAGTTCATAATAATATTATAATAATATCTTGTTTAGTGGAATTCGGTATTGCGTACTACACACGCTATCGAGGAAGGTCGTGATTGTGTGTAATGCAAGGTAAGTCAAGGATGCATGTTGTGAAATATCTTTTTGGTGTAGCGTGCAACACAAGAAATTAATGACATTAAAAAAAATATTTTTCATAAAATCTCGAGGTGTTACATTCTACCCCCCTTAAAAAGAATTTCACCCTATAAATTCGTCTAGGTTATAAATGGTTTACTACTCGAAAGTTTCTTTAATAGAAACCCACGTCGTAAAAAGGAATACCAGAACTTGGATTTAAAAACTAAAGTATGAAATGTTACAGTTACCCAAATTAACTCATCACTGGGTTTCCACGTTTGAGAATATTGGTGAAGATATGGATATAGAAGAAAATTCTAACCATCATGTTCTGAAGGAGAGTGGTAGAGAACATGTCTATGGAAAATCCCGCAATCTGAAAGCCATAAATTTTTGATGATCTAAGGTACCGTCTGATTCATCAGATATAAGAGAACTAGGACAACTTTTTTGGTTTTCACGATCATTTCCCTAAAGTTGATGAAATTGGAATTAGAAGAAATACTTTCATGATTTTTGTATAGTCTCACCGTTGGTCGTTCTTTGGAAAATTTCCACTTCATATCTTAAATAAATGATGTTGAATTTTTCATTCATTATGTGTTAGTAGATCATGTGATAGAATGATTGGTCATTCCATCTGTCTCAAACAAAAGGTTAGAAAAGTTGTCAAAACTTACATAACTCCATCTATAGTGAGATTAATCATATATAGTTCCTAAAATGGACTTATACTTCATATATAATACTTCTTAATATAATAAAACTAATTTCTACTAAATAGGGACACCATGTAGGCCAGTGGTATGCGATAATGGCTAGTCGAACATCAGTTGTGGGTTCGATTCCCACAGCCTTGTCTGACGCGATGTGCTGTCGCCCATCCTGCAGGTTGTCATTCTTCTAAAACTACATTACTATAACTTCACATAAATATTATAAAAAAAGTTCTATCCTTAAACAATACTAACTTATGTCCAATATAATCCATTCTAATCTTTAGGCTTATCGAAAATACTTCGGTCCAAACTCATAGTATAAAGAAAACGATTACGTAAAATGTCATCAACCAAGCATGTGATTACCATCATTTATCCCCCATATATCTTGTTGGTCACATTCCAATCATGTGAATACCTTAATCACGTATTATCTTGGAAAATGAATACCCATTAAACCTTAGTGAAAACATGAATGTTGTCAAAAGTTAACTCTTTCCACATACCCAAATACAAAAATTCAATATACTCAAACCATGATATAACCTTCTCCTCATATCAGTCAAGAGCTCACGAATACTATCAAACATTTAATTTTCTCCTTATCCATTCATTATGCACATATCATCTACATTCAAAAAATATCTGAATAACCTTTCATGGATACTCGTACCATTAATCATACACTTTCAAAACTCAAGGAAAGACAGCAGTGTAACAATCCTTAGATGTATCATTATTCTATTGTACCATGAGATTACTTATACAACATTACACATGATAAATATGCATCACTGTACATAATATTTTCAAAATAATGGATTATTGTAAATAACCTAATAAATAAGTTCAAATCATGGATTACATGCGTGTATGTATTATAAAATAAATAAAAAACCTAATGCAATAATTATTATCTATAAAACATATATAAAATAATTTCATATCATAAATTAATAAGAAAATTTTAATGAAATATATCAAAGAATGGTAATGAAATAAAAATATATAAATCATTGATAAAAAACTTTTTGAAATTTTTTTATAGAAATAATTTTCTAGACTATTTTTTTCTAATAAAAAATATTCTCTGGTCATTTCCCACTCAACCTTATACCATAGACTGAATATCAATAAAAATGAGAGAAATTGAACTATAACCTGCAAAATAATATACGAAATCCTAATGCAAAATCCCAATTAAATTTATAATAACATCCTATAGAAATTAAATAATTAAAATTTTATTGTAAATAATGGATTAAATTTCAAAACCTATATAAAAAATTTAATTAATTATTCATTTTAATTCAATAAATATGGAATAAAATTTATGAAAATATTATTGGATTCCTTGAGATGGAAAAATACATAACACTACAACACATAATGATTGAATATACATGAAGACCAAGGCCATGGTTAAAAAATTATAAAAATGAAGGATGGATGAGCACTGAATCTTAAAATGAACATAAATTAGTATGTGGTGGTGTAATTCATAAATAACGATTTAAAGGATAGATGAAAAAAATAGAAAATGAAAAATTTAATTTTTTATCATTTCCCTTAAAAACCCACTAGAACTCTACTAGGTATCCAACCAAATTTCTGTTGACAAAAATGGGCACAAAAAACAATGATTAGCCATAATGATTTTAATTTATTTTTGAAACCTTATACCCTGTCAAATACTCCACCTTCAACTTCTGACTCACTTCCTAATTGGTTGATATTTATTTAATCCATAAATTTCAACATTTTAATAACTAAAATAATAATATTTACAATGTATAACATACCAAAATGACTAAACTAAAAAAATTACAAAATATTTATAGATAAATATCATTATCAACTTGGTGATAACAGATCTGGGTTTTCCCTACATAGGGACTAATATCAGAAAATTTAATAATATAATGAATTCCCAGGGACATACAATCAACACTAATTAAAAATAAAATGTCCATCAAAATATTTAACTGACATACTATCATTTTATAATCAACACAATAACTAATATTTTTCAATTAAAACATCATAAAAAATAACAAATGAGCACATACTATATCTTGTTTCATATTTATCAAGAATAAAATTTTCATAAATTAATGTTTTCTACCAACCCTCATTTATTTAAAATATATCTTCCATTGTTCCTGATTTTTGACACCCACATCCAACTATATCATCGATGTTTCCTTTATTGTGTAGCACGATATTGTTCAATATATTTTTGGACCTCTAATGTGGATAAAGAATCATGTTATTATCATTTCATCCATTCGACCTCACTCAAATAATACTTGTATTGTGATAGTTTTTATTCAGACTATGGATGTTGGTGGGCCATCACTGGTACCTACTATAGATATGAAAATTGAAGGATGGAGGCTTTGGAAAACTCACCGTCGTTATGGAAATGAGAGGATCTCTCACTCATCCCTATGATCCTATTAGAGGTCATGATTTTGTATTGTTTTAATAAATGATTATTCATTATCAATTTAAACATCTTCACATCATTATTATGAAAATACTTTCTTCTAATGTAAAATATAATATTATTATCGTTTTTTGTGTTTTTATGTTCAAGATTTTTTGTTGAAAATCATTGAGATTTTTTATATAATTATTTAATTTTGATGTTTTAATGAATAGTTGTTCCTCGCAGATATTGTTTATAATTTTTGAAATCAATTCCATATCTTCATGGGAGAATAATCATTATAATTCATAAATTTTTTGAATGGGATTAATCAATAAGTTTAATATCAAATAATCATTTGTATTAATTTAAGAATTTTTTTTGGATTCAATTTCTGTTTTCTTATATTGAATTGAGACATAAATTATAGATGTTTTTGGAAAAAATGATTGTTTATATGAAGATTAATTATTTAAATTCCAATGACTATTTTATTCTATTTTTTATATATGTTCATAATTTCCCACACATCAATTTCATTATATATTATAAAAATGAGTTGCTGGATATTATCACCATTAATTTATCGAAATTTTTTATAACTGATACAGAAAATTTACGTAACACACTGTTGTATAGAAATCACGTATCCAAATCATTGTGGTATACATATGTCTAAATTTAAAGGTTCTGAATAACTAATTTATGTTGAGAATCACATATTTAGTCTCAAATCCCTTAATGTATCAATTAATGAATTATCCCACATACTAATTTTTAGAATTTTGGTAAATCTAGCTATAAGAGAGACAAGGCATAACATTATCCAACTCTGGAAGTTGTATGTTGTCATAATGATTATGAAATATTGTTAGATCCATAGTACTATACAAGATCAAACCTATAT
This sequence comes from Viscum album, assembly GCA_963277665.1. Lineage (NCBI taxonomy): Eukaryota > Viridiplantae > Streptophyta > Magnoliopsida > Santalales > Viscaceae > Viscum > Viscum album. The sequence goes on along the minus strand of OY728152.1, from coordinate 2,078,118,810 downwards.
GAGGTGACTTATTAGAATCAATCCCAAGATAAGATTGATGAAGGTCATCGAGCCACTATCTCAATTCCAATGAATCACAACAACTTGGTGTAATAACTCATTCGATATGATGATCAACTACTAAGATATTTTTGATCCTGGATAGAGAAGATCGATGAATATATCATCTATTTTAGATAATTTTCAATAGATACTAATTTAATTAATTTGATACCAATATTCTACACTATTTCAAATGGTGGAAAAACCAGGGACCCCATTATTTATTATTTTATGAGGTATGAAGTTCCTAACCATGATCAGTATAGAATATTATTTTATCATCAATCACGAAGATGGGTATGTGACTCAATGATGAAAATGGGTTAAAATTACAATTTTTATCATCCACTTATTCAAGATCGAGGGTTTTGAAGATAAATGAGCTTGAATATTGAACAATTATTGATGATAACATAATGGAAATCATTTATTTAAGTAATAATAAGAAATTGAAAGGTCAATTAAAATTTAAACTGACCTATCATATTTTTACAAATGATTCTTCAATTTTTTACACAAGAAGTTGACACCAGTACAATAGTTTTCCTTATGTGATTTAATATGTATGTTCCCATAATGTGATTTTCCATTTTGGGTTGCATTATATTAATTTTAATTATTTAATGTGTTTGTGAGGGGCCTCATGCCATTAAATTATTGTGATTATGTTTTTGATATAGAACACATGTTTGGTGTTTGACTAAATTATTAATTAATGTGGTTAGCTTGATGGTCTACATATATAAGGGTGATTTCTGCTGAATTACTATTTTTAAATATCAAAATATTTCAATAACTTTGTATTCCTGGTTTATATGTAATTACATGAAAACCAGTGAAAAATAATTTCTTTTCTATTTTTTATAAAATTATACATTAGTGATATAAGCTTGAAATAAAAATACAAACACATCTAGTGGAGTAGTGAAGACTGATATATGATTTTAGAAAAATTACAGTATGTAGATGACATTTTTTATGTGAAGTAACATAATTAAAGATAGATTCAATTTATATGAAGCAACAAGGGGGCATTGTAGAGGAGTTTTAATAAGATAAATTTTGAATAATAAATTAAACCAAGGAACAATATTATTGAGTGAAGACAGATATTGGATTTTGTATTAGAATTTTCAGAGATGACGATAACCTCCTTATATTTTTTCCCTTTTATCCTGTCAAATTCAATTGTTTCTATGGATGTGATATGAATATTTTCTAAATTATTTATGGTGAAATTAAATTTTCAGTAGTTTAACTTGTTTACTTCAATAATTTTCTTTCTTTTTATTTATTTATTTTTATATCATTGAATGATAACATCATTTTGAAAAATATTATTCATTATTTCTCTATTATAATTAATTCAATTGTAAAAATAATATTAAATGCATCCAGTCAAGAACTATTACAATTAACAAAAAGCATTCATGAAATCCATGAATATTAAATTCCAATTTTATATCTCTCTATGGATGAATCAACTAGAAAAATATGAACCAAAATTCCCCCTATATTATAATATCTTATTTTACTTTTTTCACAATGATTTAAATCCATGAGTAATGTTTTCTCTCGGAAAATATTATCTCACATATTATATCACAACATTTCTCATAACATCATTTTCCATGACATCAATCTTTTTTAATTTTCTAATTTTTGGGTTTTATTTCTTTTTTCAGTATACAACGACAATGTGTGTTCGACCAATCATAAACATCACTAGATTTAATAATAATAAAAATAAATAATTTTTTCATGTTAAAGAACATTTGGATAAATACATGAAAATCCATTTCTTTATCTATGACTGAATTTAACTCCGCATCAAAATATAAATACGGTTCCACCATGACATATATTGGTAGAGAATATCATGTTACAAACTATTTTAAGGCTTTATCACTTCCCATGATATTGCATTCCGAATGGATATATCTACATCTAAGTAGAGTTATATATATAGTTATATATTTTGGATAGAGGATTTCAATATTTCTTGGTGATAATATTTCATAGTTTGTGGTAGATGGATTTATATCATTTTTTGGATGATAGAAATCAATGTTTAATGGTACATTCTCACAATTATAATGTGGTTTCATCTATCAATACTCCTTATATCATTCCATAACTATTTCAATATGTGGGATTTTTGGATTCGATTATGTATTTTGTTTATGTGGATAATGGTACACTAGTAATAATGAACATGTGTAAAGAAAATATTTATTAAAAAAATGACCCCTACTATTTTTTCAATTTCTATTTTTATGGGATGGATCTACAGTTTCCTTTTAGAAATATATCTTCATTTCCTATAGATTGGTTTTATCAATTAAATATTATCTCCAGAGTAAAAATTTATTTCTTATAGAAAATGAATATATGGGTCGATTGATGATCAATTACTCATAAAGACTATTTAGGAACTATTTCATTTATGTATGATATTACATGTTTGTTTTAATTCCATTCATTTATATATTGGGTCATATAAATTTTTATTTATTATGAGTATACATATTGGAGTTTCCCCAAAATTTGAGCCATCATGATTTGTTCCCCAATTCGCACTAGTTATTGCTCCTATTTAATTGTTTTAATCATATTTATGTAGAAGGTGGTGTATTTGTTAATGTTTCACATGAATCAAAGGATTTTGACATTACATTAGAGACACATTTATGATGTTTATTTATAATTATTTTTCAGGAAAATACCCATTTCCTTATTTTTACTTTATATTTATCACCATAATAATCCAAATTTTATATCTTCTTGAGAGACTAGATATTACCATTATAGGAGACCCCTAGTCCACTTCTCTGACTCCTCAAAATAGTCCATGTTCTACTGATATAGGTAGTTATAGAGATCCCCCATGATGGGTTTAGGTGAACATGACTATTATATATGAATCCATTTATAGGATTAACTTATGGACTTAGGTTTAATAAGGAATTCCACTACGAATATTTCTGTGATTTTAACGAACTTTTCAGCAAACTTTTTTGAATTTATTGATATTGATGTTGAAGAAGATATTAAATGTTCTCCCTAATAAGTCCATATTACAATTTATAATAAGGAATAATATATATAATAATATATGGTTAATCAATCATTATTAATATCCAGGATGACTAGTAGGGTTTCCCCATTCTATAATTCTATGTCAAAATATATCCCAAATCCAAACTACAATATTTAATAATTTTTGTGATAAAATAGAATTATATTGGACATAGTTCCCAATTATTGATTTAATTAAAATATATTAAATTAATTTTATTTAAATATAATTTTATCAAAATTCCTAAAACAATTGATTAAGTAGAAGAGGTAAAAGATAATTTCTCAAAACCCAGTGTAGAGGAAAAATTTTTGTAGTCCTTAAGAATGACCTTGTATTGTTATTTGAAAAAATTATCTAAAAGTGTACTTTATAAACTGCTACCCTCATCATTCAATACAGGATCTAGAATCTAGTAATTGGGTAGTTATTTCAATAATAATCTCTAGGATTACGATAAGTAATGTGAAAATAATTACTCTTGAATTGCAATGGAAGACATTAAAACATTTATATTATGAAGAAACATGTTAGATCATAGAATATTTAACAATATATATTCTCGATGTAATAATATATAGGGGAGTAAAGGATTTTTTGATGATTGGTTAAATCATTATAACTTATTCATATGAACTCCTCCATCCCCATCTCTTCTATTTCTCATAAGTATAAGGCTTTATCAAATAAATAACTGGTTCTCACGAGTTATCAAAATGATGAGGAAGGTAGAAATATATTCTTTTTCACTAATCAATTCACCATCTTACATTATTTAATATTTATGATTTAGGAGTCCAATATTTTCCCCTATGTTGGACTCTCGTGATCTTCCCTTTAAGAAACACATGATAACATTGAAATTAAATTAATGGAATGGGGGAATTGCACCATAAATATCCCACCATATATTGACGATTTTAAATATAAAATAAAACATTCAGATATTAGTTTTCATGAGGGATGTGATTAAAATAAAAACATCTAATAACTATTAATATAAATTTTATAGTCAAATATAATATTAGGCTATTAAAAAATTAAATGGATAATTATAGAGAAGTATTACATAAATTAGAAGAATTTTTTTTTCATAAATATATCAAGAAATATAGTTCATGGGAAACATCAACATGGTACATCAGAATGGATCATTAACTTGTGATATTGTGGGGGATATAAAACATATAATATCATTCATAAAAATTATTATTATAGGATTGTGGTTTTGGATTTATTGGGAAAATAAAATGCTGGAAAATATGAAAATTATTTCTTCATATATTTCCTCAAGCATTTGAGAATTGGGTAAAAATTACTATTGAAGTAACACACCCTAATAATTCTATCAATAATGTTATAATATTCCTCATTCCTAAAATATCTCTAAGAACCAATGGCTTCATAGTTACCTTGTACATAAATGCATTAGATATCGTAAAAATAGAGGTTATTGTGGTAATTATGGAAAAAATCACAAGTGTCCCACCTCATCATTCCACGTGGGCTACAATAATAGTGCTCATACATTATGTGAAACATCTAATAACATTTGAAAAGTATATACCCATAGGCCTATGTAATTTCTATTATATAATTCTTTGGTAAAATATTGATTAATAATTCCCTTTATATTCACCACTATATTGTTTGGGACGAGAAATATTTTTTTATTAATGGGTAGTATAAACAATTATATATTCTAAATGTAAGAGAATATAGAATATTTTCATTATAAGCTACAAGGAATAAACATCATCATAAAAAACAACATTGAAAAAGGAAATGATTGGATATAATAGAATATTATTTTATAGGATATGAGATGTTGTATATTTTTAGAGTGTGTTTGTGTATTGTTTATGTATTTATTAATATTCATGAATCATGACTATGTTGATGGGAATATAGACAAATTTCTTTAAGTCGAATTAAATAAATCACCAATAAAACCTTATGTCCCCAAATCCCTTTTTCATAAGTCAAGACAGACTCAACAGAAACATCCAAAAGACACTTTATATTGAGGGAATATTCCTAAAAAAGGAATGTATATTCTTAATGATATATCTTATAAAATATTTATAGGTGACACGATATATTTTTAATATTAGAAACCACTCTATATGAATCTTTTTGGGCATATAAAAATCTTATTTCATTGGGAGTGGATAAATAATCATCCTTAAAAATCCATTTGATAATCTACAGTATTTAATTATGAAAATATTCAAATCTCATAGAAATATGCCTGTGTTATCCAAATTCTCTATTCAAATGGAAAGAATGGGATATTAAATATAAACTAGATGTGTACTCATTATTTAAATAAACAGTACGGTGAAATATATAATATATATGGAATAAAACATGACCAGATTTTCTTTATTGATTTTCTATAGAATCGTTATTATCAATATTGTTCACCTAATTTTTCAATCTCACAACTTATATGGTATTAAATTTTCTATGATAGGACTCAGAAATATCAAAAAAATTATTAGTCGATTATTTTGAAACTCCCCCCAGGAAGAATCCCACCACTGGGAGAGGTGAAAAAACATGGTTAAATATTTGATCAAATAATCATAAACACACACACACATGTATATATATATATCCATTTCATTAAAAACCTTTTCAAAAAACCATATTAATTTAAAAACAGCATTTTAAAAATATGAGAATTTGAGAATCTTGATCCCACAAAATATAAAACATATTTATGATTAATATACAATCCAATATCAGGAGAAACACAATAAAAATACAATATAAAAAAACCAAATAAAATTTTTATATGGAAAGACATAGAATATCAATAATAATAAAATTATAACATTTAATCCCTTAAATCAATGAATCATACCATATAAAATCAAACAGGGTTAAAAAATGTATCAATTACATTTTTATTGTGAAAGAGAATCATTGGTTTTTTTGAAAATAAATAGTACCCATAATACATGGATTTAATATTATAATGATGAAAATCATGGAAATAATCAGGATTTAAAGGAATTCATTATATTAAAACATTCCAAAATAGTTAATTTATTCACCTTAGATCATTAAAAATGAATAATTATTTATTAAATGGAATTTTAAAACATAAGAATTACATAGTTTATAAAGAAAAATAATTCCCATGGAAAAACTTACACCAATCTGTTGGAATCCTATTGCTATTGGTGAAGATCACTCAATTAGTTCTCAATAGTGTATTCAAAATCTCTCAACATAAAAAAACAATTATAAGACAATCCTCTTTCTAGGGGGGTTTCATGACAGGACAATAATGTGAATAATCGATACACGGGTTTATCCTAAACAATATCACTAGAAAAAATGAGAATATAACAGTACATTGGAATGAGTGGGGAAATATATACGGATATTCAACTAACTATGATTATTAAATGTGATTAAATAATGTTCTCACGGGGTATTAATTTGATTAGTGAAATGATACAATTCAAAAAAAACTAAATATATGTGTAGACATCATTATTAGGATAGAAATTTCACCATATTCATAACTAATTGGATAACCATTATTAGATGAAAATAAGAGATTCCATATAGTCTGGCCACCAATTTTAATAGATCAAGAATCATTCATTCATAAGGGTCCCATACATAAACATCTGTTTATAAGATTTTTCTTTTGATCTATAGCGTACACCCAACCAAGCCATTCCAAGCAATGGGAAATCCTAAACAAATGCATGACAAGATATCAACATAACCATAGCATTTACCTCATTTGAAATTCATTACCAATTAATTATTAAAATTTATTAATAATTAGTTAATTTAAATTAAGGGAAAATAAAATCCTATAAACTCAATATCTGACCAAACCATGATAGTACCATGACAAGTGATGTATGATAGGACCACATAACCCCCACCGCCCAAATCATCCATAAGAAAAATACATATCATTAAAACTTATAAAATCATAAATTTCATTTAATCTCATTAATAAATTCCCTAAAAAACATAACTGAATCAAAATTTAAAATGATGGTGTGTGTTCACCCTCTTGCGATTTCCTCCACCCAAAGTTTAAAAAATCCTAATCATCTGATATTATTCCACTATTCCGTATTATATTACACCTAATAATATTACCTAAATTAAAAATAGTGAAAATTACAATATAGTAATAAGGTATTTTTAACTAATATTTATTAACATAAATCATGATGTAAAACCAATAAACATTCCCCCGCAAAATTGGGGATTCATTTTAGCGATCGAAAGGGAGGATCCAATTCAACGGTCCTCAGAATATCCTCATAAAATCATTAATAACAATATAGTTTGAACCTAAAAATCATGTATACACCTATACTAAAAATATAAAATGACCATTAGATAGTCGTCCATATGATCTGGGTATTACACCCCTCTTTTAGGGTTTGTTTATGGATCAACCCACATGAATGATATTAAAAACATCTTCTTGACTGACTACCATGACATTACCGAAAGATATATTGTGTGTCCAATCAACCAAAAAAACATGATACCCATACTTCTTGATCACACTTCATGTCACATCTCCCCAAAAATAATATTATCTTTAAATCTTTAATAACCCCTTATGGAATAATATGTAATGTTATTTTTACAAGAACTCTCAATACCTATTTTTAATATTATATAAAGGGATTGAGGAATGATCCTATTAAATCATTGTACAATTCTATAAATTTATATTAAATATTTAATATCATTCAACACACATCACATAAAAACAACCCAGAATGAATTGTGATATATCACCTATTATAGATTTCTATACTATAGTCACCCCAACCATATTTTTATGGGTAGAATCACCTTAGAAAACTCCTATTACCATAAAAACGCCTAAAACCATGTATTACATAATATTGAACTCTCAAAATACCTTTAAAAATATAAATTCTCCTCTCCCCTCTACTAAAAACTCAATAAATATAATTTCTTTTAAATTTATAAACCCTTAATGATATCGGTTGTTAGAATACCTCAATATGAATTCCCTTATTATAAATCATATATGGGAAAACTTTTACATATCGTGTACAATACTCTCAAAAATTGTTCATTTGGAAATGAAGAAGGGTGGTGACCTTTGGGAGGAATCATTTCATATTTAAATAATTTCTAAAAGGAATAACCCCTAGTGAGAAGGATGTACATACATTAAAAATGTATCCATATGAGAAATCATTATACTCAATATTTAAACTCTGTAAAATATTTATGTTTAGTCCCTAGATAAATCACCATTCTAGTGATTCATGAAAATTCAATATATCCTCATGTGATTTTTGTTTATTATAATTTTTCATTTATTGTTTATTAGACTCATTAAATGATAGTTCCTTATAAAATGGGAACACTATTTAGTAAAGGGTACTACTAAAAAGAAAATAATTAAATAGATGATCACCATAATTAACCCCCTTATTGATTCAATTATATCATATGATATACTTTTTCCCATGTTCCAGAAAAGTTGAATAAAATCAAAATTATTCTTACTAGTTTTTATATTTGACAAATGATTTATAGATCATTTAATATATTTTTATTTGATATTGATTCTTCATATTTTCCATGATAATGGCTATAAATATATAACATTTAAGATGTTTAATCGCATAAATGATTCAAGATTTGTTTTTTTGAATGTATTACTCATTTTGATAAATTGACAACACACATGGAAAGTGAATTTGATGGAAGTTACATAACAATTATTATTGGTATTTTAACAAAATATTATTTTTCCGTACACAACATTGCACTTTTTTTTAGATTTAGATGTTTTAATGAAGAAATATAGAAATCACTAGCTAAAGGAAGTAGTTCTGTTGTTCTCTATAATTTGTTAAGGAAAAATATATGATATCACCTTTGATGATGAAAAATTCCTAATATTAAAATTTATAAAGATGTGGATGAAGAGGAATAATAAGAATAATGTACCAATGAATTTGGGAACTCCTATAAAGGCTTAAATCATTATTTTATTTTTGTATATAAATTTACCACTAAAATATAAATATATTAATTTATGAATTTTAAAATACAACCTAATTGATTGAAATTTATAATTATATTCTTAAGAAAGTGCTGACAAAATAGTTTTTTACCTAAGAGATATTATCACTGTAATCAAGAAAAGGTTCACTTGTTTTAAATATTAGACCAATATATATAATATAAAAATGGTATTATACATATGGTATAATTATTATAATAAAATAATTGTATTAAATAACATAATATTACCATGAATGGATATATTTAATCGATTAATGTTAAGATGAAGAATTAATAAAATTTTCTATGCTAGTGTACCCATGAATTAGTAAAACATTTACAAGTAAATTTAAATCAAATTTGATGTAATTTATCTTTGGGGATACTCAAAGATAGAGTAAAAGTTTAAAAAATTATTATTATGATTGTAGACATTTTATATTCTATCATAGGTTCTTGTTTTGAATATAATGGAATTTGAAGAGAAATTTAATGAAGCAAATTAGATGTATTGACATGGACCCAATTAATATTACCACACATAACATTAATATGTTATGATATATATGCTAACACGTGGCATCCATTGTGAAAATAATATTTCGTTCAACATCCAAATATATTATACAAAAATAATAGAGACAATTAAGTGTTTCTATTATGGATGTATGAAACACACTGTATATTTTACGTTATTTGACATGTATCTAATAACCGAAATAAGTCAAAGAGAAGCATCTCATATGCAAAAATTATAAATAATGTATGATTCAATTAAAATATTTATTATTCAAAATAAGTATCTCCTTATAAGAAGTTATTATAACATAATTAATGTGAAAGGATAGTGGATAAAAAAACGAGATTCAATGAGAGATGGAAATTGAGAGTAAAAATAATAAGAATATATTATATTGAAGAATATATTCATAGAAATGGATGCGAAAGATAGTAAATGTAAAAGTCGTCCACTTAATTTTCAAATGGTCATTATTTATGAATATATTCACTGATAATAATGAATTAAATATTGATGATAAATAAAATTAAACGAAAATTTGATGAATTATTGATTGAGAATAAAACCAGGATAAAAATTTATGTTATTTGAAGTAGTTGTCAAGTAAATGAATGAAGAATAAGGATATAATGGGTTCAATAATTATTCTATAAGGAAATAATTTATCATAGGAGGAATTAATATATTTTTTAGACGTATGTAATGTAAAGGATGCAACTAATATTTAATAAATTAATAAATGTTTATATAGGGGAAAAAATACAAATTTAATGAGGATTAAAACCCAATGTATATTTTTTATTATGTTAAATAGAAAATAATCTTATAAAAATAAAAACATATTATATTATTTAAACACCAAAAAATGCTTTGAAATTCTTGGATAGGGACCAAGTCATAAGATTTGAGTTGGATTATCAAGAAAAAAACACATTCTTCTTCTTGATAATATTCATGAAATAACCTGATTCGAATTATATTTAAAAATTTTAAAAAATATTGTGATGTACGATTTATGGGAAGATATGAAGCGTGAACTGAATATAATTTAAATAATGAAAAATATAATGTTTGATAAAAATTCTTATAACATATAGGTGGAGATGATTTACTGAATATTTATTAACCAAAATTTTAGTGATAAAAACACTTATAAAAATTTATATGGGTATTATGGGTTACGAACAATCATTACATGTGGAAACCCAACAAATTAAATTCTAATTATTATAATATATAATCAGATAGATGGAAAAGATTAATAAGATAATGAATCAATATAATTAATGGATGAATTAATGTCTTAATAATTATTATTAAATAATTTTTTTATATTTATCAGTCTATTAATGTGGTGTTAATTCATGGTTTCTTAAAATAATAATTATGGTTTTATAAATTATAATTATTCATGAGTATTCACAATAAAAATTCAAAATAATCAAGTTATATTTCGGTAATCACAAACATTTTATTTATGTAACTAAAATTAAATCAAAATTGGATATATCTTAGATTAATAATTATTCATATTTATACTCATATTTTTTTGGAAGTATTATAGAAGATAATATGAGAGTTAATATTCATACAGTAATGTTTAATATTTTAATTTATTAGGGATGTAAGTGAACTCAATTAATAAAATTTAGGTTTTAAAATTTTTATGTTGCTTCATGCTCTATGGTTTAAATATGTAGGCATAGATTATTTGATGATAAAGCTTTTTTATGTTATAATTTCAATTTTATAACAATAATAAATATTCACAAAAATTATTACTGGTCATAAAAGAAATTTTTTTTGATGTTATAATTTTGATTTAGACAAAACAATGGATATATTGAACTATAAATATCTTTTTTTCTTGGAGGAGATATTTATATTATATGTGGAGTAATGTGGAGAAAATTTTTCTATTGTAATGAAATATATCCTACATAATTCTATGGTTAATATATTTTATATTAATAATTTTGAAAAACTCAATGTGTGTGGTTGTGGAAAACAAAGGATTGTTTTGCATTTTTTTTATCATCCATGTGATAACATTTTATATACCAAAATGAAGAAGTCTATGATGGTAAAAGTATATAACAATGATTAATATATAATTCATATATGATAAACAATATATCTATACATGGTTAATAAATCAATACTTTTCGTGACATGGGATAAATATTGAATTAAAAATGTATGGTATTGATACATGGTGGATAAGGTGATGATGACTCATGGAATTGGTTCTTGTATATTTCTGAAAGAATATATTTAATTAAACAATGTTACCATTTTATCCTGAAAAATGTAACATTTACTTTATATGGAATTGATAAATTAATGGTAAATGATGAAAAATAAATATCCATATGTGATGAAAATGTTAAATGGATGTACAATGAATTTATATTCACCATCAATGAAAATAATAATTTTTTTAAAATATTATTTTTTGTATAATGAATACATTGTGTCATTATTAAATGAGGAACCAATGTATAAATTATATATTTCAAAAAATAATTATAACCATTAACATATAGAAGAGGGTTCTAAAAATGATTCAATATAATAATTAAACAAATAAAAAAACCACATTATTTTTTAAAAATGGCATATGATTTGAGAGATATATTAAAATTATATTATTCAAAAGGTAATAAAAATATTATTGACATTCTAGATACAAAATGGTTATGTGATTTAATATCATTATATGGTGGAGGAAAACCAAAAACTTTATAATCAACCAAACCTTTAAAATAATACATATAGAACTAAACTATAACATAACATTACTTTAAAAAAGAATTAGATATTTTAATATAATAATGGATTCAAAATAATACTATTATATAATGTTTTGTGATTGAACATGTCCCAATTATTATCTAAATAAAATAATGATGCACAAATAAAATATCAATATTATAGGTACTTAAATAAAAAATGATTTCATTCAATAATATGATAATTTTATCCTAATATAATAATTTATCATGATAAATTTAGGGCTATTTTTTAATTCACTTATTATATATATACGTAGAAAAAAATATATTAGAACTACTTACCTTGTGTTTCAATTTAACACAATGTATACCTAATACAATGATGTATATGGGGATAGGGATGAGCTTTGGTTGAATATACACAGTAATATAAGATCTCCCTATGAAAACAGTGAGATATATAACGTATATATAGTGGGAAAGAACCCTTGTATCTCTCTAATATGAAAAAATATTCTACTTGGATTAACCCCACAAATGTGGTACATAAGGTTCGACTGTATAGACAATGGTTGAAGTGATTTTGGAATAATTGTTTGTAATACATCATGGACCTTCTATTTGATAGAGCTTATAGGCATATAAAACATCAAATAAAACTAAACCCACATTTTACTATTTTTCTAATTCATGACATTTTTTTAAAATTATAGATCTAGAGTCAGTGATACAATATAAATAATGATCTTTCCCTTGGCATAGAAGATATTTGGATTTATTTTAGGATAATAACATTTGTGTCTAAAAATGGTGGATATATGAAAAGGTGTATAATAAATACTTCTATCCCACTAATTCATGGATATGTAAGTCTTATTGGAGTCTAATTATATGATAAATTATTTCTTAAATGAGAGTTTTATCCCATTTAACCATCTTGTATTATGCGTTGTTTGGATTTGTTTATTAGAGATTCATCATGGAATCTATAATTATATCAAAATTCTATTAGAAACATGAAAAAGATAAATTTATCATTTATAAAAAATATAAAAATAAATTAATCAAATGAAATGTTTAGTTGATTTTTATATTATAAATTCATAACCTAAAAGTTGTTATATATACTCTATATGGATGTAATATAAAAGGGAATCATAGAGTGATCACACCCCAAAAACTAAACCATTTACAATATATAAATATTAAACATTAATAAATAATAGAAATATATTAATGGACATATTCTAAGGGTTATAAATTTTTAATAAACAACTAAAATATTACTTCTCATGTCAATTTAAGAAACAAAACACACGAGGCTGCCAGTCTTAGTATTCCTTGAAATAAGTGTCTAATAAAATTTTATAGAATATTATTCAGGGATATATATGATACTAATACTAGAATTGGTATTAATGATCCAAGGACTCTACTAAATATCTATGTGTGTTTGAGAAAATTATTTCTTACTAATCTTAATATGATTAATTTTGTAAGTGTATGATAAATTGTTTTAAACAAATTGGATTTTTTTATTCTATCATACTAAACTAATTACTTTTGTATACATTCATTTTTTTAAAATTCAAAAACCCAATTATTATCAATTTTTTAAATTTTTTGTTTCATCCAAAATTATTTATTTTATTATTATTAATGTTTTATTTTTTGATAGAAATTTATTTTTAATAAAAACATTCAGTATCAATAATTATTCCATCCATTATAGTAAATAATTATGGTAATAAAAAAATTCATGGTAAAACCTCTATTAAAATCTAACTTAATTTATCCTAGAGTATATTTACCATTTATTATGTACCAAATATTCATATTTAATGATTTTGTATCAAGATGTTTAGATATGATAAATTATATAATTGACCACTAAAATATCACATGAATGGTATTAATATATTGGGAGTTTAATAATGATAAAATAATTCATATAATTGACATGTATAGAGTTTTTATAAAATAAATCATCAAATTATAATTCCCATCCACACTCACAGTTTTCGAATGAAGTAAATTTACATTAAATATCAAAGTAAATTTTTAAATGGGAAATTTTGATTTATTTTATTTAAATAATTTATTTTTTCATGTTATATTATATTTTTATCATTTGTGATAATAAATATGATGAAAAAATGACAAATATTGAAATTTTTTTTTTTAAGTTTATAAACATATGATTCATATCAAATAAAAGAAATATCTCCCTACAAAATTAAAATTTGATGCGTACATAGTTAAATTTAAATAAATAAATTATTTAATATGGGGAGAAATATGATGATGATTTTATGTATATATGTCTTCTTAATTGTGGATCTCTTGAACTATGTGAAATGAATGAATTTTATAGAAGTGCATTAGTTAGATTATATTTATTAGCAATGTCCATTGAGTTCAATGATTATTAACTTGTATAACAAAAAATTGATATAAACAAATAATAGTGTATAAGATATGGAAATGATAATTAATATATTATATGTGAGTCTATTCCCTTGAATTATACCAAGGGACCTTCTCACAAATGGGCAATAAACTATGAATGATGATGTAGTCATTAAAGGCAACAATTCATTCAATATAGATACATGATTTGTCATTTGTGTCTTATCATATAATTCCATGACCCTAGAAGCCCGGATCCGATACATTATTTTAATACATTGGTATGATTACAAGGAATCAAGTCCAAAAAGACAGATCAGTTTAGCTGTCTTAGTAAATATAATACATAAATAAGCATTACATTGTACATTAGAGAATAAAACTCGACATAAATAATCCTTTGAGAACTACATTAATCCCATAGATTAACCCTTCATATAAATCATAATACACTTCTTGGAATCCTGGAAAATTAAAACAGATGAATGGGGTCAGATCAGATGCTTAGTAAGATTATGAAATACAACAGAAGACAACATAAACATTAGGCATGGTGAATAATTGAAAAACACATGCCATAACGAATAGTAAACATCATCAGATTATGGTAGGAATATGTTCTGAGTAAATAATTGTAGAATAAAACATAGTCATTGGTATTCTACTAGTCAAATAACCACATGAAATATCAATAGCTGCTCTCATAATGATGGAACTCATAATGTCGAATGTAACACCCTGTTTTATTTCAAGCCTTATAAATAGCAATTATATGTTTACTACCATTAAATCCTTATTTAACCAAAAAAATGTAAAAGGTACCAACCACATAACACTTTTAGATATTTATTTAATAACCAGACACCGAAGTGTCTTACAACATTTGAGTTACAAGAAAAGGTCACTAACCATAAATGCCGAATAAAAACCCTAGTACGATCACTAGAAGGCTACCCATGATAAAAACAAGCCTGAATTCATATTGTGGATCATTAGGATCCATCATAAGAATTGGGATGGCCAATTCCATAGAAGACGTGCTGAGTACTAGTGCAATGTATTACACCTTCCTTAGCTGAAAAACTGACTTCAGAATATAAATACCAAGACTTCATATTTATAATGGTTCCACATAGCTACTATAAATTATACCGTTGTTGTCTTCTCAAGATGACCATTGGGATTTAAAACCGATGGCCTTAAGGGTTTTTCTAAATGAATACTTTTATTATAATTAATGAGTTTTCATTAAATAATACATAATAAATCTGATTAACTTGTGATCTAATTTCTAAGGAAAATTTTATATTTATATCTTTAAACTCTTATATTTATACTTTTGTGTATATTAGATATTATTTATCATACTATATGAATTATAATATATTGTTAATACATGGTATTAAAGATTATTATGAAGTGAAATATTTTAGCTATGTGATCAATTAATTTGTTATATGGGTTTTAAATATACTTATATTACAATTTTTGTAACATTATGTTAATGATTATAGAAATACTCTTTTTACTTTAAAAATAGTGGAGAAAATGAAATGATTGTAAAACTATAAAATAATTATTAATGTTATGATAACATATGAAATTTTATTCATATGAAATTATGATAAATGTGGGATTATGTAACCAAATTTTAAAAACAACCTTAATGAATATAGATCTTTATACATAATTATAAATAATGATAATTGTTTTTTAATAAAGAAAAATAATAATATAATTTATGACAAATATAGTGGATTAATAGTTTAATATATATTTGTATTAATAACCCTTGACTAATCTTATTATAATAATAATAGTTTAAATAATAATTTTATAACAATTTTATAAAAAGTATAATAAAAGAATAAAATAACATATTTTATTTTAATATTATAAAAATGATGTCGCGTTTTTTTCAACCTCATCAAATCTGGACCGCTCAATCCAGTGCCCCCATCACGGACATCTTTTCCTTTATAATGCTGCTTTGCATCTGGGTTGTCTGATCAACTCTCGATCAATCCAGGATTTCCAATTTCTTTGCAGATCAACCTCCCCTCCGCAGTTTCTTCTTCCTAGCGCACACAAACCAGTATGGTAGGTAGCGTTACATTTTCTTCACCCAGGCCAGTGGTGGACCCGATGTATCCCTTTCATTCTTCGGGTTGGCACCGTCCATTTAATATACAACCTAGGATACCCCATTAGTGTCCTCGCTCATGGAGGTTCCCTACTTGTAGTCTCCGGTCTGCACCGAAGAAGAACAGGGTTTGGCTTCGGGCCGCACCATAGCATACAACAGTCCCTTCGCATTTCCTTCCAGAGTTTTCGGAAGCCTCTCTTCCTTCTCATCCTCTCTGAGCCTCTAAGGGAAACCATTTTTTTATTTCTTCAATGGTATCAGTTTATGATTATATAAGTATATATGCATATATGAACATTGTGTATATGAAGCTTCATATCAGTTTTACTAAGTTTATCACTTACCCTTATAGAATGTTTTAAAAATATGAAAGTAAGGGACTGTTTTTTTGGGTGTTCTTCATGAAATACCTTGTTTACACATTGTTAATTTACGGTTTTTTATATATGTATATGTTAGGTTTTATAAAACTTTCAAACTTAACATGTGTAATGTTTTCCAGGGGTTAGCCGACGTCTATGATCCGTAAAATCGTAAGGGGGATGGATATTCAAATTGGTGTTTATTTGAAATCACATATAAATCTACATGTATATATATATATATATATACATATATATATATATTTATAACAATTATAATCCTAACATGAGTATGGTTTCTTGTAATTTTTATTAATTATGAGTTATTTATATGAAATATACAATACCAGCAACATTTTTATCACCTATGTTGTGATTATGAAATTTATATATATATATCTTCATGTATAAGATTTCATATAAATTCCATATCAAAACAATTTTGATTTTTATGAATTCAAAATGATATTTATTGTTGTCCACAATTCACATATAGGAGGACACCTTTTTTTGTGTTATGTTGAATCCCATGTATATTTATAAAACCATATCTATTACATTTTTTTTCTTTTTTAGTGATGAATATATATTAAGAATTTCAATTGATTTATTAATATGTAAACCATGTAATGAATCAAATGGGTTTTATTTAATTTAATGACAAAAACATATATACAGATACACGACATCGTGTGTATATATATATAATTTTGGAATAATTGTAATTCAAAATAATATTTCAAAAAAATAATTTTATCTAAATTACACGATATTTATAAGGATAACATCAATTTGGTGTTTATTTTAATTCTCATCCATTCCTAGAATTTCGTTTAGTTACAAGAAATTCCTATTGTTTTATTTAGTTTATCTTTTTAACTACTAGGAATGTATGTTTTTTTAAAAAATTGTCTTAATGTCAGCATTAAGACTGAAAGTGGATCATAAAAGGGAATGGTGTAATTTTACATGGCAATCCATTATTTTAAGTGTTCTAATTATTATTTCATGTGAAAGAGTATTTTTTTAGTTCATAAACATCACTGTTTAATCTGAAGAGAAAATTATAGTTCTTTTTACATTTATGACATGATCTGTTTCAAGTTATTAATGTGTATGTAAAAGGTGTTTTTATTAAGAAAGTATGAATGAGACCCTATGAATGAATGCCCATGTCCAATATGTGTGGGATGTATTGGAGATAAATTATAAGATGGGTGAGCCCAAATACCACTCCAATGCATTGGGTAAAGGATGAGTCTCATGAGACGTTATGTGTGACAGTCTTTGCGGTTAGCCTTGGCTTATGCTACTATAGGAATCGGGATGTGCGTTTAGCCTTGAACCATACTAAGTTATGTTTTATGGTCAGGAAACAAGGTCTTGACAAAGTAAGGAATTATACATTCCCTCCACATGTGATGATAAATGGTCAACCCGGGGATAGTTCAACTAATAGGATATGTCCTAGTTGGAATTACTTTCCTGTAAATATGAGAATGAGATTATTAGATTTGAACCTTAATATATGTGGTATTCTGTTATATGAACATTATGTGTAGATAAATCAGGATATGAATGTTTTACCTTTTTACACACAGACATTTAGAGCTGAAGTAATTTTATCGTGATTTATGCATCATCCATTCTCCACATGCTTGCGCTCTCTGATTTATGTCTTCTTTGAGGTTTATTTTAGGAAATGAATTCTTTTTTGTGAATGTTGTTTTCATGAATGTAGGATTTACATGATTTAAGAAAAAGATAAGGTCTTGTTTTCAATGGAGTGTTTTCATGTTTTCAAAATGACCACGTTGAGAAATAAATTACTTAAAATGTTTTAAAACCCCATATTGGGCATATTTTTCACACCCTACATTTCTGTTTTAAATTTTTCAAGAAAGGGTTGGTACAAAAAAAGTTTTTCAGAAGCAAATGGTTTCCCATAATCATGAGGCTCGTGATCTTCTGTATAAATGGGACACGATGTATTATTATATCTGTTTGTAAAAATATTTTTTATTACATCATGCCCCACGGGCCCCCAGGAATCGGGGTCGCTAAAGTTAGTATCAGAGGATGGGTTTAGAAAACTCTTGAATACCAGGTAGTATGAATATAAAACCATGAATGACTAAATAATTGTGTTGTAACATTCATATGACTGATTCAAATGTATCTACCAACCTATTGTCACTTCTCATCGAGGCCCTAGAGGCCATCGTGTCCCTAGCTAGCTGAGAGAACTTCCTTAATTACACCCATATTCTCATGTCATGAAAGCACTTGTATGATGTGTCTAACTCACCTAGGGTTCTTAGTCTGCACCGGTGGTTGGGAATGGATTACCACTTTATGATGATGACCCAATTCCCCTGTTATGCACGTCGGGGAAGGTACCATGATGGACTTTTCCGAGTGTTTATGGCTGGTGAAGATTTTTTCACTATGATCGATAACCCTTTTCAAGAAGTTGCAGCTGCCGGAGACCTCCGAGCGGCCAACCTATGTTAGATTTTTCACTATGGATTTTGGGGCCAGTTAATGGACTTCGCGATGATAGAAAATTAGTCCACCCGACTATTGTGTAGGCAACAAGTTTATGATGACGTTTCTCAACTTCATACCCCTCATGCTAAACTCAGGATGCATCATAGGTGTTTCCATGAGTTTATCCCCATTTGTTCAGCATGTTTATGGTTTGAGGAGTTAAGGAGTTTTTTCTCTCTTTGTGGTGTTCGTTTAGAAAACTCAGGCAGTGTTATGTAAAATTTTGTGTAATTGAAAGTTTCATGTTTCCTTTCATCTCCCTAACTTAATAGTCTTGTTAAGTGAGTTCTCTTGTATGTTTTTTTCAGATAGCTGGTGAAACGAACATCTCATATTTACCTGATGTGTTAGTAGAGGTTATTTTGATCAGAACATGAACGGTGGATTATCCATCCTTTCTCCACCTGCGAGGGTTTATCCAACACCTACATTACTTGTCGAACAATCCTGATATTCTTTGTTCATGTCAGGTGAATGTCCATGTTTTTCATCTCATTTCCACTTACCAACTCCCATACCATAGGTGAAGGGGTAGATACTACGAAGGCCTCTTCCAATGTTTCACTCTGGCGCAAAGCTTTTCTGCCAGGGCATTCATCCATATAGCTGCCCAAGATGGCCAGCTCTGTGCAACCTATATATTCTAAATCATAAACCATAGTATAGTTAATTGTGTCACCCCCTTGAATATCTCCAGCATGATTTAGCCTGACGGGTCATCAAGGAATTTTTCCATGCAAACATTTCCGAGCTTTTCACCTCATGAGCCTCTCTATGGATGCCAGTGTGTAGAACACAAGAGCAGGAGTACAAGACTTATTACTCAAGGTGTATATGGGCTAGTGAAATGGAGGAACTATGTACCAACATGAGTATTCTGTTAACCGATCCAAATATCCCATTTCGGAAATGTGGTTCAAATGAGGGTTTACTTTTTGTAAGATTATAATTTCGAGGGCGCAATTCTTTGAAGGGGGAGTAATGTAACACCAAATTTTATTTCAATCCTTACAAATAACAATTATATGATTAGTGCCATTAAATAATTCTTTAACCAAACAAAATATAAATGTTAAAACACGTAACTCATTTATTTATTTATTTAAGAACATGACACTGATGTGTCTTACAACATTCAAGTTACAAGAAATGCTCACTAACCATAAATGCCAAATAAAAACCCTAGTATGATCACTAGAAGGCTACCCAGGATAAAAACAAGCCCGACATTGTAGTGTGTATAATTAGGACCCATCATAAGAATCAGGATGGCCAATGCCATAGTAGCCATGTTGAATACCAGTGCAATGTAGAGAACAATACATAGCTGACAAACTGACTACAAAATATGAATACAAAGACTTCATATTTCTAAAGATTCCACATAGTCGTTGCAAATTTCACCGTTTTTGTCTTTTCAAGGTGACCATTGGGATTTTAAACTGATAGACTTAAGGGTTTTTCTAAATGAATACTTTTATAATAATTAAGGAATTTTCTTTAAATAATGAATGATGAATCTGACTAATTTGTGATCTAATTTCTATGGAACAATTTATATTTATATCTTTACACTCTTAAATTTATAATTTTGTGCATATTATTAATTAATTATCGTACTATATGAATTATAAAATTTTGTTAATACATGGTATAAAATATTATTATGAAGCACACTATTTTAGCTATGTTGTCAATTAATTTGTTATATGAGTTTTACGTATACATATATTACAATTTTTGCGTCATTACATTAATACATACACAAATACCCTATTTAATTTTAAAAAAATAGAGATAATAAAATGATTTTAAAATATTATAATAATTAGTAATGTTATGATAAAATATGAAACTTTATGATTTTGAAATTATGTTAAATATGGGATTATGTAACCATATTTTAATAACAACCTTAATGAATATAGATCTTTACACATATTTATAAATTAAGATAATTGTATTTAAATAGAGGAAAATAATAATATAATTTATGACAAAGATTGGGGACTAATAGTTTAATATATATGTTTACTAATAACCCTTGACTAATTTTAAGATAATAATAATAGTTTAAATAATAATTTTATAACAATTTTATAATAAGTCTAATAAAAAAAATAACAAATTTTATTTTAATATTATAAAAATGAAGCCACGTCTCTTTTTTTTCCGCCGCATCAAATCTGGACCGCTTGATCCCGCGCCCCCATCGCGGACGTCCATTCCTTTTTAATGCCACTTTGGGTTTGGGCCACCCAATCGACTCCCGATCAATCCAGGACGTCCAATTTCATTACAGATCTTCCTCCCGGCCACTGTTTCTTCTTCCTCACGCACAAAAACCAGTAGGGTAGGCAGCGTTGCGTTTTCTTCACCATAGCCAGTGGTGGACCCGACGTTGCCCTTTCATTCCTCGGGTTGGAACCATCCATTAAATAAACAACTTCAAATACCCCATCAGCATCTTCGCTCAAGGAGGTGCCCTAATTTTATGTTCTAGTCTACACTAATGAAGTTGAGGGATTTTCTTTGGGCTGCAACGTAGCATACGACGGTCACTTCTCTTTTCCTTCCAGATTTTCTGGTGTCCTATCTTCATTATCCACATCTCCGATCATGTAAGGGAACTCATTTTTTTTCTTCTATGGTTTCAGTTTATGATTATGTGAGTATATATTCATATATATACATTGTGTATATGACTCTTTATATCGGTTTTACTAGGTGTATCACTTAACCTAATAGAATGTTTTAAAAATATGAATGCAAGAGTCTATTTTGATCAGTGTTCTTCATGAAATACCTTGCTTACATGTTTTTCAATTATGGTTCTGTATATATGTATATGTTAGGTTTTATAAAACATTCAATATTAATATGATTATTGTTTTCTAGGGGTGACCCAATGTCTCTTTTGCATAAAATCTTTAGAGGGATGTATATTCAAATTGGTGTTTATTTGATCTCACATATACATCTATGTGTATATATATATATATATATATAACAATTTTATTCCTAACCTGAGTGTGGTTTCTTGTAATTTTTATTAGTGATGAGTTATTTTTATGAAATATATGATTCCAGCAAAATTTTTATGAACTATGTTGTGATTATGCAATTTATATATATATATATGTTTTCATGTATAATATTTCATATAATTTCCAAATCAAAACTGTTTTGAGTTTTATGAATTAAAAATTATATTTATTGGTGTCCATAATACACCTACTTGAGGAAAACTTGTTTTTCGTTAAGTTGAATACCATGTATATTTGTAAAACCGTATATGCCACCTTTTTTTCATTTTTTAGTGGTTAATATATGTTAAGAAAATTAATGTCTTTAAGAACATGTAATCCATGTAATTAATCAGATGGGTTTTATTTAATTGAACCTCAAAAAGATATATACACATACACGACTTCATGTATATATATAATTGTTGAATAATTGTAATTCGAAATAGGATTTTAAAAAAAGTATTTTATCTAAAGTATACGAGAGTTAGAAGGATAACATCGATATGGTATTTATTTAAATTCTCATCCAGTCCAATAATTTTATTTAGTTACAAGAAATGCATCTTGTTTTATTTAGTTTATATTTTTAACTACTAGCATTGTATTTTGTTAAAAAAATGACTTAAAGTAAGCATTAAAACTAAAAGTGGCTCCTAAAAGGGAATAATTTAATTTTACATGGAAATCCATTATTTTACGTATTCTAATTATTATTTCATGTGTAAGAGTATGTTGTTTTAGTTCATATACATTACTGTTTAACCTGAAAAAAAAATGTCTAGTTTTTTTTACATTTATGACATGATCAGTTTCAAGTTATAAATATGTATGTAAGAGGGGTTTTGATTAAGAATATATGAATGAGACCATATGAATGAAAGACCACGTCATATATGTGATTGATTCATTGGAATTAAATGATAATATGGGTGCACCCAGATAGCGCTCCAATGCATTGGGTAAAGGATGTGTCTCGTGAGACGTTATGAGAAATGACCTTGGTGGTTAGCCTTGACTTGTGCTGTTATTGGAAAAGGGATGGGCGATTAGCCTTGACCCGTACTAATTTATGTTCTTTGGTCGTGACACATGGTCTTCACAAATTCTGACATTATACATTCCCTCCACATGTGATGATAAATGGACAACCAAGGGATAGTTCAACTTAAAAGATATCCCCTATTTGGAATTTCATTCCTGTAACAATGAAAAATGAGATTTTAATATTTTAACCTTAATATATGTGGTATTTTATTATAGGAACATTATGCGTAGATATATCTTGATATGAATTTTTTCCCTTTTTAGACATAGACTTTTTGAGTGGAAGTAATTTTACCGTGATTTTTGCATCATCTATTCTTCACATGCTTGTGCCCTCTGATTTATGTCTACTCTGAGGTTTATTTTAGGAATGTGATTCTTTTATGTGAATGTGGTTTTCAGGAATGGATTCTTTACATGTTTTAAGAAAAAGATAATGTTTTGTTTTCAATGGAGTGTTTTAATGTTTTCAAAATGACCACATTGAGAAATAAATTACTTAAAATGTTTTAAAACCCCTTACTGGGCATATTTTGCTCACCCTACATTTCTGTTTTAAAATTTTCAGGAAAGGGTTAATAAAAAAGATGTTTTTCAGAAGCAACTTGTTTCCCAAAATGTTGAGCATCGTGATCTTCGGTAGAAATGGGACATGATGTATTTTTGTATCTATTTGTAATAAAAAAAATTAGTACATCGTGCCCCATGGGCACCCAGGAACTGGGTTGCTATATTGAACATTATGAAACATTTCGTCAAGGCCTCGACCAAGACGTCTATAAATTAATAAGGCATATGCTAAAACCATAAATCAAAAATTGAAAAAGTCATTGGCCAATTCCATGTCCAATTGTCTCATCTTACCTACCATTGAATCGAGGTGCGTACATAGTCTAATGCATTCCACATATGAAATGGGTGAAACATAATCTATACATTCATTTTAAAACTAGCATATTAAATTTCATTACTTTCAACTTATACCATGAATGGAATAAAAATAGCACACCCACACTCATACATAACACATTCAATACAATATGAAATATTGTAAAATAATATATTAACCTTAATTTATTGTAATGAAGGATATTAACATATATGAGAATAATCATCTTAACTATATGAGAGAAGTGTCCACATTTTTATTGAAATCATTTAAAAGTATCACTATTTATCAGAAAGATGCCTAAAATATATTGTTGAATCAAATTATCCCATACCACATTGAAACTGTTGAAAGGAATATTAATTTTAAAACATTTATGTACATATAAATAAATCCTTAAAATCATTTTTAAAACATGGACTTTAATTAGAAATATTTAGAATTGTAAATATTTAAAATATCTAAATAATATTTTAGTTAAAATTCCTAACAAAATTAGATACAGTTGAATATAAATAATTGAGATAATCAAAAAAATATAATACCATTAGAATGAAGGATTTCATCATATATTTTTTCAAATTACAGTATATACACCATATAAAAGTGAATTGGTGGATAACAACAATGAATTCTCAGTGGAATGTAAATTGAGATAAAGTCCCTTATAAATGATATATCCTTAGGTGAAGGATAATTCAATGACATAATTATGTGTAAAATATATAAATACTCTCAATATGATGGGATATTTAGTGTAAATAAATCATTGGACAATCACACATATTACATTAAAAACAACACCAATGGATTTCATGTTTAACTCAATGAATGTAAAATAAATTAAGAATACTCTTACAAAGTTCATATCAATTACTTGAGAAATAATCAATGGAGTGATTATGTGTATGAAAATTATATCCATAGAATGTGGAGTGGAAATTACTAAATAAATAATAAATAGTTATCCCCTATATAATTTTGGTGTAAATTAATCAATGAATTATTTGTAAATCCCAATGAGTGGAAATTGAAATATGAAATTCCCTTACCGATTTGGTAACTTATGAAACATACACCCCATGAATGAAGTATAATACAATAAAGATGTAATAACCCCTAAATGAATGTATTTTACACCACAAATACATTCATTCATAGTACATGAACCACACAAAACTTAATAGTGTCCAATATAGGATGAATCTCACAGGAATAAAAAATGAGATGAAAAAACCCATACATTGTTGTAATCAATCGATTCATATGACCAAAAGTTAATAAAAAATGAATCACATATTAACATGAATATAAAGAGGTTAATGATAATATATATATATATATAAAATGGATGTAGAAAATACACAACATGCAATACCTAAGTGGTGAACAATGGAAATCTCACAGAATTAACATTGAGATATGAAACACGTTACCTCAAGTCCAACATGTCTGTTATGATCCATGTTCATCCATAATATCAAACATAAGTTAATTTATAATTTACTGAGAAAATTTTTTATGTTTATTATTCCTTTTATATCACTCAGTACATTTCTATAACAATTATTTAATTATTTGAGTTCCTACTAGATATTTTATCGATGTTCGGAACTTGGGTCAAAAATGATGTTGTTCTAATTTCAATTTTTTCCATGTGGTAAAAATTCCCTTATCTACAGAATGATATATGTGATTTATATATCATATATATTATATATCTAGTATATATATGTATTTAGAACTGTATGTATCATTTGGATATTAGAAATGAAATGCATTGTTCATGGAGAGGGTAGGTCATACATACGCACGAATGATACTTTAATTTCTATTTTTTTATTTTAATTGATTTAAAACATAATTATACATAGTTATATTATAATTATAGTATTATATCAAAAATTACATCATTAAATAAATACATTATACATCCCACACAATCAATAACGAGTCCTATCACATTGATGGGGTGGTAGTCTGCACTTCCTCCAATGAAATTATCGTGTTTTACCCATAATGGAATCCCTAAAAGTATGATATAAATGGAAAATATTGAAGTGAAAAAGAAAAAATACAAATAATATATATCATATATAATTACAGTTCCATCTTAATGGCCACCAAGAGAGGCGGTAAGAGATAATCAAACAATCATCGTTTCGTGAGGCATTAGTTTTCCAGCCAAAGATATAGTATGTTCTTCACCTATAAGATGGAGGTGTGTGTATGTGTATTTTGAATACGTCTCATAACAACATCCTTGTATATTTAGGATAGTGTTGTTTTTATTATATAATGTAATAAAATGTGTTTAGGGGGCTAGAAAAGTAAAACAAAACAAAATAATAGGACAGTACATACACCATATAAAAGTGAAGTGATTAATAATAACAAAGAAGACTAAATAGAACATAAATTGAGATAACGTATTTTATAAATATTGTATCCCTAGGTTAAGGATAAATATATGACATAATTATTTGTGAAAAATATAAATATACTCGATATGATGGTATATTAAGTTTAAATCAACTAGAAAAATTTCACACGGATTCTGGTAAAAACTAAACCAATGACCAGGTAGATTAACTAAATGAATGGAAATTGAGTTAAGATTACACTTATCAACTTCAGATCAATTATTTGAGAAATTATAAATGGAGTGATTTTGTGAATCAAAACTATACTCACACAATGTGGAGTGGAAATTAATACATAAATAATAAATTTTTATTCCCCAGATAATCTTAGAGTAAAATAATTAAGGAAATATTTGTAAAGCCCAATGAGTGGAAATTGAAATTTGATATTCCTTTACCGATTTGGTAAATTATGAAAAATACATCACATTAAGGAAGGATAATACAATAAAGATATAAATACCCATAAATTTAATTATATTACACCATGAATACAATCATGGGTAGTACATGAACCACACAAATGGAAATAGTGGCCAATATATCATGAATATCATGGGAATAAAAACTGAGATGAAAAAACCATTACTTTGTTGTAATCAATTGAGTCGTATGAGAAAAAGTTAATAAACACCAAATGAATCACATAATTCCATAAATATAAAGAAAATAATAATAATATATATATCAAATGGAAGTACATAATAAACCAAATTCAATATATAATCGGCGAAAAAAGGAAATCACACATAATTAATAGTTAGATAAGAAACCCCTTACCTCAAGTCCAACATGTCTGGTATGTTCATTGTTCATCATGAATAATAAAAAGAAGATAATTTCTAATTTATGAAGAAATTTTTTATGGTTTATTATTTCTTTTATATCACTTATTACCTTTCTATAACAATTACATAATTATTTGAGTTCATATTGTATATTTTATCGATGTTCAAAAAATGACTAAAAAATGATCTTGGTATAATTACAATTTTTCCAATGTGGTAAAAGTAAATTATCTCCTGATTTATATACATGATTTATATATCTTATATATATTATATGTCTATTATATAAATGTATTAATAACAGTACATATCATTTGTATATAATAAATGAAATGCACCATTCATAGCGACGGTAAGCCGTACGTACATATGAACGCTACTTACATTTCTATTTAAATTTTATTAGAATTAAAAAATAATGATACATAGTTATATTATAATTTTAGTATAATATAATATATAATTTATTAACTTCGTACTTTATACCTCCCACACAAGCCATTAGCGAGTCATATAACTTTGAGGGGGCAGTAGTCCGTACTTCATCAAATGAAATTATCGCGTTTTACCTGTAATGGAAACCATAAGTGTATGATATAAATGAAAAATACTAGAAAAAATTCAAAAAATAAACATAATATATATCATTTACTAATACAGTTCCATCTTAATGGCCACCATTAGAGGCGGAAGGAGATATTCGAACAATCAATGTTTTGTGAGGCGTTAGTTTGCCAACCACAGAAACTGTATGTTCTTCACCCATTATATAGAGATGTGTCTAAGTGTTGTTTTGAATAAATATCATAAAAAAAACCAGGTATATTGATGATATTGTTTTTGTTGTAAAATAAAGTAATAAAAAGTGTTTAGTGGGTTGGATAAGTAAAATAACAAAATAAAACAAAAGAATGTAAGAGAAATCATTACATTTAATTTAGGTATCTTTCATTGGTTTGAACCAAAAGGACATCTTGAAGTGGCCTCTTCAAAATGTGAGGATTATAGGTGTAAGATAGGGATATTGAGAAATTATACTGGTAGGTTTTGGATGAGCCAAGGGTCTTGATAGGTATATGGAATGGATTATAAGTGGAGTCCTTTTATTAGGGGAAGGAGGGGATCTTTAGGAAAGTGATAAAATATTATTTTATTTTATTGTGATATTCGGTTTATAAAGGTCCCAAACTAACTAAAGTAGAACATAAGATGCCTAATGGTCGAAATAGAATCATCCAATAAGAATTGGATAGGTTTGGGAATCTGTTTAAATATTAATAATCTTATTTATTAAAATCAATTATTAGTGAGGTAAATACAACATCATTATTATGTCCAAAATAATTTAATATATTTGATGTCTAAAAATTATAAAAAAAATACCATATTGTAAGAAATCATTTTATATTTCCAATTAATATTTATAATCAAAAATATGAATTATATACCCCCTTGTAAAAATTGATATAATAAAATATATTTGTTAATGTCATTTTTGGTATTACCTTATATTAATTAAAATAAAGTTTTGTTATCACTCTTAAGTGGATCCATGGGGTCCCAAAATTTACCCAAGTATGGACATGGTTGGCCATGAATCATCTAATAAGGTCAGGAAAATTTTTAATGTAATTTTTATTATTATAATATTTTTTTTACCTTGAATTAACGTAGTTATCTTTTACCACTGTAAATAAAAGTAAGAAGTTATTGTTAACAAAAAATTATATTCTTTTTATTGAACCAGATTTTATTTATTAGTAAAAACCATATATACCAGATTTTTTAAATTCAATTCGCAGATGTGGGAAAATTTCATTTAAATGAAAAAGTCAGTTTTTTAACTATAACTAAGTGGTTTTACTATTCATCTAAAATTGAAGATTTTCAAAAAAAATTCCAAAATTATTTCTATTCTATATTAGATATTAAAAATTGTAAAATGATGCCTATTTTACCAAATTAAAAACATATAAGTTTCATTAATTAATTTAAAATTAATTCCCATTTTTGAAACAAATAGAGTGTTTTAAATAAACAATAACTATCAAAATATTGACAGTTGTTTATGTATAATTTCGAAGTGAAATCTATTACAACGACCAACATCGGATTAAATGGTAAAAATATAATATAATTATAATTCAAAACCAATCAGATGTACAATTTAACACTAAAAATTTTTTTATTGAAAAATTTGTTTTCAATTAAAATTTAGTAGTTTTTCACTCTTCACCCAAATATGAATGTTATCAAAAATACACAAAAAATTTATCAAAACTAAATTTTTATATCCCGATTCTAAATAAGATGTTAATTTTGTCATATATAATATATAAAAGTGTAAAATATTGGATTTAAAAATGTTTCACCATTAAAAGGCTGTAAAATTGAATTTTTTAAAAAATACTTCCATTATCTAAAAAAATGACTTTGTTCTTATAATATGTCTATGAAACATAGAATATATATTTTAAAATTATATGGAATATATAAATTCAAAATTTATTTTATAATTTTCATAACTTCTTATGAACGACTTGTTTGGTAAGTCTTCATGCGCTTGAACTCAAAGTTCTGTGAGGTGCAAGATATTGAATTACTTTAAAAAATTACAATACAATAAAACCTTGGGGTGTTACATATCTTATTGACCTAAACAACTAAAACTATTATATAAAATGAGAACTGAAAGCGTAAATGATAAAATTCTTTTTTTTATATAAAAATATTCCCAATTTTTGATCTCAATAGATAGGTTATAGTTTTTTCCAAATAAAATCTGATATAGTGACAAAATATAAGGAGAATTTAAAGTAATTATGACAGGTTGATAATGCAACATCACAAATATGAATTTAATATAAACCATTTAGTAAGAATTTATTTTTCATAATTTAGCAAATTTCTATATTAATCATGTTGAACAATATTTTGGGGGTGATATTCTGTGGAAAGTCAATTAATGACCCAAAATCGACAAAAAATTGATTCTATTGTGAAATTGTAGAAATGGGAACTGCGGTTCTTAATGATTAATATATGAATTATATATCTGAAAAGTATTTACGTTTAAAAAAATTAAAAGATATCATATATTCATTGATCCATACAAGTCATGATTTTTCACATTTATATATACTATCCACTATAAGAATAGCATTCATGTAAATAAATATTTTTCCCAAATGTTAAAGGAATGTAGATTCCCAAAAAAGAAAAAATATCATGGAATAATGTGTAATTCTCTAATGACATAAAATAAAAAACATTTTATTCAATTTCATATGTTACATGTTACCTTTATTTTATATTATTTTACAATAAATAAGTATTTTCATTGATATCATTCCTAACATGCCAAATAGAGTTCTACCAAATTACAATATAATATTAATATTACTACATAATTTGATCGTTATTTATTATCAATTAGAATGCAGGGTACAAATAATATTAAATAACATATGCAACTATATATTTTACAAATTATTATTATTTAAATATTTATTATACATAAAATAATGACCATTTAATGGAAAAATAAATGTTTTATAAAATCTAAAATTTTCCAAAAAGATTTATATGTTTAACTTTTCACACATAATGTATAATTAAATTTTACCACAATTATAAAATATTGTTACAAAATAAATTTTATTTTTTAATTCTTATCACCGAAAATATCATAGATTAAAATTTTTGGATTCATCTGAATCATTTCATTTTTTAGGAATAATGAATAATAGTGAATATAAATTAAAAAAACATTTTTATTTAAACAATTTATATGGTTACATTTGGGAGAAAACATTTTCTAGAGAGTCTCCCCATGATTAGGATTGAATATTTTCAAAAGGGTATCATGGTTATCCATAAGGTTCTATGGTCTATTCGAGATCATGAAGAGGGTCGGTGAGGTATGATAACACATCACCCCATCCCCCATAACTGATGTCGGAGCAAAACATCTTCCATGTGTTGCAACTAAGGTGGTATATGTGTGACCCCAAAAACATAATTGATTGTGGAAAGATATACATTGAGGATGGATTCCCCAATGGGAATCACCATGTGGCGATTGAGGATCGACAAGACAATACCCTATGAGGTTAAACCATTCCCTTGTTTTCCAGGATGTGGTAGCACAAAAAATTCTCTTGAGTTTTTGGAGGAGGAGAGCCATGTGATGGATCATTATCCTGAGTTGTTTGATTAGAATATTCTTTTCCATGATGAATATATTGATGGAGGGAATAATTCTGAGGCCTTTTTTCATATTAATATATTAAAATGTTTCAATATATATTTCTTGAGCTAATCACTATAATGGAGCGTGATTCTAAGGCCTTGTTTTCCAGAAATTAATTTTACATAAATAATAAATATATTTTATATTATTTTCACACTAATCATTAAATAAAATGGTATTACTCTAAAATGGAATCTCATATCAAAAATATGATACCATGGATGAGTCCAAAACATTAATTTTAATATTGGTGTGACATAAAATGGGCCAGTGTAGGGTGTTCTGACTTTTTACTCCTTGGTGGTATGTTCAGTGAAATAAACTTTTAATTTATTAATTAATTTATTCCTTTGAATGCAATTGATATTTGTATAAGAGTTATTCCACGGGTAATTTTATATGGTTATCAGCATAAACCATTAGAGATTTGGAGATCTCTATATTCATTCTTCCTTGATTATTCTCATCTGATGACGACAAAACATCAAATTAGATCCAATACAACCTCAGGGATCGCACTGTCCTGTATAAATCCTTGGAATATTCATTCTTCATCAAAGAACAATAAATTTTCATTGAATGATTGTTAAATTTCTTTTATACCCTTTTGAATAAATAGTGTGAGAATATTTTCTCCAATCGACCTTCTCCAAAGTGAAACATTTTCATGTGACCTTGTATAGATTAATGTGATTATATCAATTCATTTATAACACCGATATCCTATTAATGATATTTGGACAAGAAATATTGTTAAAAATTGGTAAAAACATTATAATTAAGTTTTACCCTTGTTTCGACACATCCAAAACCATTTTGACCAAGATGCCCTGGTCTGAAATTTTTTAGTTAGTAAAATGCTCGATCAGACCCCTAGATTCATATGAGTTTCAAGAAGAAGCAAGAGATTAATTTTAATAGCACATATCAATAATTTTTATGTGTTTTGATACTTTTTTTAAATAATTTTATTTCATGGTATCAAACGATGATGGTTCGGTTTCATGCAGGACATGCGACAGACATTTGATGGTCTAAAAAAGTTGATTTCTCAGGAACAACTACCAGAATCCATGATCCTTTTCTAGATCTATATTATATGATGAATATTGGCCACAATTAAATTAATATCTCTACTTTCCATCATGGAGAATCGATTTTTATTTTTGGATAAAACCAAAATAAACACATGTATAAGGATAAAAACTCAGCATGTAGCCCCTCAACAATTAGGACTACAGTTTCCAGAAAACATAATGATGACGCAGTGTGTAGTCCTATGACACGGTGTGTACCATATCCTAATATGGGAACCCATGTGATGGATGAAATCTAGGGGAAACCTTGTGGATGTATGTCATGACCCATCCCCCGGGGTCCGTATCACGACTACCCCAAACCC
Source organism: Viscum album (assembly GCA_963277665.1). Classification (NCBI taxonomy): domain Eukaryota; kingdom Viridiplantae; phylum Streptophyta; class Magnoliopsida; order Santalales; family Viscaceae; genus Viscum; species Viscum album. Next base: position 2,078,085,095 of record OY728152.1, on the reverse strand, counting down.
GCCATCCATTGGCCAGGGAATGGCCATTAGCACAAAAGGCGTAACTCCCTAAAAACAAGGAATGTATTGCCTTTATATAATGTAAACACGCACAAATAGAGAACATCTAGAAGAAAACAAAATGTAATTCAGTATAACAAGCTTGTTGAAAGTAAAAAGGCACCACAAATACAAGCCCAACAGAAATGTACAACTACAACTGAAAGAAAATACAACTGAAAATACCAACAACAGAATGGAGAAACATATCCTGGATCGTTCTCTACGTTCCTAAATAAAGTGTAGGAACATATTTCCTCCTCATCTTTCCACATCTATCGGTCCATTCCGTTTTCCATCCCTCTGAGTGTCCACCTCCAAGTACTGTCTAGCACTCGTACACTCTGCCTCGGACAGCGATGTCTGCCGTCTGCATCCATCAAAATGAGGTATGGGCATAGCCCATGTAGTGGTTAGTATAACGATACTCAGTAGGGACCGCAAGACCCTCATGGTCTCACAAAATTCAACTAGGATAAACCACAATGAACGATCTCAATAGATTCCCTTTACGTAGATATATTCCCATACATATACCTAAGTTATCAAGTAACTCATCTCAATCATGAGGAAAACAAAATGGTCATTGACTCAGCTCAAACCATGATTTTCATTATCTATACCATGACTTCACGATAACTTCTCCTCTATCGAGTAATGTGGACATGTTGTGACACCAAGGCACTACTCAATAACCTTGGACGACTGTGTTAATCCTCATGTCTAGTATCGCGGGTCTACTGCCAAATCAGGCACTCCTTCACCGTGGTTCTACCACCCCAACCCAGTAGTGCACCTCTTAATAGCCTACAGAGTTACTCTTCCTGTCGAGTACCATGGGTATGCTGCCAAACCAGGTGCTCTTTCCGTAGTGGGTCTACCGCCAAACCGAGTGCTACGTCCACTAGGATAATTGAATCTCACCGAGTCGAATCGGTCAAGCAGTCATCAGGTCTATAGCTACTAGGTCTCTGCACTCTGTATGCTCGTCTCTATGAGGGTCCAATCCAAGATATACTGTTCGATACTTACAATTGTCACATAATCTCACTTGGATGTATCTAAAATAACAGCCTCGTCATAGGGGTCTCAACGCAGCAGACGGCGCGTCAATCGGAAGATCGGTCTGTGAGTTATCAGCATTTCCGTTATGGGGGCCAGGTTGGATTTCGGGTACAATACAACCCGACCATGTCCAAAACACATCTGATTCTAGTGTAGAATATGCCAAAAGATCTTTACCATCAAGTGGAATGCAACATAGTTGACGGCACATCAATCAAACGTCTGGTCCTTAAGTTATACGTATTTCTGCTCCGAGGGCCCGGTTGGAATTTTGTTTGTTCCTAACCCAAACTTTTCCAAATATGTCCAAAACTGAAATAGAGTATGGCAAAAGGAATTCTTTGTCACGATGGTCCAAGTGTTGTAGACGGCGTGTTGATCGGATGAACGGTCTTCATGTTATTCAGTTTTAAGTAAAAATGGGCTTTGCTTGTTATGCCCAATGGGATGTCGGGTCGAGTCAACCTATAGTTGGCGGGTCCGACCCAAAAGGGGGCGGACCCGCCCGATGAAACACGTTGGCTGGCTCAGCAGGGCTCGGCCCAGCTGCGGCGCGGCCTATTGGCCGAGCGGTCCATGGGGAGCGCCGCCCCTTGGATGCCCGAATTGGCAGCCCCAACTGGTGTCACCCTCCCAAACTAGATGACCAATGTCGGCCGACCTTCTTGGCGCAACCATCCCACATGGGTAGGCCGCAAATCATCCAGCGTGGTACCATGGTGTTGTGGCCTACCTCTGCCCGGCCAGCCGACGAGCCAGCCGGTTCTTCCACCGAAGCGGCCCGCCCTGTGTGGGCTGCAGTTCTCCACAGCGCAGTGCCATAGGGGGCCACGGTTCCTCCATTCAGCGCTGCTGGCTATAGCCAGCCGGTTATTTCCCGGTCGTGCATCCACGGTTGCGGACCATGGTTCTTCCACATGCAGACAGTGAACGACTTCCACTTCTCCGGTCGCCGCCTCTTCCATTCTCAAATTAAAAGGACAAGAAATGTCGGAGGGTCATCGGGTCAGGTGCATTTGGCAAGCTCCCTCCGCATTAGGTTGTAGAAGATGGCCAAAGACAATCCCATACTTACGACATAGAACACGAACAATTTTAATCCATAAAATTATAGCATAATCCCCTACCTCAAAAAGATTTCATATTTCGTTGAACCACCAAAGATGAACGTCGTGGTGGTTAGGCGTCGCGGAAGATCAGTTTTGATTCTATTATCGTCAGAGTGAACCTAAAAAGAAGCTTTATTGGCGACTTCGCGTTCCTCGAATTGTAGATTGTTCTTCGTCGAGGGATAATGTAATTCTTCATTGATGGTAGGTGTTATTTGTCGTAGAAAATCATTTCCTTATAAATCCTATCAAGAGTTCTCCCACCAATATTTCCAACTGAAATAATAAAACACCCCCCCTTAAAATAACATTCCATGTATATTAAAATTATATCAAAGTCTTTAATTAATTTCTTGGAGAGATTGTTAATTAATTGAGATGGGTTGGTAAATAATTAAATGGAGAGAGTCTGGTGGAATTTGGAGAGGCTCCACCAAATTTAATGACAGAGTAGACCATAATGAAACAAGGGGAGTTAAATTGGGGAGGTTAAAGGAGGTTTAAGGGAGATGAATGGTTGGGGCTTGTGTGGGACCCACCTCACAGATATCCACACTCGGGATGTTATGTGGGGGTGGGCCCCTCCATTGACTTCCCCATATGGGATTTAACCACCAATGTGGTTAAAATTGTTCTAAACAATTTTATTTTACTTTTTAATTAAACCCCAATTTTTAACATTCGACCCACATAAAACGAAACTGCGATAATGGTCCACTGAAGAGAATAACGGTGTTGCGATCTCATCGGTGTCCTCATATTTAAATTCATAGCACCAGTTCAATAGATAGAAAATACCGCTCGTACGTTTAGTGAACGTACCCAATCAAAACATCAGAAATTGATTTTGGGCACACCGGGCCTCAGAATACGGTGCCATCAGAAACTACCGACTCGTAATATTCCATAGATATTAAGAAAAAATATCCCTTGAAATTTCTGGGTCTTTAAACTACTCCCACCTTAGGGATTTATGTCCCCGTAAAGCTACAACACACTATAGGGGAACAAAATTGGTACTAAGAATGCATTTGAGCCACTTTCTCCCATGAGCTCCCATAGAGGTTCCCGTTCTGTTAGGAAATGTACACATAGGAATCGACCGTCTCTGTAGGACCCGCTCCAATCAATCCACAATCTCCACTGGAACCTCTATGAATATAGCCCTGTCATTTATGTCCATCTCCTCGTGGTTTATGACGTGGGACAGGTCATGCACGTATCTCCTCAGCTGAGATATGTGGAAGACATCAAGCACCCATTGAAACTGAGCTGGAAGGGCCAGGTGGTAATCCAGCTCGCCTACACTATTGAGGTCCTGGAAAGGTCTGATGAAACACAGAGATAACTTGCTGCCCCGACCAAATATCTATTTACCTTGTAGAAGTGAGACTCGTAAGAAAACGTGGTCACCATGCTCGAACACTAGTGGTCTCCATATCCTATCAACATAGGACATCTATCCACTGTGTACAGTCTTCATCCGTTCCTGGATGATTTTCTCCTTCTCCATCGTAACCGTCACCATCTCTGGTCCTACAAGAGTTTCTAAGACTTCTCTTTTCCAAAAAAGTGAAATCCAGTCTCATATTCTTGATGAACCACGTTCTATTCCTAATATCGTCAATCCTGACATGAATGGTACAATTCATGTATTGGATGACGTCGTAAATCCTCGATGCTACTACCAAGAGATACAACCGTTACTCTCGCCTCCGATGGTTGAGTCACAATCTCGGCATCACTGTGTGGTCACTAGGACTCCTCCAGTAGAAATCTCAAAAGTGAGGGTCATGTAAACAATTTTTACCGGATCCTCTCAGTATCAACCTTAACAAAAGGGTAGGGAAGTAAACATCATAAATATAAGTGTATTTTATTACTGTATCTCAAAGTGAAAAGACACATAACAACCACAAAAAACAACAACATGGAAACTAGAAGCACCAAGAACAAATGACTACATGACTGGAACTAGTCTTGCTTCATGTCCATCAACTTACAAATCTCCATAGTTGTATGATTCGGCTACCTGATGTTGTGCTCTCTAATATCCAACTGTTCTCTGTGGTCGGGGTGGAACTCCTGGTGGTGGTGGTGGAAACAACTTGAAGCATCTTCCACCACCGGCTGTACGGCCAGCTCCTATTCCTCATTCTGGTAGGTTCCTCTACTACCTGCTTCTCATCTACTGGATGGGTTGAGCAGTCTCGATCCATGTGACCATGCCCTCCGCATGCATAGCACTTCCATCTCCTCGTATATCTGGATTTGTTTCGGGTGACTCGCACAACCGAACTTGTATCCTGAGGTCACCGACCTGTTGGCCTAGTCAGTTTGGTCTTCTGTGTCATCTGTCCACTACCGGCTGCACGAGACTCCACTATGGTCGGAATGCCTTTCAGAGAGAGAAGTAGCTTTTAAGCCTGCATAGAGCGTAGAGTTGATGGGACAAACTTCGACCAGAAAAGACCCCCAAATTCTCCCTAGGTGTGGGTCGCCTAATCGTAAAACATGAGCATCAGGATCCACCACCTCTCAACTGCTCCCTGTAAGAGGCTAGTAGGTAGGTACACCATCAAGTCAACGAGTGTCCTAACTATATAGAAAACGCATGCTACACCCTCTAACCAGTACCCATCCCTCTGAAAATCTGATTCACCTGAAAACCTCAGAGACCTCTGTTGCTGGAACTTGTGCAATGTTCTCAAGAGGTGTGCACTCTCTACTGGTGCCTCAAATGAAAGAGGGCCCTATAATGAGGCTTCATCGCTCAGCGGCCTGTTAGAATGTATAACTCCCAGGGCTCTAGTTGGTTGTCTACGGGGAGGCATCCTTAATGAAACAGATGCGACACAGTCAATGAATATTTCGGGTGAGCTGAATTGTTTTCAGCTAACTTAAAAGCATCTTTTGAAAACACACACGCAATCAATTTTTTCGGGCACTGAGTTGGAAATAGTAACGCCCCGACCCTAGCTATCCATAGTTGGTGCATTAATTCGTAACATTTGCATGATCACAAAAGATCAAGTCTCAAAAGACCGATTAGTTTAGTATCCTTGGAAACACTAGATACATTCATAAGTCTTACATTACATCATAAAGTAAAACAAAAAGACAACAACATATTTTCTTCATATAACCTCATACTATCCCTATAGGTCATTCATAATATACTTCTTCGCATCAAAGAAAAATTAAAACATTGAATGGGGTCATCTTAGATGCACAATAAGGATACAAATATAGTAGAACCTTTCATAAGTAAACCTAAACATTTAAGGGAATGTATAACTAAAAAAAGACTTTTAAACTTGAATTTCATCATAATATGGAAAAAGTAAAATGAGATAATTCTATTTACTTATTAACATGGATATTCTACTGGTTGAATAATCACATGCAATATACATAACCACTTTCATAATGATGGAATGCATAATGCCAGACTATCATAACCACATAGCCAAGGCATCGTTCCAAGAAAACAAATAACATTTTGTCAACGCCTCATTCCAAGACACTAGTTTGTCTATTGAGACCTGCCGATGCATTGAGGAGCTATAGCGGGCTCCACCCGTGACATGATAAGTCCAATGCATTCCTCGTATGAACATGATTAAACATATCATAAACCATATCATAATCGTATCACATAAAACATGGATAAAGGAAACATAACATTTCCATATTTCAATCATAAGATATCAATACAACAAATTGATATAATAAAAACATTTTCAAAACTATTTTCAATACCGAAAAAAAATAAAATTAAAAAATTGTATTTATTTTTCATTTAAAAAATAAGTTATGGCTTATAGAGGAAGCTGAAACCCACCTAATATTCACGGCGGCAGAGAAGTCGTTGTCACCAAAAACGTAAGAAAAAAAAATTCCTTTTGTCATTTATTAAAAACACTTCGTATAAAAAGATTCCTTTTGAATAAACATAAAATTCATAGGGTTTTATACACCATATAAAATAAATTTGTGTATAAAAACAAAATATGGGTCAATGAAAATAGATTGAGACAAAGTCCTTACATAGATAATTTTTTTTATATAAAATAGATATCTTATGTGTATTAACTATATGTACACATAATGAAATTAAAAATACAATATAGGAAATAATAATATCATGAAATAATTTGAAAGTAGGAGATTAACCCAAAGAATGGAAATTGGGTTAAGAAGTTTCATTACCTCATGTCCGTCTTGACTCAATCCATCTTTAATTTCCTGAATAATAAACCAGAGTTAATTTCTATTTGATTAAGAACCATTTTGTAATTATTTAAGTTAATAACGGTCATTGTGTCGATCTTGGGTACTTGAGTCAAAAATACACTTCTTATAATTACAAGTTGTTCATGTGGTGAAATATCCATTATATCAAATCTATATTCATGAGGTATATATAATACATATCATATATGTCCTATATATACATTCATTTATAATATTACATAACATTTATAGGTAATAAATGAAATGCGCCGTTCATGGAGACGGTAAGCCGTACGTATGCATGAACGCTACTTTCTTTTCTATTTCATATTTAATGGAATGAAATTATAATTATATAAAGGTATACTATATTTCCATTATAATATAATGTATAATACCATATACTTCATCCTTTATACATCCCACATATGGCATTAACGATTCAAATCACTTTGAGGGGGCGGTAGTCCGGACTTCCTCAAATGAAAATATTGGGTTTACCCATAATGGAAACCTTAAAGGTATTCCATAAATGAAAATACAGAATATTAAGTAAAACATAAAAATATTATATATCATATGTAAATATAGTGACATCTTAATGGCCATCATTGAAGGTGTTATATGAGTGTTGAACACTCATCGTTTCGTGAGGCAGAAATTCGCCATCCACAGAAACAATATGTTCTTTAACCATTAGATGTATGTGTGTGTATGTGTAGCTCGAATCCTTCTTATACCAATAGACTAGTATATTGAGGATACTTTTTTTGTTACAAAATAAATTAATAAAAAGTGTTTAGGCGGTTGGAGAAGCAAAATAAAACATAAGAACAGTAGAGAGAACACTACCTTTAAAACGACTAACTCTTTTTGATTTGAGCTCAAAGGCTTCCTTGGGAAGAATTCTGCACAATGTGAGGCTTCTAAGAGTAAGAGTGGGGTGTGGAGAGACAAAATGGATAGGGTTTGGCTGATCTAAAGGCTTGAGAGATGTGGGTAAGTGGGTAAATGTGGGAGCCTTTTGTAAGAGGAGAAGAGGGGCACTCTTAGAAGGATTGAAATGTTACTTTATTATGAAAATCTTTTCGGATTCTAAAGGTCCCAAAATGATATATTTCGAGGGTAAGGTGATAACGGTTGAAAATCCTCCCATAAAACAGCCTTTGGACAAGTTTATGTCTTAGATTTTACATTATCCTTCCATTTTATTAAAATCATTAATTAATGAGGTAATCGATGCATCATCATGGTGTCATAAATAATTTAGTTTATTCAATGACTAAAAATTATAAAAAAATATCATGATGTAGGAAATCATTTTATATTTCAAATGAATATATATAGTCACAAATCTGACATTAATTACCCCATTTAAAAATTATTTTATTAAAACAACTCATGTTTGTGACATTTTTATTTTAACATTAAATAAAACATTTTTAATGTCATATTCCTTCCAAAGTGGCTCCATGGGGTCCCCAAGTTTATCCATGGATTTTCATGGTCTTCAATGACTCATTAAATAGGGGTAGGACAAGTTTAATGTTCATTTCATATTATTATAACATTATATTTACCTTAAATTACACTAATTACCTTTAATCGTGATTAATTAAACTTAATAGTTACTATTCACCAAAAAATTATTTTAATCCCATTGAACAAAATTTTACTTCCTAATGACAACCATGTATGTTGGATTTTTGAAAATAAAATCACAGAAGTGGTAATGTTTCATTTAAATGAATAATTAGTTTTTAACTACCACTTAGTGGTTTCACTATTCATCAAAAATTGATGTTTTTCGGAACAATGCCAAAATTTCACCCTACGATATAATTGATATTCCGAATTAGAAAATGATGTCTATTTGAAAATATTGATATCATATAATTTTCATTAATTAATTTTATAATTAATTCGCACTATTGCAACAAATAGTGCGTTTTTAAGAAACAATATATATCAAAAGATTGACAATTGTTTATGTCCAATTTCAATGTTAAATTAAATATAATGACCACAATTGGATAAAATGGTAAAAATATATTCTATTTATAATTTAAAACCACTAAATGGTATAATTTATAACTATAAATTATTTTTATTAAAAAAAAATTTTAAGTATTTTTCAGTATTCATAAAAATTTGAAGTTCTCAGAAAAATACCAAAAATTCAACATAGGCTAATTTCGATATTCCGAATCCAAAAATGAAGTACATTTTAAAATAAAAAATATATATAATTTCAAAAAGTGGGTATTTCTATTCATAATGGCTATTTTTATTTGTCGCGGTGTGTTAGAATCTCGAACTTGCGTACAATGCAAGTTATTGCATTATTGAAAGAGAAGCATATCGTGGAAGCTGGGGGTTTTTCATTCTCCCCTCCTTCAATAAATTGGGTCCTTGAACTTTGATTTTTTTTTTTTGAAAATAAAAGGTTGAAAATAGAAAATACCTTTGTGGAAAGCCCACATTGGAAATATGGTTAATAAAAATATAACATTAAAAGAAAGAAAGATAAGTACAAAGGTCACCTGAGATATCCCATACAAGGATTCTATGAAAATATGGATATTGAAGAAAAACAAACCATCAAGGTTTGATGGAGAGTTGTAGAAAACAGGATTAGGAGAAAGTTAACAATAAGAAAGTCACAAACTTGTGATTGGTTAAACGATCATTTAATCCCCCATTGGAAAAGTTAACCGACATCAATTTTGTTTTAAGTTACATTTCATAAAGTTGAGGAATTTGTTTAAGAGATTTACTAAGAATGTAAGGAAATATACATACTTTTCATGTAGACTTTAATTCTTTAATAAATTTTTACCACAAACCCATCTTTTACTCCAAAAGATAATAGAACTCAATAATATTATATTTATCCTAATCGTACAAGGTTCCAAATATTAACACACGTCATTCAGATTAGGAAAACTATTTTTTAATAACCAGGGACTTCCTGTAGGCTAGTGGTACGTAATAAAGGCCCGTCGCACAATGGTTCTGGGTTCAATTCTTACAGCTTTGTCTGATGTAATGGGTTATCCCACAACCTTCAGGTTTTCATTTTCCTAAAAATATAGTATTATAATATTCCAAAAGTAATCTTCATAAATGTTTTAACCTTAAAAAATACTATTCAGAGTTCAACTTAATCCATCCCATCCTTTATAGTTATCCAAAATACATTTTTCTAACTCATAGTCCAAATTTTATAAGGATGGTAAACATAATGAATATCATTTTTCCATATAAAAACATGTGACCACCTTCATCATTTATTCTTTTAAAACTCTATAATATCCGGAATTACCATAAATCCTTATTTATTACATTCACGATCCCTTATTCCTTATAGAATACTATATATACTCCTTCTATATAAAAATGTGTACAAATAATTAATCATTTTTAAGAATATCCAATATTATTTATCCAAATCAATCATCTATTATTACAAAATTAATATCTCATTATCAGAACCATATTATGGTTTATCGTTCTCTCAACCATATATTTTCCAAAAATTTAACCTGCTGTGGAGTCACTTTTAGTGGTTCCACACAATCCCAAGTCCTTGATGAAATAGTACTGCAGTACAATACTTATATACATCATAATTATTATAACCAATACATCATTGATACAACACTCAAATGACAAAATACTTTAATGACAACATAAGAACTCTAATCATTCCTCTTCATCTGTGGTAGTATCATAACTTGATTATTATCAAATAAATTTCATTTGGGGAATACTATGATGATTTGGACATTGGTTTGTGTAGTGTCCCCACTCCTTGCAGACGAAGCATTGTACATTGGAAACCTTTTTCATACCCTTGCAGTCACGCACTTGGTGTCCCATTTCTCCACACTTATAAAAAACTCCCATTACCTTCAGGGAAGTTCCAAGGTTTTTCTTCCCACAATTATCACATATTTGAAAATCCTTCTTTTCCCCCGTTCCTTTATCCTTCATTATCTCTTCCAACCTTTTCATCTCTTTCATCCCTTCAAATCCATAAGACTCAAGGAATTCGTTACATATTTTATTAACACATGATACTATTTCTTCATATGTTGAGAACACATGGAAGACTATATCCCTTCTAAATAATGGCTTAATACTGTGAAAGATATGATCCATCTTACTCATTGGATCATACGTATTGATAGTGTTCATATTCCTTCTACTGGGCTCCATTTCAATATAATGGCATAAACTATGATAGTTTATGAATTTAAATGATTAATTCCAAACATGTAAAATATTTAATGTATATTAAATGGTTTATGGATATAATCCACAATCATAAAAAATGTATTCTTTGAGGATGTGTATAGTCATAAACCCTTCATAATGGTTTGTAAAAAATGAGAATTATCCTAAGCATATCCCCCAGGAGTGTCGTAACCAAGAGTGTAGAAAGGCCCGTTTTCGTGCACCAGTTCCCGTTCAGGTCAAGCTCAAAGCGGTGTTTTCGGGTTTTACCCCTAGGTACATCTGTGACAAAGCCGCCTCTACCTGCTCGTATCCAGACAGAGATGTATTGCTCGGAAAAATCATAAAATCTCTATAATATTAAATTTATAGGAAGTTCCTCTATACTAATCCTCAATGACTATCTTAGGGATATGTTATCTAATCAGAGTTTATCAAAATCTAGCTTACAAGGTTAGTACTAAACTGCCTCTGATTCCAACTATAATTCCCCGACCCCAACTAACCAGAGTCGGTGCCTTACGTCGTAACATTGGCATGATTAGAAAAGATCAATCCTCGAAAGACCGATTATTTTAGTATCCTTGGAAACAGTAGATACATTCATAAGTCTTACATTACATCATAAAGTAGAACAAAACTACAACAACATTTTTTCTTCATATCCCCTAATACTATACCTGCAGGTCATTCATAACATACGTCTTCACATCCTGGAAAAATTAAAACATTGAAAGGGGTGAGCTCAGATTCTCAGTAAGGATAAAAATATAGTGAAAGCATTAATAAGTAAACATAAACATTTAAGGCAATGTATAACTAAAACAAAAGCCTTTTAAACTTGAATTTAAACATAATATGGAAAAAGTAAAATGAGATAATTCCATTTACTTATCCACATGGATATTCTACTGGTCGAATAATCACATGCAATATCCATAACCACTTTCATAATGATAGAATGCATAACGCCAGACTATCATAACCTCGTAGCCAAGGCCTCGTGCCACGACCACAAATAACATTTTGTCAAGGCCTCGTTCCAAGACACTAGTTTGTCTCATGAGACCTGCCGATGCATCGACAAGCTATAGCAGGCTCCACCCGTCACTTGTTATGTCCAATGCATTCCTCAAATGAACAGGTTTAAACATATCATAAACCATAACATAATCGTATCACATAAAACAAGCATAAAGGAAACATAAAATTTCCATATTTCAATCACAAGATATCAATACAACACATTTATATAATAAAAACATTTTCATAACCATTTTCAATACCAAAATAAAATAAAATTAAAACTATATATTTATTTTTCATTTAAAAAAATGTTATGGCTTATAGAGGAAGCTGAAACTCAAATAATAGTCACGGCGACGGAGAAGTCATTGTTGCTACAAACATAAGAAAAAACATTCCTTTTTTCGTTTAGTAAAAACGCTTCGTATAAAAAAAATCTTTTGAATTAACATAAATGTCAAAGAGTTTTACACACCGTATAAAAGAAATTTGTGTATAAAAACAAAATATGCCTCAATGAATGGAGATTGAGACGATGTCCTTACAAAGATAATTTTATTAAATAAAACAGATATATTATGTGTATTCACTATAATTATACATAAAGAAATTAAAAATTAAATATATTAAATAATAATACCATGACGTAATTTGAAAGTAGGAGATTAACCATAAGAACATAAATTGGGTTAAGAAGTTCCCTTACCTCGTGTCCGACATGACTCGATCGTTCTTTAATATCCTGAATAATAAAGTAGAGTTAATTTCTATTTTATTATGATCCGTTTTCATGTTCATTATTATTTTTATATGATTTACTAACATGTTATGAACATTATTTAATTATTTAAGTTAATAATGGTTATTTTTTTAATTTTTGGAACTTGAGTCAAAAATAAACTTCTTATAATTACAAGTTGTTCATGTGGTGAAATATCCATTATATAAAAATTATATTCAGGATTTATATATCATATATATAATATATATCCAATATATAAATGCATTTATAATATTACCTAACATTTAGAGGTAAGAAATGAAATGCACCGTTCATGGAGACGGTAAGTCATACGTACGCGTGAACGCTACATTCATTTCTATTTAATATTTAATAGAATGAAATTATAATTATATAAAGTTATACTATAATACCAGTATAATATAATGTATAATACCATTTACTCCATCCCTTAAAAATCCCACATATGGCATTAACGATTCAAATCACTTTGAGGGGGCGGTAGTCCGCACTTCCTCAAATGAAAATATCACGTTTACACATAATGGAAACCATAAAGGTTTTTCATAAATGAAAAATACCGAAGCTTAAGTAAAACATAAACATATTAAATATCATATGTAAATATATTGACATCTTAATGGACACCTTTGATGGTGTTATATGAGTGTGGAACAATCCTCTTTTCGTGAGGCAGAAATTCACCATCAATAGAAACAGTATGTTCTTTCAACATTATATGTATGTTTGTGTATGTGTAGCTCGAATCATTCTTATAAAAACATCCTTGTATATTGACGATACTGGTGTTGTTACAATAGAAATGAATAAAACGAGTTTAGGGGGTTGGAGAAGCAAAATAAAACATAAGAACACAAGAGAGAACTCTACCTCTAAAACGGGTAACTCTTTTTGATTTGAGATCAAAGGCTTCATTGGGAAGAATTATGCCCAAAATGAGGCTTCTAGAAGTAAGAGTGGGGTGTGGAGAGACAAAATTTGCAGTGGTTGGCCGCACCAAAGGTTTGAGAGTTGTCGGTAAGGTGGTAGTAGTGGGGGCCTTTTATAAGAGGAGAGGAGGAGCACTCTTGGAAGGATTGAAATGATACTTTATTATGAAATGAATTTTGGATTATAAAAGTCCCACAATGATATATATCGAGTGTATAGTGATAAGAGTTTGAAATCCACCCATACAATTGGATTTGGACAATTGAACGTCTGAGATTTTACATTATCCTTCAATTTTATTAAAATCGTTAATTAATGAGGTAATCACTGCATCATCATGGTGTCACAAATAATTTAATTTATTTAATATCTAAAAATTATAAAAAAAATATCATGATGTAGTAAATTTTTTTCTCTTTCCATTTAATATTTATAGTCAAAACTATGATTTGTATAACCCGATTTAAAAATTGTTTTAGTAAAACAACCTATGTTTGTGACAGTTTTATTTTAACGTTAAATAAAATGTTATTAATGTCATTTTCCTACCAAAGTTGAATTATGGCGTCCCCAAGTTGACCCATGGATTGTCTTGGTCGGCCATGACTCATCAAATAAGGTTAGGACAAGTGTAATGTTCATTTCAAATTATTATAACATCATCTTTACCTTAAATTACACTAATTACCTTTAATCATGATTAATTTAACTTAAAAGTGACTATTAACCAAAAAATTATTTTAATTCCATTGAACCACATTTTACATCTTAATGACAACCATATATGTTGGATTTTTGAAAATCAAATCACAGAAGTGGTAATGTTTCATTTAAACTAAAAAACAGTTTTTAACTACCACTTAGTGGTTTCACTATTCTTCAAAAATTGATGTTTTTCAGAACAATGGAAAAATTTCACAGTAAGATATAATTGATATTCTGAATTAAAAAATGATGACTATTTTAATAAATTGAAATTGTATAAGTTGAATTAATTAATTCTATAATTATTTCCCACTATCACAACAAATAGCATGTTTTTAAGAAATAATATGTATCAAAAGATTGACAATTGTTTATGTCCAATTTCAATGTTAAATTAATTATAATGGCCACAATTGGATAAAATGGTAAAAATATATTCTAATTATACATTAAAACCACCTAATGGTATAATTTGTCACTATAAATTATTTTTATTAGAAAATTTGTTTTATGAATTTTTCATTATTCATAAAAATAGGAAGTTCTCAGAAAAATACCAAAAATTCAACATAGGCTACTTTCGATATTCCGAATCCAAAAATGATGTCCATTTTGAAATATAAAATATATATAATTTTAAATAGGGGGTATTACTATTCATAATGGCTATTTTGATTGGTCGTGGTGTGTTAGAATCTCGACTTGCGTACAATGCAAGCTATTGCATTATTGAAAGGGAAGTGTATCATGGAAGCTCAGGGTGTTACAGAAATCATATGTCTGGGTCCTGGTGTATGGATACGTCGGCCGCCTGCACCAACACTGGACTCCTTGAACTGAAAACCACACTTTGTAACCTTAACACTATAGCTTCACAGAAATAAAAAATCAGAGTCCTAAATTCTGTAGTAGAACTGAGATCCTCTGAAACCAATTTTTCACGACTCGTCCCCTGGGGCCCATATCGTGACATCCCCATGCCTGTATTCCGAAGTCTAGGTGCTGGAAACTAGCTCCTAATGTGTAAAATCAAAAAACCTGGGAAGTAATTTCATTTATAAAACATAAATACACACAACTAGAGAAAAATCAGAAGAATACACAAAGTAAAGAAGTAAAACTATTATGCTGAAAGTATAAAGGGGCTGGAAATACAAGCCCAACTGAAAGGTACAACTACAACTGAAAAAAATACAACTGAAAAGACAAACAGCTGAATGGTGAAGTAGCTCGGGGATCTTCCTATAGGTTCCTAGCAGAAGGGTAGGTACAGATGTCCTCCTCAGCACTCTGCATCAATTGGTCCACTCCGTGTGCCAGGATGTTGACTGTCCACCAACGGGTACCGGGCAGTCCTCGTACACTCTGCCTCGGTCAGCACTGTCCGTCGTCTGCATCCAACACAACGAGGTGCATGCATAGCCTGTGAAGGGGTGTGTATAACGATACTCAGAAGGGACCCCGAGACCCTCAAGGTCTCACAAAATCCTTCTAGGATAAACCAAAAAGAATGATCTCAAAAAATAAATTTAGTTATATGCCCAAACATATACACAATTTATCAAGTAACTCATCTCAATCATGAGAAAAAAAGGTCATTGACTCAGATCAAACCCTGATTTTCATTATCGATGCCACAAGTGATGGTGAACTCCTCCTATGTCGAGTACAATGGCACGGTCATAACTCCAAGGCACTACTCAGTAACCTTGGACTGCTGAGGTACTCCTCCTATCGAGTACCTCTGGTTTGCTACCAAACTGAGTGCTCCTCCGCTGTGGGTCTGCCACCCCAACACAGTAGTGCTCCCCCTCATAGCCTATAGAGGTACTACTCTTGTCGAGTAGATCTTGTATGATTTAGATAAATCTGAGAAAAATTAACAGAAATAAATCATATTCAACACATCGATGTTCATAAGAGTTTTTTTCCAAATATTACTCGAATGGTTTTTAAATGTGTTATTGATGTTCTCTGGGGATTTATTCATTGTAAAGAAATTTTTTTTAAATAAATTCTTTGTATAATTATTTATGACTAATGAATAAATTTTTTTTGATGTTTTTATATTTTTCTATGATCTATGTTTCAAAATGGATGGATTATGCCATTTGATGATAAATCTCTTTAAATTACAATGTTCACTATGTTAAAAATCATTAATGTTCTTAAAATGTTCTAATGGTAATATAAGAATGTTTTTAAAGTGTTAAAACGTTTTATTTAGTGTTCTGGAATGAGATATTATATTGTAATTTTTTTATTAGTAGTGATATTTACATTAGATGTTGGGTGATACTGAGACAATGACCATATAAGAAATAATGATATCATTCACCATAATATGTTGAATTGTTTTTTATGATTGTATCAAATTTCAATGTGGTATAATGTTGAAAAAAATGTATTGGTTTGTGTTTCATTTTTTATTAACCATATGATATAATTTTATAAAAAGTAATGTAGAAAGGGATAATTGTAAAAGTATATAAATTTGTAGAATATAAAGATTATACCTGATAAATAATAGAATCATACTTGGTTTAGGAAACTAGAACTTATCATAACCGGGTATATAAGGTGAATATGATGATTAAAGGTAAAAATATATGGAGGATCACATGATGATGATTCCTATAATTAAAACATCAATATTTATGAAATAATGTATTGAATACACCAAAATGACCATAGAAGCATTACAACGGAAAAATGGATTGTGTATAGATCTTGTTAACAAATGTTAAATAATAAAGACTCGAGATATATCTAGGATATTTATTTTTTATAGATGGAGAATGAATATGAAATCGCAATTAAAATGAATTATTATTTCTAAAAATATTATTTATTATATATGGAAGACCCTATGTCATATTTCTATGTGATTTCATGTAATAAATTTTGTATTTGTAAAAAAAATAACTAATATAATCCGTTTTTAAAATTTTTCAAAAAAATAGACTATGAAAAATTGAATGATTCCTCAAAATAAGAAAGATGAATTAAAAAATATTAAATAAATATTATTTATACGATACTAAAAATATTATTTATTTCACTGATCTAAAATTATCGATCAATTTAATATCATTATATTGGTGAGGAAAACCATTATCTTAAAAAATTTCTAATCATAATTAATTATACATATAGAACTAAATAATTACATAACAACCGTTACATTAATATTTCGATCAGTTTTTCGAATAATGGTTTCCAACTAATAATAAGGGATAATGTTTTTTTAATGATGAATTCTCTATTAGTCATTATTCAAAAAAAACACATGTTACACACATAAAATATCATACTGATATGATAATAAATAAAATGGATTTTGTTTTAGCATATGAAAATTTTATTCAAATAAAAAAATACCACAAAACTGAAGATACTTTTTATACCACATAATATAGAAAACTAGTATAAAAAATTATCAATAGTACCTCTCCTATTGTGCAACTCCCATGAATAGTCTACCCAATACTTATCAATTTTAAGGGAGGATTATGAGTGTTAGTTGGATATACATCATCATTTTTAAACCCCTATAATGTTAATGATATTCAGAACATCTAAGGAGTTAGAACCATATGATTTTACTCACTAAAATAAAAAATTATCTACCTGGATGACCTCCCCAAATTTGATACCTAACGATTTAATTAATATCCAAATCGTGAAGTGCAGTTGGAACAATTAGTGTTTGATTCCACCGTACATGATAATGGCTACAAGTTTATCCCACGATAAATAAAACTAAAAAACATTTTTGCTATTTTAATGATTGTATACCCATAGAATTTATTTAGAAATAAGAGTTCCATACATGGATATTTGAAAACAATACTTAACTTATAACATGACATTGAATTGTTTAATATCTATATAATGATAATTACATTTGTGTCTCAGAATGGAGAAATAAGAAAATTTATATTAAAAATACTTCTATGCCACATATTGATGGTTATATAGACCTTATTTGAGAATAATTATATGATATTTCCTTTATATATTTCTGTTTTAACCCATTGAATCATGCTAGCTTTTGAAAATTTGGATTTTTTTATTATAGCATCATCACTTACTGTCGAAATCACCTCCACCTACCTTCATGACCAAACAAATATTTATTTATAAATTAATAAAATTATAAAAATAATTAAATGAATTAAATTAAATTTGATTTTATATTTTTTATATTAGAACTCTTTTACCTAAAATTGTTAAAAACAGTGGTATGAAGAGAGAAAAATAATATAAAAGCATAATGAGATCACCCCCCCACAAAAATCATAACCCTTGTAGATAAATTAATATTAAATAAATAATAAAAATATATGTATAAAGGTCTTCCAAAGAATATAATTTTTTTGATAACAATGAAATTCAATTCATTGTATCAATGTGAGAGAAATAAAAAAACCCCAAGGGTTCAGTGTTAGTATGAATTAAAAGAGTTTTTTTAATATTCTATTAGATTATTAATCTTGGATTTTCATGATCCTATTACTAGAAATGGTACATATGAGTTTAAAACTCTACCAAATTCTGATGTATGTTTGATATAATTATATCTTACATAACATTATACATTAAATTTATGTAATATAGGTTAATTTAAAAAAAATTGGTTACCTTTAGTCTCTACAACTATACCATTTCACACCATTTAAAATCATTTTATTTATATAGTATGTTTTTTATTTTAAAAATTTATATTTCATTCTTCCAAATTTATTTTTTCAAATAAAAATGGTTTTTTATTAGTAAATTTTTTAATGACATTTATATTTAATGAAAATATTATGTATCAAGAAAATATAAGTACATTACAATTATTAAATTATTCATATAACAAACAAATGATTGGAAAACCCATATTCAAATATATCTAAAATAATCTTGATTTATATTTACCATTTATTATATAAAAAATAATAACTTCTATTGATTTTGTATCGTGATTTTTTATAGGTTAAATGATATAATTAATTAATAAAAATCTCATTAATGGTGTCAGTATAACATGGGATTCATAGTTAAAGAATCATTAATATTATTGACATTAATTCAATTTTAAAAAGGTAAATCATAATATTTTAATTCATGTTCACCCTCAGAAGTCACTATGTAATTAAATTCAAATTATATTTAAAATGAAATAATTAAATGGAAATTTATGAATTCAATTTAATTAATTTTCATGTTTTGGAAAGTTATTTATTTTTTATAATCATTTTAGAGATAAAAAATTATGAAAAAATATATAAAAATATGGAAATTTTGTATTTTTATTATTTTTTAGTTATTTTACCCATAAAATTATTAGCTATCCTTTGAAATATCTCTTACACTCAAAAAAAATTCGATTTAATATTTAATTTTTAATAAATTAATTATATTTATAGTAGGGAAAACATTGTTGTTTCACAGATAGATGTCTTTTTGACAGTTTATCTCCTCCTTTAGGGAGAAAAAATGAATTTCATAGAAGTAAATTACTTACTTAATACTGATAGTAGATTTTTATTGACGTTCAGTATAACTAACATGAATAACCCCAAAAATATATAAACAAATGATATCTAATAGTATATAGAAATGGGAATGAATATTACATAGGTGAATTTTTATCCTTTAATTTTTATAAAGGACCTTCGCAAACATGTGTAAGAAATAGTGAATGATGATTTGTCAGTAGTGGATTTTGTTCTATCCATGTAGATTTAAGATCTATCATGTCTATCATATCCTATATCCTTAAAATCCAAAATATGTAATATATTTTCAGCACTTATAAAAAAAGGGATCGAATATTATTTTCTATAGACCAATAAGACCAATGCATGATTTAACATGGTGGTGTCAGCTCTTTCTAGAGTAAAACTAATATAGTCACATGCAAATAGTGTTTACAGAAGAAGTATTTGGGCCCATAAATTTGTGATCAAAACTGAAACTGAAACTAAATCATTATATATTATTTTTTGTGACTTTATTTTTTCTCTATATTAAACACTTCATGATAACAACTAGTTTGGGGGTGTTATTCAGTATAAAATCAATGATAAGGACCATCTTGACAAAAAAGTGATTATATTACGTATTTGTATAAATAGAAACCCTGGATCTTAATGATGAATCTATGAATTCAAAATTGTAAAAATGAATTGGTTTCCATTTAATTAAAAAATTATCATATATTCACAACTCCTTATAGATCATGATTTCCTAAATTTATATATATATTCTACTCTATGAAAATTGTTAAAATTAATAAATAAATTACTAAATAGTCACAAAAAACTCAATATACCTAAAATAAAAACTATCATTGAATAATATGTATAAAAAATATTTAGAAGAATAAAATTTTATTCAAAAGAATATGTCCCATGTAATAATTATTCATTATTGTGATAGACACAATAATGAGTTTCTTCGATAGTTTTCATTACAAATGAGACTCAGTTTTACCGAATAACAATGTACTATTAAAATTAGTATTTACTATGATTTATATCATTGATATATCAGAATGGAGGTCATTAATATGAATAACTAAAATATGATTATATGAAAATATTAGACATGTTTAACAGTAACATATTTGTTATAAATAAGATAGGTATCATTTAAAGGATAATAGGTGTTTTCTAAAAATTAGTATTCTTTTTCAATAAGACAGTTTAATTGTCCTTTTCCCACATATTTAATTATTAATTTATACGACTTTTAAGAAAGTAATTTAAATATAAATTTCTATTTTCTATAATTATATCAAATTTATCTTTTCATTACGATTTATATTTATATTGAAAAGTTGTGTTTTTTGTTCAATAAATGAAAATATTGAATTTTAGGTAATAAATTCCTTTATTACTATAACTTATAATGATTAATAATATTTTTAGTTTGTTTTAAATAAAAAATATTTCATTTTTTGTCAATTAATCCAATTTTTGTTACTTTAATCATTTTAATATTTAATTTTTATATGAAAACATTATAACTGTTTGATCATTTTCACAGTAAAAACCCACTTTCTTATCGTGTTTGTGATATTACTTATAAATTAAAATATCCCACTATATTAATATTAACGTGAACAAATAGATTCATATTTATTAGCATAATAATATATATTATCTAATATGATGAAATTTATATTTTATAATAATTATTTGTGAAAATTTATAAAATTAATTACCATGATTAAGATAAAAATTAGGTTTGGGGGGGGGGGTAAAAACAAATTGTTGTAGTACCCCCAAACCACCCTGATAGGGGAAGTGGGTGAATCGTGGTGTCACTAATATAGAATATAATGATTCATCTTTTTTCCATGTTGTTATGAACCCATTTAATCCTATATGATAGATATTTCTTGTGATTTAATCATTCACGTGTATAAGGACAACACATCACTTTTACATGGTTCACCGCTAAGGGCTAAATATAAGGATCATATGATGACATGTTTTCAGTCGTAAATAAGTCCAATATTCTTTACTAGATGTAGACTAGAAATATTCAAGATCATTAACTCTATCCAAGGAACAATGCCTTTACAAATGATTAGGGATTGGCTCACTAACTCCCTTAGATAACTTCTGTTGACTCTCCATGGATCACTACCTTGAGTAAAGTCTCATTCAGTTTGTCAACATGAAGGTATCTTCAATAGATATAAATGCAAATCATTGTATATCTCTATCATGAGACTCATATTTCATCATTTTATGTATTTGATGCTCAGATACATTTAATATTCTTCATCAGTGGAATAACATGATGCACTAATTCATCTTCGTATATTTGGTTTGAATAAAAAGTAGAAATGTTATTGTTCAGGGAATGAAGTTCATCTCACTAGGAAATATCAAAAAAATCATCCTCACCTTTATTTGGTTTATATATTCATGGAATCATTCATATATCATTAAGATGAAATCCAATATTTCCTTCACATATTATACTTATTCTATATTCACCGATACACATTCCACACACACACCATACCTCTTCTCTTCATACCTCTATCTTCATTGATTTCCACTTGGTACAAGTGACTTCAATTAATGATTATGATTTCAGGAAAGTATATACCGCCTCATCTCTTTAATTCATACATAAACATGATTGTCTCATCTCATGCATGTGAATATATGGGGTTTTTGCATGCGCACACAAGCATCCTTACTATAATATCCTTCTTAACCATAATCAACACCCCTACAATCATAAATGGGTCAACATGTATGGTAGGAAAATGTATCAATTATCTTTTTGAAACCAAATTGTTCATGGATCTCCCTAGTACATGGGATGAACAGATCTTCTATAACTTAGATGTACGGTCCATCATTTCACAATGTGTGGGGATACACCTCGCATCGTGAATTAATATAAGGGTGTTTAAAAAGCTATAATGTATCCATGGTTCATCTTTGAATAGAGGGTGTGGTTCATGTTAGGGTAACAAAATAGATCCATGAGGCTTCTTCTTCGTGAGACTCTTTGAGGGTGCATAGAAATTTTCAATGGCCTGCGAGATCCCTCTCTTTGAGAATCCTTGAAGGCTTGATGATCTCCTTGATCCTTCACATATAACAAAGAACCATGGAGTGCACTGTTTTTAGGATGGGAGCGTATGGGTATAGAGAAGGCAGCTATTTCCAGATCTTGGGGTTGTCCTTATATGGATAAGGAACACATATTTTTCGTGTTCAAATATGAGGTGACAAGCTCTTCAAATCATCCCATTCGAACAGTCGCGATCTTTTTCATTTTAAACATCAAGCTGCATATATGAGATATAATGAGTATCTCATTAATTTTATTCTCATTCACATAACTTTCTCCATTTCTTATCACATACACTCATTCAATATTTCATGAAATCATATTTAAAATACACAATCAAATCTTTCCAAATGGACTCATAGCATGGATTTCATCGGCTGAGATTCATCTTAAATTAATCAAAATTCATGCAAGATGATAGATGCAAGAATGGACTTGGTATGATGAAATATCCACCACCGTGCCAAAAATTTATGGAAATGTAGTCCATATGTTGTTCTATATCAACTCAAGTGAGTAACAGTGGATCCATAAAGTGTTGGAGGAATAATATGATAGAAATGGCTCTTGAAATGTTGTGGAAGTAATCAAATGATCCCGATTCAAATACGCAAGGCACAGACTAAAAGACATTAGAGATTTGATAGTAGAATGCAGGTTTAGATTAAAGGACGTGATTTCACCCGAGATTAGTTATATGAATAGTATTACATTGGTCATTAAAATTTCCATCCCACATCGAAGTAATTATATGGGTAATATATGGTTTAAGTGTTAGCTAGCTCCGGAATATCGTCTTATTACTCTATCTCCCTCCATAATATTTCCCCATACAGTGTTCTCTTTAGGTGAAATCTAAATCCACCCTCTTCATGGGCATTGTCCTAATACCTACACATGCTCCCTATATGTGCTCATGTAGGCCTACACACAGCCCTACCACTCATGGTATGGCCTTTCAAGCCTCATTTTGGAATAGTTTACCTTGTGTCTAACATATTCCTAGGGTAGAGGCGACTAGACTGGCTCAGTGGGTTAGCTATTTTTTATGTAATACACATAGAAAAATGTAGTTTAAAACCAAATTCAATATAAGTGAATGTACACCAATGAACTCTAATCCAAAACATTCATGGACACCTCCACTTTTCTTCTTTTCACACACGTTCATTTTTTGTAAATATTATATGACCATTGATACTTGTATTTTGAAAATATGATTAATGGAATAATATTATTATTTATCTGTTCTCCATTAAAATTGACTTAGGAGTGCTCATTATTCATTTTGATCATTATTTACAACCTCACTTACATCCAATGACAAAAAATACTACTTATACACAAAAGCAGTCCCAACACTATCCACCTTTTCATTTTTCGGAAATACACAAAAATCACTTATTAAATAAATTTTTCATTGTCAATATGAATATTTCTTTATCATTGAATTTTAATTCTATCAATTTTTTTACTTATCATTTATTAATTTCACTTCTATCCCCATTATTGAAAATAAATTCAACATTAATGGGAATATGATATCCTTCCATACTAATTCAATGTTCCATCCATCATTTCACTCTATGTCTACCTAATCCTTGATCGGTGTAGAAAACATGAGGATTTGATTTAGACAAAAAAGCTATCCATTACCCACTTATATA
The DNA here is from genome assembly GCA_963277665.1 of Viscum album. NCBI lineage: Eukaryota > Viridiplantae > Streptophyta > Magnoliopsida > Santalales > Viscaceae > Viscum > Viscum album. Next base: position 2,078,060,721 of record OY728152.1, on the reverse strand, counting down.
ATTTTTCATGAGATGATTACTCATGTATGTGTACTCGAGGGTCATCCGGAATAATTCAAGGATGAATATAATATATTCGAGAAGAATCATTCTCAAAACATTGAATATAAATTTCTTGTTCTCACTTCAATAGATAGTTCAAAAATAGTCATGTGAAATATACAATATAGTTGATCTTGGTGAACATATATTATTCTTAGGTCACTAATTGATTCAGTTAATCCCCCTTTGTAATATGATTTCTATTTTGAAAACCAAAAGACATGGTATTTAAGAAATTTATAGAGTATTTGGATTTGATATCATATGAAATAATAATTTTATAAGCTTATCCATTTGTCTCCCCCAAAAGAGAAAACAGAACTCATTAATTTTTGTCAAGTTCTATAATTGAGATATTTCTTCCCCATCAATTCCCACTTATAAATACAATACACAAAATATTTAAGGTAATAAGGTGGATCCTCCTTACTTCATTAATTTGAAGAGTTAGTTTGATATTTTTCTCAACCAACATTATATATTTTATCCATTCTTTATTCTTGTAGAATTTATCACAAATTATGGTTGTGTTTGTGTGGATCTGATTACATCTTCCATTAATCTTGTTCTTTCGAATTATTATGTCTATATAACAAATATGACAATAGGGAATGTGGAAGAATGTTTGGATTTTACATATTTCATCTTCTGAGGGACATATTTCTTGGTGGTCCTTTTGGATGAACTTCCCTTTAAATTTTAAGATTTTGAATCTAAGGAATTATCACCTATATATTTTGGAATATTTTGGGAAGGATTTACTAATTTACATCATTCTTCTGATTACATGATATGATAACATTTTAATTCATAGAAATATTTTGAGATCTTATTTTCTAATCATAATTGGATGCATGTTGTTAAGAACATATTCCATCCATGTGACCACTTCCATTGCATACATTACAGATATTATCAAGCATTCCAAATCTGTTTGTATTACACTTTTTCTTATGGAATTATGGATGTTTCTTCTTTCTATCTGGCTATCACCCCTATAAATGTTCTTCCTTTGTTAATTTTAATTTTTTAAGATTGTGCCAAAAATATAATGATAAATACCCACACCTATTTCAACACAATTATTGGCCCAAAAATCATGATTTCGTTATATTATTCAGATATGGTTGTTGGGCCTCCTTCTTGACTTTTTTTTCTCTATATGGGAATCCACCATACTCATTATTTTTTCTATCCATACTAGATATTATAATAGGTATCAAATCTCTTTTCCTCATCCATAATTGTTTACAATTTTTCTTCCAACCTACAATTTTTTTTAAAAACTAATTTAGATACACTAGTACTAGATTTTATGGATGGTACATTTTATTTCATAGATTCTTGTGATAAATTATTGATCATTATGATTATATTACTGTCACATATTGATGGTCATTTGACAATAGAATCCTTCATTGAAAGTTGAATACTAGAATCATTGTTTTACATTCTTTGGGAAGTATCAATAAATTTCTTCTAAAACATGGTCAACTACGATTATAAATTTAGACATCTCATATTGAAGATTAATTTCCGATCATCAATAATAATCATATTTACTTCAAAAAAGTTTTCATTCTATCTGTTTATTTTTTATGGTGCTGATATTTGTTCTGCATCAATGAGTCATGTTTGTTGATCTTCATGGATATTTCTTCCAAATGGAAACCCTTGAAAATAGTGCTGTTTTTTCATTTATTTTCAGTATGATTGATCTTTTCATAAAAATAGTTATTAACTACCTTATTTTCTTAATCATCTTTAAGAATTTTCATAAAACTAATTTCATGTTTCTTAATGGTTTTTTCAGTGGGTTAAATCTGTCTAGTCAACTTTATACTTTCAGGAATATTTCCTTTTAATCACTTTTCGACTTTATCAGTTTCTCCTTCAACTATGGTGATATCAACCTGTATATATTTAAATATTCTAAAAATAAAAGAAACACATTCATTAGGAATATCTATAATATAGTTTCTTAATTTCACGATATCACTAGAGAAATAGATAGAAGATTCTTTTATTCCTCTGTTAAAATCTTGAGACACCTTCTTGTTACATTCCAATCACGAAATATTCTTATTATCAAAAAGGAATAATGAAATAGAAACCACCAATTATTTATATAATAGAGACTACTTCACATTATTTATCAAATTATTTTTCTTTTATTTCAAGGTATTGCGGGATATAGACTTTTAATTAGAGGTAATTGAATCTTCATCAAAAACGTACATCATTATAGAATTAGGAAATAAACCTAAAATAAATTAAAGAAGATAATTACTGTAGAGTATCAATCATTTGTGAACCTTTTCCTATGATACCAATTGTAGGACCCCAAACCACTCTAAGTGGGGGAAAATCATGGTGTCACTTTTATCTCACATAATGATGGATCTTATTCCCTTATTTTTGAGAACTCATTAAAACATGTATTATGTATATATGAAGTAATTAAAAAATTCTCATTTAGAAGGATTATAGAACAACTTTACCTTGTTAGTCACTAAGGTCTATGTCCAGGGATCATAGGACGAATGGTTTCAAGATATACTTAATTCCAAAATTCTTCACTATTTGTGGATTATAATGATTCAGGTACCAGAACTATTTCCCAGGCACACTTACTTTGAAAATTTTTCCATGATTGGCTAATTTCTTCCCTCATATCACTTTCATTGACTCCACTAGCTCATTGTCTTGGATGATGTCTCACTCAGTTTATCAAATTGATATCCTCTTCAACAGATAGTAATTTAAGTCCATGTCTTTCTATATTATTAGACATTTCTTACATTAATGTCTCAAATTTATTCTCTTATATATTCATTCTTTTTATTTATTGAAATAACTAAATTCCTTAAATCTTCTTCTTTTATATTTATATAATCACAAGTACCTATATGATTGTTCAAGCAATGATGTCTATCCCAAAGGTAATCATTGAAAAAATTATCATCCATACTTATTTCTAAATCTGTATGGAATCATGAATGTTTCAATTAAATTAATCCTCCTTTATATCTACATATCATAATTATTCTTTGCACTGAAACTATTTTCACACACACACACATACACACTCCGTATTCCATTCTTCCATCTACCATTATCTCTGTGAACATGGTTCAAGTGTCTTCATGTTGTTTTTATGAGTGCATGCATGTATAGGATTCCTCTTATATTATTTTCATACATAAAACTGATTATCAGAGAATATTCATGTGAATTCATGGGGTTCATTCATTCTCATACCAACTATCTTCTTGTAATCATATTCTTCACAAATAACTATACTCCACTATATTTTTTTAAACATGAAAGGATAGAGGATGTTTACCTCCTCTTTCTAAAACCAAAGGGATCACGACACTTCTTCAGACATTGTGTACATGGATATTCAACACACTGGATGGTAGGTTCTTCTTTACACATTGTGTGTAGATCCTCCTCTCCTCATTATGTACTATAAGGGTATTTACACACATGTTGTGTTTCCAAGGATCTCCTTCACATAGATGGTGTGACTCTTATTCGTGAAACCAAAATGATTCATTGTACTTATCCTTTGTGAGACACTTTGAGGGTGGACAACACTTGTTCGAGTCCTAAGGTGCCTCTATCTTTATGATTCCTTGATGTATTATAGGTCTCTATTCTCCTTCACCTAGAATGGTGAACACGAGAGTGCTCTAATTTTGGAATTAGAGGATTCGGGTATCTGAATGATAGCTGATTCATTATCTCAGGGTTTTTCCATTTATATGCATGGATCAAATATTTCTTTCATTCAAATCCCATGGGATAATCTATTCAAATATTCAACATGAATTGGCAGATATCTTCTGCATTTAAACCATCAAGCTAAAGATATGAGATATGCATTTAATCTGAGTTATTTTCTTTTCATGATGATATAATTCTCCATTTATTATGAAGAGAACTCATTCTCAGTTGTTTGTAATCATGTTTAAAACGACACTCAAACCATTCTAAGTGGTCTCACAACTTTTCTTGATTTTCCCGAAGTTGATCTTTGAGAAATATACATGAATGAAAATATTTAGCTGCATTCATGGACTCGTTATGATCCAACTTCCTTCACAATGTCAAAAAGATATTCTGTTATGGTAATAATATGAATTATTATCAGCTCTAGTGAGAAACAATGGCACCATCGAGCGCTGAATGAAGAAGACAACTACACTGCTTCTTCAAATTCCATTGGAGAATTTGGACGACTTGAATTCAAACATTTGAAGAATTGATAGATAGATGTCCAGTTTTAGATGGTGGAACCCATTATTAGATGAGAGACCATGATTATTTACAATATAAGATGGATGGTTGTGAGTACATTGGCCATTAAAATTTTCATCCCACATCGAAATGGAGATGAGGGGAATCCATTGTGTAAGTATCAACTTGCTCCGGCATTCAACCCAATTACTCCATCTACCTCCATGATACATCCATGTATATGTTATATGAAGGTGTACTCAATGCCACCCTATACATGGGCTTCATTCTAATATCATCATGGGATAACCTTGTGCACTCATGCAGGCCTACACACAGCCTTGCACCTCGCAGGCAAGCCTGGCAGGCCTCCTTTAGGAGCGGTTGACCTTGTGTCCCGTATATGGGTTGGGTCCAGTCTGCTAGACTAGTATAGTGGTTTGACCATTTTTTATAAAAACCACATAAATACACATAGTTCAAAACCCAATTTCAATATATTTTCATGTCTACCTTTTATCCTTAATCCATCCCATGCATGGCCACCTTCCTTTTTCTCCTATTCATCAACCATCATCGTTGTAGAAAATGTATCACCATTGATTCATGAATTCAAAAAACTATATCATTGAAATAATTATTTGATTTAGCCATTCTCTATTAAGATGGTATTAAGAGATATATATAAATATCTTGATCATCATTGAAAACATCATTAAAATCCTTTGACAACAAATACAAATTATAAAAAATGTGGTCCAAATAATAAATAATTGATAAAATTACCTAAACATATTAAATGAACTATTGGACTAGAAGATCATGACCCTTAGAAACTCTGTATCAAATTATTTGATTTATTGGGAATATATTACATGTAAGTGACATATATAATATGTTCAACCAATAAAAAAGACAAAAAATTAACCATCCCCACCATTAATATCTATAAAGCATTGAGATAGTGAAAAACATCATATGTTAAATTATAAATATAATTTTGTATTATTAATGGGGATTTTTCATTATAATTTACATTAATATTTTATATATTAAATAATTACTCAAGAATGTAAAAAAATTCCAATGCATGAATAATATAGTTAATATTAATATAGAATATATGATTATAAAAAAATTATTATTGGTTTAAATTAAATGATTAATTGAGAAAAATTAATTTGTAAAATGAATATATCATGTTAATATGGTTTAGAAACAATATATTTTAATTCCATAATTGTATTTTTATTTTTTTAATTCTAATTAAAAGAATATTCTCAAAATAAATAATAATGTTATTTTATAATTGTTGATATTTTATTAAATTATTTTAAATTACTGAATATCATATATTCCTCCTCGTTATTATAAAAGTTCAATAAATATTGAATTGGTTCCATTCATAGATCAATTTTTCCATTTTAATTACTATTTTAACTACTAAATAGTAACAACTCTATGAGTAGGATGAAGGTTTAAATAGTGTTATCCAACATTGCATGAGCATGTGTTTAGAATAATTTCATTACTCATAAGATTTTAATTTGATAAGTTTGATTCAATATTTATAATAATTGGTTCTGAGTTATATAATAATTCTCTCTTTAATTTAATCCGAATAGATATATTATCTACATTAGGAAACCAATTTACCTTAGTAAAAGTAAAAAGGATAAAATTGATTAATCGTATAGAATAGGAAACAAAATGAGGAAAATAAATTATTTTTTGTGTGGTTGAAGGAATTATAAATTAAATAATCCCTTAAATCCACTAATGATCAATTTTTTAGGCACATTAGGTAAGTGAGACTTTCAAATATTTAATACATTTGAGTATTTCCATGAATGTCACTCCTCTACATCTATTAAAAGGAATTAATTCCACCCACTAGTTTACACCTCTAAATACATTTTTGATCGACCAAAAACTACCCAAATAATATTCTAACATCAGTACCATATTCATGGAATCCATTTTGGATAAAAAGAAGTATTTTTTTATTTAGTACAATCCAAATGTGGATACTGAAAGAAGAGGCAATTTTTTTCAACAAGTAACGTTATCTTACTTCTTTTCCACCTCCTTAAACATATATTAAAAAATATATATATAATAAATATATTGAGATACATTTAAAAGTATTTTAATAACAATTCGATGACCTAATCCATCTCAACTTCTATATAATGGATTATGAAATCGTTGTTCCATTATACAGCGGTTTACCACCTGTAGGATTGAATATGTATAATGAGATGGACAAATACCAGAGGGAGTGAATTCTATACATAAAAAATAGTTTGGAATATTTAAAGATGAAATAGAACATTCTTGAAGAATTTTTAATAACCTTATAGAAATCTATTTCTTAAGGATAAATTTCATCATTATGAAAAAGTAGTTTAACAAAGTAAAACGAACATTCAAAAAACTTCCTAAAGAAACCATTTCATTAACATACCAATCATAATATAAAAACAAACCAAATATTTTAATAAAATAATGATTCTACATTAGAGTGTATAGAATCATTAATATAATCAGAGTAGTCAAATTAGATAGTATATGAATGTTATCCTTTCTAACTTTAACTATGTTAAAACAGTAGCTGAATAAGAACAAATTGAAATAGAAAATAAGTAACAATACGAATCTTTTAACCCAAAGATAATGGTATCAAACAACATTGGATAAAGGATAATTTATTTATAATTTCAAGAAAGTATAAATTACCCAATCGCTAGTAAGCCCTCAATCCAAAAATTAGTATCTGTCTTGCTATCACTACAAGCCATTAATTATGAAGGAAATTGGAATCAATATCTTCCAATCCTGGAAGCCGATGATCATAATGATCAGAGTATTCAAAAATCAAGTCTAAAAATGGTGTTCAAGTCAGAACAAGTTGGTCACGTCATCTTCCCAAAGCACTGAGAGTTATAAGAGCCCCTATCTATAGAACCCACATCCAAAACATTGATTGCTTTTCTGTTCACAATTAACCATTGGGGTTTCCCCTTAATTAAGACTTTTTATGGAACATGGAACATTCAAATGAACTATTAATTATTGGAAAATCTTCTCAACTGTCAGCGCAAATAAAATGGCCATATTTTCCAAAACTTTTTGAGGGACCTGGACACGTGTCAAACAGACAATGGTTAGTTTGAAATATATTTTATAAAATCATTTTATGTATAAGAAGAAATATTACATTTAATGTAAATGTTAAGTATAAGAGAACATAGAATCCTATAATATTATAATGATACATTAAATGACTATATCAAGATCAAGAAAATTGATTCTTTAAGATATTTAAAATTTGATAATGAAAATTTGATTAGAAAAATAGTATCATTATTTTTGGGTACTAGTACAAAAAAATGGCATGAAATTTGTATCAGTATCAGTATCATAAAAAAGACATGAAATTTGTACTAGAATCGGTATCATTAAATTCAGAATGAAATTCGAACTGGAATCGGTATCATGAAAAATGGTATGACATTTGTACGAGAATCAGTACCATAAAAATCGGAATGCAATAGCATTAAGTAAATCTATATGTTAGAATCCTAATTACACCATGTTGTTAATGATGAAATTAAAACGTGATGACAAATATATCGTAATGAATAATTATTATGTAAAAAAATGACAAATCTATAAGTATAACAAATTAAAAAATCTGTAAGTATAATAGAATGAAAAATTCAGAACATTATAAATATGTGTTTCCGATTTTCCAAAAATAAAACCATAAGGAATGGAGATTTCATATGATAACCTTATAGAACAAACAATCTCCCCATTTTAGAAAGCAGAAACAACATTGTTAAGGAAGAATATATTGAAAATGATAAATATGAATGTAAATCTTATCCCCCAATTTAAATAAGATTTAGGATGAATACGACTAATTGAAACTTAGGATATGATTCCCAATGATCAAATTCTTGAACTTTAGCATCCGTTTTTCTTTCTTGAGTAAATATCTCCACCTTAGATAGTCATATCATCAAAAAGAAACACCCCTTACATATGCATTACTCTTTCTTTCCATACTCTCCCTTAAAAGATTCTCCCTCTTTGGAGTCTTCATTAAATTATTGCTTAAAATAAATTATCCCCCATTGTGGTTTTAAAAAATGAATGTAGAAGTATAAGATGTACATGTATGTTTATGGAAACATTCATGCAAAAACAGAAAATAGGATATGCATGAAAATCCATTAAAATGTATTGGAAATATTATTTAGATTACAAAAAAATATCAAAATGTAAAAAAAATCATCCATCATTCTTCTACCCAGAAAATATTTCCTTTATCATAGATTTATGTTTCATTAATTCCTTTTCATATTATTAAAGCTTCTTCAACAAGACCGCATGATCCTAGTTCTTCTTTTATAAGGACATGATCCTTTCATCGTGAGAATTGATTCAATCAACATGATTCTTAATGAAATTTTCCCGAGTATCCACATTTTTCATTAATTCATCCATGACATCCTTCTCACTTATTACATACCATGAAATAGAATTGAATTGGCTATCTTTATCCTAAATGGATGCCTTGACATTGTTGAATGTGGATTCATATGTATTGAAATCTCCTTAGGTTGAATCCATGATGTCAATGAATTGTATAAGCTCTCCAATAATGGATTTGGTGTGGTTAAAGACTTTTTTACAAGTCACCGTATGATATTTATATTAAATCAACGGATTACTGAAGTCCACTTCTTGACTGACCACCATCTCCATAAGAATATTGGTAGATTCCGTCTTTTGATTATGGGTGTCTTGCATCATTTGACTCTGATCATCTATATTTTCAAATACCAGAATAGATTAGGCCAACATTAAAAGGGACAACATGAAAAAATCCTTTTTAACAGAGGACAAGGATTCCGAATCTGAAACATATTTTCCATTCTAAACTCTTTTTAGTATTAAGGAATCCAGTTTCCTTATCCTTTTGGAAGAGTTATTTTGGAATTATTTTTTGTATGAGTAAACTATAACACTCCTTCCATTGACATAATTTTGAAATGGGGGTTGATCATCGGATACATAGATGTCTTTAAGAACTCCTTGTTCATCTTTTCCCCCTATAAGTTCTTCTTCTTTTGTTCCTTATTGTCTTTATTATTCCTGGTTCTCTTCCCCTTCATCACTTTGTTGTTTAACCTCTTCATTCTCTTATTCATCAACATTAAACTCAAATAGTTATTCATCTTCAACATCATCTTATTCTCTATTATCTTATTCTTCAAAAATAGATTTAGAAGATGAACTCTAAGGAGTTACAATGTAATCTTACACTTCCCTTAATACATCATCATTGTCTTATTCAATGATAAGAACATTTATTTCATGAATAGATTATGATATTTCTAAGACATTCATGAATATATAGATTTCAATAAGTTTCTTAAAGAATACTTGAGATTCGGGTACTTCGTAAGATTTCTTCTATATAACATTCAGTAAACACTAACACACTTGAGCTTCCAAGGATTTCTTCTTCAATATCATATCCTTCTTTTATTTCGTTATATTTTCGGTTTTATTTATTTTTATGGCCATATACTCTTCAAGGTTAATCAAAAATAAGGATCACCTTCTTATCTTGTAGTTTCCATTTCACTATATTTTGCAACGGTTTCATCGGAATAGGATTTTGGCTTCATTGGAAGAGGAGGTGCTAATCCATAAATATCACTATTTGGTGCTTGTAATCTTGTTTCTTCATGTTTCCAATTCTTAGGTACGTATTTTTATGATTCTAGAACATCATCCTTGTTCAGGTCAACCATTTCTTCAATAATTTTAAATTCTAGTAAAAATTCCATGTTCATTCTCCTAAGTGTATCATAACTGAGAAAAAAATCATCAATGGCTTAGAGACTAATCAGAAAGGGACATTCAACTCTTGAAGGCACATAACAATTATCCTGGATATAGTTTTTGGATACAAAAGAATCTTTGATCTGATGGTTCGGCTTTTTATAATATGGATACTGATAATGATGTACTAAATCAAGTTGATTGTCCTTTGTTTTAAATGAATGTCTTAAATAAAGATATCACATATCTTTAAAGAGTCCTTATTGCCTTTTCAGGGAATAAGGAAACATTAATCCAAATAGTTACCAACTTATGATTTGTTGTATGATTTGTTTTCTTATTATTGTTAATATACATAAGACCATGTTACTCTAGAGCCCTGTTTTTTCAAATGAACCTTCCGTAAAGGGTCGTTTGTGAGAGCATAATATAGCCTCTCCTTCATACATTTTCTTGAGATCATTTTCTACCTTCTTATGAGGAACTGTATAAGGCTAGTAATTACATTTGAACTAGAATATATCATTTACAACGTTTTAATAGAATGCAACAGATTCATAAAATTGTATGACTAAATCAAGGTAAACTGGATCCTGATATTTCTCCTTAGACACTCATACATTTTCCCATATATTAGTTCTAATGACCTTAGAAATGAAAGAGTCATACATTGAAAAGAAATTAGGGAATACTAGTCTTTCACTAAAGATTGACCAATCCTTTATTACCATTCTAATCAGCATCTGATCTTCTGATGATTCAAGAGACATTCATAGTGTAAGAAATTGTGGAATTGGACTATAAACATTGAAGGCATTAGAATTTCAGAATAGAGATCAGGGATAATGAAATGGTTTTCATAAATGAAAAACTGCTTATATATACAAAGAAATGACCTTCCATCCCCCATAATAAATGAAATTACTAAGAATAACATGATCTGATCTGATGGTTGAGGATGATTGTAGAAAATATAAATTCTGATCTTTTGAGGTAAGGTAAACAATTAATTGAAAATCATGAAATATCATCAATTGAAACATAAAATTATAAAATATAGAGTAAGAAATTATACCATTTTAAATACTCTGAAAATTTTATTAGTATTATAATAATTCTCTTGGATGTTATAGATTCCGAGAATTTCAATTCCGAGAAATTAAATTCTAAGAATTTCAATTCCAAGAATTTCACATCCATGAATTTCAATTTTGAACTAAAAGATAAAATGGATTTTTTATTGAAATATGTATTATAAAAATACATTAATGAAAGATAAATATTCATAAGGATATAATAAGAAGAAAAAACAAACAAACTTATTTGCTCCCCTTAAAAAAGTAGTATCTTAATATTATGTGTTTATTTAAACAATAAGTAAATATGAATTATTAAATTTAATTGATCATCCCTATATTTGGATTAATATATTCAAATATATCATATGTTAATTGATTTCTGAAAAAATCAGCATGTTGTTATTGCATTATAATGGATTGAAGAATAATATCTCATTTAAGTGTGTAATCCCTACAAATGTTTTCTATAATCTATGTGCTTTTCACAAGACAGATATGTTGCATTTTTACATAGGGAAAGGGGAATTTTTTTGTGAACTATTATTTTATATTTAGTAAAACATATGAATATTCTTTGACTGTGTGATGCATCCACTACATTTGAAAAAAACAACATCAGTTTCATCATATTCGGCTTCAGCAGTGGAAAGTGAAAAAAATATAGTTTTTTTTAGAACAAGAAACTAAGGAATCTCTTAAGAGATGACATGTTCAGGATGTAATCTTCATATCCATTTATCCACCACCAAATTCAGAATCCATAAAATGTTTATGTTCAAATGATATTCCAAAAGAATAAAGTAGTCTAAAATCAAAATTTCCATTTAAATACCGAATAATTCCATTTACAAAATTTAAATGCCATTCTTTAATAGATTCTTGTTATCTAGAACATAAGCAAACCAAAATTATTAATTCAGGTCAACTAGCTGTTATGTAAATTAACATCCTATAATTCCTCTATAATATGTTTGATCCATGAGTTTCTGTACCTCATCAATATCAAGACTATTAAAGGTTCTACTAAGAGTAATTATACTCTTTGTGTTGTCATACCCAACATTCTTATGTAGTTAATTTATATAATTTTTTGAGATATGTATGTACCTTCTAGTTTTAGAGAAATTTGAAAACCTCGGAAATAGTGATCTCTCCCATCATACGCTTTTAGAACCCATATTTCATATGATTCGGAAAGGAATTAGTTAAGGATTATTGAGTTGATTTGAATATGATGTCATCAAAATTAATTTGAACCATCAAAACATCTTTATTGAATTTTTTAATTAAAATTGTTGGATCATTAGTTCCCATTACATTATTACTTTTAGGAATAAATCATGTCAGTTAGTCATAAAAAGATTTAAGGTCTTGTTAAAGATCATATAAAGCATTGGTATGTTTGTAAACATGATTATGATATTTCTTATCGCCAAAACTAGTGGTTGATCTACATTCATCTTCTTCTAAACATATCCGTTGAGGAAAGCACAATCCATATCCATCTGATAATGTATGAAATTAAATAATGCATCAAAGTATAAAAGATTATGGATAGATTGAAGTCATTATATAAGAGCATAGGTTTCTTCATAGAATATTCATTCTTGGTGGTTATAGGATTTATCAACTAATATTTCATTATTTCTAACAATGATTCCATTTTCCTCACATTTATTTCTAAAAACCCATTTTACTCTAACAAAATAAGTTTCTTTAGGTTTTTCAACCAAGGTCCAGAAATGATTCCTTACGAATTAGTTGAGTTCATCTTGCATGGAATTTATCCAATCATCATCACCAAAGGCTTCTTTAGGAGTATTTGATTGAAATTGGGAATGAAAAGCAACATGTTCAACTTCATTCCTTAACGAACATCTAGTTCATACTAATTGATTAACATTATAAATGATATTATCACTGGGATGATTCCTATGAAAAAACTAACTGTGATTTTTAAAAGCATGTTTATCAACATAGGGTAGAAAATATTCAGGTGTTAATGTCTTAAAACTAACTTTCTGAACATTTTCGTTGAATGAATTATCTTCTATCAATGGTTGATGACAATTTTAAGAAAATATTTCATAAATAATTCCAGGTTTTCTAAAAACAAAAGGATCAACTTCATCGAATTTAACATGTATGATTTATTCAATAGCACAAGTGTTTTTATTAAAAAATATATATGCCTCATAATTAGTATAGTATCCTATGAAAATTACTTCATTGGATTTGGGGGAAAATTTATATAAGTATTCCTTATTATTAAAGATGAATACATTTTAACCAAAAATACTGATGTATGAAACATTTGGTTTTCATCCAGTCCATAACTCATTAGATGTTTTATAAAGAAATGACATATTTTAAACTCGATTTATAGTATAACAAGAAGTACATACAGCTTCAACCCAAAATTTTTTTTCTATATAATATTCACTCAACATGGATCTAGTTATCCCTTGAAGAATACAATTTTTTCTTTCAAAATCTCCATTTTTTAGTAGTTCTTGGAGTTGAAAAGTTGTAACTAATACCTTTTTTCTACAAAAAGTTTCAATGTATGAATTTTCTAATTCTCTAACATGATCACTATGAATACATATCAACGGTATATTTTTCCCGTTTACTCAATTATGTATAATTTTTTTGAAATAATAAAATTCTTTATATTTCATTTCAAGAAAATAGACCCTAGTAAATCTAATGTAGTCATCAACTATAACAAACCCAAAGTATTTTCCTCCAATACATCCAGTTTGGGTTAGACCAAATAATTCCATGTGAATTATATTTAATGAATTAGAAGTTTTAAATTCACATATTGATTTAATTCTAGATTGATGTTTCCAGTCATATTGACATGGATAACAGATATTTGAAAATTCAAACATATGTTCTGGTAGATCCTTAATAAGTTATTTCATATCAAGTTTACTAAGATTCCTTATGTTACAATAACCTAATTTTCCATTCCAAATCCATGATGGATCATCAAATTCACTATGTAAAGGTTGATCGTGATTTCTATGTTATTCAAGGTTTAAGGTGTACACATTCTCATGCCAAAGGGAAGAGAGAATAAACTCATTCTTGGAATTTCTAACAAAAATTTTTTATTTTATAAAATTTACAAGGAAAAATTCATCACATAATTAACATATGTTAATGAGGTTGTGATGAGGACCTTTTACAAAAATAACATCTTTAATGGTAACCTTACAAAGAAGATTAATGTTACATATACCGACAATTTCTCTTTGAGAGTTATCACAAAAAGTTACTTTTCCACATTTTTCATTAAAAGAATTTTGATGTAGAATTTTTTACCAGTCATGTGTAATGAATACGCACTATCCATGTAACATGTTTTGTTAGAACATCCTGCTTTATCATAAAAATGAAACAATTAGGTATTAAGAATCCAATATTTCCTAGATCCAGAATTGTTAGATAATAAATTTTTTGGTATCCATATTTATTTAGAAAAGTAATTTTTATGAAACCCAAGGGATTACACTTTTATTAAAGAATTTCCTTCTTCCAATGCCCACCACATTACATTTACTTCAAAAGAGAGCCCATGGAGGAACAAAATAATTGATTCTAAAAATTGGTTTTTCATGAGATTAACCTAATCCTTGATTATTACCCTATGGGTGGATTTGAGATTACATCTTATCAAAATTATATTTTTCTAGAAGTAAATTTTTAAAAAAATTTCTTTAAGGAAAATATTTCATAGTTTAGTGATAGGACTAAATTGTTATCCTCTAGAATAATATATTTAGAGATAAGTTTATCTTTTAATGAAACTTTTTCTAAACAGAAATTTTTATGATCCTTAGAATTTTTATTCTTCTTAGAAATAACTACCCTATATTTCTTGTAACTATTTTCGAAAACAAAATTATTATTATCAAGATAATCGGTAAGATCCTAAATTTATTCTTATAGAATAATTTTTTTATAATTGTAATTTTTATGTTTCCATGAAACATTAAAATTTCTTATCATAGGAAACATAGAAAATATGGAAAGCTCCTCATAGGAAGGAAAATATTTCATGCAGTTTCATGAAGTGGATTTTTTATCAGAAGAAGAAAAATTATCTAGATAATATTCACATAAAGTCTTAATGGTTAAGGATTCAGTTGTTCGTAAAATATCCATAATACAATGTTTTTGAAATGGAACTCTGGATATGAAACCAATATTATTATTTTTAGAAGATTTATATTCTATAAAGTCATCTGAAAAATCTCCACTACATGTACTCCATGTGTTATTGGTTTTCAGGACATTAATATGAAATGATCTGTAGAACGTCTTGTTGTTCCTCTATTAATTATTATCCGTATTCGATCTCTTCTTAAGTAGGGGACAATCCGGTCTTACATGACCAGTTATTATATATTCATTGCATGTCACTTCTTCATCTTTTTTTCTTTTTCTTTCTTTCTTATTCTATCTATATTGAATTTTATTTTTTCCAACAATCTTGTTAATCCACTTAGCAATATTTTCATACTCATTTTATGAAGATTCACATTCACTAGATTCAGATTGAATAAAAATATTTTTATATTTAGATCCTTTAACTCTCTCAGGAGTCTTGGGTTTTATATGATTTGATGTAGTAAAAGAAACACCTCCATTTCCATTCATCTTTTTTATATTATCAGTATCTCTCTTCATTATGGTTTCATGATAGAGAAGGGTTCGGAACAACTCATCAAGAGAAAAATGAGTAACTTTCATATTTTCATCTACAGTTGTCCTCTTGGATTCTCATTAGTTAGGCATGATGTATATAATCATGTGTATGAGAATCTCATCATCTAAACATTTCTCACTCATAAATTCTAATTAATTTAAGATAGTCATGAATATTTTTTTGTAAATTACGTATGGGTTCTCTATAGGGTAAATAGATACCATGATAATCATCTCTGAGCATGGCTCTTCTAGCTTCTATGAATTGTGAAGTTCCAAAGTTGGTTACTTCAAGCTTCCTCAAAATGTTATTTGCAAACATTCCAAGATGAAATTTTCCTATATATATTTATAATCGTGGAACAAAGAAAAGTATTAAATTCCATAAATTTCATCAGGTATTCAACCATTTCTAGATTTGTAACGGTTCTATCTTCCTTTTAAAGAATCTTATAATATCCATTTAACATAATATATTTATCTACACATATATTTTTTTAAAGGGTCTTCATTCAGTCTCTCCATTACTCATTGTAATTTACATAAAAAATCAAAGGTATTATATGATTGATATTTTATAGAGATCCAACATGAATGTCTTCCATACATAAAAGAAGATTTCCATCCACAACACATGTTTATAGTAAAAAAATATACCCAAAAAATTAAGACAGTCTTGAGAAAGAAAACACATATGTGAATATAAGTATTTTCAACACCCCTATTGATACCAATTTTAAGATCGAATATGTATAATGAGATTCTCAAATACAAGAGGGGAATTTTATAAATTAAAAATTCCTTTGGAACCTTTGCATTTGATTTAGAATTTATTATATAATGTTTTTTATCATTAAGGAAATCTGTTTTTTATTGATAGATTTTAACTTTAAAAAATCATAGTTTATCAAAGTTAAACAAACTTTTACAAACCATTTTGAAGAAATATTTTCTTAAACATTATAATGTTAAGAAAAAATCATAAGAAAGATTTTATTAAATGAAATATTATTCCATAAAGAGTATAGACTAATTAATATAATTAGTATAAAACAATAAGAATATAAAAGAATGTTATATATTCGATCTTTAATAGTGATAAAATATTATCAGAATAAAAACAACTTGAAATAGAATACAAGTCACAAAAGGTTTCTTTTAACCCAAAGGGAATGGTATCTAACAACCATGGTTAAAGATTTCTTGAATTATACTGTCATGAATTTATATCTCACCCAAAACTAGGTAAGCCGTAAATCTGAAGATTAGAATCGGTCTATCTACCCCCGCAAGCCCAAGATTTAGAAGGAAATCAGAACATCTGTCCTCAAAACCCAGAATCCCATGATTTTCACGATCAGAGTCTACACAAAGAAAGTCTGAACAGGTTGTTCTAGCATGAACATATTGTTCACAACATCCACACTATGTACATAGAGTTATATGACCCACTATCTATATAAATTTCTTCAGTAACATTGATCGCATTTCCATTCACTATTTATCATCGATTTTTTCTCTTCTATTGTTATTTTTATCGCACAAGGGTCATTCCAATAAAATCGTATTTATAGGAAAACCTTCTCAATAATCTGCTCGACTCCAACTGTAATATTTTCCTTGAATTTCGGAGGGACCTGGACATGCGTTAAATAGTCAAAAGTTTGTTTGTAACAGATTGTACGACAACGTTTTATGTATAAGAAACAATGTTAAGTTTAATATAAATTTTAAGTTCAAGATAACATAAAATCTGATAATATTGGTATTATACATTAAAAAAAATTAACAATATAAATAAAATGGATTCATTAAGAAAATTAAAATCAAATTAACAAAATGATGTAAAAATCATTGTGGACCGATATAATAATGATTGAATGACATTTGTATCGGTATCAGTATCATAAAAACGGTATGACAATTGTACCGGAATTTTTACAACGAAAATCGGTATGGAATTTATAACGTAACCGGTATCATGAAAAACTGTAATACATTTGTACAGGAATCAGTACAATGAAAATTGGTATGACATATGATTATGTTAATCAATACATCATAATCTTATGTACACCATGCTATTAAAGATGCATGTAAAATGTGATGACAAATATATCGTAATGACAAATCTGTATATAAAACAAAATGAAAAATATGTATGTATAATGGAATGATAAATCTATAAGTATAACCTAATGAAAAATTTTTAAATGTAAGAAATAGTTTTGTGATTTTCAAAACATAAAGCAATTTGTGATGGATAAGTCATAAGATAACCTTATTGACTCAACACCACATTGCAATTAGATGTCATTTGTTTTTTATATTTCCAACTCAACAGGATAGGAATATTGATAGATATAATGTATATAAATTATATATGTAACCTATTTTTTACATATTTATTAACCCTATCACACATATAATTTTACACTCCATTACACAATAGACATGATAAAGTAACTTGTGTGTATGATAGACTACCACCTCACGAAGCGATGTGATTCGTCTTTCAGTAACGCTTAATATGGATGTTGATAAAGGTAATGTAAATGATTATATGTGATTTAAATAATTAAAATTGTCATATTCATAAAAATGTGAATTCTTATGAAAAGATAATATATCAGATAATTTCATTAACACTTATGATGATATCAATATTCGTGAATTTGTGGACTACCACATTCAAGAAGGGTAGTGACACTCTTTTCATCACCACACCACATGAATGATATATATATATATATATATATGTATAAATAATGAAATAAATTTATATATATGATATTTTGATCGTAACTAAATGATGAAATATTACTTACATACATTCCTTAATGGTCATTTAAAAACATAAAATGTTAGTCATTTGTATGTATGGCCTACCATTTCCATCATCATAATGTTATTTGTTTTTACAAAACATAATTCATGATTTATTTAAAATCTATAATTTATTTATAAATATTAAAATTATATAATTATTTTTATCTAAATGATTTATACTTTTTAATATGAATAATAAATGGAAACTTTCTTACAAAACATGCTTGAGAATAATAGGCAATTAACAAAAAACATAATATTAATATTAGAATACAAATGAAAAGATGATAGGATATTATAAAAGGATCATCAAGGATATTTTAAATATTAATATTATTCTATAATAATTTAATAAAATTTTTAAATCCACTATATAGGATTTAAATTCACGTTTAACCAAAGGATGTTTGATGTAAGGGACTTCATATTAATTTACATTCCATTGGATCTTATTTGTTATTTCGCACAACTTCACATTAATGTTGTGAATATATTGACACATTATCATGAAATATCATGTTTTATTCATACAAAATGTTATTTGTGATGGATTTGGTCATAGAGGAATGGTGTGATGCATAATTCCATTCTTTTCTTTCTGTCATGATCAATGATCATCCAATATATAAATATTATCACACACTGAAGTCAGTAAATTTGAATAAAATAACACATAAAAGGGATAATATTCTAGAACTAGGGCACAATATCATCACATATTATTTATATATAATTTAATAATATAATAAATTACTTTGGGGAAATTATTTCTTCTATGATGCATCTGACAATGAATATAAGTTTCTAAATCATTACATTATATTAATCAAGAGATGATTCCCTCTAAAACTAATCAACAATTGTTCATAAAATATATGATCATCACCATAGAAATATCTAGATGATCACATGAATGAACATATCAATTGTTTCATTATCCTTTTGGCCCTAAAGAAATCACTTCTAATGGATTATCCTTCATCCCTATAGACTCAAGAGTTGAAGGTGAAAGATTACACTTCTCTATTATTGGTACCATTCATGGAGACGGGAGCTCCCTAGGGATTTGAGTGGATTATCTGGATTCATTGAGCACCACCAAATAAATAAATTGTATCTCATGAAAAATAATATAACTGGGTTTATATAATGATATGTTTATAAAAAAAATTTCACAAGGTTTATTTATTATTTATTAAATACATGGAGAATCGTATGTCCATAATAATAAATTTTTTTAATTTCACTACATGTGATAAACTAATTAATTAATATAAATTACTATTTGCAAAAAATTATTCTATATAAATTATTTCTTATGTCACCATTAAAACCAGTGCACTATTCCTCTATAATATTAAACTATAGTTGAATAATGAAAATTTTTTAATTAAAAAAGTAACACATCATTTTTTCTAGTTAATAAATAATATATTTAGTAAGTATATAATAAATATTTAAAAAATATAATGATCTTCTTATATTGAATAGATTATCATGTGTTATAATATATGTGATAAATTAAACATGAATATTTATCGAACCACATCTGCGAATAATATTTATTCAATATTTTAAATAAAAACATTATAATACATTATTTAATTTGGAATATAGAAACACATAATGTGTGCACATCTAAGACTCTATAATTTTATAATTAGGAAAAAATGAATTATATAAATTATTAGCATCTATTAACACCTTAATGCACCAATAAACAATTACGTTAATGCCACACTATAAAAATACATCATATGTGTGTTCACTATGTAATATAATCCCTTTTTCACAATATATAAAATCATGTAGGTTGTATGATGGTGCCATCAACCTATGTGCTCTATGTATCTTTCACTGAATTTCTAAAAATAGATATTGCTTATAGAACACCATTTTAATGAATTTATTAATTCCATTTCACTTTCATCAAATGGCCAGAGATATTAACATCCATCGAAAAACATATGGGATAAAACAATTATTTCAGTATTCATAAATGAAATATTACTCACACTGTTCTCACTACATCCTTCACTATGAAATGATTTCATCATATTTTTCATCAACAAATGAATGCACTTGACTTATAACACTAATAAATAATTATATTAATGTCTATGGATCAGAAAAAATATCTGAATTTTGTAATATCTATTAATATATATAAATTTGGATTTTTTTTACTAATTGTCATCATTTTCATTATATCAACCAGTGGATAATAACAGTGGCATAAACTATAATATGGTGACTCAATGTCCTATAATCCTCGACCATTGATATCCTATATCTTTTCATTCCCTAAAATTATATCATCAATATAACCATCATCTATTTAAAAATACTATAATGGAACTTTTGGGATCTCATCAAAGTGAGGAACTATTATGACATTTCAATAGAACAAAAACTCTTAGGATGTTATCAAATAACATTTAACAGAGAAGAGAAATAATGATGTCTTAATGTGATTGTTAATTTTTAATATTATTAATAAAATCTATCAAAAGGTACATTGATATTGGTTCTTAAGAACCAACTTCAACATACTCCCGCCTTTACAAGGGCCAACTACTAACAACATTTAGTCAACTAGATCTCACTTGATACACATTATTAGATTGAGTTAGGACTTTAGTTAAGGGGTCCATATCATTTTCTTATATGGGATCTCTTCTTACTATAACATCATCCATCTGAGAAATTTCTCGGAAAAGGTGATAATTATTGACTATGTTCTTTGTCTATTGGTGTGACCCTATCTCTTTTTCAAGAGCCAAAAGTATAGTATTTTTACAATACTATGTGATAGGATATTTACTTCAAAGAACCAAATTATTATTCCAATAAAATATTAGTATCAAAATAGGTTCCATGGAAACATCAGAAGCCTCTACATACTTGAACTCAACTAGATAATCAACAGTAATAGTTCAAATTGAACTCTTCCATCTCATAGATCCTCCATTGAGGTAGAAAACAAATCCTAACTATCAATTCACATCATTATAATATTTCTTAGAAATATGATATGTTTTAAACCAGATGAATTACTCCACATCTCCTCTTTACACCAAGAACATATTCTTGATAATTGCAAAATATTTTAGGTTATATAAAATAGATGACAAATATTATTCTCCATAATCTACTTGATATCTTCTTAAAAAGTTAAAATGAATATAAAAAAGTCATGTATAGTACATATAATGGTATATACGATTGATCCTATGGTTTGATAATATAGGATCCCCTTAAATACATATTTATAGTGATTTTTATGAGGAATCATTTAAATATAATGATGCGTGACACGATAAAATAGAACAAATACCCTCTTTGATTATTACATAGTAAATATATTTATTATCTAGTCAATGTAGCTACATTTACATAATCCATGATTCCTCAGGGATATGTCACAAATGATATTGATTCCAAGAATATAGTCGGATTCCCCTATGTCTTTCATCGATAAACATTTTGTTAACCTGTCCTAAAGAGAATGCACTATTGTAATGTCATTTCAAATAAGTAACATGTCATCAACATATACTACAATTATAATGACTATATTCCCACAAATACGATTATAAACACCTGGATCAATTCATTTGTAATGAAAAAAATAATGTATAGCTCATTGAATCATATATTCTGTGATATAGATGATTGCTTCATTCCATAGTTGAGTCTTTTCAAAATGAAAATATTCATGGCATTACCTGGTGTCATAAACCCTTTTGGATGTGTCAATTAAAAATATTACTTACGAATCACATTAAGGAATGTAGTTTTTTGATCTATTATCCATATTTCACTGTAATAACATGATTCTTTAGAGTGTAGTATTCTAATGGATATAAATATGAAAATAGGTGCAAGGGATTCATCATAGTCAATTCATTGCTGATGTTGATAGCTTTTAGAAAGTGGCATTTCAATATTGGGATATAATATACATTCCATGTAAAATATCCTCTTTAATATCCATATTTACACTATAATAATAACATCAATTTGTTCTTCGATTAGAAACCAAACGTGATTCAGCTAGATGGAATTAATTTTATAAGTCATGGCTTTTTGAAAACTAGCGTCTTAAAAACTCATTAAACTATTTATAAGTTATTGGGAATTTATTGTAAACCTATAATGAGTCACTATAATTATTTAATATAAAACAAAATCATTTTAATTTTCATACATCTCTAGTTCTTCTATTTTTACTATTTTTTATGAACTACTTTTCCTATGGGTACCATTGAACACTATTTTGATACCAACTATGTTGTATCTTGAGGAATAAGTTTAGCATAATCAATCGTACTCCAACTATACAATTTTAGAGATTTATTCCTATTAAGAAATATGAATTTTATGGTATCATTAAATTTATTTTATTTGTGGTTGTAAAGGATTTATCCATTTGTTTCCTTAGAATACCATATTAAGATACACCCTGTTCTTTGGGGAACAAGATTATTTCTCTATAAGGCCTTAACATATGCCTTGCGACTCCATACATGTGTATGTAAAAAAAATTTCATCTAGTCCATAAATCCAATGAAATTATAAATTTCACATTATTTGGTACTCATTTTAGTGTGTATTCTCTAGTTTGTAATTAATATCACTAAAAATAATTTAAGATCTTTAAAACCTATTTCCAAACTAACAATGTCTAATAAGGTACAATTAATCCTCTCAAAAAAAATTCCACTATGGATTGTTTGATGGGGTGAGTTGATATAGAATCACAAACATAAATAAAAGGTCCATATACTCGTGATTAATATATTAACAACATTAATATGATCAAAGAACCATTATATTCATTCCAAGTTGATTCTCTACATCATTCTTGTATTTATTAAATTTCTCAATGAGCTCAGAATTATATGTCTTCATGTACACATAGCCATATCAACTCAATTCATCAGTAAAAGTTATGAAGTGAGAATATCCACCTTTAGTTTCTATTATAAATCTTCTACACAAATCATACTATTCCAATTCTATAAGCTTTGTGGACGATTCACCCTTTCCACAAAAATGTGGTTTTGTTATTTTTCCTTATAATCATGGATTCCATCGTTCTTGATTATTTATCACATAAGTGTCTAAATAAACATCATGAATGTGCTTTTCGAGTTCTTATTTTTTATATGAAAAATTACGTGATTCTATAGTGTGGATTAATTGGAGTCATGTGAACATATTTCGTTCACTTGTTCTAATTCGTAGTTTTAATAATTTAAAAAAAAATGATCATTATTAGAAATTGTCATACTATAACATAATTTTTCATTATAAAGGAGAAATATTTTATTCTAATATATGAAAATAAAACCACATACATTTAGGAATGAAAAAAAATTATATTCGTGATAATAATTGGTTCTTTGCATAAATACCTTAAAACCAATATCATACATGTTTGAAATGAAATGTGGTTATCACAAATGGGTAGAGAATCCCATCGCACACCATTAGCAGCATGAAAATCAACATATTCAATAAAAATCCTACAAAATATACATGGCTACGATATTTGGATATAGATATGTGCACCATATCTATACTGATAACATCTTAATTAATTGAATATATTTACACATATGTCCATTTATTTTAGTTATATATTGATAACATCTTAATTAATTGACTCTTGTGATCACGAAGTTATATCTATAATGAAATTACCATGTGAAATTACATAAAAAAATGTGTTATGGTTATAATCTTTTACTAATGGTTAATTTATATATAGGATTTGAAACAACTTATACCTATGTTAGAATCATCTTGAACCATCCATGATTTGTGTTATATCATTCCACTTATCAAACTACGCATCTCTCATGGATTAGATTCCACTCAGATCCAATCATGAACTTCCTCCAATAGTTTGGGAGCTTCCAACATTTTATATGCTTTTACTCACACGTATCTTGGGGAATGGAATTTACATAAATGAAACCTAGGGAACATAGTACCTTACATTATATGAAGTGATATGGAATTAGTACTAATAATTTAATTTAAAAATAACTTAAAAGAACCCAATTACATAAAATTGTAGGGTCTATTCTACGGATCAACCATATGCATGCAAAAAATTAAATATTCAATAAAATTAGTACTCAATTATACTAAATATTATTTAAGCTAAATAATGTTTGAATCAATTAATTTTATTGTTTTGTTAATAAATTATTTTGTCTTATTTCTCATTCAAATTTAATTTTGATTCTCATCCATCATAAATTTAATGAAATTAAATAAATTTATTTCAAATTAACTTTTAAGAAAATTTCCCTTGGAGGAAACACATGGAGTACATGTCTATACTATCCAAGATAATTTAAACATGTATATATTTTACTATTGCAGCCTATGTAATACATTACTTATCATTTCCTTTCATGACATGTACTGTCAACAAAATAATTACATAGATTACATGATTTTATATATAATAATATGATTCAAAGAATGTATTAATTATGTTAATATGACTCATACATAATATGTAGATTTTTAATTTATAGAAAAAAAAAACAATTAAAAATTTATAAATATTAAAATCGACCATATGAGGGGTGGGGTATAGAATGATATGGCCCCTCGATGCGTTGGTAGGTCTCTTGAGAAAATTTTTTTGGCCAAATTAAATGGGATTTTAGTTGTAGTTTAAATTATCATCTGAACAGTGTTAAAGCTATAATTATCATACACCTGAAACATAACATCCAATAATTGAAAATTTATTTTATTAACAGTTTATTTTTTATTATATAATAGTTACTCACTATGATATTTACTATATATTTATTTCATTTTTTTCTAATAGTTTAAATTTTATTTGATTCTTATAATTTACCTTTCCATATTGATTATCCAATATCAAATTATTTCAATGGATTGTGTGCACAGTTATTTAACATTCAATATTATTTATGAATAATGATTCATATTATCTTTAACAATACATAACCCTTAATGAGAATTCTTTCCCACCAATATTGTTTTCCTTTACCCTATATAAGATGATAAATGCTTCGAATGGTTTTCAAGGATGTTGAGTTTTAACTTTTTTTATATTACAAATGTAAAATTGTTATCATATTTGTATCTAGTTCACCAAAACAACAAAATTGATCAATACATTAGGATTCTACCCATTGTATCTACATCAATGAATAAAATTATGCAACCATCTCCAAGCTACTGGCCTCAGTGTTGATATAGTTTATATCAATGGAAATATATTAGATGTGTATAAAACTAAATTCTTTAAAACATCGATTAGAGAATACAACCATGATGAAGGAAATCTTGGATAAGTACTGAAGAATATCAAAATGATTTTGTAAGGTATTTATTATGTTGTTTTCTAATAAATATATCCTTGATTGGATGCTAGAAGTGGATATGGTTCTGGAAGAGTGGTACCTAGGGGTAATAACTCTAAAAATGATACCCTTATCATGACTAAAGCATTACATAGTTGACCGCAATGGGCCTTACTACACAAATATTTGTACACTCACTAGTGATATGGAGTGGAGAAATTAGATTTTCATCACATTCCATTTTGAATAATTTTAAAGTAATGATATCCCCAGAAAGAAATCATTCTCATGAATGCGATATTAGATTATGTTATCTATTTAACTAGTTTTGGGATTAGAAATTATGATTTTAAAAAAAATATTAAATAATATAGTATATTCAATTGATTAGTAATTCAACCTGCATGGTAGAATGGAGTAAATACACATGTCCAATGTTAAATTACACTACATAGGAAACCAATATGACTAGAAATGGAACTCATTAATTTATGTATATATTAGAAAAAATAATCTGGTTATGAAAAATAACCTTTCCTGGATGGAGAAACATATTCCATAGTTAGATTATCCTGTGTTCTATCTATTTATGTGATAAAGTACCCCATAATTTAGTGGGACTACAATTCCAATGGATGATTAGAATGGAATTAGGTATTTAGTGAAGATGTTTATAGTTTTGGGATGTGGTGAAAAAAAGGGATACAATCGATTTTTTTTTTATCAAATGTGATACTGGAAAATTGTGTTCATTTAGGTAAAATTCTTTGGAGGATGAGGAAATATATCTCCAAGAATCAAATTCTTTTAATGAAAAACATTATTTGAATAATATTTCCCTCATGAGTAATAATATGATATCAAGATAAATATTCATAGATTAATGATAAAAGAATAGGACATTATTATAGTCTACAAGGACACCATTTCATGGTTAGACATGATTGTATTGGATTATATATTAATAATATTTTCCAATATTGACCATATCATTGATGAGAATAATCCATGTTTTTGAAGGGTGATGATCTCTCAAACATTTTCATCATATGATGATATTTTTTTATATGATATAATTATAGATAATGAAATCTTTTTGATTTATGTATTTAAGAGGAATAATGAGAATAAATGGACATAATATAATAAATTATATAGGGAATAGTGGAATGTAGGAGTTTCCCAGATGTGATAAATGTGGAAATATTCACCCTATGAAATAATTGATGGGATTGTGATTTTCATATAATTTCAAAGTAAATGTCCACTTGGAAAAAAATGAAAAAGGAAGAACAAAAATTATGTTATCCAGTTATTCAATTGTATAGATATTGGTCCATACAAGAATGAATTCACTATGTTCCAAGTGTGTATATCTCCAAATATTCTAACTGATAATTTTCAATCTTAAATTATTGATACAATTTACTTGAAATTATTATTTTTCTAATGTTCTTGGATATAATAAATATGTTTTAGACTTTTTTTTTGATGATATTCTATTTATAAGATTTATGAAATTTTTTAGGATTATACTATTAATTTTTTTTGTTCAATATTTTCAATCATGTGTTGAATCGTATTTATTAAAAACGAATATGATTTGGGTGAATTTTAAATTCCTGGAAACCATACGATAGAGGGAAATAAAAAACATAATATGTTCTTATCATGGACTAACCTAAGACACCCCCAAACCGGTAATGTAATTTTGATCATGACATGGCCTGAAGGGTGATCCAATTCCCCTAGGGCTGGAACAAGTTCCTTTGTATGTAATATAATATGTCGTAATGATTTTTAGCATTATTTTAAAAAAAACCAACAATAACCAAAAATCACGATCTAATTTTTTTTCCAATTTCACCTTTTAAAATTTCAAAATATAATATTTACAACTAAACAAACACCACTATGTTATATGAAAATAAGGGGAACCAAAAAACACCCCAAACTGTCATGAAATAAGAGGATCCACATCCTCAAGCTTCCACACCTATGATCAACAACATCATTCACTAGAAACCTTATACTCTCAACACTACATGCCTTTCCATAACCTAAATCAAATATACAATAATTTATGAAAACACCCAAATGTGTATCCATGTTGTGTGAGAAAATATTTATAGGATATCACATAAATAAAATATTTAATGAAAGAACGATTAATTGAAAAATAAATTTTACAAAATTTATATGTTAGTAACCGGGAAGAAATATTATATGGAAAATAAAATTAAAGCAAAACAACTTTGATGGAATGAAACATTGAATGAAAATAGTTTAATGTATTTTAACATTAATGGGAAAACATCTTTAAATAATTCCACATTAAAAAATTCAATTTCTTTTAAAATTACAATACTAATTACTGTATATCAAAATAGTAAGAAATATAATAATTGATAACTAGTCATGGTAAATACTCCAATATATTATCTCCCTTTGGGGACCTAGGTACATCATATCTTAGTTTAAAGGATACCATAACCAATATCCTTCTTATGAATGATCTAGTCGGAGTTAAAACACCAATGGCCTAGTGGTCCCCAAACATCATCATAGTTTAGCTAGCGTTGTCAAGAAAAATCTTGTTATGTAAAACAAGGACGAGGCCACTACCAGATTGCTAACATACTGGTCATAGTCTGCTGACCATGATACCTGGGCTTCCCTTTTTTGTTCTCAATCAAATTTCATGTGTCACATGATACCACTTGGACAATTAAAACACCAGTCCAAGAAACATAGATAAATATCCAATATTTTTACCTTGAGATTCCATTTTTGAAAACAAAATGACACTAAATTTTTTTCAAATACATTGAACCCTTTTAAATAAATTAAAAAAACCATTATAACAACTAAAAAAATCAAAAAACATGCCAAATGAATTTATAACAAAACTGATCCCAAAAACCTCATTAAAAGTCTACCAAAAATAAAATCTATATAAAAACACAACATGGAGGCCAAACATATTTTAATGAACCAATTTCACAATTTACACATCACTACCAAGTAACACAATGGGGTTTTAGACATGATAAACACCCAATTCCATGAAAAAATGCCACATTAAAATTAAACTAATGTATAATCATATAATATAACAATTTCTCACCACATTAATAATTTAATAAACCACTAAACCATATTATAATATATTAAGAAAATATATCAACAATGGTTTTCACCAATGACATGCTTTATTTTTTATACAAATGCCACTTTAAATAAAACCACAAGTCATAAGAGTGTCAAAACATAACTATCTCCATTTATATAAAGGAATAAATCAATTAAACAATTTATAAAACAAAAAAAATGGTGAAATAAACTTTACTCACACACCATTCATACTTTAACAACGAAAATAAAATCATTTACAAAATAATTTTGATCAAATATTTCTAAAACCATTTCCACAACACATAAATAAATAATAACACACAAAAAATAATAAGGAAAGAATAATGAATTTATCACTGAATATTTAATAATGGGATAACCTTCCTAGGATAAAGATGAATCTAGAAAAAATATGTAAATCCCATACAAATCTCAACCAAAACTTTTTCACACCTTTAGCAGCTTCCAACAAACCCTAAAACACAAGACTATAACCAATGTATCAAGTATGAACTGCATAAATGAAATCCCAAACTTACACAATCCAAAATCATAAATATAGGATACAAAAAACATACATAGGGATAGATCACACCATGACATGAGGAAGAGGGGGAGCCACAAGAAACCATGGAGGGTATCCACACAAAGAAGGTTTTCCAGAGAGTGGTGTACACACTAGAGAATATGAGGAGCATATGTGGGGGTACTTGAGGCAGCGAATCATGAGAATGGATGCACGTGAGGGTTAGAGGGGCACCTGTGGAGGGTATCTCATCGGAGAAAGGTAGGGGGATATGGTGGCATGCATGAAGGAGGCACATAGAGGTGGAACAACTTACAGATAGTGGGGAAGTGGGTGGTGAATAGAGGAGGAGAAAGATGGATGAGATTGGGAAATTATAACCCTAATTCAAGAATTAACCCACTTAATAATAATAATAATAATAATAATACTATTTTAATAATAATTAATAATATCCTAACAATATTTATATTTCTATTAATAATAAATGATTAATAGTAGTATTAATAATTTTAATGATTATATAAAAGTTATTAATATTAATCATAATAATATTGTATAATAATCAAATTATTATTATCATTTCAGATAATTCATAATGTATTACCTTCTTCTCTCATTTTTTTTCTTATACATATTTCTTCCATTTAATTAATTGATTATTTTATTTCACTCTCATTCATTCCCACTAATCATTTTTTATTTCAAGACACTACACGATCACCCCGTATGGATCATGTGACCATGTACGGATTGTATAGTGGCTTCATCCAATTCTAGAAGCGACTGCTTGTGCACATTGTTGTCCACATGACTTTCTCTAACTGCAGAGTTCCCATGCACCATCCTAAAACCAATAATTTTTTCTAATCAATAAAAAGATAAATCTAGGTCAAACATAATCATTGAAAAAATTATCCAAAAACCTCAGACACCTCACACCTTGTTCCTATAAAAAAAACTAAAACCTGAACCTATCTAGGCCCAAGGGTAAAATT
The DNA here is from genome assembly GCA_963277665.1 of Viscum album. Classification (NCBI taxonomy): domain Eukaryota; kingdom Viridiplantae; phylum Streptophyta; class Magnoliopsida; order Santalales; family Viscaceae; genus Viscum; species Viscum album. Next base: position 2,078,029,925 of record OY728152.1, on the reverse strand, counting down.
AAATCCCATCTATGAAAATACTCCCCACCATTAGTACTTTCGCCCCCCCCCCCCCAAGAAATTAATCCCATGATTAATTTGTAACATACCAGTATATCCTTTCAACATAAAGAGGTTTTTGATAAAAGAAACAATAGTGAACCAGGAACACTAAAAAAATGATAGTGGTTGAGCAAAAAAATTTCGGGAGACCACAAATGGTATCTCGGTCAAGTGAAACCTTCCTCCAAAATCTAAGACACGTCCATTTTAAAATTACATGAAATATCCCCTCACAATGAAACATTAAATATATCGATACAAAACACTCCTGACATTCCCAAAGTGGATCATTAACTTTACTAATAACAAACAAAAAACTTAACGAGGCAATCACAACCCTACTTCATAATACCATTGGGTTTTCGTGGACACCAACGTTTTATCAGGGAAAATGGATTGGGTTTGGGGAGCTTATAATGAGAAAACCAATCATCAAACCAACACTAATTATTAAAGTGGGTGACTAAACTATGGAGGCTCGAGAAGAATCCCCAACATAAGAGGCAATATACATATGAGGCGGGACTAGGATACCAACAGGTGGAGGCCAGAACAGACTCGCCACAAAAAAAAATTGTATATCATAGATTCAATTTTGGGTAATATCCGCATGAACAATGGTGGGTATCCCTCCAACATATGACAAATTTCATTGTTGAATACCATGAAACATCACTAAATTGTGTTCAATAGTTTACTTGAGAGATTATTGAAAAACCAAATACCCCACCGAGAAATAGGGTCCTCACAACACCAATATGTAATGGGACTCTGAAAATGGATCAAAAAATTATAATGCATACTTTATTTATTTCCCAAATAGAATAAAGAAACTAGATCGAGATCCCTTACAACCGTGTGGGTTTCTTGACTATATTATCGATTAACTCTGAGAAATATTGTTGGATCCCTAATAGTTTAAGCATCTCCTACCTCACAGTCTTGCACTGAAAAACCATCATCAAAACTTCCCTCTATTGGTGCTCCCACAACTACACCGTGATCCAACTGCATCAAAAATACATAACCCATCCCACAAACTGCTCAATCACACATTTAACATTCACAAAAATAGTGTCTTAATATAATCATGTTTAACAACCCCTTCGACTTTGAACCAGATTGTCCACATTAGTGGCCCAATAAAAACCTCCTCTAAGATAAACCCGATGAGAGTCCCAAGGCCCTTTCCAAAACCCCAAAACAAACATCCCAGACCACATTCACCCTTCCTAATAGTAATTCCCTTCACAACTCTCAAACAAAACCTACAATCATGATGATGTCAAATTTTTTCATTGACCACTAAGGAAATATAGGAACCTATGGTCTCTTCCAAACTTCAAAAACCACTCTTACACTGAAAATGATATGATTAACTAAAATGAAGAGAAAGGGGCTTAAATTAAGGATTCCCTTACTTTGATCAACTGGAGGGTTTTCTATTGGTGGATCACCAGTGGATTTATATTCAATTTACATAAATCCTTTTTGGGTGTGTTAACTAGAAAAGAAAGAATATCATGGACTAAAATGGCCAAGACATAACTCTAGTGAACATTAAATGTACGAAGGGATCCCCCTCAAGGGCTTCCTAAGTAACGCAATGGGGTTTTAGACATGATAAACACCCAATTCCATGAAAAAATTCCACATTAAAATTAAAATAATGTATAATCATATAATATATCAATTTCTCAACACATTAATAATTTAATAATCCTCTACAACATATTATAATATATTCAAAAAATATAACAACAAAGGTTTTCACTAAAAACATGCTTGATTTTTTATACAAATTCCACTTTAATTGAAACCAAAACTCATAAGAATGTCAAAACATAACTATCGCGATTTATAAACATGAATAAATCAATTAAACAATTTATAAAACAAAAAAAATGGTGAAAGAAACATTACTCATACACCATTCATACTTTAATATGGAAAATAAAATCTTTTACAAAATAATTTTGATCAAACATTTCCAAAACCATTTCCACAACACATAAATAAATAATAACACATAAAAAATAATAAGGAATGAATAATAAATTTATCAATGAATATTTAAGAATGGGATAACCTTCATAGGAAAAAGATTCATCTAAAAAAAGATGTAAATCCCATACAAATCTCAACCAAAACATTTTCGGACCTCCAGCAGCTTGCAATGAACCATAAAACACAGGACTATAACCAATGGATCCAGAATGAACTGCATAAATGAAATCCCAAACTTCCACAAACCAAAATCATAAATATAGGAGAGAAAAACATTACTGAAGGATAGATCACACCATGATAGGAGGAAGAGGGGGAGCCACAAGCGGCCACATAGGGTAGCGACACAAAGAAGGGTTTCCAGAGTGTGGTGTGCACACTAGAGAATATGGGGAGCATATGTGGGAGCACTTGAGGTAGCAGATCGTGAGCATGGGTGCACATGAGGGTTAGAGGGGCACCTGTAGAGGGTTTCTCATCAGAGTAATGTAGGGTATATTGTGGCATTCATGAAGGAGGCACATAGAGGTGGAAAAACTTACAGATAGTGGGGAAGTGGGGTGGTGAATGGAGGAGGGGAAAGATGGAGGAGAATGGGAAATTAGAACCCTAAAATAAGAATTAACCCACCTAATAATAATAATAATAATAATAATACTATTGTAATAATAATTAATAATAGTCTAACAATATTTATATTTATATTAATAATTAATGATTAATAATAGTAAGAATAATTTTAATGATTATATAAAATTTATTAATATTCATAATAATAATATTGTATAATAATAAAATTATTACTATCATTTCAGATGATTCATATTGTATTACCTTCTTCTCTTATTTTATTTCATATACATATTTCTTCAATTTAATTAATTGATTACTTTATTTCAATCTCATTCGTTCCCACTAATCATTTTTTATGTCAAGACACTACACGATCACCCTGTATGGATCATGTGACCATGTATGGATTGTATAGTGGCTTCATCCCATTCTAGAAACGACTGCATGTGAACATTGTTGTCTGCATAACTTTCTATAACTGCAGAGTTTCCACGCACCATCCTAAAACCAATAATTTTTTCCAATAATTAAAAAGATAAATTCGGGTCAAACATCATCATTGAAAACATTATCCAAAAACCTCAGACTCCTCACACTTAGTTATTATAAAAAACAACTGAAACCTGATACTATCTAGGCCTATGGCTAAAATTAAATCCCAGCTATGATAATTCTCCCCACCATTAGTGCATTCTCCCCCCCCCCAGAAAATCATCCCATGATTAATTTGAAACAAACCATTATATCCTTCCAACATAAAGAGGGTCTTGATAAAAGAAACCATAGTGATGCGGGAACACTAAAAAAAGATAGTGGTTGAGCAAAATATTCTCAGGAGACCACAAATGGTATCCCCGTCAAGTGAACCCTTCCTCTAAAATCTAAGACACGTCCATTTGAATATTAAATGAAATATCCCCTCACAACGCAACATTCAATATCTTGATAAAAAACACTCCCGAAATTCCCAAAGTGGATCATTCATTTTAATAATAACAAACAACAAACATAAAGAGGCTATCACAACCCTACTTCATAATACCATTGGGCGCTCGTGGACACCAACGTTTTATCAAGGAAAATGGATTGGGTTTGGAGATATTATAGTGATAAAACCAATCATCAATCCAACACTAATGATGAAATTGGGTGACTAAAATAGGGAGGCCCGAGAAGACTCCCCAACATAAGAGGCAATATAAATCCGAGGCGGGACTAGGATACCAACAGGTGGAGGCTTGAACAGACTCGTCACAACATAAAATTGTATATCATAGATGAAAGACACTAGATCAAGATCCCTTACAGCCCTGAGGGTTTCTTGACTATATTATCGATTCACTCTGAGACATATGGCTGCATCCCTAATAGTTTAAGCATCTCCTACCTCACAGTCTTCCACTAAAAACCCATCATCAAAACTTCTCTCTACTGGTGCTCACACAACTACATCGTGATCCAACTGCATCAACAAAACATAACATGTCCCTCAAACTGCTCAATAACACCTGTAACTTTCACAAAAATAGTGTCTTAACATATTTATGTTTAATAACCCCTTCAACATTGACCGTATTTTCCACATTAGTGGCCTAATATAAACCTCCTCTATGATAGACCCAATGAGAGGCCCAAGGCCCTTTCCAAAACCCCAAAACAAACATCCCAAACCACACTTACCCTTCCTAATAGTAATTCCCTTCACAACTCTCAAACAAAACATTCAATCATGATGATGTTAAATTTTTTCATTGACCACTATGGAAACATAGGAACCTAAGGTCTCTTCCAACCTTCAAAAACCACTCTTACACTGAAAATGGTTTGATTAACTGAAATGAAGAGAAAGGGACATAAATTAAGGATTCCCTTACTTTGATCAAATGGAGGGTTTTCCATTGGTGGATCACCAATGGATATATATTTAATTTACATTAATCTTTTTTTGGTGCGTTCACTAGAAAAGAAAGGAAATCATGGACTAAATCAAATTAATATAATGTCCATGACATAACTCTAGTGAACATTAAATGTACAAAGGGATCCCCCCCAAGGGCTTCCTAAATCCCTTTTATAAAGAATCCAATAACGACACATTTTCACTCATTCATACGTGTAAGAACTAATTCTCAAGAATCAATTCAACCAAAAATATTTCTCATCTCGAAACGCCACAAAAATGATATTGCCAAAATATAAGAAACAACATGAAATCACTTTGTATTAAAACACCAATTTGTTCCTTTAAAATTATTATTCAAATAAACAAGGTTAGTGAGTTTTAGAATAACCAATGGTGTCATATGGTTCTTACACATGAATGTTCCCATGACACATGGGGCACCACATCATGTCCATGCATACACTCATCTACACATACAATTGACAATTCGCCATTAACATATATACCCCTCCATGTGGTCACCCACAGGAACACCAAAGTCAAAAAAAATAAACCTAATCATTTCAAACCATAATCACCGAATTAAAAACACGTCATTTCTAACCATTAATTAAAAACTTACTATTCAAATTTAAAACTGGTTTTCAAAACCCAATAATTTTTACATACAGATCAAATTTCCATGGTTTCAAAACAAGGAGATGGGGCACTACATAAGAGAATTTTAGTTCCTGCAGTTGACATGGACATATGGTTGGTGTCTAAATGCCAATCACTCCACCGCAACTAAGTGTAATCTAAGACAACATCCCAGACTCAAAATGACAAGTAAGGATTTGGTAGATAATAGAGACCTTTGAAAAAACTCCCATTTCATTCACCAAATAACAAGATACCCCACGGGTCTAGGAACACACATAGAACCTAACTCCACTATTGAAATGAGTCATTCCATGACATTTTCCGGCCAGGTACCCCACTCATTACTAGAACATCATGTCCTGACTGTCCTGTCACCTATCCCAGACACTACCCCAAGGAGGAAGACACAAAAGTTCATGACCTCCTATGAAACCATTGTTTCACGAACAATCCCAGGTAGAGCCCGAACTGGTCCACAAAAAGCCCTAAAGGTCATTCAAGATCCCCATGTTCTTGCACACATTCCTAGGTATCAAATAAAAAATGAGGTAATGATTTAAAAACATTAATAATTTTAAAATTAACTAATAATTACAAAATTCTTGAACTAAAATATTTAACCTAACATAACTTTTATAATTTAAATTTTTTAAATTTACAACTAAATAGATACCAAAAAGAACAATGATAGAAATGAGAACCAAAACAACACCCTAATCCATAATGCAACAAGAGGATAAACACCTTCAAGATACCGCCACCATGATTCATGACTGAAGAAACTAGAAACCCAACCTTCCAGCACTATATTCCATAGCATAACCTATAACAAATCGACAAAAATGTATACATAAAGCCAATGGTGTGAGCTAGGTGTGAGATAAATAAAAATACAATTCCTCCCTGATAAAAGATTCCATGAAATAAACATTAAATGACAATAACATTTTCAAGATATATAATTATAGAAATGATAGGAATAATTTTATGGGAAATAAGTTTAAATAGAAACAAATTTTAAATAATGAAATTTGAATGGAAACTATTTCAAGGAGTACAACATTAAATAGAAAATTGTTTTCAAGAATGAAATTTTAAAGAAAATGTTTATTATTTTAAAATTACCAAACCAACATATCATATTTCGATGATAGTTAAAATTTAATAACAGAGCACAAGTAACAGGGAATTAACCTATGTAATTGATAACTGTGGTGCACTTGGTGTATTGTATCTCAATGTAACAGTTCTCCTAAATAATATATCCATCTTGTGCATGATCAACTTGGAGGGAAACCCTAATGGCCAAGTTAACCCCAAATATCAACTGAGTTTAGTTGGTATTGTCATATTGAATCATACTAAGGGAAATAGGGAATATTCCACCACCATATCCCCAACATACTTTTCCTAGTCCACCCACTTATATACTTCTGCTTCGATTTTAATGATCAAAAAAATTTCACACGTGACATGATACCTCCCACAAAATTCATCCACAAAACCAAGAATAAACATAACAATCCACTATTTTAACATGAAAATTCTAAAAAACAATCACACACAAAATAATTTGTGAAATAATTTTCAGTCTTAAAAATAATTTATCAAACTATTATAATAAATAAAAAAAATCAAAAATCATGAAAAATGCATTTATATCAAAATTTCACCTGAATACCTCATTAATAAAATATTATGTATCAAATATATGAAAAAAAATTTAAAGGTGACATATATTTTCTTAAACAAATTTCACAATTTACACAACACTACCATGTGATGAAATGTGGTATTACACATGGTAAACAACCAATTCGATATAAAAATGACACTTCAAATTTAAACACATTTCCAACCATATAATATTCCATTACAGAAAAAACAAATAATTAATAAATCACTTGAAATTATTATAAAATATTCAATAATGGAACAAAAAATGGTTTCACAAAAAAAACACATAGTTTCGAAAACAATCCCAATTCAAATCCGACCAGATGTCAAACCACATAAAAATGTAATTAAAACAATTTAAATACATGAATAAATCAATTAAACCATTTATGATACACTAAAAATGGCATATTGAACATTAAACAAGCACCATGACTAATTCAACTAGGAAGAATAAATCATTTCCTAAAAAATTCGCATCAAAATATTCCAAAACATATTTCATACCACATACATAAATCATAACACAAACCAAATAATAAAATAATCATAATAAATTTTTCATATAATTTTTATGAATTCAATCACCTACCTCGAACCAAGGTGCTCCCAGAAAAAAGGTGTGAAACACATTCTCACCTCAACCGTACCGTAGATGTATCTCTAGAAGCCAGCAAAAAACCCTTAAGGATAATATAAAAAACAATGGATCATGATTGAACCCCCAAAACCCAAAAAATACCCACCATAAACCAAATCCATAAACGAATGAGAGCAATATCTTTCCTAGAGATAGATCACAATATGGTGAAAGAAGATGAGAATTGGATAGCGACCTTATTGGAAGGCTGCACAAAGAAGGGTTTTTAGAGTGTGATTCACATGATATAGAAGACGATGCACCGATGAGTGGGTGTTTGAGGTAGTGTGGCACAAGAGGGGGTATGTGTGAGGTAGAGAGGGGAACCTGCGGAGGGTGTCTCACCAGAGGATGGTGGCCAGAGGTGGTAGTGCATAGGAAGGAGGAAAATGGGGGGTGACACGACATTTAGATAGGGGAGGGGAAAGTGGGGTGGTTCATGGAGGAGGGGAATGTGGGAGGTGAGAGGGAAAAATAAAACCATAAAAAATAATTAAGAAACATTATAACAATAATAATAATATCTTAATAATACTTATTAATAACCCAACAATACTTATATTTTAATTAATAATAAAAGATTAGCAAGAGTAATAATAATGTTAATGGTAATATAAATATTATTGACAACAAAAATAGTAATAATATTATTATCTTATAATATCAATATTATTAATATCATTTAAAAAAATAATAAAATTTTTCCCAATTCACTAATTTTATTTTACTTAATTTTTTCTTCATTTCAATTCATTTGTTATTTTGTTTTACCCTCATTATATACTCACTAAAAATATTTAATGCATGGTGACTTTATTGTCCCACTATACGACACAAGAGACTATGTGAGGAATGACATTTGGGATTTTCCCATTCTAGAAACAACTCCACATGAACTCGAGGGACCATAAATATTTCACTAATTATGTTGTGTTAAAAAACCAGTATTAAACTATAATTTTTTTCCAAACAGACAAAATTTAAACCGACATCGGACCTAAACATAAAAAATTTTATCTCGTAACATCAAACTCGTCACACCTAGTTCCCTTAAAAAAAACTAAATCATGTCCTGATTTGTGTCTAAGGATAAAATTAAAATCTTGATGTCAGAGTTCCTGATGTTAAGAAAAGGATGTTGGTAAAATTGGATGAATGATATAGATAAAGTAAATTGGATGGTTATGAATATATTTTAACTAATAACTGATTTGTTTACAATGTTGTTTTGTTAGTGATTTTTTTTTTGAATTATGGAATATATTTGACAAGAAGGATTATATTTAAGGATAAAATAATCGTGAATGTTTTCAATAATGTTTTATACTATTAATGGTTTTTTCCATGATTCAATAAAATAAATGATGAATGTATTCAAAGGATTCGGATGTGTTAATTAAGAGACACATTATTTTTCAAGGGAATATATTCTGGCTTTATTATCCTTACATATAAATTTAGTCATATTTATTTTGGGTGATATTTATGGTTTTTGCAAAGGATTATATTGAAAATAAAATGTTATTAGATTGATTTTGATAACCATATTTTGTTAGGAAGATTGAATATGTTCTACAAGAAGACTCATCACATATTAATGAGTATTATTATATTTTAAATGTAAATTTTAGTGCATGAAGAATTAAAAAACAATAATTTTTGGATATTCATTTCATGATTTAGGGGATGAATAAAAATGTATTAAATCATAACTATATATTTAAATTGTCTTTATGTATTATAATTGAATCAATTGATTATATTTTATTATATCCTCGGAAAATAAGACAATTCGTCAACTCTAGGAAAAGAATCATAAAACATAAATGGTATCTATTTGAATTGATACATGATGAATCAGATAGTATTTTTAATCCCCAGAACATTATTATTTTGATACCCTTCACATTATATTGATCAATCACATTTTTATGGTCAATGACCACTATCATCATTTATAACACCTTGGGCATTAATAATTACTTCCATATCGATGTTTTCATTTACAAATTATATTTTCTTTCATATAACCGTAGTTCAATGATTACTATATATGGATTTTATTAATTCCCAATTCTTTATTATTAAGAGGTTTTTTTAATATCATTTTTATTATATCTGTTTTCCAGTAATGAATTTTTTAAATTTCAAACCATGGAATACAAAGATCAACATTGAACGGTGGGGATGTATTTTATTGAAGGTGTGAAGATTATAAAACACGCAATTTTTTAAAATAATAAAATTTGTTTAAATAGTATATTTTATATGAAACACTAAGATCAGAACATGTTACACACAATGAGGATATTATTTGATAGCTTGTGTTATAGGCGAGACAACATTTTACTGAACAACAAGATACAATTAATTTTTTTATTTTATTTGAGAGTTATCATCTAGCTATTTAAATGGTGTGTATTATTAAAAATAACTAATATATGAAAATATATATTATAGAAATATTTCTGAATTATGTATTTATTATAAATAATATAAGGTAAATATTAATTAAATATATATTGTTTTATAATGAACTGTATTTTTTCTAAATGACTGTTTAGTCATACATTACAAAAAAAATTATATCTATTTTTTGAGACTTTTATAAAATTAATTTGATAATAGAAACATTAAATTTTAAATCATAATATCATAATTATTTTTTGGTTATTTTTTTATTTTTTTTGTTAAAATATTCATTTTATTATGAATATTTAAAAATAATGAATTCTAATTAAAAAAATTCAGTGACGTTTAAATAATTTATAATTTTAAATTATATTTTAATTTTATTTAAGTTATAATTATTTAAATTTTATATCAATTAATTCAATTTTGTTGAATAAATAATTTTCATTTTAATTTTTAAATTAAAACAATATATACTTTTCAACATTTTCACTTTAAAAAATGTTTTCTCTTCACGTGTATGAGATTAATATAAAATTATATTCTTCCACTTTTATTAGTTGAATTTGTAAAAATGGTTTTAATATTTGGAATCATCTAAATTTTTATTATATTATAATATCAAATTAATTTTATTAGATAATGAGTAGTGAAAATAATTATAAATTATTACTGTGATAGTGGAAGAAATAGTTAATAGGGGATAAAAATAATAAATAAGGGTTTAAATGGACTACCAATTTGTATGACAACCATTAGCCAGCCATAATTCAATACTAATCATTTTAGGAACAATATTTATTATTTATTGGGATTAAATTAGTAAAATTATACACATTAAATATTTTATGTGAAGAAAAGGGATAAAAAATATTCATTATGTTTATTATATATAAAGACTTATGATAGGAAAAAAGCATCATTGATTCAGTTTTAAAATTATTTTTTAAAATAAATTATTCTTTATCATTATTGTTTAATTATGTTCTTTGATATGAAATAATTACTATACATTCTTAAGAAGCACAAACACATGAATTATTTAGCTAATAATTTAATAAAATAAGTGAACCTAAAAATAGTAAAATTAATGTAAGTTGAATGAATTATTGAGTTAAATTAATTTCTAAGATGATTATATCATGATATATATTTTTGAAAAAAAAATATATTTTATTTATATCAATTTATTGAAAATTTTAAAATAAAATTAATTGAATAATGTCAAATTTTTCATTAATGTAATTTTTTAATAAATTAAATTTTATTAAATGTTTTAAAATTTATTAAATATACAGTTTCTTCCAAGTTATTTCAAAATTATAATAAATTTCATATAAGTGTCAATCATAGATAAATTTCCGTTTTATAATGAATATATTGAATAATTAAGATTAAAATACATTTTAGTGTTGTTATGGATAAAAGGGTGTTTTTTCACAATACATGTGATTGTGTTAAAAAAGAAATTCAACAAACACAGTTTTTTAATTTAAATATTTTTATTTAGAATTTTGAATAAATGGATCCAAATTATATAATAAGTATAACTTTATTTTAATTTTAATGGGTAAATTACTTTTCTAGAAAAACCAGTTACCATGGTAAAAAAATTTAATTGAGTATATTTAAATAGGAAGGAATAATGTGATAAAAATGTATTCCTATTCTCTTGATGTAGGTGTGTCTCATCCTAATCAAACCTCACATCTATTATTGATCAATTATGGATGCACTTGAGGTAAGAGAAACCTTCCAATAGTTAAAACTTGTGATTATTTTCATGACCGATACTCCTACTCAACTATAAAATGGAAATCACTCCCCTCACTTATTGACACCTATCAATCCATTTGTCTCAACTATACTCATCCCAAATAAATTCCCCAATATAATTAAATATGAAAATATATATGATATAATGAATTCATATGTATAATTATGTTACTAATATCATATTTATTATTTAGATCCATTCTCATACTCAATCCTGAGAGGTGGTATTGGAAAAATGATTCACACCAGCATGCAAGGTGGTAGTATACTATACACAAGAACAATGATTTCTTTTCCAATTTGGTGAATGAAGTGAAGGATTTTGGTAATTTCATTATCATAACCTATAAATTTCATCATTTTATTAATTATGAGAAAGACATTTTTATAAAAAAACTCACCCAAATAACCAGTGTGATTGTTGAATAATGTGGGAATAAGGGGATGAAAATAGAGTATATTAAATGATATCACAAGGAAAATAAAGTTACTATGATATAAAAATCCAGGAAATAATTTAATAATTTTAGGGATGAAATACGAAAATTCCCATAAAAATAAAAAATAATCTAGTTATGCCATATATATAATTAAATCCCTACAGATCACTCAATAGAATATTATAGATTTTCCCTACTCTAGAACTAACAAAGAACTCATTAAATATATAATTAGTAACAGATAAATTAACATAGACTCCAACAAAAAATATCAATTCTATAAATACTATAAATTCTCATACTATGTTTTAACAATAAATAGACTATAAATTAAAAATATAAACATCCTAAAAATATTTAATTTGAAATCCTTATATGATGGTTCATAGTGATAAAGGATAAAAGTTTCTAAAATGAATTTTTTTGTCACACCCTTATCATTATAAAAATATTCTTCAACTATTCATTGTTTACTCGATCCACTTCCTCCATCATCATAGATGCACCCCTTAAAGGTAAGCATGATATCAATATCTCCCTTCATGGTCCTCTAGGGTAGTCAATCAATCTTTTTATTATAATTTCCTCTATCAGACCTAAATCATATCCATTTATCATTGTGACTTTAGTTTACCACCTCTATTGATTTTGGGGGATCCTTTTTGGTATATTCAGTAGATCTATGTACGAATGGAGTCTTGAGTTTATTTTTCCTAAGTAATTCCCTCTCTCATTAATGGAGGCCATGGAGCAGTCCCCATCCTTGTTAAATTCAAAGTATCTCAAACTCATCCAATGTATCCCACTGGTCATCATGGTTTTATATTTTCTAGATGGATTATGTTCCTTTAATAATTTACCTTATTTTCATAGGATTGGTTTTTTAGTTATTCTTTTCTAATGAAAAAATATTAGTTTTTGATCATTTATTATGTGTGGAGATTTCAGAGTGGAAATTCAATGTAATTGTGTTTTTTAAATAGATTTATAATTTTTTTTAAAGATTAGTTATTTTTATATAGAGTGGTAATATGTTTTTTGGGATAAATTCATAATTTTCATTATGGAATTTTTATTATAATCCATCATTTATGGTATTTTTAAGATTTTATAAGTTTAATGTTAAAAATACCATGTTTTTATTTATTATATATTATTTATTGATACAAATTTTTTTTTCATTATATTTAATTTAAATATAGGTTCAATATTTTATTTTGAAAAATATTATTTTTTTAGTTTGAAGATTGAATTTTAACATTTAAATTATAATTTTTTCATGAAATGTTTTATATATATTTAGAATTTTCCATGTATCAATTTTCGTATGTAGTATAAATCCGCATTTTTTTATATTTCTATAGTTAATGGGTCTAATTAATTAATCATTTCTGTAGAAAATTATAATAATACGTATATGTATGGAAATCATGTTTGAAAATCATAGTGTAATTTACATAGTATTATTTGGTTCTACTGGATAAAAATTTTATGTTGGGATTGAATTACCTAATATATAATCCCCTAGCCTACATATTTTTGAAAGAACCCAAATACGTATTTTCAAAATATTTACAATTAAATATGAGGGTAGAAATAAATTCTATTTTACCACTCTATAGGATTTTTGGTAGCCTTAAAAATTTTGTTCTAATCAAAACATCAATCGAGGACATGACTAGTCCATGTCGTGATTCCAGATCAAGAGTAAATGAGTGTATGAGCATGATATAGATTTTCAAGCCACCAACTCAATTGAAAATATTCACAACACTATGAATCTAGATTTCAATGGTTATAATGTTCAATTTATAAGATTAGGTGTATAATGAATAGTGATGAACGATTAATCTACCAACTTTTATTTTGATTACTTCCAATGTGGACTAATTAAATGAATATATGGAAACTATTATGTTTTTTTTCAAAGGTGATAAAACAAATAACCATTTCTATCTAAATTTAAGGTGTTCCATGACCCCAAAAATGATAAAAATTAATCCAAAAGAATCCATTGAACATTAAGAGGAAGTAGTTACATTATGATGAAAGTGTTCTGAGCTTTATATTCAAATTGTTTTATGATTTAAGCTCATGAGTTCTATAGAGAAATTAACATGAATAGAGAAATTTTTTTCATTATAACATACAAACAATATTTTTTTAGGAATATGATGACTGGGAAAGGTTGGTTCATATTAAGGCCAACAAATCTGAGGTGTATTTATGATGTTTCAATTGTGTTTGTGAGAAACAGGAAAAAAGGATCATGGTTTTTTTCTGTCAAAAAGAATACCTATTGTTTTGATTTTATTTTTGGTTTGTTAGATCATGTGGTATTGATTTTAACTATTAAATGTGATTGGGAGGGGCCTCAAACTTTTTATTTTTTGTGATTTTGTTGTTGATAGGGAATAGATTCTGTTTGTTTAACTAATATTTTCAATGATTTCACAATGTTTGTAATCCACAATATCATGGGGGAATTCTAATGTCAAATTTTAATTTTGAGAAACATAAAATAATTATTGTGATTTTTAATTACTGAATTCTAGAAGCTTTAGGAAGAAACCAACATTAGTAATGGAAACAATAATTTTTAAAAAATTAAATTGAAGTTATAGAAACATGAAATAGTGAATAGACATAATCACATGAGAACTGAGGAACAATATGTGATTTTTTAAAAATTAAATTTGATAGATAATTTTTTTCAGTGTTGAAACATTATATGAAATGTATTTACAATTTTAAGGCCATAGGAATGTGTTAGATATTAAAATTAAATTGATGGATTAATAATACATCATAATTAAAAAGAACAATAGCCAAAAGTGATGAAAAAGTTTAGAGTTAAGAGTTGAATCATCAGAGAATTCCCCCTTTTCATTCTTTAATTTTCTCATTTCCTCTATTAAATGAATTTCTTTCTGCAAATGATATGGCTATTTGATATATTACTACTGGGGAAATTATATTGTACAGTTTGTCAGAAAATTTATACTTCATTAAATTTCATTTTTCGTAGTTTGAATTATTTTTTAAATTGTAAGTGATAACTATATTTTACTAACCATTATTCTATCCATTCCCATGAATAATTAATTTAATGTTTGAAAGATCATAAATTCTTTAATTATAACAATTTTACCATTGATTTTTTTTCGGAAATCCATGAGTATTAAAAAAATGTTTGGCATCTATCTTTGAAAGAATCAATTATGAATTAAAAATATAAATATTTTTAATGTTATTAAATCTTATTTTACCCTATTCTCACATATTCAATTAGATCAATAATGTTTATCTCATAAAGATTCTAATATCACTTATTCTATCACATCATTTCCTGTCACATCAATTTTTTATATAAATTAGTTCATTTGTTGTAATTTATATTTTTGGCATGCAACGTCGATGTTGGTTCAATCCAACATCCACTGCACTAGTTTTAGTGTGAATAAAAATATAACCTCTGATCATGATCAATAACACTTTTATCAATAGATGTGTATTCATTTCCATATCTATGAATTAACACATATCATCATTTTATTATCATCAATGGTCTATCATGACCTTGTATGGTAGAGACTAACATGATATATATTCTTTTTTTAATTAATCAATTACCATGATTTTGTAGCCCTATGGTATATATATACACTAAATTAGAGTTATTTATACATTATTCACCTCTTGGGTACAATTTCAATTTTGGGTAGTTACAATATTAATGAGTATGTAGTTGTACGATTTATATATTATTTTTTTGTAGATGGATATCCATGATGGAAGGGAACCTTTGACATTAATGGTGTGGATTTCTATCTCAAAATCCCTACATCATTCAACAACATATATATTATAAGGTGATTATTGATTTTCTCTGAATTTAAGTTCTTTATATATTGGTAAAAATTTATTAACAAACTTCTGTGGGGAAAACATTTATTAAAGGTATATTTTCTTTTTTCCATTACCACATTTTATCTTCATATAGGTAGTCTAATCAATATTATTTTAGAAATATCAATTCATTTTTTACCTTATGATATTATTAGTTAAATATAATATTTAGAGTCATATAGTTTCTACATATAGATGTAGAATATCTGGTTCAATTGAGGATCAATAAGTTAAGAAAAACTTTTGGGAACTACTTTAATGATTTATTAGAGGAGTTTTACTATAATTTCATTTTTCAAATAGGATTATTTTTATACATTTTTTTTCAAGAAAATACCAATTAACCTATTTAATTTTTGATTTATCACATGATGTCACCAACATTCTAGGTCGTTATGTGAGTCTACATATTCCCATTTTATGATACATAAGGTGAACTTCTCTAGCTCCTCCTCAATGTAAGTGTGCTTCTGAAGGAGGTGGTTCTAGGGTCCCTCCAAGGTTTTTTAATGTGAATATGAACTTCATAATAGAATAATATTTATGGTTCAACCCTTTGGTCTTCAGATCATTAGGGGACTATGCTAATATTATTTTGATTTTGAGGTACATATCTCCCAAGTAGTTTTATTTTTTGGATATTGATGGTTATGAGGAAATAGAATACCCCCATAAAGAGGCTTGAGAATATAAAAGAAGGTAAAATCTATTAAATGGGATATGGTCATTTGAGATGTATCATGATCAATGTTGATTTTTAGGGTATCCACATTCTCTTATCGAAAGGAAAAACAAATCAATGATCACCACACAAACTTTTATAGTGTTATATGATACTTTAAAATTTTAGTGTACTCTATTCACAAAATATATTTGATTTCATAGATGTTAAATTCATGTACAATATATACTATAATATCACAGTTTATAAAATAATTTGTTTAGAAGAAGAGATTACAAAAATTCTTCAAAACCCTTAGAGAATCCATTATTCTTGTAATCCCAAAGAAAAACCTCTTTTCGTTATTCTAAATAATAACCAGTATGTGTACTTCATCCTTAACTTATACAATTAAATCTAAAAAATATGATCTTTTGGCAGTGACATAAATAAATATCTCAACTAAGAGGTGATGGAATTGTAAAATAGGTACTCATAGTCTGAAATGGGTTACATTAAAGCTTTTATATCAAGAAGAACCCTGTTAGATGTCACATTATATAGGGATAAATACATTTTTCCATAAAAATATATTTGATAATAATGGATTTGGTAATAATTGGTTTAGTTATTATCCCATATTCATGGGATATCCTACTTCCCGAACTCTCCCATTTCCTATATATAAAGGATTTATCAAATCACTATTTGATTGTCATCTATCTTCACATTGTGAAGGAATTTGAATGATTTTCTTCTGGATAAACAGTTCTACTGATAAATTGATTTCATTTTGGTTATTTAGGAGTCCTATATTATCCACTTGGATTTATAATCATTTTTTCTTTAAAAAATATCAGGAGACATCAAATTAAATTCATGTAATGGGGTTTATTTCCTCTTAGATATATAATCCATTATTAATGATCTTAAATCTAAAGAACACTATTTATATATTTTATTTGAAGAGATATGAGAAGGAAATAACATTTTGTTGTTATTTAAAAAATTAAATTTATTTTTAAATAGGATATTATAGGAGGGAAAAGGCATGAGGGAGGTTTATATTTGTATTACTTAAAGAAGGAGATAAAATGATTTATTTTTAATCATATATAAACAGATAAAATTTCATGAAAAACATGAGCCTGAAACTTGAGGATGGATCATTCACTGGTGATATTCATTTTGATATTACACAAGTATTCTCATTAATCCCAAAAAAATCAACAATAGATGTAAGTTCCCCAATGAATGAAATGAATAATGATATAAGTACCCTTGGTCCTAATTTATTACAAATCACTAATGGATTCCATAAATCCTGCTACATGATATATTGAGAGATCATGAAAGTGATCATATTGATTTAGTGAAGTAATACTTTGTTGGTGGCCCTCTACCTCATTACATCTGAGATACACCATTTTTTCTCATACCCAATTGGAAACAATGGATCACATTTAAATAGTTCCGTCCTATTTGCCTGTAATTTTTCATTCATAATTCATTAGTAAAATCATGAATGATAAAATGTCTCATATTCATCCATGTCTTTTTTAATGGTAGAAATATAGATCTTCTATAGGTAGGTGAATAAAAAATTATCTAGGACTAATATAAGAAATAAAGGAAACTTTTTATTAAAAGTTATCTAGAAAAAAACATTGTCAATATAATTTAATAAATTGAATAAGATAGGATGTAATAGAATGGGATTTAAAGGTTCATGAGATGCAGTTGATTATTTTAGTTGGTCCGTGACCTTTTCTTCTTCATTTAATCCCCTTCCTGATTCATTTTATAATTAGATTTTAGTTCAATTTTATCTATTAAACTTGATAAAGTCACAAATTAGACCTTGTATCACTCAAGAGATTTGTCCTAATTGAATCCATAATTAATTAGAACATCGTGAATATAATTTATAATGTATAGAATATTTATCAGAGATGAAATACTAACATGACTGTATATCTCATCTATTTTTTAAATAATACTAGATATATTTTATTAACAGTAGGTACCACTAAATCCGAATCATCTTTGACATATTGAATACTTATTTCATGAGGAGTTACAGGATTTTAATACTTTTAAATATACACATGACAATTTATAGAAACAACTGATGATTCTGTTCGAATATCATGAAAATATACAGGGGTTTTCCAAATGATGTCTTCAAATTACATACATAGGAGATTCAATATCTACTAGAAATGTGTTAATTCAATATTTCAATGTTATGTTAGAGATAATCATAGGAAAAAAATCTATCATAAAATTTAGGTGTTTAAATTTTGTTAGATAATCATCCTTATCAATGTTTTTGTAATATTTTTTAGCCTCAAATATTACAAGATATTAATTCTCTCAAGACAATAACATGAAACATAAAAATAGTAAAATTAATGTAAGTTGAATGAATTATTGAGTTAAATTAATTTCTAAGATGATTATATCATGATATATATTTTTGAAAAAAAAATTATTTTAATTATATCAATTTATTGAAAATTTTAAAATAAAATTAATTGAATAATGTCAAATTTTTCATTAATGTAATTTTCTAATAAATTAAATTTTATTAAATGTTTTAAAATTTATTAAATATACAGTTTCTTCCAAGTTATTTCAATATTATAATAAATTTCATATAAGTGTCAATCATAGATAAATTTCCGTTTTATTAAGAATATATTGAATAATTAAGATTAAAATACATTTTAGTGTTGTTATGGATAAAAGGGTGTTTTTTCACAATACATGTGCTTGTGTTAAAAAAGAAATTCAACAAACACACTTTATTAATTTAAATATTTTTATTTAAAATTTTGAATAAATGGATCCAAATTATATAATATGTATAACTTTATTTTAATTTTAATGGGTAAATTACTTTTCTAGAAAAACCAGTTACCATGGTAAAAAAATTTAATTGAGTATATTTAAACAGGAAGGAATAATGTGATAAAAATGTATTCCTATTCTTTTGATGTAGGTGTGTCTCATCCTAATCAAACCTCACATCTATTATTGATCAATTATGGATGCACTTGAGGTAAGAGAAACATTCCAATAGTTAAAACTTTTGATTATTTTCATGACCGATACTCCTACTCAACTATAAAATGGAAATCACTCCCCTCACTTATTGACACCTATCAATCCATTTGTCTCAACTATACTCATCCCAAATAAATTCCCCAATATAATTAAATATGAAAATATATATGATATAATGAATTCATATGTATAATTATGTTACTAATATCATATTTATTATTTAGATCCATTCTCATACTCAATCCTGAGAGGTGGTATTTGAAAAATGATTCACATCAGCATGCAAGGTGGTAGTATACTATACACAAGAACAATGACTTCTTTTCCAGTTTGGTGAATGAAGTGAAGGATTTTGGTAATTTCATTATCATAACCCATAAATTTCATCATTTTATTAATTATGAGAAAGAAATTTTTATAAAAAAACTCACCCAAATAACCAGTGTGATTGTTGAATAATGTGGGAATAAGGGGATGAAAATAGAGTATATTAAATGTTTTCACAAGGAAAATAAAGTTACTATGATATAAAAATCCATGAAATAATTTAATAATTTTAAGGATGAAATACGAAAATTCCCATAAAAATAAAAAATAATCTAGTTATGACATATATATAATTAAATCCCTACAGATCACTCAATAGAATATTGTAGATTTTGCCTACTATAGAACTAACAAAGAACTCATTAAATATATAATTAGTAACTGATAAATTAACATAGACTCCAACAAAAAATATCAATTCTATAAAGACTATAAATTCATATACTATGTTTTAACAACAAATAGACTATAAAATAAAAATATAAATATCCTAAAAATAGTTAATTAGAAATCCCTATATGATGGTTCATAGTGATAAAGGATAAAAGTTTCTAAAATGAATTTTTTTGTCACACCCTTATCATTTTAAAAATATTCTTCTACTATTCATTGTTTACTCGATCCACTTCCTCCATCATCATAGATGCACACCTTAAAGGTAAGCATGATATCAATATCTCCCTTCATGGTCCTATAGGGTAGTCAATCAATCTTTTTATTATAATTTCCCCTATCAGACCTAAATCATATCCATTTATCATTGTGACTTTAGTTTACCACCTCTATTGATTTTGGGGGATCCTTTGTGGTATATTCAATAGATCTATGTACGAATGGAGTCTTGAGTTTAATTTTCCTAAGTAATTCCCTCTCTCATTAATGGAGGCCATGGAGCAGTCCCCATCCTTGTTAAATTCAAAGGATCTCAAACTCATCCAATGTATCCCACTGGTCATCATGGTTTTAGATTGTCTAGATGGATTATGTTCCTTAAATAATTTACCTTATTTTCATAGGATTGGTTTTTTAGTTTTTCTTTTCTAATGAAAAAATATTAGTTTTTGATCATTTATTATGTGTGGATATTTCAGAGTGGAAATTCAATGTCATTGTGTTTTTTAAATAGATTTATAATTTTTTTAAAGATTACTTATTTTTATATAGAGTGGTAATATGTTTTTTGGGATAAAATCATAATTTTCATTATGGAATTTTTATTATAATCCATCATTTTTGGTATTTTTAAGATTTTATAAGTTTAATGTTAAAAATAACATGTTTTTATTTATTATATATTATTTATTGATACAAATTTGTTTTTCATTGTATTTAATTTAAATATAGATTCAATATTTTATTTTGAAAAATATTATTTTTTTAGTTTGAAGATTGAATTTTAACATTTAAATGATAATTTTTTCATGAAATGTTTTATATATATTTAGAATTTTCCATGTATCAATTTTCGTTTGTGGTATAAATCTGCATTTTTTTATATTTCTACAGTTAATGGGGCCAATTAATTAATCATTTCTGTAGAAAATTATAATAATACGTATATGTATGGAAATCATGTTTGAAAATTATAGTGTAATTTACATAGTATTATTTGGTTCTACTGGATAAAAATTTTATGTTGGGATTGAATTACCTAATATATAATCCCCTAGCCTACATATTTTTGAAAGAACCCAAATATGTATTTTCAAAATATTTACAATTAAATATGAGGGTAGAAATAAATTCTATTTTACCACTGTATAGGATTTTTGGTAGCCTTAAAAATTTTTTTCTAATCAAAACATCAATCGAGGACATGACCAGTCCCTGTCGTGATTCCATATCAAGAGTAAATGAGTGAATGAGCATGATATAGATTTTCAAGCCACCATCTCAATTGAAAATATTCACAACACTATGAATCTAGATTTCAATGGTTATAATGTGCCATTTCTAAGATTAGGTGTATAATGAATAGTGATGAATGATTAATCTACCTACTTTTATTTTGATTACTTCCAATGTGGACTAATTAAATGAATATATGGAAACTATTATGTTTTTTTCAAAGGTGATAAACCAAATAACCATTTCTATCTAAATTTAAGGTGTTCCATGACCCCAAAAATGATAAAAATTAATCCAAAATAATCCATTGAACATTAAGAGGAAGTAGTTACATTATGATGAAAGTGTTCTGAGCATTATATTCAAATTGTTTTATGATTTAAGCTCATGAGTTATATAGAGAAATTAACATGAATAGAGAAAAAATTTTCATTATAACATACAAACAATAATTTTTTAGGAATATGATGACTGGGAAAGGTTAGTTCATATTAAGGCCAACAAATCTGAGGTGTATTTATGATGTTTCAATTGTGTTTGTAAGAAACAGGAAAAAAGGATCATGGTTTTTTCCTGTCAAAAAGAATACCTATTGTTTTGATTTTATTTTTGGTTTGTGAGATCATGTGGTATTGATTTTAATTATTAAATGTGATTGTGAGGGCCTCAAACTTTTTATTTTTTGTGATTTTGTTGTTGATAGGGAATAGATTACGTTTGTTTAAATAATATTTTCAATGATTTCACAATGTTTGTAATCCACGATATCATGGGGGAATTATAATGTCAAATTTTAATTTTGAGAAACATAAAATAATTATTGTGATTTTTAATTCCTGAATTCTAGAAGATTTAGGAAGAAACCAACATTAGTAATGGAAACAATAATTTTTAAAAAATTAAATTGAATTTATAGAAACATGAAATAGTGAATAGACATAATCACACGAGAAGTGAGGAACAATATGTGATTTTTTAAAAATTAAATTTGATAGATAATTTTTTTTAGTGTTGAAACATTATATGAAATGTATTTACAATTTTAAGGCCATAGGAATGTGTTAGATATTAGAATTAAATTGATGGATTAATAATACATCATAATTAAAAAGAACAATAGCCAAAAGTGATGAAAAAGTTTAGAGTTCAGAGTTGAATCATCAGAGAATTCCCCCTTTTCATTCTTTAATTTTCTCATTTTCATCTATTAAATTAATTTATTTCTGCAAATGATATGGCTATTTGATATATTACTACTGGGGGAATTATATTTTACAGTTTTTCAGAAAATTTATACTTCATTAAATTTCATTTTTTGTAGTTTGAATTATTTTTTAAATTTTAAGTGATAACTATATTTTACTAACCATTATTCTATCCATTCCCATGAATAATTAATTTAACGTTTGAAAGATCATAAATTCATTAATTCGAACAATTTTATAATTGATTTTTTATTCGGAAAGCCATGAGTATTAAAAATAATATTTGGCATCTCTCTTTGAAAGAATGAATTAATAATTAAAAATATAAATATTTTTAATGTTATTAAATCTTATTTTACCCTATTCTCACATATTCAATTAGATCAATAATGTTTATCTCCTAAAGATTCTAATATCACTTATTCTATCACATCATTTCCTGTCACATCAATTTTTTATATAAATTAGTTCATTTGTTGTAATTTATATTTTTGGCATGCAACGTCGATGTTGGTTCAATCCAACATCCACTGCACTAGTTTTAGTGTGAATAAAAATATAACCTTTGATCATGATCAATAAAACTTTTATCAATAGATGTGTATTCATTTCCATATCTATGAATTAACACATATCATCATTTTATTATCATCAATGGTCTATCATGACCTTGTATGGTAGAGACTAACATGATCTATATTCTTTTTTTAATTAATCACTTACCATGATTTTGTATCCCTATGGTATATATATACACTAAATTAGAGTTATTTATACATTATTCACCTCTTGGGTAAAATTTCAATTTTGGGTAGTTACAATATTAATGAGTATGTAGTTGTACGATTTATATATTATTTTTTTGTAGATGGATATCCATGATGGAAGGGAACCTTTGACATTAATGGTGTGGATTTCTATCTCAAAATCCCTACATCATTCAACAACATATATATTATAAGGTGATTATTGATTTTCTCTGAATTTAAGTTCTTTATATATTGGTAAAAATTTATTAACAAACTTTTGTGGGGAAAAAATTTATTAGAGGTATATTTTCTTTTTCCATTACCACATTTTATCTTCATACAGGTAGTCTAATCAATATTATTTTAGAAATATCAATTCATTTTTTACCTTATGATATTATTAGTTAAATATAATATTTAGTGTCATATAGTTTCTACATATAGATGTAGAATATCTGGTTCAATTGAGGATCAATAAGTTAAGAAAAACTTTTGGGAACTACTTTAATTATTTATTAGAGGAGTTTTACTATAATTTCATTTTTCAAATAGGATTATTTTTATACATTTTTTTTCAAGAAAATACCAATTAACCTATTTAATTTTTGATTTATCACATGATGTCACCAACATTCTAGGTCATTATGTGAGTCTACATATTCCCATTTTATGATACATAAGGTGAACTTCACTAGATCCTCCTCAATGTAAGTGTGCTTCTGAAGGAGGTGGTTCTAGGGTCCCTCCAAGGTTTTTTAATGTGAATATGAACTTCATAATAGAATAATATTTATGGGTTAACCCTTTGGTCTTCAGATCATTAGGGGACTATGCTAATATTATTTTGATTTTGAGGTACATATCTCCCAAGTAGTTTTATTTTTTGGATATTGATGGTTATGAGGAAATAGAATACCCCCATAAAGAGGCTTGCGAATATAAAAGAAGGTACGATCTATTAAATGGGATATGGTCATTTGAGATGTATCATGATCAATGTTGATTTTTAGGGTATCCACATTCTCTTATCAAAAGGAAAAACAAATCAATGATCACCACACAAACTTTTATAGTGTTATATGATAATTTAAAATTTTAGTGTACTCTATTCAAAAAATATATTTGATTTCATAGATGTTAAATTCATGTACAATATATACTATAATATCACAGTTTATAAAATAATTTGTTTAGAAGAAGAGATTAAAAAAATTCTTCAAAACCCTTAGAGAATCCATTATTCATGTAATCCCAAAGAAAAACCTTTTTTCGTTATTCTAAATAATAACGAGTATGTGTACTTCATCCATAACTTATACAATTAAATCTAAAAAATATGATCTTTTGGCAGTGACATAAATAAATATCTCAACTAAGAGGTGATGGAATTGTAAAATAGGTACTCCTAGTCTGAAATGGGTTACATTAAAGCTTTTATATCAAGAAGAACCCTGATAGATGTCACATTTTATAGGGATAAATACATTTTTCCATAAAAATATATTGGATAATAATGGATTTGGTAATAATTGGTTTAGTTATTATCCCATATTCATGGGATATCCTACTTCCCGAACTCTCCCATTTCCTATATATAAAGGATTTATCAAATCACTATTTGATTGTCATCTATCTTCACATTGTGAAGGAATTTGAATGATTTTCTTGTGGATAAATAGTTCTACTGTTAAATTGATATCATTTTGGTTATTTAGGAGTCCTATATTATCCACTTGGATTTATAATAATTCTTTCTTTAAAAAATATCAGGAGACATCAAATTAAATTCATGTAATGGAGGTTATTTCCTCTTAGATATATAATTCATTATTAATGATCTTAAATCTAAAGAACACAATTTATATATTTTATTTGAAGAGATATGAGAAGAAAATAACATTTTGTTGTTATTTAAAAAATTAAATTTATTTTTAAATAGGATATTAGAGGAGGGAAAAGGCATGAGGGAGGTTTATATTTGTATTACTTAAAGAAGGAGATAAAATGATTTATTTTTAATCATATATAAACAGATAAAATTTCATGAAAAACATGAGCCTGAAACTTGAGGATGGATCATTCACTGGTGATATTCATTTTGATATTACACAAGTATTCTCATTAATCCCAAAAAATCAACAATAGATGTAAGTTCCCCAATGAATGAAATGAATAATGATATAAGTACCCTTGGTCCTAATTTATTACAAATCACTAATGGATTCCATAAATCCTGCTACATGATATATTGAGAGATCATCAAAGTGATCATATTGATTTAGTGAAGTAATACTTTGTTGGTGGCCCTCTACCTCATTACATCTGAGATACACCATTTTTTCTCATACCCAATTGGAAACAATGGATCACATTTAAATAGTTCCATCCTATTTGTCTGTAATTTTTCATTCATAATTCATTAGTAAAATCATGATTTATAAAATGTCTCATATTCATCCATGTATTGTTTAATGGTATAAATATAGATTTCTATAGGTAGGTTAATACAAAATCTTCTAGGACTAATATAAGAAATAATGGAAACTTTTTATTAAAAGTTAACTAGAAAAAAACATTGTAAATATAATTTAAAAAATGGAATAAGATAGGATGTAATAGAATGGGATTTAAAGGTTCATGAGATGCAGTTGATTATTTTAGTTGGTCCGTGACCTTTTCTTCTTCATTTAATCCCCTTCCTGATTCATTTTCTAATTAGATTTTAGTTCAATTTTATCTATTAAACTTGATAAAATCACCAATTAGACATTGTATCACTCAATAGCTTTGTCCTAATTGAATCCATAATTAATTAGAACATCAGGAATATAATTTATAATGTATAGATTATTTATCAGAAATGAAATACTAACATGACGGTATATCTCATATATTTTTTAAATAATACAAGATATATTTTATTAACAGTAGGTACCACTAAATCCGAATCATCTTTGACATATTGAATACTTATTTCATGAGGAGTTACAGGATTGTAATCCTTTTAAATATACACATGACAATTTATAGAAACAACTGATGATTCTGTTCGAATATCATGAAAATATACAGGGGTTTTCCAAATGATGTCTTCCAATTACATACATAGGAGATTCAATATCATCTAGAAATGTGTTAATTCAATATTTCAATGTTATGTTAGAGATAATCATAGGAAAAAATTCTATCATAAAATTTAGGTGTTTAAATTTTGTTAGATAATCATCCTTATCAATGTTTTTATAATATTTTTTACCCTCAAATATTACAAGATATTAATTCTCCCAAGACAATAACATGAAACATAAAAAACATTATTACTATATTCATATGGAACTACCACTTGGAAGGCTTATACTATTGGGTGAGATATGAAAATTATTACTATGTATGTAGAGACATTTTTTCTCCTCATATAAATTGGGTTTACCCTACCATGATGTGCCACAAATTATATAAACATGAACAAATACATGCCTGGATATCACCACACCCAACACCACTTTCTCATTAAAAATTATAATCAAATTAAAAATTGAAATTTTTAAATAAATTTTAAATTTATATTTATAGGGAATAAACACTTAAAAAGTCACTGGTTGACCAAAAAAAGATAGGACCATGTCCAATGATGTTTGAGAGGACCAATACAACCCCAATGCATCAAATAGAAAATTCATAAAGTCAAAACCCTATAATTTAACGAATTTAATTCAATTAAATTTAATATCAATAATAAATTTTCTAGAAAACATTCCTCAATTAAAACTATGAAGGAAGTTGTATGTTCATGATCCTGAGAGTTCCTCTACTAAACATACAAAAAACGCCACATCATTTAGGATGATTCCACCACTAACCATTGGAACATTCCCATATAAAATAATCTAAATAACAAATACTTAGTGGAAATTGAATAAATCTAAAAAATTATTGAGTAATTAAATATCTTACCTCAAATAATGATTTTAAAACCTCAAAACCACGTCTCTTCATGGGTGAACAATGTGAGGGATATTAATGGTGGATCTAATTTAGCATCCATCACCATTAGCATTCCCTTATTAATAATAACTAAGAATAAACCATTTTTTTGGGTCTACCCCTATCATAAAAATTTAAATCTGAACATTTTAATTATGGTTATAGGATTATGGTGAAACACTCCATTTTTAGTGTATCTATATGTCATGGAACACAAGATTGATATGAAACACCGACCGTCAACAAACCACTATTACATAGCCCTAGTCTATATAGTGTGAAAAACCTAAAAAATAAACATGATACCACTAATTCTTATACACACATCATGACACATGTAAATAATAGTAGTGTTATACATCTCTCTTGAACAACCCTCATCGAATACCTCCAAATTTTATTGTGTGATCTCATCAAACTCCTTTATTATAATATAAAAAATTGGGATTGTGGAATAATACCATTAAAAAATGGAAGAATCATATTAAATTATTTAAATATTTAATAAATTTCAACAAATGTCACACAAAACACATTGGGATTGATGTGTGATATATATCCTACAATATATTTCTACAGTATAGTCATGAAAACCCTATTCCATTAGTTATCCAATCACCTGAGAAACCTCCCAATCCTCTTAACACACCTAAAATCCCATCATAGGTTTGTTTCCAATCTCAAATTCTAATTATAGATATGAATTCTTCTCTCACCCAAAATTGAAGACACTATAAGTCAAATTACCACTAAATTTACTACCCTTTATTACATGACTCATTACACTAATAGAAAAAAGATATTTTACATGAAACTTTTACTAGGGAATGAATTCCTATATCTTGTCAAATCCACTGAAAAGTAATTAGTGTGTATAGGAATTAAGGGAGTAACCATTGGGATGTATTTTGTCATATCAAAATCATATAAAAGTGAGTAACCACTGGTAAAATTATATTCCATATATTAAAACATATATCCATATAATAATTGTTTATATTAAATTTTAGGACACTAGTAATGGATTGATATCACTACATGGATACTTCTTGTTGCTAGTAAATCATGTAAAATATATGTATCATGATGTAAATTAAATTATTTATATATTTATATTATCTATTGTTTCACAATATCAAGCCAAATTTCCTTATAAAATGACATCAAAATTTTGTATAATGTATTACTAAAAAATTATTTTTAAATCTATGAGAAACTAAATTCACCATATCAAATGGTGTCAATAGTTTATTTGAATATATTTTTAGACTCTTTTCTTAACAAGTTGAATTATAGTCAAACGATTCTGAAAATTATTTAAATTATTTCAATTACTTTTATATTATTTAATATTTTTATTAAAATTTGAATCATCTTATATTTGATAAGGATAGCTATAAATATCAAATTAAATTGACATCATATATTCATCAAGATTAATGAAATATTTTATAGAATTTATTACTCACGATGATAATTATAGAGTTTAGAGGGAAGGTTTCTTTGATAGAAATGAAATAATTAATATGTAATGTATTTAAAAAAAGATTAATTAGGTGTACTCATTATTCCTTAAAGACATTATTAGATATGGAATATTTCAAAAAATATGTATGTAAACCCCTTTATATGTGAATTAGTTGTGGATAACTATATATTTCATTATTAAAAAATAGAGGAAAACAATTCTGATGATGAATAGTTACTTATATCAAATCATATAAAGATGATGATGATGAATATTATAAATAAAAAAGTTTCTATGATATTTGGAACCAACTATGAGGTTATAATAATTTATTTTATTGTTATATATATATATATATTAATATCCAATTTAGAGACTATGAAATTATGTAATTTCAAATACTCATTATTTATTGAAATTAATAATGAGATTCATACGTATTGAAAAAAATATTGTCTTTTTTGACTAAAATTAAATCCTTGATGTAATCAACGGTTTTATATATCATTATAAACATAAATTTTTTATATAAAAAATAAAAGAAAATTATATTTTTCATATAATATAATTATTATAATAGAATAACGGAATGAAATAATAGGGATTGATGATGAAATTATACATTGAATCATTGAATGTTATGATTAATGTGTAAAGTGGTTTTCTACGATAGTATTCCCATAAATTAGAGAAAGACATATGTAATGAAAAGTAAAAAAATTTTGATGTAATTTATCATTTTGGATACTAGATTATAGGATACAATATGATGGAAATCAATTATTGAAATTGGTGAATTTGTATTCTATTTTACAGGAGATAATTATGATGATCATAGAATCTGATGTGAAATTAAATGAATCAAATTAGATATATTGAGATGGACAGAATTATAGTTACCACATATAACATAAATAAAATTTGATATTGATGATAAAATATGAAATAAATTAATAAAATAATATTTATTTAAATATCATAATGGTTTGATTCACAAATAATAAAGATAATTGTGTTCCTTTATTATTGATATATGATACAAACCAAATATGTGTTGATAGATGACAAGTAGATAAGAAAAAAAATCTCACCAATGCATCTCAGTTGGAAAAATAATATATGAGGTATGATTCCTTAAATATATGAATTTCTATTCATTTAAACTGCCATATACAAAGTTGTTACAAAAAGATGAATATTAAAGGACCAAGGATAAAAAAGGTAGTTTCAATGAAACATTGATGTTGAGAGTATAAGGATGAATAATTTATTATATTTAAAATATATTTATAGAATTAGAAAAAAAGGTATTGCAATGAAATAGTGTCCACTTAATCTTCTAATAGTAATTATTTATCGTAACCAGCATGGATAATAATTAATAAATGATAGACAATAAAAAACATTCCCATAAAAAGTCATATAATATGAAATTATAACATAAAAATTGATAAAAAATATTATGTATTCTTAAAAATAGGAAATGAAATGAAATAAGAATCTCAAATTAATGTGTTAATTAATTTTTTGATATGAAAATAGTTTATCTGAGTAGGAATTAATTTATTTTATAGAAACAATTATTATGAAGGATGAATTTCAGATGGAATATAACATTAGATGTCTATATGGGGGATCAAAATAAATTAAATGATGATAAAAAACCAATAGTGTAGTGTTATAAAGTTAAATATAAAATTAAAAAATGATTATACAAATGTTTTTTCATTAACGGATCTACAAATAATTTACAGAAAGCCTCTGATTGATATTGAATTATACGACTTGAATTATTTTCTCATGACCAAAAATATTCTATAATTGAGAAGACTATGTAACTATTCATGTTTCAAATTATGTTGAAAAATTATTACTTTTATAATTGTATATGTTATTAATTTAATTATATTGTCGGTGGGGTGAAAATAATGTAAACAGTTTATAATTTGGAATTATATAACATGTATTATAACATAATGGTGTAGAATATGTATTGAATAATTTAAAAAATAATACTTATACATTTTATTATAAATTATTTTCGAATTATGTGTTAATAATAATCATAAAATGTGTAATGCACTTGCATTACATTTTATTATAATATATCAGTAATTAGGTAGAAATATGTAATAATATAAATATAAAATATCATTCAATGAAAAAATAAAATTTATATGTAAGTATTATTTTTAATAAGTTTTTGAAACATTATTTAACTAAAGGGGTGGTAATCTCATGATGATTATCATTATATTTTATGCATTAAAAATTAAAATTATTCAACAGTTCATAATAGCTAGATTTAAATAAATCATGTAATATTATGATAAGAAAAAAAATATTTCAAATGAAATAAATATTATTTAGTAGTGGGTAGTTCTTAAAGATATATTTTTTTCATGTTTACACATTAATGGTTTTTTTGGAATTGTGATTAATGATATTTAGGGAGTTATCCTTTTTAGAATAAAATTTAATTTTTTAATTTCAGATGAATTTATGTGAGATAATTGAATAACATATATGTTAATAATATTTTATCTTTATTTGTTATCTATTATTAAATTTTTTAGGCTTATATGGGTTTTTTAATTCTCATAAAAGATTTAAATTCACTACATAAATAATACTAAATATTCATAATTGTTTTTATGGGGCACACATAAATGTTATGTTATATATAGTTTAATTTTTAATTCTTGTGAAATAAAGGATTTAGTGGAAAATAAATATTTTTTTTCATTCGAGGGGATACTTTAATTATATGGGGATTAATATTGAGAAAAATATTATATATGAACTCATAGAATCATAAATAATGTTTTATTGAATAAATATTTTAATTATTACAATAATATTTTATGTGGAATGTTTTTGAACCCAATGATTGTATGTGTTGGATTTTATTATCCCCCATAATATATGATTTTAACAAATCTAATGAATAAGGAAATAATGTAAATTGACATGAAAATGAAGGAGATAAATATCAGAAATGATAAATAATAGAATCATCATGGTTTATGAAATCATAACATGTCATGACGTTGGCTTTGTGTGGAATAGAAATATGCTTGTTATTGATAAATTAAGGGTCATGTGATGAATTTCATGTAATTTATTAAAGGAAATTTACATGTGAATATATTAAATTCTCAAATGTTTCCATCGAAATAGGAAAAAGGATACATAGATTGTGTATGGATTTGATAAATTAATTTTAATGGAAAAAATCTTGAGATCCACCTAGGATTTCTATGTTAAATTGATGGATATTGATTATATAGTAAAGGTGAATCAAAATAAATATTTTTCATATATGGTTTTCTTAAGGAAGGCCATATCTCATCATTCAATGATCATTCATGTTATAAATTATTTATTTCTAATATATATATATATATTATGCATATATTATAAAAGGTTTTTTAATAGTTCTCCAAAAAATTAGAATATCTCAGTGAAAATGCATGATTTTTCAAAAATGAAAGATAGTTTAAGAAGAATATTTAAAGGATATTATTGATATATTATTACAATTATTATTGAGTTCATTGATCTAAAATTGTTATTCGTTTTAATAACATTATAAGGTTGAGTAAAACCAATAACTTTATAATCCCCCTACCATTTTAATTAATATATATGGAAACTAACCATGATATAACAATAATTTAGTGATGATATAGATAATAATTATGGAATAATGGATTATAAATTATAAAATGACATGATTATTTTTAAATAAACTTATCCCTGATGTTATATAATAAAAACAAATAATGTTACACACTTAAAATATAATATAGATTATTTATTAAATTAAAACGATTTCATTCAATGATATGAACGATGCAAACAAATTAAAAATATATAATGATACAAATAAAGAAAAATTTTATCATCATAATATATAAATAATGTAGAAAAATAACATGAACAACATCATTAAATGTTTCACTCCCTCATAATGTCTACCCAATACATAGATATCTATAACGTGTAAGTTGAGCCTTGGATGGATATAAATAATCATTTTAGATCTCCCTGTGATGATCAGGGGCCCTATGACATATCAGGAGACTGAAGGATTGTCTTTTCATCTCTAAAATGAAAAAATATATACAGATGGACGAACTCCACATATGATGTTCTGAAGGATCAAATTTATAGGAAAACGATGAGGTTATTTTTTAATAGTGTTTTTGTAATTCCACTTCAGAATAAGATTTTAGGAAGGATACTATTATATCTAAAAATAAATAAAACTAAAAAATGTTATAATATTTTCTTCATTTTATACCAAAATATATTTTGTTTAAATTGTATTGATATATTAAGATATACAAAAAAAATAAAAAACATCCCACTTGAGAGGGAATAATTTTGAATTTATTTATGATAACAACATTTGGGTCTTAAAAAGGAAGATATATAAAAATTTATATTACAAATACATCAAAACCACTTATTTATGGACATATACTCCTTAATTTTTCCTAATTATATTATTTTATCTTCTGATATGTAATTTTTAACTGATTAAACCACGTTGTATTTTTTGTAGTTAGTCATATTTTATTAAAGATCCATAAATACTATCCTAACAACCTCCACCTTCCATAAAAAATGGAAAAAGTGAAAGTTATAATTTTATTAAAAATATTAAATTATATAAAAAGGAAAAATCAAATATTTAGATTATTATTATATTTGAAAATTATTACCTAAATGTTGTAATAAAATAATATTGTAATGGTAGAAAAGAATGAAGAATCATTGTTTCTTCACATCCCCATACCAAAACAATTTCACTCATTAAAAAATTATCATTAAAAAATAAAAATATTTGAATAGAAATAGTGCATGTTTTATAAAAATTTATGATACAGATCAAATAAAATACAAGGTATCAATGTGTGAAAAATAAAAAACATACTAATGGATCTGTCTTAATATGCATGAAAAAAGTGTTTGACTGATTTTATTATAATATTATTAAATGATTTGAATGATAAAAATACCTTATATGGTATATATGAGTCAAAACTCTACTAAATCTATCTAAATGATTGATATAATTATATCATACCTTAACTAGACATTAAATTTAGTAAATATTGGTTAATTTAAAACATTTCCTCTACCATTTTCCTATCAAACTTGTAGGATCTTAACATTTACCATAATTGTTTTTGTATTCACCAACATAATTATTCAGAAATGTTACAAAAATATCTTTCAACAAATATTATTTGTTTTATTTTTATTGGGGTTTTAATTTATTTTATGATAGATTATTTAAAAATAATAATATGTATCAAGAATACTTCAACCCGATAATGTTAAAAATTTTGTTAGATATTAAATATATTTATGGGAAAAAATACCTCAAAATATTACTTAATTGAACATAAATTATATTTACCTTTTATTACGTATAAAATATTCATATTTCACGAAAGTAGATCATGATGTTTAAATATGTAAAATGATATTATTGACCTATAAAATTTTAAATGAATTATGTCATAATTTCAAGTGTTTCATAATGATAAAATAATTCATATAATTCAGAAAAATTCATTTTAAAAAAACAATTCGTAAAATTATAATTCATTTTCAGACTCACAAGATAATAAGGAAATAAATTGACATTAAATATATAAATAATATCTTCAAAATATAAATTTAAAATTTATGTTTTTTAATTTCCTTATGATGGAATGATATATAAGTATTGTGTCTTTAAATATACTAAAAATTATTAAAAAATATCAAAAATAATGAAAAAAAAATTTCAATTATTTTTTTCTTTTTTACATAGAAGATTATTATCCAAAACAATAAATAATCTCTATACTCAACTAAAATATAATGTGTATCTAGTTAAATTATAATAAATAAATTATACGATATGGAAGGAAATGACATAGTGGTGTTATGGATGAGTTTCCTCTTAAACGTGGATCTCCTCCACTGGGTGAAACGAATGGACATTATATAATTTCACTAGATAATTCATTATGATAGTAGATGTATAATTATTTTAATTATTATTTACATGCTTAACCCAAAAGAATATAAAATAAAAATATTTTACAAATTATATAAATTTGAATGAATTATTCAATGTTAAATCTGTATCAATAAATTTTTTTTATGGACCTTATCATAATTATTTAATAAATGGTTAATATCATTGTAGTCAATAGAGGATTTGGTTCTATACTTATATAATCATGATATCCCATGTGTTTCTAAACATATTTACTAATGACCCTTAAATGTAATACTCTTTAAGAAACTATTGCAGAAAACGTAATATTTTATTTTTTATAGTTTGATAAGAACAATGCATGGTCTCAAAATTGAAGTGAAAATTGTTTAGAAATTTAATCCAATATGGTGACATATAAATATGTGTTTTTAAAAATATTATGTCATGCCCATAAAACGTCCTCAAGACTATGACTTTAATAAAAACTATTGGATAATAATTTATATGTTTTTTATTTTTCCTTCTTTATTAAACAAAACATATTAACTACTATTTTGGGGGTGATATTCAAGGTAAAAACGATTCCCAAACTAATATTCATAAAAAATCGGTTGCATTGTTTAGTTTTAGAAATGATAACCTTCGATAGTAATGACAAATATAATAATTATAAACACAATAACTATTTGGGTTCAAAAAATTAAAAATTTATCATAGAAAACTGAATAATTATTGGACATGATGTTTGCTAATTTTTATATATAACCATGTATACGAAGAATATAAATTCTAATTATATTTTTTGAAATGATACATTTTTTGAATAGTGAAAAAATTAGAATATAAGTTTCAAACAACATTTTCATAAAATATTTCATAAGCATAAATTAAAATATTAATAGATTTTAAACAAAAAAAAAATCAGTTATATATCAATTAATCTAATATAGGTCATTATAATCATTTTTATTATAAATGATTATACAAAAAAATTGTAAACATTTGAATATTTTCACATTCAAAACCATCATTCTCATCTTGTATGATAGATTTATTTTAAATTAAATTGTTCTACTTTTTGGAATTAATTTTAAGAAATTGATTCCATAATGTGAATGATTATAAATCATTGTATCAAATAATATCAACATAAATTTTTTCCATAATGATTACTGAAACAATAAAAATAAAATACCATGATTAAGTTAAAAACATGTTTATTGGGGGGAGGGGGGGTTAAACCAAATATGTAAAACATAAAATGAAAAAAAACATGTAAAAAACCTATTGTAGGACCATATTTCAAACCCTATCAACTTATTATTTGTTTTTACATGTTATTAGGAAACAATTCAATGAAAGTGGCCTCTATAATAAGTTATTTAATGAAAAAGACAAAAAAGAACATTGAATTCCTTTAATATCTATAAATCCTAAGACAGGGAAACCATCATAGGAATGATTATAAATATTAATTTAAAATTTTTTTTATCTTGATAAATTTTTTTATCTTTTTATTGATGAATTAATATAAATTGTTTATTAATAAATTATAACGTACAAATTATTTAGTTTATAATTAATTATAATAAATCATTGTAATAATATTATATCTGAGGAATATTTTTTTAATTATTGAGGTAAACTAATTTTTTAAATTATTATTTCAAGTTGTATTTGTGTGAACATAATATACTTTAATACCATAATAATATTCATATTTTTTTATTAATTTAATTTACTAATGTCATGTTTTACATTAATGTTAGCTTATATTAAATTTATTTTATTAAATGATTTAAAACTTCCCAAAAAAAATATTTAACAAAAGAGATTTAAAAATTTATAATAAATATCCAATATGTTTAATTTATGTACTATTGTTTCTTTCAAAATGAATATATTGATAGAAAAATAGTAAAAACTATATTTGAGTGGTTATGGTTAAAATGTTATTTTTTCACGTTACATGTGTTACTATTAAAACTAATTATCATCACACATAAGATTTTAATAGGATAAATGTTATTTAATATTTGTAATTATGGGGTCCAAATTAAATTAAAGGTATAACATTAATTTAATCGTAATGGCTAAATTAGATAGGATTAAAAAACAAGTTACCATTTAAAAAAATGGTTAAATTGTGTAAACCTAAATACTAAGGAATAAGATGATAAAAAAATGTTTTTTGTGTTAGAGGATATTACTGAAAACATATACCCGGATCAAAATTATTGATCCAATTTTTAGGAAAATGAGTTATGTGATACATCCAAATTGTGATTACTTTTGTGTATTTGTTAAAACGCCACTCATACACAACTTTAAAATGGAACTCACTCACCTCACTTCGTGAAACCTTTCATGCCATTTTAATTTAACAAATCTATCAAAAATAAATTACATAATTCCCTCCACTTATCCTATAATCCTTAATTTGGGCTATAAATCAATCCTTTGAGGGATTTTGTGCAATCATTACAAGGATACCTGATGAATAGGCAATTTTATTCAATGAGAATCTTTTTCTAAATTCTCAATCAACCTAATAAAATTATTATTAAAAAAATGGATTATTAAATTATATTTAATACATTTAATTTTATGTTTTTTTAATAATGTGATGTCCTAAAATCATCTCCAGTTTCTCCATATGGGTTTTGAATTCTGTGTTTGTGTGAATATATGACTAAAGCCTCACAAATTGATGTAATCTTCTTTTCTATTTCCATCATTAATGGTTGGGTATGTTGATGTATCTAATGTATATATAATATATATATTTATAATATTAATATAAATTTAATCACTATATGACATTAATATTTCTACCTTCCATTTAATAAGAGATTTGATATTGTCAATCATGTGTAAAGCTGATTACTACCACATGATGAAATGTGATTTGGTTTTCACAAATGATTATCATGGAATATGATAAAGAAATATTTATTGATTATGCGAGATAGAAATTACACTTTTATGATATTCATAATATTTTATTCATTATTGAAATGTTTTATATAATTTTATTTTTTAACACTTAAAAGATTACAACATCATTTTTGACCATGTGGCCTAAAACATTAATGAAGCAATGTGACTTTGTATTCATCACTACACCAAATTTATGATAAATATAATTATAAATAAATAGGTAATATTTTATATAATATTTTATTATAACTATGTAACGATAAAATATTAATTAAACCATTTTTATACTAATCATATAAAAATGAAATCATGCATATGTATGTCCTACCGTCTCCATAATCACAACATATTTATTTTTTTCATAATCAGAGTTCATCATTTTTTAAAGAAATAATATATTTATAAATATTATAATTATTTGATGATTATTATTATATATATGAAATAACTATATAATTTTCACAAGAAATAGATCATTTAGTTCAAAACATACAGGGGAAACCAACTCAATTAACACCAAAATCAATGAAAAAATTAATGGTTATTAATTAAAGGTTGATATGATGTTTTAAAAGGATCATTAATGATATTTAAAAGTATTCATATGTTTCTATAATAAGTTATTGACATGGGTAAAACAACAATTCATGATGTTATATAACTTTCAACCAAAAGGAGGCATGAGTTAAGGGGCATCGTCAAAATTTACATTCAATTGATACTTACTTGTTGTAATGCACCAATTCAATTTTATGTTTTGTATATATTTCCACATTCACTTGAAATATTGTGGTTAATTCATACTACATTGTATTCTATGTTTCAATTTTAATTACTCCATCTAATGGGATGTGACTTTAAAATTAAAACTTTGTTAAAGATTTTGTGGAATATATATTTCTTTGATTATTTTTATCATTATCTTATTAATCACATTCATTTAATAATTATTTATTAGAAATTTAATCTATCTTAAATATAATTTTATATGAGTGTAGATATTATTTTTTCCTAAATTGTATACATATTTTTAAATATATTGTTTACATTGAATTTTTTTAACTAACATGGGAAATGATTATAAATATGACTATTTTAAACAATAAAGATATTTTATGATCAGAAATATTGATTTAATTATTTAATTATTTATTTCATATTTGAGAAAAAATTTAGACTTGATTTCATGAGTGATTCCAATCCTTTTATATCCCCTCAATGTGGTGGAATGTCTCTTGAGAAAAGTTAATAAGACAAATTAAACATGATGTTACATGTGGGTTAAACAATATCGTGAATGGTCTTTTCTATATTTGTATCGTGAGCATGAGACATGATGTATACTAATTAATAATTTCCATTATTAAATGTTTATTTATTATTACCCAACATCCTGTCATTGTGTTATTGTATTTGGATGCATTTCATTTATAGTTTATTGATGAAAAGGCATTTGTTTTATATTATTTACCTATATATGTTGATTATTCTTTTTGAGGTTATTTAAATGGAATATTAGGGCACATACATACCTTGTCATCCAGAATATGTTTATTTATTATTAATAGCTTCCACTTAACTTATCCCATAATGATCATTTTTTACCAAACTTATTTTTTCCTTTCCCCCGGATATGAAAATGAATTCATGGAATGAGAATCATGGATGTGATGTTTTTAATTATGTTATGTTTTATATTATATTACTAATAAAAAAGTTTTTTCTCTATATATCTAGTTATAAAAAACTAATAATCTAATTGATCATTCTAGATTATACCAATTTTAATTATTCCTTAGAAATAAGGAACGATTATGGCCTCATGTTATAGGGGTCTAGATCATTGTAGTTATTATCAATGGATTTTTATTAGAAACATAGGAAATTGGATTGATAAAAACTTATATTAAAGAACATAAACCTAAGAAAAAAGTTGTTGATAATAATAAAGGAACATATTAAGGATTTATCAAAGTAAATATTATGTAGTTTTCCAATAAATAGATTTATCTCATGAAACTACACGTGAAAATAGATTTGTATTATAGGTACCTTAGTGTAAAAAATTTAAAAAAATTAAACTCATTCATGACATTAGAATTACCTAGTACATGTAAATGACCCTTACTACACACATATTTTTAATTTACTGGGGGATATACATAGGATTATTTTAATTATATTTATAATGAAATATGAATAATTTCAATTTAAATATATCCCCAATGAAACCATGCTTAAAATTATGAGTTAAGATTATATTTTGTATTTTATTGGTTTTGGGATTGTACATTAAGATTTAAAATTCATAACTTTTGATTTAATAAATTATATTCACTTTTTTTAAAAAAAGTCTCCTAGATGTAAGAAGGGTATGAATACTAATTTCTTATTTAAGGATTTCCCCACTTAGGAAGCCAATACAACAATTATTATAATTGATCATGTTGTGGATTAGTTAGGGAAGAATAATTAGGTTAGAAAAAATAATATTCAATTGGGGGAGAAACCTATTAAATAATGTGAGTCTCCTATATTTGACAACATTATGTGTTAGAGTCCCAAATCATTTAGTAGCACTATTGGCCCAACAAAAGCTAATAAATTGATTATGTCTCTAGAGAAGATATTTATTGAATTTGGATGTGGTGAAAATTAAATGGTTGTAGTCATTGTGTGATGTCTTAATGGCGATACTAATCCACGGTGTTCATTGATCCAGAATTCTATGGAGGAAGATGAAATAAAACTCAGGGAATGGGTATATTTTAAGGATGAATTCTACGAAAAATATTTTACCTGTGATAAAAAACCCTAAAAGAAGAGATTGTTTCTTACCATGATTAAAAACCGAAAATAAATTTATAATAAGCACGAGAAAAATATTAAAATGATATTTAGTTATGAAATATATTACATTTAAAACATGGAGTTTCATATTAACTACTCATTTGAAGGTCATAAGCTAGGTACTTGAAGGGTGATGGTATCTCAATCATTTTCATCATATGGTGAAACAAATTTATATGATATAAATATAGAGAAATAATTCTCCAAGAATTAAAACATCTAAATTATGGAAGGTGATATGGGGATAAAATATTAAAAAATTGATAATTGGATAATGTGAATGAAGTATCTTACCACATTTGATAACTATGTAATGAATCACCTTTAGATATTCTTGAAGGAATTGGGAGTTTATTATAACTTCATAGAAAAGGGACAATAGGGATAAAATTACACGGGAATAAAGAAAAAACAATTATCCAGTGTTCCTACATGAGAATATGGGGAACAATGAAAATTAATAATAAAATCATTTATAGAACATACCTCTAAATAAAGGAAGTGATCAAGGTTATGATTTTACTACTGATAAAATATATGTGGAATTATTATTGTAGACATGTTTTCCAATCCTAGAAATATGATCTAAATTTATTTTTTATGTTATTATAGTTATATTAATTATGAAACAGATAAATATTATATATTGGTAATTTTTTGATAAATATTTCAAAGCTTATGTCAAATGGAATCAATAACCATGAAAAATGATTTAGATGACTCTTGATATTATTGGAAGGCAAACGATTAAGGTAATGATATCCCTTTACATGTTCATGATATTGAGATAATGATATTGGGATAATGTTATGATTGAAATTGACATAGTATATTAGATATTACTAAATACCTTTTAACAGATTAATGATTAATTGAAAAAGTAGTTTTTATGGATTCTATAACATTTTCAAAATTTAGTAATATATGTATTGATGAAAGATGAGTATGAAGGATTTAAATAATTTCGGTAGATGTGGTGTAGGGTGGGACTAAACTTAATATTAATTTTTATTATAGGTCAATGCGGGTTGATCATATGTGGGTCCGTGAAAAGGAAGGATGGGCACATTAAGGTCCATGCATATAGATAGGATTGAATATTAAAAAATTACAATGTCTACTTCTTTACCAGTTTTTTATTTTAATAATATGTCATTATTAAAGTATGACATATGATTTCACATTGTAATGGTCATATTGGTTCACCATTAATTCACATGTGAATTTAAAATAGTTTTATATCTATTATATTAATATTATTTAATAATAGTTATTTTTTAAATATTTACTAGATTCACATTGGGTGTCATCACACGTCCTAAAAAATTAAATAACCATTACCCCTATCCACAACACATGGTTTATATTTTAGAAGAGTTAATATAATAAAAATGTTTTTCATCTTATTAATATTATAAATAGAATAGAAAAGGACCTCATGGGAACCCTGATAGCCTCCTCTAAATCTTTGGTTATCTGAAGAATCATCATTTATTCACATATAAAGCTGCATGAATCACCCAAAAACCATCATAACCATTTATCTCCTTTAACCAATAAGTTATATATTGTGCATCAAAATAGTTATACACCACATAAACAACACCATATTCCTCTAATAAAAATTGTAAAATGTTTAAGAACATCCCTTAAAACTATAATTATTTTAAATTCATACTTCTCCCAACAAGTATCATTATGAATGAGAAAAAATATAATATTTAAATAATTATAATTACTGTATTATTATAAATTCTTTCACGACTGTAGTGTCATGAACCAGCCCGAGTCGACCCTGAACCGGTCACCAAGGCCATCCCGTGACATGTCCCGAGAGGTGTTCCTGATCCTCCCGGGATGGTGACAAGAACAAGGGGCATCAATAGAGTACACAAGGGAACGATTTAGCCCATATATAAACAATCAAACAAATAGCGAAAATAAATGGACAACCCGAAATGAATTTATATAAAAATTGAACTAAATATTATTTATACAGGAAACTAAAATTAGAACAAAACCAACAACTCAACTGAACAATCCTGTTGAACAACTAACTCCATGTGACACTTCTGGTCACTCTCCAACACAATGATAATATTTCTCCCAAGGTGATCGAACTAAAGATGAGACATGCATAAGGGCTAAAAAAATAAGAAGACTATAGGCGTGAGTATTAAAACTCAGTAGGTTAGCCCGATATTCTATTCCCAATGCACATTCCTTTAAAATAATAGAAACATCAATTTATAGATTTAAATTCAGGATTTTAATGTATGTTTTTCAAATGAGGTTCCATGCTATAATAATTATCAGACAAAAACATGCATGTTTAATAAACAAAAAATCAAATATCAATTCTTTTCAAAGAGGAGAAACTTCAAAATGAAAATAGTTTTCAAGAGGGTTAATTTAAAGAATGTTAGCATTAAAATAAATAACACATACTACTGAATTTACCAACCAAACACATTGTATGCCGACGGTGCGTACAAAATAGCCAATGAGCACTAGTCACAGGAATACCCATAGGCACTAGTTAGTTGTGAGCCCCATGTACCTCGTATCTCGCTGAAAGTAACGATAATAAATATCTGTTCTCATGCATGAGACACTAGTAGGGAACATACCCAGAACCTAGTGGTCCCAAATCATCATCATCATCATAGTTTAGTTAGTGTTGTCATCATCAAACTTTCAATGTGAAACAGGGGCCAACACCCACAGAATCACTGTCATACTAGTACACATCCGCCCACCTAGATACCCGAGATTCCCTTTAGTTCTCAATCAAGTTACACATATTATCAAATAAACATTTAATAACCACATTCCATTCCAAAACCATAAAAAAACAAACAGCCCATAATCTCACTTCACGTTTCTTACACTAATCAATGAACCGCTAAATATTTTGGTAAAACAATTTCATGATGTGTATTGAGGCTTTGCACATAAAACTCTTTCAAAAATCACTCTTTCAATTATAAGAACACATCAAAAACAAACCAAATCATATTTGTCAGCCCAATAAACATTTAATAAAATCATTTAATGGACCATAAAACAATCCAAATTTTAGAACATGTTATATAAAAGTAAAACAATACTTCATTTCTAGGAAATGCAAAACGGGCCTTTAAAAATTTTCTCAAAACTACCCATTAATGAAGGTATGATTTTTAATTTTATTAAGGATATTTATAAACATCATTTACAGAAGCAAACTGCATTCATAAATCTCTTATAATACTCAGGTTACATATTCAAAACACAACCATTTTCATAAAGATGTGAAATGGTCCATTTTTGGGCAACTCGGGCCAAAATTTGTTGTAAATCAAAACCCACTTGTTTGAAAAAACAAATCCAAATTGGAAATCAATATAAGTACCCAAAAATACCAATTATAATTCTTCCAATTCCTTTAAAAATCCAATCAAATAACTTTTAAATCACACATCACACATAAAAGCCAACCGGGCAATTTACCGAACACATGTCATGCCCTTTTTAAACAAAACAATTTATTTTATGTACTTGAAATGGAATAAAACACCAATTAAATGTCATATTTTCATTCAATATACTGTAACACGTTAAAATTACCATGAACCAGATTATGAACGTCACAAAATATTTTCAAAATATAATGGAACA
This sequence comes from Viscum album, assembly GCA_963277665.1. Classification (NCBI taxonomy): domain Eukaryota; kingdom Viridiplantae; phylum Streptophyta; class Magnoliopsida; order Santalales; family Viscaceae; genus Viscum; species Viscum album. Next base: position 2,077,985,139 of record OY728152.1, on the reverse strand, counting down.
TTTTAACAAACACTTGTTGAGCACTTTCATGACAAAACAACACTACCTTTCACATAACAGTGATTAAACAACAACTTTGCACACCAATAAAATTATAAAAAGGATTAAAAACAATAATAATCATTTATATCAGTATATTATAATATTAAAATGATGAAACTTCTATGATAAAGGCATGTGCAAGGGATATCCTACCTCAAATCTTTGGCGTAATTGAAACGCACACCCGAAATCACCCGCCGCGGGTTTATCAACCATAAAACTATAAATATAAGACCTAAACAAACAGAAACCCCATAAAAAACATTTTATAACAAAACCTTAGGTCGATCAAGACTAGGTAACAATATAAAACCAACAAATAATTAAAGGAGGGGGGAGAGGAAGAAGAAAGGAGAAGGAATCTCACCTTTCATCCTAGAAAACTCTTCGTCTTACATTATATATGAAGCCCTAGAGAAAAGGTAATGGCTTGAAATTCTAGGAGAGACTCATAAGGTCTGGACGAACCAGAGGAAGAATATTGGTGGCTATAAGAATACGAATTGAATGAGTTATGGGTGAAACAATTTACCTTCTCAATTCTGGACGTTTTGAGGAAACCAGAGAAAATTCGCCCTAATACGCGACCCATATGAGCTCCAAAGAGGTAAAATCGATTATGGGGGTTAGGCTACGGTTATTGGGTTCTAGGGGGTGGTGGAATCACCGAAAAATAGTAAAAAATGAAAAAGATTTAAATGAAATGACTTATTTTTTTAAAAACCGGAAATGGGCCCATGGTCTGGCCCAATACCTAAATAAGTAACCCAACTTCACCCAGCTTATGAATTTTTAATGGGTCCCAAAGGATAAATAAATTTTAATATATCAGTATAGGACAAGTGGGAAGTTTAATGGGTGAAAAAGGATGAAAAAAAAAATAGTTATAAAAGAAAGAAATTCAGTTTTTAAAACTGGGAATGGGCTCACGGTTGGCCCAAACCATGAAGTAACCACCCTTTCTTCAAAAACACCTCAACATGCAATGGGGATCCCAAATTATGGTGGTTAGACATATATGAAACATAAAAACTCAATATTAATATCATAAAATACCCATGAAAAGGATCAGGATTTCTAATGGGCCGGATCAATACAAAGACAGAAAAAAGAACGGTGTGTGACAATTCTCCCCACCATTAATGCTTTCCGCCCAGGAAAGCCAGAACACTTCCCGACTGAAAAAAACAACACATATGGATTCTAGAATGTACTACCCACCATTTAGAATCTACTAGAACTAGAAATGTTCTTAGGATGAAAATCCAGGAGACCCATGGTGGGTCTCCCCACCATTAGAAACCAACTAGCAACGAACAGACAAGAATTGAACATGAGTTAGAGTTGGGACTCACTCACACAAACCCAAAAAAAACCCTCCTACAAAAACCTACTATACCATGTTAATAGAGTTACAACATTAACATATATACCATCCACTCCTGAATGGAGGGGAAAATAACTTGGTCGACACATTCATCACAATTCTGGACCCCCGTCACTTGGGGATGGGAGGGAAGGGGACCCAATAATTTGGCCACTAAAACAAAAAAAGAAACAAAGAAACTACCCAACAAAGACTGCACCTGATTTTTATAGGCGGTCTACACAGGGACATTGATTGAAAACCCACATCCATAAAAGAATAACCATAGACACTGTGTGAGGGGTTAAGTCCACCACGCTTGTTGCGACAAAGGGAAATTCATAGAAATGAGGAACCAAAACATTGACATAGTAACTAAATTACAAAAACAGAGGAGTATGGGTCCTAATATAGCAATCCACACCTCTGTTGATTTCTTTATTGCATGAAAAGCTTCACTCCGAGGCTTATGGCTGGATCCCTAATTCTTGATGCATTTGCTGCACCGCAGTCAGGTGATAAGGATCACACCACTCAAAAAAACCACAATTGATCACCAAACAATAACTTTCATCTAAATAGGAACTCATATATACATATCAAAATTCTATCTCACTCCAAACGAGGGGAAGAATGGACAAGGAATACGACGAAACACATCAACATCACAGAACACAACTACTCTGTCCAAAAGAATTATCATGACATAGATGCACTTTTAATAGATCCCAAACAGCTCTCTATTCCAACAAAAAAGTTGACGCATCATCAAAAGAGGTGGATTTAAAATTTGAAAGGAATCCTTAGGTTGATCAGCAGGAAGGATTTCCAACGAAGAACTATCCATGGCCACATCACAACATCAAACACATTTTTAGAATCCCAATTAAAATTACTCCCAAACCGAGCCACCAACAAGATCTCATCACTAGATAGAACAAGAGTATGAATTCTAGATCACATGGAAGCTAACCAAATAAACAACTCTTCTAAGACATAGAAAAATCAAGCCACATAACCATTGTTTTTAAAAAAAACCACAATTTTCAGCTCAAAACAATTTTGAAAAATCAAACTAACTTGGTGGGTTTCCACATTCACCAATGGTGTTTCATCAAGTCTCACCCACATGCACATTTCCATGACACCCCTGGCACCCAACCACCACAACATATAGCCATTACTTCCAGATATAAATAAAACCATGCTTGTGAGCACCCATGAAAACACCAAAGGCTATAATTAAACATCATAATTCAAAAAAACCAATTTACCTTCAAAAGGAACACGAACCACCAAGTCAAAAAAATTTCATGTTTCACAAAAAAACCACAATTAATTAAGAACCATTTTCTTGAAAACCTACCCCTTTTCATTTTTAAAAACTTTTTAAATAACCAAGACACACCAAACAACCACTTCCCATTATTTTTAAAAAAAATCAGCAATGTATATTTTCATAATCCGAGGTCCATTGAGACCAATACTGTTTGTAGAAAAACACCAACCGATCAAAACCAATTGCCAAAACTAATTTATCCAATTCAAAAACTTTTTAACATCCTAAAATACTCCATTTAAAAAAAATATCCAGAATCACTTTAAAATGATTCAAAATTTCAAAACATTTTATTTCAACAAACCACAAGTTTCGATTATGGATAATCCAATCCCTTTACATCATTTCTGCTTCCCTCAATTTTTTTCACAAAAACACAACCTTCCAAAACCATTATTATATTTAATTACTGAAAACCCCCTTTTTCACTTTTCAAAATCTAATCCTTACATTAAAACCCATTTCCACAATTCTCACACAAGGATTTTAAAAACAAAAATTCAGAATTCAAGAAAGGTTCACGATACCCAAAAAACGAGAACTAGTGTCGGTGGGTGACTTGACCATATGGTTGGCGTCCATATGAAAAACACAACACCAACACAAAGAGACTTATTAGGACCATTACCCAGCTCCACATGGCTTGCCAGGCCCTGTGAGATCACGAAGGACATTGGTCAGACTCCCCTTGTTATATCCCAATACCAAACAATCAACTAGATCAAATGACACTAATAAAACTGGACTCCCATGGAAACCCGAGGATTAGAACAAGAAAGAGTTCGCGACGCTCTTCTTGCACTTACCCCTCAAGTCCCAACAATCCTACTCCATCTACCATGACATCCCAAAATTAACAAGGGTGCTCTAAAAAGAAAGTTCTGCTAAGAGCCAACCTCCTTTAATACCATTTTGTCACGAACCAGCCCGAGTCGACCCTGAACCGGTCACCCAGGCCAGCCCGTGACAAGTCCCGAGAGGCGTTCCTGATCCTTCCGGGATGGTGACAAGCACAAAGGTCATCAATAGAGTACACAAGGGAACGATTTGGCCCATATATAAACAATCAAACAAACAATGAAAATAAATGGATAGCCCCAAATGAATTTATATAAAAATTGAACTAAATATTATTTGTACAATAAACTAAAATTAGAACAAAACCAACAACTCAACTAAACAATCCTGATGAACAAATCACTCCATGTGACACTTCTGGTCACTCTCCAACACAATGATAAAATTTCGCCCAAGGTGATCGAACTAAATATGAATCCTTCACAAGGGCTAAAAAAAGAAGAAGACTATAGGTGTGAGTATTAAAACTCAGTAGGTTATCCCGATATTCTATTCCCAAACCACATTTCGTTAAAATAAAAGAAACATAAATTTATAGTTTTAAATTCAAGATTTGAAAGTATGTTTTTCAAATGAGGTTCCATGCTATAATAATTAACAGACAAAAACAGGCATGTTTAATAAACAAAAAATCAAGTAACAATTCTTTTCAAAGAGGTGAAACTTTAAAATGAAAATAGTTTTCAAGAGGGATAATTTAAATATTTTTAACATTCAAATAAATAACACATAATACAGAATTTACCAACCAAACACACCTTATGCCAATGGTGAGTACAAAATAGCCAATGAGCACTAGTCATGGGAATACCCCTAGACACTAGTTAGTTGTGAGCCCCAGGTACCTCGTATCTCGGTGAAAGTAACCATAATAAATATTAGTTCTCTTGCATGAGCCACTAGGAGGGAACATACCCATAACATAGTGGTCTCCAATCATCATCATCATCATCATCATAGTTTAGTTATTGTTGTCATCGTCAAACTTGCTACGTGAAATAGTGGACAACCCCCACAGAAACACTGGCATAATAGTACACGTCCGCCAACCTAGATACCCGGGATTCTCTTTAGTGCTCAATAAATTTACACATATTATCAATTAAACATTTAATATCCACATTCCATTCCAAAACCATAAAAAAACAAACATCCCATAATCTCTCTTGACATTTCATACACTAATCAACGAACCGCTAAATATTTTGGTAAAACAATTTCATGAAGTGTATTGAGGCTTTGCACATAAAACTCTTTCAAAATCACTCTTTCAATTATAAGAAAACATCAAAACCAAACCAAATCATATTTTTCAGCCCAATAAACATTTAATAAAATCATTTAATGGACCATAAAACAATCCCAATTGAACAACTTGTTATAAACAAGTAAAACACTCCTTCATTTATAGGAAATGCCAAACGAGCCTTTAAAAATTTTCTCAAAACTAACCATTGATGAAAGATTGATTTTTAATTTTATTAAGTATATTTATAAACATCATTTACAGAAGCAAACCTCATTCATAAATATCTTATAATACTCAGGTTACATATTCAAAAAACAACCATTTTCATAAAGATGTGAAACAGTACATTTTTGGGCAACTCGGGCCAAAATATATTGTAAATCAAACCCACCTGTTTGTAAAAACAAATAAAAATTGGAAATAAATATATTTACCAAAAAATATATTTTAAAATTCTTCAAATTACTTTATAAATCCAATAAAATAACTTTTAAATCACACATCACACATAAAATCCAACCGGGCAATTTACCGAACACATGTCATGCCCTTTTTAAACAAAACAATTTATTTTATGTACATGAAAAGAATAAAACATCAATTGAATGTCATATTTTCATTCAAGATACAGTAACATGTTAAAAATACCAAAAACCTGATTATGAAACTCACAAAATATTTTCAAAAGATAATGGAACATTTAAACAAACACTTGTTGAGCACTTTCATGACAAAACAACACTACCTTTCACATAATAGTGATTGAACAATGACTTTGCACACCAATAAAATTATAAAAAGGATTAAAAACTATAATAAACATTTATATCAGTATAGGATAATATTAAAATGATGAAACTTCTATGATAAAGGCATGTGCAAGGGATATCCTACCTCAAATCTTTGGCGTAATTGAAAAACGCACACCCGAAATCACCCGCCGCCGGTTTATAAACCATAAAACTATAAATATCAGATCTAAACAAACAGAAACCCCATAAAAAACATTTTATAACAAAACATTAGGTTGATCAAGACTATGGTACAATATAAAACCAAGAAATAATGAATGGAGGGGGAAGAGGAAGAAGAAAGGAGAAGGAATCTCACCATTCATCCTAGAAAACTCTTCATATTACATTAGATATGAAGCCATAGAGTAAAGGTAATGGCTTGAAAATTCTTGGAGAGACTCCTAAGGTCTAGTCGAACCAGAGGAAGAAGATTGGTTTCCAAAAGAATACGAATTGAATTAGTTATGGGTGAGACAATTTACCTTCTCAATTCTGGACGTTTTGAATAAACTAGAGAAATTTCGCCCTAATACGCGACCCATATGATCTCCAAAGAGGTAAAATCTATTCTGGGGGTTAGTCTATGATTATTGGATTCTAGGGGGAGGTGGAATCACCGAAAAATAGAAAAAAAATTAAAAATATATAAATGAAACGACTTATTTTTTTTTAAACCGTAAATGGGCCCATGGGCGGGCCGAATACCTAAATAAGTAACCAAAATTCACCTGGCTTATGAATTTTTAATGGGTTCCAAAGGATAAATAAATTTTTATATATTAGTATAGGACAAGTGGGAAGTTGAATCGGTGAAAAAAGATGAAAAACAAAAGAGTTATAAAAGAAACAAATTCAGTTTTTAAAACTGGGAATGGGCTCACGGTTGGCCCAAATCATGAAGTAACCACCCTTTCTTCAAAAACTCCTAAACAATCAATGGGGATCCATAATTATGGTGGATAGACATATATGAAACTTAAAAACTCAATATTCATCTCATCAAATACCCATGAAAAGGATCGGGATTTCTAATGGGCCGGATCAATACAAAGACAGAAAAAAACCGTGTGTGACATGTAGAGACCCAAGTATTGACATACATGGACATTACATTACTTTTGATGAATACTTAATACATAACAAAAATAGACACACAAGGACAGTAATAGTTTATTTTCTATCTAAACATGGAACATAAGCTTCTAATCTTGGTGGAATATGTACAACATCTCCCATAACTATCTTCGTTTTTTTCATACCTAAAACCTTTCTTAATATCCTGGGAAAAATAAAACATATAAAGGGTGAGCTCAAATTATCAGTAAGGGTAAGCATGGATAAAAAAAACCATATATATTTGAACTTAAAAACATGAACATAATGTTTAAACATCGAGATCATGAAAAATGACATAAAACATTGAAGTACATAAGGAATAGCTCATAGTGGAACATAAATCATGATAAAATAGAATGGGAATAAAACTTGTAAATGTGGGAAAACATTAATCACATGAAATTATTTCCATAGTATCCATGGTATTTCTTCCAAGACCATTATAGTGGACAAATTCCTTTACTGAACTGGGTTTAATTACCGTTCCAGCCCTATATTTTTGAACCAGGTTTACTTTCGTTTTCAACAATGTATATCTCATGAGATATAAATCTTTACCCAATGCATTGGAGGGTGATATAGTTCACACCCATATCTTAATAAAATCATTCTTACTTGTGCCACAACATAAACATAAATCATTCATCATAACCCAAAGAATAAAACAGGTTTCATAAACATCATCCCTCATAAAATAATCCATATAAAACAAATGGTTATCATTCCATCGTAAGAAAATTGAAACCATGTAAATTATAAAAGAATTTTACTAGAAACATTCACATATGACGTAATTTAATCATAGATAGATAATGGATTTGATAAAGCACTTTAAATGAATTCATGATGAAAATATCCTTTCTTCTTCAAAATCATTTTCTTTTCGCAAAATTCCTTTCAATTTTAAAAGAAAATAATTTTCTTTAGAAATAGTCATGAAATATTATAGAGTATGATTCATGAAAATATGGAATTATGATACCATAAAAATTAGTTCATGACATATAAGATAAAATACATTCTTCTCCTACTTTTTCCGGAAATGTAAAAAATTACCGCATATGGTAAAAAAAAATTGATTCCTTAGATACCTTGTAGTAAAAGTAAAACATGGTTAAAAGAGATATATATGAGAGGTTCTTAAGATTATCTATGGAAAATTCATGATTTTTATAGATAATAGTTTAATTAAATATTAATTTTTCTTACTCATCATCACAAAAATATGTTTTTTATATATGATATTTTCTTAAGATTATCTTTGGAAAAACCTGTTAAAAGAGGTATATATGGTTTTCTGTATAATTTATTATGTTAAATCATATGATGACTATAACATACCAAGTAAGTAATGAATAATAGATATTTTTATCTATGTCTATTTCTGAATTTTATAGTGTTTTAGAGGCTTAAAATGTGAATAAATCCAATCTTAATCATGGAATACACTAATATTTATAAAAGATTGTTTTAATGCCTTTTGATGACAATCCATTTTTAAATCAAAATTTCTGAGAATTTTATAATCTCTATTTGACAAAATAAAAATATTCATTATCATTGGGATATTTAAATTTACCTTGGGTTAAATTTTGATAATTTTCTAACAATTTTCATTTTTTAATGAATAGTGAAAAATACTACCATTTACATCAAAACTGCTTTTTAATATAATATAATTATATGGATAGATTATCTTTTTAATTGGTCTTAAAGTGTAATTAGAATATATTTTTACTATCCAATAAAATGGTGGTCATTATAATTATTTTCATTTTGGAATTGGGCATAAAAAAGTGCCAAATGTTTCATAGATTTTGTTTCAAAAACCCCGCTATTTTTGTTTTGACAACGAGAATTATTTTTAAATTAATTATATCAATTTATATGTTTTGGAATTTGCTAAAATGGATTCCATATTTGGAATCATAAGATCCAAATTATCTAATTAATCCTTTTTTGGACATTATGAATCGTAACGATGGTAATTATCTTTAATTATCTTGATTAATTAGTAATCAGGTAGTCAAGGATAATAAAATAATATCATACTAATAATAAAATGACCCCAACATTTGTCCTAATGCTACCTGTTGTGTCATGTCCAACCATGGGATTCAATGTGACAAACTTAGGAACCCCATGGAATCTCTTTTGGGTGAATGTGACACTTTATCTTTTTTTTAAAGAAATGAGAATATAACTAAAGAACGTATCACCTGATTAAAACATTTTAATTTGACTAAATAAATGATCTTTTGTATTAAAATAGTAATTTGATTGCTAAAAATATTTCCTACATTATTTTATTTTTTTATAATTTTTATACATAATATATATTAAATTATTTATGACATCATAATGATACAACGATTACCTCATTAATTAACGATTTAAATAAAATGAAAAGATAATGTATAATATAAGACATAAACTTGTAAAATACCAATGTGATGAGTATATTTAGAACCATTATCACCTTATCCTAGAAATATATCAATTTGGGTCCTTTTACATTCGAAAATGTTTTTATAATAAAGTAAAATTTTATAACATTCCAAGAGTGCCCCTCCTCTCCTCTTATAAAAGGCCCCCACGTCTACCTACTTACCAACACTTCCATATCCGTTGGATCAGACAAGTCATGATCATTTTATCTCTCCACATTACTCCCTTCATCCTAGAAGCCTTACCTTAGGCATAAAGCTCTTCAAGAATCCATTTTTCGTTAAATAAATAAGAGTTACCTGATTTAAAGGTAAAGGATTCTCTAATGTTCTCTTGTTTTATTTTCCTTCTCCAAACCCCTAAACACTTTTTATTCATTTATTTTGTAAAAACACAAGTATATTCATTATACTAGGATGTTGTTATAAGATGTATTTGAGCTTCACTTACACACACATTCATATAATGATGAAAGAGCATATTGATTCCGTAAATGGCGAATTTCTGCCTCACGAAACAATGATTGTTCAATATTCTTCTAACACCGTAAATGGTGGCCACTAAGATAAAAATATATTTATATATGATATATAATATGTTTATGTTGTCACGAACCAGCCCGGGTCGACCCTGAACCGGTCACCCGAGCCGGCTCGCGGCATGGCTCGAGGGGCGTTCCCGATCCCCCCGGGATGACAACTAGTGTCGGGCATCAAAGTTATAACATTGGGAACGATTTGGCCCAAAAAGGTATACAAGTAAATAAGAATAAACAGAACAAACATACTAAACTCTAGTAGTGGAAAGAAAAGAAACCGAACATCAGACGTACCTCCATGTGACCCATTGGTCACCTCCCAACTAAGGCCAACCTTGCTCCCATGACGAGAAACTCGGCCATGAAAACCTGAGTAAGGGAAACCTGCAACTGAAATGATAATATAGGCGTGAGCATTAAAAATGATCAGTAGGGATGCCAAAGTAACCACAGGATCCAACCAAGAACACTTTCCAGAAACAATCCCAAAACACTAGTTTGCACATACAAAGATAGAAAATAGGTTTTTCACATTTTAAAGGAAAAATGATCCCAATTTACCATTTCAAAACCAACACACGCCACAACAAGTTTTTAACAAAATAATGAAATCCTAAACAACTAGATTTCAAATATATGTTTATCACATTATGCAAAGGACAAACAAGTGATAAGTAAAAGCTGGAAACCAAGTGAAAGTAAAAGTAAACAAGAAGAAGTAAGAAATAACCATGGGCGATCCTAAACATCCCTAGAAAACCCCTGGATGTACTCGGGTTCAGACTACCTTCCGGCATGGTACTCCACAGTCAATAACAAACTGGCCGCCCTAACATCCAACCATTGGCACGCCCCACAAGGCCTTACATACCAAGGGGGACTAACCCGTCTAATCGGGGTTAGCCAGCAACCGTCACTCGATTATCTAAAAGACGCCCAGGAACCCATGGTGGTTTTTGTAATACTGTGTAAGTGGGAGGCCCTCGCACGCGTGACTCATCTCACCACACTTTCCAACCCCTTACACGGACACCGCTACATGAAAACCCTCAGGGTAAGTGCCCCTGTAGAGGTGCCCCACAAGCATGCTCACATCAAAAGTTCTTTCACATTTAGTAAGGTTCCAACCAGGCCTTCACAACATTAGAACCTTAAATAATTTCACAAATGGGTTGGGTTGCCAATCGGGCACAATCCACCTTTCTCAAAATCTAACACAATCGTCCCTTTACATTTTAAAATTTCAAATGGACCTTTAAACCAAACAACCATTCCACTCACACAAAAAGCCAACCGGGCCAACCACGCCTCCAACCATCCATCAAAACCTATTTTTCAGAAAAATATAGTTTGAATGTGTCATTTCCATTTGGAGTCACATCCATGGGCACATTTAGTTTTTTTTAAGAAACGCCTCAAAACCAATCTTTCATAAAACACTTTAGCATTGAAACCAAATTCAAATTCCTTCACAACACTTTATAAAAACAAAAGCGTCTTTCAAAACAACCACTCTTTCCATGACTTTCCTAAAACAACTACTGGTTCATATTTTTGTTAAGAATACACACCAAAGTAATCTTCCTTTTTCATTTCCAAAACACACTCACTAACAACTGAAACCAAACATGTCACAAAGCAATTTTTCTACTTTACCAAGAACCTATGCATTTCATATATCCAAACATCAAAAGCCACTTTCAGAAATTTAAAACAGCAACATAACTAAGCCAGATTCTTTTCATAAATACGGTAGATATGCAAATGATATAAAAATATTAATTGAAAATATCCAAGTGCTCATGGTTTGAATCTAAAAGGGAAATGATTGGAAACACCTACCTCAAAAAATTTGGCTGAGCAGACGCTTTCGAAAACGCACTGCCAACTACTCACGTAGATGCACCCCCAAAAAATGCACACGCACCAGAAAAAGAAATCATCGCCACACCTTAACAACATAGTTTACATCCAAAGTTAGAGCGGTGCAGACCAACACACAACCAACAGAGAACCAGGGACCCAAAACAACTAAATCAAGAAGTGCAAAACAAATCAACTGGTATAAACTCATACCCGAAACAACAGCGGCAAAGCGAGAAATTGGTAAAATAAAATAAAATAAAATAAAATAAAAATTCAGGTAAAGATGACTCTGGACCAGATAAAGACCTCAAGGGTCCGTGACTCAATTTCATATTTTTTTAACGTGCGGTAAATATATGAAAACGCATAAATATATTCTTACCTAGAAATTAGCGATAAAACATAATTGATCTCAAATGCGGTTGTCAGAGTGGACCGGCGCGTCACGACACATCACCTGCACAACCTTGAACGCATAAACAAGTCATCGCACTACCCAAAGAAAATAAACAATGATAAATATAAATAAACAAATATTTAAAGTAACTAAAACAACTAAACAGCGTAACCCTCACCTCGGCGCAGAGAAGCGCCCAACCGGACGAGCTACGCGGAAGGGGGAACAGCCAGCGGAGATGCCGTAGAGGGATGCGGGTTGGCCGGAACAACACCGAGAGGGTGCGCGCTCACCGGAAAGACGCCGACTGGGCGTGGGGAACACGGAAATCTCGAAGGAAGTGGCGACTCCGGCTAGGGTAGCGCCGGCAGGGGCGGCGCGGGAAAAGGTGGCATGGGCAGGGGGGCCGGACGGCGGCCAGAGGCTGCTGGAGGGCGGCGAGGTCGGCTGGAGCGACGGTGGTCTGCAAGGGGAGCCAGACCGGCGGGGTCGGCCTGAAGGGGGGTGGTGCGCGGCACGGGTCGGAGAAAGAGGGGAGGCGGCGGCACTGGCGCGGTCGGACGGAGGGCGGCCGAAGGTGGGGTCGCGCGGAGGGCGGAGCGGCGCGGCCGGCGAACCAGGAAGGGAGGGGTCGGGCTCGCGTGGGGGAGAAAGAGGGAGAGAGGGGGGCGCGACGGGAAATGGAATGGGGGGGGGGGGCGGCCGGGTAGCTTAGGGTTTCATTTTTTTATAATAATATTAATTATAAATCTAATCAAATAATAATAATAATAATAAAAATAATAATGAAATAAAATACTGATAATAATAATAATTATAATAAGTATAAACATATATATATATATATGTACATGTATAAATATATATATATATATAAACCAACATATATAAACATTGATATATATATACATATACATATATGTGTATATATATATAAACATATATATAGCATATATAAACATATGAACATACTTGAACATATATATCTATAAACATACATATACATAAGCATAATACGTTAAAACATATTTATTTATAAACATATGTGTGTGTATATATACACATATAAACAAATATATACACACACACACACAGATATATGTATATATATAACGTTACAACATAAAAACGTAACATTAAAACTAGATGACCGTGCGGTATTTCTGCACCGTACGGTACCCAAGCAGACTCCAAGCAGGCTACACGTACCCAAGCAGAAATCACGTGCCCAAACGGACAGCGCGTTTTGAACGTACGACATTCGCGCACTAACCCAAACCATAAACTCATCCAAACATAAAAAAAATAATACCGGGACTCACCCGCACTTAAGAAAAAACACCGGACGCCAAGCGGAATAAAATAATTACAATGACTAAAAAAACAGGTGTGACAATTCTCCCCACCACAAACACTTTCTGCCCCCAGAAAGTCACCAAGCCAACAGTTATCTTAACTCGAATATGTGCCCAGGAAAAACCAGAAGAAACTGAGAGGCTCGGGGTGACCATTACCAACACAAGTCACACCCGACCAACTCAAGTACAAGCATTGTCTGAGATTGAGGGGAGAACACGGGAGGGTTCTCCCCACCACAGAAATCTACTAACACGGAGACCTTGAAACTCAAACACACCACCCCGGAGGGGGGGGGGGAAACGGGGACTCCCAAACGAACCCAGTTACTTTCACAAAGACCGAACAACACTCGAAGTTTTAAACAGTAAACTTATCCGAAAAGACCCAACAGCTCTAGGATAAGGAATTAACTCAACCCCTCACACACCGACCGAAGAAAAACCTCACCGCAACCAGACTCTAGGGAATTTCTAGCCCGAACTCACAAAGGACATCAAAACGATGCCTGTTATCTTTATAAAACCACACATCCCCCTAATGCAAACAATTGCGACCCAACGAAAAATTATATTGACCCGTTCATTCGCGGGTCCATCACCCTTCAAGGAGAACCGAACGATTTGAAAACACACTGATAATAGATAAGACCGCATAGACTACGTTAGAATAAGTTCATCACATAACCACAACTATGATGAGCTTCCAACGGTGACAAGAAAAGAACAAGGAACTTTGGATATTTCTCTTTAGAAAGATGAAAACATAATCCGAAGCGAGGTTTTACGCACCCTCAGCAACTCCTGACTGTGAGCGAGCTTCACCCCGAGACCTGTGGTTGGGGCCCTGATGGCTGAAGCATCTCCTGCCTCACAGTCAGGCATTTCCATCCTATGGTCCCTAGATCCTTCCTCCCGGACGACACTTCTTCCAGAACTCTCACCGGTGGCCCGAACAGCCACATGGTAGCAAGAAATTGTAGGGATGCGGCAAGGAGACTTAGAATGTCTGGATATGCCATACTGGTGGCACACAAGAGAGTGGTCCGACAAACTATGAGCCGATACTGACGATGATGGTTTCTTGGAGACATGTTCCACTGGACCACACTCCATGCCAGGTGGGGAACCTTCGCGGAAGCCGACCACCGTTAATCACACCCAAAACTCCAACGACGATGAGACATCTCATCTTTACTAGTCCAAAACTGGACCCTCAAATAAACCTGGGAGGACAGGCACCCCAACAACCCTGGGAGTTCCCAACAACCTGAAGACCCACTCAAATTCCACAACCAAACAACTACCCCTCATGGAATTTGATTACTTTGATCGATAGGGAACATGCAGAATGAACTGTAAACTGGGCATGACTCATTACCAACCTTAATGACCTTTCTGGGCGGCATACTCATGACAACACGAGAAACATCGTCGAAACTGGCATCAAGCAAAAACTCAATCAAGGAAACAACACAAGTCAATGTCAAAAGGTCCATAAGCCAAACATATACAAACACAAGAATAAATCACTTTCCAAAACCATCATTTCTTTAAAACATTACAACTCACCTATGGCGCCTTATGAACCGTCACATGTGCGTTCATTAAATCTCGCTCACATCATCTGCAAACAAGTGCACCCCCCCCCCCTACGCACTCTCCGTACATACCCACGCACATGTGACCCTCCATAATGAGTGCCAAGGTTCAAACATTTCATTCCTTACCAAATCCAAACACATAACATATTTTTCCAAACCAAAACATTTTTTCTTTAAAAACCCACCTTACTAATTTCAAAAACAATTTGGAAGAAACCCCTTTTTTTCATTTCCAAATCACTTTCATTTTTAACACACACACACAGAGACCGAGTTTAAAACAAAATACAACCAACTATAAACCATCAGAATGAGGGACTAGTGTCTGCACTTAACTCGGCGACATGGTGGTGAGCCATGCCCCAAGTAAGACATAACACTAGGAGGACCTTAAACTGGGCACTTGGACTCTACATGGGTCACCACCCCATGTGAGGCCGCAACGCGAACCGATTTGCTCCCATTTTCATCCCTCAATCCAAAATAACCAAAGACAAAATACTCAAATCCCGGACTAACCCTAGTAACTCAGGTCTCGTCACGGTCTGTGGTGATCAGGCACCGACCCGTAACCTACCTCCTGAGCCCCGACAGTCCTAATCTCCTTCTACAAGAACTCCCAAATATCAAGAACCTCCTCTGATACCATTTTGTCACGAACCATCCCGGGTCGACCCTGAACCGGTCACCCGAGCCGGCTCGCGGAAGTCCCGAGGGGCGTTCCCTATCCCCCCAGGATGACAACTAGTGTCGGGTATCAATGTTATAACATTGGGAACGATTTGGCCCAAAAAGGTAAACAAGTAAATAAGAATAAACAGAACAAAAGTACTAAACTCTAGAAGTGGAATGAAAAGAAACCGAACAACAGACGTACCTCCATGTGACCCATTGGTCACCTCCCAACTAAGGCCAACCTTGCTCCCATGACGAGAAACTCGGCCATGAAAACCTGAGCAAGGGAAACCTGCAACTAAAATGATAATATAGGCGTGAGCATTAAAAATGATCAGTAGGGATGCAAAAGTAACCACAGGATCCATCAAAGACCACTTTCCAGAAACAGTCCCAAAACACTAGTTTGCACATACAAAGATAGAAAATAGGTTTTTCACATTTTAAAGGAAAAATGATCCCAATTTACCATTTCAAAACCAACACACGCCACAACATGTTTTTCTCAAAATAATGAATTTCTAAACAACTGAATTTCAAATCTATATTTATCACATTATGCAAAGGACAAACAGGTGATAAGTAAATGCTAGAAACCAAGTGAATGTAAAACTAAACAAGCAAAAGTAAGCAATAACCATGGGAGATCCTAAGCATCCCTAGAAAACCCCTGGACGTACTTGGGTTCAGACTACCTGCCGACATGATACTCCACAGTCAATAACCAACTAGCCGCCCTAACAGCCAACCAGTGGCACGCCCCACAAGGCCTTACCTACCAAGGGGGGACTAACCCGTCTAATTGGGGTTAGCCAGCAACCGCCACTCGATTCTCTAAAAGACTCCCAGGAACCCATGGTGGTTTTTGTAATACTATGTAAGTGGGAGGCCCTCGCACGCGTGACTCATCTCACCGCACTTGCCAACCCCTTACACGGACACCACTACACGACAAACCTCAAGGGAAGTCCCCCTGTAGAGGTTCCCCACAAGCATGCACACATCAAAAGTTCTTTCACATTCAGTAAGGTCCCAACCGGGCCTTCACAACATTAGAACCTTAAAACATTTCACAAATGGGTTGGGTTGCCAATCGGGCACAATCCACCTTTCTCAAAATCTAACACAATCGTCCCTTTACATTTTAAAATTTCAAACGGACCTTTACACCAAAAAACCATTCCACTCACACAAAAAGCCAACCGGGCCAACCACGCCTCCAACCATCCATCAAAACCACGTTTTCAGAAAAATATAGTTTGAATGTGTCATTTTCATTTGGAGGCACATCCATGGGCACATATAGTTTTTTTGAAGAAATGCCTCAAAACCCATCTTTCATAAAACACAATAGCATTGAAACCAAATTAAAATTCCTTCACAACACTTTATAAAAACAAAAGCATCTTTCAAACCAACCACTCTTTCCAAGACTTTCCTAAAACAACTACTGGTTTATCTTTTTGTTAAGAAAACACACCAAAGTAATCTTCCTTTTTCATTTCCAAAACACACTCACTAACAACTGCAACCAAACATGTCACAAATCAATTTTTCTACTTTACCAAGAACCTATGCATTTCATATAACCAAACATCAAAATCCACTTTCAGAAATTTAAAACTGCAACATAACTAAGCCAGATTCTTTTCATAAATACGGTAGATATTCAAATGATATAAAAAGATTAATTGAAAATATCCTAGTGCTCATGGTTTGAATCTAAAAGGGAAATGACTAGAATCACCTACCTCATAGAATTTGTCTGAGCAGATGCTTTCGAAAATGCACTGCCAACTACTCACGTACATGCACCCCCAAAAAAAGCACATGCACCAGAAAAAGAAATCATCGCCACACCTTAACAATATAGTTGATATCCAAAGTTTGAGTGGCGCAGACCAACACACAACCAACAGAGAACCAGGGACCCAAAACAACTAAATAAAGCAGTGCAAAACAAATCAATTGGTATAAAATCATACCCGAAACAACAGCGGAAAAGCGAGAAATTTCTAAAATAAAATAAAATAAAATAAAATAAAAATTCAGGTAAAGATGACTCTGGACCAGATAAAGACCTCAAGGGTCCGTGACTCAATTTCATATTTTTTTAACATGGAGTAAATATACAAAAATGAATAAATATATTCTTACCTAGAAATCAGCGATAAAACATAATTGCTCTCAAACGCGGTTGTCAGAGTGGACCGGCGCGTCACGACACATCACCCGCACAACCTTGAATGCATAAACAAGTCATCGCACTACCCAAAACGAATAAACAATGATAAAAATAAATAAACAAATAATTAAAGTAACTAAAACAACTAAACATCGTAACCCTCACCTCGGCGCGGAGAAGCGCCCAACCGGACGAGCTACGCGGAAGGGGGAACAGCCAGTGGAGACGCCGGAGAGGGGTGAGGGTTGGCCGGAACAACACCGAGAGGGTGCGCGCTTGCCGGAAAGATGCCGACAGGGTGTGGGGAACACAGAAATCACGACGGCAGGGGCGACACCGGCTAGGGCAGCGCCGAAAGGGGCGGCGCGGGCAAAGGTGGCACGGGCAGGGGGGCCAGACGGGGGCCGGAGGCTGCTGGAGGGCGGCGAGGTCGGCCGGAGCGACGATGGTCTGCAGGGGGAGCCGGATCGGCGGGGTCGTCCGGAAGGGGGGTTGTGTGCGGCGCGGGTCGGAGGAAGAGGGGAGGCGGCGGCACCGGCGCGGTCAGACAGAGGGCGGCCGAAGGTGGGGTCGCGCGGAGGGGGGAGCGGTGCGGCTGGCGAACCAGGAAGGGAGGGGTCGGGCTCGCGTGGGGGAGAAAGAGGGAGAGAGGGGGGCGCGATGGGAAATGGAATGGGGGGGGCTGGGTAGCTTAGGGTTTCTTTTTTTTATAATAATAATAATTATAAATATAGTCAAATAATATAAATAAAAATAAAAATAATAATGAAATAAAATAATGATAATAATAATAATAATAATAATAAGTATAAACATATTTATATATATATATATATGTACACGTATAAAAATATATAAAAATATATATAAACCAAAATATATGAACATTGATATATATATACATATACATATATGTGTGTATATATATATAAACATATATATAGAATATATAAACATATGAACATACTTGAACATATATATCTATAAACATACATATACATAAGCATAATACGTTAAAACATATTTATTTATAAACATATGTGTGTGTATATATACACCTATAAACACATACACACACACACAGATATATATATATAACGTTACAACATAAAAACGTAACATTAAAACTAGATGACCGTGCGGTATTTCCGCACCATACAGTACCCAAGCAGACTCCAAGAAGGCTACACGTACCCAAGCAGAAATCATGTGCCCAAACGGACAGCGCGTCTTGAACGTACGGCATTCGCGCACTAACCCAAACCATAAACTCATCCAAACATAAATAAAAAATAAAAAATTTAAACCGGGACTCACCCGCACTTAAGAAAAAACACCCGACGCCAAGCGGAATAAAATAATTACAATGACAAAAAAAACGGGTGTGACATATGTTTTCCTTAAGCTTCTGCATTTTTCATTTTTGGCATAACTTTATGGTTTCTATTATGGGTAAACTTGATATCTTCATTTTAGGAAGTGCAGACAACCACCCCCCAAAGTGATTTGATTCGTTAATTCCATATGTGGGACGTATAAAGGATGGAGTTAATGATATTATACATTATATTATACTGGAATTATAATATACCTTTATATCATTATGATTCCATTCCATAAAATACGAAATAGAAATAAATGTAGCATTCATGCGTACATACGACTTACCATGTCCATGAATGGTTCATTTCATTTCTTACCTATAAGTGTTACGTAATAATATAAATGCATTTATATTTTGGATATATATGATATATATGATATCTACATAATGAATATAACTCTAGATATAATGGATAGATGAACAACATGTAATTATAAAGACTTTATTTTTGACTCAAGTACCAATGATCGTTAAAATGACCGTTATTAACGTAAATAATGACATAGTGTTCATGAAATGGTAATAAGTAATATAAAAGTAATAATTAACATGAAAAAGGTTCTTAAGAAAGTATAAATAAACTAAAGTTTATTATTTAGGAGATTAAAGGGCGATCGAGTCACGTCGGATACGAGGTAAGGGACTTCGTCTCAATCTCCTTTCATTGAGGCATTTTTTGTTTTATACACAACAATATCATATACGATGTATAAACCACATTTAATTTTACTTTTATTCAAAAAGAAACTTTTTTATATGATGCGTTTACTAAAAAACAAAAGGGAATGTTTATTTGCCGCACGTATGCGGTGACAACAACTTCTCCGCCTCCGTGACCCCTTTTTGAGTTTCGGCTTCCTCTACAAGCCATAAGATTATTCTAATGAAAAATAAATACCATGTATTACTTTTCTTTTATTTTGGTATTGAAAATGGTTTCCATAATTTTTTTATTATATCAATGTTTTGTATTGATATCTTGCGATTGAAATGTGGAAATGTTATGTTTATTTTATGCATGTTTTATGTGATGCAATTATGTTATGGTTATTGGGGATTGTTATGAAGACGAGTGGTTCCATGAAAAACTAATGGCGAGTGGGCCCGATATAGCTCTCCAATGCATTGTGTAACGTGAAGGGGTTAACCGTTATGGTTTATCCAATGAGATTTAGGGAATATACTGTGATGGGTATTCCAAACATAACCATGAGGATTACTCCCTACGTAAGAATGTTATGAATGCCTTATGTTACCTTTATTTCTTATGATTTCTATGATTAATTCATGATTTGATGAGGTATGTTAAGATGCTTATGTTTTAAGAGTAAAGTATGATTTCATACATGGACTAATTTATTCATTTCGTACATTTATATCACTTGCTGAGATTTTTATGATCATCCCATGTTTTTGAAAGGTTTTTCATAGGTCAATGGAATGGTACATGATGTGATGATAGTGTCAAGGAAGTGTCGTGAAAGAATCTACGTTTTATTTTCAATATGTTTCCGATGATGTAAAAAATGAGTACTGTCTTTTATGTAACCACTTTGTTTAAATGTGGAGTGTAATGCATGATTTATGATCTAATCCTCTAAAACTATAAACCTGAAAAGATTCTCAATGTGTATTCTTGAAATAACTCATGATTAAGTAATTTTTAAGACTGGGGCCTTATAGTTGGTATCAGAGGTCAGTTTAGATAACTTTAGGAGTTGTAATTCTGTTAAATTATTATCCAGAAATATTTTTTATGGTCAAATTGAAATGATATAGAATTTGAATATTACCATGTGTCTTCATCTAAGACATGTTTTTTCAGAAGGGTTATCCACAGAGGAAACATGGAAGCAGTGCTAGGAAGGCATACAGAAGGAAATGACCTTCCAAATCAGCATCCTGAGATAGTCAGAATTGGAACTGAATAGTTTGTTGCAGTCATGGCACAGTTGACTCAGGCTATAAATGGTGGTGATATCCATGCATGAGATCATCCAGATCAACCGCATAGGAACATGTCAATGGTGGAAAATTTCGTGAGGCAACATCCCCCATCATTCAGAGGATAATCTGACCATGTTCTAGCTAAGGGGTGGATTAAAGCACTGGAGAAGATAATCGATGTCATGGGGTATTCAGAAAATTAAAAGGTTAGTCTTCCTATTTACTTTTTGGAGGGTGAAGCAGATAAGTGGTGGTCAATGGTTAAAAATATCAGGGACGCTGATGAGATTGATGATCTCAACTGGGATGAATTCAAATTTATGTTTCTTGATAAGTATTTTCCTATGGCCAATCGACATAGGATAGAAAAACAATTCTTGGAATTGAGGCAAGAGAATGACCTAGTGGCTTCTTATGAAGATAGTTTCACTCGATTGACAAGGTATGCTCCAAATATTATCTGATACCTAGATAGTAAAATAGGGTTAAATCCCAAATATCTATGGGATTTAGCTACTCGCGAGTTCAAGAGTTATGAAAATCTTGTTTGATGTTCTGAGAAGGTGGGAATGGAGTTTTCCGATGGTCAAGTGTTCTATAGAAACCAGCAGAAGTAGAGACCGAGGTGGCAGGAGAATGGAAAGAATTATTCAAAAAGGTCTGATGGTAAGAAAACTAAGTTTCCAGTTTGTGATAAATGTGGTAAAAGTCATTTAGGGGAATGTCTTTTGAATTCTTGGAAGTGCTACTGATGCGGTAAGATGGGACATAAGGCTCGTGATTACACTAAAAGAGATCAGGGTGATGGTAAGACCAAATTGTATTTACAGTTAGTAAATTTTTTTAAGTGCAATGAGAAGGGACACTATGTAAATGAGTGTCCGACAATGATCTTGAGTGATGGGAAGCAGTTAGACTACAAGAAGAAAGTGGTGGTGAAATCCTTTGAAACAACTTCAACAGATGTTGGGCCATCAAATGAAGTGGTATCAGGTACTTTGTTTGTTTTTTCATAATATACTAGTGTGTTGTTTGAATCATGGTCTACACATTCTTTCATCTCTGAAAACATTTGTAGCAAAATGAAAATACCATCTCAAGAAATGACTCCTGAACATGTGGTAAAAACACATGGGGGAAATGTTGAGGTAAAAATAATTTATATGTATCTTCCTATCCTTATCCGTTGAATGAACCTACTTTAAATCCTTATTGTTTTACCTCTAGTAGTGTTTGATGTTATCTTGGGTATGGATTGGCACTCAATTTACCATGATAAGATTGAATTTATAGATAAAGAAGTTTCTTTTTAAAAAGAAATTCAGTTTGTGTACAAGAATGAACACTTACTGTTGATAACATATCATGAGGCTGAGAAACTTGTAAAAGATGGAAATAAATTTTATCTTGCACATATTGTTGAAAACAAGGGAGCTGTTTAGATTAATAATGTGGCAGTGCTAAATTAGTATCCTGATGTTTTTCTTGATGAGATTCCTAGAATAATACTAGACCAGGATGTAGAATTTACTGTTTACTTATTTCCTGATGCTAAACCAATTTCAAAACCCCCATATCAAATGGCTCAAATTGAACTTTTAGAGTTGAAGGAGAAATTACAATATTTATTAGAGAATGGATTCATTCGAACTATCACATCACCATGGGGTGCTCCTGTTTTATTTTTTAAAAGGAAATAAGGTTCAATGAGACTTTTCATTTATTGTAGAGCCTTAAATAACATTATTGTTGAGAACAAATATCCTTTTCCTCATATCGATGATTTATTGGATCAGCTCCAGGGAGCTCAGTTTTTTTCAAAGATTGACCTCAGATCCGGGTACCATCAGTTGAAGATAAAGGATGTAGATATTCCGAAGACTGAGTTTTGTAAAAGATATAGCCATTATGAGTTTGTAGTAATGCCTTTTGGGCTAACCAATTCTCCTACTGTATTCATGGACCTTATGAACAGAATTTTCAATGAGTTCTTGGATAAGTTTGTGGTTGTTTTCATTGATGATATTTTGGTGTTTTCTAAAAGTAATGAGTAGTATGAAAGAAAGTTAAGGGTTATTTTTGAAACCTTAAAATAAGTGAAATTGTATGGGAAATTCAGCATGTGTATGTTTCGGTTACAACGAATTTCTATCCTTGGTCACATTGTTTCTCAAGATGGGATAACTATCGATCCTGCAAAAACAAAGGTTGTTAGAATAATAGCCAAGACCCAAAAATGTTACTGATATTCATAGCTTCCTTGGTTTGGAATTCTATTACATAAGGTTTGTTAGAAATGTTTCATGGTTATGTAGTCCAATGACTAAGCTAACTCAGAAGGGTGTTAAGTTTATCTGGAAAAAAGAATGTGATGATTGTTTTCAGGAATTGTAAAGACGATTGGTGAATGGTCCAGTTTTGGAACAACCTTCCAGGAATGGTGACATTGTTATATATAGTGATTGTTAATTAAAAGGACTTGGTTGTGTCCTAATGCAGAATGATCAGGTAATTGCTTATGCTTTACGATAGTTGAAAACACATGAGGTAAATTACCCAACACATGATTTGGAATTAGCTGCTGTTGTTTTCACATTAAAATTTTGGAGGAATCATTTGTATAGAGTAAAGTGTGAAATATAAATTGATCACAAAAGATTAAAGTATATTTTCACTTAGAAATAATTGAACACGAGACATAGGAGATGGCTGGAATTATTCAAGGAATATGATTGCAAAATTCATTGCCATCCGGGAAAAAAAATAAAGTGGGTGATGCTTTGAGTCGAAAAAGTAATGCTTCATTAACAATTTTGCATTCGGAATGTGATCATTTTGTTAAGGATTTGATGAACTTTGTCATAGAAGTTTTTGGTGAAGGATGTACTTCTTTTTTGTTTCATGTATCAGTGAAATCTTCTCTATATGACAGAATTAAGAAAACACATAAACAAGACAATTAGTTGCAGAAAAAGGTAGAGAAGGGTCAGAAAGGTAATTTGCATGAATTCAACATTGATAATGATTGTGTTTTGAGATTTGGGAAGAGATTGTGTGTGCCCTATGAATCATATATGAAGATAGAGTTGTTATGGGATGCTCATTGTTGTCTGTTTGCAATTCATCTAGGCAGTACTAAGATGTATAGAGATCATCGGGAGTACTACTGGTGGGATGGAATGAAAAGAGATATTGATGATTTTACAGTAAAGTGTTTGACTTGTCAATACATTAAAGCAGAGTAGCATTTACCAAAAGAGATTCTTCAGCCTTTACAAGTACCAGAGTAGAAATGGGAGAATATATCAATGGACTTCATTGTGGGATTGCCGAAGACACCTCGAGGTAATAATGAAAACTGGGTTATTGTTGATCGGTTGACTAAATCTGCCCACTTCCTTGATATACGAGATACTTTTTCCCTGTATCAACTTTACTGTTTGTATATTAAAGAGATAGTTATATTTCATGCAGTTCCTCTCTCCATTGTATCTGACCATGATCTCAGGTTCACTTCTGTCATTTGGAACGACCTTCAGAAGTCATTGGGTACGGAATTAAATTTTCGTACAGCTTTTCATCCTTAATCAGATAGGTAGTCCGAACGAACAATTCAGACATTGGAGGATATTCTATGTGCTAGTTCGATGGATTATCAGGTATTTTGGGACCAACATCTTTTTTGGATTAGTTTTCATATAATAACAGTTTTCATTCCAGTATACAGATGGAACCATTTGAGGAATTATATAGGAAGCGGTGTCAGACTCTAGCTTTCTGGGATGATGTTGGTAAAAGGAAGTTAATGGGTCCAGAATTGGTAGAAGAGTTTTCAGAAAAATTTCAGCTGATACAGAGACCCATTAGAACAGCTCAGAGCAGGCAGAAGAGTTATGCAGACAAGAGGAGGAAAGATCTCTCTTTTGAGGTAGGTGATCGTGTCTTCCTCAAAGTCTCGCCATGGAAAAGTGTGATGTGATTTGGTAAGAAAGGAAACATGAGTCCAAGTTTCATTGGACCATATAAAAATTTTGAGAGATTTGGATCAGTTGAATATTGAGTGGCTTTACCTCTGAGTTTATCTGTGGTACACAATGTTTTTCATGTCTCAATGTTAAGGAAGTACATGCCAGATCCATCTCATGTTTTGAGTCCAGAGATAGTTTAGCTGGAAGAGAATCTATCTAATGAGGAACAACCGGTCTAGATTATTGACCATAGGGAGAAACTCTTCTGGAATAAGGTGATTCATCAAGTAATGATTTTGTGGAAAAAACCACATGATTAAAGAGGAAACATGGGAATCTGAAAATGCAATGAGGGAAAAATACCCCCACTTCTTCGTTAGGTAAATAAATTGCGGGGATGAAATTTTCTAAAGGGGGGAAGTATGTAACATCCCAAGTAAGTAATGAATAATAGATATTTCTATCTGTGTCTATTTATGAATTAGATAGTGTTTTAGAGGCATAAAAAGAGAATAAATACAATCTTAAGAATGTAAAACACTAATATTATAAAAAGATTGTTTTACAGCCTTTTGATGGAAAAACCTTTTTAAATGAAACATTTAATAATTTTATAAGCTCTATTTTTAAAAATAAGCATATTATTTATGATTGGTATATTGAAATTTTCCTTAGGATAATTTTTTTGTATTTTTTTGACAATGTTCATTTTTTAATAAATAGTGAAAAATACTGCCTTTTACATCAAAATTGATTTTTCATCTAATATAATTATATGGTTAAATTATCGTTTTAATTGGTCTTAAAGTGTAATTATAATATATTTTTACCATCTAATACAATGGTGGTCATTATAATTAATTTCACCTTGGAATTGGGCATGAACAAGTGCCAAACTTTTCATAGATATTGTTTCAAAAAAACCCACTATTTGTTTTGACAACAGAATTATTTTTAAATTAATTATTGAAATTTCTATTTTTGGAATTTGGTAAAGTGGATTCAATATTTGGAAATCATAAGGTACAATTTATCTAATTAAGACTCTTTTGTTTTTGGACATTATGAATAGTAACGACGGTAATGATCTTTAATTATCTTGATTAATTAATAATCGGGTAGTTAAGGATAATAAAATAATATCATAATAATAAAAAATGACCCCAAAATGTGTATTAATGCCACTAGTTATGTCACATATGACCATGTGATTCCTTGTTCCAAACTTAGGTACCCCATGGAATCAATTTTGGGTGAATGTGACACTTTATCTTTTTATTTTTAATGAAAGGAGAATATCACTAAAGAATGTATCACTGGAGTAAAAAAATTTATTTTTGTCTAAAAAATTTATATATTTGACTATATGTTGTAATTAGAAAGCTAAAAATATTTCCTAAATCATAGTAATTTTTTTATAATTTTTATACATTAAATAAAATAAATTATTTATGACATCATGATGATACAAAGATTATCTCATTAATTAATGACTTAAATAAAATGAAAATATAATGTAAAATCTAAAACATACACTTATCAGAGACTTATTGGATGAGTATATTTATAACCCTTATCACCTTATCCGGGAAATATATCAATGTGGGAGCTTTTCAATCCGAAATTCTTTTTAAAATAAAGTAACATTTTGTAACTTTCCAAGAGTACCCCTCCTCTCCTCTTATAAAAGGCCCCTGCCCCTACCTCCTTACCAACACTTCTCAAGCATTTGTCTCGGCCAATACAAGATCATTTTATCTTTCCACATCCCTATATTCATCCTAGAAGCCTTACCTTAGGAATACAGCTCTTCAAATAACCATTTTGGTTCAAACCAAGAAGAGTTACCCGATTTAAAGGTAAAGTCTTCTCTAATGTACTTTTGTTTTATTTTGCTTCTCCGACCCCCTAAACTCATTTTATTAATTTATTTTTGCAACAACACCAGTATCTCCAATATACTAAGATGTTGTTTTAAGTATTATTCGAGCTACACTTACACACACCTTCATCTAATGGTTAAAGAGCATACTGTTTCCGTGGATAGTGAATTTGTGCCTCCCGAAACGATGATTGTTCAATATTTTTATAACACCTTCAAAGATGTCCATTAAGATGAAAATATATTTTTATATGATATATAATATTTATATGTTTTACATATGCTTCAAAAAATTTTATTTTTTCCATACCTTTATGGTTTCCATTATTGGTAAACGTGATATCTTCATTTTAGGAAGTGCGTACTACCGCCCCCTCAAAGTGATTTGATTCGTTAATGCCATATTTTGTATGTATAAAGGATGGATTTAATTATATTATATATGATATTATACTGGAATTATAATATACCATAATATCATTATGATTCCATTCCAAAAAATATGAAATAGTAATGAAAGTAGCGTTCATGTGTATGTACGACTTACTGTCTCCATGAACGGTGCTTTTCATTTCATACCACTAAATGTTTTGTAATATTATAAATGAATGTATATACGGGATATATATGATATATATGATATCTAAATAATCAATATAACTCTGGATATAATGGATACATGAACAAATTATAATTATAAAGAGTTTATTTTTGACTCAATTACCAATGATTGTTAAAATGAACGTTATTAAATTAAATAATTACATAGTGTTCATGTCATGGTAATATATGATATAAATGGAATAGTTATCATGAAAAAGATTCTTAATCAAGTATAAATTAACACATGTTTGTTATTCAAGAGATTATTGAACGATCGAGTCAAGTCAGATACGAGGTAAGGCACTCCGTCTCAATCTCCTTTCATTGAAGAATATTTTGTTTTATACACAACTTTCTCTTATATGATTTATAAACCCATTTTCCTTTTATGTTTATTCAAAATGAATCTTTTTTATACCAATAGTTTACCAAATGACAAAATTGAATGTTTTTTGTCGTACGTATGTGGCGATAAATACTTCTCTGCCGCCGTGACGACTATTTGAGTTTCGTCTTTCTCTACAAGCCATAAACATTTCTTTAAAATGATAAATAAATACCATGTATACGTTTCTATTATTTTTGTATTGAAAATGGTTTTCATAATTTTTTATTATATCAATCTGTTGTATTGATATATTCTAATTTAAATGTGGAAATGTTATGTTTCATTTATGCATGTTTTATGTGATACGATTATGTTATGGTTCTTGGACATTGTGATGAAGACGGGTGGTTCCGTGAAAAAAAAGTGGTGGGTGAGCCTGATATAGCTCTCCAATGAATTGGGTAACGTGAATGGGTTAAATGTTAAGGTTTCTCCAAAGAGATTTAGGGAATATACTATAATGGGTATTCCAAATGTAACGATGAGTGTTACTCCCTACGTATGAATGTTATGAATGCCTCAAGTTACCTTTATGTCTATTGATTTCTCTGATTTAATCATTATTTTATGAGGAATGTAAAAATTATTATGTTTTACGAGTAAAGTATGATTTCATACGTGGAATAATGTTTTCATTTCGTACTTCTATAACGCTTGCTTAGCTTTTTATGCACATCCCATGTTTTTTAAATGTTTTGCACAGGTTAAGGGAAATGTACATGATGTTATGATAGTGTCAAGGAAGTGTCAATAATGAATCTATGTTTTATTTTAAATATGTTTTCAATGAAGGAAAAAATTAGTACTATCTTTTATGTAACCACTTTGGTGAAATGAGGAGTGTAATGCTTGATTTTTGATCTAATTGTCTAAAACTCTAAACCTGAAAAGATTCTCAACGTGTATTCTTGAAATAAATCATGATTAAGTAATGTTTAATGCTGGGCCTTATAATAACACTTTGGAAAATTAAATTATAGTTATATGAATATATATAAAGAAGAGGAGGAGGAAGATGAAAAAAATGTTAATGAACATTGGAACTCTCATAGAGGTTTAAATCATTTATTAATTTTGTTATATATTTATTTGAATAACGAATAGAACGAACATAAAAATATGGAGTTTTAAATATTCCCTCTGTGATTGAAAGTGATTGTGTGATTCTTAATGATTTAGTGAATACAACAGTGAATTGTCGATATGAAATGAATTGTTATAGTAATAAATATATTTTTCAATCATTATAAATATATGTTAACAATATAAAATAATAATAGAAATTTATATTTGATAAAAATTTTAAATATTAAAATAGAATTAGGGGGAAAAATAAGTTTATTTTTCCATGACACTATCCATTGAATGGATTAATGCTAAGTTAGAGTAAAGTGATTTTCTATGATAGTTTTCTCGATGAATTGGAGAAAACACCTATAAATAAAATTAAATAAAATTTGGTTAATATATCTATAGTTACACTCAATGATAGGGTAAAAGTTTAATGAAATGAATAATTAAAATTAGAGAATATGGATTCTCGATAGTTAGATATTGTTATGAGGGTCCTAGAATTTGATAATAAATTTTTCAAATAAATTTTGAAGGTTTACCCTAGACCTAATTTTGATTACCATATAAAACATCAATTTGTTGGAATATATATTGTTAAATAAGAAATCTATTAAGAAAACAGATATTTATTTCAATATCCAAATACTATAATTAATAATTGTTATAGATAATTATGTTCTATTATATTGAATATATAATACATGTCAAGGATTCTATGATAGAGGACATATAAATAGGAGAAAAAAATTACTAGAAATGAATGACATCTAGAAAAATAATATATGAGGTATGATTCCATTGAAATATGAATTATTTTTCCTAAACATGTCCTTATATAATATTATTATTATAAATTAAATGTTAATGGATTGAAGAGAAATAAGATAGTTTCTATAACATGGGGATGTTAAGACTACAAAGTATAATAATATATTATATATAAAAATTAGTCATATAATTATGATGAAAACAATGATGATTGTAAAAGGGATACAAATTATTTTCAAACAAAAATTATTTATAATAACCAAAATGGATAAAAACGGAATAAATAGTGACCATAAAACAACGATACTATTTTTTACAAGAAATTATAAAAAATTTAGGAATAAGAACTAAAAAATGGATAAAAATCAAAGATAATCTTAACAGTAGAGAATGAATTGTATAAAGAATCATGAAATGATTATTTTTTTAATTTTTTGAAAAGGAAATAATTAATAATAGGGTGAATTAAATTATTTTTTTTAAAAATAATTTGTAATAGGTATTCAAGATTAAATGAAATATGATATACATATATGGTGGACCAACGATGACATAAACAAAGATGAAAAACCCAATGTGAAGATTGATAATGCTTAAGAAAAAATAAAAACACAATTTTATAAATGTTATTTATTAATGTAACGACAAATAATAGATTAAAATTCAATTATTGGGACTGATTTTTAATAATTTAGTTGGTTTATCTTGCCCTAACAAAATCATAAACCTTTGATTGTTCAAGAAAACCCCCAAATCATATTATATTTTAAAAATATTACTTATATAACTGTGATGTTGGATTCATGGGTATATATGATCAATGGAGTGATCATAATGTAATTATTGATTAGTTAGTAATAGGAATCATGTATTATAACATATATATGGAGAAAATATATTGAATTATTTTTAACAAAAATGAAAAGATAAAGAGATTCTCATTATGTTTTATGTGAATTAAATGGTACCAAACTTCATTAAACATGTAATGAACTGAAATTGCATTATATTAAAGACAATAAATCATTAAGGATGTGTAAAATTCAATTAATATAAAGAAATAGAATCATTAATAAAGGAATTCATGAATATATTTTTATAATTTTATTATAGTTTTTCATACATAAATTTACTATAGAGGAGTGACTCCCATGTTGACTATCATTATAATTAGGTTTTTAATCATGGATATTATTATATATTTTTTACTATATAATATCAAATGATTCACGTTATATTTGTTAAATTATGGAAAAGTTGTAAATAAATGAAAACATGTTCAATAAATGTTATTTCTAAATTTTTTTTTATTTTTTTATACGAAAATAATTATTTAGAACTGTGATTTAAGATATTTGGGAGTTCATCATTTTTAGATATTGTATAATGTTTTTATTTCTATGGTTTTAAGTGACCTAAGTGAATAACATATATGGGGTTAATTTAATTTTCTTCATTCATACTCTTTTTTTAACTCTGTGGGATTCACATATTTATTGAAAAATATTTTCAAATTGGTAATTTCACTGGATAAAACATTTTAATATTCCCAAAATTATGTATGGGTCATAAAATATTTATTTTTTACAGAGATAACGATTTAAATTTAGTGTTAATTAATGGTATATTTGACTATAAATATAGTTTTTTATATTTTTAGTTTTTTACATTATAATAGGTGAATTATTGAAACAATTTCTCTATAAGAACATGCAACAACATTTATCGTTACATTGCTAACTGATTTGGTAAATATTTTTACAAAAAAAAATTCAATGTGGTAGATTGTTTCAAGAAATGGTTTATTTGTGTATTTTTGATCGACGATGATATATGATATTATAGGGACTAATAAATTAATATATCATGGTCAAAGGTTATAAAAATGAAGAATATGGAGACCATACATGGTAAATAATAGAATCATACATGGTTAAAAAATCAGAACCTACCATGAAATGGTCTAATTGGTTCATAAGAGGACCCATGGTATTTAAACAAGGAGGATAAAGTGATAGATATTTATATAATTAAATCATGGAAATTTTTGAGAGAATATTTTGATTTTTCCAATGTGACCATGGATGCTTGAAAAAGGTAACATTGAATATATATGGATTTTACTTGTTAATGTAAAAGAATGATGTCTCATTAATCAGTCTAGATTTATTAAGTTAAATATATGGGGTTCAAATATATATTAATGAATAACAAATTATTTATTTTTTAAAATGTGATTTTTTGTATAAGTAATTCATGGTGTCCTCTATCAATGATATTTCAAATTATAAATTATATAAAATTAAATAATATTTATAAAAACTATGAAAATGGGGTTTTGGGAATGGTTTGACAAAACTTTAAAAAACTATACCAATACATATTAATTTTAAAAATTGGATGATGGTTTGAGAAAAAATTGATTGGATGTTATTGAAATGATATTAGAAATATTATTGAGTTTATTGATCAAAAATTGTTATATGATTTAATATCACTCTATTTTAGTGAAAACCCATGATCTTCATAATCCTAAACCATTTAGAATAATACATAAGGAAAAAACAATGACAAATTATTTAATTAATCAAGAAATATAGATATTTTTATAGTATAATGGATACATAATAATACTATGATATAATGTATCTGTGAATATAAAAGTATCTATTATTCTATAATATATACAATATATGTTGTACACTTAATATATACAGATGAAATTTTGTAAAAAATTAGAATTATTTTAATAATATTAAAAATACATTAAAATAAAAAAATCAGGCTAAAATCATTAAAATATATGAATAATATATATTTATATATCTATTAGAAAAAATTATTTAAATATCCTCTCCAGGTGTGTCACTCCCTCACACGTTATACTCAATACATGCCTCTCTATATATAGTATTATAAGGCAAGTTTGGTAATAAATCATCATTGTAGATCCCACTATGAATATATGGAGCTCTAGAATATCTAGGTAGTTTGAAGGTAGCCTTTTTACTATCTATACAAAGAAATTTTACACTTATATGAACTCACTACATGAGGATCCTATAGTTCCAATTTATAGCCAAAGGGTGTGGTGATTTTGGAAAATTTGACTTGTAATACCACATAGAAATCATATTTTTTCATGGTTACTACCATAATTGATAATAAATTTAACTAAAAACCCATTTACTTTTTTTATATTCTACCCAAAATCTTTTGTGGAAATTTGAGGACTAGGAAATTTATATGACCTAAAAAAATTACAACATTACATTGAATATTTTTTTATTTCATTAATGATAATTACATTTGGGTACTGAAAAATAATGATATAGATAATTTAATATTATAAATACTTATATCCGACTTATTCATGGATATATAGACATTATTTGAGCCGTATATTTTGATTTTATCTTTAGATTTGTTGGTTTTAAGACCTTGAATCATACTGGATTATTGGAATTTTGGCTTGTTTTATTCTAGTTTAATTTTAGATTGTGCAAATAAAAAATCATACCACAAAACCATAAAAATAGAAATTAGTTTTTTAATAATATTTATCAATGTTTAAATTAACTAAATTAAATTCTTAGGTTAACATTGTAGTAGATAATTATAACATAAATGTTATGAGAAGTAGTGGTATTAAGGTGTACAAGAATAAAAATCAATAGTGTGATCACACCACCACACCTAATCTATTTCCCTAAAAAGAAAAATTCATATTCAATAAATAACAAAAATATATTTATAGACATATTCTACAGTTTATGATGTTATAAGAGGCATATAAAACTCTATTCATGGTATTTATGTGTGAAAATCTAAAAGAACACATAGGTGTCAGTCTTAGGATGCCTAGAATTATGTTTCAGATAAATTATTTTTGAATATTATTCAATGATATTAATGATTATAATACTAGTAAGTGTATTTATATGACAAACAATATACTAAATATGTATACATGCTTTATATAATTATATATCTATAAACATTATACTTTAAATTTAGTAATTATCTATTAATTTAAAAACTTTTTTCTACCTTAATTCTGTCAGACAAAAAGGGTTTTTTACCATTTCTAATAATTTATTTCAATATTTTGTTACTTAAATATTCTCAAATACAAATGTTTTCCAAACAATTATTTTTAATATTATAGTTTTAAATATTTTTAAAAATGTTCCTTTCAATAAAATAAATTTTTATTAGGCATATGTCAACCATTTAATGTTATAAAATTATTCAGATAATAAATAAATGTATTAGAAAACTACCCTTTAAATCTAACTAAAATGAACATGCTTATATTTACCACTAATTTTGTATAAAATATTCATATTTCTTGACTGTGTATCATGATATTTGGATATATTATATGATATAATTAAATAATAAAATATTGTTTGAATGGTGTCTGTATCTCAAGGGTTTTATAATGATGAATTCATTCAAATAATTAACAAACATCTTTAATTTATAATATAAATCGTCAAATAATAATTCAAATTCCGACGCATAAGCTACTAAGGAAAAAACTAGTTAAGTATCTAAAGAATTTTTGAAGGGGAAATTCAGAATTCATTTTCATTAAATTCTATTTTTAAAAATGTTATATTGTTTTCATAACATTAAATAAACATAAAATAATTAAGAAACATCAAAAAACTAGGAAAATATTTTTTTTAAAATTTAAGATATTTTTAACATATAATACTCTTATATAACGTATTAAATATGTCCCCCCATAACAAAAATATTAATTTCCCATAGTCAAATTATATTAAATAAATTATGCTATATGGTAGGAAAAAATAGTGTTGTATTAAGGATATGTGTCATCTTGAAGGTGGATATCCTCCACTGGTTGAAACAAATTGCTTTCATAGAAGTGAATTTGTTACTTCATATTGATATTGAATTTAAATTTATTTTTATTATTATTAACATGCATAACCCAAAATCGATATGAATATATAACATTGAATATGATAGATATGTGCTAATGATTCTATCATATGTGAAGAATTATCCTTCAATTGTACAAAAGGACCTTCACACAAATGTGGAATAAACAATAAAATATGTGTTACTCAATAGAGGCATTATTTATATTTATTTAGATTCGGGATTATATATGTCTATGTTATCATTTGTACATAAACTCTTAAAATAGTAATTTATTTAGATAAAAACACAAGAAAGATTATAATATTATTTATTTTGAACCAATTGGCCTAGTGCATGATCTCAGTAGAGTGGTGAAAGTTTTCTCCAAATACAAGGTTATATGGTGATAAACTAATATGTGTTTTTAAAAGCAATATGATGGGTCATAAGGCATAACAAATACAAATACTCTTCTCTAACACAATGATTATGAAATTTTTTTAGGTTTTTATGGTATATTTATTATGAAAATCATATTGACTACTATTTTTGGGTTGATATTATTCGTAAAATCCATGACCACACCATATCAACACCAAAGTGATTGAATTTTGAAGTTCTATAAATGAGAAAATGGGTGCATATAGATGAATATAATAAATATAAATAAGAACAATATTTGGGTTCTAAAAATTACAAATTTTTTTATATTCACGACTAATTATATATATTTATATTAGAAATATATATACACAATCCAATATAAGAACAATGTACAAAATAAAAAAAAATTATAAACAATCATAGAAAACATAATACAAAAAACAATAAAATATAATTGAATAAGGTGTAACACCCAAAACACTATAAATATTGTAATGACTCGAAATTTTGAATAAATGATGTTTCCTAATATTGTGTGTTATTTTTTTCATAATCAACAAAATTGTTTCACTTGATAACATGAGTATAATTATAATGAGATTGTTGGGTTTTGACTATTATATGACCGTTGGTCATAAATGACCATTGGAAACTGAATATTGCAACATTTTCCTCTAAATTCAAGTGATATTCGTAATTAAAAAAGATAGAAGATTCGGTGGCCTCATCCAGTAGTCTTGGGCCGATCAAAGCCGATCTAACTGATCTTAGGAAGGAGGTAGCACCACTCGGCTTTGCTCTGGACAAAACCCAAGACAAACTTTATCGTGTGAATCTATAACGCAATCTCCTTCATGAGAAGTTCAAACTGATAGAAATTACTACTCGTGCGATGTTGGTTGATGGGCCCTCATATTATGTCAACATAGCACACCTTACACTTAGGTCCTATGCTGGGGTTATGAGGGGATTTGTTAGGAGACCATAATCCTTTGTTATAAATGAAATTGTGTTTTCTTCTTATGGTTATGTTTGGGAGTTTTCAAATGTTTGAATGAATATAGGATGTATTATATTGATGTATATTGAAAAAGGATATGTTAAAATATTTAATTAAACCTTAAATAATTAATTATGTGTAATGATTTTTAAAAAAATGGTCTTCTAAAATTATTTTCAGTACAAAATTTAGAGTCTAATAAGATCAACTTAATTTATTATGAATTGTAAATTTTTTATAGTGATTTTATGAATAGGATTAGTAATGTGACCAAATGGATTAGTTATCTAACTTAAATAATGTATTAATATTATATAGGCACTTGGATAAAGTAACATGATTCAATAACATAAGTAGATAACTGTTTTAAAAATTATTAGTCAGGTATTAGTTTTTTAGGTGAATAATTTTTTTTAAATTAGAACGTAAAATAAAAATATTTAGAAAATTATTTTTATAAAATTTATTTCATTTTTGAACTTAGAGCATCGATATTTTGTAAAGGTAATTTTGGGGATTTTTTTAAAAAAATTGAATTTTCAGTGAATAGTGTATTTATTTAAAAACTAAATTAAAAATATTTAGAAAATTATATTTATAAAATGGATTTCATTTTTGAAATCAGATCTTTGATATTTTTTTAAGGTTAAATTTTTGGAGTTTTCAGAAAAAATTGAATTTTCAGTGAATAGTAAAAATAAAGTTTTAGGGTTTTAGTATGTTTAATGAAATCATGAATACATCATGATGATGTCATGAGATATTTTAAGGGATGTTAGAATAAAGGGGATTAATTATTGTATGAGGGGTCCCATGTGGCCAAATCCATGGGCAAATACCATGGGCAAGCCAATGGTTTTGCCAAAACCACAAGTGAGGTGTCCCTTTAAATTATGAAAGAATCACCTCTGTTTCCGTAAAACTACCCACCCTTTCTTCCTTTAGTTATGACTCCCAAATCTCCACAAACGAATCTCTGGTCTCAGTACCTCCCAATAAGTCCTCCCAAGGATCCCTCAAAACCCCACGGTCCCTACCATCGAGTTTTAAGAGATATGTTTTAAGGTAAGGGATCCAACATTTCTCATTCCTTTCTAATACTCTACTTTAAATCGTTTCTTTTATGCTCCATGTTCTTATGTTGGTGGATTTTATTTTATATTAATCTTACTACCCTTTTCATGTTCATATTATGGGATATCCCATCATACACTCATTATTTCGTTTTATGAATGTTTAAGTGGCGTCGTTAAGTTGCCGAAATTTTTGTAACAAATTCTTTCACCCTTCTCATTTTCATGTTCTATTTTCTTATCAAGTATTTAGAGAACCTTTTTATTATGTTTGGTATGATCTCTATATCTATCATACTTATCATTTATGTTAATATGATAAGATACCCTATTTTAACTCGTCAAATCATTTTTTTGAAGTTTAAGTGTTGTCGTTAGGCTACTGAATTTTTAAGTGATTCTTTCACCCTTCTCATTTTCAATTTCTATTTTCATGTCATGTCTTTCAATTTCATTTTTATTATTTTGGGTTAAGATCTCAATATATATCACACTGATATATTATTTTCATAATATGAGATACCCTATTTGATCTCGTCAATTCATTTTTTGAAAGATTAAGTGACGTCGTTAGGCTGCTGAATTATCATAAGAGAAATATTATTTTTGTCTTCCTTTCATGTTCTTCATTTCATATGTTATATCATTAAAATTTCATTACCGTGTTATTGAATCCTTTATATTCTGTCAACCTACTATTTTATGGATCATTTATGAGTGGGTGACCCATTTCCCCTCTATTTTCATTGTTTTCTAAAGCCCTACAACATACCCATTATGCTGCCGAATTTCAGTCTCAAAATGTCTCTCTCTTTTTCTCAAATTCTTTTGTTTTAATTTG
The DNA here is from genome assembly GCA_963277665.1 of Viscum album. Classification (NCBI taxonomy): domain Eukaryota; kingdom Viridiplantae; phylum Streptophyta; class Magnoliopsida; order Santalales; family Viscaceae; genus Viscum; species Viscum album. The sequence goes on along the minus strand of OY728152.1, from coordinate 2,077,947,099 downwards.
TGAATACATAAATATATTTCTTCTATAATTTTATTCACATATATATCAAAATATTCTATTTTAAATTATGGTGTTTACATACATGAGACTCTTTTTCCTTTTCTGTGGGTTTAATGTGACATAAAGATCATGTCTTTAATGTAGTTTTTAAAACGTTATGATTATGAATGGAAACCTATTTATTTTATGCAATATGGTTTATTTATGATGTGTTTGATGATGATATATGTTGCTCACATGATATTAAAGACAAATTTATGGGTTTTCCCTGATAGAGCTCCAATTCATTAGGTAATGATGTAACCACTAGAGATTACAAATTTATGTGTGCGCCCTGATAGATATCCAATGCATTGGGTAATGATGTAACCATTAGAGATTACAATTTTAACGATACCTTGGGGTTTACCTTGGTAATTTCAAATGACACCTTGGGGTTTACCATGGTGATATGTTCATGATTTTCTAAGCTAAATGTCGCACCAACATCTTCATGTTATGAAATATGTTATTTTTATTATGATATTCCTCGTGATTTCATTCTCAAGTCTTAATGTTCTTTTTCATGACTTTATTGATGTATCTCAAGATCAGATGTTAAATCTTTCCCTTGTTTCCCCTACTGGCACTTTTGGTCACCCTTTCTTTTGATGTATGTCCCCAGGTTATGAGATGTAGTAATGAACTTAGGATGAACATAAGGAGAAGCGTTTCAAGTGTTTAAGAAGAATTTTTTAGGTTTTAATGTTTTGAATTATTGTTCTCCAAGACAATAAACCTTAAATATCCTTGGTTTTATATAATTTAATAAACATTTATGTGATAAAAATATTGGAAGCTATAGTTGGTATCAATGTATGGTTTAGTTATTTGTGGAAATTTTGCTATTAAAACATTAGAAATAACCCTATAGAAAAGATTAAATATAGGAAATATTCTTTGTATTTTGATGAGTACTGAGTAAGGGGTTTCCAAGAAAATACATCCTTGTCTAGGTACGAGCAGGTAGAGGTGGCTCTAGAACAGATGTACAAAGTGGTAAAACTAGAAAGCACCGCTTTGAGCTAGACTCGAACAGGAACTGGTACACGACAACGGGCATTGCCACACTCTTTTTTACAACACTCCCAGGGGATATGCTTTGGTAAATTAATAAGCTTATTATGAACCATTATTAAAGGAAAAAAGATAAAATAAAATAAAAATTCACATAAGAATATATGATCATGGATAACCTTGATTGTAACCTAAGGGGTCACAAGTTAGGGTATACTTTTCTTCTACACGTTAATCATTAAATGCTTTACATTTCCTTTTGATGATTATTGCATAAGTATTTAATCCCCTAGATTAAAATTTCGTTCCATAGTTAATGGTGGGAAATGGAAGAACATCTACCAAAAACCAATGTGATATTTAATGTGATGATTCCCATATTAATATGATAGAAATTACGAGATATAAACTTGAACATAAGTTGACTATATGAAACCAGCTATCAAAAATCACAATTAATAATTTGTACCTGGTTGAATACCCAAATTCATCAAGTAAGAAGAATATTATGTCTCAAGTATGTTCATCTGATAATGTTGACAAGGGAAGGAAGACTCAATTTCTATTGGGAAAAAAGTGTGGAAAAGGCACCAAGGGGAATGTAACCAAGGAACCATACAATGTTTTTAGTGTGGGGTGATAGGGCATAAAGTAGCTAATTGATTTATAATATTGATTAATGTAACGACTAGAGATAAGTTTCGATCTAATTTAACTTATAATTTTCAATTTTGTAAATGTGGAGACCTTATACATTATCCAAGGAAATTCCCTATTGGAAGGGATAATAATGATGAAGAGAATCAACAATCCTATAGGACAAGAGAACAAGGCAAGTCATACTCAGATATGGATCTTGATGACTAAAGTACATGTGACTTCTTCACAATAATTGTCTTGGTCATGTTGTTTGTTTTTGTTCATGCCCTATGAGAATATCTTTAATGTTTTCTAAGAACATCTAGTCACTCCCTAAGAAGGTTTTATATAAATAAGTAAACCATCTATTGTTATGTACCACATGTTGATGTTGTGATGCTGTTATTCTTAAAAAATGATTTGGGGATGAAAAGATGAATATTATTTTGGAAGATGTTCGCTAATTTGGGAACCCTATATGATCGAGGTAAATATATTACTACGATATTTTCATTGATGAGTAAATGTGGGCATATATTTTGAAGAATCGATGAATTTAATGCGAACTTATGGTAATTTGGGTAACTTATTGAAATGATTAACCGATCTTGGGGAAAATGTGATTAGGTTAGTTACTTTTGTTTGAAGATGTTAGGAGTAGTTGATGTTGTTTGGAGATGAACGATGATGTTTATTTCGGAAGAATATGTTATCAAATACTTCTTGTATTTGGGTTTCAAACTTAGTTTGGTTTATTTTGAGGAATTTTAAGGGAAGTTATTTATGGAATGGTATATGATGATCTATGGGTAGTACCGTGGAATTTTGAAGATTTAAAAGTAGTTTCTCTTCATATGGGGTTCTTTATTTTGGAAGAGTTGTCTTATCATACCCTTTTTATTTTTGAAATAATTTTTATAGATAAAATAATTAGATAGTTAATCTTCGGAGGATTATGTGATTATCTAGAAGATGATTCTTGTGATTTTGATGATACCATGTGTTTTCTATAAATGCTCATCATTTGGAGAAATGAGTATTTTTAGTAGAATCTCATTATGGGATGAAACTCTACTTGAAGGTAAATATATTTCCTTGTGTTTTTATTCATTGTATTAAATTAATACCTCAAAACTATGAAAAGGAATGTAAAAAAACAGTGTCTGTTAACATTTCCTACTAGGAAATCAAATACCGTTTAACCCATCATAAGTTTGTGATTTTCATGTTGTTAACTTTATTCTAATTATGATTTCTATCACTCTCCCTCAGAAAGTGACCCTTTTTTCACATCCATGTCCATGTATTCCTACATGGAATCCTAGAATGGGTTATCTCGGGTGGCCTTTGTACCTCCTTTTGTTTATTTTAAAGTAATCGTGTTACTGACTCTTTTTCCGATGTGGGACCTTCAATGAAATTTCCATGCCAAATTTAAAGAATTTCGAGGGCACAATTTCTTAAGGGGGGAAGAATGTAACGACCCAAAATTTTGAATAAATCATGTTTCCAAATTAGGTGTTTTATTTTTTTTTTCTTACTCAACAAAACTGTTTCATTTCATAACATGAGTACAATTAGTAGAAGACTGTTGGTTTTTGACTATTATTAGACTGTTAGTCAGTATGACCTTTGGAAACTGAATATTGCGACTATTGTCTATAAATACTTTTGATATTGGTAATTAATATAGAAAGAAGATTCTATGGCCTCATCAAGTAGTCTTGGACCGATCAGAGCCCATCTAATAGAACTTGGGAAGGTGGTAGCGTCACTAGGCTTTTCTCTGGGCCATACCCGTGCCGAAATTTATCGTGTGAAGCCAGAATAGAATCTCCTTTGCGAGAAGTTCAAAATGATAGTGATTATTACTCGTGTGATGTTGGACGATCCGCTCTCAGATTCTCTCAACTTATCACACCTTACACTTAGATCATATGCTGGGGTTATAAGGGGCTATGTAAAGATATAATAATCCTTTGATATAAATTAAATTTTGTATTCTTATTATGGTCATGTTTGGGAGTTTTCAAATGTACAAATGAATATAGGATGTATTTTATTGATTTATTTTGAAAAAAAGGATATTTTAAAATATTTATGTAAACCTTAAATAATTAAGGATGTTTAATAATATTCAAAAAATGGACTTCTACAATTATGTTCAGTACAAAATTTAGAGTCTGATAAGATCAACATAATTTTTGATGAATAGTAAATTATGAATAGTGATTTTATGCTTATAATTAGTAATGTGACCAAATGGATTAGTAATCTCAATTGAAGAAAGTTTTAATATAATCTAGGCACCTTGATTATTTAATGTGATTCAATAAAATAATTAAATAACTATTTCAAAAATTATTAGTCAGGTATTAGTTTATTTAGGTGAATAGTGTTATTAAATTAAAAAATAAATTAAAAATATTTTGAAAATTATTTTTATAAAATGTAATTAATTTTTGAACAAAGTGCATTGATATTATGTTAATGTAATTTTTGAGGATTTTTCTGAAATAAATGAATTTTCAGTGAATAGTGTATTTATTTAAAAATTAAATTAAAAATATTTAGAAAATTATTTTTATAAAATAGTGTTCATTATGGAAATAAGATCATTGATATTTTTTTATGGTTAAATTTTGGATGTTTTCGAAAAAAGTTGAATTTTCAGTGAAAAGTAAAAAATACAGTTTAACGGTTTCAGTATGTTTAAGACATCATGAATACATCATGTTGATGTCATGAGATATTTTAAGGGATGGTTGACTAAAATGGATTAGTTATTGTATGAGGGGTCCCATGTGGCCAAACCCATTGGCAAATACCATAGGCAAGCCCATGGTTTTGCCAAAACCACTAGTGAGGTGTCCCTTGAAATTATGAAAGAATCACCTCATTTTCCCTAAAACTACCCACACTTTCCTCCTTTGGTTATGACTCCCAACTCTCCACCAATGAATCCCTGGTCTCATTACCTCCCATGAAGTCCTCCCAATGTTACCCAAATCCCTAAATGTCCCATCCATCGAGTTTTAAGATATACGTTTTAAGGTAAGGGATCCACAACTCTAGTTCATTTCAAATACTCTAATTTAAGTCATTTATTTTATACTCCATGTTATTATGTTGTAGGATGTTATTTTATATTCCTATTACTGCCTTTTTATTGTTCATATGATGTGAGATCTCCTCTTACTCTAATCATTTCATTTTATGAATGTTTAAGTGGCACCGTTATGCAGCCGAAATTTTTGTAACAGATTCTTTCACCCTTCTCGTTTTCATGTTCTATATTCTTGTAATGTCTATAAAGATTCTTTTTATTATGTTGGGGTATGATATCAATATATATCATACTGATAATTTATGTTCATATGATATGATACCCTATTTTATCTCGTCAATTCAATTTTTTGATGTTTATGTGATGCTGTCAGGATGCCGAATTTTTTAGGGATTCTTTCACCCATCTCATTTTCAAGTTCTATATTCCGGTCATGTCTTTCTAGTTCATTTTTAATTTGTTGGGTTATGATATTTATAACTATTATACTGATATTTTATTTTCATATGACGATAGATCCTATTTCATCTCATTTATTCATTTTTTTTATGTTTGAGTGACGTCTTTAGGCTGCCGAATTTTCATAAGATAAATCTTATTTTATTTTTCCTTTCATGTATTTAATTTAATAATTTATATCTTTAAAATTTAATTATCATGTTCCTAAATCTATTATATTATGTTCCTCTTCTATTTTATGGATCATTGATAAGTGGGTGACCCATTTCCCCCCTATTTTCTATGTTTTATAAAACCCTACAACATACCGGTTATGCTATCGAATTTAAGTCTCAAAATGTCTCTCCCTTTTTCTCAAATTATTTTGTTTTATTTAGGTAATACTTAATTATCTTTCTTCAATAAGGGTATTCACATATATATCAAAATGTTCTATTTTAAATTTTGGTGTTTACATACACGAGACTCTATATCCTTTTTCGTGGTTTTAAAGTGACATAATGATCATGTCTTTAATGTAGTTTTTAAAACGTTATTATTATTAATGAAAACCCATTTATTTTATGGTATATGGGTTATTTATGAAGTGTTTGGTGATGATATATTTGGATCACATGATAATAAAGACAAATTTAAGCGTTTTCCCTCATAGAGCTCTAATTCATTGGGTAATGATGTAACCACTAGAGATTACAAATTTAAGGGTGTGCCCCGATAGTGCTCCAATGCATTGGGTAATGATGTAACCATTAGAGATTAAAATTTTAACGATACCTTGGGGTTTACCTTGGTAATTTCAAATGACACCTTGGTGTTTATCTTTGTGATATGTTAATGATTGTCTAAGTTTAATGTTTCTGCCACATCTTCAAGTTATGAAATATGTTATTTTTATTATGATATGCCTCATGATTTCTTTATCATGTCTTAAAGTTTTTTTTCACGACATTATTGATGTATCTCAAGATCACATGTAAATTTATTCCCATGTTTCCCATACTGGTCCTTTTGGTCACCCTTGCTTTTGATTTATGTCCCCAGGTTATGAGATGCGGTAATGAACCTTGGATAAACATAATGAGAAGCCTTTAAAGTGTTCAAGAAAAATGTTTTATGTTTTCATGTTTTGAGTTCCTATTTTTTGAGACACATAACCATAAAGATCCTCGATTTTGTAAAATGTAATGGAAGTTTATGTGATAAAAATCTTGGAAGCTATAGTTCGTATCAAAGGATGGATTAGTTATTTGTGAAAATTATGATATTAAAACATTAGAAAGAACCCTATAGAAAAGATAAAATATATTAAATCTTTCTGGTATTTTGATGAGTATTGAGTAAGGGGTTTCCCAACAAATACATCCAAGTCTAGGTACGAGCAGGTTGAGGTGTCTCTTGCACAGATTTATATAAGGGTAAATCCTGAAAACACCGCTTTGAGCTAGACTCGAATGGGAACTGGTACAAGAAAATGGGTGTTGCTGCACTCTTGGTTACGACACACCCGGGGGATATGCTTTGGTAAATTCATAACCTTAGTATGAAAAATTATTGAAGGAAAAAAGATAAAATAAAATAGAGATTCATATAATAATATATGATCATGGATAACCTAGATTGGAACATAGAGGATCTCAAGTTAGGGTATACTTTTCTTCTACACGTTTATCCTTCTATGCTTTAAGTTTCATTTTCATGATTATTGGCAAGTATTTAAGCCCCATAATTATACTTTCCTTCTATAGTTAATGGTGAGAAATGGAAGAACATGTCCCAATAACCAATGTGATAGGAAATGTGAAAATTACCCTATTAATTTGATTGAGATTACGAGATATCATGTTGAACATATTGTGAATATATGAAACCAGATATCAAAAATAACAATTATTAATTGTTACCTGGTTGAATGCCCAAATTCGTCAAGGAAGAATAAGATGAAGTCTCAATGATGATCATCTGATAATGTTGATAAGGGAAAGAAGACTCAATTTCCATTGTGAAAAAATTGTTGAACAAGGCACCGAGGGGAATGTCACAAAGGAACCGATAGATGTTTTTAGTGTGGGGTGATAGGGCATAAAATATCTAATTGCTTTAAAAATGGATAACATGATGACTAGAGATAAGGTTCTATCTAATGTACATTATAATTTTCAATGTCGTAAATGTGGAGAAGTTAGATATTATCCAAGGAAATGCCCTATTTGAAGGGATGAGACGCATGATGAGAATCAACAATAATCTAGGACAAGGGAACAAGGCAAGTCCTATGCCAATATGGATCTTGATGATTAATATACAGTGACTTCTTCGAAATAATTTTCTTGGTCATGTTGTTTTTTTTCATTCCCTATGAGAATATCTTAAATGATTTCTAAGAACATCGAGTCACTCCCTAAGATGTTTTTATATTAATAAATAATACATCTATTGTTATGTACCACATGTTGATGTTGTGATAATGTTCTTCAAAAAAAAATTATTTGGGTATTAAAATATGAATATTATGTTGGAAGTCGTTCGCTATTTTTGGAACCCTATATGATCGAGGTAAATAGATTACTATGAATTTTCATTGATGAGTATAGGTTGACTTAAATTTTGAAGAATCGTTGAATATAAGGCGAACTTATGGTAATTTAGATAACTAATGGAAATGATTAACTTATCATGGGGAAAATTTTATTAGGTTAGTTACTTTTATTATAAAGTGTTAGGAGAGGTTGAGGTTGTTTGGAGATGAATTATTTTGTTTATATTGGAAGACAATGTTATAAAATCATTTTTTATTTGGTTTTTAATCTTAGTTTGGTTTATTTTGAGAAATTTTAAGGGCAGTAATTTTTAGAATGGTCATTCATGAACTATGGGTAGTACCGTGGAATTTTGAAGATTTAAAAGTAGTTTCTCTCCATATGGGGTTCTTTATTTTGGAAGAGTTGTTTTATCTACCATTTCAGTTTTTGGGATAATGTTTAAAGATAGAAGAAATAGATAGTTAATATTTGAAGGATTATGTGATTCTCTAGAAGATGATTCTTGTGCTTTTGATGAGACCAAGTGTTTTTTTAAATGCTCATCGTTTGGAGAAATGATTATTTTTGGTAAAGGATTATTATGGGATGAAACTCTACTTGAAGGTAAATATATTTCCTTGTGTTTTTATTCAATGTAGTAAATTAATTCCTCAAAACTATTAAAATGAATGTGAAACAAAAATGTTATCTGTTAAAATTTCCTAATGGGAAATCAAATACCGTTTAACCCATCATAAGTTTGTGATTTTATTGTTTTTAACTTTATCCTAATCATGATTTCTATCACTCTCCCTCAGAACGTGACATTTTTTTTTCACATACATGTCCATTTATTCCTACATGGATTCCTAGTATGGGTTTACTCTGGTGGCCTTTGTAATTCTTTTTCTTTCTTTTAATGTAATAGTGTTACTAACTGCTTTTTATATGTGGGACCTTCAATGAAATTTCCAAGACCAATATTATGAATTTTGAGGATGCAATTTCTTAAGGGGGGAAGATTGTAACAACCCAAAATTTTGAATAAATCTTGTTTCCTAATTTTGTGTGTTATTTTTTTCATACTCTACAAAACTGTTTCATTTGATAACATGAGTGTAATAAGTATAAGACTGTTGGGTTTTGACTATTATATGGTCATTAGTCAGTATGACCTTTGGAAACTGAATATTGTGACTATTTTTTCTAAATACAAGTGATATTGGAAATTAATATTGAAAAAAGATTCTATGGCCACATCCAGTAGTCTTGGACCGATCGAATCCCATCTAACAGAACTTGGGAATGATTTATCACCACTAATCTCCTCCCTGGACCAAACCCAATCCGAACATTATCGTGTGAAGGTAGAGCAGAATCTACATCGTGAAAAGTTCAAACTAATATAAATTACTACTCGTGTGATGTTGGCTGATCCGCCCTCAGATTCTCTCACCTTAGAACACATTACACTTAGGTACTATACTGCGGTTATAAGGGGCGATATAAGGAGAAAATAATATTTTGTTATAAATAATATTTTTTTTATTCTTATGGTAATGTTTGGGATTTCTAAAATGAACGAATGAATATAGGATGTATATTATTGATTTATTTTGAAAGAAGGATATTTTAAAATTTTTATGTAAACCTTAAATAATTAAGGATGTGTAATAATTTTCAAAAAATCGTCTTTTACAATTATATTCAGTACAAAATTTAGAGTCTAATCAGATCAACATAATTTTTGATGAATAATAAATTATGAATAGTGATTTTATGCTTATGATTAGTAATGTGACCAAATATATTAGTAATCTCATTTGGAGATAGTTTTAATATAACCTTGGCACCTTGATTATGTAATGTGTTTCAATAAAATAATTAAATAAATTATTAGTCAGGTATTAGTTTTTTTAGGTGAATAGTGTTTTTTAATTAAAAATTAAATTAAAAATATTATGAAAATTATTTTTTTAAAATGGATTCATTTTTGAACTCAGATCATCGATATTATCTTATGTTAATTTTTGGGGATTTTTCTGAAAAAAAAAATTTCTGTGAATAGTGTATTTATTTAAAAATTAAATTAAAAATACTATATTTTTTTTAAATGGAGTTAATTTATGAAATAATATAATTGTTTTTTGGTTATGGTAAAATTTTTGTAGTTTTCAGAATAAGTTGAATTTTCAGTGAATAGAAAAAATAAAGTTTTAGGGTTTCAGTATGTTTAATGACATCATGACTATATCATGATAATTTCAGGAGATATTTTAAGGGATGGTTGACTAAAGTGGATGAATAATTTTGTAAGGGGTCCCATGTGGCCAAAACCATGGGAAAATACAATGGGAAAGCCCATGGTTTTTCCAAAACCACTACTGAGGTGTCCCTTGAAATTATTAAAGTATCACCTCCCTTTCCTTATAAATACCCTCCCTTTCCTCCTTTTTTATGACTCTGAACTCTCCCCCAATGAATCTCTGGTCTCATTACCTCCCAAGAAGTCCTCCCAAGGTTCCCTAAATCCCTCAAGGTCCCAACATTTGAGTTTTAAGAGATACGTTTTAAGGTAAAGGATCCAACATCGTCAAATACTCTATTTTAAGTCATTTCTTCTATGCTCCATGTTATTATGTTGGAGCATGATATTTTTTACTCCTATTACTTACCTTTTCATGTTAATATGATGATAGATCCTCTCTTACTATCATATTTTCGTTTTATGAATGTTTATGTGGCGCCGTTAGGCTGCCGGAATTTTTGTAACAGATTCATTCACCCTTCTGTTTTTCACGTTCTATTTTCTTGTCAAGCCATTCATGTAACTTTTTATTATGTTGGAGTATTATATCGATATCTATAATAATTATATTTTATGTTTATATGACGAGATACCCTATATGATTGCGTCAATTCATTTTTTTATGTTTAAGTGACGCTGTTAGGCTGCCGAATTTTTAAGGGATTCTTTCACCCTTCTCAATTTTCAAGTTCTATTTTTTTCATGTCTTTAAAATTACTTGTTATTATGTTTTGGTATGATCTATATATCTATCATACTGATATTTTATGTTCATATGATGAGAGACCCTATTTGATCTCGGAAATTCATTTTTTTGATGTATAAGTGACGTCGATAGGCTACCAAATTTTCCCAAGAGAAATCATATTTTTGTCTTCCTTCAATGTTCTTCATTTCATATGGTATATCTTTCAAATTTCATTAACATGTTCTTAAATACTTTTTTTATGTCCCCTACTGTTTTATGGATCATTTATGAGGGGGTGACCCATGTAACCTCTCATTTCATTGTTTTCTAAAACCCTACAACATAGCAGTTATGCTGTCGAATTTCAGTCTCAAAATGTATATCAGTTTTTCTCCGATTATTTTGTTTTATTTAGTGAATACTAAAATTTATTTCTTTTATAAGGTTATTTGCATTTATATCAAAATGTTCTATTTTAAATTCTGGAATTTATAGACATGAGACTCATTTTCCTTTTCTGTGGGTTTAAAGTGACATATTGATCATGAAAATAAAGCATTTTTTAAACATTGTTATTATGAAACGAAACCCATTTCTTTTATGATATATGGGTTAATTATGAAGTGTTTTATGATGATATATGTGTCTCACATGATAATAAATAAAAATTTAAGTGTGATCCCTGACAGCCCACCAATGCATTTGGTAATGATGTAACCACTAGAGATTACAAATTTAAGGGTGCACCCTAATATCCCTCCAATGCATTGTATAATGATATAACCATTAGAGATTACAATTATAACGATACATTGGGGTTTAACTTTGTAATTTGAAATGACACCATGGGGTTTACCTTAGTGAAATTTTCATGATTTTTTAAGTTAAATTTTTCAGCGACATCATGAAGTTATGAAATACATTATTTTTATTATGATATGCCTCATGATTTATGTCTCATGTCTTAATGTTTTTTTCACAACTTTATTGATGTATCTCAAGTTTTCATGTTAAATGTCTATGTAGTTTACCTTAATAGGCCTTATAATCAACCTTTCTTTTGATGTATGTCCCCAGGTTATGAGATGTATTAATGAACCTAGGATGAACATAAGGAGAATCCTTTCAAGTGTTTAAGAAGAATGTTTTATGTTTTCATTTTTTGAGTTCATTGTATCCAAGACACTAAACCTTAAAGATCCTCGTTTTTGTATAATGTAAAGAAATTTTATGTGATAAAACGCTAAGAAGCTATAAATATAAAATATTTATCCAGTAGTTTAGGTTACAATCAACACTTAGTTATTCTTGTGTTACACCCAAAAATGATTTTCCCAGATAGCTTTCATTACATGGGAGACTGAGTTGTATTGAATATTAGTATACTATTAACATTATATTTTAATGTGATACTTATCACCTAGAAAATATAATAAGGGACTTGATTTGGAATAAATAACATGTGAAGGTATATATTTTCAAATTTTGAATTAGTTATATATTTATTAAAAATACAATAAGATTATTTAATTGAAATAGAAATTTTTTCTATAAAATGACATATTTTCTAAACTATAGTTTAGTCATTCAAAGCGCACATAATATATAATTAATTTTTCCAATTTTAGAGACTATATTTTATAAAGGGAATTTGGGTTTTCTAATCATAATATGAATATTATATTAGTGTTATTATTTTTTACTTTTTTGAAATGATTCATTTTTTTTTATGAATAGTAAAAATAATTATTTAAGATTTCCTTCAAAATAAAATAATTTAAAATGTTAAATTATTTTTTTAGTTAGACAGAAAATATATCTAATAAATTATTAATAAGTGAATCAAATTTAGATCTTTGAAATCACATTCATATTTAATTTTCTTATAAATACATTATAAACATTTAAACATTTTACCTTTAAAACCCAACAATTATCATCACATCTAGAATGATAATATTTAATTATATTGATTAAATTATGTCCATTTAATTATGAAAAATTTATTCCATATATTTAATCATAATTATTTATATTATATAATGATTTCTAATTAATTGTTTACTATAAGGATTAGTTAATGTAGTTAAAAATAATTTCAATGATTGATGTTGAAAATAGACTATTATAAGGATAATCCAAATTGATAAGGTGTAAAATGTGCTAACAAAACATACGACACCAATTATATGTGAATATTTAAACCCTAATAGCCTTATAATGGATAATTATGATTTGGTGGGATTCTATTCAATGAATGTTACCAATATAATATGTTTTGTACTGAAAATCAGACAAATGAATTCCTTACAATTAATGTATATAGTGATATGTGATAGAGAAATACATCATAGGATTGTATATATATATTATTCTAAAATAAAAATGGTTTTTATCAAAATAATTATTTTTATTTCTTAGAGATGAAATAATAACATTAGATTCTTAGGAAATGACAACACATGAATTATTTATTTTATAATTAAATAGAGTGCATAAGAACAAATATATTTAATGTGATATAAATATAATGAATTTATAATTTCAATTAAATTTTTAGATAATTATATCATGGTAATATGCTTTTAACATAATATATATTAATTAAATATATGTATTTACATATTTAAATTCAAATTAAATGAATAGAGAACAAATAGAAATTAATGATATTTTATGACAAATAATATTTTATTAAATAATATAAATGTACTAAAAACATATATTAAAAAAATATCAAAATTTTAATAAATAAAAACAATATTTCCTACATTTAATGTTTTTATTTTAAAATGAATATACTGACCACTAAATTTTTAAACACCATTTATAGCGGTTATGGTCAATAAAGTTCTTTAATACGTTACATGAATAAGTGTGAAAAATAATCTTATACACACATAATATTATCTTTTGATAAAAAAGATTCCATATTTATAACCATTGGGTCCAAATTATATATAACGGGTCATTTTAATTTATTCTCAAACGAAAAATTATCTAGGTTAGATACACAAGTTAATAATGTAAAAAAAATTGGTAAAATTTAATAATATTAATGACTAAAGAATAACATGATAAAAATGAATTATGTTTTTTATGGAAGCTTTTACTGTATAATTAAATTATACACTACATTATTGATCAATTTTTGTGGAAAATTAGGTAACGGAGACCTCCCAATAGTGAATTTGTTTTAGTATATGTTAGAATGTCTCTCCTCCCCAACTATAAATTGTAGGTCACTCCCTTCACTTATTTACACATCTAATCTATTTGGATTGACCAGAAGCTTACAAAATAAATAAAAACATTCATATAAACTCTTTATATGAGCCTTAGTATGGGAAAATTATATCCTGTGAAGGATTTGGAAAAATCATATCTAAAACACAGTTAGAATCTGTAATGTTATTGAACGAGCAACCTTATCAAACTTTTTTCTCAACATAATTAATTTCTTATTAAAAATGACTATATTATAAAATATGTATCATAAATAAAATGGGGTATTTTTATAACAATATATGTACATAAACCTATACCCACTTCATTCAAATTGGTTACAAAATCATCATTTGTGTGTATGACGAACTACCTCATTACGAATGGATATAGTTCAATTTTCCTTTTCCACCGCTCATGTGGGAGTAAGATGATGGATAAATGTATATATATGATTTATATAACATATTTATTATTATATATTCAATATATCAAATATGAATTTTTAACTTAAATTCAGTTGGATATACAATAACGTCACTCGTATGTACAATACACTACAACCTAGCGAAGCTATGTGATTCCTCAAACACTAATGCTTCACATGGAAGGTGATAGAGAAAATGATAATGATTATATGTGATATAAATTAAATAATTTTATATTACTTAAATATTAATAAATAAGAAACGATTATATATCATATTTAAAACATTTATATGATAACATTATTCGTGTACATGTGGAATACCACTTTTATGACCTAATGTGAGCCTCTTTTCATTGCCACACCACATTAATGATATATTAAATTAACATTAAAGAAATAATTTGGTATATGAGATATTATAATAAATTTAAAAATATAAAATATTACTAGCACCCTTTCTATAATGATCATTGTAGAATGAAAAATATTTTTCATGTGTATGGCTAACCTCATGTCTCCATGATCGTAATATACATCATTTTTATAACAATTAGTCATTATTGATTTTAAAAGTAAACATAATGTTTAAATAGAATAATTATTTCCTTATTGCTATTATGGATATGATATCAATATATAATACACACATGAATTATATCTTTCATGAAAAACAAGCATGATAACCCAAGGAAATTTATAACCTAAATAATGGAAATAATGAAATATTATTCACAAGTGGGTGATGATATGTCATTAAAGGACCATATATGATATTAAAAGTTTTTCATTTAGTTTTGAAATATTATAATAACATGTTTAAAACAACATTATAGTATGTTTACTATTGTTCATCCAAAACAAAGAATGATTTAAGTGAACCCATATTAACATAAATTCCATTTATACATATTAATTGTTTGGAAGAAATGTGAATTTAGGTGATGTATATAATTATACAATAACATTTAATAGAATTATTCATTCATAAGTCATTGTATTTGAATATTTTATTTTCATTATTTCTTCCACATGGAATTTACATTAAAATTACTTACTGGTAAAAGTTATTGAGCAATCTATCTTCCTTTTTTGATTGTTATCTTTATTTTGAAACTATAAATTTAATATAATTGTTTATTATTGGAAATTATAATTATCATAAAATTTTATATTAATTTATTTTTAAAATTTATATTTCGTAAACCTTATACTATATTTAATATACAATGTTTGATTTGAAATTTAATTGATTAACTGGTGAAATACTGATTAATCTGTAACTTTTATACAGTATCGATATTTGATGTTATGTAAAATTTATTCTAGAATTTAATAGACTATTCGATATATGAGGAATTAATCAGACCTTTTGTTATGTGTGGGACCGAAACTCACATATCCCTAATATTCATCAGAATTTCTCATGAGTCTAATCAGTTAGACAAATTATAATTTTTTTACCAGTGGTTTAAACTGCATTCTGAAAGGCCATGATGGTATAGGTATCTTGAGTATCAGATATTATTTAAAATAATTAATAATTTCCCTAATTAAGGGATTATTTATAATCATCCATGTGATTTTCACCATAACAGTATCACTCGATGTATTTTATTTCCAATTTATTGATTAAATGGCATGTGTTTTTAATTATTTGTCATCCCATATTGGTAATTTCATATACAGTTATTTAAATGGAAGGTGTTATTAGTTATTTACTATTACATGTTGATTTTTCTTCTTGTTTAATGATATTTTCAATTATTCATAACACATTATTAATATTTTATTAAATCATTTTTTTCTTTTGTAGGTTATTAATATAGATTCATTGAATTAGTTTCTAGGATGTATAGTTTTTAATATTTTTTATTCTCATAGTAAAATGGGTATCATGTATGTATCTAGTTCTAAAAAACTATTAAAAAATTAGTCCTTAATGTTATAACCTATTAGATATATGATTATATAATAAGGGACAACAATTTTTATGGACCACTATGACTGGGGTCATTACAATTTTTATCAAAGTAAGTTTATTTGAATCCACTATTTAAATATTTTGTAAAAAAATTATTATGTAAAATAAAACTAAGATATAAATTGAGGATAGGTATATAATATCATCGTAAAGTTATAATGATGTATTGAAAATTTGGTTTTCCTAAAAATACATTAACGTACGGTTACTACAAGTAGAAAATGTTTGGAGAAGAAATACATAGGGGTAATAACCTTGAAAAGGTGTGTTGGGTTTGACTCAAGCATTTCTGATTTCACAATAATGGGACTTGCCATGAAAATATTTTTACACTAACAATTAATATTTTTATGATAATTCAATGTTTATTTATAAACCACTATAAATTATTTTAAAATAATGATATCTCCTAATAAACTATGCATTTGATTGATAGATTATTTTTTGTAATGTATATAATTATCTTAAGGATTAAACATTTGGATTTAAAATTAATAATGATATGAGTTAATAATTTATATGGCTCTATTTATAAATGGATCCGAGAGGGAAAATGTGTATCGATACTCATTTACAATGTAGATATTTCTCTGTAGAGGAACCCAATACAACCATTATTGTAACAGATCATTTTGGGTGTATATTAGGTAACCCTAATTATGTAATGAGATATAAACATTCTCATATGGATAAACATATCCCCAAAACAGATTCTCCTATATTGGATCACATTACTTATTATATTAACCCATTATTTAGTGGGACAGTTGATCCAATGGGAGTTGAGTAATAAATTAAGTCTCTAGAAAAGATATTTATGGAATTGAGATGTGGTTAAGATTAAAACATTACATTCATATTGTATTATTTCAAAAGATTTGATGATCAATGGTGGTCATTAATCTAGAATAATAAGGAGAATTTGAAATTGATTGTAAGGAATGTAATGATATTATGTTTACATTCATTGAAAAATATTTCCCTCGTGATAAAATAAACTGAGATGAAGTGAATTTTTCTTATCATAATGTAAAATGAATAGTAATCTTTTTAGTACTATAATGACCATGACATTTATAACATTAACAATACATAACATTTTCAGAATACATAAAAATTGTACAAAGATAGTTCCAAAGAATTCAGTTAGTGTAGTGCCTTTGGAATCATGGAAACATAAACACTAGTACATATGTGAGCAACATCATCTCTCACTGGGATCTCCTTGACTAGCAAACATCATAGAGAAATTAAAAATAGTACATATCATCATAATGTGAGGAAAGGAAAAAAAAGGGTGATTTCAAATGCTCTGTAATGGTAAAATAGGAATACATTTTAGCATAAATATTAGAATAAGGGTATGAGAATGATATTATGTAAGATACTTAAGCACATAATGATTTCCAAAGTAGAAATTGAATCACCACTATGAAAATATTATCTATTTGTGTACACTCTTCATACCATCATATTAGTCATGGTTCACTCCCATGTACATTATAATATAATATGTTCACTCATCATACCATCGTAGAAGTCATTTTTCACTCCCACATCCATCATAGTTTTAAAGGTTCACTCCCAAAACCACTCAGTTTTTCTCATGAGATATAAGTCTATACCCAATGCATTGGAGGGAGATATATGTCTCACCTGTCATATAATGTAATAAAAAATATATATACCACATGATCATAAATATACATATCAAAACACATAAAATTAAATAGGTTTCATAAAAATTTAAATATATCATAACCTATAGAAAAATAACATGTTACATAATCATTTCATAAAAATAGCAACACGCGAAATTGTAGGAGATTTGATATACATATATCCCATAAATGGGAATTTGGTTTCGTAAATACCATTACTTTAAAAATAAATGATTATTAAAAATTATATGAATGGAACATTTATATTGGAATTAGTAAAATTAATATATTTTATCAATAATGTAAAATAATTTGGAAATATCTTTTAAAAAATTATTCTTGAGGAACAAATAAATTCTTTTTTTAAAAAGAAATTTTCATACATAAAAAATTTAAAAATAAAAATAATATAAATTTACATTTAAATATATAAAACATATTTTAATTCATATTTATAACCTTTTTCCATGAAACCATACAAAATATTCTTCAAAACATTTTAAAAAAAATTCATCGAAAATTCATTAAAAACATAAATAATGATTTTGAATAGGTATTGAAAACCTATAGCGAAAAACCCATTTCATGAATTACTATTACATCATTATTAAGATAATAAATTAATATTATTACACATCACGGATACAAAGGTATAATTCCATTGGAAAACTAGGACTATAAATTACATTTAAAACATCAAGAAAAAAATTCATTTAATTCCTTCTTCTCTAGTTTCTTATTGGCTCTTGACCTCTCCTTGGTACATGTTGTCACCTTAATATATAAATAAAAATAAGAGAGATAAAATCAAAGTAAGATGATAAATATTGACAATATAAATATCAGTGAGCACACTAAAAACATGGGAACTGGATAATGAACATGATAGGAATCATTAATAAAATACTTGAAATGTGGCGTTGCATAAAAATAGAATATCATGTCATAGTGGTCTACTTCCACACAAAACTGTGAAAAATGATAGCAACATCTTCACACATAATATCCCTTTTACTCATTAGATTTTCCACATTACCCAATGCATTTGAGATCTATATAATTCTGGTTGAACCCTTCACATTCCAACATTCACATTGTGCTATATAATTTTGGACTAACCTGTAACATTATACTATTTGCATTATCATGCATGAAACATTAAAAATATGAAAAACATAAATATAACATAACCCATTGATTGAAAATGGTTTAACATAACTAATCATACTTTTAAAAACATTTTGTCTCACAAATAATGGGGGAATATCATTCTTGTCATAGAACCATTATCCCTGAGTGAAGAGTGAAAGAATATTCAAGAATTATAAAGGGTATGTTAATTAGAAAGAAGAGATATTTTGGAAAACATTAGTTTTTCATAAATTAAATAGAGAAAATTTATACCCCATAAATGTTTATATAATAATGAATAAATTATTTTTTATTGGATAACCCACAACCAACTTTTAGTGAAAAAGGGAGGACCTGAAGAATGAAAGTTGGGTTTGAGAATTTCCCATTTCCTTCTACCGGAACACTTTCTTCACAATAATGTCTTGAATAAAGACATTAAATTAATTAATTAGAATATAAATAACCTTTTTTACATGAATATGGTTTAATATTGTCTTATTGGGTACTTTTATGGGCCTTTCGATTGAGTTAAAGATCAGAATTTCATTGTTAAGGAACGTTTGTTTAAACTGTTTTCTTGAACAGTTCACTTGTAATCATTAATAAAAGTTCATTTAAAACGTGGATAAACCAATATAGTTGGAATATATATTGACTGTGATTTAATTAACTTGAAATAATATTATAAATAATTTTTTTAAATACCGTGGAAATTAAACACTTCATAAGAATTAAATGATGATCATTTGCGGTTAATTCAGGATGTTTTTCAACAACAATGATCTTGTTTTGTTTAATTATTTAGTAGTATGTACATAAGTTTGTTAGAGAACATTAAATAGTATATAATACATATAAAATAATCTATTTCAACCATATATATGTTATTATTGCCAGACAAGAAGGCAGTAAACGGAAAAACAGAACATGTCCTTCTTGAAGGTGATAAATTAACACCTAACGAACAATTTTTTATTTCATAAAATAATAAAAATAAGAAAATTGGGTTGGATGACAAATTATCCCATTAGTATCATAATATTATATTATAGGTATGATACTATATTTACAAAATCATTTAGAAGTGTATAGGTGGGTAGATATTATGAATAGAACATGAAATTGAAAGGAAATTGAAGGAAAAGATGGAGAGGAGAATTACCTCATCAATCATACAATTGAGATCCCCCTTAAAGAACCTAGGAATGGTATTTTGATTACACCGAAGTCTCATGTACATGGGATAGGGGAAAGGGGATATTTTATGGATGATTTTATGTAATTTTTGTAACATTATAGGTGTGAGGAAATGAGGGTGTGAGGGTGTTATTTATAGTGGAGGGGAGATGGGGTTTTTAATATTTTAATCATTAGTTTATTACATACGAACAAGATAATAAATAGTGATTATTACATAAACAACAAATGTATATAGGTAATTTGAGTTCCATGTTTGGGTTTCTCCATCAAATTATGATGTCAGGAATAGTGGAATTAAATTATAATATATTTATATGGTAAATTAATGTATTTTATTATTTCCAAGAATTGAAGTATTTCAGAAAGATACCAAATAATCACCGTAAAAAATTTTGATGTGTAGAATCAAAAAATAAACTTCAATATTCAAATATAATTTTATAAATATGATTAATTTAATTTTTAATTAAATTCATAATTTACGTGAAAAATAGAGTTTTTGAAATTAAAACTGATGTTATAATGCTTAAAAAATTACATATGGTCTTATAAAAAAATCATAAAACCATAAGGAATTTAATTTATAATTTATGAATAAATTTTATTAAAATATATTTTCTTTTAAATTAATTAATTATGTAAAATTATTTATTTATGACCTACAAAATACCAAAATTTTTACTATGGTCACATTTTCACATATAAGATGCATAAGTTTTATGAAATCATTCATGGGTAAGGAAAATATTATTTAGGACAATTTAATTTAAGGTTCACACTACTATTAATAAACGTAGGTTACTATTCATATTGGTTGATTTCTATTCACCAAAAATTATGTTTGTCATATCAGAATCCAAACATCTTACTGATCACAACTATGTAGGTCAAATTTTTTAAATTCAAAACACCGAAGTTGAAAATTATGTTTAATTTACACTTATATTTAGTATCATTTTAGCTCATTGTGAATCTTAATGTGATTATACTATAAATCATAATTTTAAGAAGGTAATTCTATTGATAAATTATTGGGTTGTTACATTCTTCCCCCATTTTAAAATTCATCCCTCAAAATTTTGTTTTACAAAAAAATGTATGTGTACTTATCCTTCATCACTACATATGGTTCCCAAGATGATTCTTCAAACATATGGTTCTTCCATAACAATTTATCAATATGTGATTTCTAGTTGCCTAGGACATTATCTCTCATGTCCCAAGTCATTATTGGTTCCTCCTGATATGAGAGATCATCTTACAGTTGTAACAACTCATAGTTTAGTACATGTGAGGGGTCTGGTATTTACTTCTTTAGCAGGGATACATGAATCACATCATGAAAGTTTTCCATATTTAGTGGAAATAAAATTTGATAGCTGATGACTTTTTTGTGGTCAAGGATCTAAAAGGGTCCAATGTAACATGGGCATTTCTTCGATTTATTTCATAATAACAATACACTCCTCCATAGTGATATTCGAAGGAAAACATTATCTCCTTCAACAAACTCCAATTCATTTCGACGATCGTTAGCATAGCTCTTCTTCCCAAATTGAGAATCTTTGATATGCTTATAGATGACATGAACATTCTTTGTCATCTCTTGGACAATATTAGGTCGAATTAGTTTTATTTCTCCATATTCATGACAAAATGTTGAAGTTCTACATCATTTTAAATTCAAATCATCAATGGGAGACATATGAATACTCTTGTGGAAGCAATAGTTGTATGATAACTCATCCAATGTAAGATTTTGATCCCATCCACCATTAAATTCCAATGATTATTCTCTAATTATGTATTCAAGAGTCTCTATAGTCCTTTCATATATTCCATCATTTTGGGGGTGGTAGATCATGCTAAAATTTAATTCAGTAATCAAAGTATGTTAATCTATCCACAATAATATATAATTTAACCTTGGTTCACGATTAGAGAGAATTTATATTGGAAAAACATACAGTCTCACCACATCCTTCACATATATCTTTTCATGTTGATAAAGTGATAGAGCTTACCGTATAGTGGAAAAATGGGCATTCATGGTGAGTCGATAAACCACCACACATATTAAATTATTTCCCATTTACATCTTTAGGATACCCCTGAAAAAGTACATAATGAACGTTTCCCATTTTCACATGGGTATATGCAGTGGTTGAATCAACCCTTTGGACTTTTTCTATCTTTAATACATGCTAACATTACAAGAACCTTGAGATATATTCTGTAATAACTTTCTTCATGTTATCCCACCAGAAGAGTTCTCAGTGATCTCGATACATATTGGTGCTACCGGGATAGATAGAGATTATTAATCAATATGCATTGTCCAATACACCCTACATTATCCTAAGAGATGAAGGCACAAAAAGTCATGTTACAAACATAATAACACCACCATCATTGATATGAAACTCATTAATCTTCCCTTACATTACTACATTAACCTTCTTTTATAACTCCATATCACCCCATTATGTCTCTTAATCATCTCTTGGATTGCTGTTTTTGCAATAATTTTTTAAAGGTATAATTTATCCCCTTCCCTTTGGATTTAAATATCCTTCTTTCTAATATCAAATAAGATAAGGTCTTTCTCAATTAATAACATGGATAGAGTAGAGAGTTTTTTATTATAGCAATAAATACATGGTTCTCCTTTCTAGGATGATAGTGAATAGAGAAATCATAGTCTATGATTAGCTCTATCCATCTACTTTTATTCATGTTGATATATTTTTGTGTGAATAAATAATATTGGCTCTTTTGGTTAGTGTATGCATCCCACCTCTCAGTATAAAGGTTGTGTCCCAAAATTTTCAAGGAAAAAATCATGGAAACCAACTCTAGATCATGTGTCTGATAGTTCTGATCATGCATTATCTACTTCTATGAGGCGTAGACTATCACATTGCCATTTTTCATGAGTGCATAACCCAATTATTTGATTGAATCTTCACTGTATTGGAGAAAACATTCTCCACTTTTTGGTAGTTTGAGTACAGGTGTAGTGATCCACCTTTCCATTAGCTCCATGAAGCTTCCATGAAATTCTTCCATCCAAACATAATTTACCCCTTTCATCGTTAACATAGTCAGTGGGCTTTAAAATCCTGAGACACTTTTCAAAAAATGTCATAAGTACCCAACATATCAAAGAAAACTACAGATTTCTATGATAATAGAGGGTCAAGGTCGTTCGTTAATCGCCTTATTTTATAGGTTTATAGAAATTCCCTCACCTATGATCACATGTCCCAATAACATCACATTCTTCATCCAAAAGTCACTCTTTCTAAACTTGGTGTACAAATTCATATTTCTCAATGTCACCAACACAAGTCTTATATGTTCATCATGTTCTTCTATTCTCATTGAGTATATTATAATATCATCAATAAACCCTACTTATTTTTTTCATGGTGATGTAAAAATACTATATTCATCAATTCCATGATGATTTCCAGGGAATTAAAATTCCCGAAGTGAATCACTAGAAACTTATATTACCCATTCCTTATATGGAAGGAAAGAGTTTTTATATCATCCTTCTCCACCCTTAGATGATGATATCAATATGAGAATCCAAATTTGATAAGTATTGAGCCTCTCTAAACTGATAGAACGAGTCCTCAATCTATAGTTGAGAATACCAGTTCATTATTGTGATCTTGTTGAGTTCCCAATAATTAGTACCCAACTACATTGATCCATCCTTCTTATTCACAAAGAGCACTGGCTCACCCCAAGGAGATGCTGTATGGAATATGAGCCATTTTTTCAAGTTATCTTGGAGTTATTTCTTTAACTTCTCTAATTTGATAGGAGCCATCCTATAGAAACATTTCGGTATAGACGTATCTACGGGTATAAGTTCTATTGAGGACTATACCTCACACTATGGGGGAATCCGGTGTAATTCTTTGTTAAATATATCACAGTATTCCTTAATAATGGTCATTTTTACTAGGTTGACACTTTCCTTGGACTCAACCATTTGGGAGTGGTATTCCTTTTAGTAGGGAAACAATACCCACACTATTGAAATATTTTTCAATTCAGATTCATGATCACCCTAGAATTTGTATAGGAAAATTGGATGATGCTGATTATAAATAGTTATTTAATTTTCCTGAGAGTTTATATGTGCCCTATTTAACGAGAGTCAATCCACTCCCATTATATCTTCAAATTACACCAAGGGAATTATTTGGATAATTTCTAGAAGAATCATCCCACATATGCAAAAAATATAACAGTCAAACACTGAGCTTCCAATGATTTCACCACTTCGTGTTTTTATAGAATTCTCTACTTCTATGTTTGGGGGCTTCGATTCTATATTTATAGAAAACTATAAAGATATAAAAGAGTGCATTGAACCAGAATCAAATAATAATTTTTCTATAATTATGTATATAGGAATTGTACCTTGTATGACTTCATTATATTTCACCACATCTACAGAAGTTGTCACCTAATCATTCCATTATTCCATATTCATTATTGGCTGTTTATACTGATTATCCTTGAGGACTTGAGGTTTAGTGCATTGGCTTGCATAGATACCTTTTTCCTTATAATTGTATCATTGAATCATGGGTGGGGCTCCCCATTCATGGTCTACTTTCTCTTTCCTTTTAATGTATTTTTAACACTCATGAGAATGGTGGAATTCATTCAAATAGTTGAATCATTTCCCCATCCCTGTTAGGAAGTTCCCATAATGAAACTTCCAACATTTATTCATGTGGGTCATTGAGTTTTCTTCCCACCGTTTTCATCTGTTAACCCAGCATGAAACTCCTATTTTTTTTCATATAACCAAATTTCCAAGATCATTATAAATACCACATTTCCAATTTTAGGGAATTCCAAACCACTTCTTCATGACACCCTATGTTTTGAATTGTAAGAGCCTTTTGAAGGCGTCTTTTTATGCCACTATGTAATCTATCAATTTTTCTATCTATTTTGATATAAAAATGAAGAGTACCTAGAAAGGCTTATGAAATTAACTTCTTATTTCATGAAAAAATCTACTTCATTATTGTAATTATGTATGAATTCCCTCTACATCATCGTATGAATATTTCAATGGGAATGCTTGTTAAGAAAAATGATCTTAGAGTCTTCCCATTACATATATTCAATTTTTTATGTTGTCTTGGTGTTATAAATGAAATACCACCATTGATCATCCTCTCCCTCTAGATTATATATGTATAAATTCACCTTCCCCATCTCAGAATAGTGATGTACAAAAAATATAATATCCATGTAGTTGAACAACTATTCCATGATGAGTGGATCAGAAGACCCCCTAAACATTGGTGGTCATTGAAACATAAAACCCTCAATAGCCAGTTACACCCTCTTTGGTGGAGGAGGACATTCCTCATTATTCTTTTTACCTTTCAAAACATGAGATAGATGTGTAATCATCTCCTTGGTGTTTTCCACTACAGAACCCAAATCATTGAGTTTATCATTTGGGTAATCATTTTATTGGACCTCACATAGGTTTTTGGCATTGTTTCTCATGGTCCCCACCATTTTATGAAATAGAAAATGATCAAACAAAACATAATTCATCGATTAATGAATAAATGAATTTTTCATTTTTACAATTTCCACATAAATAATAAATTATAGAATCGCTATGTAATGATTATTTTGTTCATATTTGTACATATCCAAATAGTTGAGGTTTTCTCTAGGGTTCAATAACCCTAATTACCAAATTAACTAATCCCTTATTATGATACCAACTATAGTGATTAATACATTTCATAAATATCTATTAAATCATTATAATGATAAAAAATTAATAGTATGACAAATTAAGGATCCAATGGATTGGTGTCTAGGGAAAACTAGGAGCATAAATAACATTTACACCATCAAGAATAAATATTTATTTAATTCCTTCTCTATATATTCTTATTGGATATTGGCCTCTCCATAGTACATGTAGTCACCTGAGGATATACATCAAATGGGGTGAGATAAAATCCCAGTAGGTGGATAGATATTAACAAAATAACAATTGGTGATCACAATAACATCATAGGAAAACAATCATGAAAAATAAATGAATCATTAATAAATGACTTGAAATGTGGAAACACATTAAAATAAAACATCATGTCTTAGTGGTCTACTACCAAAAATAATTGTGAAAAATTATAACATCATGTTCACACATCATTTCTCTTTTTCTCATGAGATTCATTACATTACCCGATTCATTTGATATCTGTATAATTCTAGGAACACCTCTCACATTCAAATATTCATATTTCACTATATAATCATGGGTGCACCTGTCACATCATAATATTTACATTATCATGATTTCTACATTAAAAATATATAATACCTGATATTAACAGAACCCTTGTAACGAAATTGATTTCAAATAAAAATCTATTCTTTTAAAATAATTTTTTACCCAAAATAAAGAGGGAATATCATTATTGACATCTAAAAATTTTCCCTGAGTGAAGAGTGAAATAGTATTCAAGACATAAAAAGAGTGTGTTTATTTGAAATAAGATTTCCTTTGGAATTAATTGGGGTTTTCATAAAAATAATTAGATAACATGTATATCCCCGAAAAGGAAAGATAATGATGAATAAATAATTTTTTTAAGTATAACCCATATCAAACTTGTAGTGAAAGAGGGAGAACCTGAAGAAATAATGTTTGGTTCGAGAATTTCCCCTTACCTTGTATCTAAAAACATTCTTCGCTATAATATCATGTATGGTGACATTATATTTACTAATTATATATTAAATAATTGTTTATAAAATAATAAGGTTTACTATTTTTTCATTATGTTATTCTATAGTCCTTTGGATGAGTTATAAATCATAAATTTTTTGATCGTGATTGTTCATTTTAATAGTTTTATTGATCTGTTCACTAGTATTCATGAATGAAAGTTAATTTAAACCATCGATAAACGTCCATAATTTTAATTATATGTTACTGAGGATGATACAAGAATTTAAATGATCTTATAAATATTTTTTAAAATACAATGATAATGAATCATTATACGAGAATTTAATGATTATAGTTTGTGGTTAATTTGGGTTTTCTTCGACCAAAACAAACCTATTTTTTTTATTCATTTAGAACTATGTACATAAGTTGGTTATAGATAATTATATATGATATAATAAATATAATATAAACATTTTCAACCATAAATATTGTTTCAGTAACTGGTCTGAATCTGGTTAATGAATAAAATAAAACATGCTCTTTTTTAAGGTGATTAATTAGCACCTCACGAACAATGTTTTCATTTCTGAAAGAATAATATAATAAGGGGTTTGGATGTTATATTGTCCCATTAGTATCATAATATTATATTATTTGTAATATATTAGATAAAAAATTCAATTTAGATAATTATAGGTTCCAAGGGATTGAGAAATGAACATGAAATTGAAAGGAAATTATAAGAAAGAGGGGGAATTACCTCTTGAATCCCCCTCTTTAGATCCTCCTAATGAAACCTAGGCATGGTATTTTTTTAAGACCAAAATATCATAGATGTTGGTTAGTATCTATCAAAGATGTTTGTGTAGAGATTATACAAGGAATGAATCTTGAGAGGTGTGAGGAAATGAGGGTGCCGGTGGTGGAATTTGTAGTAGAGGGGAGAGGGGTTTTCATAATAGTTTAATCATTAGATTATTATTTTCCACCATGATAAGAAATTTTTTATGATTCCATGAACAATAATACTGAATAGATCATGTGATTTCATGTTTTTGGTGCATTAATCACTTGTGATGTTAGGCATAATGGATTTAAATTGTAATGTATTTATACGGTAAATTAATGTATTTTATTATACAACAAAAATTCAAGTATTTCAGAATAAAAATAAAATTTCAACCTAACAATTTTTTTACGTTTAGAATGAAAATATGAATTCCATTTTTCAATTATAATTTTTCAAATATTATTAATTTTAAATTTAATTAAATTCATTATTGACGTAAAAACATAGTTTTTTAAATTAAACATAATTTTATACAGCTTTCAAAAAATACATAATGTCATATAAAATTATCTTAAACATAGAAGAAATTTAATTTTTAATTTATTAACTAGATTTATTATAATACAATTTGTTTTAAATTAATTAATTAATTATAATTATTTATTGATGACTTAAAAATATACCAATACCTTTACTATGGTATAAGTGTCACTCATATGATGCCTAAATTATATTTAATAATTCATGGGATAAGTTACTATTATTTTGTACAATTTATTAAAGGTTTCATACTAATATTCATAATTGTAGGATTATATTCAAAAATGTTGTTTACTATTCAAAAAAAATTATATTTTCCTTTTCGTACTCCTAAAATCTTACTGATCACAATTGTGTATGTCATATTTTCAAAATTGAAAACATTGAAGTGAAAAAAATTCAAAATGGTAACATAGTATTTAGTATCATTATATTTAATTGTTAGTAGTAATTTGATTATACTATAAAAAATAATTATAAGAAGGTGATTTTATTAATAAAACATTGGGTCGTTATAAAAATTTCTATATTAAAACATAAAATAGAAGATTGAAAGCATTTTGGAACCAATTTTTCCTCAATACATAAAATAGAATTATAAGAAAATTTTAAAAATCGTTTTCATAAAAAAATTATTTTCAGAACTTATTATTAATGACTATAAATTGAAAAATACAAAGGTATATTTGATGGTATGATGGTGTTTATATTTGAATAAGTCAGACAAGGTCAAAAGATCATTCCAATTTCATGGTAAAAAAGAATGAAATGTTCCTTCTTTGGAACGAAATAAGAATATTGAATTTAATAAGTTGGTAAAATGGAAACGGATGAAAATATATTTTCCATATTATAGGATAATGGTATAATATT
Source organism: Viscum album (assembly GCA_963277665.1). Lineage (NCBI taxonomy): Eukaryota > Viridiplantae > Streptophyta > Magnoliopsida > Santalales > Viscaceae > Viscum > Viscum album. The sequence continues at coordinate 2,077,917,784 of OY728152.1, read as the reverse complement.
CATGGAATACCTTTCTAGAAGCCATATATTTCTCATTGAAGAATCAAGAATTTTGGAATTTCCTAAAAACACTTTCTTAACAATCTTATGTACCAAAGTGTAGAAAATGGAAGGAATTCATTAGTATATAATTATATAATATTGGATTAAAAAAATCATGAATATTATTGATATATGGACAATAATAAATCATTAATGAATGTATAAATATAATTTTTTTTAAAAGAAATGAGATCGTATTAATAAAATCTTATATCTTGGTATCTTGTGTTCATACCATAAATTTAAGGAAAGTAAATTACATGAATAATATTTTATCAAAAAATGAATGACATTAATGATATTTGATGAAAAATGGAAATATATATTCCTCAAAAAATTATTTAGGTTTCTAAAAAAACATTAGTCTCAAGAGAGGAAAATTGAGACAAAACATTTTATAGATTTGGTATCTTTTGATAGTTAAACCCCAAGAAAGAAGGATTATAAAATGCACTTTTGAATAATAATAAAATTATGTTTAAGATACATGGAATAAAATCATTGGAATTGCACACAACACACGAAACAAAATAGTTTTGAACATAACATGTATCTCACAGAATTTAAAAGTGGGATGAAATCTCATTACCTTGTGTACTGACACTCTCTGTACTCCTACAAGCTTCCACTAATTCACAACAATCCTTTTATTTGGTACCAAATGTCTTCCTTCAGAGGATTTTTTCCCAAATGATGGATTCAAAATCAATTTCGGGTTTTTTTGGATTTTATATGGATAGATGATTTTCAAACATAAAATATCGGATAGGTGGGAGGAATTGGTAATGGTCATGGCATTTTATATTCGAGGAGGACTGGAACTCTTGTTAATATTTAAATAGGTTATTTTAACCCTCTTCATTCTAGATACACATGGATCCAATTATGGGACAAGGACAATAAAATTTTGATAGGGTTGATTTATGGATATCCAATGGGTTTTGGACATTGTTTTAAGTCGTTTTGAGACTTATATCTATGTTTTAATATATTATGAACATAAATTTTTCTCTCAACCATTGTAATTAATTTCAATTGTTTTCCATAATATTTTGGTCAAAAACAAATATAAACATTTTAGTAATTATGAATTATTATGATTCCATATTTTTAATACATATTTCTAAATTAAAATCACATAAGGGTTATAAATTTATTTAATGTTAATCTGATTTTTAGGAGGATAGATGGGGATTTTAATGTAAAAATGATCAAAAGAATGGTAATTTATTAAATACTATTTCAATTCAAAATTGGTTCCAATGTATTATTTTTTATTAATAGGTTTCAATATTATCTATCTAAACTAATAAAACATTTAAAAATATAATTTATCATTTTATTTCAATTAGAAAAATTAATAGTTCTGAAATAAAATCATGTATATTTAAATATTCTTTAGAATATGAAAATTTTAATAAAAATAATAAAAATTTACCCTAACCAAAAATTTATGTTTATATTACAAATATAATGTTTATTTTGATTTATTCAATTTGTTAATGTTTGGTAAATAATTTCTAAAATGGGTTCTTTGTTAAAGGGTGGTATAACACTACTTAATAAAATGAAAGTTTATTAGGCATAAAATTGGGTTTCCTCTTATTTTATATCAGAAAAATATATTTTATAAAAATAAAAAATAATAAATTGAGTATATAACATATGTTTTAAATTAATATCACATTCCAATTTTAGTTATTTTAATTTTCAATATATAAATAGATTGGTGGGAATAATGGTATTTTCAATTATATTCAATCGATCTTCATATTAAATTTTAATTAATTTGCAACTGATGAATTCATCTTGTATATTTTGTAACCAAATTGTTATAATAATTTAGTCAATAGTATTCATATCCATCAATTTAATGGGTATGTTAGATCTCAGAACATTAATATTTTTAATAATATATTATTTTTAGATAACACTTGGTCTTGTGTGTTACACAAGCCATCAGGGGAGATCAATCTTACATGGAATGTTTGTTGTCCTTGTTGTTACATGAAATGTATTCCAATTTCAGATTGTGTGAAACATGCACCAAGTTGGATTAAAATTAAAATAATGTTTGAAATAGTGAAAATATATTTTCTATGTTGCATGAAATGAATAATAACAAAAGTTTAAATTAATAAAAAAATAACCCGAATAAAAGGGTTTTACATTCTACCCATGTTAAAATTAATTTCTACCTAAATTTTATTCTTGAATATTAATGGATTAATAATTGAATATTTCATTCATAGAATCACACATTGTAAAAAAATCTTACTAAAAATTACCTTAAACAGGAAATTTGGAACCATAATGTATTCCCAATATATCATATAACTGGGTTTCACATAAGTGAAAATATATTGGTAGTGAATATTGGACTTAGAGGAAATGTGCAAATATATTTATGGAGTGATTGTGGTCATCAATCAGAAATAATTGATTGGATAATGAAATGTAAAGGGCCTCAATTTCATAAATCTTTTATAATTTAATAGGCCATCAACTCAATGAAAATTGAGGAATAAGGAAAACAATTTTTTATCACATTCATAATAGTGAATAACTAATGGTTAATTTATATAAAAAATCAATTATGGGGTTTTTCTTTGAAAAAAATACCAATACTTCTTTTACCTCATGTAATGAATTCCAAAAATAAACATTGATTCATAAAGTACCAAAATAAGCTTTTAACAAATATTAATAACCATAAAATAATGAAAAGGTATTGCTATTTGTGTATTCAAAAAACATACCTAAATATAAAAATTGATAGTACTAGTTCCTCATAAATAATTATTTAATAAGAATAAAATTTACATTAATTAGGATATAAGATAGGTTAGTGGTAGGGGTGATACCCTTATCCTCCACCGATCATGTGTTTAAGACCCATAACCATGTTGAAAATTATTGGTTGTCAACCAACATCAATGATATCATTTTTTAAAAATGTAAATGACAGATATCCTGCAAGTAAGGTTAATCATTAAATATCCTTTTAACCACGATTTTAAATACAAATATTATAAAGACTCGTAATTTCCATGGAAATTTGTTTCTTAAGTACATCGTAATTTTACAAGTCCGCAAAAAATTATGGCGCATGATTCTTAGGCCCAGTGTGCCAGAATAAGTTTTTTGAATTTTATTTTGGTACATTAAGTAAACATATGTTCAGGTTTTTATAACTTTTGAAACGGTGATCAGAATTAAAATATGAGGGCACCGTTGAACTCACAGCGCTGATATTTGATTAAGAATATTATCACATCGACGACAGTAGGTTGATATTAAAAGATAGTTTATGGGTTTTTAGAGAATGTATTAAATAAAAATAAAATGTGTGGCATAATTTTTATTTGATGGTTAAAACCTCCTCATGGATGTTGGAGGTGGTAAAACCACACCTTAATATCTCATGAGAGGTTATCGTGGTGGGGCCCACCCTAACCTAACCTCCCGCGTAAATATATGACATGTGGACAACACGAGAATAAATCCCCTATTAATGGTGGGAGAGAAATAACCTCTCAAACAAAAATGGTGAGGGAGAGTCTCTCCCCACCCCCTTCTTTATTAGTACCAAATCCCCTAATTTAATGGTGTGAAATCCTCTACATTAATTAAGAGGGAGCCAAGTTCATTTAAATCACCATTTTGAATATATTTCCAACAAATTAAATAATAGATTAACAAAATATATTATTATTTTTCTTGGCATTGTTCATTTTGATGGTAGCTATGAGGGGAGGTTTATTGGGAGAAATCTCTAAACAAAGAAAACCTTCAACTACGTAGAACTTAGACCTTCTTCGACTTCATCCTAAGTGATTCTACTGAAATGGTATTTCATCAACTGACCTTCCCTCCAAATCATCATCAACGAGCCGATGAAACATGAGATTAGAAGTGTGCGGCGGACGCGATGAACGACGATCTTCATCGACTTCTTTCCTCGAATTCATCATCGATCAATAAAAAGGGAAGGTTTTGTTTTCTTTTATGTGACATGTTATTCTTTTCTTTCAAAACAAAGAACGAGGTTATGCCTCTTTTTTCTGGTGAGTTGATGTTCATCATTATCCTACCTTGAGGAGCCAAGTGTTACCACCCTAAACGGATAGGGTGCTGCCCAAAACAACCAGGCCTAGCCCCTCTGCCATTTTTGTTTATAATGATCTTCGGCAAGGCGACGAGGTGACGAAGGAAGGGAAGACAAAGGTCGTGCTACCCACGACTTCTGTGACCTGTGTCGACCTCGCGGCCTCCAGCACTGAAGCCTGCCAAACCGGCGCCAGCTGAGCCCCCACATGCCGCGTCGCTAGCAGAGTCGAGCCACTGCCCCGAGTAGCCCACTCCTCTCCAGCTTGCACGGTCACCTCTCGGCCACCTGTTGGCCTTCCCAGCCTCCCACCGGCCTACCAGACGCCCTGCCCGGCCGCCTCAATGGCCTTCACGGCCACCCATCTTCCCAATTGGCGTGTTCCCATCCTCATGTCGGTTTACCCGGCCACCTCCAACATGGCCACACAACGGCGGCCTGCCCGATATCCTACCCATATACCTCTTGTGTTCCTGGTTTAACCGTGTCGTCCTGCGCGCCCAGTGCCACCCAAGCAGCACCCCTCACTGTGTTGGCCGAACCGGTCTCGGACATCCGGGTGGAGATGCCAAGCTGGCCCCCGGGCGCTCCGGGCCGAACCGGCCCCGAACCTGGGCCGAACTGCCCACGCAGCGTGCTCAGCTGGGCCCAGTGGGCCAAACTGAACCTAAGAGGCTGGCCCACCCAATGGGTTGTCCCAGATCAGTTCGGCATAGATACGGTCGGACAGGGTCGGTCAGACTGGACCCATGCCCACTACCGACCCATTACATTCATTGGCCACATCTTTGGCGACGAACGACTATTTCAAGAACCGTCAGTGGCACTTGTTTTCATCAATAATGATGGTCCCTTTGTGTATATACCACTATATTTCAGGACATAGATGAGTTACGGTCATGTTGGATCGTGCATGAATCCAACATTTCCCTCAGGACTAAAAGGCTAATAACTCACAGACCTGGCATCCGTTTGACATTCTTCTTATTGCGTTGAGACCCCTATGGTGTGGCATATAGTTGAAATACTTCTACATGGGACTTCGTGACAGTTGGAGTGTCAACCAGTAGCCTTCTGGAGTGAATCCTACCGATTACGAGCAAGCAGAGTGTGTAGAGCTTGTAGCCGGCTGAGACCTGACGAGGAAGAGTTCTCCAATAGCTGTGGTTTCAATAATTACAATACAATCACTGTTTGATCTGATCCAGTAACTGTTGTGTTTGCCTCATGATTATGATGGATTACTTGATACCTTATGTATATGTATAGGAATATACCTATGTGGTCTTATCTGTTAATTTTATACATTTTGGTTTATAGTTGACTGATTTTGTGAGACCTTGAGGGTCTCGGTGTCCCTAATTATTATCATTACACTCACCCCTGGACAGGATATGATCACACCTCATTTTGTTGGATGCAAATGAATGACAGCACTGACAGAGGATGAGACTAGCAGGACAAGAAGGTACCTGGAGGTGGAACTTACGACAAGTTGGTACATGGAAGAGACTGACGGACATGGAGTATTAAGGTAGGTATTTATACCTACCCTTCAGGTAGGAATCGTAGAGGATGACCTTGTAGTCATTTTACCTATCTTCTTTTGTACTTGTTTATCAATTGTACTTGTACTTTCCAATTGGGCTTATATTTCATCCCCATTACTTTCAGCAATTTCTTTTGGATATACAGTTTTCATAGTGTTTCGTATCTCAGTGTGTGCTGTATTGTGTGTTTTTACACTTTATGAATGAAATATCATCCTAGTTTTAGGGAATTATGCCCTTTTTGCTAGTTTCCAGCCCCTGGCCTATAGAAGTCGGGCTTGGGCTTATCACGGCATGGGTCTCAAGGGAAGGGTCATGACAAATTAGTATCAGAAGAGTCGTTTCTACCGCATCACTTATGACTCTAATATTTTATGTGAAGGAATATTGTTAAGGTTATTGACTATAGTTTTGAGTTCATGGAGTCCAGTGTTGGTGTGGTAGACGATGTATCCACACAACATGACCCTGACTACTGATTTCCGACTCAGTGCATGAAAACACTAATTTTGTGTGTGTATTCAAAACTTTTCATTAAGTCAGCTCAAACAGGTCAACTCACCATGTATAATCATGTTACTGTGTATCATATATTTCATTCAAGATTTTTCCCTTCATATGACTATCTAGAGCCCCATGAGCTGTACGCACAAATATCCCACTAAGAGACGAGGCCTCAGTGTATGGCCCTCTTCCAGCAGAGGGACAAGTGGTTCCACTCCCCATCGGGCCACCGATGCCACCATCCCCAGCAGTAGATGATGCACGCTGCATGAGTTCCTTGCACAAGTTCCACCACAAGAGGTCACCCAGGTTCATGGGAGAGAAGGAAGTGCATGTGGCAGAGGATTGGCTAGAGGCTATGGTGAGTGTTTTTAGATTGGTAAGGAAACTCGTAGACCTCATGGGGATCCTTGCTATCAGCCTTATGCAGGCAGCAACAGGATGATAGTGGAGCGTGATGCTCCAGGTTCATGACAAGGTTACACTACTCTCAGCATACTTTGAGAGCCTGTTTCGAGTGGAGTTTGTCCCAGCCACCCTACGTACAGTGCAGATACAAAAGCTACATCACCTAAAGAAAGGTAGAAATATGGTGGCGCAGTACTCAGTGAGGTTTAATGACCTCTCACGCTACTCCACTGATATGGTGAAAGACCCATTCTTCATGGACCAAACCTTTGATTAGGGTCTTAGGAGAGAAATCATGACTTCGATGATCTCCCTCGGTATCCCAAAAAAGTCATGGGTGTTGGAGTGAGCCCTCTTAGTGGAGATTTTCCTCGCTGATCTATCTACAGCAGTAACACCCACCACAAGTCAACATGCAGGAGAGTCTTTTATAGCTACCATTAGAAAGATCTCGCTGATGTCTAGGAGGAGTAGGACCATGGGTAGACGACCACATGTCAAATGATTAGTTATGAGGGGAACCTAGGGAAGCGACATACAATCTAGGAGCGGGCAATATTTCCCATGCAGCGGCCAAGATCACATGGCTCATGATTGTCCAACCCACCATTCGGATGATCAGAAGACGGTCGAAGGACCACCCAGATAGAGACAATGATTTGATATAGGCGGTATGTAGGATGTAGGAGGACGTGGAAGAGGAGCTGGTCAAGCAGCTGGCTGTGGGCGACGTTTAAAGGTGATACTGCCACCACCACAAGGAGGATCACCCTGACTGCAAGGTGCATGTGATAGGCGAGAGCTCAGCTTGAGTCACCTGAGGCTTACAATAATGGAACTCCTGAGATGATTTAAGGTATGATCTTTTTCTACTCCACCATAGCTGCAGTTATTATAAACATATGTTTCAGTAACTCTTTTATTTCCACTGCCCTCATTCGGAGCTCAGAGGTTTTGATGGAGATGTTGGATCGATCCTTATGGCTAAAGACACCTATGAGAGAAGACTTGACAATTACGCACTGGTGCTGGTAGTGTGAGCATACTCTAGGAGCAGAGAGCTTCGGCTGGAATCTCCTAAAAGCATCATCGAAGCCTTATGACAGTATCTTTTGTATGGACTGGTCATCTACAATCCATGCTCTAATTGACTATACTAGGATCAAAGTGTAGTGTGTGTGCATGAATGGGACCAGGTTTACCTTCATCGGTGAAAAGGGACCATTTACAGTATAGGAAAAACTTTCTAGGAGGAGGTTGCAGTCGATCACTCCTCAGTTGGCCTACCATACCCTCCGAACAGTTGATGTGGATAGTCTGAGCTATCCTGTAGTGGTGGACCAATACACTTAAGTTTTCACTGATGATATTCTAGGACTACCTCCTCGAAAGGATGTGGATATATACATTGACATGTACCCTAGGACAACATCGATATCTTTACCAGCGTATCGGATTTCTCCAACACAGCACTACGAGCTGTGGGTACAACCAGAAGACTTGCAGGGGAAGTGATTCATCTGGCCCACTGTTTCTCCCTTGGAAGCATTGATTCAATATTCCAAGAAGGTGGATGGGAGCATGAGGCATTTTTTCCACTACCATCTCCAAAATCAGGTGTCCATGAAGAACAGGTACCCACTCTGGAGGATTGACGAAATATTTGATAAGATAAAGGATCACGGTGGTTCTCAATGATAGACATTAGATCAGGCTATCACCATCTTAGAGTTTGAGATGAGGTTGTGCAATAATTCAACCATTAGATGTCGGTATGAACACTATGAGTTCTTGGTTATGCCTTCCGGCATAACCAACGCTCCTTTAGTGTACATGGGACTCATGAACCAGATTTTCCAGCCATACCTCGATCTCTTTGTCGTAGTCATCGTCGACGACATACTAATCTACTCGACTACTGAGGATGAGCATGCCTACCATTTGAAGGTAGTACTGGAGACACTGCGAGAGCACTAGCATTATTGTATTCTCTCAATGTGACCATATTGGATCTGAGAGGTTCACTTTTCGAGACACTACATCTTGAAGGCTGGAGTTGCAGTGCATCCAACAAATATTGAGGTAGTACTTTCTTGGGATCCACCAAGGAGTGTGAAGGAGGTAATAAGTTTCCTGGGTTTGGCTGGTAACTACTGGATGATCGTTCCAGAATTCTCCTGAGTTGAAACACCACAATCATCATTGACGAAGAAGGTTCAACCCTTCGTGTGGTCGAAGAGATGTCTGCTGATCTTTCCAAAGCTGAGGCAGAGGCTGACTTATTCCCTCATCTTGAGGCTTCCAGAGGAAGTCGTATAGTGCGTAGTCTACTACAATGCATTAGGGACCAGACTCGGTTGTGTCTAGATGTAGGAGTGGAGTGATTGTGTATGGTTCTCGGTTGATAAGAAAAAATTAGCATAGGTATGTTACCCATGACCTCAAGTTGGTAGTAGTTGTCTTCTCCTTGAAGATGTGGAGACACTATCTGATGGGTGAGTGTTTTACCAAGTACTCTAATCACAAGAGTATAAGGTATATCATCTCTCTGATGGACCTTAAACTGAGACAGTGGAAATGGCTTGATTTCCTCCAAGACTATGACTTTGAGATAGTCTATACTCCTATAAAGGAGAAATTTGTAGCAGATGCACTCAACAGGAGATCTGGTATATAACTTCAAGGTGAGGTGATGGAGGAGTTGGCTACTTTATAGATATCCTTTATAGATATAGATTTAGAATCGTTTCGTCAGTCCCTTATAGTCTTTCTACCACTTCATTAGTGATTCAACAATGCACATCATGGGGACACTGACTATAAGACACCTCGTGCTCAGATATCCATAGGGAAGGCACCTGATTGAATTTCAGAAGGTGTGGAGCACGTCATCCTTTTCATAGGACGTAATATCATACTAGTGTCACTTTATGAAGAAGTGTTGAGGTATTTCCACACATCCCCTTTATCGGTACGTCTAGTTGTGGTGAAGATGTACATAGACCTACGATGAGAGAACTTGTGGCCAGGTATGAAGAAGGCAGTAGCAAAGTTTGTCTCTCGATGCCTCACTTGTCAGCATGTGAAAGCGAAACACTAGTTACCAATAGGATTGGTTCATCCTTTAGAGGTCCCAATGTGGAATTGGGTTGGGATATCCATGGACTTCATGATTGGAATTCCACTTACATCCGAGGGTCATGACTCGATTTGGGTGATCGTTGATTGACTCACCAAGTCGGCCCATTTCCTACCGATATGAGAGTAGGGTTCAGTACAGAGCATGGGATGACTCTACATGCAAGAAATTTTGCAGCTACATGAAGTAACTTAGATGATTGTCTATGATTGTGACCCATGGGTAACTTCTCGGCTATGGAAGGCATTGTAGGAGGCTTTTGGGATGCAGCTTTTTCTGAGAACCGCCTTCCATCCTCAGAAGGATGGTTAGACAGAGCTTACCATTCAGACCCTCAAGGATATGTTTTTTGCTTATGTCATCGAATTCGGTTGTAGCTTCGAGGATCACTTACCTTTGGTGGAGTTTCCATAAAACATCAACTATCACTCCACCATATGGATGGAACCTTTTGAGGTGTTATATGGGTGACCTTTTAGATCAAACTTGTGATGGACAGACCCAGGGGAGTCACTACTGGTGGGACTAGAAATCGTACAAGCTACCACAGAGAAGTTTCAGATCATATAGGAGGGGATGAAGACTACAATGAGCATTTATAAGTCATATGTAGAAAAGATATGGAGGACTCTAGAGTTTGAGGATGGTGACCACAACTTCCTATGGGTCTCACCTCGACGAGGACTACGTAGATTTGGCCGAGGAGGAAAATTATGTTCGAGGTTCATCGGACCATTATAGGTCTTCCACAGAGTGGGAGAGGTGTCTTTAAACTTATCTGTTCCACCTTAGTTGGACTGGGTTCATGACGTCTTCCACATATATCAGTTGAGTAGATATACGTGTGACCCTTCTCACATCATCGACTATGGAGAATTAGACGTAGATGATGGGGCGACTTTTACAGAGGTTCTAGTGTAGATTGATGATCGACAGGAGTGTGTCCTAAGTGGACGGTCGATAACTCTGGTGCTCTTTCGCAGGCAGAACAAGAACCTCCAAGAGATAACATTGGAGTGCGAAACTCAGATTCATGGTCAGTACCACCACTTTTTCTTATAGTTTGAGTTGTATCTTATGGGACATAAAGAACTAAGGTAGAGAGAATGTAAACACCTGGAATTTTTGTGGAAATAATTTCATAAATACATTGAATGTTTACGAGTGCATGAAAATTTACGGTTCATGATTCTGATGCCCGGTATGCCTAGAATCAATTTTCCGATGTTTTGTTCGGGTAAGTTCATTAAACGTATGTGCGGGTTTTTATAACATATGAACCAGTTCTCAAAATTAAAATTGGAGGGAACCATTGAAATCATTTCCCCTATATTCACTTATGAAGACTATCACCTCGACAGTAGTGGGTCGAGATTAAAAATTAGTTTTTCAGTTTTTAGAGGATGAATTAAATAAAAATAAAGTGTCTGGCTAAATTTTTATTTGTTGGTTAAAACCTCCTAATGGGTGTTGGAGGTGGGACCACCACACCTTAACCTCCCCAGAGTGGTTATAGTTGTGGGGGCCACCTGAAACTAACCTCTTGTGAGAGGTTATGACATGGGGACCACACGGGACTAAACCCCACAATTAATGGTGTTAGAGGAAAACCTCTCAAATCCCCTCATTAATGAGGGAGATTCTCTCCACACCCCCTCCTTTATTGGTGACAACACCCACAATTTAATGGTGCCAAATCCATCACATTAATTAAGTGGGATCCATATTAATTAATTAATCATTTTGGGTTTTGTTCCAACAAATTAAATTATAGATCAAAAAATATGTTTTTATTTTCGTGGGTGTTGTTCATTTTGGTGGAATCATTGAGAGGAGGTTTGTTGGGAGAAAGCTCCCAAAAAATAATGCCATTGACTACAAAGAACATAGACCTTCTTCGACTACATCATCAGATATTCTACCGACATGGGAAATCTTCAACCAACCATCCCTCCACATCGTCGTTAATGAGCCTTCACAGCTCGGAATTGGAAGTGTGCGGTGGATGCGACAAATGATGATATCCATCGTATTCTTTATGTGACTTCATTGTCGACCAACAAACAAAGGTAAAGGTTGTTTTATTTTATGTTCCATGTTCTTCATTTCATTCAATACAAGGAATGCGGTTATCCTTATTTTTGGGGGCGAGTTTTTTTTCATCGTTCTCCTACCTTGATGAGACAAGTATTACAACCCTAAACGTGGAGGGAGAAAGCCAAACCAACATGGCCTGACCCCTCCACCGTTCATTTTTATGATGATCTTTGTCATGGAGATGAGGTGAATAAAGTGGTGAAGACAAAGGCTGCACTACCCACAACCTCAGTGATCCACGTCGCCCCTGCGGCGTCCCGCACTACCACCAGCCGTACTAGCCCAGGCTAAGCCCCCACTAGCAGCGGAGCTCACCGAGCCGAGTTGCTACCCCGAGCCAGCCCAAGCCCCTCTGGCCTAACCGGCCACCTCCCAACCGCCTTCTAGCCTTCTTGGCCACCTCACGTCTGCCTGCTGTCCGGCCTGACCACCGGCCATCCCGCCTAGCATCCTGCCCTACTGCAGGTCTCCCCGCCTGACAACCTGCCCAACTACCTACCGGCCTAGCCGCGCCCTGCCTGGCCATACGTCTGCCCGCCTGCCTTCTTGGTCACGCCCCGCCAGTCTGCCGGTTGGCCAACCAGGTGTCCTCCCGAGCACCTGACTGACACATGCCAGATCACACGCCCCACACACCCCATGCCACCTGACCCGCGCACCTAATCACGATGGCCGACCTGGTCTTTACCATCCGGGAAGAGACGCCAACTCGCGCCACACGTGCTCCTGGCCAAGCCGACCCTAATCCCAGGCCGAACCTAACAGGATTTCAACCCCAATGGGACTCTCCAGATCTAACAGGTCAGACGTTATCAACCAAGACCGGTTCGGCCCAGACAGGGTCGGACCGGTTCAGTCCAACCTAGTCGGACCGGACCCATGCCCACTACCGATCCTTTACATTCTTTGGCCACATCTTTTTCACTAGAAGACCTTTTGAATTACCATCAGCAGCGCTAGTTTTCTTCTATCATGACAGACCTCTGATTATACCCCACTGGAGTTTGGGGTATAGTTGAGTTATGGTCAGGTTGGATCGTGCATGAATCCAACCGAGCCCCCGGGACTAAAAGGTTAATAACACACAGACCAGGCGTCCGATTGACAAGATGTCTGCTGTGTTGAGACCCCTATAACATGGATGACCATTGAGATACTTCTATGTGGGACTTCATGACAGTTTTATTATCGAATAGTAGCTCATTGAGCAGATTCTTCCGATAATGAGCGAGCATAGTGCGGAGACCTAGTAGCTTACTAAGATCTGATGACTGCTAACTCTTTCGACTTGGATTTTTTCGACTAGCCAAGTGAGGAGATCCTTAATGTCAAGGAAGACCCTCAGTGGGGAGCGCATTGGTGTCCCGTCAGACCCACGGTACTCAACAGGAGGAGTACCTCAGCAGGCTACGAGTAGAATTGTCGTGGTGACGCGGCAGACCCACGGTGGGGAGCACCTTGGTGATGCAGCAGACCTATGGTACTCGAGAAGAGGAGTAACTCATTAGTCCAAGGTTAGTAAGAATCACCTTGGTTTCGCAGAAGACCCATTGTACACATCAAAGGAGGAGTTCCCCAGCTGTCTTGGTTTTGATAATGTGAATAAAATCATGGTTTGAGCTTAGCCAGTAACTTTTGTGTCTACCTCATGATTGATATGGATTACATGATAACTTATGCATATGTATAGGAATATACCTAAGTGGGGTTATCTGTTGATTTTATACATTTTGGATTATCCTGGTTGAATTTTGTGTGACCTTGAGGTTCTCAGGATCCCTATTGATAATCATATATTCACCCTTGCACAGACTTTGTATGTACCTCATTGTGTTGGATGCTGGCAAAGGACAATGCTAACTGAGGTTGTGTCTAGTAGGACATGATGGTACCCCTAGGTGGGCCATACCATGATTCAGTACACTGAGGATATTGACGGACGTGGATTACTAAGGAGGCTTTCTAAACATACCCTTCAGGTAGGAATCAGGGGGGACAACCCAACAACTATTTTACCTTTCTTCTATTATACCTGTATTTTTGTTATACTTGTACATTCCTATTGGGCTTAAATTCTCGCCCCATTACTTTCAGCACTCTCTTTTGGTTATACAGTTTTCTAAGTGTTTCGTATCTATCCTTGTGATCTATTGTGTGTGTTTTCACTTTATAGAGAAAATTCCTTCCTAGTTTTTGGGAATTCCTCCTTTGGTTCTAGTCGCTAGCCCCTGGCATAGGGATAACGGGCTTGGGGTAGTCACAGCACGGGCTACGAGGGACGAGACATGACAAATACAATATAGATGTACTTCTTATGATGTTTAACATAATCAGTTCATGAAGGATCAAAATAATAAACATTTAAAAGGTCAATCATCAAATACTTTAGAAAGGTAGTCTTAAAATCTTCTTAACATTGATTCCCATGTATAAAAAATGTATCACATTGTTTTTCCATTTGATTCATGTGAAAACCCTCATCATATATTCTCATGAAAGATGATAGTTACCTGAATTACCATAAATACAAGTGAAAAACATGAATTCTTCCATATTCAAAAGTGTATTGGATCTATTCCTTATATATAATAATACTACAAAATTAATTAGTGATTACATAAAGCACCTATCAAAAATAATTAGTTAGTTACGAGTTAATCAATATATTCAAGTTTACTTATTCATATCCCACATATCGTTATCCATTCAACGTTATCATAACATATATAACTTATTTAGGGTCACCATACCTTATTTAAAATATAAACCTGCCATTAAATCAATTCACCAGTCTATAAGAAAAATTAAACATAATCATTTAAATGTTGAGAGAAAAACATAAATAGAACAATCCTTGTATATTTTATTTTTCAGAACATTTGAATCAAAATTCATAAAAACACTTATAATTCCACTTTTTCCGTTTGTCATTAAGAATGCTTTCGCATCCTATTACATAATACCTATTTATTTTTTACATTTCATATATAGTCTCATAATTAGTATCAATGTACCAATATCAATCTACCCTTCTGATTCTCATCATTATCATTCTTCTAGGGACATTCAGTTACATATTGATCACTTAATTCTCAATTAAAACACATAGAATTCATTGATGAATTAGGGAGGCCAATATTCTCATCAACTCTGTTAACCAAACTCTCCATTTCTCCCTAGAATTCACTTTCATTGTGACATTCTTTTCCATAGTAAAAAACAGTTTCTTATTACTCTCTAACATTCACATAGGTGATTCTTTCCATATTCATGACACAAAAGAAACCAAATCTTATTTCCTCCATTATCTCCCTTTCCTGAACACTATGTGAACACTTTTTTTCCCTAATTTGTTTTTTATGAATGTTGGTTACGGTAATCATTGTTAATAAAGTTCTGTAAAAACTGATGAAGCTTGATCATGATATATTTCACTCTAGTGTTCATCCCACCCAACTGCTCATCAAAAAATCATCAAACACTTTCAACATTAATCCAGTTCCTTCTTGTTCCCTCAATTAAATAAAATTAGAAGCATAGTGTGGTTATTTTTTTCATAGCATAAAACGACCTAGTAATGAATATAATTTATTACATGATGTATAAATGTTGAATCATTCCATAATCTTGGACACCTTTGGTTTATCATTGGTTACTCATAAAAATATATATATATATCGAAATCCTCCATAATAGTGCATGAAATTTTTTTGAATTTCAAATTCATATCCCTCGAGAGTGTCAAACCAATGTGAACCATGGCCCATTTTTGTGTACTAGATTACCTCAAGTCAAGATCAGAACATTTTTTAATATTTGTTAACACTAGGTACATCTACGCCAGATCCACATCAACTTTTATTATCTCGATAGATGAGTATTTCTAGGAAACCAGTTACTCTATACTTTCCTAGTATTCCATAACATGTTCCTAAATGTAAACTCATCCTAATAATTATCCATAGAAACATCCCTACACATATCCATTTAACTATACATTGGGATCTCAATAATTTTTTCTCATTTTATTTTCCAAAGGTTAACTATATATTTTCACTAATACCAACTAAAAAAAGCCCTTATTGTGTAATATTAATATTACATAACATATTTTCAATACATAAACATTATACAAATGATCGCCCAAATACTATAGTAGGTACAGTTCCATTGGAAACATAGAATCATAAATTCTAGATCATATGTGAGCAACATCATCATCAAATTGGTTCTACATTACAAGATTCCTTGTTAGACATATCAAACATAGTACATATAATCATGACCTATGGGAAATTTAACATACAAAGGGTGAGCTAAAATTGATAGTAAAGTAAAACCATGTTGACATGTAAGCATAAACATGTTTATAAGGGTATGTGAATGTGATCTTGAAAATATGAGATCATTCGCTATATATAAATTATCATAATAGAAATCATGACCTAATTATTGGTAGTCCATAAGAAATAAATCATATAAAATAAACAGAATATGTCAAATAAGCCATAAAACTGATAAAAACACATATTTATATAATGATTTCCATAGTATAAAAGTAATAATAGCCAATTACATCTTTGTAGTATGGTTCTACTCTCCATACCATCATATTATACATTGTTAACTCCCATAACCATCATAGTTGCCTAATTTCTCTTATTATTTCATCATAGTAGTATTGGTTCACTCTCTTGGAAATTATAGTAGTCAGGTTTCACTTTCAAGACAATCCTTATTTATCTCATGCGATATAAATCATTACCCAATGTATTGGAGTGATATGTTGGGCCCACCCAACACATAACTAACTCATCAATACTTATACCACAAGAACATAATTAGACATACCATAACATATGAAATAAAATGGGGTTCATAAACATGTAAACATATCACATCCTGTGGAAAAAAATTACATGTTTCATAACCATTTTATCAAAAGTATATCCAATGAATGTGTAATAGATTTGATATACACATAACACATGAAGGATAAATGGTTTTCATATATATTATGACAGTAAGTATAACTTATTCATACTAAAAAACTGAATGGAACCATTTGATTGAGAATAATAACATCAATAGATTCCATCATGGATAGAAAATTATTTTACATTATTTTATAAAAACATTCTTAGGGAAAATATAATTTCTTTGTTGAAAAATGCATTTTAATACACAAAAACATTAAAGAATAATTTTCATAAAAATACAATAAAATTTATAAAGAAGAAATGAAATCATTTTAAAATCATACATCCTTTAAAAATTATATAATAAGCTTCAAAACCTTATAAAACCCATTTTCTTTGATAAGACGTCGAAAACATATAGACAACACATTCCAATTTTTTGAAATCATTTTCACATTAATAATTATAAAATAAAATTGAAATAGTTTTGAAGTACATTTTACATTAGAACATAAAAATTAATATTTAAATCATTTTGAAAACCATTTTCATTTGAAAATATCATTTAAAAACTTATTCATAAATATTATCCTTTTAAAAATGAAACAGAATCATATGCGAAATGATTGTGGGTAAATATGAACATGTCATAAAAGGTCAAAAAAACATTTTATTTTCTTGGTAAAAAGGTTAGATAGAGACATTTGTAGAAATTAACAAAATTATTTCCTTAAATAGACTGTTAAAATTAACGAAAAGTGTAAAAATGTATTTTAAAGATTATAGGATAATGATATACTATTATTGGATTCCATTTTATAAAACATATATTTCCGACTGATTCAAGGGTAATGTCGAGATTCTATAACAACACATTATTAAATATATTATATACCAAAGAGTAGAATGTGGTACTAATACATTATATTATCCTGAAATAACATATGATAATGAATATCTTGATAATTTTAGATAGATGGATCATTGTATTTGAACAATGAAATCATAAACCTAAATAATCCCAAAAATAAATGACATTATCTCAATAATCTCTTAAAATTTTTCATATTTGGATTATATTGTCTATGTAAGGTATGTAAATTACATGATTCATAAAATATCATAATAATATTGATATTAAAGATATTTAAAAAAAATAAAAATATATTCATATCATAAAATATATTTGTTTCATAACAAAACATGAGTCTCAAAGAAGGGAAATTGATTCCAAATTGTTTTAACGAATTATTAAAATTTTAATGTTATACCCTAGGAAAGAATGATCATAAAATAGACTTGTAAATACCCATAAATTTATGTATAATACAGATGTCATACAATCATGGGTATTTATGAAACCACACAAAGGTAAATAGTGGTGAACATAACATTCATCTCATGGAAATTAAAAGTGATATGAAATCCCCTTACCATTTTTTCACAACTCTCTCCATACTTAGGGAAGTTTCCTCTAAATCAAGTAACTCCTTTTGGTATCTGCCAAAGGGATATCACGAGACGTTATTCCTAAAGAGACTATTCATGGTCAAATTTGGTATTTTTAGAAGACTATTTAGTTATATCATATACAAAAATAAATGGTTTGAGATGTGTGAGAAATGGGTAGAAGTAGTGTCCTTTGTAATGGAGGTGTAGTGGCTCTCCCATAACTAATTAATGCGATACTTCTGCCCACAAGATTTATGTTTCAATTGGATTCAATAACAGAATTTGGTCAATGCAATTGTTGATAGGGTTGAAATACATACAACAAATGGGTGTTGGACATGTTTCTAGGTCATTTTGTGTCTTAAAATTATGGTTGATTACTTTATTATACTGATTTTATCTTAACTGATGTAATACTTTTAAATTACATTCACCACTATTTATTTTCAAATATTATTCAATATTATAAATTATAAATCATTCTGATTCCAAATATAAAATAAATTTTTTAAAAATCTAATAATAAATGTTGTAGAAATTAATTTTAAATAAATTCCGATGTTAATACCACACTACGGGTTTTAAAAGTAAAATTGGGGTTAATAAAAATATATGTTTCATAAAAATAGAATTGGGGTTTTTCTGATCATACATATATTAAATATATAGGATAAATATCAAATATGTTTTATTTAATATATAACATATGTGTTGTGTTAATATCACTTACCAATTGCAATTAATTTGATTTATGTAATTCCACTACCCCTGAAGCCCGGAGCCAATGTGTTATTTTAAAACATTGGCATGATTACAAGGAATCAAGTCCCGAAACACTTACAAGTTTAGCCATCTTGGAAAATATATTAAATAAATGAACTTTACATAACACATTAGAAAATAAAACATGACATAAATTGTCCTTCAAAAACTCAATTAATCCCCTACCTTAACCCTAAATATCAATTATAATACACTTCTTGGAATACTGGGAAAATAAAACATAAGAAAGGGATGAGCTCAAATTCTTAGTATGATATAGAAATAGAGCATAAGATAGCATAAAAATTAGACATGGTGAATAATTGAAAAACACATTCCCTAACAAATAATAGAAATAAACACATTATGGTGGGAATATGAGCATAGTTAATAATTCATTAATAAAACATATTCATGGGTATTCTACTAGTCGAATAACAACATTAAATATCAATATCTAATTTCATAATGATATAATTTATAATTTCGTACATTCTAAAACATTATGTCAAGGCCTTGGAAAAGATGTCAAAAAAATTGGTTATGGCCTCATCCAAAACTATATATCAAAAATCAGGAAAGGCTATGGCCAATTCCATGTCTAGTTGTCTCATGAGACCTACCGATGCATCGAGGAGCTATAGCGGGCTCCACCTGGTACTTACTATGTCCAATGAAATCCTCAAATAAAATGGGTAAAACATAATATTGACATTCATATTAAAACTAGCATATGAAATATCAGTACTTTAATCCCATAACATAAATGTCATTAAAATAGCACATCCACAGTCAAATATAACTCATTCAATACAATATGGAATATTTTATTATATAATAATAACTTGAATTTATAGTAATGAATGATATTAACATGGATGAAAATAATCTTCAATACTAATTGAGAGAAATATCCTCCTTTTTCTAGAAAACATTTAAAACTCTCACTATTTATAAATTATTTAAAATAGATTTTTGAATCAAAGTATCCCGTACCACATTAAAATATTTGAAAGGAATTTTAATTTTCAAAAATTATTGACCATATAAATAAATCCTTAAAACCTTTTTAAAACATGGTCATTAATGATAAATATTTTAAAGAATAAATTTTTAAAATATTTCAATCATATTTTAGTTAGAGTTCCTAACCAAATGAGAGATGTTTGAATACAAATAATTGAGATAATAAAAACATTATAATATCCTGAGAATAATCGATTTCATGATATACTTTTTCAAAAGGCAGTATATACACTATATAAATGTGAATTGATACATAACAACAAAAAAGTATCGATGAAATGTAAATTGAGATAATGTCTCCTATAAAGGGTGTATCATTTGGTTAATGAAAATTCAATCACATAATTATGTGTTAAAAATATAAATATAGTCAATATGATTGGATACTATGTGTAAATAAATTAAAGAACATTCACAGATATTCTTGTTAAAACAACACCAATGACTTGGATTTTTAACTCAATGAAAAAAAATTGAATTAAGGTTACTCTAATCAAGTTCATATCGATGGATTGAAAATTATCAATGGATTGATTATGTGTATCAAAAGAATAAAAAAACAATGTGGACTAGAAATTACTACATAAATAATATATAGTGATTCCCCACATAATTTTGTTGTAAAATTATCAATGATGTATGTGTAAAGCCTAATGAGTAGAAATTAAAATTTTAAATTCCCTTACTGATTTGGTAACTTATGAAACATACACCCCATGAAATAAGGATAATACAATGAAGATTTAAATACCATTAAATTCTATTATATTACACAAATAATACAATCAAGGGTGGTACATTCACCCCACAAAAGAAAATAGTGGCCATTATAGCATGAATCTCATGGGAAAAAAGTGAGATGAAAAAACCCTTACTTTGTTGTAATAAATCGAGTTGTATGACCAAAAGTTAAAAACCAAAAAATGAATCACATAATTACATGAGTAAAAAGATAATAATGCTAATATATATATAAAATGGCAGTGCACAATACACCACATGAAATAAATAAGTGGCGAACAATGTAAATCTCACAGAATTAAAAGTGAGATAAGAAACCCCTTACCTGAAGCCCGATGTGTCTAGTATGTTCCTTGTTAAACCTGAATAATTATAATAAGTTAATATCTAATCTAATAAGAACATTTTTTGATTTTTATTATTCCTTTTATATCACTTATTACATTTTTATAAGAACTAGTTAATTATTTGAGTTCATATTGGTTATTTTATCGATGTTTGAAACATGAGTCCGAAATGAGCTTGTTATAATTACAATTTTTTCCATGTGGTCAAAATTCATTTATCTACAGAATGATATAAAAGATTTAGATATCATATATATATTATATATCATGTATATATATATATATATGTATTTATAACATTACATAACATTTGGAGATAAGAAATGAAATTTATCGTTCATGGAGAGGGTAAGTCGTACGTACGCATGAATGCTAATTTCATTTCAATTTTATATTTTAATGGAAATAAAACAGAACGATACATAGGTATATTATAATTAAAGTATAATATCATATATAATATCATTAAATCCAAAATTTATATGTCCCACAAAAGTTATTAAAGAGTCATATAACATGGAGGGTGTGGTAGTCTGCACTTCCTCAAATGAAATGATAAAGTTTTACCCATAATGGAAACCATAATGGTATGATAAAAATGGAAAACACTAAATCAAAAAGAAACATTAAACATAATAAATATCATATATTAAAAAATTTCATATTAATGGCCCCCATGAGTGGTGGTAGAAGAAAATAAAACATTCATCGCTTTGTGAGGTGTTAGTCTTCCAACCACAGAAACAGTATGTTCTTCACCCATTAAATGGAGATGTTTATAAGTGTAGTTCAAATACATCTCATAAAAACGTCCTAGTATATTGAGGATACAAGTTCTGTAATAAAATAAAGGAATAAATTTTTTTTTGGTGGGTTGGATAAGTAAAATAATAGAAAATAAATAAATTTAAGAGATATCGTTACCTTTATCTTGGCTAACTTCCCTTGAATTAAACCAATAAGACTTCTTAAAATGAATTCAACCAAAGTTAACGATTCTAGGAATATGATAGGATTATTGGGAGCTTATTTGGGCATGTTTTAGGTGAGATAACGTGCTTGAGTGGTGTGTGTAATGGGTTTGAAGTGGTCTCATTTTATAAGGGGGCGAATTGGATCTTTAGGAAACTGTTAAAATATTATTTTATTTTATAATGATATTTGGTTTCTAAAACTCCAAAACTAATTTAAGTCAAAGATAAGATGTGTAATGGTCGAAATAAAATCATTCGAAAAAAATTGGACATGTTTTGGATATTTTTCTTATATTTATAATCATATTTATTTAAATCATTTATTAATGAGGTAAATACTACATCATTATTGTGTCATAAATAATTTAATTTATATTATTTATAATAACTATAAAATAAAATATATAAGGTATTAAATATTCATAGATTTAAAATTAATATTTATAGATAAAAATATGAATTATATAATCCCATTTAATATTTATATACTATAAGATATTTTTTAATGTCATTTTTGCCATTACTTAATGTTAGTTAAAATAATGTGTCATTATAACTCTTAAGTGGCTCCATGGGGTCCCAAAATTGACCCAAGGATGACCATGGTCGGACATGACTCATATTATATGGTTAGGACAATGTTTAATGTAATTTTGTATTTTTATAATATACTTTTTACATTGAATTACCCTATTTACCTTTAGCCGTGGTAAATAAAATTCAAAAGTTACTATTCAAAAAAAATTATTTTCTTCTTACTGCACCACATTTTACTTACTAATAACAACCATGAATTTTGGATTTTTAAAATTCAATTCATCAAAGTGTTAATATTTCATTTAAATGAAAAGGTCCGTTTTTTAACTACTACTAAGTGGTTTTATTATTCATAAAAAATTGATGTTTTTCAGAAAAATACCAAAACATCGGCCTAAGTAATATTTGATATTCCAAATTCCAAAATTATGTAAATTTTTTCATATTCAAAACATGTTTTTTTTAATAATTAATTTAAAATTATTTCCTATTATCAAAACAAAGAGAGTGTTTTTAATAAAACCATAACTATCAAAAGAGTGGTTCTTGTTTATGTTAAATTTCAAAGTGAAATTAATTCCAATGAACAAAACTGGAATAAATGGTAAAAATATAATCTAATTATACTTAAAATACATTCCAATTTATAATTGACCACTATAAAAATTTGTTGATTAATAAGGTTGTTTTGAATTAAAATATAGTATTTTTCACTATTGACCAAAATATGATAGTTATCAGAAATACACAAAAACAATTTCTCCAAAATAAATTTTTATGTCCATATTGTAAATAATATATTTATTTTGTCAAATTTAATATATAAAAGTGTAAAATATTAGATTTAAAGAGGGTTCACCATTAAAAGGAAGACAAATACATTTTCTGAAAAATACTTCCTTTATCTGAAAAAAATGAATTTGTTCATATATTAAATATACTAAAAACATAATATGGATTTTATAATTATATGGAATATATAAAATTCAAAATTAATTTAATATTATTCATAACTGCTTTTGAACGGAAAGTTTGATATGTTGTTGTGTTCATGAAGTCGATGTTGTGTGAGGTACAAGCTATTGAAATACTTTAAAGAGATATTGTAAATGATACCATGGGGTTTTACATTATCCCCTCCTTCAATAAATTACAACCTTGAAATTTACGTATGGGATTGAAAACATGTTTTTTGACATTTTAAAATATCAAAGTTGAAATCCCATATCGAAAATGGTTTAATGAGGCCTCTATTTTAACATAAATAAAGGTAAGTATGAAGGATACGAACCATAACACATACTAGGGTTCCATGACAAAAAGATGGATATGGAAGAGAAAAATGATAATCAAGTTCTGATGGAGAGTTATTGAGAATATTACTAGGAGATAGAAAAATATCTGGTATCCATAAACTTGTGATGGGATGAAAGGACTTTGATTACCTAGTTGGAAAATTAAACGAACAAAATTATTGATTTATGCTCTTTTTCATAATTCTGATGAGTTTATTTATGATATTGACTATGAGTATATGTGGATATAATTAGTTCACAATTATAGTTCCATCCATTAATAAATTTCAACCACAAACTCATATTTTCTCCTAAAAAATTAGTATTCGTGATGAATTGGATAAACTGAAAGTGCTACAAACTACATATAAAGAATTGCATAATCCCAAAAGGAGGAACAATATATTTCCATTATCATTAAACAGTAACCAACACCAAAATCGTTATTACATGATCATATGATCTCCAAAGTGGAAAATACTTTATACAACGAAATACTAATATTAATCTCCAAAATTTAAACAAAAATACCCAAATATCAATAAATACCCTTCAAATGAACAATTGTCCGTAAAATCCTTCAATATAATCCTTAATAAGATTGAATCCCAAAACTCAGAAGAATTGGATTACATAGTATTCCACATTTAATTATATCTCCAAATGACATCGAATACTCTTAAAGTCATATACATAAAAGTAATAAACCTAATCACATATTCTCTATGATAGGTCAATCATTTCCATAAATATCCAAAATTGCCATAAATCCAAAATAAAAACACTGAAAAATCATTACACCTCAAATGAAATCACAGAGTATTATATTTTATTTTGGCATATAGTATTCCCAATAGAGCGAACATATTCCTAAATAACATTTATCACTTTATCACCAAATAATATTCATAAACTATGGATATCCATTTGATAATTCATAATGTCCAAAATCAACTTAATAAAATCATTTATCTAAAAATAATTAATCACACTGACCAAGGACTTCACGTAGTCCAGTGGTAGGCGATAAATTCCATTCGCACTCTGGTTGTGGGTATGATTCCCACATATTTGTCTGACATGATGGGTTTTCACACTTTCTGTGTGTTATCCTATTTCAAAAACTATATTTTATTACATTACCAAAATGGGATAAATTCCTGAAAAAAATAATTACATAATTTAACCAAAATGTTATTGCATACCTCACATTTTCATCTGAAATTTTAATAAACTTATAATTGCCTCAAATTCAAGGATCATATAAAACAATATGGTTAATTAAAACTATATCCATAATAGATAAGACAATTCTTACTCAAATATATTTTTCACATGATAAATTTCAAGGTTACACATACAAGAGAAAATTCATCCAATGTATTCTCAAAAACAAAGAGCACTAATACCATTAATCATTTTTACATCCATTTATTTCCACATAGGTTCTTCAATAACCTAGAGGATATCCAATAGAAAAAAGGGGTTGATTGGGGTGATACCAAGGTCACTTACATTTATGAAAAATGACCTAATTTGATTCTTTTGATCATTTTTATTTTCATCCATAGTACACTTAATTTTTTCTTCGAAATTCATTATATTATTCGCTTCTTTCCCACACATAAATAATTTCACTGTTCCATTGAGAAACCATTATAGGTGTCACCATCCACATTTCCTGCATGATGGAAAATGTTCTTTCTTTTATCCATTATATTCACTGCTGGAGCTCTTATCATTCACCACTTTTCTCTTCTTTGTTGAGTCCGGGAGTTGGTTAATATATATGTTATTGATAATATTTTTGGGAAACTAATTGGTAATAGAAATGATATATTTTACACCTATCAACATTCCATTTGGTTGCTCATTTCCACCACTGTGCCCACCTTGTACAACATCTTCAATGTTAATATGACTTCCTAGGAATCCAGCCATTGACTAAAACAAGAAAGCATAGTGTGAGTCATAAAATCTTATAAAGAATATCACGACAGCGTAATTATTATATAAAACTTCTTAGGATTAACAAATGTTATTTATTCGTATCTTATATTAATATCCTTCAATTCTATTTGTAATGAACATGTGAATTATCCTAAGCATATCCCCCAGGAGTGTCATAACCAAAAGTGCAGTAAGGCCTGTTGTGTTGTACTAGGATACCCAGGGTCAAGCCTAAAACTCCTTGTCAGAGTTTCCACTCCTATGTACATTTGTGCCGGAGCCACCTCTACCTTCTTGTATCAATACAGGGATGTATTTCTTTGAAAATAAATAAATCCCTATATTACAAAAATTCTAAAAAGTAATTGTATAATAATCCTCAATGTCTATATTTGGGTAATGGGATCTAATCAGGGTATATCTAAATCTAGTATACAAGGTTTGTACTAAATTCGTCAAATACCAACTATAATGCCCCGACACCTGAATCTCGGAGCCAGTGCATTATTTTAATACATTGGTTTGATTACAAGGAATCATGTCCTGAATGACTGATCAATTTTGCAGTCTAGGAAAATAGATTAAATAAATGAACATTACATTACACATTAGAAAATAAAACACGACATAAATTATCCATTTATAACTCCATTATTCGTCTATCTAAACACTGCATGCAAATCAAAATACACTTCTTGGAATAATAGGAAAAAAAATCATATGAAATGGGTGAACTCAGATTCTCAGTAAGATGAAGAAATACAGTGGAAGATATCATAATCATTCGGCATGTTGAATAATTGAAAAACACATGCCTTAACAAATAATAAACATGAGAAATTTATGGAGGGAATATGAGCTTAGTAAATAATTCCCTAATAAAAAATATTCATGGGTATTCTACTAGTCGAATAACCAAAGGAAATATCAAAAATTTAATCTCATAATGAAGGAATGCATTGATTCTGGACATTCTGAAACATTTTTTCAAAGCCTCAGCCAAGATGTCTTGAAATTATTAAGGCCTCAACCAAAACCATATATCAAAAACTGGGAAAGTCCTTGGACAATTCCACATATAATTGTCTTATTAGACCTACTGATGCATCGAGTAGCTATAATGGGCTCCACTTGTGACTTTCGATGTCCAATTCATTCCTCATAGGAAATGGGTAAAACATACTCTAAACATTCGTATAAAAACTACCATACGAGATGTCAATACATTAACCTCATACCATGAGTGGCATAAAAATAGAACATCAACTGTCAAACATAACTCATTCAATACAATATGAATTATTTTATTATAATAGATTAATCTCAATTGAGTGTAATGAATTATAATAATAAATGTAAAAATAATCATCAAAACTATATGAGAGAAATATCCCCCTTTTTCGTGAAAACATTTTAAAGTATCAATATTTTTCAAAAATCACCTTAAAATATACTTGTAATCAATGTTACCCATACCACATTAGAACTTTTGAAACTAATTTTTATTTTAAAACATTAATGTCTGTATATATAAATCCTTAAAACCATTTTTAATCCATGGACATTAATGAGATACATTTAGAAGAATAAATCGTTAAAATATAAAAATCATATTTAATTAGAGTTCCTAACTAAATGACGGATGCTTGAATACAAATAACTGAGATAATAAAAAAATTATAATATATTGTGAATAAAGGATTTCATTATATAATTTTTCAAAGGATTGTGTATACAACATATAATTGGGAATAGGTGCATAACAACAAAGAAGTCTAAATGGAATGTAAATTGAGATAAAGTCCTTTATTATTTCTATATCCTTAGGTTAAGGATATGTAAATGACATAATTATTGGTGAAAAATATAAATACATTAAATATTATTGGATATTATCTGTAAATAAATCAGCGGAAATTCACCCATATTCTTATAAAAACTAATCCAATGAATTGGATGTTTATCTCAATGAATGGAAATTGAGTTAAGATTATTCTTATCAAGTTCATATCAATGACTTGAGAAATTATCATTTGAGTAATTATCTGTATAAAAATTAAATCCACACAATGTGGAGTGGAAATTACAACATAAATAATAAATATTTATTCCTCACATAATCATGGGGTAAAATAATCAATGAATTATGTGTAATGCCCAATGAGTGGAAATTGAAATGTGAAATTCCCTTACTGATTTGGTAACTTATGTAACATACACCCCATGAAAGAAGGATAATACAATTAAGATGTAAATACCCATAATGTAATGTGTATTACAACAAGAATACACTCGTGGGATGTACATGCACAACACAATATGAAATAGTGTCCAATATAACATGAGTCTCATAGGAATAAAATGTGAGATGAAAATACCCCTACTTTGTTGTAATCAATTGAGTCGTATTTCCAAAATATACTAAAAAGAAAATAAATCACAAAATACAATGAATATAAAAAGAATCATGATAATATATATATATATATATATATATCAAATGGCAGTACACAGTACACCACATGAAATAAATAAGTGGAGAACAATGGAAATCTCGCAGAATTAAAACAGACATAAGAAACTTGTAACCATAAGTCCGACTATTCTAGTATGTTCGTTGTTCTACATGAATAATAAAAATAAGTTAATTTCTACATAATTAAGAATATGTTTTAATTTTACTATTACTTTTATAACACTTATTACCACGATATAATAATTAGATAATCATTTTTGTTCATAATGGATATTCTATCCATAATTGGAAATTATGTAAAAAATGAACTTCTTAAAATTATAATTTTTTCCATATGGTAAGAAGTACATGATCTCATGAATGATATAAATAATTAATATATCATATATATATTATATATCCAGTATATATATGTGTTTTTTATAGTACATAACATTTTTAGAGTAGAAATGAAATGAACTGTTAATGGAGACGATTAGCCGTATGTACACATGAACACTACTTTCATTTCTATTTTGTATTTTAATGTAATTAAAACATAATGATACATAGGTATAATATAATTAAAGTATAATTTCATATATAATATCCTTAACTTCCTACAGTATACCTCACACTCTAGAAATTAATGAGTCATATCACTTTGAGTGAGTGGTAGTCTGCACTTCCTCAAATGAAATTATCGTGTTTTACCCATAATGGAAACCCTAAAGGTATGATATAAATGGAAAATAATTAATAACAAGTAATAAATAAACATAATATTTGTTATATATAAATACAATATCATCTTAATGGCCACCATGAGAGGTGGTAGGAGATAATCGAATAATCATACTTTCATGAGGCGTTAGTTTTCCAACCACCTAAACAGAATGTTTATCACCCATTAGATGGAGGATTGTGTCAGTGTAGTTAAAATATTTCACATTGAAACATCATATAATATTGAGGAAATTGTTTTTGTTATTAAATAATTGAAAAATTAGAGTATAGGGTTATTTGAGAAGTAAAATACAACAAAATAAAATAAAATAATTTTAAAGAAATCGTTAAATTTAATTTGGTTAACTTCCATTGGTTTGATTAAAAAGGACTTAGTGAAGTGGCTTATGCCTATGTTAGGGCTTCTAGGATTAATATAGGGATCATGAGAGATTAATTTTTTGGGGGTTGGATGAGCCAAGTGGTTTGAGATGTGTGTGGAATGGGTTAGATGTGGTGTCCTTTTATAAGGGGAGGAGGGGCTCTTTAGGAAAGTATGAAAATATTATTTTATTATATATTGATATTCAGGTTCCTAAAGGTCCAAAACAAATTAATGTCAAAGATATGATACCTCATGGTTGAAATAAAATCAACCAGTAATAAATAGACAGGTTTTGGATATTGTTTTATTAATAAGAATCTTATTAAATTAAATCATTTATTAATAAAGTAAATACTACATCATTATTTCGTCATAAATAATTTAATTTATTTGAAGTATAACAAATAAATAAATACATCATAATGTTGTAAATATATTTAAAATTCCAATGAATATTTAATTTTAAAAATATGGATTATATAACCCCATGTAAAAATTCATATACTAAAAGATATTTGTTAGTGTAATTTTTGTTTTTACTTTAAGTTAATGAAAATAAAATATCATTATCACTCTTATGTGGCTCCATGGGGTCCCAAAATGGATCCAAGTATTCCCATGGTCGGACATGACTCATCCAATAAGGATTGGAAAATTTTTAATGGAATCTTGTATAATTATAATTTTTTACCTTGAATTACCCTATTTACCCTTAACTATCGTATATAAAAGACAAAAGTTACTATTCAAAAAAAGTATTTTAATCTTATTGAACAGATTTTTACTTACAAATAACAACAATGTATGTGTGATTTTATAAATTCAATTCATAGATGCGTTAAATTTTCAATTAAATGAAAAAGCCAATATTTTGACTACTACTATGTAGTTTTAATATACATCAAAAATTGGATATATTTAGAAAAATACCAAAAAATCAGCCTAAGATATATTTGATATTCCGAATTAAAAAATGATTTGTATTTTAAAAAATTAAAAACATATAATTTTTCTTAATTAATTTAAAATTAATTCTCGTTGTCAAAACAAATAGCGTGTTTTTATGAAAAAATAACTATCAAAAGATTGACACATGTTTATGTACAATTTCAATGTGAAATTAATTTCAAGTACCAACATTTGATTATATATTAAAAATATAATCTAATTATACTTCAAAAAAATTCAAATGTATACCTGAACACTATAAATTATTTGGATTGAAAAATTTGTTTTCAATTAAAATTTACAATTTTTCAATATACACCATAATATGAAAGCTATCAGAAATACACAATATATTTATCAAAACTAAATTTTTATGTCCCGATTCTAAATAATTTTTTTATTATGTCAAATTTAATATATAAAATTGTCAAATATTGGATTTAAAAAGGGTTTACCATTAAAAGGCGGTAAAATTACATTTTTTTAGAAATACTTCCTTTATCTGAAAAAATTGAATTTGTTCTTATATTATTTCTAAAAAACACGTAAAATAAATGTTAAAACTATATTGATTATATAAAATTCAAAATTCAGTTAATAATATTCATAACTGCTTTTGAATGGCTAGTTTGGTAAATCGTCGTGTGCTTGAACTCGATGGTGTGTGAGGTGAAAGCTGTTGAATTACTTTAATGAGATATTGTACAATGAAACATTTGGGTGATAAAATTTACTAGGTTATAATATATTTATAACTATAATAATATTTTTCATTATATTATATTGGTTTTTATATTAATTTATAAATAATTGTAAAACATTAAATTCATCTTGTTTTTTAATCTACATATAATGATAATTAATTCAATAATATTCATATTCAATAAATTAATGGCTAGTTTATATCTCATTATAAGAATATTTGTTATAATATATTATAATTAGGAAACACTCAATCTTTCATGTTTTGAAAGCCATCAAGGAAGTTCCATGTTCCATATAGTGTATAGTATCTTTTTTGTTCCACTATACCATGCTGGGATTGCTGGTAACATATACCATGATGGATCAATGTGAAAGGAATGTTTGACTTAGTGAAAAACTAATTTTGATGTTGTTTCAATGTTAATAATATCCAAAGATTAAATTAATATGATAAAAACCACCAAAATCATGGGGTGTTATAAGTACCAATATAGATTTATATGATCAGCAATGTATTCTATAGATTATATTCGCAACATGAAGTGATGGATAGAAATTTTATCAAAAGGGGTGAAACCAAGTCCTCAAAGGGCACTAGACTCTCAAAATAATTCATCATATAATGAAATAGTTTTATGTTATATTAATATAGAGAATTAATTATACATATTTTATGTAATCTAGTGGATGAATTTGAAGAAGAGGTCACCATATTAAAAAAGGACAAAGGGATGATGGTAAATATCTAATTTTATAGAAGTTATTTCTATGGAATGAAACAACATGGAAAATGATTAAATGGTTTGGGAGTTTGTTATATGTGAGAAGAAAAGGGTCACCAATAAAATAATAAAATGTTAAGAAATAAAACAATTATACCCTTTCATTCAACTCAAAGGATATTGGGCATTATGAAAATGAATTCCTCATATATAAATGTAATAAACCTCAGAGGTATATAAGGGATAAATATTGTTTTCAATGTAATAATAATAATGTGTGGAATTAATAATGTTATAGAATTTTTAAATACAATAACTATATTTTAAAAGTCTATTAGTTATTATATTTTGTTTATATGAATTTTTAACTTTAGAAGCATGGTATTGTAGTGATTTTTTGTTAAATATTAAAATTTCTGTATTGAGAAATATCAATGACCAAGAAAAATAAATCCGTGGAAATTTTAACATATTGGAAGGCACACAATAGAGAATAAGATAATACTTAATATGTTCTCTATGTTAAGATAATGATATTGGATTAAAGAGATAATTGATATTAATAAAGTAAATTGGATAATACTAACTACCTTGTAACCAATGATTGATTAATTGACAATACGCTATTGATGGGGTAATTTTTTTGAAATAATTAATATATATAATAATCCTACTTTTATTGGAAAAATAATGAGGAATTATAGTTTTCTATAAGGATTTATATTAATCTAGTTATTACCATGCTTTTAGGGAATACATTTTTGAGGAATTCAATGTTTAGTGTGTGATAATAAAGAGGAAATTTATATTTCACTGGGGAATAAAATGTTTATTTAGTAACCATCCATCTAAATTTTGTCATTCATTTTCTTAATGATAATTATATTTTTTGGAATGGATTATGTTAAACATTAGGTGTTATTGGATAACATGTGCTAATCATATTGGTTTTGGAAAATAGAAAAATACAGACTGAAATACTCATAACTCTTTTACGGGTATTACAATTAGATAAATGTAAATTTTGGTGCTTGATGCATAAATTAATCATTATTAGATATTCATTTATCTGAGTAATGCAAAAATATAAAATTGATAGATCCAAAACATAAGGATGGAACAGTTCCTTTTAATTATAAATTAATCAAGTAAGTATGTTTTCTTGTATTCATAGACTAAAAAATGATTCAAAAACCTTATGAAAATGATCTTGAAAAAAAAATTAACCCTTTTAAATTCATACCCCATAAATCAAATTCCGTTTCAGATCATCATTTTTTTATAGTTTTGACCCCCTTAGTATGACATTGATAACCCACTTTCTTGTGAGTAAGGGCACAAATTACTCTATATTATTCCTTGGGTGTTAGTGTATTCTTCTATATCCATGTTTTCATTTCAAATGTAGGTTCTCTTAACATGAATTTTTTTTATTACACTATATAAAATTTCTTAATTCAAATATCTCATTTAATAGGATTATTTTTTTAACCTATTTAAAAAGTAGTTTTTTTCAATAATTGGATTTTGAAATATCAATCCATATATTACCAATATCTTGTTATATTTTCTATGGGAAAATATATTTATGTTAAATTGACTATAAATTAACAATTTATTAAAATAATTACATTTGATTCAATATAAAATATTCCACACAACAATATGTTTCAATCGATTACATGTCACGAATATTTTCTTCGATAACTTCTGTTATATGTCATTCCAAGTTTAAACGAAAAACAATAAACATTTAATATAATTCATTAATATGATAGTTATATCATAGTATTTGGTATTGAGGAAATGAATATGATTAACTAACATATAAAAGTATATTTTTATTTTTTCTATTAATTAACTATTAATTATAAATTAATTTTTTTTTGTTTTAATGAAAAGAAAATGTTTTCTAAAAATATTATTTTTTCTAAAATATAGTTTACATTCACTGTGTGAAAATAATTTATAATTAACTTTTACAACATCTAAAACATTTATTAAATAAACTAAAAATATTTTTTTATAACATAATACTAATATTTTGTTTGGGTGATTTATTTTTATTTTTATGAAAATATTTATTTTCTGATTATATTGAATAACATTGAATTTTAATTGAAAACTAAACGTTTCATTAAAATAATTTATTAGGTTAAAATATATTTTAGATATTTTTTAAAGAATCATTAGTTCATATTTTCATTCATTATTATAATTTTTTCCTTATAATCATTTTCATATCTAGTCATGATATAAAAAATTTATGCTTTGGAACATTTTCAAATAAAAACTATTTTATTATCATGTGTGGGGGTTAGTTTTAAATTATAATCCTCCACTTCCATAAGATTAATTTATAAAAATATATTACATATTCATAATCAATATAATTTATATTTTATAATAAAGACCAATTAATTTTTTTACCAATTTTTTATGAAAATAGTTGAAAATTATTAACTTGATTAAGTTAAAAATTATTTTATCATGGGGTTTTAACATTAAGGATATGGTATAAAATGACATAGTAACTTGAACAAAATAGATTGGATATCCATATTTTGAAAATGATTATAATTTTTTATTTTTTTATGCGTCATAATGACAATAATCCTTTAAATTTACATTTATAATATGTTATGTAAAGAAAAAGAAACAAATTTAACCTTCCATACCATTAATTTCTATTCAGATTTTGGATAGGGAAAAACATCATATATTGGGTTGTAAATATTATTTTTAAAGATAAAATTGTTTTTTATCATGATTATTTATTTTAATTTTTATAGATTTAATAATGAAATTATATGTTTAAGAAATACCAACGAAATAATTTTTTTCAAATAATTATACATAATAAATTATTATAAAAATTTCATAATTTATTTAAATTGAATAAATTATTAAGTTCTATTAATATTGAATATGGTTATCTAAAGATAAAATTTTCATAAAACATGAAATTTTAATTCCGTAACCATATTGATATTTTAAAATTCAAATTAAATAAATATTACCATAATTGACATTAATGATACTATATAATATATCACCTTTTATTTTATGATTTTAAATTATTAAAAATAAAATATTATAAATTGTAAATTTAAAATGTAATAAAAACAACATAGGTTCTATTCATGGAAAATTGTTCTCTTTTAATGAATGTATTGATAGTTTAACAGTAAAAGCTCCATGAGCAAGATTAAGGTTCCAACTATGTTTTTACATATTATAGGTGATTGTGTTAAAATAATTTCTCAACAAATATAGGATTTTAATTTGATAATATTGATTTTATATTTACTATTAGTGGATAAAAATAATATAATAAGGGATGATTTAATTAAATATTAATGTATAAATTAACTAGGATTACAAAACAAGTTACCTTGGTAAATATAAAAAAATGGATAATATTGTGTAAACATAAATAATAAGGAATAATATGAGAAAAAATAATTCCTTTATATGTGGTGGAGGTGTTGATCGACCAAATAAACCCTGAAATAAATTATTATTCAATTCTTTAGGAACCTAAAGAATGGAAGACCACCCAGTTGTTAATATTTTATATAATTTTAATGAATTATACTACTCCTCGACTATAATATGACACTCACTACCATCACATCTTCACACCTCTAACACCATTATGGTCCACCACCCTCTACACAAAGCATTGCACCTATGGACTGGAATTTTAAAAGTAATATTTGTAATAATGACTACATTGGTATAATTATTTTATAAATTACATATAGATACTTTATATTCATCATCATACCGAATTGTGATAAGTGGTAACAGAAAAATGAATGAAAATGATTTTACAGGTAGTGGTCCTCTGTACAAATGTATATTTTTTTGTTACATTATTTTTTGGAAGAAATGAATAATATAGGTTTCTAAATTTACACAATAACATCCCATTATATTTAAAATAATTATTTTACAACATAATCATGTATTTTAATGAATATAAGGGGTGGTTGAAGAAATAATATAAAAACACTAAATGAATAATGTCACCACATTGATTTGAATCTCCTTTTAGATTAAACAAAAATAACTCCTTAGTTTTATTCCCACCAAATATATGGATTATATGATAAAATTAGGGATGTATATAAGTGATTTGGGAAAATATGGGTTGAAACAATTTGTTTTAATGTTTCAAGGGAGGAGTTGAGTTGGTGGTATTTTGTAATTGAGGTGAGTGGCGTACCGGTAATTTTTGAAATGAATGAATTACAACCACATTTTTTTTCATGCCAAGTGGATCAAATAATGGACTATTATTGATACTATATTTGATATGTTCAAAAGTTTTCCATAAAAATTATTTAATAAATGTTTTTAGATCATATTAACCCTCATGTTTTTAGTTTTCCCTTAGTAACACCATTTATACCTTAACAACGTAAATGAATTATTATTACATTCACTATTATTTTCAGTAGATCATTAAGATGAAATTATTATAAATTATAAATTATACATATTGAAAATAATTAAACTATTTCAATAAAGTCAATTTTCAGATTTAAAAAGTTTATAATTTAAAATAAAACTCACAGAAGTGACAAAATAGTAGTTTTTTCACGATGATTATTATATTAGAAGAAGAAAAATTTCATATTAAATATAAAACTAAAAATAATTATTTTCATACAAACAATTAATATTTACTAAAACATAATATATAAATTTCATATATAATATTCCTCATTAGATACTACATTAATTAATTAAAACAAGGACATATTATTCATTTTATAATAATATTTAGAAGAAAAAAACATTTTGAACAAAAACTAAAACATATTCTAAAAACCAATATAAGGTGGTTACAAACATAAATATGTCTATTAAATATAACTAAATAATACATATGTTACTTTAAATCATACTCAAACTATATTGGGACTTTTTAAATATAATAAATAATGAAATTAAAAAAATCTATTTAAACAGATTGATACATTAACTATTGATTGGAAAATTATTTTTTACAAAAAATCCAAAAATTTTAACATCTATGAATTTGGATATTCAAATTTTGAAAATAATATTCATATTTAAAAATTATAATTCAAAAATTTATAAATTAATATTCTATATGAAACCCTTTAAGAAAATAGTTTTCCGAAAACAATTTATATATTTATTTAAAAATTACATTAAATTTTTATAACTAATATTTAAAATATAATTCATATTTATAAATTATAAAATAATTTATTCTATCATTACCAAGTTTTTTGGAATGGTTACTATTATGGGTGTATACCTTTCTATTTTGACGATTCTCAGCCCTATTTCCATGATTTATCTATCTCCTCATTTAAATCATCATTTGAGGAATGATGTTATTATATATATCATTTAATTTTTATTAATTTCAATCATATATTAAATATTTTATTTTTAATTCTTATTTTTTCATTTTTTTTAATTATTTTCATATATTATACATGTTCAATTATTAATAAATATTTTCAACTATATGTGTATCGGGGGATTCAGTTCCCATTAATTTCCCTCAAAGCAGTTTTAAGCACCAGTTGTTATATAAATAAATAATGTATTAATGTTTTTAATTATAATTTACCATATTATTATATATGTTTTTTTGGTTTATTCTCTCATATTTATGATAACACTCTACATTGATATAGGATGCATGAAAGCAATGCATGTATGAGTGCTTCCAGTAGTTTTCTACACAATCTAAAATAAAAGTATGTATATATATTTTTAAAAAATAATCTATAAAACATTATTATATCATTGATCCAACTAAATACCTATATTTTTTGGTAAGGTATTTTGACCCAACTGGTGTGTGATAATTTCTATATAAATTTATCTTTTAGTCGAAAATAATCACTAGTGGAGGGAT
Source organism: Viscum album (assembly GCA_963277665.1). Classification (NCBI taxonomy): domain Eukaryota; kingdom Viridiplantae; phylum Streptophyta; class Magnoliopsida; order Santalales; family Viscaceae; genus Viscum; species Viscum album. The sequence continues at coordinate 2,077,880,084 of OY728152.1, read as the reverse complement.
GTCATGAATATAGATGGTGTCATATTTTATGTTTATATCATATGAATATGAAAAGTAACAATTATTATTAATTTACATATTCATCTGATATAATATATATAGTTTTTGGGTAATTATATAGTTACCAATCTTGATATATGTAATAGGATATACACTGAACAAACTATTGGTCAGATTTTAAGTAAATATAGTGATTTCTAATGGTACATATCTATCTTTTGTGTTTGAAAATTAATATAAGATATTTTTTCATTTATTTAATTTATTTTACCTTTTTAATAAGATAATTTTGGCATTTATATGAATCAGATATCGTATAGTTAGGAGGATTTGATGGGTTGGGATTATAAGGGCTCATTCAAGTCATTGTTTAGGGAGGTTTCAGAGCCATTGAAAACTATGCGGGGTATCAATAAGGTTGGGATGATTAGTGTTAGTATACAATCAACACTGGATATTTACTATGATTTTTCCATGATATCATTATCATTTTTAAAGCCAGATATTGTTGCATCATCACTATACTATATTATGTTAAGACAATGAGTATTTAGGCTGACAAAATATAGGAAATTTCTAGAGATCATGAATAAAAATGTCAACAATATGTGTAAATATAATGATTGGCCACTGTACAAGAATACTTTTGATGACTCATAATGGGATTTTCGATGGAGTTATCTCTATTTGACATAATTTCTTCATATTCCCCCCATCCCATATAACTTATTTATTATTTTTTCTATCAAATTGATTGTGTGTTTAAATTTTTATATAAATTTTTATATAATTTTTTATAGATGTTTTTTGAAAATATAATTATTATCAATATATTAATTTTTTGAAAAAAATTGTGTAATTTTTTTTATAACAAATAATGTTTTTACATTTATATTTGGAAAATATTAAAATTATTTATTGATGATGTCAACTCCATCAGAAATAATTATTTTCAACTAATAGTCATGATAGGAATAAAAAATATGCAATTTAAGATTTTAAGAAATTATCCATCCTAAATAATTGTAATTACATCCGAATTTTTAGTGATGAGTTATTTTTGATAAATATATTTTTTATATACTCTTACATAAGAGTATTTATAATAATCAAACTATGTCACAAATTCCTTTAATTTTTTTATTTTTTATATAAAATATATCCCACAACACTCATTGAACCATACCCTCATACCGTAATTGTTCTAAACCTATGAGGAAGTGAGTAACCAGAGGTTGTTTTAAATGAAATGGGTGTTGTTTAACTAGTTGGGGATAGTATTTTGAAGACATTACAGTCATGAAAGTGGTGATCTATTATATCCTAACCTATACCAATACAATATGGTGAAATTACGAATAGGGACGAGCCTTGAAAACCTCATAAATTTAATGTTTTTTTCGTTTGGATTAAGAACTATGTTATTGGGGGGATTTGGATGAAGGACATAGGGTGGAAGTCTCATTGAGGTCATTATATAGGGAATTTTTAGATAATTAAAGGGAAATAATATTACATATATTTTTTCATTTTCATCATTGGCTACATATGATTCTTTTTTATTGATGTTATTTTTTAAATTTATGATTTATACTTAGATATTAAAATATAGTTAATAGAGTTTTATTTTAGAAAATGATGGATTTTTGATTTTTTGGGAAAATTTAAATGTGAATCTTTAATTAAAATCATTGATATTTTGTTTTAATAATCACATAATGTTTTATTTATAAAATGGATTTATGAAATATACTAGATTAAGTTCTATGATATTCAGATTTAGGGAAATTTTCCATGGGTAATCATTATGGGAAAAATTGGATTCTTTTAATTTTATGTTTCAACACATGGTAATCAAAACACTATTTATAGATATATACTTTTTAATTTTTTGGAAATAGCCATCCATTTGTATGAAATACCTATATGGATTTATATAGGTGGGTGATGATTCATTATAGTGAACGATAATCATATGTGTTCCAGTTTATGAATGGATAAATGATTGATTATATTTTCGTTGATCATGATTCAATAATGTATGTAAAAATTATATTACTTGATAAAATTATTATTATTTAACATACATTGAAATATTGTTCCTATGGTAAGAATTATTGGTATTTAGATGCATTATTCAATAGATTTAAAAATTTCTTTGGATATATGGTTTTTCAAAAACCGGAATTCCAAACATGACACATTCAATCATAATAATTTCTACAACCGCATCTATAATATATTTGTCGATATTATGGTAACTTTTTATATTGGCCTCAAAAGAGACATTGTGGTAATTACAATTATCCTTTTTCATGAGTAAACCATTTTTTTCATAAAATATTATGTTCCAACAACATAATTTTACCCAAACAACCATTAAGTAATTTTCATAATGACAATACACAATGAAAACTATAAATTTCCCACAATTTCGATCATATGGGAATCCATCAATATTAAAAATTAACCCACTCTTAAAACTGAAAACAAAAAAACAAATAAAACCAAAAACACACAATGAAACAATAATGATTTACTAAATTCCTAAATATAGTTCATGATCTCATACCATGGTGTAATCAAGATCACGATCCATTAACTGTGTAATAATATAGAATCATAAACATTTCATTTAATAGAAAAAATTGGAATTTATTAAATGATGAAATATCTAAAAAACTCTAGATTTAAATGGATAGAAATGCCCAAATTGATTTATTCAATCAACCCATGTAAATAAACTATAATGATTAAGTGGTCTTGTGGAAATGATGGGTATCTAATGTACATAACAAAAATATGAAATGTAAAAAAAATTAACCAATAATATTATATAAAAATAATAATTCTTATAGGGAATCAATTTGAAAATATAAACTAATACTCCAAAGGAATGGTTCATGAATGAAGTATTTAATAAGATAAAGTATATCCTCCCAAAAAAATCAACAATACCTATGTTGTTTTTTTCGTAAAACATATCATAATAAAATATATTTATGATTTGATCCAGTTTCTATTAAAATAATATAATAGTTAAGGGAATAATTTTAAATAATAATAAAATAAATCATCCATTTCAAATCTGCTAACCCACCCCTTATATCACAGCCGTGAATCCTCTTATCCAAAAGATATATCTTTTTTATTGGCATCTAAAATAGAACTATTTTATTTTCAATTACGATAAAAATCGTAAAATAATCATAATAGATAAATAAAAATATATAAAAATGAATATTGGTTTATTAACCAATTATAAATCATGACCAATTTAACATTAATTACTAGGGGTATGAAGAACTATCACTATAAAAATACATATCCCAAATTAATTTTATTCTAAATTACAAAGGAGAATGCTTCATTTAAAAATTAATACATAATCCTAATCATGGTGGATTTTAATGATATAATATTTCATATTATAATATTTCATCGATTAGGAAAAAAAATTGTTAATAGATACTACTATCCATACTCTTATAATATTAAAATAAATAAATATCAATATAATCAAATTGATACATTATCTACGATTTATAAATGATCATAAAAAATAATTCTTCTATAATAATCAATAGTTGTTGAGAAAAATTTTTATAGATAAACAAAATGAATGATATAATAATAACTAAATTATTTATATATAATTCTTTAAAAAACTATTTTATATATTAAAACATTTACCAAATTTTCCACAAATATATTTCATGGAATACACATTTAATCAAATATTATAATATGGGATTCAAGAAGTAGACATGTCATAGGATTATCATGTAGAAAAAAATTGGGTTTTTAACAAAATAAAACTATAGAATATTAATGATATTTTTAATACTATAAAATCACAATGTATCCAATTATAGAGGAAAATTTAAATTTCATAAATAATTAATCAATATTCATACTGTAAAACAATAATAAAAAAACTCCTCACATAATATATATTCTCAAAAAATAAAACTCTAAAAAATATATAATAGAGAAAATATTTATTAATAAAACAAATCAATTATTTCATATAATAAGTCATCAAATATCCATCATGTATCAAAATAGTGATATGTAGATTCAAAAATTATCTTTTTTTAGAATCAATTAGATTAAATATAATGATACATATCTTCATGGATTGATTTCTCTATCCTCTAATGAAACCTATTATGAGATCCCTAACTATACAAATGGAAATTTGATATGAAGATATTACGTATGTGTTGAGGGATGTGATAGGGGGAGAATATGGTATTCCTTATGAGATATCGTCATCTTCTTCAATTGTAATCGTCCACAAGAGTACCCCTAACATCCCATCCCTGGATAAATATAATTATAGTGGATGAAAAAGATATAGTTGTCTCTATGAAGATGGGAAGGTATTACTTAGCCTTATGAAGTGTGGTAAATGATGTAAATGACTCCATATCCTCCATCACACTTCTGTTTTGTGTGTCCCTCTATGTGTTGGTGTTGAATGATGTGTTATAATTTAATAATGTCCTGTATAAGAGATGAGTTGGATCAATGGAGTACAAAAAACTAATTTTTATAGAAATAGAAATCATTATTGTTCAACCGAATGGAGATGATATTGTTCATGGGAAAACCCCTAATGATTTTGAGCTGATTCGGAGGGATCACATTAGGATTCTGCGGGATTACATCTTAATGAAAAGAAATTAATAAATGATAATAGGATACCTAATAACGATGCACACCATGGATCTATGTAGTGAGAGAGATGTGGAAGTTGGATTCCATCTCTATGGGGTTGATGTTAATTCTAGAAAATATCATACTAAGTATGTAGTCAGTATTTGAAAATAATGTTGTAGACTGTTTGGAGTTCATGCACTTGTGCCCTCTCAAGGGATGATCATCTGAACCATGGAAGACTAAAAAGAGAAGGCATATTGCTAATTATTTATTATTTGGTAGGTGCTTTTAGCATCTGAAGTAATAACACTATTTTTATTTATTAATTAAGTATGATGTTCAGATCCAAAACATGACCAACAAGTTTGAAATTAGATGATATCCATGTAATTATATTGTATCCTAATTGTTGAAACATAGTGTAATAAAAATTAACATTCAAATAATAAATTATTAAAAGGTAGGACAAATTTGGTACACATAGAATGAATGTTGAATGATTTCTTCATCATGAAGGTGGGTGGAAATATAGGAGATAAAACCTTCACAATTCATTTAGAAATAGAAACAAGAACTGAATGGTCTATTATCTATATAGTCATTAATAGTTCATAAAAAAGGGGAAGTTAATCTATGTGTGGATTTTTTTCCAATGTTTAGTTATGAGTCCTTTAAATATGTTGTTAATAAATTTCATTGACAAAAGACATGTCATATGATAATTGTACTGTATGTTTTTTAGGTAATGTTCTGTAAAATTGATTATTTATGACTATATTTAAAATCAAATCATCAACTCTATTCTAATAAAAATTTTAATGTGATTTTCAACTATGATTTTCCACTAGTATATTTTACTAGTAATATCCCCTATTAATTTCTACAACCAATATCCAGAATTATTTTTTTTGATGACAACTCCACTATAATTTCTCACTATAAATTCATGGTTATATGTCCTATTTTAATTTTTAATAGTTTCAGAAGAATCAATATATGATTTCAAAATTATTTATAATGTGAAAATTTTATATTCTACTTCCACTCCCAATTTCAATTAAAATTATCATTCACATATCTATTGTATATTCTCAATAAAATTTTTTGTTGGGATTCCCACATGTTATTTTAAAAAAATTGGAAATTGTGATTTGTGATGTTTAATTTATGTAATATTGAAATGTTTTATTTTATTTTTATAGTGTTATTTATAATTTATGATAAGTTGAAATTTCAACTAGTATCTTCTATAAGGACATTACAATGAATTTTTAATGGGAATTTCCAAATCATTTAAAATATATCACCCCATCCAAAATCATTTGTAAAAAATTTGATCTGACTATTTTCGTCTACAAGGAAATGTTATTAATTAATGGAATTGAGTTGAATTCAGATGGTGTACAAAATTTAGAACAAATACATTCAATATATTTTAATTTAGTGCATTTTTTGTCTAACACATATTTGAGAGAGAATAATAGTGATGAATTAACGAAGACAAAATACATTGATATAATAGTTTTCTTTAGAAAATGCCTCACACAATATTCCAAATACATTCATACATGATCCAAGATCGTAACACGTTTTGAAACTTCTATTTGGTAAGTCATAGGTCCCAAACAGAGTTACGTATTAAGAGTTATGGACATTTGGTGTTGGGATAGAAAACTTGTTCATTTAGCCCATTCACGAAGCTCCCTCCGTGATCACTGAGTAAGGGAACTTGACCGGAGCCTCCGCAGGCATAGCAAAGCTGGATGATGGTTGGCTCCGCAGTTGCGAAGAACATGAGGGAACCTGACTCGAGCAAGGGAACTGGACCAGATCCTCCATGTTTGTCGTGAAGCATGATGACAGTTGGATTTACGAAGCTTGAGGATAGTCAGCTCCGTTATTATGGGAAACATGATGGAACTCACTCAAGTTGTGGAGTGCAATTTTCTTCGAGGTGGGAATTTGTGCTTTGCGGCATTCTCCGCTGCCCTCCATCACCTATAAATACCCATCTCACCCGACATCATAAACATGACCACACTTCCCCTTGGAAGACCGATCCCCAATGTTGTGGAACTCTTGGGAACCGCGAACTGATGCCCTTCACAAAGGGCTCCGCGATAGACAATTCTCTACAAGAACCTTTTCTCCATGTCCCACTTTGCGCTTCGAGGCGGTTTACTCCGCGAGCCGCTTTTCATTATGAGCATCTTTGCTCTGTGAGACGATTTTCTCTATAAGATGCTTTTCCCTATGAGAGTATTTTCTCCATGACGGGCTTTTCCATGCAATATGTCTTTCCCCACAAGACAATTTTCTCTACGAACCCCTATGTTGTGCAAGCATCTCTCCTACGCGAAGCTACTTCGAGAGACCCCATGCTCCACAAGTAGCTTTCCGTAGTGAAGTTTCATTTCTAGAAACACGAACTATGAGCACATTTTTTCTATGATGCTACTTCGGGAAGAAATATCCTTTGAAAATCACATACCATCACACCAACCACTAACCCTCCTGAAAAATGGAGAGTCACACCATGACCGTTTCAGGTCGGGACATTGACATATTCCACTACACCGTTATGTGTATCCACTATCCACCAATGGAATGCCTTGATTTCAGATACTCCTCCACCCACAATGTAACACCTTTAGTCAACATATTCCTCTTGGTTCATTTATCATGTCATGAGGTCATATTCTCATCATAAATTCTTCATATACATTGAGTCGAACCATACCTCAGGCAACTCATACAAACCCTATCACCTGACTCATAAAGAATGTTGAACTAGAAATGGAAACTCTTATTTATGTCCCAAAACCATCCATTTCTATGAGCCTAATGAGTTATAGTCTTATCTACATTACAATAAACTGTAGTTCACCCTATGTTCCAAACATAGGATTCCTCTTGCTCCAGACAAGAGAAGCTTTACGCTCCATGCATTAGATTCCCACAGTCCTATCTACATGACTATAAACTGTAGTGCACCCTATGTTCCAAACATAAGATGACTCTTACTCCAAACAAGAGATTCCTTATGCTCTATGAATATGATTCATATAGTCTTATCTACATGACATTAAACTGTAGTAAACCATATTTGCTAGGAATAGGTTGCCTCTTTCTCTAAATGAGAGATACCTTATACGCCAATAATAAGATGCCAATAGTCCTATATATTTGACATTAAACTGTAGAATACCCTATGTTCCAAATATAGGATACCTCTTGCTCCAATCACAAGATGGCTTATTCTCCTAGAATAAGATGATAATAGTTCACTCTATATGACAATAAACTGTAAAATTCCCTATCATTCAATAACAGGATAATACTTTTTAAAAATAAAATATGGCTTATGTGTCAACCATAAGATACCTCATGCCACGATTATAGTGGCATAGTTTCAACAGCATTAGAATGCATTCAAACATTCAATCACTTCAACTCACTCTTTTCTTGTCCTTTATTCAAATATTTATCTATTTCCTTGTTTGAAGGGACCCCCTAATGGCCTGGTCCCATGTCACATTGTTTCACCTACCAACATGGAAAAATTATTCATATAAATTTTGAAGACACTTTGAGCTAGGTCCTATGTTTTGAACATGTCCAATAGTTGACCCTCATTTGTTTGTCCACATTTCAGGCTAACGCGATATGGATGCTATGTTTCGAACTCGGTCAACAGTTATCTTTCATCGCCACACAACCATCACTGTGTTTCAAATACTATGCATGTAATTCACACTTTTCATCTCCCTTTGGTAGGACTGATTCCAATTCCCTTGGCATTATCCCTCTTGTTAACTAGCACATATGTGAAGGCATCAACCCACTAGTGGGTTAGGATTCCCTCATGGCTAGATATGAGTAAAACATTATGGGAAGCTTCGTTGTGTAAGCCCCATCCACCATTGTTTCTCCACGGTGCACCATGGAAGCTTCCATGCGTAAGCCCCATTCACCTTTTTCGAATAATAGCAACACTCGAGCAACTTCCTTTCCAAATTCCCACCCACCATTTCTGCTCTATGGAAGCACCCTAGATGCTTCCATTCGTAATCCCCATTCACCAATTCATTACCGTAGTGGCACTCAGGATGCTTCCTTGTATAAGACACATTACACATTGCTGGTCCATAGCAGCACCTGGGTATCTTCCTAGCATAAACCCCATTCACAACCCATCATGGACTCACCTTTGCGCTATGATTGTCAGGTCTTTCTCTCTTCTTGTTTCTCACACAAAATTGACTCACATGGGATTAGTGTAGAAAGAATCAACTATGAAATCCTCCATTCCTCCTATAGTGTATTTCCCACACCCCATTCAGAACTATGTGGACATTGTTCCTTGACATGACAAGGTATTTAGGAAGCCTCCTAGAGGTTCAAGGCCAACAACCATTGGTTCTGACATCTCCATGTCGGTTCACCAACAACATTCTAAACTATGTGGACGTTGATCCTTGCCAAGGCATGGTACATATGAAGCCTCCCTGAGGATCATGACCACCATCTATTTGTCCCAACTCCCTTCACGTCGGTTCACCAACACCATTCTGCACTACGTGGACTTTGATCCATTCCAAGGAATGGTATGTAGGAAGCTTCTCTGAGGATCAAGACCAAAAACCATTGGTCCCGACTCCCTTCTTGAATATTCACCAACACCATCCTAAACCATGTGACATTTGATCCATACTAAAGAATGGTACATTAGAAGATTCCCTGAGGTTCAACCCCAACAACCATTGGTCCCTACTCCCTTAACGTCAGTTCCCACCATTCTGAACTACATGGACATTGATTCCCTACAACGGGGATACAAAGAAATCCTGCCTGAGGTTCCAGCCCATTGCTCATGTCTCATCCTGATCTATCATGTTAGGGCCAAAAGGGGCCTATATACCCTGAGAGGGGGGGTGAATCAGGGTATGGATATTCTTTTTCAATGTTCTTTCTACCCCACTGGATCTTGACCTCTTTGTTACAAGGGTCATTTTGTTTGCACTTGTGTGGTTACTATGATCACTTGTCTCCTTTATCTGATGATGATGCTTTGAATGAAATGCGGGTAAGTAATCAGGCAGACACATAGATTTTTACTTGGTTCACCGCTAAGGGCTACGTCCAAGGAGAATACTCCGACAAGTTGTCGGTTCGTACCAAATTCCACTAGACTTCACTAGCTGTGGATTACAATGTTCGGGCTAGATCACTTCTATGCCCAGACCTACTGCATATACAATGTTTAGGGTCAGCTCACTGCTTTCCCAAGGGTCAATCCATGTTTCTCTCTCTATGGCTCACTGCCGGTGGAGAGAATCACTTTCTTCCTCTTCCTAAGATCACTGCTCTGTGAAGGGAATCAACTCACAGTTTATAGACCTGTAGTTCTCTTCATTTGCATGAAGTAGTGCATCCTTAACTGTAGATAGATGCTCTGTTGAAGTACAACATTCATCCACTGATAAATACCTCTTTGCCTCTGAACACTGGGCAACAACCTTTGGAAACACCTTCGCAAAACACCCTACTATGCGAGGCTCCCAATTTTGTGAAGCTCAACAAGCCTTCGTGAAGCTCCTGCCTTTTCGCGAAGCTCTCTCGCGAAGCTCACTCGCGAAGCTCATTCGCGAAGAACATCCGTGAAGCTCAACTCGTTGCAAAGCAACATCTCTCATGAAGCTCACTGAGCCAACGCGGAGCACACAACTTTCACGTAGCTACAATAGCCACCGTGAAGCTCCCCTTTCGCGAAGCACACTGGCTCCGCGAACCACCTTCGCAAATCGAGAGCAAAGTATTTTCTCTGAAAATTCTCTCTACTTCTCTCGAGGGGGTCGGCCTATATTTATAGGCGATTCCACCGACCCTCATCCCTTCCGCGCGAAGTCAATTCCACGTCATCTCAAATCGCGAAGCTCCAAAGTTTCCGCCGGAATTCTGTCCAAATCGCGAAGCTCCACGGCAATTTTCCTTTCACGGAGCTTGAAGTAGTCGCGAATAATCACCGTCAAATTACCTTCGCAACGCGCGCCTTCGCCACGAAGCTCCATCGCGAAGCCCAACATTCCTTCGCGCCTTCACCGCGATGCTCTCTCGCAAAGCCCTTCTCCTCCGCGATGCGCTTCAGCCTCTGCCGTTCACGAAGCTTGACGTACTCGCGAAGCATCACCACCTCCATTCCTCTGTACTTCGCGATTTCCAAACCATGCATCCTAGCATCGCGAAATTCATGCCTTTTCCATATGAAATTATGTTCTTCATGGAAATCCACTTTTCTCGATGCTCTCCAAATTCCAAATTTTGGACCACAAAAATTTGGCAAACACTGGAAAAAGGCGCCACCTTGTACTGCTCTTTTGTACCGCCTCCAGATCGTCCTTTTCCTTTGTCATTGTTCTTTGTCAACATGGATTGTCAAAAAATTCTTGAGAACTCGACAATTTTCCATGGAAACCTGCTTTGTCAACAAACACAACCAACCCAAAAATACATCAATGTAACCTTGAGGGATTTTTGCCCAACAATCTCCCCCTTTGGGTTTGTTGACAACTCTTCACAACTCTGCTCAGGATGATTTTCTGCACTTTAATACCTCACTGAGTCTTATTCCAGTCGCTACCACCATTCGCCTCTTGCGATTCTGATAGCGTTCAAGGATTCACATAACACGTACTCTAAGCCCACATGAGCAACGCTCGGCGTGAGAAACAAGAGTAGTATGAAAATTTCATCAATGAATCACTTCATGTCAGACTCCAATTGTCAATTCCACCCTGATACCAATTCATAAATTGATAACAATTATTGAACCACACTGATAAAAATTGGTGAATAGCTGGAAACCGTCTCACACTATTCCAACATCACTATTCTTCTTTTATCACAATCCTCAGCTGTCGTGATTTCTATGCTTTGATCGATCACTTCTAGCATCGTCAGTTTTAATACACTCCCCCTTTCTCATTGCTCCCCCTTTATGGCTGCTCCACCTGTCAGCTTCCCCCCGTATCAATTATGATTTGTCAAATCTTCGCACTGTCTCCAACAGTCACTATTTTCTCCCCCATTAACACGCACTTTTCTCCCCCTCAAAAGCTTCCTTGGGTAAGGCCTTTGTCACAATGTCTGCAACCTGTAGCTCGGTAGGCATGTACTCCAACTTCCTGAGTCCCTACTAAACCTTCTCCTTGATAAAATGATACTTAATCTCAATGTGCTTTGTCCTTGAATGATGGATGGGATTTTTTCTATGATTTATAGCACTTGAGTTGTCGCACTGGATTCCGATCAGAGACTTCACTGCAACTCCCATATCTTCAAGCTGCTGCTTCATCCACAATAACTGTGTGAATGCTGGAGTGGCCACAATATACTCAGCTTCTACAGTTCTCAATGAAATACAATCTTGCTTCGTGCTTATCCAAGAAATACACAATCCACCAAGATAGAATGCACCACCTAACGTTGATTTTCAGTCATCTGCTGATTCGGCACAGTCTACATCAGTATACCCCAATAACTCTATATGAGATTTGTTGTTGAATGTCAAGCCAAAGTCCACCATGCCCTTGATATACTGAATTATTATTTTCACTGTAAGCATGTGACTTCCATGGGATTATTCTGATATATCGCTGCTTGGAAATTGGTGCAAATGTCTCATCGCCATCTGTTCCCTATATCTGGGAGTCACATTTGCACATCATTCGTTCTTTCATCCGAATCATCGTTCCATATTCGTTCATCTTGTCTAAATAGACCCATTTAGTCCTGATGACATTATTGTCTGATGGCCTCGAAACAATCTCCCACATCTGGTTCTTCTCAATCTGATCAAGCTCTTCATTCATAGCCTGAACCTGGTTTTCATTTCCAGCTGCATCAATAAAGCATTACAGCTCAACCTGGGATATAAAAGATGTTTCCTGTGGTGATTCCATTCTCCTTGTCCAAGCTAGAGATGAAAAATCACCAATGATATTCTACATGTCAATTTCAGCTCATCTCTTTGTCTTTTGTGCAGATAAGGATTTTACTTCCTTGTACTCATCATCAGTATCTTCTTCTGAGTCACCCTCAACCACTTCTTCTCCCCCATTATTGCATTCTTCCTCAACACATTCGTCAGGAAATTGTACACTGACTCATTTTTCAGTGTCTTCAATTCTTTCAGCTACTTTTCTGTATTTCATTGTTCAATGAAATCATTCCTTTCAACTTCTTCTCACAGCATCTTGGTATCCTAAAACCAGTCAGCTGATACCACAATGTTAGATCAAAATAAATAAGCATGAAATGATTGATCACTGCTGCTTCTCCCATAGTATGTCTTCTCTCAATAGACAACACATGATCTGGGTCATCCTTTTATTTCCTTGATGGATCTGACATCTTAATTTTTTTTTGAATGCTCCCCCTATGTTTTGCAACACTTTCTAGGGTTAGACCCACATACATCATTCCTCTTCTGCATCATTTATTATCATCTTCCACATGTATGATTTATGCCAATCTATCACTCATCATTGATTCATTAACCAAATCTATAAGCCTACTGAGTTTGAACTCGATGTATGAAACAAGAGACAAAATTAACAACACAATCACATTCTGTTGTGCTTTGTTTCTCCCTTTCTTCACCAACTCTGGTACCTAATTTGAATCAACTGAAACTGTAGAGCATATCACATATCCATTTCGCATCCTTAGATGCCACTTCCCCTTGGATTGTATCTCCCTAAAACCTGAAACACACGGATCATCAGTTAATAGCATTTTTTATACATAGGGAGAGGGGATATTTCTCTTCTGGACTCCTCAAGATGAGGATTATGGTTGATCCTGATGGGTCAACCCTTTGATTCTTTCTTTCAGAGCATCACACTCCTTCCTTTCTTCCTCCAACTGCCTAGCTAACATCAACTATTCTGGCCATAAGACTAGGAATTCATTTCCAACATTCTGAGCCTTTTTCTGATATGAAGATTTGGTAGGCTCGGCCTTTCTCACCGCTTGGGGTATAAACCCGCTAGTACACATTTCCTTCTTTGAGGTTCTACCAAAATTCCATTTTCCTTGATTATTTCTCTGAGTAGGAACCTCTCTATTTGGAATATTCACTTTATTCTTATCCCATATTATGGGTCTTCCTCTTTCATTTACTTCTCACTGAGAGACACGACATGTGGATTTCTCGATGCATTCTTCGTTCATCTTTCTTTTAACAGATGTCTGAGTCACCACACTCCTTTTTGACGGTGGTTATTCCTCCATTGAACATTCATTCTTATTTATCACAGCTGGAGTAGATTTCCCCATAATCTTCCAGGTTTGTTCACATTCTCTCCTTGAGAGTGGTTGTGAGTACAACAGAGGAGGTGACTGATACACCTTTCGTTCATCTCCATGTGATTCCCCTAAGGCTCTAAGCCTATTTTTCACCTTACCACTTTCTCTCCAGGTGTTTAGTTTCTCATTATGTACCACTGGAGTTGGTAATCTCTTTCTTGGGACTTTTTCCTTCCCCGCATTCTTCTTGCTGCACTGTCTGGCCAAATGCCCATGATCAGAACATATGAAACATTTTCTATTAAAGGAATACTTCATTTCATCACTTCTCTGTTGAGATGTTGATGCACCTTGAGTTCTTCCTCTGATATTGTTCTCCTGAGCTTCCTGAAACATGCTCATGGTGTGTCCCATTCTTCCGCAGAAATAGCATCTAATATATGCTTTCCTCTGAGAAGCTCTTATTTCTAAATTCTCATGATGCTTCTTCCTGTTCTCAGATTTATTAATGCTTCTCTTTTCACAGCCTGAAATGTACTCCAGAGCCTTTTTACAGAAGCTTGATGTGTGTCCATGAACTCCGCAGAAATAGAACACATCACCACTCCTTGAAACTATCCTCATAGGCCTATCTCCAGCACCTACAGGATTTTTCTTACCTTTGGAATTTTTCACTGCATTTTTTTTATCATCCATAGGAGTGGGATTATCATATCCAATTCCAGATTTTCCCAAAAAGTTTTACCTTTGAGAAGATACAATCCTTTCATGCTTCTCCTCTGATGCAGCATATTTGGACTTCATTTTATCATCACCTGCCGAAGGATGATCAAAGAATAAGTGCAGTGCAGCCTTCAACTTGGGCTTATCTTTGGATTTAGACCTCTCCATTTCCTTCTTGACTAATTGTATCTCTTATTCCAACTTTTGAATATTCAAATCTCTTGATACAAGTTTAACATCAAGTTCTTTTCTGAGATTCTTTCCACAACTCATCTCATCTTCCAGTTCATGCTTCAGCTTATTAACCATGACATTTATCTCTTTTACGATCAATTTTTCTTGATCAAGAGAATCATAGCAACATGCATTCTCTTGTTTTAGACATTGATTCTTCTGAACTAACTCAGACAGCTGTGTAGCTAGATCATCATTCTTGGATTTCAGATTCTGAACTTCATTGGACTCTTGATTCTCTTCACACTTACCAGCCTTTTGTTTTCCTTTTCCTTTAGCTAGCTTCTGTAGTTCTCACGTTGAGAATCATTCTTCTCTGTTAGGTCAGTAACTATATCAATAAGCCTTTGATTTAATCCTCTTAGCTTGTTGACCTCAGTTTCCAGAGCATGGATCTGTATGCCTTTAGATTTAATTTCATCAGTGGATTTCTGATCCAATTCTTTAGTCCCATGGACAAAATCCACATTTTTGTTCAGGCCATCGATCTCTCTTTTCTGTTCTTCATCCTTCAGCTTATACTTGTTAACGGATTCTGAGTTCTCTGATGTTGATAAATTAAGTTTCTCAATTTATTCCATCAGCTCATATTTCTCTTCTTCCTCCTGTTGCATATAGTGTTTGGTATCGCGAACAATTTTGTTAGCTTTCTTGGTTTTGGCCCTCCAAACATCTATCTCTTCAAGAGCAGCCTCCAACTCAGCTCCCATATCATTTCATCCTTCAATTTCTTCTTCTTCATCGTCAGTGGTTCCAACATCACTTGGAAATTCAGGTTCTTCACTCATTCCATCATAATCATTGCATGAGTAAGTATTTTTGTTGTATGAGTTAACCAAATCATTTTTCTGTTCACTGCATGATTCCTTCAGTAAGCTGTTTGATTCTTTTAGTTGAATCACACTTTTTCCAGAAACACTTCCACACTGAGGAATACCACCTGACGTCTGATTCTTCTTTGAAGATTTTCTTTTTCCCATGGTAGACCGAGATAAGAGAAAACAATATATTCAACTACACAGAAAGACTACACCAAGTAGAAGAAAACAAATTTAGTAAAAGCAACCTTCTCTCTGATACCACTTGTTAGGGAAAAAAGGGCCCTATATACCCTGAGAGGGGGGGTGAATCAGGGTATGGATATTCTTTTTCAAAGTTCTTTCTACCCCACTGGAGCTTGACCTCTTTGTTACAAGGGCCAATTTGTTTGCACATGCGTGGTTACTGTGATAAATTATCTCCTTTATCTGATGATGATGATTTGAATGCAATGCCTGTAAGTAATCAGGAAGACACAGAGATTTTCACTAGGTTCACCGCTAAGGGATACGTCCAAGGAGCATACGCTGACAAGTTGCCGGTTCGTACCAAATTCCACTAGACATCACTAGTTGTGGATTACAGTGTTCGGGCTAGATCACTTCTATGCCCAGGCTCACTGCCAATACAAATTTTTGGGTCAGCTCACTTCTTTCCCAAGGGGCACTCCCTGTTTCTCTCTCTATGGATCACTGCCGGTGGAGAGGATCACCTTTTTCCTCTTCCTAAGCTCTCTGCTCTGTGAAGGGAATCAACTCACAATTTATAGACCTGTAGGTCTCTTCATTTGCATGAAGTAGTGCATCCTTAACTGTAGATAGATTCTCTGTTGAAGTAAAACATTCATCCACTGATGAATACCTCTTTTCCTCTTAACAATGGACAACAACCTTTGGAAACACCTTCGCAAAGCACCCTATTATGTGAGGCTCCCAATTTCGCGAAGCTCAACAAGCCTTCGGGAATCTCCTGCCTTTTTGTGAAGCTCTATCACGAAGCTCACTCGTGAATCTCACTCGTTAAGAACTCCCGTGAAGCTCAACTCGTTGCAAAGCAACTTCTCTCACGAAGCTCACTGAGCCAACGCGGAGCACACAACTTTCGTGGAGCTACAATAGCTGCCGCGAAGCTCCCCTTTTGCGAAGCACACTGGCTCCGCGAACCACCTTCACAAATCGAGAGCAAAGTATTTTCTAGGAAAATTCTCTCGACTTCTCTCGAGGGGGTCGACCTTTATTTATAGGCGAATCCACCGAACCTCATCCCTTCCACGTGAAGTCAACGCCACGTCATCTCAAATCGCGAAGCTCCAAAGTTTCCTCCGAAATTCTGTCCAAATCGCGAAGCTCCACTGCAATTTTCCGTTCGCGGAGCTTGAAGTAGTCGCGAATAATCACCGTCAACTTACCTTCGTGACGTGCGCCTTTGCCGCGAAGCTCCCTCGCGAAGCCCAAAATTCCTTCGCGCCTTCACCACGATGCTCTCTCGCAAAGCCCTTCTCCGCCGTGATGCGCTTCAGCCTCTACCGTTCGCGAAGCTTGACGTACTCGCGAAGCATCACCACCCCCATTCTTCTGGTCTTCGAGATTTCCAAACCATGCATCCTAGCTTCGCGAAATTCATTCCTTTGCCATATGAAATTATGCTCTTCATGGAAATCCACTTTTCGCGATGCTCACCAAATTCCAAATTTTGGACCCCCAAAATTTGGCAAACACTAGAAAACGGCGCCACCTTGTACTGCTCTTTTGTACAACCTCCAGATCGTCCTTTTCATTTGTCATCGTTCTTTGTCAACAAGGATTGTCAACAAATTCTTGAGAACTCGACAATTATCCATGGAAACCTGCTTTGTCAACAAACACATCCAACCCAAAAATACATCAATGTTAACTTGAGGGATTTTTGCCCAACATATCCCTTGAGCCAATGTGTTTCGGGGGGTCATGCCCCAAACCAGAGGTTCCACTTCCTTTGGGTCCCATCCACGTGTAAATTCTCATGGGTATCCTTCTCAGGTGTCCTATCGGCTCACAAAACTATATGAACATTCATTCGGTGCCATAGAGATACATTGGAAGACTCTTCGAGGCTCATTCCCTACACTATCCTCACCATTAAAATGGTTCCATCTATATCCCCTCCACTATATTCAACTATGCATTATCCATCAAGATTCTCATCTGGGCCGCTACATCCCAGTGATATCATGACATTCATCCTAGCGCTGCTCATTACGGCACCCGAGAAGCTAATCATGCATAAGCCCCAATCAATCCATAACCACCCACCCAAGAGTATCCCTCTTATGATTGGAATCTCTTTTTTCATAAGCTGTAGCATGTATTCGGGTTATTTTCCTCTCTGTAAACCTAGTATCATCACCCATTAGAACTACATGGGTTTTTATCCACGTCATCTACAGAAGGTATATTGGGAATATCTATGAATTTCAATCCTAGCCAAAGGTAAACCTCAGTGTTCCTCCAGTATGGGGTGTACACTCAATGATCCGCCCCCGGTGGTGTCCAGATCATCCTTCACTTTGTGAATGTTTCTGATTCTTTCATTTGGGCATGCACATTCGTCACATAGAGGATGCACTATTGTGGCCCTGCATTCCCGCTTTCCAAAGGCGGGCAGCATTCTCTCCTTATTCAGGGACTTATCCACCTTGATCGGAACGAGATGATGGGATGTCGGTTCTTCATTCTGTGGATTCCTCCTTAGATCTCATCACCTAGTCCGGGTCTCCCTCATATATTTAAGATGTAGTTCGTGTAACTCTTCCCTACCCTATATCGTCATGGACACCAGTTAATTACACTACTTCTATTAGAATTCTCGAAGGAGTCTGGTCAGGGCAGTATCCTTCGGTTAGGAGATTAACCGCATTGGGGATCACTGGCGTGTCTTGACGATGGGGAATTGGCATGTACATATTTTTTCCCTTATAATAGGGCTTCTTGAGGCCGTGGAATCCCGAGACATCCCACATAAAATGTGGGGAATCATATTCCATAGGCATGTATCTGAGGTTTTCCTCGGCTTCCCAGGTTTAACATAGGGTATGCTGCAAATTTAACATTCAGCAGAGAAGGATTGGACTGATCGGAACACTGGCTAGAATTGATCAAATGGGCGCAACCCTTGGAGGGGACACCAAGGTTGGGGCCGATGCGTGGGGGGAATCACAAATTCTATTAAATGGAATGGGGTATGAGGTTGCATGATCTCACCAGGATGTGGCAGCCCGGGTATGGATCAGGATGGACGATAGATTTGGGATTGAGCCTCGAAGAGACTTCCTACATATCCCCGTGGTGGGGAATCAAAGTCCACATAGATTGGTGGAACGATGGGACACCTGAGGCGACGACCCAAAATAATTGACGCATGGATAGGACCAAGAAGGAGTGGAGCCTCCGAGTTAGGGCATGAGCTTCCCAAGACACGTAGGCTCGAGGGAGAGATTAATATGAGACATGGTTGTTGGGCTTGTACATCATGGAGGTTTATTATGTATTCCCATGGAAAGGAATCAATGTCAATGTAGTTAGGGATGGATTGGGGCTTACAGTTTGAGTTTGCCCATGGTGTCGATAAATGGATGTGAAAGGGGTCGGAACGGCTGATTGGTGGGCTTGAACCTCATGGAGGCTTCCTATGTACCATTATTTGACATGGATCAAAGTCCCCATACTTTGGGTATATAGTTTAACGTCATGTGGGACCATGTAATTTCGGGCATACATGTGGAGGTGACCCATGGTTTTTTGTGAACCAACGTGAATGGGGTAAGAATGAACAATTGGTGGGCTTGAACCTTGTGGGGGATTCCTATGTACCATGCTTTGACATGGATCAATGTCCCTATAGTTTGAGAGTACAGTTTAACGTCATGTGGGACGATGGAATTTGGGGGTTACGCTCTGAGGTGGACCATGTTTTGTCATGGTCAGTGCTCACTCTAAGGTCATTGGAGTAATGATCAGGTTGAGAAACAAGAGAAAATAGAGCCTTGATGATCATGTCGCAAAGGGTGCGTCTGTGGGAAATGAAATTGGGCTTATGCATTGAGCGGCACAAGGTGTCGGGACATACTCTAGGATGGAGGCCTAAGGGTGAAAAAGCACAGTGGGATAGGGATTTGGGACAAGAGAAAGGATAATCACTATTCACCATCTTTCCCTTAGATGGCCTTGGGGTTGAGGGAGTGAGGAGGAACATGGGTGTTTCCTCCTACAAGAAAGGTTAGTGGCGTACACTAAGGTGGTTTCCCTTCCCTACGGACAGCCACCGCTCTAATAAGGAGCATATCACCCCCTGTGAGATATGATCCCATCCCCATGGAGACTAGTGGGCATGGAGAATGATTGAGGCATGGGGACCCTATGTGCGAGGCACAAGGCCAGGTCACAGTTTAACATCCTTTTTTGTGGATGAAGGTTCATTGTAGTTTAACGTCTTGTAGGTCAGATGAGGTGGGTTTTCTCCACACCCCTAGGACATACATAACTGGTACCTTCTGCCCCTTTTGGGAGGGAAGGCATCAGAAAGGTTGTAGCAAGGGGGTGTGTCAGGGTGAACCATTGAGTGGTGCACATTATCATGTCAATGATATGAAGCATCAACCGTTAGCATGCCTATGTGAAGAGGCATGAGGCAAAGTAACACAATGGGAAGAATTGTCCAACCGATTTTGAGGTTACATCGTACAAGCCTAGAAGATCACATGGGAAGACAGTGCATGATGTGGATACTCAGGGATCAAAAGGCACCTGCTAATGGTACCCACAAGAAGAACATCGGGCGCCCACGCAAGGAGGCGCCCGTGGTGCACTGAGGTGAGGAGTCCCATGGAATTGCATGTGACCTCTGAGGCATGCCCATGAAATAATGGACCTAGGTTAAAAAATCTAGCTGGCACAAAATCGGTGATGCTTTCACGAAATTGGGTCAGAGGTTTTGTGCATGGAAAGGAGGATTGCACGCATGGAGATGAATTGTGCACAAGTGGAAGAGGTTGCACACAAGGACGATGTGCACGCAATAGAAGAAAGTGTGGGCAATTGACCAGCCTGTGCACAGTGGAAGGAATTTTGAAATAAGGTGGAACCCCAAAGGTATTAGACTTAATTCTAATCCATGGTGATCTCGCACATAGGTGGACCCCATGGCGACTTTGTGTGAAAATAAGCGTACCCGAAGGCCATATTTGTTAGCACGGAAAGCTGATTTCACGATTGAGATCCAGTTCATATTCTTCAGCCCTGAAATGAAAGGGAGACACCTTCTATTTATAGGAACCTAAGGTCATATAATAGAGGTTAGTGCCAATGATTCTTTGAGAATATAGTAACATTCTGTGTGGGACATATTTTTTTGTGCGCTTCACCATTATTTCGCGCAACACCTCCTGACCCCCCAGACTGGGTCTTCGGGTCTGAATATGACCAGGCTTTGTCATTTCGAAATATAATTCTACACCAAAGCACTTTTCAGCATCTAAAAATCCCCCCCCCCCTCATAATTGGATCGGCAAGTAGTCACAATGATCATATTCCAAGGGAAATACTGAAATATAGGGCTTTATTGGTCCCCTATGTGCAAAAATCTGATGTGGGGCGCAAATCTCAACTAGTTGTAGAATTCTATTTTCACATGGGCACAAAACCCAGCTTATGCGCATCGCAGAACCCTTTCATAGCCTATAAACGGCACCATGGGTCCCATTTTCCATACAACATTTCTCGCACATTAGGCTTCAATCTCTCTTGTGCGGAAAGTTCATTGGTTTTGCGTGAAAAAAAACCGCTCTAAATACGTGTAATTCCACCAATATCAGGCATCATTTTACACACAAACCCAGGGGTTTTCACGCCACAACCTGAAATTTCGTGACACCTACTGAGATTTTGTGCCAGCCTCCCAGATTTCACGACAACTACTGGGTCACTTAGTCAGAAGAAGATGGCCGCTAACCACGTTAATGGGGGAGAAGTTGTAGCTCAAAGAGCTGAAATAGCTGCAAACTAAGAAGTTTATGGAGAAAAAAGTGTTGTCACCAACAACCATACCCTCATAAACTTGTTTACCCCCTCCCAAAATGAGTATGCCTTGTCCAATAACCTACTGCTGTGGGACATGGGTATTCTGGATGAGGTCCCTCTGCCGAGCTTTGAGGTGGATACATCGTTGTCATGGGTGGCCCGTGAAGACGACCTTCCATGATACACCATCACCAACAACGATCAAACTACCAGATAATCTAGTAACATGGACTTATATGTCTTGAATCCTAGGACTAGGACCATTGCATAGTGTGACCTTGTTGGGGAGAGCTCCCCAGCCCTCTACGCGAGTACCTTCTGTTATAGTGCCACTAACGAGGCCAATGGATGGCTGCAGGACTGGGACCTACAATACGGAGGAAACTTCACTAGTGAATGGGACTGTGTGTACTGGTTTCATCATATGAGCGACCAATTTGGGGCCAAGCTATGGAATATTGGTCTATTCGACGCGGTATGGACATCACAATTCAACTTCTACCGCCATCCTGAGCATGGGCCAGAGCTGTTAACCTGGTGGTCCCATAATACTAACACATTCCATATTCACCATGGTGATTTCATCATCAGTCTCAAGGACATCAACTATATTGGGTGCATCCCTTTGGAGGGCCATCAATATGATGAATTTCTCACACCGATGAACATCTGGGGTGATAAATCACAAACCCCCAAACTAACATGCCACCTACTGGAGCAGGCCATGGAGAAGATGGGGGACAAGGAATTCCTGAAGGATATCACCTACAATCACTAGCTCAACCTGTTCCTGGAGACGGATCCGGATGTCAAAATTTTAGGGCGGGGGAGATGGTGTCCAACCGCGGCTCAGGGGGAAAGAGCGGATCGTACTATAAGGTCCTGGAGGAATGGAACTACTTGTCATGGGTTATATCATAAATGAGTCCTAGGACACAAATGTTCAGTATGTCGGATTCCTCGCCACATTCTTGAGCAGGTGGCTCCTTCCGGTGAGGGACGCATGGATGGGCATCCGTCCCATGACTCTGGTGATGGCTAGCATCATGGCTTCCAACAAGAGGTTCAACCTAGGGGTCCCCATGCTGGCTCGATTGTATGCCATCTTGGGACGCATCTCGAGAGGGGGATCTCCTAGGAGAGTATGTGGCACCTTCTAGATTTTCCATGGCTGGGATGCAGCTCATTGTGGCAGGTACACATTCCCAAATGCCATCCGTCCCCTAGGCAATGGCCTACGTCACTATCTACTGAATATTGCTGGGATTAGGTCGATGATGCTCAACGATGGGGGAGTATGGATCAAGATTGGTAACCCTACCAACTTCACCTTCATCCCATTCCCCACCCAAATTGGTCAGCTGATAAATGATGGGAAAAGCTCACTAGAGAAAAAGGAGTACTTCCAGAGCATTAGATGTGGGGTGCTTGTGGCCCAGATTGATAGGAATATCTTCTATGAGCCTTAGGTATCATCCGGGTTCTCTAAGGAGTTTGGATTCCTCAATAGGATGATAAAAAAGTATATACAGATTTTTGAGAGGAGAGGTATCCCTGAATTCTTCGTCATCTATTGTTGTTGTTCATGTCCTTCGGCTCTGGTGACATCATCACCATTCATCCCACTAGAGTCGAAGATGGCCACTCAACCCAGTATACGCAACATTGGACAATAGCATCCTCTGAGGGGCTTCTGTGAAAATATGTTTGACAACTCAAAGTAACTAGTGCAAAACCTCAACAACGAGAGAACATGCAGGGTGTGGATTCAGGGGGAGGATTAGAAGTGCCCCAGGCAACGGGGCACGTATAGGTTGGGACCTCAGTAGTGGGTTCGTCGCATGGCATGGTCACGGCCTCATCGCATAGAGGAAGTGGTCCCACGGAGCGGCAAGATAACAATATGGGAAGCAAAGAAGATACCCAATTCAACCTTCACATGATCTGATCTTTCCTTTTCTATGGGTGGCCTGGCTAACCCTGTGGAAATCAATGAGCACTGAATCCCTCTGGTAGAAGATAGTGCAAGATGGGATACAGTTCCTAGAATTCGGGCTTGTCCGGGTTTCCTATAGTGTGAACTTCCACTGATGGCATGCATTTCTAATGGCCATGGACACATACGCACTCTAACTGGGTTGGCGTGTGGAGCAACCTGTCTTGGTAAAGGTGATGCTAGCCCTGGAGCATGTTCTAGAAATGATTCCATCGGGGGAAGATGACAGTGATGGTGAGTCGGAGGGTGGAGAAATAGGAGAGGAGGCATGAGGAGAAGGGGAAGGTTAAGGTAAATGAGAAGAGGAGCCCGAAGTTGAAGGGTCTCCAGGGGCATCTCACCAAGGGAGTCTCTGAGAGTGCGGTGAGATCTTCGTCACTGAATTTGACGTAACTGAGATACTAGATGTATGATTCAACACTTATATATTCATCTCCATTATTCTATTTCCATTCCAATCATTAACGTAGACTTCTTATATGACTCAGGATCATATGGATGTCGATTAAGAGTCCCTAACTGTAGGAGGGGAGGAAGTGCCAATGGGGAATGTTGGAGCACCGACGACCATTATTTAATTGTCGAGTGTTGAGGGAAGAGCTGTCAAGACAGCTCAGGTAGTGGCCAGAGCATTAGAGGTTGATTTATTGGGTCCCTATAAGTTCCTTGCATCGATACCAGTACTCGCTATCAGAAGACTAAAATGATTAGGGTGATCCTTGTTAGAACTGTGATCACAACATTGGAGGCTCGTCAGGCTACTGAGCCCAGGCCATCCGCGAGTGTGCTGATTGAAAACATACCATCCCATCTAGAACATGCCTCCCAAACTGAGTTGGCCCCAGAAATTTGTGAGAAGGGAGCAGTGGACACCGGTGGCACCACTGTTGGGGCAGGGTCAGAAGTCGATGAGGGTGCAACCAGTATCGAGGGGAGCGAAGAAGGTAACCCAAATGCTGAGGAGCCTATTCCCCTAGGAGGAATCTCTAAGGAATACCATGCTGCTAGCCTGTTGGCTCTTTTACCTGTCTATCAGTCCATTGATCCCAATGAAATCGATGATTCAGATTCAGAAGCAGCCGAGGAGAGCCGGATGATGCGACGCAAGGGATGGAAGTGCATTCGGTGTTTTCTCATTCATCCCCATGCAGAATAGCTAAAGAGGATGGGGTCACTACACACCTGGAAGTGTTTCTTGTGTGATGGAAGGGAAGATTCCCAATTCCTTCACCTAACGGTCTGTGATTACATGGCTAAGAAGATGCATGAGAGCAGCTGGCGCTCCAACATCACCTAGTGTCGGGAGGAGTCAGGGAGTACCCGAGCACATCTAAGGGTGGAGTAGGATGTTCAATACCTCAAGGAATAGGTGAAAAAATTGGATATATTCATGACAAACTATTTTGAGAATCTGGAGTAGTTTACGGCCCATATGGAAGATGCCTAAGAACCACTCATGTAAGCATGTCGCTAGATAACTGAGCTCTAGACTGAACAGGGATGGGCATGAGCAAGGGTCAGCGAACTGCGCCCCACGACAGATGATGAAGAATGGGTCCTCAGGGGATGTGAGGAATTCTTGTAGTCCACTAGCCAAAAGGTGGTGGCATTATATTGATCGATCAAAGAAGCCAACCCTTAAGGGCCTTGTTTTGGCTAAACCGATTAACATACCTCTCCTTACTGCTTCTTGTCTCTTTTTTTGAAATGTATGTATGAAAACATTTACTTACATTAACCTTTTCTTAACATACTTGTCCTTTTGGTTTAACATGATTAACCATAATCCTGAAATAAATAGAAATTCATACCTAAGATCATGTGGTCCATGAGAAGCAAAGGAGGCTCTTACTATCACTTATTTTGATCATGGGAGCGCCAACCATGCTTCGGGAATTCGAAATTTGAACCCCGATATCCGAGGAGAAGAGGACGACCTGATCAAAAGAAGGGGACCTCAGACCAATCGATGTATCTTCTTTTCAATGTGATTTAGTGCATGAGTGGGGTAATTCCAGGGGCATTGGAATCAGTCCGAATATTGGGGAACGAAAAATTTGATCACGCTACCCAAATTCGGAACACTATGGGAGGGGTATAGAAATAATGGATGACTGTTGACTATGTTTGATATATAGTATTCTATATTTCATTGGCCATAAATGGGGAAAAATGAGGGTCAACCATTGACCATGTTCACAACATGGGACCTAACTCAGTTATACTTCTATTAGTCTTTCAGAACGTTGTCCCATGACAACAGGTGGACCATAGGTCTACAATATTTACTGTTATAGGGTCCCTTCAAACGTGATCTGTCTTCCAAAACGTTTCCCATGATAGCAGGCAGACCATATGTCGAGTATCCATACTGCTAGTGGGTCCCTTCAAACATGAAAGATGATGAGGATCTGAATAAATGGGCACACAAAGTGTGGAAATTAAAGTGGATATTTGTTCGATCAGAATCCAACACACCTAAAATTACGCCATGATGGTGGAAGCACATTAGGCGGGCACATTAATATGATCATAGATCATCCCTACTTTTAGAAGGAACCACTCTGGTGAGGGAACAGTCGCTTCCCAATGTCATCATGGGGCATCCTAAACATGTCCAGGGAAAATGATACAGTTACAGAACTCCCCGGGGGGGGGGGGTTAGTCTAAGAGGCTGATGATGGTGGAAAAGATGGGATTTGTGATTCTCAGGCCTGGACCCGAGACAAAATTTTTGGTCATTCCTATGTATCCCATAAGGATGGGAATCAAGCCACACATAGAAATTGAAAGGGTATTAGTTTAAGGTCTTATAACATGGACCACAGATCGGTAGGGAATGAAGGAGGCACATGGTAAGGTGATTATGAATCCCGATGCAAATGTTGATGTAAGTCCAGATTACCATGTGTTCCATGGGGATGTTTTTCGGTCAAGGGACCGTACATGATAGTCAGGCTGGGACTATGAGAAAGTTCCTAGGAGTTCCTACATATCTCATGAGAATTTCAATCAAGACATACATAATTATGGGGTGGTGGGATGGTACGGTAAGGTACCGGTGCAAAGGATGAGACGGGTGTGCAGGTCTAGCCCTCGTAACAAAAGAAGAGGCATTTGATGTATCTTGTTTGTCCTTTAAGGTGAATGGGTTTTTTTGTGAAGGGACAGGCCTAGGGTAGAAATTCCCGGTATCACCACAGTAATCAAGCCGTATACATGAATTGACAAATGGTGTGATGGATAACTGATACCCAACGTGATGTCCCCTATGATGAGGTCATCACAATGTAGTGATGTTTTTTGTTGTGTGGCCAAGATTATATTATCACAATATTGTGTCATGTAATTGGACCCAACAGCATAGTTTAAGGTCATATGGATTGGACATGATGGAATCCACATGGTATGATAAATAATACATGACATGAATGAGGATGAGGTGTACCCCACCACTATGCGTGATTCTGAGAGAGGAGCCTCAGGCCATGAGGCCAGTGAGGGTTAGAGGATAAAGGGCAGGAGAAACTAGATCCCAGCTGAGCTGGTCCTGGAATAACGTTGTCTGGGTGATCCCACATATCCCATAGTGATGAGGATCAAGACTCACATAGCCTTTAATGAAGACATTATTTTATGGTCTTAGATCTTGGGCTGTTGTAGCCCCAAAAGATGTCATATTGCAGCTTGGTCCCCCTAACATGCATCGGTGCACTGAGGTATATTTCCAAGAGTGTCATGATTCCACCTAGAAATGATGGGGTTAATCATAATTTGAATCATGCATCCAACATTCAAGTCCTTAAGGGGTTGGCGTGACGACAGAGGATTTCAGCTGACCATGTTCGCAACACAACATCATGT
This sequence comes from Viscum album, assembly GCA_963277665.1. NCBI lineage: Eukaryota > Viridiplantae > Streptophyta > Magnoliopsida > Santalales > Viscaceae > Viscum > Viscum album. The sequence goes on along the minus strand of OY728152.1, from coordinate 2,077,852,421 downwards.
TGTGCAATCCTAAAATGGGGACAAAGAAATGAGCACTGACCGCTGACCATGTTAAAAATGTGGGATTTGTATCAATTGATTCTCTAAAACCCTCAGGGGTGTTGGCCCTGTAACGGTAGGAGATCCATTATGAGTGTTATCCATGTCGTTTTGGGGGGTCCCTTCAGGCATGAAAGATAACTGGGGCCCATATGAAGGGGAACATAAATGTTGACAAATTGAAGGAACATTCCTATGTTAAATATGACACTCATGGCCGAAGACCAGAGTACTCTTGACACATTGGCGGACCACTACAAGGGGTCGAGGGACCCAACATGAGAGAAACCTACAGATGGTGGATTCTCGAGAAAATGGGAGTATGGTGCCAAAAACCCAATCTGAAAGAGGGAATAACCCTTTACGACACATATATATTCCCCTCGTGGAAAGGGACATGCCAAGGGGACAAGGTGATGGTGAGATCGGGAGATCACTATGAGATGAGAATGGACATGAAATTTAAATGTTCATGCAGTCCTAGGTTTCCCATAATGATTGGAATCAAGCCACGTGTAGTTCATTAAGATTCTATTTAACATCATGCAGGACGACATACAGTTTACCGTCATGAAGAATGACAAACAATTAAACATCATGCAGGAAGAGCGTGCAGTTTAGGGTCATGCAGGACTGACAGTTTAAGGTTATGCGGGACCGTAGTTCAGTTTAGTTTAATGGAGGACCTAGAAAGGGTCCAGAAAAGTAATGTTTCAGTAACACGGAATTGGAGGGTGGAATTATTCTCTCACCATATATGGTTTCCAAGGATTATGCACCATTGTGATAAACCTTATGAACAATGAAAGGTCATTTCCAATTGGGCTCCAACATGGGTGGTTTCCTTCCAGGGATCATTGGTTCCCTAATGGATAAAACCGAATCGCGTTGCAGGAAAGAGAGGAGGAAAAAATTCTTGTTGAATGCTCGAGCCATCCTACTCTAATGCCTTCCTAGGCTGTGCAAGGCAAGAATCCTATTCTAATACAATGCTTCCAATTTAGGTCGATGGATCACTGCCACTCTATCTGGCACTTTCTTGTCATATACCACTGTGCGCAGTACGGGCAATTGAATCTCGTTGGGCAGGACGACCTCTATTCTGTACACTGGGGAATATGGGTTCTCCTGGGTGGAACTATGAGCGACGTCTAATAATCCCAGAGGGCATTGGGGAGCTTATACAACAAACTCTTCTTCTTCTGACCTACAATTTTATGCAGAATGTTAAAGTGGGTTTTATTTAATGCCTAAATCTATCTATTTTCTTGAGCATGATAACAGGAGGTGTGGTTTGAGATAATGTTGTATTTGGCATTAAATTTCATTAGATCAGCTACTCGGATGTTGGTGGCGTTATCGGTGAGGATAGCATTAGTATCCCCAAACTGATGGATGATTTTGGAACTCTCCAATTCAATGGTAGAACGAGCCTTGACATCCTTGAGCGGAATTTCCTCTGTCCACTTGGAATAGAAATTTGTACCCGTCAAAATGAATCGACATTGGTGAGATTTTTCTGGTGGGTATGGTCCCACAACATCTAATCGCCATACTTCAAAGGGCCAAGAGTAATTTGTAGTGTGGAGGAGCTCCGATGTACAATGCTCAAATGTATCTTGAACATGGAATGTGTGGCACCTCTTTGAGAATTCAATGTCGTCGTGGATCATGGAGGTCCAAAAATACCCTAGTCACCGAATATGGTGAGATAGTTTTCGCCCAGCATGCTGGGCACCACAAGAACTAGTGTGAACCTCTTGCACGATCTGCGAAATCTCAACGACTTGAATGCAATGGAGGATAGCACCATCAAATCTGTGTTTATATAGGGTCATCTCAAGGATGGGACTACTCTAGAGAGTAAACTGTAGTGTTCATCGTCAGATACACTCGCGCTCATCCCAATCAGATGGGAGATTACCATGTTGGAGGAATTCGACCATGGGTGTCTTCCAATCATAAACCACCTCGGTCCCCGCTTCTAGATGAGTCAGGGGTCTCCATGCAGAGGCACCAGCGGTATGATGGCTTACCAGTGGGCCTTCATCACTATCTAGGGTAACAGAAGCTATGACTCATTGATACGCCATGTCGATAATCAGATCATCCTACCTGTGTCTACATGTGATGCAGTTAATCTAGAAAAAGCATTTTCTCGACCGTTCTGTGACCGAGGGACATGGATAACCTCTGACTGAGAATGGAACTAGGACATTAGGTAGAGAGTGCATTCTAAAAAATGTACATGCTCTAGATTTTTGAAAAATTGTTGTCATTTACCTAATTAATAACAAGCTTGGAGTCCCCTTTCACATGAAAATGTGGAAATTTGATCTCAAGGGTCAGGAAAAGAATAGTAATAAGGGAATGATACTCTACCTCGTTGTTCGTGCAGCCTTATAACAATAGGAATGATTATGGCAGGACTGCTTGCGGTGAGGTGATAAAGACGATACCTACAACTACTCTGTCGAGCAAATGATCATTGATCCTCCAACCGGCGGGGCTTTGGGAGGAACTATTAAAATTCATTTTCCTACATGGGGCGGCATGATCAAATGAGAGGATTGCCTCATTAAGAAAATCTAGGTACAGGGAATGATCTGCGGAGGTTGGATGGGCATATAGAATGTCTTCTAATGCATGTCCCTTGATAACCTTCTATGACATGAACCTGATGTCGAACTGCTAGAGGATCACCACCCACCATGCTAGTCAGCTAGAAAACATTGTACGATTAAGAATATACCTCAGCGAGTCCACTAGAGACACTATTTGTATCTCATGGAGTTGCAGGTAATGCCATAATTTCAGTACAGCAAATACGAGCTCAAGGAAGCTCTTCTCTATGGCAGAGTATCTTGTTTCCGTATCGAGGAGCATGCGACTGAGATAGTAGAGGCTATTATCTATCCCAACATTGTTCTTCTAGGAAAGAAGGGTGTCGAGGAACCATTTCAAGGTGGTGACATAGAGGACCAGCGGCTTCTTAGAGATGGGTGTCATAAAGGCCAGTGGTAGGAGAAAATATTGCTTGATTTCTTCAAAGGTGGTCTGGAACTCCTTATCCCACATATAAGAGGTTTCCTTCTTCATGACCCGAGAAATGGGATTACACTTTCTAGCCAGATTCATTATGAATTGGTGTATGTAAACCAAGTGGCCAAGGATATGCCAGATCTCTCAGATATTACTCTGGGGAGGCATTTGGATGATGGACTTGATCTTCTCTGAGTTAATCTCATTGCGCCGGTACTGGAAAACAAAGCCAAGAAACATCCCAGAAGTGAACTTGAAGTCCCACATAAATGGGTTCATATTCAAGTGGTGGGAAAAGTGGAAGCCAAACACTTTCTTAGGGTACTTGAGAGGGTCCGGGCACTGATGATATTTGACTACCAGGTCATCTACATATAATTCCAAAAATGTTCCCAGGATTGGATTGAATATGTGATGCATGGCCCGCTTATAGGTAGCAACTGCATTCTTCAAGCCTAAGGGCATAACCTGGTAATAGAAAGTACCCTGGGGCGCCCTGAAACCTGTGTATTCTTCATAATTATGGGAATTACATATCTGGTTATATCCAGAGTACCCTTCACTGAAATAGATGGCTTAGAACCCTAATGTAACATCAATCAACAATTCCATCACTGGAAGGGGAAAATCATCCTCCGGACAATGGAAGTTGAGATTTCGGATGTTGATACAGACTCTGATTATCTCTTTCATCTTCCTAATTGGAATGATGTTGGAAATCCACTTAGGGTACTAGACCTCTTTTATGGAGTTGAATTTAATGAGCTTTTCAACTTCGGCCTCAACCATGGAACTGTGATAAGGGTGAAACTTTCTAGGAGGCTGCTTGAATCCGCAATGATTTTATAGAAGACCAAGGCGGTGGATGGATACTTGAGGATCTAGTCCCGAAATCTCATCGTAAATCCAAGTGAATAAATCACAGTGTTGTTTGAGGAAGCCTACAAACCTCTGCTGCTCCTCGGGGGACATAGCAGAACTAATCAATGTGGGTCTTAGATCTGCCTCACTACCAAGGGTCACCTATACCTGTTCATCGACCGTGACTGAGACGCCTTCATCAAAGACAGGGTGATTCCTATATATCTTCTACTCAACATATGGATGTATCCTCTCTTGGGGAATCTTCTTTTGAGCTACCAAACTCTGATGGTAGGTTGCTAGCATCTTGTGTGGCAGTGACTATTACATCGAGGAACTATGGTGTTGTCGAGACCATGGCTATAAAGGATATCGACCCAATCCGATCAGGTCTCGGGCCCAAGGGGACACGCATGATAATATCAAAAAAAAGCGGCGTGTCAGCTAGATCCGACCTATTCCAGCACCACAAAACAGAAAATTATGACGTACTCTCATTGCCATGAGTCGGGTGTCCCGATATTTGACAGGAGTGGGAGGCTCTAGAATCACTAGGGCCTGATTCGTATAAAAATACAAAGTTATCTTTCGAATCTTCCAGGATATGGGAGCATGGTTCCATATCATCTATGAAATGACAAAACAGTTCCCCATATCGGGGGTCGTGGACTCCATCCAATGGATCGAAAAGACATAGGCATCATTCAGGCCTACCCAAGGGTGGATGGTAGCAGTGACAGGATAAACATCACCTTCTTGGACTTGTTTATCCATTCTATTTTAATATTCACCATCCAAGTAGTGGGATTCTTACGAGGTGAAATGAGATGCATAACTTTGGAGTACTCCCACTCGACAATTATGGGTGTACATGATGCATTGGTTATATGATGTGGGGATTGCCACATGAAAGTAGAGCCATGGTATTCCCATCAATACATTATATGCGGTGTCCTGGGAGACAACCATGAACTCAGTTCTAGAATCCAAGCCACCGAACTCGGTCTTCAGATAGATCATGCTGAACAGGGTCTGCTATGTCATGTCATATCCCATGTTTCTTAAGTTAGAGGGAGGCATGTCATCATCGGAGAGCCTCAACTTCCGCAATGACCATGTCAGGATAAGGTTCATCTTGGAGTCGGTGTCAACGAGATAGTGTTGGACCACCACATCGTTAAATTGGCCAGTGATATACAGCGGTTGAATGTGCCTCAGTATAGGGGAGACCTCATCTTCTCCAGAGAATGAAATGATGGCCTGACATTCGACATCCTCATCTACTTCAACTTGGAAAGCTTATGAAACTAATATCTCCATCTCAAAATGGAGGGGTATCCTTAAAGCCTTGGTGAGTTTTCCACGCATATATGGAAAAAGGTAAAGGGATTCAAGGATGGAATGCCATGCTGGGATGCTGAAGAGGTGTTTGTGAATTTGGTACTTCCATGCCATGCAGAAACTTCTACTTTTAGGCAGCCGCTCAGTGATGGAAGGCATGGCAGGCCCTTCCGGTCGGACTGATGATTGACTAGTACTGGGAACATCTCGCTTCTCACTAGTATAATCTCATACAGTGGATGTCATATGTGGAACAAATGTCTTAGATCGTTTTATATTGGGGAGAAGCTAGTAACAGTAGGTCCGAAGTGGTTCTTCCTGATCCTGTTACACAAACAGTGGTGGAAGAGGACCTATCGACACTGGATGATGAGGTAGGGAGTTCTGATTTCTGCGTTGGGCTTATAGTCTAGTCTCAGCAGCATGCACAACATGGCTGGAGGTGCCAACTAGTGCTCCTCTATGACCCATATTTCTACATATCTACCGACATTGGCATCAGATGGGGACATTGGGGAGATTCCCCTAGTGCACCCGCTCTTCGAGAGTTATATAGGGATTTACCAACTCGACGGTGTTAACCGAAGTGTACCCTTGAATATTACTTGATGAACCATCCACCAATGGAAGCGTCCTGGGGGGAATTCCCATCCCATACGGCATAAATTAGCTTAGACTGCAGGTTGACGACAGTATTGTCAGGGTACATTTCTTCTTCTTACGCAGAAAATGCTTGCTCTTCAAGAAAGAGGATAGCTGAGATGATTATGCCAAAGTGGTGGCCACATCTTCTGGAGGCTCTGGTTGGTTCCGAAGTCCCAAAATGATTCCATGGGCATAGAAAACCATCTTTCGAGCCATCCATTCGTTACACTTCTAGGATCCACTGTCAGAAACCCTCCACCACTCCCCTTCGCCGTCACTACTGATATCTGATATCACAAAGCCACCCGCCAGTTGTGTTGGGGTAGGGACCAACCTGACTATGTTGTTGTCAATCTGGTCTAGGAGACAATCCTTGAACACATATCATTGCATGATTGTGTGATACATGATTCGGTGATATAGGAAGTATTTTGGGTGATCAGTAAGATGCCCCTCATCTAGCTCCCAACACATAGGAAGTAGTAAAATTCAAAAACTATAAGGCGATGCAGAAGTAACTAAGGACCAGAGCCTCGTCAAATGAGTAAGTCTGATTCCATTTTTTTGGAAATGGGTTCTAGGATCTTGTCCTTGACTGGGGTATAGAGGATCCTCTCACGGAGGCAGAACTTGATTATATCACCCAGGCGGTGGCGGCGCGTTACGCGGGGGCAACAGCCGATTCAGAGAATGCAGCTGGGCAAAAAGTTGCACCCATGGTGGTGGATCTCTACGGGACTGCGGAACTGGCTCCTATGGTTGTAATTCTATAATCATGGGGGTCTCTACCTAGGACACTGTGGTAGGCTCATCTCTGGCATCCCTCCTTTCTGGGATCGCAGGGGGAAACATACGTGCCTGAATGGCCTTTTTAATGGCTTCATGGAGGTAATGAGCCTTATCTGAGAAATATCATAACCCTCTGGGATAGTTTTGAGTGATCAAGGAGGGAACCAATTCTTTATTGACATTTCCCACACACATCATTAGTAATTTCTCCTGAGTCGGTGGAATGTAAAGGGAGTTTGTAATCCCCTTCCACCGGGTGATGAAGTCTGTGACTCGCTCATCAGGCATTTTCTTGCACCTGAAGAGGTATGCGATATTCGTCTTACATGTGGTAGTGAAGAACTGGTAATGGAACTGCCTATGAAGGTCCTCCTAGATAGTCACAGATCCGACAGGGAGCTGGTTGTTCAAAATGAATATTGGCCCCTCCAGCGTCTGAACGAAATAATGGAGCTCAACATCCTCCTGTTGTGCTGGGGTCCCAAGCATCGGCCCACACCTCATGTTAATGTGGGCCAAGTGCTGCGGCATGTCCCCTGTAATATTAAAGAGTGAAAACGTGGGGTTTCCGAATCCTGGGGGTGCTGGCATGTCATACACCCATGCCGGATATGGATTTCCATCACGTGGGATAGCCACCTATCATGTTTCCAAAGCCTCTAGGCGGGCAATGAATGCCAGCATTGGATCGTCTAGACACGGTCCCCTGTCCGGACGGGGATCAATAACCACGAGCGCGTTTTTGGGCCCTTTGATGTGGTTGATAAGCTCCGCTGCTCGTGGATAGTTCGGTGGAGCAACCCTTGGTGCGGCCGGAGGTTCCCAAGAAGGCTTCCATTGGTTTTCACACCGTTCATGAGGGTTCGAGAAGACATATCATGCCCTCTTACCGTGATCTCCAGCTTTTTCCCTATCAGTGAATACGGAATGATCAGGGTTCCCCAGGAGAATCTCGATGAGGGGTTGTTGTTCCTGCCACTGCTGCCCCGGCCTAGGACAATCATAGTTTGGTCGTCGCTCTGAAATGCATTCAGCCATAATTTCATCGACTAACTTCTTCTACACAGCAAGCTACTAGCGTAGTGTGGCCTTCTTGAGGTTGTCTTCTGTCTTTTTCACTGAGTTGGATGGGTCGGAGAGCATGACATCTCCAATGTTCCCTTTTCCTTGTCTGACATTCCCACTGAGTACCAATGCCTCAGTGGGTGGAAAGAGTCCTTGGAGGTTATGCTACTTATGAATAACCATCCCTGATGGGTCTAGTGGTGGCATGTCCTAAGGGGGACGTCCCCATCAATAAGTCCAAGCTCATTCTTCCCTCCTGACAGATCGGTCATATTGATCTCGGCTCTTCTCGGGGGTACTTCCTTGAGGTCACCAGGCGATTTGGGTTGCTGGAGAATAGTACTAATTAGGAGGGAAGCATAGTTCCCCCTTACACGAACTTGCACATGGTGGGTATACTCTTTAATAACTTTGTGATGTACTTGGAAACTCTAGAGGCATTACTTTTCGAAGGCACTGTGGTGACCCGACCACTCGGGGTGCTGGACCGCGGGGAGCATAGGTAGGTCAACCAAGAAGCATGTTTCGCGGATGTCTACAAGAATATCATAGATCCCAGGATATGTCACATGATGGTGGATAAGATAGAAGTGAGTCTCTTAGAGGTTCTGGCGGAAACTTTCAAACTCCTTTGGGGTTAGTGAATCTTGCATCCCAAAATTTGGCCATGTGACTGGGCAAAATATATCAGGGAAGTGGACGACATCGAGGATGGTCGTAAAGAAACTTGGCTCCGATTCAATGTCTTCTCATTTATTTACCCACTTGTCCACTGAGGGTGTCTAAGGAACTGGCAGTGGCGCTAAGGCATATCGCTGGGACGACAAGCTGGCCGGTGGAGAATATGGAGAGCGAGATGATTGGCCGATGAATCTTGGGTTGTCCCCTGAGGGTTGTACTGACATGGCCATCATGTCACGATAAGATGGGAATCCAACTAGAGCTCTGGACACTGCATCAAAGTCTTCTGAGGATGGGTTGTGGTGTGTCTCTTTCACCATTAACCCCAAAATATCTCTCTATAGACTCTAGCCAAGGCAGAGGGTGCTTTCAGAGACACTGGTGGTGACATCATGGTTTGTCCCTAGAGATATTCCAAGTTTTCATCCTATTAGATATACATTTATAGGGAAACATGAATCCTATGGATCATGCATTCCTGGAGTACAAGGATGATGCACCTCATTTCTTCACCATCCCTTGACTCTAATGACTTAGTAGAGGCACCTGTGATGAGTCGCACTCCGCATCAGAGTCTGAGATGCAGACTGGTCTGGTTCCAGTATAGCCTTCCCTAGAATTCCTCCTATGGTGGTGATGAACTACCTTCCAGCCTCTGGGTGGCTCCTCGGGATAGGGCTGATTTCTAACATGGGGTCCTCTGGCTACACTAGTGATGGGGTAGGGAGGGTTTCCACCGAAGATAGCCAGGGTGCGAGGAGCACCAGGAAAAATGTTGAAAGTGACAGAGGGAGGACCTCCATGATGGTAGGTTACTGGAAATACAATGTCTACATACCGGTAGTCTGCAGTAGGGGGATTGACTTCATACCCAGGGTAGTGGGTGCGGGAAAGACCCCCATACAAAGTGTTGCTGCCACGAGAATGACCCTCTCTTGGGTTGAAGGTGGTGTGGGGTAGATCCCCAAGCTGAGATGGGAGTCAAGAAGGATCCACATTTTCCATAGTGGTGCCACGGATTAGTTCTCCATACTGGACGGCATTACTCCAGATTGGTCCGCAACGGCCATCACCTATGTCGGCGACTGAGAGAGTCGACCAAACCTACCCGTGGGGTGGTTGGGGCCTCCATCTGGATCCAGCGTATCACTGCCCTTATTCAACCTATGTAGGTAGTTGGTGATATGAGTCAATAGTGGCTCGGGCCACAATAATCGTTGACGTTGACGCCCCATGTTGGGCTCCCTCTTCCATTTGTGCCCAACGCTGGCACCAAATCAGATAAACTAGAGCCGGTGGTGTAGCTGTGTGGCTGACCTACTCCATGGCTTGGGGAACTGGGTGATTCCACTTATGCGGCCTAGTTGTAGCCCTCACTGGGAGCCCGTGAAGCTGGACTCTAATTTGGTCAGCCCGAACATCCCCTACCTCGTCGGTGTAGGGGAGGGAGTTGTCTAATAAATCTAGGGACAGACACCCAAAAATATTGAATGTTGGGGTGGGGAGGAGTGGTTCCCTGCATGGCCCTCGGGGGCAGCGTTGATGGTGAGGCGCAGCGGCCTCGAGATCCAAGCGGGCCATCTCCATGGTGAGGATGGTCCCCTCCTCCTCGTACCTGCATGCTAGGTCATTAATTATTTGTCACTGGATAATCTCTTATGGGGAGAGGGGGCGTGTGTTCCTAGTTGTCATGTTGGTCGAAGGTGTCATGGAATAGGCATAACTATGTGGGGAAGCAGCATCGATATTTCCCCTTCCCATGCGTAGGTGGGTAGGTCATCGGGCTATGGATGCAAGAACATGGTTTCTGAAAGCCGGGAGAAGAACTCATTAACACTTCTTGGAAAATAAATCAACGACTACTTCCCTACTGTCATTCTATCTTCCGTGGAAGGTAAAAGGGATCCACGCTCACAATGTCATAGGACAGAATGCTTAACATCCTGATCATCCCAACTTCTAGAAATTTTCACTGCATTCTTACTTGATGGGACCTGGTACCAGATGATGGGGTCAGATGGCATGCTTATCCACCGATTCCCTGAACACTACTAGCCTCTATGGCGAGGAGAGGACCCTTCACGTCAGGTTCACCATTTCAGTTTTTGGTTTGGGTGAGCACATCTTTCACACTGAGAACGCACTGTTGTTGCCCTACATTCCCACATTTCAAAGGTAGGTGGAATCCGCTCATTATTCAAGGACTTCTGATCCTTGATCGAAATAGGATGATGTGATGACTGTTCTTCCATCCATTTTTCCTCATTGATGCACATCACCTGGTCCAGGTATACCTCCTTGATTTAAGATGTAGTTTGTGAGAATCTCTCTAGTGCCATATCTTAATGGACATCAGCCAATTACACTAATTCTATCAGGACGCTCCAAGGAGTCTAGTAAGGGATAGAACCATTGGTTAAGAGAGTAGTCATGTTGTGCATCACTGGTGTGTCTTGACATTGGGGGATTGGCATGTGTATCTTTTGTCCGTTATTATAAGGCTTCTCTTGGGCATCGAATCTCGAGGCTTTCCACATCAAAGGAAGAGAATCATATGCCATTGGCATGTATCTAGGGTTTTCCTCAGCTTCACATGTTTAACACAGGGTTTTCCCCAAGTTTAATTCTCATCGGAGCTGGATCAAACAGATTAGAACACTGGCTAGAATGGATCAGATGGGCCCAATCCATGGAGGGGACACTGAGGTTGGGGCCGACACGTGAATGGATTCCCAAATGATGTTAAATGGAATGGGGTACGAGGTTCCATGATCTCACCAGTATTTGGTAGCTCGGGTAAGTATCCGGATGGACAATTGATTTGGGCTGGAGCCTCGAAGAGACCTACAACATATCCTCATGTCTTGGAATCAATGTCTTCGTAGTTTGGTGGAACGATGGGACACCTGAGGAGGTGACCTGTGAGAATGGACACATGTATGGGAACAAGAGGATGTAGAACCCTCGGGTTAGGGCATGAGCTTCCCGAGACACATGGGCTCAAGGGAGAAACCAGGACGAGACATGGGTTTTGGGCTTGAACCTAATGGAGGTTTTCTATATATCCCTGTGGAAGGTAATAAATGTCCCCATAGTTCAGGATAGATTAGGGCATAGACCCTGAGGCGGCCCATGGTGTCGGTAAACTAACATGTAGAGGGTCAGAATGACCGATTGGTGGGAATTAACCACGTAAAGGCTTCTTACGTACCATGATTTGACAAGGATCAAAGTCCTCATAGTTCTTGTATACAGTTTAACATCAGGTGGGATGAGTTCATTTGGGGCTTACGATCTGAGGTGGCCCATGGTTTTTGTTGAACCAGCATGAATGGGGTCCGATCTACCGATTGGTGGACTTGAACAACATGTAGGCTTCCTAAATACCATGCTTTGATAGGGATGAAAGTTCTCATAGTCTGGGTATACAGTTTAACGTCATGCGGGATGAGGGAATTTAGGGATTATGCTCTGAGGCGACCCATGTTTTTTCATGGTTGGTGCTCACTCTAAGCTCACGAGAGTCATGTTCGGTGTGAGAAACAAGAGATAGTATAGACCTGAAGATCATGTCTTGACGGGTGCATTTGTGGGAAATTATGATGGGATTAGGTGTTGAACCACCCAAGGTGCTGGGACATACTCTAGGGTGTAGAACCGAGGAAAAAAAATCATAATGGGAGAGGTATTTGGGACGAAATAAAGGAGAATCATTTTTCCCCATCACGCCCTAGGCTAGCCTTGGCACCATGGGAGTGAGTAGGAACATGGGTGTCTCCCCCTGAAAGAAGGGTTAAGGGCTTACACCAAGTTTGTTACCCTTCCCCATCGACGAACGCCTCTCCATTAAAGATGATATCACCCCCTATGAGGGATGTTCCCATACCTATGGAGAAGAGTTGGTGTGGAGAATGTCTAAGGTGGGGGGACCCTACGTGCGAGGCATGGGGCCAGGTCGCAGTTTAACGTCATTGGTAGAGGAGGAAGGTGCTTAGCAGTTTAACATATTGTAGCTCAGTCGCGGTGGGTTTACTCCACACCCCTAGGACATACATTATGATTATTCTCATCCCCTTGTGGGAGGGAAGGCATCGTCAAAGCCGTAACGAGGGGTGTGTTAGGGTGAACCATGGAGGGGTCCACATTAGCATGGGTATACAGAGAAGGAATATTTGTTAGCGTGCCTATGAAAAGAGGCATGGGTAAAATCAACGTAAGGGGTTGAATTGTCCAAGGGACTTTGAGGTTACCTTATACAAGCATAGAAAGTTATACGGGAAGACAGTGCATGATGCGGATACCCGTGTCACAAAAGGCACACGCAAATGGCACCCACAGGAACAACATCATGCACCCACTCTAGGAGGCTCCCAAAAAAGGAGGTGCCCGAGGAGCACTGAGGGGAGGGGTATTTGGGAATTGCGTGTGATCATTGAGGCTTGCACACAAAATAATGGACTTGTGCAAAAAAACACCAGGCTGGCGCGGAATCAGTGATTCTTGTGTGGAATTGGGTCAATGGTTTTTTGCACGGCTAGGCGGATTTCACGCAAGGAGATTAATTTCGCGCAACTGGCAGAGACCGCGCACTAGGACAAGGGTGCACACAATAGAAGTACATGGGCGCAATTGACCAGCCTGCTCGCGATGAAAGAAATTGCACGCAAGGGGGAAACCCTTAAGGGATTGGAATTCAGTCTAAGCCATGGGGATATCGTGGAAAGGTGGACCCCGTGGAGACTTGGTGCGAAAGGAATCGTACTGAAGGCCATCTTTGCACGTGTAGAAATCTGATTTTGCGCATGAGATCCAGTTCATATTCTTCAACCCAGAAATGGAAGGGGTTGCCTTCTATTTATAGGCTATCAGGGGCGCACAATAGAGGCCAGCAGGAAATAATTTCATGACAAAGGTGGTGGTGTGAAATTCCAACCGTGTGGGGCACGAGCATGAAATTATTTTGTGCTGGTGTCGAGGAATCTTCGCGAATCCCGAAACATTCCACAAGGGACACATTTTTTCACACACTTCATAATTTAATTCAAGAAATGCCTTCGGGCCCCTGGGACCAAGTCCCCGGGACCGAATATGACCCCTCTTTGTCATTTCGAATCATTCTTCAACACATAAGAAATTTTTGGCGTCTACAGAGACATTATCCCCATATTGGACACACCATCAGCGGTCTGTTCTTATTGACTGTTCTGGTCCATCCACTCGATAAACACTCCAGGTTCTCCCTCTGGGGGATATACCAATCTGATTCGCCTTTATGGGATGTTTTGATCATATTCATTATATATTCTCAAGATATTAAACTCGTAACATAACTCATGTTAAACATGGGAAGGTGAGGAAAACCTCATAGACATGCCTCCGACATAAGATACCTTGTGACTAACGTGGGATGCCTCTAGTTATCTTCCATTGAGATGCCCTCTAAATAAGAAGAATGCATATTCCCCAATGTCCATGCATCCATAGATACCCTAACATGCATGATGTTTACATCTACTCCATCTAAAGGTTGATACCAATTTAAGACTACAAGTAATGTCCTAACAGAAGTAGTGTAATTAACTGGCGACCACAAAGATATGGTACCAGGAATGATATTAATGACCCTCGACATAATCTTTAAGGGAGATCTTGACTAGGTAACATGTTCTGAGGGGGAATGCAGAAAAGGAGGAGCATAAATCATATCATCTTGTTTCAATCAATGATAAAATGTCACTGAATAAGGAATGGATGCCCCCGGCCTTTGGAAATTGGGAATGTGTGGAAACAACATCCTTTACTCAACAGACGGATGCTCATACCCTAGTGAAAGGGTCAAAAACATTAATTTTCATTGATAGAAATTAGTTTTAGGATTAAAAAGAAAATAACTCATCTAATAAAATTTATAGACAAGTAACGAGATTATTTTTGTCGATTATGATGTTTTATATATAATATTATGAATCTTATTAATTTTATGTTTCTTAGGAAGTCATTTTTTCTCTCAGAGTATGGAAGAACTATGTTGAAAAATCATAATAAGAATAATTGCTCCATAAAATATAAATTGTATACATGTAAAAAATATGAACGTTGAAGATGATAAAAAATTGATGTAAATTTAAAAAACACACATTGAAATATGGGGACCAATATTCTAATGTGATTGGGAATTATATACATGAATAACAATAAATAAGAGTGCAAAGAAATATATCATGAGAATAAAAAATCATTACATTCTCTAAAAAATATGCTTTAGATGAGGTAACAATCAATGTTTAGTGATTCCAAATGTGTGGAGTTGGATGTAAATGATAATGTCGGTCTTCATCCTAGATATTCATTTCACTTGTAACAACAATTACAAGTTAGACCATCATTCTTTGACATTCTAATGTAGACAAAATGATTTTTTGTGGTCTAAAAGATAGGGAGATATGAATATATGTGAAACTAATGGTATGTTTAAATACATATATAACCAATCAAGGGTTAACAAATCTATATGGTACATAGTGAACATCAAATGTGATGTGAAATTAGCAACATATTATGGATTCATAACAAATGACAATGGATTATGAGGTTATTGCGGGTTTTTTCATTTTGAAACATCATTCAACACAAACAATGAGTCTAGGACATTGTGGTTGTTTTTAGGTGTAAACCATCATAAGAAGGAAATAATTTCATGTGCATCATAATTATATGCTGGGAAAATAGATTCATGTAGTTGGTTTTTTAGTATATATTTTTTAAATTTAATAACAGGAATAATTTTAATATTATTTTCACAAATCAAGATTTACCTATGACTAAATCCATTCCATTAGCAATATAATAAAATACATTCCCTTTTCACTAGACATTTAATAGAAAATTTTGTTATACACATTGGGTCTATAGTGAAATATTTGATGTAATTTATGTAGAAACTAAAAAAATTCATGTATAGGGTTGATTCCAATTCCAAATTTGTGGCTTGATGGAAGAAATCCATGAAATGTTTAATGATACAAATTCAACATGGATAAAAGATATTTAAAAACTAAGGGGATATTGGATCATTGTTTAATGATGAATACATTGATATTAGTTATTCTAATAAAAATTCTGAGTGAATGATTCAATGTAGTATTAAACGATTAATTGAATCATAATATCAGTGTCTTTGAATTCATCCATTAGTTTATTCATGTGTTGGAGAGGAATATGTATCTAAAAATGAAGCATTAATTTGATGGAATAGATGAACTACCAAAAAATAATTTTCTATATCATATGATCATTGATCATGGCACTTATTTTTACATAGGGAAACTATTTGATCCTATTCAGCATAAACAGTAATTATATGGGGATTTTTTCAATATTTTTTCTAATGAATCATTTCCCTTAAATGGGTTGTTTTCATAATTAAGAGTTCCTCAAATGAGTTTTTAAGTTGATGTGAATTGTGATACACTTATGAGAATTGGTTGTAACTACATGAAATTTGAGAGTTATAGGTATTTATGTTATCATTCATTGAAAATATTTGAGTGGTTGGATGTATTTTTCTTTCTAAACTTTCATATCTATAAGATATAGAAATGGAATTCCTACGACATCCACTAAGTAGATATGATAGTTAATGTGGTTGAAGAATATTTGGTAGTCTAAATATCAATTTCACCAACCTATGGAATGAATGGAAATAAATATTGTAAAATAATGATTTTATTTTGAAAAAATATATATGATATGGATGTTGTATATGAAAAATTATTTGAGGGATTTGTAGGAAGCTAGAAAAATCCTACCATTAAATCATAGTCAAGATGCTTCTAAAATGGAACATAGACAATAGTCTAAATAACAATTCAAAAATAAATATAAAATAAAATGTTGTGATAGGTTAAAAAATTTCTAGATAAAGAAATAAAATCCATAAATAACAACTCTAATATCCCAAATAAATAGAACAAAAACTTGTGTGTTATTAGTATTTTATACTTATGGTAATAAATATCTCTTATATTTGATATCATGGATAAATAATGTTTTATATATAGTTTCTGGGAATTTATAATAAACTATAAAATGTTGGATAACATTGTTCTCTTTTCTGAAATCATAATGTATCTAATTTCTATTTCTTTGTTTAAAAAACATCATATATAAACACACGTTAGAATATATCATATATTCTTACCATTAAATTATGCATAAACTATAATTATGAATTAATTATAATGTCTTCATATTTAGTAATTCATATAATATACTTGGTCAAATTATAAGGTAGTTAAGATGAATTTTTATCAACTTTGATGGGAAAATCTATCAAATAATGATTCCATTTTAGGATTTAACAAAACTAATGACAAATTTCATTATGGTCACCTAGTTTATTGAGAAATTCCTAAAATCAATGCAATAAAAAATAAATATTTTAAAAAATTCCTGAAAAATCATGCAACCAGTCACCCTGACAGTCTAACATCAACATTATTCCCCATAAATCAGAACGATAGTAGATGTTTAAGAAAATACATGACAATGAAGATATTCCAACATTTAGTTGATCAACGGTTTCAATTGTAGAATTTATTGTAATGTGATAATTTTTTAGGAAAAAAATTTTTAGACATAATTTTGCGGGTGCCTTCATAAGATTCATGATATAATATGTTCATTTATTTTTAATTTAATAATGTTAATGTTATAAAAAATAAAAAGGTAAACTAAATTTTCTGTAATTACTAGTATGGGAATTTCAAATTTTTTTCCTCTGAATGATAACTACACATTTGTAGTCCGAGTAAACATATAATACCTTCCCATGGTTATTCCAATTATAATTTATAATTTATTTTCAATGTATATTTCCACTTTTAATTTTCAATCCCATGTTTTATACTAAAAATTTACATTGCAAATTTTCAAAAAATCAAATTATAAATATCTAGTCGTTTTTTATAGTTCCAATATTCAGTGGAAATATTAAATTATAATTCATAGTGGTAAATATATGTATTTCATGTTTCTAATTGATAATAGAAATAAACATTAGTGACTATAATGTCATATTATAGTCTAACATGTATCATATTGTTAGATAATACCTCAATATATTCTATATGAGTATATTCATACAAATCACCAAATAATCATTTCAATCCATATCTACCACTAAACAACAAGATATAAATCGAAGTGGAAATTTGGATTCTTAGTTTACAATGGATGATCCTAGTTTAAATTTTCATTCATAATTCACAGTGTTAATTCATTGTGGTACATGTTTCCAAATTATTCAGTCAATAGGAATGTGAGACAAAAATGACGGATTATATTTTAATAGCTATCATACTATGACATATTACATCAATATAATATGTCAATATATTCAACCAAATATCCAAATATGTGTTTCCACACACTATATAATATACACCCCAATGATCATATTGAATTTTTAAATTTATAGACATCATTTCCAGTGGTATTTTTCATAAAATTTACAATGAGAGTTCCCAGTGGGAATTATTTATATCACATGATTCCAATTGATTCCATGAAAGTAAATAACCTAATATAATGTCAGATTATAGTTTAACAGAAACCATATTGTTAAATATTACATCAATATAAACTATCTAATTGAACATGAAAGCATCCATTCATTGTTTATAGTGGGATTTTACAATGGAAAATTTCATTGGAAATTTGCATTGGAAATTTCCAAATATATCCCAGTAAACGATTCTACAAATTGTACAATTGTAATTAATTCCAATAATAGTCGTTACAAAAGAACATGTCAACTAAAAATAATGTATCTATCATACATTCACATATTACATCATAACTGTTTTACCCCCAATATTCCACACACCCAAGTCCTCATAACAAAGAAAACTAGTTACATTTCCTTAAAAAAATCCAAATATAAATATTTTAGAATGAATGTTTCAACTATATGGAATGTTTCTTGCTACTACAAGATACTTTTTTCTCCCATCTTCAACCTCCAATTTTTACCTTCCAAGGTCATTAAGAAAATAATGAACCATGGACCACAAAATCTCATTAACCTCTTTTTCACTCAATCAAGAGGGCAATGCAACACATATTAGAAAACATTTCATTAAATAAATGATAATTAAACCAAAAAATAAATTAGAATTTCCCTACTATAGTGTATTCATAATTATTATTTCCTTTCTTACATTTCATCACATCATCAGCAAAAAATTGAAAATTTCAACTGAATATGATCTATATAAAAATATAAATGACCAATCCTAAATTAAATTTATGGGATATTCTACCAAACATTATATAACTCATGACCACACTAATTTCATTATTAATAAAAGGATCAATAGTTGTTGTTATTAAATGGGGTTTATAATAATTATAAAATATAAATAATATTTTTTTAACAACCATTAATAATAAATTCCAATGATTATTTTCTAAATTTATTGGGAAGAATAAATAAGTGTAGGACCTCATATTGGAAACTACTATACATTTCAAAAAGAACTCCATATTATCATTGTGTGAATAAAAAACTTTTTATAAGACACTAAATAAGTTATCATAAAATTTATTGATCATTAAAATAAAAAATCAACATAGGTAATAAAAATTTTGAAAAAATTTAAATAATTCATTTTTTAAAAAATTAGTTCATTAATAATGTAAAGGTGTGTTGCATAAAAGAAAAAACTTTTTATACTGGCACTTCCATACCCAGAACATTGATGAAATAATGATTCAAATTCATGATGTAGGAATCAATTAAATAGTACTAAAAAAGGTATAATAAAAGAAAACATTGTATCAATTATAAGTTAGACTATTATAAAACAAACCGTACTCGATGTAAACCAGTTTTTTAACATATTCATAATATACTACATATTGATCTGGTATGATTTCACAGTGTATTCCAAAAAAACACAACGAATATCTTAATGTTGATTTTTTATTCATTATGTAGTATTATATATTAAAATAAATTTTTACTACAAAAATTTTGTAACATTACCTATACCCATCATCTGAATCATGAAGCAACTGTAATAGCCTTGTATCGTGTAACATCACTATACTCTATTACTTTACCCACCAAGGATGTAAGTAGGATAGATTTTGGTAATTGAATATATCTCATTTATATCCACCAATAGATATTTATAAGGACATTAAACCTTCATTTTTCTCACCCTACACTAGTAATAGCTGTTTATTGAGGTTTTTTTCTTTTGAAATAGTGGATTCTGCATTGGATGGGTGAAGACCTTCAACTTCTTATATACATAAATCATTATTGGATTCTTCCTCTTTCTTGATTCAATATATACTAGTAGTTTCACTAAAGTAAATTCTAGAAATTTAATGTATGATCCCATCCATAGTAGTGGATTAAGATTAATTTTTTTTCATTTTGAAATCTTATAATCCCTATATATTCTGAAATAATGCATTTCTGTTCACCAAAAACTAGTTTGATCACTTCCTTATTCCATGTTATTTATCACAAAATAATTTTTTTTATTCTTCAAATTTAATTAGTCCTAGAGGAATTATATGTTTTATTTAGTTTCACAGTCTCCCTATAATTCACAAAAGTTTTATTATTTGAAACATCTACCACCATTCATTTCATAAAAATTGCATATTTAGTCCATCAAAAACAACCTGAAAATGTTGTTTTCTTTCATCACCAACATAATATTGATGTTGTGGTTTTTATCATTCAAAAACCAGATGAACATGTTTTTTTTCTCATAAAAGGACTAAATTTCATCCTTGTAGTACTTTGATTCTATATGTAAATGATCAAATATAAATGGACTAATTAGAAATTAATTTTAAAACAAACTATAGTTTAAAAACATATTATAGTAACATTACCCTATGATGTTCTTGTAGAGTATTATCAACATATTTAAAATGCCACCTAGATAATGATGATGAACCCTCTAATATTTGTTTCAAATTAACATACATCTCATTATTCAAATACATTAAGAGTTAATATTGTTTTAAATATCTCATGTTGCATATCACCAATAAATATAGTTGAAAAACAATTAAGACAGTGCCAATAAACTAACAACATAACCTTCATCATTAAATAGGGAGGTGATATTTTTCACTAATTTAATAAACTGTTGATCAGTACCAATATCACAAGAATATACCTTCCCTTTTATGAGGTCCTCAAAATTTTTAATTAAATTTGGACCAACTTAAGAACACAAAGTGGGGAAATATAATTTCGCACATGAAAAAAATTGAAAACCAAACATGCCACATAAGAAAAATCATTCTTCACACTGCCTTTTACAATTTAAATTATGGATTTCCATAACACACCCTTTGATAGTAGACACCCAATTTATCCAAACCTCCCCCTCAATTTTGATGATCTATTTGGATGTATTGTATAGTCAACTAACTTTGGAATGTAACTGTCATCAATTCCTAATATATATCATATGCCAAAAACTATTTAGTACATCATCATTAATACAATGTTAAGCATTTGTAAATTTATTATTTATCTTTTTTAGAAAATACAAAAAATGATCTATTAGCTTTTTATAGTCATGTAATGACAGTTTTTGTTTGAGAAAATATTTGAACAAATGTCAAAATTGAATCCTTTTAAAAAATTTGATTTCACCCTCAGAAATCATCATCCTAATCTGAGTAAATATTTTCCACATCACAGTTACTAATGTCCTACAATAGAGGATTATGATGTAGATGCTTCTTTTGACATTAAAAACATGAATCCATACAAAATTATCATCTTTAATTGAATGGAATAAAATTAGGAACCATGCGGTGAAAATTAAAACATGAAAAATTCCAATAATTTTGGTAAAATGGAAATTATCGATGTATATTTTCAAATGATTCTATAAATAATTATGTA
The DNA here is from genome assembly GCA_963277665.1 of Viscum album. Classification (NCBI taxonomy): domain Eukaryota; kingdom Viridiplantae; phylum Streptophyta; class Magnoliopsida; order Santalales; family Viscaceae; genus Viscum; species Viscum album. Next base: position 2,077,831,012 of record OY728152.1, on the reverse strand, counting down.
GAAAATAATTAAAATTTAAATCATATATGAATTAAATAGGGAAATATCTAATAGAATATTCCACTATAAAATGTCATAATAAATTTCCATAGTTTATTTACATGGGGGTTTCCATTGGGAACATCCAATGGGAATTTCCATTAGTAAAGGCCATTTGGAATTTCTAGTGGGTTTCACCACTATGAATTCCTTCTTTTAATTTACACTAGAAATGACCACTGGTAATTCTTAATAAGATTCCATAGGTAAATTCCCACATCAAAATTTCCACTGGAAATTATCATTGGAGATTTTAAAATTCTTACAGAATAATTTATTCTAAATTTATAAATTGTAATTGAATTTAATTATGATTTCCCACATGGTTTTATATTCAAAATTTCCATAGTATCATAAAATTGAACTTTTCATTATTGAATTTACAATAGGTACTGATTATTGGTATTTAAAATTGATAAATATCTAGTGGAAAATATGACTACTAAAATTTCATGTTATATTGAATTTAAATGATCATATGGAAGCAGACAGTTGACCAACTGTCAATTCCACATTACCAATATATTTTGGAATTATTTTCAAATCATTAATAAGGATATATTGTTATGATCAATTTTAAATTATATTATGGATTTACATTCTAAAAATGAAATAGATATAACAATTCCATAACAATGAAATCTATGAATGCATACATTGAATTTGTAATGGGAATACCCAGTAGGAATTCTTAGGTGTTATTTCCTAGGGGAATGACCATAGGGAAATTTCCATTGGGAATTATTCCTTGAAATATTCAACATATTAAAGTAAAAAATAATTCTATTTGGAAATTGTATTTCAAATTCACGTGGAACGACCACTGCACGTCACACTAGAATTTTAGCTCGGAATTTCCAATGAAAATTCCCTCTGGGAATTTTTATTGGGATTTTCCAAAAAATAATTAGCACGATGAATTTTCATGGTCAATGAAGTCTGGGAATTTCAATTGATATTGTCTTTTATGAATTTTGACTAGTAATTATCCATAGGGAATGTCCATTAGAGATGCCCACTATGAATTTCCACATTAAATGTCAACCAATAATTTGTTTTATAAATTCCCCCCAAGAATTTCTTTTGGAAATGCCCACTAGGAATTTTCACTGATACTTATTGGTGAAATTTTATATTTATTTAAAATATATTATGAATTAAAAATTATTATTGAATATAAAAATAAAATTTACACTATGAATGTAATCTTTTAAATTCCTATCAATTATCTACTGGGAATTCAAATTATGTAATTTGAATAGGAACATTTCACTTAGGAATTTCTAATTGGGAATGAGAGTGAAATTTTCAAAAAGAAAAAGCTTTAGTGGAAATGTCAAATACTGAAATTTCTAGTTATATTTCATTGAAATATCATCTAGTAGTTGACTTCTAATAACCAATCAATTAAAAATATAAAAATTTACTTATAAATATTGGAAAATTTAGATTATAATTTTCCAAATGTAATGAAATTGGAATTATATTGGGATTCCTTGTCTATATATCAAATATAAATAAATAGTTTATAAAAAACAACAAAAAACACAAACAAGAAAATTTCCACAAGGATACACTATTGCGAAATTTTAATCCTGATTTCCCAGTGATAATTCACACTAAAAATTCAAAACATAAATTATCAATCAATACAAATTAGAATTGATAATAGATATAATAAATTACTATTGTATGTCAACAATGAATATGGTTAGACCATATTCTAGTCAACTAGTAAATAAAAATGAAAATATATTGATAAAATTATTATTTCATATCAATAATAAATTACAATTCATGGATATTTAATTGAAATACATGTTATCAATGATGATAAATAGTGGAAATTCATATTGAAAAGGGAATATGAAAAATCTGATAGAAAATTCTCATATAAACTTAATTGTGGACAATTAAATCATATATTGTAGAAAACATTCCCAAAGAAAAAATTATTGCTTCAATAAGTTCAAAAAAATTCTATAAATATTAAATACTACAGTTTCATATATTAAAATACTCCAAAATATAGTAGTACCTTACCAATGAAACATTTACAACTAAATGAAAAATACAAATTACAAGTACCGATTATTTAATTTTAAAAAATCAAGGGGTAAATAGATATAGAAAATTATTATTGTAAATAGATATAACAAGTGGGAATTAACCTAAAGATATGAATGTGTAAATTCACACTATAAATCATTTATATAACACTAGAATGGGCCGTCGGAAATTCATAATGAAATTAATTTAAATTTTAAATGAAATTTACCATACTAGAAAATACTATAAAAAAAATAAAAAATGACAAAAAAATTTATTGTTAAACATCATAGAAGAAAAAATAGAGTCATCACATTTATAGTGATTCATTAAAAATGATGCATGCTAAAAAACCTATATTTTATAAAATAAACCCACACTTAAAAACATGGAAATACCAGCAGAACCTAAAACACAACAAATCGAACTAATATTATATTAATCTCTCTATATCCATATACAGAATCATTTATAATTAAAAAAAAATGTCAATCTCAATTAATCTAATTAAATATAATAAAAAAATAAAAAATAACATAAGATACATGTCATTTTCTATAGTAGGTGGTAAAAACCATTTACATGATCTGTATAAAAGCACTAAATATGGGGTTTTATGAGATGATAGTGGAAGGTTTGGAAGAGTTATTCTCTGAGTGGTTCGCTAAGGGGTTCTCTAAAGGTTTCACCATGAGGTTTATCAACAGAATAGTTTTCATTTCACTGAGGCGTTTTCTGAGAGATTAACTAAACATGAATCGAAAAGGGTTCTTCGAGGGATACATTAACTGGTTAACCAATTGATTCATCCATCTATTCACCGAAAAAATATCATTTTGGTTCACACATGATATATTGTAGGTGGTCAAAAAGGTGTTCAATAATGGAAACATAGAGGGTTTCAGGTCCCACTATTATTTATCAATGTTTTCTCGAATTTATATTCAAACCCCAAAACATAATAAAGTTCTATAAAACTCATTAGCTATGTGGAACACATTCAAAGACCAACATGAGATTTAGGATGAGGGATAAACCTGAGAATATGTTTTTCACGCTATTATCCCTATTCTTGGTGCATAAACTATGAGTTCTATTCTTCTCAATATTTAGTTACATGGTTTTTAATATGAAAAAAATATAGGAATATAATGGGAATATTATTAAAATCAATGATTTTATTTTATAAATCATCATTATTAAATAATATTGAGAAATAAAAAAATAGTAATCCCGAAAAAATTTGATGTGATAAATTCATCTCCATACCATAGTTTATGTTGAAATGATGAAGAACCTGAACTAGGCCACACACTAACCAAGGAAGGATTACCATTATATTTTAGTCTTACATCCAAACAAACATAGGTTAGAATTTATTAAATAGGAATACATATAATATTTTGGATGTGAGTTACTTTGTTTTTCAATTTAAAAATTCATTGAAATCAAATTAAAATTTAGTATGAGATATGAATATTTCATGATGAATAAAAAATTGAATCAATATTCATATAAGGATTTTAGCACCATTTATTTAATAACTAATGGAAAAAATATTTTTACTTTGTTTTTTTAAATTTTTATCTTAAAACCCTTACATGGTGGATTACTCAATTGTTTGTAATTAAAAATTACATAATATTAAATCCCTATATTTTCTCACTGTGGTGTTTTTGGATTTACTATAACAAGACATCAATATTTTATTTCTTTTCTTAAAATTATTATTCCAAGAACAAAAAATATTTATACCATATATATCTTTTATTCCTCCCCCATCATCATTTCTGGGACATTACCCTATGATTTTCATCATCAATAATCTCTTTATTCAATCAAATATTTCAACATGGTTTTTATGATTAAAATCTAATGAATATTTTGTTATTTTATTATTTATATTGGTCATTAAATTTATAATGGTATTTTATTCTTTACGAATACTTCCTTTTTTGAGTTAAGAAGAAGATGATATCACATTTGATTTTTCATCTTTATAATAAAATGGAATACCAACCATAGTTAATGATTACACATTATTTATCTCTTAAAATGAGTATAAATATCACTAAATGAAAAATACATTCAATGGGCAACAAAAGTAAAAAAGAAAATATAGTAAAATCATTATGATTATTTTTTTTATTTTCCCCCTATATTTTTTTATTTCTTAATTATCTAATTTCTTTATAATGGATTAATGTGAATAAAAATAATTTTCAAAATAATTTAACACTTTTAAAACATGTTATTAATATAATTGATGTCGAACGTACACTTCTATGATATATATACTAATAAATGATGTGTAATGTGATGAGTGTAATATTTTTTTTGGTGGTTAATATAATAACCAATAATGAAATTTGTATTTAATGTCAGTTTATATAAATAAATGTTCAAAATAAATCACAAAACATTACAAGAATTAATTTCATAGAAATAATGATGTTAAAACACATAAATAATTGATGTTAAAATATATCTTTACTTTACGAATACATTTAGAGAAACAAATAATACAAAAGAAAATACATATAACTTATTAGATAAAAAATGAGGAGATACTACATTATATATAAGTGTGTTCCGTCACAATATATATCATCAAATGTATATTGTTCCTATCATTAAACACAGAGACCATTATCCATTATAAATTGTAATGGTTTAGGACTCATCTATTCATCATCCCTTTTGTATAAGATTTTACTTTTTCCAGGAATGCATGTGACGCTGGATGTATAAGTTACCAATGAATACATGTATTTATTGATCAAATCATATCTAGTTGGATGACACAAACCCACCATAGATATCATCTATAAAAATGTGTATATAAACAAGTAAAATTATATATTCTGCAATGAATAAATGAAAAAATTTATAAAATAATTCTATCAGTGCATTACTATTATTTCATTTATATCATGTTGGATATATCATAAATAAATATTTATAATACTAATATTAAAAAATTATAAAATAAGAAATTGTTTTGAAATATATGATAATAATAATAATAATAGGTGAATGAGATAGTAAATAAGCCAACAATATCCTCTAAATGATTTCACATCCACATAGAGAGAGATAGAGAAACACCCAAACACTCAAAAATATCAATATCCTACCTTAAATATGAATCCCTACTTCTCATAGGAAGGAATTAAAACATATCTATCAACAACCATAACTATATACATATCTATCCTCTATATAAGACCCCTAGCCTCACATGGAGAAATATAATCATAAATACATATAACCCTTTATATAGATGAAATACACTTATTAATCCAAAATATATATCCTTTAGTCTTATAATAATACCATGTGAAAAATAAAATAATTCAAAGATAAGTAAATTTCTAAAACTATACAGAACATTTTTAGAATTGAAGAACAATGTAAATAACCAAATAATAATGCTCATGTCATGCATTTCATGTAAGTAATTATCATATAAAAAATTAAAAATAATAATAATCTAAATGATTTATAAAAAAGAAATTAAACGTAATTACAGTATTATCATATCATTATTCAATAAAAATAATTCAATGAAATATATCCACAAATAATTAAGAAATGAAATTATTTAATAATAGAAAAAAACTTATAATTTATTTTTAAAGGAAAATAATTATAGAGTGGTCTTTCCAGAGAAAAAATTCGTAGGTTATTTCCTGCTCTACCCTAAAACATAGATACAAAATAATTAAATATCAATGGGAGAAATGAAAGACTAACATAAAAAAAAAATATGTTAACGTCAAAAGAGGACCTTAATGAAATGGATATGAATCATCTTATATCAAATAAAGAAATATATGATTATAGAAAATACGTGTCTAAATTTATTCCTAAAAAATTAAATAGTGTTATGTGTGAGAGAATTAAACAATATTTCTAATAGGGACCTCTGGTTACCACTGAAAGTAATAATGATCAACAAATAATCTTTATTTAAAAACCAATTTAATTAAAATTTTTAATTATTCATTTTAATTCAGTAAATAAAGAAATAAATATAAAAAAATAGGATAACATTACTTTGAGTGAAATAAAATAAAATACTTCCAAACTTTGGGATTGAAAATGGAAAAATAAAAAGGCATTGATTTATGGAAGATAAAAAAGAAGCGAGGATGAACATTTCACCTTTTCAAAAAAAATGTGTATAGGAATGTTGAATTCATAAAAAATTAATGATGCAGTGAAAAAAAAACTAAAATGGAAATTTTAATTCGTATTAATAACACTAAATGATCCAACAATATATTTTTTTGGTATCCATCAAACATTGTGTAGAAACTAATGGGCCAGCATACATAGTGGTTAGCCATAATTATTTTGATATGTTTTCTAATCATTACCCCTTATCCCTTATTCCAACATCCTCTTCCAAATCTATTCCACATTGGTATTAAATAAATTAATTCTTAAATTTAATCATTTTAATAATTCTTATAATAATATTTATAATAAATTACTCACCTAGAGGACTGGATTCAGTACAGAAGAATGTGGATAGAAGCGGAAGAAAAAAGAGTAAAAGGAAAGAGTTTACAATGAACATAATCATACTAGGCCGAACAAAACCACTAAGTAATTTAATAATTTTTTTCAAGAATTACCATAATTCTTCATTTTGAAAACCAAGTAAATTTAGTCAAACCATTTATATATTTAAATCCCATTAGACACTCGGTGCTAACTAGTTTGGTTTTTCCTGACATGAGAACTAACTAAGTACTCATTCCAAATATAATGAGTTCTTGGTGACTTACCATATACACCAACTAAAAATATCATTTCAATAAATGATATGAAATCCTAGACTAGGACTTTAAAATCAGTTAATAACATTAAATTCCTTATATAAACATCATAAATAACAAAAAATGATCACTCACTATATCATGAGTCATAGTGATAATGGGAAAGAGTATCGAAAATTATTATGTTCCAAACACCCATCTGTATTTCTTATTACTCATTCATAATGCTTGTTTTTCTACAATGGAATATTCCCTAATGATTGATATTTCCCTATGAGGTTTTCATGAGATCCATATATTACTTTTAGATCCTATAATGTTTTCAATGGGGCATGCCATTATTATTTATTATATAGGAACTCAATCATCGACTACATTTATAGTGATATACTTTTATTCCCTCCATGGATGATGGGGAATTTCTGTGGTTCCAATTTTATATCTAGGAAAGGAAGGTTTCATTAAGGGAATTATTTTTAATCCCCCTCTATAATTCAAAGATTTTGGGGCCCATTCCCCATCATTATTACAATTACAGGATCTACCAATCATCTACAAGACCCCCCTAAAGGTCCTAATTTTAGATTGTCTTGGGACCTGATCTTCCATTAATCATTGAGATACTTTTTACATTATTTTTTGTTTAAATACTTTATTATACTAATATTTTATTTTTATATTATCATTTATTGTGTTTGGTGGATTTTTAGTTTAAAATTAAATTTATATAATTTTTAAATAAATAAAATTAAATCTGTATTTTTAAAGAATAATTATTCTTCACAGAGAATGTCCGTAGGTTTTAGGGAATCAATTACCACTTTAATTATTGGTATATTAATTGATATCCAACAGAATCTATATTTGGATGAATTTGGATTTATAATGTTTAATATCTCAACATTTATTTCAGTAATTAAATTTTCAAATTTAGGTTTAGTTTTTTTATATTTATTTTAAAATAACTCCATAATATTTTTTCAAAAAAATCATTTTTTAGTTGGAACATTGATTTTTAACATTTAAAATATTATATTTAAATAATTAAATTTTAATTATTCCTAGAATTTTGAATGTCTCAATTTTCCAACATGGTTGGAATCCTTGTTGTTGGTTGTTATATTCTTTAATATAGCCAATTTTTTGCAGCATTAATACTGAATTGTTTTTAACAATACACAAAGGTACCAGCTTCTTGTATACAAATCACAGTGGAACTCCTTTTTCTGAATTATGAGTTTTTTCATAAATAATTTCTGTTATGATTGAAATAACTGATCTTAAATCCCTTAACGTATATATTTTCTAAATAACCCAAAACTAGTTTGATGAATGTTAATAAATAAAACTATAGAGGAAAAGACATTAAATTTCACCAATCTCAATGATATGTAGTAGCTTAAAGAATACCATGTCCAATCAATTCAAGAACTTAGGCCCCAATAAAACCAAGTCATGCTACAGTCTTGGGAGATGATCTCATATTGAACAAAGTGAATGTTATCAAACCACCACCACTATTCCCATATTTCAAAACACAATTAATCCAGAACCAATAGGATATGATGATCCAATACTATGATCAGGTCATGACTGAATAGATAATAATGACAAAGTTAATGTTTTGGTTTTAGATTAACATGAACCATTACAGATATCATAAAATTATGGATACTATTATGTATGATTTCTCAAATTGGAAAAACCAAAGACTAAATTTTTTGATTTTATGACATTTCTAGATCCCGACCATGATAAATAAATAATGTTGGGAACCATGATGATTTAATATTATGTTGTTACACGATGATGACAATGGCCTGAGCTTCACATTCTGATCATCTTAGGATAAAAAATTGAGGCTTTGTAGATGAATAAACTCTGCTGGAGAACATTGGTTCATGATATCAAATAACCAATATTTTTTAAAAGAATGAAAATTACCCAACAAGGAATACTAAAATTAAGACAAACTTCTATATATGTTATAATGATTTCTCATTCTATTTTTTGAGTAGTCAAAACTATGACTACATTTTAAATTTTTGGACAAAGAAGACGTGTCGGAGTGGTGTGATTTGTGCCAGATAGATCATGTATTGTTGATTTGAAATATTTAATATTTTGGTGATGGGAATCGTAACCTAAATTGTATATATTATTATTTTTATATGAAAAACATGTTAGGCGTTCAAATAAAATTGGAATGTTGCCTTTAGGTTGATGATCCTCATCCACATCGAGGAATTATACTGCTATATATATTTTTTTCAAAATATGGAATCATTGCTTAGATTATTAATTATTAGATTTAAGGTAATTTAGTGAAAATTTATTAAACATTAATGTGATAGATAATTTCATGAAACATATAGAGCAGTGATATAATATTGATATTATTAAAAGACTTGTGTTCTCGAGCATTGAGAAACTATATGTGATTTTAGAAAAATTATACTTGGTGTAAATCAAATTTTTTGGATGAAAAATAATTCCCAAGGGATTATATTTTTCTATGTCCATATGGAGACATATGAGAGTATAATTTGTATTATATATGACACATACATTAGTAAATCAAGGAACTGTGGGAGTGAGTGATGATGGAGACCAGATTTTGATGTTAGATAATCAGAGAAGTATCCCCTTTCCATACTTTTAATTTATCATTTCTAAATTAAAATTAAATTCTTTTATAGAACATGATATGATTATTTTATATTTTAATAACATTAAAATAAAACTATTTACTTATTTGTATTTTCTATATCATTAATTTTAATTCATGTTAATTTGATTTTTTTTAATACAATTGAGTTATAACATGTATTTCAATGAATTATTAAATATTTTATCTTTATTAATTAATTTAAATATTTAGATATATTTAATTCATTCATTGATGAACTTTTACCATTGAAAAGAGGATTTTACAATTTAATGAATAATAAAAACACAATTTTAATTATATTTATCAATGAATCATTTAAGAAACTAGAAATATAAATTTCCCATATCATATCAAATATTCTTTTACCATATTATCACTAATTGAATTACCATAGTTATTTTTTTCATTCTGTAATTTTTATGTTACTTCTTTTATCAAATAATTTCATATAATGACCATCATATTCTTATTAGCTTGAGAATAAAACGAATCATTACTGGGCTTTAAGAGATTTCCCCAAGATTCCAATGGCTGGAAATAAATGTTGATTGTTTTTAAATACCAGTGGGGAAAAATTTACCCATTAATAGTAAATAAAAAATAAAAACAACAACAACCCATAATAACCATAGGATTCATGATCAAAAGAAATACATTTCAACAATTTCATTTATAGAAATGTGAACTGAAATGTGATGTAGAGGATGAAAAGTTAACCTCAATGAAAAAAATGTAATATATCTAACAGATGACAAAAAACCACTAGAATCAATGATCCAATATCTCCATGTTACTCCATCACCAAAAATCCAAACAACTCATGAAGTAGTCATAAAAACATGTGGTACTCCATCTTTTCCCATGTTTCAGAATATGACATGTACAAAAGAACCAATGTGAAAAACAAGGGATGAGTATAATACTTATTTCGTATTATTTTATTAAATTTCTACTCACTCCACTAGTATGGAAATGATACAAACAATAAAAAATAATTATAAAAAATAATTTTCAGGAACATTTTATACAAAAATGTAAACACTTCTAAATATAGTTTAAAAATAAATATAAAAAACCCACGTTAAATAATTTGCAATGAAGATATTTTCCATTGAAAATATAATATAACGAATTAAAACCCTTTTTAAACATCTATCGTTATATTTTCATTAAATTGCACATATCAATAATTCCAACAATGCAGGATCCATAAAAATGATCCATACTCATGAGCAGTTTCTTATCGATCTACCCAGTCATCACATGTTAATGAAAATTCACGTTCCACTATAGCATTGGAAATGGGAAAAGGTACTATTTCAACCATTCCTCATAATGCAATATGAAAATGCACACTAATTTTTCCCTAAGCCCATTCCAATTTCAATAATTTCTTCCATTTTGAAAAAAATAATCAGTTTATTGAAACATTCCATGGTGTCAATTAAACAACAAATGTATTAAAATAAACACACGGATTTTAATTTGAAAAAATTAAATTAAAATCAACTTACGAAAGTTCTAGTAATTCCCCAATGTAAAATCCCTATTTTAAAATCAAGAATAGTTGCCAATTTCAAAAACTACATGTTCTCCAGAATTTCATTTATCCCCCAATCATTTACTAAATATTGTTATAAATTAATGTTTAATTGAAAATTAATAATTAATATAATGATAAAATTTAATTTTAATACATTCATAATAGTTTGATTAAGGTGATTTGAGTGTTATGCCACCTACCTTGATCGTTTCAATGGAAACTGAAAATAGATGAAGAACACTCACGATTTTAGGACAAGTTTTATAGAAACCTCATTAGATATGCTCCATTAAAATGAAAAACACTATATCATACATTATTTTGTGTCAAAAATCATATCTCCTCCAAAAGATAGTGCATATCTAAGAAAAAATGTAGAAAGGATAGGTATATCTATGAAACCATGGAAAAAATTATGAAGAATGAGAACTTCCCATGAGAATCAGTCCTCAAATGGCCAAGGAAATCAATTATATCACATAATAATTCATGGTAAAACCATATATGGCCTTTAAATTATATAAATATCATGTTACAGTGGTTCTATGATGAAAATGATCAGATAAAAGTGAAAAACCAACAAGGTCCACTTTTTAAGGGTTTGGTTTCTTGCATCACAAGATTTTATAACACATTTTTGGGAAAACTATATGTAGCCCATGAACCCCCCTGTTCCCCAACACACTGAAAAAGAACTCCAAACTCTCCCCATATACCCCCATATATTTTATAAACATTAAATGAACAAATATATGGTTACGTATAGAAAACCAGGGGTTCTACATTCCTACCACCATTAATATTTTTGTTCCTAGAATATAGAATGTAATCACTTCCCAAAAATAGTTCGTTCCAAATATCATTCATTTCCTTTTTGAATTACAAAATATTTTCTTGATTTTTTACCATGACTCCTTAAAAACCTCACTACAATGATTATATTTCCACGAATTACTTTCCCTTACCTATCCAAAACCTGCAGTGGTATATTACCCAAAGACGCATATGGCTCTAGGTCAAAGTGATTCTATCTCATCACATGGTTTGGATAAGGAATATACTTTTTCAGGTGAAACACATGGAACCCATTATGAACCAAACTGAGCAATGGTATAAATGCCAACTCATTATACACCTCTTTTACCCATTCTAGTATCTTTAAAGGCCCAATGTATCTAGGGTATAACTTTCACTTCGTCCCAAAATGAATTTTTCCAAGCCATATATATATGCTTAATAACACATGATCACTCACCAAAAACTACAAAGATCATTGATGATAATCTGTATATAGTTTCTGACGATTCTAAGCCCTCTATATCATCATTATGATCAACTAAATCTTTTTTATCATTTCATAGAGAAGGCTCTTCCCAACTAATGAGGATTACCTTATTTCCACCCAACAAAGTATAGAAAAACAAGTATTCCCATAAAAAAAATATAATGATTTCATATATATCAATTCTTGATAGATTTTATTTTAGGATAACTCCACTATGGGTATATTCTCCTCCTAAGAGCCACAAAAATCCAATACGCAATCCCATAACATATCTTGTAATGTATGTATCGTATGTTCAGATTGGTCAGCTATCTGACGTTCATATTCTATACTCATAGTCAACGGAGTCTCGAGTTATTTTTGTAAGGATTTCAACAAAATGAGATGTGATCCTTATATCACTATCTTAGATTATCGATACTGGTATGCCTTTTATTTTTACAAATTATTGGATATATATTTTTGATAGATCCTCCACCATATGAGTTTCATTAATAGGAATTAAATGAGCATAAATTGTGATCTAATCCACTATCACCCATGTGGCATCGTGTTTTTGAACAATTCATGGAAGAACAATTACAAATTCCATTTCTATCTACTCACATTTTCAAATAGGAATCGGCAAAGACTACAACATGCCAGATCGCCTTTGATTATCTTTCTTAACATAATGATATACTAATCACAATGAAATAAACTCAACCACATTTCATGTCATAACAATCAACTAAAACATCACCTTCATTGCCTTATAAAAATTTTGTATTCCTGGATGTATCAAAAATCTAAAATGGTTGTAGGAATGAATAAGTTATTCATGAAACATTCTCTTATGTATATCCAATTCCAGAACCAATAAACCAAACTCCTATCATGTTTAAAGAAGATAGTGGTGTCCCATCAATTGAGTTTTGAACTCATAACTGTGTATTTTTTAACATATGTTTGTGCATACTTTACCATAATTAAAAAACGAGAACAATAGAATCTTAAAATAAAAACACAACATCACCTGGGCCTTCATTTTCTATAGGCATATCATCTAAGATCAACATTAACTACCACACTTCTGAAGCATCTTATTTCAACTGAGCTTATGACATCCTGTGTAACGCACTAGCCACCAAATTTTATTTTCTCAGTGTATACATCATGTCAATTAAAACATCTACACATACACAATCAATTATCTTTATCTCAGATTTAAATCTCATTATGGGAAAAAATGCTTCAATATTTTCTGATATTTGAACATATTGAATTTATCACATAAGATACAGTGTATTTATGTCTTCAGTGCATGGAAAACTATATCTAACTCTATGTAATGGGTTGGGTAATTATTTTCCTGAACTCTCAACAACCTTGAACTATATGCAATAACACTGTCTCCTTATATGATAACATATTCCATCCTAGAACACTAATCATTATAATAGACCTCATACCCCTATCGTCTTTTAGGAAAAACAAAGTTAGGTTCTCTTGTAAGATGAAAATTCATCTATTAAAAATATTTATAGCTTTACATTCTCAACTAAAAATGGAAATTATTGTTTTCAATAATATAATCGGTGATTTTAGTCATGAGAAGTCATGAAAAAAACATTAATAATAACTTGTGAGACCAAGAAGGCTTCGTAACTCAAAGACATTTTTGGTGGTTTCCTAGAGATAATAGCTTCTCTATAATTAGGTTATATTGAAACACCATTTTTATAAATAACATTCCCAATAAAGACAAACTATTATTTCATAATTTCATACTTTTTCAGTTTAGCATACATAAAATGATCTTTAATGAGTATCCAGAATTTTTCCATGTAGTGATTATGCTCGACCCCTGTCAACGAATACACCAATATTTCATAAAAAATCACAAATAATGAATTTATATATCTTTGAAGTTTCAGATTCATCAATTCCATAATGTCTTCTATTTCATTTATTAAATCGAAACACATGAATACATATTCATAGTGGCCATACATGATTTTTAAAGCTGTATTTTGAATATCATCTTTCAAAACATTCAATTGCGGATATCTTGATCGCATGAAAATTTTAGAGAACCAGTAATATAACTTTAAATTATAAAACGTGTTATCAATTAATGGATGTGGATTAATATTTTTTTTTCTGATAACGTTGATAATCTTATGATAATAAACACACAGTATTAGAGTTCCACATACTTTATAAAAAAGACAGGTGCTACCCATGGAGACGTACTTAGATAAATGATACATTTTCTTTCTAACTCCTCCTTCTGCGCTTTCACCTCCCTAAATTATATTGGTAGCATTCTATAAAACAAAATTGAAATAAGAATAGTCCCAAAAAATAGATCAAATGTTAAGATAGCATCCCTTAAGGGTGAAAACCCTGATATTTTCTTGCGAAACGTATCTAGAAATTGATCAACAATTTCTAGAGAAATTATAATCTATATATCTTCCATTAATTCCAAATTCAACACTACCCAATGATATGTGGTCGTTTCGCCTGCTTATGCTAAATTGCACATTGCACCTATCTTTACTGCCCTTTTTCCCTTTCCAAGAGATGCTTGATGTCATATTCAGTTGTAAGACTAACCATTCTGTATAAACAATATATGTGAACCTTTATCATTATCTACCAATACATAGAAAATATTACACCAAATAAATCCTTCTCTAACACCACGAAATCACACGTCTACTAAGAACCACCAATAATTATAGAACATGCTCGATTACAAATGCTCGACATTCCCTTTCAATGATAGAGGATTGATTTTTTGTCAATGTGGGAATCATCTCAAGTTTAAAAATTATAAAAAAAATAGAACGATAGGTAATTAATGAAAAAGTATCAATAGTCCCAAAAAAACACTTGATGAAGGGTAGAATTCAATAGAATCATAACTCTCACCGTAGATGGTTCGACCTTCTCATTAACAATAACATTCTAATAACCATATAAATGTTCACCATTACACTTTTATCCTTATTTACTTTCTTAGATTGGCCTTACTAAAGATTCATGGTGTTCTAAGAATCACCATGGCTATTTATTCACTTTTTATTAGTCTGATTATGTTAGCCTTACACAGTCGAAGCATTCAATTCTTGCGATATTTTAGAAGTGTCTCAAGCACCCGACCTTGGGGAACTATGAAAACAACACTAAAGATGTACCATATTATTTTATTTATTAAATGCTCTAGTTTGGTTCATGCACTCTCTCTCCATGTGGTCGAATGAGCCATATTGGAAGCATCATGGTCGGTACATTAGTTTTGCGAAAAAATTCATTGATCTAGTTATTTGATTTTGTTTCTCAATCCCACCTTATAAATAGGATTACCTATTCCTCTTGCTCCCAGAATTTGTGTTCCCACTATTTCTGGTAGGTATAATCATGATTCTTCCTCACATAGCCACTTAGATTACATGTTCAAAAACGTTCACCTTTATATCATCTTAATATAATACATAACACAAAATATTGAAATCTTCTATAAACATTTCTACCATGGCTCCGATTAGAATAGACATGCCTTTAATGACACACCAGACACAACTTCTCATTAAAAGAACACTAAATTAATGAATTTAGAAACATATTTAGTGAAAATTTATCCTCCACCACTAAATCCCACCTCTGGTGGGAAATATCTTTAAAAATATAATATTTTACTTTGACATTCATCTTTTTCAGAGTGCCAATGAAATAAAATATATGATTCATTAAATCCAGCCACACCTCTATACATTCATATATAAATCTCCCTATAATATGGGTGGACTCTAAAACTATAACTCGATGAAATGATCCACCTTTCATGGCTCATATCTTCAGTTCCCAGTGTTCAAAATATAGAATTGTTGGATGTTACTCTGCACCAGATCTATGTTCACCTGTGGATTTGGTTAAACCACATTATCCACATCATACTATGGTTGGTTTCTACATTTATTACATGGTTCTATTTTCTAAAAAAACATAAAAAATTTAATGTCTCAATATCCAGGTACCGAAATATTATCGTTTCAAATTCTATCGCATACAATATCATAACACCATATTCAAAATTTATCAATTTTTTTTAAAAAACTACTCTTGTTTTTGAAAATCACAACACCTTCAAAATACATCATTCATTCCCTTATCAACGACTTCCACAAGAAATGAAATTTTCTGCATTTTATCTAAAATAAAAATCATACATGAAATCATATGTCTTTAATAAAAATGAGATATAGAATCATAGTGGGAATTAATTCCTCTATAATGTATTTCATTCTAATCAAATTGGATAAACAAATGAAAATGATATTACAGTATCATATATGTGTATTCAATATACTTATGAACACAACACCGTGGTAACTTGATGTTCAACATAAAAAAAGTTTTTCTATGTATCATTATGCTCTATATTTAATTTCCTAATAATAATACCTTGTTATAAGAAAATAATCCAAACAAAAAAAAAATTCAATTCAATTACAATATCAAGAAATCATAATACTACTTGTTCTATTGTGAAAGGACTATGAAGATACCATTTGTAATGACACTCCCATTCTCATTGGATTAAGAATGTAACGAATCCTTACTAATCCCAAAGCACATACCCAAGATGAAAAAGGATGGAAATAAATGATTATTAGTTTTATACACATGTGTTAATGATTTAACCTTTATAATAAATGATTAAACCAACAAATGAAAACCCATAGTAAATATATGATTCATGAAAAAAATAATGAGAACTCTACAAATTCTTTCATACCTAATTGAAAACAAATTGTCTAATAGTGGAAAACAACAATACATAAAACAAAATAGGGGAAGATTACTAATAAACACACCAAAAAAACACATAACTAAATTATACACTGTCATCATGCTCCACCATCACCAATCATCCTAATAACTCATGATGTAGTGCTAATAACTTGTGGTACTCTACCATTTCCCTTGTCTTAGAATATGACATCTAAAAAAGAACCAATGTAAAATAGTTGGGGTGGGAATAAAACTAAATAAGTGTGCCTCAATAACTTCCCTACTCAATAAAATATGATTTTTAATTTATAAATATTTAATTATATCATATAAAACAAAATTATTTCCAAAAATAGTTTATATGATAATATGAACACTTCTCAAAATTGTTTATAACTAAATATAAAGAAAAAACCATGATAACTAATATTCTAGAATGTTAATTTACATGTAACAAAATCAAATAAATATTTAAGCATCTTTTTATATGTTTATCATGGCATAAGATTTTAATTACACATATCAATAATTTGAATAATTCAGGCTTCGTTATGAGAGATCAATACTCGAGCAGTTTCTCATCAATCTACCATGTCGTCACAGGTTAATTAAATCCCATGTGCCATTACAAATTTTTCACTGAGCACATGGTTCTATTTCATCCATGACTCATAATTCCATATGAATATGCACACCATGTTTTCAAAATACCCATTACAATTTCAGCAATTTCATTCATTTCAATAAAAACAATCAGTTTTCTGAAATGTTCCATTTAAAAAATTAATCAAACAAATAATTTCAAAGAAATAAAACCTTTATTAAAATTAAATTAAATTAAATCAACTTCATAAAATTCTATAAAATCCCTCAAATAAAATCTCCATTTTAAAATCATTTACAATATCCAATTTTAAGAATGCCCAATTTTAAATAATTTCATAACTCCCCAAAACATCACAAAATTAGATTACAAATAAATTTCCAACATTTAGTTCATTAATTATATCTCATATAAAATAATAATTTCAATCATTACTAATAGTTTTAGTAGGGAGAGTTTAGAGTGAAGTGACCCACCTCGATCATTTTGATCAAAACTGAAAACCGATGAAGAACGATCAACATTCTAAGTATCGATTCCATGAAACCAGATAATTTCTCCTTCCTATCCTTAAAAAGAATATATATATATAACCATATTTTTCATCAAAAATAATAGATCTACCTAGAGCGGTGTAGATCAATGAATAAAAGATGAAATGATAAATAGATCAATGAATCCATGGAAAAATGATGAAGAACAGACACTTACCACACGAATCATCCTTGAAATAACCAAGGAATTCCTTTTGAACACATCTAGATTGATCAGAGATCCTCAGTTGGACTTTAGAGAAGATATATTTCTTATTAGGGCCATTTATTTCGAAAAAAGAGTAGACATAAGTTCAAAATAAACCAGGTCAAATTTTAAGGATGTTGTTTCTGGTTGCGTAGGGTTTTTTCCCACGGTTTTGGAAAATAGTGTGCAACCCATGAGCCTCCCATTTTTTCCACAAAACACTCTTAAATCACTCCAAAATCTACCTTTTATCTTCCAAAACGTTTTGATGCATCATAATAACATATAAATAGATACAAACAAGAAAATGTGGGCGCTACATTTCCCATCACATCCACAATTCTTCTTATTATTTTATTTTATGTTTGTTTTCATTTATTTTTCCCATCTCAAATATTCAATGTCAGTTCAAACAAACTTCCACTAAACTAGTTTTATTAGGTATAAAAATAATTAATTGGTGCATGTTCAATAACACTTCTATCAATGGAATTACAACAATTTCCCTATCATGGAAAACATTATCTCAACTTCAAACTATCATAAATAGCCATTCAAAAATTATTTTGGTAGAGTATATAATGATTTATAGACTTTTAATGATTAATCACTTCCCAAGATCTTGCCTCCCTAACGGCTATATCTACACTCACGTAGAGTGATTTCACAATTCAACTCTTCTAAGGAGTTTATTTTGTGGTTTCATGGTGAAACAATTATTGAATATGTAGTATAAGGATTTGTATGATATTCTTTCATTATTGGTGGTCCACGAATGAAGGGTCCCTCTAACAAAGATAGTGTGGATAAATATCTCAAGACTCCCTCTATAATTCCATAACCAATATATTATACAGGTATTTCATATTATTCTGGGATTTTTATTTATATGGACATTGGTATATAGCGAATAATCAACATGTGTTAGGAAAATACTTTTATGACATATATTTTCCAAATCCTATAGATCATTGTTTCTTCTTATTGATGGTTTAATTTGCATCCTTTTAGAAATTTCTCTTCATTAACACCATAGTGTATTTATCTTTTAAATACTATATCAAGAGTCAAATATTTTTTAATTATATTACAATAATAACTGGTCATATTGAGGATCAACCATCCTTGGGGAAAATTTGGGAATGATTTCATTC
The DNA here is from genome assembly GCA_963277665.1 of Viscum album. Lineage (NCBI taxonomy): Eukaryota > Viridiplantae > Streptophyta > Magnoliopsida > Santalales > Viscaceae > Viscum > Viscum album. The sequence goes on along the minus strand of OY728152.1, from coordinate 2,077,811,357 downwards.
GTTGATAATATTCTAGGTTTGTGTTAATTCTTCTCATTTGGTTATTATGACTTTTAAGTATATATTACCAATGATACCACTGATTGGTGTTTCTGATATTGGTGATCCATCTTGGTATGTACCCCAATTTACACCAATTACTTGTCCTATTAAGATATATTTCACCAATGTTTAATAGGAAGGATTTGCATTGGTTGATATTTCACCTAAGTCAATGAATTTTGAATATGATCTAGATCCTTTTTTAGGATTTTTTCATATAATATTTTTTAATGACAAGACCCATTCTCATAAATTTCATTCAGATCAATCAACATCATCCTCCCAAATTCTAGTACCTCAAGTGAGTTTGGATATTCCCCATATAGAAGACTTAAGGTGAATTTTTCTAACCCATACATGAACATGGGTTTTTAAATAAGGTTGTTATATAGATCCTTGATAGTGGGTATATTTAAACTTTATATTCATTTAATTAGTCATTTATATAAATAACATCTAGTATTAAGACCACATATAGATTCATCTCCTAAGATTCATGGAATTTTGAAGCACTTCTCTACCGAATCTATTGAATTAATGTATATTAAAAGTGAATAAGACATCATATGTTCTCCCCCGTAAGGCTATCAGTGTATATATAAGAGTAAATCATCTATTTAAGTGGACATGGATACTCAATCAGAATCTTGTTCCAAGTGTAAATATAGTGTTCACTCTTTCTCTAATTCTAATGAAAAAACATCCAATACCATCAATGCAATTTTTATTGATTTAAATAATAATTTGGAATTATAGAACACCTGATTCATAAGAAATGTCTGATTTCCTACATATAAAGTTCTTATATAATAAATATGCAATCTTCATAGTCATTAAAAAAATTCATAAACAAAAAATGAAAACAAAAATTCATCAACATTTTTTTAGAATCTATCATGTATGCAAACCTGAAGAAAAACCATGTTCGATTATTCTAAAAAATTATCTACAAATATAAATCACCAATTAATCCACTCATCATTCCATAAAAGAATAGAAATCTTGTAGTTGGGTTGTTATTTTAGTTCTATTATCAATTTTGAGGATAATAAATGTGAAAATAGTTAGTCTTGGAAGCAAATAGAAGACATTAAGTCTTTCATATCAGGAAATAACTTGTTAGATCTCATATTTTTTATTGATAAATATACATAGTGTATGAGTATATGGAGGATTGAAGGATTTGGTGAAGATTGGATAAAATCTAATTCAATATTCATTGTATATCCTCAATCCCCAACTCTTCCATTTCACATAGGGTCATGGATTTTTCAAACAACTCTCATATTCTCATTAATCCTCACATTACGACAAAAGGTAGAAATATTTTCATTTATTAAAATAAAAACCTAAGTAATTGATTTATTTTAAGAGATTTAGGAATCTTGGGGTATCCCATCATTTTTCAACTCCTTATATAATTTAAAAAAGACTAATTCACACTGAAATTAAAATCATGGAATGGGGAGATTATCCCCTAAAAATTAAATCTATTATAGAGGATCTAAATTACCTAATATAATTGTTAGATATCACTTTCTAAGAGAGATAATAATAAAAAAATTCATTATATTATTATAAAAGATAATTATATCATCAAACATGAATATAGAGTGAGGGAAAATTAGGATAAGAACATAGTAATTTTATATATAGAATGATATCAAAAATAATTTATTTTCACACAATAATTAATGAATTCATGTTTATGGGGTACACCATTTTCAAACATGATGATTAATCCTTCAACTATGATATAATGGTGTGTAAACCATATGATGTATCGTTAATTCATAATATTCATTTTGTATGATGGTTTGGGACATGTGGGGGGAACTACAATGATGTTGAATGGGAAAAAAAATTTCATATTATCATTCATTTTGGTGTATAGATTTAGATAAATGACACTATTGGATTATCTCACCCCAAAAAATGAAAAAAAGAATAATATAAGTATAATTTATCTTCATAGTTCAGAATGTACAAGTTATTTCCCATGATCCTTATACACGATTTATTGGGAATAAATCAAAATTGTATTAATATTTGTAGTCATTGACCACATTATAGGTGGTCGTCTCCCTCTTAAAAGACATGCTATAACATCGGGGCTCATATCCAATGTGAATAAAAAGATCTCTTATCATATGTATTAACCTATTAGTCATTTTAATTTACCATAAATACTTAATTCATAATATCATGATTAATATTTTTTAAAATATTCATCCCTCTCTAGTTTTGCAGGAGAAATAAATATTAATTTAGTGAAGGAGTGTACAAAATTCACAAGGCCTAATATAAGAGATGATGATGGATTTAGATTTGTTGATAGATGGCAGAAACATCATTATAAATATCAATATAGAAAATCAATATTATAGGATTAAATGGAATATTAATTTATAGTTTTTAAGATGATGTGTATTTTTTGGTTGGATGTGAGACATGTTTCTCAGGAAAGTAATCTTCATGAATTTTGGTTGAGATAATAAGAATTTCGATCAATTTCATCATGTCTACTATAAAAAATCAATAATGTTACATTATATACCATAATACCTCTAAACCATGTCAATATATACCTAGTAGAAACCTCAATAAGGCCATTTCTAATGGTGTGATTGTTCCTCTAAAATTATAAAATTGGAACAAAGGTATATCTCATCCATTTTTAATAGGAAACATGCTATTTTTTTAATGTTTGGTGCTGACTCCCCATTTATTATTAATGAAAATCAAAGACCACTTTTAACATTGAATAGGGATACCAATTACATATCCTGAAGGCCTGGTGGGCATTTATCCCATTACATGGCTCGTAGGCCAAAATAATTGGCACAAAGCCCTTTTGTGAATAGTACTACTACAATACCCACTTGTAATAGTACCGCATAGTACTCTCCGCAACTATAGTGCCCTGGTGCTGCTATAGTAACCTGACGCCGCTATAGTGCCTAAGCCGTAAATGTTCACATCATTGTTACAGTTCCTCCACTTCTACAGTGCACTACAGTACCTTGCCCCAAATAATTTTTGAACCCCCATCATTCATATAGGAATATCGTGTTCTTACCACTATTCTAACAGGATCTCTTATAAAATTCATGGAATAACATATATAAACTACTTAGGAATCAGTTTCAATCTCAATGAAATATGGTGGTATTTTCCAAACGGATATCTTATAATGCAATATGTGTGATATTCACTATCAATTGTACATGTACTCATTAACTATGTCAATGGTATATTGTAAGTAATCATATGAGAAATTTATAATATGAAAATATATTATTTATATTTCATAAAATGAATGTTATCAATTGTGTTCTCAAGTTTTTTCCTGCTCAGATATCTTGCATTTTTAAACATTGAACAAATACTACTAGAATAATAAAAAACATTACATGATTAATCTTATAGAAACTAAAATATGATGTATCCTACAACTGGGGATAATGTCCCCAAAGGGATACATGACTTCCCAAATAAATATACAAATATACGTACATATATATCATTTTAATTGAAAACAATTCAAAACACATGTTTTAAATTTGAAACACAATTTTTTAAATAATAGAAGATGAGAACCATGATCCCACCAAAATTATAACATATTTTTGGAGAAGAAATCATCAAATATCAGAGAAACTTCATTACAATAAATTATAAATAATCAAAATAATATTTTGTTAAGTAAACCCATCAAATTCCATCAATTTAAAAATTCAAACAAAAAATCGCTTAAATCCATGAAACATAAAAAAAGAAATATAAGTTAAAATAATTTATTAAATAAGGATTTAATGAGAAATATATTCATTTCCTTTTCTAACATGAATATTGTACATTGATTTTACATTAAATTTCATAATGATGGATGTTAATGAAAAAAACTATTTTAATGGAATCCGTGGTATTCTAAATTTGTAAAATAATTTAGTTATTCACAAGTCTCAATAATCAAGAACTTTTATTGGGAAAATGGATTTATATATCTCAAAAATTAAATGTGTTTTCATGAAAAATAAACCAAATTATAAAACGTATAAGAATAAAAAAATATTCTTGTCACCATTGGTGAAAATCACCCAATTAGTCCAGAAAATGGGATTCATAAGACATATACATAAAAAATAACATTATGAAAATCTCTCATTATAAGGGTTTTCCACCCTTACCAAATAAATTAGTAATAGGATGAATGAAGTAAATATTGGGAGAGATTAAATTGAATTTGGGAAATAAGGGTTTAAACTTGATGTACTCACTCGAAAAATTAAGGAGCTTTATATCTATGGGAATGGAAGGGTAACATGTGTAAGCACAATCAACAAGCGAAGATGAGTGAATGAGAGGAATGAAACTATCAAACTGAGGTTCAATTATTTGAGGTAATGTATTTAATTTCAAAAAATTAATAACTCGGGTTGGCTATGTGGTTTGGATAGACAATCACAAAACATTTCATCAATTGTGAAACAATTACTAAATTAAACGAGGAAATTCATCATAATATTACCACAATTTTTAAAAATATCTATCATCATCCATTCATAAGGGCCATATACCTATGGATATGTTTGTATAGCTTTTCTAAGGATGCATAGGGTTTACCTAACCAAGACACACAAAGCCTTGAAAATTCATAAATCTGTACATTCTATGATATCACCACTCATGGATCCACTATAACTTTATAAAATTACCCACTATTTAAATAAAAATATTCATAAATTATAATTCAATTTTAATTAAAGGGGAATCATCTTTTGAAAGCTCATAATGTGACCAAACCAAGCTAGTACCAAGGACAATAATGGATTAGAGGTCCATAACCACACCCCAACGCATCCAAGAGGAAAATATCTATCATCTAATATCTAGAATATCACATCTTTATATCAATTAAATCTTATATCCTTAATAAATTTTTGTAAAAAAACACCACAACCAAATTGGGGTAGGAAGTTGTGTGTTTATCATCCCATGATTTATTTCACCCAGTGTAAAAAAACCCACATCTTTTGAGATCATTCCACTATTAACTCGTGGAACACTCCTTAAAAAATGCAAATAATTATAGCTTATTGAAAAATCATGATGTGGAATAAATTTGATTGGATTAAAAGACATTACCTCAAAAAAAGATAGAAAATACATAGAAATCCACCCATATATTTAGGGGATCAATGTGGGGGACAAGAATAGACGATCTAACTTAATACCCCCTATGTCCTATTTCCCTAATAAACTATTTTGATGTGGATTAACCCCAGTTGAGAAGGATGAACATATATTGAAACTTTTATTCATAGGATAATATAATGTATTTAATTTTAGAACACTACATCATTATCGATGTCTACCCCTTCATTACAACATAGTGCTGGTGAATCATTTAAAATTAGTATACCCACATGTTCTTTAAATTCATTAATTTTTACATTTGTTAATTATTTGATATATTAAACCATAGTTCCTTATAAAAAGGGAACACAATTTATTATAAATTATTACTAAAAAAAAAATTTAAATACATGATCACCTTATTTATCCCCTCCAACGGTTCCAACGATGTTATAATATATATTTTGGGACTATTATCATATCAATTGGTATTGAATCATAGTGACAGTGACTTGTATTTCAAATTTTCAAAGGACTATTTGATAATTTATTTCATATGTATTTGTATTTGAATCCACCTATTTTTTATGATAAAATCAATAAATATCAAATGTTTAAGATTTTTTATTACATACATGATTATGTAAATGATTTAACAAAATTAACTACATATCAATATAATTTTAGAATAAATGAGTATGGTGTCTCTAATGGAAATTACATGATGATAATGGACAATATTTCAACAAATGGTTATATTTTTGTACACTTTATTGAAATAAATTTTTTTTGATATTGGGAATGTTTAAAAAAGATCAATTAATAATTCATGTTAAAGGAATAATTTTTGGCTTCATATATAAGTGAATATGGAAAATCATATGATAAAACTTTTGAAGACAAAAAATTCCTTATATCAAAATTTATAAATAATTAGAGGAATAAAAATAAAATGAAACAAATTTCAATGATCTGTGAACTAAAATATAGGTCAAAATAATTAATTTTTTTATTATACATAAATTTAACTCTCTACCAAAAATATCTTGAAAATATGGTATTTTAGATACTCCCTCCATGAATGAAATTGATAATGTGATTCTTAAAGATGTAGTGAAAACAACAATGAGTTGTTAATCTAACGAAAATTGATTGAATATTTGATAGTTGTTTCTATAATTATAAATATATGTTTAATATATAAAATAATAATAGAATATTATATTAGACATACTATATGATTTATATAATATAATTAATGGATGAAATTATATGAATTTATGATGAATGGATACACTGAATAAATGTTAATATGAATGAGTAACATTATATTTTACTCTCGTGTTCCCATTAATTGAAAAAAAACCTCTATTTAGAAAAGTAAATCATATTTTAGGTAATTTGACACTGGGTATACTCAATGATATGGTAAAATTTGAAGAAAATTTATTATTAAAAAATGGAGAAATGGTTCCCTATTATAGGATACATTTTTTAATAAAATGGAAGTCAATGAGAAATTTAATGAACCGAATTAGAAAGATTATCATGGACCCAATTATGATTACCGCATATAACATCAATAAGATTGTATATAGACATGAAAATATGAGAACAATTAATAGTATATCATTTATTATAATTTCTAAATGGAGAAATTCACAGTGAATTGATATAATTATGTGTTAATATTATAGGTTTATAATACAAAAAGTAGACGTTTTATTGAAGATGTGTAGCTATAAAAAGAAAAAAGACATTCAAAAGTATCTCGTCTAGAAAAATAACAAATGGGGCATTATTCCGTTGAAAGATGAAATTTTTTGAGAGACATGTCATTATAGAAATTCATTATGATAAGTTGAATTTTGAAGGATCAATGAGAAAAAATAGTGTTTCTATAACATATGTATGTTGATTGTATAAGGATGAATAATCTATTATACTGAAGATTCATCAAATTAAAGGATAACAAATATGAATCAAAAGGGTGTGCACTTATTTATCATATAGAAATTATTTATGTAAACAATCATGGATAAAAATAAATTAAAATGAAAAAAAATTGGTATTTTCCATGAGAAGTTGAAGAAATCATGAGTAAAAATATAATAAAAGATAAAAAATATGAGTTATTATTAATAGTACAGAATGAAGTGAAAGGAGAATCATGACATAATGGGTTTATGAATTTTTCTAAATTGCAGAATTTATTATGGTAGAAATTAATTTATTTTAGCAAGATAAGTAATCTATAAGATTCAGTCATGAAAAAAGAAAAGATTATATGTTCATAGGGGGGATAAACTAAAAAATAAACAATGATGAAAAATAAAATAATAATTGTGAAAAATATAAATTTAATATGCAAAAAAATGTATACATAGGTTTTTTTAATGGAAATATATAAAATAAATCATAATACTAGAATTTAGATAGACTTATAAAACATTAGATGGATTGTCCTTACCAAACACAATCTTGTACCTGATAATTTACAAGACATGGCCCTCTTCATGTCATATGTTTTTTAAAATAATATTAATTTTGTTAATGTGATATTTTATTAAGTGGGGATATTATCCATGGGGTGAACAAATTGGAAATAATTAATAATATGGACTTGGATAGAATGTATTATAACATATATGTGGAAAATATATACTGAATAATTTTTATCGAAAATGAACAGATAAAAATATTCACATATTAATCTATATAAATTATGTGGCACAAATCATCATTACTTGTAGAATCCACCTAAATAATATTCTTTTGAATAATATATATAATTAATGATGTGTGAATTAATATTAGATAAGGAAACAATATCATTAATGGATGAAGTCATGAATTTTATTTTCCCATATTTTATTATTATTATTTAGATAGATCATTATACAAATGAGTATTGAATCTCTGGTTGAATGTAATTCTAATTATGTATTTATAAATTGTTATTATTCATTAGTTTTTGATGGATAAATTCCTATAAATCATTCTTTATTTAGATAATCGTGAACAATTTTGAATGAAATAAAACTCATTAAATAAGTGGTGTTTTTACAATATTATGGTTTCATGTTTATATTCTACTAATTTTTTGGATGTTTAAATTGTGATATTTAGGGAGTTATTATTTATAAAATAATTTTTAATATTATTATTTCTAATGGAATTAAGTGATATCAATTAATAACAAATATAAAGTAAATTTTTTTCTTGTTTTATACTATATGTTTCAACTCGACAAGATTAAGATGATTTATTGAAGAATAATTTCAATGATGTAGGTTCAGAATTTTTTTTGAATACTCCGGAAAACTATTATGGGTCATAGATGGATATTTTTATAGAGTTTAGAATTTACAAATCGTGTGAATGAATAATATATTGAACTATAAATCATTGTTTGTCTTAGAGGAGGTATTTTCACTAAATGTCAGGTAATATGGTGAAAATTTATCTATAATAATAGATGATATCATACATAAGGATATGGTGAATAGATTTTGTTTTAATGGTTATAATAAAATAACATGCGGGAGATGGTGGCAACATAATGATTAGATTGCCCTATATTTTTTTATCGACCATGAGATATTATTTTTTATTAAAATAATAAAGAATATGATCATGGAAAATGGATTTTAAAATGAAGAAGATAGAGATCATACAAGAAATATTATAGAACAATGCCTTTTTATGAAATTAGAACCTTTCATGAAAAGGGATAAGGGGTGAATGAGTAGATGCATGGAATTGATTTATAGAGGATAAAAGGATTAAGATTCATCAAATTTAATCATAGATATTAATGAGATAATATATTCATGTAATAGATTTTAAAATAGATGATTTACATAGGTGAAATGAACTATATATAGATTTGATAAATTAATGTTAAACAATGATAGATCAATATTTAGAAAGTATTCTTATGTTAAATAGACAGTGACTGAATATATAGTCAGGATGAATTAAATTAATATTTTACTAAAAGATGATTTATTTGATAACGATGAACATGTGTTGTATTTAAATAGGAATTAAAGTTATAAATTATTCATTTCTTTAAAATATTTAAAAAAACTAAAATTAGGGGGTTTGGGAAATTTTCAATAGAAAAACTAAATAACTAATCCAAAGTACATGATTTTTTTAAAAAGGATGTTCTATTGAGGAAAATATTAATGGGATATTATTGAAAGGATACATAAATTATTATTGAAATCAATGATATAAAATGGTAAATAAATTTACTATTATACTATGCTGAGGAAACCCATGATTATAATAATCCACCAACCATTTATAAAAAATTTATATAGAACCAAATCATGACATGAAAATCATTTACTCATGATATATATATTTTTATGGAATAATAGATTCCAAATACTACTATGATATAATTATTTATAATGATCAAGTCCCTATTTTTATATAATAAAAAAACAAAATATATACACTTTAAATATTAAACTAACGGGTTATTAAAATAAACAATTTCATTCAATCTAATGAAAAATGTATTCAAATAAAAATTAATGACAATATTTTAATCCACATAATATATAAAAATAGTATAGAATTTTCCATAACTACCCCTATATGTGTGTCACTCTCTCATATTTTCTATCCAAAACACAACTCTCTATGGGGAGGGTAATGTGGCTTGGATTGATATATGTCATTACTTTAGACCTCCTATTAAGGATAGAGAGATCTAGAAAATATATGGATTTGTAAGGATCTATTTTCCACTCTATAATGAAAAATGTGTCCACATGGATAAACAATCTATATGACGTACCAAATGTTGTATTTTATAGTAAAATAGCGAGGTGATTATAGAATAATGGTTTTCTAATTCCATATGGAACTGATATTTGGTAATTGTTCGGTCTTTTTAAAAATAAATAAAACTAAAAAAAATTACATTTTTGGATAATTTACCCACTAAATTATGTGGAAATTAGATGTCTACACTGGAAATACAATCAATATTATTAACATTACACATGACATTGAATAAAAATGGATTTATTTAAATATTAAAAATTTTGGGTATCGAAATGGATGATATAGGAAATGATATATTATAAATACATATATCCCACATATCATGTGAAATATAATGTAATACACCATTATTACATTAACTTTTTTAGAAAATTCAATTGGATTATTTTGAGACTATGCTCTAACACGAAACATTATTATGAGTCCTAGAGAGGTCGTAATGTATTTTTGATATATTTTTTAGGTTCATTAAATAACCATGTGAGTGGATTTTTCTATTTTTTAAATCAGTGCCTAGATCAAAAATCTGAGGGCATTGTTGAATTTAGAGCATCAGGATTCGCCTAAAAAATGCCTAACAATTGTCGGCACATCAAAACAATGGAATGTTGATTTTGACAGTAAATATTATTATTATGTATTAATTATTTTATTTTTATATCCTTATATCTCCCAAATGGTATCTTGGATTGGAAATATAAGAGTACCAATGAGATTGTGAGGACGTATTTCCCTTATGAAGAGCGTAACCTATTAGCATGAATGATCTCATTCTTCATCCACTGACAATCCTATCTGAGGTAGGGGTTTTATTTTATGTGAATTTTTTAATTTCCCCGTTATTTTTTAAAATGGAAAACATGGGTTAACTCACTATCAAGTTAACCCATGGATTGATAATTCTTGCGGGACTGTTAATGTTGCAGGATAAAATGGGGACATATTTTTCTGTGATTATCCAACCGTATTTCATGGTTCCCCATGATCATGAATTCAAAAATTCATCTTGGTCAACACGAACAAACACATAGATCATTCATTGGGAGTTTCATAGTCAGAATTTGTCCCATCCATTCACTTTATTTATTCCCACTCATTGTGATGAAACAGCAACAGTTCGTTAGACGAGGAGAAACTAGGCGGATGGGCCACAACCAGGTAGGCCACAAAACCAGTGCGAGGCCCTAGTTAAGGTAGGAGTTCGTCTTAGTGATATGGGATGTCGACAAAAAGGCATGCGTCTTGTGGCAGGTAGACACGACCACCCGACCGCCTTAGAAGCAGCTCAGAGATCATGGACCAAGATGCAGAGTTGGACCCACGTCAAAGCCTTGGGCCACCCTAGGGAAACTTTTCCACATAAGGGGAACCGTGTAGGAGGGAGGCATCGCTAGGGAGACGCATTGGGGGACCAGACTATGAATGGTGGATAGAAATTAGTCCCCACAAGACAACATGTGGATATGGGTCGGCTCTACATCAGCCAGCGGCGTGCCACACAAACCAGATTCCCAATAGGCATCCATGCAGCGGGCGAACCATCCCACCATGTAGGTTGGGATGGTAGCATGAACAAGACTGATTGGTGGCATGGGCTCTTGAAGATCAGGCCCATCAGTGCGGGATGGGCCTACGAGAAAAGTTGGTCTATTGGGAAGCTCAAGTTTTGAATGAACCGGCCCACTAGTTGTTGGTCGGGCAGGATGAAAAAAAGATGTTGGGCGACCTGACGGGCAAGAGCAATAGACGAACCTAGTGGGGTCTAGCAAGGCCCAATGGGCCCCGTCCATTGGTAAGAATAGATTTGGAAATCCAATCCCCTAGTAGGTTGGGTTGGGTCATGGGGACCCCTCAACCGGGTTGGTCATGATGGTCCTACCATATCAGACCAGGCCTGGACACAACATACCCTTTTTTATATAAACACAAATATCTTTCAGACCGGGCTTTTGATTGATATACTGTCTGCAATTTTGAGACCCTTGATAAGAGATAGTCCATTGGGAATACGCTAAGTGATATTTAATGGTAGTTGAGATGTGACCAATGGTATGCAGATTAGATTCTTCTGGAATCTTGCACGCTATGAGAATGAATCTTATATATGGTTGTAACACTATGGATATGATGACTGATACTTAGTGATATACCTCGACAAGAGACATGGGGGATGTAGTGATCGAGATAGCTTATATAGTATTAGGTCTTAGTGATGCAGCTTTCCCAAATAATAGCAGTTCGATGTGATCCAGCTGGCCCAAAAACGAGTGGGTCTATGTGATCCAGATGAACCTAGGATGAGGGAGTTTATGTAATCAAAATGGACCTGAGATGATTGTGTCCATGTTATCCATCTCACCTAGAGACAAGAAGGTCTATGTGATCTAGCTTTTCAAGAGACAAGAGGGACTAAGATATCAAGCTGGCCCAAGAGTTGAGCGGGTCTCAGGGATCTCACTGGCCCATGTGATGAGATGGCCAAGATCATAAATCCCTCATTATTACAAATTTTCATATTTATGAATAATAATTATACTACCTATAATATGAGTTATACTTAGTGAGTGGTGTTTTTCATCGTGATCATGCTTTGTGGGTTTTCTTTGTTGTTATGCATTGTGACCATTCCTTTTTGAATGGGTTCCCTATTGAGTATTATGTCACACACTCCTAAACGGGCTTATCCCACACATGTCGTTTCATTTAAAGATGACCAATGCCATGAAGGGTGAATTAGTAGACTAGGACCACGTAGATCCTAGTGATATCAGGAATGTGGGGAATACTTCTACAACATTTGGAATCTACTCTACTCTTACCCATCCAATGGGGGTTTTCAGCGGATAGTTTATCATTGATCATATACTCACATTGTATTGTAGCTATATTTTTCTAGGGGTGTATTCTTACCTATTCATATTCTATTTGTATTATACTCACAATTTTTGTCTTGTAAGAGTTGTGGTTACATAGTGATTACCTTTCTAAAGTTTTTTTTTAATCAATGTGTTTTCATGATTAATGGGAAATACCTTACATTTTTGGGATATTCCTATTCGGTGCTTGTCTCCAACACTTGGCCTTTCAAATACTAGCTTGGGGTAGTAACGACATCATCCCTGGGGGACTGGTCATGAATATGGGGTATCTGTGGAGGTTGGTTTTACTAGAAGAACTAAGAGTCATTAAATATTGATGGGGTAGTAGTGGTAAGTTATTGGATATTAGCTATCATTCTAGGGATTCGAGTGTTGGTGTGCCTGCCCTCATATCTATACTCATAGACCCTGAATTATTTTTTTCAACTCGGTACATGAAAATATAGATTTAATGATTCTTTGATTGTTTTCTCAAGAACCCTTTGAGTTAGAGTCAACTCACCATGAATAATATATTAATTGTGGTTCACCTTGATCTCATTTAAGATTCCCCCACACATACAGTCGGCCAGAATATGAGCGTGGGACCATGAGGATAGTCCAAAAAGTAATGGAGATTCTATATAGTGACTATTTTCGGTGGTGGAACCTTTGGATGGTTTTAGAGTGATACCACCACATGTCGGTTAGTAGTCACTACTGACGCAACTAGTAGAGGACGCATGTAGGCTTAGTGACTTGCTTGATTTCTAGAAATAGATACCTCCTATGTTCTTGGGATATATAGATCCTTAGGTTGCTGAGGAATTTCTTGGAGGTAGGTACATGGGTCTAACACTTAGTGAGGATGCCACATAACTAGATAGAGATTCTAGCAGTGGGTCTTCTGTAGCAATCGACAAGGAGATGGTTGAGTTTGGTCATCTATACTCATGAGAAGGAGACCTTTACATGGTCTGACATAGAGTGATTTTTCATCAAGGATTTCTTACCTTTGGATTTGATATTTTTGTGCATATAGGAGAAACAAGACTTATAATAGGGCATCCTAATAGTGTATGTGTACTCAGTGAGGGTTACATACCTCTCACATTACTCTACAGATATGGTTTGAGACCATTTATTTAGGTCATTTACCTTTTATTAGGGAATCCAATGGGAGAACAAGGCCCTGATGATTTCCCTCATCATCCCTTCATAGGCTAGAGTGTTAGAGATATATCTTCTGTAAAGAGATTCCTCACATTGATGGCACTTACAGTGGGAGCAGTCATTGGGTGACATGTGGCCTAGTCAACCATGGATTTTAGTCGACATATGAAGAAAGGATCCAAGAGGGCCAGACCACATGGATGATGACCCTAGGACTCAATGTTGGTGATACGAGGTCACCGGGGAATCATGAGTTAGCATAAGAGAAAGGTGTGCTACTATTGCGGCGGGCATTGCCAAATGGCTTAAGATAGCCCAGCCCGCCACATAGATGATGAATGGATGGTCGATGGTCCGTTGAGGTAGTGTAATAGGTTTGATCAAGGTGGTATGTAGGTTAGAAAATAGGGTAGGGGAGTGGGAACAGTTGAAGGCAGTGGATGGAGGTTTGAGGTTCAACCACCACCACCCCTTGGAGCTCTACTATAGGCTCTGAGAGCCGACTATCACGGGTGAGGCCAACTTCCAGAAATGGAGGCCTACTTCCACGGTGGTCCTGATATTATTACAAAAACTACATTTTCCATATCAACATTTAATTTAGTTCGTCCAATCATAGGTTCCAGTCACTCCTTCCTTTTCATTTCCCTTGTTCAAATGCTGGAGATTCAAGTGGAGCCATTTGCTCGACCCTTATGGTTAGAGACTCCTACGGGAGGGGATTCAATGATTAGACATAGGTTCCTCTTGTGTGATCCTACTCATGGATACTAAATATTTGGTTGGGATCCTTTAAAGAAGTTTTCAGGACTTACGAATTCATCTTGGTTATGGACTGGTTATCAACAGTCCATGCTCTAATTAACTATTTTAGGCTCAGAATTTGGTACTCCTACGATGATTAGAAAAAGTTTTCCTTCCATAGTGAAAAGGAAAATGGAAGAACAAAGGATGTACTTACACAAAGAATGTTGTATCTAATCACTCATCAGTTGGCTAGAATGAACCTATGTGCAGTAGATGCAATTATTCCATAGTTTCCTACTATGGTCGATGAGTATGAGGATATCTTTCAAGAGGATGTTCTCAGAAATCCTATTCAAAGATAGGTAGAATTATGCATTGATTTGTACCATGTGAAGTCACTTATATACACACCTGTATATCGAATGGCTCACACAAAGCTCCGGGAGCTGAGGGTAGAGTGGTAGGACATGCAGATGATGGGGATAAGAAGGCCTAGCACTTCACCATGAGAAAACCTAGTGTTCATTGTCAAGAATGTAGAAAGAATCTTGAGGTTATGTGTGGACTTCTAGCACCTTAACAAGGTGACCATGAATAAATGTATCCTATATAGAGTATTTCTAACCAGTTCGATCAGCTGAAGGGTGTAATATGGTTATACAAAATAGACATCTTACTAGGCTATCACCAGCTTCAATTATGAGATGTGTACATCTCAAACATGGATTTTAGATGTTTCTATAACCACTAAAAGTACATCTTTATGCCTTCTAGTGTGATGAAATACCAAATAAAGATCATGGGACTCATGAACAAGATCTTTCAGCCATATTTATAGAGGTTTTCAGTTCCCTTAATTGATGAAATTTTAGTGTATTTTGTTTCATAGGAGGAGAATTTTATACACCTGAGTATGGTTCTAGACACACTCTGATAGCACCAGCTTTACAGAATTCTCCCAGAGTGTGATTTTAGGATGAAAACAGTCCACTATCTAGGACATGTCATCTCAGAGGCTGGAGTTTTGGTTTATCTAGTGAAGTCTAAGGTAGTACATTCAGGGGAACCACCTCAGAGTGGTTCCGTTGTGAGGATTTTACCATAGAGGGATGTGTACTATCAGATGATTTTACTTTAATTATCCAAAGTAGCTTCACAAATGCTGACCATAAAAAAGAAAAGAATCTACTTCACGTGAAGAGATGTATTGTAGCAGATAATTCTGATTCTAAGGAAGAGCATGGAGAGTTATCATATATTGGGGTTTTTAGAGGAGGGCGCCGACTATGTGGTGTACAGTGAAGAATCCGGAACCACGCTTATTTTTGTCATGGTGTAAGGGAAAGCAGTATTTGTTTATGGCACACAAAAATTGAGACAACATGAGAAGAACTTTTCATCTAATGAACATTTTTTTTGCAGGGGTAATCATCACAATGAAGATATGGATACACTACCTTATGTGTGAATAATTCATCATCTACTCTGAACACAAGTGACTCTAGAATATCTCTTATAAAAAGGATGTGGATATGAGACATCGATGTTCAACAGAGTACCTCCAAGACATTAACATCGAGTTAGTTTATACTTCTGGGATGGGGAACATGGTGGAAGATCCACATAGTAGAATATAGAGTCCATATCTATTGAATGAGGCATCAAAAAATGGAGTCACTTATGATATTCATTGTCGATTGAGATGAGGTAGCTTATCCTCAGTATATGGTAGTTCCCCTCCACTCATACATCATTTCAGGGAGGAACAACTTATATATTCTAAATAAGAGACTACACATGCCCAGATGTCCTCAGGAGAAGCTCCTAATGGATTTTAAATAGTTGGAAAGCATGTAATCCTTTTTAGAGGACACACGGTAGGACCAAGGGAATTATAGAGGGAGGTGTTGAGGGAGATCTATAAATCCCCTTTGGTGGTACATATATGTGTAGAAATGATTAACCAGGACATCCAAAGTTAGTACAAGTTGTTGGGAATAATAAAGGAAGAAGCATAGTTTGTCCTGAGACACCTCACATGTCATCCATTGAAGGCTGAGTAGAAGGTTCTGTTATATTTGTCACAACCCCTAGAGGTACCACAGTGGAAGTGAGATGGACTATTGAAGGACTTTCTGATGGGCTTACCACATACACCCAGGGGGCATGATATAATTTGGGTGATATAATAAAGACTCACCAAGTCGGCCCACATCCTGACCATTTGTGAGCAGGGTTCATTATTATTATTGGGATGCCTCAATGTGTAGAATATAGTCCAACACCATTGATTACCATCTACCTTAGTGTTAGATCATGATTCACTCATTACATCCCAGTTGTGGAAGGGATTGTCGGAGGCTTTTTTGACTCAACTGCACTTGAACCAAACCCCTCACCCAAAGACTGATGTTCAGATGGAGAAGACCATAAGAACCATTAAGGATATTCTACGTTCTTATGTCCTTCATTTTGGTTGATCTTGAGAGGACAACATACTACTATTAGAGTTTGAATAAAACAAAAAATACCACTCCACCATTGGTATGGAACCATTAGAGTCACTAAACATATGACTATTTAGGTTATAATTGTACTGGCGAGACCCATTAGAGTTAGAACACATGGGACAAGATGTGGTACATGATATAATTAAGATGGATCTTGTCTTCCATGAGCTGATGAAGACTCCATAAATCTAAAAGAAGTATTTAGATGATAGGCTACATAGGATATTGTAGTTCGAGGAGTGGGAACATAATCATATAAGTCCCACCTCATGGAGGGATAAATAGATTTTCCGAGGGAGGAAAGTTATCTCAGAGGTTTATCAGATCATTACTAATATTGAAAAGAGTGGGAGAGGTGGCGTACCACTATTCTCTACTGCCGCAATTATAGATTGTGAAATATGTGTTCCATGTATCCCAGCTGAGGAGATAAGTGATTGAACCTTATCATGTCATTGACCATGGGGATTTGGAAATTAACATCATGGTGACATTTGTGGAGTAATCAGTGTAGATAGAGGATATACAAAATGGGATCTTTTGGGGGTGGTTGATACCTCTGGTGCATGATTTTTAGTAGCAGGGGAATCATTAGAAGAGCATGTGGGGGTGGAGGGATCAGATTGGTTCCAAGAACCCCCATTTATTTTGTATCCTTGTTTTGGATTATGAGAACATACATCCCAAAGAGGGTGGAGGAGTAATGTTATACCCCAAAATTCAATGATTTTTTTATATAAAATAAATATCATTATTTTTAGACTAGAATACAAGGTGGCATGTAATTCTATGTCACTGAGTGGGTGGACATATATTTAAAATATTTTTATGGATAAATAAATAAATTTACGAGTGGTGTTTTCTAACATTTAAAACACAACCTAGATAAAAAAAATTAAGGAACCATTGAACTCTTAGAATCAGGAATCTCCTAGATAGGGCCAAACATTAGCTGGATTTGGAATACAATCGAAAGTAGTTTTTTGATATAAAATATATAATTATGTAATGATTAGTTTATTTTAATATCCTTATAACTCTGAAATGGTATCATGGATTACAAATTCATGAATACCATTGAGATCGTGAGGGCATGTTTTCGTTAAATGGAGTTTAACCTCTAATTACCCGGGATGAGGGTAAATGTTTATTTTATGACTTTTCAAAATAAAAATAAAATAACATAAAAAGATAATTTAATTTTTTTTCATTTATTAAACGTGGAATGTCAGCACTATGGTGTAATGATGTGACAATGATGAATTTTGTTAATGAGACTCATTGATTAGTTAGCATAATGATGCTACAATGCAGCATAATAGAAATGCCGATTCATGTTCATAAATTATTTTCCTAATCTGAAATGCAATATTATTGGAGCATTCCAAGAATTTCCATGACGCTTTGGAGGGTGACGAAGATGAATGAAAAATTCCCCTTCTGTCACAATTCAGGATATTTCTAGAGGCAATGGAATCCGGATCAAGAATAAAGAACAGAGGCACTTGATCTCAATCTTCCTCAACAATTAATTCAATCCCAGTTATGGGTTTTATTTTAAGTAAATTTTTTTATTTTCCCCTTTCTTTCTTTTAAATAATGTATGCAGATTATGTCACACACAAATTAACTCATGGATCAATCGTTCGTGTGGGATGGTTTTTAATGTGCGATAAAAAGGGAATATATTTTCCTGAGAATATTCCATCTTATTTCTTAGTTCTTCAATATATATATAATAAGAACACATCCAGGTCAACATGAACCATGACCTGGATAGTGCTTTGGTTGTTTTTGTGTGATAATCCTTCCCCTTCTCACCCATTTCACCATTCCCGCTCTTCGTGACACAACGACGATGAAGCATCGGCCGAGGAGATAACATGTGGAATGACCACAACTAGGGGGGCTGCGACACCAGTGAGAGAATTTGGCGTGAGGTCATAGTGGTAATATTAGGTTGTGGTAACAAGACTTGTTGGATAAAGGGGCCGTCGGCACTGAGGTTGGTAGCTAGAGGTAAGTGGACGCAGGCACCAAGTCACATTGGAGGTTCCATATAGTCCATATACCTTGACAATGATCTGGACCCACAATAATTTCATGGCCACATAGGGAAAAACGATCTGCATGAGCACAACGGTGCAAGAGGGAGGTACCAATAGGGTTCCTCATTGGAGACTAAGCCACATTGGTAGGCAGTGTATCACATGGGGGTGTTTGTGGATAAGGGTTGATCACAGTCAGTTGGATGCGTGCAGCACGAAAAGGGTGCCCAGTAGGAATTTGACAGTGGTAGAACCGTCCCACCATGCATGATTGGATGATGTCACGAACCGGGAGATGGGAAACTTGGGATGGGTAAGAGATATCACGCTGACGTGCGCCGGCCTGACAAGACAAACTAGGCCATTAGGCAGCCCAGGATGGGAAATAATCGGCCCTCCAGTTGTGGGCCGGGCAGGATAAAATTATGTCCCTGGGCAACCCTGATGGTTGTACCACGACTGAATTAGGCCTGGTCTGGAAAGGCTGAATGGGCATGGCCTAATAGCTTTGTCAGAATGAGCCAACGCATAGCACACCGTCTCAGGTCAGACGAACTAGTTTGGGCCATGAAGGATGCCCATGCCAGGATGGGTGGGAAAATATGACCAGGTCAGTCCGGTCCCAGACAAAACATTCCCCTATTTTCTAAATCACCAATATCATTCAGACAAGGCATTTAATTGGCGCTCTGTCTATAGTGTTTGAATCAATTTGATGTGACGGCCTATATTGAATTCTCAATGTGATATTTCATTGATTTTGATATTGGAAAAATGTATTGAGGAGAAAACTCTCCTAAAATTAGGCTATATACGAGCAAGAATCCTATTTCGAACTGTGATGTAGTGGATATGAAGATAAAGACATATTGATTCTATGGGAAAATATATGTGTGTGTCTTAGTGATCCAGCTAGACAAAATATGAGTAGGTATTAGTGACCTATCTATCCCAGAGATTAGTGGGTCTAATTGATCTTAATAGATTAGAGATGAGCAGGTATTAGTAATCCAGTTGGCCTAGAGTCACGCATTTCAATGTGATATAGCAGACACCAGAGACAACCGAGTCTCTGTGATCTTACTAGACCAGGTGTTGAGCTGGCCTTGATGATGAATCCCTTAGTTGTAATAATGTTTAGTTTTACGACTAATAATTCTACTTCCACTACGTTGAGTTATAACGAATGTGAGCTATTTTGCTTTGTGATCATGAAATATAGTTTTTCATTGCGGTTATTCTTTGTGGTTTATCCTCTTTGCAATGGGGTACTTACTGGGTATTGTTTAATGTTATTCTATTCTACATTATCATTCTGTTTACTATGATAAGATAGACTGTAGAGGTAAAGATGTTTTTCTTCTGAAGAAATTTCATTTTGTGTACAAGAACGAACCCTTAACATTGATAAAATATCTGGAAGCTGGGATATTATTAAAATTTGGAAATGAATGCTACCTTTCACATATTATTGAAAATAAAAAAACTATTTTGATTAATGATGTGTTAGTGGTAAGTCAGTATCATGAACATTTTTCTCATGAGTTTCTTAGTATTATACCTATCTGGGACGATGAATTTATTGTTCATGTAGTTACTGATGCTAATCCAATTTCAAATCCCACTTAATGAATGGAAAAATTGAAATTTTATAGTTAAATAGGTAATTTCAAGAGTTATCTTATAAATGATTAATTCGACCAAGAACACATCCTAGGGGTTCACCTATCCTAATTTTTTTAAATGGTGGTTTTAGTATGAATCATCATTGATTATAGAGAATTGAATAACATTTTTGTTAAGAACAAGTATCATTTCCCTCATATCTAATATTTGATTGATCAGCTACAAGGATCAATGTATTATTTGATGGATGACCTGAGGTCGGGGTTCCATCATTTGAAAGTAAATGATGAATAAATTCTGATGATTTAGTTTCATATTAGATATGGCCATTAGTAATTTGGGATTATTACCTTTGGGTTAACCAATTCATATGTTGTATTCATTTATCTCATAAAAAGAATATTCAATTAGTTTATGGATAAGTTTTTAGTTCTTTTTATTAATGAAATTTTGATATATTATAAAAGTAAAGATGAGAATGAATTTTATTTAATGGTTTTACTGCAAACCATAAATGAAATTAAATAGTATGGGAAATACTGCATGTGTGATTTTTGGTTACAAAAAATGTCATTCCTCGGTCACATTATTTCTAAATATATCATTACTGATAATCATGATAAAACAAATTGTTTTGATGAATGGTCAAGACCAAAAAATATAACTAAGATTCATATTTTACATGGTTTTTCATGTTTAATTTGAAGCCTTGTTATAAATTTTTCATGGTTATCTTTCTTAATGTACAAGTTCACTTGAATGGGTGTTAAGTTAATATAGAAAAATGAGTTTTGTGACTATATTGATGAATTTAAAAGAATATCGGTGAATGCTCCAGTTATGAAATTACCTTTTTGAAATTGAGAATTTGTTATCTAAAATGATGCATTGTTGGAAATAATTGGTTGTTTCCTAATGTAGAATGATCTAGTAATTGATTATGCATTATGTGAGTTGAATACTCATTATTTGAATAACCCTACTCATGATTTGGAAATAGATGCTATTTTTTTTCTTTATAAATTTAGAAACATCATTCAAATGGACTAAAATGTTTAATATTTACAATCCCTAAAATATTAAAGTACATATTCACTTAGAAATAATTGAACATGAGACAGATAAAATGATTGGAACTATTAATGATTATGAGTGCATTATTCATTACCATCCAAGAAAAGAAAACAAAGTGGCTGATAGTTTATGTCATAAAAGTAATTTATATTAAGTATATAATATTTAGAACATAAAAATTTGATTAATTATTTTATGAACTTTGGTATAGAATTTATTATTGTAGGAAATGAATCTCATTTGATACATGTTTCAGTGAAATCCTCCCTATTAGACAATATTATGAACACACAGAATGAAGAGAGTGAATTGTATAAAATGTTAGAATTTTTTAAAATTGTAATGGTTCTTGATTTAACAGTGATAAAGAATTTGTCTGATATTTACAAAATGATTATGTGTGCCTTGAAATTCATAGTTGACGAAATATTTTTAATGTGATGATCATAGTTCTTATTTTTATGTTCATCCTGTTAGTACTATGAAGTAAATTGACATCAAGTGTATTTATGGTGGGATGGAATGAAACGATATATTTGTGACTTTACAGTGAAAAGTTTGACTTTCAAAACAAATTAAACTAGAGTGGTACTTACTGAAATAGCGGCTTCATCATTTTCCAGTACCATAGTGGAAATGGGAAAATATATCCATGGAATTTTTAGTGGGATTACCAATTACTACATTTGCTAAAAATGTGATTTTTGGTTATTAATGATTAATTGACTAAATATTCTCATTTTTTACCTATTTGAGATATATTTACTCTATATATAACTTCTAATTTATATACTAATGGTATTTTCATGTTACATTGGGTTCCCCTCTCCACTTTATTTAATCATGATCATAGGTACACTTCTATCATTGTGAAAGTCATTTAGAAGTAATTGGGAACTAAATTAAATTTTAGTTGAACGTTTCATCATCAATCAGATGGGAAGATAGAATGAACAATTAAGAAATTAGATAATATTAAATTTCCATATTTTGTTGATTAAAAGGGGTGTTGTAAGAAACATATTTCATTGGTTGTGTTTTCTTATAATAATATTTTTTATTCAAATATAAAGACGGAACCATTTGAGGAATTATATGGAATGTAGTGTCGAACTACATATTTTTGGATTGAAATATGAGAAAGGAAGTTTATGGGGCCATAATTGGTATAAGAGAGTTTATAAAAATTATAGTTGTTTAAAAAAAATGAGGGCAACTCAGAGGAGAATGAAAATTGATGTGGATAACTGAAAGAAGGATCTTTCTTTTGAGGTTTGTTATCCTTTTTTCTCAATGTTTCACCATGGAAATGTGTGATCTATTCTAGTCAGAAGGTAAATCTTTGTCTGTGGTTAATTGTACCTAATGAAATCCTAAAGAAAGATGGTTTAGTTTCCTACCGTTTGGATTTAACACTGAATCTAGCCCAGGTACATAATTGTTTTTGTGTTTCAATGTGGAGAATGTATTTTTCAGATCTATCTCATATTTTGTGTCCAGAAGTAGTTTAGTTGAAATTGAATCATTCTTATGAGAAATAACCCTTCTACAATATTGATCATAGAGGGAAATAGTTGTAGATTATGGTTGATCATCATGAAATTGATATATTGAAAAACCATATGGTTGAAGAGGAATCATGAGGGTAATAAAATGAAATGAGATAGAAATACACCCTCTTATTTGATATATAATAAAAATTGTGAGGACTCAATTAAAATAAATGGGGAATGTTGTAAGATCCATGGTAATTATAAAATGATACATTTTTATATTTATTAATTAGTATGAATTATAAAGTATTTTTTTCTTATAGGGGTACTATGTTCAATTCCGTCCTCGACAAACAATAATGGGTTTTCTAAAATATTATATTGAAAACATGATTACGATATTCCTAAAAATAAATTATTATTAATATTTTTATTTTAAATGGTAGTAATAACCTTGAAATTGTATTGGTGGTAATGAATAGAAATAAATCTATTATGTTTTGATGTGTTTTTATAAAAGTTTTACTTTTTTATACTAAATTTTAATGGCATTAAATGAGAATACATCCAATGATAAGTTTAAAACAATATAATATTTGTACAAGGTAGTTTTAAAGCCATTTAATGGGGAACAATTTTTAATTATAGTTTTTTAACTTTTATATGTTCTATTTCAATAAATAAACTTCTTTTTTAGAATAAGGACATCAAAAATCACTTTTTCTGAACTTATGTTATTTTTATGATAAATGTTTTTTAATAAATAGTGAAATAATAATGCGTTTTTATTCAAAACCTTCTTTTTGTCTAAATTAATTACAAAGATAGATTATTGAGGTAATTTGTTTTAAAGAATAATTAAATAATACCTTTATCATTTAATCCAATTATGGTAATTGGATTTAATTTCACATTGATATTAGATATAAATGAATGTCAATCTTTGGATGATATTTACAAAAAATTTGATTTATCATTTGGACAATAGGGATTATTTTTAATTATTTATCAGAACTACTATATTTTGAATTTTTAAAAAAGTATTTCATAATTGGAATCATAATTTACAAATTTTTTAAAAATTATATTATTATTTTTTTTTGCATTATAAATTGTGACTTTAAAATTTATTTTAATTACCAACGTTAAGGGTAAAGCGGGTAGTTGAAGGAAAAAATATTATAATAATAATATATAATTATACTTAAACATGTCCACATATTATTTTATGAGTGTATCTCGACCATCAACATCCTTGGGAAGAATATTGGACCACATAGAACAACATCGTTGCGATTATGACACTTGTAAACATTTTATTTAAAATATAGACCAATATGTAATGATAATGTCTCTCATATTAAAAATAATTTGAATATATTTATATAAAATATCTATCTTAGACTATAAAAAATCATTAGAAATCAATAAATATTACATACATCATGGTAATTTATTTATAAATTTTATGAAATAAATAATTAGATTAAATGGTGAAATAAATACGATGTAGTAATTTCATAATTAATGAAAATATCATATAAATGATATCATATATTTTAAAATAAATATTATCTAACATAATTTCTTCCATAAAACAATTTTATTGATAATTTTGATATGTGTTTTTATTTATTATAGATTAATTGAACTTATCAACGGAATATTATATTTTTAAAAGTATGAAAAATGAATAGTATAAACATTTATACAATTGGTATGATAAAATATAAAATATTTATTTAAAAATATTAAATTCCAAAAAATGTAATATTTCAAAAATGGTTAAGATATATTCCAATATTCAATAAAGAGAAATTTTTTATGGTTTTTTAAAATTTATGGTAATTACATTATCCCAAAAAATGTAAATAATATAATATTACAGTAAAATAAAAAGGGTAAAATAAGGGTTAAACAAAAAATATTAGTATTAAAAATACTAAAAACATTTCTAATTTTATCTTTATAATTGGTATTCAACCCAAAATCTTCGTATCTTCTAAATAAATTATTTTGGTTCCATTTGGAATTGAAATTGAATTTATATTAATTTAATATTTTAGGATTTTTCAAAGGTGCCCCTCCCCTATCATATAAAAGATACCTAGTCTGTATAACAGTCACACTTCCAAATCCTTTTTTATAATAAAATATCTTACCAAGACCCTTCATAAAATCCCTCAACACATTATTTATGACATATTTTAGTTTGAACACACTTTATAGTGGTTTTATGGAGTTCTTCAAAGGATATAAACCAAAAAATAAGTATTGTATTTTAAGTGTTTTTTTACTTCATCTTTACATACTATAAACATTATCATTATAAGATAAAATAACTAATTCATTATAGTAAAAAAACATAGATTATATTTTTTTAATATCATCACCTAAATCCATCTTCAATTACATTAAATGGGAATGATCATTTCGTCCATTTGTACGGTGGACTACCGCCTCGCGAACAGATATTGTTCATTTTTCATTACTGTCTATCAAAACTTTTCATAATGATTGAATAAATGTTTATATATTATATTAATGCCATATTTATCAATGTAAAATAATAAAATTTCAATAATATTCTTACATTCCATTCACATAAATAGGTTAACACTGTTTATGTGTACATGTGAACTATCACCTCCATGAAGCAATGTGAATATTTTTTATTCACCACATATCATTTATGATATATAAATGTTCATAAATTATTATTATGACATTAATAATATTATGATTATTATGAAAAGGTATAATAATAATTTCATTAATTCCATAATGATCAATGAAAAATTGTCATGGTACCCATACATACGTATGACCTACCATATCCATGATTATAATTTTGTTCATCTTTCATACCATAAATGAATTGTTTTACCTTAAAATTGTAATTTTTATATAAATTTAATTATTATTTCATGAATATTATTATAAATATGATAGATTTATGACCATATGAACTATTGACATGTTGCTACGTTCATTTTTGACTCATTTACCGAATATTGACAAAACGTTTGATGTGAACTAAAATAATTATATAATTATTATTATAGGGTAATATGTGATATAAAAGGAAGATAAAACATGAAAAATATTCTCAGTAAATTATAAATTAACCAGTGTTTATTATTTTGGGATATAAGTATTTTATGTGATTATTTGGA
Organism: Viscum album; assembly: GCA_963277665.1. Lineage (NCBI taxonomy): Eukaryota > Viridiplantae > Streptophyta > Magnoliopsida > Santalales > Viscaceae > Viscum > Viscum album. The sequence goes on along the minus strand of OY728152.1, from coordinate 2,077,784,665 downwards.
CTTAAGACAAGAGACTTCATCTCAATATCTTTTCATTGAGGCTTATTTTAATAATATAAACCACCTTATTTTATAGAATGTACAATAAAATATTTTGAAATTTAATTTCATTAAATGTGTTCAAAATGAATCATTTTTTATATGAGTCATTTCACATTATGTTAAAAGGAATGTTACTTAAACATATTTGGAAACAATGACGTTTCCACTTCCGTGCTGATTTTTTTGTATTTGTATTCCTATATAGTCCATATTGTGTTTAAAAAAAATTAAGTTCCAATTATTTAGGCTTTTGGGAATTTAAAATGGGGTTGATAATAGATTATTATATTGATATATTGAAATTATATCTTATGATTTCAATGAGGAAATTTTATTTTTCATTTATTCATGTTTTATATTTTATGATTATGTTATTGTTATTTTTCATTACATTTGTATATGGGTGGTTAGTAGATAACCCACATGAAGGTGAGACCGAGATAGCTCTCCAATAAATTGGTTAATTACATTGAGTTAAACAATATGTTATCTCTGAGAATATATAGGGAATATACAATGATGGGTTTCTCAAATGTAATAATGAGAGTTAATCCCTATGTAGTTATGAAACTAAAATGTTTGTCTGATATAGATGCCTCATGATACCCTTATGATTTATGATTTATATAATGTTTATTCAGGATAATTAAGATTTATTAGTTTTATAAATATTCATGGTCGAAAGTTTTCATTCCATATTTTTTAACCCTCACTTAGATTTTTTTTTCATCCCAGGATATTATAATGTTCACACATGTTATGAGGAAAGGTATGAGAAAATAATAAGTCAATAATATTTTTATCAGGAAAAGGAAATAATGTATTCTTTTAAGTGTTTTATATTGTTGATTAAAATGATAATATTTTACTAGTTTCCACTTTCTATAATTTTGAGTTGTTTTCTAATAACTATGTCCTAATTCTGTAAAACTCTTAACCTGAAATAATCCTTGATGTGAATTAATGTCAAATTATTGATATATCTCAATATTGTTTAATGTTTTATGGCTAGGGACTTGTATATAAAATATATTGTTATGGGATAAATTCTATGTATTATTTATATTATGAACCAGTCCATCTAAAAAATCATAGACACCTTGGATTCTTATATATTTAGGAGTTCCAATATGGAAATAGAAAAAAATTCCATAATGTAATCTATAGATGATACTATAGAATGAATTCTAATACAATTGATAAATAAATGGGTTTCCAATGCTTCTATTCTAATAAATAAATCTAGGATCTTCTGTACAATCTGGACGTGTACACATTCATTATTTAAATGATATGGTGCAAGGAATGATACAAACAATTTTTGATATGAAAATATGGTGTTTATATTCTTGATATAGAATCACTCATTTCAATAGCATTGTCTTTTTACTACCACCCACATCTAACACATTACAAAATCATCTTAAAGAGTTATTAGAAATATAAATATCCTTGTTAGTGTATTTGTATTAATCTTGCACCAGGATGCATCTTACTACAAGGTTAGTGGGGAAAAACATTTCCATGAATTTGATCCAATAAATACAGAAATATATATAAAAATATAAAATACATAAATATATATCATATTCATTGAAAATAATTTCAAAAAAAATCATTAATTAGAAAACCCCATTTAAAAAAAAGAGTAATCATGAACTATCATAAAATTTAATTTAAAACATATATATGACTAAAATATAATCATATATCACGAAAAACAGAATTATAATATATTATAATGAAATGAAAATGTGACAAAGAATCCCATTAATGTCCAATTATAACAAAATCCAACCAATTATCCCTTAAATCCATGAAATATATCATGTAAAAAAATACAAGTTCTAAAACTATGTATTTATTATCATTCCATTGAGAAAAAAAATTCAATATATTTTTTTTAAAAAACTAGGGTAAATTTTATCTTCATAATTATAGAGACTAAAAGAAATGAAAAAACATCATTTAAAATTTTAATGAAATTATAACATGGAAAAATATTTTATTTATACTAAAATGATTGTAAATAAACAACTATTTTTGGTAAAAAAATTTATAAAACCTAATAATAATATGGTTTATCAATAAAAAAATCACATGAAAACACTGACACTAACCCAAATGAATCATGTGTACATTGGTGTAAAATTACATGATTAGATCTCAATATTTTATTCACAAGTCCTAGTCATAAAAAATTAAGGTAATCCATATTAGTTTTTTGGTTTCCCATCATTAACCAATAAATTAGGAATTGGATCAAATATTTAAATATATAGAGATAGTAAATTGAATAATGGAAACGAGGGTTTAACCTTGAAAAAGTCACTTGATAAAAGGATGATAAATAAATTCCTGGGAAAGTCTTGGAACACATATAGTGATATTAATTTATTTATAATGAGTGAATGGGTGGAAACAAAGTCCTCGATGGAGTTTAATTTGACTATAAGAAAGAATAAGTTTGACAAAATATATAACATGGGAAAGATACATGGTTTGGCTGCATAAATCACCAAATATTTCACCAAATATTAATCCATTATTCGATGAACATAAAGTATTCCACATATTTAATACAAATTGATTAAAAATTTAGGAACCATACATTAATAAGGGTCTCATACACATGGAACTTGTTTCACGGTTTCTCCTATGATCCAAATGGATTAACCAGCCACACCTCTCCATGCATTGGGAATTCCTGAATGATGATACACCATGATCTCACCACACCTAGAGTCACTCTATAAATTATAATTTAAAACTATTTAATTATTAGAATTTATTATTAATTATTTAATTTAAATTAATTTGAAATATTCTATAATAAACTCACTAGTTGAAAATACAAGATAAGACCACAACCAATGATGTTTGAGTGGTTCATAACCCCCCATTCCTCCATAATAAAAATACTTATAATCTCACCCATAAAAATCAACAATTTGTTCCAAATTAATTTTAAATTACATAATTTTTTTTTCAAAAAACGCTCAAGAAAATTTTGTAGAATTTTTATTTTTATTATTTCATGTAAGAACCCAGACCTTCTTTTCAGGAATGTTTTCCTTTTCTGGTCATTTTTGGGAAAAAGAGGAGAATCTGGATATTTTTTAAGTACAAGCCGTGTAATTTAAAAGTATATGATGTTTACATTGATGTCACTAGAGGTCATGTGAAAACCGTGTAATTTCCACACACACGGCCATGTAGGGGTGATGTGGAGGTCGCTTAATGTAGATTATGGAAAAGCCTAGTACATGTCATGTACTCCAAATGTACATGCCATGATTTTTATATTATTTCATTAAACAGACCAGGGTCGTGTCTTAATGCCAAAAACACCTTGTTCTCCATCTTCTTCTGCCGAGAGTGAGTGTATGGCCGTGGGTCTTCTCTGAGCCACCAATCCGTTACCTGATTTTTGAATCCAACGTCTTCAATTGCAATAGAATCGCAGTGGTGAGTTCTTGGTTCATCTTTAGCCACATTTTTTGACTCTTTCCCTTTTTAGAGATATCATAGGATGAAAATTTCAGATATATTTTCATATCTTTTCTGTTCTAGGCCGATTCACAGGCCGCCATTAAGTATATTGATCTCCTCGGATCAAGGTAGGTGGTTTGTTGCCTTATGTTGAATGTCAGAGTTTTTTTGAAAAAGTGTATGATACCCATGTATCGGGTATCTCGGGTTAGGGTTTTGATCGTGTATTATTATTTGCCTTCAAATACTTGTATTCCTGTGGATATTAGATGAATAATGTTTTCTTGTTGGCTTGTTTGAGGTTCATGCCATTGGTGTATCCCTTATTTTGGCAGTTTATCACCATTTGGCTTAGGTTTCCTGTGAGGACGACTTTGGTGCATAGTTTTTTTGCCTTGATGTAATTGATTGCATGTATTTCCAAATTTTTATATGCGTTTGAAGAATTGTAGATATTAGCCACGTAGTTTTCTAACTTACTTAGGGCTGCTAACAGTTGTTTATGCACGACTAGATTTCTTAGGGCTGTGTGAACCTAGTGCGGTAGACTAAAGAGGGAAATGATGACTAAGGGCTTCCCTAGAGAGTCAGATATAAATTTAGTATCGTTTGTAGGACCAATGGGAATTGGACTTTGTGCTTCTTCAAGGAGTCTTCAGTTACGTATCGTGACTACAGGGGGAATTAGACATAAGTGATTCCTTCGAGTGCATGTAGTTATCATTGCATTACTGTAGGTGAATTGACGGTGAGAGATTCACAGAGTGTCTGTGAATTTGTGTGATTATTTTTACTACAGGGGTATGCCGGTATGATCCACCTATAGTGTCAGTGTGAATATTGTTTTTTGGGTTGTGACGAGTCCACCAATCCAAAGAACAAGCTTGGGTTTGGTACTACTTGTTGTTTAGGTAGTCTGCAGAGATACATGTTGTGTTACTTGCTATGCTTTGGGATTATAGAGCTACATTCTACATTCATTGGTTGATAATTTAAATGTTTGAATTAAATTAATAAATAATTGTGAATAGAGATTTGTAGGATTTTTTACTTTAGTGTACTCTGGTTTCTCTATTGAATTTATTTCCTTTACTTTTTCTATATTTCTCACTGATAATGGGGCAAAAATCTTGTGGTGGTTGCCTAATTTGATTAGTCTCACACCCTATTTGGATCTCTTCTTCTCTGTCCAAACAGGTTATATGGCTGCAGGTGTGGATAAGTACCATGGACCCTCTACATCAGGTACATGATTGCTGGTTGGAGCTGTAGTGCATAGGACCGAGATTAGGTTTCTGATGCTACTGAAGTTACTACATACTCTTCACAATTTATCTATCAGTTGTATTGCAGCACATTGTCACTAGTGCAGAAAACGTTTTTTACGTCGGTTATTTTTTATTATTTACGTCGGTTTTTAGGCGACGTTAATACGGACGACGTTATAAATAACGTTTTTTACGTCAGTTATTTAAAACCGACATAATATCCCTAACATCACGGTGGTTATCACGTCGGTTCATATAATAACCGACGTGATAAATATGCGCGGGGGGCTTTATCACGTCGGTTATTACCTAAACCGACGTGATAAAACGCCTGGGATATCGTTTATCACGTCGGTTATGTCATAACCGACGTGATAAACCCTTCCCCTGGCCTATTATAACGTCGGTTATTTAGGAAACCGACGTGATAAAAAGGCCTGGGAAACGTTTTAGCACGTCGGTTATTCAATAACCGACGTGGTAAATCGATTCCCAGGCCTTTTATCACGTCGGTTATATTAAGAACCGACGTGATAAAATCCCCCGGGAACGGTTTATCACGTCGGTTCTAGAAAAAACCGACGTGATAAACCCCTACCGATTTATTTACCACGTCGGTTATAAAATAACCGACGTGAAAGAAATTATTATTTTTTTAAATAATTGCACTGCTCTCACCAAAAAGCAACCAGAAACCAAACAAAAATAGCCATGCCAGCCCTCCCCCAAGCCCCAACTGAACCCCACCCTCATCTATACCCACCTAACAACCTGGCCAGCCCTCCCCCACCACAACCCTTGGACACCCCTCCCATATCCCTTGGACAACCTCCACCCCTTGGACACCCCCCACCCTCATTTACACCCCCAAGACCCCTAGTACAGCCTCAAACACCCATTGGACACCCCCCACACCTTGACAGCCCTCCCAGACCCCTTGGACACCCCCCCCTCATTTACACCCAACCTGCCCCTTGGACACCCCCCCACCCCTTCGACAGCCCCCCCACCCAAATTTACACCCCCCGAACACTAGGACAGCCCCAAACACCCCTTGGACACCCCTCCCATATCGCTTGGACACCCCCCCCACCCCTTGGACACCCCCCCACCCCTTGGACAGCCCCCACCCCCTGGACACCCCCCCACCCCTTGGACAGCCCCCCACCCCCTGGACACCCCCCCACCCCTTGGACAGCCCCCACCCCCTGGACACCCCCCCGACCCCTTGGAAACCCCCCTACCCCTTGGAAACCCCCCCCCATCCCCTTGGACAGCCCCAAACACCCCTTGGACACCCCTCCTATATCCCTTGGACACCCCCCACCACTTGGACACCCCCCCACCCCTTGGACAGCCCCCCCCCCCCCACCCTCATTTACACCCAACCGACTCCTTGGACAGCCCCAAACACACCTTGGACACCCCTCCCATATCCCTTGGACACCCCCCGCCCCTTGGACACCCCCCCACCCTCATTTACACCCCCCCCCCCCCGACCCCTAGGACAGCCCCAAACACACCTTGGACACCCCTCCCATATCCCTTGGACACCCCCCAAACACCCACCCACCCCCTTGGAACCTCTCCCCCCATACCAAAATCCAGACCAGAAAAACCATCAACAGTAGACCAAAACAAGAAGTAGAGAAAAATTAAACATTCACTTATATAACATTCAAAACTTACAATGTCAACTTCAAAAAAAAACTAAATCCAACCTAAACGACTACGAAATACACAATTACATTGACAATATTCAAAATTACATTTTACATTACAAACAACTAAAAGTCAATCAAACCTGTAAAATAATTTGACCACTCCACTTGTAAGTGTTTGATATCTTCAGCAGTAAAGGGTTGAGGTCATCAAAAAGCTACAAAGGAAAAGGATAGTAGTCAACGTGTATAATGAATAAATCAAATTGAAATATTATTAGAAAAAGGAAATCTTACCAGGTCAAAACTCAGAACTGTCCCAGTTGTTATTATTTCATACATAAATCTTAACATGTAATATCCGCATTCGATGATGCCTTGTTGCTCATGACATTTCTGTTTGAATGAGTGTAAATTCAATATATTATTTTTATGTAATAAATCAAAATGTACAAATTATAAATGGATATTTACCTTCGCATGTACATATTTGATCTTGTAATTCCTTTTCTTTGCGCTTTTTCGAAAGTGGACCCATGCCCTGTTAGAAAATAATACGAATGGGGTAAATTTAAAATTCATTATAATATATAAAACTATTGTGAAATTGAAACTTACGTTTCCAATATATTCTTAAAACTTTCTCGCACATCATCATGGAGAGAGCATATCCAATAAAGTGTTTTCTCCCTAGGGCAAAAAACCCCTAACATCCAATGATCCCTGAGAAAAGGAAATTTAACGTTAGTGGTTTTTTATGTTAAAAGATAATTAACTCTTTGAGAGGGATGTGTTTCATACCTCTCACAAAAAGGCATCATCCAACACTGTGTGATTACATTCTTTTCAAATCTATCAGCAATATAAAGCATTCTTTGTTCCTCATCCAATGCACATGCTTCAGGGGAAATCAATTGTGGGTCCACGAATCCATATACATCTGTCAGCTCATTCCTCTCACAAATTTTATACATATACCTAATACAAAGCAGACATAAGTATACATTTTTAATAAATATAACGCAAGGAAAAGGAGTTAAGACTTACATGATAAAAATTTGCACCACGTTGATGCCCAACTTATCTCCAGTGACAAACTCCATGATATCAGTTTTCATAATCCCCACACATAGTTCACATCCACAGACATGAGCTTCCATTGTAAAGTCATAATGATCCGCCAACAAATTTGAATATCTTGACAATTTGTCAAGACTGCTAGTATCTGCATCTGATGTCATAGTTATCTGTCTTTGTTGTTGTCTATACAGTATTTCTTTACCTTTGAAGTATTCCTGTAAAAATAAATTGAAAAATATATTAGTTTTCAAATGATAAAACATTAATAAAAATATAAAATAAAAGATATAACATCCATACCTCTATGGTAATGAGTCGAAGAAGTCTGGATGGCCAAAGTAAAAAATGGCCGATACTATGTCCAACTGTCGTCACCTCATCTGTAGGTAATGGTATCCGAGCTGATCTATCTATAATATCCTGTACAGTGACCCTCTGATTCTCTACCTCTAACTGTTGATGATGAACTGTATCTCCTATACAATATACCATCCCATATGCAACTATATGATGTTGAGGATCATCAACATACAACTCACAATAAGTAGGTAGCTGCGGCGGAGGAGGAGGATCAAAAATGGGGTCCGCAGGCTGAGGTGGGGGAGTGGGAGCTATTGGGAGAGGTGGAGTGGGAGCTGCACCCTGAAATTGTCTTTGCAAGTCTGCAAACATTAACTGCACCGATGCTCTAATCTTGTCATCCATTGTCGCATTAATATTATGGACTTCAGCCTCCAACGATTCTATTTTTTTTTATAAACTCCTTCAACGTTAGAAGTTGAGGAACGTGGCAACACTTTTCTTACCGATACACCTGCCGGATATCCTCTTACACGGCCAGGATGTTCGGGCTTTCCCAATGCCACAGATAAAATATCTTCCCTCCCAGATGGTGTAAATGTCCCCTGTGAACTCTGCTCCTCAAGAGAGTCCTGTAATAATTAATTGAACTTTTCTATAATGATTGGAAATATATGACGAAAATAGTAAACTTAAATAAATAAAATAGATATCTTACAATTATCTCAACTACGAGTCTCGATTCTTCCGAAAGATATTGTCCTTTTTTTCCCTTCCGAGCTCTTTTCCATTTCTCATGTCTAGATGGAGGGGATGGAGGGGCCACCTCTCCAGAGCTTGAAGACTCAGCTCTTAGTTGTTGAAATTTTTCTGCCATCATTTGTTCTTCCAATAATGCATACCCTCCCCGAGATAAACTATGAGGGTATACATTTTTAGATTGGATCTCTTGATGATCTTTCCTTGTTTGCTGTAAATTAAGAATAAGTAATCATTAACAAAAACAATAATAAGATCATTTATATAAGAAAGCTTATAAAAGTTTACATTGCCCTTACCAAAAATGATTCTTTTCTTCTACTTTCAAAAAATTGTCTCCATGTGTCTTCATCTATAAAAGGATATATACGACATGGATTCTCACGACTCCTATGACCATAAATGAAATCAGATGAGAGGGTAGATTTGAAATCCCTCCATCTCCTAGCAGCCAACGATAAGCATTTCTTCCTGACTCCTCCAGTGTCAGGAATATCAAATGTCATCTGATAAAAAAGAGGTTAAAAATATTATATATACTAGAAACATTTAAAGAATAGTCAAACAATAGAAAAAGATCTTACCAAGATGGTCTCCCACAGCTGAGAAATTATCGCCTTATCCACACTTCTCCAATCATCATAGAGAATGCTTACTTTGCTCTTAGCCTGAGTTGCAACAAAACCCTTAAAATCTTTAGCATTTGGACCTCTAGGAAGATCATCCTCATCAAACTCCACGACTATCCTCTCCTACTTCGTACGGGCAAGTGATAATTTTGGTAAACGTGTGCACCCACGCTTACCAACCTTTGAACTCTTTTTCGTAATAGGAGCATGTGAATGTTCCTCCCCAGATGTATGACCAATATGCTCATCTCCAGAATCATGTGGCTGATCAACTGATTGATCTGTCATTTTCCTTCAAATCAAAAAAACAAACATTAGTTCACAAATAGAAAAGTGTACTAAATTACATAATAGTAAACATCGGTAATATGGTAAGCATGTTAAACAATGATAAACATGGTAAACACAGGCAAAATGTTTCCAAGGAGTTGGCATAAGACAGCTGAAAAGTGGAATCACTGATGCCACCGGCCGGCCGCTGGCTCACCACCGGCCGGCCGGTGGACCAGACAGCCTTCCTCTGTCTGGACCACCGGCCGGCCGCTGGATCACCACCGGCCGGCCGGTGGACCAGAGCCTTCCTCTGTCTAAACCACCGGCCGGCCGCTGGCTCCTCACCGGCCGGCCGCTGGTGATCCAGACAGAGAGGAAGGCTCTCTGTCTGGTCCACCGGGCGGCCGGTGGTGATCCAGCGGCCGGCCGGTGGACCAGACAGAGAGCCTTCCTCTCTGTCTGAACCACCGGCCGGCCGCTGGCTCAACACCGGCCGGCCGCTGGTGATCCAGACAGAGAGGCTCGGTCTCTGTCTGGACCACCGGCCGGCCGCTGGCTCAGCACCAGCCGGCCGGTGGACCAGACAGAGAGCCTTCCTCTCTGTCTGAACCACCGGTCGGCCGCTGGCTCAACACCGGCCGGCCGCTGGTGATCCATACAGAGAGGAAGGCTCTGTCTGGTCCACCGGCCGGCCGGTGGTGAGCCAGCGGCCGGCCGGTGGTTCAGACAGAGAGGACCGGTTGCCGGTGCGCCCAGGACTTCTCTTCTTTACGGTTTTTATTGTTTTATCGTTTTGGTTTGATACATATTTTAATAAGTAAAAAATTTACAGTATCTAACATTATATGAAAAAACTAAATGTAAACAAGAAATAAACTTGTGTTACCTGTAATTTTAGGAATGTATAGTTGGATTGTTTTCCCAAATTCCTTCGTCGTGATCGTTCCTTATGGCACAAACCATGTCTTCAACATTCTCATCATTATGTTCTATTAATCTTTCCATGGAAGTAGGGATCTCACATAAATCAGCATCTTCATAAAATTCATCCTCACCAACATATTGGTTTTTACCTTGTAAAACAACAGCCCACTGCATATCTGATTGATCTACTACATAGAAAATTTGTTTGGCATGTGTTGCCATTATAAAAGAATCAGCTGTGTCTTCCAATCTATTCAGATTAACAAGTGTCATTCCAAATTCATCGTGTCTGACACTGTTGTTACCGATAAACCATTTACAGTTAAAAACGGGAACTTTAATTTTAAAGTAATCAGCCTCCCATATGTCTTCAATCACTCCATAATATGCACTTGATGCCGAAATTGGGTTTCTGTCCTTAGCACTCGAAAAATGCATTGCTTCTGCAAACACCAATACACCACTATTCTGAACTGCACTTCTGTTGTCCTGAGCTTTCGTATGAAATGTATAGCCATTAATGTCATAAGCGTACCATGTTATCACATTTAAAGATGGACCACCCACTATCCATTTTAATGTCTCTGATACATCTGATCTACCAAGCAAGGTCTTCTTAAACCATGGCAAAAAAGTTTTGTTGTGCTCATTCAAAATCCACATTTCTTTCTTCTTTGGATGACATTGTTTCAACTCATTAATATGCAATGTGATATACGGTTGAACATCAGCTATGTTATTCAAGATGTATGATTCTAACTTCTTCATATGTTCAGCTGACAGTGATTTGACTTTCAAGCCACGAATCCCCTTTCCCTCATTATTAACCCGTTCATGGCGAGATGGAGGCAAACCTATATGTTGCGTCGTAGCCAAGTAACTCGTACAAAACTCTGCTACCTCCTCAGAAATATACTTTTCAATAATGGAGGCTTCAGGTCGATATGGATTTTTAACATATCCCTTTAATATTTTCATATACCTTTCAAAAGGATACATCCAACGAAGATATATAGGTCCACAAAGCCTTATTTCTCGAACCAGATGAATCAGTAAATGCACCATCATATCAGAAAAAGTTGGAGGAAAATACATTTCCAAATGACAAAGTATAATAATTGCATCCTTTTCCAAAATGTTCAAAGCATTCACATCAATCGCCTTGTTGCAAATTGAATTGAAAAAATAACACAACCTCATTATAGTCTTTCTGACACGGATGGGCAATATTCCACGCAGTGCAACTGGTAGAATTTGTTGCATCATGACATGACAATCATGTGATTTCATACCTATCAACTTCAAGTCTTTCAATGAGACAAAATTTTTTACATTTGAAGAATAACCTTGAGGCACTTTGATATCATGAAGACACTGACAGAAGCTACTTTTCTCCCTCTTCTATAATGTATGACAAGCCGGGGGAAGAAATGTTCGTCTTCCTTTAGGAGTGGGAGCTAACTCCAAACGTATTCCCATTGACAGTAGGTCTAACCTTGCATTCAACCCATCTTTTGTCTTTCCTTTAATATCTAGCAATGTTCCGATCAAAGAATCACAGATATTCTTCTCCACGTGCATGACATCAATATTATGTTTGACTTCATGATACCTCCAATATGGTAGCTCAAAAAATATTGACCTTTTCTTCCAAATATGTCTATCATTACCAGATTTCTGTGTCTTTCCCAATGTCACATCAAGGTTTTTCACCCTCTCAAAATACAATTCTGGGGATAAAGGTTGAGGAGCAGTATCAAATTCTTGTGAGCCATTGAATGCCTTTTTTAGTCTTCTATAAGGGTGATCCATAGGCAAAAACTTTCGATGACCCATGTACACTGTTATCCTCCCATGATGCAATTGACAATATGACGTCTGTTGTTCGCAAATTGGACATGCTTTATGCCCTTTAACACTGTATCCAGACAAATTTCCATATGCTGGGAAGTCATTTATAGTGAATAGAAGCACTGCATGCAGTTGAAAATATTCCATTTTATAAGAATCATACACCCTAATACCATCAGCCCATAAAAGTTTCAAATCATCAATCAGCGGTGACAAGTATACATCAATATCATTGCCGGGTTGCTTTGGACCAGAGATCATGATACTCAACATGACATATTTGCGCTTCATACAAACTTCAGGAGAGAGGTTGTAAATTACCAATAAAACAGGCCATGAACTATGTGTGCTACTGAGGGTTCGGTATGGATTCATTCCATCTGTGCACAAGCCTAGTCTCAGATTTCTAATTTCATTTCCAAATGTAGGGTACTGGGTATCAATTTTCTTCCATTGTGGACAATCAGCTGGATGACGTATTTTTCCATCACATACCCGCTCATCAGCATGCCATCTTAACCTTTTTGCATCATGTGAATTAGCAAATAAACGTTTGAAATGAGGAATTATAGAAAGATACCAAAATACCTTTGAAGGGAGCTTTGTAATCTCTACATCAGCTTGTGATTTTTCTTTCACCTTATACCGTGATGTCCCACATTTGGGACACTCTTTCAGAAATTCATATTCCTTCCTATATATAATGCAGTCATTCGGACATGCATGTATTTTCCTGTATCCCAATCCCATCGGGCATAATATTTTTTTGGCCTTATAATGTGAATCTGGAAGATCGTTATCTTTTGGAAGAATGTCTTTCATCAATTGTAGCAGCTCTGTAAAACTTCTGTCACTCCATCCATGTTTCGCCTTCAGGTTAATCAATCTTAACACCGCCGACAAAATCGTAAAATCTGTACAACCAGGATATAATGGTTTTTCGGCATCACCATATAGACGTGCAACTCTCGGTTCTATCTCAATTTGTTCTGCTACAATATCGCGAATCATTTCTTCAATTCCATCGGAGTTACCATCTTGCGATTCATTATCATCAGTGACATTCTGTCCAGTTTCGCCATGCCAAATCCAAGGGTTGTAACTCGGATTGAAACCATGACAAATCAGATGATCTTTTATCTCTCTACTTTTCAACTTCTTCATATTCAGACATTTCAGGCATGGACAGAAAAAAATGTCACTACTTGGAACATTTCGTTTAGCAAATTCGAAAAAGGCATCAACACCTTCCTCATATTCATTGCTCATTCGATGTGCCGTAATCCAACTTCGACTCATTATTACCTATAACAAATAGAAAAAATATATATATTTTTTAGATAAGACAAATATATGTTTATATGAAAAAAATCATAATTTGAATATAAAAATTTTGAAATATAAAACAAATCGATGTGTAAACCCCCCTGGACACCCCCCGACCCCTCTGGACAGCCCCCCACCCCTCCTGGACACAACCCCCCACCCCCGACCTGCTTGGACACCCCCCTGGACACCCCCCAACCCTCTGGACAGCCCCCCACCCCTCCTAAACACCACCACCCACCCCCTACCCCCTTGGACACCCCCCTGGACACCCCCCAACACCCACCCACGCCCTTGGACAGCCCCCCACACCCACCCACCCCCTTGTAAACCCCCCTGGACACCCCCGACCCCTCTGGACAGCCCCCCGCCCCTCCTGGACACCACCCCCCACCCCCTACCCCCTAGGACACCCCCCTGGACATCCCCCAACCCTCTGGACAGCCCCCCCACCCACCCGGACAACCCCAAATACCCTCTGGAGAGGCCGCCACCCACGTGGACAGCCCCCCACACCCATCCACCCCCTTGGACACCCCCCTGGACACCCCACCGACCCCTCTGGACAGGCCGCCACCCCCTTGGACAGCCCCCCACACCCACCCATCCCCTTGGACACCACCCTGGACACCCCCCGACCCCTCTGGACAGCCCCCGACCCCTCTAGAAAGCACCCCCACCCCTCCTGGACACAACCCCCCACCCCCGACCTGCTTGGACACCCCCCTGGACACCCCCCAACCCTCTGGACAGCCCCCCCACCCCTCCTGGACACCACCCCCCACCCCCTACCCCCTTGGACACCCCCCTGGACACCCCCCAACACCCACCCACACCCTTGGACAGCCCCCCACACCCACCCACCCCCTTGTAAACCCCCCTGGACACCCCCGACCCCAAATCCATGCACCTATGCCATGGTTGTGTGTGAATAAAGTAGTAACAACTGTAAAAGGGCAACCCATCCAAATGGACACGCCCCAACCCTCTCGGGGATTTATAGAAAACGATGAAAAATTAGTGAAATCATAAAATTACTCAATATTGCAAGTCGAACAAATAGATCTAGGGATGATAAATAAGATTATGGTGCCAAAACGAGTTAAAAGGGTTCGCAATCGAAGAATCTTAGCTAGTTTCAACAAAAAAATCACAACACATATATATTTACTATCCGCGAAAAAAAACGAACGAGTGGGAGGATTACCTGAGTTCTGCGAGTTTAGATGATTGATCCGAGGAGATTAAATATGAGAAACGATGATCGCAAAACGAATCTAAACCAACGAAATGGACGAGCCGATTCGGGTTTACGCGCGAGAGAGACGAGTCGCGACTGTCGAAGGTAAACTCGCGAATGACAATCCACGGGTCTGGGTAAATTTTTAAATGAGTTATCACGTCGGTTATTCAATAACGGACGTGATAATTGTTTTAAAAACATGTATAACGTCGGTTATTTCAATAACCGACGTAAAAACCTTCCTCCGATTCATTTTTTACGTCGGTTATTATATAACCGACGTAACAAATGGCTCAAAATCCGCGTTTTTTTACGTCGGTTATGTAATAACCGACGTCAAAAACATCTGCGGATTCTTTTTTTACGTCGGTTATTTTAGAACCGACGTAAAAAAGCCTTCAAAAACCGCGTTTGTTACGTCGGTTATTCAATAACCGACGTCAAAGGGCCTTCGAAAACCGCGTTTGTTACGTCGGTTATAAAAATAACCGACGTAAAAAACGAAGTCGCGCGAATAATAACGTCGGTTATAAAAATAACCGACGTTAAATGTGTACCGAACACAGGTTTTTACGTCGGTTAAGAAATAACCGACGTAAAAAACCTCGTTTTACATATTATGACGTCGGTTTTATATAACCGACGTAAAAAATGGTGACGTAAAAAACGTTTTCTGCACTAGTGTGTTAGGTTTTCTACATTCCTTAGAAACTTATAAATTATGCAACATGATAATCATTGTTATGTATATTCACTGCTTCAACTATTTAGTTTCTATTATTGTTTGTTCTTTACTGCTTCCACTATTGAATGTTATTTCCATTCACTTGTATACCATACCAAATGAGGGCATAGTTTCCCCAATGACTCACCAAGGCCCTCACTGCTAGTCGATAGTCTATGGAATTTGGGGAAATGCACTTGAGTTCATGTGGCGAACCAGGTACGGGGCACCAGTTTCGTGGCTCCGGATCCAGGTCGTTACGAAGTGGTATCAGAGGGAGGTTCCTTTTCTTTTCTTTTATATTGACTTACTGATAAGTGACATTAGACAGTGATAGGAAGGAATAGGTAAATGGTAAATAGTTGTGACCATGAGTTCTAGAACCCGTGTACAGGTAAAAATCCAGGTTACCTTGAATATTGCAATTTTTTAGTTTTGAAAATGTTACAGTTTAATTTATTTCAGCATTGGGCGGTGCACTTGTTTTGTAATGTTACTATTTATATGATTGTGGATATATTTTTTTGCAACCCTATGAGATTAGGGTATGCCATGTCTTGCATCATATAGGCATTTATTAGATAAATCACATGACATGCTTTTTTCCATTCCATATAAATTTCATTAGAAATTTCATGTTGTTGTGATAAAATTAGTGATAGACTATGCATGCTGTTGTGATAGCCGCTGTGATAAAATACCTGCTATGTTGATAGGGTATCATTTTTTAGATCTTATTTATCATGGATGTAAAACATTGGTCTTAGAGGTGTTATGGGCCCTCAAGGATCAGAATTTGGTGGATCATGAATTTTTTATACTTTTTACTTGTTATGTTCATTTTTATGATTCCAATCATTGATTCACAGGGAGTATGGGCCCCAACGGATCAGATTTTGGCACCTTAACGCTAGTCGTTCTGTGTTTTTTTGTCTTCGGTGCAGTTCTGAGGCAACTGTTTGGAATAACCCAGAATGCAGGGCATGTAATTTATGAATACATGTCGTGTAGTTTTTTGCTGTGTCACTGACTGGGTGGACATGGACACAGCGTTGTGATTGTTCTTGTAGGAATATGCAGTGCACTAGTTTAGCACTACGTGTTGTATAAAATAGGTACCACAACCGTGTCATGAGCTACACAGGTCATGTTGTCTTTTTAAATACATGTCGTGTCAGAATTATACATGTTGTGTCGTTTGACATAGATTCCTGGGCGTGCCTCAAACAACACGGGTCAGTGTTCTCCTTTCTATTACACACCGTGTGCTTTGGAAACACGCAGTGTAGTGTCAACCATGTGGCCGGTCGTGTGGCAAACCAACATGGTCAGTTAGGACTTCTTCGTACACGCCGTGTCTTTCGAGGACACTCTGTGTAGTGTGACCTGGGAACAGGCCATGAAACGAGCAACACAGGCTAGCTAAGGCTTGTCTAAAACATGCCATGTCTTCTTTGAACACGCCGTGTTGTTTTGTCCTAGGAGTGCCTTGTGGCATAACCATGTAGAAGGAATTGATTAGGGAAGGGAATTCAAGTACACTTTGTGTGTTGGGACAACACGTCGTGTATTTGGGGTGTTACACGACCAGATAGGTATGAGTACACACCCATGTAAATGAATAAAGGGAACACACCGTGTAGTTTTATACACGTCGTGTACTCATGTTTTTTTTTCTTTTGAATTCTTCTTTCCCATGTTCCCTTCTTTCTCTCCTAGTTTTCAGTTCCTGGTAATGTGATCTAAAGTGTGCTTTTAAGGTTGCACAGTCATGGAACCCAGACGTCCTACCATTGCACGTCAGGAACCAGGCAGTGACTGTACGCCTGATACGGTAGATCAGGGACTACCTGTAGTTCTTCCTATCGTTCCAGACATGGAACCTGCAGTGATTCAAGACACTGGATCCGAAACTCTATTCAGAGAAGGTTTTATGAGATTTAGGCAGACCTTCTAGGGAGCTTAGCATCCTGCCCCGTTTAAGGCAGAGCTGACACGTGTTTTTTAGCAACAACATCCTCCCACATTCATAGGGGATGGAGGACCACAGGCTGCGTAGTCATGGCTAGAAGCCATACTATCCATCATCAAGCATCTGGAGACACCTCCAGAGAGGAGAGTGTAGGTCTCAACTTATATGATTCGATAATCTTCCATGAGATTAAGGGATGTGGTTTCATAGGTAGGGCGCCAACATGTTATGTCTTGGGATGAGTTTCAGTGTACATTGTACGACAACTTTTACCCGGCGACGCTGAGGGATGACAGGGCCAGAGAGTTCATGAACCTACAATTGGGTACTCTCACAGTTATAGAGAATTCCTCTCGCTTCATAGAGTTACAGTGTTTCACTCCCGTTATAGGGAATTACGAGCATTTTTTAGCAATAATGTTTTAGGAAGGCCTCAGACCGGACATAAGATCGTAAGTGAACATCTTTCATTTGACTTCTAGAAATTTGATAGCCAACAAAGCGCTTATCGCAGATAGAAATCTAAGGGAGACTGAAGCTATGGAACTGTGTGGTTCCGCGCCTAGGGCTGATTCGTTTCATATAGACAGTAGGAAGCGCCAATGAGAGTCTAGATGAGGTGTCCCAAGGAAGAAAGGTATTCCAACTGGTAAACGAGATCTTCCCTCTTGAAACTAGGTGATGTGATATTAGTGTGGGAAAAGTGGGCAGAAGACGACTCAGTTCCCGAGAGACCCAGTGAAGGGACAATCATGTGAAAGTATGGGTCATCTGCAGCATTTCTGAAGAGTGCTCCTGCCAGTGGTTAGTGAAGGGGGATAAGTTTCCACTCCGCGTAAAAGAGCAGGATTACCAGTTCCGCAGCAGACTGGGGGTTGGAGTTCTTCAGTTCATTCAAGCCAGGGTAGAGGTCACGGACGCAGTTTTCAGGCTCATGGAAGGTCAGTTCAGGGATCTCAGGACACTACACAGGGCCACGGTGTAGGACATACATTTGAGGTAGAGAAGATTCATCAAGAGCAGGATCCTGGAGATTCAACTATTCGAGGTATGATTTTAGTAGCCTCAGTTTTATCCTTTTCACTTTTAAATATTGGATATTCTCATAGATTTATTTCTGTTCATACTTTGGAAAGCCTTAGACATATTGTTTATAATTATGAGGTTATGATCATTTTATACACTCCCTTTGGAATTAGAACTTCTAGTGTGCATCAGTGCTTAGACTACCCCCTTGATGTTGGTGGATGTTGTTTTTCATGGAGTCTATATGTATTGGAAATGAAAGGATATGATTTCATTCATGGTATGGACTAGTTAGTTCCCTTCCAGGCCTTTG
Organism: Viscum album; assembly: GCA_963277665.1. Taxonomy (NCBI): domain Eukaryota; kingdom Viridiplantae; phylum Streptophyta; class Magnoliopsida; order Santalales; family Viscaceae; genus Viscum; species Viscum album. Next base: position 2,077,765,782 of record OY728152.1, on the reverse strand, counting down.
TCGATTGTTATCACTGTAGGGTGAGTTTAACATCACCATAGGGTAGATCTTTTCTTCACAAGGGAGAATGGGGTGTCCAGGCTAGCAATGCTAGACTAGAGCATCATGGGATGGGAAGTGTTACATCCCAGATTTCTAGATTATATCTAGATGACCAGGGGACTTATCAGATAGACTTTCCTCTAGTGGTGGATCATTTCAGGGATGTCTTTATAGAGGACTTTTCAGGTTTGCCTCTGGAGCGAGAGGTAGACTTCTATACTGAGCCTGTACCAAAAGCAGCACTGATGTCTATTCCTCCATATTGTATGGATAAACCCGAGTTGCAGGAGCTCAAGAAGCAGTTGTAGGAGTTGAAGGCAAAGGGTTTCATCTGACCCAGTACTTTTCCTTGGGGTTCACCTGTCATGTTTGTGAAAAAGGCATACAACACCCTTAGGCTTTGTGTGGATTATCAGATGCTGAACCAGTTGATGGTCAATAACTAATATCCATTTCCATTGATAGATAGTCTCCTTGATCAACTTCGAGGATCCAGTGTGTTCTCGGAGATCGACTTGAGATCCAGAAATCATTAGTTGGTTGTCAGACCATCTAATATACCTCTTATAGCCTTCCGGAGAAGGTATGGTCTGTATGAGTATGTAGTTATGTCGTTCGGTCTCACAAACACACCAACAGTTTTCATGGCACTAATGAACATAGTTTTTCATCCTTACTTGGATTTTTTTGTTGGTTTTCATGGATTATATCTTGGTGTACTCTCACACTCGACATAACCATGATACCCATCTTGCGATCATTTTGAGTACACTGAGGGAGCATCAGTTATATGATAAGCTCTAAAAGTGCCACTTTTGGATGGATGAGAACCACTTGATGGGTCATGTCATCTCAGAGATAGGAGTATTAGTGAACCTATGGAAATTGAGAGTAGTAGTTACCAGGGAGTAGACAAACAATGTCTTCGAGGTATAAAGTTTCTTAGGGTAGGCCGGTTACTATAGGCGGTTCATACAAGACTTTTAACGCATAGCATAACCATTGTTGGGCTTGAATAAGAAGGGAGTGAAGAATATTTGGTCACAAGCCTGTGATTCATCCTTTCAAGAGCTTAAGGGGAGAATGACTTCAACACCTATTATAGATTTTCTGAAGCCAGGAAAGAGTTATAATGTTTTCTGTGATGCATCTGGCATAGGGCTTGGAGCAGTTCATATACAGGAGGATCAAATCATTGCATATGGATCTCAGTAGTTGAGACCACATGAGAGGAACTATCCTACGCATGACCCGTAGTTGGCTGCATTTGTTCATGCTTTGTGTTATTGGAGACATTATCTTATGGGAAAGCATTTTTTGGTATATACGGACCAAAAGAGCCTCATGTATATCTTCTAGTAGTGTGACTTGAATCTGAGACAACAAATATGGGTTGATTACCTACATTATTTCGATTTAGAGATTGATTATACACCTGGGAAAGGCAACGTTGTGGAAGATTCACTAAGAATGAGGACACAGATGCATGTACTACTAGAGGTCAACAGCAAGTGGCATCTTATGGATTTGTTCTCTGAAATTCATATGGAGGTGCACGACCGGTTGGGTCAGACTTTTCTTTCTTCTATAGTTGCTACCTCTACCCTTCTTGACCGAGTTTGAATGAGGAAGCTATAATATTCTGAAGGCCTAGTCATACAAAAATGCATGTCTGGAGAGGCCCCTCTTCCCGGATTGACCATAGGTGAGGGTGAGATCTTGCATTTCCACAGACGCGTATGGGTTCTAGCAGATATACGCGAGGAGCTAATGTGATTCTTTCATTCATCAGTATGTGCAGTTCATCCTGACATCACCTAGATGAATCGTGATCTCTACCCCCATTATCGGTGTCCAGATATGAAGAAGAGATGTTTTTGGTTTTTTCTTGAGGTGTTACACCTGTCAGTAGGTGAAGGCGGAGCACCAACATCCAACCAGGATTTTACAGTCACAACCCATTCCTGAGTGGAAGTTGATTGATGTCGCGAGGGACATCGTGAAAGGGTTATCATGATCTCATTAAGGGAATGATGTGGTATTGGTTGTCATTGAAAAACTCACAAAGGATTATCACTTATTTTAGATTAAGGAGACACTTGGTGTTGATGAGTTAAACGGTTGTACATATGTGACATTGTATGCTTGCATGGGGTTCTGAGTACTATCATTTCAGATAGGGATGCATGGTTAATGTTACATTTCTGTTAATGGCTCAGGTACTTCTTTGTACGGACTATTATCCCTAGACAGATAACCATCTGGAGCGCACGATTCAGTTGCTAGAGGACATGCTAGAAGCATGCCTCTTTGATTTTAAAGGTTCTTTGGAGAGACGTATACCTCTAGTGGATTTTACCTACAATAATATTTTTCATGAGACTATTCCGATGGAACCATATGAGGCTCTGTACAGTAGGTCGTGCCGATCACCCTTGTGTTGGTTGGTGGAAGGAGAGGCAGCTATGATGGGTCCTCGTCTTGTTCAGGATACCACAGAACATGTGGAGTTGATTCAAAAAAGGATGGATACTACACAGTCCTAGTAGAAATCTTATGCTAATCAGTAGAGATGACCATTGGAGTTCAAGGTCAGAGATCAGGTTTTCCTGCGTGTTACCTCGAGGTTTGGACAAAAGAGGACCATGATACCTGGTAAGCATTCACTAAGATATGTCTGGTCCTTCGAGATTCTAGAGGGAGTTGGCATGTTTTCTAATAGGTTGCAGATACCTAGAGGGATCATTCAATGCACAACTTCTTCCATGTTTCTTAGCATCGACGCTATTTTTGAGACCCGTATCATGTTTTTTAGCACGACGAAGTTGAGCTGGAGCATGATGAATCATTGGAGGAGGATCATATCAGGATTTTTGATCGTAGTGCAATGGTTCTTTGTGGCTGGTTTGTTCTTCAGGTACGGGTGATATGGAAACACAGCCATGTACATGAAAAGACGTGGGAGAGGGAGGTCGATATGCGATCATAGTTTCCAGAGTTGTTTGAGGTATCTTCTTCACCACCTTGTTTTGGAAATTCAGAAACAAATTTATTTAAGGGGGGATGTTTATAAGAACAGAATACTTTTATTCAGGTAGGTTTTTCTTTTTTTGGTCATTTTTGGGAAAAAGAGGAGAATCTGTAAATTTTCTATGTACACACCATTTACATTATAAGTATATGCCATGTACTTTGATGCTTCTCGTGACCATATGCAAGCTGTGTCGTGGAAAAACACACGGCCGTGTTGGGGTGATGTGGAGTCCTCTTAATGGAGAGTATGGAAAAGCCTAGTACACGCCCTATACTCCAAAAGTGCACGCCGTGTATTTTATTTTTTTCATTAAACCGACCGGGGTCGCGTCTTAACGCAAAAAACACATTCTTCTCTAGCTTCTTTGACTAAGACTGAGGGAATGGCCATGGGACATCTCTGAGCCACTGATCCTTCACTGTTTATCTGAATCGAATGTCGTTGGTTGGAATAGAATCGCAGTGGTGAGTTCTTGGTTCTTCTTTGGCCACATTTCTTGATTTATTCTCTTTTGAGAGTTATCGTAGGTTGAAATTTTAAACATTTTTGCAGATCTACTATGTTCTATGATGATTTATGGGATAAATTCCACGTATATTATTCTCATAGGATCTAATTAGGTGGTTTGTTTCCTTACGTTAAATGTCTTTGAGTTTTTGTGAAAAAGTGTCAGATACCCATGTATTGGGTATCTCGGGTTGGGGTTTTGATCATGCTTTTTTATCTGCCTTAGAATGCATGTATGCTTGTGGCTATTAGATGAATAATGTTGGCATGTTGGAATGTTTGAGGATCACATAATGGGTGTTTCCCCTGTTTTGGCAGTTTATCGTCATTTTTCTTAGGTTTCCTGTGAGGCAGACCTTGTTGCATTGTTTTCCTGTCCTGATATAATTTATTTCATGTATTGCCTACTATTTATATGATTTTGATGCACTTTATCTATTATACAAGATATTTTTTGAACTTACTTTTGGATGCTAATAGTTATGTACGCATGACTATACTTCTCAGGGTTGTGTGAACCTGGTGCGGTAGACTAAAGAGGGAATTTACGACTAAGGGCTTCCCTAGAAAGTCAGTTATAAATTTACAATCCTTCATATGTACTATAGGAATTGGACTCTGTGATTCCTCAGAATGTCTTTAGTTACATATTAGAACTAAATGGGTAATTAGATGTAAGTGCTTCCACAAATATTCTTTAGTTATTATTGCAAGACCGTAACTGATGGTGAGAGATTCCCAGAGTGTATGTGCCTTTGTGTGATTATTTTGACTATAGGGGTTTTCTATTATGATCCACCCATAGAGTCAGTGTGAATATTTTTTGGTTGGTTGTGATGAGTCCACCAAGCCAAATAACAATCTTGGGTTTTTTACTGCTTGTTGTTTAGGTAGTCTGCTGAGACACATATTGTGTTACTAGCCAGGATTTGGGATTATAGAGCTGTTTTCTAGATTCCTTGGTTGATAATTTAAAAGTTTGAATTAAATTAATAAATAAATGTTAATGGAGTTTTGTAGGATTTTTTACTTTAGTGTACTCCAGTTTCTCTGGTGCGTTTATTATCTTTACATTAGATATATTTCTCACTGACAGTAGGGCATAGATCTTGTGGTGGTTGCCTACTAGGATTATTCTCAAACCTTATTTGGGTCATGATTTGAAGCCTAAATAGTTTATATGGTTGCAAGTGTCGATAGAGACTGTGGACCCTCTACTTCAGTTACATGATTGCTGGTTGGAGCTGGAGAGCATAGGACCCATCTTAGGCTTGCGATGCTTCTAGAGTTACTGCTTATGTTTTGTACTTTGTTTCTCAGTTGTATTTTAGCATGTTGTTGGGTTTTCTTCTTTCATTGGAAACTAGTACCTGTTGCATCATTATCATCATTTTTATATATATTCATTGCTTGTGCTGTTTAGTTTCAATTCTTGTAAGCTATTTACTGATTCCTCTATTGACTATTATTTCATTTCCTATTGACTATTATTTCGTTTCCCTTGTATACCTTACCAAATTAGGGCATAGTGCCCCCAATGACTCACCAATGCCCTCATTTCTAGTTGACAGCCTCTGGTGTTTGGGGAGATGTGCTTGAGGTCATGTGGCGAACTGGGTACAGGGTTCCCATTGAGTGGCTCCAGATCTGGGTCGTTACATTTCATGATTTCCTTGACCAACCATAGAAACAATCTACATTACCTGAGAAGATTCTACTATTACTTATTTTATTATACATAATAACCTATCCTAAATTAAAAAACTTAGTGGATACTCCTTAATAGAAAAATTATAAAGGATTAATAAAACATACATCAAATAATGATGGAGAACACATAAAAAATGCACCCATCGTCATGGGGGATCAATGAGAATGGTAAGAAGGGAGGATCCTATTCAATTTTCCTCTACTAGTACCCATGTCCTTATAAATAATAAAATAATAAGAACCTAAAAAATATATTCCAACACCTATCATAAAAACTGAAATGAAACTATTGTAGTGTGGATGAAAATTCATAGAGAAACTCCTATATTTTTGGTTTACTTCATTGCATGTTCCATGTGATTGATATGAAACATATATCATCAAATAACTACTATGAAATATCCCAGGTCTATGTGGTGTGACCAAATATTAAATGGAACATGATACCCCTTCTTATTGATTAGAGATCAAGACATGTTCCACAATAAGCAGTGTTATCCCTAAATCTTGAACAACCCTCAAAAAATAACTCCTCCTATTAATGTGTGATACCCTCTAACTCCATAATTTTAATCATATATAGAGCGTTCCTGGAATAGTTTATTTACATCATGGAATAACCATATCCCATTATCTAAATATTAAATCACATCCAACACACATCACATAAAAATCCCACCAATTAAATCATGAAATTTTTCATGTAGTATATTTCTATAGTAGTGTCACCACAAACATTTTCTAATGGTTACCAAATAATCCATCGACCATTACCAATAATATGAAAACACCTGATATCAAAACATAGATATGTTCTTACTCTAAAAAATGCATTGATAATCTCAATTATCCTCTAAACATTACTACATGACTCAATAAATAAAATTGCCTCTAAATTTTTTAACCATCAATGATTATTTTCATTAAAATACCTCTATATGAATTCCATGTTTATAAATTCTATAGGGGACTGAATTCCTATAAATTTTACATTCCTCTAGAAAGTATTATGTGTGTACTGGTGGAAAGGATGTGACCCATTAGTGGTAGTGTGTCATATATAATCCATTTTAAATAAGAGAAACTCTTATTGAGAAGGATGAACATACATTAAAACAAGTTTCCATGTAATAATTCATTAAATTGAATTTTTGAACACTAGTACATTATTGATGTTATCTCATTTGATATAGAATAGTGATATTGAATGAATTTAAATCAATATTTTCTTATGTGATAAAAATTCATTAAATTTTTTACAATTTTTTGATTAGTCGACATATTAAACTATAGTTTTTTATAAAAAGGGAACATGATTAATTATATTTTATCACTAAAGAGAAGATATTTAAATCCATGAGCACCGAAATTCACCGCATATCATGTTATTAGTAATTTCATTTGATATATTTTTGGCCTATAGTCTTAAAATGTTATATTAAATCATAATGATTATGAACATTTATTTCATTTTATCAAAAAAATAAATCATATACTATATTTTTATTTGATTAGTAATCCTCTTATTTTTTTATTATCATGGGTATAAATATAAAAAGATAAAAATGATTTATTATCCATATTATTTAAAAAATTATATTATAAAACATATTACTCATGATGGTAATTTTATAATACATACAGAAATTGTTGGTGATGTAAAATTCATGATGATTATTGATGAAATAATTACCAATTTTTTATCTGTGATTACTCTTAATATGACCATTTTTGAAGATATGGGATATTTTAATGAAGATATATTAAATAAACATATTAAATGAAGTTGTTATATCTTCCCCTATATATGATTATGGAAAATCATATGAAACTAATTTTCAGGAAGAAAAATTCCTTACCTGAACACATATAAAAAAGAATAATAATAAGAAAAAAGTTTCAATGAATTTGGGAACTCTAATAGAGGTTTAAACCATTTATTTCATTATTATATCTGAATTTTACTCTCTAATTGAAGTATCTTAAAAATATGTAATCTCAGATACTCCCCCAATGATTCAAAGTTACAATGACTTACATAACGATGTATGGAAAACATCATTGAGTTATTGACCAATTATATATTGTCACATAAATCGAATGAATGTTCAAAAATCTCATTATATCATCTATATATAAAAAATAAAATTTAAATATATTAGACATATAATATAATTTTTTTATGATCATAAAGTGTTGAAATAGTATGAATTGACCATGAAAGGTTCTATTGAATGAATTAATGTTTACCTTAAGGATTAATGTGATTTTCGTGGATATTGTTCCCATGAATGAGAGAATATCATGTATAATGGAAATATAATAAAATAATATATAATTTATCTATAAGGATAACTAGAATATGGGATAACGTGTGAGGAAAATGAATTATTATAATTGAACATGTTTGATTCTCTATAAAAGGATATTGATTTCAATTTAATGGAATTTTATGAGAAGTTTAATGAACCAAATTAGAGGGATTAGCATCGAGAAAATTAATACTATCACATTTAATATAAATAAGTTGTGATATATATTGGAATATATAACAAAAAATATGAAATGAATTTTTTTTTCAATATCCAAATGTAATAATTCATAAAGAATAGAAATAATGAAGTGATGATATTTTTTTGTATCATACACACCACAGATGTTCATATGAAGGGCATGTAGCTATGAAAAAAAAAATTAAACTGATGCATATCATCCAGAATAAAATTATATGATATCTGATACCTAGGAAATATGGATTATTTTTTTACTAAATATGGCTTTATAGAAATTTATAATGATAAGTATAAAGTTAAACGATCATAGAGAAAGAGGGAATTTCCACTACATAGGGTTGATTAAGATACATGGAAGAATACTATATTATATTGAATAAAACATTATTCATTGAATTGGAGGGATACCTGAGGAATTGAAATGCTATGATATTAATTTTACAATGGTAATTATTTATGGCAACCAATATGGATAAAATTGATTTAAATATAAATAATATAAAATAATATTTTTATAAATAGTTGTCGAATTAATAAATACTAATATAAAAAGGGATAAAAATTCTGATATATTTGTAACATTAGAAAATGATGTGATTTAAGAATCATAAAATAATTTTTTAGGAATTTCCATATAAGGAAAGAATTTATCATTGTATGAATTATTTTATTATTGACAATGAAGTAACGTAATGGATTCCGTAAAGATTAAAATATATATGATATGTCTGTATAGGGGATCAACCCCACCATTAGTGTTAATGATGAACCAAATGTAAAAACTAATAATGTTATATAGAAAATAAAAAATGATTATACACATGTTTATTTGTTAATGGTAAAACAAAAATGGATGGAAATTTCTAACACGTCGAGATTTTATGAGATATATTCATTTTAAATTCTTTGATGTCATCTATTATACACTAAAAAAAGATTATCATGTACTATATGCAACACCGTATGAGATTATATTATATGAAAACACTATTCTTGGCTTACATTATATAAAAATCGTGACCTTCCTCAATAGCGTGTGTAGTACACAATATCGGGTTTTGCTAAACAACGATACATTATTATAGTTTTATTATGAAATATCTGTTATAAATAGTAATAACTAAATTCTGAATTTTTTAACATTATTATTCATATTACACATTTTCTAGAACATGGTATGAGAATAAAATAAAATTTTCAGGTAAAATTAGCAATTTTCAAAAAATGTAGTTTTGATGCCTTTTAATGGAGCACCCAGTTTACATCTAGTTTTTGACCTGTTTATAACTTAAATCTGGAAAAATAAAATTATTATTTTAAATCTAGATATAAAAATTTACTTTTCTTACATTTTTGATATTTTTCTTATAAGTTTCTTATTTTGATGAATAGTAAAAATATGCTAAAATGTAATTAAAAAAAAATTTCATCCTGATAATTTATATATTTATATTATAATATTAAATGGTTTTAAATTATAAATAGAATATATTTTTCAAACTTAATATAATATATGTCATTATCATTGATTTTACATTGAATTCATAGGTAAAATCATTTCATTCTATTGTAATGTTTTAACTTTTAAATGTTATTTTCATAACTATGGGATTGATTTTAAATTTATTTCTGAAATATTTGTGATTTGAATTTGGAAAATTTTATTCCATATTTGTAATTAGTAGGTCCAAATTATGTTAATAGGATACTTTTTATTTTGGGCACTATGAATTGTAAGTACGGTAAATATTATTTACCATTGTTAAAGGTAAATCGGGTAATAAAGGGTAATTATAATATTATAAAAAATACCATAACACTTGTCTTAATATAATTGGATGATTATATTTTTCCATTAATCATACTTGGGTCGAAATAGAATCTAATAGAACCCACATGGATGTGATTGAGACCATTAATCTTTTAAATGTCAATGAAAGTAAAATATGTCTCACTTAATCTCTAATAATTAAAGTATTTTTAATATAAAGTTATAATGAATATAAATTAGATTATAAATAATAATATTTAATTATAAAATTATTTTATGTGTTATTGTAATTTATTTTTAATTTTTAAGAAATATTTAATTACCTTAATAGCTTATACATTAATGATGTCAAAATTATTAATTTAGTGAAAAATCAATAATATATTTTTTATTAAAATAATATTACACATCAAAATGACCAAACACCTGACTGAAACATATTTTTTGAGTATATCTATACTATAATCATCCAATTGTCGACTTATGTACCATTTGGATCCTTATAAAACCAATAAGGAAATTTATATTATTTTATTTTAAATGATGTCAAAGATGTCACCTTCATATTTTAATAAATATATCAATTTAAATTCTGTGATTTTAAGATGATAAATTCATGAAAAAATATTATTATTAAAGGTATTATATATATCATCATCATAAGATTTTATTTTTAATTTTAATGAGAAAAATAATTACAATAAATAAGTATACAAAAATGTTGTAGTAATTATTTTATTAAGAGATATAAAAAATAAATTGTTTTAAAAATATTGAAATATATAATATTTGATAAAATAAATGTGTCCCATGAATTTTGGATGAATATGAAATTTTATAAATCTATTATATATTTCTGTTCAAAAATATCTTCTGTGTGGTTTTTATTTAAATTTAAATAATGAATAGTGTCAAAATTGACATTATTGATATTTTATAAAAATAACATATTATTAAATTATTTAAAAATCAAAAACATATTTAAAAACAAAAAAATTGAAAATTATATGGTCTACAGGGTTATTAAGTATCCAATTATGGGAAATTGGCATCATTTTAGTATGTATTGCTATCAATTTAAAATATATAATTTTATTACCACAAATAAAATTAAATAGATTAAATAATGATAAATTATGCTGATAAGGTTTCAAAAAATATAAAACATGTATAAAATTTAAAAGACTATTATATTACAACCCTATCTCGTATAATATTCTAATTGAGTCATTCTTGGTTTTTTTTATGTGGGGTTTCATTTTATTATTAATTAATATTTTTAAGGTTTCCAAAAGTGCCCCTCTCCTCTCCTATATAAGGGAACCTACTTCCCTCTCATCTTCTCTCAAATTTGATCTTTCAAGATCAGCCAAACCCCTGAAATTTTATATTCTCAACCTCTATATTTATATTATAGATGATATGGTATTCTCAAAAGACCAACTCTAGTGCCTTAACTGGAAGATTAAAATAGGTGTGTCGAAGAAGAGGTAATATCTTCTACCGATTCTTTCAAGTTTATTTTTTGTTCATCTTATTCATATTTAGTTTTTTCATTATAATGTAATAAAATAAGTATCTACAATATACTGATATGTTATTATAAATATTAAACAACCACATTTCACCTTCTTTCCATCATACGGAAAATTAAATCACCGCCCGTACGTACGTACGGAAAACCGTCTGCACGCCGTGGTGAAATCTTTTCTTCCACCACCACCTTTCTTGAATAGGTATAAGGGTGTAAATTATAACTATATATGGTTATAATAACAACATACTGATTCTGAGATATTATATCATCCACTCCAATTCCATTCAACAATTATGGGAACAATATCACCGCTCGTGCGTCGATACAGATTACTGTCTCCACGACACGATGAGATTCATTCTCAATGTTAACCATTCATGAATAATTATAAAGAACATATATAATGAATAATAATGATATATATATGACCTAATAATTCTACTGTATTTATGTATATATATATATATGTCATCTACTTACTTCCATTCAAGCCAATAAGGAAAGGAAAACAGCGTTCATGCGTAAGTACAACATACCGTCTCCATGAACGTAGTGTTTCATTTCATTTAACTATATTATATATATATATATATACTTAATCTATATGATATATAAATCATGTTTTAAATTATTGATGTATGTAAATCAGGATATAATTTATAGTAATGTCAGGAAGAACAAGTCTAAACACGTTTGATAAATGAAACAATTTTACACAAAACGCTGCTTTAACATGGAATTGACAAAAGAAAGGGTAATAGAATGTCATAAGTGATTCATATGTGATGTGATTAATATTATTATGGTTCTATTACAAGTGAATAATATTTTTACACCCACTATACTGGTTTTTCGGACACCTATGAAATAAATTGGACCTAAGGCATGGGAAACGATTGCAATCTCATTTTTATCTGAGATTTCTTATACGTATGTATTTACAAGGGTTATATTTTTCATCCATGTCTATAAAAATGTTTTTAATAAAGTGTTTAATATTATTACATGTATGTTTAATGTCATGTTTACCCCACTTGGACTTTTACTTTGTGGTCTGGAAGGAATATTCCTTTTGTTTACCATACGTGGTGCTTTTTGAGTTTTCCATTAAAAGTATGAGGATAATTTTTTTTAACTTATATTGAATGAACAGATTTTTATGGTTTTATAATGCCTTTTCATCATGATGCATACTCTAAAATATTTCATGGTTATTTTTAGTATAATCCTTTTCTTTTAAAATTGTGTGATATTTTTTGAAACGAAAATTATTTTGAAGAAGAAAGGATATTTTCCTCAAGAATACATTTCAAGTGTCTTATCAAAACTATTTTACATGTAAGATGAAAATATTTATCTTGATTATGTTTCAAGTATAATGTCTCTATTATTTACATGTTTTTATTTTTAATATGATGAAATGATATCCTAATGTTTTATATGAATTATGTCACGATGTGAGGATGTTTATGAAACCAATTTTATTCTTTGGGTTATGATGAATGATTTATGATTGTTTTGTGGCACAATTAAGAATGACTTCAATAAGGGATGAGTGGGACCTATATCTCCCTCCAGTGCATTGGGTAAATATTTTTATCTCATGAGATAGACATGGATGGAAAGACAGCTTAATCTGGTTGAGTGATACATAACTCGAAAGGGGAGTGAACTCAATTCAGTAAGGGAATTTTTCCACTATGATGATCTTGGAAGCAATGCCTTGGATATTATGGAAATCATATCATGTTGTTAATGGTTTTCCACAATTCCATGTTTTGTTCCCATGTTATTTATCATGATTGATGTTACTTTATAACCTATGCCTTATGAATTGTCAATATTTATGTCATTACTCATGATTTTTATGTTTTATGTTCATGTTCATACGTTCAAATGTTAAGGGATTGTTTTATGTTTCCATTTTTACCCTAACTGAGAATTTGAGATCGCCCTTTTTATATTTTCATTTCCACGGGATTTAAAGAATTGTTTTAGGTGTGAAAAAAATAGGGAAGATATAATTACCCATACTTTACATACATTGTTGTTACATTATAGTTGAATCATACTTATTAAAACATATAAAAAAACCATGGTAGGACCTTATAGGTATAGTTCCTTAGAAACTGGGAAACATAAACTACCGGTTCACAACTCATCTACATTGTCTCTGGTTTATTTCATCATATATAGAGTCCCTTTTAGAATAACCTACTTAATACCCTTCTTCCTGACCTGGGGAAATGAAAACATATAGAAGGGTGAGCTCAAATTCTCTGTAAGGGTAAACAAAAGAAATATCAATCATATAATATTCATAAGAACATAAAATTTAGAAAATATTAACCTTCAAAATATATCATAATATCATGAGATGGCTTAAATCATAGTATTGAATTGTAATCCCAATAATCATAACATAAAACAAGATACTTTGTGGTATACACACATAATCATAGAAAACCATTTCATATTACTCAAGTCACATTTCACAGACCATCATAGCGTACGAAGTCCATTACTAAACCAAGTTCACTCCTCATTCCAATCCGGTATCACTGAACTGGATTAACTTTTCATTCCAGCCATGTCTATATCATTATATATAAATCATTACCCAATTCATTGGAGGGAGATATAGGTCCCAACCATATTATAATGAAACCATTCTTATGTTTTCCACAAAATCTTAAATCGTAGCATAACCCATGTAATAAAAATGGGATTCATAAACATCATGCCATCATAACTTTACCCATATAATATAAAATGGCATAATAAAATTAATTCCATCATTACATAATCAAATAAATGTAAAAATAGTGATAGAAACAGAAACCTATATTATCTTACATGGATAATAATTTTGATAAAACGCTTGTACTCCATTCTTGAGGAAAATATTCATTCTACATCAAACTCATTTTTCCTTTCTTAACATGTCAAACAATTTTAAACAAAAATAAGTTGATTAAAAATAAACTTGAAATATTTTAATGGAATCCTGATGGAAATAATGTTCTATGAAATCATAAAAATACATTCATGTCATATAAGATAAAAAAACAATATTCTCGTACTTCGGCCAGAAAAGTAAAAAAGTACCTCGTTCAAAAAACGAAAAATGATTTCATTCATATCTTTGACTAAAAAATCACAAATGTATAAAAAATATTTAATAAACTTTAAGGATATAGAAATAATATTACATATTGAGTAAACATAGATGTGGATGATAAATATTCCCCAGTAAATTCTGAAGTATAAAAAATCACGGATTAAAATGAGATTGTGAGATTTTCCCTTACCATAGGTCTGATTTGCTTCATACATATCCAAACCTCATGTATAATTATTTAAATAATGTCATTGACTTATTACAGAATCATATTCATTGTTATGATATCATAAATGGACATATTATTATCTTCTTATTAGTACTACTTCACTGCTACTTGTTATTTGGTGTTCATTGCTATATGTTCTTATGCATGTTTTGTCAAATAAGTTCTTATTATTAATTTTAGGATACATATACATCATTTAATGAATTTTATTTGTGTAATATATGTCATATTTATTCTTTCAAATCATTTATAAAATCATTATTCAATGATGATCATGTAGAATGAGATGCATCACATCGTGGAGACAGTAGGCCGTAAGTACGCACGAGAAATGATATCATTCCCATGATCGTGTAATTGTATTGAAGTGTATTTATACTATATAAGAATCAATATAACTTTACAATAATCATATATAGTTATTATTTAAACCATTATACCCATCCAAGTAAGGTGGTGGTGGAAAACAGATTACACCACGGCGTTGAGACGGTATTCCGTATGTACGCACGCGTGGTTATTTCGTTTTCCATAGGATTGATAGAAGGTGAAATATTGTTGTATAATATTTATAATAAAATATTAGTATATATGTGATACTTATGTTATATCCTTAAAATTAAAAAACTAAAGATGTGGAAAATATTAAGAAATAAATTTGAAAGAATCTGTAATGGATATTGCCTCTTCTTCGACACGCCTTTGTGAAACCTCCTCTTAGGGAACTATATTTGGTCTAAAGAGAAGACCAGAACATCTAGTATGTATATAGGGAAGTTTATATGGGAAAAGGTAAGGTTTTTGCCGATCATGAATGCTCAAATTTGTGTAAAGATGAGAGAGATGAGGTTCCCTTTTATAAGGGAGGAGAGGGGCACCTTAGGAAAAACGTAAAATATTATTTTATAATAAAGTCATATTCGGTTTATAATAGCTCCAAGTTGATTTATTGAAAAATTAAAGGGAGTATGGGTTGATATAATTTCAACCAATAGGTTTTAGAAATGTTTAGGTTAATATTTTAACCTTATCATTTATATTTAACTCTAAGTTAAAAAATTTTACTTTTACTGTGTCTTCTTGTTTTCATACACTATATGGTAAATAAACTTAATATAATAAGCCAAACGAACCCTAGGTGGTTTATTATTAAGATATATAACCTTATCTATGTCATTTGGCTAAACCATAAATTTTTAAGAATATATTAACAATTAATAATATAATATTTGTTTTAAAAATTATTTAATATCAATTTTGACACTATTTTGCAATTGATTTTTGTGAAAATCATGAAAGAATAATTAGTTCAAAAATAGTTACTTAAATCAATACTAACATGTCCTAGAAACCTTTAAAAAAAAATTAATTCATAAAAAGTCTCAAATTAAATTAACAATTGATATTTATAATATCAATTATGTTAATATTTCAGTAATAAGATAATTACTGCATTATCATTGTGTCATAAATAAATTAACTTATTTAATGTCTAAATATTGTAAATTAAATACTATTATGTAAGAAATCATTTTATCATACTAATTAATTTTCCTAGTCGAATCTATCAAATGTGTACACCTATATTAAAAATGTTTTACTTATTAAACATTGATTTTAACTCTTTTAACAGTTCTTTAAATAAAATAATAATAAATTTCCTAATCTAATCCAAGTTGACCTAAAGGGTAATATTTTATCCCCAATGTTGTTTTTTGTCGAATTACACTTATCCAATAGAATTAGGACATGTTTTACGGTAATTATAATTTCATTTTTACCCTTAATTACCCTATATTCTTTTAACCATGGTAAATAAAAGTAAAAAGTTACTATTCAACAAAAACATTTATCTTATTGAACCCTATTTTATTCATTGATATTAACCGTATCTCTCAGATTTTCGAAATTCAACTCATAGAAGTAGAAAATTATGTTTTATGTACAATTACAAATGCTCCTTAGAGGTGGGTAAAAGACGGTCAAAATGTTCAATAATATATATATATATATATATATATATTTAAAAAAATGACTCCAATGAATTGAATTGAACTTATATTGGTATTATGTATATATTTTTACCTAAAATAAATTTGTTTATAATAAATAGTTATCAAAAAAAATTCTATTATAAACTATATCTCGGTGTTTTTCACTATTCATCAAAAATTGAATGTTTTCAGAAAAATACCAAAAATTCATCCTTGGCTAATTATGATATTCGAAATCCAAAAATGAAGTCCCTTTTAAATGATAAAATTTATAAAATTTCTAAAAGTGGGTATTACTATTCATAACGTCTTGTTTTAATAATATTTTTATATCATTGTTTTGTGAAACTCGGTATTGCGTACAATGAAAGCTATCGAGGAAGGTTTCTCATGAGTTCAATGAAAGCCAAGACAGTATTGTGTATAGTGAAGTATTCCTTTGGTGTTGCATAGAACATAAGACATAAAAACAAAATATTTATCAAAAAATCTTGGGTGTTACATTCTACCCCCCTTAATGTGAATTTCGCCCTCGAAATTCTTCATTTTGTAACAAACAAATGAAGATACCTCTCCCTCACCAGATCCTCAAGTTCCCAAGTAGCTTCTTCTAATTGGTGGTTCCTCCATAAAACTTTCACCAAGTGATTGATCTTGTTCCGTAAGACTTTTTCGCTATAATCTAGAATCTCTATCGGTTATTCTTCAAAATAAAGATATTTCTCCAGCGGTACATCTTCTGGACTTAGTACATATGATGGATCAGGTCTGTAATTTCTCAGGAGAGATACATGGAACACATCATGAACTTGAGAGATATTCGGTGGAAGCTCCAATCGGTAAGCTACCTTCCCAACACAGTACAGTATTTCACAAGGACCAATATACCTAGGGCTCATCTTTCCCTTCTTTCCAAATCTCATTACTCTATTCTAAGGAAATATTTATAAAAACATCTTATCACCAGCTTCAAACTCTAGGTATTTTCTTCGATTGTCAACATAACTTTTTTGTCCACTCTGAGCTACTCTTATGTGTTGTTGAATGGATCTGACATTTATTCCATCTCATAAATAAGATCAGGTCCTAATATCTTTCTTTCCACAACATTTATCCCCTCAAGTTGAAGTCCTTCATTTCGTTCCATAGATAGCTTCATAAGGATCAATATAAATACAGTAGTGAAAGCTATTATTATAAGAAAATTCCACCGAGGGTAGGTGTGGATCCCAACAACTATTGAAATCCATAGAGCAAGATCTAATCATGTCTTCTAGAGTTTTAACTGTCCTCTCAGACTGACAGTCTGTCTGAGGATGATAAGTATTGCTGAAACTCAACTCCGTATCTAGATTATGATGAAGACATCGCCAAAACATCTAGATAATCATCAGATCCCAAGAATATTTAATAGAAAGTGGTACACCATGCAATCTTACCACTTCCTTTATATATATCCTGGCAAGCTGATCAAGAGAGAAATCCTCTCTAAAATCAATGAAGTGTTCCAACTTTGTATGATGATCAACTATCACCCAGATATCATTATTTCCATTTTATGTTTTAGGATGTCTGTGACAATGTCCATTGTGATGTTTTCCCATTTACAATTGGGTATGGGTAATGGGTGTAACATCCCCTTATAAATCTGTCTCTCAGCTTTAACTTGTTGATAAACCAAGCTTCGAGAGACATATTCAGCCACATCTCTTTTCATTCCATTAAACCAAAATTACTCTTTCAGGTCTTTATACATCTTCATGCATCTAGGTTGAATAGAGAATGAAGAACTGTGAGGCTCATCCTGGAGCTCCTACTTTAATTTTGGGATGGGAGGAACAAAAAACCAATTCATGAACCTTATTATCCTAGCACAATCAAGGTTAATTCAGGATCATTTCCCCCATTCTTTTGTAACTCTACATCTTCTTTTTGTGCCTCTTTAATCCTCACATGTATATATGGTTGAACATTCATTAGATAAAGATAATATTTTCCCCTTCAATTATAATTCCATGATCCATCTTTTGTAAATCCATAAATATTGGATCTTTTGTGATCCTCATCGTGGATAAGCTATCATGGTCTTGTCGACTTAATGCATATGCCACCTTGTTTTCTTTCCCATGGTGATAATAAATTAAGCAGTCATAGTCCTTAATCAACTCCAACTATCTTTTTTTGAAAATATTCTGCTCCTTTTTTTTGAAAATATACTTTAATATTTTATGATCAGTATAAATATCACACCATTCACCATAAATATAATGCCTCAAAATTAGTAATGCAATGATTACCGCAGCTTACTCCAATTCATGAGTTGGGTAATGTTTCTCAAGGATATTCAACATTCATGAGGCATAAGCTATCACTATATCATTTTTTCTAAGAACACACCCCAGCCCCTTCATAGATGCATCATTATAGATCAGAAACCTTTCTGCACAACAAGGCAGTGTGAGCACAGGTGCAGTGGATAATATTATTTTTAACACCATGAAATTATCTTCCCATTCTTCTTTCCAAACAAACATAACTCCTTTCTTAGTCAATTTGGTTAGTGGGTTAGATAATCTTGAAAAATCATTCACAAAACGTTGATAGTACCGAACTAAACAATGAAAACATCAGATCTTAGTTAATGTTGTTGGACTCAAGTATCTTTCAATAACCTCCATTTTTTCTGGATCCACGGATATCCCCTCTTTTGAGATTATGTGACCCAGAAATGCAACTTTTTTATGCCCAAATTCACACTTGGTAAATTTGGTATAATGATTCTCCTTTATTAGGGTCTTCAATATAAATATTATGTGACCTTCATGTTCTTCCTTGCTCTTGGAATAGACAAGAATATCATCTATAAAGACTACTGTAATCTGATCAAGATAGTCTCTAATGACTCTATTCATTATATCCATGAAGATAGTAGGTGCATTAGTAAGACCAACATGCATCACGATAAATTCATAGCATCCATACATTGTACGAAAAGTTTTATTTGGTATATCCTCCCTTTTGACCAATAATTAATGATACCTAGAATGAATATCAATATTGGAAAAGTATTGAGGTCCATGTAGTTGGTCAAATACGTCATCAATGCGTGGGATAGGATATTTGTTCTTGATAGTGATCTTGTTATGTTCTCGATAATCAATGCAGTTTCTCATTGATCCATATTTCTTCTTAACAAATAGAAAAGGTTCTCCCCAAGGTGAGGCACTAGGATGTATTAATCCCTTATCAAGACTCCCTTGGAGTTTCTTCTTCAATTCCTGCAACTCAATTGGAGCCATTCTATATGGTGTCATTGATATATGTAAAGAACCCAGTACATGTTCTATTGAAAACTCTACATCACGATTTGTTGGAAGACCAGGAAATTCCTACGCAAAGACATCATCATACTCTCGTACAATGGGAATATTATTAATTTTGATTTTATCTCCTAATATTTGAGACAAATAATCTTCATTTAGTCGAATCAAAACCCATAATATGGAAAACATTTCCACAGGAAGGTTATATTAATCCTTTCATCAATAGATGATCATTGATTGATCTGGAATATGAAATTCGACCTCCCTTATTTGGAAAATGATATGAGTTCCATATACGGAAAGAAAATTTATTCCAAGAATCACATAAAATTCCACTATAGGAAGGATCACATGATTTGCAGGAAGCACTTTCCCACAAACATCAATCAGAGAAGAATTGTAAACTTTTGATTCAACTGTTGTGTCATTAGGGATTTTCACAGCTAACAAAATATCTAATTGCTGAGGTAATATGGAGATACCCGTAGAAAATTCTTCAGAAATAAAAGAGTGGGTGGATCCAGATTCAAATAAAACATTTTCTACTTCATATTGGATGGTAAGTGTGCCTTTCACCACATTGTTATCATACTCCACATCCCTGATAGAAATTTCATTGGACTTTCCTTTATCTTTGGCCTTAGGAGTTTGTTGATGTCGATCATCATCAACAACCCTTGGATTAGGGTATTGATTAGAATAATGCCCCATTACCTTGAATGTGAAACATTGAAGTGTAGGAGGTGCATTCTGGGTATCCCTTTCTTTGTTCACATCATTAGATATCTTATTCCCATTATTTCAACATTCAACTTTCTGATGACCTTTTTTTCCACACTTAAAACATTTACGTGTCCCTTTAAGAAAATTCCCTCCATGTTTCTTTCCACACATTGAGCATAAGGAAAAACTCATCTTCTTTTAAGTGTGGTCTTTAGATTTTCCTTTGAATTCCATTTTACTCTTCTTATCAAACCCATATGATTGATGGGTTACTCCAATTCCATCTCAACCTTGAGAGCACATCGATCAACTTCATAGTATCTATTCAATTCCTTTATGTATAACGCCCTTCGAAGACTTGGTTTTAAGCCACTAAAGAATCAATCTATTTTACTCTCATGTTAGATTATAAATCCAGAAGCGTACCATGTAAGTCTTGTAAAATATGCTTCGTAGGTACCAATAGATTCATCACCATTTTTCTTCCATTCAAGAAACTCCTTCTCCATTAATGTTCGAAGAATACGAGGGAAGTAATTATTGAAAAATATGTTCTTGAAATAAACCCATTCAAGGGACTCAATTTCATCCCTTTGACTCGTATTCTTAATAATATTCGACCATTGATCTGATTCACATTCCAAATGATATACTGCTAATATGACTTTATGATGTCCAATTCATTGTAGAACTGAAAATATTTTTTAAATGGTACTGATCCATTGTTCTGCCACTAATGGATCAGAAGACCCGCTGAATGAAGGTGGATGGAGCCTCATGAAGGATTCAACAGAATATTTCTCCTTCCTTTTCACGTTTGGTACTCCCTCATGATTTATAGCTTGTGAAAGTTGTGTGAACATGGCTAAAAGATTTTACATTCCAGCACCCATAAGGTTTGGTTTCTCAGGGGGACAATCATTGCATTTCCTGTCACATTTAGCATTAACACGGTTCCATGGGGTTCCAACCAGTGACTAAAACCAAGAGGTATAGTGTTGGAAACACTAATCATTATAGGAAACCCACAAAATCAAGAATAAAATTTAATACTTTTGGTCTAATCAATGGTTTTTCATGGACATTTCTAAAACCCTAATATTGTGTTCTATGTTTATACATATCTTTATTATTCTTACTAAGGATTTCACATCCATGTTTCAAAAGGTTGGATATACATTTCCTATGATACTAACTATAACGACCCATAATTTACATACATTTTTGTTACTTTAGAATTTAAGCAAACTAATTACAATATATAACAACACCTTTTAAGGACCAT
Organism: Viscum album; assembly: GCA_963277665.1. Taxonomy (NCBI): domain Eukaryota; kingdom Viridiplantae; phylum Streptophyta; class Magnoliopsida; order Santalales; family Viscaceae; genus Viscum; species Viscum album. Next base: position 2,077,743,993 of record OY728152.1, on the reverse strand, counting down.
ATAGGTATAGTTTCTTTAGAAACTGGGAATCATAAACAACTAGTTCATAAATCATCTACATTGTTTCCCATTTATTCCATCATATCTAGATTCCATATTGGCATATCCTTCTTAATACCCTTATTCGTGGCCTGTCGAAAAGAAAAAATAAAAAATGGTGAGCTCAATTGCTCAGTAAGGGTAAACAAAATAAATATCAATCGTATCATATTCATAAGAACATAACATTTTGAAAATTTTAACCTGCAAAAGATATCATAATATCATAACACGGGATATATCATAGTACAAAAATGCAATCCCAATAATCTTGACATAAAATATAAAACATTGTGGCATACACACATAATCATAAAAAATCATTTCATGTTAGTCAAGGCTATCATAGCGAACAAATTCCATTACTGAACTGTGTTCAGTCCTCGTTCTAGTCATGTATCACTGAACCAGATTAAATTTCTGTTCCAGCCATATTTATCTCATTAGATATAAATCTTTACCTGAAGCATTAGAGGGAGATATAGGTCCCACCCATCTCATAATGAATCCATTCTTATGTGTGCCACAAAATCATAAATCATAGAATAACCCATTTAATAAAAATGGGATTCTTAAACATCATGCCATCATAAAAAAATACATATAAGATAAAAGGACATCATAAAATACATTCCATTATATCATAATAAAATCCATGTAAAAATAGTGATATAAATATAAACCAATAGTATCTTGTATAGAAAATAATTTTCATAAAACACTTGAACACCATTCTAGAGGAAAATATCCTTTCTACTTCCAAGACATGTTTCTTTTCTTAACATGTCATACAATATTAAACTAATAGAATTAGATTAAAAATAAACATGAAAAATTTAAAAGGAAGCTTCGTGGAAATAATGTTATATAAAATCATAAAAATCCATTCATGATGGATAAGTTAAAAAAATATTCTTCTCGTACTTTTGCCAGAAAAGTGAAAAAGTACCTCAAATAAAAAATTACAAAAGATTCCTTTCATATATTTTACTAAAAACTCACCAATGATTAAATTTTGATTTAAAAAATTGTTCTAGGATATAAATAATATTACATATTTAGTAAACATGGATGTGGAAGATAAATATTCCCCATTAAATTATGAAGTATAAACAATCTCGGATAAAAATGTGATTGTGAGATTTTCCCTTACCAATGGTACAATTTGCTTCGTACATATCCAAAACTCTTGTATAATTATTTAAATAATTCCTTTTACTAATTACAGAATCTTATTCAAGGTTATGATATCATATATGGTCATATTCTTATATGTTTATTAGTAATATTTCATTGTTATTTGTTATTCGAGTGTTCGTTGCTTTATGTACTTATTCATGTTTTGTCAAATAAGTTCTTATTATTCTATTTGGGATATAGATACCTCATTTACATAATGGTATAAGTGAAATATATTTCATATTTATTCATTAAATTCATTTATATAATCATTATTCAATGAAGATCATGTAGAATGAGTTGCATCACATCGTGGAGATGGTAGGCCGTACGTATGCAGGAGTGATGATATCGTTTCAATGATCGTGGAATTTTATTTAAGTGTATGTATACTATTTTAGAATCAATATCACTTTAAAATAATCATATATATTTATTAATTACACCATTATACACATCCATTTAAGGGGGTGGTGGAAAACATATTACACAAAGGCGTGGAGACGGTATTTCGTACGTATACACACGCGGTGATTTCGTTTTCCGTAGGATGGATAGAAAGTGATATAGGGTAGTTTCATATTTATAATGACATATAATTATATTAGTTATAATAATGTTATTACTACATAATTAAACAACTAAGGAAGAGGGTGTATAAGAAGAAATAAATTTGAAAGAATCGGTAACATATATTACATGTTCTTCGACACGCCTCATTGAAACCTCACCGTAGGGAACTAAATTTGGGCGTTGAATAAGACCAGAACCTATAGTATGTTTCTAATGAAGTTTATAATGGAAATGGTCTGGGTTTGGCTGAGCTTAAAGGGTCAAGGTTGTGTAAAGAGGAGAGGGATGAGGTTCCCTTGTATATGGGAGGAGAGGGGAAACTTAGGAAAAACATAAAATATTATTTTATAATAAAGTCATATTCAGTTTATAATAGCTCCAAATTGATTTATTTAGAATATAAAGTGGGGATGGGTAAAAAAACCCTAAAAAATTAAGGTTTAGACAAGTTTACGTTTCTATTTTAACCTTATCATTTAGATTAACTCTATGTTCAAAATTTTAACATTTACCATGTCTTTTTGTTTTCTTACAGTATATAGTTAATAAACATACTATAACAATCCAAAAGAAACCCAAGTGGTTCATTATTAATTTATATAACCTTATATAAGTCATTTTTCTGAACATTAGATTTTTATGAATAAAATATCAATTAATAATATAATTTTTTTTAAAAACTATTTTATGTCAATTTTGAAACAATTTGGTAACACATTTTTGTGAAAATCATAACTTCATGATTAGTTCGAAAAAAGTTAATTAAATAAATACCAACATGTCATATTAACCTATATAATTATTTTAACTCATAAAAAGTTGCAAATTACATTTATTTTTGTATTTTTTAATAAAAATTATGGTAATATTTCATTAATAAGGTAATTACTGCATCATCAGTGTGTCATAAATAAATTAAATTGTTTAATGTATAAAATTTATAAATAAAATAAAATAATATATGAAATATTTTGATCTTTCTATTGTATTTTTATTGTCTAATTTATCTTATGTATAAACCTATATTAAAAATGTTTTAGTTATTACACTTCGATTTTAACTCTTTTAACTCTTCTTTAAATAAATTAATAATAAATGTCATAATCTAATCCAAGTGGGCCTAAAGGGTAATATTTTATCCCTATGTTTTTTTGTCGAATTACAATTATATATTAGAATTAAGACATGTTTTAGTGTTATAATAATATCATTTTTACCCTTAATTACACTATTTATTTTTAACTGTGGTAAATAAAAGTAAAAAGTTACCATTAAACAAAAATTATTTTTATCTTATTGAACAACATTTTACTCCTTGATATATACCATGTCTCTCGGATTTTTGATATTATACTCACAAAAGTGGTAAAATTATGTTTTATGTACAATTAAAAATTCTCCTAGGAGATCGGTAAAAGACAGTAAAAAAGATCAACTAAATTTTTATATATCTATATTATTATAAAATGAATCCAATAAATTAAATTGAACTTATATAGGTATTATGTATCTATTTTGACCTAGAATAAATTTATATAAAATAAATATTTATTTAAATGAAAATTCAGTTTTAAACTATAACGCAGTGTTTTTCATTATTCATAAAAAAATGAACCTTTTCAGAAAAATACCAAAAATTCACTCTAGGATAATTTCGATATTCTGAGTCAAAAAATGAAGTCCATTTTGATTGATAAAATTTATAAAATTTCAAAAATTCGGTATTACTATTCATAATGGATAGTTTTAATCATATTTTTATATTATTATTTAGTGAAACTCGGTATTTCGTACAATGCAATAAATCGAGGAAGGTTTCTCTTGCGTGCAATGCAAGCCAAGACAGTGTTGTGTGTAGTGAAAGATTCATTTGGTGTTGCATATAACTAAATAAGTAAAAACCAAATATTTCTCATTATATCTCAAGTGTTGCAGAAGACATTCATGGGAGATGTTGAACATCTTTCACCATGAGTAGAAGATGGTGTTCCGAGTTTCCATAGACACTAAACTATTACGTTCCTTGGGTGTCTGTTATTATGTATGAAGTATTCTGAATAATAAATGTAATGTCTATGTACGTCAAGATTTGGGTCTCTACAGTTGGTATTAGAGGAAAGGTTTATTTGACCTTTGAAAACTAGGATGCAAAAACTTTAGTGAAATCCCTAGAGTAATTTCTATGGTATGTCAAGGGATGTCCTTAAGGTTTAGTATAATGATAGGTTATAGTCCAAGAATTATGTCGATGATCATGAATAACCTTGGGTGACCCTAGGGTGTCATGTATTAATGAATGCTTGATAAGATAGAAATTCAATAAGTGACTTTTTATGATTATGTGGTTCCTTGTTATTTTAACTATTTATTACACCATGGTTTTTGTTTTTAGTCAATGGAGGGAACTAGAATGAATTGGGTCAACATTGAATCTAATTTAAAATTGGTGAATATGAGCAACGGCATTGCATAATGCATAGAAAGAATGATTTGGTGATTATTCTCAATCAGTCATCGTGATATATGATTAACAAGGTGAACATTAGTGGTATTCCAAATTCATTAAATAAGAGGAAGATTGAAATTTAAGCATGTTCACATGGTGAGGATCATAGAGAAAGGAAGACTGATATTTCTAAAGAAGGGAAGAAGAACCATGGTGATTACATAAAATGGAGGGGGATATGTTATCTGTGTGGAGAGAAGGGTAATAGAGTGATAGACTATTATAGAGTTCAATGTCTTATCTGTGGAAGAACATGGGCATTACAAAACTCAATTCCCTGACCTAAGAGGTTAATTCTAAATCAAGGAAAGACTAATTCCATTACAATCATTGATGATTATGGATTGAAATGTTTATGTATTAGTATACAAGAATAATGTTGTTTAGGTACTTTTATGGTATATTGGAATATCTATGTATTGGTCCATTATAGGTTACCATTGGAATATGGTACCGGTAACCATGAAAAGGGATTGAAATATTTTTTGGAAAGAGATGATATGCTCATAATGAAAGGATAAGGATAAAATTACATGTTTGATATTATTCATGAGCTCATGAATGATATAAGGATAAAGTGATATCATGGTTTGACTATATATAAATTTCAAGATTTTGGAATGTGGAAAGGGATAAATTTTGAAAGAATTCATGTTTTAACTAAGGTTTTATGGTAATTCATGTTTAAAAAGAATACATGATTAAGGTATTAAATTTTTTTGAATGTGACTAATGACCAGATATATCTTATGATATATGGGGGATAAATGATGGAAATCACATGCTTGGAAGGTGGCATCTATAGTAATATTTTTCATTATTCTATGAGATTGGATAAAAGTATTTTGGATAGTCTAAAGATTGGAATGGATTATGTTGGACATCATATTGCATTGTTTAAGTCATGATATTTTTGTCCATATTATTTCTTTAATGATATAATAGTATAGTTTTAGAAAAAGGACAACCTGCAGGACGGGCGACAACCCATCACGTCGGACAAGGTTGTGGGAATCGAACCCACAACCAAAGTGCGACAAGCCTTTATCGCCTTCCTCTGGCCTTCATGATGTATATGGTTAGTAGAAACTAGTTTTATTTTATTAATAGGTACGATAGATGAAGTAAAAGTCCATTTTCGAAATCATATACGATTAACATCACCATAGATGGACTTATGTATATTTAATACTGTTATCTATCCTCTTGTTTAAAATAGATGGAATAACCTATCATTCAATCGCATGATCTAATAACAATTCACGAATGACAAATTCAACTTCAGTTATTTAAGAGATGAAGTGGAAATTGTTCATGGAACGACCAACGTTGAGATATTGAAAACCAAAATCAATTATGTATTTCTTCTAATTACAATTTTTTCATCTTTTTTGAAATGATCTGGAAAACCAAAAATGTTGTCTTAGATTGTACCTTAGATCATCAAAAATTTATGGCTTTGTGATTGTTGGCTTTTTCATATCCATGTTCTCTACCACTCTCCATCAGAACTTTATTGTTATATTTCTCTTCCATGTCCATATTTTCACCAATATTATCCTATGTGGAAACCCAGTGACGAGTTACTTTTTGTATCTGTTATGTTTCTAACATTCCTTTATATAATGATAATTAATTATTCCTTTTTATGATGTCAGTTTCTATGAATGAAACTTTCATGTAGTAAACGACTTATAACACCGATTAATTTTGAGGGAAAAATTCATTTTAAGGGGGTAGAATGTAACACCCTGAGATTTTATGAAATATATTCTTTGTAAATTCATTGATGTCTTCTATTATACACTACAACAAGATTATATTGTACTATACCAAATTAGCTTATATTCGACGCAAACATTTTTCATGGTTTTCATTGCACGCAATCACGACCTTCATCGATAGCATGTGTAGTACGCATTATCGGGTATCGCTAAACAATGATAAATTATTATAATATTATTATGAACTAGCCGTTATGAATATTATAAAGTAAAGTTTGAATTTTATTACTTTATTATTCATCTTACACATTTTCTATAACATGGTATGAGAACAAAATAAATGTTTCGGGTAAAATAAGTATTTTTCAACAAATGATGTTTTCCACCTTTTGATGGTGCACCCACATTAAATCTAGTTTTTGACATGTTTATAAGTTCAATTTGAAAAAAATAAAATTCTTATTTTGAATTTTTATATCAAAATATACCATGGATAAATTTTTGATATTTTTCTAATAAGTTTCTTATTTTTATGAATATTAAAAATACGCTAAATTTTAATTAAAAACAACATTTTTCATTGAGACAGTTTAAGTGGATTAATTATTATATTTAATAGTTTTAAAGTATAAAAAGAATAAATTTTTATAATTTAATATATTTTATGTCATTAGGATTGATTTTACATTGAAATCATATGTAAAATCATATCAATCTTTTGTAATGTGTTAACTTTTAAAACTTATTTTCCTAACTACATGATTAATTTTATATTTATTTTTGCAACCACTATGATTTGATTTTGAAAAAATGGATTCCATATTTGGAATCAGTATTTCCAAATTATGTTTATAGGATAATTTTTATTTTTGGGCACTATGAATAGTAAGTACTGTAAATTTTATTTACCATAGTTTAAGTTAAATCGGGTAATTAAGGGTAAATATAATATTATAAAAATTACCCTAACAGTTGTCCTAATTTAATTGGATGATTAAATTTGTCCCTAAATAATACATGGGTCTAAAGGTAATCTAATTGAACCCACTTAGATGTGATTAAGTCCTTTAAATTATTTTATTTTATATAATGTGAAATATGTATCACTCAAACATTAATAATTAAATAATTTTTAATATAAGAATTTACTGAATATAAATTCAATTATAAATACTCCTTTGAAGTATAAAATGTTTTTCTTTGTTAAGGTAATTTATTTTTAATTTTTTAGAAATATTTAATTAACTTAAAAGCTTATAAAATAATTATGCATTAATTATTAATTTAGTGAAAAATCAATAATATAGTTTTTATTAAAATAATATTTCCCATCAAAAGGACCAAACACCTGAAAAAACATATTTTTTTAGTATATATATACCCTAAGAATCCATGTCTATAATTATGGTCCATTGTGATCCTTATAAAACAGATTAGGGCATTTATATTATTTTATTTCTAATGATGTCAATGATGTCACCTTCATAATTTAATAAATATAACAATTTAAATGTTGTGATTTAAATATGATAAATTAGAGTAATAATATTATTAGCAACGGTATTATATTTATCTACATAATAGGATTTTATTTTTAATTTTTATGCAACACATACGTATATTATGTAATTATAATAAAATGTTGAAGTAATTACATTTTTAAGAGATATAACAAATAAATTGTTTGAAAAATATTAAAATAAATAATATTTGTTCAAATTAATGTTCCCCATGAATTTTTTTGATTAATATGACATGTTAGAAATCTATTAAATATTTTGGTTCTAACATTTGTCATGTGTGGTTTTTATTAAAATTCAAATAATGAATAGTGTCAAAATTGGAACTATTGATATTTTATAAAAATAACAAATTATTAAATTATTTAAAAATCACAAATATATTTAAAAACTACAAATTGAAAATTATATGGTCGAAAAGTTTATAAAGTATCAAATTATTGAAAATTTTATACATTTAAGAATGTATTTATAACAATTTAAAATACATAATTTTATTACCACAAATAACATTAAATAGATTAAATAATGATAAATCAAGTTGATAAGGTTTCCAATAAACATAAAAAATATATAAATTTTATTGGATGATGATATTAAAACCCTATATCATCTCATATTCTAATTTAGTGATTTTTGGTGGGTTTTAAGTGGGGTTTCATTTTATTAATAATTAATATTTTTTAAGGTTTCCAAAAGTTCCCCTCTCCTATCCTATATAAGGGAACCTCCTTCCTTCTCATATTCACTCAACATTGATCATTCAAGCTTATAAAAACCCTAAAAATTTCTCTTCTCAACCTCTCTAGTTATATATTTGAGGTTTTGGTATTATCAACATACAAACTCTAGTGCCATAAGAGGAATCATAAAAGAGGTGCGTCGAAGAAGAGGTAATCTCTTCTACTGATTCATTCAAGTTTATTTCTTCCTAAAAATCTTCTTCTCTAGTTTTTTTTTGTTATAATGTAATAACATAAGTTTCACTAATATACATATTTGTTATTATAAAAATTAAAAAACCTCATTTCGCCTTCTATCCATCCTATGAAAAATGAAGTCACCGCACGTGCAGACGTACGAAATACCGTCTCCATGTCGTGGTGTAATATGTGTTTCCACCACCACTATACTTGGATGGGTATAATGGTGTATTAAATAACTATATATGGTTATTATAACAAAATACTGATTCTGATATATTATATCATCCACACCAATTCCATTCCACAATTAGGGGAATGATATCACCGCTCGTGTGTACGTACGGATTACTGTCTCCACGATGCAATGAGATTCATTCTCCAAGTTAACCATTCAAGAATAATTATAAAGTATATATAATGAATAATAATTATATATATGAAATAATAATGCTTCATTATATATATATATATATATTTCATCTAGTTAGTTTCATTTAAGTAAATAAGGAAAGGAAAACAACGTTCATGCGTACGTACGGCCTAACGTCTCTATGAACAGTGTGTTTCATTTCATTTATCTATCTATTATATATATATATATAAATATTGAAAATATATGATATATAAATCATGTTTTACATTCTGGATATAAATAAATCATCATATAAGTAATAATAATATCAAGAACAACAAGTCCATACATGTACGATAAATGAAACAATTTACCCAAAATGCTCCTTTGACATGGAATTGACAAACGAATGGGTAATATAAAGTCATATGTGAATCATATATGATATCATTAATTATATAATGGTTTTTAAAAAATTAATAATATGTTTAAACCCACTATACTAGAGTTTCAGACAAGTACGCAAGAAATTGGACCGAATGTAAGGGATAATTTTGTAATCTCATTTTTATCCAGGATTTCTTATTAGTAAATATTTACTGGGGTTATATTTTTCATCTGTTTTCAAAAAAATGTTTTTCATAAAGTGTTTAATATTCTTCCATGTATGTTTAAAGTCATTTTTCCCCTCTTTGACATTAACTTTTTTTTATGGAAGGAATCTTTCTATAGTTTACCGTTGGTGGTACTTTTTGACATTTCCATTAAAAGTATGGGGAGAATGATTTTTAACTTATACAGAATGAATGGATTTTTATGGTTTTATAACACCTTTTCATAATGTTGATTACTCTACCAGAATTCATGGTTATTTTCAGTAAAATCCTTTTCTTTTAAAATTTTGTGGCATTTTGTGAAAAAGAAAATGATTTTGAAGAATAAAGGATATTTTCCTCATGAAATAATTTTTATCAAAAATATTTTCCATCTAAGATGACATTATTTAGCATGTATATATTTCAAGTACAATGTCTATATTATTTACAAGGTTTTATTTTAATTATTACCAAAGGATATCCATTTTTTATATAGATTATGTCAGGATGTGATGATGTTTATAAAACCCATTTTATTCTTTGGGTTATGATGAATGATTTATGACTGTTTTGCGGCACATGTAAGAATGATTTCAATATGAGATGGCTGGTACCTATATCTCCCACCAATGAATTGGGTAAATATTGACATCTCATGGGATAAACACTGCTATAATGATATTTTAATTTGATTCAATGATACAGGACTTGAACAAGGAGTGAACTCGATTCAGTAAGGGACTTTTTCAACTACAATTGTATTGGAAGCAAGGCCTTGGCTAATATGGAAATCATATCATGTTCATAATGGGTTTCCACAGTTCTATGTTTTGTCCACATGTTATTTATCATGATTAATATTCCTTTATGATCTATGTCGTTTTAATTGTCAAGATATATTTAATTACTTAGTATTTTTATTTTTTATGTTGATGTTCTTACATTCAACTGATTAGGGTATGTTTTAGGTTTCCATGTTTACCCTTACTGAGAATTTGAGTTTACCCGTTTTATGTTTTCTTTTCACAAGGATTTAAGTAATGGTATTATGTAAGAAAACAAACAGGGAAGACCGTTAAGGGAGATGTCGAAGATCTTTCACCATGACTAGAATATGACGTTTTAAAAATCCAAAGACACTAAACTATTATGGTCCTTGGGTGTTTATTTTAGTTATTTATTAATTATTCTGCAATGAAATGTAATTTCTATGTACGTCAATCTTTGGGTCTCTACAAAATTCTAGTATTTGGACTAAGGTCTAGACTAGAGCTAGTTAATCAATACCAAAGATAATCCTCTAATTTAGAATGCTAATGTTATACCCCCCATCAAATTATAATTATAAAAATTAATTGTGTTTTAGTGATACATGATTAATGGGGAGACAATATCCATTGGATGAATAAATAAAATGTATGAATAATATCGAAATAGAGAACATTTATTATAACATATAGTCAGTGAAGATCTTTTTAATATGTTTTCCTCAGGAATAAAATATTATTTTCTTCAAAGCAACATTTATTTTCTTTAAGTGGATATTATCACATTTCGAAGTGTAATGCACCAAAATAACCTTCATGTAATGTTAATATATCCTTAATAATGTGGAAATAATAATTAATAATAAGTAAAAATATTATTAAAGGGGGGAATTAATTACTTTAATTTTTTATTATTTTATTTAATTTTGTTATATAAACTTTTCTACTAATGTGGAGTCACTCCCACATTGATTATCATTCAAAATACAGTTCTAGATATTAGAATTATTTAGATGTTCTGACTGTATAGATTCAAATGAATCATTTTATATTTAGATAATCATGATTTTCTTAAATTAAATAGTACTTATTAAATAAGGGGTACTCATTTAATATTTTTTGTTTCATTTTTATACTCATATTTATTTTTAGAAGTGTGAATAATGATATTTGCGGATTTAGTCTTTGTAAAATAAGGTTTAATAAATTTTTAATAGGGAATTAAGTTATTTTAATGAATAACATAGATTTTTTAGTTATATTTTTGTTTATTTCTGCAATAATTTTCATCTAAATAATCTGAGAAGATATTTTGATAAATCTTTTTAAACTAGTATGTTCACTATGTAAAAAAATTAATATTCATTAAGAAATATATGGATCAATAACAACTATTTTGTTATATAGTTTATGATTATTTATTACTCCAATATTGATAGATTGGACTATAAATCACTTCTTTAAACAGAGGATATATTTACATTAGAAATTGAGTAATGTGGATACAATTTATCTTTAGGAACTCAATATATCATGCAGCATGCTATAGTAGATATTTTTAATCATGATTTTGAAAAAAATTCAATGTGTGATATTGTTTCAATAAAACGATGTTTTTTTGTTTTATTTTTTATTGATATAATGTATTAATTTTATAGACACAAACGATGTAGTCTATCATGGTAAAATTATATGAAAGTTGAAATTACAGATATCATACACAAATAATAATAGGATCATAGTTGTTTAATAAAATTGAACAAATCCTCACATGGGCTATATGGAGAATAAAACGATGAATGGTATTGATACATGGAGGATCATGTATTCAAGCTAATCAAAATTGAAAAATATACATTTATAGTAGAATATATTGAACTCATAGATGTGACCATGGAAGATAGAACTAGGTATCATGGAGTGTATATATATTTTAAAATTAAATGATAATTATCAAAGACATGATTTATTTCTCAGATGTATATTTTAAATCGATAATCATTAAATATATATTCATGATTAATCAAAGTAATTATTTTTTAAAATATTATTTATTCTATAAGGATGAACATGTGTCATATTTAAATGATATTTCTATGTATAAATTATGATTTTTAACAAAATACTAGTAAAAAGAAACAAAAAAAATTGGTTTTTTAAAAATAGTTCAACAAAAAAATTTAACATGATATCCAAAAGTGATTACATTTAAAAAGTTAATGATATCTTTCGATACATAATTAAATGATATTATTTAAATGAAAATATAAATGTTACTGTCTTTTTTTATAATATGGTTATTCTATTTAATATCATTCTATGGTTTATGAAAACTATGAACTTCATAATCCTTCAACACATTATTATAACACATAATGAACTGAATCATGACTTAAAAATCATTTAGTTGAGATTTATATATTTTTTATGGAATACTTATTTCCAAATAATTCTATGATAAAATTTTAATATGAGTGAATAATAAACTATTATAATCTAATATAAACAACACAAGCCACACACATAAATTTTATAAGAGATATGTTATTAAATAAAAAGGATTTCATTGAATTGTGTAAAAATGTATTCAAATAAAAATAATATCCTGATAAAATTAATTACAATTTTTTGAACCAAATAATATATTAAACTAGGTCAAATGAAATTATAACTAGAAATCCAACTGTGTCACTCCCTTGCACGGTGTACGGAATAAAATGCTCCCTATGGTGAGGAGGATTAGGTTTCGTTGTATATACATCATTATTTGAAATATCCCAATGAAGATAAGTATATCTAGAATATTTAATGAGTCAGAAGGAATCAATTTTATTATCATAAATTAAATATTATTCCACTTGTTTAAACTCTCCAAATTAGGTACCTAAAGTTACAATTTGTAGCCAATAAGCGAGGAAATTTTGGAATACAGGTTCTATAAATCCACATGGAAGTCACATTCTATGATATTAAATGTCATATGTCACATCTAATAATACTAAATAATAATTTACTATTTTCATGATTTGATATCGACAATTTCATTTGGAAATTGGATGTCAATACTAGTATATAGGATAAAAATTTCAAAACATCCCACATATCATTGAATAATTTGGGATTTATATAATGATAAATACATTTATGTCACCAAATGGTGGATATAAGAAATTTTTTATTATAAATAATTCTATGTTAATAATTAAAGGATATATATGTGTTTTTAGCCTAATATTATGATCCAATATTTAAATATATGAATTTAACCCATTGAACCATGATGGATTGTGTATTGATTTGCCTGTTTTGATCTAGTTTCATCACATAATAACATAATCACATCAACATAACATGATGTACTAGAAAATGAAGTTTATCATTTAAAAAAATAAATATTATTAATTGATTTAAATGAAAATTTAATATTATTTTAATATTTAAAAAAATTTACATAAAAATATATTAAATAATTTGTTTATGAGTGGAAAAGAATAGTGAATCATAGTGCGATAAAATCCCCATATCTAAACCTCTGGAACCGTATAAAACCCCACATTCAATAAATAATGATATTATATGAATAGAGGTATTTCATTGGTTATATAGTTTTATGATACAAATCTAATTCAATTAATGGTATCAATTTGAGATAAAGAGCACACCAAGGATTCAATATTATTATATTTGTAAATATGTGTCTGATGAATTTTATGATAATATTATTCATTAGTATTGATTATATTTATTATAGAATGTAAATTTTTGAGTAAAAAACGCTACTAAATCTTGATGTGTGTTTGAGATAGTTATATATTACATATCATTATACGTTAAATTTAGTAAATTGAGATAAATTTAATCATTTTTTTGATACCTTTATTCTCTAACTCTCACTCCGTTCATTCCATTTATAATAAATTTTTAATATTAACTATATTAATTATTCTCAAATATGAAATATTGTTTTTCATCACAAATTATTTGTTTTATTATTTGTTTTATTTTATTTTTAAAAGAAGGTCGTTTTTGATAAAATATATTCTATAAATTATAGTTCAATATATTATAGTTATAAAATATCACTAATGAGAAATGAATTTATGGGAAAACCTCCCTTTCAATCTAACTAAAATGAACAGAACTATAGTAGAAATATATTATGTATAAATTATTGATATTTAATTATTTTTTATCATGATTTCATTATATGTGAATTGATATGATTATAAAATATAATTTCAAAAAAATGGTGCATGAATATCAAGGAATTTATAATGATAATATAATTCATATAATTTAAATACAACCCATTGTTTCTAAAATAAATCATAAAATTAATATTTATTTTCACACTCACAAGAAACCAAGGTAATAAATTCAACTTAAATATAAAAAAATATTTATAATTCCATAATTCATTTTCATTAACTTCCATACTTTTTAATTTTATATAACCTTTGTGTCATTAAAGATGTTAAAAATAATGAAAACCCAAAAAAACGGGGAAAAATTCTAATTTTTTTATTTTGAGTTTACTTACATTAAATTATTAGATAATAAATGATATATTTTCCCATAGAAAAAATATTTGATGTTTTGTTATTAAAAATATTATAAATAATTTTTATTTTATAGTGGGAAACTAAATGGTAGTTTTAGGGTTATATATCCTTTTATAGGTGGATCTACACCACTCTAGAAATTAAAATGCATTCATAAAAGATCAATAGTTACATAATATTGATAGTTAATGCCTATTGCATTTCATAATTATTAACATGAATAACCCAAGAAGGATATAAAATAACAATTGTGTATAGGAAATAGAAATTCAAATAAATTATACATATGTGAAACATTGGCCTTGAATTTTATAAAAGGACCTTCTACCAAATGCGTAATAGATTTTCATTGGTGAGTTTGTCAATAATGGTTTTGATTTTTTCCATGTATATTCAATATTTCCCATGTGTGTATTATCATATTTCCTTGTCCTCTTAAATCATTAATATCCATTATAAACCTTAAAAAATGTTGACTATTTAATAATTTATATAAAAATAGGCTTAGTTTTTATCTCATCTAGGAGGTGAAAACTATTTCCGAATTCAAGCTGATATGGGTAATTTCTAATTATAGTTTTTAAAATAATTATTATTACACCAAAACACAAAATTATGACTATGAATCTAATCTAAACCATAATATATGAATGTTTCATTATTTTATTCTGTATCCTCTTTATTAAAAACATCATATATTCCACTTGTTTTAATGTGGAATTATGTCTATAATCAACTCCAAACCACATATCGATGAAAAATTGATTGCATTTAATAATTTTAGAAATGAGAAACTTGGTTCTAAATGATGAATCAAAGAATTAAAAATATGAAAAATAGGTTGGTTATAAATTTTTAAAATGTCAGCATATAGACTTGAATCCTTATATATAATTATTTTAATATTTTATAAAGATAAACAACAATAAAAAGAATGTAAACGTTAATAAATAAATTTATAAATATTTAAAAAAAAACAATACCAAAAAAATATCCTAAAAAATGATAGTTTTTTAATTTCTTTTATTTTTGAAAAATAGAATTTCCATTAAATAATTGTAAAAAAATTATAAAAAGAATGGGAAGAGAAGAATAATATATGCACTGATATACTAGGATAATGAACCATGTTTGTAGTCAATTAGGGACTGAAGTGCCCCTATATAAATGAATATGACACAACAAAGGATAATCTAAGGAATATAATTATAAATGTCAGTCCTTTTGAAATTTAACTATATTTTCATTAATGGTAAGATGCATCCCATATTAGAGGATTTGGATAATATTTATGAATAAAATATTAATCTTATTAAATAAAGATGGGTTGAAATATTCCACTGAATAATTTTAATGATTGTATACCGTGGAATAAAATCATTCTCTCGATAAAATTTATCATATTGGAACATGTAATTATGTGATTGAAGGGGGATGATTCAATGTCTACGTATATGAGAGGAATACTTGTATGTCCATCCACTACATTATCTATTATAAAATTATCTCTATTTTCCAGATTAAATTATTAAAGGAGGATTATTCTAAAAATAATGTTTATTATGGGTTTTATTTTTTTGAACATAGCCCTGATGAATTCATTGTTAGAATACATAATCATATTATACATTAAAATTAAATTCGTAATTTCATCAATTATAAACAAAATTTAAAAAAAATTAAATTTTTTAACTATTATTATACATGGTACAATGTGAACTAGACATATACTTTGACATGTAATGATTACTAAATACGTTTAAATAGTACTACCCCACCGACCTAGTTCTCTAAATCATACATGAAATCTAATAGAAAATGTTGTTGAGGTTATTAGATTATCATGGGTTATGTGATATTTCATTACATATTTATTAAAAGTATTGTTATATTTTCATAGAATGGAAATTCCATAAATTTATTAATTAATTAAGATATTATTAGTGAAATCATGATAATGAAATAAATTAAAATATTGATAAAAACTATGTCACGTTACATAAAATGAACACATTAAACATTTTCAGAGAATTTTATAGAATCAATATAATCAAAATTTATTTTTTAATGTAGGATCCCTTCCCAACATTTCCATGTATTATCCACAATCATACCAAGAAATTATATTTATTTTTTATTAATATGATAAATTGTTTCCAATAAAATGATGGTAGGAAACATATATACTACTCAATAATTTTATAAATTAGGATCCATAGATGGTGAAATCATCCAAAAATATTTCCATGAAATTGTACAAGTATTCTAAATAAATACAAACCATGCATCATTGGAATATACGTAGATCATTAAAAAACTATATGATATCCTCAGATAATCAAATGTATTAATGTCAGAATTTAAAAAATTTCATTTTATAATCATATGGGTAAATATGGATATTTAAATTTTAATAATACCTGTCGAAGAAACAATATAAATATCCCACAGATAACCTCATTATCTTATCATTAGTGAAAAAATGGGGAATGGTTCTTCCAACTGTGTTGGATTTATTGTTAACATGTTTAAAAACTACAATAACTATTTTTCCACGAGTTAGTTAATAGTTCCTCATTTTTTATTTTAATAATAATAATTTTAGTTATTATAAGAACCTCAATAACTAGAATAACCAATTTTTTACATATATAGGGTTTTTTATTAATAGTATTCAATAACATCATTACCATACTTTTAATGAAATCAATGAATTTTTGGATTCGTAATATTTATTCCAGCCATATAAATTTAACCTAGTTTTTTAATGATATATTATCCATGAAAATTGATGTGGTAATATCCACAATATACACATGTTTACATCCCATATGTTTTTAAAAAAATTCAAATGTTTAAGATATTTCATTTAATTATTTTGATTGTGTAAAGAATATATAATAATACTAAACATGTTTAAATGATAATGATATAAATACATAAAATGTTTAGGTACCATTGTATGATCCATTTTAGAAGTATTTGGATTAAATGGAATGATTAAGAGGTGTATAGGTCTATCATAACATCTAACGTCTCCATGGTAGCACACATATATTAGTAATAAGTATTTTGAAGATAATAAGAATCAATGATCATAATGGATCCTATGTGTATAAAAATTAATTAATTTTCTAATACACATGATTGTTTGTGTATTTAAAATATAATATTATTGGCTCATTACATAAAAATTATACTATTTATCCCAACATATAATGTGGATTGATTGAAATAAGGAAGATTTTATTCTAGATAATATTTATATTAATTGAATTAATTAATAAAGAGGAATTTTCTTATGTGGGGTGATTCTTGAAATTAGGGTTGTGAGAGTAGAAAATATCAACATCAAATTACATATCTAGTGTTCCATTTGTGTAAAATATTTATGGATTTTTTTTCTATTTTTTACTATTATTCCTGATATAAACGACTTATCACTATTCATCGAAGAGTTCATTATTTTTAAAATTTAAAAATCAAGAGAAAAAAACTATATTTTCAATACACAACAAGTATATATTCTAACACTCCAATAGGATTTCATATATGATAGTTTTTTAATTGAATGAAAAATATTATAAACTTAATAACCAATAATATTAAATTATTGAAAATATTGAAATACATGACATTTATAAAGGCACCATATTCATTCATAACATATATTACGTTGAACCACTCAATGTTATATAGAATCGAGGTTATAAATTTATAATAGAATTTATTTTATCATTCTAGTTGGATCAATGTTGATATGTCATCAATAAGGTAATGAATTTTTCCTCATGATGTCATAATCTATAGGTATACCTCTTTTTTAATAACATGTCATAATTAAACACTATCTTCCTAACATTGATAAATAAAATACTAAACTTCTATTTTATATATGATTCCATGATTTTTGAAAAAAAAAATCGTTTATTATTTTATTTGGTTTGGTTATTAATTGTGGAATTATAGAATAATTTTTTAACTATGACGATCAACAAAGGAATGTCTAATTTCTTCAGTGAGAAACCTATATGGGAAATTTCCCCTATTTGAATGTTTAGGGATGGTTGGAAAATATGTATCTTTATAAAGGGATGACTTTTAAATGAGAATAATTGTATTCTTAAGTGGTGTATAAATTTAATGTATTGTGGGACTAATGTTTCTATTATAATTTTTTTTGGAAACATAGTGTGAAATAATTCTACTTATCCTTTGACATTATCCGTAACTAAAAGAGTTGGACAGTAAAAATAATTGATATGATTTTTTTCTCTAAAATCACGGTTTTTTATTATAATTCATGATTTTTTATAAGATAAGAATCATTATATCTTCAATATTGAGCAATAATTATGTAGCGGGTCATTGGAATAACCTTCTTATATGGTTAAAGATTTTGAGGTGCCATTGTAGGATGAATGAAAAAGCCTAATGGAGACTATGACTATTGTGTATGGATATAATTCATTTATTATCAAAGTGCTTTGTATTCCATTTTTATAAAATTATAAGGAAGGAAATTTTCTTTCATAATGTGTTTTTACTATGGATAGCCTAGAAATATTGCATCACGGATCCAAAAAAGTCCAACCAATTGATGGAAATGGTAATGATAGTGAATATTCAATGTCTACATACCACAATTTAATGAAATAAGATGTTGAATTTTCCAATGGGAATGTAGATGTTAATATATTAGGGTAATTACATCATCACAGCTCATATCCACATTCTTCGAAAAATGATACTTTTGTATCCCACATTCCTCTCGTAGGTGCACTAAACCTCTAACCAAATTTCATTTTTCCTCATTATAATTATGGTATTAATAATGAATATACTTTTTCAAAATATGGAAGATCCTATTATTTATAAACAATGTTTTCATGAACTGATCCCATGGGGCTAGAGACACAACCAACAAAGATCATCACCCATAGGGTAGGGGCTAAAAAATAGTTCCAAGAAGTCATATCTCACACTTGAGAGGAATTAGCAATATATATGCACAAATCTCAAAGCCTATCCAATTTTAAAATGTAAAACAACTGAGATAAATAATTCAAACATTTATAATCATAAACTAGATCATAGAAAAATGTATTAGAGATATTAAAAAGGGGCCAAATATATGCCCAACCAAAATTAGAAAATATAATATGAAATGATAAGAATGAGGGTACTGTTGCAAAATGAATCAATCAAATAAAACACGGTATTTATAGCCCATTTGAGCTCCACCTAGTCCATGTCCTCCAAGGACTCTAAACAAGATAGTTTTCCTCCATTATACATGGAATTTGTAGGCAGAAACCACATAGGTGATATTATAAAAATACCCAGAAGGGAACCTAAAAATAACTATGAGTAAATCATCTATAGTATTCCAATCATCATAGGATATGTCAATCATAATTTCTTGAATTCAAATAAACATCATGATATATTCATAAAAAGACTATATGTCTCAAAGCTCTAAAAAAATATAATAACCGTGATCTTTATTTCACACTTAAATGTGATTTATTACATAAAAATGAACTTAATTAAACCCTAAGGTTCTAGGGATATAGGGTCCTTGGGTATTAGGAACATTAAATGACATCTTAAAACATAAAATACAATATCTTTATAGAAAATATATTTTACATGTCCACAACATTACATCATACATATCATTGCATGGGATAACCTGAGGACATACAGAAGAATAAGGTACTATATATATCGCATAAAGGGAGTATATATGGAATAGAATTAAGAATAAATTACATGTTATGCAATATTCATATTAATGTCTAATAATAGAATCATGTAACAAAAGGCACGATATACCATGATTATCATAACATGGAAGCATGAAAACACCATACAACAATATATTAGTATGAGCCAAAGTCCATTAAAAACGGGTTAGCATGAGTAAACCCTCCTTTAAAATAAATTTAAATGATTAAACACTCATTTTATATGGTGTATCAGGATAATAAACATTACCTAATGCATTTAAGCGCATACAGGGTGCACCCATAATAATAATTTCAATATCATGCTTATGTGTTCCACAAAGATCATATAACATGGATTCATTCAACATCATCATTTATTCAAGGATAAAATAATTTGGAATAAAAACATTTATATGCCATTTATCACGTATATTAGCACAATGTTGAGTACCATTGATTGAAAAATTGGTACGATATTCACTACACAACGACTTTGGATTAGAAAATAGTGGTGCAATTTTGGTAGCATAATGACATCATATAGAAATTCATAAATTGGGATGATGAGAGATAAATGGACATATCATATTTTATATGTGAAATATAAAGTAAGGTTATAATTGAACATAATATCCCAGTATATGTAATGGAATTTGGATTCATAATATAGAATACATTCGTGAATGGAAATAAGAAGAGAGAAATCATATACTAAATTTTGGCATGGTAACAAGTGTACACTGAAAGAATTAATTGGAGATAAAGGGGTCTCTCATCATTCAAAAATAAGGAGTCATGTATGGTGATGTAGAAAAAACATACCCCAACATTTTAGTTCCTAATAAAAGGGTATAATAACCTAATGAAACATGTATAAAAAAAGAGAAAAGAAGGAATGTAATGATCTCTTAATTGAGTGTGTGACATAAAAAGCATGAATTGGGGATTCAGGAGAGCTTGGATATCCATAAGAGGATTCTATAGAGGGTAGGGAAGAGTAGGGACGTGATCCAAGGATTCTTAGTGATGTGAAGTGGGAGATTGGGGGGGTTCATATAGGGAAAGCGAGGGGTATTCTTTAGAATTTCACAATCATTGGTTTTGGAATCTATACAATTAAATATTTATAAACAAAGTCATTCACATGGTTTATCCCATGGTATTTTTCATAGAGGAGTGAAAAATATTATTTTATTAGAACAGTGGAAGATAATCGTAAAATATTTCACTTTTGTAGAGGAGAGTCACACTCTCAAAGAAGTGAATTTAAAATTATAAAATGTATTATACAATTTTGGGGATTCAATATGGCATTATAAAATAATTATAACAAATATAAAATCAAATTATTTTAAGGTAAAAACATATATTAAGACTTCAATACCCATTATAGTATTTATTATATCATTTTTGGGTCATTATGATGTCATAAACACATATTTTTTTATACAGTTTTTAATTTTTACCCCGAAATTCGACTGTCTCAGAATATTATGAAAAATTTCCCATTGGATAATTTTGACATCCTTATTCCAAAAATATTTTTCATTTTATATAAATAATTTTATAAATATGTGAATATTAATTTTAAAAATGAATTCCTGTATTTATTGAAAATTCATGGGTTTTGACAAATAAGGTTTCTAACGTTAACAAAAAAATCATCTGACTTCATAAAAACTATACAATAATTTATTATTCATAAAATTAATTAGATATTAATTTTTTTTGAAACATTTATTATTTCAGTAATTCAGTAATTCTTTAAAATATACACTTTCTATTTTATCAAATAAGAAATATTAAACATATTAAAATGATTACCTAAACATTTATATATAAAGAAATGATATAATCATAATTTATAAGAATTATTTTTATAATATTAATAATAAAAACGTTATTTTAAAATACTAATATATATTTTGATCAAAAGTTCCATTTTTACCTGAAAAGTGAACTTATAAAATTCACCATTTTATAATGAAAGACAATTCCTATATAGAAATTGATGGAATATAGCTTTTATTTATAAAAAATGTATTACATAATAAGAAACTAATACCTTATTACATAACCCCTTATAACACACTCATAATACCTATGGGTAATGTATGCGATGATGACATACTATTAGGGAGGCTCAGAAAATATTGCTTAGGTGGTAATCTCTATTAACATGTACTTCTCCATCATGATATTTTGTTCAAGCTTAACGTATTGAGGCATGACTTTGGATTGATCAAGAGTGAAGCCCAGTGGAGCTACCTCCAATCCAACTCTGAAAAATGAGCTTCGAATGGCTTATGTGTACCAGATGAGACCATCATATCCTTTGTCTGTGTAGATTTTTTTTAAAACCTTATATTTATATCAGTCATGTGATCATTGTTAATTGACTATATTATCAATGGTAATGAAACATAGTGGTTATTTATACATAATAAATAAATAAAACCGTGAATGTGATTAATATATCTATAATACCTTAAAAGGAATGTAATTTTATTCATAAATAATTGGTTCATTACAAAATTCACTCCAAAAGAAATGTTTCCCTTGAAATTTTCTTCTCTGAAACTTAAATAGATGGGTATTTCTCTACCTTATCACTTCCTCTGGTTCCTACATTGTTTCTTCAATCTCGTGGTTTCTCCACAACACCTTTATGAGGGGCATCATCTTATTTCATTGAAGCTTTTCTCTTCAATGTGAGATCTTCATTGGATTTTCTTTATAAGAGAGGTCATTCTAAAATGGTAACACCTATGGATTGTGTAAATGTGTTCGGTCAGGTATGTGCATCTTTAATAATGATACACAGAATACATAATGTATTTGATATTGTTTTGGTGGGAGTGGTAGTCAATTGGACACTTCTCAAATGTGATTACGGTTTTCAATAGAGATGATGTACAATGGACTAAGCATTCCCTTATTCTCAGTTCACATAAATCTATTCCATGGTAGTATGAGGAAGAATAAAATTTCTCCAATATAAAAATCACAGTCTCTTCAATGATTATTGGCATATCACTTTCCCCAACTATGAGAAGCAATAATGTTCTTTCGGATGGTCTAATCCTTTCCACCATTTCTTCGACTATTTCTGAACCTAGTAGGATTTTATCCGCAATATCATCCAAACATGCCAGTGTTCTAAACCTCTTCCCATAAAGGGTTTCATTTTGAACTAGTTGGATTCCTGAGTGGAAATTGGTCCTGTAAATGAACTCAACCAGAGGAATATGGTGATCCCATCCTCCATCTAATTACATAATGAATGATCTCGATATTTAATGAAGTGTTTGGATAGTCCACTCAATTAGTCCATTATTATGAGGATGATAAGCTGTACTGATGTCCAACTCAGTATTTAAAGCATATTGTGGACACTTTAAGAACTTATTGGTGAATCTTTGATATAGATTGGAATCAATTATTTGTGGTACTCCATGAAGCCTTTCCGCATCTCTGATGTATGATTATGCAATTTGATCCAATGAGAAATGTTCTTGAATTTCAATGAAAATTGTTAACATATTATGATGATCCAAAACAACTTATATATAATTAATTCCTTTTATTTTTTTCAGATGTATAGTGATAAATTCCACGGTGATGTTATCCCATTTCCATGTAGGTATTGGTAATGGTTTCATATTCCCCTTACTCTAATTCCTCTCATCATTATAATGAAAACATTCAAGGAAATTTGATGTATACTCAGTGATTTCTTTCTTCATGTAATCCCACCAAAAATTCTCTTGGATATCTCGAAACATCTTTCTCTTTCCTATGTGAATGATGAAATTTGAACTTTGTGGATAATCCAAAACACCATTAATTAAATCTGAATTTTATGGAAGTCATGGTCCTGACCAAAATCTAATAATTCATTCTTCATTAATATTATACTCTCTGGATTCCCCTTTTTTGATGGTTTTCATCTTCTTCTAAATTCACACATCATACATTTGAGTATCCATTAAACATTGAAAAATAGGTTGTTGAGTAATAATTTGTAAAATAATTGATGATGTTCCCTTATTTAGGATTCCAAAGTCTATATTTAAAAATTTTAAGGAGATTGGATCATTTTAAAATCTCACCAATGATAGAATCTCTAATTCATTTCTACATAGAACATATTACACCCTTTTATATTTCCCCTGGTGGTAATGGATTGATTAGTTATTGTATTTGATCAGCTTTAACCATTTATATCAGTTCATATTCAACACTTTTTCTATTAATATATACTTGACGCTTCTGTGATCCCTATATATTTCACACTAATCACCAAATAGGTAATATTACAAAATTTTCAAAGTCCAGATTACTACATCCAACTCCGAATCATTTTATGGACAGTTATGCTCATGAACATTCAATTTCCTGGAAGTATAAGAAATTACTTTATCATGTTTCATCAACACACAGCCCATTCCCTTCTTCAAAGCATCACTGAATACCACGAAACGTTCTCCACTTTTTAGTAGTGTGGGAAATAGAACAATGAAAGACTCCTTTTCAAATCCAGGAAGATCTCCTTTCAATCAACATTCCATAAAAACATGACTCTATTCTGAGTTACTTTGGTATGATTGTTTAAAAATAATTAAACATATCTCACAAATCAGTGATAATATCCAGTTATCCTATGGAAGCTATGTATATTCATCATAGATATTGTCCTCATCCATCCCTTAATTGCATTTTTCATGGATGGAACAAAAGATATTCCATTGAATATGATGATATAGTCCACGAATGAGACTTCCTTCAACCAAATCTCACACATTCATTGATTTTCATAGAGAATATCTTCTCACAAGGTCTATTATTCAGTGCTTTGATACTCCTCATGCTCTTCTATGGGATTGGATTATATTTAAATATCATCTATAAATACTACCACAAGTTTTTATAGGTAATTTCTAAAGACTATATTTTTCATGTCCATGATGATTTATGGATCATTAGTGAGTGATAAAGGTATTACTAAGAAATTATAATTTCAGTACCTTGTATGCAAGCATTCTTGTGGATATCCACCTTCTTCAACCTTACTTGGTAATATCCCTACCAAAGATCCACCTTGGAAAAGTAGTGTTTACCATATATCTAATCGAATAAGTCGTTAAATCATGGAACATGATAATTTCATTATCAGGATTTTTTTAGATCACAATAATCAATTAAAATCTGCATTAACCCATCCTTCTTCATGACAAACCAGAATGGTGCACCCCTTGGTGAATCACATGGGCATATAAACCCTTTATCCAGATTCTCTTTTAGATGTTTATTTACCTCTTGAATCTCTAATGTATAAATTCTATATGGAGTCTTGGATATTGGTAATTCCCTAGGTATTTGATCAATCTCTAGAATTCAATATCTCTTATAAGAGGAAGACCAGGCAATTCCCCAGGAAACATTTCATCAAATTCCCTCACAATAGGCTTGTCTGTGAAAATGTTTATATCCATAGACTCAATCATATGAGAATGATATGCATGCTCATATGGTGGTAATATCCATGCTTGGGATGATGGTCTCAAATAACACTCATCCTCCTCCTTATACTTCTACATATTTAGGGGTTGATTCATCATATAGAGATTGATTTCCCTCTCATGAAAATTTATGTTGGATATATTTATGGAAATCCAATACACGCTAAGAATTTCATTATGCTATACTAGATTGATTATGATTAGGTTCACTGGGAAGTTCAATCATAAAATTATGACATTATAAGAGTAATATTCATGGGATGAAATAATTGACCTCATTTTCCATTCTCATAGACATCTCTACATACATTATTTTAGGTGGGATTTTGATTTTTCAACTAAAAATTCAGGATATAAAAAAATGTACAGAATCTAAATCAAAAAGTATATTCACTATTCATTAATGAGTAACAGGTCTACCTTTAACCACTTTATTTTTGATAATCACTTTATAATTAGTTATGGAATTATATAACTCTTGCTACCTTAGAGGTTGTTGGCTGCCTCTGAAAAACCTTGGCTTAGATAACTTGTTCACAAAGTGCCACGATTCGTTGAAATTTTAGAAATGAACAATGCATTGAGGGTTGAACGAGGCATTTCACTTCTCTATTGTAGTAGTGGGTTTTTCTAATCATCAACAATTGGCTAGGTTCACTTCTCCTCAACACCTGAAGCATTATTTAGTCCCCTTATGGAAATTTATATGGTGACTCTTTCAACGCTGTTGGCATGTGGGGTGATGTAATTGTACAGTACCATTGGATTCATCCATCAGACCTCCAAAATTATAGTCCAAATTCCCCTTATTATCCCCATAATACGCATGTGATTATCAGACCTCCATTTATTCATTAAGGTCACATCAGAAATTTTCTTCATAGTTATCAAAGTCATGGATAACTAGATCATTCAGTAGGATAGGTTTTATCCCACCAAAGGAGAATTAAACCTTTCATTCAGGGGTAACAACAAATCCATAGGTGTATCATGAAATCCTTGTAAAGGTTTCTTAATACACCCTGATTGATTCATCATCTATTTGCATAAATGAAAGTAAGTCTCATTCCATATAATGTTGGAGGGTGAAAGGAAAATATTTATTGATTTATTTGGGAAATCCTTATATTGAAATGCAACAATTTCATCCTTAAGGTTCAATTTTTTTTAGAAATTCCACCATTGATAATATTCACCATCTATATGGAATGAATCTTCATGAACTGTGTCTTGTTCGGAACATTCATGGATGGAAAATATCTTTTAAATGGAGTTGATCCACTATTTGAAGATTGAGGGATCAAATGAAGCATTGAATATAGGATGCCTTTATCTCGTAAAGCACTCAATTACAGCTTCTTCATTATTGTGGGGGGGTGTTGGGAGTTCCTCTTGACCCATGTTAATATTCATAACATTAGTTAACTGAGATGGTATCATGAAAACATTTTATATTCCTACTCCCATCAGATTTGGAATCTTAATAGAATAGTAATCAGATTGAACTTTACATCATTTTTAAGCCTGAGTACTCTAATTACAAACAATTGGATATAATAAAAAGGAATGTTAGGGGTAAGTAATTAAAACTATTAAACACATAATGGGGAATCCAATGACAATAAAAAGACAACTTTTAAATAAAATTTATTTCCATAACTTATGAATTTATAGGTTTCAATCTATGATATCCATGATCTACTTCCCATCACATTTTCAAAGGGGAATTTTTTCTATTCCATAATAATGGTTCACACTATGCTTAAGAATATAACAAACCATATCCCCAGGGGGTGCCAAACTAAGAGTTCATCAAGGCCAGTTGTCGTGCACCATTTCTCATTTTAGTTTATCTCAAAGTGGTGTTTTTGGGTATTATATATAGATACTTATGTGCCTGAGCCATTTCTACTTGTTCATATCCCGAAGGGGATGTATTTTATTTATCAACCACTTAATATTTACTCACCAAAATTTAGGGATTATTTTAATATAATTTGTTGTATCTCTAAAGATTTCATTAGGGTTTTATATCTATAATTAAAAAAATAACGAAACCTATCATTGGTACCAACTATAAGAAGACTTCTAATTATTACACACATAAACACGATTTATTACATAAACATGCACTTAATACAACCAAGATGACAGAGAGGTGTAGTCCCTTTCATTATTTGAAACAATACATGGAAAATTAAGACATAAAAGACAACATCTTTATGGAAAACATATTTTACATGACCGCAAAATACATTCACACTTAGCATTCAATGTGGTGACCTGAGGACATACATATTAAAGGGGTGATTCATAAATCCTAGTTAGGGAATAACGTAGTCATACCATGAATAATAAAATTCCTATTAATATATATACATATCACAAGGGAATAATAGAAACATGAATATAAAATCATTATATAGCATGACTATCATCCCATGGAAATGTGACAACAATATAAAACATGATATTAGAATGAGATAAGGCTAATTACACCTGGATTAGCCTGATTAAAACGGAATTTCACATGAATTTACATGATTAAACCGCCATTTCACATGGCATATCATGATATTAATCAGTGTCCAAAGCATTGGAGTGCTATCAGGGTTCACCCTTATAATCATTTCTATCTCACGCAAATGTGTGACACATATATCATATAACATGGATTCATTCAACATCATAATTTATTACTTGATAAAAGTATGTGGAATAAATACATGTAAATACCAATCAATATGTATATGTTCAAAATATTAATACCTTTTATAGATAAATTTGTTCGTTATTCACTACACGATGATTTTGGCCTGCAAAATCGCTGTTAAATTTCAGCAGCAGAACGAAATTATATTGAAATTCATAAATTCAGTTGATGTTTGAGAAAGTAATATAACATAATATATACATGAAATAGATATTAAGGGGATCATGGATCATAATATCCCAACATATTAAAGAAAATTTAGATTTATAATATAGAAGGACATATTGAACGGAAATATGAAGATAGAAACGCCTTACAAAATTTCATCATGGTAACTGGTGTATACAAAATGAATTAATTAGATATAGATGGGACAATATTCATTCAAACATAAGGAGGGAAGTATGGGAGAGGTTCAAAATCAAACCCCAATATTTTATTGCAAATAATAGGGTATAAAAACATAAAGAAACATGAATAAAATGATAATGGATGGAATGTAAGGATACCTTACTTGAGTATGTGCCATCAAAAGCTTGAAGAGTGGTTTTATTTAGATCTTGGGGATCCTTGGGGGGATTATATTGAAGTATGGTCAGTCTAGTGATGTTTTTCATAGAATTTTTGGGAAGGGAAGTGGGAGATTGGGTGAATTTATATAGTAAATGAGAGGGGAATAGTTTAATATTTAACAAACATAGGAGTTGAAATCATTATAATTAAATATTCAAAACCACATACCTAAACATGTTTTTTAACCATGATTTTTTACCAAATTGGAGTGGGAAAATAATTTTAAAATATAATTGGAAGAACATAATAAAATATTGCATTCCAATGTGGAGTTGAGTAACACTCTCAAGTAAATGAATTTAAAATCAAAAAATATATTTTACATTTTGGAGAATTTTCTAAGGCATTATAAAATAAGTAAAAAAATAAAAAATAAAATTATTGTAATTGGAATAAATATATTGTGATTAGACTACCCATTATACTATTTATTACCACATTTGGGGGTCATTATGATGTCATAAAACACATATTTTATATATACGATATTCAATTTTTACCAAAAAAATCTAATATCTCAAAAAATTATGAACAATTCACTCTTGGATAATTTAAATGTTCTAATTCAAAATATACTATGAATATTATTTTAAATATATTATATATTTGTGAATTTTATATTATAATATGAAAACTCATATTTATTAAAAATTCACGAGTTTTGACAAAAAGAATTTTCAAAACAAAATTAAAAATTAAAAATGACTTCATAGAAAATATATAAACTTTTTTTATTCAAAAATTTTATTTGATAATAATGTTTTATTAAAATATTAATTATTTATAATATTCATTAACTCTTTAAATAAAACACATTTGGTTTTATCGTATAAAAATATAACTCTTATCAAACTGATTACCTAATCATTAAAGATAATGAAATGATATAATAATCATTTAAAAGATTTTTTAATATTGTTAAGAAAAATAGTATTTTAATATATTAATATATATCTCTCTCAAAATTACTATTTTTACCTGAAAATCTAATTTATGAAAAAAATAATTTTGTTAAGAAAGAATATTCCTCTAAAGGAATTAATGGAATAAGAATTTTATTTAAAAAAATGGATTACACAATATGTAACTAACACATTATTGCATAAGACCTTATAAAATAGACATAATACCTAAGGGTGAGGTGTGCGATAGTGAAAATACCTTGGACAGGCTCGGATTACATCAGTCATGTGATAATATATATTAACAAGAAATTCTACAATAGTTGATTCCGTTCAAGATTAATATTTTGAAGCTCAGCTTGGGATTGGTGAAGAGTGAATCCCAGTGACGCTATCTCATTCCTAAATCTTCCTAATGAGATCTGTACAAACCAAGTCTATTGGATAAGGTGTCCACATCATTGTATATGTTGAAATGATTTTTTTTAAACATTATATTTATACCAGTCATGTGGTCACTATTAAACGACTTTATTATCAATGGTAATGATACTTAATGGTCATTTAAACATAAATAATAATTAAATAAATATATTTCATGGGTTTATATATTCATAATACATTTAAAGAATGTGAATTTTATTCATAAATGATCGGGTCATTACCACAACTACTAGCTATATTTCCATTATGAGATTTAAATATAATGTTCATATAGGATATAACACTACCCAAGACCTTCCATTCCTGATGGAATTTAGCAAAGAGATAACTCCTGAGGAATCTCTATACTTTATTAATATCCATAGCACCCTATATATTACACTCATCATGTATCAATAAAAGGACAATCATTCTTGATATTGAGGACATTCATCTGATATACGCCCTCAATTCAACTTATACCCCATCAGAAAGATCAGAATCTTGATACATAGATAGGTGTAAATGCTACAGGATCACTATGGGTGGACACAAGACCCTACTAGGAACATTCTCCTATATAGGGGTTTGGCACCAAAGTAAATATTTGTCACAAAAATACAGAAAACCTTATGTAAGGAATCATAAAGAATATGGTAATTGCTATTTCCCCCTAGGAGGGCCCCATTCTCGAAGATAATAAGATATCTATTAAAGTATATAAAGGTAACTAATTCTCAAAAAATGGAACTCTCCCACAATGTACTATTCAAAGCATGTGGTAGTGGGATAACCCTCTACATTGGGAATGTGGTGTTGCACCAAACCCTCATATAAATAGGTCAACAGAACATACATACCTGATAGTAGTGCAATTCAGCTCAAACAAGGTCACGATGAATATAAGATGAGAAGAAGGATGAATCCAACCATTCCAAAAAGTTGTACAGTACATTTCCTTTAGGTTACACAATATGTCTCAATATATCTAATACTACCCATGTCACGATTTTCATGAATATTGAAGAAAACATGGGGATCCTCTCCATTCGGAAGGGATGAAAAAATAAATCCATCATCATGACAATGATTCCTTCCATGAACGACTTAATGGATCATTCCATTGTGACCCTTATAAAAAATGATTAGAATATGCTATTCACCTTCCCAACATTTATGACCGTAATTGGAAAATATATTTCACCATATAACACACGCATGGATCTTTGTGGGACCAAGCTATGAGCCTGAATTAAATATCTGATATTGGTCTCTAAATTTTCCCCTCATGGTTAGGGTCACAATGTCATAGATGGCTCATCATTATAATACCATATAATAATGGTATATAAAATATTTGATTTCATATTAATAATAATATTATTATTATTATGTGACTCACGGAACAAAGACACAAGTCTATTGAGGTGCCCAACATTGGTAATGAAATTCCCATCTAAATGTCAGGGTTGTGATTTTGGAGATAAATCATCATTTTGACATTTTAGATAAAAGATATATCTCTAAAAAAGAATTAATAAATAAATAAATTTATTAATATTATTATGTTATTACATATAATATAAAAATAGAGAGTGTGTTACACCCGTCCCCACAATTTCTGCTTCCCTTGCACAAGCACAACCATTTTTTTGATTATTTTAAAATTTAATTATTATTATATATTAATATTAGGAAGGGAAATGTGGTTTATGCTCGACACACTTCAAACCCATTCACAACAATGGCTTCATGCAACCTATTTTTCTTATTTTTGGTGTAAATATAAATTCATTTTATTTACTTTATATATTTTTCTTGTTTATTCTTCTTCATTGTTAAGAATTGTATCGACATGCCTGGTTCTTCACACACAAAAACCATTGTGATTTTCAACTCCAGAAACCAAGCAACAGACCATAGTAAAACGATCCACCATCATGCCATCGTGCATAGGACCCTCTTTTCACCACTCATCGGCCATCAACTCGTACAGTCTCCAAGTGTCAAGACCCATTAAAATAACTCCGATTTTATCATGTCTTTAGTAATATTCATTGAAACTGAATCTCATTATCATTTTCATAATAGAATATTCAGAATCAAATTAATACAGTAAATATCAATTGTGCATTGATTTATTATCAGGAATTTCATGGAACCAATATACATAATAATTACCGATGATGTATGGTTGTAGAATGAATGGTGAAAATAATGATAAAAATGGAAGAATTATCCTCATCCACTGTTCTATTTGGCCTTGATTCATTTCTGTTATGATAAATAAAGAATAAAAATAATTAGTTCATAATAATATCAATCCCTACACTTCATGAATATGATTAAATTACTAGAATTAGATAATCATCCCATGATTTAATTTTATATATAATTAATATCTGCTCATCATGGGTAAATAAAAATGTGATAAATCCACAATAAGAAAGATCCTAACTTGTTTGGGATCAATAAATTATGAATAATGATTGCATGACAATTTCATTGAAGAGATTCACAAGAAGGGTTTTTGTTAGTATTCCACATGGTGCTCTTATCACCAAACCATAATATGAAATTACACCATTGTAACTCCAAGCTCTCCTCTCAATTCAACGGGTTATTAAACTAACCCTTTTATTTTTTATATCATTAGATTTATTGAGGAAAATATATATGGATGTATCAACATAATAAAAGATAAATTCAATTATTATTGATTCTTGTGAAGGAATTTTCCTGAAACTCTAATGTTGAGAAGGATTATATCATGCTATATTAAATCCATAATTTTGAAATAATCAGTGGTCTCTAATTCCGGATCTAGGAATATGTTTTGGAGTTAGTCCACTATTTCAGGGAAACATCATGCATGTGATTTTTAATATATTTAATATATTTCAAAAATAACCAGGAGGATTGAGCCTTAGAATCTCAAACCATCTAAGCCCCAATATCAAGAAATAATCACTAAAATTATTCCAAATACTTACACACCAATAACAAGGATTATACATTATTGACCCCTTCATGAAATTTAGTCCTTACAAATATATGACAAAAAAGAAGTGGATTCTAATCTCCCATCATGGTTTCCAATTACAATGAGAATCCCTAATTGTTCCCTACAATATCTACAAAAAAGCACCCAAATAATACACGTAACCATAAAATATGTTTCTCTGTTGGTTCTCAACAACAACATATGCTTCAAAAATGATACTCCAATCATGAGGCCCAATTTACCCAGGTTGATATCATATAAATAGTCTTGTTCATACTTCCCCAAATGTCACATGTCCAGAAAATATAAACAAAAACAATTATGGTAACGAGGTTGAGAGGTATACAACCTCACTAACTTGATCCAACAACATGAAGAGGGTAAAAGATCATTAAAATTTTCAAATAATTATAACGATTTATTTGTGATCCTCAACATGGTGATATTTCATAGAATTGACCATCTCATCATCAAACTCTAAATCCCACAATCATAAGTCCAGAAAGTGCTCCTAACATCTTCCTCGAAGTCCTTATATACTCTTAGATTAATTTTACCCCTTTTTCAACAATCAAAAGAACAAACCACTTATATTTTGTGTCTTCTAGCTCTTATATTGAGATGGTGGGGGTGTATCATAGAAGAAAATAAATAATAAAACCATAAATTGTTAAGGATATGATCCACTAGTTTGACAACTCTATTAAGATGTGAAACATGATGAACAATTTCACAATTAAATGAAATCATCCACAATGGATTTGTAAATCCACTTCTAGAATATCTTTCCCCAAAACTAGGGCATGTGATAACCTATCTCGACGTAATAACATGATAACAACTTATCCCCAAACCTCTAGTATAATAAGTCAATGATTATATGAAGTGGATAAGATTTGCCATGTTAACTAGTTAATGTGACAAAAAATTAGACTAATATTAAAGTTCTCATTCGCCTCTCAAGTCATCAAAACTAAGATTACTAGGAGAACACATGAGGACATACTAGATGAATTTCACTTTAAACACTCAACTACACCTTTGGCTTATGAATATACAAAGATGTCATTGGTTGTTCTATCACAATAATTAGCGGGGATTTCTGATTCCTAAAATTTCATAATCATAGCTCTAAATATGATGAATACCCTATAACATACCTAAGAAATACATCCTCATAATCCTACAACACATCAAGGAACAAAATATCGTAGTTTCCACAACACCAAATATATCACTGGATAACTAATAGGAGTTACATCGTAACCTTGTACCGAAGATATCATCATTCTCAACAAAGGACCACACTTTCTCAATAGAGGAAACCCATCACAAAAAAAACTAGATTTACTCTTTCAGTCACAAGTAGTGAATTACTTGAGGTAAATATTCTTTCATCCACCACAAATAGCATATAAACATTACAAATTGATGCGTGATAATTAAAATTACATGAATCTTTCTCTAGGTCTGAGGGTTGGGTAATTAAAATTCTATTATAAAGTGATGAAAGGTCACAATGTAGAAAAAGGATTTAGAGAGAATTATATTATGGTTGGGATAAAATTAGGGAAGGATGAAGAAAGGGAACACTTTAATTACAATATGAATGCACGTAAAAAGGTAAATAAATATTTAAAAATTAAATAAAATAAGTCTTAAATCAGGACCATCATCCAGAGCATCACTCTTTGATCAATATATCCTCAATCCACCCATACAATCTTTTATAAATCCAGTTAAGAGTCATTTTGGCATCATAATTTTCCATTAATGGGTTTCCATACATAATGTTCCACCAACAGTTGAAAATTTAAATACCGAATTTTACTTCAAAAGAATATTCCTGGATTCCACTTTAAATGGCTGAATAATTACAAGATTTTCTCCTATAAATTTGTTTGAAATATCATTTTTATTTTACCTCAATATTTATTCTTCATCTACCACTTCGATAAGATGTTATATACCATTTACTTGGAAATTTTATTTAAAAAAAATGCTTCCTGAATCACTCATCAAGAATGAGCATTCAATAGACCCATTAATGGGTCCAAAACTCCTTGTAATTTACTTGGTAAATGATTCTTTGAGTCTAATTTCAAATAAAACTATAATAAACACATTTAGTGGTGTGAATAATGATTTGTGAAAAATTTCCAAAGGTTGGGTCCTCCATTTATGCTCAAAAAATTTGTGACATTGATTTGTTTTTTTGGACCACTGGTTGTTAAAATCATTTCATGGTCCAAAAGAGATATATGGATGAAAATAATTCAATGGATCCTAAAAATAAATTAAGTCAATTTGAAATTATTTTTAAAAATTTATGACCAAAATTCCAATTTTATTAAAATATTATAAAATTTTAAAATTATCTAACATTTACATTTTAGGATAAAATAGACCATATATCAAAACATAGTCAAAAAATATCATTTTAAAAATTTTGATCAGTTTAGTTAATTTAAGTACAAATAAAAAAGAGTAAAATATTAGATAATTTAATTAACTCACACTTATACCATGATTATATTTAATCTTAAAATATCAATAAGGAATTCAAATATCATTAATTTTATCAATACTCCAAAAAAATCAAACAATTATCAAGGTCAAATAAAATTTTCAAATTATGTTATAAATGCCAATTAAATTTCTCATTTAAAAAGGAAACAAAAAAACCATTTATTTTACATTTTCCTTTTTAAAATGATGAATATTATCTTTTTATTTACTAAGGATCATCAATATATAATTATCAAACATGGAATTTCTTTATCTACTTCACATTTTATTATTTTCTCACATCACTCTTGATAAAATTCAATTATATGTATGATTATATAGTTAAAATATTATCCTTATATATAGACTTGTTTAGGAATAATTTCCTGACTTTTTAATTGAAAAATTCACCCATAATCATGAGGGATTTACAATCAAGTTTAATGTTAATAAAAGTATTAATGTTGGAAGGATTTTATTGTCAAAATGTATGCCTCAAAGAAAAGGATTATCACATAAGTAAAATGAATGATATAAAAAAATGTGATATAAATTTCATCCATTAAATGTCGAAACTCTTACATCTCCTACCTCAATGTTATGTTCATCATCAAATAATGACTATTGAATGATTTTGTCTCTCTCTTAAATTGTTCATAACATTTATACTTTTAAAAAAATCAATAATTTTATATATCTTTTTACATATGCAAATATTTTGATTATAATAAACACATCCCTTGCGTAACAACATATGATAAAAATAATTGGTCTAGTAAGGGTGATTTTTTATTTTATCAAATCAAAACACATTTTCTGAATTTTTCATATTTTTTCAAGTAATTTTAATTTTGTTCAAGAGCAGTTAAAATGAAGTATCTTGATTGAATCAGCATCCTCAATTTACTCCCATTATAAGCCCTTCGACAACTGTTCCTTTAAATTAATATATTCACTTCTACCATGATTCCTATCATCCCAATGCATTACCTTTAAAATATCATGAAAATACCATGTTATGGTGGAAATAGAGAGTAATGGCGTGAATCATTGTTTATTCTTATAAATGTCATTAATGATCTCCATGTGATATATATGGATTGATTTAAATTATTTATTTTATGGATAATTTCATTA
Organism: Viscum album; assembly: GCA_963277665.1. Classification (NCBI taxonomy): domain Eukaryota; kingdom Viridiplantae; phylum Streptophyta; class Magnoliopsida; order Santalales; family Viscaceae; genus Viscum; species Viscum album. The sequence continues at coordinate 2,077,706,735 of OY728152.1, read as the reverse complement.
TTAAAATGTTTTTCTAACTTTTTAAATGTGTTATTGCATATTTATAGATTTAAAATGTTATCAAGAATGTTCATGTTGGTAACATGACTCACGATCACTCATAAAATATGCTCATTATAAAAAATTTAGTACATGATATAGAAAGACTCTTATGAAGCAGAATATGATATAGTATAATAAATCAAGGATTGGTTAATAATAAAAAAGAAATTGATAAAAAATTTAGAATTACAAAGCATGAAAAATTATTCGATATTTTCTTTTAAATGGTTAATTAATTTCTTCAAATAAGGAGTCATAATTTCAATAAAAATGTGTCACATTAAAAATTAAATTCACTATTTTACACATTATATCTCATTAAAATTGATATTTAAAACATGGTATCATAGGACTCCTAAAATATTCAGTTATTTTTGATAATGAAAAGTAAATCATAAATCATTTAGCTGTATATAATATAAATTTAATTCTCAAAAAATGTTGTTGGATAAAAATGAATGGAGTTTAAAATATAAAAAACAAATTGAAATAACTTTCGAAATAAATATTTGGTCCTCTTCCTCCAATTTGTTGGACTTCCATTATAATAATGATCCTATAAAAGAAAAATACTTAATAAATCATTGTGTTCATTTCATTTATTTTCAGAAAGAAAAAGATAGAGTCGTCGGTATGATGGATAAATATAAAAAAATGAAATTAAAATTTAAACACCTACAAATCATGTAATGATAACTCATGGGATATTCCCAGAAATGGGCCCTAAAATTTTAATGCCTCTTGAGAGATGTACGAGCTTATATCAACGGTTTGATTATCCATGGAGTTTCTTGGACATCATCCTCCACATGTTCCTCTTCCCATAATTTACTTCTTTACTCGTGTTAAGGATAATTCCATGTCTAGGGTATACCACATCAACCCTCATTACAATGTTTTAAATAGTTCATTTTAGAGGTTGGATGATGTATGGAACCTCCTCCTCCGTTTTTTCTACATGTGAAACGTCTTCTTCATAATCCATTTGTTTCTCAATATATGTTTCATGAAAATAAAAATTGAAGGGAGTGTCAATATGTAAATTTTCAGAATAAATGTCAAAATCAACCCCTTTAATGTTGAACTTTTGTATCTATAGTTCTTCTCTCGAAGCCAATATTGTATTTTTTATTCACCATCTTATAAATGATAAAATTTTTTAGGTAGTTCCCTTTTTTCCTCAATAGGTGCTTCTATAGTTTTTTATCCTTCTCCAAGGAATAACAATGATTGTATGAATCTGAATGCTCATAGTAGTGTAAATTAATATTCAATTAACATTGAATAAAATAATTTGAAATATTGTTTTAGATAAGATAAACACTATGAATTGGTTAATCTGGAATATCATCCTTAGTTTTATTTTCATCTAGGAGATGGATGTTGATGGATGGAGGTAGGTTGTTGGGGTCCTTCATCATGACTTCAAATTACACCACATGGGTGCTCCCATCCATAAAGTGTGTTGGATCTTCTTTTTTTCAAGGTTTGGATAGATCATAAGTCAGCTAGTTCTTATTAATCTCTCATATGTATCATAGTATGAAATTACATTTAATCTATCTCTCCAGGAAATTGTTGAGAAACGAAAAATGAATCTTTATGTACCTCTACTTTACATCATTAGGTTCATCAATTTCAATGATGAGGGGTAAAATTTATTCAACAATTTCCTCATGTTAATGCTCTAGTTCTAGGACTTTTTTGACCATTAATTCACAGACATAGTCATGTTCTATTTCCATTTTCCCCCAATTCTCCTTCTAATTACTCATCTTTATCACCAAATCATTTAAAACACCATCATCAAATTATTATTCTTGATATTACACATGTGAGTAATATTCCCATGAATAATAATCCTAATTTGAATAAATCATTGAAAAACTATTTTTAAAATGTTAATAATGAAAAAAAAATATATTTACAAAAAAAGGAAATTATATAAATTAGTCGAAATAATTGTTTACCTCTCTGGAAATGGTGCATGTTTTGATGTATGCCAAACATAGGGTGTGTATAAAAGGAAATTTAATTTTTCTAATGTAGCATAATTTCAGAGTAGGGTGGTCTCACTTGAGGAGAATCATAGTTTGTTCAATAAATAATTTATATTTCATATATTACAATTATTGTTTCTTTTCTTACTATATATAACAATGATGTTTCTGTGATTTTATATAACATGAAATTAATATAACGAAATAAAGAATTTAAATAATAATGTTGATATAGAAAAAATGAAATTTGGGATGAAAGGCCTTCGTCCAAGGGCTACATAACATCTGTTCATCCATTATTTATTTATTTTTTAAATTTAATTTGATATTTTTTTGATGATACTTCATTAACAAACAAATTGAAATTTATTTTTTTAGTTTATTTTTTTAATATTACCATACCATAAAAAATTAGACCTTCTACAATAGTAACATAGTATAACACCTCAATGGGAATGAAATTCATAAAAGACGTGGATCCACCCTTTGTAGTTTTATCCATTCAGGCAATCCAAACTCCATTGTTTCCACTATTTCATAGATATATGGGGGATAATGAATCAATGAAATGAAATTTAATTAAAAATAATGTCATGGATTATGGACTTTGAAGAAATGAAAACACTCATTCATCCTCTACAAATTGAATAAAGAAATGAAACATTTATGTATGATTACAAATAAGTCCCAGAAACCTCCCTCGGGGCTAGGCCTCTAGTTATTCACATGTCAATGAAAAGTGAAAAAGTAACATGATGGAATGAAGGATGAGAGGGATAATGTGATTAGGTTTGGAATAGAAAGTGAGATATAAAAATAAATGGAAACAATTTAATTAACGTACATAATCACATTACATTAGAAAATAAAACAACAACAAATGAAATGAAATGAAATTCCTAAAGAACTTACAACATCTCGAGATTCCCTCTCCAATTGATATTTCTTAAAATCACACATACCCTCTTCTTTATTGGCATGGAATAGGATTAGGAACATCATAATGGTTCATTAATTTGTTTTGGGATATATTGGGTTACCGACGATTAAAATATCAATTATGTAAATTTTCTTCAAAATATTTCATGTGTTTTCTACTTGATTTAGAAAAATTATTAAAATTATTATTCTATAATGTTGTTCTAAAAAAACATTTCATTTGAAATCCAAATTTCATCTTTATCTGCCACTTTTTTATGAAGTTGTATATGATTTATGTAGAAACATTATTCTATATGATTGATTCCTGAAAAATTCATTAATTTCGAGAATTCAAGGTATGTATTTATGAATATATAACTATTTAGATATTTATTAATAAATATGGTTATTTTTCCTATTTCGAATAAAAACAAAATCATCTAAATTAGAGTAGTATACTATGATTTATAACTCATTTTTGGAAGTTGGTTCAACCATGTCCGCCCCAAAAATTCTGGGGAGAGTATAAAAATACCCAGTATGACACCCTGAAATCACTATGAAAAAAGTATTAGGAGTACACATCTAGATACACTAAAAAATTAATCTGATTCACAATGGCCTTTACCTATTCTAGCCAATATTTCTCTATGAGGATTAAAGATAATTCTTGTCATGGAGATCACACTATATGAGCCTTGACATCCCAAACAGAATTATTTAGAGAGATAACTAATAGGAAATCACAAAGATGGTGGCATATACATATAATTGTAGAGGTCACACTCATCAGGTCTCGATAAAAATAATTTCATACATTATACGGAGTAGATTATTATTAGATACAAAATAAATTGGACTAACACTCCACCATATATATTTTAATATCGATAAATAGATAGGTGTCAAATCCAGGGTCTAACTGGGTGGGACACAACACCCTTCATGAAACAACATTCTTGATAGAAGATCAATGATTGTGTAAATATTAGTGATTCTAGTACCAAAAACCACTTACATGGAAAATAATGTATATCCATATTTCTACAGAACTCTCAAATGGAAAAATGATACAATTCATTGAGATATATATCTATGTGAGCTCAGGAAACTCATTCTAGAAGAAAACTCATGCACACAACACAAATCATTGGAAGCCATAATGAGTACACCCTCTATGATGGGAATGTGATGATGAAGTGATCCATTATCGGAATTGAAAATTGTATCAAACATAGTTTATAATTTCCCATTATTTCTCTAACAAGCTTTAAAAAATGATAAATATATAAAGAATATGAAAGGAACTTATTCATAAAGAATTACCTAGCGTGTCCCTCAGGTAACATGGTGTGTATCAAAAAGTATGTTACTTACCATTTTTGGGTATGGAAAAATCCTAATGGACATGAGGGTATTGTTGGCAGTTCTATGGAATAAAACAAGAAATCCAAATATATTCTACAACATTCGTCCATGAATAACCAAACTAAATATACTATTGTGATCCTTATAAAAAATTCTCAGAATATGACATTCACTTACCCAAAAAGGATGCTCAGTGGAAATAAACTTATTTAACCATATAGCCCACATACGTAGCTTCATGTTCCCATTATAAGATAATTAATTATGTATCTTATATTTTTTATGAAGCGTTCCACTAAATGTCATGTTCACGATGCCCAGTACATCTTTTCAATCTGATACTTTATGAGGAAGGTACATCACATATTAGATTCCATAGTAATAATAATTTAAAAAATATTATTAAAAATATTATTATTATTTGTTTCATGGAATGAAGCCACAAGTCTAAAAAACGACCTAAAATTTGTCATGAAATGACAATCTTGATGTCATTTTTACGATCCCATAGATCACACATCCATTCAAGGTTTGGGTTAAAATATATAAAAAATTAATTAATAAACAAATATGAAAAATAATAATACTAATTTATTATTATTATTATTTTATTAATTATTCCTAGTAATAGGAGAGGGTCTTATACCCCTCATGACTCCTTATATGCTACACAAAAACTCACACACAACTTTTTTCATTTATTTATTTTAACCATCTGTTATTGTTACATAATAATATAATAAATGGAATTGGAGTTCATGATTGAAACTTTCCTTCCACATTCAAAATTTAGGATTCACACAACCCATTCTTCTCATTTAATGAGTAAATATATTAATTTCATTTATTTCAATTTTACCTCATTCATATTCATTCTACTTTCTCATTATGAACCATACCCAAATGCAAGTTTCATCACTTAGAGAATCCATTAAAACCATCTACCTGAGAAACTAATATGTATACCAACTCTATCAAGCCCTCATCATACCCTCTTATGCATTCCATTTTTATCTCCTCTCTTTAGATGTCAAATCATCCCATCCCCATATGTCTAACCACATACGAAGAACATTGATCTAATATGATTTTTTGTCTTTACCACTACAACATGATCTTGTCATCAATTTCTATCTTGAATCTGCTGATGAAAGGGTCTCCTCAAAAATCCGTTATACCATGATTTTTAATCATGTATTTTATGGATACACTAGTGAAAATTAAAAATGGAAATGAATAGATGATGAAAAATGTGAGAAAAACATAAAAAATGAATAAAACTCTTATGGTGTTTAGTTTTATCCCCGATTCATTACTTTATGTTTCTTGAATTAATCGAAAACAATAAACAATGTAAATATGTATTTCTATAATGGTGGAAGATAAAATAGATACCCAAATTTGACAATCGACATAAGAATTAATTGGATTGATATCTAATCTGCATTCATCATGGGTAAATCAATGAATGATAAATCCAGACAAAGAAACATCCTATATATATTTGGTTCAATCACTGATGAATAATTATCAAACATCATTTTTAATTCTGAGATCTATAAGTCGTGTTGTCGTTGGAATTATTTATGGTACTCTGATAATCGATTTGTGTTCCTGATTCACACAATTATTCCTCATTGATCCTCTCTCAACTCGCATGGTTATCAGGATATCCCATTAATTTTATTATATCAAAGTATTTTTGGAGGATAATATCATTCATTGAGTGAATGTAACAAAAATAAATATATGAATTTTTTATTTAATATATTATTTATGTCTGTAATGACTTTTTCACCAGCCAATATTTTCGTTAATGATTATGGAATATCTTGGGAAAATAAAATGTTTTTAACTCAACATTGTTGCCATATTTTTAATTCAATACTCCATTTTAAATTTATTTCAATTTTTCATGAATCCTATACAATGGTTATATTTAATATATTTAATATATTTGAATAATTTATTCCAGTCTCACGTGGCCTTTGAATCAAAACCGTCTCAATGCATAGATTCAAAAATATTACTATATATATTATATGTCTTACACATAAAAAACCAATACATTATAGAAACTATAACCAATTATGTTTATCTAATCATAAATTTTATAGATAAGATGTTATATAGTAATTTTTCTATGCAGATTGCATATAAACAATATTTTAAAATTATCATTGTATAAATGAGGTGTTTATCATATTGTTTAACTTTTTATATAAAATTATTTAATTATTATTTTAGTTTTTTAATCTAGGAATTAATTTTTTTTAATAATTTTATTCATATCATCACAACATCCAATTTAGCTGGTGAGATAATAAAACATTTCCACCAAAATTTCCTCTATAGAAAAAAATTTTGATATTATCATCAAATACTCTAATAATTTTAATATTTGAACATATAATATGGATCAATTTCAAAAATTAATTTTTGGATTCTTTATAATATAAATGTAAATTAGGTTAGAATTTAATAAAAATATTTTTGTAGTTAGAATGTATGTTCTTACATAAATTTGTTTATGCATGTCTGTTTATAATTAATATCCATTGATGTTAATTACTCCATTTTTAAAATATTACAATTCATTTCATACAAGATTATATTATAATTCTATTTAATTTTTACGAAAATAAAATATGAGAGGTTTTTTAATTTTTATGTTTCCTCCTTTAAAGGTTTGAGTTTTTATGTTATATATAATGCAATAATATATTCAGTTTAGGTTCGATGTTATATTCTTCATCCTTATTACATAATTCAATAAAAATAACTGATAATTAAATGAAATTAGATCAATACAAAAAAGTAAAAATAAATGAAATAAAATAAATTTACATGAATTATATGAATTTTAAATTAATTTTGAAAAACATACACTCTAAACATGTAAAATTATTTATGTTTTAAAGATAAGATAAAGAACCGAGTAGAATCTGTGTCATATCACACAAAATATAAACGGTATATAGAATGTAGTTTTAAATATGTTTTAAAAAACTAACTATAGGGGATAAAAAATAAAATTAAAGAAAATAGTCAATATATATTATAAAAACATGTGAAATATGAAACACGAAAGATGGATTATGATATATATTATAAAGAGATCATTTTGGGGGTGATAGAAATCATATTTTTTTCATTTTATTTATATATTTATTTGTATTAATATAATACTTTGTTTGAAGGAATCAAAAAAATTTAATATCCTTTAAAAAATAAAATTATTAAATTATAATGAATCCTTGAAAAAATAATTTTATAATTATTTTTATCTTGAGAATGGAATAAGGTGTTATAAATCACCTAAATAATTAATGTGTTTTTTATATAAATATTACTATATATTAAAATATTACAATAAAAAAATTTAAGACCTTAAATCCATAAATTAATTATACATTAAATAAAAATTTCCACAAAAAATAAAATATATTCATTATATTAAAATTTTAAAATATTCATCCTATAATCGAAGGTACTATTTAATAAAATGAAAACAATAGATGATTTATTTTTAAAGATCCCCCCCCATGTATTTATCTAATTGAAAATGACCACCCAATGCTTTGATAACCCTGGAGAGGACGACGAGGATCATTTTGAAATATTTATTCATTTCATATATCCGTATGAGGTTTGGGAGATTGAGAAAATCTATTGAGATTAATGGAACTATTTTTCCTATAAAAACAATTCAACTTCCTAACATGATTTCAATTATTTTCTCCAATGAATTAAAAGAAAAATATATATAATTAAATAATGGGATTAAAATTAAATAGGAAATAATAAAAAGTAAAAAATGTTTCCTAACATGTAATATATATCAAAGAATTAAATTTTAGAATAAAAACAAGTTTCTAGATGAGTAACATATTAATAAACACCCAATGAATGATATAAATTAAAATTAAAATTAAAATAAAATTAATAAAATAAAATTAATTGTATGAAATAGAATATAATATTTATAAAAATCACCTGAATGAAAGTAGAAGCATAATAAAAATATATATCTCAATGAGAGAAATTTGAGACAGAAACCCTTACCTTAGTACTGGTTCATGCAGTAATTACACCAATAGTCATGAATAATTAAAATATGTTAATTAAATATGTTATCATGAAACATATTCATATACTAAAAAATTAAAATCATCATTCATAATCTATATATATATATATATTAGTCAGTTTTTACATATTTTCAAAACTCGGTGTAAGTCATCTTTATCATTTTTAACTAGTTTCATAAAATGATGTGTTTGTGTCTATTATTTCACAAAATATTTTACTTATAAGATAATTAATTTAATATTATAGAATTCATAATATAGTTTTTAAATATTTAAAAAAATTTCACAATAGTTTTATTTACAGTCATTGAGGTTGAAATTTGTGATGATCATGAGTCAGTGTTTCTTAATGAATGAAGGGTGATTCCTTAATTAATGAAATAAAAAATCAAATAACATTACCAAAGTAAAAATATTCTTTAAATATTTAAATAATATTATACCTATATATATGTCGTCATATTCTTCCTTGATAAACATCCATCGTATTGTTCATGTGGGCGGCCATACTTAATCAAACCAAAACGTAGCATGATTAACGAATGATTATATGGTGAATTATATTTAATATCATCATATTATAATAATAATAATCATCATCGTAGGCCATTATTTGTGTGTCACATTTTTATTTCAATGTATTATAAAAATAATATAATTGGTATAAAGACGTTATATAGGGAGATGAAATCATTACCCATTTTGTTTTCTTATTTTATATGAATTAATTAAAGATGCTATTTTTTCAATAATATCAATTACAGGTTATCAAGTTCTAATAACCAAACCATTATTATAAAATATTAACCAAATTTAAAATTTAATTACATCCTAATGATTATCTATATAAAGCAGTGATGAAGGGAAAATGAAAATCAATCATTCCCAAATGGTAGTATTCCACATGTACACAAAGTTGATGTTTTCAATCTCTATAGAATGATTTAAATATTAATGTTTTTTATTGTTTTATATTAATTAATATTATTTAAATATCATAATTTTTTAGTAAATTTTTATTTTACACTATCTAAGTGTAATAGAAAAGGAAAATGAAACATGTTCTGTTGCTGATACAGTAATCCATACAGCTAGTGGATTATAATATTATTTTCAGAACAGATATGTTAAAAGGTGATGATTGATTTTCACCATAATAGACTAAAAATTAATATATAATCAATAATTAATTCATTATTTATGTATTTGGAAATTATAATTAGAAAATAATGTTATTAATTAAAGAAGTTGACTGAATCTTGTCACCCACATTGAACACATTGGGATTTATTTGGAAGACCCCTTAAAGATAGATTGTATAATTTAGTATCCTTGGACCATAATCTAATGGGATTGATAGATTATTCAAGTGGAAATAAATATGGTATATTTTTCGGTGGAAACTAATTTTTTAGGAGTGTCATTAAAGGGTGGTGAGAGGCCACTATACAAATTAGTTTGAATAACATTTTTGAAAATATTTCAACAAAATATAAAGGGAATTTAAATATATCATGTGTAACCAAAATAGATAAATAATTGATTAGGAAATATGTAGAATATATATATACCTCTTAAACACAATTATAGTCCCTTTTTATTAATTATTCAATCTATTTCCCATTTAATTATTACTTTTACACTTTTAGATTTTACCGAAGTAAATTTTTTTTTACATAATGTTACATAATATATAAATCTAAAAAAGTGTCCCTTGTTAGATAATTTGGACGTAATGATTTAAAATTATAAAAAATTACATTTTCAATATATAGGGAAGTTGTCACAACCCGTACTCGGGGCTTGTGCCATGACTACCCCAAGCCCACATTACATAGGCCAGGGGCTTGCGACTTGCACCAAAGGCCTAATCCTGATAGTATGTGATGGCATTTCCTTTAAAAAGTAAAAAAACAACAGAGTACGAAACTGGAACTAAATACAAGGTTAAGTTGAATAAAAATGAATGTGCTAAATGGAAAGGGGCTGGAAATACACGCCCAAAATTAAAGTACAAGGAAAGGAATCATGTATAAGTAAAAAGACAAACAATTGTAAGATGCCTAACAGCTCCTAGAATTTCCACCCCAGATTATAAATGAAGGGTAGGTACAGATAGCCTCATCAGTTCTCCACTTCCTTATGTCTCCTCCGGGTACTGGCTCATCATGAGGTCAACCTCCGAGTACTATCCAATCCTCGTACACTCTTCCTTGGTCAGTGGTGTCTATCCTCTTCATCCAACACAACGAGCTGCAGGCATAGCCTATGCAGGTGTGAGTATAACGATACTCAGTAGGGACCCCAAGACACTCAAGGTCTCACAAAATAAAAAAAAGGATAAACCATAGTAGAAAGAAACAGACACGAAGTATCAAGGAACCCTACTAAGGTATATTCCAATACATATTCATAAGATAACAATCTCATCCCATATCCAACTCTTGAGCCCAATCACAACCCAGTCCTCACAGGAAGTAAAGTCAATCACATGAGGATAATTGTTGAAAGGCATGACTCAGCTCACACAGGTATACATCTCTTGTATAGCGATAGAGATGATCAGATGTAGTCACTGATTCATATAAGATGTCATACCCAAAATGGAAACTAGACCATCTAAGCTATTGGACCCATAAAGGATACATGACCACCTACCCTGTCAGACCCACACATGATACAAGAACAGATGTCAAAACTATCAGACCCACAGATGATACAAGAACAGTAGTCATCATTTTCTAACACACGGAGGATTCCAGTACAATAGCCATCGTCGTCGAACCCACAAATGATTACAGTTTAGTAGATGTCACTAACGAAGCCAGGTAGGATTCCGGTATAGTAGTGGTCACTACCAAACCGATGTAGGATTCCAGTACAGTAGTCATCGTAGTCGTAGTCGGCTCTAGGTTTCCCGCACACTGCACGCTCGGTCTCGGGTGGGTCTGCTCCTCGGGCCAATGGTTGATACATACGCTATCACTATGTATTGAGTTTATGTATTCCATAGTTCCTTCTCATCAAAAGGAACCCAACGCCACAGACAATGTTTCAATCAGACGCCTGGTCTGAGAGTTATTAGCATTTATATTCATGGGGCCCCTTTGAATTACGCTCATTCAAAACCAGGAAGTTTTCCAACATTGCCCAAACCTTGTTTTTGATATTCCAAAATGACCGTCTAGATCCACAGAATCCTACGCAACTGATGGTGCTTCGATTGGATGCACAATCTAAGAGTTATTGGCATTTTCATTTTAGGGGACCAGTTGTTTTTAGGCCTAAACCAACCTGACAATACCCCAACTACATCCAAACCTCAAGCAGCGTATGCCAAAAGTATAGTTCTTCTCTAAGCCTTCTGTCTCAAAATAAACTTCTTCGATCGAACACCTATAGCCCCTGTTACAGACGAAAAAGTGATTTCAGGTTAAACGTTCCGGACAGGAGTCCAACTCGGTCCGTGGGTCCGACCCGATCCGCTGGTCCCACCTGGCCCGATGGGGTGGTCCGACTCGACGTGACGGCCCGGTTTGCATGGGTGGCCCAAATCGAAGTTGCGGTCCGGCCCACATGGGCGGCCCGGCCGGTAGGCCGTGTGGGGAACGGTCGGCCAGCCATGTGGGGCCCGCCTGCGGGCCGTGATCTGCCCGACCAGCTGGCCAGCGAGCCACGCAAAGGGAGAGGGAACCCCCCTTGAGGTCCGTAATGTCTAGTGCGAGGTGCGGATCTTTGGTAACCACGAGACTATAAGGGTCTCGCCTTGTAGAGCGTCATCGGTGGAGGGCTTAGCCGGACTCCCTCCTTCATCCATCGCGGCTCTTGGGCTGCCGTCCTCTCCATCTCCAAGGCTGCTGGCCCAGTCCGCCACCTATGCACCTCCACCGAGGTGCGATGACGCCGCGGTTCTGCTGCCCTCCACTTGGCATGACTGTGCCATGCCTCTCATCCACCGCGACCCTTCCTGGCCATGGTTCTTCTCCAGTTTGGTTCGACGAAACCGCTACCCTTTGGCAATCCGGTGTCCCTTTCTCCACTCGTTCCACTCTCGGTAATTCCGTCACTGGCCTCCCATGCTCCACCATGTTCCTCTCCTTTTGTGTCGCTGTTACGCCACCGTCGTCGTAAATCAACCATGAACCAACAGAGGGTCTTCGGGCTGTGTTTGTTTGGCCCACGCCATCCCCGTTAGGTGATAATAATTGGCTGACAACTAACCTCAATAAATGATAATGAATGAAGATTTAATTCAATCAAAATGAACCCCTAACATGTATTCGTTGATCGCCTAACAGAGTCGCGATATGCCAGTGTCGATTCGTTGATGTCGGGGTGTGTCCGAGGAGGAAGCGTCATTGTTGGCGACATTCTTCGCGGGCGGCGCCTTCTCCTTTGATCCAGAGGAAGAGGAAGGGTGAAGACCGTTCCTAGTGAGCGTCGCCTCACATTCTTGCCCCAGTTGAAGAAGTAAGAAGGACATGTTCCACATCGAGAAGATATTGTTCCTCTTGTTCTTCGTTGGAGAGGGTGGAGTCCTCCAAAAAATCTCCTTCTCACCTTAGTTCTCCTAACCAGGACTATGCCAACCAAATCAAAAGAATGCAATGCCTTCTTTTAATATTGGAAAAATAGATTCAAAATATTTCAAATAGTAAAATTAATTAAATAATTTTGGAGCTCAATTAATTAATAAATTGTGTTGGAAAATTAATGTTTAAAAGTTGCAGGTGGAGAGTTTTCATAATTAATAAGGTAGGTGGAAGGTGGAGGGTTTAACCCACATCAAGGGGGTGTTCCAAGGGATTCAAAATGGGGGATTAAAGGGGGTTGAGGGGTTGGTGTTCATGTAGGCCCCACCACACAATATCCACCAATGGGAGGTTTTGTGGGGTGTGGACCCCACCCTAACTTCACTTTGGTGGATATAACCACCACCTAAAAATTATGTCACACATTATTTTAAATTTATTTTCAATCCCCAAAAAAATAACTTCTCTTCCCGATAAAACACAACTGCGGTATAGGTCCCCTTAATCGAGAAACGATGTTGCGAGTTCATCGGTGTCTTCAGATTTCAATTTTGAGCATCGGTTCAAAAGATAGAAAAACACACATGTACATTTACTGAACGTACCCGATCTAAACTTCAGAAAACAATTTCGGCCACACCGGTCCTTGGAATCAGGTGCTGTCAGAAACAGCGCAGTCGTAAAATTCCAAAGAATTTATGAAAAAAAAATTCCTCGAAATTTCCGATTCGTTACATTACCCTTACCTCAGGTCTTTAAATCCTTGTAAAGCTACAACACACACTAGGGAAACACAAGATGGTACTAAGAACGCATATGATCCTCCTGCTCCCATGTGCTCTCTTGGAGGTTCCCGTGCTGCCAACGAATGCGCACTAGAGGAATTGACTGTCTACGTAGGACCCACTCCTTACAATACTCAATATCCAATGGAACCTCCATGAAATTCACCCCGTCATCGATGTCCTACTCCCCGTGGTTGATGATGTGGAACCGGTCATGCACAAATCTCCTCAGCTGAGATACATGGAAGATTTCGTGCACCCGGTGCAACTGAGGGGGAAGGGCCCGGTGGTAAGCCACCATGCCTACCGTACTGAGGACCTGAAATGGTCCGATGAATCGTGGAGATAACTTACCGCCTCGGCCAAATCTCCATAGAACTCATCAAGGTGAGACCAAAACAAAGACTTGGGCACCATCCTTGAACTCTAGTGGTCTCTATCTCCTATCAGCATAAGTCTTCTGTATGCTCTATGCTGTCTTCATCTGCTTCTGGATGATCTTCACCTCCTTCGTGGTAGGTCATACCATCAATGGTGTGTAGGAAGTCGGACGACTTGGTGAGTCGGTGACGTTCACCCAAATAGAGTCATGTACCCTGGACATTCATGGAAGACCCATCACGAAGTCCATGGATATCTCATACCTCTTCCACATTGGGACCGCTAAAGGTTGAACCAAGCCTGCTGGTAACTGATGCTCTTCATTCACTTTTGGACAAGTGAGGCATCGAGAGAAAAACTCTGCTACTTTGTTGTTCATACCTGGACACCAGTGCTGTCGTCGAAGGCCCTAGTACATCTTCTCCATTCCAAAATGTACCGCTAAAGGGGATGTGTGGAACTCCCTAAAATATTCCTCCTATGTTGAAACATGTACCATGATACGTCCTCTGAAGTGAATGACATGATCCCCAACTTCAAAAAATCTATCAGGTGTCTGCCCTATGGATATCTGAGTATATCGCGTCTCACAGTCAATATTCCGACGTTGTGCCTCCATGAATCGATGAATAAGTGGAGGAGTGACTGTGAGAGACTGTAGTAAGGCTACTCCATCTCTATCCACAATGGATATCTACAACGTGGCTAGATGCTCCATCGCCTCCCCGAGAAGCTGAATTCCTGATCTCCTACTGAGAGCATTTTCTACAATGTTCCCCTTCCCAGGTGTAAAGAATATGTCAAAGTCATTGTCTTGGTGGAACTCAAGTCATAGCTTCTTTATCAGGTTCAGGTCCTTATATGAGAATATATACCTAAGACTCTGGTGGTCATAATAGACTATAAGGCCTTCTTCCCTAAGATACTGCCACCACATCTTCAAGGTGATGACCACTCCTACTACCTCCAAGTCATGGGTAGTATAATATTGCTCGTGTTGTTTCAACTGTCATGAACCATGTGCAGTCATTGCTTGTTCCTTCAACATGACACACTCGATTCTGATCCATGATGTGTCACAGTAAATTATGTTCCCTACATCTTCCTCTAGAAGCCTCCAGATTGGGGCATTAGTCAGCCTCTACCTTTGCTTTTGAAAGCTCTTCTGGCATCTCTCTGACCAAATAGAGGGTTTCCCCATTTTCGCCAATGCTAATAGTGGTGATATAACTCTGGGGAAGTATATCACAGAGGTATGTCTGGATGACTCGTGAGAGATCCACCACACCCTCTTATGCAATATTCCATCCTGTGCATCCTGAATTTTCCTTTTCTCCGACCAAGAAAAACTCATCCCAACATTGTAGATAAACCACAACCTTTTTTCCTAATATAGTCAATCTGTGTATGAATTTGGATTCCCAGTTCATAACAAATCTATCGGCATAAGGCCTCGAAACTTTCACCAAGAAGATCGAATCAAAACTATCACCTCAAGGGTTAGTTCATAGCATCAGCGTAAGTGTGATTATCAAATCTCCTCCCAATGGTATCTCCAGACATGAGGGTCAAGTAAACGTCTTAATCGAAAACTCTGGGTCTGGGACAAGATTCATGGAAGGATGGAATGATTTGTACCTATTTCTATTGATACGGTAGCTATTAGTAGACACCGACCATACCTCAAATCATTCTTAGAGCCCTTGGGTCACACTTTTTGCTGGCATGCAGCTATTCTATTCCCCCTCCCTCCAGCTCCCTGAACCTAGTGGGGACTACATAGGCGGGTGGTTGTAACTTGTCAAAATATTCACCATCCCGTACTTCTCTCCTAGCTCTAATTCCACGTCATCTATCCTGCAGATTTATCTGTAATTAAGACACCTCGCTCAGCGGTCCATGCTCTAATGCACTACTGACATCGTATTCATCAAGTACCATGAATGGTCGGTACGCTTCATTGAATACTCAACTACTGACATGTCGTCTTTCCAAAGGTGTATAAGCTCTAGAAAAATCTCATCAAACTCCTCAAGCCAATCCTCAGCTGCCTGTTGGTTTGGCTCGCCTCAGAACTTGAGGGAAATCTAGTGTTGAATCCCATGTAAGGCACTAAGCCTACAAGTTTCCTATATGGTTCCCGCACACAGCACACTCTATTCCAGTAGGGTCCTCTCCTCGAGCAATGTGTCGATACATCAACTATCAAGAAATACTGAGTTGATGTATTCCATAGTTTCACCTCATCATAAGGAACCAAATGCGATAGACGGAGCGTCAATCAGACACCAGGTCTGAAAGTTATTAGCATTTCCGTTCTAGGGGCCCGGTTGAATTACTCTCGTTCCAAAACTGGCCGTTTTCTAACTCCACAAAAACCTTGAGTGTGATATACTGAAATGACCGTCTCAATCCATGGAATCCTATGAAACTGGTGGTGCGTTGATCGAACAACCAGTCTACGAGTTATTGGAATTCCCGTTCTAGGGGCCCAGTTGGTTTTTAGGCTTAAACCAACCAGACTGTACCCACAACTGCATCCAAAACTCAAGAGGGGTATGACAAAAGTAATATTCTTCTCTAAGCCTTTCGTCGCTGAAGAAGGTTCGTCGATCAGACACCCGTATCTCGTGTTACAGATGAATAAGTAATTTTGGGGTAAACGTGCGGGACAGGGGTCTGACCTTGTTTGTGGGTCCGACCCGATCCGCAGGTCCAACCCGGCTTGATGGGGCGGCCATGCCTGGTGATGGATCGACCCGAAGTGGCAGCCCGATCAGAATGGGTGGACTGGAAGTGGTGTTCTGGCCTGAAGTGGCAGCCTAGCCAAGGGGCCATGAGGTGCCCGGCCGGTGGGGCATGGGGCGCCCGACCCAGCCGACCAACTGCCCGTGCAAAGGGAAGGAGAACCCCCCACCCTTGGGGTACATAATGACATGTGCGAGGCACTGGTCTTTGGTAACCACGGGACCCGAAGGGTCCCACATAGTGGATCACATCCTGCGGGCGTCTCAGCCAGCTTCCCTCCATCATCCACCGCAACCCTTTTGGCCACGGTCCTCTCCCACTCCACAGTGACCGGCCCGACCAGCCGCCTCCGCACCTCCACCCCAGCGCGACGGCACTTCGGTTCTGCTACCCTCCGCTCGGCGCGACGGTGTCGTGCCTCTCATCCGCCACAGCCCTCTTAGTCGCGGTTCTTCTCCGACATGGTGTGATGGCACCGCTCCCCTTTGCCGACCCGGTGGTCATTGTACCACTCATTCCTCTCTCAGCAGTTCTGTCACCGGCTGCCAATGCTCCACCGTGTTTCTCACTTCCAGTGGTGTCGATGCACCACCGTCATTGTCAATCAACCAAGAACCAACGGAGGGTTGTCAGGATGTGTTTTTCAGCTCAATCCCCTCGCGTTAAGTGATAACAAATGGATGAAAACGATCCAAAATAAACAATTTGTAACGAATATTTAATTCAATCAAAACAAACACCTACCTTGTATTCGGTGATCTCCTGACAGATTCACGGGAAGGTGGCATCGATTCATTGACGTCGGGGTGCGTCTGAGGAGGAAGCGTCGTTGTTGGCAACATTCAATGCAGGTAGCACCTTCTACCTTGACGCGGAGGACGAGGAAGGATGACAGGCATTCCTTGTGAGCATCGTCTCACATTCTTGCCCCGGTTGAAGAAGGAAGAAAGATATGTTCTTCATCAAGAGGATATTGTTGCCCATGTTCATCATTGGAGAGGGAGAAGTCCTCCAAAAGCTCTCCTTCTCACCTTAGATCTCCCAACCAGGATTATTCCAACCAAATTAAAATAATGAAACGTCTTCTCTTAATATTGGCAAAGTACATTCAAAATATTTCCTCTAATTAATTAATTAATTGTGGAGCTCAATTAATTATATAATGGTGTTGGAAAATTAATGTGAGAAAGTGATAGGTGGGGAGTTTTCATAATTAATAAGGGAGGTAGAAGGTGGAGGGTTTTACCCTCATCAATGGAGGTTTCCAAGGGTTTCAAAAGGGGGTTTAAAGGGAGTTGAGGGGTTGGTGTTCGTGTGGGACCCACCAAATAATATCCTACCATGAATGATTTTGTGGTGTGTGGGCCCCACCCCAACATCGCTTTGGTGGATTTAACCCCAACCTAAAATTTATGTCAAACATAATTTTTAATTTCTTATCAATCACCAAAAAAATAAATTCTCCTCCCGATAAAACGCAACTCAAGTAAAGGTCCCCTTACGAGAATACCGACGATGAAAGTTCATCGATGTCCTTGGATTTCAATTCGAAGCATCGGTTCAGAGGATAGAAAAATCAGCACATACGATTACTAAACTTAACTGATCCAAATTTTACAAAATGATTCTGGGCACACCAGGCCTCAGAATCAGCTGGTGTCAGAAACTATGGACTCGAAAATTCCAAGGAATTTAAGAAAAAAACTATCCTTGAAATTTATGTGTCTTTATAGAAGTTATTGAAAATAATTTTATAATAATATTATAAAATGAATTGGAATTTTTTTATCAAATGTTATTTATGTTCTAAAATTTGAAATATATATTTGTAAATTAAAACCACAACTTATTTAATTATACTAATAGAAAAAAATCATATAAAAATTATTTATAAATTACTATTTATGCTTAAATACTAATATTTGAAATAAATAATTTTATTTATAAAATGATATTTTTTGACAATTAACCATGATGTCATTATTTTTTGAAAAAACTGAAAAAAAACATACGGAGATTATATTTTTATGAAGAATATGCTAATGCGGATAATTTTTTTGAAATAGAAATTACTAAATTTTATAAATCATTATTTAATTAAAATTAAAAAATAATGTGTCAAACTATTCATATAAGATAATAACTTTTTTAAATGTCTGCTATTCATTATTCATATTTCCTTTTGATTGGAAAATATTTTATTTGTAATATATTTTTCATATTATCTATATATTTTATTACTATATAATTATATAATTCTTATTTTCGTGGAATAAAACCTTAATTTTTTGAAAATATATTTTTAATAATTGAAGGAATTTATTTTTTTGTAGCTATATTATGTGAAAATCCTTAAATTAAACCATTATATTATTTCTTTAAATATTTTATAATGTTGCATCTCATTTTTTTCCCACATATTTAAAAATTATTTTCTAATGTTCTTATTTAATATTTATATTTTAATCAAAATATATCAATTTTTTGTTTACGTTTGTTATAGTCTATGGACAAAGCTATCAAAAAGATTGACATTATTAGAGGACATCATATATTTAAATTTTGGGGTGTTACAATCAATATTCATAAATAAAATAAATCATAATTATTTTAATTATCTCTTACTGATGATTTTTGTTATGGGTATTCTGAAAAAATTTATCATTTTAGATATACATTCCAATATGAAATGTTCCTTAAACATATAAGATAGATTCTGTTTCATATATTTTCTAAAATATTATTAATATTTCATAAATTTTTATAATTCAATTTGTATATATCGTAATTAAACATTCTCCAAAATATACATTTCTCTATACTATATGAAACAATATTTCATTAAAAAAAAGTGAAAGAACATATTTTTCTAGATATTAACACCATCTCTAACCCTAAAATTATATTAACCAATCATATGTAAGGATAAATACCAATCTAAATATATAAAATTCTCAAAAAAATCACTAAAAATATTAAGGTAAACATTTCATTAATACAACAATCAATTCCAATTCTATCACCTCTATCCATATTACTTTTCTCAAAATCAATAAACCCTTTATTACCTAAAAATATAGTGTTTATTAAACATAGGAGTTTTCCATAATTCATTCATATTTTTACCAATAGTTATCCTCGAAATATGATCCTTTACATAAAATTACTTTTCAAGGTAATTGATAACATTTATTATATGTTTCCTACATTTAAATATAAATTAAGGAACAATTATCCCTATATGTTTCATTTTATTCACATATCCTTTAGATTATACCAGAATATCATCAATAAATTTCACAAACTATTGAAAATAGATAAAATTTTCATGAAATAATTTGTATTATTATTTCAACCTAAATTATATGGATAATACTATAGAACACATTATACTATCACAATTGGGATAAAGTAAAATTATTAATCGTATTCTTATGGTCAATTGTTTGGTTGTAATACATTAGAGTTTCTAGAAGAATATCATTATAAGTTTCATCGCTATGATACCATTTTAACTAAATATTGAAAAAATAATAATTATGACAATATCCAAAATATAAATATGAAAACACCCTTCTAATATTTCCATCAAGTATGACTCCATTATTTTTAATATATGATTCTTGTAGGTTAACCTATGACTCTCCCAGTATAATCAATGATTATCCATGGGGATATTTTATTAGGGTGTCTATCCTAATTAGTTTACATCATTTATAAGTATTTTATAATAGTTGTTAAATATAATGTGATTACTCTATGTATATCACCTGATGGTTTCAATCCAAGAGTGTAGAATGAGGCCCATTCATTGTGTATTTGAGTGACGACTGATACAATTCTTGAAAAACCTTTTCTATGGTGACTTACACTATGTGTATATGTACCACACCTATAACCTCATTCCTATATCTAGATGTAGATTTATCTATAAAAACCACATAATTCTTATTTTTTCAAAACATGTGGATATTATCCAATTTGAAGACTTATTTCAATGGTTTTCACTAGGTCTATCTAGTCATATTCCAAAATAAAAAGTGTACTATTTATTTATACTAAAAATTAAACTTTTATTCTGATAGAACTTTTTAGGATTATGTGGGAAACCAGAAAGACATCAAAGAAAAAAAAACACAACCATGCATCTAAATTCCAATATAATCAAGAAAAAAAATTCCAATTCATGATAAGGAAAACCTCCACCCCGATAATAAAAACAATATTATTAGAGTCCCCAGTCACATTGTTGCTTGACCAGTAGTCTCGTGCAAGGATGCAGAGTAATTGAACCAATGGAAAACACCATACCCTCTCAAAACAACCATTTTCGGATAGCAGTGATTAAGAGAATGCTTCATGCTCTAAACTTATTCTGAATCTGTAACTTGTAAGTAAACTGGATGTAGTGTCTCATGAATCAATTCCACAATGCTACAAGAGATCACACAAAATACACACCAACAAAGACAAAACCAATCTTCTCCATGTCTTAAGAAATTCATGATGTATCCCCCAAAGACTGTATGGAAACTTAAATAAATCCATAACACAAATAAATTCAAATCACTACTAAAACCGAAGGTACCACTTGTTTATGCACAAAACCATACATGAGGAACAAACAAATTTACATCCAAAATCACACCAATAGAAAACCGTCACCATTGCGAATTCAAATTCACATTCACCCTGATTGAAAAATGTGATAAATATTTCCTGATGTTTCATTTCCACACAGCTATTGCAACACTGATGACTCCACCAGGCCAAAACTAGAAAAATCCTTCACAACCCAACAAAAGCATCCAAAAATAACAACGCAATAAAAACACACATCAAAACACCAGAATCCATCATGAACAACAAAACCAGAAAAAAAATCTGATATCCAACAATATAATCACTAATAGTATAATATGACATGAAAAGAATAGAAAAAAAAAGTATCTCGAAGGGAGACGCAAGACCATTATGAAAACCAGATCTATATAACATCATAATCGTCCTATACTTACTCGAATACCACCTCAAATCACTCCACACGCATACAGATGACACATAATCACATGTCGACCCACTACCATGAGATGTAGGAACAATGGCCTATAGATTCACCGCACCACCAGATGTGACCTTGCCCAGTGAAGACAAGGTAGAGGAGTTTTTTTAAGACATTTAATAAAAATTAAAAAAATTGTTAGGGTGAAACGTTTTTTCAAAATTCACCTTAAAGGCAGCATCGCAGATGCCGCCTTTGCATTTCAGGAGAAAGGCTGCACCCACGCTGCCGCCATTCCCCAATCAAAAAAAATGTTCAATTTTTTTATGTTTTGTTTTGTTTATATATTTATTTATATACATAATTCCTATAAAATCTTTAGGAATATGCCACCTTTCCCTGAAAAAAAATTATTATTTTTCAAAATTGTGTTTCAAAACCGCATACTTGAATGTTAAAAATTTTTCAAGTACGTGACTTTGAAAGACTATAAAATATTAACCATACGACCAATATAAACGAAACATTAAACATTTATTAAAAATATAAGGAATTGTTGTAAACATAAATCATTTCATAAAAGTTGTTCATGAAAAATAAATTATAATCCTTCAAAACCGCATACGTGAAAGTTAAAAATATTTCTAGAATGTGACTTTAAAATACTATAATATATAAACCATAAGGCCAATATAAATGAAACTTTAAAAATTTATTAAAAATATAAAAATTTGTTTTAAACACATTTCATTTCATAAAAATTGTTCATGAAAAATAATTTATAAGCTTTCAAAACCACCTACTTGAAACTTATAAATGTTTCAAGTACATGAAATTCAAGGACTATAAAATATAAACCATAAGACCAATCTAAACAAAACATTGAACATTCATTAAACATATAATAAATTACTGAAAACCCAAATTATTTAATAAAAATTGTTAATGAAAAATAATTTTTAAGCTTTCAAACTCACCTACTTGAAACATTGAAATGTTTCATGTACGTGAATTTGATATACTATAAAATACAAAATAGAAAACAATCTAAAAAAACCTTAAACATTCATTAAAAATATAAGAAATTGTTGAAAACAAAAATAATATCATAAAAATTGTTCATGAATAGTAATTTATTCTCTTTTAAAACCACCTACCTGAAACGTAGAAATATTTCATGTACGTGAATTTGAGGTACTATAAATATAAACATTAAGAAAAATATAAATTATAAATTAAAAATTAATTAAACATATAAACATATGTTGTAAAAATAAATCATTTCAAAATAATTGTTCATTAAAATAATTTATATGCTTTCCAAACCACCTACATGAAACTTAAAAATGCTTCATGTATGTTACTTTGATATGCTATAAAATATAAACCATGTGACCAATATAAATGAAACGTTAGACATTCTTTAAAAATATAAGAAATAGTTGTAAAAATAAATCATTTAAAAAAAATTGTCCATGAAAATAAATTTATATGCTTTCCAAACCACCTACTTGAATCTTAGAAATGTTTCAAGTATGTGACTTTGATAGACTATAAAATATAAACCATAATACCAATCTAAACGAAAATTTAATAATTTATTAAAAATATAAGTAATTGTTGAAAATACAAATAATTTCAAAAAATTGTTCATGACTAATAATTTATATGATTTCAAAACCACCATCTTGAAACATAGAAATGTTTCAAGTATGTGACTTTGAAATACTATAAAATATAAACCATAAGAAAAATCTAAAAAAAAATTTAAATATTCATTAAAAATATAAGATATTGTTGAAACCACAGATCATTTCATAAAAATTGTTCATGAAAATAATTTATTCGCTGATAAGAGAGTGCTAAAAAAGAGTGACTAGGTGGTGATTTGAAGCAGATCCAAGGCAGGGTGAGGAGAGGTGGCAACAATGGAAACCCTAATGAGAGAGCACCCCTTACGGTCTCATCATTGTTTATATAGATTTTAAAAATTTAATTTTAGTAAGGATTATCTATACCATTTAAATTATTATCTATAATAAAATTGTTATAATTTAATTAACTTCAAAAAATATCATAATCTCTAATATTATCAAAACTATTCCCTTGATACAAACTACTACTCCCCAGACCCAGAATATCTAATTTGGTTCTAAAAAACATTATTTGCATAATCACATTTAAAAAGCCTATAATGTCCTTGATATAAGATTATTTAATTAGAAAATAAACAATGATTATTACATATAGTAAATCACAAGGATCATTTAATATTTTTATATTTAGAGAATTAGGTTAAAAAGAACTAAAAAGACCACATTTTTGCATCCAATATAATTTATTTCTAATAATATAAGACAATAAATACTATATAAAGGGTATTATAAATCTCTAATAAATTAAATCACGAGGTTTATCCATCTAAATATGAAAATTGTGATTCTTTTCTTTACATCCTAGTGAAATGGTGACATAATAAAGGGTGGTATCAAATTTGTAGTAAGGGGAGACATATTATAATATAATTATGAGAATAAACATGAAATAAATATATTTTGAAGAATAACTAAACAAAATTAATTCATGATAAAATTGATACTAAGATCATTTTATTTCCATTACTATAACAGAAAACATGAACACAAATATTTCTGAACACATACTTCTGGAATAAGTAATGTAGGACATCAAAAATATGTTTGAAATTCCATGTTCTAATAAACAATCATATAATTGGAATATGAGTACATAAAAAACATATTTCTTTCTAATGATATATTTCGATGCATCAAGGGATTTTATAATTCTAAGCCCCACCCAACAGTTGATTAAGTATAATTCATTCACTATTAGAGTCAAACCAGATTTTTCATTCTATTCCATAAGGAACCTCTGGGAATAAAAACATGGTTATCATTATAATGAATGAAAAATAATTTAAATACCTATTCAAAATATTTTAGAATCCAATAACTATTAATTATATATATTCTGTCCCCATTTAAATAAATATGATAATAGGATCTGAATATATTATTATAAATAAGGGTCATGCTTGATGAATATTTAGTCACCATTCCAAAAAAATATATAATATAAAAATACTATATGTTACATAAATATTTTTTTTCACATGTAAAAAAGAGATATAATTATGATAATATATACTAATAAAAAATATGGATGTTTATATAAAACATAGTCAACATTCAAGAAATTGTCAGTATTGGAATAACTATATACATTACGACAATACCTTTCCCCATGTAAATAAAAGGGATTACCGAAACATAACCCAACCTGAGAAATTAAGTGGGTGGATTCAAACAAATATTATCCTAGTGAAACCAAAAAAGAATATAATTGCGTTGATAGATGTTTAAAAGACCCTGGAAAATTAATTCTTCCATCAATATCAAAAATCAAGGGATCTATAATCAAGTTCTTTGAAATCACAAGATTAATAAAAAAAATTACAGTTTATATTTATATTATAGTATATATCTTGAATCATTATCATTAATAAGGTATACCCTTGTAAAAACTATAATGGAAATTAAATATAAAATTTAAAATATCTATTACTAATATTTTAAAAATTTATATAAAAAAGCTTATATGTTGCTTTAAAAGGTAACATTTTTAAAGGTTAATGGAATTATTTTGAAAAAAAATTAACTTATCAATAATATCTTTTACTTTTCCATGAAAATACATAAACGGTACCATTATAAAATTATAATAGGAAGCCAATACGTAAACCATTTAACGAAAAACCAGATTTTTTTTCATTCAAAAATCTTTGTTCAAAACTCACATTGAAACTAGATTAATTATAAATTTAATTTTTTAAAAAAAGATATTTCCATAAGTGGAAAATATAATACCATATAAAAAAATATTATGATGGAAGAAAAAAATTTAAAAAGGATGACTATAACAAAATAAAACAAAATTATGGTAAAAGGACTTAAGAAATTAATATCTCGAATGGGTGAAAATTTCCAAGAAGAATGAAATAGTAGCAAAGGGTTTTATGATAGAAAATATAAAAAATGTGAGAATACCATATTATAAATTCCCAGGGAATAATACCCCCAAATAATATGAAATAAGGTAAACTAAATTATAATTTCCCAATAAATGAAAATTGATTTGCCAAAAAATTCTATGATTGGGGTAAAAATTAAGTCAAAATATAAGTAATGAAAAGTATCTGATTTGGATTAGATTATAAAATCTATTTATATCTAAAAAATTATAGTATTTTCATTATATTATAAATCAATAGAAGACCCTAAATAAAAAACATGGTTTGTAACATATGAAAGTTCTCAAAGAATCTAGAATAAGTCAAAAAACAAATTTTTTGAGTAACATTTTATTCAAAACCACTTGAAAGATTGGTAATAGAATTTATCAAAAAACAACCTTAATTAAATATAAATCATTAAATAATATCTCAAAGATTAATTTCATAATATTGATAAATTAAATTAGTTTCAATATACTAAATATGTTTCAAAGAGAAGAAGTATAGAAGTTACCACGTATCTTGATCCCAATTCATCCAAACTTAAAAATCATTATAAATATGTAAATAAATTTCATTAATGAAATTATGAATAAAAATATTCAGAAATATATCCATTTATACCCCTCATTCATAATAATTAAATATCCATATATATATATATATTAGTTAGTTTTTACCTAGTTTTAACATTTGGTGTAAGTAATCATTATCACGATGATCTAGTTTTGTAAAAGAGGCGCTGGTATCAATTATTTATCAAAAACACACCACTATTAGATCAAATATTTTACAATAATACATGTTCCAATTTATTATATATCCCGATAAAATAATTTCCTGGTATTTTGTACTGTTATACAAGAGGTTGAAACCAGCATGCATCATGTTTTATTTTTTTATTAATGAACAATAGGTAAATTATTAATTAATGAGATTAATATTCATATAAATATTGTAGAAAAAACATTATTTACATATTTTTATAATATTCTACTCATAATATTTTTCTCATAGAGATAGATTATAGGAATTGATATTATTGTTGATGTATGCAGATAAATAGATTAAAACAAGAACCAGTTAGGATGCTATAATATTTTTATAACAAAAGAATAATATTATTAGTATGTTATTATTATTATGATATATCAGAATTTTTATAGATTATAAAGATAATAAGATTTATATAATTTCATTTAATATAATTAAGTGATAATTATCTTCTTATTTAAATAGTATTATAGGATTGAATTAACTATAATAATTTGGTGATCATATAATTGATAGGTTATCCAATTTATTATAAAATGGTCTTAATGATATTATAAAAACTATAATTATCCTACAATAATATAAGCATGAATAGCCATATAATGTTGTGATGAAATGAAAAATGAAAATGAATTGCTATATAGATGAGGTAGTGAACATGTATGCATGTTTGATGATTGTTTTTCATATATTATGACAAATGTGTAATGAATTTTAATACTTCAAAATTATAAAAATGATATAAATATATTTTTTAATTATTAAAATCTTCCTTTATACAATCTGAGTAAGGGGGTGTTGTAAAAATAAACACATTATGTTGTGGTGGTAAAATGTTTCACAATGAACGAATTATGCTACCATTTTTCATAATTGAAAAGGGAAAAGGTAATTAATTATTATTCTAAAATAATAATAATAACATTAAATATATAACAATTACATTTTTCAATATTTTTTTTTTAAAATTATCATTTTCAAATCAAAAAATAAGAGAAATAATTTATTTGTAAATGATTTATCCAATTTTGAAATTTTATATCTACTTAGTAGATCACATAGAAATAGATGTTGTGTGTTAATCACATATGAAAAAAAATCTCTTGTAGCGACTCTAACCCTAGAATCCTAATGATGATGCCTTGCCTTATTACCTTTCCATGATTATAAGGAACAAAATACAGATAGGCCAAATAGTTTAGATGTTTTTGAAAACCATATTTATACATGAATCCAAATTTACATAGGGGATAATAAATAATTCATAACTAATATTAAATATCTACATCCATGAAACTATTTCTAATAATTCAGCTTCGCATATTTATTAAATGAAACAAAATAATGGTGAGCAAAAATTCATAGTAATGGTTAAATACAGTTTATATAATAATAAATTAATGAGTGTATCTAACAAAAAAATGTAAATAACTTAACACACTTTCTGTTTAATCAAAAAAATGATAACGAAATGTGTTTATAGATTTTTGTCACAGTGGAAATCCTCTTGATAATAAAAACTAAAATAAAGTAAATTCATTATTAGAAATCATAATGTTTCCTAGGAACATGAGATAATTTCTATCTTGACCATTAATAGGAAAGTTTAAAATAGACTTGGTATAAACAGATTTGGTGTGTTCATATACGACTCTACTATCAAGACTTTTCAAATGAAAATTCAAAACATATTATTTACAACCACATTGGGTTTTTTCAACCTGATATCATCTCATGAGACTGCAAATGTATCATGTGGATCATGTAAACTATCCTAAAAACCATATTATAATGTTAAAAATAATTCCTTATATATTGAATAATCAATTTATATTTAGGAATAATTTCCCTTACCATATATTTTTATTCAGTAAAAATATCTATTTCTCAGTATATCCCTAGTTAATCAAATAAAATAAAAAATAATTTGGGAATTTATTATAAATTTATTTTTTATTGAAAAATAATTAAAATGATATGACTGCTTCAAGGGAAAGATAACTATAATAAAAGATAGATATATTTAAAAGAAAACATTTACCACTTTGGATTCTACATCTCCAAACTACACGGGTGTGAAAATTCATATTTAAATGTAAAAAACCATGAATAATTATATATTCATGATATTAAAATCCAACGGGGATATATATGCACCAAAGAAATGTTAATTGGTGCATCGTATCAAATTAAACTAAATAGAATGAAATTTGAGATGAATTCCCTTACCATGAATCTAACATGTCATGTTAGTCTGAATCTTCATGAATAATAAACATATATTATTTATTTACATGTTATATATAAAAATTCATGTTTATTATTAATTTTATTTCACCAATTAACATGTGACATAAAATTACAAAATCAATTTCTTTTATTTCCGACGTTTTGTCAATATTCAGTTTATGTTTCATAATAATATTTGGTAAGTCGACACTGGTCAGTGGGGAAATTATTCAAATTTCACATAATAATAAACATGAAATAATTATAATATTTATATTTAAATATTACTTTTAAACCCATTCATGAAATAATTTAATGGAAAATGAAATAATGTTACGATCGTGAAGACAATGGGTTGTATTTATGGATGACTGATGTTTCATTTTTCAATGATCATTAAGGAAAATAAGGAAGAAAACATTTACCCTTACATAATGATAAATATATTTAAAATAAAATACTTTTTTAGAATATATACATTTATAAATAATTATTTTTTTTCAAAAGAAAACACATCCCTTTGGCGAGTTGGTAATTTACTCGTCCATGAATGACGTGATCATATTTCCAGTCTGTGGAAGGGTAAGGATGAAAATGATATATTATATTATAAAAAGTTAATTATTTAATTAATATCATAATTAATTTTTTTATGTCATATATATTCTGTATATATGTATACATATTAATAAATATAACATGGTTATATGAAATAAAATACAATGGTCCTAGAGACTATAGGTATCCACACGGATGAACATTGTTTCCATTTTATTGTCATTTTTAAAGAAAAATAAGACAATGATATATATGTATATTATAATTTCATTATCATAAAATGGTATATATATATATATCACATATTCTTATTAAAAACCCATTAACCAATTCTATGTAATGTGTGAATGAATCACATTACTTTGTGGAGGTGGTTGTCCACACATCCAAAAATGAGGTTTTCATATTCCCAAAATATGGAAAGCATCTGGGTATGTTTCATTAAATAATTATGTAAGAATAAATATTTTTTAAATATTATATATATCATATATATAAAATAATATCATTGTTATTATCTACCATTAAAGGAGGAAATAAAAGAACGAATGACATCAGTTTGTTACCTGACTATCCACTTTACATACAGAGGATGCTTGGGAATACCATTTAATAGACGTGTGTGTATGTGTTCGTCATACCCTTAATGTAATATTATCCCATTATATTTAGGATAGTGAGGAAAATATAATAACAACACATAAAAATAATTTAAGGGGAAAATAAAGAAATTTAAAAAAAAGTGTTCATTGAAGAATGTTACCAATGTTTTAGGAAATTATTTTTTTTATAACTAATGATATCATTAGTTTAATTTTTACCAAAATTGAACCATATATGATGATTTGAGGTACATTGGTAGGTCATTTGTGATTTTTTTTATAATCCAAATGTCTTGAAATGTGTAAATGTGTGAGGTGGTACGAACCATTTTATAGTAGAGGTGGAGGGACATTCCTATTAATATAAAATTTTTAAAACTACTAGGATGTATAGCTTACATAATTAGTAACATCACAGTACAATATGGTATTTATTTTTAAAATTTTAATTTGTTCGATAACATACATTATTTGCAACACTGAACTTAAAAAGACCACGATATGCAATTAATAATATAATTGAATGTGAAATTATCTCCAAGATATTAAATTACTTGTTAGGAAAATATTAAAGATACTTGTGAAAAAATATTATTGAATTATATATTTACCAATTAATTTGAAATAAATTTAAAAAACAATTTATGATAAATGAAATCTTTTTATAAAAACTTTTTTAAATGCGCGTAAGTCTGTTTTATACATGTAAAATAAATAAACACTCTTTTTGGATTATATTAATGATATATACATAGATATATATATATATATATGATATTCAATATATTTTTTAAAACTCACCATATGTTTTTTGTAGAACTGATATATGACCAAATCTAATTTTATGCACGAATGATTTTACTTTTATAAGAAGTCAATTTTATCTCCTTTTGAAGTTTCACTTATTTTAAATATATTTTTTAAAATTTTTTTACACAAAATTATATTTATTTTATATCATTTAAAATAGAATATAAAAATTAAAATTTATTTATTTATAACTATTTTTTAAATTTCATGTTTTGATGTTTAGTGATATAATAATGAATTTTAATTGAATGTTCCTTGTTAGTCTAAATAATTTTCAATATTTATTTATTTTTTAATTGGTTCGAAAGTACAAGTATATACCTTTTTATCAGGTATTTGGAATCATTTTTACCTTTAATTTGGATATAAAACATCTTTATGTTTTGAACGTTTTCACTTTGAAATCTATTTTCTTATTCCTTCAACGTGATTAATTTTTTATAACTTATTTTTAATTATGTGTTTTGAATTTTGAAAAATCGATTAAATATTTGGAATGAAATGGAAAAAATTTATTAAATATGACCCTTATATTTTAGATAAAAATAAATAGTAACTATAATTTTTTTAAATACTATGATGTACGGTAAATGAGGTATTTAAGGGAAAATAAAATATTATATGTATTATAAAATTACCACTACGTTTTTCATAATTTATTTGATGTGCTATTATCAACCAAAATTTTTCTTCAGACGATTTAATGGCTTATAGGATCCACATGATTCTCTTTAATAATTTTTAGTAATTTTCTATTGAATGTCTGATATGTCTTACTCATGTTTTTTATAAGAATTAAATTCTTTACATGTGTTTGTCCAAATAATATGATAGTCTTTAAATATTAAATTGAAATATAATATTTTTTTCAATTTTATGATACATTATTTTTAATATTGAGAGATTAAATAATTAAATAAAAAGATTTCACAATGGTGATGCAATAATTGTTTAAATAATTGAAATAAAAAACAAATGTTAAGAAATATTAAAAAATTAAATATAATATAATTATTTTAATCCGTGAATTTTATTGTTAATGTAGACATATTTGGGATGTTTTATTGTGTTTTTTAAAAATAAATTGTTTTTATGTTATTTTAAAAAAATCATGCAATGAATAGTGTCAAATTTTAAATAAATGACATTTGAAACGAAATAATGTTTTATTAAAAAATATAAATTTCAAAAAAATTTAAAAATCATTCAAATAATTTATAAATGATTTAAAATTTCATCCATGACTCATATATGTCTCTTTTTATAGTTTATAGTTACTATAATAACCATTATAGAGTAAAAAAACATGTTGTCATGGTATGTGTTATTTGGTTAAAGGGTTAAATTCCATCGATAAGAATAATAAAATGATTTAAAATTGTAAAAAACTTATTATTTGGGATTATATAGACACGTATTATTAATATATTCTAAATAATTAACTTTTTTAAAATATTTATTTGAAAAGTATTTTATATTAATTTAAAAATTTCATGAACTTCCCAATGTGCCCCCACCTGAATTATAATGGGCCACCTCCACTCTCACTCCATCACACCACAATGAGCCTTTTAGAACAAACAAAAGATGAAATCCTAAACTCCAAAAATCCCCCCAGTCTTCTTAGAATCCAATCTGTTGGGAGAAATAAAACCAATGAATTCCTTTTCTGTAAATCAAAAGAAGGTAAAAAAAGAAGATGTAATATTTATCAATAAACTTTTTATTATTTATTCGATAAACACCTTTTTTTATTTTATTTAACTATTTTTTATAAAACCAATATCCATAATATACTAATAATATTTTATTTTGGGGTTTCTATCTTGAAACACAGACATCTATCGTATGTGATACACAATCATCATTCATGTGGACGATCGGCAACTGCCTTACGAACAAATGAAATTTGTTTTTCCAATAGACCCAATAATGTTGATAATAATAACTCAATTTATATTTATATATTATTTATGATATTTATGATTTATTTATGGTTATTGGATTATTTGATAACTATATAACTTCACACTTTCTATTTTGTTTGAATATGATTACATTGATTGTGGACATATAGAGTACATCCTCATCAAAACGACATGATTCATTCACACAATACTTCGAATAGTTTAAGGATTAATTTAGTGAACATATTATAGATATATATAATAAATAATATTTAAACAATAATAATATTATTTACATTATTTCATTCAATGTTACCAGAAAATGTAGATATCATTCATGCCTATGTATGGTGTACTGTCTCCATTAACGGTGTATTTTAATTTCAATTTTCATATATTATAGATTATTATAAATAAATATATAGTAAAAATATATGATAATTATTTCATGGATATAATTATTGAAACAATGAAGTCATGAGAAAAGTTAGAGTATCAAAACTATAATAAATCATAACAAATTGTAAAAAAAAAGATGTTATTACCCAAAAGGTAACTTTTTCCTTGAATTGTTAATAAATAGGTAACATAGAGTCAAAAAAAAATATAATATATTGTATTATAAAAATTAAAATAGTTATTTTATAGATATTTAAAAAACCTATATTTATTATAAAATATGAATGAGGTATTGTGATTAGAGTTTAGTCAAATGGAAATGGATTTATATCACATTTTTTGTCGGACACATGCCTTATATGGTCATAAACTATCCCTTGGGGCCTTCGTCGTGACTACCCTAATCTTGTCTACCATAGTGCAGGGGTTAGGAACTAGAATAAGAAACGAATAATCCAAAAATTGAAGACATTTCCTTTAAAACCATACACACACAAACAAGGTACATGGCAAAAGATAGCCACAATGTAGAACTGCCGATAGTAAAAAAAATACAGACATAAAGTAAAAATCTGCCTATATTCAATCCCAACTGAAAAAAGAGTACAAAAAAAATCTCTAGAGGTAGTCTTAAATGTATCATACCTGAATGGTAGGTATAGCTTGTCAATGTGGCTCTACGCATCAAACAGTCACCTCTTCAGGGCATCTAGACCTAGCTCCCAAAACTCAGTCAGGGCTGCCCATCGTCTGCATAAGAAACTACAAGGTGAGGTAAATTCCCATGCACGCGTGATTATAAAAATACCTAGTAGGGACCCCATGATCCTTGAAAGTCTCCTGGAATTCCACCAAAGGAAAATCACAAAGTATGATCTCAATTAAAAATCACAAATTAAAAGATATCTCACAACAGGTATACATCTTAATGAAAAAAATAATGATGATTAGTCTTGAGTTAGATATTATTATTCAATTGGGATGATTTTTCTACTAGACCGCACACGGTTGCGATATGATGAACCACTTAGGTTTGCTAAGTATTTACCCAAAAAAATCTTTATGGGATAACCCACAGAGGATCACTAGGTGCTGACCCACTGAGAGGATCGCTAGGTGATAACCCACTCAGAGGATCGCTAGGTATAGACCAACATAGGACCACTAGGTGTAGACCCACAAAGGATTGCAACCTACTGACTAACTCATAGGATCGCTAGGTGCAGTCCCACAGAGGATCACTAGCTGTGGACCCATATAGAGGATCAATATTCAATCTTCATGTCAAAACCAACCAATGTAATCCCTCACTTATCATGATTGATTCCCGGAGTATCCACTCCTTGATAAATCAATCTTACATTAACCACCAGTAGGTTCCATGAATAGTTAACTCGAAAAACCTCACTGACATAATGGTTCCAATGTAACACATGACGCATTAGTCGGACACCTAGTCTGTAAGTTAAATGCATTTTTAAATCGAGGGTCTGGTTGGATTTGAGTCTAATCAAACCTACCCATACATAAAATTTATCCAAATCCCAGCTGGATTATATAAAAAGGACCTCCTTATCCTAAGGATTCATTCTCCATATATGGTTTAACAACGAAACATAGAGTTTAGAAGAGATGTCCCTTTATGTGAATGTGGGTCAAAAAACGGTCTGGGTCTGGCCTAACACAACACCATCTACGTCAACCGAGCACGACACGATGGGCTCGACCCGAAATAGATGGTGGTATCCCAGTATGGCCTGCTGGGTCACAGGCTCATCCCACCGAGTAGGGAATGGACCTACCTGGCCTACCTTCCAGGGGCGGCCCATTGGACCACGGAACTGTCCCACCCTGCGGGCTGGACGCGGCCTACAACTGGTCATGGGTTATGATCCCCTCTACAATGGATGTGGTATGCTCGAGCTCAACAACCGGTGGTTACAGGCTAGTTCCACACTTCTATATCACCAGTCAGGTTGACCGGTCTAGTGTGGGAACTACAGACACAGGTTTGCCACTATATCGGGCCACCTGCCTGTTCCATGGCATGTCACATGCCTTTAATGTGACCAGTATTGGATGGATGACTCCATGTCCATCACGGTGCCTTCATGAGCCACCACCTTCTCATAGTCTCCGATCATCGGTTCCACCACGCCAGTGGTGTCATACCGGAATAGCTTTTGTGGGCCACCGGTGAAGCTATGAGGGTCAGATTTCCATCACGATTATGCTTATGGGCTTCCCATGATACCACCATTACCGCATGA
This sequence comes from Viscum album, assembly GCA_963277665.1. Classification (NCBI taxonomy): domain Eukaryota; kingdom Viridiplantae; phylum Streptophyta; class Magnoliopsida; order Santalales; family Viscaceae; genus Viscum; species Viscum album. The sequence goes on along the minus strand of OY728152.1, from coordinate 2,077,671,283 downwards.
CCCTCAGTTTTGTATTGCTGCCAATTTACTTGGTCTCCCATGAAGAACACATCATACTATGATCATCAGAGTGTCCAAGACTTGATTGGATCATTCTGTGACCTATGTGTTAGCGTAAAAACATGGGATGGAATTCAACTATCATCATCTCTTAGTATAAAAATAAAAAACCCCTACCTTGAACTCATTTAAAGATGCTACAGGGGAATAAGGTTTCACGTTCTAAGGTTGTCATCAATCTCAGGATAAAATAATTAATAGCGTCATTGAATCTATGTTATTTGATAGAGGAATATGTCTCCAGCACTGTCACGATGTGTCCCCTAGGGCCTGTATCGTGACTACCCCATGTCCACCTTCTATAGGCCAGGGGGTGACGTCTAGCACCAAAGGAATAAATCCTTAAACTGGGAAGGCATTGCCTTTATTAACTGAAACACATGCAAAAGAGTAAGCAATTGGAACTAAAACACTAAGTATAAATTTATAAAAATGAGAGTGCTGAATGTACAGGGGTTGGAAATACAATCCCAAAAGGAGAGGATAAGTACAACAGAAATTTATGTTCAACAGAAGAAATGTAAAACAACTACTCAATCATCCTCTACTTTTTTAACCTGAAGGGTAGGTTCTGATAGCTTTCATAGCACTCCACGTCTGACCATCCACTCCCTGTACCATCACACCGAGTGGTCCACCTCTGGGTACAGTCCAGTCCAGCTTCTCCCTACCTCGATCAAATCTATCTGCCGTCTGCAACCAACACAACGATGTTTGGGTATAGCCCATGCAGGAGTGACTATAATGATACTCAGTAGGGACCCCGAGACTCTTATAGTCTAACAATATCCAACAAGTAGAAACAAAAAAGTATAAATTCAATGAATAACCCTTACTTAGGTATATTCCCATATATATACATATGTTATTTAGTAACCCATCTCAATCATGATGAAAACTCAAATGTCATTGACTCTGATCAAAACCAAGATATTATTTTAGGGGTGGTAACATGTAACAATCCTTGTAAAACAGTAAAAACCTCGATTGTTGGTGTACTCCTCTTCTAAAGAGTATTGTGGGCTTTCCACGTCACATAGAGGAACTTACCACTATCCAGGACTATTGTGGTCCTCCTCCTGTTGGGTATCGTGGGTCTGCCGCGTCACACAGAGGTTCTCCCCACTGTGGTTCTGTCACGTCACACAGAGGTGCTCCCCCTCACAGCCTGCTGAGGTAATCCTTTTGTCGAGTACCATGGGTCTGCCACGTCACATAGATGTGGTCCCAACTGTGGGTCTGCCATGTCACACAAAGGTGCTTCCTACAAGGCTTGTTGAAACACTCCTAGTTGAATGGTTAGCAGATTTCAGATCTCAGCCAGCTACTAGGTCTCCGTACTCCACTCGCTCATCTCCGGGAGGATCTTCTCCATGAGGTACTGTCCAATTCTCAAACATTCACGATGTCCCAATTAGAAGTATCTCAATTTTCAACCTCATCGTAGGATTCTCAACGCAATAGAGAACGCGTCAATCAGACGCCTGTAGTGTGAGTTTTTAGCATTTCTGTTCCAAGGGCCCGGTTGGTTTTCAGGTTCAATACATCCCAAATGTATCACAACTATTTATAAATCTAATGTCGGATATTCCAAAAGTTATGTCTCACTCTATGCTTTCTATCGCCGCAGACAATTCATCGATCGGGCACCCATAACCCAAGATATGGGTGAAAAGGTGTGAACATGACGAAGAGGGTCTGGGTCCAGTCTGACTAAGTCAGACTATCCTGGCCCGACCCAGGTCCAAACTGGTGTCTGATTTGATCCACGAGATTGACACAGTCTGAGGGGGCAGCTCGACCTGAGTGGTCGGCACGGTCCGAGTTGGCGGCCCGGCCCAAAGGCGGCCAGACTCGAGGGTGCGGTCTGACCCGAGGGGGCGGCCTGGCCCTAGGGCGATTCGGCATGATGAAGGCACAACCCGGATGGTCAGCCCAGCTTGAGGGAGACCTAACCCGATGGAGGCTCGGCTGGGTTGGGTGGCCAGAACCTGATGGCAGCCTAGACCGGATGTGAGGCCCGACATCAAGGCGGCCCGACCCGACGGCCAGGCGGCTCATGGGGTCCGCCTAAGACACAGCCAAGGGGAATCCGTGCACCACATGACTATTGAACAACTCTTTTGTTTGGGTGGAGATCTAACTAGCTCCGAGTGGTGTTGGTCCAGCAAACGCGGGACCTGACGGGGTCCTGCCCCTCCCGCATGGCCGAGCGACCAGACGCTCCAACCCACCCGCACAGAGCGGCACTACCGCTGCTTGCCCAGGCCGCAGTTCTACACCCCTAGCACTGTGTGTCAGTGCCGCTGCCCTTCCTGGCCACAGTTTTGCACCATCAGTGTGACATGATGGCGTCACGTCCCTCCACTATGGGCGGTCCTTGCTGTAGCCCCCTTGCTGGCCTCCGCGCGGCGCAACGGCGTCGTACACCTATGTAGTGACCCACCCTGGCCGCGACTCACCTTTCGTGTGACACGGTGGTGTCAGGTACTCTTGGCCTCCCGATGGCCTTATGCCGCCTGTTTCTTTGCGGCCAGCCCGTCGTTGGTCGTCGCTGCTTTTTCCACGGTCCGTTCCTCTGGCGGTAGTGTTGCACCGCCACCATCGTCAACTATTGAGAACAACAATGGGGGAGGGTCGGTCCATGTTCATACGGTCTGATCCATCCTCATTTTGGCTTTATCAATCAGCAATTCACATTCCAAAATATTTAAAGGCGATGACTGGAAACTAATACCACTCAAAACTCCCACCTCGTATGATGGTGATCGTTGACGAAGTTGTAGAAAGGAGGCGTCGATTCGTCAATGTTGGAAAAGAAAGAGGAAATCCTCATTGGAGGATGATCGTTCGGAGGTGACGAAGTCGAGGACGGTGTTCTTCGCGGTCAACTCCTTATATTTTGGCACGATTGAAGATCAATGTAGGTGTTCGTCGTTCTTCAGTGGAGAGCTCTTCTCCTCCTCAATTCTCCTTTACAAGCTCTCCCAAAAAGACCAATGCCAAACAAATCAATATATTAAGACATACTATTAATTTGTTGGCATGGAATTCTAAAAGGGAGTTTAATTAATTGAGTGATTAAATTCAATAAATTATTTGAGAGGGTTGGGGTAATTAATTGGTGGTGGAAGTTCTATGGTTTCACCACTTAATTGTGGGTTCCAAGGGATTACAACCCCAAGGTGGTCCCCCACTAATATATCCTCCCAATGAAGGTTATGTGTGGGTTGGCCCCACTACCCTAACCTCCTATGGGTGGTTACGGTGTGGTGGCCCCACCACTATCCTACACTTGGAGGTTTTAACCACCATAAAAATAAAAATGAGTTAAACTAAATTTTATTTAGCTTATTAAAAACACAAAATGTAACTTCCATTTTTGTTAGAACGCAACTGCGGTGAAGGTCTCACTATGCAATCACTGACGCTGCGAGTTCAATGTTGCCCTTGGACATCAATTATGAGAACTGGTGAAAAATTTATAAAATACCGCTCATATGTTTGCTGAACGTACCCGAACAATATATCAGAAATTGTTTCCGGGTAGACCGGGCCTCGGAATAAATCGCTATTAATTTTTACGAACTCGTTAAAATCCCATGAATTTATAAAAAATATTCATGGAGTTTTTGGGCCTTTACATTCTCCCCACGTCAGGGATTTATGTCCCCATAAGCTACAAATCGAACTATGGGAACATATAAGGGTACTGAGCATGCATCTGAGCCTCCTGCTCCCATTTGTTCACCCGGAGGATCCTGTACTGCCAGCGAACGCGCATCATAGGTATCGACCTTCCATACTGGACCCACTCTTATTGATCCTCAATCTCAACTGGAACCTCCATGAAAGATGCACCATCATCTATGTCTAGCTCTCAATGGTTGATGATGTGGGATGGGTTGTGCATATATCTCCTCACCTGAGATACGTTGAAGACGCCGTGAACTCAGTACAACTAAGGTGGCAGAGCTATGTGGTAAGGCACCTCACCTATTCTGATGAGGACCTAGAAGGTCCGATTAATCATGGAGATAACTTACCGCCTCAACCAAATCATGGTAGACCTCGTTGAGGTGAGACCCATTGATAGAAATGGAATCCATCCTCAAACTCTAGTGGTATCGGTCTCCTGTCAACTTAAGACTTCTTTCTACTATGTCTAGTCTTAATCTGCTCCTGGATGATCTACACCTACTCTGTGGTATCCCATACCATCTCTGGTCCCACTAGTGATGACTCCCCTAGGTCTGTCTAGCAGAGTGGCGATCTGTAAGGTAAACCATTCAAGGCCTCAAAAGGTTCCAAACTGATGGTCGAGTGATAGTTGTTGTTGTAGGAAAAATCTGCCAATGGTAAGTGATCCTCCTAAAATATACCAAAGTCAAAGACACAAGCTTGGAGCTTGACCTCGAGGGTCTGAATGGTTCGCTTAGTCTGACCTTCTATCTAAGGATGGTAGGCATTTCTCAGATGTAGCTGTGTCCCGAATTCCTCCTGCAACCCCTTCCATAGCCAGGAAGTAAACCATGCATCACGGTTGGAGACAATAGAAAAAGGTACTTCACGTAAACACACAATATATTGCACATAGAGGCATCCCATGATCTCTACTGATCCATGCTATCTGATCAATAATAAGTGGTTTGACATGGTGATTAAATTAATGATCACCCATATAGAATCATGACTCCCGGATGTACGTGGAAGACCCGTCATGAATTCCATCGATATACCATACCATTTCCACTATGGGACCTCTAAAGTATAAACCCAGCCCACTGTTACTTAGTGCTCTACCTTCACCTACTAACAAGTGAGGCACCATGAGACAAAATCCACTAATTCCTTCTTCATACCTAGCCAAAAGTGCTATCTTCTGATGTCCAGATACATCTTCTCCTCTCCTAGAGTTACCGCTAAAGGGGAAGTTTTGAACTCTCTCAGCACCTCCCCCATAAAGTTCAACTGGTAAAAAGTTACGTCCTCTGAAAAGGATGACGTGTTTATAACATTCATAAAATCCATCTGGTGCCTGACCTGTGGATATCTGATAATGTCATGTCTCACAGTCAGTGTCTCTATGTTGTGCCTCCCAGACTCGATAAATAATTTGAAGAGTGACTGTATGATAGGGAAGGAAAGATGCTTCATCTTAGTCCACATAAGAAATTTGTAAATCAGCCTCCTCTATCGCCTCTCTAAGTAGTTGTATACCAGTCCTCCTGCTGAGTGCATCTACAACAACATTCCCCTTCCTAAGAGTATAGACTATCTTGATGCCATAGTCCTGGAAGAACTCAATCAATCGCTGATGTCTCTGGTTCAGGTCCTTATGAGAGAAGATATAACTGAGACTCTTATGATCAGAGTACACAGTAAAATGTTCTCCCATCAGATAGTTCCTCCGCATCTTGAAGGCGAAGACCACTGTTGCTAACTCCATGTCATGGGTAGCATAGTTTCTCTCATGCTGTCTAAACTGTCGAGAACCATATGTGATCACTACTCGCTCTTGCATCAAGAGACACACAAGTTTGATCCCTAATACATCATAGTAAACTATGTACCCTACGCCCTCCTATGGATGCCTCAAGATGGGGGAACTATTCTTCCTCGGCCTCACCTCCTGAAAGATCTGCTGGAATCTCTCCGACCACACTAATGGTTGCCCCTTATTTTTTAAGGCTGGTAGTGGTGCTATAAATCTAGAGAAGTCTGGGATGATTCTCTAATAGTATCTATCCAAGCCCAGGAAACATTGTACCACTGTCACACTCCTGGGTGGCTACCATGCATGTACCTCCTAAATATTCACTGGATCTATTACAACTTCAGCCTCTGAGATGACGTGTCCCAAGAAGTGATCCTCTCAATTCCAAAAATGGCACTTCGAGAGCTTACCATAAATCTGGTGCTCTCGGAGTGTGTCCAACACCACATGAAAATAGTATGCATGCTCCTCCTCATTAGTCGAGTAGATCAGAATATTGTCGATAAAGACTACGACAAAGAGATCAAGGTATGGCTAGAAGATCATTTTCATGAGACACATGAAAACTTTTGGAGCGTTGGATACGCCGAAGGGAATAACCAAGAACTCATAGTGGTCATATCGACACCTTATGGTCATCTTCTGCACATCCTCATCTTGAAATTTGAGATAGTGATATCCTGATCTGAGGTCTATTTTCAAGATCCATCGAGATCCCTTGAGTTTATCAAAGAGGTCGTCAATCCTAGGAAGTTAGTGCTTGTTCTTCACAGTCACCTTGTTTAGACGATGGTAGTCAACACAGATCCTCATGCTACCATCATCCTTCTTGGCAAACAGAATCGTGGCTGCCCAGGGAGAAACACTTGTCCGGATGATTCCTTTCCCCTGTAAGTACTCTAGATGTACTCCTAGCTCATAAAGCTTAGTGGGATCAATCCGATATGCTGGAGTATATATTGGTGTCATCCCGGGGGTAAATTTCAATGAAGAAGTACACCAATTTGTGAGGAGGTATTCCTAGAACATCGCCAGGGAAAACATCTTCATACTAGTCCACCACTATAGGATAGGTCATACTCTCCACATCAACTGCCCTGCGTGTAAGGAAATCCAACTGGAGAGTGATCGGTTGCACCCTCCTCTGAGTAAGTCTATCATGTGCTGCGAAGGTTCTCTTCTCGTCGGTGAAGGTCAAACTGGTCCCATCCGTGTGGACACACCGCACTTTGAGCCTAATACAATCAATCTGATCATGAACTGTAGATAACCAGTCCATACCCAAGATGAATTTGTAAGGCCTCGATATTTCTATGTAGAGATCCCAACTGAAGATCTCGCCAGCTAGAGTAAGCTCACACTGCTGACACTAGTTTTTAATCGTCAAGTCTACTTTTGTAGGAGTCACTTGTTGTAAGTATCGAGCCAACGGCTCTGTCGAAATCTCTGAGCATCGAACGAGGTCAGTGGATATGAAATAATGACTTTCAATAATGTATATAAGAACTTTAGCTAAGTAGGAGTAGACACAGATCATACCTCGAATAATCTCAAGAGTTCCATGGTTATATGTCTCACCATCTTGAAGCTGAGCTCTCCCATGTCCACCAGCTCCTTGTGGTGGGGGTAGACATCTTGGAGGTGGTGGTGGCAACACCTCGAAACATCGTCCACTGCCAGCCGCTCAACTAGCTCCTCCACCTCGTCCTCCTCTTCCATATAGACTGCCTTGATCGAACCTATCACTTTTCCAGGGAGGTCCTTCAACTGTCATCAGGTCATCAGCATGGCGGGTCGGAAAATCACAATCCATGTGACCATGTCCCCTGCATGAGTTGCACTGTCTGCTCCTGGCATAGATGTCACTACACCGGGTGCCCCGACCAACTAATCCTGATCCATGCATTCTTCCACCCATGGGTATGGCTCTCTTGGAGCTCTACGTCATTTGTCTACTACCTATTGTAGGAGAATCCACAGTAAGTCAACTAGTAGTGGGTCTCACTGTTGGTGGATACTTAACAAAGAAACTCTCCACTTGGAGGGCTCTCTCTAACACCCCCGCCTGTGTCGGGAAGCTGAGGGAGATCATCGATGCCCTGATCTCTCCCCTGAGGCCCTGCTCGAAGGTTCGGGCCTTGAAGAATGTGTCCCAAACCATATCTGTAGAGTAACGTGAGAGGTCGGTGAACCTCACTATGTATAGTTCTACTGTCATGATTCTCTATTAAAGATGAAGTATCTCTTGTATCTGCAATGCTCGAAGGGTGGATGGAACAATCTTCGCACAGAATAGGCTCTCAAAATCTGTCCAGAGTAATGTCGCCTCATCATGGACCTAAAGCATAGGGAACCACCATTTGTCTATTTCTTCTTGAAGGTGACTCACAACAAGAATCACCATTAGGTCTGTTGGTGTCCTTACCAGCCTGTAGACTCTCACCACACCCTCCTTCAAATCCAATTCCGCATGTGGGCCCATCTCTCCCCAGAACCTGGGTGGCCTCTGGAGCTGGAACTCATGCAACATGCTCAAGCAGTGTGCATCGTCTACTATTGGCGTAGGTGGCATCAGTTTTCCAACGGGAAGTGGTACCATTGGTTCCTCCACTGGTAAAATGCCTTGCATCGAGGCCTCATTGATCAGTAGGCTGTCATAACATATGACTCTTGGGGCTCAACTGGGAGGCATCATGAAAAAAATAGATGCCACATTGTCAAAAGATTATACATGGGGAGCTGACCTGGATGAGTTTTATTAAGAAAACATTAGAAAAAACACACGCAATCAATGTTTTTCATGCTCTAGGACAAAAATCAGTGGTCAGGGTCCTAGTGTATGGATACGTCAGCCGCCCGTACCAATACTAGACACCCTGAACTGAAAACGACATTATGTACCCTTAACAGTATTGCTTCACAGAAATGAAATATAAGTGTCATATGTTCTGCTATAGAACCATCGCTTCTGATACTAATTAGTCTTGACCCTTCCCCCGGGGCCCGTATCGTGACTACCCCAAGCCTTCCTTCTATAAGCCAGGGGCTAGCGACTTGCACCAAAGGAGTAAATCCATAAAGTGGGAAGGCATTCCTCCTATAAACAGAAACACACACAACAAAGTATGCAAATGTAAGTACAAAACTAAGTATTACTATATACATATGAGTGTTCTGAAAGAAAAGGGTCCCGAAATACAAGAACAACAGGAGAGTAAAAGTACAACAGAAATGAGAGTATAATAGAAGAAAAGTAAAACAACTGCTGGATCGTCCTCCGGTGTTCCTACCAGATGGGTAAGTACTCATGTCCTCCACAACACACCACGCTCGCCTATCCTCTCCGTGTACCGTCACACCCAGTGTTCAACATATGGGTACCATCCAGTCCTACTTCTCTCTTCCATGCTCAATGTTGTATGTTGTCTGCAACCAACACAATGAGGTGCGGGCATAACCCATGCAGGGGTGTGTATAACGATACTCAGTAGGGACCTCGAGACCCTCAAGGTCTCAGAATTTCCATCAAGGATAAACCAAAAAGTATGAATTTAAATGGATAACCCTTATTTAGATATATGCCTATACATATACCTAATTTATTTAGTTACCCATCTCAATCATGAGGAAATCCCCAATGTCATTGACTCATCCCAATATTAGGATTTTATTATGGGGTTGTTTACATGTAACACTCTTTGTCAAACTGTTGAAACCTCGGCTTCTGGTGTACTCTTCCTTTATAGAGTACTGTGGGCCTACAGTGTCACACAGTGGCACTTCCCACTATTCTGGAATGCTTTGGTACTCCTCTTGTCGAGTATCGTGGGTCAGCCGCATCATATAGAGGCGCTCCCATTTGTGGGTCTTCCACGTCACACAGAGGTGCTCCTCCTCGTAGCCTACTGAGGTAATCCCCCAGTCGAGTATTGTGGGTCTGTTGTGTCACATAGAGGATCTCCCTAGTGCGTGTCTTCCGCGTCACACAGAGGTGCTTATGACTGAGCCTGTCAAAACACTTCATGTTCAAAGGTCAGCAGTCCTGAGGTCTCAGCCAGCTACTAGGTCTCCGTACTCTGCTCATCCATTTTCTGGAGGATCCGCTCCATGAGCTACTAGTCGATACTCCAACTATCCTTAAATCCCAATTAGAAGTATCATAATGGTCGTCCTCTTCATAGGGGTCTCAACACAAGAGACGACGCGTCAATCGATCACTCGTTCTGTGAGTTATTGGCATTTCCGTTCCAGGGTACCGGTTGGTTTTTACGTTAAAACCAACCCAAACATATCCCAAATATGTCCAAACCTCATGTGTGATATTCGAAAATAACCATCTCACTTTATTCTTTCCATTGCAGCAGACGGTTCGTCGATCAGACACCTGTTGCTAAGATATGGGCGAAAAGGTGTAAACAGGACAAACCGGGTCTGGGTCCGGTCTGACTCAGTCAGACTGACTTGACCCGACTCGAGTCCGGATAGGGTTCAGACTGGATCCGCGAGTCTGACCCAGTCCGACGGGGTGACCTAACATGAGTGGTCGACCGGACCTAAGTGGCTGGCCGGACCCGAAGGCGGCCCAGCCCGATGGCGGCCCATCCCGCATGGGTGGCCTGAATCGAGGGTGGTCTGACCCAATGGTGGCCCAGTCCAATGGAGGCTTGACCCGAATAGGAGGCCCAACCGGAGGGAATCTTGGCCCAGTGGATCGCAGGGTGTGCCTAAGCCACGACAAGTGGGGAAGCCGTGCGCCCCTGGCTCTCAAACTGTTTTGTCGTTCGGGTGGAGCTCCAACCGACGTCGGGTGGAATCAGTCCAACACACACGAGACCCGATGGGGTATCACTCCTCCTGGCTTGCCGTGCGGCCAGCTTATCTGCACCACTCATGCGGCATGCTGGCGCTGCACCTTTCCGCCACGGCCCGTCCTGTCCGTGGTTCTGCATAGCCGGCGTGGATCAACAGTGCCACAGCCCTCCGCCACAGCCCACCCTAGCCGCGACCCTCTTCTAGCCTCCACACAGCACGACAGCACCCCGTTCCTTTTCCATGACCAATGCTGGCCACAACTATACTTCCATGTGTCATGGTGGTGTTGTGCCCGCTTGGCAACTCGGTGGCCTTGCACCGCCAGTATCTTCGCGGCCGGCCCATCACCGGCCAACGTTGGTTTTGTCATGGTCTGTTTTTCCAGTGGTACTTTTGTGCTGCCACCGGTGTCAATGAATGTGTACAAAAAAGGGGGAGGGTCGGGCTACGTTCGTGCTGTTCAAGCCCTCCTCATTTTAGCGTTATCAATCGGCAATTCACATTCCAAAATATTAAAATCCGAATAACAGAAAAGAATTCAACCCAAATCCCCGACCATGTATGACGATGATCATTGGTGAAGTCATGGAAAGGTGGTGTCGATTTGTCAATGTTGGAAAAGGAAGTGGATATCATCATTATTGGATGATGATTCTAAGGTTACGATGTCGAGGAAGACGTTCATTGCTGTCGACTACTTCTCTTTTGGCACGATTGAAGATCGATGTAGGTATTCATAGTTCTTCAGTGGAGAGATCTTCTCCTCCTCAAATCTCCTTTCCATGATACCACAAAATGACCAATTCCCAAAAATTCAATAGATTATGACATCCTATTAATTTTTTGGCTTGTAATTCGAAAAGGGAGTTTAATTAATTGAGTGATTAAATTAAATTAATTAATTAATAGGGTTGGCATAATTAATTGGTTGTGTAAGTTCAATTGATTCACCAATTAATATGGGATTCCAAGTTGTTACAAACCCCCGGTGGTCACCACCAAGATATCCTCCAAAGGTAGGTTATGTGCGGGTCGTCCTGACCTCCATAAACTCCCATGGGAGGTTAGGGTGTGCTGGCCCCCACCACTATCCACAACATGGAGTTTTTAACGACATTAAAAATAACAATTATTTACACATATTTTTATTTAACTTATTAATAACAACAAATATAACTCGCATTCTCATTTGAACGCAACTGTGGTGAAGGTATCACTAAGAAATCACCAACACTACGAGTTCAGTGGTGCCATCAGATTTCAATTCCGAGAACCGATTCAAAAGTTATAAAATCCCAATCTTACGTTTTCAAAACGTACCCACAAAAAATATCAGAAATTGATTCCGGGCACACCGTGCCTCAGAATCAAGCGCTGTAAATTTTCGTGGACTCGTAAATATCCCATGAATTTAAGAAAAACAATTTTCATAGAAATTCTAGGTATTTACAAGAACATAGTCCAAAATTCTACTGTGGGTTCCCCAAACCCACACCAACGATTAGATTAAATAAACAACCCTCCCACATTGGTCCATTATTATGATTCATTAATGAATAATTACACATAAACCTAATAAACAACCAGAATTGTAGTTATACAACTTGATGTTCATTGTTAATAAATGACCCAAATTTATTTCCCAATGATACAACGTGGTACCACCATTCGCCGCCAAGCGACTGAGAAAAATAATAAAATAACATCTCTAGTTATTTTTGTATTATTTATAGAACGTATGAAAAATTAAAATTTCCATCTGACTTTTTCCATACCAAGTAAAATTCCCCAAAGAATATCCCTTTCTTGCAAGTCCAATAGTGTCCTTTTCTTTTATATATCATCACTAGTTCAAAAGAATGGAATACTAACCTTCACATTTACTAAACATACCATGGAAAATCAACAAAATTTTGTTTTGGTCTCTCGAGGCCTCAGAATCATGTGCCCTCAATTATCTCAGTCTGATAAAAATTCCATTTAAATAGAAAAATTACATGGAATTTTCATGTCTTTACATTCTCCCCAGCTTAGGGGTTTTCATCCACGAAATCCACAACAAATTATAAGAAAAAAATGGGGGTAATGACCACGAATCTGATCGTCCCACTACCATGTGAAATCAAGAAGGTTCTCGTGCAACCAATGAATGTGCACTAGAGGAATAAACTATCCATGAAGGAACGGGTCATGTTTATCCACTATCTCTATTAGAAACTTCGAAAATATAGCCCCATAATCAATGTATATCTCCCCTAGTCGATTACACGCGAAAAATCATGCATGTATTTCCTCAGATGTTACTCATGGAAAACATTATAAAACCAGTGCATCTATGGGGGAAGAGTTGAGAAGTACACCACCTCTCCAACTCTAATGAGAATCTGGAATGGTCCGGTGAAACTCAGAGGTATCTTTTTCCCCCTAGGAAAATCTCTGTTAACCACGTTGAGGTGATACCCATAGGAAGGCGTGGTCTCCCTCCTGGAACTCAAGGGGTCACCATCTCCTATCAACATAGGGCTTATGCCTACCTTTTTTAGTATTCATCCACTCCTAGATGAACTGAACCTTCTCAGTGGTTTCCCATACCTACTCTAGCCACATAACTGCAAAAATGGTCATCAATGTCACCACGTGAAGCTGTACAATCTCTTGTACATAGATGCATATCAATCATTCTAGTGATCCCTAATCTCAGAAGGGTAGTAAGTGGGATTAATTGGTTAGACATTCAATGATCACCCAAGTGGAATCGTGGCCCCTGAATGTACATGGTAGCCCTATTACGATGTGCATGTAGATGGCATCCCACTTCTATTCTGGAACCAAAAATGGATGTACTAAGCCAGCTGGAACCTTATGCCTGACCTCTACATGCTAAAAAGTGAGACATTGTGAAATGAACTCGTCCACTACATTCCTCATCTATGACCACCAGTTCTGACGCAGGAGGTCTAGGTACATATTTGACACACTAGGATGTACCAACTAAGGGGATGTGTGGGACTCCCTCAACAGCTCCTATTATTGTGTCAGTGGTACCATGACACGTCCTATGAAAATAATGACATTATCCCATCCATCATCAAATCCTTCATGAGCATTTCTTGATGATATCTGAGCACATAGGGCCTCACAGTCAACATCTCTAAGCTGATCCTCTCTAACTCGCTGAAGGAGTGGGGGAGTGACATTCATAGACTAAAGGTAAGATGCTACAACGCAATCCACAAAAGATTACTACAATGAGGCTAGAGGATATGTCTCCTTACTGAGCATATGTAAACCAAAACTCCTAATCATAGCTTCTACCACTATGATTCCATTCAATGGAGTGTAGAATAACTCAATGTCATAGCCCTGGAGGAACTCTAGACATCTCCACATACTTATGTTCAGTTATTTCTATAAGAAGTTATACATGGTACTATTATGATACGAATATAAATAATATTATTCACCCATCATTTAGTGCCCCCACATCTTCATGGGAAAGTCTATTTATACTAAATCAAGACCAAGGGTAACAATGTTAAGCTCATGCTTTGTCTACTATCTTGAGACATAGGTGATCACTGCTTGCTCCTCCATCAAGAAACATCCCAGACTGATCCATGTTGCATTGTAGTAGACTACATACCCAACACCCTTTGTTGGTAGCCTCAAGATGGGGGCACACATTAGTATCCACTTTGAACCTGTAACCTCTTCTGGAATTTCTCCATCCATATGAATTGTTTCCCATTATTTTTCAAAGCTCACAAGGTTACTACTTATCTGAAAAAGTCAGGTACGAATATCATGTAGTCCCTAGCTAAGCCAAAGAAAATTCACACCACGGTCACACTACCATGTGGAACCTAATAATGCACTGCCTCTATCATCACTGGATCCCCATAAACACCTTCCTTTGATATAATGTGTCCCAAAAAGTGGACCTCCCATATCCATAACTGGAACATTGAGAGCTTACCATAATGGTGGTGCAATCAGAGTGTAACCGGAACTATGTTTGGATGATTGGTGTTCTCCTACTCGAAAAATTATTACACCAAGATGTCGTCAATGATTACCACAACGATGCAATTGAGGTGTGGCTAGAATATCATATTAATGAGTCCCATGAACACTTATAGGGCATTGGTCATTCCAAAAGGCTTCACCAAAAACTTATAGTGGTCATACTGGCATCTAAATGCCTTCTTCAGTACATCCTCACCTCGTACCCTGAGCAGATTGTAGCCTAATATAAGGTCTATCTTTGATAACCACTGATCTCCATTCACTTGATCGAGTTGATAATCTATCCATGGGAGTGGATACTTTTTCTTCATAGTCACCTAGTTCAGGTGTCGATTGTCAATGCAAAGCCTCAAACACCTATATGCCTTCCTGGAAAACATGGTGTGGGAAATCCCCATGAAGGGGTGAGTATAAAAACACCTAGAAGGGACCCTGAGACCTTAGAAGGTCTCCCATAATTACACAATGTAAAAACCAAAATGCTATATCTCAATCCCAATGCACAGTGTATAATACAGCTCACAATAGTTATACAACATAGAGAACATCAATAAAGTTAATTAGTCTTGGGCTAGATCAACTTATTTTGTCGAGAGGATTTTGTTACTGGACAGAAAAAAATCTCTAGGTGCTGACCCGCATAGGATTGATAGGTTATGAACCATAGATGATCGATACGTGCAGACCCATAGAGGATCACTGGGTGCTGACACACTCAGAGGATCGCTCAGTGCTAACCCACTCAGAGGATTGCTAGCTGCAGACCCATAGAATATCGCAAGGTGTTGAACCACTAAGAGGATAACTTTGTGCAATCCCATAGATTATATCTAGGTGTTTACACCCATAGAGGATCACTAGATGCTGACCCACTCATAGGATCACTATTCATTCATCATGTCACAACCAACCACTGGATTCCCTCACAAAACACGGTTGATTTCGATAGGATCTCTTCCTCATGCCATCAGTCGTACCATTAATTCTACGAACACACAAGTGGAATTAAATTTATGTACCTCCATGTTTTAATGGTTTCAATGACACAGATGATGCATTAGAATGACCCCTAGTTTGAAAGTTATGGGAATTTTTGTACCGAGGGCCTAGTTGGATTCAAGTCTGATTAAACATGGTCATATTCCAAAATTTTCAAAAATCTAATTGGAGTATCTAAAAATGACCAACATTCCATTAGGATTCCAATTCAATTGATGATTCATCAAATGGATGTCTTGTTTAGAATATATGCCACTTGAAGTGAAACTGGGTAAAAATGGGTATGGGTCAGGGCCGACCCGGTCACACCGACCCGACTTCGTCTGGGTCCACCCGACCTGATCCGACCCATTGGGTCCTTCTTTGTGTGACCTGCTGGGTAGCAGGCTAGGCCCTCCAGACCGTGTAACTGACCACTCCCACATACTAGGCGCGGCCCCCCAGCCTTGTGTGGGGTCCACTCACCTCCCGAACGAATGTGGTCCATTTCAGCTCACCAATTAGTGGCACTAGTTTGGTGTCGCCCTTCAAGCTGACCAGTCCATTGGAGGATTCTTTGGCGGTAACCATAGGCACAAGTCTATCACCACCAAGACACATGTGAGAGTTTCCACCTCCTTAGGGCTGGCGAGATCCGACTACCACCACCAGTCAATGGTGCCACCGTGCTGGTAGTTCAGCGTCGGTGGAAGATCCGTGGGAAAACAATGAAGATCTGGTGGTCTTATTTCTTTCACAACTATAGCTATGGGATTCCAAGGATGCATCATTTACTATGTGACCCTTGTTTTTGTCTTGCGGCATATTTTCCTGGTCTCCCAAGAAGAACGTATGAATCTGAGATTGACGGAGGGTCCGGGCCTTGATCAGTTCAGCCTGCTTCGTCTTCGTTAGCATTATAATGTGGGAAGTAATTCAAAATTCACAAAATATTAGAATAAAAATAAAAACCCCTACCTTGAACTTGTTGAAAGATGTTATAGAGGAAAAATGTTTCACGTTGGATGGTGTTCGTCGATCTCCTGATCGAATCCCCAATGGCATCATTGAATCTCTGTTCTTTGATAGAGGACGATATCACCAATACTTCATTAAGTGTTCTCACGTGGGTTGGAAAAACTCTTTCCAAATATTCTATTAAGTAAAATAAAAACCTCCCATGTTGGTTCCTTTTTATTATTCATTATTGAATGATAATTAACGAACCTAATAAACCACAATCATTTCAGTTATACAACAATAGGTTCAAGTCATTAAGTGAGCCATATTTATTGCCCGATGTTACCCTACAGTCCCACCATTTTCCGCTCAATGATTTCAAAAATAATAAAATAACTAAATTATTTATTTTAATATTTTTTTCTAAAATTCCAAAAAACAAACATTTCCTTTTGACTTTTTTAGAACAATGTTAAGCTTCCCATAAGCGAATTTTGGGGTAATGAGTCCAACGATGCCCCATGTTTGTCAATCTGAGCATAGTTTAAAAATATAGAAATTCACGCCAATAAATTTATTGAATGTACCTTAAAAAATATCCAAATTTCATTTTAGGATCTCCAGTCCTCAGAATCACATGCTTTTAATTTTGGTAGTCTCATAATAATTACATTTAATTAATAAAATAACATGTAATTTTGGAGTCATTACATTTAGACTACTTATTTATATTTTGTGGTGTATATATTGTACATGAATGGGTTTTATAACTATTATTATACATTTTATATTATTTTAAGATCCATTTATTTTTCATTCATTCTTAAGGATTATGACTCAACTTATTATAAAGTGGTATGGAATATTTCAAAATCGCAATATGTTTCAGAAATGGTTAATTTTTAAGTGTCCACTATGGAACATTTTCTCCATTTACATGTATTGTAAATTATTTTTTCAAAAAGTACATTACTATTAAAAAATAATAATATATTTTTTACCCATGATTATATTCTTATAATACATTTTTAAATTAATCTTATTGTTTTTTTCAAACGTGTAACTTCATATCTTTTTCAAACCAAAATACATGAGGAATGGTTATTTACCTAATATAGAATGAGTATATTAATATACCTTA
Source organism: Viscum album (assembly GCA_963277665.1). Lineage (NCBI taxonomy): Eukaryota > Viridiplantae > Streptophyta > Magnoliopsida > Santalales > Viscaceae > Viscum > Viscum album. The sequence goes on along the minus strand of OY728152.1, from coordinate 2,077,653,809 downwards.
TGACACCTTAAGGATTTAAAAAATAATTTTATATTTTAAAATTCTATTTCCAATAAAATTATTTTCTTTTAAATTTGTGTGGCGTTTTAAATAAATGATTTCATTATAAAAAGTGTTATTTTTATAATATTTTTCAACGATTTTATTAGAGTAATTTCATATTTTTAAAGATTAATTGCAGAATATTTTTGTTTCACCAAGGTTTATCTATTATGATATTTCTTACCAAATTTTATTCATTAATTTATGGTCAGCAAGACTGTGGATGTGTTGTTTTGATACAATTCACCATATTACATAGAATGGTTTGTGATTATGTTTACAAATTATGGAATGTTTTTTATATTTAGTATTTATATATTATTTATATATTACCCCATTCATATGAGATATTCATTTGACATAGTATATAATGAGAAGGGGCCTCTATTGTCCCTGGATGCAATGATAGGTCTCATGTAAAAAATATAAATGGTATGTTTCAGATGTCCAATATTATAAGATCCATTATTATGAATTCTATTTCTAATATATTATTTATTCTTATTCCATGTATTTATGATAATTGTTTAATATAAATGGTTAAGAAATAAATTGGGTGATTATTTAAATGAAATGTGTTTCAGTTTTTTATCATTCCATGTTATTTATTCCATATTCGGTCATTGGAGATATGATTCCTTATATCATATGGCAAAAAAATTTAAGTAACCTTATCCATACTATTTGGGTTTAGGTCATTACATTTGGTATCGTGTTATGTTTAATATGAGCCTTGGAGGTTATATTCATTTTTAAGTGATACCCCATGATAGAATTTAGAAATATATCCAAATAATCGAGGATTTCTAATTTAGGGTTAAGTTATATGAAAATTTAATATGTATGTTATGTTATATAATAGTTTTTAAATAATAATGTACATTTAATAATCTTATTATCTATTCTAGTGTTTAAAATCATTTAGAAATAGAACCTATAAAAACTAATGGAAACCATATAAATTTACACAATCCAAGGAGTATGAAAGATTAGTTCTTCGAATGGTTTAATCTAATATTTTTTAGTGAAATCATCTCCCAAAAAATTTCGTCAAATGAAGACATAATATTTTTGAGATAAAGAGGAACATATTATATTATCAATGTATTATGTAATTGGATGTATGAAAAATAATAAGAGTTAAAGTAAGAAAAATATGGTTAATGGATAGAGGAGAAAGAATTTTTTAGCACATGTAAAAATGTGGAAAGAAAACTCAAGGAACATTCCAATAAAAACTTGTTTTTTATAATTGTGGTGGGAAATGACACCATTCATATATTTACATTGGTAAGAAAGTGGATTCCAAAGAAAAATGCATCAGCTGCATGGAGATGGAACATTAATAAAAATAATATCTCTAGCATCAAAGGAATACACCCCAAAAGAGGGAAATTAATCATGGCCATATATAATATAATACTATAAATGAATATGAATTATCAATTTCATTATTATTGGATTAAAAAATTAGGTAACATGATTATTTTTTTAGTTATGTACAGGTCACAAGAATTATGGAATCTTTTATGATTTTACAATCGTACATTTTCATTAAGGATTTAAAAGAATGGATGCTTTCTTATGTTTTTTGAGGGAGTCAATGATTTCATATATCTGGGATGTAAAACTAAGATATACTTTATATGGTTTTAGGAATCTAATTATGATATCAATTTTGTAAATTTAGTTACAATCCTTATAATTTTTTTATGATGAACACGGAAAAAGGTATTTTGGTTGAGACTTAAGACTCAAATGGATCAGGATGAATGTTATGTATTGTTTTTTAGGATAATATATACCATTGTGGATACATTTTGAAAACAAAAACTAGTTTTAGCAAAAAAACCTAGATGAATGAAATACATTTAGACCTAATGATTTTTCAAAATTAATTAACGAATAAAAATTCACTTAAAATGTTAAACTCTAGGTATACTAAATTAAATAAAAATATTACCAATAAAACTAAATGATAAGACAATGTTTATAACAAAAAATGAACAATAGAAAATTAAATTTCTAATTATCAGAACACTTTTATGTATAATGTGATAAACCAAGAGATCCATCAAAACAAATGCATACAAACCAAATAGAGAACAACCCAGAACAAACTACAGAATCTACCCCTCCCCAGCAACTGTACCATGAAGAAGTCTCCACCAAGTCTTGATCATTCGACAAGCAGTCCCATGTAGGATTGTATGGGAACAAATCTGATGGTGAATCCATACCCTCTCGATCATCCAAATCCAAATGGCATGTACTGGTGAAGGATTACTGCTATGAACCTCATCTGAAGATGATCTAAGTAGAGTTCTATCAACGTAGACCCGCAATATGATATCTCATCCAAACATAAAGCTGAAGCAGAACCGGAAGCAGACACAACACAAACCCACCTTCTTAGAACCAACCAAATTTCCAGGATAAAGTTGCATCCTGGATACCGAATGACTCTATCAGTGGCTTTTTTATTTCAGAAGCTAGCATGTCCCAATGCCATATGTATTCCTAAATGAAATCATGTAAAATTATTTTATTATGTTTTCATCCAGATATATAACAATCAATCATTAATTGGAAAAATAATTTTGAATGAAAATTATATTGGTTAAATTCTCATACTATGAAATCATTTGCCTCTCCTATTAATAGTTTTTGATCATATAATATTCATGGAAATCTTCTCTAAAACTCAAAAATAGAAATTGATTGTATCATTTCACCTCTATGTCCTAATTTTCACATTCTACTAATGGAATCCTATTATAATGCCTAATTTTATGAGGACCTTCACATTTTCTTTTCTTGGTATTTATGTTGATGTTTTTTAAACCTATTTCAAATATAGGATTCCCATGAAGGAACTTTTAATTATAATCCTTTCAATTTTGATGTGAAATTTTAAATATATGGGTTGAAATTTATTTAATGTGAGTATAATTTTACAAACCAATATTTTATGTCTAGAATATTTATAAATTTATTCTCTTTGATAGAATATATTTCACACAACAACATGCTTATACATTCCATGTTATTCTATTATTAATATTATTTAAAATGAAATTATGTCTTAGCTGTTAAATTGGTTTCCATGAATTGTATTAACTAACTTATGAAATTATATTATTTAATCCATTCCTTACCTATTAATTAAAAATATATATTACAACCTATTTAATATATTTTTTATTAATAAAATTTAATTAAATGAAAAAAGGTGTGTTTTATACAAATAATATAAAAGAATAATTTTCATGGATTATATTAATTATATATATAATTATATATATAATGTTTAACACTTGTCCAATATTTTTTATAGAAAAGTATTTAATTACAAATAAAATTTTATGAATAAAAGATTTATTTTTATTAAAATTCATGTATACAAATGATTGATGGCATAACAGTTTTGAATCTTGTAACTAAAACTTTTATAAACTCTACATGAAAAAATAATGATCTTATTTTAAATTTGAGTATAAATATTTAAATTGGATTAATTTTTTTTGTAATTGTATGTTATGTTTTATTTTATGATAAATAGTGATATAATATTACATTTTTACCCAATATAGATTTTTTTATTAAAATATCTTACAATATAATTTTTTTGAATTTGTCATAAAGTATAATTAGATTTTTATTTATCATATAATATAATTTATATCATTGTAATCAATTTTTCATTGAATTTTGATATAAAAACATTTCAATCTTTTGAATGTTTTTTATTTTAAAGGTAGTCTTCTAAATCTATCAATGAGATTAATATTAAATTATTTTTATCCAATTGTGTGTTTTTAATTATTTAAAATTCATTAAATATTTGGAATCATAATCTAGAAAATTTAATAAATACTTCCATTTTATTTTTGGAATATATTAATAGCAACTTTACTAATTTTTTAATTACCACAAATAATGCTAAATCTGGTCATTATGTGTAAAAATAATATTATAAGTATTATAAAATTACACTAACAGTTATAATAATTATATGTATGAGTTATTTTCAACCAGAATAATCCATTAGTATATTTTTTGTCATCTTGGAGCAACCTCTATGACCCTAATAATTTTATAGTATTTTGATTCCAAGGAAATTCCAGTATGTCAAAACTAAAGTTTCTAATTAGTATTACATTTTATATATGAGTTTATATATAATATATATTATTATATAATTAATAATTTCAATTATATGGTTTATATCTTCATTGGGATAATTTATTTTAATTTTAAATGGATGAAATCATTAAATGAAATTCATACACAATGATGATGTTTTAATAGTCTAATTAGAGGACATATAAAATAAATATAATTAAAAATCCAAAAATAAAGTTAATGTGATATACTAAATGTCATAAATGAAATTTAAAGATAACCTAGAAATATATTAGACGTATTAATGCTTTTTTATCTCGATTTTACGTTATTTTTAAAAATTCAGGTAATGAATTGTGTCTAAATCGATATTAATGAAATTTTAAAATAAATAATATTTCATTAAATGGTATAAAATTCATAAAAAAAATATTGTCCAAATGATTGAAATAAAATTTTAAATTAAATTCATCACAGTTTGTTTCACTTTTTTCATTTTATAGTAACTATATTAACCCTTATAGAGTAAAAAAGCCATGTTGTCATAGATAGTGGTAAAGGGTTTTACTGAGGGTTAATGCCAAAAGATAATGTTATAAATATGACCAAAACTTGCATAAAAATTATTTTTATGAAATCATTTATACTCATATTCATCAAATATTTATTATTAATAACTTTTAGGACATTTTTAATTGAAAATAATCTTATTTTGATATACAACATTGATATTTTCCAAAAGATCCCCTCATGTTAATTATAAATGGGAAGCTCCATCCACAATTTTTCCTGAAACAATTTTCCTTATAGGGAAACCAAATAAAATAATTTTATTCTCAAAACATACATCTTATAATCCTAGAATCCCCTCTCAGGGTATAAATCCAGCCAAAGATGTCTTTTGTGAAAATAAAAAGGAGATACCCAAAGAAGATGTAACGTTCATCAACAAACATTTTTGTTTTTAATTTTTCATAACCCACATCAATTTTTTAATTAATATTTTTATAATGGACATAATATTATTAATATAATGATAATTTTTTATATTAAGGTTTCAATTTACCCTCACAAAACCTTCCAGCGAATGAGATCCACAATCGCTGTCCATGAGTATGATGGACTACTGCCTTCTGGATTGATGATTTTCGTTCTTCCATTAGAACCATTCCTGGAATATAATAATGATAAAATTTTTATTTTTATATTATAAATATATGTGATATATTTGATTTATTTATTTTTCATGAATTATTATATAACACATAACTTCATTCTTGCCATTATTTGTAAATATTATAAAGTTGTTTGTGGATGTACGGACTACCACCTCCTCAAAAAATGTGAATCATTCACATAATAAATGTATTGTTTTAAGGATTATCTTAGTGTAATAATATTATATATATATATATATATGAAATTATAGTTCTAATTTAATTATATTATATACTTTTATTCTTCCAATACGATAAGAAAATTTAGACAATGTTTTTGTGTACGTACGACATATCAACTCAATGAATGATGTATTTCACTTTTTATTAAAATTGTATAAATATTATTATAAATACATATGTATGGAATATATGTGATTACTACGTCATTAATGATATTATGAAATAATTATATAACTGCGAGTATATAATTTAAAAAAATAAAAACTCAATTGAAAAAATAAATTGTTTTTACCAGAAACATAACATTAAAATTTAATTTCTAATAAACATGTATTATAAAGTCATATATAGTTTATATGTCATATTTTAAAAATTCAAATGTTTCTATGGTTTATTAATAATAAAAATATATTTATTATACTTGAGGTTACTATGAGTATGGTGAGAGTCACAACATAAAGATGTTATATTGTCTCACATTTATTTATGTCAAACACAAGCATTATACACTAATTTTTTATTTTTTCTGGTATATATACAGACCATGAATGTATATTATTAGTATTATTCTTATGATTATATTATTTAAATATATATATATAATTTTTTATATCATGGGTTATACAATTATATGGATTATAATGTTAAAATAATTATTTTGTAATCTCGTTATTATTTGTGATTGTTTAAGTTTAAGCCTTTATTGAAGATTTTTTTTTCTAAGTCCATGATGTCTAAAAAATGTTTTAAATAATTTATTTACAATTAAAATATTTTTTAATTTTTCTATTTTAATAATTTCATCTTTTTATTAAATGGTTTGAAATGTAACTTTTTTTATTTTCACAATGAGGTACTATTTGACTTTTTCTAAAAACATTCAGAATGAATGTTTTTAGCTCATGTAGCATGAAAGATATTTTCCTTATATTATCAACACATATTGTTTTGAAGAATATTTTATATCTATAAAAGGTACATTCCAATGAAAATTATTTATTTTAAATTGGCCATCATTTAAATTAATTGATTTTAATGTAAAAAGGATCATTTCACAATATAATGTTCAATGATTTTATTTTTTTTATTTTCATATATGAAAATATAAATATATTAAGTTTATTCATCAATAATGATGATATATTGTAATATCATTTAACATATTTTATTAAAATTTTTACGATTAGTTTGTCTATTCTATTTTTATCATATTCTCCATATTACTCTGAATGGATAAGGAATATGATTAATGATATGGGAATGTAATTTAAATTTAATATTAATATGTTTTTTATGTTTCACCCAATTCATATAAGTAATGAATTGAAAATATTATGTAAAAGGTGTGGCCTACTATAGCCCCTAGATGCATCATTAGGTATAATGAGATCGTAAATATAAGGATTTTACTAAGGCCTTATTTATTTATTTTCGTCGTTCTACACTAAGGACTCAATGGTATATTTAGATTTCAAAAATTATACATTCTACCATTATGATATTATTTATCACTATTTTATATGATAATTTGAATAGTAGAAAATTAATTAATATGGTTCCTCACTCATGTCAATATTTAAATGGATTGTGTTTTATTTATTTACCTTTATATAAATTTACTCCATATTCACACATATATTTCAATGAAAAGTTACCCTTATTGAGCATTTGAGCTCCCACATTTCATTTTATTCAATATTTCCTTGGATTCCAAGAAGTATATTACCATTTATATGTTGGGTTACATAAAGGGGAAAGAATTGAAGATTCAATGAAACAATTTTTTTATTTTATGTTTTTAAATGTAATTTTAATTTTACATATGTTTCTATTTTACCAATACTACTATATTATTCATTAATTTGGGATGTAATTCCTTATATATTATGAAAATATAATAATTTAAGGTACTGAAATTAGGATACTGGGTCTGAGTTTGTTACATCATGTTCCTCCGATAATGAACCCAATTTAATTAATGAGAAAATATGGTCAAAATATTTCCATAATACTAGTTTTGGATTATATTAAAGGATATTTAGACACATAAGATTAATGTTTAACATCTGAGTATATTCATTTAATCTGTAATCACTAGTAATAATTTTAATTACTTTCACTAATATTTTCTGGACAAAATATTTTTTGAGCATACTACACATTAAATTTTATTATAAATAAATTTTTTTAATCGATATTCACAGATTTAAATCACATAAGTAGTAAGATATAATTTAATATCAACCCACAAACATCCTATGAAATTAGGGTTTTAATGAAAAAATTTAAAATTTTGCAACGTTTTCATGTCTAAAATCAATATAAAAATGATTATGATGTCATATATTAAAGAAAATTATATAAAATTTGTCCAATTATAATTTTAAATAAATTAAAAATAAAATTTAACAATGTAAATTACTTATATGAAAAGATAGTTCTCAATTGAAATTCAGGGTTTTCTAGTATTTATAAAAAATTGAAAAATCTGATAAAACTTAAAATATTTCACCGATAGATATTTTTGAAATTAATATCTAAAAAATAAAATTTATTTTAACTATTTTTTGGTAAAGTGTCAATTTTTTTAAAAAACACTAAATCTATTAAAATGTAGAAAAATCACAATGAAAATAATGCTTTTTATGCATAAAATTATATTTTTTATAATTATATGACTATCAAATATATTGGATAAATATCAAAGAAACATGATTTATTATATTATATATATATATATATTAATTTCAATAATATAATTCATTTATTGTCATTAATTTACTTTATTGTGAAAATATTCCATTGTTGAATAATAGTAGTAATTATAAAAACAGTTTTTTATATTAAATTTTTTTACATTCTCTTCAAAATAATATGTTACCAATGAATTTTATAAAATATGTGAAAAAATAGTATACATTTAAATTAAATCATTTTGATACAAGTAATTAAAGTATAAGTTTGATAAATATCATATTAAATAATAATAACATTTTATTATAGTTTGGTTAAAACCCATTATTTCATGTAATGTATACTATCAATGGAACTCAGTATTGTGCATCCCACAAGCAAACATCTTTTATCATGTTCCACTTGAAAATATCTTTTTTGGGAACTTTTTAAGTTTAACATGGTGTTTTATACAAATCAATACGACAACAATATTAAATTTATTATAATAGGATTATTTTATAAAGTCTTGGGGTGTTCCATCCACCCAACATTAAATAAATTGTGACCTCACAATTCAAATATTATCTTGGTAATCGAGGGTTTGATATTTAAAAATAATATTTTCTAGAAACCCACGTCAATAAATATTTAATAAAATAATTTCAATAAAATAATGAATGGTAAGTACAAAGGTCAGACACAATAACATATAATATTCTTCCTATATAGGAGATCATTTGGGGAAAGTGATACTATGGACTTAGAGGAATGGAGTAAATGATTATATTGAGTGATTGAGGTCATTTTTCATAATCTAGTGAATTGTCAATGTAATGTTGATATACTCAAATTCATATACCATGGATGGTTTAAAATAAAATCATTTCAAAAAAAATTTGTATTATGATAAAATTATTATTTCAAGACACATTTTCATTGATATAAATAACTATTTAACTATTTAATAATATTAAAAAACATACATACAAGTTACAATTATACTTAATAAGCATATTTATATCCATTTGACGTGCCTTCAACAATTTATACTACTTTTAGTAGAATCAATTTCATCATATGTTGAATAAATGCATTGATGTATCAAATCAAAACAAAAGATAATGTTATACTTTCAAAATAATTGAAATGTTTAAAATCAAAAACATTATAATGAATTATAATCAATTTAAACAAAGAAAATAACCTCAACCCATCAAATATAATGAAGTATCTCTGAATCCTCACATAAATCATTTTAATTTTATCTCTATTTATTCTCAGATTCAATGTAATAACATGAATCACGATAAAATGTTATTGTAAAAAAAATTACTACAAATTCTTTATAAGAAAAATATGTTATTAGAATTACTATAGAAATATAAATATGTTTTTTAAACTCCACAAATGATAAAATAAACCATGTTGTCCACAAATAAAAAATAATTACCTAGGTAGTCAGAAATATACAATTTACTTTATTCATACTGATCACCTCCTTATACAAAAACAATTATCCCAATATCATATATATAAAATGAGTTATATTTCCCTTAACCATATGTTTTGAAAATAGTTATATATATCACTGAATAATTTTTCTTGTTCATTGGTATATATCAATACTTGATTTTGAATCATTTTTAAAAAAGTAATGCAGCACAATAATTATACATACTATAATACATATATCCAGTACCTCATTGACAGAACACTCAAATAACACAAAAAATATTTCCTAAAAAAGTATAAAAATAATAATTCCACCTTAGTTATGTCAATAGTATAATCTTGACCTGGATCTTTTAGCTTATTCATGGGTGTATTCTATTAATGCTTTGTGAATTAGTTTGTGTAGTTCCCCAAATCCATGTAGTTGTATCACTAAATAATAACTTTTTATCCTTAAATTTTAATTCTCTTTCGTGGGGAACCTTCTCTCCACAATTAAAAAAATATCATAATCCCTTCTAGAACATTCTTGGGTGATTCTTTCCATAAATATCACACATATGGATAATATATCATTTCCTTCTTCACTTTATCTTACTTTTCCCTACGTTCCTCATGTTCTCTTTCATTACTCTAATTACATAATACATTGAGAATTCATTATTTATATCAATATCATGTGATATTATGTCATCACATGATGAGAATATTTTTGGGAGTAGTTTCCATCGAATGATAAGTTTTTGTCCGTAAAAAATATGTACCTTCATACTCTTTAGATAATATGAATTGGTGACATTCTAATTCAATATAATATGTTCAATTCCAAAATTTTCTTGTAGGATATACTTTGTCATATAATTATACAAAATAATATAAAATCACAAAAACTAGTAAACTACTTAACATAAATTAATTTTTTTTATATTTAATCATATAATAATAAACATGATTACCTATTGATGTTGTTATATACATATCCTAAAAATATATTAGAGGGTTATTTTATATATTCTATGTATTCCAAAATCTATATTCTATGGTTTATACTAAGAAGTATTTGTTACAAAATGTTTTGACCTCAACCCTAGAATCATAGAGCCGAAACAATACTATATTACCTTATAATGATAACAGGGAATCATATCATGAATTACTGAATAACATTATACTTTTGGAAAAACAAATTACATACATGAAAAAATCTTATATGTGGGATAGAATATAATTGAAATAATAATAATTTCTTCGCAACCCTAAAACTCAATCTAAAATTCATATTCATATCCAGTGGAATGGAAGAAAAATATGGGTGAGCTAAAATTCGTTGTATTTATTTAATAAATAATAATTAATAATGAATCAATGATCATAAAAAAATAGGGTACTATAAATAAATGAACACATATTCAATGCAATCAATAAAATGAGAATTAATTGTATCCAATTTTTTCAGTGTAAATCATCTAGATTACAATAACTAAAATTAAGTCCATTCTTAATTATTGGACATCAGGTTCCACAGGGACATGTAACATTTAAGATTAATTACTTCCACAAGATATTATAAAAAATATTGTGTACAATTTCATTTGGTTTGGCCAACCATAACTCCAATTTCATGACCTTTTACAATAAATTTTAAAATAGGATTGTTATAAATTCACAAGGTTCATCCTAATTAATTTCATATCCTGAGACTATCGACACATCTTGGTTCATTAATTAAAAATTCTCCAACATGGTTCATTCCAGTCAAAATAATTCATTATTTATATAATAATTGATTTAATCCCTGAAAATCTGAATTTTTAAATATCATTTTAGAGTCAAAGATATTTATTTATCAACCATTCCATAGTTAACCAAATATCATCAAATTAAAAACTATAATTAAGAATGGTTCATTAATTATGAAATAATAATATTTTTCATACAAGAATATATATATATATATATAATTTCAATATAATAATCAATGAAATTATTAAAATAAAATGAATTTTTCAAAAGAGAGTTAACAATCACAAAAGAAATTGATATTAAAATGAAAACATTTGTCACATGGTAATTTTCATGTCAAACCACATGGGAGAGATAATTAAAAATTTCATGAATAATAAAATGAATAATAAATTATTCAGGATAATACATTTCAATTTTGACCTATATACATCACATATAATATAATTGGTTTATAGTAACTATTATGTATCCGAATAATGAAAATTGAGATAAAATATCTTAAGATGTGTCAGGATTTTCATGAGTGTCTATATCATGCTTAAAAATATTATTATATTATGTATTTAATTTTATGAGAACCCTTTTCAATTGTTTATTACATTTATTTAACCAATTTTTAATTTACATAAAATTACATAATCTAATATCCTTATGTCGGATGTTGGACTATATTTTTGTATGTGTCAAAAAAAAATTGTATGTATTACATGGTTAAAGGGTTCATTATTTAAACATCTCACTAATAATAGTAATTTCATAATAATCAATTTTATACATCAATTATAAATTTAAAACCAATATTGAATGATGGATATGAAAATGGAACTACAGTTACAATCATTGATATGGTAGTCCATACGTAAATATGAGTATTGCTTCCATTTTTCAGTGATCATTATGGAAAAAGGGAAAGTCAGATTAATATTTCAAGATTTATAATTATATCTTAAATAACATATTATTAAATAATGTATACATCTATATATATTCCTTGTCATTAAAAAGGAATCACATTTCTTTTCGAAGGTGGTAATGCACTCGTCCACAAACGACGTTATCACCTTATTAGTGTGTGAATGGGTTGTAATCAAAATGGTATATTTTATTTTCAAAAATGTTATTATGTCATAAATATCATATTTTTGTCATATATATCATATATATTCATTATAAATTTATTTAATGTAATCAATAAAAATTTGTGATTAGAAATTAAGTACATCGTTCACGAAGATGGTAGGTTGTATATACACATGAACACTATACCCATTTTTTGTCATAATAAATGATAAATAATGAATCAAATATATTTATATTACGATTATAATATCATATTATGTTATATATATGTCAAATATCTTAATTAAAACCATACATAATAAATTCCATGTTATGTTTGAATGAATCTAAACTTTTTAAGGTGGTAGCAGTCTACACATCCACAAACTATGATATTGTATACCCAAAAATTATAAAGAAAGAGGGTATGTATTTTGAAATAATAATATAATAATAAATTAATTAAAAATATCACATATATATAATATAAAAAATAATTCCATAACTATTCTTTGGTTTTAGGTAACTCATTTTGGTTTTTAAAAAATGTCTTCCTTGGATTTTATTATTCCCAATATGAGGCCTCTAGAAATAGTGGATGGATTTTGTAATCTTATTTGTTCATATTTAAGAGGATCCAAATGAATTGGTAGGTGTGAATAATTGAGGATGTCGAGTTCCCTTTTATACTATAGGAGTATTGATTATGTATGTAAAAGAATGTATACACTATTGGGATGTATGCCGAAAATAATGCTTCTCCAATAATAAACCCTAATATATAAAATGGAGTTTGTGTTTATAATATGGTCATCTAATGGGTTTTTTAATATTTTCTAGGTAATTTTTCGACATAAGATTAAATTTTAACCATTATAAAAACTCATTATCACCATCATCATGTAATTTTTTATTAAATGGAAAACAGGAATGGAACAAAGAGTACAACACCCTAAAGGATGGGCCCATTCAAAAAGGGTATTATATGAGTCGAAAAATTATATAGACCAAGGGTATCCCAAATAATAATTCTGACCCCACCGGTTTCAATCTTTTCCTATTATGAAAAAATAAATCATCTGGGTGAGGGGTATAAATTGCAGATATGGTGTTCATGAATATTCCACCACATAGAATGTATGGGTAACTTTAAAGATATTGTCAAGGATGTCATGGTAGTTTTGGATTGCATAAAATATCCACCAAGGAATCATCCCAAGGAAATGAATAGTTTTTCTAAATAGATCTGAGTCTATTTCTACCTTTTTGATATCCAAACCCCTCTGTCTGTATATAATAAGTCCAATGATCATGGCCATTATATTAGCATAAAGATCTATTTCCTAACCCAGATGGACAGAAAAGTCCAAGAAAACAGACACCTTGTTGAAGCAATCACCCCCACCCACAAATAACACCTGAAACCCACAAACCAACAAGGTTGAGTATCAATCCATGGGATGAGAGATACTATCATACTTAATTAGTCGAAGGAAGACCACTTCCTGGAAGAGAATCCCGGGGCCCTGTGTTGATAGACAACAAGGATTGATCTTGCATGAAGTTACTCAAAACCTTGACCAAGTCAATAGGAAAAGTTATTTTCATGACGATGATCGAATGTCTAGATAGGTTAACCCCCTAATGGGTCATGTGTATCCCTACCTAACATAAGAACCACAAGCGAACATGAAAAATCCTGGTGCAATCCATCCTCTACATGCCTCTAAATCGCTATTTTTGGTACTAGCGACTCAGGAAAGGTTGGTCATCCATATAAAATATTGAAATGGTATCGAACTAAAAAATAGCTTCACACATATTTTTCCAATTTATCATTCAATGAAAAGGTGGCCTGATCTCTCCACTGAATTCATCATGAAACAAATACAACTGGAAACCAAGTTGATGCTATAATGCTTGATATTTTCATCTATGTGAAGTGAAATGCTCATAATCCTCCCGGTGATGAAATTTTATCATATAGGGAAACTATTTTCCCAAATGACCTCATTTCACAGATAAAAAGGGTCATTCATTATAATGGTCTAGTGGTAGTCCTTCATTGTGATTGAACTAGAGGGGGAATGAGTGGAGACAAAATGATCAAGATAAGATGAATAAAACATCAATAAAACTTTTCCTGAAAAAGAAAATAAAATATCACCCAAATTAATTTCGAGAATACGGTTTAAGAAATTATGTATTCTTTTCAAATAAAATTAATAAAAGTAAGAAACTTAATTTTTATAATAAATATTAAATTAAATGTCTACAAAACATCCTTTTGGTATTGGTAAAATCTTTCTTGTTTTTATCATATTCATGTCTAATATATTGGATGAATGAAAATACATATGATTGATTATATATATATATTATATAATAATTTCATTAATATAATTCACTAATATTAAGTAATTTAGTTATTTATTATAATTTTCCTTTGGATCATAATAATAGTTATTATAAAAACATTTCCTTTATATTCAATTTGTTTTTACAATAACTTCTAATTAATTGGTTAAAAATAAATTATATAATTATATATAGAAAATATTTTTCATATATAGTTAATCTAGTTCATACATTTAATTACAATGTCTTGTTAATAACTATAATATTAAAGAATATTAAAAGTATATTGTTGTTAGGTAAACCTCGGTCTTCTGTGTAATGAAAGCTATCATTAAAACTCGGTGTTGCGCATAAAACAATCCATCAAAGTTTTTTGTTTACATTTAGTGTATTATTAACATGGTTTTGGTTATAATGAAATATATAAACATTATAAAATTTATTTTAAAATTAAAATATTATAATATCTCGGGGGTTTACATTCCCCCATTAAATAAATTTCATTATTGTTATTCAAACAAGAACATGGTAATTGAGGGTTTGATATTTTAAAATACTATTGTTGAAAAACACACATTATAAAATTGTTAATGAAAATCTTCTTAATATGTCGGTATTAGATGTACAACGGTTGAATAGAATAATATATTATAGGGTTCGACATTTAATAATATTTGTGTAGATTTGAAATATGAGTTTGGAGGAATGGTGTAAAAAATTATATGTTGTGATTAAAGTCATTGATCACAAAAAAGTGAATGTGAAATAGAATATTGAGTGTCATAATGCCACAAATCTACGATTATATAAAAGAAACTTTATTAAAAAAATTATGGTATTAGGATAAAATTTTTTCTCAAAACCATTTTCCTAGATATAAGAAATTCTTCCAAACTACAAGAGTGTTATGAAATATATATTATGATAAATTTTTAATTTTTAAGAATAATATTATAAATTATTTGTTACCACATCCAATTCTAATTCATTTATTAAAATATGAATCATCATAATTTGTATAAATATATTATTCTATAAATCCTCATCCATATCTCAACATAAAACAAAAAAATTAAAAAATATTAATGTCCAACACATTAGAAAGAAAATTTTGTAATTTAAAAAATGAACATAACATTAATGAATCAAATGTAATGAAATATATCTAAATCCACAAATACCAATCATGTTAATACCTTCATCATGTATCCTCATAAAACATTATAAAAACATAAATGAACATAATACATTATTGAAAAAAACAGTGGTTCATTATAAATAATGTAAAACATAGTTTATTTGATATATTCCTCCAATAATTTTTTTCGACTCAATCTATGATGGCATAAACCACATTGTCATACTATCATTAATCAGTTAAAAGGTTGTCTGTAATATCTAATTTAATTTAATCATATCAATAATATAATTATCTAAAAATCATTACCCCAATATAATGAACATATTAAATTTTTTCTTTTCATAAATTACAGGTTTTCCATGAAGTTTAACATGTCACTGAATTGTCACTCTTGATTATTGGTTCTGATCAACAAATGATTTTAAATCCTTCCTAAAGAAGTTTTATAATAAAATCTTTATATATTACTGCATAATTATAACTAGTAAATAAATGAAAAAATTCTTAAATAATATAATTAGTTAATCTAATAAAAGGATGAAATTTATCATTCCTCCTCACCAATATCAATAACATAATATTTTCCTTGACCCATTAACATATCGTGATATTTATTCATTTGATTCTTTGGGAATTCTAATATATAGTGCCCCATCACAATGATATTTTAAAGCATAATTAAAATATTTATGTCCTTCCTTTTACATTATTTTTAATGGTTATCCTTCTATCAATAATTACAAGAAACTCATAATCCCTTCATGAACTTACCAGGGTGATTCTTTCCCCAATTCTCATATATGGAAAATACTTCATTCCATTTTCACCATAATACTTATTTTTCAACTTCCCTCTAATTTTATTACATCCCTAAAAATCCATAATACCCAGAGAATTATTTCTCTGTCTCATTTTCACATCATACCATGTACTTAGTTATTGAGAATAAATGATAGGTTAGACTCCTTTGAACTATTGGCTCATTACCATAAAAGATAGGATCATTCTTCAAATTGGGATCGTGTTCATTGGTGATGATCACACTCCATCTTCTGTGTTCCATTTATAAATGATGGTGTAAAGAATATTATGTCATATTATAATGGAAATTAATTTATTATACCAAAACAACATAAATATAAAACATAAATTTTAAAATTTATATGTATCTAATCTCAAAATCAAAATCATGGGTTTTCCGCAATGTTCATCTATACATATCCCGCAATCCTATTATAGGGTTATTTTTTTAATCTATGTTTTCAATAATATTAATTAAAACTATTCTACTTAATATCCATTGATTACAACTATAGAGACCCAGAAACTGGGGGCCTATATCAGGTGCCTTATTTTATTACATTTTAATTATTATATGTACTAAAATATCAATAAACCAGAAAATTTAACAATTTTGGATAACAATATTACATACATGAAAACCATTTTAAATTTGGTAGAGAAAATAGTGGAAAAAATTTAAAATTGCATCATCATTGAAACTCATTATAAATATTCATCTTAATATCATGGGGAAATGAAAAAAATAATGATGTGCTCAAATTCATAGTAATACTAAAATAAAACTATTTAGTAATGAATCAATGAGAAGAATCCATATGAAGATCAATGATATCATTGGATATATTCTTACAGTTAGAATTTAAAACAATATTTGGTCGATATCATTCAGGGAGAGAAGAAAAGTATTATTAATAGCCCTTGGAGGAAGAAGGGTGGATCTCTAAAAGAGATTTAGGGAGTTTCATTATGTTTATGGGAAATTTGTTTAAAGGCAACGATGACTATTCTCGTCAACATAAAATGATGAAAAAAGGAGCGAAAAAATAAAAAGGTGTTGGATAGTGAATTCATATATTATGATAAGGATGTAAATTCAATTCTTATAATTGAAAATCATGGGATGGATTAAGGTGTGGTCAATGAAACATAAACATGATAGTGACATGAGGGGTGATTTGATTGAATAATAGGTGGTTCGTAACGGAATGTTCACGATAGCTGACATGGATGATGATGAAATAAGGGAAGTAAGAGAACTCATATATATTTCCAATGAAATAATAGAATATGACCTCATCGATGTCAATTCTACTTGGATTAGTTCTATGCGATGATTTATTAAATGATTCAATTTTATCTTAATAAAATATAGAGTGTATTTATTAACAAGAAAAAAAATTCATTTTGGAACATTACTTTAATGAAAGGAATTTTGGTGCATAATATTTTATTCAATCATGGGACAATATGGGATAAAACATTGAATACATCATCATGGGTGATCTAGACATGAAGTTCATCACCCTTCAATGGAGTCTATATAGAGGTAAGGATTTTAATAGACATAAGCTTGATTTAAATAAATTTATTAAATATTATGATTTAGGCTATTCTCCTGCCCAAAAAATTTAATTGTTTCACACGATTGACATAAAATTTATTTTCATAATAAAAAATCAATTTCAATTTTGATGAGGTTGTATTCCAGACATCACTAAATGAAATTACTGTAATACCAATAAATGGAATGAAAAATAGTTTGTGTTATTAATTAATACTATAAGAATTAATTCATTACAAATATCATATATATTATATATAAAAAATAAATCTATCATTATTTTCAACCATAAATTTTTGTAATGGAATAATGAAAGACATTTCTTCCTAATGGGGTAGTCCAATGTACACATGATTGATGATTATATATCTCATTTTATGGATGTATGTAGAGGTGTAGGTTATAAATTTATTATAATAACACCTACATATATTTAGGATACTATAGTTTTTTATATATAATATATAACAATAATTTAAGAGGTGTGGAAAGAAATAAAAAATTTCTCATTGATGAATGTTACCACTTGGTTGGGTAACTACATTTGGTTTATACCAAAATAATTCCATGATTTTCACTCTACCCAACATGAGGAATCTAGAATGAGAGAGAAATATTGGGAGTTTATTTTGATAGTGTTTATGTGATCCATATGTCTTGATAGCTATTATGAATTAAGGGAGGTGAATTCAATTTTATTGTGATAGATGTGATACATTATAGTATATACAAAATGGTAAAAACTATTAAGAGGTATACATTACCTAATGTTTCTCTAAAAATAAACACAAATATAAAAAATATATGAATATAGTTGATATGTTTCATGAAATTTATTTATTTCAAAATTTTCGTGGTCATTTGACCTCATAATATTAAAGTGGAACCACTAAATAAACTTATTTTCAACTTAATCATTGTAATTTAGCTTAATTTATTTCAGAACATTTTATGGTAAAATTAATTGTTAAATATATTGATATTATATATTTTTCTAATTAAAAATATTAAAGATATTTTTTCAAACTCATATATCTTAATTTTTCATAATTAATTTAAAATTAATACAATAGTTCTAACATTAAAAGGGGGTTTTAAAGTGAAAATGACCTAAAAATTTACTATGTTTTAATTTCTAAAATCTATGTGAAAATAATTTCAATTAATTTAATTTGATTAAATAATATAATACTGATATAATTATACATTAAAAAAATTTAAAATTTTATTTCACATTATAACATATTTAATAAAATTATAGTTTTCAAATAGATTTCTTTAATTTCAATTATTTATCAAAAAAATTAACATTTCTCATAAAAATAAATAAAATTCATCCTAATCTAATATTGAAATCATAATTTCAAAAACTAAGATTATTTATAAAAATAAAAACTATAAAATTTTCAGAATTTTGTTTTTAAAAAAATCAAGTAAAAGGAGAAAATGTTCCTTTAACAAATACCATTTTATATTTATGAAATTTATATTTTTATTATATTAATCCTAAAAAATTGATTGGATTAATATTACAACATTATATTTAATGTATAATATATTTATATAAATCTTATTAATAGAATCAGTAAATATTAATTATTTTAATTTTTTAGTATAAGATATTATTGGTGAATAATAATAGTTGTTATAAAATCATTTCAATTTTAATCAATTGGTTTTTACATTGACATATAATTAATTAAACTTAAAAGAGTTATATAATCGAAAATATACAATATATTACATATTATTTAATAATTTTAAAAAAATTCAGAACAATGGATAGTTGATAACTATTATATTAATTAATATCAATATAATTTTGTAGTACAGTAAAACACGACCATGCATGTAAAGAAAGTTATCGAATAAAACAAGTATTATTTATAATACTGGAAATCGCAGTGTGGGGTGTACTATAAGTAAATCAAAACATTGTGTATTATATAATAATAATATGGTGTTGTGTATAATGTTAGATAGAAAAAATTTTATATTTATTCGAAATTTTATTTATAAGAATGTATTGGGGTGGTACACCTATTGAGTGAGAGATTATACATGGGAAACTAAATAGGGTGTTTTTTATTGGTAACTCAATTAATAGGATTTCCATGAAGGGGTGGTGAGACCAACTTTAAATAGTGTTTAGAAATATATTTTTTAATATATATCATCATAATTTAAATTGAGAACATGTTATACATGTCATGTTGATCTATAATTGAGAAATATAATAGTGGGAAGGATATAAGGATGTCAAAAAACAAATCCCCTAAACTATATACATGTTTATATTAGGTTTAATTCCCTTAAAACCTTAAACTATTACTTTTACTCTTTTAATATTTACTATTGTAAATAATTTCGACATTTAGTAACATAAAATTAAAGGCTTAAAATAAAATCATTATTTTTAGATAATTTGAAACCATTGATTATATATTTTATAAAATATTAAA
This sequence comes from Viscum album, assembly GCA_963277665.1. Lineage (NCBI taxonomy): Eukaryota > Viridiplantae > Streptophyta > Magnoliopsida > Santalales > Viscaceae > Viscum > Viscum album. Next base: position 2,077,632,983 of record OY728152.1, on the reverse strand, counting down.
AATCTATTGTATAATATTTTTTTTAAAAAACTAGTGACACATATAAAATAAATTGTCTTCCATAAAAAAGGATTCATGAATTAATTTTATATTCTTATATACTAATTGATTCATAATAGTTGTCTTATTTGAAAAAATGTAATTTTATACTATTCAATTATAAATATATATTTTTAAAAAAATTACCAAAAATAAATCTTAACAACATATTATAATGTTTAAAAAATTTATTCCCATTTTAAAAATTAATATTTATAACATTTTTTAATTCAATATATAAATATATTTCAAAAATATAGTGGAAATAGTTGATATTGGAAAATACATTTTTTATGTGTAAACTATTATCTATTTATATATACTTTTAATACATAATTAATTTATTGGTAATATTTTAATATTATATCAATAAATTATGTTATTATCTTACCACAACATATATATTTTATTTTGAAAAATATATTTTAGAAAATTATTTTTTTAAGAACAAATGATTATCTTAATTGTTTCTATAATAATTTAATATCTCTAAAAATAATAATTATTGTAATTATATAAATATTCTAGAAAGGTTATTATCTTATTCATTATCACATATTTAATAGATTATTTCTTGTGTTCATAAATCATAATTATATTTTCATATAAATATATAATCATTTTTTTATGTTTAGTGTTGTATATAGAGAAAGGTAAACATATTTTATGCATTCAGGATTTTAACATTTTTAGATTCATTTCTCAATAATAATTAATTAACCATCTCTTACAAATCAACATGAATTTTTATAAGCCAAAAATCAATAATTACATTTTGTTAATTGAATACATCGATGATGACATATTATACATCTGGTTATTGTGAGAAGAATTTTTTTGGTTGTTATTGTTTTGTTTTTTAAAATTTTTTATTCATAATCTAAAAAAACATAATAAATATTTATTATGTTTTTTCACAAATAAATCTGTAAATAAATATTTTTAGGAAAACAATTTAAACAATATTTTTTAGTAAGGGTACCACATTTTTCAAAAAAATCCTATAAAATATCATTAGTTGGGAAACAATTTTTAATAAAAATTGAAAAAATATATTCTTTAATGGATATTGTATCATGATTAAAACCTGATTTTTTTAAATACCGGAGAAATATATTAATAATAAAACTTGATAAACACTATTATTGAATACCATTTTATTAATCGCATTATTTTGAAACGTTTAAAATCTATTAGGTGAATAATTATTACATTTCCATTTATAATCACTATACTAGTGTTTATAAAACATAATTAAATTTATTGAGATGATATGATAAAAAATTGGGTATAACAAATTTCATATAAGGTATTTTACGTGGCCTTTTAATAATATTAAATAGTTATAGAAAATTTCACATGAAATTTCTTATTTTGATAATAATTCATGATTGTTGAATTTTTATTTATTACATATCATACACTTTACATGAATTTATATTAAAATGATGTATCATAATGGTTATTCTGTGAATTATGTGATCTTTAACTAGATATTACTAAATCTTATTATTTCAAAATCACAATTTCTCTATGGAGTAGTTTATCTTCATTTATTGGTTACCGATGGAATTTAATGACCTGATATTTTTTGATCATTTTTAGATAAATTCAATTTCATTGACCTAATGTGTTACACACATCAGTAACATCAAATAAAAAGTGAAATACTACCAAAATATTATCATTTAATATAATAGTTATCACCTTGTATGTTGGAATGATGATTATTAATATGATTAACTAAATTATGAAAATGTGTGGTTTACAAATATATGTGAAATAAATAATTTCATTACAAAATAAATATAAATGAAAATAAAAACCAATTGAAAATTAATGAAATCTTATGCTAAAAAACAATTTTAATATGAAAAAACACGTTTTATTCCAAAAATTTAAATAAATCTCATATAATGAATTATTTTAATTAAATTTATATGTTATCTAATAAATAATATTTTTTAATATCCATAAAATGTGTTTTATTTGTATTATATAATAATAATTCTAATTTACTATTAAAAAATATTTTTTAATATATGGTTTCTCACTTTTTTACTTATATTTTAATATTAGTTTTTTCCCATTTTTAGAAAAATTATTTGAAAAAATTAAATTAATTTATTATATAATAATGTAATAATTATTATAAATTGTATTATGGATAATTTTCTAAAAAGAATAAATTATCATTGGATGGTGACAAATATTGTTTTCAATTAAGATTTATCATTTCATATAGGGAGTTATAAAACATAAAATCATTTTTAATATAGGTTTAAAAGAAAAAATATTTATAATATATATTTATTAGTAAAATTTTGACCATTTTAATAAGTTATATATTGAATTTTATTATTAAAATATTTTAAATTTTTAAAACATTTCAATTTGGAAAACAACTTTTTCTTTTCTTTGGCATGATTTAATTTAAATCAGAAATTAAAATTTTTTGTATAATTTATTTGGAATTATATATTCTCTAATTATATTCATAATAATTAATATTATATAATATGGTCAACATAAATATTTGAAAAAACAAATATTGTGAAAATAGTAAAAATGAATTACGGTGATTAAGGTTAATCCTTGTTTACCAGTGATTTTAATTATAAGATAATGGGTAAAATGACCTATAAAAATGTAAAAATATAATTTAATGGAAATATAAATAGCTTACCCCAACTATGGATTAGTAATAAACCATTTTTTATTGTTTTATTAGATAAAAATCATGAGTAAAAATTATTATTATTTATATATTCTATCTATGTCATCTCCCCCACTTGTAAAAGTATACTCATTTTACTAACTAGTTCACACTTTGAAAACATATTTCTAGAGAAATAAATAAAATAAATATATTTATTAATTTCATAAATAAATTCTTGAGGACTAATTTTTATTAAAAAACACTTCGAATAAGGCATTAGGGATAAACCTAATGTTGTTCTCTGATGAAGAGGTAATGTTCTGAAACAAGTTTTTTTTAATTTATCCTTCAACCTCTTAAACTAATATTAAACGATTATAATATAATAACAGGAATATGTCTAAAATATTTAGAATTTATTATGTAATTGTAATAATCTATATCTATCTGATCTTCTATCAAATGAGAAATAAAACTATTGATCATGTGAATAGATGACTACCACCTTTCGAACCAATGTTATTTTTTTCCATCACCACCTCTCACAATTGGATATTATGTTGGTTTTAATTTTTTATCTATCGAATTTATTATATTATTATAATTTTCTAATTATAATACCATACTCGCCATCTAACTTTCTTACCCATTGAAAACTATAACATCGCTCATGTGAAAAATTGACTACTACCACATGAACTAATGTGAGGTGTTATTCCCTCTTCCATTTTACATGGATGGTATTGAGGATACATTTAATATATATATATATATGTTAGTTTAAACATAATTAAAACCATTAAATATGTATATAACTTATAATTAAAACATTTTATTCTATATGGTGTATCATAACATCACTCATGCAAATAAATCACTACTACAGCATGAGGTAATGTGATTCGTTATTCATTAACGATTTTCATGTAATGTAATAAGGATAAATTAAATTAATATAAATTTTATATATTACGCTATTATATAACATTAATGCTGATATATTATTCACCTATATATATCATTCCATCCTTTGGGAAAATGTAAACCACATTCATGTGTATGTACGACCTACCTTATCTATTGTGTAATTCATTATACATCTATAGCATTAACATATTAGTTAAAATATTTATATACTGAATATATCTAATATCTATATCAGCATTAAAATAATGGATATTATAGAATAATTATCAATCTAATAGTTCTTAAAATACCATTTCAAAAAATACAAAAGAATGAAATTAATACCCATAATGGGTTTTCAAGAAGGAATTGTTAACAAACAGATTATAAAAGATCATACCTATATCATTTTTTGTATGATACATAAGATCATTTTTATATATTTTATGTATAATAAACCTATAAATATTATACTTGATATTTTAATGTGAAAAATTGATTTTTAGTGTTAAGGAATTACATTTCCATCAAATAGTTATTTTATTGCTTACATATGAAAAATTTACCACAAGATTATTTTATGAGGTGTATATCATTCCCAGGAATGTATTTTATAATTATTCCCCTAAAAATTATTTTTATTTACACATATATTTTATTATCACTCTTTCATGGGGCTTATAATTCATATTTTTCAAATAAGTCAAGATTTTTGTATCAATTTTCCTCATGTGAGATATAAGTTTTGAAATACACATATCATATTTTTGGAAGTTTATATACTTCCTATTTGACATGTTATATGTTGAATCTCATAATATTAAATATAGTTATTATATAATTTTATTTCAACCTTTATGTGTATTATGAATCAAGAGTTACCATGGTTGTAATGGTGTTATGCTAAAATTTCATTGTTTATCAATATTGTTTTTATTAGGATTTTGATGATGAAAAATTATGAAATATTAATCATGATATTCAATAAAAGTATTCTCATATGGAAATATTTAGATAATAATTTTTTTCCAATCTACATCTAATCTTAATGGATTAATGATACCAATATACTATTTTTATGAAAAATAATTATTAATTATATATTCATTAAAAAACCCTTTTTATTCAATATACATGATTTATTATAATATTGAAACACAATGTTTTAATCGTACTAAAATTAATTATTTAGTTCACTATTTACCATTGTTTTAGTTTTTATAATGTTATTTTAAAGGAATATTAAGGTCATTTTCCAAACATGGTTCATTTATCTTTTATATAAAATATGAAAATAATATTTATGTACTGTGTTTAACATGAATAAATTTTTGACTGTCATAGCCATTATATTCTTTAATTTTTACTCTATATGTTTATATTTTTTTATAAGAAAATAATTTTTTTATTTTGTATATTTAAAGCAGTAATTTTCAAAATTGGAACAAACATTTTCCTCATAAAATGTTTTAAATGGTCTTCAAATAATCCTTCATGTAGTTCCATGGTTTTTTTTCCAATAAAATGACTTTGAAAATATTTTTTGTATTAAAAATTGTTTGTAAAATAATAAATATAATTTTATTTAATAAAATTTCATATTTATCAATTAAAATCATTTTCTATTTAAGACAATACCCACTATGGTTAATTATGTTTTACTAGGGATATGATCCAAGGATATAATTATTATTCTTTATATGAATGGTTAGTTTATATAATGACATGATTTTTATGAAACACATTTCTTTTCCATTGTTCTGTTATAATGAAATGAATAAATTTTTTTTAAATATATTTCTTTTACATTGGTTATTGAATGGAAAAATGTTTCTGATACCCATTTCATTATTAGGGTATATAAATAAGATGAATGTTTTGTGATGCCCAGTTATTATTAGTGGTTCTGATACAATGAATGTTTTATGATATTACAGAACTCATATGTATCATTTTAATTATGTGATGGGTTAGAATACAAAATCCTTTTAAATATATGTGTAATTATTGATATCTCATGAGAAAAAATGGTCCAGAATTGAGAGTGAACCAATTGTGTAAGGGAAAGTTTCCACAATGATAGTCTTGGGTGTTATTAATGATTATTATAATGGTCAAGGGAGTGAACTAATTCAACTATGATTACCTTCAAAATGATCCTTTACAACTAAGGAAATAATTTTCTATGAATATGTGCATGATACACTATTATGTCTTATACTAATGAAATGATCTTGTAGATTCTAAATTTACATTTTTTAACTGTTATTATCTTTTTCTCATACCCTTATTATAAGGTTATGCAGACATATCCCTTTTTACACTTATAAAGCATATGAGCTCACATTTGATTATGTTTACTTTCCCTAGTTTATGATGAAATTTCTTATGTATGATATGTCTAAGATGGGTGATAGTTATTATATAAATAGTGAGAGATGATATAGATCACTTATGAACCGATTATTTATATATTAATGCTTACTAAGGAATTAGTCCTAAATTATTCTTTCATGGATCATTATGTAATTTAATTAATATTCTTCTAATAAGATTTAAAATTCCCAAATTATTGGTTTAGGTCTTTACATGTTACTGTCCAACCTCATGCTAAAATTATATCTATGTTTTTTATGCGTCTGTTTTAACTCATTGTATTGGGCATATAATTGTTACAATTTTTCATTTTTAATTATACGTTGATAAGTTTTTTATACAGATATATTAAAAATGGATATCATTTACAACATTTAACATTGAATATGTTGATGATTTTGGAAGGGGTAGAAATGGACCAACTAACTATACACTATTTCATTACCCCAATTATTGGTTTTTTTCTTACTCATCATGAACTCTTTGTTTTCCCTTAAAATGATATTCAAATCAACAAATAATAAAAGAAACATACACACAATCCGATAAAATAGGATATATATTAATATTTGAGAACCACCTCATGTAGAGGATAACGAAAGAACTATTCCCCATATTCTATGATAGGCCCAAAACTAGTATGATATGTACGATTCTCCTATTATATGTGGTGCATTATTTTATTCGTATACATCTGTAAGATAAAACCTTTTACCTATTTTATTAATTTTTTTGAAGTATGTATAATTATTATATTACATAGAAATAAAAATGGTAATTAATGTACATTAAATCACATTTTTATTCATTATGTGAGTTAATAAACTTTTTGTGGTACATTTCTATGTGTTTATTCACACACACTACATGTCACATCAAAGGAAACCCAATTTCTTTTATTTTATTTCTGTTACATACATGTATATAGATATCTATAATATTCATTACTTACTAGATGGATATTGGTAGAAGTTTCTATATTTTGAATATATGAGAAACTTTAATAGGAGGCCAAGTGTGATGGGTGAAATTTTCATTCATATTTTATTACATAGTTTTATAAATATTCTATAATGTTAATCATGAATTTTTTAGTGTGATTGTTTTTGGGATAGGTTTTCATTCCTATTCTACTCAAATAAAGATATATTTATTTATATTATGTTATTATTTAGTTAATATATATTCAAATGTTTATATTTCATGGTAACATATATTATACAGATGATCGATAATGATTTCTTGGAGGAGAATTACAACGATGAAATATTTTTGTCATATGTGGTGAATCATTCCCCCATATTGAACTCTGATTCATGGAACAAATTTTTAGTGAATGTGGGTGAGGGAATCCTCTATGAGTAGTTTCATCCATGAATAAGATCTATTAAAGTATTCAGATAAGGGTTATTAAAAATTGGGTTTGATAGATGTTTGGTTTATATAATATTTTATTATTAAAATATATGATATAGTAAAATTAAGAAAAGATATATAATCCAAAAAAATGTATAATAAATATCTTTTTAGAGGAATATCATGTTAGCATTAGATGTATGATAATTCAATTTTTACTAGTAGTTTAAGTAATAATTTCTATTTCCATTTTTGAGTATGACTTCGTGGACTTCGAGATGGGGATAAAGACATCATGGGGGCCAAATCCATCATTTTATCATGAAATATATCTTCATTTAGAACATTATGACATCCATAAAGTATTTATATTATGACACTTATATCTAAATATTCTCAGTTAAATATATTTTAACCAGTAAGGTAATAATTAATTTCATATGTAATATAATATTTCCCATTAAATTAATTAATTTCACTCATATATATGTTCATCATTATATTTATTTTATATTGATTGTTTTTTTACACACTAATAAATTTTTAAATAATAATCCAAACGATTACACTATCTACCTATAGTTTGGTAATGTGTAGTAGAATATTATATAACATGTATATCTATGAATAATACTATTTTTAATCATCATATATTGATATGAAATATGTGTTAATATAGGGTTATTATGGTAATAATTTGGTTATTTAAAAAAATATTGTTTATGGTTTTACAACCATATCGTCAAATGGGATGTGGATTTTAATGTAACAGTAATTAAAAAATTGTTATTTTTTGAAAATTCGAAATGTTAAGTTGTTTTAAATATGTTTTTTTAATATTTTGTTATTTTTTTGAAATTTTTAATATTTAAAAATGTATTTGTCATGTGATATAGAGAATAAAAATTTAATTTATATAAATAAAATTACCAAGGGAAATTATTTAAAAAAATAGATTTAGTAGAATGGAATAAATATAAAAACCACTACAAATTTTTTATAAGGGGGAGTATCAAAAGTATATATTTCATATAATATTAGTAATTAGAGGATGTTATAATTCTTATTGTAGCCTTTAGGTAATAGAATATAATATTATTTGAATTTTTTTATGTTATGGGAATCATGTATTAAATGTATTCTAGATTCATTTGGTTATAAATTAGTGTTTTTTTGTGAAATTATTATTTATAGGCAAATAATATTTTGGATGATAAATAAACTCAACATAATTAAGGTAAAAAGAGTTTTGGCATGTGTTTTTTTAAATTACTAATGAATTAAATAATTATTTTGTTCATTTTATGTGTGTTAAAATGTACATGTTTCTGATTTTTTATTTTTTATTAATTTTTCTGTTAGTTGTAGAGTTTTTTACGTCTTTTAATAAGAAAGTAATATGATGATTTTTTTCGTATATTTTCTTTTATTGAAGACATTATTTAAATTTTGAAATGATTATGTTTTATTCATTTACTTTTGGATTTATTTTGATGGAGGATAAATTGATAGAGATATGGATACCAAAGATGTAGAAAATTACATTAGATTCATATTTTATTTTTATTAACACATTGGGGAAAAATTAATTATGTATTGAAAACATTTTATATATGTTCCAAATCGAATTTAGTCACTCGATCATCTTATAAGAAAATTCTAGAAATCTAATTAAATTTTATAGATAACCCTAAGAATATATCTAAGGTAATATAATGTTTTATATGTGATATTGTCAATTCTTAAAAGAAATATACTCCTTAAAACAGATCACATTTGTATTCGGATACCTTGAAAACATAATGTCTTAATCATATTGGGTCAATATATTATCATAATTTAATGGTTACTAAAAATATAATGACTAATCTAATTATAGTTTATCCTAGATGGAGAACATGATATGTCATCACCATTAACACTAACTTGTAGAATCTAATAAATCAGTTTTGAACCAACCAATATAACCTAAACTTCTCACACATTTTATAAACATCATCACAAAGAATAGTTGACATGATCCCCAATTTAGATATAATTTAAACATATGGGGATATTAGGCCATGTTCACATGACAATGTGAACTACATTACATGTGGTGGCTACATCATTGTTAACAAGACTTGCATCCCATTCGGAGAATGTGTCTTCTATAAACACAATATCAAAATGTGATGAAATAACCTACAATACCACATCATAATCTTGAGTCACACAACATAAGACTACATTACCAATCAAATTTTATATCGAGTGTGAATTCATAATATATTCTCAATAGTATAAAATAATGGATCTAATTTTTTAAGACACTACATTTCAATATTAAATGTATCAAATGTGTTCATATGTGTTCATGTATCCCTAATCAACTAGAGAAAAACATTAAATGATTAAATTAGGATAAATGGGTGGATCATGAACATTGGGGTTTATTGATTAATGATTTTACATATGCGATACAATCACACCTTGTTGAGACAAATGGAATCCCAATAAACACTATTTAAAAATCTGTAAATGTAATAAGAATTTGGAAATACGAAAGTAGATAAATGTTAGAGAGAATCTACTCTATATGTAAAAGGAAGTGTAGCTTAATACGAAGGATATATACATTTTCCGCCACGTGGAATGATCTTCTACCAAGAATTTATATGTTAATGATCATGGAAAAATTCAGGATTTATACATTGAATCCCATATATAAATATAATGTAAATTTTCTGGGGGTAAAAAATTTTAGTTGGAGAGATAAATATCTCATGAATGGTTAATAAGGATATTAGAGATGAGATCAATAGTGGAAGCTACCTCAAAAATCACTATTTGTGGAAGTGATTCTTACTCATTCTATTACTATTATATATCAAGAACATGAGGTCTTATACCCATAGTGGGGTATTGGTGAGATTTATTTGTGAAATATTAATAATATATTAAATGAATCACACTATGTTTATTACTTTCTTATTCTATGAATACATTTCTAGGTCGACCATGTAGTTTCTGATCTTATGAGATTTAGTGATAAAATTCAAGTTGAAATACAACGTTATGCACATTAATTAGGTACTTAGATCATTGAAGGATAACTTTTTCATAAGAGGCTAAGAAACATGCTTTTCATAAACCTCAAAGAACAAAATTCTAATATTATAGTTACCATAGGGAACCATGTTTGGACATAAGATTGCACAACAAATCCGACTATTACCTAAATAACATAATTTGATTAATTGAGCCTGTATCCTAGAGAAACCTAATAAATTTTAGAATCAGAAATATGAAACAGAAAAAAAATCCAAAAACTCCTCACATCAATAATATTATTTATAAAAACATGTATTAATTTTGTTTTTATTCATTGATTTGTATTATTTTCTAGGTTCATATATTAACATGTTTTAGCTAGTAACATGATAAAATTCACTCCTCAAAAATATTAAATTTCTCACCATTTCAAAATATCACAATGAAGTTATCTGATTATCCTTGTGAATTTGACATAGGGTAATTTTATGTTAATTCCCTACCTCACCTTGTGCCCCTTTTGGGAGGCTACATAGAGGAACTACACATTTTTTAATCAATTATCTTTTCACCAACGTTTATGATTATAAATCCCTTTTTATTTAATGTTTACATTAAATATAGAAAATAAAAAATCTATCTAATTATTATACATAATTTTTAAATATTTACAATTTTATTGATTTTACACTATATCATTTTTATAAACATTCATTTATAGGTATATTAAATGATGTATTTTGAGTGAAGAGTTAAAATATATTATTTCTTAAATTGAACAAACGTCAACTAATGTAATGTTAGAACAACATATGATGTGGATCCGGATAACCATAAAAGGAGGTATCAGAATTGTACACAACCTCTATATATTGAAGAAATCTGTAGGGATGATCAAAGACAACTAAATCATTGAGATTTCAATGTGAATTTGTTTTTTTAAACCCATTATTTCATTATAGTGAGACAATTTTAATAGAACAATTAACTGAATGACTACCATCTGGATAACATGTTAGTTATAAATGGAATAACATTTAAATATTTTTGTCATTAATCATGGAATATCAATAAATATTCATTTAATTCCAACAAAACATAGTGGGTGAGGATGAGAGCATGATGATATTTATTCCTACCTAATTTAATTGGAAATATATGATATGAAAATTTCTTCTAGGGTTTAAATAATTAAATAATTTAGAGGAGATTTATTATTAATTAATAAATAGATTATAACTTATATTGATTTATATATATCTAATAAATAAACACATTACATTTATTTTGAACAATCAAGATGATTTCTTTGTGGCATGTGAATGATTAAAGGATTACTACACATAGTGTCTTTATCAGCATTTATTTTACTATATACTCATTCTATTTATGCATCGAAGACTTATTATATTTTAAAAATAATAGTCAATACAATAGAAAGATATTATTTTAGTGAAAATATAATATAATTAATTAATTATCTCTATAACATACATAATGATAATTCCATTTTATTAGAAATTATGTGGAGACATTTTTATGTCAATGGTGTTTTAGTGATGGGGTAAGTCAGTGGATATATTAGGGAAACAAAAAGTAAATTAAAAAATAATTTTTAAGAATCGAGTTGTAAGGAATTAAAAAAAATTAGTATTTTACGTTTTTCTATATTGTCATTCATGAAAGAACTCTGATATTCAATCCAATGAATTAGTATCTAATCAAGTGGATGAATATATATATATATAAGAATCAATGGGAGAGAAACCATGAAGAATGATCTATTCTCTGACTCTTCAAATCCAATATGGAATATTAATTGAAATTTTTCATGGAGAGATCAATGAAACATAATAAAAGAGATATATAATATGTTTAAAGGGAATACGTTCTTTCATACATGAGAATTAACATTTCAATGATATTATAGGGACCATGCCACTATATCATAATAATTAGATTCTAGTTAAGAGAATTTTTTTGAGGAACTCTCTGAGAATCTAAGATGAATGGTTTTTTGATTCACTGAAAATTATAATTCCAATGAATTCACAATCTTATATAAAGTAACCATTCCAATGCTTCCAATAATAAAATACATGTTGCGATTAATTTTAAACATCATTATATGAAATTTGATATTACCTAAAAAACTAATATTAATCCTTGATATTTTTGTGTGGAAATTTTAATAAGTGGGGGAATTATTTCTAATGGGAGAGATAATAAAAATTATATAAAACTAATGTTGAATTGTAAATGTGTACGAAATATATCATCCAAGAATAGAACATTGATAATAATAACTAAAAAGAATAATTTAAATATGAATTGGATGGAAAAAAATAATTGAATAAGATAAATACATAATGAGAGAGTGATTCATAGCCTTATTACCAATTTTATAAATTCTTATGAACCACATATTCCATTTAGTAAAAGATATTGGAATAAGGAGATTTAATCACTGCCTGGTCCAGGTCCCCTCGAAGATATAATAGATTATCCTCCAACCTATTTCACTAGAGCATTGAATTTCATATGCATCATGATCCATTGACGATCATGACATGGGTAATCAGAGACGTGGTATGGAGGCATATTGGGTCTTATCATTGTACTGAGGTCGTCTGATATCAAATTTTTTCACAAATCAATGTTGTATCCGATGATGTAATGTCATTATTCAATTGCATTTGGATCACATATGAGATGGAATCTCATTAGAAAATTGATTTTTTTTTGAGTCTTGGATGAATTACTACACGGAATTAGTCCCCTTTGGTCACATGGAGTCGATTTTTGAAATCTGTAGGGTGAGTGGATGTTCACAGGTGGTGGAGAGTAGCTACATCGGTGGCTGTGTTTCCAATGGGTGAGATCATACTTTACAAAACAGTAACAATGAATTCAGTTTGATAGGGAGAAGGTTTCAAAATAGAGATAATAGTGTACTTGAATAGAACACTATATGTGCCAATCTCATAGGATCTCCTGAGCAGAGAGTCCAGGTGGGAGACATTCTATGATCCGGTGTAGTGGTTGAAAAGAAAGTTTCTCCAGTTGGGGTGTAGGACATGAGACAAGAGGAATTCATAGAGGATCATGTGCGCATTTTTGGAATGAATGACATTTAGGTGTCTTTAAATCAGACTGTGAGTAATTTATATGATATATTAAATAGTGATCTTGTCTTTGTAAAGTAGTCTTTTCATGAAAATGCAGATGGTTTTTGTCGACTCCATTAGAATCATAGTTATGTGGAGCCTTTGGGCAGTGAATCATGTGAAGATAGAGATATGCAAGTTATTTTCAGGACATTCAATCTGTTAAAAGGATTCCAGATCGAGAAGGCACCCCATGAGGCTGAAGGACCACATTTGGTATATGATTTGTAGATTTCTCCCATAAATCAAGAGGATTTTGTTGAGTATGAAATGGATAATGTGTCATATCATAGCCATGAAACTACAGTAGGCTCAATATTAGGCCCTGATTGACCATTATAGGTAATCCTAGTTAACAGAAGGAGGGATATTTGATTCTTAAGAGGGTTTTCTAGAGTGTAACGATAATAGATGCAATGATATTTCATTTTTGAAGGTCAATAGTAAATAGGTAAATGTTTTGGATAATGATAATGACAATAGTGGAGTAGTCATACATTCTTATAGCAAAATTGTGTATGGTGTAAGGAACAAGATGTCTGAATGTGATGGTGTTGTGAATGATCCACAAAGGATAACACCCAGGAAATACAACTCTTACCTTCCAATGCTTCTGGCCACTAGGTCATCATCTAAGAGGGAAAGCTGGGTTAACCCTGTTTGTAGAATGTGTTGTGTGAAACCCTATGTGGAGAAATCATCGTTGTAGAAACTGAATCTTAGAAATAAGTACGTCAATCTATTGAAGCAATATGAATTGTCTTCAGAGTGGGAATCGACTACTAAAGAAAAAACACCGAATTATGGATGTGATGAAGTTTATGATTATTATGACATGTAGTTATCTCCTTCTGTTCATTTTCTGTCATTTAATAAATTTTCCTTGGTTTTTGCCTATAAATTCCCTTATCATGTTGAAATTAATACATTATGGGATTCAACATGATATTATTGAATACTAGTGATTATAATAAATTTTTATAATAACATGAAAAAATTAAATTTCATATCAAACTTTTAAATGATAATATCTCAAAAAATTGAATGAATATGAGTTTCCAACAATTCTACTCACTGAAGAGTGTTGTACTATTATTCATATAAAGATAAATAAAAATAAAAAATATCTCAAGATATTTATGTGTCCATATTATTTTTATTCATTATTGAAATTTAACATGACTAGTACATTTTGAAGAACATGTTATCATGATCCCATTAGAAAATAATGAAGAATGATGAATTGTAGATTTTGTTCAAAAAATTTCATTGAAAATTTCACGATACATCCTTTATATATTAATCAGTATTGATTGAAGATTTACATGTTTGAATTTTAATAATTGTCACACTATAATGTTTCTATTTAGTATATATATAGAGTGACAACATGTTTTAATTAAATTATGATGAACATTCATGGCCATTTTATGTGCATTTATCGATTAACCCCAAGTTAAACCCTCTTTTCATGTAGAAGTGTGCATGGAAATTGGGGTTTTATTTCATGGTATGAAAATTATATATGGAATAGATGTTTTATTTATAATGGATATAATTGATCAAGAAATAATAATTGAATTTATATTTTAAACTGTTGGGGAATCAGCTAAACTAGATGAATTCACATATTGTAAAGTAGATCTGTGCACAATATTTTAGTAATGTAATATTAAATATAAAGGTATCTATAAAAAGAACTAAGATGAATGTTTTATATAATAATTATACCATGAAAAATATTTATCCATCAATTTGTAAAACCCCACATAGTTTACTATCAAATTTATTTTCTACCAAGATGAATTATATATATCTTCGGGTAATGATAACACTACCTATTATTTTATCACATGAATTAGAATATAAAAAAGGAAAAATATATTACTTATTTGTTGAAATGAAATAAAAAATTATTTCCTAGTCAATATCATAAATTATATGGATGATTCCAACCATCTTTATGAATAAATTTCTCATTTAGGTTTAGGATTCACTAACATTTGAATGTTAATGAAGACATTATCCAATTATAAAATAAATGTTATAGATAGAAATAATATATTCTATTGATTCTAAATTTTTTTATCCAGTGTTTTATTGATAACAGGTGAGTCATATTCTTATGGTACCAAAAAATGGTTTAAATTAAATCATAAATATAAATGGAATGTGTAAATTTTACAAGGGAAATATTAGGCTTAGGAATTTTTATAAAGTATCGTAAATTGTATAAGGGAAGAAGGATGGAATATTTATGTCAATAATTCAAGAATTCCATTAATGGATATATTTGAATGAAGTGATTATATGTTATATTTATTCATAAATGATTATGACTGTTAAAGATTGTATGTTATGAATATGATTATTTTATTTTAAAATCATTAATAGATATTAAGTTAAAAACATATATTGAGGATGATTATAATGACATAACGACTTATAATGAAGAAATAAGTTATTCTATACTAGAGGAATGTATTTATCTTTTGAGATTATAATTTAAATTCATATTTAACTATTGTTTTAAAAATAGTTATTCATGAAATATTAAGTGTTTAATTAAATTATATGGACATGTATGACATGTATATTTTATTAGAATATGAAGAAAAAAACAAAATAGAAGTTAGTAACCAAAATCTTGACCTGAGTTGATTATTATAAATTAAAATTCCTCTTTATTTTCATAAGTATCATTAAGTTATCTATAATGTTTACTTAATTTAAATATATGCAATTTTTCTGGTATTCATCATTACTAAAAAACTATTATAGATGTATCTTTGGTTCTTGGAGTGTTTAAATATAATTATATAAATAACAATACAATGTTAGCTAGTTTTTATACTATTAAGAGGCATTTTAGAACACCTAACAATTTTTACCCGTTCTAGAAAGGATGAGGAGATTCCCAATTTAGTTTCATTCTTATTTAGAATTGAACTATTACATTGTAATGTACAATGGATTAGAGTACTTGTATAGAAATAATTATCACGAGAACATAGTTTCAATGAGATCCATTATAATGCAAAATGTGGTGATAACATGTTGTGGGTAATACGATGGATAATTCCTAAATTCATTTCCAAAATGAGATGATACTAATGTATCGAAGATAGAGATGTGTTATCCATGACACAAATTTGAGGAATCAATATTTTAATGTCATTGATATTTTGGAAGATATAATATGCCATATCTATTTTATATAAAAAAGAATATTTTCTAGAGCATACCAAAATGTTTCTCTAATTATGTGAAGGGATTTTATTTTTTTAATTTCAAAGTATTTATTTGTATAGAGTTAATAAGTTACTAAACCAAGGAGAAATGTTCATTCCACAAATGGGTTGTAGAAAATGTATACCATGCCATAAAAAATGATTTCAACTTGGAGGGTCATTTTTGTTGTGTGGCTACCAATTTATTTATCAAGCATATTGAAATCATCCTCTTGAATATGAAATCTACACCACCTCCTAATTATCTATTGAAATATAGATATCCCAAAAATGAAATCAATTTCATAGATACAAACATCGTTTCATGATATATGGATTCTATATAAGAAAAAATATAATTTTCTTTTTATTATCCAATAGATGGTTAATATTATGTTAAATAAAATAAACTATAATATTAAGATTTACTAGAGGATATTTAATTGTGGTTGATCAAGTATAAATAATTGGATAACAAGATATTAGATATTTACATGAGAGTTGAAAATTTAATTATGAAAATAAAAAATTATGCGATATATGATAATCTAATAGGTATAATTATGTGATTAATTGGATATGAAATAAATAGGAATAAATTTTTAAAGGAGAATTGTGTTTTATAATAAGTCAACATTGGGGATAAAATCATTACAATAGATAATTATATTTATTAATAAATATTGTATTGGTTTTTTATTTATTTCATTAATGATTATATTTAAATGAAATTTCAGTTGTTGTATTTAATATTATATGTATGTTTTGATAATGATAAACTAATCTACATTCAATTCATGTATTGGTTATTAATAATTATTTAATATGAATTATTATCATTATTATTTCTACTATGTACAATTTTAATGATGATTAATTATTTGACTCTAATCACATGGATTTGATCATCTCATCTAGTGGTATTATGAACAGTATTTGGAAATCATTAAAGCAACATCACATTGTAAATTATGACGAAATCTACAAAATTTGAACATGAATTGTACTTTCTGTATACAAATAAAAATTAAACTTATATGTCTATAAAATAATATCTATAGGTATATAGTGTGTGGAAAATAATTAGATTTGTATACACTTTGTGAGAAGTGATCTTAACAAAAACACCAAATAAGAAATGATCATTTATAAGTAGTGAGGTTATACCTAATCTTGTAAATTTAATGATCCTTGGTGAAGAGTGTCCTCACCTAAGTATTTTTAATATAAAAATAGGAAGAAGATTTAGTACACTAGGTCAATGATTAATGTATTTTCATTTAATGTATCCCAATTTAGGTGAACCAAGTAAAATTACTATGTACCATCAAATTTCATTTCTACATTAGTATTTTTTATTTTAACATGTTGAGTAAGAAGATATGAGGATGTTATGATAGTTATCCTTCTAATAGATGAAATATATCAAAGGGAACGTGTAAAGGGTAAAATGTTTAAATGTAAAAAAGCTGATATTCACCCCTTTCCCCACTATGGGATCTAATGGTAACAAAAAGTAGTATAAATTCTAATAGTTTCTATTTAGGAGTCAAACTAAATTTTTTTATTCAATATGTGTTTGTATCAAAGCTAAAGAAATAATTTTTTTTAATTTAAAATATTGACGAGCCGTTATTTGTTCATAAGGAATCCAACTTATCAAACTAATAATGACCATGAGAGGTTTTTTATCTTGACTCAATGTTTGAAGGATATCATAAAGAATCAGATACTAAGTAAAAAATTACAATATTATAGGTTTATTGAAAGAACAAAATAAATAAGATGAAATAATAGAGGATGAACATACCTTCATTGGAACTGTTTTGATGATTAGAATGAAATTCATATAGAGTTTAAAATTTTATATTTTGGAAGACAAATATTGGAGAACAAGTCCATTGAAATTGAATTTTATTGGTATTTTTTTAGGAATGAGATGAGGGAATTTTTTGTTTTGTGGAATAAACTATTATCTTCAAGATGAATAAGTATAAGGATCCCATAGAAGATTATTGGTTTAAATGTAAATATTTTGGAGGCCTTTGTTTAAAATATAGGTTACATGTGTATAATTATAATTCCAATAATGATATGGGGTTAAATGTTTCAATAAATGGTATATATGGTTATTTTTATAAAAATATTAAATCTAATAAAATACAACAAAAAAAGTTGATCATTGTATAACAGTACTCGCCTAGTATCTCAATCGAAACTAATTTCAATGAATAATTTTACTTAATAATTGAATAGTTTATAATAAAAGATAGTAGGATAAATATTGTATCTATACTCTTAATGAGAAATTGAAATCTAATGGTGGTACATTAAAATTATGAATTATTCTCATGAAATATCTGTTATATGTAATAGGAAGAAGTATTAATGAACTTCAAAGATATTTAGTATCCATATAAAAAGAAATTGAGAAATTATTTAAACTAATTAGAATGGATTATGAAGAATAAGTAAATCATTTTCAGAAAAAATAGATATACGCAACATAATGTTTTTAGGAATAAAAGATAAATTTAAATATTATTATGACAAAATTCTAAAATATATGTACATCTAGAGTTGATCTATTGATTCATAAAGAGGGTATGATGAATTTTGTTAATAATAAAGATAAATTGAATTGGAAAAAGTGGGATTTCGATTTTTAGATCATTTTCCAAAAAAACATGAATCCTAAAAAGCACTAATATTATAAAATAATGGAAGTGATTAAATTAATAAAATTGATTCAAATATTTATGAATGAAAAATAAGTGCATCTATTATGTGATTCATGTTAATAAATTAAATTGATTTGAAGGTAGAATTGAGATTATTTAATATATTAAATGAAGTTGAATATCAGAGATTTCAAAAACATATAAAATATGTTATAGTTCTTACCTATCTAATTGATTTATATCTAGAAGTGCTGGAAGTGGTTTTAATTATAGGGAAAAATCAATGGATTTTTTTTCTGAATAATAAATTCACAGTGAACATGTAGTGGTATGTATAATTTTTTTTGTAAAAAATTAATATTTAATTAGTGATTAAAAATTGTTGTTGAGGTTTTGAATCCAATTAAAAAGATAAATAGATGTGATTGTCACAATAAGCGATTTTAGGAATGTCTTATAAAATTTTAAATAGCATGGCTTTGTATATGAGAAAAATTTAATGATTTTCAAATAACTGAACCATTTATATTATCATTAAAAGTGAAAATTATGTTAAAAATAAATTTATATTATAAAAAAATTTATTTATGATTCAATAATGATTTTAAATGAAATGGATAGTTACATAAAAATATGTGATGGATTATTCCTAGTGACTATCGTGAATGTACATGAAGTAATAGTAGTGAGACCCAATGAATCATGGGTTAGTATAATTTATTGGAAATATGATTTCATTTAATTAATACCAAATTAAAATAATCTCTTTTTGAGAAGATAATAATAATAAAGAATCAAACCTAATTATTACAAGAAAATCATGGTTTCACAAAGGCAAATGCAATAGACATGAAAATATCAATTGCATTATAAATGGGTGTATTCTAATAAATAATAATGAAGCATGTAAATGATTAATCATTGAAAATACTAAAAAATTATATATTTTTAAATAAAATGGATAAGTTATGTCTGAAATAAAATATTCATGAGGAATATTATATCAATTGTATCATTTAATGAATCACTACTAAATAAGGCAACAATGGGGATTGATATAGAATATATTGTGTGTACAGTGAACAAATCATCAATGTGGGATTTTTTAATCTAAAAAAATGGAGACATAGTTGAATATATTTGATGATTTTAATATATTTTCCATAAAGATGTTATTATATGTGTTGACATACAATTATATATGACATATTGGATGAAGATACAAATAAAGGGTCATATTTTCATTCTAACTGCAATATACTTTTAGATTAATTTATAAGAAATCCCAACTCTATGAAATTAATTTATATATATTATAATTAAATTTTTAACAACTAGGCCCTATATTCAACCCAGATTCCCTGTAGATATGTGTGATCCCTTCCCAGAACCCATCCTTATACCAGAATGGGTCATTAGACTAACAAATTTACCCCAATGAGAACATATCTTATTTATATCATTATTTTTCCTAAATGGAACACACCCTATAAAATATCATAGGAGGTCACCAATGATGAAATCTACTTCAGTAAAATCATCATTAATGATTGAGTTATAATTACATTGGATTTTGAAAATAAATCATTAACTTATTCACATGGGTAAAAAAAATTAGCCTTTTGAAACATAAAAAATTGTTGGTTATAAATCCATCCCATTAAGATAACAATATTATAGTTTTTTTCCCTAAAACTTTACCAAGGGAGTTCCACCACACTTTAGGTTGTGTTCCTCTGTAGATATCAATTTAAAAACATAGTCTCAAATGCACCCTAGTTACCCTCTAAACCCATGAATTCCCATGCCTATGGCCCACCCACATTACAGAATGGGCCATCCTATAAATTAATATCTCTTTAAGGAAACACATGTTATTTAAATTGTTTTTTCCCTCACTTTCACACACCTTGGAAAATATCCCATGATTTCACCCATCCTGATCACTAATCTCAGAAAAACCTCTTTAGAAGTGGTGTTATAGTTATGTAGTATCATGAAAATAAATGATAAACTACTTGAAATGTGTGGTAAAATACAAAATTTCAAAAATTTAACATTTTCAGTTGTTAGATTCTCCAACAACATTTTCCATATCATTGAGTCTGAGCCTGAATTCCACATAACCTTCTGAATGCTAGCCTATAAAGAAGAGGCTAATTACTACAACTAGTGTATGCATTCATCAGTGGGGTGTCTATAACCATATTCTTAATTCATATTATCAATAACAATTAATAATAATTTAGACTACCATAGAAACCATTAAAAAATTAATCAATAGAATGCAAGTTAAAAAATTAGAATAATCTTCCAATGTGGGAACATTATCATCTATAAAAATATATAGATAAATAAATAATTATAAAAGGGTCTTCAAGTGTCCGTCACTATTTTCTACCAGTTCCATGATCCTCGTGTAACCCTTATATCATAGGTCCCTTTCTCTTTATAGTATCTGAATTAATTAAATCTATATGAAATAAGAAATTATCGAGATAAGGTTATGAGTAAAAGACTCATTCTAACAACACCAACGCATCCTTAATATGGTTTTATATATTATAATAAGTGAATGAAATTATATTAATATATTTTTATCATAATAATAACAATACCACATATAAAAGTGTGAATGTTCACTAACCAAGTATCCATAAACCCCCAATTTTACCTACATCATCTCCATGTGAGTAGTATAATACTCGAATTTTACAAATGATCAAGCACAAGAATCTATTATGGTAAATACCCATCCTGTAAGAGGGATCATGCTGCAACTACACCATTCATGCCTATATAGGCCTGGAGAAGGTGACCTGCTCTGAAGGTATAACAAACATAGGGAGGCCTTTTCTTATGTATCTTTCCACACACACACACACAACTAACTCAATGTAAATGAGAAGAGGGAATGGAAAACAAGATAGAACAATTATATATATATAAACCAAAAATATGCATCAACCTCTTAACCTTACAAGTATAGAAAAGTTAACTAAAAAAGATAGGTGAAAAATACACACACAACCTGAAATGTTACACAACCTGTCAAAAGTGGTAAAGTATTACAGTTGAGAGAGCCCAGCTCGTAGATTCCATGCAATGACCATCCCATGTTGTCCCAGAACTATTAATCCCAATACACCGTTGAAATCACAAAAACCCTATGTGTTATCTATAAGGGTACCCATAGTTTGGGAATAGCCCATGCAGGGGTGAGTAAAAAAATAATTTGTATGATTCCCCGAATGCTCAAGGTAGTAGTAAGTGAGTTACAGAAGAGGGAATACATATATAGAATAATGTAACATATGAGTGAAAATCAACCCAAAAATGATATTATATAAAATAGTCCAAACACGATAAGCTATAAATGGTGAGAAGACGACCTTCTTGTTGAGTATCTATTACCTATAGTAGGATATTATACACTTCCAACCACAATAATCGAGACGTTGAATAAACATTCATACCCCACACATATTATCCTCTACTGGAAGGAGATTACACAAAACCAAAGTACTAGGTGATGAAGATATGATATATATATATATATATATATATGCTTAACCAAATGAACTCAAATTATAGAATAAGTGGATCTTTATATCACAAGCTCAACCTAGGAAAAGATTCTCCCACATTCCAAGTTGTAACCACCATATAAGTCCATGATCTCTAACGTCTTCCCAAAACTGAAAGTCAAAGGTCTTCAATCACTACACCATGATACCTTAACTTTTGTGTGGGTATATATCACCTGAATGGTTTTTTTTGTAGGATCGAAATATAATATGAGATGCTCAATATACAAGAGGGGGGGTGAATTTTATACGTTAAAAATTCCTTTGGAACCTTTAAAGTTAGTTATGAATAACTAATGTTTCCTTAAGAAAAGGAAAGGACTAAGTTTAACAAAGTTAAACTAAGTAAATTCACATCACCTCTAACACCGAACTAAACTTGGAAAGTGATTCCAAAAGTAGGTTCCAGAAATATGGTTCCGGAATTTGAAACTTAACAAAAGTTACAATATGAGATTCTACCTTAAAGCGTATAGAATCTAAATGAATCAGAGTAAGTAAGTAAGTATAAGAAAGTTATACTTTCCTTAAGATACAAATTACAGCGGAATAAAAACAAGTAGTAAAACTACTAGTAACAAGATTTAAGTCTTTTAACCCAAAGAGAAGGGTATCCAACAACCTTGGATAAAGGTCCCTTGATTTATACTTTCAAGCATTTCTGTCTTACCCACACCAGGGTAAGCCCTCGATACGAATATCAGAATCTCTGTCTTGCTATCCCCACAAGCCCTCAACTTCAAGGTAGTTGGCAACCTCTGTCTTCCTCAGCAAGGAAGCCCTCGATCTTTAAGGTAGTCGGCACCTCTGTCTTCCTATCCCCGGAAGCCCTCGAATGTAATCACCAACATTCGGAGTCGCACAAAGCTTTGAGAGTTTAATAAGAGCCTCTCTCTCTAGAAATCACTTCAACATCATGTAAGAAAAAACTCAGTCGTTTTTCCAACAGCACCGAGTTCTTTCAAATGAGCTCCTATTTATAGGTAAGGTCGGCTCCTTCTCCAACGGTCATATTTTCCTTAAAGTTCGGAGGGACCTGTACACGTGTCACTTAGACAACGGTTAGTTTATAACAAAATGGATGACACCGTTTTATAACAAAACAAGTGTAACATAATGTACGACATCGTTTAAACTCTAACATAAAGGTTCGGAATGAAACTTCGGAGTGAAGGTTCGGAGTGAATAAATTCAGAGTGTATAAAACAATGATAATCATCTTTCGTTTAATAGGTGAATTCGGAATGAGAATTCGGAATAGGAATTCGTCATCAGAAATCGTAATGAGAATTTGGAATGGGATTTCTTCATAAGAATTCGTAATGAGAATTCTTCTTCAGAATTCGTAATGAGAATTCGGAATGGGATTTCTTCATTAGAATTCGTAATGAGAATTCTTCATCAGAATTCATAATGAGAATTCGGAATGGGATTTCTTCATTAGAATTCGTAATGATAATTCTTCTTCAAAATTCATAATGAGAATTCGGAATGGGATTTCTTCATTAGAATTCGTAATGAATCTGGAATAGAACTTAGTCAAAAATCATATCCGGAATTCGGAATGAAACTTCCTTATAGTTCTTATCCAGAATCCGAATCCTAAAACAGAATGCTTTAAATCAAAGTTTCAACGATTCCGAGAAAATGAATCCGAATCTCATACTTAAGAAAAATATGGATGGAAAAATGATCAGGATAATTTTTCTTATAAAATCGATTTTCCTTAAGAAAGCAATTTTCCTTAAAGATAAGGTGTTTGTGATTTTCAAAACAAGAAGGAATGGAAAAGTCATAAGGAAAACCTTATTGACTCAACAATCTCCCCCTTTTTGGAAAGCACAAACATCCTTACGAAAAATCTATTCTAATAAGAAAGAAACATATTAAATTTATCTCCCTTGGTTTAAGGATATAGATGAATACGACTAACTCCCCCTTAGGCTTTGAAACTCTAAGGATCGTATTCATATTTCCGGAGTGATGTTTCATAAGAAGGTCTTCTTTAAGAAAAACTCCCCCTTAAACAAACTCTTATTAGAGTTCTTTTTCTTTGGGTATTTTTCCTTTCTCCCCCTTTGATAAACTCTTATTAGAGTTCCTCTTTTTCTTAAGGATCTTTTCCTTCTCCCCCTTTGTGATTTTCAAAAAGAATTTAAGGGAATGGAAAAACTTACCAAAGTACCTGAGATATTAGTAATAACAACAAACGAAACAAGAAGCACAATTTTCATTAAAATTTGTAATCTCAGCAACAACAAAAAAAATAAAACAAAAAGATCGGATTGGTTTATTTCGAATCTTTCTCCTTCGACATGAGCCCCTTAAGAATCGTCTTGATCTTCTTCAAGTTTTTGTGATCTTCTTCGGCTTGCTTCTCTAAGGCAATTATTCTTTCGCATTGGGCTTCAATTATTTATTCCTGAGCCTTCAACTTTTCTTCCTGAGCTTTCATTTTCTCTTCCTGAACCTTCATCCTCTGTTCAAAATCTATCCGATGATCCCTTTCAAATTTCCAATTTTGAGAAATGGAATTGAGCTTCCCATTCAGATCTCTCACTTCCTGAATCCGAAAGTTCTTTTCCTCTGTCAACTTCTCTTCAAAGGATGTAGTCATCTCATTAAACTTCTTGTCCTCGGTTTCAAAAGCATCCTTAACATTATCTTGAAACTCATCGAAAAGCCTCATCTCTTCCACAGTCTTCTTAGACCAGCTTGTCATCCTCTTGCAAGATCTTTTATGGGCTTCGTAACCAATAAAGAAATTTTTGAACTGTGCCTCAATCTCAACGCACTTATCCATAACCATGGATACGGAGTCTGTTTTCAGATTCAACGCATGTTGGAGCATCTGGCATCGTGAATCAATGCTAGAGAAGGTCGGAATAGTTCCCACCAACTTCTTCAAAGACTGGACAACAAAATCATGCCCCAACGAAGATGACTTCGAATCTGAAATCTTGCTCGGAGAGTTTTCTTCCTCAATAAGCTCCAACTTCCTCTTAGAAGAACTATCAGCTTACTTCCTCTTTCTTATTTCTGAGATCAGAGTCTCGGTAAGAATTTTCTTTCCCTTACCTTTTTCCGGGATTGAAACCTGTTCCGGAGATCTCTTCTCACTATCAGAGACTTGAACAATATTATCTTCCTCATCAGCAACTTCTATATTTTCCTTCTGAGCAGCATCAAGTAAAAGATGTTCTTCTTCTCTCAGATAAGAAACTTCTTCTTCACCTTTCTCTTCATCCATTGTCGGAGTAACAAGCTTCGAAGATTGAGCTTCAGATGTTCAGAGCGATACGTGTTCCGAGGGAGTTCCCTTGTACTCATCTACTGGTTTAACACATCTCCTGTCTCACCACATCCTTCAGCAGCTTCTTCAACTTGTTCCACTTGCTCAACTTCTTCTGTATTAGTAGCAACAGCTTGTTCCGGAGCAACGAGACTTCTTCCTAGAGTCTCAGGTAGAGATTCCAAGGAGAAAGATCTCGGAACTGGAATTGTTGCTGAAACCACTTCGTTGAACTTCAACAACGCTTGGACTGCCTCAACTTCTGACATTTTCTTCTTAAGCTTCTTATCCTTTGCTTGCTTATTTATCTGCTCTCCACTTTGCAACAACCTCATCAGTATAGGTTTTCTTCTTCTTAGGCTTTGGAGGTGCGGAATGGACTTTCTTAGACTTAGGATCTTCTGCTTCTACTTCCACTTGCTTCAGCTTTCTCTTCCTTACCGGCTTAGAGGATTCCTGATCAGCCGTTTTCGGAGCCACTTTTTCTTGAGCAGGTAGATGAATAAACATTCCAGTATTCTTGTCAAAGACTACATCCATTCTTTTCAGAGTATCATCACTTACCAACAAGATCTTACACACCCATGGTTTAGAACTACAAGATACCTTGAAGGATTGAAGGCACCGAACTATTAACTTCGACAAAATCACTGGGTACATCACGATTTGTGCTCTGAGATTTCCCTTCTTAAGATTCTCAATGGTTATGAGAATATGTTTCATGAGGTTAAAATTCCTTAGATTTATCAGGAAATCTAAGATATAGATTTCACTTTTCTTCAAGCTGTCCTTATCACCTTTTCTCGGTACGATAAATCCTTGCACCCATAACTCCAGAATCCGGAAATTTGTAGATAGGCTTGCAATCTTCGGAGCCTTATCATCAGCTAGTCCGAGTGTATCTAAGGATTTCTCTTTGTTGAAGCTTCCCTTGGAATCCGGCAATACATGAGAAATAAACTCAGCTTCACCTTCATAAGATAACCCTACCAAGCTTGTAGCCTTGGTGTAAGAAAGCTTATATGTCTTGCCATATGATTTGAAAGAAAACTTCTCTCTGTCATCTTCTTTAAATAAAGAAACTGATTCATAAAATTCGACAAGTAAATCAGAATAAACTTCATCTTGATTCCCGGTTTTAGATACCGCAACATCCTCCGAGCCATTCAACATGATGTTCTTTGAGATAAGGGAATCATAATTGTTGAAGAAATCCGGATGGAGTAACCTTTCCCTGTATACTAACCACTGAGAAATAGGCTTGGTTGAAGACATTTCTTGAGAAGCTAACTCTGCAGACATTCGGATCTGAAATTCTCTGAGAAGTTCGGAATTGAGAAGACTGAAGTTCGGAATGGCCTTAAATCAGAGAGTCGGAGCTTCAGCACGCGAAATCATGAAACCGATGTGGGACGAGAAATTATGGTCCCCTTTATATAGCCAACGGGATGACGGTTCACATTCCATAGTTGATCTAACGGTTGGAATGAGCTGCGATCAGATCTGACGGTTGAAAGCTTGAATCCGATCTTTTTGAGGTTTTATTAAAACAATGAATTAAGAAAACTATAATCCGAAAACATAATATAAGAAACTGCCAGCAAGTAAAATATGATTACGAAAACTTCAGTAAGGAAATCATACCTTTCGGATTAGCTTAGGAAAGTTATTCGTAATGGATAATATAAAGATGATTACGAAAAAACTCAATACGAAAAACTAAATATGAAAAACTCAATACGAAAAAAAGTCAATACGAAAAAGTAAATATGAAATAGTAAATAAAAAAAACATGGTACGAAAATCTGGATATGAAAGTACCAGTACGAAAGTTGTCCATTCCGGAAATTTTCAATACGAATACTTTCATTCCAGAAGTATTTTGTACAAAAATATCAATTCTGGAAAATGGTAGTTCCGGAAGATCCATTCCGAAAATATTCGTTCCGAAAAGTTTAAAAACAAATTTTGAAAAAACATTGTTAAACAAACAATTATATGTACTCCCCCTATGAAAAGGAGTTTATTACTGTAAGGATATTTTTTCAACAGAAAGTTAATTAAGAAAGATTACCTTACGTTTATCATTCCTAACTTCTGTTTCATATATTCAAATCTATCTGAAGGTAAATATTTTGTGAAAGTAACAGCAAGTTGATCTTGCGTTCCGATAAACTGAAGAATAATATCTCCTTTAAGTGTGTGATCCCTAAGAAAGTGATGCCTAATATCTATGTGTTTTGCACGAGAGTGATGTGCAGGGTTTTTACATAGGGAAATGGCACTTGTGTTATCACACAAAATTTGAGTTTTGGTAAAACTCAAGCCATAGTCTGTGACTGTGTGTTGCATCCACAACACTTGTGCACAACAACTTCCAGCTACTACATATTCAGCTTCAGCAGTGGAGAGTGCAACAGAATGTTGCTTCTTGCATGACCAAGAAACTAATGAATCTCCTAAGAAATGACAAGTTCTGGATGTACTCTTCCTATCCATTCTACATCCACCAAAGTCAGCATCAGAAAATCTTTTTAAAACAAAATCATTTCTAGAAGTATAAAATAATCCTAAATCCATGGTTCCCTTAAGGTAGCGAAAAATTCTTTTTACTGCCTTTAAGTGAGATTCCTTAGGATTGGATTGATATCTTGCACATAAGCATACTGAAAACATTAAGTCTGGTCGACTAGCTGTTAAGTAAAGTAGACTTCCAATCATACCTCTAAAAGATGTTTGATCTACTGGTTTCCCACCTTCATCAAGATCTAAAGAGTTTGAGGTACCAATGGGAGTACTTATACTCTTAGTGTTGTCATACCCATACTTTTTCAGAAGATCTTTAATATACTTATGTTGAGATATGTAGGTTCCTTCTGGTTTTTGTGAAATTTGAAAACCAAGGAAAAATGTTAACTCACCCATCATACTCATTTCAAACTCAGATTTCATTAGACATTCAAAAGAGTCAGTCAAAGATTGCTGAGTTGAACCAAATATAATGTCATCAACATAAATTTGAACAATCAAAACATTTTTCTTATCTTTCTTTATAAAAAGGGTTGGATCTGCATTTCCCTTAACATAGTTATTTTGAAGCAAAAATCCAGTGAGTCTATCATACCATGCTCGTGGGGCTTGTTTAAGGCCATACAAAGATTTGGTAAGTCTAAAAACATGATCTGGATGTTTTGTATCTTCCAAGCCAGGAGGTTGTTCAACAAAAACTTCCTCTTGAACATAACCGTTCAGAAAAGCACATTTCACATCCATTTGAAATAGTTTGAAATTAAAGAATGCTGCAAAGGCAAGTAGAATATGGATAGATTCAAGTCTAGCTACTGGGGCATAGGTTTCTTCATAGTCTATTCCTTCTTGCTGATTATAGCCTTTCGCAACAAGTCTAGCATTATTTCTAACAATGACTCCATTTTCATCACATTTATTTCTGAAAACCCATTTTACTCCAATAAAAGAAGTTTCCTTAGGTTTCTCAACCAAGGTCCAGACTTTATTCCTTTCGAATTCATTTAGTTCATCTTGCATTGCTTTGATCCAATCATTATCACCTAAAGCTTCATCAGTGCTTTTAGGTTCTAATTGGGAAAGAAATGCTAGATGTTCTACTTCATTTCTTAAGGAACTTCTAGTCCTTACAGGTTGATTTACATCACCAATGATACTATCACTGTGATGATTCTTAAGAAACACCTGATTTGGGTTTTGTAAAATCTGTTCATCAACATAGGGTAGAAAGTCTTCTGGGGTAAATGTTTCAGAAGTATCTTCTAGAACAATTTCCTTATCATAAGGTTCTTCTATCAAAGGTTGAAAATTAGTTTTTGAAAACACATCTGAAGATGTAAGTTGGGATGGTTTAAAAACAAAAGGATCTGACTCATCAAATTTTACATGTACTGTTTCCTCAACAGTACAAGTATTTTTATTAAAAACTCTATAAGCCTTAGAGGTTGTGGAATAACCTAAGAAAATTCCTTCATCAGACATTGGTGCGAATTTATGTAAGTTATCTTTAGTATTCAAAATGAATACTTTGCAACCAAAAACCTTGAAGTAGGAATGTCTTGGTTTTCTACCATTCCATAACTCATAAGGAGTTTTATTATGAAAAGGTCTAATCAAAACTCGATTTATAGTATAACAAGCAGTACTTACAGCTTCAGCCCAGAAATGTCTAGCAATAGAATATTCACTCAACATGGTTCTAGTTATTTCATGAAGAATTCTATTTCTTCTTTCAACTACACCATTCTGTTGAGGAGTTCTAGGTGCTGAAAAATTGTGAGTAATACCTTTCTTAATACAAAAAGTTTCAAAATCAGAATTTTGAAATTCTCCTCCATGATCACTATGAATAGTTTTCAATGGAAGGTTTTTCTCATTTTTAACTTGAGCTCTAAAACTTTTGAAATAAGAAAAAGCTTCAGATTTCCTTGCTAGAAAATAGACCCAAGTAAATCTAGTGTAATCATCAACTAGAACAAACACATAGTATTTGCCTCCAATGCTTCCAGTTTGTGTTCGACCAAAAAGATCCATGTGCACTAACTGTAATGCATCGGTTGTTGAGACTTCACCGATTGACTTAAAACTAGATTTATTTTGCTTGCCATATTGACAAGGATCACAAACTTTAGAAGAATCAAATCTAAGCTCCGGTAGATCCTAAACTAGTTTCTTCTTAGAGAGTTTACATAGGTTTCTAAGATTACAGTGTCCTAATCTTCTATGCCATAACCAAGAATGATCTTCCATTGCACTTAGGCAAGGTAAAACTTGGCTTCTTAGGTCTTCTATGTTTAAGGTGTAATCATTCTCTTTCCTGTTGGCTGAGAGAATAAATTCTTCCTTGGAATTGTGAACTAAGCATTGATCATTCCTAAAATTCACAAGGTAACCTTCATCACATAACTGACTTATGCTAATGAGGTTGTGCTTAAGACCTTTAACAAAAAGAACATTTGAAATCAAGGTTTTACCTAAAAGAACTATATTACCAATACCAACAATCTATCCCTTAGCATTGTCTCCGAAAGTTACCTTTCCTCCTTTCGTTTTGATAATCTTTTCAAAAAAGATTTTGTTACCAGTCATGTGTCGGGAACATCCACTATCCATGTACCATGTATTGTTGCTGGTACTTTCTTTAATTTCCTAAAATCATGAAGAAAATTAGATTTTCGGAATCCAAACTTGTTTGGATCCGAGATTTCTAGACAATAAAATTTTTGGAACCCACATCTTTTTAGAAAAGTAAGCTTTGTGAAATCCTAGAGATTGGGTTTTGTTTAAGGAACAACATTTTGCCCAGTGACCACCACATTGACACTTGGTACAAAATGGGGCACTTTGAGGAACAAAATAATTGTTACTGAAAATAGGTTTTTCATGGGTATAACCAAATCCGGATTTATTTCTTAAAGGTCGTATTTGAGAATACATCTTATCAAAATTTTCATTACCATGGGTAAAATTTGATAAACACTTCTTTAAGGAAAAAATTTCGGACATGAGTTTTACAACCAAGTTTTTATCCTCAAAATCATTAATTTTGGAACTAGAGTTAGGCTCGAAAACATTTTTCTTAGAAATTACTTTTTCTAATTCTTTAGAAAGTTTATTCTTCTCAGAACTTACTTCCTCAAGATTTTTTGAAATATTTTCAAAATCAGCATTTTTCTTATCAAGATCTTTAGAAAGATCTGATATCTCTTTAGTAAGAATAGAATTCCTAGAATTTTCCTTATCAAGTTTCTTGTTGAGTTTGGAATTCTCAATTTCAAGAACTTCAGCAAATCTAGAGACTTCTTCATAAGTAGGTAAAGTATTTTCCTCATCAGAAGATGATTCTTCATCAGAAGAGTTATAATACTTACTATCATTAGAATTTAAAGAAACATTGGTCAAAGATTCATCATTTCGTACCTTAGCCATATGACAATGATTATCAATAGGCAATCTGGCTATAAGACCAATATTCTTCTGTCCTGAAGATTCATAATCAGAAGATTCATCTGAAGAGTCACCAACACTGGCACTCCAGGTGTCATTAGCTTTCAGAACATTCTTAGCTTTAGCTTTATAATACTTCTTTCTGTTCCTGTCTGAATGTCTTTCTTTCCTTTCTTTCTTTTTGAGCATAGGGCAATCTGGTCTAATATGTCCATCTCTTTTACATTAATAACAAGTAACTTCTCCATCTTTCTTATCTTTTTTATCCTTCTTCTTATACTTAGATTGAAAATTCCTTTGCCCAGCTATCTTGTTCATCCTTCGAGCAAGATTGGATAATTCATTTTCTGAGACTTCACTCTCACTAGATTCAGATTGGAAAATAACTTTCTTAGACTTGGATCTGGTTACTCTCTCAGGAGTCTTAGCTTTCATTTGATTTGATGTTGTAGTAAAAGCAACAGTACCATTTCCATTCTTCTTCTTGATGTTTTCAGCATCTCTCTTCATTCTAGTCTCATGTTGTAGAAGAGTTCCAAATAATTCATCAAGAGTAATTTTAGTAACCTTCCTGTTCTCATCTATTGCTGTTCTCTTGGATTCCCACTCATTGGGCATAATGTCAATTATCTTGTCCACGAGAGCTTCATCATCTAAACCTTTTTCTCCCATAGATTGTAGACTGTTGACAATAGTCATAAACCTTTGTTGTACTTTACAGATAGGTTCTCCATAAGGAAAATTGAAGCCATGATATTCAGCTCTAAGCATAGCTCTTCTAGTTTCAATCACTTTAGAAGTCCCAAAGTGTGTAACCTCTAACTTCTTCCATATACAGTTAGCTTCTTCACAAGAAGAAATTTGGCTATATATATTTCTAGTCATTGAACATAGTAAAGTGTTGCGTACCTTATAGTTTATTTGATATTCTTGCTTTTCCTGGTTAGTAAAGGTTCTGACTTCCTTGTCAGGAATTTTATAGTCACCAGTAATCATGAAAAAGTTGTCTACTCCAGTATTGATAACAAATGTCTTCATACGATCTCTCCAGTATTCATAATCATTACCATCAATGATTGGTGGTCTTGTAGGATTCAGATTGTCAATAGATCCGACATTAATTCCTTCCATACTTAATATAACTTGGATACAAACTTGTTAGTAGCAAAAGAATCGTAATAACAAAGTTCGGAATGAGAAAGTTCGGAATGATAAGGTGAGCAAGAAAAACTTATTCGTGAGTATAAGTATTTCAGTAACCGGCTCTGATACCAAATGTAAGAATGGTATAGAGTAAGAGGTTTCCAACCTCTGATACCAATTGTAGGATCGAAATATAATATGAGATGCTCAATATACAAGAGGGGGGGTGAATTGTATACTTTAAAAATTACTTTGGAACCTTTAAAGTTAGTTATGAATAACTAAAGTTTCCTTAAGAAAAGGAAAGGACTAAGTTTAGCAAAGTTAAACTAATTAAATTCACAACACCTCTAACACCGAACTAAACTTGGAAAGTGATTCCAAAAGTAGGTTCCAGAAATATGGTTCCGGAATTTGAAACTTAACAAAAGTTACAGTATGAGATTCTACCTTAAAGCGTATAGAATCTAAATGAATCAGAGTATGTAAGGAAGTATAAGAAAGTTATACTTTCCTTAAGATACAAATTACAGCGGAATAAAAACAAGTAGTAAAACTACTAGTAACAAGATTTAAGTCTTTTAACCCAAAGAGAAGGGTATCCAACAACCTTGGATAAAGGTCCCTTGATTTATACTTTCAAGCAAGTCTGTCTTACCCACACCAGGGTAAGCCCTCGATACGAAGATCGGAATCTCTGTCTTGCTATCCCCGCAAGCCCTCAACTTCAAGGTATTTGGAAACCTCTGTCTTCCTCAGCAAGGAAGCCCTCGATCTTTAAGGTAGTCGGCACCTCTGTCTTCCTATCCCCAGAAGCCCTCGAATGTAATCACCAACATTCGGAGTCGCACGAAGCTTTGAGAGTTTAATAAGAGCCTCTCTCTCTAGAAATCACTTCAACAGCATGTAAGAAAAAACTCATTCGTTTTTCCAACAGCACCGAGCTCTTTCAAATGAGCTCCTATTTATAGGTAAGGTCGGCTCCTTCTCCAACGGTCATATTTTCCTTAATGTTCGGAGGGACCTATACACGTGTCACTTAGACAACGGTTATTTTATAACAAAATGGATGACACAGTTTTATAACAAAAAAAGTGTAACAGAATGTACGACATCGTTTAAACTCTAACATAAAGGTTCGGAATGAAACTTCGGAGTGAAGGTTCTGAGTGAATAAATTCAGAGTGTATAAAACAATGATAATCAGATTTTGTTTAATAGGTGAATTCGGAATGAGAATTTAGAATAGGAATTCGTCATCATAAATTGTAATGAGAATTTGGAATGGGATTTCTTCATTAGAATTCGTAATGAGAATTCTTCTTCAAAATTCGTAATGAGAATTCGGAATGGGATTTCTTCATTAGAATTCGTAATGAGAATTCTTCTTCAGAATTCGTAATGAGAATTCGGAATTGGATTTCTTCATTAGAATTAGTAATGGGAATTCTTCTTCAGAATTCGTAATGAGAATTCGGAATGGGATTTCTTCATTAGAATTCGTAATGAATCAGGAATAGAACTTAGTCAAAAATCATATCCGGAATTCAGAATGAAACTTCCTTATAGTTCTTATCCAGAATCTGAATCCTAAAACAGAATGCTTTAAATAAAAGTTTCAACGATTCCGAGAAAATGAATCCGAATCTCATACTTAAGAAAAATATGGATGGAAAAATGATAAGGATAATTTTTCTTATAAAAGCGATTTTCCTTAAGAAAGAAATTTTCCTTATAAAAGCGATTTTCCCTAAGAAATCAATTTTCCTTATAAAAGCGATTTTCCTTAAGAAAGCAATTTTCCTTAAAGATAAGGTGTTTGTGATTTTCAAAACAAGAAGGAATGGAAAAGTCATAAGGAAAACCTTATTGACTCAACATTTTTCATGTCACAAGTATGAGTATTGGTGTGAAAAGTGTCCCTCATTCTTGAGAGTCCAATGAAACAAAAAAATATTTTGCATCACTATACCACACATTCAAGATGTAATGTAACAAATTTGTGAATGAAAAACCCATCCACCATGTACGGAATGCTCAGAAAAGTCATTAGAGAACCCAATACGCTTCCCAATTGAAGGGAATGCCCGAAATAGTAAATTACAATCCTCACTACCCAACCACAATAAAGGGTATGTCCTGAAAGAGTAACAAGTGAACCTCAATGTCCAACCACAATGGGAGGTACATCATAAATGTGTAACCATTGAACATTAGTCCCCAACCAAAATTAAGGGTAATACCAGCTGTAGACGCCGGAAAAGTCCGTTGTTCCCAAACGAAGCTCCGGATGCGGAAAGCGAAGTGATATTTGGAGTCAGAGGCACGTTCCGGAGGGCCCGGAGGACTTGCGCGAAATTTCAGAGGCCCGCGCGCAAAGTTGAGTCGTGGCACGCAATCCTCCCAGGATGCACGCAATGCGCTGGGCCGGCGCGCTATTTTGCGTGCCCGTGGCCTGCGCGGCTCCCTTGCGCACCGGGTCCTGATTCCGCGCCCACGAAGGGAATTCCGCGCCCGAGACCCGATTCCGCGCCCGGGGTTGCCTATAAATATAAGGCGACCCCCGACGTTTTGAAGGTTGCCAGAATCCGAAGCGTCGCTCGTTCGCGCAATCCAACCCCTTCCGCGCGCAATGCCGATCTTCAGGTAACCTCCTTTCTTTCGCGCAATAGAGCCTTGGGGTTCGGCTTCGCGCGCAATCCCCTTGGCTCCATTCCTTTGAATAATCCTTAACCCGAAGGCCTTTGCGCGCAAAAGAAGCCTCTTGCGCGCAATTGCCCCCGGGTGCGCGCAATCCAGCCCGATTGTGCGCACCCCCCTCTTCAAAGTGGTCGTTCGTTAGAGAATGAGCCGTTGCCCCCGCGAGCTGTCCGAAGCCCGGTGCGCGCAATCTCAATCTTCCGCGCGCAAAGGGCTGGCCCAATTGCACGCCAGCCCGCCATTTTGCGCGCCGACCTGCTGTTTTGCGCGCAAAGCTCCTCTTTTGCGCGCAATCCCCCAGGGTCGCCCCCCTTGACCCCCTGAGGGTACCCGCCTGCGTGGCGCCCGATGATTTTCATCCTGGGTGCCCTCACCGTGCGTTGTCTTTCCGTGCGACCCTCCAGGCTTGCGCGAAGTGACACAGACCCATCGGCGGCCACCAATGTCCAGCATGACGTTAAACTGCACATACGTCCAGCATGACGTTAAACTGCACATACGTCCAGCATGACGTTAAACTGCACATTTGTCCAGCATGACGTTAAACTGCACATTGGTCCAGCATGACGTTAAACTGCACATTCGTCCCGCATGACGCTAAACTGCATCCGTCCAACATGACGTTAAACTGTACTACGTCTGCACTGCAAGACGATAAACTGCCAAGTGTTTTGTCCAGCATGACGTTAAACTGTACCACGTCCGCGCTGTAAGACGTTAAACTGCCAAGCACCTTCGTCCTCAACACACGACATTAAACTGTACTTCGTCTGGCAAGACGTTAAACCGTCCGCTTCGTCCTCAACACACGACGTTAAACTGTACTTCGTCCGGCAAGACGTTAAACCGTCCGCATCAACCGATCCCTTGCCTCGCACGCAGGGTCCCCCCCGGTTTGGATGTGGCCCCCACCCGTTCGTCTCTGCAGGGATGTCGGGATTGCCCCTCTTTAGGGACGATTTAATGGGAGCGACTTTTCCCTACGGGGGTAGGGTATTACAAACCCCTAGTTTCTTGTGGGGGGCTGCACATGTGTATCTCCATTGCGCTCCCCCACCGCCGAAGCCAGTAGAGGGTGTGACTGGGATCGAGGTGTCTCCTACTTTCGGTCCAAGTCCCTTCCAACTGAGTTTTTCCGCATCTGGGCTGCCTCAAGTGCGTAAGTCCTGACAAAATGAACTACGTGGACTTTGATCCCTGTCTTCTAAACAGGGTACGTAGGAAGCCTCCCTGAGGTTCAAGCCCACCACCTGGTCGTCCCGGTCGTATTCACGTCGGTTCGTCCATCAGTGGACCCCTCCAGGGTTCACGCTTGTGTCGATTCACCTATGAATCGACCCATGTGGGAGACTGCCCGTGTGTATCTCCACTGTGCCTCCCCACAGCCCCTTTTTCCATCTCTCCTTTTATCGTCCAGCATGACGTGAAACTGTGATCCACCCGGTCGTTCCATTCCCCTCTGTGCGAGGTGGTTCGGTTCAATCCTCCGCCCGGCGGCCTCGACCCCTTCGTGAGTCGGCTTGCCGACGTCCAGCATGACGTTAAACTGTATACCCGAATTACGTTGACTTTGATCTGTGCTAACGCGTGGTACGTAGGAAGCCCCTACGGGGTCCAAGCTCTTCACTCCATCATCCATCCTGATCCTTACCCGGGCCGCCACATCCCGGTGGGGTCATGCCACTTCACTCCACTCCATATCACTTGGGAAGCCACCCATGCGTTGGCCCCAGCGTCGGAGGTTCCCCGCAAGGGGTTCTGTCATCTGATCCACTGTTCGTGTTGATCGGTCCGATGCCGTCCCCGCTGGACGTTAAACTCGCGGCGTACCCCGTGTTAAACATGGGAAGCTGAGGAAAACCTCATGGGACACAGTTTCCCGCACCCAGTGCGGGATGCCTCAGGCCATCATGCCTTCGAGAAGCCCTATTAGGGACAGAAGACAGACGTGCAGAGCCGCAGTGTTACGACACGCCCCCAACACCCAGAGCCACCCGGCCTCCTCACCGCAGGTTGCTGCCCCGACCGGACTCCTTGGAGAGTCCGGGCGGAAGCAGCGTAATTAACCGGTGTCCATGAAGATATGGCGCCGGGAACGAGATTCACGAGCATGTCTTAAATCTATGAGGGAGACCCGGATTAGGCGACGAGTTCCGAGGAGACGTCCAAGGTAGGAGGAGCCGACATCCCATCATCCCGGTTTCGATCAAGGAGCAGACGCCCCTGAATAAGGGACGGATGCCGCCCGCCTTTGGAAAGCGGGACTGCGGGACCACAAGCCGCGCGCCCATCCCCTCGGGTTGACGGGTGCACGCGCGAACGCGTCCTGGCGGAACAGCGTAACCCGACGCACATCCGCACCGAAACAGAAAAATGGTGAACCCGACGTGAATCTCTTCTTCTCGATACGAGGACCGATGGCTTTCAGAGGTGTTGGACGACCGGCATGTTGCCCGTCCAAGCATTCAGTCTTACCCGCCAGGGGCTGGGGAAGGGACATCGGGCACTCCGTCTCGCCACGTCGAGGGCCTGGGTTCCCCCCACGGAAGGCGTCGTGGCGCTAATGGATGGTTGTCGATTCATTTTTCTTGTCAGTGTTAATGGGTCATTCTCCCTGCTTTCAGAAATCAGGTCGCCCGATCCAGTGCCCGATCACCGCCCGCCCACTGGCGCAGAGGTAGGGGAAACACCGACGCGGCTACTCCGCGCGGTCCCGCCCGTTCCACAGCCGTCCCAGCAGCCGCAATTGCGGGACGACCACACCCTCTCTCCCCCTCGGAGGTCATCCAGAGAAGGGTGATCAACACCCTGGTGCGGAGATATGAGGAAGAGGGAGTCATCCCCACCCGGGACATGGCTCGCCTAGACCTTGAGGAGGCTGCGCCTCGCCACCACCGCCGCCCCCGAGGGCCGCGCAGGGAGGCACATCTGCCCACCTCAACGTCCAACCGCTTCGGGAGCTTATCCCCGGAGCACTCTGACAGTTTCCTTCCCTATGCGGATGAGGTGGAAGATGCCCGGGATCACCCTATCCGGGATTCGCTCCAGGGATCTACGGTAAGGACTCCCGCCAGGCCACGACGACACCGCCGCCAGGCCTCTCAAGTCGAAGAGCGGGCTCTCCACCTGCCCGCGCCGCTCATCCCGACTCGTCTGTCCCGACGCCAACGTCGGTCACGAGCGGAAGAGGATGCCCACCTTGGGGCCCTAGCAACAGCGGCCGCATTGGCCCAAGCCACTGTTGGCTCCAGTCGCCAGGCCCCTGCGCATCCTGAGCAGGGGAACTCCTATGCCCGACCTGGATCGAGGCCTCGACCGCCCCAAAGGCAGGTTGGGTCGACTCTCCCGGTTGCTGGTGCAGGCAGTAGCCACCGCGGACCACCTCGCTGTAGCGCTATTCACCAGCGGGATCTACTCCGTGTGGCCGATCCTGGAGGCATGGGTCATCCCACCTTCCGATCCCGGCCTGGAGGCCTACCCGGAATCATCTCTCCCCGCGTCCCCTTTGGTATCTGTCCTGGTGCCCCTCGCACCTTGGTTTCCAGTCCTCTTGGCCCCAGCACCAGTGCGGCCGGAGGACGCCAGGACAGAGATCAGCCCTGCCCCGAAGAACCACCCAGGGGCAGGAAGGAAAGGCGTCGACGCCGAGGGAAGAATGTTACGGAATTCCGGATAGAGATCAGACCGGTTCGCTTCTCTGATTCAGAGGCGGAGTACGATTCAGCGACAGAGCCCTTTCCCCAAACCCGCCAGTCAAGGGCAGGGGTAGGAATGCGGCACGTCAGCCTCGTGCTCCCCGAGAGCGAGATCGATGTGATCCCCGCTTCTCTCCGAAGGTATATCCGGAGTAACGAGGGCCTGGTAGACCCCCAAGGATCAAGATTGCGGTTGGTACCGGCCCCTCCGGAAGTTCCTTCCGTCTCGATCGGAGAAGCCGGAGACTTTTTCTGGGGACCGACGGTCGAACCACGATCTGGTGCACCCTCGGCGAGCACCGATGCTACGGCAGGATGTTCGCTCGCCGGCCCGTCCTATCGTGATGTGGTAGCCAGGGCACCGCCACCCTCAGAGGGCGGCCCGGGATATGGAGGCCAATCGGCATGTTCGCCGTATTCACCGTCGGCCAGCCCGTCAGCCCGGCGGCCCGCCTCGGCACCACTGCCGGTTCCCCGTCCGTTCCCAGCCATTGAAGAGGACCAAGGAGATCTGGGTCCCGAGTTTGAGTCGTGGAGCTTCTGGACCGTCCTTGCAGAGGGCCACTTCCCTGAGAAGTTTTGGCCAGTCGCAGGACCGGGATTTGATGCACCCGAATCGCTCACCCCGGATGAGTTCGAATGCTTCCGCCGAACTCTCCGGGAGACTCGCTCCTGTCTTCACCGCCTACAAATGCCATACCCCGGGAGTCAAGTGCACCTGGAGGATATTGGTGAGCAGTGCCGTCAAATTGACCTGGCCATGCTCCCCGCGGTTCGGCACCCCGAGTCATTTGAGCACCACGAGGCCCTCCAACAACGATGCATTGAGTGTTTTCAAGTACTCCGCAAAGTTATCGAGGAAGCCACTCCCCACGTGTATATCCGTGGATGGGGGCAGTACGCTGCCCTACGATTCAGTGTGATTCGCCGACAGCCCGATTCGCTGGGTGGCCCTGAGGGTATATCCCCAGGGACAGAAACGGTCAATATGGCTGACCTGTCGGGAGAGGGGAACGACTTGGAACTTCTCGACGGGGGCTTCCCCCCCGAAGACAAGCCGTCGTCAGAGCCATCGGTGAGAGTCAATCGTCATCAGAGGAACCTCCTGGGGCTCCCCGCACCCACTGAAGCACTGACGTTGAGCCGAAACGTCAGCAAAGGAAAAGAGCACAGCGAGGCTATAAAGCCCGCCGACCCATCTGCCTCCATGCAGAGGGCAGAGGAGGATCCCGAGAAGGCTACGCTACGTCAGCAGCTCGCCGAACAGAAGAATCTAGTTGACCAGCTCCTCGCCGAGCGCGCTGCAGAACGGAGGCCTGACTACGGTGATCCTAGGCCAGGACAGCAGGGACCGGAACAACAGCTCCTCGATGAGACTCTCCCGGGCAACCGTGATTACACCGTGTTCGCCGACAGGAGAGAGGCCATTGCCTACGGCAAGAGGGAGCGGTATGTTTCGCCACACCCTCCCGAGCGGCGTTACTACCTGAGAGACCCTGCTCGGATTCCTCCCGCTGCCCCAAGGGCCGCTCCGCCCGCCATCCCACGAGCTTCCGAGTTCGACGACCCGGTCGACGACCAGATTGAAGGGCCATGCAATGCGCTCGTGGTTAGAGATCCTCGCCAGGACTGGAACCCATGTCCGGACGATCCGATGGCGGCACTCATTGCCCGCTTGGAGGCCTTGGAGACTCGGCAGGTGGCGATCCCACCGGACGGCAAGCCCTACCCAGCATGGGTGGATGACATGCCGGCGCCTCCGGGATTCGAGAATCCCACTTTTGCCCCATTCAACGGGACTGGAGATCCGCCACAGCATTTAGCCCACTTCAACTCGAGGTGCGGGCCTATGTTGGGGACTCCGGCGCAGCAAGAGGTTGCTAAGCTTCGCTGCTTTGTTCAGACACTGGAAGGGCCAGCATTTGTCTGGTACAGCCAGCTCCCCGTCGGGTCGGTAACCGGCTGGGAGGACCTCCGTAGACAGTTCCTCTACCAGTTCAGTTCCACGACCCGGAAGACAAGTATCGCAGAACTCTTCAAGTGCAAGCAGAGGCCTGATGAGCGAGTCGCGGACTTCGTCGCCCGATGGAAGGGTCTCACGTATTCCCTTGACATGCCATTGACTCAGGAGAAGTTGCTGACAATATGCGTCGGGAACGTCAAGACCGAGCTGGTCCCTTCCCTGATCACTCAAAATTACCCCGGAGGGTTGAGGGACTTCTCAGACAAAGCTCAACGTCTTGAGGAAGCCCTGCAACAGGCCAGCCAGGCACACCCGCTGCCTCCTATGATTCCTGCAAGGAGAGTCAGCAGGGCTGAGCCCGCTGCTGTTGCCCAGATAGAGGCCCCCAGGCCGTTGGAGCTGCTGCCGGCGAGGCCAGCTCCACAGCCTCACAGGAACCCGCCTCCACGGGCTAAGTTCCCGGCCCAGCAGCGGCAGCCTCAGAACCGGCCGGCCCCTCCACGTAATGTACCGCCGCAACCCAGGCGAGATAATCAGGGTCCACCTCCTCGGCCGGCCCCTCCAGCCCCTCGTCAAGACCACGCCCCCAGGGGCCCGCGACACCTGACTTAATCATTCCACGAGGATCAGGTCCCCAGTTATTTCCGGAGCGCCCTGGAGCAGAGGATTGTGCGACTGCCTGAGTGTTGGAGGCCAGAGGAGGCACATCTTACGAATAACCCCCGCTACTGCCCCTACCATCGGGCCCTGGGGCACACCATCCAGCGGTGCTATGTGTTTAAGGATTGGCTCCAAGACCAGATTAACAACAATGTAATCAGGTTGGGCCCAGCTCCAGCACAAGTGGCGGGCGTGTTCGTGGGATCAGATGACGATAGTGGCAACGAGGACGAATGGCAGCTGGTCTCCAACCGCGGATCCCAGAAGTATAATAACTGGATGGCCCGCAAGACGACCATTCGCGCCCATGGAATCATTCGTGCGCGCTTGAATCAGCCTGAGCCCCCAGAATCTGCGGGTGCTGCTTCGACATCGTCGTCCCAGCCTGCCTCTTCCAAGAGGAGCAAACGGCGGCAGCGCAAGAAGGAAGAGCGCGCCCCGCCGGTTCCGCCTCTATCCCGCACTCTCGGTGATTTCATGCCCCCGGAGATGGGGGTCCCTCCTCGGATCCACCCGGTGATGGATGATTCGTCCGATGACGGTATTGGGTACGCTTCGGTTAACATCGTCGAGCTGGTAAATCCCTTTTTGGTTCCCGACGTTGAAGAACACCAGGTGGACCTCCCTAGTGTCCCCGGTCATCGCCACCGTCGGAAGAACCGCAGCAGCAGGAGTCGCCGGGGCACATCCGTTGGTACCTCCAGCCAGGCCGTGCACACCACTGAGACTAGGCAGCAGGCTCAAAACCGAGCACAATGTGCGCCCCCCCCCCCCATTCGGGGATGACTGATTCGCCTCCGCCGCTGTTTGTGGTGTGGGACCAGGAAGAACCGCCTCAGCCGCGTCGCGACCAGCTCCGCCCTACCACGAGTCCATCTCGGCCTCCTGACCCCAGTACGGTGACCATTTCTCGGACTGCAGCCAGTGAACAGCGAGATGCGCCAAGTACCAGTCGGCCGCCGATCCAACCGGCAAGGCCCGTCATGCCGCCAACCGTAGAGCAACCTCCTGCAACCAGGGGCTCGCGCTTGGCCAAAAAGTATGATGTCCTGAAGCACTTGGCCGACATCCCAGCAAGGCTCTCCATCCTTGAGGCTCTGCGCATGTCATCTAAGATGCACGAGGCACTCGCTGAAGCCCTGAAAAGCCCCCTCCAGTTTGTGACAGAGGTTGCGGCTGCAGAGGCCTTTCACGCCGAAACGATCGAGGACGCCGAATGTCAGGAAGTTATCTCGTTCTCTGGTAAGGATGAAGACCCTCCTATACAGGGACACATTCGTCCGCTGTATGTCACTGGCCAGTTCAATGTCCTTGAAGTCCGGCGCTGTCTTGTCGACACGGGGTCCGGGATTAACCTGATTCCAACTCGGACGCTCCGGAGATTGGGGTTGTCTGAGGATGACTTGATTCCCTCCGACCTCAGGATCCAGGGGTACGACCGCACCGAGCAAACCCCGGTCGGCAAGATACGTTTGAAGACCCAGTTCGGTGACTTGGTTTCCAACACCGAATTCATGGTAGTCTCTCAGGACACTGCGTACAACGCATTGATGGGCAGGCCATGGCTCCACCTTCACGCGGCGGTTCCCTCGTCATACCACCAATGCCTCAAATACTCCCTTAATGGTCGAGTAGGCGTGCTTCAAGGAGATGCCTCTCCTTTTGCCTCATGTGAAGCCAGCTATCTGGACGCGGACTATTACAAGAGCAAGGATAAGCAGATCCTGGCAGGTGAGGTTGATCTTGTCGCTGTTGCAAGTGATCCCTGGGCAAGTCTGGATGACGCTTACGTCCTCCCTGTTCAACGGTTGGACGTAGCCATGGTCTCGACGTCCCGCGAGTCTCCTAATGAGATGACCGCGACCGCCCGTGCCAGCACCAGTGGCCCAGCAGGATCTGGTAGCCCCAATGCAGTTGCCAACGCAGTCTCTCCCGTGGACGATCCCTCCCCGAGTGGAGAGGACGTGGAAGATGCACCCCCAGCCTTTGAGGAGGGCGTCCCCGCCACGGTCGATGAGTTAATACAGGTGAACCTTGGAACCGAGGCCGATCCAAGACCCACATTGGTCAGTGCCGACATGCCCTCTGAGGAGCGGCAGCAGTACGTGGACTTTCTCAGGAAACACCGTGATGTGTTCGCTTGGGGCTATGACGAGATGCCGGGGCTAGATCCTCAGGTAGCCGTCCACCGCCTTGGTCTCCCGGCGAACCATCGCGGGTTCAAGCAGCCTCCCAGGAAGATGCACCCATCCCACGGTGCCATGGTTGAGGCCGAAGTTGACAAGCTTATCAAAGCCAACTTCGTGAGGGAAGTTCAGTACCCCAAATGGCTGGCCAACATTGTGTCGGTGAAGAAGAAGAACGGGCAGATCAAAGTCTGCATCGACTTCCGCGATCTCAACCGCCACTGTCCGAAGGATGATTTTCCCCTTCCAGTGACAGAGCTGTTGATTGATGC
This sequence comes from Viscum album, assembly GCA_963277665.1. NCBI lineage: Eukaryota > Viridiplantae > Streptophyta > Magnoliopsida > Santalales > Viscaceae > Viscum > Viscum album. Next base: position 2,077,588,065 of record OY728152.1, on the reverse strand, counting down.
CAGGTCAGGGTTCCAAGCCCTCTCCTTCATGGATGGATACTCCGGATACAACCAAATTCGGTTGGCCCCTGAGGATGAGGAGTTCACTGCCTTCAGGGCCCCCCAAGGTACCTTTTGCTACCGGGTCATGCCCTTCGGCCTGAAGAATGCAGGTACCACCTATCAACGGGCGATGCACCACATATTCAAGCCAATCCTCGGCACACTGGTGGAATGCTACGTCTACGACTTGGTGGTGAAATTGCGCCAGCGTCAGGTCCATCTCAAAGATCTTGAGAAAGTGTTCGGCTTCCTCCGGTCTCGCTGCCTGAAGATGAACCCGTTGAAGTGTGCCTTTGGGGTCACCTCCGGAAAGTTCCTTGGATTTGTGGTAAGATACCGGGGTATTGAGATCGACCCAGAGAAAATTAGGGCGATTAGCCAGATGCCTCCCCCAGGTAACATCCGGGAACTACAAGGGTTCCAAGGCCACATAGCCTATATACGCCGATTCATCGCGAATCTGGTCGGCAAGTGTATGCCCTTTTCTCGGCTCATGAAGAAAGGTGCCACCTATGTATGGGATAAATAGTGTCAGACCGCTTTCGAGGAAATCAAGCAGTACCTGCTTCAACCTCCGGTCCTGATGCCGCCCGTATCCGGGAAGCCGCTGGTCCTCTATGTGACCGCCCTGGAACGGTCCCTGGGTGCGCTTCTCGCCCAGAAGAACAACGAGGGAACGGAGAATAGCCTCTATTACCTCAGTCGCATGCTCCTCGATGCGGAAGTTAGGTATTCCCCCATCGAGAGGAATGCCTGGTGCTCGTATTTGCCGTACAGAAATTACGACACTACTTGCAGCACCATGAGGTACAGTTGGTTTCTCGGGTAGACCCGTTGAAATATATCCTGAGCCGGCCTATGTTGACTGGCCGTCTAGCACGGTGGGCTGTGATTCTCCAGTATTTCAACATCAGGTATGTGTCTCAGAAGGCCATCAAAGGGCAAGCATTGGCAGACTTCCTGGCAGCTCACCCGACCTCCGCGGATCAGCCGCTGGATCTAGGCATTCCTGATGAGACCATTCTCTCGGTTGATCGAGCCGATCCATGCTGGCAGATGCACTTTGACGGTGCCTCCCGGAGCCCCACCGGTAGAAGACTCGATAATCCTAAGCTCAACAGAGTGGGCTTGGGCATCGTCTTCATTACCCCGGAGCGAGCCGTGCTGCCATACTCTTTCCTGTTGTCAGAGGGCTGTACCAACAATGAGGCAGAATACCATGCCCTCATCACCGGCCTCGAGTTGGCCCTCGAGATCGACGTGCCCCGTCTGTGCGTGAAAGGGGACTCCGAGCTGGTCGTTAAGCAGATCAATGGCGACTATGTTGTCAGGAAGCCGAAACTTGTACCATTGTTGGAGTGCACCCTCCTTCTGATGGCCCGGTTCCCTTCTCGGCCAGAAATTGTCCATATTCCCCGGTCACAGAACGGTCGAGCAGATGCCTTGGCCAGCCTTGCTGCGTCACTTCCGGAGCCTGAACAGGACAACCTGATCGTCCGCGTGACGCGCCGCAGGCTCATCGCTCCCGTTATCCCGGAGGAAGATCGCGGCCCGTTGGTAAGTAATCTCACCACGGTTGCCCCTATGCCCGGAGCCCCGAGTACCCCAGATATGACAGTCGGATCAGCCCCTGATTGGAGGACGCCTTTGGTTGAGTACCTCCAACATGGCACTCTTCCATCGGATCGGGCCGAGCGCGAGCGAGTTCGACGCCGCGCATCGCAGTTTGTCCTCCAGAGCAGTCCCGGCCTGGAGCAGATCCTCTACAGACGCGGATTCGATGGTGTTCTCCTCCGTTGCCTTTAGAGGAGTTGAGATCCCACGAGTCATGCAAGAGGTTCATGCTGGTTCATGTGGCGCCCACCAGACTGGACCGAAGCTGTCCCACCAGATTCGGAGGTTAGGATACTTCTGGCCCTCCATGATCCATGACTGCATCGAGTATGCCAGGAGGTGCCCTGCGTGCCAGGTTCATGCGAACTTTGTGCATCGACCGCCGGAGCCTCTCCATACCACTAGGTATTCCTGGCCCTTTGCAGTCTGGGGTCTGGACGTTGTGGGACCTTACCCACCGGCGACAGCTCGCCAGTGCCGGTTCATTCTGACCGCCACGGACTTCTTCTCCAAATGGGCAGAGGCGATTCCGCTCAGAGAGGTCAAATCCTGTTCGATCGCTGACTTCGTGACCTCCAACATCATCTATCGATTTGGAGTGCCTCACGCTATCCTCACGGATAACGGAACCAATTTCCGAGCAGCCGAGTTGAAGAAGTTGTACGCCAAGTATAACATTCGCTCGAACCATACATCTCGCTATCATGCGCAGGCGAATGGACAGATCGAGGCGTTTAACAAAACCCTCTCTAACATTCTGCAAAAGATGGTTGTTCAGAACAAGAAGAGTTGGCCGGACAAGCTCCCCAATGCCCTCAGGGCTTATCGGACGACGACTCGCAATTCCACCCAGATGACCCCTTATTCCCTGGGGTATGGAGCTGAGGTCGTCCTGCCCATCGAGATCCAGTTACCGTCCTTGAGCACTGCGGTCTACGACCAGCAAGCGCCGGTCAGAGTTGCTGAAGCCCGTCTAGTCGAGTTGGAAGCACTGGATGAGAATAGACTTCGCGCTTTGCACAACTTGGAGAGGCATCAAAGCAGAATGGCTCGAGCTTTCAATAAGATGGTTCGCCTCCGCTCCTTCCTGCAGGGTGATCTAGTGCTATCCCTAAGAGCACCGATGATCCCCGGCAGGAAGCCGCCCAAGTTGGAGCCCAAGTGGGAGGGACCTTTTGTTGTCCACAAGGTCTATCCCAATGGCGCGTACTCCCTAGGGACTATGGATGGTGAGCGTGTAACTCCTCCCACCAACGCTAGGTTCCTCAAGCAGTACTTTGTCTGAGTGTACCAACGTCCAGCATGACGTTAAACTGCACATTTGTCCAGCATGACGTTAAACTGCACATTCTTCCCGCATGACGCTAAACTGCATACGTCCTGCACGACGTTAAACTGCATACCTCCAAGCTGCGCGACGTTAAACTGCCTAGCATATCGTCTGCGCTGCAAGACGTTAAACTGCCAAGTGTTTCGTCCAACACGACGTTAAACTGTACTACGTCCGAGCTACAAGACGTTAAACTGTTCAGCATTCGTCCTGCATGACGTTAAACTGCCTCTCAAGAACTACGTGCGGCTTGATTCCCATCCTTATGGGATACGTAGGAACGCCTGAACATTCATGTTTCAGGCCCAGCCCCATCCTTTGGGAATTTCCATCCCATCTCGGGCCCTTGGCCCAGTTGCCTCCGGGTGTGCGGCGTATGGTGTGAACGCGGGGCTATGCCCTCATTCACATCGGTTTGCTCGCCACGCTGTACGCCCCCCACGTTTGGGGATGCCTTCTGCTCCCCCCTTCTTTTCTCGTCCGGCATGACGTTAAACTGCACTTCATGAACTATGTGCGGCTTGATTACCATCCTTATGGGATACGTAGGACCGCCTGAACATTCATGTTTCAGGCCCAGCCCCATTTCCCGGGAATCTCTATCCCGCGTCGGGCCTCTGGCCCAAGTTCCCCTCCTTTTTGTGCGAGGCGTATCGCGTGAGCGGGGGATTATATCCTCATTCGCGTTGGTCTACTGGCCGCGCCGTACGCCTCCCCCCGTGTGTGGGACCACCTCACACCTCTCATCGTCCTGCATGACGTTAAACTGCCTCTCAAGAACTACGTATGGCTTGATTCCCATCATTATGGGATACGTAGGACCGCCTGGACGCTTGTGTTTCAGGTCCAGCCCCGTCTCTTGGTTGATCACGGGGATCTGCCCTCTTTTGGTTGCTCTCAGGGTGAGTCCTCCGACCCTTTCCGGTGATCTGTTAACATGTTTTGGGTACTTCGGTCTATGACTCGTAGTGTCAGATTCAATCCCGACAAGTCCTGTGTTGCTTGTCAGGCCTCGCGCTTCCTCTTGTTTGAGCCTTCACTCAAAGGGATCCTCGTTAGTGGTTTGGGTACGATGCCTCAGTGCTCTCCTACCGCTCCGGTTCGATTTACCGGCGAGTCCTGGGCCGCAAATCGATATGAATCCTGCGCTTGAGCGGTTGATGCTCATTTGCTTGCCCCGTCATAGGCTGACACGATCGGATGTTGTGTTGCGAATATGGTCAGCAACGTCCTTGATCGCCATGTCGGCTCTTTCAGGCTCTGAACATTGGTTGTGCAGTCCTCCTCACACTCCGCCTTTGCGCGTTGTAGTGGAATCTCGACACTCTCTTCATACTGACCTTCAGTACACCTCTACACGTTAGGCAGACCAACCAGGGTAATGATGTCGTTCGAGGCTCCCATGATCTGAGCACCAAGGATATATGCGGATATCCTCCCTAAGGGCCATGCGTAGCTGGACCCTCGTCCCCATAAGAAGGAAGGAGTCGCCCGAACAATCGCGTTCTGGGCCCAGTATATCTGGAGGCTAGCATCTCTGCCCCTCGGGTGATGGACATACGCAAACCCCTATCCCAAGACTCTTCTCCTGGAATCGTGCGTGACTGCAGTGCTGGGTATGTTCCCACCCCCGCCGTGTCCGCCGTACCGCGATAAGCGGATTCCTCCATGGTCCGAACCACACGACCTTAAACTGTGTTGTCTGGTCCTACCACACGACCGTAAACTGTGATCATCTTGGCCGCCCGACGAGAAATGGCACTGCATCGTGATGTTCCCCTCAGGGGGAACTCATGTTGGGCGCTGGTTAATAACCACTCCATTCATCAATTCCTTCCGTGGCTTGATTATTGTGGCGACGCCAGAGATTTCTCAATCACAGTCATGTCGCCGCACAAAGAAAAACCATTCATCTTTAAGGACAAACAAGAAATATCAAATGCCGCTCCTTCTATGTGCGAGGGTCAGACCCGCACTCTTCCCCACGCTGGTGCCCGATTGTGTTGCGCCGCGCTTCAAGAACTACGTGTGGCTTGATTCCCATCCTTATGGGATACGTAGGAACGCCCGGATGTTTGAAACTTCGGGTCCAGCCCCCCACCTCTTAGAGATTCCCCCTTCTCTGGGGAATCCGCCGCCTTCAGGTCACCCTCAAGGCGTGTTCCCCGACCCCTTGCAGTGGTCCACCGGTGTCAAGAGTACTCTGGTTTATTGCCAGGAGGGTCAGGATCCGCTTGGTCAGGTTTCCTCCACTTTTCAGGCTTCGTGCTCCCTTTCATTCGGACCCATCGTCTACGCCCTGGGTGGAGCCCCCGTGAACGGTTCGGACACAATGCCTCAGTGCTCTCCCACCGGCTTGGGCCGGTACCCCCAATGGCCTCGGGCAGCAAATCGATATGAATCCTGTGATTGAGCGGTCGATGCTCATTTGCTGCCTCATTCCACCAACGGTTAGTGCGATATTGATGCTGCTTTTCCGCCACGGTCGGCAGTACTCCCATATCGTTACTCCGGTGCCCCCAGTCCTTGAGTGAATGGCCGCATGATTCACATTTTCCACCTCCCATCCTGACCAGGCGAAACCTTGACACTCTTGACACTATCCCTCAGTGCATCTTCGCATATCCAGGGGATAGGACCACGATGCGGCGTACTTTGAGGTCTTTATTGTCCGAGCTCTAAGACCTTAAACTAAGATCTCCCTTTATGGTCCGAGCTCTAAGACCTTAAACTAAAATCTAGCCTTTATGGTCCGAGCTCTAAGACCTTAAACTAAGATCTAGCCTTTATGGTCCGAGCTCTAAGACCTTAAACTAAGATCTAGCCCTTATGGTCCGAGCTCTAAGACCTTAAACTAAGATCTCCCTTTATGGTCCGAGCTCTAAGACCTTAAACTAAGATCTAGCCCTTATGGTCCGAGCTCTAAGACCTTAAACTAAGATCTCCCTTTATGGTCCGAGCTCTAAGACCTTAAACTAAGATCTCTCCTTATGGTCCGAGCTCTAAGACCTTAAACTAAGATCTCTCCTTATGGTCAGAGCTCTAAGACCTTAAACTAAGATCTCTCCTTATGGTCCGAGCTCTAAGACCTTAAACTAAGATCTCCCCAAACGGGATTCTACGTCCTGCATGACGTTAAACTGCACTCTCAGAACTACGTGTGGCTTGATCTCCAGCCTAATGGAGTACGTAGGAACGCCCGGGCATCTCAACGCGGGTCCAGCCTCAGGGATCGTTAAGTCCCGCCCCTCCTCGTCGCCGGCCGTCTGGCCTGGCTTTTGGTAGAGTGGTGCAGTTGTGATATTCTCCCCGATTCAGCTCGGGATGCCCCATTGCAATGATGGGAAGTGACGGTTTCCTCGTCAAAGAGGTGCTGTCTGAGAATTGGGATGATTCACGGCCAGATTAGTGCATCTGCCTAATACGCTTTCCCCACGGTGGCACAATTCTAAGAGCGTTGGGTTCTGTCCGAACAATCGTCACTTCGCCCCACGCTTCGCATGCCCTGTTGATCTGGATTTCCACCCTTGTGTCTGAAGGAACCCCAAAGCGGTATTCATGATGACATGTGGTCCGCCTCCTGCAATATGAATGATGACCTTCGGTCCGTCTATTGCAGTCGTTATGGTCGATCCACTGTCCGCCTACCGTCTTGGGCATTTCCTGGAAGGCCGACCGTTTTGGATGTCTGGATTCAAGACACGCGATTCACCCTTTCTCATTTCCCTATGTTCGGATAAAATCTCAACGCCCCTAGCATTGTCCCGCTCATGTGTTGGAACAAGTTGGGGGGATGATACACTGATTAGGCTTGAGGTCTCCTTCCCTAGGAATGACCTCCCTCTTTTCTCCAGCAATCCAGGCCCAACTATGGATGACTGATGCTTGGTTAACGCTCCCGCAAGACAGTGAATTGTGGTTGAGCATGTTAATCCAAAAGATGCAGATAAATATATTGGTTCATACAAATGGATCAAGGTAGCAGAAGCAAAATGTTCTGGGAGTGGAAAAACAAAGCCCCTAGGGATTAGCGTGCTGAATGAGTCTCTCTAACGCCGCTACCCTTTGGCTGGAGGCCTCCAGGGCTGCTTCTCGCTCTCTGCGTGCCCTCTCCTCGTCGGCGGTCGCAGCACGGAGTTCGTCGATTCTGGCCTGTGCACACTCCCGCTCGACCTGAATTGTGACCATCTGTTGGCCCGCCTCGGTCAGCTGTACCTGGGCGTCAACCAGCTGGGCTGCTAGTTGCTCCACAAGCTCGGTACACGTTGCGACGAAGGCCTCCTTCTCTGCCGCCTGCCCTTCAAGACGCCGGACTTCCTGCTCCGCCGCGAGGAGTGCCCGCGTGCTCTCCGACATGTCCCGACTTTGTGTGACGTCGGCACGCCGGCAGCTCTCGCGCTTCTTTTCGGCCATGAAATCACGGACCGTCAGATGGAGGCGTTGAGCATCAGCTCCACCGGCACACAGGAAGCGCATCCAGGATTGAAGTGATCCCATGCGCCCCAGCCACTCCGATGGGTCTCGCTTGAGGAAGCGCTGGATGCACTTCCACCCCCTGCGGCGCGTTATCCGTCTCTCCTCGACCGCCTCCGCGTCCGAGTCGTCCATCTCCTCAGGGTCGGCAGGCCGGTAGGCAGGGAAGGCAGCCAACAGGTCTGCTGCAGGGTCCGCCCCTGGGAGGTCCTCATGAGGGATAGGTTCCCCAACATCTGGGCGACCTTCTTCTCTCTCCCCAGCGGCGCTGACACCCTCGTCAGCCCCCGACCTCTCTCTGATGTCAGCGCCGCCGGCGTCCGCGGCCCCCTGATCAGCAGTTGGTGGGGCCGGCTCGGTTTGGGAAGTCTATTCCGGAGCAGGCGGCATGTCCACCACTGGTCCACTCGTAGATGGCCCGGGTTCGGCAACCCGACGAGCCTCCAATGTTGAGATCACTGCGCGGGACATGCCATGGTTAGTCACGGATCGTCAATGGCAAGCACCGGCAGTAAAGCAAGGAGACTTACGGGAGGTCAGAGCGTCATCTTCCGCTATCCCGGCCGCCGCAGGAACAGTTGCAGCAGGGGGCCATTCCGCGCTTGTCAATTTGATAATGGGTGCCTGGCCCCCGCCTTGTCCTGCTGGAGCCCCTCCTACTCCCGCTGAGGACGCCTGACCAACATCCGTGCGCTCCTGAGAAAGATGGAGAAATGGGTTAGAATCTGCATAAGAGAATGGATGAAGCAGATTGAGTAGGGATAGAAGCGGACCTCGAGGAGCTCAGTGACATCAAGGTTGTCAGGGCCGGCCACCTCGCCGCTCTCCCGTGGGCTCCCCTGATGGGATCTTCCCTCGGAGCCTTCATCCTCCCCCATTTCCTCCTCTTCCTCGGAGTCGTTGCTACTGTCGTCTTCTTCCGGCGGCATCTGTTCTGGAGCGGGCTCTAGACCGAGCATCACCTTCACCAGAAGGGATGGCTCCGCACGCTGACCACGTTGGCGCGCGTAATCGTCCATGGCCGTCAGATACGCATACTGCCGGTTGAAGTCCACCCTGTCGGCAATATGGAGGCGCCCGACCTCTGGCAGATGGATTCCTTCTCTGAGAATCTTTCGCCAGATGGCGTCGGTCCCCAGTGACTGCCGCAGGGTCATCCAGGCCGACCACAGCGCTGGGAAGACTGCATCGTGGGAGGGTTCGAGCAGACGTCTCACCTGCTTCCCGGGCCGCTCTTCGACCACCGCGCGTGCCCCCTCTCTGGGCGCCGAGGTCGTAGCGGCAGCCTGCGATGTGCCCGCCGCCGAAGTCCCTGCTCGCGCCGGCTCCGCTGCTTGGCGCGCCTCCGTTCTCCCCCGTGTGGCGGCGCCTCGCCTCCTTCCTTGACGCCCGGTCTCCGCACGGGTAACCTCGAGCCGCCGAACTGGCTTCCGTAGAAGCCCCTCGGGGTACGCGATGGCCCAGTGTTCGGCGTACTCGGTTGCCAAGCCTGCGTCAACCCCGGTAGGAGGGAGAGTGATGACGTCACCAGAGCTGAAAGCGGCAAACATCAGCCACATCTGGCGAAGAACGCAAGGGTTCGTCTCCTCCCGGACAACAGTGAATACCCTCTTCGGCATCCGCTGAAGGCACCCGAACTGCCTGGCGAACCGGGTTGGCACGTAGGGCTCGCAGATCACCTTCCCGTCGATCCGAGCCACGAGCACCCCGCCCCGCATGTTCAGGAAGTACTCATGCTGCTCCAGCGGACCCTGCCCGTTGTCGATCATTTGGCCAACGGGAGTGGGGAACGGACTGAAGTTGAAATTGGCATGATTGCCAATCCGAATCCTCACGCCCTCCTCACTTAGGGTCATCGGAGTGACCCCCGCGATGTTCAGCAGGGAGGGTCGCAGGCCGTTGCCCGGAGGAATGATGGCGTTCGGAAACGTGTACCCACCGAGGTGAGCAGCCACCCAGCCGTGGAAGAACTGAAAGGGCCCACAGATCCTTCGTGGCGACCCCCCTCGTGAGATGTGTCCCAGGATGGCATACAGCCTCGCCAGCACTGGGACCCCGAGGTTGTATCTTTTGTTGGCGGCCATAGCGCCCGCCACCGCCAGTGTCGCCGGGCGAACGCCCATTCTCGCGCCCCGCACTGGCAGGAGCCACCCACTCAGAAAGGCGGCCAGGAACGCCGCGTACCGGACATTTGGGTCCCGGGCCTCGATGACGCGGTACCCCCATGAGCGGTAGTCGCCCGTCTCCAGGACCCGCTAGTACGACCCGTTCCGGCTCTTCTGAGCTGCGGTCGGGCACCGCTTCCCCCTGCCTGGCATCTTGACTGCCGGTTCACGCTCCAAGAACTGGTCGAACCACTCCTTGTAGGCTATGTCCTTCTAGAAGTCCTTGATCCCGAGCCGCTGCGTAGCCAGGTCAAGCAGATGCCAGGTCAGAATGGGAGTCCGTGACCTGTCCTCCCAGATGTTCTTCGGTGGCAGGAACTCATCGTATTGGTAGCCCTCCAGCGGGATACCTCCGATGCAGTGGATGTCCCAGAGACCGATGCCGACCTCCCCATGGTAAAGTTGGAAGGTGTTGGTATCCGGAGACCAGCGGGTGAACAGCTCCGGCCCGAGCTCGGACTGCTGGTAGAAGTGGAACTGCGACGTCCACACCGCCTCAAACAGGCCGATGTACCGCAGCTCCTCTGCGAAGTGATCGCAAGTGTGGCGTACCCAGAACGCCTAGGCCCACTCGCTGGTGAAATTGCCCCCAGACCGCAAGTCCCAGTCCTTCAGCCATCCCTTGGTGTTGTCAGTGACACTCTGGCGATATGTGCTCGAGTAGAGGGATGGAGAATTCTCCGCAGTAGGCTCACCCCTGTCAATGGTTCGCGTCCTCGGGTTCAGGACATAGACGTCCAAGTGCCTTGTCTCCCTGGCAGGATTCCCATTGTTGGTGATGTTATAGCGGGGAAGCTCGTCCTCCCGAGTCACCCAGGTCCGTGGCGCATCAACCTCGAACCCTGGCACCGAAACCTCATCTAGGATGCCGAAGTTCCAGAGTGGCAGGTTGTCCGACAGTGGATATGTCTTCTGGGCCGGCGTCAGAAAGTCGAACAGGGATTGATTGTTGGAAACAATCTCCTTGGCTCCGTAAACCTCCTCGTTCGCCGCCATCTCTGCTCTGCGAATGGCAGCATCCCCCTCATTTACTTGATGCGCGGCCATCTCAGAAGTTTCGGGAGTCGTGCGGGTTAAGGGATGAAGCGTGCGGGATCGGACGAGGCTGGTAGAGAAATTTGAAGGTTGGCGCGCAATCCAAGTGGACGGCGCGCAATTGGGAAGAATGTCGCGCAAAGTTCCGGGTATTCGCGCAAAGACAGGCGAATTCCGGATGGTTTTGTGCGCCGATCGGGCGAATTTCACGACCGGAAAAGGCAATTTCGCGCACGAGAGCGTCGAAGCTTATCGCGCGGAAGGCCTGTGTACGGAACGCGGAACCCTAGACCCCTTTTTATAGACGAAGCCGGGATTCCGCGCCGCGCGGAACGCTCGATTGCACGACCGCGGCTGCGAATTGCGCGCCCGACGCCCCTTTTTGCGCGCCTAAGTCCCGCGCAGCCCAGGACTTCGGCATTCCGGCGTCTCCCTCAGAACCCGATCGTTGCGACATCTCGCCGATCAGATTCCGAGGGGGGGATTTTGTAGACGCCGGAAAAGTCCGTTGTTCCCAAACGAAGCTCCAGATGCGGAAAGCAAAGTGATATTTGGAGTCAGAGGCACATTCCGGAGGGCCCGGAGGACTTGCGCGAAATTTCAGAGGCTCGCGCGCAAAGTTGAGTCGCGGCGCGCAATCCTCCCGGGATGCACGCAATGCGCTGGGCCGGCGCGCTATTTTGCGCGCCCGTGGCCTGCACGGCTCCTTTGCGCGCCGGGTCCTGATTCCGCGCCCGCGAAGGGAATTCCGCGCCCGAGACCGGATTCCGCGCCCGGGGTTGCCTATAAATATAAGGCGACCCCCGATGTTTTGAAGGTTTCCAGAATCCGAAGCGTCGCTCGTTCGCGCAATCCAACCCCTTCCACGCGCAATGCCGATCTTCAGGTAACATCCTTTCTTTCGCGCAATAGAGCCTTGGGGTTCGCCTTCGCGCGCAATCCCCTTGGCTCCTTTCCTTTGAATAATCCTTAATCCGAAGGCCTTTGCGCGCAAAAGAAGCCTCTTGCGCGCAATTGCCCCCGGGTGCGCGCAATCCAGCCCGATTGCGCGCACCCCCCTCTTCAAAGTGGACATTCGTTAGAGAATGAGCCGTTGCCCCCGCGAGCTGTCCGAAGCCCGGTGCGCGCAATCTCAATCTTCCGCGCGCAAAGGGCTGGCCCAATTGCGCGCCAGCCCGCCATTTTGCGCGCCGACCTGCTATTTTGCGCGCAAATCTCCTCTTTTGCGCGTAATCCCCCAGGGTCGCCCCCCTTGACCCCCTGAGGGTACCCGCCTGCGTGGCGCCCGATGATTTTCATCCTGGGTGCCCGCACCGTGCGTTGTCTTTCCGTGCGACCCTCCAGGCTTGCGCGAAGTGACACGGACCCATCGGCGGCCACCAATGTCCAGCATGACGTTAAACTGCACATATGTCCAGCATGACGTTAAACTGCACATACGTCCAGCATGACGTTAAACTGCACATTTTTCCAGCATGACGTTAAACTGCACATTTGTCCAGCATGACGTTAAACTGCACATTCGTCCCGCATGTCGCTAAACTGCATCCTTCCAACATGACGTTAAATTGTACTACGTCCGCACTGCAAGACGATAAACTGCCAAGTGTTTTGTCCAGCATGACGTTAAACTGTACCACGTCCGCGCTGTATGACTTTAAACTGCCAAGCACCTTCGTCCTCAACACACGACGTTAAATTGTACTTCGTCCGGCAAGACGTTAAACCGTCCGCTTCGTCCTCAACACACGACGTTAAACTGTACTTCGTCCGGCAAGACGTTAAACCGTCCGCATCACCCGATCCCGTGCCTCGCACGCAGGGTCCCCCCCGGTTTGGATGTGGCCCCCACCCGCTCGTCTCTGCAGGGATGTCGGGATTGCCCCTCTTTAGAGACGATTTAATGGGAGCGGCTTTTCCCTACGGGGGTAGGGTATTACAAACCCCTAGTTTCTTGTGGGGGGCTGCACATGTGTATCTCTATTGCGCTCCCCCACCGCCGAATCCAGTAGAGGGTGTGACTGGGATCGAGGTGTCTCCTACTTTCGGTCCAAGTCCCTTCCAACTGAGTTTTGCCGCATCCGGGCTGCCTCAAGTGCGTAAGTCCTGACAGAATGAACTACGTGGACTTTGATCCCTGTCTTCTAAACAGGGTACGTAGGAAGCCTCCCTGAGGTTCAAGCCCACCACCTGGTCGTCCCGGTCGTATTCATGTCGGTTCGTCCATCAGTGGACCCCTCCAGGGTTCACGCTTGCGTCGATTCACCTATGAATCTGCCCCTGTGGGAGACTGCCCGTGTGTATCTCCACTGTGCCTCCCCACAGCCCCTTTTTCCATCTCTCATTTTATCGTCCAGCATGACGTGAAACTGTGATCCACCCGGCCGTTCCATCCCCCTCTGTGGGAGGTGGTTCGGTTCAATCCTCCGCCCGGCGGCCTCGACCCCTTCGTGAGTCGGCTTGCCGACGTCCAGCAAGACGTTAAACTGTATACCCGAACTACGTTGACTTTGATCTGTGCTAACGCGCGGTACGTAGGAAGCCCCTACGGGGTCCAAGCTCTTCACTCCATCATCCATCCTGATCCTTACCCGGGCCGCCACATCCCGGTGGGGTCATGACACTTCACTCCACTCCATATCACTTGGGAAGCCACCCATGCGTTGGCCCCAGCGTCGGAGGTTCCCCGCAAGGGGTTCTGTCATCTGATCCACTGTTCGTGTTGATCGGTCCGATGCCGTCCCCGCTGGACGTTAAACTCGCGGCGTACCCCGTGTTAAACATGAGAAGCTGAGGAAAACCTCAGGGGACACAGTTCCCCGCACCCAGTGCGGGATGCCTCAGGCCATCATGCCTTCGAGAAGCCCTATTAGGGAAGGAAGACAGACGTGCAGAGCCGCAGTGTTACGACACGCCCCCAGCACCCAGAGCCACCCGGCCTCCTCACCGCAGGTTTCTGCCCTGACCGGACTCCTTGGAGCGTCCGGGCAGAAGCAGCGTAATTAAGCGGTGTCCATGAAGATATGGCGCCGGGAACGAGATTCACGAGCATGTCTTAAATCTATGAGGGAGACCCGGATTAGGCGACGAGTTCCGAGGAGACGTCCAAGGAAGGAGGAGCCGACATCCCATCATCCCGGTTTCGATCAAGGAGCAGACGCCCCTGAATAAGGGACGGATGCCGCCCGCCTTTGGAAAGCGGGACTGCGGGACCACAAGCCGCGCGCCCATCCCCTCGGGTTGACGGGTGCACGCGCGAACGCGTCCTGGCGGAACAGCGTAACCCGACGCACATCCGCACCGAAACACCAGCATTGATAATGATGAACCTCACTATCAATCTATGCTAGAGGCTACATCCATAAGAGTAAATGACAAACCTCAGTATCTTGCCCTACTTGATGGTAAGTCCTCAAGGTAGAATGGAAAATCTCACTACCCATCCATGATGGAGGGTAAGCCTAAATTCCTTTGGTGATTTTGAAAACATAACATCCATCAATATGATCATCGAGCATCAACTCAGGTTGGCATCACACACAGAACATCGAGTGTAGACTCAAATATGCATCACACTAATAACATCTCACATCCTACCTAAAAATACACTTTATAGTGGACCATCATATTATATGTGGGAAACACTTAGGATATGCTACTCTCATTCCATAATATGAGTTAAAATGAATAATATATGATGAGTAATGGAATCATAATGTTTTACGTGACACGTGTGGATCCCACACAACATGTGATCCTACCTCATTATTTGTCCATGTACCATTCCTTACTCGAGTACTAAAAATTGTTCAAATACCCTTATTCCATTCCAGTTTACATTCAATGTACATGAAACCTCTATCCAAAATGATAAAGAGCATGTGTTTCTTGTTACTCATCTGAAGGGTGAAAACATATGTCTCCAAACATGCCCCTTGAAAATGGTCTCGAATAACCAAACGGATCACAGCATTGTGATCCTTGTGTAAAATCTAAGAGGATCTAATATTCATTCTCTTGAAATAAAATCTCGTTTAAAAAACATCATTCTATCATGCTATGATCAAATAGATCTTATGGGGAGCATGGCTCGATCATTAAACACATCACACGAATCATATGATTTCCATAAACTCGAAGAAACAAAATGAATAAACTGTTCATATGTCAGAAAAGGATAACTTGTGAAATGGGTGATTTTAACCACAAATTCCAAATCAGTCCCAAATTCCTACTGATCACAAAAAGGACATGCACAACAAGATGGATCACACCATTATGATATTTGTGGAAAAGCATGCAAGATAGACTATTCACATTCCCCAAACATATTTCTGATGACGAATATGTAAAAAACTACATTACACCCAAACAAAGAATCCCATGGGTCCCAAACCTAGGCCCCAACATTATTCAGGAGGATCACGTCATTGCGATTATCATATGAAAATGCGCAAGATGGACTATTTGATCATCCAAAATGGATCCCTAGTGAACAATTCACATTCAACTATAATCACCTGAAACATGGATCATGGGGACACACTATGGTTTCAATTTAAATTCCATCAATCATCCTTCAATATTCCAATTCAACTCTAGGGTACCAACATCTCTAATGGGGCGTCTGTTAGACATCGGACGTAGAAGTTACGTATGGTATGAGAATCATCAAATAATTATTATTATATTATTATTATTGTAAAAATACGATTCGTATCACGAATCCTCAATCTCGAGAGAAAAAATAATACATAGCCTCAAAATGTCACCCACAAAATAAGGATTATGTGCCTGTATATTTAACACAAAAAAATCTCCAGGATTGAATGATATGGGGTTTTAATTAAAAATCTTGGTCTGTACGGACCAAACCAGCTCAAGCTGCAACACCACCTTGACTTCGTCACCATCTATATTTGATCCACACCTCTATATAACTCCGTCACCCACTGGAGCACCTTGCTGAAACACACCGTCAGAACGATTTCGGGGTCCACTGGTTCAACCTGCTGATGTACATCCTCTAACTCTTGAAACTCGAACATGGGCACAAATTGGGACTCTTTGGGTCGAGGGCATTATAGATACGTGTCCAAATCCACGATCAGAAGTAGTTTTTTCAAGATGAAATTATTTGTGAAGAAAAATGCGAGGAACAAGAAGAACATGAAATAAAAAATTAATATAGATTATGGTCATTTATTTTGTTATCAGTTATGGATTCCATAGCCACAAAAAGGTACCAATTTTGAAAATCACGACAAAATATTCAATCGTGGGTGGGGGCTATAGAATCTAAAAAAAATACTCTATCGAATATGGATTGACAATTGTGTTCTATGTGCTCTTACATATCGGTATATGATGTTTAATATTGAAATGAAAACATTCAGACATCAAATTTCCATCAGCCAAAGCATTGTCGTCTAAGAGGAAAAATGAGTTAACTCTAGCTCAGTTACCAAGCCTCCTATATATAGGAAATAGCCAACCAATGCGAAATATGAATATATCATTACCTATCAACTGATGTCCCTCATTGGGTAAACATGATGCTATAAACTCAAAGGAGGTCTAAGATTTCAAACTCGAGTCCTCATTTGAATGTTACTCAATGTGGCCTTTCATATAAAACAATTTACATTAATTACTCTATTTATGGTTTTCCCTCTTGAACACTTTTTATATGAGGCTTGTGATAACAAACATTATACCCCTCATAGGGTAAACATCACACTCCAGACTCTACCATGGCTTTATATTTCCTATCTGAGTTATAGTTAGATAGTTATATATGTTTCAGCTAATAAATGAATGAATTAATAAATTAATTCACCCATTTTATGTAATACTGACCATGGAGGTTCCATAAAATCCAACACCATCATATTTTATGTCACACCCTGGGTAAACATTCTTTATGGACCCAATCATGGTCTCAAATTTAATATTTGTTCATCATTTTAAGAGATATCCTATTTACGTTGCTAGAATAGTACAACGGCACTTAATATTTTTGAATAATTTATTCCAGTCACACCTTGCATCATATTCACATGTTGTCTCGTTTCATGGTACTAAATATATATGATGCAATATACCATTGTATTACAAGACAAAAACAAGGTCTCTACAATATTCCCTCCTTCATTCTATTCATCCCGAAAAGATATAATAGAAAATAACTCGGGAAACTAAACATATACATTTGGCTTTCCTGCTCTCAATAAAACATTTTCAACCCTATACATTCATAACATGCTAACCAAAGAGACTTTAAATAATAATAAGGTCTTCTCCTTTCAATTACATGCGTAAAAACACACACATATATCATCAGTTATGATAGGTGGAATACACCGTGTGCCCAATCCAGCTATTGGGGTAGGGAAAGGGGTTATGAAATCTTTCCATATCATTCATGATTCCAAATAACCTAATGAAACATAGGGGATGGTTTACTTCCCTATTGAAAATGTAAGGACCCATAAAATTGAAGGGAAATTTTTTTCTTATTTTTCATTGTGATTTTTATACAAGAACGCAGTTTCTGAGGGCACCTCATTTCGAGGCACGGTGTGCCCGAAATATTTTTTCCGAAGTTTAGCTCGGGTACGTTCAGTGAACAAATGAGCATGTTTTTCTAACGTTTGAACCAGTGCTCGGAATCGAATTATGAGGGCACTGATGGAGTCGCAGCGCCGGTAATTGCTTATAAATACCTTTTCAAGAGTTGAGTTTTCTCGCATGTGGTTTTAATGTTTTTGGGATAAGTAATGGAATAAAATAAAAATGGTGCAGCCAATTTTTATTTTACTTAAAATTGTTTAACCTATTTTAAGTGTTTGGTGTGAGACCCATAATATCCTACACACTAGGTGTGATATTTGTGAGGTGGGACCCACATGAGCCCCAGCGTTTCTTTTCTTCCTAAACCCCCTCCTTTAATAAGGTAACACACTCGCACCCTATCAAGAAAAAGTCAACCCTTGCGTTTTTCTATTTATGAAACACCTCAATTAATTTTGGGAAGTTTAAATGTAGCAATTAATTCATTTAATGAATTGTTTCGTTTTTGTTTTTCAAAACACATGGCTTGTGAAATAAAATAACACAACTCTTATATTATTAGGGGTGGGTTGTGCAAGAGGGTTAGGGAGAAATCACTCAGGCTATGATGTTCTTCCTCCTCGACGAAGAACATGAAGAACGCCAACCTCCGATGAAGGTCGACAAGAACATCAGATCCTCATTGATCAATGACCCAATGCTGACGAATCCATTCTCCATGATGCAATGATTCCCCTTCCATGATTCCTTCTTCCATGAAGTGCAATTCCGTGACGAACCCTCGCTCGACGACGCTTGAGGTAGGAGATTTTGTTTTTGTTCGTGAATAATTCCATTTTCGTTCTTCGGGAAACTTTTCTACTTGCTGTCGATTAACGGGAGGGGGACAGACCGCACAAACATGGACGACTCTCCTGCCTTGTATGTTGTGTTGATGTAGTTCGAAGGAAAGTGGCGCGGTGCAATGGACCCGCGCAGGAACATACGACAAGGGTGCGCAGCGCCGTCACGCCTCACCGTTGAATTCGAACAAAGGAGCGGTGTCGCCGCGCCGCACCGGAGATCCACAATGGAACCTCGAAGACACCATGGCTGGAGCGGGGCCGCAGCACTGTCACGTCGTTCCGGATGGACCAATGCCGAGGCTTAGGCCCTGGCAGAGTAGGGACCGGTGGCCCATTTTGGGCCGTCGGCGTCGGAGTAGGGGGACTAGCCCGCGCTGGTCCCGTGGTGCAGCAGTCGGCCGGTCGGAGCGGGCCGGCCGGTCAGGGGAAGCGCCGGGGGTCATAAGCCTCAGTTGGCCATCTAGAGCGCCCCCCCCCCCCTTCATGGGGGCTGCGGATTAACAACGAGGGGGGAAACGCCTCCACCCCCCTCCCCCTTCAGCACTCGGCCGTTACGACCGAGCCTTCAGGCCGCTTTCCGCGCTAGCGCGCCGGACCGGGCCGCACCCAGGCCCGGCCACACCGGGTGGGTCAGGCCGCGCCCAAGGGGGCCGGATCCAGACCCGGTTCAGTTTGACCCGGTTCGGGCCGACCCAGGGGGTCTCGGGCTGGGTCGGTCTGGGCCCGAAACCCCTAAATCTGGACCTCTCACATTCAATTGACCATAACATAGGCTGCAGACCTCCGATCGATTCACCGTCTACTGCGATGCGATCCCTGGATCGAGAAGGTCATTTCAGTATATTACACTCAAGGTTTCGGAGTACTTTGGGATCGGCTGGGTTGGTTCATAGACGAAACCAACTGGGCCCTCGGAGTAGAAACACTTATAACTTATGCTCCGAACGTCTGACTGACGTGCTGTCGACTTTGATGGATTCCTCTTAGTTAGAGAGACATTTTGGCTTACTCTGCTCAAGGTTTGGATGTAGATGGAGTACGGATGGGTTGTTTTTGACTTAAAAACCAATTGGGCCCCTAAGAAGAAAAAATTAATATCTCTTAGACGAGACGTCCAATTGACGCGCCATCTGTGAAGTTGAGTTCCTGTTGAAGATACGAAAATTTTGAATACATCAACTCTGGACTATGTGTCAGTTGATGTATCAGCCTTTCGGCTCATGGAGCAGACCCTCCCGAACAAGCGTGATATGTGAGGGAACCCTAGAGTTGGCTGTGACTGCGAAGACGATGAAAAATGTACAAAATCCCACGTGGATTCGACGGTGATTCCTACAACACTCAACGATCCAACGTGGATCAGTGCTACCGATCCTCTGTGGGTAAGTGCTCAGCAGTCCTGTGTGGGCCATCACCTACAAATCCAGTGTGGGTCTGATCCTATGTGGCTCATTATGGGGGTTAGTTACCTATCAATGATTTGTGGGTCATTTTGGGGGTTAGTACCTATCGATATTGTGTGGGTCTGATGACTTAGATGAATTTGTAGCTACATCTGATCATCTCTGTCGTCTTACGAAGAAGTATACATGTGTGAGATGAATCTTGATCTTCAATCCTTATCTTCGATTAGATTGACTTGATATCCTATGTGGATTATGTTATGCGTTCCTGTGTGGACTGGGTTGTTCTTGGGCTCAGATGTTGGAGCCGAACTGGAATTGATGACATAGTTATATGTATGGGAATATACCTAAGTAGTTTCGGATGTTACTTCGTGATTGTTTCTTTCCAGTGTGGATTATCCTTTGTGGATTCTGGGAGACCATTGGGGGTCTCGGGGTCCCTACTGAGTGGATTATACTCATCCATACACAGGTTATGCCCAAACTTTGTTGTGTTGGTTGCAGATGACTGACAGCGCTGATCGTGGGTTGAGGCCTGCGGAGTAGGACGGTACCTAGAGGTGGACCACTGGGTTGGATGTACTCGGAGCGGACTGCTGGACCCGAGGAGATGTGGAGGCTATATATACCCACTCTTTAGGTGGGAATTCAAGTGGATGGATCGAGGTTGCATCTTAACTTTTTAGTGGTTGTACTCCATTTTTTAGTTGTACTTTACTTTCAGTTTGAGTTTGTATTCTGGCCTACTATATTTTCTGTACTTACTATTGTACCCAGTTTTTACTTAGTGTTTACTTCTGCCTACATTCTCTCTGGTGCTTGTTTACTTTATAAAGGAAATGACTTCCCTTTTTACAGGGAATTATGCCTTGCTGCTAGTCACTATCCCCTGGCCAATGGAATTCGGGCTTGGGGTAGTCACGGCACAATCCCCGAGGATGGGTCATGACAAATTGGTATTAGAGGAGTTCAGTCATACCACATAACTAAGGTCCTCATCTTTTTCTACGTTAATAAATAGTGTTATGAGTATTGAGTGTTGTTATCAGTCCAGGGAGTACAATGTTGGTGTGGCGGCCGACGTATCTGTACACCAGTACCCTAACTTCTGATTTCCGACTTATTGCATGAAAAAATTGATTGCATGCCTGTTTAAAATTTTCTTTGTGATTACTTTTTTTCAACTCACCAGGTATGATGTTTGACCACGGCGCACCTGTTTCTTTTCAGAATTTCCCCACGACGTTAGCCAGATAGGGTTCCGAGCGTTGTGCGGGACGAAAACCCACCGAGCGACGAGGCCTCAGTACAAGGCCCTTTGATAGTAGAGGCACCGGCAGTCCTCTACCCGCCGAGCCACTGATGCTTCCAGTCCCAGCCGCTAACGATGCACGTCGCCTTAGTGCACTGCACGAGTTTTAGAATCAGGAACCGCCCAGGTTCCACGGGGAGACGGACCCTCAGGCTGTCGAGGATTGGCTGGAGGTAGTTGTACGAGTTTTTAGGTTAGTGAGGACACCAGCTGACATAATGGTGATCCTAGAAGCATGCCTCCTACACGCGGTCGCAGGAAGATGGTGGATCTTGATGCTCTAGGTGCACGAAGAGGCATCTCTCCTCCGAAAGGATGTTGAGAGCCTCTTCTGCCCGGAGTTCGTCCAAGCCACCCTCGATGCGGTACATATCCTGGAGCTTCTACTGCTACGGCAGGGCAGCTTGACGGTCGCCCATTACTCAGCGAGATTTACAGATCTCTCGCGCTATTCGACGGATATGTTTTGAGACCCATTCTTCTGAGCTCGGACCTTCGAGCAGGGATTGAGGAATGAGATCAAGCCATCGCTGATCTCCCTCAGCATTCCGACATAGTCAGGGGTACAGGAGAAAGCTCTTTTCATCGAGAGCTTCCTTGCTGAGCCTACATCAGCAGCGAGACCTACCGCAGGGCGGCACATAGCAGAGTCTTCTGCAGCAGGTAGTCGATGAATGACTCATGGGTCCAAGCATACCAGACTCTCAAGGAGAAAACCTCTGGACACTGGCTCAGAGGTGCGAGGCACTCAGCATAGAGCCAGTCTTTTGAGAGGCATACAGTGCTACGCATGCGGCGGGCAGGGCCACATGGCTCGTGACTTCCCGACCCACAATATTGAGGAGTATCAGATTGTTGTAGGGCCACACAAGCAGAGGCAGAGGGTCGACCTTGGCGGTCCACCGGGAGAAGGCGGATGAGGCAGAGGAGCTGGCCGAGTGGCAGGTGGTGGGAGACGCTTTGAGTCTCTACCACCTCCATCTCCAGGATGTCTACCCCGACCACAGGGAGCTGGCGGGCCGAGACATGCATAGTTCCAGGCAGCGGAGGCCTACGACCATGGGGTCCCTGAGATGATTCGAGGTACTATCTTTTTCTATTCCTCCTTTGTTGCAGTTCTTATAGACACATGAGAGAGTCATTCTTTCATTTTCGCTACCCCTTTTCGGAGCTTGGAGATTCCGATAGAGTCGTTGGCTCGATACTTTAGGCTATAGACTCCTACAGGAGCAGACACGATGATTACGCACTGGTTCCGGTAGTGTGAGCTTACTCTAGGAGGTGAGATCTTCGGCTGGGATCTTCATGTAGCGGCATCAAGGCCTTATGATATCATCTTGGGAATTGATTGGTTATCTATAGTCCATGATCAGATTGACTTTATTAGGCACAATGTGTGATGTGTACGCACCGACGGGAGCAATTTCACCTTCATCGGAGAGAAGGGAGCCTTTGCTGCACATGATGGATTAACGAAGATGTGAGGACAAGCAATCACTCATCAGTTGTCTAGCCTCATACTAGGAACAGTTGATGTGCGGGGTCCTGGTTTTCCTGCAGTGGTGGATCAGTATGCGTACGTTTTCCCCGAAGAAGTTTCAGGAGTACCTCCTCACAGATAGGTAGACTTTTATGTTGATTTGTACGCCAGGACATCCCCGATATCCACCCCAGCATATCAGATAGCTCCCACCGAGCATCGAGAGCTACGGGTACTGTTGGAGGACTTGCAGGTTATGGGATTTATCCAACCCAGTGTTTCTCCCTGGGCTTCCCCGATATTGTTTGCCAAGAAGGCGGACGGGTTCTTGCGACTTTGTCTCAACTATTGTTTCCTGAACCAGGTGACAGTGAGGAATAAGTATCCGCTGCCGAGGATCAATGACCTCTTCGATCAGCTCAATAGAGCACGGTGGTTCTCAAAGATAGAACTTAGGTCAGGCTATCATCTACTCAGAGTTCAGGACATGGACGTGTAGAAGACGACCTTCAGATGACGGTATGGCCACTATGAGTTCTTGGTTAATCCCTTCGGCGTGACCAATTATCCAGCAGTGTTCAGGGGCCTCCTGAAAAGGATCATTCAGCCATACCTCGATCGATTTTCTGTGGTCTTCATTGACGACATGTTGATATACTCGAACCCTGAGGAGGAGCACGCCTACCACTTGCGAGTTGTACTAGAAACACTCCAAGATCACAAACATTATGGAAAGCTCTCAATGTGTTAGTTCTGGTTACGTGAGGTCCAGTTCTTGGGGAACGTAATCTCTGAGGCGGAGTTGTGGTGGATCCTGCGATGATCGAGGTAGTGCTATCTTGGGAGCCACCCATGAGAATGAAGGATGTGCGGAGTTTTTTGGGACTATCTAGGTACTATCAGTGATTTGTTCTAGACTTCTCTAGAGTTGCGTCACCACTCTCAGATTTGAGGAAGAAGGGGAAACCCTTTGTGTGGTCAGACAGATGTCAGCAGAGCTTCCAGGAGCTGATATAGAGATTGACTAGTGCGCCTATCTTGAGGTTGCCGGAGGAGGGAGTAGGGTACGTAGTTTACTGCGATTCATCAGGGACTAGACTCGAATGTGTCCTGATGCAGGAGCGGGCACTGATCGCCTACGGATCACATTAGTTGAGGCAGCATGATCAGTACTACACTACACATGACCTGGAGTTAGCAGTAGTAGTCTTTGCTCTGAAGATGTGGTGACACTATCTGATGGGTGAGCGCTTTATAATATATTCTGACCATCAGAGTATCTGGTACATCTGCTCACAGAATGACATGAACCTAAGATAGCGGTGATGGATTGAGTTCTTCGAGGACTATGACTTTGAGATAGTCTATACTCCTAGAAAGGGGAACGTAGTAGCTGATGCCATCAGTAGGAGGAAGATAATTCAAATACTTGGGGAGGCGACAACACATCTAGCCACTTTGCAGATATCCTTCATGGATAGAGATGGAGCAGCCTTTCTTCAGTCACTCACAGTCACTCCTCCACTACAGCAGCGGGTTAGAGAGGCACATCGTCGTGATGCCGACTGTGAGACGCGACGTGCACAGATATCCTCAAGACAGGAACCTGATGGTTTCTATTTAGGTGGAGAGGACGACGTCCTTTTCCGAGTATGTACCTTGGTACCAGTTGCTTTATAGGAGGAGGTGCTGAGACAGTTTCAAACTTTCCCTTTACCAGTACATCCTGAAGTGGCGAAGATGTACCAGGATCCTAGATGACAGCACTAGTGGTCGGGTATGAAGAAGGTTGTGGCGGAGTTCGTTTCTCAATGCCACACCTTCCAGCCGGTGAAGGTAGAGCATCAGGTACTAGCAGGCTTGGTAAAACCCTTGTAGGTCCCAGAGTGGAAGTGGGATGGCATATCGATGGACTTCGTGAGTGGACATCCACGTACTTCCAAGGGTCACAACTACATTGGGGTGATTGTCGACCAACTCACCAATTCAACTCACTTATTACCCCTCAAAGTGCAGGTATCCGTGGATATCATGGGATGCCTCTACATTCAAGAGTTTTTATGGATTCATGGTGCGACATCATCTATTGTATCCTATAAAGATGCTCACTTTACTTCCGAGCTCTAGAAGGAGTTGCAAGAGGTGTTCGAGACGCAGCTACATCTGAGCACCGCCTTTCACCCTCAGATGGATGGTCAGACAGAGAGGACCATTCAGACTCTCGAGGACATGGTCTGCGCATGTTTCCTTGACTTTGGGTTCAGCTAGGAGGACCACCTACCCTTGTCGGAGTTCTCACACAACAATAGCTACCACTCCACAATCGAGATGTCACCATACGATGCGTTGTACTGCCGGCCTTGCAAATCTCCTTTGTGCTGGACAAACCCTGTGGAGTCAGCACTTGTGGGACCACAGATGGTACAGGCCAAGACAGAGAAGGTCCAGGTCATCCAGAAGCAGATGAGGACAGCTCAGAGTCGGCAGGAGTCTTATGCTAACAGGAGGCGTAGGCCACTAGAGTTCGAGGATAGTGACCACGTCTTCTTGCGGGTCTCACCTCTATGTGTATTACGAAGATTTTTCCAAGGTGGTACGTTGTCTCCACGATTCATAGGATCATTCCAAGTCCTCAACATGATTGGCGAGGTGGCTTATCTCCTGGATCTACCACCTTAGTTGCATCGAGTGCACGACGTCTTCCACATATCACAGCTAAGGAGATACGTGCATGACATGAAAAATAATATTTGACTATGGGAATCTAGAATTTGATGATGGGGAAACTTTTGTGGAGGTCCCAGTGGAGATCAAGGATCGACAGGTGCAGGTCCTACGTGGATGGTCGATTCCTCTAGTGCACATCAGATGGCAGCTGGGGAACCTCTAGGAGAGCACTTTGGAGCGGGAGGCTCGGATGCTTGCTCAGTGCCCACTTTTGTTTCCCTAGTTATGATGTATCTTTACGGGGATGTAAAGTCATGATGTAAGAGTAATTTAATGACCCGTAAAATTGAAGGATTTTTTTTCTTATTTTTCATTGTGATTTTTTTATGAGAACGCAGTTTCAGACGACACCTGATTCCGAGGCCCGGTGTGCCCGGAATATTTTTTCCGAAGTTTAGATCAGGTACGTTCAGTAAACGAACGAGAGGGTTATTCAAACTTTTTAACTTGTGCTCATAATCTAATTTTGAGGGCCGCAATGGAATCGCTGCACCCGTAATTGCTTAGAAATACCTCTTCCAGATTGCATATCCTCAGATGTGGTTTTTAAATTTTTGGGTTATGTAATGGAATAAAATAAAAATGGTGCGACCAATTTTTATTTTACTTAAAGTTGTTTAACCTATGATAAGTGTTTGGTGTGAGACCTAGAATTTCCTACCCACTATGTAGGATATTTGTGAGGTGGGACCCACACGAGCCCCACCGTTTCTTTTCTTCCTAAACCCATTCCTTTAATAAGGCAATGCACCCACACCCTATCAAGTGGATGTCAACCCTTGCGTTTTTCTGTTTATGAAACGCCTCAATTAATTTTGGGTGGTTTAAATGTTGCAATTAATTAAATTAATTGATTGTTTTGTTTTTGATTTTCAAATTGCATGGCTTGCGAAATAAAATAAGACAAATCTTATTTTATTAGGAGTGGGTTGTGCAAGAGGGTTAGGGAGATATCACTCAAGATGTGAAGTTCTTCCTCCTCGACGAAGAACATGAAGAACATGAAGAACACCGACCTCCGATGAAGGTTGTCAAGAATTCTAGATCCTCGGAGATCGACGACGCGACACTGATGAATCTTTTCTCGGCGACGCGACGATTCCCCTTCCACGACGCCTTCTTCCACGACGTGCAATTCTGCGACGAACCCTCTCTCGACGATGCATGAGGTAGGGGATTTTGTTTTTGTTCGTGAATACTTCCATTGCAGTTATTTGTGAAACATTTTCGCTTTCTATCGTTTAACGGGAGGGGGACGGGCCGCACAAACACGGCCAACCCATCTCTCTTGTATGTTGTGTTGAAGCGGTTTGAAGGAAGGTGTCACGGTGCAATGGCACCGCACGAGATCAAACGGAAAGGGTGCGCAGAGCCTTCGCGTCATGCCATTGAAGTCAAACAAATGCGTGGCGCCGTCGCACCATGCCATAGAATCTCAAAAGAACCTCGAAGACACCGCTGCTGGAGCGGGGCCACGGCGGAAGGGCACCGCGCTATCGCGCCGTGCCGGACGAACCACGACCACATCTTAGGCCATAGTGGAGCAGGGACCAGCGGCCAGTTCCAGGCCGCCAAAGTCGGAGCAGGGGGACCGGCCAGTGCCGGTCCCATGGTTCAGCAGCGGGCCGGCCAGAGCTGGTCGGCCAATCAGGGGGAAGCGACGGTGGTCGTAACCCCCGACTGGTCAGCTGGAGCAGACCCCCTGCAAGGAGGCCGCTGTTTCATAACACGGGGGGGCAGCGCCCCCCCCCCCCCCCCCCCCCCATCACCGCTCGGCCGTTACGTCCGAGCCACCGGGCCGGGCCACGCCAAATCGGGCATGACCTGGACCCGTTTCGGGCCGACCCAGGGGGTCTCGGGTTGGGTCGGTCCGGGCCCGAAACCCCTAAATCCAGACCTCTCACGGTCATTTGCCAAAAAATTTGGTTGTGGACCTCCAATCGACTCACCGTCTACTACGATGTGATACTTGGATCGAGGCGGTCATTTCGGTATAGTACATTCACGTTTTCAATGTACTTTGGGTTCTAGCTGGGTTGGTTAGTACACGAAACCAACAGGTCCCTCAGAGCGGAAATGCTTATAACTTATGCTCCGGACGTCTGATTGACATGCCGTTGAATTTGATGGATTCTTATTAGTTAGATGGACCTTTTGGATTACTCCGATCGAGGATTGGACATAGTTGGAGTACGGTAGGGTTGGTTTTGAGTTAAAAACCAAGTAGGCCCCTGGGATGAAAGAGCCAATAACTCATAGACCGGACGTCCGATTGACGCGCTGTCTGTGACGTTGACTTCCTATTGATGATACAGAACCTTCGAATACATAAAATCTGGACTATGTGTCAGTTGATGTATCATCCCCTCAGCTTGTGGAGCGGACCCTCCTGAATGAGCTTGCTGTTTGCGGGAACCCTAGAGATGGCTGCAACTGCAACGACAATGACGACTGTACAGAAATCCTCTGTGGATTCGACGGTGATGACTACAGCACTCAGCGATCCTACGTGGATCAGTGCTACCGATTCTGTGTGGGTCAGATCATACGTGTGTTAGCGCTCAGTAGTCCTATGTGGCCTAGTGCCTACAGATCCTATGTGGGTCTGATCCTCTGTGGTTCATTGTGGGGGTTAGTTACCTATCGATCTTTTGTGGGTCATTGCGGGGGTTAGCACCAATCGATCTTGTGTGGGTCTGATGTCTTAGATGAATTAGTGGATATATCTGATCATCTCTATCTTCTCACGAAGAAGTATTCACGTGTGAGCTGAATCATGACTTTCAATCCTTCTCTTTGATAATATTGACAGGATATCCTATGTGGATTACGTTATGATTTCCTGTGGGGACTGGGTTGTTCTTGGGCTCTAATGTTAGAGCCGAACTGGAATTGATGACTTTGGTATATGTATGGGCAAAAACCTAAGTAGTGTCGGATGTAACTTTGTGATTGTATCTTTCCATAGTGGATTATCCTTTGTGGATTCTGGCAGAACTTTGGGGGTCTCGGGGTCCCTACAGAGTATCTTATTCTCACCCCTGCATGGGCTATGCCCGCAATACGTTATGTTGGTTATAGATGATGTACAACGCTGATCGTGGGTTGAGGCTTGTAGAGAAGGATGGCACCTGGAGGTGGACCACTGTGTGGGATGTACTCGGAGCGGACGGCTGGACCCCAGGAGGTGTGGAGGCTATCTATACCCACCCTTCAGGTGGGACATTCAGTGGACGGCTCGAGGCTGCGGCTTTACTTTTTAGTTGATGTACTCCATTTTTCAGTTGTACTTTACATTCAGTTTGGGTTTGTTTTCTGGCCCACTTACTTTTCCGCACATATTGTTGTACACAGTTTTTTCTTATTGTTTACTTCTTCATGCGTTCTTTGTGGTGTTTGTTTACTTTACAAAGGTAATACCTTCCTTTTTTACCAGTAATTACGCCTTGGTGCAAGTCATCATCCCCTAGTCTATGGAAGCCGGGCTTGGGGTAGTCACAGTATGGGCCCCGAGGATGGGTCGTGACAGAAAACTATACATTCCACATCATTACTAGAATAACTGCTTGTCCTGGGAATAAGTTCATGTGATTCCCTCCTTCACAATGTCTAAATGGAGAAACAACCAAGGATATATGGTCACACAATATTTAATAGTCAATTTATCACAATTGAGACTCTCTATCATGCTCGTGAAGAAAAGGAGTCAACACCATCAATTGATGAAAATTTGTACCATCCTGCTCAATCTGGATAGGTTTAGGGTAGTTAAATGCTACAAATCATCCCACACCTGGCAAGCCTCATATTTCTTGCTAAGATAATTATCTAAAATTCTACCACATTTGATTGCAAAGACGACCTCAAAGTCATATTCCATGATTAATTTCAACTATAACCATTGTCGTATGTTAATGTATCTCTTTGTGAAGATGCACCTGCGACACATGGGGTATGAGTAATCCACAAAGTCCTCTCTCAGAAGGTATCATGTCCACATTACCACTGTGAAGACTACCACTGACAACAACACATGGTAAGTCAGATAGTTATTTTTATAGGTTTTCCATAACCTCAACATGTACATAATATCAGTATCATGATTTTCATTTTTCACACAAGGTACCAACATTCATGGAAGGTGATAAAACTCGTCCAACAGAAGAGGCATGACACCAAAAGAAGGCTGCATACCCCACGAGTATCTTCCCCATGTGGAAGGAAAGAAATACCAAAATCAATCAATATTTTAAACACAGTAGTGGGACTTCAAAAAAAGGATATCATGTTGCATAACTCCATTGGAAAAGAAAATACTTTAAATGACACTCTGATGCACAATCTCTCCATGAACACACAAGTTAGATGTATTCATCCTCCACACCTCGATACTATCAGCATTGGGAGGAACTGAATCTCCATCAATGATTCTATCACCTACAAAAATTCATATCATAGTGGGAAGAACACCAATTTCTCGTGAATTCAATGATACTTGGAACAACACTGACACATGGTCACACTACCATCCCACATCACCCTTGGTTACTCCTCATGTAATGTGTTGGAAGATAAGTGTTCTTGAATTAGTGTCTTAAAAATTCTAATTAAGAATGTAAAAAAGACAAATAGTATACCTCTAATCATCTCATGAACTTAAAGATTATATAAATCTATAGAATGAAGACATCCAATGGGCACAACCGCCATCTCCTTGAACCGGATGTGCGATTCCTAGTGGTGGTGGAAGGACCTCGCAACTCTGTCCAACAACCACATTTATTACAACTCTTCTTCCATCGCTACCATACTATGGACCACCCATTTCTCACATGGTTGATCCCTAGATGCATCATTTCCTCTTTTGAGGTGGTGCATCCACAAACTACCTAGATCTCCCAGCAGATCCGGTCATGTATTTCCATTCAATGTGACCTCACCCGTGACAAGCATTCCACCAGACTATCTTGGGATTCCCCAACACTCAACATTATCCCCAAACATGTTCATGATTATTATCTCAGAGAGCCCTATTACATCGAGAGCCTGTCAACTGGCATCTACTAGATGTGGCAGATGTCTCATCTCTGTTGCGACCACATCCCAAACTGGCTAACATGCTCCCGTATGAAAGAAATAACTCTGCACCAGTGCCTTATCCATCACCCTGATATTAGTGATGATACACAAGGTAACTACAATGGTAAAAATTTCATTTATAGCGACCCTTATAAGACTTCTGTGCTTGAATTTTGTTTACACAGTCCACATCCATTGAGTACCGAGGTAGGTCTATAAACCTAGTCACGTACATAGATAATGTCTTCCATCCACACAAGAAATCTTGTATCTCATGAAAATGTAGAGGACGTAAACAGTATGGGTAGTACTAATCACAAAAAAACCCACTAGAAGTCATCACATTACAATGATGACTCATCGGTGTCCAAACATGCCTGAAGTGGTGAACCACCAAACATATGCTACACTTCACTACGTGATGGTCTGGATTAATGCATATCCTTAGTGTTCTCTAACATTGGAACTCATATAGAGTTCCCAATCTACTTATATCCTCACCGTGCTCTACTGGAACGTACTACTTCTACATAGTTGGAGGTGCTGCTACCATCCCTCTATGAAGAAATGGGAAACATATTATTGAGCATAAACTGAGGCCTCATTGTAAATAGAATCTTCATCATGAACCAATGCTAGTATCATGACTTGTTTATGTGTTTTAAGAATCACGAATTCAATCAAACAGTACTGTGGTTAAATGATCATATATATATATATCAATAATGATGGGGTGATGACTCCAGAATGGCAATAAATGATAAAATCCTATATGATTTTTGTACCACTTTCCCAGGAACAAGTGTCTTGCAACGCCGAGTCGACCAGGGAGCAATCAGGGCCTTGGTGAATGGCTACGTCAGCCACCACACCATCAATGGACACCTTGGTCTGAGATCCACTCTCAAGATACATTGAAACTATTTCCCTAAAAACAACCATTTTCTTTTGTAGGGATCATCTGAAAAATGTCCCATGTAATGAGCCACCCTTTGATACAACTTTATCAAGACCTTCCCTACACTGGGGTTTAAGAGACAACTAACACAAGCCCACCTCCATAGGCCAGGGTCTGGCGACCATCACCCAAGGCATAAAAAACTCAGGGAGGCTTTTTCCTATGTACCTGTATATAAACATGAAACCAACACAATGAAAAAGTGTAGGGGAAATGTGAAAAAAGTTAAAACACTGATATATATATGTATATACCGAAAATATGAATCAAACTCTAAAAAATACAAGTATAGAAGATAATCTCAATGGGAATGGGAAAAAATACACACCCAACCTGTAAAGTGACACAACATGTAAACTTGTGGAAAAGTATAATAGTTGAGAGATCCCCACTCCTAGAATCCAATATATGACCAACGAATGTGGTTTAAGAACTATTTATCACTATGCTCCTCTAATGTCATGATCAACATGTCTATCATCTGCAATGGAACACCGAGTGCTGAAAAATACTATGAAAGTGTGAGTATAAAAAAACTTATTTAGATTCCCCAAAGTATAAGGGGATAATCAAGTGAGGTACTGAAGAGTGAAGTTATATATAGAACAAGGTAGAGTAAGTGTAAAAATTAACTCAAAAATTAAGTCAAGTACAATTTTCCAACAATGAGGTGCTAAAAACAGTTAAATGATGACCTTTGTACTGAGTATTAACTAACTATAGTAGGAGAGTAGACTCATCCAACAATTATAATGTAGACATAGAAAGTAGGAGGAATACCACACATGTATTCTTCAGTCTTGGAAGGAATGTAACAAATACAGAAGTAGTGTGAATGGAAAATATGATTATATATTCTCAACCAAAAGATCCCAAATTAGAGAGTAACAATGTCTTTATATCACTAGATCATCCCAGGAAAGGATTCTCCAAGAGTTGCAGAAGTATGCACCATCAATGAAAAGAATAAAACATCTCTTCACTGTCCTTTTAGTCAATGGGTTTTAATTACCGCAACGTGAAACTTTTGGCTTTGGATCGGACTGTCTTGCCCACATGGATTTTTTCTCTTCACAAAGACTCATATTGGTGAAAAAAGTGCCCATATTTATTGAGAGTCCAAATTTGTGTCATTAACATCTCAACACAAAGCCACACAGTCGAGAGATCATGTCACAATGTCATGATCCCAATACCGTGCTTCACTAGAGGGTATACTCAAAAGATTAATTGACAAACCCAATTCCCAACCCAGCAGGAGGGTAATCCCAAAAGAGTAAACGATGAACCTCATAGCCCAGCCGAAATGGATGGTATGTCCAGAAATATTATCCAAAAAATCTTCCTACCCCACCACAGTGGACGATAATCCCTTGAAAGAGTAATGGGTGGGACTCACTTCCCATCTATTCAGGAGGGTAATCCCGGAAGAGAGAACATAAAACTTCACTTCCCAGCTGCAATTGAGGGTATTCCCAAAAGAGTAACTGATGAACCACACTTCCCAATCCCGCTATAGGGAATGTATTAAAGGGAAAATAAAGAACCTCACTACCTAGGCACAATTTTGTTTAAGCTGGTATTGGTCGGGTGATTCTGAAAACATCAATGCATTCACATTCATCATCAGGAATCACCTTAGATAGTTGTCACACCAAAAACATCTAGTGTCTCCTCAAATAAGTGTCATACTCGGAATATCTAACATCTTACCTCGAAAAACACTATATATGGGACCATCACATTATATGTAGAAAAAAAACATAGGATTGGATACTCGCATGCCAGAATACATGTTCAGAAGAATGAGATATGAGAGGTAGAAGATTCAAAATGTGGTACACAATAATTATGGGTCCCACACAATGTGTGACGCCACATTATCATCCGAAAATGTAACTAGCCATACTTGGGTACAAAACTATTATTAAGTACCCAAAAGATATACTTGTGCACACTCAAAGAACATAGAACCTCTAGAAAAAGGGTTTACGAGTGTGTGTTGCTCATTACTGATCTAATGGGAGAAAACAATTTTATACTGACTTTATTATTGAAAACCTCCTGGAATAACCGAAGGAATAACACCATTGTGATCCTTGTGGATATGTTCATAGGCTCGAATATTCATTCTCAAGAAACAAACAATCGTTAAAGAAACTACATTCCAATGTGTTATGCCCAAACATTGCTCTAGGGGCCCACACAAAGATCCCAAAACACATCACACAAATCATTCGATTGTGATCCCCTAGAAAAGATACATCGGACTGGCTATTAAACCATCCAAAATAGACAACCGATAAAAAGGGTTCTATTCACCACAAATGCTCGATCGGTGCCCGGTTACTGCCGATCAGAAAAAGGAAACATGCATCCAAAAAAATCACACCATTGTGATCATTGTAGAAAAAGACACAAGGTAGACTATTCACTTTTCCCAAATGGGTGTCTGATGTAGAAGTTGTTAAAAACTAAATTATGCCAAAAAAATTGCCTAGTGGGGCCCACACATCGTCCTAGAATTTAGTCAGATGAATCATGCTGTTGTGATTCTCTTAGGAAAACACACATGGTCGAAAATTAGATCATCCAAAATAGATCCCCATGGAAATTGTCACATTCCACCGCAAAAACATGAAAAATTCTTGTGGGTCTTGCATGACTATTTCAATTTGAGAACCCACAATCAGATTTTAAATATCCACATCAACACCAAGGTCACAATTCCTATGATGACATGTTAATAAAACATTAGATTTAGAAGTTACATTTTGTACAAGAATAGTCAAATAATTATAATTATATAATTGATATATTAAACGAATTTTTGGTATCGTCGATCCTCGAGCCCTATATAAAAATGTAACGACCGAATGATTCATTAATGGAAATCCCTCTTGATCTAATTTAATGTATCTTTATATAAAATTTTTATATAAAATGACAAATTCGTTGGTTTTATGTTATTAATTGTGAACGTTGATTTTATAGCCATTGAACAGTGATCACATGATTAAGATAAATATAGGACTTTAACAAATCCAATTTTACTCAGAAAAAGTAATCGATGGCTTCCCCCAGTAGAATTTATCCATACAAAGCCCTTTTGTCAGAGATCAGAAAAGAGGTGGCATCTTTGGGATTCTCTCTTAACCAAGACCAAGCTGATCTTCATCATGTCAAGCTTGAACGAGACCATCTACAGGGAAAGTGGATGTTTATAGAGATTACCACTCGAGCAATATTATCGGAGCCACCCCAAGTGTCTCTCACCATCGTACACCTTACCCTTCAGTCTTATGCGGCTATTTTAAGGGGTTATGTAAGAAATCACAAGTAATATGTTCGTGCACATTATTTTTGTATATAATAGTGAATATACTTTTTTTCATTGTTGATAAATTGTAAATAGTTTTTAAAGTACATGTAGTGTTTTTAGTTACTATTTAATTAAGAAATTTATTTTATTAAATTAATGGATTTTGGAAGTAAATATTATTTTAAAAAATATTATTATTATAATTAAATTAATTTTATTATATATAAATGATCATATAATTTTATGAATTCAATTATCAATTTTTATTATGGTTTGAAATCCATTTTAGTCAAAACCTATGAATTTTAGATAAATGTCAGTTTTTATTATAAAAGTGAAAATTAAAATAATTAGAAAATTATTTAAATAAAATAAAATATATTTCTGGAATCAGGATGTAGAAATTATTTAGTGGGGAATTTTTCAGAATTTTCTGAGACAATCAAATTTTTTGGTAAAAATTAAATACCGTTTAAATATATAATGTGTTTTATGACATCATAATGACCCAATAGTTATGTATTAAAATACTATAAGCATTATGTTAGACCAATATATGTTTTACCATTAAAATAATGTGATTTTTTATTTGTTTGACTTACTTTTCAAAGCATTAATGGGCCCCTGAAGACTTATTAAACATCTTGTATTTTTAAATTATTTTCCACGGGAGTGTGACTCACCTCCACATAAGCTACCCCGTTATATTAAGAAGTTCTGAATTTGGAATTATAAAATATTTTATTCCTCTTCAATTTTCCAAAAATCATGGGCAAAACCCATGAGCTTATTTGTTGTTTGGATTAGTTTAATGTAAGGGGTCCCAAACATAAATAATAAAGAATTCACTCAACTTTCTTATAAAAACCCACCCACGCTCCAACTTCCTCCATACTCAAAGCCTTTAGAGTTCGTCCAACCTCTTCCCTACTCTCTCTATAATCCTACCAAGGTTCCATAAGCTCCCATGTAGGCTCTCTAAAGCCTCTCTCAATCTTTGGAAGCACACTTCCAAGTAAGGGTTTTTCTTCGTTTCACTTTTTTTGTCCAATTTTCTTAATATTATTATGCCCTTTTAATATAAATTATAAATTCTGGGGTATGGTTTCACACCTCCACCATAATACCCTTTTATTGTTTGAATGATGGGAGACCCCTTTCTCTCTCATTAAATTCCTACCATGTACACCTGTTATTGTGCCGAAATTCCAAAAGGAACTTCTCTCTCTTCATTTACATTCAAGATTTACTTTTGTATCATGAATCTAAATTCTATTAAAATTGTTTAGTCATGTAACTATATGACCCCCTTACTGTCCATTTAATTTAAATTTGATGAGACACCCTTTACCTCTCTCATCAACCATTTATATGAATTATTATGTCACACCATTATGCTGCTGAAATTGCACTGATTTTCTAAGCCAATGCCTTTTTGTAATGAATACCATGCCCATTTCTCCATAAAAGGTGTTCACATTTATGCACATTTACATATTGATTATAAAGTTTCATCTCTAAATTCTAGATTCCTTTATCGTGGATTAAATTATTATGTTTAATGAATGCATGTTTTTTTATCCATGTGGCACACTTATGCATGAAATGAAATGTTTAAGAAGGGTGTTCCCTTATATCACTCCAATGCATTGGGTAATGTATAGCATCATGATACGTCATTTTCAATGAGTGTTGAATCATGTTAATTCAAGTTAAACAAGGGTATAATAGTTATCAATGTTCAATGATAATTTACTCATGCTCCATGTGCAATGAGCCTTGGCTCATGCTAATTCCATGTTAAGTGTTATTGCCACATTTCCATGTTATGATTATCATGCTTTATCATGCCTTTATGTTCATGCATATTTTTTGTTCTATTGATATAACTATTTTCTAACATGTGTGTTACTCCTCAAGTATTACATTTTTATTCCCTTACTGGGCTTTATAGCTCACCACTTTTCTTATGCATTCCCTCAGGTAATCCCATGCAATGCTAAATATAAGGGATTGTAGTGGTCATGTAAAAGAAGTTTTCAATAAAGATGTTTTATTTCGTGTTTTATTTTGTTATGTAATGATCCTAATCCCCAAAGACACTAGACCACTCAATCTTCAATGTTCTGTCATGTGAATAATTTATGTAATAAATCATTTTTATGTTTTCATTAAAAGCAGGGTTGTTTTAGTTGGTATCAAAGGGTAGGTTTAGTTATTTTTGGGATTAGGATTAGAAAACCATAAATAAGCCCTAGATACAAGAATAAGTATAATAAAAACATCCGTAAGTTTTTGTAAGTACTCATTGAGTGGTTTATCTAGAAAATACATCCCTATCTAGATACGAGCAGGTGGAGGCAGTTCCGGCACAGATGTATTCTAGGGGTAAAACATTAAAAAACCGCTTTTATCTAGAATCGAATGGGAACTGGTGCACGATAATGGGCCTTGCTTCACTCTTGGTTATGACACTTTTTGGGGATATGTTTTGATAAATTCACAAGCTTAGTATGAACCCTTATTAAGGGAATTAAAAAAAATTCCCCTACGAATATATGTTAGAATGTATATCATGAATAACGTATGTTGAAGCCTATAGACTCATGAGTTAAGAAAAATAAAAGTTTATTTATAAGTCATGATTTTTTCCATTGGATTACACTTTATGTGTTAACCCATAATATTCATTTTATTACAGATAATGGCCTATAATAGGAGATCTCGGGCTAACAACCAATGTAAGGATCAGTGTGATGATTGTACTAATGAGAGGCCAAATCCAATGGGAGAGGGAATCATGATCTTTATCACAATTCTCTCTCAGATAAATCAATATTTGAATAGAATCAAGGTTCAAGAGGAATTTACAACCCCCCCCCCCAAGAAAGGACAAGTTTCTATCGAGAGATTCATGAGACAAAGGCCTCCTAATTTTAGTGGATCATATGATTCCATGATCGATGAACAATGGATCAAATCCAATTAAAAGATCTTATCCATCATTAAATTTTCTGAACTAGAGATGGTTTTCCAGGTGGCTTATCTTATGGTGGGTGAAGCTGATCAAAGGTGGAAATTGATTAAAAACACGAATCCTGAGGAGGATATCAAGGCGTTGGAATTAAAGGATTTCCAGAAGATGTTTTTTAATAAATATTTTCTGTGAACCCAATATCTAAAAATGTAATGGGACATCTTTTACCTCAACAAAAATGATGAAGAATATATTGGAGAGTATGAGGAAAACATCACAAGCCTTGCACTATACACTTCGGGATTTTTCGTTACCCCCGAATGCAAGGTTGACCACTTCTTTGGTGGGATTAAGCCTAGCCTAGAGAAAGAATTTGTGATCCATGACTTCGACAGCAATGAGAAAATTGTCAAATGTGCCCTCAAGGTCGATATAGATATTGGTGAATCACAGGGGTATCATGGGGAAAAGAAGTGTAAGGTGGAGTTCAATGTTGGTGGTATGATGGATAACTCCAACAGTGCTAAAAAGATCCAGCACCCCACTTTCCAACTGTGCGGAATGAAGAAACCTGGAAATTGACTCAAGGGGATGAGGAAATGCATTGGGTGTGGATGAAAAGGGCACCTAGCTGTTAACTGTCGGCAAGAAAGACCTGCAGCTACGACGGAGGAGAGGAATGATCTGTTCGAACCTCAACGCGTTGTTCATTGCAACAACTGCAAAGAACCAGAAATTTTTTGCAAATCAGTTCCCTAATCCAATGGTTTTCAGAGGCAGCCAACAACCTCCAAGTCAACATGTAAGAGCTTTTTCCATTACTTCTACCGATGTGAACCCCAACAATGAAGTGATGAAATGTGTAAAATTTATTCATTCAGTAATAGTGAACGTAATTTTTGATTTAGCTTATATGAATTCTTTTATATATAGAATGTTTAGTAGAACAATCTAAGCACCACCACAATTCATGGAAGTGAAGATGAAGGTGAGTATAGAAAATGGGTAAATCATTGCATCCCATGGATATAACTCCTCCCATGTCGTAATCTATGGATTGAGTTTCCCTGTGACCATCATCGTCCTCCCTCTTGTGGAATTTGATGCAATTCTTGGCATGTATTGGCTTTCCTTATATAGAGCCATCATAAATTGTCGGGATAGGGAAATCACACTCCATATGAAGAATTGACCCTTGATTATTTACATGTGTACGGAGGAAAATGAATATACTTTACCTCAATCTTCTCAAGCATGAATATTACATCCCTATGAGCACGCATATCTGGCTTAGATGATTAAGTCCAAGGAAAAAACCATCCTTGAATAAATGCCTATTGTGAGGGAATTTTCTGAATTGTTTCTCAAGGAACTGCATGGTCTTCCTCCTAAAAGAGTCATTGAATTCCTAATTGATCTTATACTAGGGGTTCTACCAATATCCACGACTCCATATAGAATGGATGTCATAGAGCTTGAAGATTTGAAGAAACAACAGTAGGAGAATCTGGATAATGGGTTTATAAAACCAAGTGCTTCACCATTGGGTGAACCAGCCCTCTTTATCAAGAAGAAGGATGGTTCAATGCGGCTTTTAATCAATTATCGTGATCTTAAAAAATCACGATAAATAACTAGTATCCTCTTCCATTGATCAATGACTTGTTCGATCAGCTGCGTGGAGCACAATACTTCCCAAAGGTATATTTGTGGTCAGGATATTATCAAGTAAAGGTGAAGAAGGAAGATGTCCCCAAGACTGCTTTTCGTAAAAGATACGGGCAATATGGATTCATAGTAATGACTTTTTGACTCACTAATGTTGTATCATTCTTCATGGAATTGATAAGTAGAGTCTTTAGAGATTAACATGACATATTTGTGGTAGTCTTTATAGATGATATTATAATATACTCCAAAACCAAGGCAGATCATGAGGAGAATTTAAGAAATGTACTAGAGACGTTGCGCAAGGAGAATCTATATGAAAAGTACAGAAAGTGTGAGTTCTGGTTGAATGAGGTCTCATTATTGGTCCATATCATCACAAGAAATGGGATATCTTTGGATCCCTCCAAAAAAATATGCAATTGAGGGATGGCCAAGGCCAACATCAGTAAAGGATATCCATAGCTTCTTGGTGTTAGTGGGATTTTATTGATGATTTGTGAGAAATTTCTCACGATCGTCCAACCCTCTCACCAAACTAACCCAAATGGTAGTAATGTTTTCATGGAGTGATTAATGTAAAGATATCATTAAGGAGGTGAAAATGAGGCTTATCACTGTGCCCGTGCTCACTTTACCCTCAAGTGGGGAAAACATTGTGATATTCAGTGATGCTTCGAAGAAGTGATTAGGCTGTGTGCTGATGCAGAATGATAAAGTGATATCCTATGCCTCAAGACTGTTGAAAATCCATTAGAGAAACTATCAAACGCATGATATGGAGTTGGCGGCGGTGATATTTTTCTTTTAAAATATGGAGGAATTATCTCTATGGGGATAAATGTGAGATATAAACTGACCACAAGAGTCTTAAATATATATTAACGTAGAAAGATATTAATATGTGTCAGAGATGATGGATAGATCTCATCATGAGTTATGACTGTTCAATACATTACCACCCTGGGAAAGAGAACAAGGTTGCAAATGCCCTAAGTTGAAAGGACCCAATGATTCTAATAATGATGAGAATTGAGAAGGATCAAATATTCTTAGAATTAAAGAAGATGGGCTGGGAATCATAAAGAAGGGAACGTCATCAATCCCTTCAGAAATTATTGCTCAGTCATCTTTTTTGGAATGGTTAAAGGATGCTCAAAACGATGATGTGGAAATTTAGGAAAAAGTGGAAGCTATTGAAAAAGGGAAATACTCAGATTTAAATGCTAATGAAGAAGCAATTGTGTGATTTGGGAAAAGTCTATGTGTTCCATCAAGTCCAGTGCTGAAGATGGATCTTTTGAATGATGCACATAGTTTAAATTTCCCTATTCACCTTAAGAGCACAAAGATGTAATGAAATATTCGAGAAAACTTTTTGTGGGATAATATGAAGAAGGAGATCATTGTATATATATCTATGTTCTTAGTGTTCCATCATGTGAAAGCCTAGAGGTGGAAGTCTAAGGGGATGATGCAACCATTGCCCATACCAGAATGGAAATGGGACAACATCACCATGGACATTGTCTCTGGACTTCCGAATACATACAATGCCAACAATGCAATCTGGGATGTGGTGGATCTTCTTACAAAGACTGCACAGTTCATTTCTATTTTTAAAGATTGCTCGTTGGATCAATGGGCACCGATATATATCCGGTAAGTTGTAAGCCTGCATGGAGTACCACTATCTATTTTGTCTGAATGAGATCCAAGATTCACCTCTATGTTTTGGAAGAGTCTTAAACATGCTCTAGATATTGAACTGATCTTCAGTATGGCCTATCATCCTCAAACTAATTTCCAATCTGAGAAGACTATCCAAACACTTTAGGACATGTGGAGAGTGTGCTCAATGGACATTAAAGTAGTATGGGATCAACATGTTCTTCTGGTTGAGTTCTCTAGTAATAATAGTTTCTACTCGGGCATCCAAATGGCACCATATGAATCCCTTCTATAGGAAAAGGTGTAGAACACCGACGTGATGGGATGAGGTTGGTGAACGTAATATTCTTGGATCAAAAATGGTTGAGGAAATGGTGGTGAAGGTGAAAACCATTCAATAGCATATAAAGATATCCTAGAGGCGACAGAAGAGTTATTCAAATAATCGTCGACGAGACCTTGAGATTAAAGTTGGAGACATGGATTTTCTATGCATATCTACATGGGGGAAGGTCATGAGGTTTGGAAGGAAATGTATGTTAAGTCCCAGGTACATCAGCCCCTTCAAGATTCATTATCGTGTTGGGGTTGTGACCTATCAACTAGCACTTCCACCTACCATGGCCAATTTACATGATGTATTTTATGTATCCCTATTATGAAATTACATACAAGACACTTAACATGTAGTCTCTTCTGAGTTGGTACAGTTGGAGGATGCTCTTTATTATGAAGAGAAACTAGTATAGATCTTATATCGTAGAGAAAAAGTACTATGAAATAAGATAATGCCCTCGTCATGGTGTTGTGGCGAAACCACAAGTTTGAAGAAGAGACTTGGGAATCGGAGGAAATGATGAATCTATGTTACCCACATCTGTTTTAGTGTGGGAAAAAGAAATTTCAAGGGTCCAATTTCTTATGGGGGTAATATTTTAATGAATCAAAGTATCATTAATAGAAATCCCTGTTTATATAATTAAATGTCTCAATATGTAAAATGTATATATAAAATTTCAACTTATTTGGTTTTATGTTATGAATTGTGAACATTGCGTTTATAGACTTTGAATAGTGATCACATGATTAGTATAAATATTGGGCTTTAACAAATCCAATTTACTCAGAAAAAGGAAGTGATGGACTCATCCAGTAGAATTGAACCATACGAAGCCCATTTGTCAGAACTCAGAAAAGAGGTGGCGTCTTTGGGCTTCGCTCTTGACGAATACCAAGTTTAGCATCATCATGTCAAGTTCAAACGTGACTGTCTATGGGAAAAGTGGAAGTTGAAAAATATTAACACTCCAGAAATGTTATCTAAGCCTCCACAAGAGTATGTCACCATCGTACACCTTACCCTTAGGTCATATGTGGCTGTTTTAAGGAGTTATGTATCAAATCGCTAGTACTATGTTCATGTAAATTATTATTGTATATAATAATAAATATACATTCTTGTCATTATGATACATTGTAAATAGTTTTTAAAGTACAAGTAGTGTTTTTAGTTATTATTTAATTAAGAAATATATTTTATTAAATTAAGGGAATTTTTAACTAAGTAATATTTTAATAAAATATTATTATTATTATTTAATTAACTTTATTATATATAAATGATCATATAATTATATGAATTTAATTTTAATTTTTTATTATGGTTTGAAAACCATTTCTATCAAAACCCATGAATTTTCGATAAATTTATTTTTTTATTTTAAAATTGAAAATTAAAATAATAAGAAAATTATTTAAATAAAATAAATGATATTTATGGAATCAAGATGGTGAAATTATCCAATGGTGAATTTTTAATAATTTTTTGAGACAGTTAAATTTTTGGGTAAAAATTAAACATCCTTTAAATATATAATGGGTTTTATGAAATCATAATGACCCAATAGTGACGTAATAAAATACTATAAGCTTTATGTTCTACCAATATATGTTTTACAATTAAAATAATGTAATTATTGTTTTGTTTGACTTAATTTTCAAAGCATTAATTGACCCCTCAAGACATACTAAACATCTTGTCTTTTTAAATTATTTTCCATAGAAGTGTGACTCACCTCTACATAAGCAAACCCATTATTTTATGACGTTCGGACTTTGGAATTATAAAATATTTTTTTCCTCATCCATTTTCAAAAAAAAACATGGGCAAAACCCATGTGATGATTTGTGGTTTGGATTAGTTTATTGTAAGTGGGCCCTAACCTAAATAATAAAGAATTCACTAACCTTTCCTGTATAAACCCACCTGCGCCCCCACTTACAACTCACTCAATGCCTTTTTCGTTCATCCAAAATCTGCACTACTCTCTCTAGAATCATCCCATGGTGCCCCAAGATCCCGTGAAACCTCTCTCAAGCCTCTCACAAGCATTGGAATCACACATCCAAGAAGGGTTTTTCTCCCTTTCACTTTTTTGTCCAATTTTCATAATATTTTTATGACCTTTTAATTTCAATTATAAATTCTTGGGTATGGTTTCAAACCTCCCCCATATGGCCCTTTTATTTTTTTAGTTATGGGATACCCCTTTATCTCTCATTAAATTCCTCCCATGTACACTCGTTACTATGCAGAAATTCTTGAATGGAACTTTTCTCTCTTTGTTTACATTCAAGAAATACTTTTGTATCATGTATCTAAATTACATTAAAATTGTTTGTACATGTATCTATATTAACCCCTTACTGTACATTTCATGTAAATATGATGATACACCCCTTTTCACTCTCATCATCAATTTTTATGTATTCTTCTTTCATGTTGTTACACTGCCGAAAT
Organism: Viscum album; assembly: GCA_963277665.1. NCBI lineage: Eukaryota > Viridiplantae > Streptophyta > Magnoliopsida > Santalales > Viscaceae > Viscum > Viscum album. The sequence goes on along the minus strand of OY728152.1, from coordinate 2,077,544,588 downwards.
TGCATCGATTTTCGAAGCCAATGCCTTTGTGTAGTGAATACCATGCACGTTTCTCCATCAAAGGTATTCACCTTTATGATAATTTAATTATTTGTTATAAAATTTAATGTATTAATTCCACATTACTTTATCATGGAATAAATTATTATGTTTAATTAATCCATGTTTTATGATTCATGTGGAACACTAATGCATGAAATGAAATATTTAAGAAGGGTGCACCCTTATTGCGCTCCAATGCATTGGGTAAAGTATAATATCATTATAATTCATGTGAAATGAGTGTTGACTCATTCTAATTCAAGTGAAACGAGGGTTGACTTGTGATTCATGTGAAATTAGAATTTACTCATGCTCCATGTGCAATTAGCCTTGGCTAATGCTAATTCCATGTTATGTGTTGTTGCCATATTTCCATGTAATAATTATCATTCTTTATACTGCCTTTATGTTCATTATTATCTTGTGATCTATTGATATACATATTCTCTAACATGTATTGTACTCCTCATATATTCCATTTTTATTCCCTTACTGGGCTTTATAGATCACCCCTTTTCTTATGCATGTCCTCAGGTTTTCCCATGCAATGTTAAGTACGAAGGAATGTAGTGGTCTTTCAAATGAAGTTTTCAATAAAGATGTTGTATTTCATGTCATAAGTTGTTATATAATGATCCTAATCCCCAAAGACACTAGACTTCTCAATCTTCCATGTTATGTCAAGTGAATATTTAATGTAATAAATCATGTTTATGTTTTCATTAAAAGCAGTGTTGTCATAAAAAAGATCTCTAATGGGGTCAATAGGTCATCTCCCAATCAAGAATCATGTGGTTTCATACAACCCCAAAATAGAATACCAGCTTGAATGATATAAGGTTTTATTAAAAACCATGTCCTAACAAGCATGGAACGACCTGAACTGGCCAATTTGGTTCGAACCGACGTGCTGCCGCAGCTCCGATGCCTTATGATGTTGCCCTGTCGTCGTACTCCATGCTCGGTCGTGCATGCCATGATGACCAACGCACACTTCAAACCTTTAGAGCCCGTCACTGAAACCCTCCACTAGAAATCTTCCAATGACCAATTGGAATACCCTTTTGGTCCAAATCAAGATCTAGGACAATATCTTGACTCCCTAGGATGAGATGTTCATAGAGATAACCCATTGTTGATGACTTGTCAATGTTTCTGCATGGCGTACTATATAATCTACTTCCTCTCTCCATTTTTCTTCCTTCGGTGCCTGAAAATCAAATGTGAAAATTGATTGGGACTCCACAGGTCGAGGGCTTCACGAATACGGTTCCAACTCCAAGATTGGAGGTCATTTATACAAGACGAAAATAATTACAATGAATAATGTGAAGAATGGAAATAACATTAAATCAGAATTTGAAAAAAATTATTTCTGTTGTTTGTCTGGCCATCCATAAAGGATTCTATAGCTACTAAAATGAGAAGAAGTCAAAATGACATCAAAAGGATTCCATAACTACCACATTTGATTGCAAAGACGACCTCAAAGTCATAGTCCATGATTAATTTCAACTAGCACCATTGTCGTATGTTAATGTATCTCTTTGTGAAGATTCACCTGCGACACATGGGGTATGAGTAATCCAAAAAGTGCTCTCTCTGAAGCTATCATGTCCACAATACCACTATGAAGACTACCACTGACAACAACACATGGTAAGTCAGATAGTTATTTTTATAGGGTTTCCATAACCTCAACATGTACATGATATCAGTATCATGATTTTCATTTTTCACACAAGGTACCAACATTCATGGAAGGTGATAAAACTCATCCAACAGAAGAGGCATGACACCAAAAGAAGGTGGAATACCCCAAGAGTCTCTTCCCCATGTGGAAGGAAAGAAATCCCCAAATCAATCAATCTTTTAAACACACTAGTGGGACTTAATAAAAAGGATATCATGTTGCACAACTCCAGTGTAAAAGCAAATACTTTAAATGAAACTCTGATGCACAATTTCTCCATGAACACACAAGTTAGATGTATTCATCCTCCACACCTCGATACTATCAGCATTGGGAGGAACTGAATATCCATCAATGTTTCTATCACCTATAAAAAATTCATATCATAGTGGGAAGAACCCCAATTTCTCGTGAATTAAATGATACTTGGAACAACACTGACACATGGTCACACTACCAGCCCACATCACCCTTGGTTACTCCTCATGTAATGTGTTGGAAGAAAAGTGTTCTTGAATTCGTGTCTTAAAAATTCTAATTAACAATGTAATAAAGACAAATAGTATACCTCTAATAATCTCTTGAACTTAAAGTTTATATAAATATATAGAATGAAGACATCCAATGGGCACATCCGCCATCTCCTTGAACCGGATGTGCGATGCCTAGTGGTGGTGGAAGGACCTCGCAACTCTGTCCAACAACCACATTTATTACTACTCTTCTTCCATCGCTACCCTACTATGGACCACCCATTTCTCACATGGGTGATCCCTAGATGCATCATTTCCTCTTTCGAGGTGGTGCATCTACAAAATATCTAGATCTCCCAGCAGATCCGGTCATGTATTTCCATTCAATGTGGCCTCACCCGTGACAAGCATTCCACCAGACCATCTAGGGATTCCCCAACACTCTATGTTATCCCCAAACATGTTCTTGATTGTTATCTCAGAGAGCCCTATTACATCGAGTTCCTGTCAACTGGCATCTACTAGATGTGGCAGATGTCTCCTCTCTGTTGTGACCACATCCCAAACTGGCTAACATGCTCCCGTCAGAAAAAAATAACTCTGCACCAGTGCCTTCTCCATCACCCTGATATTAGTGATGATACACAAGGTAACTACACTGGTAAAAATATCATTTATATCGACCCTCATAAGACATCTGTGATTGAATTTTTTTACACAGACAACATCCATTGAGTACCGATGTAGGTCTATAAACCTAGTCACGTACATAGATAATATCTTCCCTCCACACTAGAAATCTTGTATCTCATCGAAATGTAGAGAACGTAAATAGTATGGGTAGTACTGATCACAAAAAAACCCACTAGAATTCATCACATTACAATGATGACTCCTCAGTGTCCAAACATGCCTGAAGTGGTGAACCACAAAACATATGCTACACTTCACTACTTGATGGTCTGGATTAATGCATATCCTTAGTGGTCTCTAACACTTGATCTCATATAGAGTTCCCAATCTACTTATATCCTCGTCGTGATCTACTGGAACATACTACTTCTACATAGTTGGAGGTGCTGCTACCATCCCTCTATGAAGAAATGGGAAACATATTATTGATCATAAACTGAGGCCTCATTGTAAATAGAATCTTCATCATGAACTAGTGCTAGTATCATGACTTGTTGATGTCCTTTAAGAATCATGAATTCAATCAAACAGTACTGTGGTTAAATGATCATATATATATATATATATATCGATAATGATGGGGTGCAGTCTCCAGAAGGACAATCAACGATAAAATCTTATATGATCCTTGTACCACTGTTCCCAGGAACAAGTGTCTTGCAACGCCGAGTCGACCAGGGAGAAATCAGGGCCTTGGTGATTGGCTACGTCAGCCACCACTCTCAAGACACATTGAAACTATTTCCCTAAAAACAACCATTTCCTTTGTAGGGATCATCTGAAAAATGTCTCATGTAATGAGCCACCCTTTGATACAACTTTATCAAGACCAGCCCTACACTGGGGTTTAAGACACAACTAACACAAGCCCACCTCCATAGGCCAGGCTCTGGCGACTAGTACCCAAGGCATAAAAAACTCAGGGAGACATTTTCCGATGTTCCTATATATAAACATGAAACCAACACAATGAAAAAGTGTAGGTGCAATGTGAAAAAAGTTAAAAAACTGATATATATGTATATACCGAAAATATGAATCAACCTCTAAACAATACAATTATAGAAGATAAACTCAATGGGAATGGGAAAAAATAAACACCCAACCTATAAAGTGCCACAACATGGAAACTTGTGGAAAAGTATAACAGTGGAGAGATCCCCAATCCTAGAATCCAATATATGACCAACGAATGTGGTTTAAAAACTATTTATCACTATGCTCCTCTAATGTCATGATCAACATGTCTATCATCTGCAAGGGAACACCGAGTGCTGAAAAATACTATGAAAGGGTGAGTATAAAAATACTTATTTAGATTCCCCAAAGGATAAGGGGAGAATCAAGTGAGGTACTGAAGAGTGAAGTTTTAGATAGAACAAGGTAGACTAAGTGTAAAAATTAACCCAAAAATTAAGTCAAGTACGCTTTTCCAACAATGAGGTCCTAAAAACAGTTAAATGATGACCTTCGTACTGAGTATTACTTAAATATAGTAGGAGAGTAGACTCATCCAACAATTATAATGTAGACATAGAATGTAGGCGGCATACCACACATGTATTCGCCAATCTTGGATGGAATGTAACAAATACGGAATTAGTGTGAATGGAAAATATGATTATATATTCTCAACCAAAAGATCCCAAATTAGAGAGTAACAGTGTATTTATATCACTAGATCATCCCAGGAAAGGATTCTCCAAGAGTTGCAGAAGTATCCACCATCAATGAAAAGAATCAAACATCTCTTCGCTATCCTTTTAGTCAATGGGTTTCTATTACCGCACCGTGAAACTTTTGGCTTTGGGCAGGACTGTCTTGCCCACATGGATTTTTTCTCTTCACAAAGATTCAAATTGTTGAAAAAAGTGCCCATATTTATTGAGAGTCCAAATTTGTGTCATTAACATCTCAACACAAAGCCACACAGTCGAGAGATCATGTCACAATGTCATGATCCCACTACCCTGCTCCACTAGAGGGTATACTCAAAAGACTAATTGACAAACCCAATGCCCAACCCAGCAGGAGGGTAATCCCAAAAGAGTAAACGATGAAACTCATAGCCCAGCCGTAATGGATGGTATGTCCAGAAATAGTATCCAAAAAACCTTCCTACCCCACCACAGTGGACGATAATCCCTTGAAAGAGTAACGGGTGAGACTCAATTCCCATCTATGTTGGAGGGTAATCCCGGAAGAGTGAACATAAAACTTCACTTCCCAGCTGCACTTGAGGGTATTCCCAAAAGAGTAACTGATGTACCACACTGCCTAGTCCCGCTATAGGGTATGTATTAAAGGGAAAATAAAGAACCTCACTACCAAGCCACAATTGTGTTTAAGCTGGTATTGGTCGGGTGATTCTGAAAACATCAATGCATTCACATTCATCATCAAGCATCGCCTTAGATAGTTGTCACACCAAAAACATATAGTGTCTCCTCAAACAAGTGTCATACTCGGAATATCTAACATCATACCTCGAAAGACACTATAGATGGGACCATCACATTATATGTAGAAAAAAACATAGGATTGGATACTCGAATGCAAGAATCCATGTTCAGAAGAAAGAGATATGAGAGGTAGAAGATTCAAAATGTGGTACACAATTGGTATGCGTCCCACACAATGTGTGATGCCACATTATCATCTGGAAATGTTACCAGCCATACTTGGGTACAAAACTATTATTAAGTACCCACAAGATATACTTGTGCACACTCAAAGAACATAGAACCTCTAGAAAAAAAGTTTACGAGTGTGTGTTTCTCATTACTGATCTAAAGGGAGAAAACTACTTTATACGGACTTTATTATTGAAAACCTCCTGGAATAACCGAAGGAATCACACCATTGTGATCCTTTTGGATATGTGCATAGGCTCACATATTCATTCTCAAGAAACAAAAAATCGTTAAAGAAACTGCATTCTAATGTGTTATGCCCAAACAGTGCTCTAGGGGCCCACACAAAGATCCCAAAAAACATCACACAAATCATTCGACTGTGATCCCCTTGAAAAGATACATAGGACTGGCTATTAAACCATCCAAAATAGACAACCGATAAAAAGGGTTCTATTCACCACAAATGCTCGATCGGTGCCCGGTTACTACCGATCAGAAAAAGGCAACATGCATCCAAAAAAATCACACCATTGTGATCGTTGTAGAAAAAGACACAAGTTAGACTATTCACTTTTCCCAAATGTGTGTCTGATGTAGAATTTTTCACATTCCACCGTAAAAACATGAAAAATTCTTATGGGTCTTGCATGCCCATTTTAATTTGAGAACCCACAATCAGATTTGAAATATCCACATCAACACCAAGGTCACAATTCCTATGATGACATGTTAATAAAACATTATATTTAGAAGTTACATTTTGTACAAGAATAGTCAAATAATAATAATAATATAATTGACATATTAAACTAATTTTTGGTATCGTCGATCCTCGAGCCCTATATAAAAATGTAACGACCGAATGATTCATTAATGGAAATCCCTCTTGATCTAATTTAATGTATCTTTATATAAAATGTTTATATAAAATGTCAAATTCGTTGGTTTTATGTTATTAATTGTGAACGTTGATTTTATAGCTATTGAACAGTGATCACATGATTAGTATAAATATAGGACATTAACAAATCCAATTTTACTCAGACAAAGTAATCGATGGCTTCCCCCAGTAGAATTTATCCATACAGAGCCCATTTTTCAGAGATCAGAAAAGAGGTGGAATCTTTGGGATTATCTCTTGACCAAGACCAAGCTGATCTTCATCATGTCAAGATTGAACGAGACCATCTACAGGGAAAGTGGATGTTTATAGAGATTACCACTCGATCAATATTATCGGAGCCACCCCAAGTGTCTGTCACCATCGTACACCTTACCCTTCTGTCTTATGCGGCTGTTTTAAGGGGTTATGTAAGAAATCACAAGTAATATGTTCATGTACATTATTTTTGAATATAACAGTGAATATACTTTTTTTCATTATTGATAAATTGTAAATAATTTTTAAAGTACATGTAGTGTTTTTAGTTACTATTTAATTAAGAAATTTATTTTATTAAATTTAAGGATTTTGGAAGTAAATAATATTTTAAAAAATATTATTATTATAATTAAATTAATTTTATTATATATAAATGATCATATAATTTCATGAATTCAATTATAAATTTTTATTATGATTTGAAATCCATTTTAGTCAAAACCCGTGAATTTTTTATAAATGTCGGTTTTTATTATAAAAGTGAAAATTAAAATAATTATAAAATTATTTAAATAAAATAAAAGATATTTCTGGAATCATGATGTAGAAATTATTTAGTGGTGAATTTTTCAGAATTTTCTGAGACAATCAAATTTTTTGGTAAAAATTAAATACCCTTTAAATATATAATGTGTTTTATGACATCATAATGACCCAATAGTTATGTATTAAAATACTATAAGCATTATGTTCGACCAATATATGTTTTACCATTAAAATAATGTGATTTTTTCTTTGTTTGACATACTTTTCAATGCATTAATGGGCCCCTGAAGACTTATTAAACATCTTGTATTTTAAAATTATTTTCCATGGGAGTGTGACTCACCTCCACATAAGTTACCCCATTATATTAAGAAGTTCTGAATTTCGAATTAAAAAATATTGTATTCCTCTTCTATTTTCCAAAAATCATGGGCAAAAACCATGAGCTTATTTGTTGTTTGGATTAGTTTAATGTAAGGGGTCCAAACCTAAATAACAAAGAATTCACTCACCTTTCCTATAAAAACCCACCCACGCTCCCACTTCCTCCATACTCGAAGCCTTTAGAGTTCATCCAACCTCTTCCGTACTCTCTCTAGAATCCTACCAAGGTGCCAGAATCTCCCATGTAGCCTCTCTAAAGCCTCTCTCAAGCTTTGGAAGCACACTTCCAAGTAAGGGTTTTTCTTCTTTTCACTTTTTGTGTCCAATTTTATTAATATTTATATGCCCTTTTAATATAAATTATAAATTCTGGGGTATGGTTTCACACCTCCACCATTATACCCTCTTATTGTTTGAATGATGGGAGACCCCTTTCTCTCTCATTAAATGCCTACCATGTACACCAGTTATTGTGCCGAAATTCCGAAAGGAACTTCTCTCTCTTCATTTACATTCAAGATTTACTTTTGTATCATGAATCTAAATTCTATTAATATTTTATAGTCATGTAACTATATGACCCCCTTACTGTCCATTTCATGTAAATTTGATGAGACACCCTTTATCTCTCTCATCAACCATTTTTATGAATTCTTATGTCACGCAATTATGCTGATGAAATTGCAGCGATTTTCTAAGCCAAGGCTTTTTTGTAATGAATACCATGCCCATTTCTCCATAAAAGGTGTTCACATTTATGCACATTTTCATATTGATTATAAACATTCATCTGTGAATTCTAGATTACTTTATCATAGAATAAATTATTATCTTTAATGAATGCATGTTTTATCTTCAAATTTGTGTATTTAAAATTCTACAAACTAATTGTCCCCTATCACATAGGATATCTTTAGTGCATGTTGGTTATTTAGACTCATTTTATCATTAAATACTCACCAACAAAGTTCTATAATTTGTATATCAATCAACACTTTCCAAATAGTTATAAATATCCCTAAAAAATTATAGGTGTTCATTCCTCATCCATATCTAGTACTAAGATATCATTTGGGAAGAATAATTATTCAAAAATTAATCACAATCACTTTGATGACCCCTTTTGGGAGTATCACTTTTAAATAAAACTATTGTACTAAAACCCTTATGTGATTTAGTACTTCTACTCACAGGCTCTTGAAATTGATTCATGAAATTATTTTTTCACTCGCACTTAGGTAACATAAAACATTTACAATGTTATTAGATCTAATTAACCATGGAATCAAAAAGCAACAGAGAGTTTATTGTTACTTATGTATGTCCTTTGATACTACGACTGAACACTCTCGTTACAGTGGAATGGTGATAATTTCCTTCAAATTCCTCTGGACGATCACAAGGTGTTTCAAAACAAATTCATAGATTGGAATTCGTATAAGTTCCTTTACAATAGGGATATTAATATTCATTTTTTAAAAATATATAAAAATTTACCTTTTGGGGCATTGATCTTCAATTGTTTTAGTCACTCATAAAATTTAATCCTTGGAAGGCACCATTGTTTTTATTCAATTATATCATCTTCAAATTTTTGTTCCAATCAATTTTTTATATCTTATTTCTTTATGTATTGATCTTTTCATGGGATCGGAATATTATTAGTGACTTTTCTTCTCCATAGAGTAAGAACATTAATATATTCTCGTCAGTGCACATTAGGGCATTCTATAAGTACTCATCTTGGTCTTCTCTAAAATTATATGTGATTTCCCTTACATGATGCTCTTAATTTTTCAATGTGACATATTAGAACACTATGGATTCCATTATATCTTTGATTTCAACCCCTATAATAGTCATGAATGTATAAAATGTCTATTCCAATGTATGGACCCTTATATTCAGGGTGGGACCTTAGGGTGTTGTTACTGATATCCATATAGCCTTTTTTTATATCTATATGCTTGGGGTAATTTTAGATAACATTATAAAGATTTATTACCACGATTATTATCATCTTAATTTATATTTTTTGTACACATAAGTGGGGGTTTTTATTATCCCATCATTATTTATATATTATTCATCAGTGTCTCAATCTGTACCACCATCCACTAAATTTTATTTATCAGGTGGATACCTATTTTTTAACACTTCATCATTCAAAAGGAATATATTTCAAGATAAATAATATATTATGTTTTAATGATCCTCTATATACTTATTCCCTAACAAACTTCTAGAAAAAAAACATATGACTGACCAATTAACCTATTTAATCCCATTTTAACATGTTTATATTTGTATCTAGGTTTCTATACAATGATGAGGGAGTCTTAAAGTTGTATATTTTGATTTTTCCCAAGTAGAGTAGATATATTAATCTTAAAATCGATAAAAGTGATAATATTTTACCAATTTTACATCAACATAGATGTTGGGAATAAGTGGTAGAGAATGTTACCTTGTCAGCTTATCCCATGTGATGTTGAAAGGAGTGGAAAAAATATAATTCCAATCACATTATCGAACCCACAATGAATATATGAATATTCAAATCCTTACAGCATCACTTGAGACAGTATTAAATTATTAGGTTTCCCAGAGCATGAAAAATACTCCAAAATGTGGACTCATATCATAATGAAGATAAATGGATAATTCCATGAATATTGAGAAAATCTATATTATAGAAGTTTTTATCTCAAAATAAATTTCTACAATATTAGATTCCAGGATTTTTTGTTTCAATATTGTGTTTGATATAAATCCATAATCCAAATCATATACACCCTAATTTTTTTTGAATAACCTAATTGACTTGATTGATCGTTATGTCGTCCATATTCATAGTGACATTTCACTTTGTATATGTTTTTTTATATTTATTAATTCGATGATGCATTTTAATTTTTCCAAATTTTTATAGTTATGCATTACTAATTTTAATTTTAAATTTCATTCAAAAGGTACCCAGAATATAATTAAAAAGATAAAATAAAATAAATAGAAATTAAATACCATAAAATCTAAAAAAATCCCTCCAGAATAATTAGGATAATTTTGAAAACCCCATAGGGAGTCGTTATTTCCTTATAAAAAATATGAAAAAAAAATTTATTAAAACTCAGTCAACTATGATAAAAAATAATATAGTATATGGAAATATAAATATCATTTTAATGGGAAGGTTCTTTAGTTTATCTAAATTATTAATAAAACCATTTTTTTCATTGGATTAATGAATAGGGATAACAAATTGTCTGGGTTATGTAAATATTTAGAAAAAACACGTGATGAAGGCCAAGAATATTGGTTTTATTAAAATAATTATTGAAGGTGTGTCAATGATTTAATTTTTTTGGGTTTAGGTGAAATCTTATAATTAAATTAAATTTATTATTCTATATTGGAGTTGGAGTTAGGATAAGGTTGATTTCATGGTCATGAAATCCCCTACTCAATTTGACAATTCCCCTTTTACCAAGGAATGATAATTTTAGAGTTTTACAAAATCATGTTTTTATAATAAAAAAAATTAATCATGAATACCCTATATTTAAAAAATGTCCTGCCTCAATTATGTTTATCTATTATAAAATTGAATATTTAATTTTTAATCAAATATAAATGTTCATGATGAAAGGAAATGTATGATATTGGGTGATTATTTAATATTTTGGAAACATTAATTCATGAATGATGATAATTAAACCCAAAACCCCTTAATCATTTAGATTACTTACCACTACATAATGATGAATGTTTAACCTCATTCTACTGAAAATTGTGGAATCATAATGGATAAAAAAGATAAAAAATTCCATAAAATCCGAGGAGATGAAAACTGGTGAGGACCTTGTACAGTGCACCTTCTCACACCATGATTTTTTCATTCAAATCCACATAATAGATGAAACACATCCTTATTTTTAGAAACCCATAGGGGTTGTTTTGAATTTAGGTCATCATAAATATGGATCCATAATGATCCATAAAACCATTATAGTGTTAAATGATGGTCGATATTAAAAATTAAGGATCCACTTTTAAAAATATTACCAAAAGGTAATGTTATCGTAGGTTGAGGACCAATTACAATATGAAAGGTTTATCACACTATGAAAAGTATATTACCATATTATATTTTATTTTTTCACTTAAATTTCTATAATTGTTTTTACTTATTATTACATGTAATACCTTCATGATGTGAAATGTGAATTTTCTGCTGTAGAAGCCTCTTTCTCTCATGTTATACTATTTCGACACCTGAAAATTTTCAATTAGAATCCTTAATACAAGGAATAAATATTTATTTTTATATAATGAAATTTTTTATATTTTTTCCAATTTGAAATAGAATATCTAATACTACCAAATATATTTTTTTTAATAAATTAATATGTACTAATCAATAAAATATATATATAATATAAGGCATTGCAATGATTAAAAGATTATTAGAACTGGAACTATTAATAGTTAAACAATATATACTAATTATTATAAAATTTATATCATATACATATACTTAAAATAATTCCTCATTACCATATATTAAACAATAAAAAGAATAACATATAACTTCACACCGTGGAGGTGGTATTCCATACATACACACGAGCGTCATTAGCCTTTTCCAATAGATTGGAACATAATAAGTTATTTCTGATATAATAATTAAATATGAATAATTAGGTCATATATATTTTATATATATCTTATATTAATAAATATATCCATATGTGAGTGGTGGTTATAGAAAAAAAAATTAAACAATTTCACATAGAGGTAGTTTTTCGTACATACGATCAATGATTTCGTTGCCTATTCGATGTAATAGAAGACTGATTTATGTTATGAAATTAATATAATAAAATATTATTTAATGGAATATATAAGTGTTATTATTTTATAACATAACATTTTTAAAATTTTGAGACCAACAGATTACATAAAATGAAAACACAAAATTGTTTACTATATAACTTCTTCAGAGAACATCTTTATAATTATACATATATCCTACTTCACATGGATTTATGATAAAATATTTGATACATGGACATTGGTTATGATGTAAGAAATGTATTTTATGTGTAGTAGTTAAATTAAACAAATGACTATTTATTTTTTGAGAGGAGAGGATAGGGGTGTCCTTTTATATGTGTGGGAGAAGACACCCATTGGATTTGTGAAAAGTATCCAATATAACCATAATTTACTAAACCAAATGAAACAAATATGTACCATTGTGGAATAATATATGATATAATGTCACAATATGGCTATCCAAAATAAATTAGACAAGAATGATGATATTTTAACCCTTATCCTTTTATCTTAACCATTGTTAAACACATTCTAACCGTAACCAGAATAATTAATCATTACTATTTTTAAAATTAATATTGACTAAAAAATAACATGACCATATGAAAAAATATTAATAATGATGATTAAAAAAAATTATCCATTTTTTTCATTTTAAAATCATATAAGTATAATAATGTACTATAAAATTTATCCCACATGGTCATTGAAAAATAGTTTTCCTATGAAATGTTCCCTATGTGTAAAATGGATTCTAATTTGAACTCAATATAAAATTTATTAAAATTTCCTAAATTTCATTAATAATATTATTATTAAACTTATTATAATTATAAATAATATTTATAATGATTTAATATTTTCTAATGTTTTTGAATAAGATGCCCATTTTAAATAAAAATATATATATTTCATTATTCATTAGAAGATTATTATTTTCATACATTTCTCTGAATATCACAACCATATATATTTGACATTATAATTTAAAAAATTTAATTTTTAAATAATTTTTCTACAAGTTTACAAATTTAATACAATATTAAGTGAAAAAATGTGATGAATCCTCTTTATAAAAATATATATTATTATAGCATTAAATATTATTCAATATTATCCCATTCCTATAATGATGATAAAATAGATGATTCAAAATATAAAATATAAAATTCATTAAATTATCTCACCGAATGTGAATAATTTAGTTTATTAATATAAAAACATATTACATATATAAATTTTTTTTATGTAATCATTTCTTTTACTTTCAAATAATTATTTATTTTCATTTACATTAATTTGATAACCAATGAATTTATTTTATATATGTGTAAAAATATAATTTTCATATTATATTTAGTAGTATTATTACATTTCAATTTAATTGTAATGATATAATAGAATACTATATTATGGTTCATTTATACTCAAGGTTCCATGTAAATCAATTTATCGAATAGAATAAATTTATTTAAGAACAGATATATCATAAAATATAATAATGTTGCATTTTTACCTCCAAAAGATATCATAAAAAATGTATCTAAAATATCACCTGGTTAATAGATTTCATCATATCTTCATAAAAATTTCCCCAGGATCCTTCACTTCCACATATATTTTATGATTTCTCTAGTGTACCTTTACGTGTGAAATCATCTGATTCCACATCACTTGTTCTATAGTGTCCAGATATTAGATATTGACTATATAGTAACACAGATCATGTTCAAATTATTTATCTTTCATAAGAGAAAACAATTTTTCGGTTTTCTAAAATAATTTCTTAAATCAGATAAATTGAATACATCATATACTATAGAGATAAATGGTGGCACGGAAAAAATGTTTTCAAAAAATAAAATTCCTCTTGAGATTTGAAAATGTAGGATGAAACCAATTATCATTTTTCCATCCTTAGATATTCTTATAACACCCTTCCATGGCGATACATACAATAAAAATAACACCTCCAACATGAAATTCCAAATCATTCCATTGGTTAAAAGTATAACAATTTTTTATTTCTTTGTTTTAGTTTAATATGGATTTGAATATTCTTTATCGAAGCAATTTTCGACTCCATATGATTTGTAATTATAAGATTACTTTATCTAACATCATCCCAACATGTTTTTATATGACATGTGTTGCAATATAATGATTCATATGTTTCAACTGTAAAAAGTTAATTAAAGATATTGTAATAGAATAACTCTTCCAAATTCATATACTAATCACAGATTCCTTGAATTTCAAGAGAAAATGTCCTCAACATATCATTTAATTTTTTAACTCTCCATTCAAACTACCCATTAGTCTAAGGGTGATAATTTGTTGTCAAATGAAGATCATTATCAATACCCTCATAAATAAATTTCCTTAATTTTTATGTAAATAATAGATCATGATAAAAAATTACTAAATGAGGGTTCTGATTTCATTTCAAAACAAGTCAAATATATAGTAGTGCATTTAAATCAAGTTATAAATCATCTATTATAGTTATTAAATGTCTATATTTGGGGAGGAAATAAAATATAACACATATTGAATCATTCTTTCATGAATTATTTGGTAATCAATATAAAATGTTGAAGTTAATGTCATCATATTTCCACATATAAAAATGACTTGGACATACCAGTCACCATGAGTGACGTGTCTAATCCTTCACCTATTGAATCAATTAAATATCATCGCAAATAATCTATAATTTCATTTTTCATTTTTTAAGCAAAAAGTTTTCCTTAAAATCATTATACATCATTGTTCTACCAGGGTGTGTAGTGTAATTTAATCAATGAGAGTCATCCAAAATTCCCTTTTTTATCTCAGTTATAGATATAACTCATAGAATCATTCCACATTTTACAACACCACCATAATATATAAATAATTAAAAATTCCCATCATTTATGGAGTTAATTTATATTGTAAAACTCTCATTATCTGTTTTTAAAAATATTATTTGTTCTAAAAAACTATTTTTATTGGTAATAATTTTTTATATAAGTGATATATTCCCTCCTATAACAATATAAATATCTATATTTTATACATTAATGAACATTTCATCATATTAATAATCATTTTAGTTAGATATCCATGATATTACTTTCACAATATATTAACTACCTTAGTTTCCATCCCTAGTTCATAGTGTATTGGGAAATAGTAATCATTGTGCTGATTGATCCACCACCATTTATTCATGTTGATATATATATGAAAACATGTTTTATAAAAAATTATGATCCTACTATATATCAGGTATTTAACCATGGATATAATATCTCCATGTCATCAAATAAAAAATTATAGCCTCCAACTCAATATCATGTTATGGATAGTTTTTCTCAAGATTCATTAGCCACCTTAATACATAGAATATTAATTTATCATTATTCAAAAGTACACCGCCATGCCCCTTCTTCAGTTCATTACTATATATCAAGAATAAATCATTTCAAAATAGTATATTAATGGTTTTATTATTCACTAATATTTTATTCTATTATTAAAAGCATTTTTATTATTTCATTTTCAATGTGATCATAACACGTTTAAAATTAAACATGGTTAATGAGTTATCCAAAAAAGATTTTTTAGAACATATAAATGATATAAACCTACCAAAAAAATGAAACCACATTACTCAACTATGTTAATTTCTATATACCTTCATCGAAATACCATTTTCATCAAAGTGTCAACTAAGATTCTACTATTGATGATAATTTGGGTGAGAAGAGAATATTTTTATGCAAAAATTCACAGATTATAAATTTCCAAAATAATTGTTTTCTTATAAGAATATCTTAAATTATCCACATGATATTCTAATAGTCATCATATATTTTTAGTCAATCCACGTTTTAATCAATAAATACAATAAAAAATCATCAAGATATTACTCGAATAACATGTTCATTAGATGAAAAATGAAAAAGGGTGAATTAGTTTGTCTAAATGGAATTGAAGTAAAATCATATTGTTCATACCACATTATAAATTTTGTCTTGGGAAAACCATCCTTATTTAATAAAAATTTATTATTCTATAAATGACGGATAATAATGGAATATTATTATTTATGTGATGTTGATAGAATAAGTTATCAATGGAAACGTTTAGGATACATGTACTTTATTATAAGATCATTAATTTCCCAAAAATTAATGCACATAATTCTTCATAATGAAAATAATAAGGTTTTCCTATGGTTAATTAGTATGGAATAAAAAACTCATATCATAATACTCAACTTTTAATTTTTTAACTCAAAAAATTTATCAGTTTCCATTATATTTGGACTCATAAATATGGTTATTATATGAGTAATTGAAACAAAAAAACATAGGTATATTTTCTTTGGTGGATTTAAAGGTAATTCCTTAGAAATAGAAAAAATTTATTCCTATATAATGGGTATATCATCATTTTTTAGATTACTTTTTTCATATATCCATTGGGTCTATTATTGTTCCACAAACATCTCATTCCTAAGAGCTGTTGGGGGTCGATGTATACAAGACTATATCAATAATGTATCCACTATAGATATAAGGAGTATAAATCATTATTGTGAATCATAATTTAATTCACATTAAAATAGTTTTTTTGTATCAAATAACTTATTCGAGTACAAAATATGTTTTATATAAAAATAATACATATCTATAATAAAGAAGAAAGTAAACAAAGAATTTTTATATGACATAATGTGAACTAACTAAGAAATCTTTATTGTGGTGTATCCTCCCTTAAGAGCCTTTAATGGTAACTAGATTCTTATGTTTAAAGTTAAATATTAATTTTTCTTGGAAATGAAGGAAGATGTAAATTATTTATAACTAACAAAATAATAAAAATAAATATTCAATATTTAGGGTAAGATTAATGTAAATACAACCACCACTATTGGTAAATCAACCATAACAGTAGTGATTGAATAATATTATCCTTGATCTCTAATAATAGTTTTTTTATAATCCTTTTATTCCCAAGAAAATAATTCTCTTTCCTATCCATGTCTTTATATTTTATATATTTACCATTGGAATTTTCATTATTTCCCTTGAAATCAGAATCCATTTAGAGTTTCACTCCAAAATTTTAGGAAAATCCCATTTCCAATAAAACTAATCCACACAATTTCATTCCACGTTTAATTCATTTTAAATGTTCCTCCCTTTTCTACCCCACATCTTTCCTATTTCCTTTTATATATATTTTTACCAGCATTTTTATGTTTCATTCCTTTTAAATAACAATTCACGAATATATATATATATATCTCTTGATATTACATGATACTATATCCACATATGATGATAATATTTTTGTGATTAATGTCCTTTAATGGATTGGATTAATACCATTAATCAAATAGTCATTAATTCTCATTTGATTATGAATGTAGTCCATAGAATGGTTTTATAAACATGTAATATTTGTTCATAATAAAAAAAAATTCTTCATTATTTTATCTCAAACTCGGGAATTATCTTTCAAAAATTTTTATTTTATGAATTATCCTAGTAAGAGTATTGAATCACTATGAGGAGTAGGTGGTGAATCAGTGATACTATTTTTCTTTAATTTTTCTTTTCAATTGAAACAATTCTCTCCATCGGTTAAGGATTTCAATTTGATGTTGAGAAACAAATCAATTCCCATCCATATAAACTCAATGACTTACAAGGATCATGATTCAATAAGAATATCTACACCCTTGGTATGGTTAGAAAATGTTCCTAGACCATAAAATCGTTGTGAAATCAGTCATTGGACTACAATGAGTATGACTTAACTGTTAAATCATATAACACTATGAAAAAATCCAACTTTTGCTTCGTCGCACTCTTACCAAAATAGTTTAATACAATTTTTTTGTAACAAATCATGTTACCTGTGCATATTTTCAATTCAATATGTGTATTAAAATTTAAATACAATTAATCAATTCCTTACCCAGAAGAAAGGTAAGAACCAGCTAGAATTTGTTATGAAACACTATGTTTTATATTTCTTGAGTCTGATTCCTTCGAGTTTGATTCTTCTGAGTCTAATTTTACAAAACAATTCTCCCAGTATGAATTTATAATTGAAATCAATAGGGAATTACTAACCCCACTTAAATTCCCAAATACAATTTTAAAGGAGAAAAGAATACGAATGAATCAGCACCACCCAAGACAATTGTCAATCCAAATAGAATTGATATCTTCTTATCTCTAGAAACCTGAATCCTCTATCTCATATATATTTAACAGTTCAAGCTTCACCCATGTAAAATGCACTTGTTTCCATTTTATATGGGACCCAAAACATGATTATGTGGGAATCACAAAATTTGTCCCACTGAAAAAAATTGAACTATATTTGAATTTCAGATGAAAAATCAGAGCCATTATGACTTCGTCAACACTTCTAGATTCTTCTAAAATCTTCTAAATTCATAATATATTATTTTTTTAGACTCTCATTACAAATTTCAACACTATTACAATTGATAGTAAATATAGGGGTTTCATTACCTGAATTCGATTCGTTCATGCTGATTTCTTCAAGAAAAATTATGGATATCATTCCAATTGAATGTGCTTGGTGAAATGCACTTCTCAACATGAGATTCAATCACTATATTAATTGAAAGGATACCCCTTGGAAATTAATTAATCAATATATACTTTTTTTTCTCTTTCCCTACTTGAGAAAACATATCATCACAGTCATAACCTAACCTTGAATCATGACTTTATTAATGTATTTTAATTCATTGAGGATCAGCCTTAGAATCATCTAAATTAAATTGGAATGTATTGTAACATTACATTAATTTCTTCTTCTTTCTATTCATCCCATCCCTGAAATTATTTTTTCTATATATAAATGGTCTCAATACGATCATCTTGAATATGTTCATTTATGGTTACAATCATTATTGTTACGATCATTCTAGTTACGATCATTCTTGATATGATAAGGCGAGATACAATCATTTCTGGTTTGGATCAGTCTAGTTGCGATTATTCTGGATTTTATCATGATGGATAAAATCATTTTTTTACAATCATACTAGTTATGATTTATATGTACGATCAAATAAAATCTGAAAACAAAGATCTTCCCTAATATCACACTTTACAATTTGATAACAATGATATACCCAGATACGATACAAAATGGTCTGAATATGATTCCTTCTTAATCTACACCATCTCTTTATTTTTATGATTTTATTGAAAAATAATCAATTTCATATCTTCCCACGGCATCACCTATTCCATTAGTATCACCCTTTTCATCGCCCCCTCCTTTATCATCAGCAGCACTATTTCCATCGACATCACTAATACCATCAACATCACCCTTTTCAACATCACCACCCTTTACGTCAGAACCACTATTTTCATTGAAATCAACATTCATGTTGGTCAGTGTGGAAACTCAAGAGGGTGGTGAATTGAGGTCCAATTAAAAGTTCTGTTTAAAAACCTTGTCTTAAAATCCCCCAAATAAAACACAGAATTAAAGTGTAGTGAATTTAAATCAATATAAAGTATATGTTAGGTTCTCAAGGGATTGATTATTTCCGAGTTAATCAAATCAGAATAATTGATTAACATTTGAAACTAACTTATTTATTTACAAATAATATAAACACTTGCGAGTTCAATTATCACAGTGACTTTAAAACAGTTTTGGTTTTAGAGTAGTTTGCAGCAGCATAAATAAGACATTTAAAACAAAAAATCACAGTAGGTTTAACCAAGAGGTAAAGTCTCAAGCCGATACTTAGTCCTCTCAAAACATTATATAAAAGTGATCCACACCCTAGATCGGGGATTACAACAATATACAACTATCCAGGTCCAAGACCTCTACCACTGTTTCCTATGGGAATAAAAATAACAGCACCAGCTGTCCAGGTCACACATGACCTCTACCACTATCCCCGTGCAAAATAAAAGATGCAAGAGTTTGAGTGAGGGTTTACAGATCCTCTAGTTAATGTACATGAGACTGTGTGTGTTTAAAGTACAGCATATAACACACACTACTCAATATGAAAAATGAAAATCACATAGGCAAAGATTTAGAGTTTAGAAATGGCTCTAATGATTGTAGTGTAGCTCTAGAATGATTTTTATTGATCAGAATTGGTTCTGAGTCCTCTTCTGGTTTTTGTCTAGAAAAATAGAGTGTCGTCTACTTCCATGACTTCCACATTAAGCGATAGTGAAAAGTTAGTCGATTAAGTTCTTTATGATCTCATTCTCATCTCTTCACAGGTATGTGAATTCGTCGTGTACGTTCAGTCGTCTCTTTGCATTCACACTCGGTTGTTGCACACGCTGTGGTATGTTCGTCTATATCCTTTTATTGATATTCCCCCTTATTCTTTTAGTAGCACATCCTTTCTTTATTTAAAGCACGAGCTCCGGAAAAAGATGATTTACTTTTGGCAGGTACGATGTACGGTTCCCTGACAATCAACATCACACATTAAATAAATTTCAGTGTATTATAATATACCTGATATGACCGTTGGTTAGGATAAACAATAATAATGAAATTAAAACTTGTCGGGTTCTGTCTCTGAAACAGTTCCTCTTGATATCGGAAGACTTGTGTCTCTGTAGGTCTGAGTATCGGTAGGAATTTGTAACAGTAGACATGATGTATCATTAGTGTTAGATTGATCACATTTGTAGTGGTAGATTTGTAATAGTAGCTGTTGACTTGATCGCATCAGTAGCGGTAGCTTTGTCCTTGTATCTGTAGCGGTGAGTTTGCCTTGTAATGGTAGCGGTGGCTCTGCCTTGTATCCATCGACTTTGATATATTGGTAGACTCCCATTAATAATCGTAGCTTCATCATATTAGTGGACTTGTGTGTATTGGTAGCTCTGTTCTGTAACGGTAGACTTCAGCATATCGGTAGCTCTGTATCAGTAGCTGTCCACTTCGATGTAGCGGTAGGCTTGAGTACCGTTGAGCTTGTAACTGTAACTCTATAGGTAGACTTGTTCTGTAACAGTATCTATTATCTGTATCGGTGGAATTTAATGTAATAGTGACTAGTTTGTATCAGTAGCTCTCTCATAGCGGTAGATTTAACTGTATCGGTTGCTCTGTTCTATTTAAGCATTATATTGGCAGAATAGGTTAAGTCAGAGTGTATAAACATCCAGTAACTGAAAGACTAATATTTATACATAGAATGATAGAAAAACACTTAAAAAAAATAAATAGCTGGATTCCCAAATAATTATTTAACCATTTAACAACTAGGGATTAAAAAAATACAAATAAGCATAATTGGGATCATCAAAATACAAATAAAGCAACTAGATTACTAGAGGATTCAAAAATCTCCCCCTTTTTTATAATCATAACTTATGCCAAGAAAATGGAAATAGTATCAGAGGAAAAAGTTTAAAAGAAATTATCATTAGAGAAAAAGGTTCTTCTGTTTTGTTCAAAACAGAACTTCCATATTCCTCCCCCTTTCAATTGTACTTCAATATTTTCTCTTGAGTCTTATTTTTTCTAGTCTAAGTTTATCACTTCCCCTTTTTTAATTCATAGGTCTCATTTCTTATTTGCTCACATTTTCTCATTTTTCTCCCCCTTTGTGATTAACAATAAAAAGGGTATTAGAGAAAAGATAAAGATTGGCAGAGAATAAATGACAAAGTAATAGAAACTCAGTAAAGTAGAGAATAAAGAGGAATTTCATTAATATAAAAAAGGTACACCGATTAAATAATAAGTGAATCCTATCAAAAAGATCTTGAAACACTCAATCCTCCTTTGGAATAGGTGACATTCCCTTAGGATCAGCAGAGTTTGCAGGTGCAAGGTCAGCAGAGGGTTTCAAAATCACTGAAGGGACAACTGGTGATTCAGCTATAGAAACAGTACCGGATCTGAAATTTGCGCTCCTCTGAGTGATCATTGGTGTCAAGCTGTGAATAGCCTGAACTGAAATCAATTTGGGGTACTCTCAGAGGCACAAGCAGGAAGTGTCGGAGGTACAATTACTGGCATGGAATCCACATGCAGGAAGGGCATCAACAGGTTCCTAAAATCCATTATAATGCTTCCTCCTCTCTCCATTGCAGACACCAAATCATCTCTATTCTCAATAAATTTATCCAAAGCAGGAGTAAGCTCCATGAGCTTACTAACCTATTCTCTGAAGGGCTGAGTCACTGAAGGTAACATTATATACTCAATCAAAATTTTGAAATGGTTTGTCATTTGTTGCATGGTATAAACCTTCTCTAAATAAGAATCCACCTTATTCTTGATTGCCTCTTGAGATGCAGTAGCTGCCCGCAGGTGACCACGAACAAAACCACTAACTTCCCTAGTGGTATAAAGAATCTGAGTATCTGATGCGCCATTGGGACTGGGCTTAGCCAATTCTTTCTGAATAATAGTGTGGATCTGGTCAAGGTTCATACTGGAGCTAGATGAGGGAAGAGGTTTCATGTAGAAGGCCACTGTCTCTTTGAAGGATTGAGTCAGGCTACTAACTACCTTATGAACAAGTTCATCCTGACTGTTCAGATGTTCTTTGACTGAATTTTTAAAGCCTAAAAATAATCCACAAATTGCTTGACCACTTCTTTGATATATCGAATGTCAGAGTTTACTTGAGTTTGAGAGCAATGAATGGTAGTCAGAGAAGCAATCGATTGTCTCAAAGCAACTACAGCTCATGTCCAACTCTCAATCTGGGTGTGGCACACTTTAATTTTATACATCATTTCTTTCACAGGACTGGATACATCATATCCAACGGATAACTCAAGGGATTTCTCCATGCCCTTCATCTCTTCAACCATACTATTCTTCATATCTGCCACGGATTCCCTTATTGCTTCTTTCAATTCAGCTTTTAAGGTGTCAATGTCCTCCTTGGTTGCCACACATTCAGCCATAGTGGGTAGGGTAATTGATTCCTTTTAGGGATCGTCATCCTCATAAGAATCTCTATAAGAAATACAAAGAACCATATATCATGGATCTGATGTCCAACCTTCAATGTCATATATCACTGATACTGAGCCAAGATTCTCCCCCTAACTTGGAACATTTTCCTAAGGTATTGCTTCTAACTGTTCTTCCTGAGGTAATTATGCAATTTCCTCTACAACTGCAGTAGATTCAATAGCCATTTTTTCTAAGACATTAATGATTCTCTCATCAACAGGTGATGTTGTTACATCTTCCTGATCAGGCACTGTCATGATTGTGCTGACAATTAGAGGACTCAAACTAAGATCTGTTTCAACATTTTCCTCATCATCTGTTGTACTATCTGCCTCCTTTTCTTCATTAACATCATGATCAGATTCAGTTGCCTCATCCTCCTCAGAGGTGTCCTTGACAACATACTGGCATGCTTCTTCTCCTTCTTCTGTAGTCTCTGTATCACTGTCCTTCAAGATAGTTTCTCTCTTTGGTAGCCTTTTTGGAGGTTTAGCTGCTCCATAAGAAATACCATGATGCACAAGACTAGGGGGTAAGTCTGGGTCTCCTCCTTCCTCTACTGATGTCTCTTCCTCCTCAGCTTCAGCATCACTGTAGACCTGTTCTGGCTCATCTGGTCCAAGACCAGGATCTCTCACATCCTTTGGTCTAGAAGGATTATCCACAGGAGTGAACTTGTCATAAATCTTTCCATAATCATTCACCCATGATTTATTCCAAGGATTCCAACTATATTTCATGTATTTACAGACAGTTCTTGTAATACAGAAGCTATCCTTTACCACTACTAGCTCATCCTGAGGTCCAGCTATCTTTTTCAATTTTAGCATCACATAAATTCGTTTTGAGAAAAATAGTGCATTTGATATGGACTTTGGTCTAGTCATATCTTCCACATGAACCATAATCAATCTACATAGATTGATTCTCACACCGTACTTCAGAAAATATAACAAATATATGTCTTGGAATCACAAAGTAACAAAATCTCCTCTTTTAGGACTAACAACATACTGGATAAATTTAAACAACAACTTATCTTCTCCTGCCATCTCTGCAGCAATTACCTTTCTAGGGGTCTCATTCCCTGTAAGCTCCATCAAAGCATCTTTATATTGAAAAACATCACTGGTCAAAGGTATAGTATTTGAGTAGAATGCATAATCTCGTTCATGTGGAACTATCAAGTTCCTAGACCATTCCACTAAAGTAAAAGATACTACTTGAACATTTCCAATGATATCATTCTATACTCTTCTTCAGACTTTTCAAAACGAAAGAATTCGTAGAACTTTTTCACCAGTCTTGGATAATAAGGTCCAATGTTGTTTGTGAAGCACTCAGTCCAACCTTGTTCTTCTAAAACTATAAGAACCAAGTACTTGCTCTCTATGAGCCATTCTGCACATACATCTTTCTCAACGACAATCTCTCGCTTTGAGAGATGCGGGTTTAGAGGATTTATTTGAGCTACACTCCCACTTCCACTTCCACTGGCATCAGCACTAGTTATATTTTGTATTCTCTCTTGCGGCTCATCACTCCCATCTGTAACCTGGGGTCTCTTAACATGGGCCATTACAGATTCAAGGATTAGGGTTTTTGCGGCTTGAGAGGTTCAGGTTGGAGGGATTTGAACAGACGAGTTCACGGTGAGATTGAATGATGTCTAGACACGGTTTAATATCATTTAGGATCCACAAGTAAAATAAATCAAAAAAAATTGATGACTCGACTTTAAAGAAGTTTAAAACCGCATGACATGTACCTGTAAAGTCTCCTAACGGTGAGGTCTTCTAATGGTGAGGATTCTCTGACGGTGTGGATTTTCTAACGGTGAGGATATTCTAACGGTGATGATTTTCTAACGGTGATGATTTTTAAGGGTAATTTATCATTCAAAATTCATGTCTAATGATACACTATCTTACTGATCATAAAGGCTTAGTGAAAATATCAGCTAATTGGAGTTCTGTGCCTATAAATTCAAGTGTGATATCACCTCTTTGGTAATTATCTCCTAAAAAGTGGTGTCTAACTTCAATGTGTTTTGTTCTAGAGTGAGACATAGGATTCTTTGAGATGTTAATCGCACTAGTTTTGTCACAGTTAATTGAAACATGTTTAAAATTAAATCCATAGTCCAATAAAGTGTGTTTTATCCACAGAATCTGTGCACAGCAGCTACCAGCAGCTATATATTCTGCTTCAGCAGTAGACAATGCAACTGAGTTTTGTTTCTTACTACACCATGATACTTGGGACTTTTCAAGTAAATAACATGCTCCAGATGTGCTCTTCCTATATAACTTTCATCAAGAAAATTCAGCATCTGAATAACTTGTTAGATCAAATGATAGTTCTTTTGGATAAAACAAACCTAAATTTGCAGTATACTTAAGATATTTAAAAATTATTTTTAACAAAGAGTAAGTGTGATTCATTAGGATTACCTTGAAATATTTCACATATAAATACACTAAATATAATATCAGGTCAACTAGCAGTAAGATAAAGTGAACTCCCAATCATACCTCTGTAATTAGTTTGATCCACTGGTTTCCCAGTTTCATCAATATCCAATTTTCTGGTAGTACTCATGCGTGTATCACATTCCATAACACTATCCAAACCAAAACGTTTTAATATATCCTTAGTATATTTACTTTGATTCAAAATAATACCATCTTTATTTTGAAATATTTGAAATCCAAGAAAGTACTTAAGCTCTCCCATTAAGCTCATTTCAAACTCATTTTGAATAACCTTTGAAAAATTAGTACATAAAGAATTTTTAGAAGATCCAAAAATAATGTCATCAAAATATATTTTTAATATTAAAAAATCTTTTGAAATTATTTTTATAAAAAGTGTGGGATCAACTATTTCTTTTGTAAATCCTTTTGAAATTAAAAAATTTGAAAGCCTTTCATACCAAGATCTTGGAGCTTTTTTTAAACTATATAAAGATTTAGAATGTATAAAAACATGATTTTGAAAATGAGGATTTGAAAAACCTTGTGGTTGTTCTAGAAAAACCTCTTCAATAATAATACCATTTAGAAAAGCACTATTCACATCCATTTCATATAACTTTAAATTCAGATGTGATGCATATGCAAGTAAGATCCTCATAGCCTCTAATCTAGCTATAGGTGCAATGTTTTCCTCATAGTCAATACCTTCTTCTTGATTGTAACCTTGTGCAACTAGCCTAGCGTTGTTTCTAATGATTTTTCCAGATACATCAACTTTGTTTCTAAACACCCATTCCGTGCCTATGGTTATAGTGTCCTTAGGTATTTCTACTAATTTCCAAACTTCGATTCTTTCAAATTGATTAAGTTCTTCTTGCATAGCCATTACCCAAAATTCATAATTAATAGAATCATTGATATTTTTAGGTTCTACCTGAGAACGAAAAGCTTGATGTTCAACCTGATTTCATAGAGAAGCTCTAGTTTGTGTTCCTCTATATAAATTTCCTACAACAGCATCTAAAGGATGGTTCTTTATAGTTTTAGTTGGTCTAGAAAAGGTAGGACTAGATATTTCAGGTTCATCTACAGGTTGGGGATCAACAAAAGTAGGTTCTGGAAAATTTACAGAACTTGATGCTTTTACTACAGGTCCACTGTCCTTATCATTACGGTTCAAAACAGATAGATCAACTTCAAGATTTTTAAGATAATTCTTGGGCTCATGTGGATCAATTTCATCAAATTTTATGTGAACAGATTCTTCCACACATTTGGTTCTCTTATTGAAAACACTATAGGATTTACTAGAAATAGAGTAACCTAGGAAAATTCCGTCATCACTCTTGGATGAAAATTTGTCAACACTGTCTTTAGTATTAAGAATAAAGACTTTGCAGCCAAAAACTTTGAAGTAGTTAACCTTAGGTTTTCTATTGTTCCACAACTGATAAGGGGTCCTCTCAAGAAAAGGACTGATCAATATTCTATTAATAATATAACTGGTTGTATTTAAAACTTCAGCCCAAAAATAAACATGCAGGTCATACTCATTAAGCATGGTTCTAGCAATTTATTGAAGGGTTCTATTCCTTATTTCTACTACACCATTCTGTTGGGTTGTCCTAGGGGCAGAGAAACAGTGACTATAGCTATTGTGTGAGAAGTAGGATTCAAACTCATGATTTTCAAACTCACGACCATGATCACTTCTCAAGGTTTTTATCATAAGTCCACTAAGATTTTCTACAGATTTGGAATATTTAACAAAGAGAAAGATTCACTTTTGTGAGCTAGAAAATATACCCAAGTATATCTAGAAAAGTGATATACTATAACATAGACAGAGTGCTTCCCATTTAAACTAGAAACTCTATAAGGTCCAAATAAATCCACGTGAACCAACTCGAGAGGTTGAGAAGTTGAAACTTCTTTCTTTGATTTGAAAGAAACTTTATATTGCTTACCCTTATGACAGGGATTACAAACTTTGTCTGCTGGAAATTCAAGTTTGGGTAGGTCTCTAACTAAGTTCTTCCTAGAAAGTTTTCTAAGTGAATGCACATTTCAATGTCCTAATATTCTGAGCCAAATCCAAGACTCTTTATTAAATGCATTTAAAAAAGTATTATTATTCTTAGCTCAATAATTTAAATCAACAGCATAGAAATTTTCATTTCTTAAAGGAGAAAATAATAAAATATTTTTAGAAATAAAAACGTGGCAAGAATCATTTTCAAATTTAACATAAAAACCATCATCACATAACTGAGAAATACATAACAGATTATACTTAAGCCCAACTTAAAATAGAACATTATAAATTAATACTGAGTCAGTGTTACCAATCTGTCCTAAGCCTATGACTTTTCCTTTTGAGTTATCACCAAAAGTGAAAAATCCTCCATCAACTCTGACTAAGCTGTTAAAGCATGAGAAGTTTCCTGACATATCTCTTCAACATCCACTATCCAAGTAACAAGTCTTTCTACAGGAGCTCTTTAAGTAGGTTCCCTACAAAATAGATTTAGACAGGAAATGATTTTGGTACCCAGATTTTCATGGGTCCAGACTGCTTAGCCAACAAAACATTAGGTATCCAGATTTGTCTAATGGGTCTCATAAATTGTCTAGAATCAACAGATTTCGTAAGGTTAACATTATTAGATCCACAACTAAGAATATAACTACTTGATGCATATAAATGTCCAGAACTAGAACTAGCAGTATTCTTTCCATATTTACAAATTAATTTAGTTTTGGTAATTTTCCATTGTCCAGGTTGGTATCGTATACCAGTAGTGTATCTAGGTGCTATTTTCTTACCTAGCATTTGAGTAATAGTATCATTACCATTTTTGAATTTCTTTAAATCCTTTCTGAGTTGCTCATTAGACAATTTCAGTTCAGTGTTCTCCTTTAACAGTTGAGCATTTTTCTCTTTTTCAATAGTAAGTTCAGTTTTAAAAGTATTAGTGAGAGAATGTTGTTTCTTTAATGATTTGTATTTATCCTTAAGTTCATTGAATGTATCTTCCATCATATTACAATATTCAAACAATTACTCACTAGTCATGTTTTCAGAATCAGAATTAGATTCCGCAATATCATTAGAATAATAAATATTTAAAGGAGTATCTAGGGTTACCTCAGATGTGTTTGTCATAAAGCACATGTCTTCCTTATTTCTGGTTTCAGTCTAAGAAGCATCAGATTCACTGGAGCTATCCTCAGAAGCACTCCAACTAGCCTTCATAACCTTTTTGTACTTACTGTCCTTATAATCATATTTCTTCTTGAATTCGAGATTTGGGAACTCTACTTTAATATGTCCTTTTCTTTTGCACTCATAACAGAAAACTTCATCACTTTTATTTGACTTTTTCCAATCCTTCTTCCAATTTCCCTTATTGTCATACTTTCCTTTGTAATTTGATTTTCTGAATAATTTCTTGTTCCAATAAAATTTCTTAAACCTTATGGCTATCTGAGCCATTTCAGCATCACTATCAAAGTCTGAATTTTCACTGGTTGAACTGTCAGTAGGTAGTTAAGCTTTATCTTTTTCCTTGCTCTTTGAAGAAGTAGTTTTGAAAGCCATTGATTTTCTCTTAGGTTCATCATCTTCCTCTTTATTCACCTTGATTTCTTCCTCATACATCATAAACGTACCAATGAGTTCTTTGACTGAAAGTTCACCAATATCACATGACTCTCTAATTGATACAGAAGTTCCTCTCCATATTTCGGGTAGACATCTCAGAATTCTCATAATTTGTTCCTTTGATGGAACATCCTTTCCCAAATAATTCATTGTGTTGAAAATTTAGTTGAACCTGAGATACATATCAGAGATGGGTTCATCAGGCTTTATCTTAAAATTATCATATATAATAGTATATGTATTTAATCTCATTTCTTTATCATTAGTTGTTCCTTTATGAGAAACAGATAAGGTATCCCAAATTTCAAAAGCAGTTTTAAAATCAGAAATTCTATTAAACTCTTCATCTCCTAAAGAACAGTACAGATAATTCATGGCTTTATAATTATTATTTTAGGTTGTCTTAGTAGCTTCATTCCAAGTAGATCTAACAGTAGTAGGAATTTTATATTCAGATTCTATAGTAGTCCAAATATCAAAACCCATGTTCTCTAAAAGAAATTTCTTATTGAGTTTCCACTGAGAATAGTTAGTGCCATTGAAGAATGGTGGTCTATTTGTAGCAACACCATCAATTCTATTATCCATGATAACTTACCTAAAGCAAAGATTTTAAAGAGATAATAATTTATAAATAACAGAAATTTTAAGAACATTAAAATACAACTAAAATCAGAGTTGAATAATAGAGTAAAAAATATTTTAAATAGCCTCTGATACCAAATGTTGGTCGGAGTGGATACTCAAGAGGGGGGTGAATTGAGTTCAAATTAAAATTTCTGTTTAAAAACTTTGTCTTAAAATCCCCCAAATGAAACACAGAATTAAAATGTAGTGAATTTATATCAATATAAAGGTTCGGTTAGGTTCTCAAGGGATTTATTATTTCCCAGTTAATCAAATTAGAATAATTGATTAACTTTTGAAACAAACATACTAATTTACAACTAATATAAACACTTGGAGTTTAATTATCACTGTGACTTTAAAAAAGTTTTGGTTTTAAAGTAGTTGGAGCGGCATAAATAATACATTGAAAACAAATAAGCACAGCAGGTTTAACCAAGAGGTTCAGTCTCAAGACAAGACTTAGTCCTCTCAAAACATTATATGAAAGTGATCCAAACCCTGGTTCGGGGATTACAACAGTATAAAACTATCCAGGTCCAAGACCTCTACCACTGCATTCCGTGGGAATAAAAACAACAGCACCAGCTGTCCAGGTCACACATGTCCTATACCACTATACCAGTGTGAAATAAAACAGTCAAGAGTTTGAGTTAGGGTTTACAGATCCTCCAGTTAATGTACATGAGACAATGTGTGTGTAAAGTACAACATATAACACACAATGCTCAATATGCAAAACGTAAATCACAGAGGCGAATATTTAGAGTTTAGAAATGGCTCTAATGTTTTCAGTGTAGCGCTGGACTCCTTTGGATTGATCAAAATTGGTCTTGAGTCCTATTCTGGTTTTTGAATGTAAAAACAGAGTGTCGTCAGCTTCGTTGACTTCCACGTTTTGAGATAAAGAAAAGGTAGTTTATGAAGTTCTTTATGTTCTCGTTCTCAGCTCTTCACTGGTATGTGAATTCTTCATGTATGTTCAGTCGTCTCATTGCATTCACACTCGGTTGTTTCACTCGTCGTGGTATGTTCATCTATATCCTTTTCTCAACTTTCACCCTTCTTCTTGTAGTAGCATATCCTTTCTTTATTTAAAGCACGAGCTCTGGAAAAAGATTATTTACTTTTTACAGGTACGAGGTACAGATCCCTAACAATCAACAACACAGATTAAATAAATTTCAGTGTATTAAAATATACCTGATATGACCGTTGGTTCGGATAAAAAATAATAAATAAACGAAAGCTTGTCTGGTTCTGTCTCTGAAACGGTTCCTCTTGTTATCGGTAGACTTGTTTCTCTGTAGGTCTGAGTATCGGTAGGAATTTGTAACGGTAGACTTGATGTATCGTTAGTGGTAGCTTGGTCACATCGGTAGTGGTATATTTGTAATAGTAGTTGTAGACATGATCGCATTAGTAGCGGTAGCTCTGTCCTTGTATCGGTAGCGGTGAGTCTGCCTTGTAATGGTAGCGGTGGCTCTGACTTGTATCGGTAGACTTTGATATATCGGTATAATTCCTTTAATAACAGTAGCTTCATCATATCGGTGAACTTGTGTGTATCGGTAGCTATGTTCTGTAACGGTAGACATTAGCATATCGGTAGCTCTGTATCAATAGTTGTCGACTTCGATGTAGCGGTAGACTTGAGTACCGATGAGATTGTAACTGTAACTCTATCGGTAGACTTGTTCTATAATGGTATCTATTATCTATAATGGTGGACTTTAATGTAATGGTGACTATTCTGTATCGGTAGCTCTCTCATAGCGGTAGACCTAACTGTATCAGTAGCTCTGTTCTGTTTAAGCATTCTATTGGAAGAATATGTTATGTCAGAGTGTAAAAACATCCAGTAACTGAAAGAATAATATTTAAACATAGAACAATAGAACAACACTTAAAGAAAATAAATAGCTAGATTCCCAAATAAGTATTTAACTATTTAACAACTAGGGATTAAAAAAATACAAATAAGCATAATTGGGATCATCAACATACAAATAAAGAAACTAGATTCCTAGAGGTTTCAACAATTCCTATCGACATCACCCTTTCCATCATCAACTCCCCTTACATCGTTATCACCTTTATCAGCACCACTTCACTTCCATTCAACTAGAATCCAATTGTTTTGAAAGAGAATCAATACAATCTAGATACAAGTGTTTTCATAAACACAAACTCCAGAACCATTTAAATCTGAATATTATTTCTTTCTTTTGGTTTTAAAAGACAATTGGTACCACTTATTTCACTATGTCATCCAGATATGATAAATTTGAATTTTATTATTTTCTAATTGTTTTTAGAAATAGTAGATTTATAGTTATTTTCTGATTGGAAACATCTCTTTCACTCCCCCTTTCATCTTCCAAAATTAAATCATCATATTCTCAAAAAAAATCATTATTAACTGTATGAAAATCATAAAAACATCGTCACAACTGAAATACTGGTTTCACATCAATTCTGGTGTGATACTGATGAAAATTGACTCCCAACATGATACATTCTCGCATGAAACTGATTCATTATAACACCAATTAATTATTTAACAAAACAAAATAATAATAAAATTACTTCTAAAAAAATTATGTGACTTATTTTCTTCAAAACCGACCTTGAAAAAATAAAGACTACTATGAAATCCTTCATCACCATGATCATCATGTTAGTCCAATAAATCTCCCCCATTTGATGTTTTTGTCAACCAAGTTTCATAAATCTCTAATATTTGTGACCTCATGCAATAGATTATATATCAATAATTCTAAGCCTACGTGAGATAACTCGTTGTAGGAAGCAAGAATCGTTAATAGAAAAAACATGCTATCCAAAAATAAGTGATCCTGAAAACCACTTTCTTGTATATTTATTTTATTCATTCTCCATGGAAATCAATTGAATTTCTTTCTGTATAACCACTCCAACAATCAGTTTGAATAGTTCACTCACTAACAATGCTGAATTCACTGCATACCCACAACACTCACATTTATGCAATTGATTTATGAAACTTATCAATTCAACCTTTGAAAAAATAATACAAAGGTAAGATGTGATAGGGGATAGATACACATACCTCAAACATGAAGATAGATACATTGGATACCTATATTCAACCACATTTTTGGGAATAATTCCTCAAATAATGGTTTAGTGAAAATATCAGCATCCTGTGCAGATGTTGGAACATACTACAACATCAATTTATTATTCTATACATGCTCTTGGATGAAATGATATTTGATATCCATATTTTTCTAACAAGAATATTTCACTAAATTCCTAGTGAGATTGAATTTATTTTCATCGTCACAACCCAATGGAATGGGTAACATCACTTATATATGTAAATCATCCAAATTTGTTTTCATACACATTAGTTAAGTAGCGGCCTGAGTAGCAACAACATACTCTTCTTCGACCATACTAGGAGTTACTAAATTTTTATTATTTTAATGAAAACTAATATAATTATTTCCCAAAAAGAATACACCACCAGATTTGGATCTTCTATCTTCAACAATGATCAACATACATCGGAATTCCAAAAAAATCAAAACTATCCGAGCTTCAATAAGTAATTCCAAAGACTATTATGCCTATGTTGTTTAGTATTTTTTTTCTAGAAATTAAATGTGATTTTTTAGTATCACATTTAAATCTGATACATATGGTAACAACATACACAATTTTTGGTATTCATGAAATCAAATACAATAGAGATCCCATCAAATTATGTTACTCTTTTCGATCAATATATTTTCCTTATCCATTATTTCTCCACTTCTTCTCACTGAAATGGGAATTGAAATATTTTTTCAATTTTATATGCCAAATATCTTGAGTTGTTCTTTTTCACATATTTATTGGTAAAGAAAAATTTACTCTTTCATTTTCTAGATTTTTATCCCAAGAAATTATTTCATTTCACCCAGCATGGAAATTTCAAATACATTATTCATTTCATAATAAAATCGTTCATAATTTTATTAATCATTCACAGCAATGATAATATCATCAAGATAATCAATTAAAATTATGGAATACTCTTGACTTTCTTTGATGTAAATATATTTATCCACTATTCCTTTGATAAAATCCAACTTTCTTAAGCATGTATCCATTTTGGAATAACATGCCCTCAGAGCTTGATTTAGTCCATACAATGAATTTTCAATATGCATACATAACCATCATCTTTTCAAATAACAAATCCACAAGGGTTTTCAATATAAACCATGTCTTCAACATCTCCATTTAGGAATGGATATTTAAGATCACTTTGAATGATCTTGTAGCATCATTTTTCATACAATGAAAAAATGATTTTTATTATTTCAATTCCTTACACTAGAGAAAAGGGTTCATCAAAATCAATAACCTTTATATGTGAGTACCCATTAAAAACCATTTTTTTTTTCATATAACCTCTCCATTTTCATTCAGTTTACTAAAAAAACCCATTTGATCCAATGATGTTTGTGTTTTTAGGATTGATTATGAGTTCCCGTTTATTAATAATTGCAATCTGATCCAATTATTTAATCATGGAATGAACCCATTTCAGATTCTCAAAAGATTCTTCCACATCCATCAGTTCCACTTTTGAATACAAAGAACTGTGTGTAATGGAATTGGTTATTATTCTGGTTTGAACGATTTGATGTTGATCACCAATTATATTATGTGATTACACATGTTTCCTCAACCTTGGATATGATTTTTTATTTTCTTCCTCATCACTAGAAATAGCTGAGTCTGATTTTTCATAGTTATTAGGATTACAATAATATGTATCATTATCAAAATTATCTTCTTCAAATTGTTAAAGTTCTTTTTCTACTTGGAAATTTTTATAATTCTCAAATCATTAAAGAACATTTAGAACAATTGTATAAAAAATTCTTCTAGTTTATTTGTTGAAGAATATATATTCTATTCCTTATAATGTGTTGCTGATAAATATTCCATCCTCACATTTTTTCTAAAACATATGATTCGTTCCACATTTAATCATTATATTAGAAGGGGTATAAAAAAATATAAAGTTCATAAAACTCTTAGTTTATCCATTGAAAATTTTATATTGATTTTTACCAAATTGTGGCTTATATAAAAAACAATTTTGAATATAAACAGAAGTACTCAAGGCTAGCCTCCAAAAGTAATGAGAAAGACCATCCTCAAGTAACATGGTTCTTTCCATTTCCACATGATTCTTTTATTTCATTCAGTAACCCCCTTTTGTTCGGGACTGTATGGATATCAATAATCATGCCATATTCCACACATTTCAAAATATTCATGAAAACTCTTCACATTGATATTCAAAACCAATATCAGTACTCTACATCTTCCCATAACACTCACATTCCTTCTTAGCTTTTATTATAATAATTTTAAATGTTTTAAATGAATTTGATATGTGTTTCATATACATAACACAATTAATATGAGTAAAATCATCTATTAATGTAATGAATTACATATCTCCATGTGTTTATTTATTTTTTATTGTCCCATATATGTCAAAATGTATCATGTCAAGGGGTTGTTTTGAACAAATATCAACTATCGTATTCACTTCATTTGTAATCATTCCTTTCGGGAAAATAGTGCAACACCATTCTATTTATCATGGAAAGCCTAGAATATCTCGGAAACTATCTCTGTTGAATAATATGCTCATTCTTCACTCAATCATATTTGAAATAATTTTATGCCATAAGAGATTCTCTTCCACCATACTCAAATAGAAAGATCTTTTTGAATCCCCGTCCTGAAACAAATTTCATTTCATTTGTTGGCCTATTAGAAAAATCATATCATATTATACTTACTTTATAATGAAACCATCTTTCATGAGGATAATATTATTAATACCAACACAAAATTTTGAATCACTTAGTTGATTGTGTTTCAAACCATCAACCCACAATGTTTAATTAGATTTCATATTTTATTTTCCAACGATGGTTGACTCGACACCTTTGATTTTCAAATATTCTTCATTTCCAAATACCACAATGCCTTCTTTATAATCATTCACATCCATCAAAAATTTCATATGTCCTATCATTTTTGAAGAAAACCCACTATCTAGTATCCATGTTTGTTCTTCTTTCATGGAAATTAATGTAGTTTCAATAATAAGAGCCTTTTCTCCATTATTTTCATTCTTCACCATCAGATTTTGAGAAATGAGAATCATTTCTGAGCTAGTAAAAAAATAAGACATCCTTTTACAAGGTTTCATGGTTATTCAAATATTTGAAAAAATTATTTGAGGGGTTGGATCCTAATTTCTATATACACTTCATTCATTTCTAATTTAATCAAGGCAACATTCACATTTTTCATTCATTGAAGAGATTGAATCCCCCTCAATATCTTCCATTCATAACATATCAGATAATAGTAATGCTTTTTATTGAACCAACTCATACATGTTGTGTTAAAAAATCCTCCAAAATATGAGCAATACCCATAGAACGAATATTTTCCTATGAAACCTCCATACATATCATAATTGTGAAAAAAAATCACAACCATCTTCATTTCACTTTCAGAAGGATTCGTCTTCTTCTTTTCAACGTTGATAGGATCAGAAGTATTTTAAAATTTTCTAGATCCAGATAAATTATTTTTGAAATTAGGATATTTTGTAGCATCTGAATTCATTACTTTAACAACATACATATCATTCCCATAATTATTTTTTCTAGACACAATTCCATTCTTCTTCTCTCTATTTGAAGGTAACTTTTTTTAAAACTTATAAGTTTATTAATTACGATAACATTAAAAAACATCAATGATGGTGTTTGGAAACATAGACTTTTCTTTTCATATTCAATGATTTTTTATTGGACAAGTTACAATAGTTATCATTTTCTATCATCTTCACTACCAAATACACCTCACAAATATTTTCATATTTAAAAGGCTTCATACAATCATCAAACATTTTAACAAGATTTTCTTCTTCACCAGAATATCATTATTGGTTTTATGGGAATTCATTGTAAAGACCCGCAAATTTCAAGGAAATTTTTTTCTTAATTTTCTTTGGAATTTTACAAGAACGCAGCTTCAGACGGCACCTGATTCCGAGGCCCGGTGTGCCCGGAATCATTTTCCGAAGTTTGGCTCGGGTACGTTCAGTGAACGGACGAGCGGGTTTTTCTATCTTTTGAACCGGTGCCCGGAATCGAATTCTGAGGGCACCGATGAAATCGCAGCGCCGGTATTTGCTTAGAAACGCCTCTTCCGGAGTTGCGTTTGCTCAGACGTGGTTTTTAAATTTTGCGGCTTTAAGTCAGAAATAAAATAAAGTTTGTGCGACAACTTTATTTTATTTCACTTAAGCTGCTTGGAAGCCACTTGAAGTCACTTAAAGACGGCTTGAACTGAGTTGAACTGGATAGGATGCTATCCAGAAATATCCTACCCCTTGGTAGGATATTTGTGCGGTGGGACCCGCACGAGCCCCGCCGTTTCTTTCGCTAAGTAACGCACCCGCGAAAACCCGTCAAAGTAACTGAAAAGTCAACCGACGCGTTTTCTTTAATTCTTAACAGACCATTTAATTGGGCGGTTTATTTCGTGAATTAAATGGACTGTTTCTTCGTGAATTAAATGGGTCGTTTCTTTCGTTGAATTAATTCAACGAATTGATGGATCGTTTCTTAACCGGTTTCGTGTTGGCATGTTTATAAAATAAGACCAACCCAAAAATCCTTGGAAAGGATTTGAAAGAATCTTCGTTCCTCCACCCTCTCCGCGAAGAACGCGAAGAACGCGAAGAACGCGAAGAACGCGAAGAACGCGAAGAACTCCGGCGAACGGAATTCGACGACGCACACCAAGATCTGCGACGTCGACGAGATCTACCCGCGACGTTCTTCGGCGACGTCTTTCTTCCGCGGCCGATCCTCGTTCGGCAACAAAGGTGAGAATCGGATCTTTTCTTCTCCCTTTTTAATTTCAATATCAACGGATTTAAACTAATTAAATCCGTTGATCTTGATCCGGAGATTGGCGACGCGACGAGCGATTCCGCGACGACGCGGCGATCTCCATCTTCCGCGACGAGCAAATCCCGCGACGATCCCCCGTTCGGCAACGACAAGGTAAGGGATGTTGGAATTCTTTTTAAAATCCCGTGTTTTTTCTTTTGAAATATAGAACCCGATCACGAAACAATTTTAATTTATTTAAAATTGTTGATTGGTTTCTTTCCTGTTTCTCCCGTTGATTATGACTAACGCGGAGGGTGCGGGTCTAACGAACAAGACCCGGCAACCCTCCGTCGATCTTCCTTTGTGTGCGGATTTGGCGAGCGACGGCAAAAGCGCGACGCAAGGGCCATATGTTGATTCCGCAGTGGAGGACGCATCCCGGGAGGAACAACGGCGCAGACGGGAGGCAAATCGGGCCACCGGAGCATCTCCGGCGGCCCGCGGAAGGAGGCGGCGGCGCGGGTCGCCGGCGCGGCGGCGCCGGCGACCGGGGGCGGCGGCGCCCGGCGCGCCGCCGGAGGAGTCCGCCGCGGCCGAGCCGCGGCGGCGGCGAGCCGCCGGACCGCGTCCGCGGTCCGGCCTTCCAGCACGCGGCCCGCGCGGGCCGCGTTTTCTCCAAAGCCGCGGGTTTGACCCGCGGCGGCAGCGCTTCGGCCGCTCGGCCGAAGCCGAGCCGGTCCGGTCGGCCGGGCCGCGCCCAGGCCGGACCGGACCCGGCCGAGCCGGTTCGGGCCGGGTCGGGCCGACCCGGTTCGGGCCGACCCGGTTCGGCCGACCCCGGGGGGGGGTTCGGGCCGGGTCGCCCCGGGCCCAGTACCCCCGTTTCGGGCCCTCTACGGTCTTTCGCCCATATCTTGGGCCTGGGACCTCCGATTGACGAACCGTCAGCGGCTACGCGATCCTTGGATCGAGACGGTCGTTTCGGTATATTATACTCAAGGTTTCGGAAGACTTTGGGTTCGGCCGGGTTGGTTCGTACACGAAGCCAACCGGGCCCTCGGAGCGGAAACGCTCATAACTTGAGCTACGGACGTCCGAACGACGTACCGTCAGCTGTGGTAGTTTCCTCTAAGTGAGACGGAACTTTTGGCATACTCCGCCCGAGGATCGGATACAGGCGGAGTACGGTCGGGTTGGTTTTGCCCTAAAAACCAACCGGGCCCCTGGGACGAAAATGCCAATAACTCTCAGACCGGGCGTCCGATTGACGCGCCGTCTGTCGCGTTGAGATCCTGTTGTCGATACGGAACTTTTGGATACATCAACTTCGGACTACGTGTCAGTTGATGTATCAGCCCCTCGGCTCGTGGAGCGGACCCTCCTAAACGAGCTCGCTACGTGCGGGAACCCTAGCGCTGGCTGTGACCTCGACGACAGAGCAGAGATCCTCCGTGGACTGCGACGACGGCAGAGCAGAGATCCTCCGTGGACTGCGACGACGGCAGAGCAGAGATCCTCCGTGGACTGCGACGACGGCAGAGCAGAGATCCTCCGTGGACTGCGACGACGGCAGAGCAGAGATCCTCCGTGGACTGCGACGACGGCAGAGCAGAGATCCTCCGTGGACTGCGACGACGGCAGAGCAGAGATCCTTCGTGGACTGCGGCGACGACTGTGCAGAGATCCTCAGTGGACTGCGTCGACTACTGCACTCAGCGATCCCACGTGGATCAGTGCTTCAGGTTCTGTGTGAGCCCGATCCTACGTGGGTCTTTTTGCGGGGGTTAGTACCTATCGATCCTTCGTGGGTCCGACGACTGAGACGGATCAGTGATCGTCTTTGACGTCATCTGAAAAAGTATACCTGGTTGAGCTGAATCTTATGTTACTCTCCTTTGTGGATTGTGTTGAACTATCCTTTGTGGATTTACTGTTTACTCTCCTTGTGGATTTGAGTCTTGCTTTCCTTTGTGGATTGAGTTGTTCTTGAGCTCGTGAGCAGAGCTAGAATTGGGGACTTAGGTATATGTATGGGCATATACCTAAGTCGAGTCAGATGTTACTTCGTGATTGCATCTTTCTTTTGTGCTATATCCTTTGTGGATTTCGGGAGACCTTCGGGGGTCTCGGGGTCCTTACTGAGTAGTTGTACTCACCCCTGCACGGGCTATGCCCGCACCTTGTTGTGTTGGTTGCAGACGACGGACAGCGCTGATCACGGTTGGGTGTGGAGCAGGACGGTACCTGGAGGTGGACCACTGGGCGAAACGTGCTCGGAGCGGACGTGAGACCCGAGGAGCCTGGAGGCTATCTGTACCCACCCTTCAGGTGGGATTGCCAGTGGACGACACGAGGCCGCCGTCTTTTCTTCAGTTGCTGTACTTTACTTTTCAGTTGTACTCTACAGTTGGGCTTGTATTTCCGGCCCCTTTACTTTTCTGCACTTTACTTTCCGCTTGCTGACTCTGTGTGGTTGTTACTTATAAAGGCAATGCCTTCCCTGTTTACTGGGATTTTACGCCTTGGTGCTAGTCGCCAGCCCCTGGCCTATGGAAGGCGGGCTTGGGGTAGTCACGGCACGGGCCCCGAGGACGGGTCGTGACAAATTGGTATCAGAGGCGGTCGGTTCTACCGCAGACTCTGATCGTCCTTTCTTTCTATGTGAAGCAATAGTGTTTAGTGTATTGAGTGTGGTTATCAGTTCAGGGAGCCCAGTGTTGGTGCGGCGGCCGACGTATCCGTACACCAGGACCCTGACTCCTGATTTCCGACTTAATGCATGAAAACATTGATTGCGTGTGTGTTTCAAGTTTTCTTTGTGATTACTTATGTCAGCTCACCGGGTATACTGATCTGCTTTATGAAAGTCTCAAGTTTTCCTTGTGATTACTTGTGCCAGCTCACCAGGTATACTGTTCTGACTGTGGTGCTCTTGTTCTCCTTTTCAGGATGGCCCCGCGACGACTGCCAGCTAGGGTTCCGAGTGTAGGGCGCGACGGCAGCCCACCGAGCGACGAGGCCTCGGTGCAGGGCCCTTTGCCAGCAGTGGCACCGGCGGTAGCCTTACCCGCCGAGCCACCGATGCTTCCAGTACCAGACGCTGACGATGCACGTCGCCTCAGGGCACTGCACGAGTTTCAGAGCCAGCGACCGCCCAGGTTTCGCGGTGAGGCGGACCCCCAGGCCGCCGAGGACTGGCTAGAGGCGGTGGTACGGATCTTCAGGCTAGTGAGGACACCAGCGGATCTCATGGTGATCCTCGCAGCGAGCCTCCTGCAGGCGGCGGCAGGACGATGGTGGAGCCTGATGCTCCAGGTTCACGATGAGGCATCCTTGCTCTGGGCGGACTTCGAGAGCCTCTTCCGCTCTGAGTTCGTCCCGGCCACCCTCCGAGCGGTGCGCATCCAGGAGCTTCTCCAGCTGCGCCAGGGCAGCATGACGGTCGCTCAGTACGCGGCGAGGTTCACGGACCTATCTCGCTACTCGACCGACATGGTACGGGACCCCTTCTTCCGGGCCCGGACCTTCGAGCAGGGCTTGCGACAGGAGATTCGGGCGTCGCTGATCTCCCTCAGCATTCCGACCCAGGCGGGAGTACTGGAGCGAGCCCTCCTGATCGAGAGCTTCCTGGCAGAGCCTTCTTCAGCGGCGAGACCTAGCGCAGGGCGGCAGGTAGCTGAGTCTTCGGCAGCAGGTAGCCGACGGATGACTCACGGGTCCAGGCAGACCAGACCCCCACGCAGACGGCCTCAGGACACCGGCTCAGCAGTACGAGGCACACAGCGGAGTGCCAGCCTTTCGAGAGGCAGGCTGTGCTACTCTTGCGGCGGGCAGGGTCACATGGCTCGTGACTGCCCGACTCGCCGATCAGAGGAGCAGCAGACGGTGGAGGGGCCACCCAGGCAGAGGCAGAGGGTCGACCGTGGCGGTCCGCAGGGAGGAGGCGGACGAGGCCGAGGAGCTGGCCGAGCAGCGGGTGGTGGGCGACGCTTTCAGGCTCTACCCCCACCACCACCAGGAGGGCCACCTCGACCACAGGGAGCCGGCGGGCAGGGACAGGCCCAGCTCCAGGCAGTGGAGGCCTACGACCCCGACATGCCAGAGATGATTCGAGGTACGATCTGTGTCTATTCCACCCTTGCTGCAGTACTTATAGACACAGGAGCGAGTCACTCTTTCATAGCCTCTGCCCTTGTTCGGAGCTCGGAGATTCCGACTGAGCCGTTGGCTCGATCCTTACGGCTAGAGACTCCTACGGGAGCAGACTCGACGATTACGCACTGGTGCCGGCAGTGTGAGCTTACTCTAGGAGGCGAGAGCTTCGGCTGGGATCTCCTTGTAGCGGCGTCGAGGCCTTACGACGTCATCTTGGGCATGGATTGGCTATCCACGGTTCATGCCCAGATCGACTGTTTTAGGCGCAAGGTACGATGTGTTCGTACCGACGGGAGCAGGTTTACCTTCACCGGCGAGAAGGGAACCTTTGCAGCACAGGATGGACTTCCGCGGAGGAGAGTGCAGCCCATCTCACATCAGTTGGCTAGCCTCATCCTAGGAGCAGTGGACGTGCGGAGTCCGGCTTTTCCTGCAGTGGTGGACCAGTACGTGGACGTCTTTCCCGACGACGTTCCAGGGCTACCTCCTCGTAGAGAGGTAGACTTTTACATCGACTTGTACCCCGGGACAGCCCCGATATCTACTCCAGCATATCGGATGGCCCCCGCCGAGCTTCGAGAGCTGCGGGTACAGTTAGAGGACTTGCAGAGCAAGGGGTTTATCCGACCCAGTGTTTCACCCTGGGCTTCCCCGATTTTGTTCGCCAAGAAGGCGGACGGGAGCTTGCGACTTTGTGTCGACTATCGTCGCCTGAACCAGGTGACAGTGAGGAACAAGTATCCGCTGCCACGGATTGATGACCTCTTCGATCAGCTCAAGGGAGCGCGGTGGTTCTCGAAGATAGACCTCCGGTCAGGCTATCATCAGCTCAGAGTTCGAGACGAGGACGTGCAGAAGACGGCCTTCAGGTGTCGGTATGGCCATTATGAGTTCTTGGTTATGCCGTTCGGCGTAACCAATGCTCCAGCGGTGTTCATGAGCCTCATGAACAGGATCTTCCAGCCATACCTCGACCGATTTGTCGTTGTCTTCATTGACGACATTTTGGTATACTCGACGACTGAGGAGGAGCATGCCTACCACCTGCGAGTTGTGCTAGACACACTCCGAGAGCACCAGCTTTATGGCAAGCTCTCAAAATGCCAGTTCTGGTTACGTGAGGTCCATTTCTTGGGGCACGTCATTTCTGAGGCGGGAGTTGCAGTGGATCCCGCGAAGATCGAGGCAGTGCTAGCTTGGGAGCCACCCAAGAGCGTGACAGAGGTGCGGAGCTTCTTGGGCCTAGCGGGATACTATCAGAGATTTGTGCCGAACTTCTCCAGAGTTGCGGCACCACTCTCAGCCTTGACGAAGAAGGGGAAAACCTTCGTGTGGTCAGACAGATGTCAGCAGAGCTTCCAGGAGCTGAGACAGAGATTGACCAGCGCACCTATCTTGAGGTTGCCTGAGGAGGGAGTTGGGTACGTAGTTTACTGCGACGCATCAGGGACTGGACTCGGGTGCGTCCTGATGCAGGAGCGGGCCGTGATCGCCTACGGATCACGTCAGTTGAGGCCGCATGAGCAGAACTACGCCACTCATGACCTGGAGTTAGCAGCAGTGGTCTTCGCTCTGAAGACTTGGCGGCACTATCTGATGGGCGAGCGCTTCACAGTCTTTTCTGACCACCAGAGTCTTAGGTATATCTTCTCTCAGAAGGACCTGAACCTGAGACAGCGGAGATGGCTCGAGTTCCTCCAGGACTATGACTTTGAGATAGTCTATACTCCTGGGAAGGGGAACGTGGTAGCCGATGCCCTCAGCAGGAGGACGGGCATTCAGCTACTTGAGGAGGCGACGGAGCAGCTAGCCTCCTTACAGATATCCTTCGTGGATAGAGACGGAGCAGCCTTTCTTCAGTCTCTCACAGTCTCTCCTCCACTTCTACAGCGGGTCAGAGAGGCTCAGCGTGGGGACGCTGACTGTGAGACCCGGCGTGCACTGATATCCTCAGGTCAGGCGCCTGATGGTTTCTCCCTTGGAGCAGAGCACGACATCCTTTTCAGAGGACGTACCTTCGTACCAGTCGCTTTACGAGAGGAGGTGCTGAGAGAGTTTCACACTTCTCCCTTGGCGGTACATCCCGGAGTGGCGAAGATGTACCAGGATCTCAGGCGACAGCACTGGTGGCCGGGTATGAAGAAAGCTGTGGCAGAGTTCGTTTCACGATGCCTCACCTGCCAGCAGGTGAAGGCAGAGCACCAGGTACCAGCAGGTTTGGTACAGCCCTTGGAGGTCCCGGAGTGGAAGTGGGACGGCATATCTATGGACTTCGTGACTGGACTTCCACGCACTTCCAGAGGTCACGACTCCA
Source organism: Viscum album (assembly GCA_963277665.1). Classification (NCBI taxonomy): domain Eukaryota; kingdom Viridiplantae; phylum Streptophyta; class Magnoliopsida; order Santalales; family Viscaceae; genus Viscum; species Viscum album. Next base: position 2,077,499,954 of record OY728152.1, on the reverse strand, counting down.
TTTGGGTGATTGTCGACCGACTCACCAAGTCGGCACACTTCTTACCCATCAGAGAGCAGGGCTCAGTAGAGAGCTTGGGACGTCTTTACGTCCAGGAGATCGTACGGCTTCACGGTGTGCCATCGTCTATCGTCTCCGATCGAGATGCTCGTTTCACTTCCAGGCTTTGGAAGGGGTTGCAGGAGGCGTTCGGGACGCGGCTCCATCTGAGCACAGCCTTCCACCCTCAGACGGATGGACAGACGGAGAGGACCATACAGACACTCGAGGACATGCTCCGTGCATGTGTTCTCGACTTTGGTCGCAGCTGGGAGGACCACCTACCCTTGGTGGAGTTTGCGTACAACAACAGCTACCACTCCACCATCGGGATGGCACCATACGAGGCGTTGTACGGCAGACCCTGCAGATCACCGTTGTGCTGGACAGACCCTGGGGAGTCAGCACTCGTGGGACCAGAGATGGTCCGAGCCACGACAGAGAAGGTCCAAATCATCCAGGAGAGGATGAGGACAGCTCAGAGCCGGCAGAAGTCATATGCTGACAGGAGGCGGAGGCCACTAGAGTTCGAGGATGGCGACCACGTCTTTTTGCGTGTCTCACCTCGACGTGGTTTACGGAGATTTGGCCGAGGCGGCAAGCTGTCTCCCCGCTTCATCGGGCCTTTCCAGGTCCTCAGCAGGATAGGAGAGGTGGCTTATCGCCTGGCTCTACCACCTCAGTTGCACCGGGTGCACGACGTCTTCCACGTGTCTCAGCTGAGGAGATACGTGCACGACCCGACGCACATCATCGACTTTGGGGAGCTGGACGTGGACGATGGGGCGACTTTTGCGGAGGTTCCAGTGGAGATCGAGGATCGACAGGAGCGGGTCCTACGTGGGCGGTCGATTCCTCTTGTGCGCGTCAGATGGCAGCACGGGAACCTCCAGGAGAGCACTTGGGAGCGGGAGGCTCAGATGCGTGCTCAGTACCCCCATTTGTTCCCCTAGTTTTGATGTATCTTTACGGGGACGTAAAGCCCTGAGGTGGGAGTAATGTAAAGACCCGCAAATTTCAAGGAAATTTTTTTCTTAATTTTCTTTGGAATTTTACAAGAACGCAGCTTCAGACGGCACCTGATTCCGAGGCCCGGTGTGCCCGGAATCAATTTCCGAAGTTTGGCTCGGGTACGTTCAGTGAACGGACGAGCGGGTTTTTCTATCTTTTGAACCGGTGCCCGGAATCGAATTCTGAGGGCACCGATGAAATCGCAGCGCCGGTATTTGCTTAGAAACGCCTCTTCCGGAGTTGCGTTTGCTCAGACGTGGTTTTTAAATTTTGCGGCTTTAAGTCAGAAATAAAATAAAGTTTGTGCGACAACTTTATTTTATTTCACTTAAGCTGCTTGGAAGCCACTTGAAGTCACTTAAAGACGGCTTGAACTGAGTTGAACTGGATAGGATGCTATCCAGAAATATCCTACCCCTTGGTAGGATATTTGTGCGGTGGGACCCGCACGAGCCCCGCCGTTTCTTTCGCTAAGTAACGCACCCGCGAAAACCCGTCAAAGTAACTGAAAAGTCAACCGACGCGTTTTCTTTAATTCTTAACAGACCATTTAATTGGGCGGTTTATTTCGTGAATTAAATGGACTGTTTCTTCGTGAATTAAATGGGTCGTTTCTTTCGTTGAATTAATTCAACGAATTGATGGATCGTTTCTTAACCGGTTTCGTGTTGGCATGTTTATAAAATAAGACCAACCCAAAAATCCTTGGAAAGGATTTGAAAGAATCTTCGTTCCTCCACCCTCTCCGCGAAGAACGCGAAGAACGCGAAGAACGCGAAGAACGCGAAGAACGCGAAGAACTCCGGCGAACGGAATTCGACGACGCACACCAAGATCTGCGACGTCGACGAGATCTACCCGCGACGTTCTTCGGCGACGTCTTTCTTCCGCGGCCGATCCTCGTTCGGCAACAAAGGTGAGAATCGGATCTTTTCTTCTCCCTTTTTAATTTCAATATCAACGGATTTAAACTAATTAAATCCGTTGATCTTGATCCGGAGATTGGCGACGCGACGAGCGATTCCGCGACGACGCGGCGATCTCCATCTTCCGCGACGAGCAAATCCCGCGACGATCCCCCGTTCGGCAACGACAAGGTAAGGGATGTTGGAATTCTTTTTAAAATCCCGTGTTTTTTCTTTTGAAATATAGAACCCGATCACGAAACAATTTTAATTTATTTAAAATTGTTGATTGGTTTCTTTCCTGTTTCTCCCGTTGATTATGACTAACGCGGAGGGTGCGGGTCTAACGAACAAGACCCGGCAACCCTCCGTCGATCTTCCTTTGTGTGCGGATTTGGCGAGCGACGGCAAAAGCGCGACGCAAGGGCCATATGTTGATTCCGCAGTGGAGGACGCATCCCGGGAGGAACAACGGCGCAGACGGGAGGCAAATCGGGCCACCGGAGCATCTCCGGCGGCCCGCGGAAGGAGGCGGCGGCGCGGGTCGCCGGCGCGGCGGCGCCGGCGACCGGGGGCGGCGGCGCCCGGCGCGCCGCCGGAGGAGTCCGCCGCGGCCGAGCCGCGGCGGCGGCGAGCCGCCGGACCGCGTCCGCGGTCCGGCCTTCCAGCACGCGGCCCGCGCGGGCCGCGTTTTCTCCAAAGCCGCGGGTTTGACCCGCGGCGGCAGCGCTTCGGCCGCTCGGCCGAAGCCGAGCCGGTCCGGTCGGCCGGGCCGCGCCCAGGCCGGACCGGACCCGGCCGAGCCGGTTCGGGCCGGGTCGGGCCGACCCGGTTCGGGCCGACCCGGTTCGGCCGACCCCGGGGGGGGGTTCGGGCCGGGTCGCCCCGGGCCCAGTACCCCCGTTTCGGGCCCTCTACGGTCTTTCGCCCATATCTTGGGCCTGGGACCTCCGATTGACGAACCGTCAGCGGCTACGCGATCCTTGGATCGAGACGGTCGTTTCGGTATATTATACTCAAGGTTTCGGAAGACTTTGGGTTCGGCCGGGTTGGTTCGTACACGAAGCCAACCGGGCCCTCGGAGCGGAAACGCTCATAACTTGAGCTACGGACGTCCGAACGACGTACCGTCAGCTGTGGTAGTTTCCTCTAAGTGAGACGGAACTTTTGGCATACTCCGCCCGAGGATCGGATACAGGCGGAGTACGGTCGGGTTGGTTTTGCCCTAAAAACCAACCGGGCCCCTGGGACGAAAATGCCAATAACTCTCAGACCGGGCGTCCGATTGACGCGCCGTCTGTCGCGTTGAGATCCTGTTGTCGATACGGAACTTTTGGATACATCAACTTCGGACTACGTGTCAGTTGATGTATCAGCCCCTCGGCTCGTGGAGCGGACCCTCCTAAACGAGCTCGCTACGTGCGGGAACCCTAGCGCTGGCTGTGACCTCGACGACAGAGCAGAGATCCTCCGTGGACTGCGACGACGGCAGAGCAGAGATCCTCCGTGGACTGCGACGACGGCAGAGCAGAGATCCTCCGTGGACTGCGACGACGGCAGAGCAGAGATCCTCCGTGGACTACGACGACGGCAGAGCAGAGATCCTCCGTGGACTGCGACGACGGCAGAGCAGAGATCCTCCGTGGACTGCGACGACGGCAGAGCAGAGATCCTTCGTGGACTGCGGCGACGACTGTGCAGAGATCCTCAGTGGACTGCGTCGACTACTGCACTCAGCGATCCCACGTGGATCAGTGCTTCAGGTTCTGTGTGAGCCCGATCCTCCGTGGGTCCTTACTACCGGTTCTGTGTGAGCCACTGCCTACAGGTTCTGTGTGAGCCCGATCCTACGTGGGTCTTTTTGCGGGGGTTAGTACCTATCGATCCTTCGTGGGTCCGACGACTGAGACGGATCAGTGATCGTCTTTGACGTCATCTGAAAAAGTATACCTGGTTGAGCTGAATCTTATGTTACTCTCCTTTGTGGATTGTGTTGAACTATCCTTTGTGGATTTACTGTTTACTCTCCTTGTGGATTTGAGTCTTGCTTTCCTTTGTGGATTGAGTTGTTCTTGAGCTCGTGAGCAGAGCTAGAATTGGGGACTTAGGTATATGTATGGGCATATACCTAAGTCGAGTCAGATGTTACTTCGTGATTGCATCTTTCTTTTGTGCTATATCCTTTGTGGATTTCGGGAGACCTTCGGGGGTCTCGGGGTCCTTACTGAGTAGTTGTACTCACCCCTGCACGGGCTATGCCCGCACCTTGTTGTGTTGGTTGCAGACGACGGACAGCGCTGATCACGGTTGGGTGTGGAGCAGGACGGTACCTGGAGGTGGACCACTGGGCGAAACGTGCTCGGAGCGGACGTGAGACCCGAGGAGCCTGGAGGCTATCTGTACCCACCCTTCAGGTGGGATTGCCAGTGGACGACACGAGGCCGCCGTCTTTTCTTCAGTTGCTGTACTTTACTTTTCAGTTGTACTTTACAGTTGGGCTTGTATTTCCAGCCCCTTTACTTTTCTGCACTTTACTTTCCGCTTGCTGACTCTGTGTGGTTGTTACTTATAAAGGCAATGCCTTCCCTGTTTACTGGGATTTTACGCCTTGGTGCTAGTCGCCAGCCCCTGGCCTATGGAAGGCGGGCTTGGGGTAGTCACGGCACGGGCCCCGAGGACGGGTCGTGACATTCATCTTCTAGTTTTTTGTTTTTATTTTCATGCATTCTAATCCTTCCAAATAATTATTTCATCTCTTATTTCAAATACACATCAAGCTAAGTTTATTCTTATTTTTCTAAACTACTACATCTAAATTCGTCATCACTCACTATTGTAATGATCATATTTTCATTAAAATACTCATTGGATTTTACAGATTCTACATCACACTCCTATTATTCATCATCTTCTAATAAGAAAAATCATTTTTTATTAGAAGAATATCTATTATTTTCTTTATTCAACCATTTCCTTCCACAATCATTTTTTATTTAATTCTTCAATATTATTGTCCTATTCATTATTTAATCAAGGAATATTATCCTCAATGTGACCAACACCTCTACATTCATTACATTTCAATGGATGTTTTCCTTTGTATTTTGATATACCTATTTTCACATTGTTTGAAAAAAATTATTGGATATCAATAATATTTTTACATAACATATTTTCAGAGTGTAAATGACTATATTCATCTTCAATAAAAATCTTATTTGAATATTCATTCTCCATATCCTTGAAGGAGATTTCTCTATCATCATTTCTTTTTCTCTTTATGACATTCTCAAGAAAATTCTTGTCAGTAAGTATAAGGGGTGCATTATCATAAATGGGATGAAACCCAACAATTGTAGCTTCAAGAACATCATAACTGATAGACAAATGAAATGGAAACATTATATCTTTCTATACTGACAGTTCTTTCCATCAACAACCATAATACCTTTGCTATTCACACAGTTCATTTTCTCCTTTATAAAATAATAATGAAGGGAACCTGTCTCTGATACCAATTGAAACTGTCCAGTATGAGTATTCTATCATTGCAATGGTTAGGCGTGATTTAGTAAAATTAGTTTTCTTTTTCTTTTTATTTTCATATAAAACTACCCTCACCTCCTATTAAGGATTTTAATTTGATGGTGAAAAAAATAAACAAACATTCAAAGGAACAAAATGATTTAAAAGGTTCAATATTTAATAAGAATAACTACATCATTCTTATGGTTGGTAAATGATCCCATAAAAAACAATCCATTAAAAATTAATCCAAGGATTACCATGAATAGTATACACCCATTAACTCATGTAGCACTATGAAACAATCCCACTAGTGTGTGTGCACCCTATTAGCACAATTGGGAAATAAAATTGTTTAGTAAAAAATCATGTTACCTATGATTATTTTCAATTAGATAATAGTATTCACATTATAATACAATTCATAAATTCATTACCCAAAACAACAGAATCATCCCTACTACAAATCCCAAATAAAATTGTCATTCCAAAAAGAATACAAATGAATCCGCACTTCCCATGAAAATTTTCAATCCAAACGGAATTGATCCGATCTTCTCTATAAAAAATGAGGGCCTCACTCTATTATGTAGTGAAAAATGAAAGAATCCACCAAGTACAATCTACTTGTTACCCATTTATTATTGACCCAATAATATATTTAGGCTGGAATCCCAAAATTTTTCATTCTCACACAAATACAACCACAATTGAATTTCACCTGAAATCTATAAGAAATCAAAACTTCATCGACACTTTGAGATTATTTTAAAATAATATAAAATATTCATCTCTTCTTTTATAGACTCCCATTTCATATTTAAAATGGATAACAATTGATGAAAAATACATTGGTCTGATCATTTGAATCTAACTAATTCATGTTGATTTATTTAAAAAAATGAATGATACCAAACCCATTGAATGCGTTTGAAGAAATGAAATTCTGTACACAAGATACACTCACTATTTTAATTTCATGGCTCCCCCAAGAAAATTCATTCATCAATAACCAATTTATTTTATTTTCTCTTGTCCCACATGAGAGAACACATCATCACATTAAAAACTGGAGCTTCAATCATAAATTCCTTCATGAATTTTAATGCATTGAGGTCCATCTTTAGCATCATCAGAATTAAATTGTATGTATTGTATCGTTACATTCATTCATAATTATTTCTTTTCATCTCCCCCAATGAAAGATTTTTTTTTTGAAAACAAATGTTCTTGATATGATCATCCTGAATATGATCATTTTTTGGTTATGATCATTCTGGTTATGATCATTCTGGTTTTCATTATTCTGCATACAATTATGCTGGATAAGGTCATTTATTGTTATGATCATTTTCATTATGATCATTATGGATAGAACCATGATGGATAAAATCATTTCTGGTTACGTTCATTCTGGATATGATTATTGGGGACGATCAAATACAATATGAAAGAAAAGATCTTCCCAGATCTGATAAATTACAACATGATAAGGATGATCATCCATGATTCATTACAAACCAATATGGATAGGATTCATTATCAATAAGAATCATATAATTAATTTCCAATTTCCTGAATATTATTTTTTTGATAAATAAATTATTTCCCATATTCCCTCGACGTCACCTCTTCATTCAGCATCACCGTTTTCATCTGCACTTCCCTTCTCATCAGCACCAATATTTCCATTGGCATCTCTTTTCCAATAGGCAACACACTTTTCATCATCACCTCCCATTTCATCATCACTACTATGTCCATAAACCTCACCTTTCCCATCGAGATCACCCATTTTATCAGCACCCCTTCTCATCAGCACCATTATTTCCATCATTATCACCTTTATCGACACAACTTCTTTCACTGTCACCCCGAATCCAATAGTTTATAATGAAATTAGATAAAATATATATATGATTGTTTGGATAAAACCAATCAAAAGGGCCTCATTAATCTCAAGGTGATTGTTTTCATATTTTTTTGATAAAAAATTTCCACCACTCATTTCACTCTTCCATCCAGATATGATTAATATTAATACAAATATTTTATAATTTATTTAAAAACAATCTGAATACAGTTATGTTCTGATTCATTTGAAAAAATATCTGAATAAGATTCTTTTCATATTGTCTTCATATCTTTCACTCCACCATTATTCTATCAAGAATTCATCAAAATTTCTCAATATGACTCATGATTTATATTAACGTCAAATCAGAAAATCACTGTCATAATTGAAACAATAATTACTCCCCAGTTCCACTGTGAATACGATGATAATTCACTTGTAACATGATACATTCTCATATAAAACTGATTCTTCTGAAAATTGATAAATTATTTTTTATATATTTTTAAATTTTTTTCTAAAACAAGTTATTGTGATTTATTTTTTTCAAAAAAATTATTTGAAACAAAATGAAAATATTGAAAACTACTTCACATCGATCATCATCTTGGCCTCAACATTTTTTTATCAAGAAAATATATTTCATGTAATATTACCTTAAAATTCTTCCATTCCAGGATCACATTTTCCTATTTATCCCATGTCTTTGAAATCAAAGAACACCATTCATCCACATTCCCTAAGATTTGATAAAATTACATCACAACCTTCTCCCACACCTTACATACAAATGAGAGAAATAACTTATCGTAATAACATATCAATTTCTAAGATACAAATGGATTTGTTGTCTCGTTAGGGGATTGGGGTTGTTGCTGCATGAAGAGGTCTAACATTGTTACATTGCATTTTGAATCCATAGTATAATCTAAATGGGTAAGGTTATTGGACATAACACGAGTCATCTTCCCCTATAAAGTAATAATTTTTTCAGATCCAACTAAAACTGCAACTCTAGATTCATTATATTTCATATTAAGGAATTCTATATATGAATTATGTGCATTAAAACAATTCACATGCCTTGTACTAGGTTACATTTTCATAAAATCTAATACAATATATTAGTGTTTAACATTTTGAGTCATATATTTTATTCCCAAAACTACTGATAAACCTAACATAAATTGAAAAATATATACAAAACATATCTCAAAATCCAAAACATACAATCTTTGGGAATTCCTTTAAATCATAAAAATATTTTAAAACCACTCATGATGATTTTAGATGAAAATTAAAATTATCCCTGGAATATATTCCAGGACTATAAAACATAGTGTGTGGAAAGGCATGTTGTCATGCACTATGTGATGATAAATTCAACCCAAATTCATCCTTTTTAGAGTTATTACAGCAATGTACAACTATGAAAGAGAAAAATCCATTAATAGTATCTAGAAACAGATATTTTGATAGTAAATAAATTGATTACATCCCTAACAAAACATTATGATTAATTACAATACATAAACTTATCCAAAATGATATTAATAGGATTACAATCTCTAATCAATGTTTTCATAAATTTACCAACAAGGATTATAGTACCATATATGTGATACAAAACTATAATGGCCTAAATATAGTATTAAAATGTAAATAGTTACTTTGTTACATTGGAATAAGATATATGGAATTGAATCATAATGGAAAAAAATTCATTATTAGTCTTGGAAAACTAGATTAAAACCTGAATATAACAATAAAATTGAAAACCAAAAATACATCATAATATATTACATGACTACAAAATTATTACCTTTATCATATCAATTCATATCAACCATAATATAAATTATGGAATACTAGGGAATGGAATTATAAGAAAGGGGTGAGCTCAGATTGTATGTAATGGTATTTAATAGTAGAAGCTACTATTGACGAATAATTCAGAATCATCCAATAAATGTAAATATCTAATAACAAATTCTATTTAATTAATAAATATATCATGAAGAATAATATGGTAAGAATATGTGATGATCAACTAATTATATATAAATAATCACTTGATCGTGAATCTTATTCATGTATATAATAACAATTCTGATCCATAATTTTCATATAAATATATAACATATAAATATATGAATATTATATATAAAAAATAATGATACATGAAATATTCTTATAGGTATAGTATCATTTTCAATATGAGAACATAAAAAACTAGTACATAATATTTACACTTCATCTCCCTTGTAGATCTTCATAAATATCACCCTTCTTGTAAATATTATTCATAAAACCATTCCTCATAACCATGAAAAAATACATAATAAAAGGTGAGATCTTATTCTTAGTATGGAAAAAATGAAATATATTAATGATAATAAATTATTAATATGAGAAGAAGGTTTGTTATTATGATCATAACATTTGAAAAAATACCTTGCATATCATAGATCAAAATTATGAGTCATTTCATAACTCCTAAATGTTTATAGGAAATGAATCATAATATATTCAATGAAAATGATCCTTGATATAATTTAATTAGTATATGACATGGAATTTTTGAATACAAATAACTTCCGAAAATAATTTCATTAGTATTAAAGGAATATTTCCATGAAAATCATTGTGGGTTGGGTTCACTCCCCAAACCATCGTAGTAGTAAATGATCACTCCAAAGACTATCATAGTAGAAAAAGACCCTTACTTAAATAGGGTTCACTCCACATTCAGGTCATGTTTACATATTGAGATATCAATAATTAACTAATGAATTTAATGGAGTTATTATAGAAACACATTATTTTCATACATAGATATAAAATATTTTAGAATAATATTCAATAAATTATACAAACAAAATGAAGGGGACTATAAAATTTTTCTGTATTTCTAGATAGTGGACATAATATTATAATTTGGGGAAAATAATTCAGAATCTACGATAAAGATCTTCTCAATCATAAGAAACATATACTACAAAAAAACCATTAATCATAACATATGTATGGGATTCATATAAATGTGTGATATCATATGTTCGGTAAGTTTATACAAGGGAGATATATAAGCCTATCATGAATACTACTGTATGAGAACATGAGAATAAAATTTAAAAAACAGACCCCACATATCAGTGATCATAATAATAAGTCATTACATAAATATTGGTAGTATATATAGAAATAACGATTTGTAAATCAAATAATATGAACCCTGGGAGCATAAAATTGTCCCAATGCATGAAACTTTTTGATACACATAACCATAAAACATCATTTACATAGTAGTAAAGGGTTTTTGGCATGGCTATCATAGTGTAATGAGTTCAATCCTGAATATATAATAGTGTATGTGGTTCTCTACTAAGACCACTATATTGGAAAATTTCCCTTAATGAACTATTTTCAGACACCATTTCAGTTATATCATTATCATGTGATACAAATTGTTAACAAATGATTTGAAGGGAGATATGGTTATTACTCATCAAATTTTGAAAATTCTACATATTCATAGAACACAATCATAAAAGATTATTCATTTCATAACTCATGAAAAGAAATTGTATTCATAAGCATTCTATCATATCAAAATCTATGGAAAAGTGATGGGTTTATTACTCATTCCCTAATTTGACGATTTCATAAACCATAGAGAATGAAATAGAATTTGTAATAATTTTATCAGTGTACAACCCGAGGAATAAAAATCAGTTTCATAAACATATTTTCAAAATAATCCATAAAAATAATTAATAATAATTGTATCCTTGGTTAAGGTTCTAAAAAATAAAAACCTACATAAATGAATGTCATCTTAGATGAATAACGATCTCAAAAGATAAATCACTTGAAGTGTTCCCTAAGGAAGAAAAAATTTATTTAAAAATAACAATTTAATACTAAACATTATAAAATTATTTATGAAATGATTCTATATGAAAATAAAAATGTTAAATTATAAAGGATTCTTCAGACATAAAAAGGTCAAAATGATAATAATTTATCTAAATGCCATAATTGTTAAAACAATATTATATTCACATTTTTTGTAAAATAAAAATATTAATTATATGCTCAAATAATTGATGATTTTATTTAGAAACAGTTCTAAAATATTAAACATTGGTGAAAATGAATATATAATTAACCATTAAATATTTTTCAAAAACATTGAAATCATTTTTAGAAAAAAAATTGTCGGATGAAATACTAGTTCACGACATAAGAGATAAATCGAACAATTTTATTTTGAAATAATATAATTTGAACTAATGAGTTCATAAATTGATGAAAAGGAAGAGAAAAAAATTATTATTCTAAAATAACTACAGAATAGGAAAATTCTTGAGTTTCTTTGTAAAAGGATCACAATGTTTCATCATTATAAACATTATTATTAACAATCTTGATAAACGATGTGATTGCAACATAAAATCATTACCACATTGGTAAATTGGAATTTTAAGACCCATGATTGGAATATTTTAAATTAAACCAAAAATATCATGAGAATAAATAACTTCAGGATATTAAATCTTAAATTAGTTGTATACAGACTTCATAAAAGATGATAGGATCATAAAATAACATATTTCTCCAGGAAAGTCAATTGAAAAAAATATCACATTACAATTTAATGATTTTCGAAACACAAACCCAATAAATGAGACATAATAAAATAGATATTTTAATACGTGTTTTATTTATAATCACTAAAAAATAAATTTTTTTGTGTTATATAATCCATATAAAAGAGATTTGTGGTTAATATAGCTTATGAATCACACAAAATAAATGTGATATAAAAATCAGAAACACTTTTATAATCTTATGAATAGTATGTTTCAATAGCCCAAGAAATAAAATAAGTGATAAAAATTCATAAAAGATGTTTATTCATGATCTAATATTTTAATGGAGTAGTATAAACAAAAAATGGACTGTGAAATAAAAAATTTCTCCCAGAAATAAAAGAAAGGCTAGTAATCTCTTACATTAAGTATCAAATTTCTTCAAACAAATTTGAACATATTGTATAATAAATATATCAATATTATACATAAACTAATGAACAATATATATATATATATATATCATATTTTATATGATTTTATTATGATCATTTAATATATATTTATTAAAAAATAATTATTAAACTATTGTTTAGTTTTATAATTTCATTATTTTTCATATATGTTTTATAGCTGGGGTTTGGATTAGTGATAATCACCCCGTAGTCCTAAATGAAAAATGGGGGTTAAAAACCCTGGGGGCGTAGGTATTGTAGACGTACTGTAGTGTACTGTAGCGGAGATAGTGTAATGTAGCAGTGGCAGGTACTGTAGCAGTACTATTTAAAGGATGGGAATGTGGCCAAAAATATGGGCCTATGGGATATGAAATTGGATAAAATCCCACGAGACATTTGGGCTATGTAATGGGTCTCCCTCTACCCACTTTAATGATTTCCTTCTTTGTTTTAATAATAAATGTGTCTTCTGCCCCAACCTTTGTTATATGTTTTGTTTTATTATTTATGGTCCAATAAATTTTATCATGATTTTAAAATATCCATATTAATAATAAGGAAATAATTATCGTATTTATATATCAATTTATATTTTCCTTATTATCTTCCATGTTAAATTATACAGATAATTAATCACATCCCTTTGGAAGGCGACTGGTCGACATACATACGAATGATGTGTTCGTATCCCGTACAGAGTGGAATGTAAAAAAGTTATATATTCAATAATGACTACATACTAATAATTATATTAAACCTAAAACCTATATGATTTATATCCATCTTCATACCCACCCATGGGAGGCGGTGATGGAATCATTAATGGAATCAACCCATAAGGTGGTAGTCTACATTACACATAAATTTTGATTTCGTAACCCATTTGATGGAAGTGGAGATAGTTTCAGGTAATGATCATATTTAAAAAAAAATATAAATATATGTAACATACTGAGGATAATATATCATCACGGTTTGTGATATATTGAAAGTTATTTTGGATGAAATAAAATATAAACACATGTTGAAGAACATTACCTCTTCTTATGGTAACCGCCTTAGGATTCCACCAGAAGCCTTCCTAGGTTGGATTTATACAAACAATAATAATTATAGGATGATAGAATAGATTTTTGGAATTCATTTGTTTAGGTATTGGACTATTCAAAAGGGTTTACGTATTAAATTTTATACAATGGGTGGAGGCCTATTATTCGTGAGGTGAGTTTCACACTTGTAATTTCAGCGAAGATAATGGTGTACCAAAAAATTTTACATGCCATTGGGTTCCAAAATTAACAATTATCTACCATTAGACATTATTGGTCAAAATATGTATATCAAATATTTTTTATATAAGTTTTTTAGTTCATTTAAACCCTTATCCTTTGGGTTTAACAACTGATAATCCACTTTTTACCATAACTACATTACAAATTGTTTCTATTTTTATTATTCATCATTATAAAAAATTTTATAAAAATTATTAGAAAATATAAATTAATCATATTCTATATATTTTTTTTAAAAAAACTACATTCCTCTAATTATAATATTTAATTTTAAATAAATCTCATAGATGTGATGGGAAAGCTAGTTTTCAAAGTGGAAAACTGAAAAAATTTACATTTTTTATATAATAATTCATTATGAAAATGATTCAAATGTCCCAAACATAATTAATAGATATATAATTTAAATAATGTTAATTTTATAGATATTTAAAATTACATTTATATTTACAAATAATATAAATTAAATGCACTTTCAATTATTATTAAACATTATTTCATATTCATCAATAATTTAACCATTTCAAAAAATTCTTAAAAAATTTACCATAAGATAATTTTGAAATGTTTATTTCCAAAAATATTATTATTTGTTCATATAAATTATATATAAATTTCATAAATTATTTTTAATATAAGTTCACTAATCGGCGATACACCTCCTTCTAGAAAAATACAGTTTCAAGCATAAAATTGGATATATTAATATCCATTTTAATTAAAAAACATAAGATCAATGAGAAAAACATTATTGAATAATATCTATATATATATATAGAAAATAATTCACCCAAATAGAATTATTTATTTTTTTGATACAAAATTTTTTTGTACGCATAAAATTAGTTTAAAAAACAATTCCATTTATTTTCAAATAGTTATTGTTATTGTTTTTTATTGAATGATAACTAATGAATTAATCATATATACTTGTTTAAGGAATGTATTTTTATAATATAGTTGATTCCATTTATACCCACTATTCCAATATCTAGGTGATAACTATTATATTATATAGTAATATCTAAATTGCATGTTATGATTCATTTAGAATTATAGTTTAACCTCATAATAGGTAAACATAAAATTAGTGTTTCATGTATAAAATATCAAAAATATTAAATCTTTTTGGGAAAATTTATTTCAAAAGATTTATTTGTGCTACATTCTACACCCATGGAAAAAAATTTATCCATCGAAATTTGACCCATTTGTACCAAAAATTAATGAAAATTATACCTCATTACACCGGTATCTTACCATGTATCTTCCTCAAACAATTTATTTTTCAATAATAAATTAAACATCATTATGGTATTGTTTCATTGAAGGTTCACTATTCAATCCAGACTCTCAATTGGTTTTTCTCTATATCAAATATCATACTCCAGCTCTATGATCCTTGAGTTTAGAAAAACCAATGGATTAGATGTACACTTCCTTAGGAGAGTACCATGGAACAAATATTAAACATGAGGGAGTAATGATATAAGCACCATACCATAAGATAATAAATAGATATGTTAATTTATTTCAAAAGGAATGATATACCTAGGGCCATGTTTTCGATACATTCTTTCATGACGAAATTAAATGATATACATTCTCCTCAATATTAAATTTTAAACTGAAAAAATATATTATTAGAATAAAATTTATATAAACTATTTGTTTTCATTATGTGTTTTTGAATGGTTCTAACCTTCTATTCTATCTCATCATGTTTCTCATGACCCAATATATTTATTACTACAACATCATTCTTATATGTTAGAGTTATCTAGTTATTTATATAACGAACTTAATAATATGTCATTTCCGTGTTCAAGTAAGGATATTATTAAAAGAAAACTCAACATGATATATATTTTGATCCGAAACTAATTTTAATTACATTAAAAATAACATTAGTATACCCTATACGGTTTGAATTCTTTTAGAATAACTATGTTTATGATGATGATATATAGTTTTGAAACACAACAATTCATGATGATCATCCTAAAGAGTTCATGGAAACAATAAGGTAATCTATAGATCTCATTTTATCATCAATTAAATATGGTACTCTATGAAACCTTAGAACTAACCTAATGTATACTTTTTAAAGATGATCTAGAATGAAATAATCCCTAATAAGAAGCAATGTTTTCATGATCAGTAAGATTATTAACTACAACCAATAATTTAATCAACATCAATGATAATATAAACCCTAAAATTTTACCTTTTCCATTAATAAATTATCCACTAAGTGTAACAAAATTCTTCTTTATATAAATATTTAACTAGACTATGTACAAAACCCAATGGTTATAATTCTATAAATTCATTATAAAACATCCTTAATCTAGATAAAATCCCATGTCATAGAACCTCAAATGTGATATCAATGAATTTGAACATATGATCAACCTTATCCTCATAAAGAATGATTATTTCCATAACTCTTGATTTTATATTACCTTAATATGTATATGATTCTAAAATTAAAAATCCATATTGGATTCCATGTTATTTTAAATGAAAAAATAGTAATGAAATAATTACACAACATAATTCAAGAATAAAAATACATAAACATGTCAATAAATTCACTTATTCATTTATAATATCATTTTTATATCCATGGAAAAGGAAATTACCATAAGTTTAGATCATTGACTTGGATAATTCCCATGTTCACCACATACTATAAAATGAACTCCAAAAGTATTCATTACTATATGAGATTATTTTCCACATAGATAACATACTCCACTCCATTTGAGATATACCTCTTGTTAGTTATTTTATCATTTTAAAAATATAATATGATGAATACTATTTCTTATATTTTTATAACCACATGAAATTTCATAATAGATCCACTTTAGACAATTTTTCTCTTTAGTAATCTCACTAATGTTCAAATTGTTATTCATATATCTTGATATATTATTATGGATATAAAAAATAGATATCTATGAAGACATACTCAAATTTGGTTTCTAAAATTCATTAAATATTCCTTTAGATTCAATGTTAATTGGATGATTTATGGTTCCATCGATTAATACAGACCCAAAATCATAGTAAGGACATTAATAATCATAGGGGAAAATAACACAACAATGGGAATTCACATATAATGTGTATAAATCATGAAAATTTATTTAAATATATAACAAATTATGATTAAACAATTCAATTTATTTTCATTGTTAAAATCATTTTAGATTATTCACAAAGAGTTTATTTTTTTCAGAATCTTATCTCGTGGGAGTGTTAACCTAGTTGTGTATCATGGACCATTATTTTTTATTACAATTTTTTTATTTTTATTAATTTTAAATATATCTACATATATTTATATAGAAATTATCTATGTAGAAATTAATTTATGAGTCTCAGTGTTCTTATAATAAAATATATAAATATATATTATCTTTTCTGCACATTGTTTATTGAATAAAATGGGTTTATTCATAAATGTGTCCTTGGATAAAAAAATCATATACCATGGAATATTATTTGACATTATTTCTACCCTAGGAACCAAATGAAATAGGATGGTGAGTGGAATTTAGATATCTCTCCCACTGGTAGTACGTTCAATGGATTTATTAATCTAATTTAATTTTTTTAATTAATTCATTTGACGAAAAATAATTTCCACCAATACATTACAATAGAGTAACCTATAAGGTTATACTAATAAAACCAAGGTTGATTCCGAAGCATATCCATATCATTACAATGGAGAATCCCATTAGATGAAAAAAACACAAGATCGAAGAATATCTTGACACACCGAATTCAACAAATTCATTTCATCATTGGATATCACATTATTTAGTTAGTAGTGACCTAATCTCCATGTATGAATCGTAAGTTTTTTACTCCCATTTTGATTAAATTGATAGAAAAAAATGATCTGTATCTTGGGTATGCGCCATTTATGGCCTTTTCATGTGCCTATGTACCAATTAAATTGGTTATTTAATTTTTATCTAACCACGTTATTCCCCTATCATGATCATTGTCCAAGGAAGTTTGAGAAAAAATGGTTAAACCTGTTTTTATTTTTCGTTATCCTTCAATTTATATATATTCTTCTTATGCAGTAACATGTGTTAATGGTTTGACATTGTATAGTGCTACCAATCTTGATCAGACAATTAGAATCATGAAAAAATAATGAATGAGGAACAAATAAATAAATAGAGGAAAATCTCATATTAATGTCAAACATGGTTGTTATTTTTAATTATTTCAAACTTATTATTAAATTACAAATAAATCCATGGTATGGTTTATGTGAAACATATCTTAATGGGTTGATACAATTGTATTTTTAGACCCTAGATGTCTAGAAATGATGAATCCTGGCTTGATCCCATCCATTTTGACAACTTCGAGGTGAACATTTAAGGGAAATGTATGTATTTAATGAGTGGATCACAGATCTACAAAACTATGAAAAACATGACAGAATTCCACGTATCATGATGATTGAATTATAGATATCTCATTAACAATGATTCCATGGGTTCTATTATTTTATGAGGTTGGAATGTTGTGTTGACTCCCCATACGTAATATACCCCCTTCCATGTGCAGATAGACTATGTGATATATCACATGGCAAGGCACACACAACGTTCTAGAGTACATTTCAATGGCAAGAAAACATAGTAGAACCCCATATGAAGAGTCAAACCATAAAAAATTGTACTCCGATATGAGGTAAGGTAAACGGACAGATTATGGATACTTATAAATGACCAATTACACCGGTGAGACCCAATGTGGCATGTGAACACTGTGTACCTTCTCCACACACGGTGTACTCTTACATTCATGGAGAACCGTTTACCTCTAGGGGAACGACCATGTCAAGTACTACGATCTTAGGACATGTGAGTCCCCGCAGACACCATATACCCCTTGGATCATTTTGAGAAAATATAAATCTTCCATATATCCTTTAATTTAACTCATATTTTTTTCCACGAGTATCCCATCCTACGTACATTTCCACATATAATTTTATAGTTACCATAGTTGTGGATTTTTAAATAGCACATTAAATTTTATACGTACAAATCGTGGATGTCGTGATGCTCGATGATGGGAGTGATCATATATGATCTCTAGAGGCATCCCAAGTGGAACCCTCCCGCATTTATGGGCGTGGGTCCATGAATAATTCTAGAGTGGAACATTCTAGCTGATCTTGGAATTATTTCCAATCATACTTTAATAGTGGAACCCTCTAGATTTTTCAATCATGGATTAGTTGTTGACATTCCAGTGGAACCCTTCACTTGTGTTGGGAATGAGACCTCTGATATTCTAGAGTGGAACCCTCCAACTAGGTTGGGCATGGGTCCTCTACCAAAATCTAGTGTCAATCTCTCTAGTTGGAATGGGAATGTATCATCTATAGAATTTTGTAGTGGAACCCTCTAGTTGGGATGGACAGGGGTCCTCCACAGACATAGATGTTGAACCCTTTGACTGCACTAGGCATCGGTCCTCAATGAATTCTGGTGTAGAACCATTTTTTTGGATGATGGAATTGGTCATCTACTCACTTTAATGTGTATCCCTCCATATGGATTTGGCATGGATTCTTTATAATGATTGTTGAAGCCTCATACATTCTACGAAATAGTTCCTCCATCAATTATGTGAGTGAAATCCTCCTATTTTATCAGTGAAATGATCCTATACATAGAGATCATGTACCCTAGACTGCATGACATGGTGACGACACATGGATTGAATTGGATTGTTACTTCTATGAATAAGTGTGAGATGCTTGGGAAATGGATTATTTTTTTAGAAAATTGTCATTTCATTTTATTGGGATAATTTATGAGATAAAGATTCCCTTTCCCTCTCAATTGGGATTCATTTGATCAATTATATATATATATATATATATATTCATATGTATCTATACCATTGGATTTGGTGACTCCCCTTCCGTGGGTTAAAAAGTAGTCTATGGTATGCCACATGATTTCTGTATTTACATTCTCATGGTTGGATGAGTCTAATACCCTTCTATATTTGGAAACCATTATATGTGTATTTCATATACACATCATGTTGATCACCTTTGGTTTAGATGAGGTTAATTAATCTTGGTTTATGTTATTTTATCTCATTCAATATATCTTTCATCATGTGTAATATTATCTATCATTCTATCGCATTTGTATCTCTCACATCTCCCCCAACTCCTTTCGTAGTGTCTTATTGCGTATGCATATACTCACCCCTACATAGGATTTCTCCACATGTGTCTTGTATTATGATAAAAAAAGATTGGCGTGCAGTGACTTTATGTCACGACCCATCCAAATGGGTAATGGTTCATGACTACCCCAAACCCTTCTCAATTAGGCGAGGAGCTGGTGACTAGCACTGAGTATGAATATCCAAAAAATGTGTGGAATTTGCTATATACCTATACAGACACACAAATATCCAATCCCAAAACAATGAAATGTAAAAATTCTATGTAATCAAGAATTCATACCACTTAGATAACAATAATATAGTATGATAGTGTTAAAAATGAAATTAAACAAGTCCATAATTAAAGCCCACTAAAATAAAGAGTCTGTAGAAGTTAAGACACTTTTCCTAAAACTCATCTGTAGAATAACCTATCTGAAGGGTCAGCGCAAGGAAATATATCTAAATCCATATAGTCAAACAAAATATATTTGGTATCACTATGGCCTACATGGACTTGGTCCACCTAGGACTCCGTCAAATAAACAATCATCTTCACTGGACTCAATAAGTGGGGGAAATGCTCGTGCAAGGGTGAGAAATAAAATATTCATAAGACCCCCAGAAGCCTTGGAGGAAGTGCATGAGTAATACCACATAAAAATACATTATGTATACCCCATGGAAATACATGAGGTGTATCAAAAATAAATATATGAATTATATGAATAATAAATACATGATGTATAAAAGAAAAAATATACATATTCAGCTCACACAAGTACAAGCCTATAGTACACAATACAAGATTATCGGACATAACCACAAAACTCAAAATATTGATATGATAGGTAGACTTGATAGGACCTAAAACCCCGATAATTAATGTACTCTTATTATGGAATGTAGTCTTTGTAAGACACACAATTTTTTGTAATTCATGTAGTCTGAAAAACTAAGTAGGCATAAAGTCACATAGAGACAAAGTAAAAAATTTGAAAAGTCACATAGTCTCAAGGTCACTGCCAGCAACAATATTCCACTTATAGAGCACTCATCCCAAGGAACCCAATCCTAAATCCATTAGTTATTATTAAAATATAAAAAACAAATGTAGGGTATAAGAAAAGGGTCGTTTCATTTCATGTGTCCCAATGCTAAAAAAGATCATCAAACAGACACACGATTTGAATGTTATGGATGTCTTTATAAAAAGGTATGGCCTAGGTCTGGTCTTTTTCCAATCTTACCTGAAAGACCTATCCCAACCTACTTGGATACTAGAGACTCCTAGATCATCTCGTTTGAGCAGCTGGCATGCAGTTTGGTTGAATAACCCCACATAGTACTCCAAGAGAACATTCCTCATAGTAAAATGTGACATCACTGTATCTTCATTCCCCACAAACTCAAAATTCTTACATTCACCACATGCCCCCCACAATGAATCCCACCCACAGTCTCTCCACCATTGATGAATTCCCCTTCGGCCACAACTACAACAGCTTGGAATGACTAGAACCATCACCTTGGTCACTACCTCTATAGGGTGGCAACGCTACCCCTTTTGTCATCTGGAAGCACCACCCCTTTCCTGCACAACTAATCATCCTCCAATGCTCCAATTATTATTATATATCTACTTTGATTATCCTTGGGTTTCAATACTCACTTCTTAATTCTATATTTAGTTTTCCCACCAAATCAGTTTTTCAATGGCATTCAGAGTCTCTCCGAAAGTCGAGCCACCACTATGAATGTCCAACAGAGAAGACAAGGATGAATGAGGGAAATTGGGAAGCACAAAAATTCTCCAAGGATTGATAAATAACATGTTTTCTTGTTGTACATGATCTATTATCATTAGAAAAAACAATAACGACTAAAAAAAAACAGATAATATATCCTTTATTAATCCACACTATAAGACACCCATCTTTAAATTTATTGAACTACATATCAACCTATTTGTGGGTTGGTTCATGTTCATCAATGAATTAATAGACAAGGAAAAACCGCAATCAAAAAAATCCCTAACTATATTTTGTATTAGTTGTTGATGAGAAATGTTATGCTGGAGTTGTTGATGATATCTCTCAGGTCCATCAGCTCGATGATCTTTGATACATTCACCAGTATGTCATCGTTCGACAGAGAGAGTTACATCTATTCCATTCATAGGTATCACAAGGTTATAAAAATATCCCTAAATTCTATGAAAATATTTAATAAAAATAAAATCCTTTCTACAATGGTGTGTAACATTAAAAAAAATAAACCTTGTTTATGTTATTTCATTAATCACTCAATAACTAATTTCTATAGCTAAACTGTGCTGACTAATGTTGGGCCCCAACAAGGGGAAACATACTTCTCAAAATTCAATGGTTCCCCTATATTTCTTATTCATGAACCTATTTATATGTTATTCCACATCCTCATGAAAACTATCTGCACATGATGTTTAATATTTTAATATTATTTGAAAATTTGTTATGGGAACCCTTGGCCTCAAAATCACACATTTTCTAAGTGCCTGACCATGAATTAATTCTATATAATATTAAAAAATAATATATGGAATATCCACAAAATTTTAGTTTTGTCACCTTAGGGATTTAATTCTATGAAATCCAAAAAAAACATATGAAAACAAATGAGGGTACATAGAATGAATATCAGCCTCCCGCTCCCATGATCAATCCGGGAGACTCCAATACTGCCACAAAACATGCACTAGAGGAATCAGGAAACCACAAAAAAATTATCTCTGGTCGATAAGAAATATCTACCGGATACTCTAAAAAATTCACCCCATCGTTAATGTCAAACTCCCCCCAATCAACGACGTGCGATGGATAATGCATGTATCTCTTCAACTATTTCATGTGGAAAACATTGTTCACCCACTCTTACTACAGAGGTATAGAGAATAAGAATTCTACCTCAACCAACTCTATATATTATTGGTAAATGGATGATGTAACTGAGATACAACATTCCTTTTCATCCAAATATATATACCCCGCATCGAGGAGTGACCTGAAGGAACAAATTGTCTCCATATATAAACTCAAATGGCCCCTTATATCAAGTGAGAATAAAACTTCTAATGATTCTATGAAGTCTTAGTCTTCTTCTGCATGAACTACACCATCATTTAATTAACCTTCCCTAACTCTGGGCCCATGAGGGATGCATGTAACACCCCGAGATTTTATGAAAAACATTATCTTTAATTTCATTAATTTCTGGTGATGTACGCTACACCAAAAAGAGCTTTCAAAACATGTATCCCTAACATACCCTGAATTACACGCAATCACGACCTTCCTCAATAGCGTGTTTAGTACGCAATACCGAGTTTCACTAAACGAGATATTATTATAATATTATTATGAACTAGCCATTATGAATAGTAATACCCTCTTTTTGAAATTTTATAAATTTTATCATTCAAAATGGACTTCTGTTTTGGATTCAGAATATCAAAATTTGCATAGGGTGAAATTTTGGTACTTTTCGGATCACTTTAATTTTCTGATAAATAGTGAAAATTACTAAATTTTAATTAAAAACAACCTTTTTAAGAGAAATAATTAATAGTGATAAATTACTAATTTGAGTGGTTTTAAAGTATATTTAGAATATATTTTTACAATTTAATACAATTTTTGTCATTGGATGTAATTTAACATTTAAACAAGACATAAACAAGTGTCAATCTTTTGATAGTTATTATCTCTTAAGAACACGCTATTTGTTTTGACGACGGGAATTAATTTTTAAATTAATTAATGCAACTGATATGTTTTGAATTTGGTAAAATAGACATCATTTTTGAGTTCATAATATCAAATATATCTTAGGCCTAATTTTTGGTATGTTTCTGGAAACTTTTATTTTTTGATGAATAGTGAAACCACTAAGTGGTAGTAAAAAAAATGAATATTTCATAAAACTTAATATTACCACTTCTGTGGGTGGAATTTCAAAAATTTGAGAGACGGTTTATGTCAGTATGTAAAATGTGGTACAATGAGATGAAAATAATTTTTTTTGAATAGTAACTTTTTACTTTTTTTACCACGGTTAAAAGTAAATAGGGTAATTAAGGGTAAAAATGATATTATTATTACCCTAAAACATGTCCTAATTCTATTGGATAAGTGTAATTCGACCAAAAACAACCTTATGAATAAAATATGACCATTTAGGCCCACTTGGATTAGATTAGGACATTTATTATTAATTTTTTTAAAGAAGGGTTAAAACAGTTAAAATTAATTTTTAATAAGTATAAAATACTTAATATAGGGTTATACATAAGATAAATGAGACTATAAATATTCATTACAAAGATAAAAATATTTCCTACAAAATTATATTTTATTTGTAATTTTTAGACTTTAAATAATTTTATTTATTTATGACACAATGATAATGCAGTAATTATCTTATTAATGAAATATTGACATAATTCATGTTATAAATACCCAAATAAATATAATTTTAGACTTTTTATGAATTACACTAATTTTATTGTTTAATAAGACATGTTAGTATTGATTGAAGTAACTTTGTTCATACTAATCATTCTGTTATGATTTTCACAAAAATTAATTACTAAATAGTGTCAAAATTGACAAATAATAGTTTTTAAAACAAATATTATATTATTAATTTTTATTTTTTTCCTAAAAATATAAAGTTCTGCAAAATGACTTTTATAAGCTTATATATATTAATAATATACAACTGGGGCTTCTTTTGACTTGTTATAGTATGTTTATTAACCTTATAGTATAAGAACACCAGAAGACACGATAAAAGTAAAATTATTTTACTTAATGTTAAATCTAATTGATAAGGTTCAAATAGGAACCTAAACTTGTTTAAATTCTATTGTATGAGAGGATTTATACCCATACCTACCTTAGATTCGAAATAAATCAATTTAGAGCTATTTAAAACCGAATTTGGCTTTATAATAAAATAAGTTTTTTTTGTTATTTCAAAGGTGCCCCTCTCCTCCCTTATAAAAGGGCACCTCCTCCCTCTCTTCCTCACACCACTTTGAGCCTTAATTCTCGGCCAAACCCTGAAAAATTCTCTTATCCACCTCCCTAGAAACATACTAGAGGTTCTGGTCTTGCTCGATGACCAATTTTAGTGCGCTAAAAGGAGATCTCGAAGAGGCGCTTCAAAGAAGAGGTAATGTCCGTTACCGATTCTTTCAACTTTATTTCTTCTTCCACTTCTTCTTCTTAGGTAGTTTCATTATGAAGTAATAAAATCAGTTTCACTCATATACTGATATGTTATTATAAGTATAAAACAACCCTATTTCACCATCTATCCATCCTACGAAAACGAAATCATCACTCGTGCGTACGTATGGGATACCGTCTACACGTCGTGGTGTAATCTATTTTCCACCACCACCTTAATTGGATGGGTATAATGGTGTAAATAATGACTATATCGGACTATTATAAAGTGATATTGATTCTGAAATATTATACATACACTCCAATACAATTCCATGATCCTGATAATGATATCATCGCTCGTGCGTACGTGTGGACTACCGTCTCCAGGACGCGATGAGATTCATTATCCACATTAACCATTCATGAATGATTATAAAGTATATATAATAAGTAATCATGAAATATATGACATAATAATGATACTGGATTTATGTGAATATATATGTATGTCATCTATCTCATTCCATTCAACTCAATAAGGAAACGAAAATAGCGTTCATGCGTATGTACGGCCTACCATCTCCATGAACGTTGTATTTCATTCCATTTACTGATCTATTATATATATATGTATATTATGAATATATATTATATATAAATCTTGTTTTATATTCTGGAATTATTTAATCATGATCTATGTAATCATATGGATAATTACAAGTCAAAACACGGACGACAAATGAAATGATTTTACCCAAAACACTCTTTAACATGGAATTTACAAAATAAAGGGTAAAATAAAGTCATAATTGAACCATATATGATATCATAACAATGATTATGATTATGTAATAATCAATGACACTATTTAAATCATTATACAGGAGGTTCGGACACTTACGAAGTAAATTGGACCTATGGTAAGGGATACTTTCGCAAATCTCATTTTTATTCGAGATTTCTTATTCGTAAGTAATTACTGGGGTTATTCCTATCATCTATATACATGTTTTATAAAAATGTATTCATGTATTTTTAAAATACTTTTTACTCATTTTTGACTTTTACTACATGGTATTTATGGAATCTTGCTTTTACATGGTACTTTTTGACTTTTCTGTCCAAAGTACGAGAAGAATGTTTTTTAATTGACACTTCATGAAAGGATTTTTACGGTTTTATAAATCCATATTTTCATGAAGCTTCCTCAAAAGTATTTCATGAGTATTTTCAGCAAAATCCTTTTCTTTTAAAATTTCATGACATTTTTTGAAAAGTAAATGATTTTGAAGAAAAAAGGATATTTACATCAAGAATTAATTTCAAGTGTTTTATCAAATCCATTTTCCATCTAAGATGACATTGTTTTCATATGTGTATGTTTCAAGTATAATGTATCTATGATTTACATGGTTTCTCTTTTCTTATTATGAAATGATATCTATCTCTTTTATATGGATTATGTGATGATGTGATGATGTTTATGAAACCCATTTTATTTATTGGGTTATTATGAATGATGTATGTTTATTTTGTGGCACAAGTTAGAATGGTTTCATTATGAGATGGGTGGGACCTATATATCCCTCCAATGAATTGGGTAATGATTTTATATCTCATGAGACAGACATATCTGGAACGGTAAGTTAATCTGGTTCAGTGTTATAGGACTGAAATGAGGAGTGAACTCGATACAGAATGGGACATTGTCCACTAAAATGGTCATGGAAGTAATGCCTTGGCTACTATAGAAATAATTACATGTACTTAATGGATGCCAAAATTACATGTTTTATTCCCATGCTATGTTATCATTATTTATGTTCCATTATGATCTATGCCTTATGTACTTCCATGTTTTAAGTCGTTGCTCAATATTTTGATGTTTAAACATTATGTTCATGTTTTTAGGTTCAAATGTGTATGGTAAGTTTTATTTTATCTATTCTTACCCTTACTGAGCATTTGAGCTCACCCTTTTTATGTTTTATTTTCCCCAGGATTAAAAAAAGGTTTTAGGTGAGGAAACAAAAAGTGGATGATCTTTATGGGAGATGTTGAAGATCTTTCACCATGATTAGAAGATTATGTTCAATGTTTCCAAAGACACTAAACTATTACGGTCCTTGTGTGTCTGTTTTTGTTATGTATTATGTATTCCGCAAAAGTAATGTAATATCTATGTACGTCAAGCTTCGGGTCTCTATAGTTGGTATCAGAGGAAAATTTTAGTCAACCTTTGGAAACTAGGATGCGAAAACATTAGTGAGATCCCTTGAGATATTTCTATGTTATGTCTAGGAATGTCCCTAAGGATAAGTATACGTATAGGATATAGTACTAGAACTATGGTAACGATATTAGATTAAACCAAAGATGTTAGATATTGAAGTTACTCCCCCTTTATTATGATTTTTTCCTCTCACACTATTCTTTTTGTGTTTTAGAAAATGTCTGGAAACAAGATGATTCACAATATTGGAGGATATGATGGACAATGGAATGATATTCTTCATGAGCAACCAAATTCAATGGGATTTGGAAGTCCAAACATCATTATTATGCCGAATCAGAAATCTCATAATGTGATCAATCAATTAAAATTTGGTATTTTTCCTGACTCAGCTAATAAGAGAAAGATGGAGTTTCATGATGATCCTAGAGGAAAGAAAGTTAAATTTCCCCTATGTAAGTCATGTGAGAATAAGCATCAAGGAGAATGTTTCAAAGGAACTGGAAGATGCTTTGGGTGTGGAAAAGAAGGACACAAAGCCATTAATTGCAAATGAAAAGGTTCAGTTAACACCAGGGATGAGGATAATGGTATTTCTACGACATCAACAATGGTTAAATCTTATAAATGTGGATTGTACGGGCATTATGAAAACCAATTCCCTAAGGGAAAGTCTCATGAAAAGAATAATGATGGTCATATGTGTAGCATTTATGTTGATGATGATGAAGAGACTGCAAATGATATGTGAGATTAAAGAATTGTTGATGCTCGGTCAACTGTTTAAGAATATAGTGGAATGATTACAAGTTTATCATATGTAATGATGTATAGGTAATCTCATGGTACTATGGAATAAACAGACATCTTATGATTGTTACACTGTTGACTTTCCTTGTTTTTTGAAAGTGTGTGATTAATGGTACCAGTATCCATTAATGGTTATTCATATATTTTTTAGAATGTAGATTATATGCGTATAATGAAGGGATAAAGAGAATATTAAATGTTTGATAGTATTCATGAGATAATGACTGATATAAGCAGAAGGTTATATCATGGTTTGAGTATATAGAACTTTTAGATTTTGGTATGTGGAAAGAGTTAACTTTTGATAGTATTCATGTTTTCACTAAGATTTAATGGGAATTAATTTTTCAGCAGAATACATGATTAATGTATTCAAATTATTGGAATGTGATCAACAAGATATATGGGGGATAAATGATGGTATTCACATGCTTGGTTGATGACATTTCAAGTAATTGTTTTCTTTATACTATGAGCATGAACCAAAGTATTTTGGATAAGCCTAAAGATTGGAATTGACGATGTTGGGCATAAGTTAGTATTTTTTTAGGATAAAACTTTTTTTGATATTATTTATGTGATGTTATAGTAATGTAGTTTTAGAAAAAGGACAACCTGCAGGACGGGCGACAACCCATCACGTCGGACAAGGCTTTGGGAATCGAACCCACAACAGAAGTGCGACTGGCCATTATCGCCTACCCCTGGCCTACATGAAGTCCCTGTTTAGTAGAAAATAGTTTTATTATATTAAGAAGTATGATATAGGAAGTATAAGTCCATTTTAGGAACTATATATGATTAATCCCACTATAGATGGACTTATGTATGTTTTGATAACTTATCTACCCTTTTCTTTGAGACAGATGAAATTACCCATCATTCTATCACATGATCTACTAACACATCATGAATGAAAAATTCAACTTCATTTCATTAAGAGATGAAGTGGAAATTGTCCAATGAACGACCAATAGTGAGACTATACCAAAATCATGAAAGTATTTCTTCTAATTCCAATTTCATCAACTTTAGGGAAATAATCTTGAAAACCAAAAATGTTGTCCTAGTGCTCTTATATCTGATGAATAAGATGGTACCTTATATTGTCACAAAATTATGGATTTGAGATTTCTGGATTTTCCATAGCCATGTTCTCTAACACTCTCCATTAGAACATGATGGTTAGATTTTTCTTCCATATCCATATTTTCACCTATATTCTCCTACATGGAAACCCAGTGATGAGTTAATTTGGGTAACCATTACGTGTCATACTTAAGTTTTTAATGACATGTTTTGGTATTCCTTTTTACAATGTGGGTTTCTGTTAAAGAATCTTTCGAGTAGTAAACCATTTATAACCCCGACGAATTTCGAGGGCGAAATTCATTTTAAGGGGGGTAGAATGTAACACCCCGGGATTTTATGAAAAATATTCTTTTTAATTTCATTAATGTCTTGTGTTTCAAGCTACACCAAAAGGATAATGCTCAACATTCATCCCTGACTTACCTTGCATTACACGCAATCACGACTTCCTTGATAGCGTGTGTAGTACGCAATACCGAGTTTCACTAAACGAGATATTATTATAATATTATTATGAAATAGCCGTTTAAATAGTAATACCCACTTTTTGAAATTTCATAAATTTTTTCTTCCAAAATGGTCTACATTTTTGTATTCGTAATATCGAAATTAGCTTAAGGTGAAATTTTGGTACTTTTCGGATCACATTTTTTTTCTGATGAATAGTGAAAATTACTAAATTTTAATTAAAAACAACCTTTTTAATCGAAATAATTAATAGTGATAAATTATTAATTCGAGTGGGTTTAAAGTATATTTAGAATATATTTTTGACAATTAAATAAAATGTTGGTCATTGGATTTAATTTCACATTTAAACAAAACATAAACAAGTGTAAATCTTTTGATAGTTATTATCTCTTAAGAACACGCTATTTGTTTTGACGACAGGAAATAATTTTTAAAAAAATTAATGCAACTGATATGTTTTTATTTTGGTAAAATAGATATCATTTTTGAGTTCAGAATATCAAATATAGCTTAGGCCTAATTTTTGGTATTTTTCTGGAAACTTTCATTTTTTGATGATTAGTGAAACCACTAAGTGGTAGTTAAAAAAAATGAATTTTTCATAAGACATAATTTTACCATTTCTGATGGTGTAATTTCCAAAATCTGAGAGACACGATTGATTGCATTAATTTAAATGTGGTTCAATGAGATGAAAATAATTTTTGGTGAATAGTAACATTTTACTTTTTTTACCACGATTAAAAGTAAATAGGGTAAATAAGGGTAAAAATGATATTATTATTACCCTAACACATGTCCTATTTCTATTGGATAAGTTTAATTCGACCAAAAACAACCTTAGGAATAAAATATGACCATTTAGGCCCACTTGTATTAGATTAGGACATTTATTATTAATTTATTTAATAAAGGGTTAAAATAGTTAAAATCAAAGTTTAATACGTATATCATTTTTAATATAGGTTTATACATAAGATAAATTAGAATATAAATATTCATTAGAAAGCTAAACAGATTTACGACATAATGATATTTTATTTGTAATTTGTTGACTTTAAATAATTTAATTTATTTATGAAACAAAGATGATACAGTAATTATATTATTAATGAAATATTGACATAATTGATGTTATAAATACCCAAATAAATATAATTTTTGACTTTTTATGAGTTACACTAATTTTATAGGTTAATAAGACATGTTAGTATTGAACTAAGTAACTTTCTTTGAACTAATCATTCTGTTATGATTTTCTCGAAAATTAATTACTAAATAGGATCAAAATTGACATGAAATATTTTTTTAAACAAATATTATATTATTAATTGTTATTTTATTCCAAAAAATCTAAGGATAGGCCAAATGACAAAGATAAGGTTATATATATTAATAATAGACAACTTGGGGTTCGTTTGTCTTGTTATAGAATGTTTATTAACCTTATAGTATAAGAACACAAGAAGACGCGATAAAAGTAAAATTATTTTACTTAATGTTAAATTGAAATGATAAGGTTACAATAGGAACATAAACTTATTTAAATTATTTTGGATGAGAGGATTTCGACCAATCCCCACCTTAGCTTCGAAATAAATCAATTTTGAGCTATTTAAATCCGAATTTGGCTTTATAATAAAATAATATTTTTATTTATTCCAAAGGTGCCCCTCTCCTCCTTTATAAAAGGGCACCTCCTACCTCTCTTCCTCACACAACATTGAGCCTTAAATCTCGGCCAACCCCAGCCAAATTATCTTCTCCACTTCCCTAGAAACATCATAGAGGTTCTGGTCTTCCTCAGAGACCAATTTTAGTGCCGTAAAAGTATATCTCAAAGAGGAGCTTCAAATAAGAGGTAATGTCCATTACCAATTCTTTCAACTTTATTTCTTCTTCCACTTCTTCTTCATAGGTCTTTTAATTATGAAGTAATATCATAAGTATCACTCATATACTGATATTTTATTATAAGTATGAAACAACCCTATTTCACCATCTATCCATCCTACGGAAAACGAAATCTCCAAGCGTGCATACGTACGGAATACCGTCTCTACACCGTGGTGTAATATATTTTCCACCTCCACCATAATTGGATGGGTATAATGGTGTAAATAATGAATATATATGACTATTATAATGTTTTATTGATTCTGAAATAGTATACATACACTCTAATACAATTCCATGATCATGAGAACGGTATCATCGCTCGTGCGTGCGTACGGACTACCATCTCCACGACGCGATGAGATTCATTCTCCACATTAACCATTAATAAATGATTATAAAGTATATATAATAAGTAATCATGAAATATATGACATAATAATGATACTGGATTTTTGTGTATATATATTTATGTCATCTACTTAATTCCATTCAACTCAATAAGGAAACGAAAACAGCGTTCATGCATACGTATGACCTACCGTCTCCATGAACGGTGTATTTCTTTCCATTTAATGATCTATTATATATATGTATATTCTGAATATATATTATATATAAATCATTTTTTATATTATGTAATTATGAAATCATGATCTATGTAATCATATGAATAATTACAAGTCAAAACACGGACGACAAATGAAACGATTTTACCCAAAACGCTCTTTAACATTGAATTTACAAAAGAACTGGTAAAATAAAGACATAAGTGAACCATATATGATATCATAACAATGATTATGATTATAGAATAAGTCAATGACACTATTTAAATCATGATATAGGATTTTCGGACACTTATGAAGCAAATCGGACTTCAGGTAATGGATAATTTCACAAATCTCATTTTTATCCGAAATTGATTATTCGTAAGTAATTACTGGGGTTATTTCTATAATCCATGTACATGTTTTATAAAAGTTTATTCATGTATTTTTAAATTCCTTTTTACCCATTTTGACTTTTACTACATAGTATGTATGAAATCTTTCTTTTACGAGGTACTTTTTGACTTTTCCGTCCAAAGTACGAGAAATGTTTTTTTTTAATTGATACAACATGAAAGGATTTTTACGGTTTTATAATGCCATATTTTTATGAAGCTTACTCCAAAATATTTTGTGACTATTTTCAACAAAATACTTTTCTTTTAAAATTGCATCACATTTTGTGAAAAGAAAATGATTTTGAAGAAAAAAGGATATTTTCCTCCAAAATTCATTTCAAGTGTTTTATCAAATCCATTTTGCATCTATGATTAAATTATTTTCATATGTGTATGTTTAAAGTATAATTTCTCTATGATTTAAATGGTTTGTCATTTCTTATTATGAAATGATATCCATTTCTTTTATATTTATTATGTGATGATGTGATGATGTTTATGAAACCCATTTTATTTATTGGGTTATTATGAATGATGTATGTTTATTTTGTGGAATAAGTAAGAATGATATCATTATGAGATGGGTGGGACCTATATATCTCTCCAATGCATTGGTTAAAAATTTTATATCTCATGAGATAGACATGGCTGGAACAGTATGTTAATCCGATTCAGTGTTACAGGACTGAAACGAGGAGTGAACTCGATTCAGAATGGGACATTGTCCACTAAGATGGTCTTACCAGCAATGCCTTGGCTACTATGGAAATCATTACATGTGATTAATGGATGCCACAATTACATGTTTTATTCCCATTCTATGTTATCATTATTTATGTTCCATTATGATCTATGCCTTTTGTACTTCCATGTTTTAAGTCGTTGCTCAAGATTTTGATGTTTAAATAGTATGTTCATGTTTTTAGGTTCAAATGTGTATGGTATGTTTTATTTTATCAATGCTTACCCTTACTGTGCATTTGAGCACACCCTTTTTATGTTTTATTTTCCCCCAGGATTAAAAGAACGGTTCTAGGTAAGGAAACACAATGTGGAAGATCATTATGGGAGATGTTGGAGATCATTCACCACGATTAAAAGATTACGTTCCAAGTTTCCAAAGACACTAAATTATTACTGTCCTTGTGTGTCTATTTTTGTTATGTATTATGTATTCCACAAATGTGATGTAATATCTATGTACGTCATGCTTCGGGTCACTACAATGCATCCCCTGGGTCCATCAAGAAAAGTGGTGACATGCAATTTATCCTCGACCATGTCTCAAATGGTTCCATATATATGCGGTAATGGTAGTTGTCATTGTATGAATACTCTTATAGGGGTATGTGATCCTACCAACTATGAAAAAAATTAAGGATGCATGCATGAATCATGTCCTCCATTCTATAATGTCCCATTATGTCTAGTCGTCCATCAGCAGATGACATGTTGTGCTGAAGCATAAATGATTTCCAAAATTCTCATGTAATCACTTCGATGACTATAATGTGAAATGAGCATCAAAATCTCAGACTATCATCGATGGAACTCCATGTAATCGAAATATATCCGGCACGTAGAGGTATCCCATTCTCTCTACTAAACACTACTCCCAAATCACTCAGAAATGGGCTGACATGGTATGTCGGTCAAAGATCACCTAGATGGTATCATGGCACATGAACATATGTTTTAACCCTATGAAAAATTATATCAATATCATATCCCACTTCCACCATTGAACCTAAATGGGTTTAGTCTAGCCTGGTAGAACATAGTGCTCATTCATCACTTGTTAACAATTGAGGCATATAGAAACGAACACTGCCACTAGCTTCTTCATCCCCACCCACCATAACTGATATCAGATTCCCTCATAAATCATCTCCACACAAGGATATACTATCATAGATTATGTAAGGAACTCTATAAATACCACCTTATGTAATTCTGTCAATACCAATTTACACCCTCTAATGAGGAGGAAATACTCCCCAACATTCTAAAATCTATCAAGGGTATGCCATGTGGAAGTATGAGCACATGAAGAATCACCTTTAGTATCTCTAAGATATGCCTCCCTCACTCTATGTAAGTTCAGAGGAGTGAAAACCACTGACTATTGGTAAGTTACTCTGTCTCTATCCACAAACTATATCTAGACTGAGTCAAACTACTCTAATGAATTTCTCAACAACTCTGTACTGGAGCTCTTTCTAAGAGCATCTTCCTCCATGTTCCCCTTCCCTGGAGTATAGAAAGTCTCAAAGTCAACATCCTGGAGTAAAAAAATCCATCACCAATATGGAATGTTTCGATTTTTTGGAGATGATATATACTTGAGACTCTTTGGGTCATAGTAGATAATAAATTGCCATCCCAATATTTAGTGTCACTGCATCTCTAATGAAATGAATACTTCTACCAACTAAAGGTCATGGGTCTTGTTGTTCTTATCATGCGGTCCCAACTAGAATGAATCATATGAAACTATTTCTTGTACATGCATCAGTACAGAACACAACTTGGTTAATGAAGCATTGTAGAGCACCATGTACTCAATACCCACCTATGAAAATTTTAATATAGAAGTTCTCATCAATCTCTTCCACAACTATCAAAAACACTCCTAACACTTATCCATACACATGTAGGTATTCCTATTTCATGTTAAAACTTTAAATTTTGATAAAACTATGGAATATTTTGGTAAAACCTCAAATATTAGATATCCAAACCAGGTAATATTCTCCCCTAAGTAAAACTTTTGGGTTGTACCAAATAAATCACCACCTCTATCATTGCTGGATCCACTATAACTCCTACCTCTGAAATGATGTGTCCTAGAAAATGGGCCTATAAAATCAAGAATATCCTATTTGAGCTTTTCGTGAATACCTGTTTTTCTCGGAGTATGTCTAGGACCATATTGAAGTATATTTCATGCACCTCCACGAATGGAGAGTAAACGAGGATTCCATCAATGATGACCACCACGAAACAGTCTATATAATTTAGTAAGATTATGTTCATGAGTCCCACGAACATTGATGGGGCATTCATCACACCATATAGAACCACCATGTACTCATAGTGTCCACAATAGCATCTGAAAGATGCCATCATTTCATCCACATCAAGTACTAAAAGCCGATTATATCCAAATAATATGTCTATCTTTGAGAACCACTATGACCCTTTCAACTGATTAGAAAGGTCTCTTTTCCTCAGTAGTGAAATAATATACTTTGTGGTCACCGTGTTTAGGACTCAAAAGTCAAACAATAATCTCCACATCCCATCTACCTTCCTAGACATAAAAATTAGGGATTCCTAGGGTGAGAAAACTATGTATCCTGAATCCCTTACTTTATAGGTCCTCAAACAAGACCCTCATAACATGAAGATCTGAAGGAGCCACACAATATGTTGATGTAGATATACATGTTGTCCCAGAAAATAGATAAATGCAGAATTCTA
The DNA here is from genome assembly GCA_963277665.1 of Viscum album. Taxonomy (NCBI): domain Eukaryota; kingdom Viridiplantae; phylum Streptophyta; class Magnoliopsida; order Santalales; family Viscaceae; genus Viscum; species Viscum album. The sequence goes on along the minus strand of OY728152.1, from coordinate 2,077,463,896 downwards.
CCAACCTACCAGGAGGTAATATAATGTCATCCTTAAGAAAAATCTCTTCATATTCCGCCACTAATGTAGGAAACTGAGGACACATATCATCCACACCCCTAATGGTTAGGATAGCCAATTAATGTGTGATCGTATTCCCTCTCATAAGTGTGTGTCCATCCTTCATTTATTTTCTTTCCATTTTACAAAATATGTAAAACCCGGTCCCATCACTATAGACTCACTACACTCTGCAACCAAAACAGTCAATCTGAGCATGGACTATGGATAAATATTCCATATGACAAATGAAATTACAATTCCATGATTTCTATTCCAAATGATCCCAAATGATATTGTCGCCTCCAATAGTAAGTTCAGACCATCTCCACTACTGTGTGATCATTGAATCCCCACCTGTTGATGTCTCTAAGCGTAAGGGTCGATTCAATGGTTCCATTAGAAATTCTAAATCACAAACAAGGGTTCAATGTAGTAAATAATGAATTGATATTTTTTCTATAAAACATTTATCTAATGTTTAATAGAGCCATATAGTACCCCTAGGTATCCAAGGAAACTCGTGGTAGTATCCCACTATCACCTAGATCGTGCTAGTCTCTCTCCACCAATACCCTGAGCCTGTTGTGGACCACCAGAAGGTGGTGGGGGTAATACGTTGATCTTCTATACACCTTGTGCCTCCATGAATACTCATATAACATTTTCACCACCTTTTGAACCAACTTTCACTTATATCTGAATCTCTCTCAATGGTCCCTTGAACATATTTGATTAGTTGTATGATGTGTTAACCAATGTCTTGCCAGATGGTCCCAACCACCACACGAATAAAAAAACATGTAATTCATCTATATTTATCTTATTTAGGCCTCCTGAACCAGTTATACTATGTACTAGGATCATCCCCATGGGTTTTATGACCTTATTAGGTCCATATGAATATTGATGGTTACCTACTGGTGAATATATAACTACCTAGTGCCTGATGGTATCTCCCATTTTTAGTGTCTGCTTCGCTGGAATGATCTTTACTAGAATAGATCACTTAAAATCCCCAATATATATAGGAATTATATAGTACATCATGGATTATATGATATATAGATGTAAACCCTACTCTATTGGATGATCCATAAAAAATGTGTCTCATGCCATATCCATGGAGTAGTGAGACAGATCAGTAAATCTCACTGAGTAATCCACCACTTTCTGAGTTCCCTACTGTTGATGCCTAATATATTTTATATGTACTGAGAAAAACATAACTGAAATGAAATATTGTATGATGTAATGTGGATGTCTACCCAGGAGAGTGTAACATCAACAAGTGTCTAGGTCTCCAAGCCTCACCATCTCCTCGTTGATCCGTGAAAAGGACTCGCAACTAGGTCTACCATCTGGTTGGTAGGAGTACCCAAAAGGCAGAAGACTTGTGTAAATTATTCCATAAAATACATAAAAACATTGTAGTCTACCTTACCCCAGAACCTTGGAGTTAACTGACTCTAGAAATCAAAAAATTTACTCATCCTTCGTCAATCCTCAACCAATAGCGATGGAAGTAATTAGTTCCGGATAGGTGGTGGTGTTGCTGGGATACCACATGGACGTACTATATCTAGTAGAATCTGTTGTAGTTATGGCTTGTCACTTGGTAGATCATCTAAATTATCATGTAGTGGAATCTGGGTGTCCTTTTAAATGGGGGAATCCTGAGATACAACAAGATATACCACTACCAATAGAGTATACCATGTGAAATCACTCAAAAAGGACCTGAGAACACACCCAATTCATATAAGATTCGTACACCATGGTTTTCCATGAAACTGGAGCTTCCATGTACCTAATATACAACCAAGTGTCTATTGTCTTGGTGCATGGATACGTTGGCTTATACAACAACACTAGAATCCCTTACCTAAAATATGAACGTGAAACACTTAACAATATTTCCCCAAACCAGCATCATAGCCACCTAGTCAATTAGTATAATCAAACAATGATAACACTATGTAACAAACCATCCATGAGGGCCCCATTCTATGACAAACACAAGCTAGCCTCTAATAGAGAATGGGATGGTGACTAGAACATAGTAGGCATATCCTCTAAATAGGGAAAATTTTCTTATGTACCTAAACATACATACAAACTCATATACAAACCCAAAATTATAAAAATGATAAAACATAGTGTAAAAAATAATGAATACAACTAAGATTCAAAAATAAGAGTACGGAAGTACTAAACTAGAATTAAAACATGGCCATAATACAAGCCCAACAAAATATTCTATAGATGTGAATAAAAAAATTTACGAAACTCATCAAAATAAAACTGTACCTGAAGGCTGGGTACATGGATAGCTATGTGAATCCATAAATGAATATATATTTTTGTCTTGTCTGACTAAGAATCAAAAGGTCCGGCTCGATGTAGGGAACCTTCAATGTGTTCATATTCTGTATAAGTCCAGACATGTTTGGGAAATGATAATTGATTTGTGATTAAACCAATACTCAGTAGGACACCCCATATCCTAAGAGGAAGTACACAATGAATAACATAAAAAATAGAAGTATTAAACCCCCACGGAATGAATGAAGTATACAACCAGAGAGTACACGAAGTATAACACAATGATATACATGAAGAATACCACATTGAAGATACATAGTTATCTCAAACTGGTATAAGTTTATAGTACGAAAAATTGGATTATCAGACCTAATCCATAAAATAAATACCATCGATAGGACACATAGTCCAGATGATACACTCAGTCATGATAAGATACTTGGTGTTGGTAAGACAATAAGTCTTGGTAAGACATGTTGTATTGATAGGACATGTAGTCCTTGTATCTCAAGTAGTATTTGAATGTCACATAGTCTCAAAGTCACAAAGTCTCAAAGTCATGTATTCTTGTGGTCATAGCTAGCCACAGGATTCTGATCGTACCATAATCTTTCCAGGAGAATATATTCTTCATGAATTTAGGTAATAAGCACACTTCAAAAAAGAGTCACTTCAAACCTAATCATTGCATTTATTTTAATTTGTTTTACTAATATTTATGGAATTTTTTTTAACATATTATTAATTATAATTGAATAATAATCAAATTATTTAAAAAAAAATTATAACTTCTAGGAATATTATTTAATATTTATAATTTAAAATTAATCTCATGAATGGGATGAAATGATTGGTTTTAAATGAGAAAAATTACAAATTTTTTAAATTAATTTTATCCATTTTCAATTAAAAATTGATTATAATGGTCTAAATTGGACTAGAATATGTATAATATATTAAATTATAATTTAATAAAAAAATTATAATATAATTTAGATATTTGAAAATTTTAGTGTGAACAATTTTCTGTAATTTTAAATAATTTATTTACACTTCATCCAAAAATTATACTCCATAGAAAAATAAACAAACTTACCAAAAGTATATTATAATATTATAATTTAAATAATGATGTTTATTAATTCAAATAAAAATTAATATATTTTAAAAATTTATATTTATAATTAGATTCCGATTATAATATAGAATAATTAACTATAAGGAAAGTATATTTTGTTATTCATAAAAATGGATTTATTTATATCATATACCTATCACATATATTGGATTTGTATAAAAATATTGATTGAATATTTTTATGTAATTTATTTTTAATATATTTATCAAAAGTGTGTTCCTTAATATATTGAGATATAATTGTGCTTTTACATAGAAATATAATTTGACTAAAAATGTATTTTTATGATATTAAAAATATTTATTACATTCACATATACTAATAGTAAAAAATTATTTATTTTATATAATTGTGTAAATAATATTTTGATAACATAATTAATATTATTTTTAAATTCATTCCAAGGGATAGGTGGTAACTATAATAATATTATAAGGATAGTATTAATAGTATATTGTATTTTGTGACACTTGATATTGCATTTAAAACATGATATAGAAGTAAATGCATACTGCATATAACAGAAGACAAAAAAAGGGTTGTGTGTATCTCAATCTAATATATGTATTTTGTGTGGTACAATATTAACTTTGTGTTTCATGAAACATAACAAAAACATTTTGGTTTCATATAAAATAAGTTATATTCAGTGTTATGTGAAATGTTGAATATAAAAAAGATCAAATTTGGTTTAAATAATAGTTAAAAAATATTAGGGGCTTAAAACAATTGTGTCGTTTATACTGTTCCATCAGATGTGGTATTTCACTAATTTCACTAAGGATGAATAGTTTCTTAATGTTAATATGGATGTCAAGTTTGTTGCAACAAATAAAGAAGAGGGAGTTGTAGTGACCAGAGAATCGAATGTGGTCATAAAAAATTAAACTATATGATGATCATCAATCTATTCAACCAATTTCATAAAGTTTAGTTAAATTTCAATTGGGTCATGAGGAAAGGAATTTATGATTTATTTTTCTACCTCTGGGTTAATGAAAAAGATGAATTTTATCAAGAAGTTATATCAAATCAATAAACTATTTTTGATAGTGATCAATTAGAGTGAAGCATAGACTAATTCATAAAATTCATGAAAACATTGATAGGAAATCATACCATATACATCATTGGATATGGTAAAATTATTCAGGTAAAACTATGTATAATTTTATTTGTTTAAAGAGTTTTGCAGATGTGTTTTTAAATGAGTGTTTTCATCCAATATATTGTCTAATTTATTTTTTAATGCTTCTAATGTTACAACTGTGTGTGTGGAAGAATATATTAAAAATTTATCTTATTTATTTGTTATGGTTCAACTTTATTATAGGATTATTTTAAAAAAATTCAATTGGAATGGAAAATTTTAATGAGGAATCTGACATCTTACAAATTTTTTCATCGTATTGAAAAATACCAAATGACATATCATTTAGATAAATAAATGGTTACAAACTTTGAAGTAGGATGATGTTTCGAGAATATTTGAGAAGTTTCAAGAAAAATATAGATAATTTTAAAAAGACAAAAAAATAGTGTTCAAATGAAATGAAAATCCATGTTTTGTGAATTTTAGTTACATATAAAAACATTTCAGATTCCTCCCTACAACATTTTTAGAAAACCATAAAATAAAATAAACTACACTATAATATTTTTTTTATTATAAAATTAATCACATATAGATGAAGAGGGATTGGTTTTATTTTTCTACGGAGAATAATTTTCATCAAAGATTTTATGTGATTTTTTTTTCTAGGAAAATTAATGTAAGTGGTTAGAGATACTAATATTAGACTAGGTCATCAGAGAGATCTATCAGATAGATTATATTCTTGACTGGGAAGGAGTATGTACAAAATTGAATCATTATTATTCTAGGACACTGATATATTTACACTGGGTTATCATAGCGATCCATTAGTCATAAATTATTTCAGACTAAGAAGGAATCAGTAAATAATTGTTTCAATAGTATCCTAGAATATGTTTACTTCTGTACTATGAAATTTACTAAAAGAATTAGAACCATCTATTAATCATAGTGTATGTATGATGGTTTTTATAACTGCTACTGGTAAGAAATATAAATAATTTTTAATGATTTTATTATTAAACATGATATGGACTAAAATTAATCTGATTTGAACACACCATTTTAGTTTTCATTACTTGTAATTCAATATTATTTTATTTCATTTTTTATAAAAGAATATCTGACATTGTTAATTGATAATAGTTTTATACAGGTGTAATGTGATCTAATACATATTTTTTCCACAAAAGGATTGTTTTTCTAGTGTGTTATCTATATTTAATTTATTTTATAACATTACAAGGATGTACCTACTCATCTTGAGTTACAAACCTTATAAATACTGCTATTCCTCCTAATATTTGAATGTTTTTTTAGAAATGTGATACATCCTTATTTTGATGAAAATGGTTTCCCAAATTAAAGGAAACTTAAAATTAAAAGGTTATTACTAATTTACACCCTCCTAATTGATACAACAATATTAGGTGGGCCTTTTCAATTTCTATCAGAGCCTTGATTTAATTTTTTTTCCTTGATAATGAATTTTTTAAGTTAATTTTTATTAGAAATATGAAGTGTGTAATAGTAATGGAATTTCCTTTTTTGGTATAATGATAAATTCTATCTAGAAAAATGTATTTTTCCCATATTTTATGGCTCATGGGTATAATGTTATTAAAGATTCCCCAGTTGGATTTCCTACACTTATAGAAAATAATCATCATAGAATTATGGATATGAAGAATCTTGATAATGATGGATTTTAGAAAATGGAATTACTCTCGTCATTTTACAAATGTGAATTCTTATTAGAAAAGGGTGGTTACACTGAAAATGGTGCATCCAAAAAGGTGAAGATAAATTTTAAATGAAATTCAAATGTAAATAATTAAATGTTAAAAATATTGAGATTAAAGTCTGAAAACCTAATGATGGGTGAGTATAAATAATTTTTTTATTTCCTTAATAGGGTGAATGAAATTTTTAACACTATAATATGTCTTAGTGAAATGTTTGAAGATTCTAATGTTGTTGAAAATATAAGGATAAATATTACTAATAAGAATTATAACATAGATTTCATATTTGAATATAAATATTCTAAATCATCATCTATTGATGATAATAATAGAACAGTAATTACATACGAATTGAGATGTTAGATGGTTATCAATGAAAAAAAAATTTGAAAATTTTATTTCAAGGATACCATAAATGAAAATCCTATGAAAATTGTTAAAGAAGAAGAAATTGGAAAATTTAATTCTAAAAAATAGGTATGAAAAAATCAAGAGGAAAGTTTATCCCAATTTTATAAGAATATGAAATGAAGACAAGTGAATATATTTGGAATATTTCCTTGAACGGTTAAGAATGTGGATCAGTTGGGAACTATATTATAAAATTTTCCTCGATGAAATAAAGATGAGTATTGTGATGAAGATGAAATAAGTCAATGAAGATTGTGTAATAAAATGGGTGACAAGGATAAATACTATTCCAAAAGGAAAGATAAATTGTTATCAAAATCAAAAAGAATATGTTCGTTGACTAATGATATAGACAATGATGAATGTGAAGATGAATTTGAAAAACCAACTATGAATACTAGAAAGAATACATTCATGAAAAAGTCAGAAATGAAGAGTTTTAGATAATAAATTATGACAAAGTAGAAAATAAGTAATAATTTTATTTGAAAAATGAATTTATATAATTTTGGATAAATAATTTATGTCATGATATTTAAATGAATAAATAGAAAATTGAATGTTCTTTAATAAAAAACAATTAATGTTTTTGGATGACAATGTAATTTACTAGAAGAGACTGATGACTTCCGAAAATGAATTGTGAAAGAAAATAAATATAATGAACATATCGATGTAATGATAAAGGATATGGAAATAAATTGGTATTATTTAAACAAATACTTTTTAAAATAGATAAAAATTTTAATAGTGTAAAGACAAATATTTACAAATTTAGTGAATTTTTTTTGAATATTAATCCAAAGAAGGATATTTTTATACCCTATATAGATTGAAAATATTAATAAATTACTCCTAAAAATAAGTGAGTTGAAAATATTTTGTATCTGAAAGAAATTATAAATCATGATAATTTACAGAATTCTAAACATTATGAGTTTAAAAATATTCATACAATTTTTAGTTTTGATATGGCTTAAACAAAAATGGGGATGAATAAGAAGGTACTGAGTGATAAAATAAATATTGGTCCTAATGAAATTCTAATGATAAAGACATGAATGTTTTAGACAAATATTTTCATAACATCATTCAATATTATTTTATAGAGTAATGTATTCATTATATGGTTAATTATAGTATTGTAGTTTATTTATGAATATGAAAAAACGTATTTGTTAACAAAATAATTAAAAATATCTCACATGTTATATAATAAAAATATCAAGGGGGTTATTCATCCAAAATGATGAAATATTTGAATGTTTGTTTGAATGTTGAAAATAGGATCCATCATCTGAAAACAATTTGTGAAATTTCTCAAGAACATATAAATCATACAAAATTATGAATTTTATTATTAAAGAAATAATTAAATTCATATTGAAATTATTAGAATATGAATGTGAAGAATGATAAGAGGAAAGTGATATGTCTTCATGTTATAACCATAATTAATGAATCAGAATGAAATTGTCCATGGACCATGGATTGTTTCCGTTCTTCTTATATAACATGAGGCATTAACTATTTGAATAATATGAATTCTTTCAAAGAAGGAATAGTGAAATTTAGGAATGATGAATCTCTTTGAATTAAATGAAGGTGGATCAGCCATAATTAGGAATACAAAAATAAAATAAACAAAATTTTATATTTTTGATGGGATAAAAAACTTTCCATGTGTGTTAAAACATTTTGATGATAGAATGAAAGAAATTTTATAAAAATGTGGTTTTTAAAAAAAAATAGATAATGTTGTATTGATATTTACAAGGGGCAATGTAAAAAAATCTATACTAGGTTGATGATGCTCAAAATAATTATTAGATACGTATAATGTAATAGCATCAGCTTGGGAATAAGAGTATTGGAATCCGGTATTCGATAAAAATGATCATGATATCAAAGAGGGACAATGTCCATATATTTATTGATGTGTCATGGAGAAGAGATTGGTGCTGAATTTTTTTAGAATGGTAATATTACCATACATGTGGATATGAAGGATAAATTTTTTTACAATGATCTATGGAACTTATTCAATATATTATATATGGGAAAATGGGAAAATAATCAACTCCCAATGATAATTACTTCATTAAATTAGTTTTATACTAAACTAGAATTTCTTGTGGTATGTATTTAAATCATAAAGTAAATTCCTTGAAAATTATTACAATTTTCAAAATAAAATCTATGAAGAAATGTGAGTATTCAATGAAAAAAATTAGAACAGAAAATGGTTTTGAATACACAAATAATGATTTTGAAAGGTATATTAATATTTTGGGAATTCTACATGGGTTCATTAGATCATATTCACCGGAAAAATTGCGTTTTTGAATGGAAGAATAGAAATTTGGTTGAAATAGGTAAAACTTTGTCAATTGAACATGCCCTCTCTTGGTAAATTTTTATAAAAAATTTATGTGAATTAATATTTAGATCTAGAACCAATTATTCTTTAGTCGATGTTCTGATATAATGTTCCAGGAAATTTTTTATGAAAAAAAACTCTCTGTTTGAAACTATCATGAGTTTTTTGGAGTCCATGCATCATAAAAATGGGGGAAATATTGGAATGTTTAATTAGAGATGTGATAATGGATTTGTTCCTTTCTATGATCCACATGGAAGAGCATATATACATTAGGAAAAATTGAATATATTATTACATGACTCTATTAATGTGAATTTTATATAAAATGATTATGAATATTCCAAACAAGCTTGTAGAGATAATGAATATATGTATGATAAAACAATTTTTTAATTGATTTAGTAAGGATGAAAACAATTATAATTATAGTGAACTAGAAGAATCATACTCATCTATTTCAAGTGAATCAGATGAATATCAATCATGTCATCCTAGGATGAGAAGACCAGTGGAAGCTCAAAACAAAAAGGGTGATTTTCTTGAAAATGATTAAAGAAGAAGAACATTTAAATTTATCACACATACTAATTTTTATCCCAATGGTGAGATGAAATATATTAATTAATATTTTTATAATCCCGAATGGATTCATTATATGAATGTAGAGTTTGATTAGATTTAAAAAAATGACACATGTGGAATCATACATAAACCAAATGAAATAAATTTATCAATAAAATGTGGTTTTTGTTTCTAGATAAATGAATATAGTGATGTTACAAGGTAAAAATAATTATTCATGTGTAATTTTTAATCACATGATGAATGAAAATATTGTGATTATTTATTTTTTGTAGTTCCATGTTTACAAACAAGTACAATTTCTCTTTCAACTATTGTACAATACAGTTGTAAATTTTTTAACATGGATGTGAAGTCATTTTCTTGAATTGAGAAAATGATAAGGAAGTGTATATTTGGTAAAATTTTGGGTTTTTTATTGGGGGATGAATGTTATGTGTATATGATGAAGAATACCCTCTATAGGAGGAAGCATGCCCCGAGATCTTGGTAATTCAATTTGGATACCTTCTTAATGAACTCTAACTTCAGAAAGGAAAGGATGATAAACATATATAATCGAATAATGTGAGAATTTTTAACTTATTTTAATTGAATATGTTTATGACATAATAATTTATCGTAATTATGAATGAATATGATAATTTTTAGTAGAAGAGCTATCATATTTTCCTAAAATGACCATGTTTAATGAAATGGAATATTTTCTTAGGTCAAAAATCTAACAAAAAAAAATTCAATCTCATGAAATGACTGCTAAAGAAGTTATTAATATTTTTGGTATAGAAAATATTAATCTTTTATTCATAATTTGTTTTTGATCCCATTTAACTAATGATAGAGACTGTTAGGAGGTTGACTTTGATGTGTATCATAATCTATTTAGTAGTTTGTAATACTAGACTACCCGATTACCCGACATTTTTTATGATGTTACATTATGTGAATAATTCAAAAATTTATACAATATAATATCTCCTATTTTGTATGAAACTAATAATTAGATATATCATTGGTATAATAGATTTTATTATCAGGTTTTAAATATCATAAATAATTCACTTGTTTGGGTATTCAAGTGATGATTGTAAAAGAAGTAATTATTATATAATATCTAGATGTGGTGTACTTTTATTTCAAGGGGTGATTTTTTAATGTAATAATACTATGAAACAAAATTCAGTTACACATACATTTTTTGATGATGAGTTTTTTCTACCTCTGATGCAGATACAAAAATTTTATGGATGAAGACTTACATAGAATCCATACTTGTAAAAGTAATGTTAACCATTCTCATGGGTTGTGATAATTTTATTTCAAACAATTCATCCATGAAATCATTTAAAAAATTATATTTCAAATAATATATATATATAATATCAATTGATATAAGAGAATGTGGAGAATAATGAATTGAAGTTGGAGCATTTTCCTACATCGGAACAAGTTGATCAAATTTTCACAAAACTTATACCAAAGGAATCATTTTTTATAGGATGATGATGAAAATGGTTTCCAAACTGAATTCTCTTGAATTTTGAGTTATGTGCACATCATGGGGTTTTATAGTGTTGTTAGGGGGGAAAAAGATTTCATAAATGTACTCAATGATAAGTTCTAATCATTTTATTAAAGTATTTGTGTATGTGATGTTGTGGTTGTGCTCTGAACTCAACATGTATGTGTTTGAAATATACTAATAATATTTTTTAGTGTTTTTAAGAGAATGTGATTAACTTATCTGGAAGAAATAATGAATTAAGAGGATAATGATGTGAAATTTTTTTGTAATGCTATAATATTTTCATGAGTCTCTACTTTTTGATAGCATGTGTTTTTATTCAATTATACTCATATCATATATTGAGATAGTTCACATATGATTACAATTGCTGGTACATAATCCATTACATTAGGATACATATTTTAGTGACTTATGAACCTTGTATGAAAACAATATCTAAAGGGGATATTGTTGGAACCATGTTGGATGAATTTTTTTTGGAACCTAAATGATGTTTTTGACTTTTTTTTGTCTTATTTTAATGAAAATTATGTTTCATTACATTTTAGTTTTTTGGTAATCATATGATAGGGATGAAATAGATTTTCATAATGAAAATATCAATCACGGTTTTGGGAAGAATGTCTCTCAGTATTCGTTTAATTCACTAAATAATATTTTTGAAATAAGTTGTTTTTTGGACTGACCTTATATCCCAAAATAAGGATTTTATGGGAATAAAAAAGTGTATCATATTATTGATGACACCATATTAAATTTGATGATTCTTTTTCAACCTAAATTTTATAAAATTAAAGTGGATGTCATGTTAAAAGAATGATTTTTAGAAGAATTTAGATTTAGGATGTGGAAGTTTTCATATCGTTTTTCATTGGTTTGAGATAACTAGATGTGGAAATTAGTCAAAGGATGCGGCATTTTGTCTAAAATTTAAGAAGATAAAGATGATATTTTTTAGTAATTCCAATAATACAGTAGATATAAATTATTTGAGTAATAATTTATTGTTTATTGTAATATTTTATGTACTATATTTAGAAAAGGAAAGAAGTTTTTACTAATTTAGGCCCATTAGGCCCAGTATTCCCAAGATCCATTAGAGGAAAAGAGTTTGTTGAAACCAATTTTTATGCATTTTTTAGACTGATTATATAGTGGGAGGTGTAGGGAGTGAATAACCATATGAGAATAGATACCAATCATCCATATGATTATCAATAATATAGTGAAATTTTTTTATAAGGATGAATGGTGATTCCAATGGGTCAAGTGAAAATGGAGCTATGCATGTTCATGAAATTTTTCGGTCTAGAGAAAAGGAACAAAATAATTGTTTTGTTTTGGAATAATTTTTACCAAGAAAAATAAAATGGAAGCTAACACTGATCAATCATAATATAGAATATAGTGATTCATCATAAGCATGATATCATTGATTAGTCATCAAATATTGGAATTCATTGGATACATGAAAATTGATTTTAGAAAAATATGTAAAATAAAGGTTTTTTCGTTATTTTCATAGATGTGTTTTCAAATGAGTGTTTTCATCCAAATTATTATAGATGGAGGTTTTTGAATTCTCAATTGTTAAAACTTTTTTTATGTTAGAATGTTTGAATATTTTTTTCCCTATTTTGTTACAATCCATTGAGATGAGATGACATATGTATGTGCAGAATTAGTTGGTACACAATAACATAATGTTGAATTTGATGTATTACATTGGTTTTCATTATAATAAATAAATCCAAATTACAAATGTATTTTACAGAATATTTGGTATATTTTTTATATAAGTCAACTATTTGAGAGGAATTGATATTTTTTTAGAATAATTGAGAAATTTTTATGAAATAAAAAATGTATCCAAAATTAAAAAAACATTGATGTTTCTAGAATGTTTTTATGCCGAAAACCTTTCTAAATTCCCTTCATAACCAGTTCTTATTTACATATAAATAGGATAACGTAAATGATAATTTTAGTCACTAGAACACTATTTATATGATGATTATGTGGGAGATGTTATGATGTTCTAAATTGAAGATTAATCTAACAGTGTTTTCCTGATGATTTATTTATAGACAGAATAAGTTATGTGGTAAAAGTCTCTCAAATCAAACTAGGTGATTCGATAGAGCAATACGATAAACAGTTTCATTGAATGGGGAAGGAATATGTTCATAATTGTTTTGGTAGTATTCTATAAGTGTAATATTTTTGAACATTTTCAACGGACAGTGCCTGTGTACTTTCCATTTTTTTGGACTCATAATAATGTTAAATAGAATTTTTTCAATAGTATTCTCAAATATTTATATTTTCTAAATAGAGAGACAAGAATAAATAATAGTAATGTTCCATCAGATTTAGTTTCTTTATGATGGTTTTTATCTACCTTTTTCTAGGTAGGAAAGTGATTAATTTTTTTAAATTTTCTTTATGAAAATTGATAAATCATTAAAATAAATTATTTTTACCCAAATATTGAATTTTTCATTAATTATTGCACAAAATATTTTAACTGATTTGTGTTCAAATAAGAACAAAATAATTTTTCTGATAATATTGATACACAAGTTAAATGGTATATCTTACTATATTTTATCCACACTATGGATTGATTTCTGATATAATCTTTGGTATTTAATTCTTTCCATTACATGGGAAATTTGTAGCTACAATTGATGATTAGTGAACCATGTAGATACTTATGTTCCTATGGATGTGTGAAAGATTTTTTTCAACAATGTGATAAATATTTAATAGGAGGGAATGTATTTAAAAATTAAATGACTCATAAAAAGGGTATCCTTGATTAACCCCAATCCATGATAAGATAATTATGGGTGGTAAATTTAATCAATATCCTTGGAAATCCATTGAAAAAAATCTCAAAAATTACATCTAATTATGTCGGAATGATATAGTCTTGAGATTATAGGCTCTGTAATGAGAATCATTCCCACTGGGCATACGGTCCATATACTAAATAAATAAGTCTTGATGGGTGGGCTATCACCATGGGAGGGGGGATACAACCTTAATTTATAACCTATGTGTGGATGTGTTTGTTTGTTTTAATGTAATTATACCCCAAGAAACTAATATCAATATATACAATGGATAGTGACAGTTTATTTTTAATTAAAATTATCAAATTTATATCGAGGAGTGTTTATTAACAGTTAAAACCTCTTTGATGGAAATGAAATGTGCATAATTTTTAAGGTTGTAAAATTCAACAAGAATAGAGTTATAACCTTGAGATATCCTAGTAAGTCCTCAGGAAAATAACATGGTTTTTTTCTAATTTACATTGATGAGTTGTAAATTATGGAATAACAAGATTTTAATTTTTTCATTCAATCTTAACTTCTTTTAATCCATGAAGTTAGATATAGATTCTATAATATTTTATTCTTTTAGCTCCAATAAATGGTTTGATTTAGATATTTGAACATCATAGAACTCTAATGATGATCAATGAAGGATGAGATATTTTAATCATCGAATAAATACATCACTATTTGTTTAATTGTAGAGACAATTATCTATGTTACAAACCATATAATTTCATATTTAAAAAATTTGAGACATGGATCTTCACATTGCAGGATGGTTTTTAAATTACATGGGAATGGTAGGATAACATTCCTTAAATTATGAATCATATTTATATGATTTTCTTGACCAAGATGGTTGTATCCTTCTGAATCATTACCATTGATAGGATTCTATGATACATTCTACTTTAAAATATATCATTTTATTTTCCATCCTAAGATGATTATGGATTTACTATTTTTAATACACAATCATATATGACTACATTTATTGGAAAATTATTTGTTTTAATTTAAATATATATGTAAGGTTAATATGTTCCAAATATATTTCACATTTCTCCCCATATAGGTAATTATTCCAAATCATTATTGTGATGATCACTACAATCGACTCCAGATCTTTTAACATATCACAGACCTCATAGAACAACAATTTTTTAGATTAATTTTCTCTCATATTATAATTTTTCATGAATAAATATCCCTAGATCTTAGTTCATGCATTATTATTTAGAGAAATCTAATTTTCATTTATGCTTAGTGTGGTTACATGTGTAGATATTAATATTTTCATTAACTCATTGAATATATCATCACATTCAGTATTCTAAAAAAATATTTTCCAAATTTTGGATTTATCATGGTTAAAAATATTGAAAATAATGATAATTTAATTATAAAACATTGATAATACCCAACTACTCTAAATATTTTATGATTATTATATTTTATATTTTGTTATTGAATATTCTGTTACTACCGTTGTCTTTAATGTATCCATAAATATCCCCTTAATTTTAATTATATGACATAATATGAATTATTTATTTATAGAAAGAATTAAACCTTTTTAAAAACGGTGTTACATACCACACATCTCTCAATGTACTAATAAAAATACTCTAATAATATTTGTCTTCATCGTTATGTTTTCACTATATGATAATATCATTTAAAAACACTGCATATGTTATCAAGGTATTCTCTAAAGACAATAATCATCATATATTTTTTGATATCTGGTGTAATATGTTTAAAAAGGGAATCACTATGAGGTCATAGTTATTGTACATTGAAAGAAATTAATTAACAGAAATATCACACTTCTATAACGTTACATGGTAATATCCCAAAAAAAATCCAATATAGGTATGTACTAGGATCTATGTAGCTGATTTAATAGGTCATAGATCTCTAATCAGAGACAACTCTTCTTTATTTTGATATTATTGAGTTCAATATAATCATTTCAGGGATTCATTGAATCAAACATTTTCCTAATAAAAATTTATGGTTTATGATATAATGAAGCACATGGGCATATAAACCCATTAACCATAGTCTCTTTTATCTTTTCCTTTAGCTCTTCTTTCTAAAATGTTTCCATTCTACATAGAGATATATATATAAAAAAATATCTAGTTATAAATTCAATTTAGAACAAAAATTATATATTAATAGTAATATTATATGATACCACTCACAGATGGGGTTAATAGTTAAGTAGAAGTTTTGATTTTCATGATTGGATTGGTCGAATATTTAATTAATATTTGTAATGATTTTCCTAAAGATGGACTTCCACTAATAAATTTTTAGATGATTATTGACGCCTAGTAGGTGGATTAGGTATTTTAATGGGCTTTGGAGGCTCTGGGTTATTTTTCTAATATTATTGGAGATTTCTGGAAAGGATGCATAATTGGGTAGGATGGTTTAATGAAACCCATTCGACACCTTGATTCTTAAGATATTTTTAGTGAATTTTTAACATTAAATAGTTCAGGTTCTATGTTATTGTATGGTTTGGGGTAAACTGTGTGAGGTAAAAGGGAAAACTATGTGAGGATGAAGAGTTTCTATGTCATTGGTCTTTGTTTCAGAAAAACTATGCACTTGGTTGTAGAAGAGATGAAGTGCTTGCAGAATAATTGGTGCAAGGGGTTTCATTCAATTTGACATAACCATGAAGTCTATTGGGGTTGGATGTATGGTTATTCATAGTTACTGCATTTTTGACAATCTGTGTAGGTAAACTAGGATCCAAGTATACATTGTAGGAATAGTATTTTTTGGGAAAATTAATACAAAACCATTAAGAATAAAATGGCATCATTTTTTAAAATTTTATAATGTCACCCATGATTTCGTTGAACTCTTAATACATTATATGATAAACTGGGTGAATTAAAAAAAGGTGGATGTATAAATCATATTAATTGAATAATAAATTAACAATGTAATAATAATAAATAAATATGGGTCAAACGTCAAATAATGATATCATAATGTAGTATGAATCATACTTAACCGCATAGAGTCACGAAATGAGAACAAAGAATCATTAAATCATCGAATCATATGAATACATAAAAAATATATAACATGATATAAATATTTCAATGGGCATAACCTATATATAATAATGTTTTTTGCATAAGCTAACCACTTATGCACTATACATGATATCTCATTATTTGAAAATGTACTGAAGATCTATCAAGGTGCACCTTTCATTTGTTTAACATTATATGTTCCACATCGATTAGGTAACATAAAAATATATTTCATTATTTCAATCCCATGGGTAATTAATGTTGTTTTTATACAAGTTCATTCCCCAATAAATATTGTTTTAAAACTATCAAATATAAAAAAATCAATATTTTAAAAATATTCAATTAGTAAATCATTAAATTTAATAAATCAACTCACAATCCAAAGGACATATAGTTTAGTTTCTTATGGGATTAGCTCTCATATCCTTCTCATCTAAAAATATATTTTCCCAATATAATTTTCATTTCTTATTTTTTCTTCAACATCTCAAAAAAATAATCTCTATATAAAATATATGTCAAAATATAGTCATGTATACAATTTCTAATGTAATAAAAATATAAATAGGAGATCTAAAATATACAATAATATAAAACATATCAATATGAAATTAATGGTTATATTATCAATACAAACTAATAAAAGTTTCCAAGATTAAATTTATTAGTTAAAATAAGATGGAATGTTTATATATTTCCTTAAGTAATGATATAAGTAAAAGAAATATCAAATAATAAAAATATACAATTGAATAAATGTAACAATCATGAGATAATGACATGATCGATGGATAAAACATTTAAAAAAAATCATGATATAAAAGTTTTTTCATGAAAAATATGAATATAAATCAAATGCTATGTCTACACACCCATAAATTCATAATATAGTTAGATTGGTCCAACAACATGTTTAATTTATTTGGTTTTCTCTTTATACATGTGTACCCTTAGGAAGGGAATCCCACCTATGTACCCTTATTTGGATTTTGATAATCTTACTTTGTACCTTTTGGGTTTGGAATATCATCTTATATACCCTCTATAATTGTATAATCCTCTAGTAAACCCTGTGGCTTTGGATAATAGCCATGTGTATCTTTTGGATTTGGGTAATCCCCTTGTTCACCCTTTGGAAAGGGAAACTCCACCGGTGTACGCTTTGGAGATCTTGAGAAATAAGAATTACTAATTCAATTGATGTAGATATATGACCCCCAATATTAATCATCCATAAATATGTGTGACACATGAAAATAATCATTCATCAAATAATTTAGAAATCATAGACATAAAAATGTGTAACAAAACATTTTCAGATCGTATCACCAAAATTGAACACTGGAATATAAATGGTTATTACCAAAAATTCAATCACCCAGAAAATAATTTTAAAAGATAAATATGAGGATTATTTGTGAAAAATAATATCCATGGAAATAATTCTATTATAGATAATAAGGAAAATTGTTGTGAAATTGTCAAAGGTCTAGATGTTCATGAAAAAAAAAATTAAAACAATGAAGTTTATAATATTTCTCAAAAATAATTTTTGAAAAGATGAATTTTAAATATTGTGTGGTCAATTTATTTCCTAAAAAATTTCAACGTTATATCCTTGAAGAAGAAATAAGTATTTCAATAATTTTAGTTAATTATCTTCAAATGATATGAATATAGTAAAAATAATCATTAATGGAAATTAGATTTATTTCTTCAAAATAATTACCTTTTTATGGGAGATTTGTACATCAAGAAGGATAATTTTAGATGAATACATCCTTATTCCATAATAGAAAATATGAAATATAGAAATACAGAAAAAATAAATTAATTTATGAAAACCAAACAAATTATACTCAAATAATTATATCATAACTATTATAATGGAAATTTGTGTTATGCAAATCCCCAATGGATATAATAATTTTGGGCGAATGATACCTTTAGAAAGTGGTTTATATTATATATATTTACACATACTTCATATAATTTGGTATTACTTCAACATTATTTCTATACATTTCAACATATAATATATTCATGACATGACTGTGCAGGTACAGTGTCCTTAGAAACTGGTAATAATAAAAAATTGGTTCATAAAACATCTACATTATCTCCCACTTATTTCTTCGTAACTAGACTCCTTGTGGGAATATATTACTTAATATTTCACTTAATGTCCTAGGGAAAATAATTGTGTGAGAGGGTGATATCACATCCTTATTAAGGAAAAAAATAGAATATATCAATCAAATCAAAATCATAATACATTAGAACATTACATTGTGATGTCTTATCCGTTTATGAAAGATAGTGATATCATGTCCTGGGATAAATGTTCATAAGAACTAATGTACATAATCCCAAAAGTATAAACATAAGGAATTAAGTGTTTTGGAATACACATAAGTAATTAAATTTATTTCCATATTAGTCATGGTTCATATCCAACACCATCATTGTTGATAGATTTCATTACAAAACCAGGTTTACTTGCCGTTTCATCCTTATATTACTGAACCAGAATTACATTCCATTACAATCACATCTATATTATGAAGTATAAATTTTTATATAATGTGTTGGAGGGATATATATTTTCCACCAATCTCATAATGAATTCAATCTTTAATATGAAACGACAATATACACCATTCACCATAGCATAAATCAATAGAACAAAATGAGTTTCTTTAACATAATTACATCCCAATCCCAATACAATAAATGGATTTAATAAAGCTAATTAAATCATAAAGTCCCTCATAAAAAATTAATAATAGGGATAGAAATATGATCATATGTCATCTTATATGGAATTAAATTTTCATAATATAAATGAAATTAATTTTTGAGTGAAATATCCTTTCTTCTTAAAAAACATTTTGTTTTCTCAAAAGGCCAAAACATTTTATATGAAAAAAAATTAATTGAAAATACAATTGAAATAGTATAAAGGAAGATTCATTGAAATAATGTTTATGAAAGAATTATAATCCATTCAAGCCGTATAAGTTAAAAAAAATTATACTCATTCTATTTTTAGAAAAGTCAAAAAGTACATCGTATTGAAAAATCCCAAAATATTTCAATCATACTATTTAATATAAATTTAAAAATGGGGAAATATTAATTTATATAATTTTATATGAAGGAAAAAAATATTAAACAATTTTTAATAATGGATGTGGATGAAATATATACGCTAGTAATTTCATATAAAAAAACTAACATAATAATGAGATTGTAAAATTATCCCTTACCATTGTTCTGATATCCCTTGTATGTATCTGATCCTCCAGTATATCGATTTAAATAATGTAATTGAATTATTTAAAAATAATGATCATTCTTATGAAATCAAATTTGATTATATTGTCATCTGTTTTGGTAACAATTCATTGTAACACCTTTGTATATTTTGCACTTTATGTTATTATGCATGTTTTGTCAGATATGTTCATGTTCTGCTTCATAGGACATAATTATATCATATTCAAAATTACATTATTATAATATAAAAAATATTTATTCATTATATTAATTTTTATAATCTTGGTTTAATAAAAATTATGTATAAACAACCTCATCACATCATGGGGATGATAGGTCTTATGTACGCATGAGCGATCATATCTGTCACTTAATGGTTAAATGATATGGAATGGGATGATATATTAATTTTTCAGAATAATTATAATGTTATATTTATAATTTAAATCCATTATATTAATCATTATACCCATCCAAATACATTATTGGTGAATAAAAAATTACACCACGACGTGGAGATAATAATCTGTACGTATGCACGCATGGTGATATTATTATTCATATTATGGATAAAAGGAGGAATAAGTTTGTCCCATATTTATAATAAAATATCATAATGTAGGAGATAATTGATTTATTAATTTAGTATGGAAACAAAATAAGATGATGATATATAATATAAAATGAATTTTTAAATACGTTATAAAATGATAACATCTTTTTTATGTGTGACCTTTTGATTTTCAAAAAAGGCCTCCCTAGGATGGCTTTCTGTACAAAGGTTCATCCTATGTGATTAAGTGAGGGATTTTGGGAAAGGAATTTTCTAGGGGTTGGATATGAAAATGGGCTTTGTATTGATGATTAAAATAGAAGGATATGTTCAAGTATATAAGGTATGGGAGGGGAAATTTTGGGAGAACGAAGACTATTAAAACAATATAAGTTATTATTTAATTATAAATGGAACTGAAGTGAAATATTTATAGAATAAAATAAGGATGGGTGGATATAATCTCAACCAATAAAGTTTATATTTGATTTTAATTTATTTTAAAACATATTATTTTGATTTATCGTTATTCAATATTTTTAATTTTAATTGTAATAATAATATTCTTAATATTTAATGGTTATAAATATTTACTTATATGGTTTTATTCGACCAAAATTTATTTTTTTATAACATTATAGGATTTATAATATTTAATGTGTAATTTTTAAATATTTTTATCATATTTAATTAATTTTAATAAATTTTATTTTTATAAAATATCTATAGTGTCAATTTTGAAACTATTCATTTAATTGATTTCAAGATAAATCCAAAATGATGATGACATCGAAGAAAAAAATTTAATATAATAAAAACATGCCATAAATTCCTATGAACTATAATTAATTAAAATTATATTTATTTTAATATTATTAATATCATTTATTTGATATTTGTATTAATAAAATAATATTGATGTTAATAATTTTTCATCCTTAATGATAATTATTTTACTTATAAAAAATATAAATAAATTTATATGATCTGGTTAATTCCATTAGAAGTATAGAGACGATCAATAATCAATATTATCTATATGTTGTCCATATATTAAAATTAAAATTATTATATAAAAATATACATTTAAATTTTATCACAATCTTTGATTTTAATGAAATTAAGGTCATATTAAGGGGAATGCGTCCATTAAGTTATTTTATTTCAAGTCATATATTATAAGGGTATTATTTAGTCATAAAACTTGATTTTGATAAGAGTTAAGGTAATTTCATAAGATTATTTTTACTTTTAATTACCATATTTACCCTCAACCATGGTAATAAAAATAACTATCAAAGTTATTATTCATGATTTCTAAAAATTTAAATTATCCATTTAAAATAATTAGGACCTACTTATTCCAAATATGTATTCAATTTTAAAAAAATTATGTCACCGAAATATAGTCATTAATTTAAAATTAATCTCGTAGCCAGAAAGGGATAAATAGATTCAACTACTATAATATTGCAAAAAATTGAATAGTTTTTATAAGTGGATTCATTGTAAAATTAATGAACATGACACACATTATATTGAATGGTAAAAATATATTATATTAATATTTCTAAACCATTCAATATTATATTTTATGTAGATAAATTATTTTTGATGAAAAAATTTGTTTTCACTTAAAATTTTGTGTATTTTAATTATTCATAAAAAATGAATGTCATTAAAAAATATCATAGAATTATCAACAGTAAATTTTTACATCCCAATTTAAATTAACCTGATTATACTTTCATATAAAAATTATTAATGGTTAAAAATATTAATTTAAATGAGGTTCTCTATTCAAAGGAATTAGATTACCTACATCAAAAAAATAGGGTTTTTAAAAAATATAGGGTATATTCATACCCTTGACTAAAATATCCTCTGGATGAATGTAAAAAATATTTTATTAAGTATATATCATTTATAAATCATTAATTTCTTTAACAAAAATAATTGACACAAAAATAAATATATCTAATTTATATTCTTTATAAATAGTTATAGCCAATGAACACTCTATGTATTTTCGTAACATAGTTATACAAATTACCACTATCATAATAGCTAATTTATAATAATAATTATATAGTAAGGGAATCTCAAGGTTCATTGAAACTCAAAATAGATTCCAATGAATGCTACTAAAGAAAAAAAATTATTTTAAGAAAATCATTAATAAAAAATCTGGGCGTTACATTCTACCCCCTTAAAATGATTTTCACCCTCGAAATCTGTCCCTTAGAAAAATATAGATGGGGTTACCTCTCCTTCATAATATACTCATGTTCCAATGAAGCTTTGTGAAATTTGTAGTTTATCGATAAATCTTTAACCAGGGAGTGGTATTGTTTGTTCGATCTTTTTCACGATGATCCAATATTTTTCGTTTGTTCTGGATAAGGAAGATCATGCCCAACAGTATAAAATATTTGATTAGTAAATGTGAAGGATCAAGTATGTAAATTTTAAAGAGAGATACATGAAAAAAATCCTAAACTTGAGAGAGATTCGGTGGAAGCAAAAATTGGTTATAAATCATCCCAAAAAGATCTATATTTTCCAAAGGACCGATGTACATAGGGATCAACTAACACTTTTTTCAAAATTCCATTATAATCATCCAAGGACATACTTTTAAAAACACATCATCACATAGTACAATAACTAGGTTTTTTCAATAGTTGAAAACATAATTATTTTGAGATTTAGTTTCTTTTATTTGTTGTTGAATCGATATGATCTTTAATTTCATTTCATTAATAAGATCGGGTCCGAAAGCTTTTAATTCCCAAACTCTGTCCTTTCATGTTGGATTTCATCACTTCCTTCCATAGTTGGCTCCATAAGGATCCATATGAATTATATAATGAAAGGTATATTTGTAAAATAATTACACCAAAGATAGGTGTTGATACCAAACACATTTGAAGTCAAAATAGTAACCTCTCAACATGTCTTCCAATGATTGAATTGTAATCTCCAACTGACCATCAGTCTAAGTACAAAAACAAGCAATGAAATATAATTCTGTATCCAGATCATGTTGAATACATTTTTAGAACTTCATTGTCAAACATAGATCTTGATCAGATATAATTTAAACTTGTACTCCATTAAAATCGTACAACTTCCTTTACATATATCCATGTAAGCAGATCAAGAGTGAAAACATCTCTAAAACAATGATGTGTGATAACTTTGTAAGGAGATCAACAATATCACAGACAGTATTGAATCATTAGAATGTTTTGGGATATTTGAAGACAATGTCCAGAGTGATGTTTTCCCATTTCTATTTTTTATGGGTAATGGTTGTAACATAACCTTATTCTTCTATCTCTCAACATTAACTTGCAGTAAAACCAAACATTGAGAGACATATTAGGAAATATATCTTTTCATACCATCCCACCATAAATACAGTTTTAGGTTATTTTACATATTTTTGAATCCATGGTGAATAAAGAGTGAAGATCTATGAGCCTCATTCAAAATCACCTTCATTAATTCGGGTACATGTGGAATACAAACTATATTCTTGAACCATATAATTTAATCATAATCACGGTTGAATTCAATAGAATTTCTCACATTATTTTGTTTCTCCACATTTTTCTTATAGGTCACATTAATCAACACATGTATATATAGATGAAAATTCATTTGAAAAAACTGATATCCCCCTTCTATTAAAAATGTATGATTTATCCTTTGAAAATTAAAAAATATTGGATCTTTTTTGATCCTCATAATGGATTAGATAACATGGTCTTGTCGAATCAAAACATCTTCCACCTTGTTCACTTTCTTAGGGTGGTAATGTATTAAGAATAAGTAATCTTTAATCAGCTTCACAAAACTTCATTGGGCCTACGCATCTAATTTTGTGTGAAAATGCACTTTAAACATCTTTGATCATTATAAATATCATACCTTTCTCCATAATGATAATGCATCAAAATATTTAATGTAAATATTACTATAGCTATCTCCAAATCATGAGTAGGGTAATTTTTCTAACAGATGTTCAAATCTCGTATAGTAAAAGATGTCGCCATACCATTTTTCATGAGAAAATATCATATAGCCTTCTTGTATGCATCACTATATATCACAAACAATTCTCCACAACAAGGTAGTGTGAGAATCGGTGCACTAACATTCTTTTTAGCTCTTAGAAATTCTCTTCAAAATATTTCGTACATACGATCTTGACTCTATTCCAAGAAAACGTGGTGAGTGGACTAGACAATCATGAAACATCATTCAGAAAAATTTGATAATATCTATCCAATCTAAGAAAACGTCATATTTTAGTAATCATTTATTTTCTCAAACAACTTTAAATTTGTTTTGTTTTTGATGGATCTATAAATATCCTATCTCTTGAGATTATGAAAATCAAAATATGAGACATTTTGATAAAAAAATTCTTAATTACAAAATTTTTCGTACAGATTATTTTTTTTAGGGTCTTCGGTAGTTTTATCAAGTGGTCTTCATGTTCTTACGATCTATTTGAAAAAAATGAATATTTTCTATAATAACATCCATAATCTGATCAAGGTAACATCTGATGACTATATTCATTAGAACCATGAAGATAATGGGGAAACTAAAAGGGACAAAAGCATCACTATAAATTCAGAGTGTACATACCTTATACGGATTGTCATCTTTGGTATCTCCTCCTTTTTACCTATAATTGATGATATCTTAAATGAAGATAAATCATGGAAACTATTCAGCTCTACATAGTAGGTCAAATATGACATCAATGCGAGGAATTAGTTATTTTTTTCATAGTGATCTTGTTATGTTATCGATAATCAATGAAGTGTCTCATTTTTCCATATTTATTTTTGAAAACCTGAATAGCTGATCCACAAGGTGACACACTAGGTCATATAAACACATCATTAGGATTCTCAAGGAGTTTCTTCTTAAAATACTACAACTCAGTTGGGGCCATTCTATATGGTGTCTATAAAATAGGAATAGCTCCCGGTATGAGTTCAATTGAAAACACAAGATCATGGTGGGTGGAAGTCCTCGAAATAAATTAGGAAAGAAATCATAAAACACTCTTACAATGGGTATATTTAAAATCATGACATTCTCCCCCACCATTTTACATAAATAACCTTAGTATATAGGATTCAAAACCCATAATAAGGCTAAAATTTAAATTTGATGGTTACATTCATACTTTCATGAATATATGATCATAGATTGATATGGAATATAAAATATGAATTTCCTTCCTTGGATATTGATATGAGCTCCCTATAGAGAAATCCAATCCATGCAAAGAATCATATCAAATTCTACTATAAGAAGGATCACATGATTTGCTGGAATCTCTTTCCCACAAACATCTATCAGAGAATAATTACAATCTTTTGTTGTGACTATTGTGGCAATAGGTGTTATCACAGTGATATCAACATCCAATGTTTTAGGTAATATGTCAATAACATTAGAAAATTATTCATAAATAATAAAGTGAGTGGATCCAGAATCAAATTAAATGTTTTCTACATCAATGTGGATGGTATGTGTACCTTTATCCACGTTATTATCTTACTCCACATCACTGATAGTGATTGCATATGAAATTCCTTTTTCTATGGACATTATAGTTTCTTGAAATCGATCATCACCAATAATCCATGTATTAGTGTAATTATTGTAACAATGCCACATTTCCTTGAATGTGTATCATTGAAGTGTATGAGGTTCTTTCTATATAAACATTTCATTGTTGGCGTCATTAGAAATATTTTACCCATTATATCAACATTCAACTGCACGATGACAAATTTTTCATACATAAATTATTTACTAGTTCATTAATGAAAATTTACACCATGTTTTTTTCTACACATTGAGCATTAGGGATAAGTCATCTTCTATTTAGTGAGGTTATTTAATTTTCATTTGAATTCCCTTTTTCTATTCTTATCAGAATATTTTGACTGATGGGTTACTCCAATATCCTTCTCAACCATGACAACACATCAAGTGAATTCCTCATAGATTACAATGGATTTTACGGATAATTCCATTAATATACATTGTATAATTCAAATAAATAATTAATAAATTTTACTCTCAGGTTGGATAATAAATGCATAAGTGTAACATTAATTCCATGTAAAATTTTATTCGTTGGTAACAACGGGATTCATCATTTATTTTTATAAGTTCAAGAAACTCTTTCTCCATTTTTGTTTAAGGAATGTGATAAAAGTACTTATTGATAAACAAAATCATGAATTCGTCCATTTCCATGGAATCAATTTCACCCATTTTCCTCATATTCTGAAAATATTCCACCATTGATTAGCTTCACCTTCCAAATGATAGACAACAATGATTAATTTATCATTTTCGTAACATTGTAGAACTAAAAATATCTTTTTAGTGGTACTGATTCATTGATCTGACATTAACGGATTTGAAGCCCCATTTAATGAAGCTGGGTGCTGCCTCATGAAGTACTCAACCGAATTTTTCTCCACCATTTGTTTATTTGGATGTTATTGATGATTCATAGCTTGAGAAATATATATGATCATGGATAAATAATTTTTCATTCTAACTCCAATAACATTTGGTTTCATATGTGGAAATTCATTATATTTCTCCACACATTCAGCAAAAACACAGTTCCTTCGGGTTCCATCATTTAACTAAATGAACAAAGCATTTTGTGAAAAGCACTAATCATAAGTGGAAAACCACATAATCATGAAAAAAAATTCAATTTTGGAAACATTTTCCTTTCTCATAGGTTATTCATGGTCATTTATAAAACACTAGGACATAATCATTTTCATAGACATATCCTTAGGGTTCTTACTTAGGGTTTCTCATCCATGTTTCCCAAGATCAGCTATACATTTTCTCAAATAACAACTATATAGACCCATTAATTACATATATTGACATCAAATAAAATTTAAGTATATCCATTAATATATATAATAATTCCACGATAGGACTGTGTAGGTATAGTGTCTTTAAAAACTAGGAAACATAAAAAATTGGTTCATTAACATTTACAATGTCTCTCACTTATTTCATCACAACTGGAGTCCTTTTTGTAATATAGTACATAACACACTTCATCATGATATAGGAAAATTAATAACATTGAATGGTGGGGTCAAATTCTCAATAAGAGTAAACCAGAAAAAATATAAATAAAATCAAAATCATTATACATAAGTACATAACATTTGGAAGTCATATCCTGCATATGAAATATTGTGATATCAAATCATGGGATAAAAATTCACAATAATTAATGGAAATATTTCCAAAGTAAAAGAATAAGATAAGATGTTTTGCGGAATACACGTAAAAATAAAAATTCATTTCTATATTAGATAAGGATCACATCCAAGACCATCATAGCGGACAAATTCCATTATTGAACTAGGATTACATGCAGTTCCAACCCTATATTACTTAACCAGATTTAAATTCCTTTCCAGTCATATCCATATCCAAATATATAAATCTATAAAAAACTAATTAGAGGGATATATAGGTTCCACCCATATCATAATGAAACAATTCTTACTTGTCTCAAAAAAACATAGACCATTAATCATTGCAAAACCAAAGGGAAAAAATGGGTTTCTTATACATCATTACATTATAATACAAATAAAATAAATGAATTTTATAAAAACAATTCCATCATATACACCATAAAATAAATTTTATAATTGAGATAGAAACATAACCCTTTCCCAACATAGATGGAAAGTAATTTTAATAATATACTTGAAATTAATTCTTAAGGAAAATGTCTATTCTTCTTCAAAAAGGAATAATTTTCTCAAAATGATACATAATTATAGAATGAAATAATTTAATTGAAAAATACATGAAATATTGTAGATTATTATTCATTGAAATAACGTGCTATGAAATCATAATAATCCATTCATGCCATATAAGTTAAGAAAACATTTTACTCATACTTTTTCCAGAATATTCAAAATGTTCTTCGTAACAAAATGGGAAAAATAATCCATTCATACCATTAAATAAAATTTCTAACGGGTAAAATTGAATTAAATTTTTTTTAATGGATTAATAATAATATTACATATTTATAAATATTGATGTGGATGATAAATATATTCTCATCAAATACATACACATAAACAATCTCAAATAATAATGGGATTGGGAAATTATAACGTTCCTTATGTTGAATATCCTTCATATGTATTTGGAATTCCACTATAATGATTTATATATGTTTATAGAATTATTCTAGAATCATAATTACTTTAATTATATGATATATGATTATATTAAAATATTTTTTTAGTAATAGCTCATTGCCACACGTTATTAATATAATAACATATTTATGTTATTTTGAATGATTTTTCAAAGAAGTTCAAGTTACACATATTAGGTTATAGTTATAAATTTTAAAAATTGATATTATTATAATATATACAACATTTTTTCTAAAAATTAATGTATATAATATCATATTAATGATGAGGATGTAGAATTAATCACATCACATCGTGGAGATGATTGGTCACACATACACACGAGCGATGATATCATTACATTAATGGTTAAATGATATATAATTGATGGTATATTGATTATAGATAATACATATAATATTGTATTTTTAATTTAAATCCATTATACCCATCATAAAACTCATGAAAATATAGTACTGCTAAATAACAAATTACACCACGACATGGAGAGAGTTAGTTGTACATACAAACACACAGTGTTATTGTTATTCGTTGGATGGATAAAATAATGTATAATGTTGTCCCATAATTATAATTAAATAAAATAATGTGTTATATACTTTATTTATTAATTTTTATGAAAACAACATAAGAATAGGATGTTGAAGAGGGAAAGGATTTTGAAAGAGGTGATAAAACAATTAACTCTTTTTCAAGTATCTTCTTTTTATATGAACAAAAGGTCTTATTAGGATAGATTTATTCCCAAAGTGTGGAATATATGATGAAGTGAATGAATTCGGGAGAGGAACTAGGCTGGGTTGGGACAATCAAAATGGATTTATAGATTTCATTAAAAGAGGAGTAGAGGTGGCCTTTTATAAGAGATGGGAGGGGAAAATTTTAAAAATCAAAAACTATTAAAATAATATAAATTAATTATTAAAATAAAATTGTGCTAAAGTGGAGTATTTTTAATATAATATTATTATGGGTTCAAATACTCTAAACCAATAATATTTATACAGGTGTCTATTTTATTTTATTCTTTATAATTTTGATTTATCGTTATTTAATCTATTTAATTTAATTGATGTAATAACATTATATGAATTTAATGGTTATAAATATTTACATATATGTTTTTAGTTGACCATAAATAAATTTTTTATGAATGTATAGAACATATAATTAAAAATTTGTAATTTTTAAATATTCTAATGATATTTATATAATTTAATAAAATTTTATATTTATAAAATATCAATATTGTAATTTTTGACACAATTAATTTATTTGATTTCAAATAAAATCCACATAGAATATAACATAGAAACAATTAAATATTCTAATATCATTTCATAATAATATATAAAATTAATGGATAACCTTTACCAATTAGAATTATATTTATTTTTATATTGTTTAATTCATTTATTCATGTTTCCTATTAATAAAATAATTTCTGTTTTAGTATTGTGTCATCCATAATGGTAATTATTTAACTTATAAAAATTATAAATACATTTTTATGATGTAGTTAATTAGTTTATTGTTCCATATACTATATATAGTATATATTATCTCATTGATATCCATATATTCAAATTATTAAACTTATATAAAAAGTAAGTGAAACATTTTGTCACAATTGTTGATTTTAATAAAAGTAATTTCGTATTCATGGGAATCTTCCCATTAAGTGACTCTATTTCGAACCATAGATATAAGGGTATAATTCAGTCATCCATATGGATTTTGACAGGTTTTAAATTAAATTTATAATATTATTGTTCACTTTAATTAACATATTTACCTTCAACCGTGGTAATAAAAATAATTATCTATGTTAATATACATAATTCCTAAAAATAAAAGTATCCTATTAACATAAAATGGAAATAATTGTTCCAAATACGGAATATATTTTTTAAAATTAAAGACATTGAATTTTCTGTAATTAATTTAAAATTATTCCCATTTTCGGAAATAGTGAACATGTTTTAAAAGCTAAAATATTTAAAAATATTGAATTGAATTTATATCTAGATTCAATAAAATATTAATGCTAATGAAAAAAATAATATTTAATGATAAAAATATATTATATTTAAACATTAAAAACATTCTTTGTTCAAAATTAAGAATATAATATGTTTTAATGACAATTGTTGTTTTCCTCAAAATTTTGTTGTAAATTTATTTTACATCAAAACATGAATGTCATCCAAAAAAATATAAAAAATGCATAAAAAGATAATAAATTTCCCCGAATTAGAATAAAATTTTTATTATTTCATATAAAAATCATTAATGTGTCAAAATATTATTATAGAAGGGATTCTCCAATTAAATGCATTCGATTATACTTAAAAAATATGTTTTTATATAAAAATAGGGTTTTTAACAAACTAGGATTAAAATATTAGTTGGATGTATATAAAAAATATTTATTAATTATAAAAAATATATATCTCATTAATTTCATTACCAAAATTAATTCCCTCAACAATGAAAAAAAAATAATATATATATTTATAAATAATTTATTGTCAATAAATTCACAATGAATTTTCAAAAGTTACTTATATTTATCCCTTCTAACCTAAAATCTAGGATATAACAGTAATTTTATATTAAAGGAATAATTTAGTACATTTAAACTTGTGATTGTGTTCAATGAAATATACTGAAGAATAAAAATTATTTAAAGAAAATATTTAAAAATACATTTGTGTGTTACATTTTACCCCCCATAGTGTTAATATTTTCCTCGAAATTAATCACATGGAAACAAACAGAAAAGGATACATGTACCTCATCACATACTCAAGTTACCTTGTAGCATCTTAAAATTGATCATTGTTCTATAAAAATGTAACCAAGAGACTTTTATTTTTTCTTATTACTTTTTCCCTACGATCCATAATTTCTATCGGCTATTATTCAAAAGAATGATCTTTCTCTAATGGTATAGCATATGAGTTTAGTACATGTGAAATAACATGTATGCACTATCTCATGAGTGATACATGTAACACATCCTGAATGTGAGAGATATTTTTTGTAAGCACCATTCATTAATCTACTTTCCAAACATGATCCATAATTTCCAATAGACCGATATACCTAGGTCTTAACATTCCCTTATTTCCTAATATCATTACTCTCTTCGAGTAAGTTATTCATAGAAGCACCATATCTCCCACATCAAACTCTAGGAAATTTATTTGGTTGTCAACATATATTTTTTGTATACTTCGATCTTCTATTAGGTGTTGTTTAATAGATATTCTATTTTCTAAAATGTCATAAAAAATTTCAAGTGATAATAGCTTTCATTACCCAAATTCATCCCAAGAATATGGAGTTTTGCACTTCATTCATTAGAGGGATTCATGAGAATCAATATGATTACATAATTGAATCTATTATTACATGAAAATTCTTCCGAAAGGAAGGTGTTGATCCCAACCACATCTGAACTACATAATGTAAGATCTCAACATGTCTTATAGATTATGAATTGTCACCAATGGCTGACCATCTGTCTGATGATGACAATAATGGCTAAAACATAACATTGTATCCAGATCTTGCTAAATATATCACTGTAACTTCTAGGTAAACCTTGGATCTTGATCATATATAATGGAATATGTTAATCTATGCAATCCTACCACTTCATTTACATATATCATGGAAAGCTGATCAAGATAGAAATTCTCTATAATATCAATGAAGTGTGAGAACATCATGAGGAGATCAACTATTACCCAGATAACCTTACTATTTTTAGATGTTTGGGGAATTCTGATGACAATGTACATAGTGATATTTTCCCATTTCCATTCCGGTATTGGTAATGGTTGTATCATCCCCTTAGACTTCTGTCTCTCAACATTAACAGACAGACAAACCAATCATCAAGACACATATCAATTAATATCTCTTTTCATTACATACCACAAAAATAAACATTTGTGTCCATGTATATAATTTTTCTTCTAGGGTGAATAGAGAATGAAGAAATATGAGACTCATTATATAGATCCATATTTAATTCCAGTATGGGTGGAATAAAAATTAAATTTGTGAACATTGTTATTTCGACATAGACAATGTTGAATTTAGGAACATTTTTCACCTTATTTTGCATCTCGAGATATTTATTATAATTCTCCTTAATCATAACATCTACTGATGGATGCATGCTTAATTAAGAAAATAATATTTAACCCCTTCCTATAAAATTTCAAGATCTATCCATTACAAATCGATAAATATTGGATCTTTTATAATCCCCACCATGGATATGATAGCATGGTATTGTCGAATAAAATAATATTCCTCCTTTTCTCCTTCCCATGGTAGTAATATATTAAGAATTTGTATTCCTTAATCAACTCCAACCATTTTTTGGCTCATATTCTTCTATTTTTGTGTGAAAATATATATTAAACTATTATGGTAATTTTAAATATTACAAATTCTTCCATAATCATTATTAAACCATATCATTAAGGAAATGATTACAAAAACATACACCAAATCATGTATTGAGGAATTTTGATCATGTATTTTCAACTTCAATGAGTCTTATTCAATCATCATGTCATTTTTCATAAGAACACATCCCATCCCCTTATTGGATGCATCACCGTTGATCACAATCCTTTCACTACAACAAGGTATTATGAGAACAGGTGCAATACCAATCCTTCTTTTTAGGTATTTGAAATTTGAATCACATTCTTCAATCTATACAAAAATAATTTTTCCCAAATAATCATGGTGAGTGTATTCTATAATCCTGAAAAATCATTCAAAAAATTTCTATAATATCCATCCACACCAAAAAACATTCGAACATAGTTACAATTTTTTTCTCATAAAACCATAAACATATTATGTTTTTGATGGAGTTAAATATATCCCATATAAGATGATTATGTTACCCGAAAAAAAAAAATTATTAATCCAAAGTTTTCAATTGGTAAATTTTTCATAAATATTATCTTATCAGAGGGGTTTTAGTAAAATTTGATTTTAGTATTCATGTTCTTATTTTTTTCGAATAGACAAGAATATCATCTATAAAGACTACCAAAAACTGATCAGGAAAGGCTTTAATGACATAAATAATTAGATCCTCAATGATAGTGGGGGAATTAATAACACCAAAAGGAAACAATGTAAATTCATAGTCTCCATACCATGTAGATAATGTCATCTTTCATTTATCCTCATTTATGACCCTTAATTAATGATATCATGAATAAAGACCAGTATAGAAAATTTATTGGGTTTCACATAGTTGGTCAAATAAGACATCAATGTGGGGAAGAAGATATTTTTTCTTAACATTTATCTTTTTATGTCCCTAGTAATCAATTTAGAGTCTCATTGATGCATGATTCTTCTTAACAAACCAAATATCTTCTCCCGAATGTGACAAACATGGGAGTATTAATCCCCAATCATGATTCTCATTTAGTTTCTTGTTCAATACCTACTACTAAATTGTGTCCATTCTATAAAGTTTCTTTGAAATAGGAATTTCACACTGTGTGATTTCAATTTTAAACACATCAACATGATTTTATGAAAGACCAAGTAATTCGTCCAAAAATACATAATCAAACTCTTGTGCAATGGGTGTATTCATAATCGTGATATTCTCCCCAACCATTTGAGATTAATAACCATATTTTATAGTAATTAAAACCAATAAGATGTACGAAATTTATATTTGAAGGTTATATTCATCCTTTCATCAATAGATGATCATAAATTTATCAGTAATATGAATTTTTATTGGATATTGATTTGATATCCATCAAGAGAAAGTGAATCCATTCTTATAATAAAATAAAGATACATTATATTAAGGGTCACAAGAATTGTAGGAAGCACATTCACACAATTTTCAACTGGAGATGAATTATAAAATTTTAATGTAACTAATATTCCCTTAAATGTCTTCACAACTCACTCAACATCCCATTGTTGAGGTAATAAGGCAATACTCAAAGAAAAATATTCATATATAAAAATTTGGGTGGATCCCGAATCTAATAAAACATTATAAACTTTTTAGTGGATGATATGTATTCTTTTCAAAACATTATTATTGTACTCCACATCACTAATAGTGATTGCATATTAATTTCCATTGTTTTTGGTATTATGAGTTTTTTATTTAAATCGTCATCAATAACTCTACTATTATATCATTGATTAACAAAATTTCCCATTTTCAATCACTTATTAAATTGAATTGTATGAGATGAATTTTGTGTATCCTCTTCTTTATTCACATCATTAGACTTATTTTTACCATCACATCGGCATTCAATTGCTCGATAAAATTATTTTCGACACATATTAAATTTACTTTCCCCTTTAAGACACTTTCTTATGTGTTACATTCCACATTTTGAGCTTCATGGAAAAATGATCTTCCTTTTATTTTTTTATTCATATTTTCATTTTAATTCCCTTTTTCTAATCTTATAAGATCCATATGAATGATGGGATACTCTAATATCCTTATCAACCATTATAGCACATCGAATGATTTCCACAGAACTGTTAAATCCCACTATGGATAGTGTATTACGAAGAGTTGGTTTTAAGCTACTAAATAATAGATCAATTTTACTATCATGTTTGATAAAAATTACCGAAGCATACCTTGAAATTAATGTATAAAAATTTCATAGGTTCCAATGGATTCATCGTCCTTTTTCGTATGTTCATGTAAATCCTTCCCCAATTTGTTTAATTGAATATGAAGAATGTAATTATTGGAAAATATTTTCTTGTGCTTTTCCAATTACATGGAATCAATTTAATATCATTTCCATATAGTCTTGATAAGATTCTACCATTGATCAGCCTCACATTCAAAACTATAGACTACTAAGATGAATTTATCATGTAAAATAATTAGAATTGAAATTATCATTTTTGTGGTACCGATCCTTTGTTCGGCCTCAAATGGATCAGATGTCCGACTAAATGAATGTGGACACTACATAAGGAAGTAATTAACAAAATTTTACTCCTTAATTTTGTTTCTATGAAGTCCCACAAGAATAATATCATGAAAATGATACATGTGTCTGGATACTAGATTCTTTATTCAAGATATTATTACATATGGTCCCACATGGGGACAATCATTTCATTTTTCATAGCACTCAACATCAATGTAGTTTATTCAGGTTCCATCCATTGAAAAAAACAAATAATCATCGTGTTGGAAACACTAATCATAGTAGTAAAAAAAGATAATCCAGAATAAAATTTCAATTTATGGAACATTGGGTTTTAAGATAGGTTATTCATTGTAATTTATAAAACAGTTGTATTGTAACCTATACTTAGACATACCCTTAGGGTTATTAATAAGGATTTCTCATCATTTTTTCCAATGGTTAACTATACCACACATATAATACCAACTATAGAAACCCATACATTACATACATTTATATTACATAAAATTTAATTATATACATTACAATATATAATAAATCTATGACATGACCATTTAGGTTGAGTGTATTTAGACACTCTAGAACATTAACAACTAGTTCCTAAATAATCTATATTTTATCCCACTTATTTCATAATAACTATAATACTATTTTTCATATATTAATTTTAACACCCCAATATTTCATAGTATGTTATTTTCATTAATGTAATTAAATAGCTTGCGCTACACGTGTCACTCTGTTCGAGAGCACCACGATTTATCAAACTAAATGTTCAAAAAGTTTTTATGAATAGAATAAAATTAATTTTGAATTTTATATACTCCAAATAATTTTATATTCCATATTATGTGTTTCATTGACATTATATAATATCTAATTCATTATTTTTAGATAAAAGAAGTATTTTTTTAATGCTATTTTACTACCAATTAGTCTAGATATTTTTTTAAAACTAATATTTGACCCTTTAAAATAATCAATTTAATGAAATATAAGTGTTCATTATGAGTGGGACATATAAATTTAGTTTGGATAATTTTTTGGTTAATTTATGATAACATTCTTAATTTGATGAATAGTGATAAATAATAAGTTTTAATTGAAAACAATATTTTTAATAAAAAAAATTTATTGTGTTAAATTATATATTAGAGTAGTTTTTATGTATCATAAGATAATATTTTTATTATTTTATATAATTTAGTTCATTTGATGCAATTTTACATTTAAACTAGTCTTAAACAAGTGTCAATCTTATGATACAATTATTTAATAAAAACATGCTTTTTGTTTTGACAATGAGATTTAATTATAAATTAATTTCTGCCACATCTGTGTTTTTGATTTTGAAAAATGGATTCCATATTTAAACTAAGGAGTTCCAAATTTTTTAAAAAGGAAAATTATATTTTTAGACATTATGAATATTTATTTCAGTAAATATTTTATTTATAATTGTTAAAGGGTAAATATGATAAATTAGTGTAAAAAATAATATTACAAGAATATTAAATTACAATAACATTTGACCTATTTCTATTTTTTATACATGTCCGACCATGGTCATCCTTTGGTATATTTTCGGACCAAT
This sequence comes from Viscum album, assembly GCA_963277665.1. Lineage (NCBI taxonomy): Eukaryota > Viridiplantae > Streptophyta > Magnoliopsida > Santalales > Viscaceae > Viscum > Viscum album. Next base: position 2,077,426,059 of record OY728152.1, on the reverse strand, counting down.
GGATCCACTTTTGAGTGATAATGACACTTTATATTAATTAATTTAATTAAAGACAAAAATGCCAGAAACATATATCGTTTAATAAAAAGTCTTTATATGGGGTTATATAATTGTTATCTTCAACTATAAATTTTCATTTGAAAGATAAAATGATTTCATACATGATGATAATTTATTTATAATTTTTAGATATATAATAAATATATTTATTTATGTCTCAATAATGATGTAGTATTTTCTTAATTAAAAAAAGAATCAAATAAATGATATTGTAAATATTAAGGTAAATAAAATTTGAACGTTTTAATTCTATATACCACCTTTTTAGGTTAATGTGACATGTTAGTATTGATTTAATTAATTATTTTCTAAGTAATAAGGTATTTTTTGATTTTTAAAAAAACATCAACCAAAGAGTGTTAAAATTGACATAAATAAGTTTTTAAAACAAATACTATAATATTAATTGATATAATATTTAAAAAAAATATCAGGATCACCCTAAGATAAAAAATAATAATATATATGTCATTAATGAACCACTTTAGGTTCTATTTGATGTTATATTATTTTCATTAATTATATATTGTACGAATAAAAGAAGACACAATATAATTTAAACTATTTAACTGAGAGTTAAATCTAAAGGATAAGGTTAAAATGATTAAATAAAATTGTCTAAAACCTATTTTTTTAATTTATTTCGACCCATAAAAACATATGGCTCAAATTAAATTCATTTTTATCAATTATTACCTGAATATGATTGTATAATAAATTAATATTTTAAACTTTTCCTAAAGTGACCCTCACACCTCTTATGAAATGGAACTTCCCATTCTCTCAAAATCACTCCTAAGAACTATTTGTCTTGGCCATATCCTAAGAAAATATCCTCCCAACTTCCTTCACATCAACCAAAATTCCTTACTTTGATCATAAATCCATCCTATGTTTCCCTTTTGATATGCTCAAGAAAAACACCCGAAAAGAAGTAAATATTTCCCCACCTTCTTTCAAGTTCATTTCTTCTTCCAATTCCTCTTTCTTTGTTGTTTCCATACCAAGTTAATAAATAAGTTTAATTCTACATACTGATATGTAATTATAAATATGTTACAACCTCATTCATTATTCTATACATCCTATAAATTACAATGTCACCATACGTTCATACGTACAACTTACCGTCACCACGTCGTGGTGTTGTTTGTTATTCAAACAGTTAATTAATTGAATGGGTATAATAATTATTATAACATATGTAAATTATAAATATAACATGTTAAGGAATCTTTAAAAATGATATAACATCCAATTACATTTAATTCACCATCAATGTAATGATATTTTCGCTCGCACATACGTACAGATTACCGTCTCCACGACGTCATGAGATTCATTTCCACATTTACCATTCAACGCTGATTATAAAAATATATATTAATAATAAGTAATTAATATCTGACATAAAAATTTTACTATAGATATATATATATATACGTACTTACAAATATCTTATTCAGTTACTTATGTTCGATACGATATGAAAAAGGAAATAATGTTTATGCATACGTATGACATACCACCTCCATAAACAGTGTTTCCATTATATATATATATATATAATACAAATTTATATTATATATATATACATGTTATATAAATTATTATATTTTTTCTGGATGTATTTAAATCCTGATCTATGTGATGTGAACAAGAATAACATTTTAAAACACGTACGATAAAGAAATCAATAATTATCCGAAATGTTAATTTAACATTGAAATAATTATAAAATTGCTTCAATAAATTCATAACTGAATCATGTATGATATAATAAATATTAATATGTCTCTAGTATAATATAATAATATATTATGGTCATTATACAAGTGGCTCAACTTAACCTCTACCAAAGGAAAGTGCATGGTAATAGTTAATTCCACAATCAATTCCTTATCCGAGGTTGTTTTTATGTGGGTATCTACTGGGACCACTTCATCATCCACATACATGATTCTTAAAAATATTTTCAAAATGAAAATTTTAAGGTTTTATGGAAGGTACTCTTTTACTAGATCATCATTTTAAACGATTTAAATATGTATTCTTCTAAATCATTTCAATCAATGTCCTTGTTTTCTAAATGGTTTTTAAGGATTTATATATATGCACATGAATGTTTTTAATATTTAAATTTCATTCATTTATTTCAAAGCAGAATGGGACACTTTGATTCAAAAATTATCATTAAATGACTTCTTTTCTAAATTGTGTGACTTTTAAATGTTTTCATAAAATGGTATATTTATCTCAAAATGATTTACAAATCATTTTCAGTTATGTTGACATCATTCGATGGATTTTAAAATTATTTGAATTTGTTTTATAATGAAAAAAACCATCCATATTGTATTGAATGATTTGTGATATGTTTTAAAATGGATGTTATACTTTTATATCATTCATGGTTTATAGATAAAGTATTGACATAGTTTGGGATAGTTTTAATATGATTCTTTATGTTATGTATAATGATTTTTATATGAGGAATGCATTGGACTTAGTAAGTGACAGGTGGATCCCACTATAGCTCCTCAATGCATAGGATGGTCTCATGAAACAGACTAGTTTCTTGGCATACAGTATTCACAAAATCTAATTTCTAGTTTGGGAACTAGACTTTGACGATGTGGTTATGAAGTCTAGCGTTATGCATTCCTTGATAGTGACATTGCCTATTTGATATTGATTGTGATTATTTTTCTAGTATAATATCCACGTGAATGAGTAAATCAAATTATTTGATTAATATTGGGAATATTATTCTGGTTTTTATTTTTAAAAGGCTTATGTTTTATATTAAAACATTTCATTAAATTTTTATGCTTATTAATGAAAGTTTCTGCTATATTGTTGTCCTTACTGAGCACGTCAGCTCACCCCTTTCAATGATCTATTTTTCCCAGGATGCAAATAAGTATATTATGACTGACCTGCAGGGATAGTCTAATAGATATTATTGTTGTAAATAGAGACAATTTTTTCCATTTTTTAATTTAATGGAAAGTTCATGTACTTAATCTATTTTCCATGATTTCAAAAATGATCGGTCCGTCAGGACATGATTCATTGAAATAATTCTAATGTATTAAAATAATGCAGTAGCTCTAGGGAACTAGGTTCAAGGCATTACATTAATTAATAACATTCATCATATCCTGGGAAAAAGAATTATTTGAAATTGTGAGATAAAATGATCAGAAAGGGTAAAAATTGAAAATATCAATCAAATCACAATAATAAGAGATAAGTACATAACATTTTTGATGACTTATCCTATATATGAAGGATAATGATATCATGTGATGGGATAAAAGATTAAAAGAAATAATCGAGAAAATAAAAAATGTAAAAACACATGACAAGAAGTTTTTTTGAATAAAAAAAGCATTGAATATCATTCCCATATTTTCCAAGGCTTATATCCAATACCCTCAGAGCATACAAAGTCCATTACTAAACTAAGTTTACTAGTCATTCAAGCCCTATATTACTAAATAATATTTAATTTTAATTACTTCAATGTTAGTCATATGAGATATAAATCATTAATCAATTCATTTGAAGAAATATATAGTACCCAACGATCTCATAATTAAATCACTATTATATGATCCATAAAACATAAACCATTTATAATGGTAGAACCCAAGTAATAAAAAATGGGTCTATTAAAAATAATTCTATCATACTCCATTTAAAATAAATGGATTTCATAACAATAATTCAATTATAAAGATAATAAAATAAATGTAACAGTTGGGATACAAATATATAAAATTTTCATCATTGATGGAAAATAATTGTGATAAAATATTAGATATTAAATCTTGAGGAAAATATCATTTATTCTTCAGAAATGTTTTCATTTCTAAGAAATCCCTATAATATTAAATTAAAAAAATTTAATTGAAAATACACATGAATTATTTTAATGTAGTATTCATGGAAATAAATATTTTTTATTGCATATTTATCCATTCATGTCGTATAAGTTAAAAAAAATCTCCTCATATGTCTTTTAAAAAAGTAAAAAAGATCCACGTATAAAAAAACATTAGAAGAATCATTTCATAGTGTTTACTAAAAATTAACCAATGGTTAAGGATTACATTAATAAAAATTAGAATAATAAAAATAACATAACATATTTAGGAAACATGGATGTTGATGATTAATTTACCCCAGTAAATACATATATATAAACAATCTCGAATAATAATGAGACTGTGAAATAATCCATTACATTTAGTCTGATGCCCTTCCAATGTATACAAACCTCTGTTAAATTGATATAAATAATTTTATTGACTTATAATAGAAACATAATCATTTTTTGATATCATATATGTGTATATTATCATCTGTTTGTAGTAACATTTCATTTTCTCCCATTATTCATATATGAATTTCTTTATATTCTTATGCATGTTTTGTCAGATAAGTTCAAAGATCCAATTTATACGATATAGTTATATCTTTAGATACACGGAATTTTCAAGGAATTTTTTTCTTAAATTATATGTAATTTTATGAGTTTGCAGTTTCTGACGGTGCCTGATTTCGAGGCCTTCTGTGTCCAGAATCAATTTCTGATGTTTTATTCGGGTACGTTTAGTAAACGTACGTGTGGGTTTTTCAATCATTTAAAATAGTGCTCGGAATTGGAATATAAGGACACAGATGAACTCCCAACGCTGATATTTGCTTAAGGATACCTCTACCGCAGTTGCGTTTGGTCGAGAGTGGAAGTTAAAAGTTGGGGTTTCTAATTAAAAATTAAATATTAAATAAAAATGTGGGTGTAACACATATTTATTTAAAGGTGGTTAAAGTATTTGGGTAGTGGTTATTTTCTCCAATGGGAAGTTAGAGGTGGGTCCCACCCACACATCTCCTCCCATGGGATGATATTGTGTGTTTGGGCCCACACAAGGACCAAACCCTTTAACTCGCCTTGAACCCTTTTAACACCCCTTGTCATTAATGATCCAACCCATTATTCTTTTATATTGGGTGAACTCTCTACCTTCCTATTATCATTACATGTGCCAACCATTTAATTAATGAATTGAACTTAATAAATTAAATTATTTATAGCTTTTGAAATTTGAAAAGCTTTTCAATAATAAAATAATAGGAGAGCCTATTATTTTAGTTTGTGGGAGGAACATTGAGGGTATTTCAAAGGAAAACTTGGAGAAATATTATTTTCTCAATGAAGAACATCATTCTTCAATGATGAATGATCCACGTCTTGATGAACGTGATGCAACACCTTCTAACTTCTTCAACCAGGGAAAGAACAAGAGGCGACAGCCACGAGGAACACCATCTTCCTTCCTCTTCATCCGCGTCAAGGGAGAAGACTCCTCCCACGAAGAACATCGCCAACAACGACGCTTCCTCCTCGGATGCATTCCAACGTCAACGAATCGACACCGTCATCAAAAAAAATTGTAATCAAGGTAGGGATTTTTGTATAATTTTTATTGAATAAAATTATGCCCTCATTCTTGATGAATTCTATGGTTCATCTTTGGCCATTTTTTATGGCGTAACGCAGAGGGTGCCGGCCGAATGAACATGGACCGACGTCCCTCCGTTGATTATTTATTGTATTGGAAAGGGATTAAGAGTCGGGAGAGACGACTACGACCAAATTCAACGGCGACCGGAGGTAGCAGTGGCCACACATCGGCCGCATGAAGAGACTGGCGGCTGCTCGGGCAGCCCAGTCCGCAGGACGAAGGACCGGACAAACTATCCAGCCAACTAGACACCACGGAACCCGTAGGTTCCACACGGAGGGAACTGCCGGCCCACAACCACGGGCTGAATTGCTGGATGAACCAACCAGCCGCATGCTGTCCAGGCATGAGGATTGTTGTGCCGCTTTGTGCCATGCTGTGGAGAAGACCGTGGCCCGCAATCCGCAGGCTGCTCGGCGGGCGAACCGGCCGGCTACATGACGATTGGGATGAAGAATGCTATGGAGCCACCTGGTGCCAGATGGGAGGAATAGTGGCATGTTGTGCGGGCCACTCTCGCTGGACAGAACCGGCCTGCTTCGGCCGACCTGGTAGGGAAAGGCGACGCCGCTCGACACCGCCCAGCGAACCAGACCGACCGCTCCCCGGGCTGGGTCCACAGGTTCGCCGCTCCCCACTGGGCCGAGCTGAACCCCAGCCATGTCAGACCCACCAAAACTATCTAGGAAGACCCCCAACCAGTTCGGACATACAGAACCGGGTCGAGACGCCCCACCATCCCACTGGGCTTGACGGGTCGGGCCAAACATTTCCGAAATGTGAATATCTCCAAGACCTCACATCCGAATGAAGAGCCGTCTACGGCACTGTGGCCCTTGCAACGAATCGGTCCTTTTTCTATACTCTATGTGAGTTTTGGGATACTTTGGGAAATTGTTAGGTTTGGATCGAGCGTAAATCGAACTAGGCCTCTAGAACGGAAAATCCTATAACTCTCATTTCAGGTGTGCGATGGACGCGCCGTCTATCACATTGGGTTTATTTTTATGAGACAGAACATTGGGATACATCAACTCTGGACATTGTGATAGTTTATGATTCATCCCCACTTTGCATGAGGAGCAGACCCTCCCAAGAATGAAGCATTCTGTGTGCAGGAACCATAGAGCTGGCTGCGACTAAAACAACTAATGTACTGTAATCCTCCATGGGTTCGATGATGATGAATACTATACCAAAATCCTATGTGGGTTCGACATTTTTGACTTATGTTCCAGTATCCTGTGTGGGACTGACATAATAGCTGGTCTGTATCCTATATGGGTCTGATAGCTTAGACGAGAATAGGAAGCCTGTATCCTGTGTGGGTCCGACATAATAGACAAGAATAGCTTGCATGTATCTTGTATTGGTCTGACAGCTCAGACAAGATAGCTGGCATGGATCCTATGTGTGTCTGACAGCTTAGCTGGTGCAATATCATGTGTGGTTCTGACAACTTAGATGATCCAGTGGCTACATCTCATCATATTTCTCTCTCTACTATTGGGGTATAGCTATGTGAGCTGAGTAATATCATTCATCCATTATCATCCTCGTGATTGACTTTACTTCCTTTTTGTAATTGTTTTGGGCTTAGGCTTGAGAGTTGGAGTCAGACGGAGATTGGTTACTTATGTATATGTATGGAAATATACCTAAGAAGGTTTGGTTGATACTTTGTGATTCTATCTTTCTTATTTTTTTTATCCTTAGTGGATATTGTGAGACCTTATGGGTGTCAAGGTCCCAACTGAGTATCGTTATTCTCACCCCTGAATGGTCTATTCCCGCACTTCATTGTGTTGGATGCAGACGACGTACAACACTGACCGAGGCAGAGTGTATGAGGACTGAATGGTACCCAAAGGTGGACATCACAATGAGTCGGTACCCAGAGGAGACGGATGGATGTGAACACAGATTAGGCTATCTATACCTAACCTTCAGGTTGGATCTATGATGGACGATCCAGGAGCTTCTAGGAACCTTCCTAATATTTTTCATTTAAGTTATACCTATTTTTTATTTCATTGTACTTAACTATTGGGTTTTTATACTATCCGATTTACATTCCAGCACACTATTTTGTATTCAATTTACTTAGTGTTTAAATCCATTTGCTTACTCTATTGTGTTTTTTTACATTTATAATGTCAATGCATTCCCAAATTAGGGATTTAAGCCTTTGGTACTATTCACTAGCCCTTGGTCAGTAGAAGGCGGGCTTGGGAAAGTCACAACACATTCCCCAAGGACGGGTCATGACAAATTGGTATAAGAGGGATCAGTTATACTGCATAACATGGACTATGATTCTTTTAACAAAAATTTTGTTAAGTTTTTTTTGGGTTTGGTTATAATTTTAGGGAAACTAGGTTGGTTCGGCGGTCGACGTATCCATATACTGGGTCTCTGATTTCAGATTACCGACTCAGTGCACAAAAACACTGATTGAATGTGTGTTTCCTTTGGGAATGTTTTTTCTTGATTACTTTGTGTCACCTCACAAGGTATACTGTTTTAATCATGGTACAAATGTTTCTTTTTGGGATGGATTACAAAGGAAGCTAGCTAGGGTTTTGAGTTACGTACGAGATTGTAGCCCACTAAGCAACGAAGCCTCGGTGCAGGGCCCCATCACAGTAGAGGCACAAGTGGTACCACTACCCGCAGGGCCACTGATACCACCAACTCTAGTAGCAGAGAGTGCACACCACCTAAGTGCATTTAAAGAGATCCAGTGCTAGAGGAAACCAAGGTTCTAGGGTAAGATAGACCCACTGGCATGTGAGGATTGGATGGAGGCTATCGTGAGAGTTTTCAGATTGGTAGGGACACCATCTGACTTTATGGCGAACCTTTCCGCGAGTCTCCATCACGTAGAAGAAGGTAGACTGTGGGGCCTGATTCTCTAGGTGCATGACAAGGTAGCATTACTCTAGACATACTTTGAGAGCCTTTTCTACTAGGAGTTTGTTCCAGCCACACTTTGTGCGCTGCAGATTCAGAAGATACTATATCTGTAGTAGGGAAACATGACAGTAGCTGAGTACTCAACAAGGGTCACCTTACACTCACACCACTCCCCAGATATGGTGTGGGACCCATTTTTCAGGGCTCAGACATTCGATCAGGGACTCAGGAATGACATCAGGGCTTCGATGATTCCCCTCAACATTCTGATGCACGCATGGGTACTCGAGAAAGCCCTTCTGGTGGAGAACTTTCTCGCTGAGTAGTCACAAGTAGTGAGAGCCACCACAGGGTGACATGTAGTGGAGTTTTTTGCAGCCGCCAGTAGAGAGATGTTTCATAGGTCCAGGCTATCCAGTCCATTAGGCGGGTGATCTTAGGATACAAGATTGTTTGTGCGGGGCACACGATACAGATTCAACTATACGAGGAGCAGGCAGTGCAATGCATGCGGTGGGAAGGGCCACATGGATCATGACTGTCTGAATCACCAGGAATATGAGAAACAGAAAGTATAGGGACCTCCCAAGAAGATGTAGAGGTTCGACCATTGTTGTCCACTGGGAGCTGGTGGATGAGGCAAAGGAGATGGTTGATCAGCGGGTGGTGGACGACGTTTTGAGGCTCTACCACCACCACCACCAAGAGGTCCACCATGACTACAGGGAGCTAGCAGACCAAGGCAGGCTCAGCTCCATGAAGTCCATGTCTTTGTCCATAGCGCACCAGAGATTATTGGAGGTACTGTCTGTTTCTACTCCACCATTGCTGCAGTACTCAAAGACATAGGTGCAAGTCATTTTTTATTGTCGATGCCCTCCTTTAGAGCTCTGAGATTCCGACGAAGCTGTTGTCTCAATATTTATAGTTTTATACTCTTATGGGAGCAGACTCGATGATTACGCACAGGGATTATCACATACATAGTTTATTTTAAATTTATTTTTATTTTATTTTCCATTAATTCTTTGTTTTGGGGGTTTCCAATGGTTTTATAGAGAATATGTGAGTTTTCATGAATTGGGCCAAACCGTGAGCCCAATTCCAGATTTAAAAATAAATTTTGTTTCTCTTATAACAAAATCGTTTTTTAATATTTTTCACTCATTACAACTCCTAAATGTTCTACCATGATATATTAAGTTCGAAATTAAAATTTGAATCCTTTGGTAATCTATAACCAAGGTTTGTTTTGGTTTTTATTTAAGGGATTGGGCCTGCCCGGAAGCCCATATCCAGTTTTAAAAATTAATTTTATTTATTTAATAACATATTCACGTTTAAGTATTTTTCGGTGATTCCAAGCCTCATATGCGCCCCTTACGCCCAGCCGCTCCCCCAGCTTCTTTACCCCCACTTTGGAGCTCTTAGGAATCACCATTTAGGGATGAACATCTTAGAGTTTCTAATATCATACAGATTTGATGAGGTATTTTAATTCAATCATAACTCTCTCAATTCATACTCTATTCCATCCATTCCAATTCCTAAATGACCTAATAATTGTTGTACGAAAATCCACTGAGTTTTGGCGATTTTTAATTTCAGATACTGGTGTTTTGTGATGATTAATTCTAGATTTCTCAAGTAAGTTTTTCTATTTAATTTCCCCTTTCAAATTGATTAGGGTTTCATTCTATTTTTTAGGGTTTAATCCCTTTTCATTGAAGTGAAAAATTACCAGTGGTTAGTGGTTCGAACCTAAGGATTAACTTTGGGTTTTCTTGGTCCAATTTTCTATTTTTAGGTTTGATCTACACTTCTTGAGGTGTGGCGGTGGTGCGTTTGTGTTTTCGCACAAAGCATTCAATGGTTTCATTTTATTTGGTAGGTGATTCCAATGTTGATGCAATCATTGTGTATTAGAATGCAGTATTTATCACATTTTCATATATATATCATTTTGTTATGTCTACAAAAATTGGTTCTAATGATGTTTCTATTGCAATTGACTTTTAAATGCCAATTTGGTGTAAAACTAGGGGTTTTCCAAAGAAATGTTATATTTGTTTATTTGGGGATGCCCTATAAATACATAGTTGTTTTTATTGACTTGTAATAAGGCATAAAATACTTTTTATAATGTTTATCACATTTGGTTATTGCTACAAAAATGGGTTTTAATTAGGTTTGTAAATAAAGTGATGTTTTGGTTCCACTTTTGTGTGAAAATTAAGGCTTTACAAAGTTAACACTTCTTGCTTAACATGGGGATGCCATAAAATAGATTTTTTGTTTTAATTGAAATTTATTGGGCTGCCTTTACTATTTTGGTAACATACAAGTGTCTAAAATTGGGTTTCTAAAGGGGTTTTGTGTGCAAAACAACACCGGATTTTGAGAAATTGATTTATTCGAATTCAAAGATTTTGTTGTGTGTTTTAAGTGGTATAAAATGTGATAGCTACTTTATTTGGTGTATGTGACCATTAGTGGTGTTTTACATTAAAATGGATATGTGTTAAATCCTGAAATTGTTTGAGAACAAAGGGGGAATCTCGGGTACCTAGGTGGGGTGGATTTGTACTAGTACGACTAGTGGACCGGATGGGTTTTGTCCCTGTTTCACTTAGCATTTGGATAACGACAACTCTAACTAAACTATGTGGATGATGATTGGGGAACACTAGGTTATGGGTATGTTCTATACTAGTGGATCATGCACAATAAATGATTTTACTATGGTTACATTACACCGAGTTACGAGGTACATCGGGCCCGAGACTATCTAGTGCCTAGGGGAGATCCCAGTTTTGTTGCTCATTGGATTTGTGGTATTTTCCCTTGTATTTGGGTGTCTTTGGAATTATATTTCATTATATAACATTCCTATTTAAATTTGTTAACATTCGGAGTGTTTTATCATGAAAAATGTTTTCAATTTAAAGTTTCATTTCTTGGAATTTGTCACCGCTTTTCATTTCATATTACACCTGCATGCTTTTTCACCTTGTATTGCATGAACCTTGGAATCATAGGGTGGTATCCTATTGGGATTAGTCTCAAACACTACTTACACCCCTTGGGTGTAAGTAGACTTTTTTTGAACCAGGTAAAGAAAAGGCTAAGGGTGATGGCGGTTCAGTATATTAGTCCTCATCCCTAGGGCGGAGTAGTGGAGAAGACTTGGGGGTGAAGACCCCTTGTCATGTAGAGTCCATGGGGATGTTTTTTTCTGTTCCTTTGTGTCTTTGGACCTTTTGTATTTCATTTGAACTTATGTATTCAGTTCTGGATTGTTTTTTATAAACCTTGTGGGTATGAATATTTCAGATTCATTTTATCAAATCTTCTTGGTGTTTTATCTATAAAAAGTTGGGTAACTCTTCCCAAACCAATATAAATGATACCCGGGCACTCGTGCCAGCCTGTGGGGATAGGGAATGCCCTTCGGGCCTTTTCACAGGATGGTTTTGGTGTCGGTTTTGGTGGCGACCAGATTCGGTTTGTGAAAAAATGGTATCAGAGGAGGTTCAAGTTAACTCTTTGGGTCATGTTATTTGGGGAAGAGTCAGGATATTATGGAGTTAGGAATGTAGGGACTTGGTATTCTAGTTATGGTTAGTGTTCCTGATCACCAAACCTCATGAAAGGATTCACGTTTCCTAGGGAAGTCAGGATTTATCTATGTCCTTTGGTTTTCTCATTTTAATGATGGTTAGGGGAAATGAAAAGAGAGTTGGGTTAATGGTATCAGTGAGCTCATAGGGCCTGGAAAGCCATGTGGAGCCGGGGATCTTCCCATTAACACTCTTAGTGACTGTGAAGTGATTGGGGTATGGTCGCAAACCATATGTCCAAGTCACCCACTGAAACTAGTTTCCTCTCGTATTTTCTTGTGTTCTTTAGTTTTGAAATCTTGGAAATATAGTTTTAAGGTGACCTGGTTTTAAGAAGCGTAATGTTTTTTTTTTGAATGATTTTAAATAATGAGGGAATGGTTTTGTTAATGAAATGGTGGAACTGAATTATCATAATTATTTTGAAATGTAAAATGGTGTTCTTACACCTCTTTTGAATGCAGAAACTATATTGATTTTGTTTTTGTAAAGTGTTTCCAATAGAGTTTTCTAATCAATCAAAGGGTGTTTTAATGGGATGAGATGTTTTTCAATTGATGTGAATATCTTGAAATTGAGTTCTTGTATAAATTTTTGTGTCTTTTTGAAAATTTTAGTAATATTTTAATTGGGATTTTGATCTCCTGGTTATCATTTTAAAAAAAAAAAGGATGTCTTGGTTGACCATTTTGGTTTGGAAAGTGGAAATACAATTTTTTTTAACCTTTGGTATTTTCGTGATTAACCACATTCATGTCGTCATATGGGATGATGGATGGTTGATGGCATGACTTGATGAGTGCTAGGACGGATATGAGGAGGGTGCCCAGTGTGGCACAAAAACATTCATGTGTGAGGCCCATGGGGTACCATTGGTGGATATGCTTACTGCTAAAAAGTTTGTTTTCATAGAAATAGTTTTAAAGAAAAACATGATGTCTTGATGAATTGTTTGATATAGTCTGTATTATGGGTTTTTTCTAATGTTGATGTTGTGGGATGTTTTGTGTCCAAGAACACCTTCTGTTTGAACTGTGTTTTGGGTTTTTGTTTGGTCGGTGATCTGTGTTGTAGGGTCGGTTAGTGGTCTCTTTTGAAAAATGTTTTGGTATGCCTTTGCGGTGGTTCCCTTCATGTGTTTGGATCTGGATTGTGGTATATCATGACCAATGTACAATATTGGTTGGGTCCTTTGGTTCAATCGTTGGATAAGGTACGCCCCATTAAGGGTTAGTGCACAACTAAAGTGCATCCCGGATTGTTTTTCCTTTTGAAGACCATCCAGTTGATCAATATAAGGAATCATTTTCTTGAGAATTTTAGATCGAGTCTACACCCTTTCTTTTCTTATATTTTTAGATCCTCTTGTAAAGTGATATGGCTCATGGAAGGTTGAATGTGACCTTAGTTTCTTAAGTTTCCTGATACATCGTAGGTGGATGTGGTCTAGGGTTGTTAGTGTGGATGACTGTCTCGATGGTTTCCAAGAGGACCTTTGGGTTATTCGAAGTTTCTTTGATGCATGAATTCATGTTAAACCAACGATGTGGGAAATATGGTTGTGATAGGATTTTGTGGCCACTTTCTAGAATTGTATGTTGTTTGGGGATGTTGTATAAGGTCCCTCTCCATGCATTGTTTGTATCAGTTGCAATGGTCATGTTTGGTGATTCCTTATGATGTCATGGGCTCGATTGATCCTATAGGTGAAAGATGGTAAATCATATGAGAGTATCTGTTATGTTGGGAGAATTTATCCATTGAAAAAAAAACATAAAAATATTCCATTTTAGTGGAAGGAGAGAATAGGTTTTATTTACTTCTATTGTTTCTCACCCGAACAAACAAGGTGTGATGTGTGTGCATATTTTATGTCCTTGTTTCAGTGAAATATCAAGTTAGGGTAAAGTGAGTTTGGAATTTTTTATATCTTGGAAAACTTATCATGGATTGTGTTGAAGTTGTTGGTTGCATCGAAAGAAGAATTATTGTTCATGGGGTTTCCAAAAACTAACTGTGAGGCCGAAGATGCTTCAATCATTTGAGCTCCAGCCATAGGTCTCAGAGAGAAGCTGGCTCGAAGTTAGGGGAAATCAGAGGGTAATTTAAAACCTTTTACAATATCAGATCCTCAATATGAATGTTAGTAAGAGTTTAAACCTATGGTTTCAAAATCGTTCTTCTGTTGTCCATGTTCGGCAGAAATAGGTGGAGGGTCGTGTACCGATGTCATCGCCCAATGTTATTCCCACCCACTTTGGTTTCCACTGATCCTTTAGAGAAAGGATTGAAGTTTGTCTACACTGTTTGAAAACACGGTTTTCAGTTGGTTAATAGTGACCAAGTCCCAGAAAAAAATGTGGACAGAAGGATCCCCACTATTAGTGTATGGTTTCCCAAACCGTGCAAACTAACCATGTGGTCGCCCCAAATCTTTAAATTTTGGGGTCTTTCTTTACCGGCCAGTGCTGTTTGGTTAAGATGGTTGGTTCTGATGGTGGGGAGACCCACTGTGAGTCTTATATAATTTATTTTGTAAATTTCTGATGTAAGTATATCCTTTGTACCAGTGAGTCCATTTAGGCCTTCCCCTGTTAGTCACTTGATTATATCTCGAAAAAAATATTGGTTGTCTCTTATGGTGGGGAGTATATTTGTGTCCCCACATTCCAGTAACATAGATTTTTCCATGGTCTTGTCATGGTGTAGATAGTATCATTCAGAGCTATCTAGCTACCAACATCATTCTTGAGTAAACATTGGGACTGGAGAGCACCCAATGGTTTAGTTAAAGTAAGGTAAGTGTAACCTTGTTCAAAGTTATTGTTTGTTTGGGTGAATTGCTTGAGTATTGTTCAGATTGTGTTTGAGGAGTTTTTATTTGGGATAATACCTGAATATTCATGATGGTTTTAGAAAAGTGGTTTAAGTTTGGTTTCTGAGATTATTCCTTCCTTCATTGATCACTCGAGGTGTTTTGGCCTTTGGGGAAGAAACCTGGCAAGAGAGTACTTATTGGGTTCTCAGTTGGGTTTGGTTGTTGCTTTGGCCTTGCTGTGACATTTCGGGGAGGAATGTTTTCATTTTGGGGATAATTTTCACATAAATAGTTTATTTTAAATGTATTTTTATTTTAATTTCCATTAATTCTTTGTTTTGGGGGTTTCCAATGGTTTTATAGAGAATATGTGTGTTTTCATTAATTGGGCCAAACTGTGAGCCCAATTCCAGATTTAAAAAAAAATTATGTTTGTTTTATAACTTAATCATTTTTTAATATTTTTCACTCATTCCAACTCCTAATTGTTATCCAGTGATATATTAACACCACAATTAAAATTTTGTGCCTTTGGAAATCTATGACCATGGTTTGTTTTGGTTTTTATTTAAGAGATTGGGCCTGCCCGGAAGCCCATATCCAGTTATAAAAATTAATTTGATTTATTTAATAACATATTCAATTTTAAGTGGTTTTTGGTGATTCTAAGCCTCATATGCGCCCCATACACCCAGCCACTCCCCAGCCTCTTTACCCCCAACTTGGAGCTCTTAGGAATCGCGATTTAGGGATGAACATATTAATGTTTCTAAAATCGTCCAGATTTGATGAGGTATGTTAATTCAATCATAACTATCTCAATTCATACACTTTTCCCTCCATTATAATTCCAAAATGACCTAATAATTATTGTGCGAACATCCCCTGAGTTTTGGCCGTTTTCAATATCAGATACTGGTGTTTTGGGGAGATTAATTCTTGATTTCTCAAGTAAGTTCGTCCATTTCATTTCCCCTTTCAAATTGATTAGGGTTTCATTCTATTTTTTTAGGTTTTCAACCCTTTTAATTGAAGTGAAAAATGACAAGTGGGTAGGGGTTCGAACCTAAGGTTTATCCTTGGGTTTTCTTTGTCCAATTTTCTATATTTAGGTTTGATCTACCCTTCTTAAGGTGCGGCGGTGGTGCGTTTGTGTTTTCACACAAAGGATTCAATGGTTTCATTTGATTTGTTAGGTGATTCCAATGTTGATTCAATCATTTTGTATTATCATGAAGTATTTGTCATATTTTCATATTTATATCATTTTGTTATGTCTGCAAAAATTGGTTCTAATGATGTTTCTATTGCAATTGAATTTTAAATGCAAAATTGGTGTGAAATTGGGGGTTTTCCAAAGAAATGTTTTATTTGTTTTTTGGGGATGCCCTATAAATACATATTTGTATTTATTGACTTGTAGTAAGGCATAAAATACTGTTTATAATGTTTATCCCCCTTTTTTATTGCTGAAAAAGTTGATTTTAATTGTGTTTGTAAAGAAAGTGAAGTTTTGGTTCATCTTTTGTGTGAAAATGAAGGCTTTACAAAGTTAACACTTCTTGTTTAACATGGGGATTCCAGAAAATTTATTTGTTGTTTTAAATGAAATTTATTGGGTTGCCTTTACTTTTTTGGTAACTTACAAGTGTGAAAATAGTGTACAATTGGGTTTCATAAGGGGTTTTGTGTGCAAAACAACACGGGATTTTGAGAAATTGATTTATTCCAATTCAAAGAGTTTATTGTGTGTTTTAAGTGGTATAAAATGTTATTGCTACTGTATTTGGTGTATGTGACCAGATTTGGTGTTTTACATTATAATTTATATGTGTTAAATCCTGAAATTGTTTGAGCACAAAGGGGGAAGCCCGGGTACCTAGGTGGGGCCGATTTGTACTAGTATGGCTAGTGGACCGGATGAGTTTTTCCACTGTTTCACTTAGTATTTGGATAACGAAAACTCTAACTAAACTATGTGGATGATTATTGGGGACCACTAGGTTATGGGTACATTCCCTACTAGTGGATCGTGCACGAGAAAGGATTTTACTATGGTTACATTACACCAAGGTACGAGGTACATGGGGCCCGAGACTATCTAGTGCCTAGGGGTGTTCCCGGTTTTGTTACTCATTGGATTTTTTGTATTTTCCCTTGTATTTGGGTGTAATTGGAATTATATTAAATTATCTAACATTCCTATTTAAATTTGTTATCATTCTGAAAGTTTTATCTTGAAAAATGTTTTCAATTTAATGTTGCATTTCATGGAATTTGTCACCGCTTTTCATTTCATATTATAACTTCTTGCTTTTTCACCTTGTATTAGATGAACCTTGGAATCATAGGGTGGTATCCTATTGGGCTTAGTCTCACACCCTACTTACACCCCTCGGGTGTAAGAATACTTTTTTTGACCCAGGTAAAGAAAAGGCTAAGGGTGATGGCGGTTCAGGTTGTTAGTCCTCATCCTTGGGGCGGAGTAGTGGAGACGACATGGGGGTGATGACCCCTTGTCATGTGGAGTCCATGGGGATGTTTTGTTTCTGTTACATTGTGTCTTTTGTCCTTTTGTATTTCATTTGAACTTATGTATTTAGTTCTTGATTTTTTTATAAACCTTGTGGGTATGAATTTTCCAGATTCATTTTATCAAATGTTTTTGGTGTTTTATCTATACATATTCGTGTAAATCTTTGCCAAACCAAGATAAATGATACCCGGGCACTTGTGCCAACCCGTGGTGATAGGGAACACCATTCGGGCCTTGTTACAGGCTGGTTCTGGTGCCAGTCTTGGCGGCGACCAGATTCGGTTCGTGACAAAATGGTATCAAATGAGGTTCTAGTTAACTCTTTGGGTCATGTTATTTGGGAAAGAGTTAGGATATTATGGAGTTAGGATTGTAGGGACTTGTTATTCTAGTTATGGGTAGTGTGCCTGATCACCACACCTCATGACAGGATCCATGTTTCCTAGGGAATTCAGGATTTATCTAATTCCTTTGGTCTTATTGTTTTAATGATGGTTAGGGGAAATGAAAAGAGAGTTGGGTAAATATTCCCAGTGAGCTCGAAAGGGCCTGGAAATCCATGTGGAGTCAGGGATCATTCCTAGAACACTCTTTGTGACTGTGAAGTGATTAGGGTATGGTCTCCAGCCATATGTCCAAGTCACCCACTGAAACTAGTTTCCTCTCGTATTGTATTGTGTTCTTTAGTTTTGAAATCATAGAACTTTAGTTTTAAGGTGACTTGGTTTTAAGAAGCGTAAAGTTTTTTTTGAATGATTTTCAAATAATGATGGAATGGTTTTGTTAATGAAATGGTGGAACTGAATTTTCATAATTATTTTGAAATGTAAAATGGTGTTCTTACTCCTATTTTTAAAGCAGGAACTATATTGATTTTGGTTTTGTAAAGTGTTCCCAATAGAGTTTTCTAATCAATCATAGCGTGTTTTAATGGGATGATATGTTTTGGAATTGATGTGAATATCTTGAAATTGAGTTCTTGTATAAATGTTTGTGTCTTTCTGAAAATTTTAGTAATATTTGAAATGGGATTTTGATCTCCTGGTTAGAATTTTTGAAAAAAAAAGATATGTTGGTTGACCGTTTTGGTTTTGAAATGTGGAAATAATATTATTTTTAACCTTTGGTATTTCCTTGAGTAACCAATTGCATGTGGTTATATGGGATTATGGATGGTTGATGGAAAGACTTGATGAGTGTTGGGACGAATATGAGGAGGGTGCCCGGTGTGGCACAAAAACATGCATGTGTGAGGCCCATGGGGTACCATTGGTGGATATGCTTACTGCTAAACGGTTTGTTTTCAAAGAAATAGGTTTAAAGAAAAATATGATGTCTTGATGAATAGTTTGATATAGTTTGTATTATGTGTTTTTGATAATGTTGATGTTGCGGGTTGTTTTGAGTCCAAGAACCCCTCCTCTTTGAACTGTGTTTTGGGTTTGTGTTTGGTCGGTGAGCTGTGTTGTAGGGACGGTTAGTGGTCTCTTTTGAAAAATGTTTTGGGATGCCTATGCGGTGGTTCCCTTCATGTGTTTGGATATGGATTGTGGTATATCATGACCAATGGACCATCTTGTTTGGGTCCTTTGGTTGAATCGTTTGATAAGGTACGCCCCATTATGTGTTAGTGCACAACTGAAGTGCAACCCAGATTGTTTTTCCATTTGAAGACCCTCCAGTTGATCAATATAAGGAATCATTTAATTGATATTTTTAGAACAAGCCTACACCCTTTCATTTCTTTGATTTTTAGATCCTCTTGTAATGTTATAGTTCTCATGGAAGGTTGAAAGGGACCTTAGTTTCTTAAGATTTCTGATACATCGAAGGTGGATGTGGTCTAGGGTTGTTAGTGTGGATGAGTGTCTCGATGCTGTCCAAGATGACCTTTGGGTTCTTCGAATATTCTTTGATACCTGAATTCATGTAAAACCACCAGTGTGGGAAATATGGTCATGATAGGATATTATGGCCACTTTCAAGAATTGTTTGTTGTTTGGGGATATTGTATAAGGTCCCTCTCCATGCATTGTTTATATCAGTCTCAATGGTCATGTTTGGTGATGCCTTATGATGTCATGGGCTCGATTGACCATAAAGGCGATATTTGGTCAATCATATGAGAGTCTTTGTTATGTTGGGAGAATGTATCCCTTAAAAAAAGATTAATAGTATTCCATTTTTGTGGAAGGTGAGTATATGTTTTCTTTACTTCTATTGTTTCTCACCCGAACAAACAAGGTGTGATGTGTGTGCATATATTTAGTCCTTGTTTCAGTGAAATATCAAGTTAGGGTAAAGTGAGTTTGGAATGTTTTATGTCTTGGAAAACTTATCGGGGATTGCGTTGTAGTTGTTGGTTGCATCGAAAGAAGAATTATTGTTCATGGGGTTTCCAAAGCCAAACAGTGTGGTCGAATATGCTTCAATCATATGAGCTCCAGCCATAGGTCTCGGAGAGAAGCTGGCTTGTAGTCAGGGGAAATCATAGGTTCATTTATACCCTTGTACAAAGTCCAATCCTGAGTATGAATGTTAGGAAGAGTTTAAACTTATGGTGTCATAATATTTCTTCTGTTTTCCATGTTCGGCGGAAATAGGTGGAGGGTCGTGTACCCATGTCATCTCCCAATGTTATTCCCTCCCCCTTTGGTTTCCACTGAGTCTTTGGAGAACATTTTGAAGATTGTATACACTGTTTGAAAACACGGTTTTCACTTGGTTAATAGTGACCATGCCCCAGAAAACAATGTGGATAGAAGGATCCCCACTGTTAGTGTAGGGTTTCCTAAACCGTGCAAACTAACCATGTGGTCGCCCCAACTCTTTAAATTTTGGGGTCTTTCATTACCGGCCAGTGCTGGTTGGTTACGATGGTTGGTTCTTATGGTGGGGAGACCCACTATGAGTCTTTTATAATTTATTCTGTAAATTTCTGATGGATGTATATCCTTTGTACTAGTGAGTCCATTTAGGCCTCCCCCTGTTAGTCACTTGATTATGTCTCCAAAAAAAATATTAGTTGTCTCTTATGGTGGGGAGCGGATTTGTGTCCCCCTGTACCAGCAACATAGATTTTTCCATGGTCTTGTCATGGTGTAGATAGTCTCCTTCAGATCTATCTAGCAACCAACATCATTCTTGAGTAAACATTGGGACTGTAGAGCACCCAATGGTTTAGTTAAAGTAAGGTAAGTGTAACCTTGTTCAAAGTTGTTGTTCGTTTGGGTGAATTGCTTGAGTATTGTTCAGATTGTGTTTGAGGAGTTTTTATTTGGGATAAAGCCTAAATATTCACGATGGTTTTAGAAAATTGGTTTACATTTGGTTTGTGATATTATTCCTTTCTTCATTGATCACTGTAGGTGTTTTGGCCTTCGGGGAAGAAACCTGGCAAGAGAGTACTTCTTGGGTTCTCAGTTGGGTTTGGTTGTTGCTTTGGCCTTGCTATGACTTTCCGGGGTGGAAAGTTTTCATGGTGGGGAAAATTATCAGATACATAGTTTAGTTTAATTGTATATTTATTTTAATTTCCATTAATTCATTGTTTTTGGGGTTTCCAATGGTTTTACAGAGAATATGTGAGTTTTCGTGAATTGGGCCAAACCGTGAGCCCAATTCCAGATTTAAAAATAAATTGTGTTTATTTTATAACATATTCATTTTTTAATATTTTTTACTCATTCCAACTCCTAAATGTTATCCCCTGATATATTATAACCACAATTAAAATTTGGTGCCTTTAGAAATCAATAACCATGGTTTGTTTTTGTTTTTATTTAAGGGATTAGGCCTGCCCAGAAGCCCATATCCAGTTTTAAATATTAATTTTATTTATTTACTAACATATTCAATTTTATGTAGTTTTCGGTGATTCCAAGCATCATATGCACCCCTTACACCCAACCGCTCCCCCAGCCTCTTTACCCCCACTTTGGAGCTCTTAGGAATCACGATTTAGGGATGAACATCATAGAGTTTCTGAAATCAGGCAGATTTGATGAGGTATGTTAATTTATTCATAACTCTCTCTATTAATAATCTTTTCCCTACATTCCAATTCATAAATGACCTAATAATTCTTGTGCGAAAATCCCCTGTGTTTTGGCCATTTTCAATTTCAGATACTAGTGTTTTGGGGAGATTAATTCTAGATTTCTCAATTAAGTTAGTCCATTTCATTTCACCTTTCAAAATGATTAGAGTTTCATTCTAGTTTTTTATGGTTTCAGCCCATTTAATTGAATTGAAAAATGACCACCGGGTAGGGGTTCGAACCTAAGGTTTAACCTTGTCTTTTCTTGGTCCAAGTTTATATTTTTAGGTTTGATCTACCCTTCTTGAGGTGCGGCGGTGGTGCGTTTGTGTTTTCGCACAAAGGATTCAATGGTTTCATTTGATTTGGTAGGTTATTCCAATGTTGATACAATCGTTGTGTATTATCATGCAGTATTTATCATATTTTCATATTTATATAATTTTATATGTCTGCAAAAATTGGTTCTAATGATGTTTCTATTGAAATTAAATTTTAAATGATAATTTGGTGTGAAATTGGGGGTTTTCCAAAGAAATGTTTTATTTGTTTATTTTGGGATTCCCTATAAATACATAGTTGTTTTTATTGACTTTTAATAAGGCATAAAATACTGTTTATAATGTTTATACCTTTTGGTTATTGCTGCAAAAATGTGTTTTAATTGTGTTTGTAAAGAAAGTGATGTTTTGGTTCCACTTTTGTGTGAAAATGAAGGCTTTACAAAGTCAACAATTCTTGTTTAGCACGGGGATGCCAGAAAATTGATTTTTTGTTTTAATTGAAATTTATTGGGCTGACTTTACTATTTTGGTAACTTACAAGTGTGAAAATAGTGTACAATTGGGTTTCTTATGGGGTCTTGTGTGCAAAAAAAATGGGATTTTGAGAAATTTATTTATTCCAATTCAAAGAGTTTGTTGTGTGTTTTAAGTGGTATAAAATGTGATAGCTACTGTATTTGGTGAATGTGACTATTAGTGGTGTTTTAAATTAAAATAGATATGTGGTAATCCTGAAATTGTTTGAGCACAAAGGGGGATGCCCGGGTACCTAGGTGGGGCGGATTTGTACTAGTACGACTAGTGGACCAGATGTGTTTTGTCCCTGTTCCACTTAGCATTTGGATAACGACAACACTAACTAAACTATGTGGATGATGATTGGGGACCACTATGTTATGGGTATGTTCTCTACTAGTGGCTCGTGTACGAGAAAGGATTTTACTATGGTTACATTACACCGAGGTACGAGGTACATGGGGCCCGAGACTATCTAGTGCCTAGGTGTGTTCCCGGTTTTGTTGCTCATTGTATTTGTAGTATTTTTCCTTGTATTTGGGTGTCCATGGAATTATTTTGAAGTATCTAACATTCGTATTTAAATGTGTTAACATTCTGAATGTTTTATCTTGAAAAATGTTTTCAATTTAAAGTTGCATTTCTTAGAATTTGTCACCGCTTTACATTTCATATTAAAACTGCTTGCTTTTTCACCTTGTATTCCATGCACATCGGAATCATAGGGTTGTATCCTATTGTTATTAGTCTCACACCCTACTTAGACCCCTTGGGTGTAGGTATACTTTTTTTTGACCCAGGTAAAGAAAAGGCTAAGGGTGATGACAGTTCAGGGTGTGAGTCCTCATCCTTGGGGCGGAGTAGTGGAGATGACTGGGGGGTGATGAGCTCGAGTCATGTGGAGTCCATAGGGATGTTTTGTTTCTGTTCCATTGTGTCTTTGGACCTTTTGTATTTCATTTGAACTTATGTATTCAGTTCTGGATTTTTTTTATAATCCTTGTGGGTATGAATTTTTCAGATTCATTTTATCAATTCTTTTTGGTGTTTTATCTATACATATTTGGGTAAATTATTCCCAAACCAAGATAAATGATACCTGGGAACTTGTTCTAGCCCGTGGGGATTTGGAACGCCCTTCAGGCCTTGTCATAGGCTGGTTCTGGTGCCGGTTTTGGTGCCGACCAGATTCGGTTCGTGACAGGTGCTGGCAGTGTGAGCTTACTCTAAAAGGAAAGAGCTTCAGCTGAGATCTTCTTGTAGCAGCGTCGAGGCCTTACGACGTCATCTTGGGAATGGACTGGTTAACCACAGTTCATGATCAGATTTACTGTATTAGGAACAAAGTGCGGTGTATCCACACCGATTGGACTAGGTTCACCTTCACCAGTGATAAGGAATCCATAGCAGTGTAGGATGGACTTACACAGAGGAGGGGCTAGCTGATCACACATCTGTCCGATAGTCTTATCCTCAGAGTGGTTGATGTGTGGATTTCGAGTTTTCATGATGTGGTGGATTAGTACATGGATCATTTCCCTGAAAACATTATAGGGCTACCTCCTCGCATAGAGGTAGACTTCTATGTTGATGTGTACCCAATGATAACACTGATATCTACTCCAGCATATCGGATGGTTCCCGCCGAGCTTCGTGGGTTGAGGGTAAAACTGGAGGAATTGCATGGGAAGGGATTTATCGGACCCAGTGTATCAACCTAGGCATCTCTGATATTGTTCTTTAAGAAGGAGGATGTGATCCTGTGACTGTGTGTCGACTAACATCACCTGAATCAGGTGACCGTGAAGAACAAGTACCCACTCTCGAGGATTGACGAACTCTTTGATCATCTCAAGGGAGCACGATGGTTCTCGAAGATAGACCATAGTTCAGGCTTTCACCAACTCAGAGTTCGAGATGATGATGTGAAGAAGAAGGCCTTATGGTGTCAGTATGGCCACTAAGAGTTCTTGGTTATGCCCTTCGGCGAAACCAATGTCACAGCAGTGTTCATGGTTCTTGTGAACAGGATCTTCCAGCCTTACCTCGATCGATTTCTCATAGTCTTTATCGGCGACATTCTGATTTACTCGACTATTGAGGAGGAGCAAAACTACCATTTGCAGGTAGTACTCGACACACACCAAGATCACCAACTTGATAGTAAGCTCTCAATGATATAGTTCTGGATTCTAGGGGTTCACTTCTTGGGACACGTCATCTCTGAGGATAGAGTTGTGGTTGATCTGGTGAAGATCGAAGCCGTACTTGTTTAGGAGCCACCCAAGAGTGTGGTGGAGGTGCAGAGTTTTCTGGGATTGTCTGGGTACTATTAGAGATTTGTGCCTGACTTCTCCAGAGTTGCAACACCACATTCAGCATTGACAAAGAAAGCGAAACCAATCATGTGTTCAGAGAGATGCCAGTAGGGATTTCGAAAGATGAGGCATAGGTTGAACAATGCTCCCATCTTGTGGATAATGGAGTAGATCTTAGGGTACGTATTTAACTGTGACACATCAGGGACTAGACCCAGGTGTGTCATAATGCACGAGTGGGTATTGATCGCGTATGGTTCACGATAGTTGAGACAACATGAATATAACTACACTAACCATTACCTAGAGTTAGCATCAGTGGTCTTTGCCTTGGATATGTGGTGACACTCTCTAATAGGTGGGCATTTTACGGTCTACTCTAACCACCAGAGTCATAGGTATATCTTCTCATATAAGGACCTGAACCTAAGACATAGATTATGGCTCAAGATCTTCTTAGAACATGACTTTGAGTTAGTATATACTCCTGGGAAGGGGAATGTTGTAGTAGAAGCTCTTAGTAGGAGATCATGCATTCAACTTCTAGGAGAGGAGACAGAGCAGCTAGCCGTGTTACAGATATCCTTCGTGGATAGAGATGGAGCAGCCTTTCTACAATCTCTCACAGTCACACCTCCACTACATCAGCGAGTCATAGAGGCACAAAATGGGGATATTGACTATGAGATGCGATATGTTCAGATATCCTCAAGACAGACACATGATGGATTTTACGAAGATGGGGATCACATCATCCTCTTCAGAGGACGTACCATGGTACCAGTTTCACTATAGGAGGAGTTTTTGATTGAGTTTCACACATACCCTCTAGCGGTACATCCTAGAGTGGCGAAGATGTATCAGGACATCATATGACAACACTAGTATCCGGGTGTGAAGAAGGTGATATCAGATTTTGTTTCACAGTGCCTCACTTATCAGCAGGTGATGGAGGCGCACTAGGTACCAGCAGGCTTGGTAGAGCCCTTAAAGGTCCTAGAGAGGAAGTGGGATGGTATATCCATGGATTTAGTGATGGGGTTTCCATGAACATCCAGAGGACATGACTCAATCTAGGTGACTGTCAACCGACTCACCATGTCGGCCCACTTCCTACCAATCAGAGAGAAGGGCTCAATAGAGAGATTTGGACACCTCTACATTCAGGTGATCATACGACTTCATGGTTTACCATCGACTATCATCTCCGATCGAGATGCTCATTTGACTTCCCGGCTATGGAAAGGGATACATGAGGCTTTTGTGATGCAGCTTTTCTTAAGCACCGCCTCCCATCCTCAGACGAATGGTCAGACTGAGAAAACCATTTAGACTCTAGAGGAAATGCTCCGTGCATATTACCTTGACTTTGGTTGCAGCTAAGACAATCAATTACCCTTGGTGGAGTTTTCATTCAATAACAGCTAACACTGCACCATCAGGATGGATCCTTATGAGGCACTGTACTGCTGACCTTGTAGATCACCTCTGTGATGGACTGACCCAAAGGAGTCAGCACTTGTAGGACCAGAGATGGTGCAGGATACGATAGAGAAGGTTCAAATCATGCAGGAGTGGGTGAAGACTGCACAGAGCAGACATAAGTCCTATGGTGATAAAAGACGGAGACCACTGGAGTTCGAGGATGGTTACCGTGTCTTTCTATGGGTCTCACCTCATTGAGGTCTATGATGATTTGGCGGAGGTGGAAAGTTATCTCATCTATTTATCAGTCCATTCCAGGTCCTTAGAAGAGTAGGTGAGTTGTCTTACCATCTGGCCCTTCCACCTCAATTGCACCGAGTGGACGACGTCTACCATGTATCTCACCTGAGGAGATACGTGCACGACCCGTCCCACATCATCAACCACGGGGAGACATAAATCTATGATGGGGGGAATTTCATAGAGGTTCTAGTTGATTTTGGGGATCTAAAGGAGCATGTCCTGCATGGATGATCAATTACTCTGGTGCTCGTTCGCTGGCAGCCCAGGAACCTCCAGGAGAGCACATGGGAGCAGGAGGCTCATATGCATGCTCAGTACCCCGATTTGTTTCCCTAGTGTGTGTTTTAGCTTTACGGGGGCGTAAAGCCCTTAGTTAGGGGTAATGTGAAGACCCAAAAATTTCATGTAATTTTTTTCTTTAATTTTTTGGAATTTTACAAGTCTGCGGTTTTTAATGGCGCCTGATTCCGAGGCCCGGTGTGTCCGGAATCAATTTCTTATAACACACCGAGATTTTATGAAAAATATTCTTTTTAATTTAATTAATGTCTAGTGTTGTACGCTAAACCAAAAGGAGAATTCACAACCCACATCCTTGACATGCCTTGCATTACTTGCAATCACGACCTTCCTCGATAGCATGTGTGGTACGCAATATCGAGTTTTACTAAACAATGATATGCTATTAAAATATTTTTAAAACTAGCCGTTATGAATAGTAATAACATCTTTGTGAAATTTTGTAAATTTTATTTTTCCAAATGGACTTCATTTTTGGATTTGGAATATCGAAATTAGCTTAGGGTGAAATTTTGGTACTTTTCATATAACTTTCATTTTCTGATGAATAGTGAAAATTACTAAATTTTAATTAAAAACAACTTTTTTAATCGAAATAATTAATAGTGATAAATTATTAATTTGAGTGAATTTAAAGTATATTAAGAATATATTTTTACAATTTAATACAATGTTGGTCATTTGATGTAATTTCACATTTAAACCAGACATAAACAAGTGTTAATCGTTTGATAGTTATTATCTCTTAAAAACACGCTATTTGTCTTAACAACAAGAATTAATTTTTAAATTACTTAAAGTAATAGATATGTTTTTAATTTGGTAAAATAAACATCATTTTTGAATTCATAATATCAAATATATCTTAGGCCAAATTTTTGGTATTTTTCTGAAAACTTTCTATTTTTGATGAATAGTGAAACCACTAAGTGGTAGTAAAAAAAACTGAATTTTCCATAAAACTAAATTTTACCACTTCTGTGATTGGAATTTCGAAAATCTGAGAGACACGGTTGATATCAGTATTTAAAATTTGGTTCAATAAGATGAAAATAATTTTTTGATGAATAGTAACTTTTTACTTTTTTCCCCACAGTTAAAAGTATATAGGGTAGTTAAGGGTAAAAATGATATTATTATTACCTAACACATGTCCTAATTATATTGGATAAGTATAATTCGACCAAAAACAACCTAAGGAATAAAATATGACCATTTAGACCCACATGGATTATATTAGGACATTTATTATTAATTTATTTAAAGAAGGGTTAAAATAGTTAAAATCAATGTTTATTAAGTAAATCATTTTTAATATTTGTATATACATAAGATAAATTCTACTATAAATATGCATTAGAAAGCTAAAATCATTTTCTACATAATGGTATTTTATTTTTTATTTTTAGACATTAACTAACTTAATTTATTTATGACACAATGATGATGCAGTAATAATTTGTTTAATGAAATATTCACATAATTGATGTTATAAATTCACAAATAAATGTAATTTGAGACTTTTTAATAATTACACATATTTTCTAGGTTAATATGACATGTTAGTATTGATTTAATTAAATTTATTCGAACTAATCATTCTGTTATGATTTTTAAAAAAATCAATTACTAAATAGTGTCAAAATTGAGATAAAATGTTTTTTAAACAAATATTATAATATTAATTGTTAGTTTATTCCTAAATATCTATGTTTCGGCCTAATGTCTTATATAAGGTAATATATATTAATAATAAACAACTTGGGGTTCGTTTGGCTTGTTATAGTATGTTTATTAACATTATAGTGTAAGAACACAAGAAGACACGATAAAAGTAAAATTATTTAACCTAATGTTAAATCTAAATAATAAGGATAAAATAGTTAACTAAACATGTCCAAATTCTATTGAATGAGATGATTTCGACCTAACCCCACCTTAGATTTGAAATAAATCAATTTTGAGCTATTAAAAACCGAATTTGTCTTTATAATAAAATAATATTTTTTGTTATTCCAATGGTGCCCCTCTCCTCCCTTATAAAAGGGAATCTCCTCCCTCTCTTCCTCACACCACATTGATACTTAAACCTCGGCCAAACCCTCCCAAATTCTCTTCTCCACTCCCCTATCAACATCCTAGAGTTCATGGTATTCTTCAAATACCAATTTTATTGCCCTAAAAGGAGGTCTCAAAGAGGCGCTTCAAAGAAGGGGTAATGTCCGTTACCGATTCTTTCAACTTTTTTTCTTCTTCCACTTCTTCTTATTAGGTTGTTTCATTATGAAGTAATAAAATAAGTATCACTCATATACTGATATGTTATTTTAAGTATGAAACAACCCTATTTCACCATCTATCCATCCTACAGAAAAAGAAATCACCGCGCGTGCGTACGTACAGAATACCATCTCCACGCCGTGGTGTAATCTATTTTCCACCACCACCATACTTGGATAGGTATAATGGTGTACATAATAACTATATATGACTATTTTAAAGTGATATTGATTCTGAAATTGTATACATACACTCCAATACAACTCCACAATCACGAGAACGATATTATCGCTCGTGCATACGTACGGACTACCGTCTCCACGACGCGATGAGATGCATTCTACACGTTAACCATTCATGAATGATTATAAAGTATATATAATAAGTAATAATTAAATATATGACATAATAATGATACTTTATTTATGTGTATATATATGTATTTCATCTACTTAATTCCATTCAAATCAAAAAGGAAACAGAAACAACGTTCATACGTACGTACGACCTACCGTCTCCATGAACGGTGTATTTCATTCCATTTACTGATCTATTATATATATGTATATTCTGAATATATATTATATATAAATCATGTTTTATATTTTGTAAATAAGTAATCATGATATAAGTAATCATATGAATAATTACAAGTCAAAACACGGACGACAAATGAAACGATTTTACCCAAACTCTCTTTAACATGCAATTTACAAAAGAACGGGTAAAATAAAGTTATAAGTGAACCATATATGATATCATAACAGTGATTATGAATATTGAATAGGTCAATAACATAATTTAAATCATTATACAGGAGGTTCGGACACTTACAAGGCAAATCAGACCGAAGGTAAGGGAAAAAATCACAATCTCATTTTTATCCGAGATTGTTTATACTTTGAAATTTACTGTGGTGTATTTTATCATCCACATCCATGTTTCATGAATATGTAATATTATTTCCATCCAAAATTTTTTAAATCCAATTTTACCCATCGGTGAGTTTTTATTAAAAGATATGAAAGGAATCTTTTGTCGTTTTTCGTACGAGGTACTTTTTTACTTTTCCGACAAAATTACGAGTAGAATGTTTTTTTAACTTATATGGCATGAATGTATTTTTAAAACATTATTTCCAAGAAGATTACTTTACAAGTTTTCAAGTTAATTTTTAATCAAATTCTTTATGTATATAATTTTATGACATGTTAAGAAAGGAAAAGTGTTTTTGAAGTAGAAAGGATATTTTCCTCAAGAATGGAGTTCAAGTGTTTTATCAAAATTATTATCCATATAAGATAATAAAGGGTTCTGTTTTTATCCCTACTATTACAATGATTTTATTATGTTGTGATGGAATTGTTTTTATGAATTCCTTTATCTTATATGAATTGTTTTATGATGTCACGATATTTATGAAACCCATTTTTATTACATGGGTTATGCTATGATGTATGGTTTATGATATTGTGGCACACATAAGAATGGTATCATTATGAGATGGGTGGGACCTATATCTCCCTCTAATGCATTGGGTAAATATTTTATTTCTCATGAGATAGACATGGCTGGAACGGAAGGTTAAACCAGTTCAGTGAAACAGGACTGAAATGAGGAGTGAACTCGGTTCAGAAATGGACTTTTTACACTAAGATGGTCTTGGAAATGAGTCTTGACTAATAAGAAATGATTGTCTATGATTATGTGTGTATGCCAAAAAGATTCATGTTTTAACGTATGATTATTGAGATTAAATATCACTACTATGATTTATCCCATGTTATGAAATTATGATTTCTTTTGCAGGTTAATATTTCCAAAAGACATGTTCTTATGTATATTATGTTATTGATATTTCTTTTGTTTACCCTTACTGAGCATTTGAGCTCACCCTTTTATGTTTTCTTTTCCCCAGGATATAAAGAAAGGTTTTAGGTAAGAAAAAAAGGGAAGATCTGTATGGGAGATGTTGAAGAACTTTCCCCATTATTAAGAGATTATATTCTGAGTTTCCAAAGACACTAAACTATTACGGTCCTTGTGTGTGTGTTTTTGTTATATATTATGTATTCCGCCAAAGTAATGTAATGTCCATGTACGTCAAGCTTCGGGTCTCTATAGTTGGT
Organism: Viscum album; assembly: GCA_963277665.1. Classification (NCBI taxonomy): domain Eukaryota; kingdom Viridiplantae; phylum Streptophyta; class Magnoliopsida; order Santalales; family Viscaceae; genus Viscum; species Viscum album. Next base: position 2,077,394,978 of record OY728152.1, on the reverse strand, counting down.
ATCAGAGGAAAAGTTTAGTCATCCTTTGGAAACTAGGATGCGAGAACTTTAGTGAGATCCCTATAGATATTTATAAGGTATGTATAGGGATGTCTCTAAGGTTAAATATAAGTATAGGTTATAGTACTAGAATTAAGGTAGCCTGAGATGTTAGATATTGAAGGTACTCCCCCTTTATTATTTTGTTTTCCTCAGCATAATTTTTTCCTCCCAAACTATTCTTTTTGGGGTTTGGATGATGGCTTGAACCCGAAGGAACCGTGTTGATCAATGTAATGGACAATGCAATGATTGTACTCCTGAAAAAAAAAATGTTATTGGAGAACGAGTGCAACATCTTATTGCTATACTTACACAAGCTATGAATCATTCTAGACTTCCAAATGAGCAGAGAAGGGAACAATATTCTATTGAGTCCTTCATGAGGCAACATCCACATTCATTCAGTGGGTCTTCTGATCCACGTATTTATTAACAATGGATCAGTACTACTGAAAAGATATTTTCAGTTCTTCAATGTTCTGAACATGATAAATTTATCTTAGGAGTGCATATTTTGGAAGGTGATGCTGATCAATGGTGGGATCTTATCAAGAACACGAGGCCAAGAGGTGAAATTGAATCTATGGAATGGGATAAGTTCAAGAACATATATTTCAATTAGTACTTCCCTTGTATTCTTCGAAAAAAGATGGACAAGGAGTTTCTTGAACTAAAGAAATAGGATGATGAATCTGTTGGTATATACGAAGTGAATTTTACAAGTCTTGCAAGGTATGAATCTAGATTTATCATCCAACCTGAAAGTAAAGTTGATCAATTCATCAGTGGCTTAAAACCAAATCTTCGAACGACATTATCTATAAGAGACATCAGTAGATATGAATAAATTGTGTGTTGTGTTATCAAGGTAGAAATGGAATTTGGTAATACATATCCATCTCAAAGTTTTGACAAGAAAAGAATGATGGAGTTCAAGGAGAAATCATAGAATAATGGTGAAAAGAAGATGAATGTTTCCTTATGCTCAAAGTGTGGAAAAAAGCATGGTAGAGATTGTCTTAAAGGGACTACAAAATGTTTTAAGTGTGGAAAAGAAGATCATCGAGCAGCTGAGTGTCGAAGTAATGGAAAAAGTGTTTCTAATGATGTGAATAACGAAAATACTGTAGAGAACGCACCACCAACACTTCAATGCTTCAAGTGCAAGGAAATGGGGAATTATGCTAATAAATACCCTAATCCAAGGGTTAGTGATGATCGAGATGAGCAACCAGTTAAGGAAAAGGACAAAGGGAAGTCACATGCTATCACTATTGGAGATGTTGAATATGACAACGATGTGGTGGAATGATTAAGTGTTTATGTAATGGGATTCCAAAATAATGATGTATATAGTATCGTGGAATATTGGAATATTTATGTATTGTTCTATTGTGGTTTTCAATAATTTTATGGTACAGGTAACCATAAAATTTGATTAAGATATTTTTTAAAAAAAGATGATATGCGCATAATGAAAGGAAAACGAGAAAATGAAATGTTTGACCATATTCATGAACTCATGACTGATATAAGGAAAAGGTTATATCCTGGTTTGAGTATATATAATTTTTTGGATTTTGGTTTGTGGAAAGTGTTAACTTTTAACTACATTCATGTTTTCACTAAGGTTCAATGGGTATTCATTCTTCAAGAGAATACTTGATTAATGTATACACATGTTTATAATTTGACCAAGAAGATATATCCTTTGATATATTGGGGATAAATGATGGCATTCACGTGATTGTTATGTGACATTTCAAGTAATCATTTTCTTTATACTATGAGCTTGGACCGAAGTATTTTAGATAAGCCTAAATATTGGAATGGATTATGTCGGACATACGTTAGGATAGAACTTTGTTTGATATTATTGATGGAATGTTATAGTAATGTAACTTTAGAAAAAGGACAACCTGCAGGACGGGTGACAGCCTATCTCGTCGGACAAGGTTGTGGGAATTGAACACACAACCGAAGTATGACTGGCCTTTATCGCCTACCATTGGCCTACAGGAAGTCCCTGTTTAGTAGAAACTAGTTTTATTATATTATACAGTATAATATAAGAAGTATAAGTCCATTTTGGGAACCATGTATGATTAATCTCACTATAGATGGACTTAAATATTTTATTGATAACTTTTCTAACCTTTTATTTGAGACAGATGTAATAACCCATCATTCTATCACATGATATGATAGCACATCACGAATGAAAAATTAAACTTCATTTCCTTAAGAGATGAAGTGGAAATTGTCCAAAGAATGACCAATGGTGAGACTATAAGAAAATCACGAAAGTATTTCTTCTAATTCCAATTTCATCAAATTTAGGGAAATGATCTTGAAATCCAAAAATGTTGTCCTAGTGATCTTATATCTGATGAACCAGATGGTACCTTAGATCATCACAAATATATGGCTTTGTGATTGCTGGATATTCCATAGCCATGTTCTATACCACTATCCATCAGAACATGATGGTTAGATTTCTCTTCCATATCTACATTTTCACCTATGTGGAAACCTAGTAATTAGTTTATTTTGGTAACCGTTACATTTCATACTTTTTTTTAAAGATTTTTTTTGGTATTCCTTTTTACGATGTGGGTTTCTATTAACGAAACTTTCGAGTAGTAAACCATTTATAACCCATATGAATTTCGAGGGAGAAATTCATTTTAAGGGGGGTAGAATGTAACACCCCGAGATTTTTTGAAAAATATTATTTTTAATTTAATTAATTTCTAGTGTCGTACGCTACACCCAAAGGAGCGTGCACAACACGCATCCTTGGCTTGCCTTGCATTACACGCAATCACGACCTTCCTCAATAGCGTGTGTAGTACGCAATACTGAGTTTAACTAAACAATGATATGCTATTAAAATATTATTAAAACTAGCCGTTATGAATTGTAATCACCACTTTTTTAAATTTTTTAAATTTTATTTTTCAAAATGGACATCATTTTTGGATTTGGAATTTCAAAATAATTAATAGTGATAAATTATTAATTTCAGTGGTTTTAAAGTATATTTAGAATATATTTCTACAATTTAATACAATGTTAGTCATTGGATGTAATTTTACATTTATACCAGACATAAACAAGTGTCAATCTTTTGAAAGTTATTATCTCTTAAAAAAACAGTATTTGTCTTAATGACGAGAATTAATTTTTAATTTAGTTAATGTAACAGATATGTTTTGAATTTGGTAAAATAATCATCATTTTTGAATTCATAATATCAAATATAGCTTAGGCATAATTTTTGGTATTTTTATGAAAACATTCAATTTTTGATGAAGAGTGAAACCACTAAGTGGTAGTTAAAAAAACTAAATTTTTCATAAAACATAATTTTACCGCTTCTGTGAGTGGAATTTCATAAATCCGAGAGACACCATTGATATCATTAAGTAAAATGTGGTTCAATGAGATGAAAATAATTTTTTGGTGAATATTAACTTTTTACTTTTTTTACCACGTTTAAAAGTAAATAGGGCTGTTAAGGGTAAAAATGATATTATTATTACCCTAAAAATTGTCCTAATTATATTGGATAAGTATAATTCGACCCAAAAAAACCTTAGGAACAAAAGATGACCATTTAGGTCCACTTGGATTAGATTAGGACATTTATTATTAATTTATTTAAAGAAGGGTTAAAATAGTTAAAATCAATGTTTAATAAGTAAATAATTTTTAATATGGGATTATACATAAGATAAATTTGACTATAATTATTTATTAGAAAGACAAAAACATTTTCTACATAATTGTATTTTATTTGTAATTTGTAGACATTAACTAATATAATTTATTTATGACACAATAATGATTTAGTAATTATTTTATTAATGAAATATTAATATAATAGATGTTATAAACTCCCATATAAATGTAATTTGAGACTTTTTATTAATTACACTAATTTTATAGGTTAATATGACATGTTAGTATTGATTTAATTTACTTTTTTTTAATTAATCATTCTGTTATAATTTTCACAAAAATCAATTACTAAATAATGTCAAAATTGACATAAAATAGTTTTTAAAACAAATATTATATTATTAATTGTTATAGTATTCCTAAAAATCTAACAATCGTCCAAATGACTTAGATAAGATAATATATATTAATAATAAAAACCCTGGGGTTCTTTTGGCTTGTTATAGTACGTTTATTAACCTTATAGTGTAAGAACACAAGAAGACACAGTAAAAGTAAAATTATTTAACCTAATGTTAAATCTAAATGATAAGGTTAAAATAGGAACCTAAACTTGTCTAAATTCTATTGTATGAGAGGCGTTCGACCTATCCCCACCTTAGATTCTTAATAAATCAATTTTTAGATATTTAAAACCGAAATTGGCTTTATAATAAAATAATAGTTTTTGTTATTCCAAAGGTGCCTCTCTCCTCCCTTATAAAAGGGCACCTCCTCCCTCTCTTCCTCACACCACTTTGAGCCTTCATTCTCTCCAACACCAGAA